>OX638410.1:0-2897500 GCA_951813805.1 Limnephilus auricula
ACTGCCATCTTGCACTAAAATCATCAATAAGACTAAAAATCACCCTTGATCGCCAAACACGTCAAAATGGTTAGAAACTGCCATCTTGCTCTTAAATCTTTAAAAATGCTTAAAATCACCCTTGAGCGCCAAATACGTCAAAATGGTTAGAAACTGCCATCTTGCACTAAAATCGTCAATAAGGCTAAAAATCACCCTTGATCGCCAAATACGTCAAAATGGTTAGAAACTGCCATCTTCCACTTAAATCTTTAAAAAGGATAAAAATCACCCTTGAGCGCCAAATACGTCAAAATGGTTAGAAACTGCCATCTTGCACTAAAATCATCAAAAAGGCTAAAAATCACCCTTGAGCGCCAAATTCGTCAAAATGGTTAGAAACTGCCATCTTGCACTAAAATCATCAATAAGGCTAAAAATCACCCTTGATCGCCAAATACGTCAAAATGGTTAGAAACTGCCATCTTGCACTTAAATCTTAAAAAGGCTAAAAATCACCCTTGAGCGCCAAATACGTCAAAATGGTTAGAAACTGCCATCTTGCACTAAAATCATCAATAAGACTAAAAATCACCCTTGATCGCCAAATACGTCAAAATGGTGAGAAACTGCCATCTTGCTCTTAAATCTTTAAAAAGGCTTAAAATCACCCTTGAGCGCCAAATACGTCAAAATGGTTAGAAACTGCCATCTTGCACTAAAATCATCAATAAGACTAAAAATCACCCTTGATCGCCAAATACGTCAAAATGGTTAGAAACTGCCATCTTGCACTTAAATCTTTAAAAAGGCTAAAAATCACCCTTGATCGCCAAATACGTCAAAATGGTTAGAAACTGCCATCTTGCACTTAAATCTTTAAAAAGGTTAAAAATCACCCTTGAGCGCCAAATACGTCAAAATGGTAAGAAACTGCCATCTTGCACTAAAATCATCAATAAGGCTAAAAATCACCCTTGATCGCCAAATACGTCAAAATGGTTAGAAACTGTTATCTTGCACTAAAATCATCAAAAAGGCTAAAAATCACCCTTGAGCGCCAAATACGTCAAAATGGTTAGAAACTGCCATCTTGCACTAAAATCATCAATAAGGGTAAAAATCACCCTTGATCGCCAAATACGTCAAAATGGTTAGACACTGCCATCTTGCACTTAAATCTTTTAAAAGGCTAAAAATCACCCTTGAGCGCCAAATACGTCAAAATGGTTAGAAACTGCTATCTTGCACTTAAATCTTAAAAAGGCTAAAAATCACCTTTGAGCGCCAAATACGTCAAAATGGTTAGAAACTGCCATCTTGCACTAAAATCATCAATAAGGCTAAAAATCACCCTTGATCGCCAAATAGGTCAAAATGGTTAGAAACGGCCATCTTGCACTTAAATCATCAATAAGGCTAAAAATCACCCTTGACCGCCAAATACGTCAAAGTTGTTATTAACTGCCATCTTGCACTAAAATCCTCAAAAAGGCTAAAAATCACCCTTGAGCGCCAAATACGTCAAAATGGTTAGAAACTGCCATCTTGCACTAAAATCATCAAAAAGGCTAAATATTTCCATTGGCGGCCATAAAGGTGAAAATGGTTAAAAACTGCCATCTTGCACTAAAATCATCAATAAGGCTGAAAATCACCCTTGATCGCCAAATACGTCAAAATGGTTAGAAACTGCCATCTTGCACTTAAATCTTTAAAAAGGCTAAAAATCACCCTTGAGCGCCAAATACGTCAAAATGGTTAGAAACTGCCATCTTGCACTAAAATCATCAATAAGACTAAAAATCACCCTTGATCGCCAAATACGTCAAAATGGTGAGAAACTGCCATCTTGCTCTTAAATCTTTAAAAAGGATAAAAATCACCCTTGAGCGCCAAATACGTCAAAATGATTAGAAACTGCCATCTTGCACTTAAATCTTTAAAAAGGCCAAATACGTCAAAATGGTTAGAAACTGCCATCTTGCACTAAAATCATCAAAAAGGCTAAACATCACCCTTGAGCGCCAAATACGTCAAAATGGTATGAAACTGCCATCTTGTACTAAAATCATCAAAAAGGCTAAAAATCACCCTTGATCGCCAAATCTGTCAAAATGGTTAGAAACTGCCATCTTGCACTAAAATCATCAATAAGACTAAAAATCACCCTTGATCGCCAAATGGTTAGAAACTGCCGTCTTGCACTTAAATCTTAAAAAGGCTAAAAATCACCCTTGAGCGCCAAATACGTCAAAATGGTTAGAAACTGCCATCTTGCACTAAAATCATCAAAAAGGCTAAAAATCACCCTTAAGCGCCAATTACGTCAAAATGGTTAGAAACTGCCATCTTGCACTAAAATCATCAATAAGGCTAAAAATCAACCTTGATCGCTAAATACGTCAAAATGGTTAGAAACTGCCATCTTGCACTTAAATCTTTAAAAAGGCTAAAAATCACCCTTGAGCGCCAAATACGTCAAAATGGTTAGAAACTGCCATCTTGCACTAAAATCAGCAAAAAGGCTAAAAATCACCCTTGAGCGCCAAATACGTCAAAATGGTTAGAAACTGCCATCTTGCACTAAAATCATCAATAAGACAAAAAATCACCCTTGATCGCCAAATACGTCAAAATGGTTAGAAACTGCCATCTTGCTCTTAAATCTTTAAAAATGCTTAAAATCACCCTTGAGCGTCAAACTGCCATCTTGCACTAAAATCATCAATAAGGCTAAAAATCACCCTTGATCGCCAAATACGTCAAAATGGTTTGAAACTGCCATCTTCCACTTAAATCTTTAAAAAGGATAAAAATCACCCTTGAGCGCCAAATACGTCAAAATGGTTAGAAACAGCCATCTTGCACTAAAATCATCAAAAAGGCTATAAATCACCCTTTAGCGCCAAATACGTCAAAATGGTTAGAAACTGCCATCTTGCACTAAAATCATCAAAAAGGCTAAAAATCACCCTTAAGCGCCAATTACGTCAAAATGGTTAGAAACTGCCATCTTGCACTAAAATCATCAATAAGGCTAAAAATCAACCTTGATCGCTAAATACGTCAAAATGGTTAGAAACTGCCATCTTGCACTTAAATCTTTAAAAAGGCTAAAAATCACCCTTGAGCGCCAAATACGTCAAAATGGTTAGAAACTGCCATCTTGCACTAAAATCAGCAAAAAGGCTAAAAATCACCCTTGAGCGCCAAATACGTCAAAATGGTTAGAAACTGCCATCTTGCACTAAAATCATCAATAAGACAAAAAATCACCCTTGATCGCCAAATACGTCAAAATGGTTAGAAACTGCCATCTTGCTCTTAAATCTTTAAAAATGCTTAAAATCACCCTTGAGCGTCAAACTGCCATCTTGCACTAAAATCATCAATAAGGCTAAAAATCACCCTTGATCGCCAAATACGTCAAAATGGTTTGAAACTGCCATCTTCCACTTAAATCTTTAAAAAGGATAAAAATCACCCTTGAGCGCCAAATACGTCAAAATGGTTAGAAACAGCCATCTTGCACTAAAATCATCAAAAAGGCTATAAATCACCCTTTAGCGCCAAATACGTCAAAATGGTTAGAAACTGCCATCTTGCACTAAAATCATCAATAAGACTAAAAATCACCCTTGATCGCCAAATACGTCAAAATGGTTAGAAACTGCCATCTTGCACTTAAATCTTTAAAAGGCTAAAAATCACCCTTGAGCGCCAAATACGTCAAAATGGTTAGAAACTGCCATCTTGCACTAAAATCATCAATAAGACTAAAAATCACCCTTGATCGCCAAATACGTCAAAATGGTGAGAAACTGCCATCTTGCTCTTAAATCTTTAAAAAGGCTTAAAATCACCCTTGAGCGCCAAATACGTCAAAATGGTTAGAAACTGCCATCTTGCACTAAAATCATCAATAAGACTAAAAATCACCCTTGATCGCCAAATAGGTCAAAATGGTTAGAAACGGTCATCTTGCACTTAAATCATCAATAAGGCTAAAAATCACCCTTGACCGCCAAATACGTCAAAGTTGTTATTAACTGCCATCTTGCACTAAAATCATCAAAAAGGCTAAATATCACCCTTGAGCGCCAAATCGGTCAAAATGGTTAGAAACTGCCATCTTGCACTAAAATCATCAATAAGACTAAAAATCACCCTTGATCGCCAAATACGTCAAAATGGTTAGAAACTGCCATCTTGCACTTAAATCTTTAAAAAGGCTAAAAATCACCCTTGAGCGCCAAATACGTCAAAATGGTTAAAAAATGCCATCTTGCACTAAAATCATCAAAAATGCTAAAAATCACCCTTAAGCGCCAATTTCGTCAAAATGGTTAGAAACTGCCATCTTGCACTAAAATCATCAATAAGGCTAAAAATCAACCTTGATCGCCAAATACGTCAAAATGGTTAGAAACTGCCATCTTGCACTTAAATCTTTAAAAAGGCTAAAAATCACCCTTGAGCGCCAAATACGTCAAAATGGTTAGAAACTGCCATCTTGCACTATAATCAGCAAAAAGGCTAAAAATCACCCTTGAGCGCCAAATACGTCAAAATGATTATAAACTGCCATCTTGCACTAAAATCATCAATAAGACTAAAAATCACCCTTGATCGCCAAACACGTCAAAATGGTTAGAAACTGCCATCTTGCTCTTAAATCTTTAAAAATGCTTAAAATCACCCTTGAGCGCCAAATACGTCAAAATGGTTAGAAACTGCCATCTTGCACTAAAATCGTCAATAAGGCTAAAAATCACCCTTGATCGCCAAATACGTCAAAATGGTTAGAAACTGCCATCTTCCACTTAAATCTTTAAAAAGGATAAAAATCACCCTTGAGCGCCAAATACGTCAAAATGGTTAGAAACTGCCATCTTGCACTAAAATCATCAAAAAGGCTAAAAATCACCCTTGAGCGCCAAATTCGTCAAAATGGTTAGAAACTGCCATCTTGCACTAAAATCATCAATAAGGCTAAAAATCACCCTTGATCGCCAAATACGTCAAAATGGTTAGAAACTGCCATCTTGCACTTAAATCTTTAAAAAGGCTAAAAATCACCCTTGAGCGCCAAATACGTCAAAATGGTTAGAAACTGCCATCTTGCACTAAAATCATCAAAAAGGCTAAAAATCACCCTTAAGCGCCAATTACGTCAAAATGGTTAGAAACTGCCATCTTGCACTAAAATCATCAATAAGGCTAAAAATCAACCTTGATCGCTAAATACGTCAAAATGGTTAGAAACTGCCATCTTGCACTTAAATCTTTAAAAAGGCTAAAAATCACCCTTGAGCGCCAAATACGTCAAAATGGTTAGAAACTGCCTTCTTGCTCTAAAATCAGCAAAAAGGCTAAAAATCACCCTTGAGCGCCAAATACGTCAAAATGGTTAGAAACTGCCATCTTGCACTAAAATCATCAATAAGACAAAAAAATCACCCTTGATCGCCAAATACGTCAAAATGGTTAGAAACTGCCATCTTGCTCTTAAATCTTTAAAAATGCTTAAAATCACCCTTGAGCGTCAAACTGCCATCTTGCACTAAAATCATCAATAAGGCTAAAAATCACCCTTGATCGCCAAATACGTCAAAATGGTTTGAAACTGCCATCTTCCACTTAAATCTTTAAAAAGGATAAAAATCACCCTTGAGCGCCAAATACGTCAAAATGGTTAGAAACAGCCATCTTGCACTAAAATCATCAAAAAGGCTATAAATCACCCTTTAGCGCCAAATACGTCAAAATGGTTAGAAACTGCCATCTTGCACTAAAATCATCAATAAGACTAAAAATCACCCTTGATCGCCAAATACGTCAAAATGGTTAGAAACTGCCATCTTGCACTTAAATCTTTAAAAAGGCTAAAAATCACCCTTGAGCGCCAAATACGTCAAAATGGTTAGAAACTGCCATCTTGCACTAAAATCATCAATAAGACTAAAAATCACCCTTGATCGCCAAATACGTCAAAATGGTGAGAAACTGCCATCTTGCTCTTAAATCTTTAAAAAGGCTTAAAATCACCCTTGAGCGCCAAATACGTCAAAATGGTTAGAAACTGCCATCTTGCACTAAAATCATCAATAAGACTAAAAATCACCCTTGATCGCCAAATAGGTCAAAATGGTTAGAAACGGTCATCTTGCACTTAAATCATCAATAAGGCTAAAAATCACCCTTGACCGCCAAATACGTCAAAGTTGTTATTAACTGCCATCTTGCACTAAAATCATCAAAAGGCTAAATATCACCCTTGAGCGCCAAATCGGTCAAAATGGTTAGAAACTGCCATCTTGCACTAAAATCATCAATAAGACTAAAAATCACCCTTGATCGCCAAATACGTCAAAATGGTTAGAAACTGCCATCTTGCACTTAAACCTTTAAAAAGGCTAAAAATCACCCTTGAGCGCCAAATACGTCAAAATGGTTAAAAAATGCCATCTTGCACTAAAATCATCAAAAAGGCTAAAAATCACCCTTAAGCGCCAATTTCGTCAAAATGGTTAGAAACTGCCATCTTGCACTAAAATCATCAATAAGGCTAAAAATCAACCTTGATCGCCAAATACGTCAAAATGGTTAGAAACTGCCATCTTGCACTTAAATCTTTAAAAAGGCTAAAATCACCCTTGAGCGCCAAATACGTCAAAATGGTTAGAAACTGCCATCTTGCACTATAATCAGCAAAAAGGCTAAAAATCACCCTTGAGCGCCAAATACGTCAAAATGATTATAAACTGCCATCTTGCACTAAAATCATCAATAAGACTAAAAATCACCCTTGATCGCCAAACACGTCAAAATGGTTAGAAACTGCCATCTTGCTCTTAAATCTTTAAAAATGCTTAAAATCACCCTTGAGCGCCAAATACGTCAAAATGGTTAGAAACTGCCATCTTGCACTAAAATCGTCAATAAGGCTAAAAATCACCCTTGATCGCCAAATACGTCAAAATGGTTAGAAACTGCCATCTTCCACTTAAATCTTTAAAAAGGATAAAAATCACCCTTGAGCGCCAAATACGTCAAAATGGTTAGAAACTGCCATCTTGCACTAAAATCATCAAAAAGGCTAAAAATCACCCTTGAGCGCCAAATTCGTCAAAATGGTTAGAAACTGCCATCTTGCACTAAAATCATCAATAAGGCTAAAAATCACCCTTGATCGCCAAATACGTCAAAATGGTTAGAAACTGCCATCTTGCACTTAAATCTTTAAAAGGCTAAAAATCACCCTTGAGCGCCAAATACGTCAAAATGGTTAGAAACTGCCATCTTGCACTAAAATCATCAATAAGACTAAAAATCACCCTTGATCGCCAAATACGTCAAAATGGTGAGAAACTGCCATCTTGCTCTTAAATCTTTAAAAAGGCTTAAAATCACCCTTGAGCGCCAAATACGTCAAAATGGTTAGAAACTGCCATCTTGCACTAAAATCATCAATAAGACTAAAAATCACCCTTGATCGCCAAATACGTCAAAATGGTTAGAAACTGCCATCTTGCTCTTAAATCTTTAAAAATGCTTAAAATCACCCTTGAGCGTCAAACTGCCATCTTGCACTAAAATCATCAATAAGGCTAAAAATCACCCTTGATCGCCAAATACGTCAAAATGGTTTGAAACTGCCATCTTCCACTTAAATCTTTAAAAAGGATAAAAATCACCCTTGAGCGCCAAATACGTCAAAATGGTTAGAAACAGCCATCTTGCACTAAAATCATCAAAAAGGCTATAAATCACCCTTTAGCGCCAAATACGTCAAAATGGTTAGAAACTGCCATCTTGCACTAAAATCATCAATAAGACTAAAAATCACCCTTGATCGCCAAATACGTCAAAATGGTTAGAAACTGCCATCTTGCACTTAAATCTTTAAAAAGGCTAAAAATCACCCTTGAGCGCCAAATACGTCAAAATGGTTAGAAACTGCCATCTTGCACTAAAATCATCAATAAGACTAAAAATCACCCTTGATCGCCAAATACGTCAAAATGGTGAGAAACTGCCATCTTGCTCTTAAATCTTTAAAAAGGCTTAAAATCACCCTTGAGCGCCAAATACGTCAAAATGGTTAGAAACTGCCATCTTGCACTAAAATCATCAATAAGACTAAAAATCACCCTTGATCGCCAAATAGGTCAAAATGGTTAGAAACGGTCATCTTGCACTTAAATCATCAATAAGGCTAAAAATCACCCTTGACCGCCAAATACGTCAAAGTTGTTATTAACTGCCATCTTGCACTAAAATCATCAAAAAGGCTAAATATCACCCTTGAGCGCCAAATCGGTCAAAATGGTTAGAAACTGCCATCTTGCACTAAAATCATCAATAAGACTAAAAATCACCCTTGATCGCCAAATACGTCAAAATGGTTAGAAACTGCCATCTTGCACTTAAATCTTTAAAAAGGCTAAAAATCACCCTTGAGCGCCAAATACGTCAAAATGGTTAAAAAATGCCATCTTGCACTAAAATCATCAAAAATGCTAAAAATCACCCTTAAGCGCCAATTTCGTCAAAATGGTTAGAAACTGCCATCTTGCACTAAAATCATCAATAAGGCTAAAAATCAACCTTGATCGCCAAATACGTCAAAATGGTTAGAAAACTGCCATCTTGCACTTAAATCTTTAAAAAGGCTAAAAATCACCCTTGAGCGCCAAATACGTCAAAATGGTTAGAAACTGCCATCTTGCACTATAATCAGCAAAAAGGCTAAAAATCACCCTTGAGCGCCAAATACGTCAAAATGATTATAAACTGCCATCTTGCACTAAAATCATCAATAAGACTAAAAATCACCCTTGATCGCCAAACACGTCAAAATGGTTAGAAACTGCCATCTTGCTCTTAAATCTTTAAAAATGCTTAAAATCACCCTTGAGCGCCAAATACGTCAAAATGGTTAGAAACTGCCATCTTGCACTAAAATCGTCAATAAGGCTAAAAATCACCCTTGATCGCCAAATACGTCAAAATGGTTAGAAACTGCCATCTTCCACTTAAATCTTTAAAAAGGATAAAAATCACCCTTGAGCGCCAAATACGTCAAAATGGTTAGAAACTGCCATCTTGCACTAAAATCATCAAAAAGGCTAAAAATCACCTTGAGCGCCAAATTCGTCAAAATGGTTAGAAACTGCCATCTTGCACTAAAATCATCAATAAGGCTAAAAATCACCCTTGATCGCCAAATACGTCAAAATGGTTAGAAACTGCCATCTTGCACTTAAATCTTTAAAAAGGCTAAAAATCACCCTTGAGCGCCAAATACGTCAAAATGGTTAGAAACTGCCATCTTGCACTAAAATCATCAAAAAGGCTAAAAATCACCCTTAAGCGCCAATTACGTCAAAATGGTTAGAAACTGCCATCTTGCACTAAAATCATCAATAAGGCTAAAAATCAACCTTGATCGCTAAATACGTCAAAATGGTTAGAAACTGCCATCTTGCACTTAAATCTTTAAAAAGGCTAAAAATCACCCTTGAGCGCCAAATACGTCAAAATGGTTAGAAACTGCCATCTTGCTCTAAAATCAGCAAAAAGGCTAAAAATCACCCTTGAGCGCCAAATACGTCAAAATGGTTAGAAACTGCCATCTTGCACTAAAATCATCAATAAGACAAAAATCACCCTTGATCGCCAAATACGTCAAAATGGTTAGAAACTGCCATCTTGCTCTTAAATCTTTAAAAATGCTTAAAATCACCCTTGAGCGTCAAACTGCCATCTTGCACTAAAATCATCAATAAGGCTAAAAATCACCCTTGATCGCCAAATACGTCAAAATGGTTTGAAACTGCCATCTTCCACTTAAATCTTTAAAAAGGATAAAAATCACCCTTGAGCGCCAAATACGTCAAAATGGTTAGAAACAGCCATCTTGCACTAAAATCATCAAAAAGGCTATAAATCACCCTTTAGCGCCAAATACGTCAAAATGGTTAGAAACTGCCATCTTGCACTAAAATCATCAATAAGACTAAAAATCACCCTTGATCGCCAAATACGTCAAAATGGTTAGAAACTGCCATCTTGCACTTAAATCTTTAAAAAGGCTAAAAATCACCCTTGAGCGCCAAATACGTCAAAATGGTTAGAAACTGCCATCTTGCACTAAAATCATCAATAAGACTAAAAATCACCCTTGATCGCCAAATACGTCAAAATGGTGAGAAACTGCCATCTTGCTCTTAAATCTTTAAAAAGGCTTAAAATCACCCTTGAGCGCCAAATACGTCAAAATGGTTAGAAACTGCCATCTTGCACTAAAATCATCAATAAGACTAAAAATCACCCTTGATCGCCAAATAGGTCAAAATGGTTAGAAACGGTCATCTTGCACTTAAATCATCAATAAGGCTAAAAATCACCCTTGACCGCCAAATACGTCAAAGTTGTTATTAACTGCCATCTTGCACTAAAATCATCAAAAAGGCTAAATATCACCCTTGAGCGCCAAATCGGTCAAAATGGTTAGAAACTGCCATCTTGCACTAAAATCATCAATAAGACTAAAAATCACCCTTGATCGCCAAATACGTCAAAATGGTTAGAAACTGCCATCTTGCACTTAAACCTTTAAAAAGGCTAAAAATCACCCTTGAGCGCCAAATACGTCAAAATGGTTAAAAAATGCCATCTTGCACTAAAATCATCAAAAAGGCTAAAAATCACCCTTAAGCGCCATTTCGTCAAAATGGTTAGAAACTGCCATCTTGCACTAAAATCATCAATAAGGCTAAAAATCAACCTTGATCGCCAAATACGTCAAAATGGTTAGAAACTGCCATCTTGCACTTAAATCTTTTAAAAGGCTAAAAATCACCCTTGAGCGCCAAATACGTCAAAATGGTTAGAAACTGCCATCTTGCACTATAATCAGCAAAAAGGCTAAAATCACCCTTGAGCGCCAAATACGTCAAAATGATTATAAACTGCCATCTTGCACTAAAATCATCAATAAGACTAAAAATCACCCTTGATCGCCAAACACGTCAAAATGGTTAGAAACTGCCATCTTGCTCTTAAATCTTTAAAAATGCTTAAAATCACCCTTGAGCGCCAAATACGTCAAAATGGTTAGAAACTGCCATCTTGCACTAAAATCGTCAATAAGGCTAAAAATCACCCTTGATCGCCAAATACGTCAAAATGGTTAGAAACTGCCATCTTCCACTTAAATCTTTAAAAAGGATAAAAATCACCCTTGAGCGCCAAATACGTCAAAATGGTTAGAAACTGCCATCTTGCACTAAAATCATCAAAAAGGCTAAAAATCACCCTTGAGCGCCAAATTCGTCAAAATGGTTAGAAACTGCCATCTTGCACTAAAATCATCAATAAGGCTAAAAATCACCCTTGATCGCCAAATACGTCAAAATGGTTAGAAACTGCCATCTTGCACTTAAATCTTTAAAAAGGCTAAAAATCACCCTTGAGCGCCAAATACGTCAAAATGGTTAGAAACTGCCATCTTGCACTAAAATCATCAATAAGACTAAAAATCACCCTTGATCGCCAAATACGTCAAAATGGTGAGAAACTGCCATCTTGCTCTTAAATCTTTAAAAAGGCTTAAAATCACCCTTGAGCGCCAAATACGTCAAAATGGTTAGAAACTGCCATCTTGCACTAAAATCATCAATAAGACTAAAAATCACCCTTGATCGCCAAATACGTCAAAATGGTTAGAAACTGCCATCTTGCACTTAAATCTTTAAAAAGGCTAAAAATCACCCTTGATCGCCAAATACGTCAAAATGGTTAGAAACTGCCATCTTGCACTTAAATCTTTAAAAAGGTTAAAAATCACCCTTGAGCGCCAAATACGTCAAAATGGTAAGAAACTGCCATCTTGCACTAAAATCATCAATAAGGCTAAAAATCACCCTTGATCGCCAAATACGTCAAAATGGTTAGAAACTGTTATCTTGCACTAAAATCATCAAAAAGGCTAAAAATCACCCTTGAGCGCCAAATACGTCAAAATGGTTAGAAACTGCCATCTTGCACTAAAATCATCAATAAGGGTAAAAATCACCCTTGATCGCCAAATACGTCAAAATGGTTAGACACTGCCATCTTGCACTTAAATCTTTTAAAAGGCTAAAAATCACCCTTGAGCGCCAAATACGTCAAAATGGTTAGAAACTGCTATCTTGCACTTAAATCTTAAAAAAGGCTAAAAATCACCTTTGAGCGCCAAATACGTCAAAATGGTTAGAAACTGCCATCTTGCACTAAAATCATCAATAAGGCTAAAAATCACCCTTGATCGCCAAATAGGTCAAAATGGTTAGAAACGGCCATCTTGCACTTAAATCATCAATAAGGCTAAAAATCACCCTTGACCGCCAAATACGTCAAAGTTGTTATTAACTGCCATCTTGCACTAAAATCCTCAAAAAGGCTAAAAATCACCCTTGAGCGCCAAATACGTCAAAATGGTTAGAAACTGCCATCTTGCACTAAAATCATCAATAAGCCTAAAAATCACCCTTGATCGCCAAATACGTTAAAATGGTTAGAAACTGCCATCTTGCACTAAAATCATCAATAAGGCTAAAAATCACCCTTGATCGCCAAATACGTCAAAATGGTTCGAAAATCTTTAAAAAGGCTAAAAATCACCCTTGAGCGCCAAATACGTCAAAATGGTTAGAAACTGCCATCTTGCACTAAAATCATCAAAAAGGCTAAAAATCACCCTTGAGCGCCAAATACGTCAAAATGGATAGAAACTGCCATCTTGCACTAAAATCATCAAAAAGGCTAAAAATCACCCTTGAGCGCCAAATACGTCAAAATGGTTAGAAACTGCCATCTTGCACTAAAATCATCAAAAAGGCTAAATATTTCCATTGGCGGCCATAATGGTGAAAATGGTTATAAACTGCCATCTTGCACTAAAATCATCAAAAAGGCTAAATATCACCCTTGAGCGCAAAATCGGTCAAAATGGTTAGAAACTGCCATCTTGCACTTAAATCTTTAAAAAGGCTAAAAATCACCCTTGTGCGCCAAATAGGTTAAAATGGTTAGAAACTGCCATCTTGCACTAAAATCATCAAAAAGGCTAAAAATCACCCTTTATCGCCAAATACGTCAAAATGGTTAGAAACTGCCATCTTGCACTTATATCTTTAAAAAGGCTAAAAATCACCCTTGAGCGCCAAATACGTCAAAATGGTTAGAAACTGCCATCTTGCACTAAAATCATCAAAAAGGCTAAAAATCACCGTTGAGCGCCAAATACGTCAAAATGGTTAGAAACTGCCATCTTGCACTAAAATCATCAATAAGGCTAAAAATCACCCTTGATCGCCAAATACGTCAAAATGGTTAGAAACTGTCATCTTGCACTTAAATCTTTAAAAAGGCTAAAAATCACCCTTGAGCGCCAAATACGTCAAAATGGTTAGAAACTGCCATCTTGCACTAAAATCATCAAAAAGGCTAAAAATCACCCTTGAGCGCCAAATACGTCAAAATGGTTAGAAACTGCCATCTTGCACTAAAATCATCAATAAGACTAAAAATCACCCTTGATCGCCAAATACGTCAAAATGGTTAGAAACTGCCATCTTGCACTAAAATCATCAAAAAGACCAAACTAAACTAAAGGAAGCAGAATAAACTTTTAATATTACAGTGCAAAGTGGAATGAATTTGGACAAGATACACCATTATCCTGCCTTCACTGAGTTGTATGTTCCTTTTCGCTTACCATTGTAAAATAATAATTTTTAATTAGGTAAGATCAATATTAAAATTTTAAAAAAACACCCGGCATTCAAACGGTTGACGGTCCAACGACGGCGGAGTATCTGTGCGTTTTGCACGCGACACTAGAGGAGCGGTCATCATTATGAATGAATTACGTGATTAATGTTTTTCAAATCATTGTTGGAAAGCTAATAACCATAAAAGGAAATCAATGCGATAACGACATTTCATGTAAACGCAATAACAACTGATAAAAAAAGGGACTTTGATATTGTGTATTTTGATAAAACTGTGGCCGGCCTCGACTTAGGCGATCCGCTCACTGAGGCAACTGAAAACTGTCGACTTGCAACTGTATTTGTATGACATTGTGATGGCCCGCACACTACACAATCACTCTAAAACCCGTTGTCAATTGTAACGCAAGCGGTGACTCGCAACTCGTACTGCTGATTGCCGTTACCGGCCGTTGATAGTTGCCAGCTGTCAGCTGATTGTTCTTCGTCTATGGTTAAACAATTGACCAATCAAGACATAGAAACCAGCCAGTTTTAGTTTGGTTTCAGTTGCCTCAATATAAGGCGATCCGCCCACTGAGGCAACTGAAAACTTTCTGCTGCCAACTGTCTTTGTATGACAATGTGATGGCCCGCACACTACACAATCACTCAAAAACCCGTTGTCAATGGTAACGCAAGCAGTGACTCGCGACTCGCACTGCTGATTGCCGTGGTCGGCCGTTGCTAGTTGCCAGTTGTCAGCTGATTGTTCTTCGTCTATGGTTAAACAAGCTTTTTGACCAATCAAGACATAGAAACCAGCCAGTTTTAGTTTGGTTTCAGTTGCCTCGTCAGCGGAGCGCCTTATACATTTAATTATAGTCTGAATTCCCGATAAATCCGATCCAATTTTGAAAATGGCAAATAAAATATTTACTACTATTTAGGGTAGGTACTTTATCGCTTGTCTGGATTTACAAACAAACTGTTACAATATTATGGGTAGGTATCTACTTTACCGCTTCTCTGCACGGAGAAAAATGTTATTCTAAAATACGATCATTTTATTGGTAAAAAAGGTTCAAAACGGGACTGAAGTTCTTACGAACAAATTAACAGGGTTTCAATGTTTATTGGCGGGAACATGTAATAATAAATTGTTGGTATACGTAATTTCGTACATGAGCCAACAAATTATTCTTACATTTTCCCGCCAATAAACATTGAAACACTGTTAATTTGTTCGTAAGAACTTCAGTCCCGTTTTTAACCGTTTTTACGAATAAAATGATCGTATTTTAGAATAAAAATTTTCTCTCTGTGGATTCTTAATAAATATTATCAATTTTATTTTTTTTTAAAGAAAGACCAAATTTCCAGGGTTACGATTAACCCAACAACATTTGAAAATCTCCTACTACCACTACACTAAGCGGAAGATGTTGCTTGTGTTGTGATGGAGGAATTAGCCAGCCAGGAAATCGAACATGGAACGCCTGGGTGAGACCCAAACGCGATGCCCATTCAATCACTGACCAGTCATGGTCAATATTATGGCTAAGTACGTTATCGCTTGTCTGGATTCTACGTATATGTTATCAATATTATGGGTAAGTACGTTATCGCTTGTCTGGATTCTACGTATATGTTATCAATATTATGGGTAAGTACGTTATCGCTTGTCTGGATTCTACATAAATATTATCAATATTATGGCTAAGTACGTTATCGCTTGTCTGGATTCTACGTATATGTTATCAATATTATGGGTAAGTACGTTATCGCTTGTCTGGATTCTACATAAATATTATCAATATTATGGCTAAGTACGTTATCGCTTGTCTGGATTCTACGTATATGTTATCAATATTATGGGTAAGTACGTTATCGCTTGTCTGGATTCTACATAAATATTATAAATATTATGGCTAAGTACGTTATCGCTTGTCTGGATTCTACGTATATGTTATCAATATTATGGGTAAGTACGTTATCGCTTGTCTGGATTCTACATAAATATTATCAATATTATGGGTAAGTACGTTATCGCTTGTCTGGATTCTACGTACATTTTATCAATATTATGGGTAAGTACGTTATCGCTTGTCCGGATTCTACATAAATATTATCAATATTATGGGTAAGTACGTTATCGCTTCTCTGGATTCTACATAAATATTATCAATTTTATGGGTAGGTACTTTATCGCTTGTCTGGATTCTAGATAAAAATTATCAATATAATGGGTAGCTACTTTATCGCTTGTCTGGATTCTACATAAATATTATCATTATTATTTATTTTATTTATTTAATAAACTTTTAAGTGTTACATTTTTTTTACATTTTCTTAACTACCATACTAGGCTAATGCCCGTGTTGTAATAATACATAATATAAGAACTAAAAAATTGAAACAGATAATAAAAACTATGGTAATAAATAATAAAAAATAGGAAAGCACAAAAAAAAACATTTGTAAGGATAGATAAAACTAAAAAACAAATATAAAAATAATACTGAGTTGAAAAATAAATAAAGAAAAATATTTTCTAGATAGAAATTTAAAAAATATATATATTAAACATTATCAGCCTTACTAAAAAAAAAAACACTCCACGGCCGTTAAACGGTGTTTCTGTAGCACGTTGTGTAAAGTCTGTACATTTCGTTTTTCAAATTCTTACTAAACAGAATATATGGTTTTTTATTTATTTATTTATTTAAGGAACATAAACAGTCTTATTATTTCTGAGAATTATTTCTGTTGGAGGGCTAACCATACCTCTAGTACGAACTTCAACAGCACAGCATCACTTTATATTTAAGGCCATAAAATTATTTAACAAATTACCTCTAGATATAAGAATGGAGGAAAGTATGAGAATTACAAAAAAAAAATTAAATTAAAATTGTCTAATACCACCTCATAACTTTTCTTATTGTTAGATATTATGTTTTGCTTATTATTTCCATGTATCATTTATAACTTACCTTTTATTACTTTTATTGTATTTTCTTGTTTTTGTATCATTTTATAACTTACCTATGTTTTTATTATTTTTTTATTAAATTACTAATAGTTCGTTTTTTATAATAATTTTGTAATTTAAATAGATGTAAAAATATATAGTTGTCCTCTCCTAAATACAAGCAACTGCTTTATTAGGAGAGTGATTCAAATGTTTTATCTATATTATGTTGTAAATAATGTAGCTCTAAATATGTTTAAATGTTTAAATAAAAAAAAAAATTAAAAAAATATCTGTGAATAAAGAGTAAAAAGTCTTAACAGTATAATATATATATAAAAGGATGACAAAAAACAGACTAATTATTAATGTTCACAGATAAGTATTTGGAAATATAAAAATTAGTGTAAACTAGAAAAAAAAAACAGTATTAACCAGAAATTAAAAGAATAATAGTTTTGATCTAACAATGTCGTATTTTACCAGCCTTACTAATAAACTTTCTGAAAAAAATTTACAATGGTCAAACAACCATGTATGAAGAATCCTTACTAATTAGTAAGCATAAGAATAAGAACTGACAAAAAATTGTTCATGGAAAGATATGTACATTGCTTACACGGCCAAGGAGGGTAGTTTATCTGTTGTATATATTTGTTCCATTTGTAATTTTCAACGAATTTCGAATTATTTTTTTAATGTCCCATATATTTTTTTTTTTTGAGATGTCGTAAAAATAAATACCATTTTAGAACCAAAATTTAATTACCTTTAAGATTTTCATATCTAAAATATACGTAAATGTTTAAAAACTGTAGTATTTTAAGCTTCAAACATCAAGTTGAAAAAAAAACTTACTTACCCCAAACACTTTCTATTAAAACATTGAAATATTTGGAAAAATGCAAAAATCAAAAAACACAGTCCTTTTATTTAATGATTTTGAAATAAATCTGTCACCTCACTTTTTACTCCTTCACACAATAAAAAAATATAAAAAAATCTTGAAATTCGCTTTTCGTTCCCAAAAATTTACAATACAAAAAGTTTGAATACATTGCTTGCACATCTTAAGACATTCATTTCTTTGATACGTTTACTAAAATATGTATTAGACATTTTAGTCACCAAAAAACATCACTTTCAAGAATTTATAATAAAATAAAGATCTTTAGAAGGCAGGATCGGGTTTCCTAGATGAGGAGATGAATGGGCCTCCGGTTGAAAGAGGAGATATCAGTGTGCTGTGATATCTCCGCGCGTGCTGGTCGGAATAATAACACTGGAGGATGATGATTGTTGATGATGATGATATATATTTACAATATTTACAAATGTACAGTATTTACAAATGAAGAGAGTATTTACAATCGTAGCAATATTCCGACACGAACCGCAGATTGCGAAGTTGTGTTATTAGGCCGCTGGCTTGTCGCCGATGAAGACTGAGTAAGATCGACTACTTGACTGGGCTTGCTCGAGTCCTTATATAGGCCGACCCGAAGGTAGGTCAAACATGCACACGCGAGAAGTTTCTCGATATTGCAGCCCAGCGCTATGTATTGTGTATCGTAGAACCAAGCTCTTTCCAGAAGGTGGTCAGTAGGCGCGCAGTACTAAACATTGCGAGTGGCTACCTAAGTAGGTAGCGTATGAATCGCTACAGATCTTATGCTACGGCCTCATACGTGCCGAGCGCGCTCGTGGCACGACTCGGCAAGCTATGGCACGCAAATATTCGTGACCACACTCGTGCATAAGCTTGCGTTCGGAGCGCCATGGCGGACATCGAGGCAACTACATCGGCTGTCACATTTGCCCTAACTTATTTGTACTAAATTTAAAAAAAAAAACGAAGAGTTCGCCGAAAGAGATGGTGGATGATTCAAATTTACAGAAACCGTACCAGATAATTTATTTTAAATTCTAGTATTTTGTTCATTCGTGTGTTATCTCTTCGTAGAATTTTATTTTATTTTATAATAAATCTAAACAAAAATATGAAAAAGAACAACACACAAAAAAATTAAAAGGTAACGGCGCACCCTTTTTTTACATTATGTCCACACAGGAGGCCCCGAGGAAAATAATTTCCCTATGTCATCTTTGGGGATGCTATGTGGAGGGTATTTTTATGGAAAATAAGTTCTGGGAAGGAATAAGGAATGACGGTTGGGTACGAATCTGGGGTTCAGTGTGTCTATATCATCCACCGCCAAGACCTAGACAAACCTTACCCCATGAACCCGTACACCCCTGCTAAGTCACCAAACGTAGTAAACTACTTAGGGTGACCCATGGCAGAGGTGTTTGTTATCCAATAGATGGTTCCCGGGGCTGCGGTACCCATTCCCGCCTTCCAAATTAAGACTGGGACTCGAACCCAGGATCACTCGTCTTATTAATTACTTTAAACTTACATAGGGAATAACCTTAAAAAAGTTATTATTTATTATAAATAAGAGATATTCAATAATTTAAAAAAAATTCTTGTAATAAATAATAAATCTTTAAAAAAAAATTTATTTAGGGCTATTGTGTAGATCCAGTCGTAATAAGTTTTACTAGTGCAATAAAAATCTGTAACATAAAAATAATATATTTTACATTTTATCGCAATTTACGATAAACCGCACGGAGCAAAAACGGCGACCGCACCGGGCCAGTGCATAAGTTATACTGAAGCTTTCCGAGCTTGTCGCTTGGTGGCCGAAATATCCACCGGGTCCCGGGTCAACGGCAAGCTATGGCACGCGTCGGCACGCGGTCTGACCACACACGTGGGACTTGCCAAGGGTTGTAGTGGCTCGCCACGAGTCTGGTCAGGGCATTACAATGCAAATTATTTCTGAATATAACCTATAGAACCATTTTCTGACAGTTCAATTTAGAACACACGATTTTTGTGTCGCAATTTGACTTAAACTAACGAAAAACAACACAAATTAATAGTAAATATATTGATTACATGAATATAAGTGCGAATTAGTCACAAGGATTGAAATCATTAACTACAACATCATCTTAATCACACACACATTCGCGACCGACTTATTTTCGTAGAGTGCGCATTCGCGGCTATATTTTTTTTGAGCGGATTATTATGAAAACTCCAATTTAAACAAGTAATATATACAGCGTTGCCAAATCTAAAGATTCACAAAAACACCGTTTAACGGCCGCGTAGTGTTTTTTTTTTAGTAAGGCTGAAAATCTATGCTTCAGGAACACCGGAAGATTTATCCTGACTGTAAAAAACAAACAAGGTTTGAAGCGAAAATTTAATCAATAAACCATTTTTAAATATAAAATACTACATAATTGAACATTTGTGCATTTTTAAGTTTTATTTTTCCGACAAAAATTGATGTTTAAAATCCTACAAATTTTTGTACCAAATGTTTGGCATCAAGTCGACACGGGTTGCCGGTGTTTCATCAAAATAATATTTATTATATGAGTTATTGGGATAAAATGGAAAAAAAATAAGAAGGTATGCGTATTTAAATTCGTGAAAAAAAAAAATCTTCCTTATGTCTTGGGACACCCTAATGAGTAGGTTCTTTATAGCTGGTCTGGATTCTACAAACTGTTACAAAATTATGGGTAGGTACTTTATCGCTTGTCTGGATTCTACATAAAAATAATAATTCATACACTTTTCCATATAAATGATCATCTAGTAAATCCACGTTATGCAAGTGCATTATATAAGTATAATTAATACAAAACAATACAAGAACAACACGTTAATATACCAAACTATTAAATGGGAACAGCGCCGGTTCTACGAAATCTGGCGCCCTGTGCAGGAAGTACCGATGGCGCCCCGGTCATTTAGTTCGAGTTGAATCTTGCAATCATACATTAGATAGCAGCCAATGAAAATATGCGTTAAGAAAAATGAAAATAATGTTGTTGGTTGTCAGTCGAAGTATGACACACTTTAAAAAATGACGGAATCGGATAGGGAGACGTTGGCACAGTGGATAGCGCGTTGGCCCGGATTGCCAGAG
The DNA here is from genome assembly GCA_951813805.1 of Limnephilus auricula. NCBI lineage: Eukaryota > Metazoa > Arthropoda > Insecta > Trichoptera > Limnephilidae > Limnephilus > Limnephilus auricula. Next base: position 20,736 of record OX638410.1, read on the forward strand.
GTCCTGGGTTCGAGTCCCAGATGTATCCGTATCTTTTTCTGATTTTTCTGTTTCGGATTTTCGATTGACTTTCGCTTATATTATTTTCATTAATTCAAATATTATAATGATTTTACTTTTAAATGAACTTTTGGTTTGCGTATGTCAGTAGGTAGAGAATTGAATAGCTTAGTCGCATTGTATTTAAAACTTCTAACATTGTATTTAAAACTTCTAGTTTGCCTAACCTCTTACAAGCAAAGGCCTGTAAGAAACTGGGACGTTAAAAGATTTTACGTGTGACCAGTGGCGGCTCGTGACTTTTGGTGAGCTAGAGTGCTAATATTAACAAAAATGGCATTATTGATGTCGTTGTAGCCGAAAAATATATATATTTTTTTTTTTTTCGAAAATTTATTTTTTGTATGAAGATTTTCAGGAAATCTGTGCGGCGCACAGCAAAACTGAAATTTCCTGAAAATCTTCATACAAAAAATAAATTTTCGAAAAAAAAATAAAAAATATTTTTCGGCTACAACGACATCAATAATGCCATTTTTGTTAATATTAGCACTCTAGCTCACCAAAAGTCACGAGCCGCCACTGCGTGTGACCGTCTTAAGGCTCTAGTGCTTATTCGTTCTTCAAACATATGTGTATTTTTAAATTGGTGAAGCAGGATATTTTTTAATACATTTTTTCAGGTTAGATACATTTAGTTCATTGCAAATAAAATCAGTGCTCGTCCTCAACGGGACAGTGAGAATAACCTTCAGAATTAGTTTTTAAATCTTTTCTAAAAAATCTACATTAATATTATCAATATTATGGGTAGGGAATATTCGATGGTCTGGATTCTACATAAATATTATCAACTAGCTGACCCACCCACGCGTTGCTGTGGCTAACGATACACAACGCCATCTACTGGATGGTTACCTAACCTAGATAACCAAGTGTTGTGTCAATAAATTGAATCACACTGCCATTTGTCAGAAACTTATGGAACTTACAAATAATTTCAAATCATTGTCCCAAAACAAACATTTAATGAAAATTTAATTCTCAATAATAAATATTTTGGTCAATAATCGAATTAAATACCATCCTATCTTTTAAGTTGGACCAAATTTCACTCGGTAAGCCAAATTTCAACAAAATCGGTTAAGTAGTTTCGGAGTTTATCTTGGACAAACATGTTTTATATATAAAGATAGTGTCCCGATGTGGATTTGTGGGGTTGTTTCTTAGAATTGAAATAAGCCGTAGACGCGATCCATAGACTTAAATAATTCATCTACTACGCGATTAATTTATTCCGTTCGATCTTTGAGTATCAAAAGTGTTCAAAATATGACTAAATATCTCGTTAACTAATTATTTCTCGATTACGGCAAATGCATATTTAGGTTAGTGTTTCAATTCAATATGCCAATTTATTAATATTTTACGTAATTGTCTTGCGTATGACGTATCGGGATGCCAATTCATAGAAAGTAACCTTATGTTGTCAGTGTACATCGATTTCTTATATATTCCCTGTCAATATCGGTTCGGCTGTCAATAGTAATTTCATTGTCGGCAACCCGGGCGTTTATTGAGGTAAAATAGTATTTTATAAGCTAGTAAGTTAGTGAAACCGTGCTCGGTATATCGATATAAAATCGTCAGAAATAACGCCCATCGATCCAATATTCTAAAGTTATCGATTTTAATGTGCTAGAGCAGCGTTTCCCAAAAGGTGTTCCGTGGAACCCTGGGGTTCCGTAGAAGCATCACAAGGGTTCCGCGCTCCGTCCAGATTTAACGTATGTATAATTTAACAAACAAAACAATGCGCACGGAAGCTCGATCGGGCGCGCTTGACCGCCTTCCCTTCCTCCGCCGCCACTAGTTTCCTAAAAAAAACCTGCAGGACATTGACTGGGTACAGAATCCATTCCTAGTTCACAAGAAACCGTCGACTCTTACAGCAACAGAGTACGAGACTTTGATAGATATCAAATGTTCTTCTTCCTTACAAAAGTTTAATTCAGAAAAAACTAATCTGGATGAGTTTTGGATTGGACTTAAATATGTTCATTGCCCCCGCCTATTTTCACCCCTCCCTCTTAGGCACCTCCCCTCTCGCCCCCTCCCTAACCTAAGTTGATGTTCTCTCTCTCCCTCTTCTACTTTTAAATACCCTGTATCTCTGTGTTATGTAATTATGTTCAATATATTTTATTCACCCCTGATGAAGATTCAGGTCGAACCGAAACCGGTAATACAGTGGAATTTAAACAAAGTTATTATATTGTCACATGTATTTTATTTAAAACATTTTGTATCCCAATTTTAAAGATGTACTTATAATTATAATATTATTCACTCAGTTTTTTTTTTTTTTTTTTTCATAGCGTTTCACCCCAAGGGAAACTCAGTTTTATTGAAAAATATGATATTTAAATTATTGTAACACTTGGAAGATCGTTGTTGTAGCTTGTAGCCTCTCGTATCAAATGAGAATTATTTGGACCAATCAGGTTAAACCACGAAAAGAGATGGAGTGTTGTGCGTGTGTCACTTTTGTAAATCTAGCAACTAGCAATATAACAGACAATTTAGTGAATTCTTTAGAACTTTAGATAGTAACCAGCAATGGATTGTATTCAAAAGTTTTGTTGGCACAAATTAACGCCATGTTTATTATTACTAGTACTAGAACTTTTATTCGATGGTAAGTAATGGTCGTGAATATATATTTATAACCTATCTATTGTCGTACAATTTTGACGTTTGCTTTTTTCAAATAATGTTCATAAACTGTTATACCCTTGTACGTGTACTTTTGATTGCTAAAATTATGTTTTGATGATTTATTTATCTGTTGTGATAATTTTTCATTTCAGTTGCGGAATCTGCAACATCGGCTGAAGTAAATAAACACTTAGAATTAGGTAGAGAATTTCTTTCCAAAGGACAATTGTCAGATGCCCTTACACATTATCATGCCGCTGTCGGTGAGTTTATAATTTAATTACTACCTTACATCTTGGCATCACAGTGACAAGTAATCAAGTCTTCTATTTCAGTCATAAAAAAAGCTATTTCAAACCTAACATGTTTGAGCAAAGTTGACCAGGCAAATATTAAATAATAATTAAATGACATATTGTGGTTTACCGTATCTGCATAACCCTGCGAGAAGTGGGGTAATGGATAGATTAATTGTACATTAAAATCTGCCACTTCACAGTCACATTTTATTGGTGAAACCCAACACATTCATCTCTTTGCACATCAAATTCAAAGCAACATATTTTTAATTCAATTTCTTTGATATCCTCAGTGTTGCTAATATTATTATTTTAAGTGAAATGATTGACATGTTATGGTATAACTTCAAAGGGAGATTATTTTCAGTTGTTAAAATGTTGATTATAACATTGTTGCTAAATAGAATCATTTCTGATATTGATAGTTTTTTTACGAAATTAAAATAATTTTGATTCTGTTGTAACAATTGTGTTAATTTAATTGCCTTAAATGAATGAATCATATTTGAAATTCAAGCCTGAAACTTACATACCAACCATAATATAATTATGATGATCAAGGGCGGCTGGTTAAACAGTGTGTTTGTGTTTAATGACTGGTAAATTAAATTGTTATTAAATTAAATTCATTGTTGATAATGGCTAAAATAATATCGTATTAAGTCTATAAAAAATAATAAAACTTAATAAAAAGGTATTACTTACGAATATACTGCCATATGAATATTATCAGGGAGAGCAATTTCTCACTAAGATAATGCCGCGCGAAGACGCTGCCGGCTGTGTGCAGGCGAAAGCACACGGACCAAATTGTGTTTTTGTATGTAAATTCATAAACATTGAAAGCGCGTGAAGCCAGCGATGTGTTCGCAGATTTCGCGGATTATCGTGTGCCACACGGGGGACCGAGATCATCCGAATCTTGACGAAGTTTAACGATTCCCGAGCGGTCGGCGAAGTCCGCCAATTTCATCAATTGATAATGATTATGTAGATTTGGTTTGGAGATTCATCAATCTGGCATGATCGTGGGCCGTGGCGTAATATTGTCATTGTTTGTAGTATTGATTAGACTAAATTCTGATAAATGAATCCTGTTTTATAACTTTATGATAAAAGTGAGTGTATTGTAAGAATGAACAGTTTATTTATTTAGTTGGGATAGGCTTTTAGATTGGCACGGTTAGAGGTATCATCGTGATTTATTTTTGAGGTATTATACTGCTTTCATCTAAGGATGTGCCACCTCCTTCTTTAGCCAACGATTCGGACAGCCTTACAGTATACTCAGATAGTTGATGCAGGTTAGATTTCTTCAACAAGATTTTATTCATTTCTTCAAAAACAACTTAGAATAGATCTACTCTATAAAAAATGTGGGTGGTATTATTTTTACCTAATGTTGCTTAATAAATATTTTGTCGTAAGTAGGATTGTCAGTGAACCACCACGTTTTCAGGGCAACAGCCGCCACTGATGATGATATGGGTTTTTTGATTAATCAATTGATTTTTTAGGGACACTAAACACAATATAAATAAATTACATATTTTACTTAGGACATAAGATAGAAATTACAATGGATATAGGAGCGGAGATTTAGCAAATGATTCTAATTTATTATTCATTACAAAGTTAGGTTCTATATATTTGTACAAGTTTTATATTTGTTTCATTATATTATCAATGTTCTATGTGTAATATTTTCTCAGAGGGTGACCCCAGCAACTACCTGACATACTACAAGCGCGGTACAGTGTACTTTGGACTGGGCAAAGCCAAGTTCGCCCTTCAGGACTTCAGCAAAGTTCTGGAGATGAAGTCGGACTTCACGGCCGCTCGCCTGCAAAGGGCGCATCTTCACTTCAAGCTCGGCTCCCTGACGGAGGCGCAGCAGGACTATTACGATGTGGTGAGAACAATATAGTCCCAGACACTGTTAATAATAGCATTTACGACTCTTGACTTGAATGAGCTGCATCTGTTCATCTTATTTACTTAAAGCTCTCCTTGCACAGGGATACGCAAGTTTCTGATACTCACCTTGTGTACTCTTGGAAGGCTGATAGAGAAAAAAGGATAAATGCAGGTAACTCCATTAATGGAGGACTGGATGCCGTTGACGCTAACAAAACTCTCCAAAGAAGCGAAGCTAGCAGTCCACGATGGAGTGCTGGTACCTATCCTGCTACTGGCAGAGTGTGGTACTGTTGAAATGAGATCCCTGAAGCGTATGTGTGGAAGGCGTATGGTAGAAGAAGCCAAGGATGCCCGAGGAAGTCATGGCACTATCGAGTTAATCAGATACTTGAGTCAGGCCATGTCAAGAGTCATAATAATAGAAGAGTATGTATGAATGTGAATGAGGCAAAGAGTGTGTGCCAAGACCGAGATGTTTGGCAGTCCATCCTCTCTGCCTACCCCTGCAGGGAAACGGGTGATGGTTAGTTAGTTAATTTATCTTGTGTACTCATGAGCTCCGCCTCGCCATTGTCAAATTCTTCAAACATCAAAACTAGAATGCTTTCTTAACGTCACTCAAAACCAAACAGTTGCTGTGAACCGTCATATTTGTTGATTGTTTTGTTCCTAGCTTTGTTACAAAATGCTTGCTTTGCTTGGAGATGGAGGAAGAGGAATATAGGATAAGGATAGGAGATGCTTCCGATACATTCTAGTATTAATTTAAAATAGTATGCGTTACTTCTATTCGATATTTCTGACAGTTATTGCTAAAAATGTCTATGTTGTGAAATTTTGTGTTATATTACGCACATATACGAGGAATTGGGGAATTTTTTCTAATCTTTGTTCTACGCGTGGATACATGAAATGGGTTGATCTTTATGGAATGTGAATTTTTATTAAGTTGGTAAGCTCTGACGAGTCCAGGCCATTATTTAGAATTTTAAAAAATTTGATCAAAAATTAAACGTTATGCATGAAGGGAGTTGAAGTTGTGAAATTTAATGGGTTCTGTGTAATTTTACAAGTGTAAGTTAAGTTTTTTAATTTATGTGTTTAAATTTTTTTTTTTTATTCTTTCTATTCTTTCAATATGGGCTTGGTAAAAAGGAGTCCAGATCAGTGTGCAGTGTTCTAAGTGTGGGCGGATAAATGCAAACGGTGTGCAGAGTTTTGTTTTGAAGACTTTTACTTTACATGCTCGAATGTGTTCCGATATCCTTTTTGAGATAGTCCGCTCTGTCTGGCCTACATAGACTTTGTCACATCCATAACAGCTGAGTTTATATACTCCATCTGTTTCCAGAGGAAACTTAGTCTTTGCAGACCTCAGTAAGTCCTGTATTTTTGTCGTGGTTCCGAAGACAGTCTTGATGCTTTCTTTTCTCAATAGCTTGGCTATTCTGTCTGTCACATCGTCGGCTAAAGAAGGATATCCCAAAAATAAACTATAATAATTTCTGCTATCAGTTTCGACACATACATGTCTTGTTGTACAAGTGCAGAAATGATTAGACGTTATTAGGTGAGGGTAGTGGGAGGGGTGATTTTGGGGGAAGGGCAGAACAGTGGGAGGATAGAACAGAACATAACATGAGAACATTGGCAAAAGGGGTGATTTACATTTATTTTGTTAACTAAATTAATTTTTTATTTAATATTTTGTTATTAGGTTTTTAAAGCGCAAAAATTTATTTATATGTATTGGAATTTGAAAAGAGTATTTATGTTGCGGATAGTTTTGATATTTTTATTTACCTCAAATTTTTCATTTTCTAATAATTCTCTAATTTCTTCATCTTCTTCTTGTAACCCAATCTAACTATTCATTACTTAAATTTTACTATTATAGAAGAATTGGATGCACAGTATTAAAAGCAGGCAAAACATAATTTATCTTTATTCTTTATCTTCATTTTCTACCTTGATTGCTGTGATTTATATACTAATAATTCCTTAAATTACTCTTTTCCAATAATTCTTTAACTTCTTCATTTTATTCTTGTAATTCTATCTAACTATGTATAACTTTTTTATTGTAGAAGAATTGTGTGCACAGTATTAATTGATGAAAATTATCAACCAATACTAATGAATGTATATCCCCAAACTGTAAAATTCACCCGCCATAACAAAGGATCATCCCTAGCATGTAGGGTGAAATATCACAATAAACTATATTTTATGTACTTTCAATAAATCATGTATTTAAATAAATAAATATGCGAATTATATCCCTGTAGAAGAAGAACATTATTTGTTTGTTGTAAGTAGTTGGGTGTTGTAAGAGCGGCTACAATATACTTTAATTAGTTAGTAAAGTAAGAACAAAATGAACTAAATATCTCCCTTCCAGCTGGTAGCAGACCCCTACAATGAAGAGGCAAACGTGAACTACAACCGCATCACGGAGACATCGGAGGATATGCAGCTGGCGGAGGCGTACTACCGCGGGCAGGACTACCAGGCGTGCGTAGAGCTGGTGCAGAGACTCCTGGAACTGTGTCCGTGGGCTGCCAACCTGCGCCAGCTAAGAGCCGAAGCCTATATCGGGCTGGTGAGACTCAACCTTTAATTAGGCGTGCCGAAAAGCTAACATTGTTAATGCGCGGGGTCGGCAATTACCCCAAAATACCAGGCATTAAATAAATAACATATTTATATCAATAATCAACTTTAATTATTCTTTATTTACTTATATATTATCTATTCTAGTTCTGGGAATTGGTAAATAAGTGGAATAATTGGTATTGAGGTTATTGCTTCAATTAAAAGAATCTTTGCTGCGAGTTTGCCCGGCAGGTACATTAATGCATATTAGTTTCAACAATTCAGGGCTGTCAATTAAAGATTTAATAATTTTAAATAAAATAACACATCAGTTAACACTCGTCTATCCGATAATTTAAGAAGTCTAGTTATGGTGCGTATATTTTATAAATTCGATTGGAATTTTTATTTTAAAGTTGATGTAATGAAGGAATTTGTTTTGTACATTTTCTGATGATTGTAAATGAACTTTGTAGTAAGGTGACCTTACGGTTGAATTGTATTCTAATCTGCTTCGTACTAATGAGTATTAGTATTGTGTGTTATTTAAATGATTCAGTACTTTATGTTGGTATCTCTTGTTCATGTTATGTTGGTATCCATGTCCTGAAATATATTTGTATTTCAGGGTGATGTGTTGGCAGCCGTGTCGGACATCCGATCAGTGAACCGACTGCAGCAGGACTCCACGGACGGCTACTTCCGTCTGGCCAATCTGCTCTACTCTCAACTTGGTCACGTTGCTGACTCGCTGAAGGTAATTCATTTACATGTTTATGCCGAAGCAGCCCTGATTAGTTGTGTTATATCTTCGCCAATTTCGCCGGCGAAGACGGCCGGCGTGGTCAAGCGGTAAGGCTCATGACTCCCAATCCGAAGGTCCCGGGTTCGAACCTGGCGTGCACAAATAAATTTTTTAAAAGTAATTTTTTATTTATAGTTTATTCACATTTAAAATAAATTGTTTAGCATTAATTATTAACCCCACTAGGGTTCGCCTGCATCGGGGTTAATAATTTGACAATTCAATAAAAGTAACACACATAACAGCATTTTAAAAATAACAATGATAAATGAAATTTGTAGAGAAAAAAAATTAACAAAGAATTAACAACATAATAACATTTTGTTTGATCAAGAGATCAAACATGATGTTATTATTTACTCTGGCATTAGTTTATACCATTTTCAACAATAGAAAAAATCAAATAATATATATTTTTATGGTTTTGAAAAAATATAAATAAAAAATAACATAATGAAAGCAAATATTTATAAGCGGCTACATGTTGAAATTGAAGGCAATAAGGGAATATAATACATAATATTAAAGTGATTATCAAATCATTTGTGTTATTTCATAATTAATTAATTAAAAATAATATTTAGAATATTTGTGGCACTTTCCAGAGTGGAAGAAGGAAAGAGAAAGAGCTCTCAGTACCGCCCTGGTGTAAGACCACCATTCAGAATTGAAACCTTGCTTGTTTGGTGACTAGATCTCAATAGTTGGCTACTTCCCCACCTTCCTCATCCCCATCTCCTTTCCCTCCTCACTATCTTCAGCCCCACAACATATCTCCTTGATGCCATAGTCTCACTGGCTCCAGACGAGAGCAGTTGGGACTATTGTGCAGTATTCATATGAAAAAAGATATACTAATTTGTAATTTGAATAGGAAATCAGAGAGTGCCTGAAGTTGGACCCGGAGCACAAGGACTGCTTCCCGCTTTACAAGAAGATCAAGAAGATTGACAAGTTTGTGAACGATGCTCAAGCGGGCCTGGAAGCCGGAGACTTCAAGAAGTGCATTGACTCCGCGCAGAAGATAGTCAAGAACGAGGAAGAAGCCACCATGGTCATCTGGGAGGCCAAGAAGATGCTGTGCATCTGCAGCAACAAGGTTACTTCACACTTAACTTCTCAGGATAATTTGTTCGCTTTTCGGAACAAACAACTCATATAGGTCTCATTGTGTCTTACTTACTATCATAGTGAGAAATATATTATGAACAGCATTAGAAAGAGAAAACTCCTCGCTTTTTATTCAAATCTAAAAGTTAACAACAAAATAAATAAAATATACACCTTTTTGAAAAAAGTTTCATTTTGCAATTTGAAAAAAAATTAAGAAACTTTAGTAATTTTTTATTAATTATTTTTACGTGGAATGACAAAAAAGTGAGATGACAATAACGTTCATAATACTAATATTTGTCTAATAAAATATGTTTGTGTTTTATATTTTTTCATTATCAAAAATTATTTTAGTTAGAAAAAAATGTTAGAAGAAATTTGAAACTTTTTATGTTTAAAATTTGGAAATAAGCGCATACTTTTGTTTACACGATTTGGGATTTGTAGTTAAGGTTTTTACACAGCCAGCAAATTGCGCGCCATTGTAAAAAGGTCCAGTAATTCGTAAGCAGATTTTATTTACGAGGACTGAAAAGTTATATTACAAAGCGAGTTGCGCGAATACTATAGACAAATCACAGAAAGGGAGATGGTTACACTGCCTCCCTCCCCCTTCCCTGATAGGCTGGTCCTTCAATTTGAATGCCTTTGGTAAATACCAATTGTACCAAATGAATCTCAAAAAGCAAAAGAATATACATGTTATTATTGTGGTGGCAGTGGCCAGCGGGCACTGTTGTGTAATAATGTATTAATGAACACATAACAATATGTTGGTTCCAGGATGAGCAATGGACACTGGCCGTAACCCACTGTCGGGAAGCCATCGAGATAATGAAAGATGTCAACCTGTACTGTGAGTTCGCAGAGGCGCTCATAGGACTGGAGATGTACGATGATGGTAAGAAAGCAAAGCAGTGTTACACTTTTTACCAAAATATAATATATGACTGTGAATAAAGCGCATATACCCGAGATGACCGCACAACATTTGCTGTGCCATGCCGTGTTGCACTACCTCCTTCTTTATCCAACGTTTCGGACAGCGTTACAGTGTCCATCATCAGGGCAGATGTGAGAAACGTTGGCTAAAGAAGGAGGTAGCGCAACACGACATAACACCCCAAAAACAAATAACAAAAATACTTTTGGCTGTGAAAATCTAAAATCATTATTATTAAACTATAGGAATGTGTTTAAAAATATTATATTGCAATTTGAGTCTTTGATTAATAACATACTTTTTGTTCTTAGACTGAATTTACAGTCGTGACCTAAAATGGTGCCTACAAGCTTTCATGTGCAACGTATAATAATTTCATTGATTTTAATTTTGTGTTAAACTCTACATTTTGGAAAAATCTGCTTAAAATAAATACTTAGTTTAAATACCAACTTCTAATACTTTTTTGTTAAAAATCAGAAGAAAAAACTGTGAAATTTATTTGAAGTTTAGAAACAAAGGGTGCCCCATAGAAAGTTCGAAAAATATATTTTTCAGTTTTTCCATCACCCTTAATATACACAGATTAGATTATTTCCACGGAATATAATGTGATTCAGACAAATTTTCGGATTTAATATAGACGGTGGACTAAGATGGATTTTCGCTTCCAAAGGATTGATTTGCAATCGCAACTACATATTATGATCATATGAAATTAACTGTACTTTGTTTGGCCATATTTGTTATCAATTCTCAATGAAAATATTGTTGTTTGTTTTGGCAATAATTCAGATTGCTGGATTTGATATGCTTGTACATAAAATGTGACCATGTACAAATGTTACATAACATTTTTCATAAAATGGTTATTATTTTTGTCTGAATTACAATTATTATACTAATGTTTTCAGCTATTTATAAGTACCAGGATGCGCTAGCAATGGACGACTCCAACCCTCGCGCTAAGGAAGGACGGCAACGGGCACAGAAGCTACAGAAACAAGCAGAGAAGAGGGATTATTATAAAATACTTGATGTTAAAAGGTTTGTCATCCATTCACGCAGACTCCCTTGCGGTGATTTTAATCACAAAAATGTCGCTCTAAAAATCATTCATTCATGATTAACATATTTTTATTACTTCGGATTTCATTTAATATTACACTGCATTTCCAACATACTTTTTTTTATATGAAACTATACAAGAGTCCCGTCTGGAGCCATGGCATCCCCATTGGGGTATGTTGGGAGGCTGAAGGTGTCGAGGAGGGGAAGGAGATGGGAAGAGGAAGGTGGGGAAGTACCTGGCTATTCAGATCTGGTCACCAAATATGTCTTAAGCCATTTCAAGCAATGTTTCAATTCTGAATGGCTGCCTTACACCAGGGCGATATATGAGAGTATACTGGAACTGGAATTTATAAGAAAAGAGCCGCAAATATACTGTATTTTATTTTTAATTAATTAATTGTGAAATTAAAACAAAAAATTAAATTAAAACAAATTAAAACAATATATTTTGCTCTTTGTCAATCAATTATAGAATGTGGAATAATTGTTTGGAGAGGAGCAACAAACTCGGCTATCGAACACATAGAAATTGTGCAGAAAACGATCTTAACCGCTCGGACACATAAGCTTGTTTTCACGATAATTTAACGTGGGTAGACATAGGAATGACGTATGTCCCGTACCTGAGTTATTAAAGGTAATATTTAAAAAACATAGACTTACTGATACAGACCAAATATTCAATTGTTGTGACGTACTAGACATACGCCAATTATACTTTAAAACACTACTTAACTACATTTTTGACCAAAAAAACAAATTTCAACAAACACAAAATATCAATAACAGACCAGTTAGACAAGCGTACAAAGAAAACATAAAAACTCCGATGGTAAATACAAGCTCTGGACTAAAACACTACTAATATCACGCTATAAAAGCATTCAACAGTCTAACACTCGAAAATAAAATTGAGAAAAACAAAAATAAATTCCGACACAAAATTGCAAAATAGATTAAAGAACAAAAAAGACAATATTACCAAAATCTCATAGCATAAAAAAATAAAACATATACATACATAACACACAAAACCAGTGGCGGTTCGTGGTCTTTTTAACGGGGGGTTCAGAAATTCAAGAGAAGAATGATATATTGTCTAATCAAAATTTACTCTTGTCACACAAATTAAATAAAGTTAGTGGGGGGGTACCTAAATAGGTACTATTGTTTTTTAAATAACTTGATACTCCTCGACACAATTATTAAACAACCAAAATTGTTTTAGAGGATTTAAATTGTTTAATGGTTTTTACAACACTCAATGTACGTTGCTAATTATTATTTTTTTTTTCAATAAGAATAATTGCTTAGAATGTAGAATATAATATAATTGATATTTTAAAACATAAAAAACAAGAAACACAAATAAAGGTGGCCACGAAATAAAATTAGCTTTTTTCACTTACACTAAAAATCCATTATACACATATACAAAAAATAACAATAATTAATTTCCAAACTTTTTTCATAAGCATTAGCGTTATTTTTTGTATATAACACTGTATTCCGTCATTGTGTGAAAAAATTAGACAGAATATTCGCGACAACCATTGACGAAGTATAATCTAGACAGGGCCTACCATACAAACATGCTTATTAAAAATAACACCTCCTGAGAGTAACTTCACAATACAACTCCTGTTACAATTCCGCCGCCTCGCTTAGAAAACTTAGATAATATAAACACACGTTCCAAAACAGAGCACAAAGTTAGCCTTCAATCCATGATGTAGTTTTTTCGTCTATCGACCAATGAGACAGCTTAAAACATCATACGTCACAATTTATTGAGATGAATTTAACAATCCGACTTATTGTAAAGTTGTCGTACGAGTTCATAAAGTTATATGCGAAACAAATGGAGCGAGCATTGTATCTGAGGTGCTGATTGAATTTGAACACGGTGCCGTCACAACAAACAAATACATACATTTACGTTCATTCGGGAAAACAAGGGTTGAATCAGGTAAAGATAATAAATAACATTAAAAAAATTTCATTTCTAGTTTTTAAATTCTGTAAACGTAAACATATTTATTTTTGGGCAATGGTTTTTTTTTAATAAAAGTATTTATATAAAATAATTATTAAAGAAAACTTGTGGCTTGACAAAGTAAAAGAAGAATTATTTTGTTTTTAACCACTTTATTATAATTAATACACTGCGTCAACTATTATTTTTATTATTGTGTTTATAATCGACCTTCTTCACGAAAGCATTATTGTACACTAACCTAAGTACACAGTACATTAAATGTAAAATAACTTTAATATAAAGAAAGAGAAAAATCACGTTAAATGAGGACAGAGCTTTAGAGATGGTGTGGGTGAGGTCAAGGGAGGTTTGGAGTTTCATGGTTTAAATATTTATATATATGTACATTTATCATGGTTTATATAAATTTATTTATTTTTTCCCAATTTTTACATTTGACATATTATAACCTACAGTGAGCACCGTTGTGGGACCGTTGTGCGTGGGTAATGTAAGTATTTGACGACCATCCGTGGTCGAGAAGTAAGACACTTGACTCCCATCGGAAGGTCGCGGGTTCGAACCCGGCGTGCGCAAATAAATTTTATTTGATTAATTTGTGTTATTTCACAATTAATTAATAAAAAAAATATGTACTATATTTGCGGCACGTTCCAGAGTGGAAGATACTCTCAGTATCGCCCTGGTAAGACCACCATTCAGAATTGAAACGTTGCTTAATAATGGCTTTAGCCGTGTTTAATTACTAGATCTGAATAGCCAGGTACTTCCCCACCTTCCTCTTTCCCATCACCTTCCCTTCCTCACTTACCTTCAGCCTCACAACATACCCCAATTGGGGATGCCATAGCCTCACTGGCTCCAGATGGGAGCAGTTACTCTTGTACTCTATAAAAATAAAAAATAAAACATTTTATTTTTGTACTTAAAAATAACAGTGGGCATTTAAAGAAAAATAGTAAGTTTAAAATTAATATTTGCCTGAAAGATTGTGCAAGAAGTGACTTAGAATAAATAAAATTTAAACAAAAAAGTTTATTTTGTTTGGCGTATTTTGGCATATACTCCCTACTCGGTTTATTTTTATAGCGCCATATTGGTGAAATATCATATCGATGACCCGTAGTCTTGAATGGTCATATTGACTGTCCAGTTCTTTTGTCAACAATCTTTTGTCATCATTTTGTCATCTGCATTTGACTAAAGTTATTCAATTACAGTGATTCATAACAAAATGATACATATAAATCTCATTTGGTTGAGATAACTTTTAATTTAATAAATGACAATATAACCAAGCTGTCAGTCGAATTCAGGGCCTTTAAAAATGGCGGCAAGTTCTTGGTCAAAATTGTATCCTATAAAATGTGATATTTTACGTATTTTAGCCTATTTTTCTAACATGTCTGTAAACTGGTGTAATAGTAATAGATTTATTAATGAATTTAAAGTGTTTAAATGCTGTGACAATTAAATCTCAAGTGAATATTTTCAAAATAGCGTTTGTTGATTTTTTACGACGTAATACGTTGTTCAAGATGATTATTTTTTCATATGCCTTATTTTCAATAAATAAAGCATTAATCAAAATAATACTTATGGCGGATTAAAGATAATGAATATATCTGTCTGGTAACACAGGTGTTCTTGGTAAGTGTATTAAAAATACAATTTTTATCCAATTAAGTGTGTGCATTTCACGAACAAAATTTCTGACAAAATTATTTCATGCGAAACGTTTAAACTCGTGAGAACTTATAAAATTGAGTTTTATTATAGATATTTGTATATGTGTTTATTAATTAGACCATTTACATGAAACTACATATAAAATATTTAACGTTAAAATTAAACTTTTCACGGCAGTTTACAACTAGAAAACCAAGAGAATAAATCATTTTCTAAAGTTTACGATTTTTTTATAATTTATTTATTAATCATAAAAAATAAGACATTTTAATAATAATTATCAGAATTTACATCGAAAATATTTATCCCTGTACTCATTCACTGAAAATATTGTAAGCCTACATGTAATTACCTGTTCATATATAACATATCCTCTACTGACTTCACCTAACTCTATAGCAATAGTAATAATCGGGCATTTTCGCAAACTTATACCGTTAAAAATGTGTGGAAGATTTAATGATTATTTTTTTGATTGGTTATCGTACTTAAAGACGTGATTTTAATATTTTCACTCGTAATTATTGATTTCCAAAACGATCTAAAACCGCACATTCCGAAACAATTCTTACTGGGCAAAGTCGACAAAATACAACCCTGATTACCAAAACAATCACGCACACTTATACAGTTTGTGACGCGTTTCCGTATCACCACGTACATTTCAATAGTATTGTAACTCCCGGAACGAAACTAAACCAACACATCAACAAAATTTATCACGCAATAATGACGTGTAGCTATAGAGATTTTGTTCAGCCCGTCGATACGTATCATGGTATGGCTGTGTTAGTATATCGGACCCAGCTTCGCGGAGTGACGTCAGAAACTTTGCTTGACATGTATGATAGTAGCATTTTTTTCACATTTGTTGTTGCGCCGTCTTTAAACTATCTGTAAGGCATATATATTTTTTTGTATTCAGATAGCTGATTACATTTTCTAAAATAAAGTCCGCGGTGTATGTCCTCCCGAATGTTTGGAAGTGGATCATTTTTGTGTTTGAAAAAAATGTGCTCGCTCGTAATTGCTGGGCGACGAATTGGCTCCACTGTAGACCAACAAAAGGTAAAACACAACGCATATTGCGATCTAAATACTGTGATACAATGAACGCGCTTTTTCATAAGTGGTCTGGGCGATTGGTTTAGGGGTCATTTTTAAGTTCCACACGGCTCGTCTAGATATACTTGGTCGAAGGCGACAACCGATAAACGCAACCACTTTCAATTTGAAAGCCGAAACAATACTAGGAAAGCTCAACACAAAATTGCATAACTAGCGACGTTGTTTGCCGAAACTTTAGTAAATGTACTCGTAGCTAAGGGATATAACGACTTATCGATAAAAAAAAAACGAAAACAGAAGTCAAAATCGGTCCACTTCAATAGTAGATTTACAAATGCCATTAGTAAACGGTTGGAGAAATGCAGAAACAAGAAAATAAAAAATGTACAAAAGTGACTACAAAGTTAAATACCATAATATATAACATTTAACTTGCATCCGTCGGTGCAAAAGTCGACCGTCAGCCGGTCACCCTGCGACAATTTCGGGCTTCGTTTCGGCGAGACTCGTCAAAGTTTGGAGGTCACGTGACATCTTGACTCGTGAGCAGCGCACCAAGCTGAGTAGTTTTGTCCATTCTACCGTCACAGCGATTCGTATCGGCTATGATTTTTCGTATGGACAAATGTGTGCGGATCGCAACGCGCACAAAATGGGAATAGATAGTTACCGTATTTTTCGGTGGCGCAAGCTTTAAAGACGGAATTTCAATGTCAAGCTATCTGTGATGCGCTTATATTACTATACAACAAGATTGTTTTATTTTATCATATTTCTAATGGGGGTTCACCGCACAACCGCACTTTAGAGAAAACCGCCACTGCACAAAACCAATATAAAACACAATCACCCACAAACACACAACACATAATCTAAATATACCTATTTTAACCTTATATAATATTATTTATTTTTAATTTTACTTTAATTTTAAATCTGTTAAATTAAGTTAAAATTTATCTTAATCTTATGTTTTCCATATATTTTTAAATGTATTGTGTAAAAATTTTTTGTATATAAAATGGAGGCCTCAGTACGGGTAAACCACCTAGTGAGGCCAACATTATTGGATTTTATTATAAAATGTAAATATATTGCATCAAAATAAAAAATAAAATAACACAAATTATTAAAATAAAATTTATTTGCGCACGCCGGATTCGAACCCGCGACCTTCGCGATGGGAGTCAGGGGCCTTACCCCTCGACCGCGCCGGTTGTCAATACATATCACTTAAAACAGGCACTACACCCTTTTGACTATCTTAATCTTTTGAACGCGTCCGTGAAATATACCATACGTAACATATATGATACTTGCTTTGATGCACTTTGCTTTGATGCACTTCTTTATCAAGCTAACCTTGATCACTGTTCCTAGATTTACTTTCCACTAGCCAGAGTAATCTTAAAAGTATCGCAATGCTTTATTACTGAAAATATTTCAAATTAATTAACTTCAGGCCTCGAGCATATTTTGTCTGATGATGAAATGGAATATTTCTGAAAAGGTAATACGAACTGTGTCTTATTTGTTGTTACATTTCAGATCAGCGACGAAGCAGGAGGTGGTGAAGGCGTACCGGAAAGCGGCGGCGAAGTGGCATCCCGACAACTTCCAGGGAGACGAGAAGAAGGTGGCAGAGAGGAGATTCATCGATGTGGCGGCTGCCAAGGAGGTAAGCACGTACAATCTTCAATTTGGGATGCTGGTACGATCTATTGGATAATCAATACCTCTGACATAGGTCACCCCAAGTGCTCCGCTAAGTTTGGTGACTTAGCAGTGGGGTGCCCGGGTTCATGGGTCAGGTTTGTCTAGGACCTACTGTGTGGCGGGCCGGATCAGGAGAGACTGTTTGAGGGAGATATTTTTACTTCTCCAGCCGGACTTCCTCGACCCATCGCATTGCACCCCAGTGGGAAGGATGGATTCATACTAGAGGTGGGAATAACGGTTCTTTTCCGATACCTAATATAACGAATAACACCCTAAGCCAATAACATAGTATCATACCTGTTATTTAATAACAGCTTGTAGATAATGTAAATATGGAACGGAAAACAGAACGGCATCGTTATTCGTTGCTGGGGCTGAGTCGATAATGACACTTTATACGTCACATTGTAATAAATTATTAATGTCGTTGTAGTGACAAAAAAATTTTTTTTCGAATTTTCGAATCTTCATACAAAAAAAAAAAATTTTTAGGAAATTTCAGTTTTGCCATTTTTAGGAAATTTCAGTTTTGCGATTTCCTGAAAATCTTCATACAAAAAATTATTTTTTTTTCGGCTGCAACGATATTAACAATGCCATTTTTGTTAATATTAGCACTCTAGCTCAACAAAAGTCACGAGCCTCCACTGTTTAGAACGACGACAAAAATAGAAAACTGACCTTTACAAATCACTCTATTTTTTGTTCGACATCTTGATTATAAACTTTTGTATCCGAAATGTTTAACAACAAAAACACCAAATATGTAGGTATCGCAAATTTCCACAAATAGCGAAACAATCAGCACTTAAATAAATAGTCTAAAATAATTTTCCTCACAATCCTTCAGTCCTATATGTAATTATAAAATCATCACAGTACTCGCAAACGATTTAAATAATTAACTTGTTATGTTAACGAAAAAATCGAATAACGGAGAATGAATTTGACGGGATAACTGAGCGATACGAATAATGAACGTATTCTGAAATTACTAAATAACTAAACTGATCTAATAACTCAATAATGCCAATAACGAAGTTATTCAATACTCTGTTAACTAAAATGATAAACTGATCTAATAACTCAATAATGCCAATAACGAAGTTATTCAATACTCTGTTATGAGTTCCTACAGTAACAGGGTACGCCGTTATTTGAAGATACTGTGTTATCCATACCTGTTAACGTTATATTAGGCACTCCTCTAATTCATACGTCCATCACTCATTGACACCCAGATTTCTACCCACCCCTCATACCTTTTTCGTTCCCATAACTTCCTATCCTTCCTTTCCCTTAAAAAAAAATCCCCCCACACAGCATCTCCAAAAATGACATAGGCCCTGAGAAAAAAAAAATCTTCAGGGGTCTCCTGTGTAGAGCTAAATGCAAAAAAAAATATATAAAATTCCCCATTGGCTCCTGTTAGTAGGGAGCAGTTGGAACTCTTGGCCACGGTGACTGCTAAATAAAAGTAATTTTAAAATGTTCTTGGTCATTTCAGGTTCTGACAGACAGTGAAAAGCGCGCCCAGTTCGACGCGGGCGACGACCCCCTCGACCCGGAGAACGGGCGCGGCGGCCAGGGCGGCAATTCCTTCCATCACTTCCACCACGGCAGCCCCTTCCAGTTCAAGTTCCACTTCAACTGATGCATGCCCGGCACCGCCTGCCCGGTGACCCCCGCCAACCCCCCCCCACCACACTCATGCCGCGCCACCGTGACCTACGTCAACGGCCAGCTCGTCGTGTCTCTACCAGACAAAACCAAAGCGCTTAGCATCATCGACTTGTTTTCCAACAAGCGCCGTCGAGGCTGGTTTTTTTCTTTCTATTTAACGGCGTGCTTTCTCCCTGTGCTTATAAAACTTCAAACATAAACAATATATTGTAAAGTGTAAAATGTACAGTGAAATTCTCTTGTAATTTTTTCCAAACGACGGAATTTCTTTCCGTTTACTTACAAAACTTCTAAGATAAATTCACTTCAAGTAATTTATATTACTATGCAAAAATATGCATTGAAACCCTCTTATAATGTTTTTTTTTCGTGGTACAGGAAAAATAAATTTTATGGGTGTCATCTTATGTCTTTTTTTTAGAAAGTGTGTTCATCGCATAAGGAAGCAAAATGATACAGTGAGACCATCTTAAGATGTTTTCCAAGGAACTGGAAAATAAACTTCTTAGGCATGTAAACCTTATGCTAAGACCACACCGAAGCCAACCTTCCAACTCCAAACTTAGTTCGGAGTTGGAAGGTTGGCCGATCGTGTGGTGGCTGCAGCCAACCTTCCAACTCCGAACTCCAAACTTCAACATGGCGGATATAGAACAGCTGATTCGGTGCTTATCTTATCTGTTGCCTATAATTATTACGTAGAAGTATATACACAACATGTTTTCAAACAATTGTTATACCACTCTCCCGTAATAATATTTTCATTTTAATGGTACGCGGCACACGTGTTTTGTTTGTGTGAGTTGGCCGAAGCGATCGTCTCAGAGGCGATCCTGGGCCAACTCGAGCTCCAACCTTCCAACTTGAACTTCCAACGCACGAACTACCCCTCCACACAATCGTCCAAACGTTTGAAGTTGGAAGTTGGCCGCAGTGTGGCCTTACCTTTACAAGTAAAATAAACTGGGCCATTCAGTATTCAAGGGACCGAAAAAACCAAACTTCTTAAGAGAGTTTTACTGTGGAATATTATTGGAAATACTAGTATTATCCCTATGTTAATATATCGTGACGCAATGATGAATAGACACTTCCTTTTTTAATTTGTTTAGAATGGAATTTTTTTGTTGTGAATGCGTTGTATAAGGGTTTCACTGAACAAGAATTTTAATTTTTAAGAATTTAGTATAATACAAAATATTATCTTTGTTCTTCGGTACAAGTGAATAATACATTGGTTGGTGGCGTCAAATATCGGCCGTGATACTAGGTACTAATAATTAAACAGTCATAGATTTTATGCAAATCCCAATTATGTTTGTTGTGTTTTTTGAGGTTTATAATTACATATTTTATTGTTTGTTTAAAATATTTTTGAATAAAGGCTAACAGTAAAACCTTCTGAATTTATTTTCGTTTTTATATTTTTAGTTTTACTTTTGTGGATAGCCATGGATAATTTTAATTATTTTAATACTAAAAAATGTTTCCTTCTGATTTGTATTAAGAATTTTTATTTGCATTTCAAATATTTTCAAATGTGGCATACATCCGTTTGTTGGTCGACTGAGATATGCAAGAGATGTGCAAACTCATAGTTTCACGTTAACTTAAAAATATCCTGATTTGCGTAGCTGTGAGTTTGTGTCTACGCAAAGGACTTCAGTCTTAGTCTTAGTCAACAAACAGGAATTTTGATGTGGCCGCTTTTCACTGTACGCTCACAATATGATACATCAAGGTTTGTACCGATAGATTGACACTCAAAGGGTTAAAAACTTTTACCATCACTGTTGAAATATTTACAGTATAGCTTCGAGGACAGGGTCTGGTTTCATGGGGAGTTTGTTAAGGGGTTAAAATTGGATATTTATAAATTTATCAATCAGATTCAAAAACAGTTTCTTTCTGTATTTTGCTAAGTATACGTGGTCAATGAAAGAGCTCATTTGTGACAATCAAATTAATAATTAGCTTTGCTTTTAGCAAAGAAACAGTACAGGGCCGATATTTTGCCAATAAAAGGCTTGCTGACTAAATTATGTGCAATAATAATAATAGATTTAAACAAATTACAGTATGTTTACCGTGAATAATTTGAATGATAACATAAGATTTTGAATGTTTGAATAAGCTGGCACTCAGTTTTCTGTGCCATTAAATAGAGTGTTGGTGGTATTGTCAGTTGCCCAAGATCTACCTCGGTTTGTGCAAAAGAAATAAAAACCCAAACTAGCAAAACTTGTAGTAGAACAGAGATGTTCTTTAATTGGATCCTTTTTGACATTTCTTCACTTTTTTCTTATGCCAGTAATACATCAATTTTAAAATAAAAATTATATAATACAGTGAAACTCTTAAAAAGTTTTCCAAGGGAAGGGAAAAAAAACCTTAATTAGGAAAACCTTGTAAGTGGGATAAATAGGGCCATTCAGTCTTCAAGGGATCGAACTTCTTAAGCATGAAAACGTCTTAAGAGGGTTTCACTTATGTAATTTTTTAATATTATGTCATTTTTTTAATCACAAAATTTCTAAAAAAAGCTTTGCTTCTCTGAAAGACTGATTTACTTCTTTAAGATTATTTAAAAAAAGATCCTTAAAAGCACAAATTCAATGTTATCCATAAAAAATAATTTAATTTATCTAAGAAATTTTATCAAAAAAATACTATTTTCCGGCATCTGATTTTTGTTGTTTTTCCTTACTAACTTTGACTACAAATTTACTAACAAAATCATGCTTGTATTTAAGTTGTAAGATGATTAGTTTGATTGTGTAATTTTATTGTTATGAACATTGTAATTTTTGGCCTCTAAGCATTGAAAGCTTGTAATTATTTGATAAAAACATATGAATAACCATCACATATGGTAACATATAAAACATAGTATTTAATAATAAATTTTATTTATTGTAGTTCTGTTGTATATTTTTTCCATTCCATTGTAGATATGTAATTTTATTATGTATATAAAATAAAATCACCTTGATTACATTTTACAATATTATATACCCGTACTTGAACATCGACAGTCCCGAAAAACAATGTCAGATCAGCTAAAAGGTGAAAATCTTTTTGTTGGCTTATTTTGTTGATTTAAAAGTCTGTGTTTTCGGAGTTTTTAATGAAATGCAAATCATCAAAACAACGCTATGTGAAAATGCAGAAATGATAATTGAAACAGCTCTACTACAAAATCTGACATTGTTCTTTGGGACCGTCGATATGTTTATATAATATCACTAAAAAGCTGAAAATCTGTGTGTGTGAAACTCTTAAACAGTGAGTTATAGAAACACCCCAGCCTTTTCAGTCAGGAAAATATAGGATAATGTAACTAACTACATATTTGAAACTCACAAAATCGTTTACATCCTGAGCTGTGGAGCTTTGAAAGAATTCAGTTAAATGTGGCAAGATGCCATATTTTTTGTTTCAATTCTTGAGCGAAACCGGATAGTAAAAAGTATAATTACAATTTTGTAGTTGCAGCTAGAAAATGATTGTTTTTAATAATATCAACTTGAAGAGATAAATTAATTTTGTATGTAAAATGCCTAAGATTTATAGAAAACTTGAAGTTCTTATGGCTTGAACACAGTCTGTGACAATTATTGTATACTGAAATAAAATGTAATAATAAGGTTACAAAATGAAATGGAAGGTTATAATATTGAATTTTTGTAATTTACAGTATTTTTGAGTCCTTATAATCGTAATAATCTTCTTAAAAAAAAATGTATAAGCTCCATATTACTTTAAAAAAAATTATTTTGAGAGCAGTCTGGAAATAAAAATATTGTCAATTTATTTTAATAAAAGGATATAATTTAAAGTGTAATTAATATCTGTATGCGAAAGGAAGAAGGGGGTGTTAAAATTAAATATGATTGAAGCAAAGAACATTATTATACGATTCGGCATTTGAAAAACACAAAGATTTGAGTGTTCTCATTTAGTTTATTTCGACTAATCTCTCTCTTCATTTTGCACACAGATTTAACTGTTCTATGGAACAAGTTTCAGTCAGGAAATTCTCTGTCTATTGGCATTTTGTTTTACTTCAATCTTTCTTTGAATTTTTCTTCCTCATCATTCTATGACCAAAGTATTGGAGTTTTCTTCGCTTTGTAGTCATAATGACTTCAGTTTGTAAATCTTTCCGTATACAGATGTTTATAATTCTAGAGTTGGAGTATATCCACATTTCAAATGCAACAATTTTCCGGGTGGTAGTTTTTATCAAGGTTGACTTTTCCCATGAAGCTAGCTTTTAAGGTCAATATTTCCGAAGAAGTCATCTTTTGTCAAAGTGAATTTTTCTGATGAAGCTGGCTTTATTCAAGGTCGATGTTTCCAATGAAGCTGGCTTTATTCAAAATCAATGTTCCATTGAAGCTGGCTTTATTCCAGATCAACGTTTCAAATGAAACTAATTTTTGACAAGGTCGTATGTAATGAAACTAACTTTTATTGGTCAACTTTTCCGATGACGCAAGGTAGTGATATTTCCAAAGTAATGACATGAAAAATTGTATCGTCCTAGTACAAAATAACGACGATCCTTATTAATATGTATTGTATTATTTTGGGGGTGTTATATTTTTATAAAATCTCTATTTCAATGCAGTACCTTTAGGTGGCACTTTTATCAGTGTGTGTGTATGTTTAGTGATATGTTGTAAATATTTTTATTATGATTTAATAAAATTATATTGTTTCTTAATCCTTGTTTGCCACTTATTTTCCTTGCAAAAATGCATCCCTTTTCAGGAGAAGATGATGAATCTGGATTATGGTTTGAATTTTTAAGTAATTATTTAATTAAATAAATGAAAAGAAAATACTTTGTTTTAAGTCACTTTATTTTTATTTTTCGTCTACCGGTTTCGGTACCACCGTACCATCATCAGGACTGTTACAAAAATAATGTCTAAAAATACATAAGTACACATATATATACATAATGTTCTTAACGAAAGGGACAGTATACTAGAGTGGGACAGAGCATCAGTTGTTGGAGGGAGGAGGGGAATGGGGGATAAGTGAAGACACGGGGAACATACTTAAAATTGGACTGAAGGTTAAATTTAGTTGATTATTAATGATTTCTTCTTTTGAATTTACTGATTTTTTTATTTCTAAAGCTTCCGAATTGTTAAGTCTTAAACCTATTCCGCTCTTATGTAGGACTTTAATTCCTCCCTCCAACAACTGATGCTCTGTCCCACTCTAGTATACTGTCCCTTTCGTTAAGAACATTATGTATATATATGTGTACTTATGTATTTTTAGACATTATTTTTGTAACAGTCCTGATGATGGTACGGTGGTACCGAAACCGGTAGACGAAAAATAAAAATAAAGTGACTTAAAACAAAGTATTTTCTTTTCATTTATTTAAAATGTCAAGTCACAATGTGTTTGCTTCTTTTGAAAAATTATTTAATTTCTTAAATAAACGCAAAGATCGCTGTCTGGAGCCAGAGGGACTATGGCACTGGCAGTCGGGTAATTTGAGGCGGAGGAAAATAGAAAAGGGAAAGTAGAAAGTAACTGTGAATGAAAAATTACTCTATTTTTAGCCTTCGTGGTTGAGGGGTGAGGCTCTCGACTGGCGAAGGTTGCAGGTTCAAATCCCAGTGTGCGCAAATAAATTTTAATTAATTCATTTTTGTTGTTTCACAATTAATAATTCATTTTAAATAATTTATAGTACATTTGCGGCAGTATCACCCTGGTAAAGATCACCATTAGAAATTTAAATGTTGCTTGAATTAGCTTTAGCCGTGTATGGTAACCAGATAAGAATAGCCAGGTTCTTCCCCATCTCCTTCCCTTCAGCCTCACAACATGCCCCAATTGGGGATGCCATAGTCTCACTGGCTCTATACGGTTGGGAACAGTTGGGACTCTTCTGCCATATTCACATTTATATGTAAATTCTGTAAGTGCGTGAAACAAAACAATCACCTTCCGGAACGCTTGGCTGATGTGAAAAAAAAAGAAGGTAAACCAGTCGTTATATTTTTGATAATAAAACAATTATTTTTTATTATTAAAATATACACAAAGAAATAAATGACAAAATAAAAATTCATCATTTAAAAGAGATCCATTGTTTCAATTTTAGTGAGAGTAGAAGCAAATATATCGCACATAGGTTTAGTGGGCAAGAGGAAAGAGGCGTTTAGGCTGGCTGAATGAAGCTTCGTTTCATGCAAGAGCGTGCCATGCTAGAGTCGGTTTTACGCCTTCCACCGCGAACGAGCTCAACTAGCAAACGTCAACTGCATACTAGTGCTTCCACCAAGAACGAGGTGAGCGAAGCGGGCCGAATGAGTTAACGAGCGAAACGGACTTCATCTTCGGAACGGAACGAGCGATGCGAACGGAACGGACTTCATCAAGAACGAGGCAAGCGAAGCGGGCCATACGAGTTAAAATAGGTTCGAACGAGCCCGCTTGTACACCATCGGCAACAAGTTTCTAGCAGACTTCGCTCAAGAATCATCAATTCAGTTGACTCTACTGCATTTTTTCAAAATGGAGGTGTTTATTAAAGCCTTTCGACAATATTTGTGTTTATGAGATACAATAATTAGCAAAGAATATCGCAATGTCGACAGAAGGATGCGGCTTGGAAAACTATCATCAAGATGTAATTGCGGGAAATAAGAAAGTAAATTCTTTTTTTAACAATATTTTTTTTAAGCTAAAATTTTTATACCTATTCAAAATTTTGGCTTTGCACACTTCTTTCTTCATTGCATATGTGCAGTCAGAAAAAAATCACTCTGTTTACTTCGTACGACGAAGCAATACATACTGATTAGTTTTCAATGGAAGGGCAAAACTATTTTTCATTATACGTTGAGCTCGCCTCGCTTAGTTATCGCATGGGAAGTGGAAGGCAAACACCTATCTTCTTAGCGACTCTTTCATGGTGGAAAGTCAAAGCTATTTCGCGCATCTTCCACTCCGCTTAGCTCAACTCTTTCCCGCTCCCGGTGGAAGGGGTGCTTTACCCCCCGTACAAAACTATTTATTTTTGTTTGTAGATTGCTCTAAATTTTTTACAAGTAGTAAGTTACTAGTACATATACGTTGCCTATCACAATACGAATTAATTGCAGATTTTAAATGTCTGATCCCTACTGTATTAGTGAAAAAGGGAAATAAGTAATACGAATACAAATTGTAGTGAAAATAAATTATTTTAAATAAATCATTAAAAATAAATTATTTTGCTATTATGTGACCTAAAAACATCCAAATGTAATCAACATGCAATAGCAATAAATTATAGATAAAAACAATATTAAAAGTGTTTTTATTAAATCTGTCAATGCCTCCTTTTAGATATAATTCTTGTCGAGTGTTAGGCACCACTATTATTTTTAATTAATTATTTATTTATTTACATTTATTTACACATATACGGCACAACATGTGCCATTAACATAATTGACATAACATATAAATAGTACAACAACATGAAGAATAACTAACAGTATAAATGTAAGTTAAATATAAGGAAAAAAAATGTAAAAAGTAAGTAGTAAGGTAATAAGTAGTAGGAAAAGGGTAAAATATAAATGTATAGTGAAAATTATGGTACAAAGTATAAGTATAAAGTACAAGCTTTAAATTATTAAGCAAAGATAAAAAAGTTAAAAGTTAAAAGTGAGAATAAAATAATAATAATAAAAAAAGTTAAATGTAGAAATATAAGATATCTTTAAAGGGAACAAAGATTTAAATATAAAATATAAAAAGTAAGAAGTCCTCACAGGAGCAAAGAAAAATAAAAATAAAATATTTAATAGGTAGATATTATAGATTACTAATATTAACCGATATGATGAATTTTACAAGTACCTATGATTTCTAATGAATTAATGTTTTGCAAGTTCTGGTAAGCATATTATGTTTACATGATTATTATGTTTACATGGTACTAGAAGACAAATTTTGTTTAATGCATCTTTTGTATGAGGCCAGATTACCGGCGTGATCGATATTAGCATATTTATTGCCAAAAGTATGTAAGCGATTTATTGTTGCATTTTGTTCTGCGGTGGTCCCAGAGGTATTACAATGAAAAGGTGTTTGGAGTCGAGTAGGTCTAAAAGGCACGTGATAATTCACCAGTGAAACTAATTCTAATTAATAATCTAATTAATTAATTAATTATATCGTAATGAGCAATTAATATCTTCTTTAACCGCTTGGACACATAAGCGTGTTTTCACTATAATTTAATATAGGAATGTTGTATGTCCCGTACCTGAGTTATTAATTTCCGTGGCAAGTAGTTTATATAGTATTATAATCTCTTTAACCGCCTGGGCACATAAGCTTGTTTTCATAACAATTTAACGTAGGTAGACATAGGAATGACGTTATTAAAGAAATGTATGTAATATTAAATTACTTCTTATAATTTTTTAATTTAATTTTTTTTTACGGTGTATGTAGTATCTTACAATATTTTTATATTTACTTTTATATATTCTATGTATAATATGGAGCTCGTGGGATTGCATCACCCTTCCCAACGTCCCCAACCTCCCCGAGATCTGGAACATCTGGAAACTCTGGAATCTCTGGAATAAACAAGAAAAAAATTATGAAATCTCACGGTCATATTATTTTGAAAAAAATAAAAATATTTTTCATTCTACTTTCAAATTTCGCATTTTTGGATACCATAGAGAAATTACATTTTCAAATATTGCGCCGAAAATAGTTTATATTCGGCGCCCATAGACTAGGGCAACAATCCACATCGCCATACGCGACATCTGCCGGCCTTTACTTTCTTTCGCTTTTGATATCAATTTCCGGTACGTATATTCCGTAAACTGTGATATCAAAATAGGTATTTTTGTGAAATAATAAGAGAAATGAGTGAAATATTTATACAGATTTGTGCATAATATCACTGTACCGGTGCCGGATTTGTGTTTTTGTTAAAACGGTTTCCCTAAACATAGGATGTTACTCGATTCGAGACGTCAGATTCATAACCTCTAAAAGTTCCAAGTAAGTACACATGTCACTTCGTTTCTGATTGTTTTTGTGGTTCTTTCAGCAATGGCCGATGCGGCAACGAGTAAACCCAAGCCGGCAAAGGCTCCCAAAGCCGCCAAGGCCCCAGCGCCTGTGGTAGAGGCTGCCTCTAAGACGGTCAAAGTTGCCAAGAAGAGGCACGGAAGGTTGTACGCCAAGGCTATCTTTACTGGATACAAGCGCGGTCTTAGGAACCAACATGAAGGCACAGCCCTTCTGAAGGTATGTTACTTCATTATTTTATCAATTACTTATCATTTTTTGATCAACGAAGTGCTGCTTGAAATGATGTTTTGACATTTGAAACCTGAAGGCAAAAATGCTCTTGTGGACAAACTTTTTACTGATCATGACAGCTTTTCATATTATATTATCTATCTCTTCCTAAAACACGATTTTAGAGTGTGTTAACTAATTGTATTAGTGATGTGATGTTTATTTTGAGGTTAACCAATCTTCTGTCTAATCGAGAATGTGGTGAATACATATGTTCTGCCGACTTTTCGGTTCATTTTTAAGTTTCTTCCCCAATAAATTATATCTAAAAGAGGATGTTAAATAAGTTATTAAAACATCTTTTTCACAGCTTGTAATGAGAAAGACTGAAGTAATTAATACCCCACTTTATCATATCAAAGAATAATAAGGTAACTTTGCAATAAGCCGCCGCTTTTTTAATAGGCACAGATTTTGAAAAGTACACTACTTTTAAACTTAGTTACTACAAAAAACATCGGTTTCAGTCGAGACCGGTGGAAAAATATGCATTTAAATTTACATTTCATTAAAAAAAAACTGTACGTAATTCCTCGTTACGGCTGACATTTCGTATTACATTATTTTGCATAGAACAATGCTGAACAATTTCCAGGGTACCAATCGATAAATATTTAAAAAAAGATTACTCTATGGCAAGAAATCTTTCGAGGAAGGTACTAACTAAAGATTGGGTTGCACCATACAAATTTTAATTTTCTGAATAAATAAATAATTAAGTATATTTAGGACGAATTAAAATCAATGTACTATTAATTAGGTTGTGTTAGGTTAGGTTAAGTAATAATTATAGGATATAGATGGAAACACTTTTTTTAAATAAACTCTTTTGATTCACCTTAATTACATTAGCTTCGTCTTGTGAAATTTTGCCCATATTTGTAATCACTGTCACTTTGGTATGTTGGTAGTCCTGATAATTTTTTTAATATATAACGACCGGCTAGAAGATTTTGAAGATATCACGAAATCTGGGCGTATTAGATAAACACTAATTTAAGTACCGAAGTTTTGAAAATAAAATGACGTAAAAAAACATGCTTTTTTTCTAGTAATTATTATTTTTTAAATAATACACTCACTTTTGTATCACAAACCATGTTGCACAAACCTAGCGTAGCCGCCAAACTACTTGAAAACTGGGATGTTTTTCTTGCCTTGACGTGAGCAGGCGCTATAAAGGGGGCCCTTTCTCTTGTATCACAAACCATGTTACACAAACCTAGCGTAGCCGCCAAACTACTTGAAAACTGGGATGTTTTTCTTGCCTTGACGTGAGCAGGCGCTATAAAGGGGGCACTTTCTCTTGTATCACAAACCATGTTACACAAACCTAGCGTAGCCGCCAAACTACTTGAAAACTGGGATGTTTTTCTTGCCTTGACGTGAGCAGGTGCTATAAAGGGGGCACTTTCTCTTGTATCACAAACCATGTTACACAAACCTAGCGTAGCCGCCAAACTACTTGAAAACTGGGATCTTTTTCTTGCCTTGACGTGAGCAGGCGCTATAAAGGGGGCACTTTCTCTTGTATCACAAACCATGTTACACAAACCTAGCGTAGCCGCCAAACTACTTGAAAACTGGGATGTTTTTCTTGCCTTGACGTGAGCAGGTGCTATAAAGGGGGCACTTTCTCTTGTATCACAAACCATGTTACACAAACCATGTTACACAAACCTAGCGTAGCCGCCAAACTACTTGAAAACTGGGATGTTTTTCTTGCCTTGACGTGAGCAGGCGCTATAAAGGGGGCACTTTCACTTGTATAACAAACCATGTTACACAAACCTAGCGTAGCCGCTAAACTACTTGAAAACTGGGATGTTTTTCTAGCCTTGACGTGAGCAGGCGCTATAAAGGGGGCACTTTCTTTTGCATCACAAACCATGTTACACAAACCTAGCGTAGCCGCTAAAATACTTCAAAACTGGGATGTTTTTCTTGCCTTGCCGTGAGCAGGCGCTATAAAGGGGCACTTTTTTGTAACATAAACCTAGCGTAGCCGCTAAACTACTTAAAACGCGTGCGTATCTTTTTTTTTCGTTCTAGGTATTCAAATAATTAGAAAAACCCGTTAGACAAACCCTGCTTGCCCTACAAACCATTCAAAACCTGGGATGTATATCTTGCTTAAACTTGCGTGCGTGTTCCTTTATTACTTTCGTTCTTAGTTTAGGTTATTAGATTAGTTTAGGTTTGGTTAGGTATATTAAATAAGACGTTCTCCGACGACATTCAAAAATTAATAATTGAGAATTTTGAAGCTGTTTTTATAATAAAATGTATTAGAACACATATCAAGACAAGCACTGCTCTCTGTACAAAACGAAAAAGTAGAACGATTTTTCTTTTGTTTATGGTTCGTTATTTTCGAAAAAAATTTCCTATGTGGTTTCTATGGACAAGATCAGACAAGATTTAATATGGCGTCCGCGTCAAAACGGAGAATTAAAGAAATATTACGTGTATAAAAGTTTTTACGAATATAAATTTAAATGCATATTTTTCCGCCTTTTTCGACTGAATCTGATGGTTCTTGTGGTAGTCAAGTTTATTTGTAGTTTAGTTTTTAAAATATATGCCTACTAAGAGCGTAGCGGCATGCGGCGGCTTATCGCCAATTTACCAATAATAATTATTAACTAAACTGTTTCTAAACAATCGTTGTTAACTTGTATTTTTGTATGAAATGTGCTGACGCAATTATTATGTAAAAGTATTTTATTGAATTGAAAAATACTTGTCTTGGTGTGAATTATGTTATTATTCCTGCAGCACATGGTGTTCTTCTAAAAATTATACACTCTTTGAAGTAGTTAAATGTGTATTTGAAAGCTTTTTAGCATATTATTAATTAGTTTAAATTAAAAAGGAAACTTATCAAATGAAAAAGGCTAGAAACAGATAGGTAATATGCACAAATTATTTTCAAAACACTTTGAATCAGTTTGATAATAATGAGAAACAATTATTTTTGTCACCAGAAGGAAAATAATGTATTTTTTATGTAGCTATTTTGAATTAATTGTCCACTTGGCGGCCATTGTTATTGTTAAAATTTTAAGGTTAGTATTTGTAAAAAATTTTAACCCAAATTATGAACCCAATAACCTAAATTGGTTCTTAGTTTGGGTTTAATTATTTAAAAAAAATAGCTTGAAATTTATTTAAACATTATGTCAAAAGCATGAATAAGAGATATCAAATTATTCATATTTTTTACGGAAATAGCTATTAAAATGTATTATTTTCCTTCTGCTGAAATAGGTTAATAGTTATTTCTCATGGTTGTCTAACTGAGTTTTTAAAATAAAATGCTGTGTCCCATTTATCTCCTGTATACATTTATGTCCCGTATACATTTACCAAAACACCACAGATTTCCATGTTGTAATCAATTTCCCGTACAAGGAATCACACTATTTGTTTACTATGGACCCAAATGTAATATTGTGTAGATGTAGACCCTCAAACAAACAAAACATTATTTATTGTGACATAATGCATAATGAAACAAATATAGATGATCCAGCGTCCTTGAGGTGATTTCACAAAACGGCTCTATACAAATCAGTCAAATGTGAGGTATGTTTCTTGTGAATAGTGGTAAATATCAAAATTGAAACACTGTTTTGAAATGTCTTAAACCGTTTTGTGACCAGTTGTGTAGTCGAATGTCCTCCAACTTCCTTCCCCTCCCCATTCTTTTCACCTCAACATACCCACATTGGGTTGCCGTAGTTCCGCGGATCCTGGATAATAATAATGTAACATTTCTATAGCGAAGTTTTGTGTTATTTCTCTTAAAGTGCGCTTAACTAATAATCAACTTATAGTCCTCCTTACGAGTCCATTACCAAATATTGATAAAATAATATGATACGAAGAATATACAGTATATACAAAGCAAATTTATTATTATTAAATAAAACATACAACGAAGTTGCATTCCCATGAGTTATCAAAACTCATTATGACGAGAGAACCAAATTTAACAATAACAGTGCTGTTATAGTATAGGACAATAACGGTGTTACTGTAGCACAGGACAAAACAACAACTAACTAACCTCCCGGTATTGAAATAAAAGATATCAGTTTTGGCTAATCTCGGTTTTTTGATTTATTCCAGATCGAAGGGTGCCGCTACAAGGACGACAGTGCCTACTATGTGGGCAAGCGCTGCGTCTACGTGTACCGTGCCAAGAAGCGCACGTGCGTGCCCGGGGGACCCAAGGGCCGCAAGACCAAGGTGCGCGCCATCTGGGGCAAGGTTACCCGCCCGCACGGGGGCTCCGGGGCCGTCCGCGCCATCTTCAAGAGGAACCTGCCCGCCAAGGCCATGGGGCACAGGATTAGAATCGTAAGTACATTTGCTCTGTTCCATTCTAATTACACCTCTCTTTCTGTTGCTTGATGGAAAGATTGCAATGGAACATTCGACCGAGTATATCAAGACGAGCCTTGTGGATCTTAAAAAGGACACCAGAACCAAAAATATTGCTTTGCAATAACATTTATCAAAAAGAAAATGCACTAGGTATATCACTGTCGAAAGAAGTAGTGGTTTGTACCTTTTGTTGGTCTGCGTGCAGCAAATTTGTTTTCCAGTAAGTTCGCAGCAACATATGTCTAGCTCTGTGAAGATCATTTTAAAACACAAAATTGAGGCAGTTAGAAATATTTTAGGTATGGGCACAATATTAACAATTTAATCATCTCGGTTATATTATATAGTTTCGAGGCAGCGTATCGAGAAAAGTAACATTTGAAAAAATGTTTAATTTCTTCCTTCAACTACTAGTTAATTTGTTTAATATAACTACTCTGAATATTTTTTTAATTAATTATCTGTCACGTTCAGAAATCACGCTTTTTCCCACTTTACCAGCCCTCAAATTTTTAAAGAAATATCAATGTCATTAATTCTTCGAAAACATCTTTGTATTGTTGGTTTTCATAAATGGTGTATATTCAGGTTTGTGTAGAAACAAAAAAATCAATTCATATTCATACATATTTTTTGACATTTGTTTGCCGAATGGAAGATTTTTTTTTTTTGCTTAAGTTTGCTATTCTGGGATAACTTGTAACGATATTATCATGTAATAATGTAATATACAATATGAATAATAAGATTCGATATCTGGTAAACAGAAAACAATCACAAAAAAACAGTTACTTGGTTTTTATATGGATATTTGACCAGAAGTCATCAAGGTAATTTCCAAGCGGTTTTTCAAAATATCGTCTGACATTCAACAGGTTAAATTTTTAAATCAAACAATATCTTTTTCCAGTGACCTTCATTGTCTAATAATAAATGATGCTTTTGACATTTGAAACCTGAATAAATAATTCTTGTGGACAAATTTATTTACTGATCATCGACACCAAGAAACTTGTTATCCTATTTCTCTTTACAACTTTACTAATCTCTTTGTATTTCTGTCTTTCCAGATGATGTACCCATCCAGGATATAGGCGCTTGTCATGTAATTAATTTTATAAGATTAAAAATACACCAAAAAAATCTGACTTTGTCTTTTATTCAATTCACATATTATAATAATTGTCAATGGTAAATCATAATTGTTTATTAATATGCACCCATTTAACAGAATAAAAAATGCACACTGTCTTCTTTTTAAGGTGATACTTAGTGCAATCGTATCGTTTTCTTGCATAGAACAGTGTGAGTTTATTTAATTTAGGGAAAAACACTTTTTACAAATTATGCTTTAAAATATGTATTACAATTGATTAAAGCACGGTACAGACACGAAGCTCACATTAAAATATACTGTGTTATAAACAGACATCGGGTTATACACACTAACAAAGTGTCAAAATGTGCACTAAAAAATGCCGAAATATGCACTAAAAACTCTTATGCACAATGAAAAATCAAAAAACCATTTTTATTTTTATGTATTTAAATGAAAGACGGTACTAAACCAGCGAAATATTCTTCAAACTATGCATAGTTTTTGTGACAGTACAAAATTAAGTATTTTTCCAAATTTTCGAACGCAAATTTGTGACATTTTTCACCCAGTATTAATTTGTACGCCGAAAACGAACTCTCTATGTCGAATGACGTCATAGGATAAAATTTAAAATTTGGCCCCATTTTTGGAGATACCTGTTTAGGCAGGATATGTACGACCTATGCCGTTAAGTAGGCATATCTTCAAGACTCGGGTTTTTAAGCAAAATAGCGTCTAACTTTTTGCGAATCTTTTCTGATATTGAATTAGGAAGGAAGTTGGCGAGTTCGATCATTGTTTCCAGTAATTTCTATTAAATAGAGGAAGGTTTTTTTTGTTTACAATTTTTCTATGGTATCTGATAACTTGTGGAAATTGGAAATCTATTGAAATGAGTGCGATATTCTGTTTGATGGATGCGTCTTCGAATGCTAGCTTGCTTGATTGAAAGGCCTCAGAACTGTAAAAATTGACCAGCGAAATATGCACTATTGGGAAAAAAGGTCAAAATATGCATTAACGCCGTAATTGAAGTTATATGCATATAATCCGATGTCTAGTTATAAAGTATCTTTTCTACCGACACACTACGTTATAAAAGATTTCTTCCTACGGCAGGAGAGGGGGTCAGTTGAATTCGGAAGCGGCCGAGGGAATATCATTTCTTTGTACTGAATATGTCAATTTGCCGGCTCTCCATGACACTGTATTAAAAATGACCTCTCCTGTTTACGGCAGAGGGGGGTCATAACTTTTCTGATTGATATCACACCGGTAGCGGTTACAGAAAATAATGTCTTCAAAGATTCAAACCGCGCTTATAACACATCTTTTTACGTCTGTATGGGATTGTATGGCGAGCGCTGTTGTGTATCTTTTTGATGTGAGCTGCGTGTCTGTCGTTGCCTTGATTGTTTGTGGCCCGTGCGCACGAAATATGAATAGTTTTGTCCATAACAAACTCAAATCTTTCAAAAAGGCTAACAAATACAAACTTGGATTGAATCTGTATTTACTATAGCCTTTCTCAAAATGTTTGTGGTTTATGGACAAAACTATTTATTCATGTTCATATTGCGTATGTACAAGTGCAAACAATTAATTAATCATAATATTTGTAAAAAGTGTTTTTCCCTAAAATAATTATAATCACGCCATCTATGAAAGAGTAGATTATGAATCTTGTGATATGTGATTTTTTTTTATTTGATTGAAAATTGAGTAAAAATACTATACGAGCGCCATCTATGAAAGCGTAGAATATGAATTCTTTTGATATTCACCTTAATTGCCTTTCCACAAGAATATACAAATATCTGATACCGTCAAATGGGGTTAGGTTGCCTTCCCATGGGTCCCATCTTTGAATAAGTCCATTTTATTTTTATAAAACTGCTCACAGAGTACTTATTTTAAAGAATACATCAAAATTTCATATATGGTATTACGAAGGGTTCTTTGCTAATGCTGAATACTTTAAACTGTTCCTAAATTCAGATAACATCAGTTTGGCACCATTTTAGTGAACGTTGGCATTTCAGAGCAGATAGTGATTTCTCAAAAAATTACCTTGTAATTCTAATATTCTATCAGGTTTCTTATTGATATCTTGGGAATAATTTGCATGTATTTAATTCAATTTGGTAGGTTTTGAGGTTGCATAAGTCACCAGGCAATGTAGTACATACACGTTTTTCATGTTTTGGGGGTTCCTTTGCCTACAGTAGGGTTGTCAAAAATATTTTAGTATATTAATATATAATCAAGTATTATTTTTAAGTTTTCCCATCAACAACTTTAATTACTGTTTTACTTAAAATTGAAAGTAACAATTGGTGAGCTTGCGGAATTCCAATTTTAAAAAAAAGAACACTTGATTTTAACAATTACTTCCTGAAACCACTATTTAAGTCGAGGGAGAAAACACGCACAAAATCGGCTGTTAGGTGTTTGGGTTCTTTATTAATAAGTTATGCGTATCTCCTAAACTTTGTATAATTTTCTTTGATTGGGAAAAAACGGATCTTTATTGCATCCTTTTCAATCTCCCCCCATATAAACAGTTATTTGAACAAAAAAACTAAAACAAAACAAATTATGGAATCTATTACGGAAGCAAATAAAGGAAACATAAATTTGGTCAATGTTCCATTTCAACCTAATGTTCCTGGGGCGTTCAGACGTTTCGATTTTTGTTGACCAACTTTTATTTTACGAAAAAAGTTGAGCAACATTTTGTTCACACGTTTCAATTTAAGTTGAACCGATTTTGACATTTAAAATGGCGTCAACTGAAATTGTTAGTGCGTGCGTCTATCTAATTTCTGATGTTCTGTGAGAGGAGCTGGAGATTATGAAAAAATATAAAAAACGTCGTACTTGGATGAGAAAATGGATCATGAGAAGGAGTGAATTAGGCGCATCCAACACAATTTTTTTCAAAATAATATTATTTACATTTCAAAAATAATATTCTATTTTTGTATACTTCTTGTTTTTGATCCGAAAGACAGGGATGGCTTTGGTACAGATCCATAAATCTGAACATTAAATCGTCCGACCATTTCAGATATTTTTTGGTTGAAACGGATTCCATGACGGTAGGAAATAGTACCGAATAAATGAAACGCCTGACGTTTACTTTTTCCCGCGAGTAACTAAAAATGATAAGCGACTTGAAACATGTGTTCAGACGCGACGATTCGATGTAAAACTCGAACGATTAGTAAAACCAAAATGGCGATAGTCATACTTGAACGACAAAAGTAGACGGGCTATCAACTTTCGCTAGCAACAAAAAAAGTTGATAACTTTGTTGACAAAGTGTTCACACGTGTCGATTAGCTTTCAACTGTCGAGTTGACCGACAAAAGTCGCCCCGTGGGAACCGACTGGGGCGTTCAGACGTTTCGATTTTTGTTGACCAACTTTTATTTTACGAAAAAAGTTGAGCAACATTTTGTTCACACGTTTCAATTTAAGTTGAACCGATTTTGAGATTCAAAATGGCGTCAAATGAAATTGTTAGTGCGTGCGTCTATCTAATTTCTGATGTTCTGTGAGAGGAGCTGGAGATTATGAAAAAATATAAAAAACGTCGTACTTGGATGAGAAAATGGATCATGAGAAGGAGTGAATTAGGCGCATCCAACACAATTTTTTTCAAAATAATATTATTTACATTTCAAAAATAATATTCTATTTTTGTATACTTCTTGTTTTTGATCCGAAAGACAGGGATGGCTTTGGTACAGATCCATAAATCTGAACATTAAATCGTCCGACCATTTCAGATATTTTTTGGTTGAAACGGATTCCATGACGGTAGGAAATAGTACCGAATAAATGAAACGCCTGACGTTTACTTTTTCCCGCGAGTAACTAAAAACGATAAGCGACTTGAAACATGTGTTCAGACGCGACGATTCGATGTAAAACTCGAACGATTAGTAAAACCAAAATGGCGATAGTCATACTTGAACGACAAAAGTAGACGGGCTATCAACTTTCGCTAGCAACAAAAAAAGTTGATAACTTTGTTGACAAAGTGTTCACACGTGCCGATTAGCTTTCAACTGTCGAGTTGACCGACAAAAGTCGCCCCGTGGGAACCGGCTATATATGTTACACGAAATTTGTCACCGTCATGTTGGTTGATTCACTATCACTGTGTTACAAGTGTGGAGAACAGTACATGCGGATTCAATGCGAAATATATGAAAGGCTGCTGACTCCATCGCAGTGTATTCGGCCCAAAATAAAGATTTTACAGAACATGCTTTTGCCAAAAAAGCAAATCTTGAAAATTTCACAAAGTTAAGATTATCCTCAGACATTTTATTACCCTTTGGTGTTGATCCAATGGATAATGAAATGCATAAAAGTTATGTTAAAAAATTTGGCTGAATTATCCAAAAGGAGCCAATGGTATGCGAAGTTTGCACAAAAACATTTCATTGGATGTGTATACTGTGGAGGGCTGCGGCGGGCTGGTTCGGGCTGGTTCGTGTGAGTTGGCCGTCGCGATCGCCTCGGAGACGATCCCGGGCCAACTCACGCCCATCGTTCACGTAGCTACTTGCAAGCGACGCTACCGCTACCTGTCATACGATTTTGCTAGTGTAGCGCCTAGCGGCGATTTATAACACTAATAATAGTATAGAAAATACAGACGATCGCTACTCGTCCGTGTTTTCCATACTATTATTAGTGTTTGAAAACTCCGCTAGGCGCTACACTAGCAAAATCGTATGACAGGTAGCGGTAGCGTCGCTTGCAAGTAGCTACGTGGAAGAACGGCGTAACTCCAACCTTCCAACGCACGAACTACCCCCCCCACACAATCGCCCAAACGTTTGAAGTTGGAAGTTGGCCGCAGTCTGGACGTAGCATTAAATTTCTTCCTAAAACTGTCAACCCACTTTCATATTCGGCGGTTGGTGACTGACTGTCAAACGCTGACCAGACTCGTGGCGAGCCACGACAACCCTTGACAAGTCCCACGTGTGTGGTCAGACCGTTTGGCTTGTCGTGCGGACGCCTGCGAGAGCGTGCCATAGCTCGCCGTTGACCCGGGACCCGGTGGATATTTCGGCCACCAAGCGACAAGCTCGGAAAGCTTCAGTATAACTTATGAACTGGCCCGGTGCGGTCGCCGTTTTTGCTCCGTGCGGTTTATCGTAAATTGCGATAAAATGTAAAATATATTATTTTTATGTTACAGATTTTTAATGCACTAGTAAAATTTATTACGACTGGATCTACACAATAGCCCTAAATAATTTTTTTTTTAAAGATTTATTATTTATTACAAGAATTTTTTTTAAATTATTGAATATCTCTTATTTATAATAAATAATAACTTTTTTAAGGTTATTCCCTATGTTAGTTTAAAGTAATTAATAAGACGAGTGATCCTGGGTTCGAGTCCCAGTCTTAATTTGGAAGGCGGGAATGGGTACCGCAGCCCCGGGAACCATCTATTGGATAACAAACACCTCTGCCATGGGTCACCCCAAGTAGTTTACTACGTTTGGTGACTTAGCAGGGGTGTACGGGTTCATGGGGTAAGGTTTGTCTAGGTCTTGGCGGTGGATGATATAGACACACTGAACCCCAGATTCGTACCCAACCGTCATTCCTTATTCCTTCCCAGAACTTATTTTCCATAAAAATACCCTCCACATAGCATCCCCAAAGATGACATAGGGAAATTATTTTCCTCAGGGCCTCCTGTGTGGACATAATGTAAAAAAAGGGTGCGCCGTTACCTTTTAATTTTTTTGTGTGTTGTTCTTTTTCATATTTTTGTTTAGATTTATTATAAAATAAAATAAAATTCTACGAAGAGATAACACACGAATGAACAAAATACTAGAATTTAAAATAAATTATCTGGTACGGTTTCTGTAAATTTGAATCATCCACCATCTCTTTCGGCGAACTCTTCGTTTTTTTTTTAAATTTAGTACAAATAAGTTAGGGCAAATGTGACAGCCGATGTAGTTGCCTCGATGTCCGCCATGCTTGGGCGCTCCGAACGCAATGTCGAACTCGCAAGCTTATGCACGAGTGTGGTGACCAATATTTGCGTGCCATAGCTTGCCGAGTCGTGCGACGAGCGCGCTTGGCACGTATGAGGCCATACCATCAAAATAACAGCGGCCAATTCGAATTTTAAAGTAGAGCTAGGCGAGAGCCAAAAAGGAGCTAAAATTTTGAAAACGACATAAAGCATGGGAGGGGGGGGGGGGGTGTCAGAATCTCAGAGAAGAAAAATTCCCGAGGGGGGACTAAAAAATCTAAGAAGTCATCCGGTTCCAGTTCCTGTACCATCGCGCTACTACGACCGGCTTCATCAGGATTTTTTTCGTATACAGCCATTGTTCCATTTTTTTTTAACTTCTAAGGGAAGTTCATAATCCTCGCAACATTTGTCGTGTCGTCTGAGCCCCAATCGAATTAACCATGTAATTGCCAAGTCTGTTTCTGGTTTTATTTTTGACAATATTTAACTGGCTAAAAACTCGTTCCACTTCTCCGTTTGACCACGGCAGAGCAAGTACCGAAACTGCGAAAGTGCTAATTTCGTGGAAAGGATTTTCATCAGCGCGGCATCACGATACTTTAGAACCTCAGTCCAAAACTTGATCGTGCCTCCAGGGTATTATAGAGATCTTGAACCACTGGACTTCGGCTTTTGCAATGATGTCTGCAGAAATGCCCATTCCTTTCATCAGAGGTGCGATGCTTTCTTTCAGCTGTTGTAACCTGTTCGAATCTGTCAACTGATCTATTTTCCGTAAAACTTCATAATTTTCTGGTAGTCTTTGCTTAAGTTGTTTAATCAGTGAAACAACGAACTGAGTGCACCTGCTTCCGAATTTTTCGGGAAGTCCCTGTACCGATGTTTCCACTCTAGCATTTTTAGTAACTGTTGTGCAGGAATTCAGGGAATCTCTTTTTTTGGGAAGTCCTCGTCCCATGCAATGTTGCATTTTTAGAATATTATTGCAAATATTATTTTTTCAATATTATGTCACGTGAATAAGAGCTGAAATATCTGAAAAACGAGCTAAGAAGCTAAATGACTTTTTTTGGAGCTGACGACGTCGATTTAGCGCCTCCGCCCACTGAGGCAACTGAAAACTCTCAACTGTCTTTGTATGACAATGTGATGGCCCGCACACTTCACAATCACACAAAATCCCGTTGTCAATGGTAACGCAAGCGGTAACTCGCAACTTGCACTGCTGATTGCGGTGGGCGGCCGTTGCTAGTTGCCAGCTGTCAGCTGATTGTTCTTCGTCTATGGTTAAACAAGCTTTTTGACCAATCAAGACAGAGAAAACAGCCGGTTTTAGTTGGTTTTCAGTTACCTCAGTGGGCGGAAGCGCTTAGAGATCTAGCTCTAAAGGAGCTGAGTTGGCAACACTGACAGCGGCCATGACACTTTGTGATGCTTTTGTATAGTACATAGATGTTCGAGTTTGTTGCAAACATGAGTAGCAAGTGTCCGCTTTTGAAACAAAATGTAAACTTTAACATGCGATTTCTTGTATTAATAGTCCGTTTTTGATAGATTTTCTCAGTTATTCGGAATCAGACATACTACCATAATCAATCAAAATATGCATTTCAGAAAAAAGTGGCGTATTGGGGCGTTCAGACGTTTCGATTTTTGTTGACCAACTTTTATTTTACGAAAAAAGTTGAGCAACATTTTGTTCACACGTTACAATCTAAGTTGAACCGATTTTGACATTCAAAATGGCGTCAACTGAAATTGTTAGTGCGTGCGTCTATCTAATTTCTGATGTTCTGTGAGAGGAGCTGGAGATTATGAAAAAATATAAAAAACGTCGTACTTGGATGAGAAAATGGATCATGAGAAGGAGTGAATTAGGCGCATCCAACACAATTTTTTTCAAAATAATATTATTTACATTTCAAAAATAATATTCTATTTTTGTATACTTCTTGTTTTTGATCCGAAAGACAGGGATGGCTTTGGTACAGATCCATAAATCTGAACATTAAATCGTCCGACCATTTCAGATACTTTTGGTTGAAACGGATTCCATGACGGTAGGAAATAGTACCGAATAAATGAAACGCCTGACGTTTACTTTTTCCCGCGAGTAACTAAAAATGATAAGCGACTTGAAACATGTGTTCAGACGCGACGATTCGATGTAAAACTCGAACGATTAGTAAAACCAAAATGGCGATAGTCATACTTGAACGACAAAAGTAGACGGGCTATCAACTTTCGCTAGCAACAAAAAAAGTTGATAACTTTGTTGACAAAGTGTTCACACGTGTCGATTAGCTTTCAACTGTCGAGTTGACCGACAAAAGTCGCCCCGTGGGAACCGGCTATATGACCCACTTTGATACTGAGATCCACGAATGATCAACTGAAGATTAATTACTGGATTACATTAGGCCATCACAGTGGTGGCGTAGGGTAGATTGGCACCCTGG
The DNA here is from genome assembly GCA_951813805.1 of Limnephilus auricula. Classification (NCBI taxonomy): domain Eukaryota; kingdom Metazoa; phylum Arthropoda; class Insecta; order Trichoptera; family Limnephilidae; genus Limnephilus; species Limnephilus auricula. The sequence continues at coordinate 63,693 of OX638410.1, forward strand.
GACCCAATCATAAATGAACCAACACCCAATTTTCATTTCAGTAGATAATTGCTCGCATGCGACGATCGCGCACGATAAATTATCTACTGTTTCGATAAAGGCGTATTTTCAACCGTCGTAGATAATGTAAAACAACTGATATTAATACCAACATAAAAATGTACCAATTTAATTTTTTTATATGGTAACCCGTGTCTTTGACTCTATATTGCCGGTTCACACGGGGCGATTTTTGTCGGTCAACTTTTTTGTTGAAAGCTAATTGACACGTGTGAACACTTTGTCAACAAAGTTATCAACTTTTTTTGTTGCTAGCGAAAGTTGATAGCCCGTCTACTTTTGTCGTTCAAGTATGACTATCGCCATTTTGGTTTTACTAATCGTTCGAGTTTTACATCGAATCGTCGCGTCTGAACACATGTTTCAAGTCGCTTATCGTTTTTAGTTACTCGCGGGAAAAAGTAAACGTCAGGCGTTTCATTTATTCGGTACTATTTCCTACCGTCATGGAATCCGTTTCAACCAAAAAATATCTGAAATGGTCGGACGATTTAATGTTCAGATTTATGGATCTGTACCAAAGCCATCCCTGTCTTTCGGATCAAAAACAAGAAGTATACAAAAATAGAATATTATTTTTGAAATGTAAATAATATTATTTTGAAAAAAATTGTGTTGGATGCGCCTAATTCACTCCTTCTCATGATCCATTTTCTCACCCAAGTACGACGTTTTTTATATTTTTTCATAATCTCCAGCTCCTCTCACAGAACATCAGAAATTAGATAGACGCACGCACTAACAATTTCAGTTGACGCCATTTTGAATGTCAAAATCGGTTCAACTTAAATTGAAACGTGTGAACAAAATGTTCCTCAACTTTTTTCGTAAAATAAAAGTTGGTCAACAAAAATCGAAACGTCTGAACGCCCCAGTAGATTTGATATTTTTTCTGTTTAAGCTGGAATCAGACAGTTCACTCGAGTGAAGATTTACGCCATGTTTTTTCGGCCTAATCGTCCATTTTGTTTCATTCCATGTTCAGACGGCGCTATAGAAATAAGCGTTCACTCGTCCATTCCCACCACAGCGTCGCCGAGCGAGGTCAACCGCGCTGGAATTCGTTTGACTTCCAGCGCGGTCCGGCCCCGAATTTTAAGGAAAAACATGTCAGATGCATCGAGTTTTACGAAATTTTGTTGACACAATTAAATAAATAAATATAAAAAACATTATTGTTTCGTCTTACAAACCTTTTTATTTTTTATGACATAATAACACAATTTGATTTTACTTTTTTTATTACGAACATTTTCCTACAAATTAATAATGTTACATTTATTAAAAAACATATAAAATACATGGATAATAAGGGAGACCCAAAAATTTATATGAGAGGTGTTCCCAAAAGCAAACAAATTAGCCGAACGAATACCATTTTGACGTTTTGCGTGCGATGTGATAGCGTCCTTTCATGGCCCTTCCCGTACAGGACGCGAGACAAACTGATTGAGATTTCACTCGGTGTTCAGACGTTTCACTTTGCGCTCTTCCGCGCGCATGCGCGCGCAAGTGAAGGATGCCGAATGAAAATATCCAACATTGTTGGATCGGTTCACTTGAAGATTTCATTCGGCAGTGTTCGGCACTTTCGATTCATTTCATGTTCAGACGTGTCATTCCGAGTAAACTAGGCCGAATGAAATGCGGAAATGAGCGATTAGTGAACCATGTGAATGGCGCTTTAACGACTGTCAATTTTGTTGTTCGTTCAGTTCGTTCGTTCGTTGAAGAAGTAGTTGCAGATTGGTTTATTTATGAGTAGTTGTTTCCTCTTGCGTGTTTTTCAAAATATTACCGACTTTTGCTTTACTTTTGGACTTTCTGGTACTATTAAATTTGAATCTATCGCAAATACGCTGAATGCCATTCCCGGTGGATGCGAAGACTGGAAACATTATGTAGGTTCTTATAAAAATAAATTCTATGACAAATACAATAAAATAGAATTTATTGCGTTCTATAACGCTACTCTGGGACAGGCATTGCCTAGTAGAATAGCATAATCCACAAATTAAACAAAAATACAATAAAATAGTATACTGATTACTCAACTTTTAAACTTAATGATATTGTATAGTTTTATATTTTATTGTGAAAAATTGGGTAAACTTTCGATCGAACTGGACACGCTTATTACGAATATTTTTTTCAAAAAACCTTTAGATTCACCTTAATTACTATAAAATACAACTTTTTGCATTCGGGGAAGTGCATAATATTGCAATTAAAATTTTAATTGCGTAAAATGAAAATTTACTGCCGTGTACGAGAACGCGATACTTTGTTTGGCGGCCAGCTGTTAGTTTGATATTTTGTTTGGGCGGGTTTGTGTTGAGCACCCCCACTTAACATAAAACACCAACTACTAAACATGATTATGAGGCTTTATTTTACTAAAATATTCGATCACATTATCAAAATTGATTTCCCCGTCTCTTTCAATTGATAAAATCGAAAGATTGGTTATTCGCGCTTGGCTCATTGTAAACCTTAAGTAAGATTTTATTAATTTTAACATTGAAAAGTTTCTTTCACATAAAGCCACCGAAATACAAATTGATAAAAAAAATCTAAGGGGAGAAATGTTGCCGGCTTCCGAATGGCGCCTCAATCGTAAAATCTCCAACCCAATGTCCTCTGTTGAAAATTCATCGTAAATTAAAAAAAAAAAAACAGATTTGGAACTATTCCACGAAGATCTTCTCTTGGTGGTGTTACCTTGATGTTACCAACGTATTAGGCTGAGTTGGGCTGAGTAACACTAACGCCATCCGCTCACTGAGGCAACTGAAAACTGTCAACTGACAACTGTCTTTGTATGATAATATGATGGCCCGCACACTACACAATCACTCACAAACTCGTTGTCAATGGTAACACAAGCGGCGACTCGCGACTCGCACTGCTGATTGCCTTGACCGGCCGTTGCTAGTTGCCAGCTGTCAGCTGATTGTTCTTCGTCTATGGTTAAACAAGCTTTTTGACCAATCAAGACATAGAAACCAGCAAGTTTTAGTTTGGTTTCAGTTGGCTCTGTATTTACAGAGGGATATTTTGTGTGCATTCTTTGGCTGTACGAGTATGTTTCGTTGTCACCCCTTGGCTCTTGACACCCCCCCCCCCCCTTTACGCCGCCACTGGACCATCATTGCTCGACTAATGGCATCTGTCACGGAGTGCGCATCCAAAAATAGGTGGAATGAAATACAGAAATGAACGATTAGTGAACCGTCTGATTCAAGCCTAATGAGCCCCCCCCTGGGTGGCTATAAATTTAGCAGAAATATTGTAGATTCAATTTTAATATAGAGATGGCAGCACTGGTTGTTTGTGGCTTATGGTTTATTGGGATTGGTCAGGCTGGAATCAGACGGTTCACTCGAGTGAAGGTTTACTCTATGGTTACTCGAGCGAATGTTCCCAACATCCCAACTTCGTTTCATTCCGAGTAAAATAGGTCTGATTCCCCGGCATGGGCATTGGGCAGTGTTGCCAACTCAGCTCCTTTAGAGCTAGATCTGGCTCTAAATCGACGTCGTCAGCTCCAAAAAAAGTAATTTAGCTTCTTAGCTCGTTTTTCAGATATTTCAGCTCTTATTCATGTGAAATAATATTTGCAATAATATTCCAAAAATGCAACATTGGGACGAGGACTTCCCAAAAAAAGAGATTCCCTGAACTTCTGCACAAGTAAACAGTTACTAAAAATGCTATGGTGGAAACATCGGTACAGGGACTTCCCAAAAAAATTAATTCCCAAAAACTCTGATACAAGTAACTTGCGTAGGCCGGCTATGGGCCGGCTATTGCATATTGCATTGCGTCTTGCGTCAGTCTCCTTCGAATTCGAATGCGCTTTGCATGTACATATCATTACGCAGTACGTGATTATTTATTTGAAAGTGATAAGCGTTTTTAGTCAGTTAAATATTGTAAAAAAAAAACCAGAAATAGACTTTGACCCTTTGGAATAACAAGGTTCCATCTGTTGCTTTAACGTTATGCGATAATGAACTCTAAGGTAGCTTACCATAGATCCCATACCCACGTGACGTTTCCGCAACAGATGGAACCTTGTTATTCCAAAGGGTCGACTTGGCAATGAAAAGGTTTTCGATTCTAATAATTCGATGTTATCAAAAATAATTGTGTATTGAAAATTATAAAAATAAACAAGTGTATTTTGAGTGTTTGTGGTTGTTCAAAAGCAGCCAACAAGAATGACTAAAGTTAAGTTTTTTTTGTCGAAAATTCTACAGTCCCCCCTCCCCCGGAAACTGGGAATTTTTCTTCTCTGAAATTCTCTAACAACCCCTCCCCCCATGCTTTATGTCATTTTCAAAATTTTAGCTCCTTTTTGGCTCTCCTTTGGGTTTTGCCTAGCTCTACTTTAAAATTCGAGTTGGCAACACTGGTATTGGGCACGGCGATTTGGGCACGGCGGGATTGGTTTATTATGGGTTTATTAATGGGCACGGCCATTTTCATTTATGTGTTTATTTGTTGATATTCGATTGATAGTAGAGGTGGGAATAACGGTTCTTTTCCGATACCTAATATAACGAATAACACCCTAAGCCAATAACATAGTATCATACCTGTTATTTAATAACAGCTTGTAGATAATGTAAATATGGAACGGAAAACAGAACGGCATCGTTATTCGTTGCTGGGGCTGAGTCGATAATGACACGTTATACGTCATATTGTAATACATTATTAATGTCGTTGTAGTCGACAAAAAAAAATTTTTTTTTTCGAATTTTCGAATCTTCATACAAAAAAAAAATTTTTTAGGAAATTTCAGTTTTGCCATTTTTAGGAAATTTCAGTTTTGCAATTTCCTGAAAATCTTCATACAAAAAAAAAATTTTTTTTCGGCTGCAACGATATTAACAATGCCATTTTTGTTAATATTAGCACTCTAGCTCAACAAAAGTCACGAGCCTCCACTGTTTAGAACGACGACAAAAATAGAAAACTGACCTTTACAAATCACTCTATTCTAAAATAATTTTCTCACAATCCTTCAGTCCTATATATAATTATAAAATCATCACAGTACTCACAAACGATTTAAATAATTAACTTGTAATGTTAACGAAAAAATCGAATAACGGAGAATGAATTTGACGGGATAACCGAGCGATACGAATAATGAACGTATTCTGAAATTACTAAATAACTAAACTGATCTAATAACTCAATAATGTCAATAACGAAGTTATTCAATACTCTGTTAACTAAAATGATAAACTGATCTAATAACTCAATAATGCCAATAACGAAGTTATTCAATACTCTGTTATGAGTTCCTACAGTAACAGGGTACGCCGTTATTTGAAGATACTATGTTATCCATACCTGTTAACGTTATATTAGGCACTCCTCTAATTGATAGTATTTGATATTTTGGAGTTCCTTGCCGCACAAAATAATAAAATGAGGTAAGCAAATGCTATGTAATGTAAGTAAAAGTATATAAATATTATTTGTATGCTTTGAACCCCGGACTTAAACGGATTTAACAACAATATAATTATGTCTGTACGAACAATTGAAGTTTCAGGTTAGAATTTTTTAAAACCAAGTAAAAAGTGAGACAGTTCTTATATTGTTACCTTTTGCCTTTATTATTATGTGTTCAGACCTAAGAACAGTGAAATTAAGAGATGTGTCGTTAATTGTCAGAAAATCCTTTTTCAGTTTGACAAATAAGAAAGCTGTGCGATCCGCCCGTACTACGGCGACCCAGTTCACGGTGCTGGCGGACGCCATGGTAGCTGAGCCACTCTGCGCGGCAAATCGGCTTGTTGGGGCGGACGGAAGACAAAATCTAGCCGCATTTTGGCGAAAACTTACCAACAGCTTAAATAATGCCGGTCCACACAAAACTACTACTCAATGGCAAAAAGTAAGTTTGAATGGTATTTTTCAATGTCGTAGTGTATTTGTCAATGCTGTAGTGTATTCGTCAATGTCGTTGTGTATTTGTCAATGCTGTAGTATATTTGATTTGTGTACTGTAATGAAATATTGGTTTCAGGTGTGGACCACATTAAAATCCAATGTAAGGGCAAAGGTTGCCAAAATGTGGCAGACTGGAAAGAGTTCATCAAGGATTACTCTAACTCAGCCTGAGGAGAAAGTCCTTAGCCTGATAGGCAGAGTGGATGACGAAGGACTCAACAAGGACTCAACCGCCAACCTTCCCAATGATGTACGTATTTTATTTATTTTGTCCTAGCAAGATCCCGGCATGCGTTGTAATGCCACTCAAATTAAAAATTGATTCTCCCATTCGTCTCTGCTCCCCCCCTCCTCTCCCGCTTTTCCCAGTCCCGCGAACCCCTCCTTCATTCCCGTCCGCTCATTCAGGATTTCATGAAGAATATAGGAACTAATATACCGCCAGAGCTCACTATTATATACAGAAACCATCGCGGGTATGCGTACATCAAATCCCCAAAATTTCATCGCAACGGAGTGCACAAGGGACAAGCAAAGAAATTTTCATTTTTATATATAAAGATAGGACCATATCCATGCTCATTCATACTCAATGCTTTTGCTAGTTTACATAATATGTGTTATCAAACATAAAGTAATTTCATAAGATACAATTTGATATTTTAACCGTTTTAGTGCTAAGCAATTTTGGCAAAAATAAATGAAAATTGCTATACACATATTGATTAATTTAGAGGAAAAAATAATGGTGTCAAATAAAACACTCTAACTTAGACAAATATCAATCAATTTTATTAATTATTTTTGCATTATAAAGATAAAATGTTTATTGTTTAATAATGTTTATTAAACATAAAGTGATATCAATATTATTGTATTTTATTTCTTTTAAAAATAAAAAATAAAAAAAAAATAGCTCAACAATTATGTTTTGCCGCACAAATAGCGTGTAGGCCTTTCCTACAGCGTACGCAAATAAGGCGGGATCGCTTTATCCCACTCCCTCTGTTGCTACACACCTCGCACTGGCGTAAGTTACGTCCCGGTAATTTTTCCAGCGCAAATTTTTTCTTTGATGAAGATGGTTGTGTTGACACGCTATTTTTATGATTCATCCACTCCTTTTCGAGATCCTCAATAATTTTCGATGTGAATTGGAGCCGGGTCATTTTTTTTTCGGTAGTGTTGGAAACATACAAAATATAAGAGTTGAGTACCATTCTTCCAAAAATGTTGAATACTACTTTTTTCCAATATTTTAGGGTTCTTCGCTCGTCCAAATACACGTACAACATTTTGTCAGATTCGTCCACACCTCCCATGTATTTGTTGTAGTCATCAATCATGCTTGGTTTCACTTTTTCGTATTCAAAATTCCCTTTCTTTTTCTTGATCGTCACACTATTAGTATCTGCATTGGATGAAATCAATATGACTGGCTTTGGTTTGGACTTTTTGTCTCTGAATGAACACATCAAAACATTTTCATGTGCTAGGTATTTGGCTTCTCCTACGATTGCTTTCTTAGCTTCTGGAGGAATCTCTTTTCTGTTACGTCTTATTGTTCCAGTTATATATGTATTTTGTTCCAAAAGGGCTTTGGCCAATCGTAAGCTTGTGTAAAAATTATCTGTAAACAAATGATAACCTTTGTTCAGGTAATTTCCAATTGAAAGCAATTTTTGCACTACCGTAAATCCAAGACCATATTTTTCTACCGAATCTCTGTAATCTGTACTTTTAGCTCCTTTGTAGCAGAAAAAACCCAAGCAATATTTGGAAACCGAGTCGCACAGCATCCAAAATTTGATTCCCCATTTATGGTGATTTTTGTTTGGAATATATTGTTTTATCGAAGAATGGCAGTGAGTACCAACTAACGACTCGTCGATGGATAGTTGTTGATTTGGTACATAATGCTGATGAAATACGGTATTTGCATGTTTGACAAGCACATCAAACCTGCCACATGGGTCATAATTCGGATGGCCTGGTTCAAATAATAATCTGTTATCAACCAAGTGAAAAAACTTCAAAATCAGTTAGAACCTATCCCTTGAAAACATCCCAAACCATGGTATGTGTCGGGAATTTTTTATCCAATAACTACTAATTGTTGGCCTTCTCGTTATTCCCATTTCGAGTATGACAGCAATAAAGGCTTTCATTTCGTATATTGTTGTCGGCGTCCACTTTTTTGCTCGAGAATTATCCGATACAGTGTGCGAGGCCAAAAACTGTGCAGCATATCGATTTGTTTCCCTTACGATGGTTTCGAGCAGTGATATGGTAAAGAATAAGTTGAAATAGGTTATGGGTGTGCCATCGGGAGGAGGCGCCCGCCTAGGTCCAGGAGTCTCGAAAAAATCATTTGTTGATTTAGAAAACACTTTTGTCGGAGGAATTTTGGCAAAAGTTGGTGTTTCTTCTGTTTCTGTAGATGAAGAGGAGGTAGAAGACTCACTTTCAATCCTCAATCTTTTTCTTCGATGGGTTATAATACTGCTATCATCACTATTTGTATCTGTCGTTTCACTCCCCGTAGAATCACTAGGAATCGAATCAACGTTCGAAATAATAGCACGTGACATGGTTATTTTTTTAAAATAATATAAAAAAACGATAAAAGTTATTTTTAAATGTATAAGAATGCACTCTCATTACAAATTACGCGCGAGGTTAGCGTACGTGCACTCCCGCGGAGCACCGAAAACACACTGAAACTCGCAGCGCTTTTGCGCTGCGCCGCAATTTTCGATACAAACGATCGCAGCGCTTTTGCGCCGCGTAGCATTCTAACGGTTAATACTAATAATAATTGGATAATTTGTGGAGCGCCATTTTTGTGAGAAATCACCTCAAGGGCGCTCAAGGGCATTTTATTTCAGTACATAAGACAGGCATGACGCCCAAAAATTTACATACATACAGGTTAACAAAAATAATTACCTAAATAATAATTAATAAATAAAATCATTTATTCATCAATAGATTTTTTTTTTACAATATAGCTACACATTTTTGATTACACATTGGTTCTATTGACAAAAAGGTCACTGCTCAGCTGCAATTCAGGTTTTCTCCTGGAATGCAGCTGGTTTTCGGCAGTACCTCCAATAAAAGACAGAAAATAAAATAAAATTAAGATAAAATAAATACAATTAAATTAATAACTCAGGTACGGGACATACGTCGTTCCTATGTCTACCTACCTTAAATTATCGTGAAAACAAGCTTATGTGTCCAAGCGGTTAAATTTCATAAAAATAATCAAACCAAATCTCAATTTCAACACACACAATATAAATATGTAATAGAAAAAGAAATAGAAATAAAATTATAATAAATAAGAATATATGACTATGATATAATAACTATGATATAATATACGACTATCCGACCGCTATGTTAGGAACTGTTGCGAGTTTCGGTGAAAAATGACATTTCGTGTTTTTAAATTGAAAAAATTGCCATTAAAATGCACTTTTTTCGAAATTCCGGCAATGAATTGATCAGTACAAGTTAATGTCAAACTACTACAACTTTTTAAATTTATTTTTTTCGTCCTTATTAGGCGTGTCCCGGTTTTGTAAATATTTTCCCTTATATTTCACACAAACAAGGGACCAGATGACGTGAGACGACGTCACACACTCTCCAATCTCTTACAGGGCGTTTTCGCAGGCTTTGACGAAGAAACCATCGGTTTTGAAACATGTAGATATTATAAAATTGATTATAGTGGTTTACACTAAGTAATTTAAATTACGAGTTAATTTTCTTAGTATAGATTCATACGGATATGTTTATTTTTTTTTTTTGAAGAAATCTCTTCTGGCAGTGATGGAAGTGGATGTCAATGAGAGACACAGTGAGCCTGCTGTAGCTGCAGAGACGCAGCAGGGGGATGAGGGTGTGGTAGAGCTGCCGTGTGTTCCCAGCGGTAGTGGGGGAGTGGGGGGTGAATACCTAAACCCTGTGGCTGGCCCTTCATATCCCCCTCCCCGAGCATCAACCCGGAGACCAAGGAGGAGACGTCGATTCGTAGCAGGTAATTCTTTATACTGACAACCAGATTCACGTCCATCGAATGTAAGTTTGCAAGATAACCAAGCATGATTGTATACATGAAGTGGATAAAAATATGAATAGTTTCATTATTGATAAACTTTCCAAATCACCGGACAAGCTTTTTAGAAAAAAACCTTTTGCTTCACCAATTACTATAAAATACATTTGCATTCAAGGCGATGGAAAATATTGTATTAAAAATTTCAATTACGAAAATGAAAATACAATATGTGAAAATTATTTATAATAATTTCTGTCATTTTACTATGTTGGTATTCCTGATATTATAGGAAGAACTAGATGCTAGATCGTAGCCGACTTCATGCGGATACCATTAAAAACGACATTGTTATCATGTATTCTGTACATATTAGGTAAGCACCTTTTTGTCGGAATTCTGGAAATGAAATAAAATTTAAAAAAAGTTTTTAATGTAAAAAAATTGGCATAAAAACTTTATTTTATTTTATTTCTGCCAATCTAGTGCTTATCTAATATGCACAAACATGATATCAACATCTCTTCTAACATAACAAAATGATATCATCATCTCTTCTAACTAGTGTCCGACCGAACTTTCGGTTTCGGTTTCGGTTTCGGCAAAAAAATGGGTTTCGGTTTAGTTTCGGTTTCGGCTGCCATCCTGCCGAAACTACGGCCGAAACCGAAACTGAATTCGGGAGGTTTCGTGCTGCGATCGGATATGTTCGGTGCACTGAGCTGCGAGCGACGAAGTGTCATTTTGCTGCGTTAGCGCTCATAGTCGTGTCAGGACAGTCGGGACTTGTTGATATGCATAAGTCAAATAACATCCTGCTATGATTATTTCAACATTATTGGATCCCAGATTAAAAAATACATATTTGAATTCTGATGAAGTTGTTAATTGTGCGCGGACGTCGTTAGTGAAACAATGAGCAAAAGCTGTAATTCTGGAGACCCACAGATATCTTATCTCGTTCATTTAAAAAAAAATGAAAGAGGAGAAGGGCTATGCTATGCCCATGACGTTTAATGGAAGAAGCTTCTGGTGTGGATAATTGTGATAGTCGCATATCACAAGTTAAGCAAATTATTCAAGCTTACTTAACAGAGCCAAGGTTACAAAGAAACGCAGATATTTATTCTTACTGGAATTCTAGTCCATTTCTGTCTTTGACATTTAGTGCTGCTGGTCAAATTTATTCAAACCGGAAAAGAGATTTCTATGGCAAAAATGTTAATAAAATTATTGTTTCTCACTTATAATATTAGATTGTTTAATTATGAATACTGATAATAATTAATAATTAATTCATTAAAATTATTTATTAATTAAGGAGCTCTTCACAGTTTTTTTTAGTTTGAGTTCAATTCTGAATGGTGATCTTACACCAGGGCGATACTGAGAGTATCTTCCACTCATTTTTTATTTTTAATCAATTAATTGTGAAACAACACAAATTAATCAAATGCAATTTAGTTGCGCACGTCGGGTACGAACCCCCGACCTTCGGATTGTAAGTCTAGAGCCTTGCCTCTACCACGCTGGCCGTATTATTGATTGTCCAGTTATTTGGTTTAAAAAAAAAGGTTACCAGAAAGTTTTCCGGGAGTTTTGAATATTGTTAATTTTTGGCTCTTTTGAATTCCAAATTTGCCACCTCGTTCTTTGCCGGTCGGATAGTAAAATATTTTGGAAAAATATACGAAAAAACGTGGTGGTGTAGATGAATAATAGTTTGCGGCGCTCGTACGACAAAATTATTGATTTTACCAAAAAAAATTGTTTGTACGTTAATTTTAGGAAATTTTCTCTAGTTTAATTTTGTACATATTATATTTTTATCGTAAAATGAGTCGGAAAGGAGATATTGTCAAAAAAAATCTATTAGGCGCCTTTTTTCCAATATGGCGGCGCGAGCGGCAAAGATACGAGTTGGCAAAGTTGAAATTCGAAAAGAACACATCAAAATCTAAAGATTTACTGATTCTCAAAAACTCCCGGAAAACCTTCCAGGTAAAACTACCAAATGATTTATTTATTTATTAAAAGAATTTTATACATAGTGTAGATATTGTGTTATTTCGCCATAAGTATATATTGGGCTGTAAGTATTGTTATCATAAAAAATATTTAGTTGTTGAACTCCGTAGATAGGTCATTTTTATTTTTATTTTATTGAATTTCATTAAAAAGAGTGCCTTAAAAAATGACCAAAGTTTAGAAGAAATTATTTTGTTCGATGTAAGATATAAAGTATTTTTTGTTTAGTGTACCTAAACAAATTAGGTAAAAAAAAAAGTAATTGTGTTTTGTACCGATTATTTTATGTTTTTCGTAAATAACGTTAAAAAGAAATAACAGACCTACTATTTCTTAATTTAATTTTATTTACGAAAGAGTTCATTTGAAATATATATACCTAGAATAAGAAGTTATATGTATTTTAAATCAATGTAACTAGAATAAGTAGGTATATTTATTTCAAATCATTATTTCAAAAAGCACAAATAATTTATTTGAAATACGAAGAGACAATTTATGTTATGTTTATTATTAGTTCAAATATCCGAGACTGAATATTTAATGTAAGATTTAAAGATAAAGCTCGACTGATTAAGATTGATTATTTTTTTCCTATGATTACATGACCTTATATGGAAGTTTCGGTTTCGGTTTCGGCCGAAACTGTGATCGAAGCCGAAATTCGGTTTCGGTCTTAAAAAGTAGTTTCGGTCGGACACTACTTCTAACATAATAATATGTAACATGTAATATGTGTTATTTGAGCTTGTATTTTGTATTTTATTTTTATTTTTATTACTTATTTTTATTTTTTTTATTTGTGAAGTTTCTGTTTTTCTAATTGTATGTATCTGTATTTAATTGTAGATTTTTGTAATTGTATGTCTCTATTTGTACAATAACTGAGTTTTTATAACTGGATGTTCTCACATAAGTACGAACATCTGTAAAAACCCAGCATAAATAAATAAATAAAATGATATCAACATCTCTTCTAACATAACAAAATGATATCAACATCTCTTCTAACATAAAAAAATGATATCAACATCTCTTCTAACATAACAAAATGATATCAACATCTCTTCTAACATAAAAAAATGATATCAACATCTCTTCTAACATAACAAAGTGACAGAAATTATTGTAAATGGCCGATAATCTCATACGACGAAAGCAAATATTAATTTTTCATAATTGAAATTTTGAATGCAATATTTTCCATCGCCCCAAATGCAAATAGTTGTTTTTTACAGTAATGAAGGTGAATCAAAGGGTTTTTTTCTAAAAGATAACCATACACACAAGCTCTGCTTTTTTATGGGGGTACATCAGACATATATATTATATAATTAATTAGTGTATAAAATGTATTTGTAATTTATGTATCTTTTTTGAATTATTAATAAAAAAATTAAAAATTAAAAATATTAACCTGTTGAAAGCCAGCTTAGGAAAAATATAATTTTTCAATACGACATAAAACATTTGACAGTTCTCACCTTTCTTACGAACTCAATTTTTATAACATTTCTTTTGTGATATATTACAAAAATTACATCAAAATAATATAGATAAAAAAAAACTTCCAAATAATCACTCAAATCTATGCTTTCCACAATGGATTTATATAGAAAAACAATGAAAAAATATAGGCTTCGAATACGACTCCGTTCATATTATCAAGCGGCAGCCATTTTGTCCGCCATCTTTGATGCCCGGCGCGTCGTTGTGAATTAATTTGAGTTATGCGGGGTAGCTAGACGCAATCCAGTATTTCGTTAAGTCAAGAACGATAATGGCCCAAGCGATTCTGACCTTGTTCTTCATACAATTTCTTTAAATCGCTTCCAAAATCGATGGTACACCGGATTACGTATGGCTAACTACAGGTTAAGCATGACCAGTGATTTTGAAAGTTTACCTAATTAATTTATATACATATGAATTCTATTTTATAATATTGGAAAAATCAAGTATTAACCTCTCCACTAGTGAGTTTTGGCGAACATAACTGTAAGTGGGGAGTGAGTTTTTTTTGTTTAAATTTGTAATTTTTTTTTAATATTGACTAATAATAATAGTATATTTTTAATAAAAATGTAATCGACATCAATCCATGCAAATAAACCAACATTGAAAAACTAAACGTTCATACAAAAAAACTGTTTCCTTCCTCTGATCACCGACGAATAACGCAACAAGAATTTTGAAACTACTAAACTTATAGTAGGTAAGTGTTCCAAAACTTCGACAAACTATGCGCGGATGTCCATAGATGCCACTACAAGTCAAACATTTTCATTAAATATGACGGCGTTTGAATTATAGTCGCGGACACAATACTCTCTGGGCTTTTTTCATACTCGTGAAGAGGTTAAAGTTATTAGACATCAATTATATTGAGTTAAATCTTTCAGGTCAATATGAAACCGGAGCTGCTTTTCAGAGGCTGAAGGAACAACGGAATTGTGCTCTATTGGTGAGGAAAACTTACTTTACTATTGCGTATTATCTGTGGCCTTATTCCTATTTAGTAACTTGATTACATTTCAACTTTAAACATATATTTTTTTTTTACAGCAACTCGCAGAAGCGCAGGCAAGATCAACTAAGATAATGGAAAATATGAACAATTTTTTCATGGAGGAAAATGATCAGAGAAAGAGAGAAATAGAAGAGAGCGCGAGAGAAAGAGAAAGGGACAGGGAAGAGAGGATGAGAGATAGGGAAAGAGACAGGGAAGACAGGATGAGAGAAAGAGAAAGAGACAGGGAAGAGAGAGTACAGCAGTTTGCCCAGCTAATGCGATTATTAAGTTGACTAGTAAAGGCTGAAGAACGGAAGAGAGGATGAGAAAAAGGGAGTAAGAGACAGAATTTTTAGTTAAGTTATTTTTTGTACCGGAGGGTTTACAGTCTCATTCAACTCTCAACTCTTTATTTATTCGTTTATTGATAACATATTTTTTTAAATTTTGTAATAATAATAGTTGTTTTATTGTCTTCGTTTTTATGAAACAAGTAGAGATTTGTTTTTTCAGCGCGGTTGAGTTGTTTCTGTTCTCTTTTCTGATCTCCCTCTTTTGTTTTTTGATAATGTTAGATATTTCATTTTATTCACATTTAATGTAAGAGAGCTTGCTTTTAACCAGATTTGAAGTACAGCCAGGCCATGTTCCACCTCCTTGTATGTGCTTGTCCAATCTTGTTCATGAAATATAATAACAGTGTGATCTGCAAAGCTCATTCTGTCTCCATTGATGTGAAGATTCATAAGGTCATTTATATAAATGGGAAATAGTATCGGTTTTAATATGCTGCCCTGGGGGACACCATACTTAATTGGAAGAATTTTACTATTTTTTTTTCACCTTTGTGCTCTGTCAATTGCATTGTCAAACCGAAGACAGTGAAGCAAGCACAGAAATCTGTTTTTAGATATAACACATCTAAAAATGTCTCTTCCGGTACCATCAGTAACAAATATTAAATCTGAGTCTTCGTGGTTAGACTTGAATACAGCTGTTTACATCAATAGTCCAATAAAAGCCTGCAACTCAATTATATCGGTATCTTTTAGTTCTGGTCGATCCTGCTTCATATATTTAGATCTATATTCAGCTAGTTGGTCCTTCGCAAATTCTCTGATAACATCACGTCATTTATATATTGTTTCCCAATAATAAGGATCCTTTCCATCATTCTCGGTCAATTTGGATGTGGGTACTTGAGAAATAATATTGTGTTGTGGTGTTCTGACTGATGATCTGTTTGGAGGTGATTTAGACCACTTATATTTATTCTTTCCTCTAAAACAACCTATCCTTGAGAGCGGAACACCTTCATCTGATGACGATGACGGCACGTCCAGGTGTTCAGGTTGAGTTTCCTTGGTATCAGAAATATCAGTGCTAGTATCCGTATCATGCTCACTGTGTTCCGGACAAAAATCTTCGCCAAAGTCGTCAATCCGCTGGTCGTCAATATCTTCATCCGCGATCCATCTCTCAATCACTCGCGCAAAATTTGGATTCGATTCATTTATACAAATCTGAGATCTCTTTGAATGCTGTAAATCTGTCGCAGAACTATTTATTTTACTACCTGAACCTAACACTAATCAAATCACCTAAAACTCAAACTACAACAGCACGTTTTTTCATAACCTCAAATGATCGTGTCTGCAATTAATTCAATAAGACAATGAAACACTAGCTTCACTCATAAACGAAAGGGCCCGAACTCACCCGAGTCCACCCGATTGTTCGTGCGGTTCGCTTGTGTAATGAGTCGCCAATCGGCTATGTTCGGTATCCGGTATGTGGCAAAACACCTTTCCGTTTCATCTCTAATTTCTACTCAAGCCTCCCAAGTTTGTTAAACTGTCTTTCCAAAGTACAAGTTCTTCATTTGAATATTTTCCAGCTGCCTTTTGCCTCTTGTCGAAGGACTTTTTCATTCTTTCGGCTGTTTTCTTCATATTTTCCGTCGCCTTTGTACTTCTCGGCTCTAATAATTGCATCTCTTGTTGTACGCTATTTGAACTGTCAGCTTCTAGTTCGGGTAGCAATTTTCCCTTGTAGGCAAACATCAGTTGGAAGGGAAAATATCCAGTTCTTATATTCACCTTGTTGTTGGTTCCCCACAATTGGGAATTCAATTTACAGTCCCAAGCATTTTCACTGGTTGTTCCTGTTCTTATAGCTTCTGGAATTGTGCGACTAGCACATTCTACTTGGCCCTGGTTGTGGCTATAGCACAGACATCATGGCATTTGTGCAAAAGATTCCGTTTTGCTATTTTAGGCACCACAAGTCTCTCCATGCAAAGTTCCTTAAATGTGTAATGGTTGCCATCTCTGTTTGGTTGTGCGCTTTTTAGCTGCTTAACCTTGGACTTATTGATTGATCTTGCAACTGAAGCGATAGGAACTAATTAGCTGAATTTATCACTGACACATGAACTGGTTGAACCGGATTTTGACTAAATGCATCCACATGTTGCATTTTAGCACCCGCTCTAGTATTTTACTTCCATATTGAAATCTTGAATCGCTAGCCACTATCTTACAATCCTAGGGATGAGGTCCTTCTTAACTAACGTAGTGCTATGCAATCGGTTACTATTTTAAAATGTACTCCTGTTAGATAAATAATAAATCTTTTTTAAGGTTCTGCATGAACATGCATTAGCCATGTTAGCCATGTATAACCGCAAGCAACTTTTCGGCAACACTTTTTAAAGAAAAAATACGATTTTTGCTTATTTATTGCCCGTCTGGCAGATCGTGCCACGGAATGACGCCATTGATATTCTTTTTTTTTTAAATGAAAGACAAACATTCCCAGGTTATTGAATAACATGACAATATTTGAAAAACCCTAATGACACCACAGGCCCTAGGGGGCCCTAGCTGGCTCGGAGGCAGGTGCAGGACCAGGGGGAATGTTGGCCGAAACTGCACTGCTGGTTTTAGATCGCGTGGTAATTACCTTATCACTAGCATCGGTACTGTCGGTAGTCCGAAATACTTCAAACTCGCAAGGAGCCGCGAAATCGTATTATTTTGAGATGTAACTTCGTCGGATAACTGCCGAATTATTCGTGCTTGTTTGATATTTCTAGTTTTCACAGATGTTATTTGCGCATAGCAATCGTTGAGAATCACGATCGTTTCTTTGTTAGACATATTTATTAAAATCATTAGTTATTTATGTAAGTGTGACGAAACTGCGTGCATGTTGCCGTACGTGCGTAACTCTGTGATTGATTCTCTGCAGCATTCGCCTGCAGTTCGCTCGGTAGTCCTTTGATGAGTAGTGACACTGCCGCTTCCGTTTCTAAATGGCATTGATTGATGATTGCGAGTTTGGCTTGATAGAAATGAGACATCGACTCCTGCGGCAACTTCTTTCGCTTCACCAATTCCTCGAGCAGGTCAGCATAATCATGTTGGCGCGGGAAAGCTCGCTCGATTGGTGCTCTCCAATCACACCACTCCAAATCAAACCACGCTTTTGCTTGACCGGTCAATCAAGTCTGCATTGGGAATGATTTTTCGTAATCGCTCCATCCGTGGATATGCCCTAGCTGCTCAATCTTGTGAAGCCATGATACGTGTAAATTTAAAGGCAGTCCTTGTGGGTTGGTTATTTGCCAAGGTGGGGCTCGACTGGAGATCTGGCAACTAAAACACCTTGAGCCACCTCAGTACTACCAATAGGTAAATACTGACACACTTGTTTAGATGTTTCAGGACTCTGGAATAACTTGTTTTGATGAATTGCGGTACTCTTCTGACAAACTCGCCCAGAAATCATTTAAAGGCTGATATTTGTATTTCAAACACTGTTGCCAGACGAATGCGCATCACAGCCATGTGAGACCTGGTTTTCTGCCGTGAAACGCGACCAGGTTTATGATCAGGATTTTCCTGTGTATAAAGTTACGTCATCCGTAGTTGTAGTCAACATTTTAATAATTTGATGAAAAAGCCCCTAACCATAATATTCTAGCAAAGGCGAGAACCCTTTAAAAATAAAAACAAACACAAATGGCAGTAGTCGTCCCGATATCCGAACGTCATTTCCGTAACGTTATTTCTCTCCGAAAAACATCTGAATTACTCGTCGTATCGCGCCTAAAGAACTTTTACTTCATAAACCCAAGCTAAACAAAATTCATGTTTATGTTTATAAATATTATCTGTGACACCTTTTCAGGATTCAGCCTACTTCTTTTTTCGCTTATACTAGATTCAGTTTTAAAAAATAACCTCTCACATGGGATTGAAGTGGGAAGAATGCATAATCGCTATGATTTTATAAAGACGGGGGTAGATCCACCTCTTTTCTTCCCCCCACTTTAAAGGATCTTCCTTTCTGTTCATGATCGGCTCCTTGATAATTTTTTTTACTTCCAGCAATGCAGCTGCTTTAAAATTAGAGACTGTTGGAGCCATCACAGTTTTGTCATACCATTCCAAAACAAAGATGACAGTTCGTCTACTGATGATAGAGAAGAATCTCTTTGAAGATTTTCCAAGTTCTCTTCTTCGACATTACGTGAAATCGATTTTCTATTTCGTTCTTCGTAACTTGGAATTGGCTTTCGCTCATTCGTTTTGTATTGGGTCCAAAATGATTATTTTGTCTTTGTGAACTCTAGAAAACCTCCTTTTCACTTCTTAATTCAAGAAGTGTGCCATTTCATACACTTCAATTAGAAAGTCACTTCCATTGGCACAATATGGATTTAAGTTTTGTGTGCATCGCCTGAAAATAAATAATAACTTTGGAAAATGAAACACTTTTTCACCGCTGACGTCATTTGAGACAGAAATATTTGAAGAATGGTTCAATAATAGACCAATCGTTTTGAGATAAAGAGTTTAATTGTGGTTGTTCTACGGCCAATGTTGAAATAAGAGCATCCCTCAGCAACCAAATCCTCGACAGCACATTGTAACTAGAATTCCACCTGGTGATGACGTTTTGGATTAATTTTAATGAAGGCAAGTTTAAGTCATTTTGTCTGGCTAATTTGCCAAAGCCAAAGCACGGGAGCTGCGTTTAAAATATTCTACCATTGCTTTGATTTTAATTAAAGTGGGCTTCTAGCAGGATAATTAAATAAAATTCACATTTATTTTACAGATAACATAATAAGTCTTTATTTGAAGTAGGTACAATCAATTTGCAAGGATGACACAGTTCAATAGTCGTAAGACAGTAAAAAACTTCAACAATAACTTTATGAGTACTTTAACAATGACGCAAAGTACTCTATTCTTCCCTCAACCGCTCGTTTTTTAACAAAAGGGTTACGATTCCTATTCACTCGGGGTTAGCTGAACTCACAAGCAGACGGTTTTTTACACGTCTCTTTGATTCAGTCCTTCCAGAGATTTCCCTTGAAGATGCACCGTTCAGACCGGGGCATAAACTTACTGAACAGAATTAAAACATGACCTTATATCGGTCAGACCATCCGTAACCCTGAATGGCGGGGTGCAACATCTAACCAAAAGCATCCCTCATTCAGTCCTTCCAGAGATTTCCCTTGAAGATGCACCGTTCAGACCGGGGCATAAACTTACTGAACAGAATTAAAACATGACCTTATATCGGTCAGACCATCCGTAACCCTGAATGGCGGGGTGCAACATCTAACCAAAAGTATCCCTCGCCCCTAACTCGTAAGGGATGATGCAATGCGAGAATGAGAAAGTAGTAGTTAGCAGGGAATTTATGATATTATTTGCCTCTGTGATAAAAGAGTAGGTATCGCAGGAGTTCATGATACTTTTGTGAATTTTGGTACCAAGACAACGTTTAGCGACGTTGAAATAGCGTTTTAATGTTTGCAATTGAAACTCAAATAAACACTCCAAAACTTAATATTTCACCAATAATTATAACAGGAACTTTCACTGATGGATCACTGGTTATGTGGGACTGAAGTTTTATGTAATACATAGTAGTTGTTTTGAACAGAAAATTTCAAATAATCAGGGAGCGATTTACAAAACGTCAAACTCATGTTATTGTTGTCTAAAAGCATTTGAGATTGAATACTTATCAAGATACGCTCGAAAATAATTAAATTTGCTACAGCCCGGACTGAACAATGGACTGGACTGGATAGTGTGGGCAAAGCAACCAAAATGTAGCCAACCATACTGACGAATTCCACTTACAACATTGGCTGCATGCTCTGGTATAACAGCAGATATTTTTTCGTTTAAACTCCATTCATCCACAATAGATTTTAAAAACACTGAAATATTTTATTCGGTGTGTCTTTCATCAAACGAAATACATCCCAATAGAACAGAAGTCAATTGAGTTTGATTATTTATGAAATGACATGTCGGAGCTTTATAGCTTTGATTGGTGTGAGAGCTCCACCCATCCGTTATCAAGGAAAATGATTCTGCTTGCCTCAAAACTATTGTTACTTTTTCTTTTGTTAAATTATACATTTTAGGCAAAAGGCTTTTGCTGATGGTTTTTCTTTTTAGCTTGGATTTAATGATGCTTTTAAGTTTTTTAATTCAGGATCCTCTAAGAGGTTGAAGGGGTGGTATTCCTTGACTACCATCAGGCGTAACTTGTTATCGATCTCTCTTGATTTATGCACAGAAATAGGTTTTTTTATGCTCACGTAGTCCTCCATAGTAGTTTGCGCAGCACTAATTATATGAATATTTCTTACAGCTGCTTCTGAGGAAGTAGAAGGCTCGCTTGTGGTGGTGGTACAATTACAGGCACTGGCACTATTAGTATTATTTGTAGGTTTACAAGCCAGCACAATTAATCTATTTGCTCCAGACCTACTCGACTACATTATATTTTTTATTACTGCATTAGACTTTATAACGGGCCCTGTTGAATGTTTGCGCTTCATGTTACGCGCTAAGTTACTTGTTGACTCACCACTATAACAAGTAACATTGGAACAATATTCAAATTTGGCATTCTTTATATTTGACACTGTAAAATGCTTTCAGATATCACTTTGTTTATTTATTGTAGACATTATGATACAAATTATTTAGAGTTTTCGCGTACGTTCTCCTTCATTCGACCACGGAATGCTACTTTAAAAAAATAATAACTACAATACAACGAGAAATTGATGCACAACTATGCACTCACTCAAAAATATCACACTTATTATTTATTATAATAATAATTTTTTACTGGTGTGATAAAAGTACAATGGATTTTTTTATTCATCTGCTCCTATATCCATTGTAATTTTAGCACATGTTCTAAAGTAGTTCCTGAAGGAAAAATCCCAATTGCGCTATTGAATAGGATCGATTTTCGTTTATGACTCAGATTCAAAAGCTTTGTCGTTCATTTGATATTTTTGCTATCTCCGGCTGGGAACCTACCACAAATATAACACTGACACAAAATGGCAGGAAATTTATTGCAAAGTCAGGGATTTTGGAAGGAAAACTCATTTTCCGATCTGGTAACCTTACACTTACATGATTGACAATAAAAATAGTAATCCCCTTTGTTGCTTACCCGAAAACTTTTGGTCTTTTCCCCACAAGTGTGAATATTTTTGTTCATAATGCAGCTTTTTTTTTTTAGTGGGAGTGACATTTCGCTCCTCCTCACTGTCACGGCTTATTTCCATAATTTATCTAAGTCCGACGGGAGTAGTCACGTTTCCTGAAGATGAATTTTTCTACCGATACGATCTTTAAATTTTTATTATGCATTTTGGTTATTGTTCTGTAATTTGTCCGGACTGTAATTTCTTTAATTAAATTAAACAATATAACTTATTTACAACCACTGATTTATTTAGTTAAACGCCGACCGGTTTCGGAACAACCGTTCCTTCTTCAGGGCAAACATATAATGATGACAATTACAAAATAGTGGGTGGGTACAATTTATCAGTAGGTGTTGTGGTAGGGGTGGGGGCGTGGCTAGGAATTAATGAAGAGTAAGAGGGGACAGAATGGAAGAGATTTAATATTGGGCTATAGGTTAATATTTTTTTTTATTGATAATCGACTCATTATTTTTAAGGGATTTTTTTTATTTCTAGAACTTCTAAGTTATCTAAGCGTTTTCCTTTATTATTAATATGAAGAATATTTATCCCTGTATTTTTTTCAAAACTATGGTTATTTTCAATTATATGGTTAGCGAAATCGGAGAAATTATTATTATTAAGACACCGTAAGTGTTCTTTGATTCTAATTTCGAAATTACGCGTTGTTTTCCCGATATAAAATGAGGAACAGTCATTACATTTGAGTTTATATATTCCGGAATTAGTTAATTTATGGTCTTTATCTTTAGCGTTCCTCAAAAACTTACCGATATTATTTCTTGTATAAAAAGCTGGTTTAATATTAGAAGGGAGATTTTTGCAACATTGAACTGACTGATTGATGAGTGATTGATTTCAAAAGTATATATGTAATTTATTTCTTTGAAGATTCCGTACACTATTCCTTCGGGCCAAAAATCTTTTTTCATAAATATTTTTTGCGAGATGATTGTTATTTTGAATGTTTTGAATGTGGTCAGGTTGAATGGTTTGATCCATTCTACGATTTTTGGAAGAAACATATTTTTCGAGGTCATCACCACTCATTTCTGTGTCGAATCTTGAGCATATATTGCCGTTCTTAGGGGAACTGCCTTGATATTAGATATGTGCCCTGTACCCTTGTGATTTTTATTTACTTTTCTTTTTTTCACAATCGTAAAACCGGTATTATCATTATTTTGATAATTCTGAATTGTTTTTGTATCGGATTGCTGGCCGTTGTATAATGGTTTCTGTGTTTCTACGCTTGATGTGTTAGCTAGTACATTTGAATATGTCTTTCGTTTGGTGTGCGTGCTAGTACTGTTCTGCTCCGTGACCTTGACATTGACCAAGGGTATTTCTTCGATATGTTTAGGAATATCATTTTGATTATTGACATTTCTTGATTTCGGCTCGGATTTCAGCTCGTTCCTCATCTGTTGTCGGAGCTCTTCTACATCATTTTGTTTGCACATTTGTGCCTTATGGTAAAGAGCTCAGTTTTTTTAAGACATAATATCTTTTAAAAGTGAGGTTATGTTAACGGAATCATAACTAACTGAATTTGTGCAGGTTTTTAGCCACAAAAGTTGGCATATCTGTTCACTCGGTTTCTTTTATTACTTTGATCATATCGTGAAGGTTCTTACTTCTGTCGTCAACCTCTGAGAACAGGAGATCTTTTGATAGTTCCACTTCATCTTTACTGAAGTGCGTGGAAAAAATTTGTACGATTGACACTTCAATTGAATACATTGCTTGCACATCTTAAGACATTCATTTCTTTGATACGTTTACTAAAATATGTATTAGACATTTTAGTAACCAAAAAACATCTTAAAACAAAAAACATATTAAACATTGAAAACTTCAAAAATTTTAATAGTAAAAGAGATTTCTTAATTTTTAATAGTAATTTCTTAATTTTGCCTTTAAACATATTTTTAGAGCTCAATCCTCGAGGTAACAATTTTTGGTTTCTCCAAAAATTTTGCAAAATGTCTTCCTTGGTAAAGACCTATTTTGGGATTCCCGAATTTGGCACACAAACCTTTTAGATCGAAGTTTTAGACATTTTCTGAGACTATTTTCCAAAAAGAAATTCCTTCAGTGACAGGGTCGGGAAACATTCGCATTAAAAATCTAGCCAAAGAAGGACCTCCTATTTTACCTAAACTGGGATCTAGGTAAAGGAAAGCGGTTTTGTATCCTAATCTGTTGAATCTAGCGCGATCTTTAAAGAGTGTCTTGGGGGATGTTCCGATTGCAGGATTGTGAGCTTCTAACATTTTCCTTGCAAAGGTTCCAGCCCAATGATAATGTAACATTTGGATTGACAGGAGAGTTTGAATAGTAAGAGACTCACAAAGAATTGGATCCTACACAGGAAAGTACTTCCGACATAGTGGGGAGTTGATCGTTATTGAAACATGTAATTCTAGACCACTTTTTGGTCTCTAAATTCTGGAAAGAACCTCTGAAAACCGGTATTTTTCCATAATTTAAGTAATCTGCAGGTTGCATGGTTTCATCGTGATTGATCTCCATATCAAGTTTGGTTACTCCTTTAAAGATTTGGTCCATAATATTTTTATTATTATGAGTCAGATTGGCGAGATTCCTAATTAATTCCTTTTCTTCTCTCGATTTTTGAAGTTTATATTGAGTGCAAATTACCTGGTTATCTCCTTGTGCAAGTATTTCATACTGCAGTATTTCCAACACGAGCTTCTCTTCTCATTACTAACAAACTTAGAATGGTCCAACCCTTCTGTCTTAAACCTTCTGAACTCCCTCACTGGCCTGGCCAAAGGTTTTTCTGTCGTGTTTCTTAATTCGTCATTTTCGATATGCATTAAATCAGGTCTATCTTCATAGTATATCCAACTATTTTCAAATGCCTCATGGGTATGATAAAAAAATTCCGATAACCCACAAATTGTCCCATTACTTTGAAAACTGGACCATTTGATTCTTTGCTTTGAGTATTACACCATTTGGCATAGTCAATGTGATTAGCTATGGTTACATATTCATAAGAGACCAAACATTGACCAGCGGAGTTTTCCATCATTTTCTTAATCACAGTAATTTGATCATCTGCCATGGTTAATTAAGCCTTTGAATAATGGTACAAAGTGATTTTTAATGAGATATTCAGTGACTACAAAGTATTGTCTTAATTCCCAGGACATTAGAGCAAAGAATCTCCCTTTGAAGTTTAATTCTCTTTCTTTCGCTTTTAAGCCTAAAGTAGTGCATCAATATCAAAACCTGTTGTGTCAATTTTTGTAGTCTGTCCAATCAGTAGAAGGTTCTTTCAACAATGTTGTTAGCACTTTTCTGGTCGGGATTCTGGTCCCTGAAGTGTTTAGTTAGATGTGATATTAGTTCTGATCTTTGGATAGAGTGTGTTTTATCGGAATAAACAGCTCTTAAGTAAATAACCTCGGGAATGTCAAAACATTTAATTAATGGAAGAGTATGCCATCTGTTCCCAAAGTCCAAGATGACTTTCGGAGTAGGCCATAATAGACCCTCCAAAGTCACTGGGGGTCAGAATATTCGCTCTCAATCTTCGTTATCCAGTACTCCGATCTTTTTCTCCGAATTGTCTCCCTATAATCTGTTTGCGCATTTATCCAAGCTTCTCTTTGTTCAAATAGTTTTCCGCTCCGGAAAATCCGCTCAGGTCGGCACATGGTCCTCTTCTTTTCCCGGCATTCTGCACCAAACCAGGAATCAGATTTGCGAACAGCACAAGTTTTGGTCGAAAAGGGGGCATGTTTGTTTGCAGAGCAGTTAAGGTCCCATTATAAACTTCCACTAGATCGGATGTCGAAATGACATTGCTATTTAAGCCATATTTTGCGAGAATGGATGACTTCAGCTCCTCCTCGAAGAGATCAAAGTCAAACTTACGCCATGCTCTGGTCGTCTTCGTTTTGTACAGGTTTGGAAGGGTTGAAATCTACTTCCATACGCACAAGCCTGTGGTCTGAAAGTCCTACATCTATGACTTCAGTTGTTAGCGGTGGGTCAGTATTCCTAGATATAAGAATATCTAATATTCCACCCGCCTTATGAGTCTGAATATCTACCCATTGCGTGCACCCGTAGCACTCCAAAGCATCTATGAATTTAGTCGTGTTACAATCCGTTTTCCTGTCTAGTCTGATATTCAAATCCCCGGTTATAATAAGGGCACCCGGTAGGGAGTTTACCCATCCTAAAAGTTGCGCAAATTCTACAAAAAATTCTCCAGTGATGATCCTCGACCCTGGTCGGTAGATAGTGATCAAGGTAAAAGACGTCCCTGTTGCAGAAATGCAACACCTCAGAGATTCAAAAGTATGGTAATATCTGTTTGCTCGGTTTCTTTTATCACTTTGATCATATCAAAAAGGTTCTTTCCTTTTTTTTCTCATCGCCTTTCTTCCTGGTGATTCTTCTGTCGTCAACCTGTGAGTACAGGAGGTCTTTCGATAGTTCCACTTCATCTTCACTGAAGTGTGTGGAACAAATTTGTACGATTGACACTTCATCTAACACATCTACTTTATTGAAAGAAATGTTAAAAGTTCATAAATAACGATTTTTTCACATTTTTCACTTTTTCGTCATTAACACGACAACTGAACTTTTACAAAGACAGGTTAATCTTTCTAATATATGCTTTGAATTCTGTGAATATATCAAGACCATGAGTTTTCCTTTTGAGGAAAGCATACTTAGCATCGATTTCTCGATTTCTTTCATTGAGAAATCTTCAAAGACCGTCCGAATAAAAATGACTGCCCTGCCATTTGATGATTGCCTTATGTTGGTTATTCTCACCTTTAGTTTCCGTGGGTCTAGGGACTTTTTAACTGCTTTCATAACCTCGGCGCTATCTTTTTCATCTTTGTGGCTGACGATCACTGCATTTCTTGAAGGTAGAAGTGGTGGAAATCTTCGGTCCATTTCACCTTCTTCTTTTATTTCTCTTTCAGGATTTAAGCTTATTCCAAGGTGAATGCGGTGCTGATATTTTTTCCTCTATTCTTTTAATTTGTTCCGCCATGGAATTTATGGCAGTCATCATATTTGGACATTCCTTTTCTTGCGACTGACTGTTTTATTTAATAAGTTCAATATTTTTTTCGGCGGCACTGGTGATGTCATAACTGTTAACACTTCACTGTGCTGTGTTAATCCATTTGAGCAATAAAAGTATTTGAAGTCATTTAAGGGGGGGGGGAGTTAACGTTAATTCGGCGTAAAAAAGGCCCATTTTTAAGATTTTTTTTAGACGCTACAGGTAATACAAATTTATTCAATTGATTGCAACATTATAATACAACATACAAACAGTATTTCCAAATTTTTTTAAAACAAAATATCAAGCCGACAGCAGCGACGCCCCGAAAAAAGTTGTCCGCCGGTGAACAGTAACCGACATATTATGTGCAAAAATTGATTTTAAAGTGATACTGGCATATCTGCATATTACTCATTTGAGCAATTTTCTATTTATTTGCAACTACTACTATACTCACTACTCAACTACTGCTTATTGAAGTATTAGTTGCAAATAAATCGAAAATTGCTTAAATTAAGACAAATATGCAGATTTGCCAGTACTACTTTAAAATCAATCTTTGCACATATGCCGGTTTGATTTAACAGCGACGATATATCATTAGATAACTACTTTCGTAAGGTAAATAAATGATAAATGTCTAATGAAAGCGATTAAAAAGTAATTCAATGTAAAAACAAATGAATGATGAATTTATCATCATAATTAACATATCTAACTGTCTATATATCCACTTATTTTTAAGTTCAAAATTCCTATTTAATAATTTTAAACATCATATTTAATTAAAGGTACAAAATATTTTTCATTCTGACACTCGCTCCTCTTCTAAACACAAGCGTCCGCTTCTATAGGAGAGAAACATCAAAAATCAAAAAAAAAATCTGTGAAAACTTTTTTTTTTGTATCCATGGGAGGAAATTGTGTTGAATTGTACTTTGTAGTTAAATTTGTTTTCCATTGTTTTGTCTGTTTTCCAACTCCTTTCACAAGCTTGCAATTTGTTGAAGTTGCATTATGGTTAGGTCCAGTGGCGGTTTTCTCTAAAGTGCGGTTGTGCGGTGAACCCCCATTAAAAAGATGATAAAATAAATCAATCTTGTTGTATAGTAATATAAGCGCATATAGCTCGACATTGAAATTCCGTCTTTAAAACTCGCGCCACCGAAAAATACGGTATCTATTCCCATTTTGTGCGCGTTGCGATCCGCACACATTTGTCCATACGAAAAAATGATAGCCGATACGAATCGCTGTGCCGGTAGAATGGACAAAACTACGCAGCTTGGTGCGCTGATCACGAGTCAAGATCTCACGTGACCTCCGAACTTTGACGAGTCTCGCCGAAACGAAGCCCGAGATTGTCGCAGGATGACCGGCTGACGGTCGACTTTTGCACCGGGATGCAAGTTAAATGTTATATATTATGGTATTTAACTTTGTAGTCATTTTTGTACATTTTTATTTTCTTCACTCTGCATTTCTCCAACCGTTTACTAATGGCATTTATAAATCTACTATTGAAGTGGACCGATTTTGACTTCTGTTTTCGTATTTTTTTATAGATAAGTCGTTATATCCCTTAGTTACGAGTACATTTACTAAGTTTCGGCAAACAACGTCGCTAGTTATGCAATTTTGTGTTGAGCTTTCCCAGTATTGTTTCGGCTTTCAAATTGAAAGTGGTTGCATTTATCGGTTGTCGCGAATATTCTGTCCTAATTTTTTCACACAATGACGGAATACAGTGTTATATACAAAAAATAACGCTAATGCTTATGAAAAAAGTTTAGAAATTAAATATAATTATTTTTAGTATACGCGTATAATGGATTTTTTGTATAAATGAAAAAAGCTCATTTTATTTCGTGCCACCTTTATTTGTGTTTTTTGTTTTTTTTTTATGTTTTAAAATATCAATTATATTATATTCTACATTCTACGCAATTTTTCTTATTGAAAAAAACAATCATAATTAGCAAAGTACATTGAGTGCTGTAAAAACCATTTAACAATTTAAATCCTCTAAAACTTTTTTTGGTTGTTTAATAATTGTGTCGAGGAGTATCAAGTTATTTAAAAACAATAGTACGTATGTAGGTACCCCTCCACTAACTTTATTTAATTTGTATGACAAGAGTAAATGTTGATTAGACAATATATTATCTTCTCTTGAATTTCTGAACCCCCCGTTAAAAAGACCACGAACCGCCACTGGTTAGGTCGTGTTTAATGTTAATAGTATTTTTATCCAAAGGAATAGTTTTTTTCATCAGTACAAGTTTGGCTTGGTTCGAATCTGGTAGTACAATCTTTACAGGGCGAGTTTTTTTGTGTCTTTCTACCTAATTTGTACATTTGAAGGTTGTTGGTATCGACATTGTCCACTTTCTTGAGGATACTGGTAACTCGACTCATATTTTCGTCGATACAGTCAGATTGAAGTGTTGCCGTACTCTCTGGAATATTGAACAATAAAATATTTTTTGAAGGAATTTTCCTTTCCTCCATTTCAGCAATTGTCTCTGATATTCCAGTGACATCAGCGATGGAACTTGTTGAAGGCTGAGGACGCTTTGGTTGGTTTTAGTATACATTTAGCTCTCCTTTAAGAGTTGCCCTTCTGGCAGCCGTGCCTATCGCCTGTAGTACTATCATAAGACAAACCATCCATAATATTGTTTCTCATTTCCGTAGTGTAGCTTTTACGAGTAGTATAACAATATTGAGGTGGCCTCTCTCTGCGCCAAGGTGAAGGGCTGTTTGCATATACTGATGTTTATGTTGCATTAATAAAAATTAATATTGTTCTTCATTATTTTTTTTTCTCGAATAATATATTTAAAAAAAAAATCAGCATTATTATTTTTAATAGACTTTATAAATGTTTCAATTTCTTTCAATTATTCTCGAGGTACAACTTAAATAATTTGTAATAACCCGATAACATAAATCAATAATAATAATAATGGGTTCTTCTTTTTTGTTTATTTGAAGTCTAGTATTATCATATAAATAAATAAATAAACATTCAAAAAAGAACTTTTCCACGGTTTCATTAGAACATGAAATATTTCGGTTAAATAGAATTGCAAAAAAATATTTACCTTAGTATCATCAGAGTATTTTCCGATGTTTGTTGTCATTGGGTCCAATACTAATTCATCTTCACGGTTATTATTTAGTTCAGGTTTACGCAAGAAATTCACTGCAGTATTATTTTCAAGTTTATATTGTTTTTTTTAAAAAAATTTTATTAAAGCGATTATATAATATATTGTACATTCAAAATACAACAAAATAAATGGTGAAATTAAGTATATAGATATGGTATTTCACAGTCCTCCTCACTAGGAGATCCTGTGCCGAGGGGGACTAGTTATTTAATCAAAGTTTATTTGTCTTCTATGTCGTTGTTAGTCTTTTTTAAGGTTTTTTCTTTAACCTCTTTCAGCCAGATTTTTATTCTTGATTTGTAGTCACTAATTTTTAAAATTAGTTTTATATCTTGGGGAAGGATATTCTGGAGTTTTTTTGCAAAGTAAGTGTAGTTTCTTTGTCCAAATGCGGTTTTATAACTTGGAATGTTTTTTATGTCATTTTTATTTGATCTAGTGTGATGGATACAAGGTCTTGTAGAGGATTTAGTATTTTTGAATAGTTTTGGCATATATTCCCTGTACATTTGGTACGTCAAAGTTATTGAAAATTTCAATGGAAGGCGTTCTAATGGGTACTTTCAGTGTTGTCTTTATGATTCCTTTTTGAATTGTATTTAGGTTGTGTATATAATTATGTGAAGCAGATCCCCATCCCATATTAACCATTTCGGGCCCAAGACCATTTATAAAAACTTTTTTCTACTATTTTCATATTCTCTACCATCATATTTAGAACATTTTTTTATTTATTATGGCCGGTTTGGGAGTAAGAAATGGTATTATAATATATGGTACTGGGGACTCTAACTCAACAAATATGGTGTTTTTTTTTTAATATTGCTTTTTTATGCTAATAATTCGAGAAGCAGATTAATCAAGTGTAATAGAAATAAAATAGTAATGTTTTTGTTTGTTTTATGAATTACAATGGCATCTTGGGTACTTTTTCCCTCTGTGAATCCAAATTGATTTTTATTTATGGTTGAGTTTTCATTTATGAACGCAGTTGTTAGCCTTTTTTTCAGCAATTATTTAAAAAAATTTAAATATATTAGGTAAGAGTGAAATAGGTCGGTAATTAGAAACATCCTCCGTATTACCGGATTTTAATATTGGAGTAAATATTGCTTTTTTATATGTGCTCCGGAAAGTTCCTGTCTTAAAGCTATTATTTATTATATGAGAGATTGGTGTAGAATCATAATTTTTAATATTTTTTAGTGTATTTACAGAAAGGCCATTTTTTTCGCCATATTTCTTCTGTGATGTGCAGTTTGCACAAACAGGTGTTTTTTCTTTTGATCACTTGTGCAATGAGGGCATAACGATGGATTAGTTCGATGTAGGCATCTGGAGGCTGTGTTCATGAATTTACAGCAGTGGTAACATTCATACTCGTATTCATTATATAAGCGCCCTTGGAGGGGATTTTTTTCGCAAAAAAGGCGCTATATAAATTGAAATAATAATATATAAATTATATCTATTGTTGTTTTTTCCCAAAAATATTATATATGCAAGATGTAACATTGCAGTCGGTGCACATATATTTTGTATGCTTTCTATTTTGAGGTAAAATATAGGTAATTTATCGGTAGTCCTAGTGAAAAAGACTTGCAGGAAAAGTAAAAATCTCAAAAAGAAAATAGGACTTTGGAAAATAGTAAAAAGAAGTTTGTCTTTTCCCAAAAGACCCATAAGCATAATCGTGGTTAAAAACGTATAAATGTCGGCCTCCGTGGTGTCTTTCCATTTCTTCATTTTAGAATTCAGAGAATCGTTTAAAGGAATTTTTGCGACATGTATTTAATAAATATCCTAGCTCGTAGGACCAATGATGGTGGTGCTGGTTTTACAATTACTTCTATCGCAGTGTGATGTAAATTACACATTAAATTAATTAAAATACATTTGCCTTTAATGCATAGGAAAGGTTGGGAGCCCAAAGACTTACCTAATCTACTGCAAATGTCTCTTCAATAATCCACTGTTAGTCAGTTCAATGCCGCTGGTTTTTCTTCTCATTTCTTTTACATTTATTTTTATTTATTTATTTATTATAGAAGGATACAAAAAAAAGTACATTTTACATATAAGAAAGCTTTGCCTGTCCAACTAGGAAAGTTTCCCGTTCTAGGACAGACAAATTGACAGGTTTTAGTTCATATTATTAGTCCTTAAGAAATGTTTACATATAAAACACAATAGTTCTATTATTCTATAACACAACCACAAATATATCCGTCGCGGAGGTTCAAAACAGTGTTTTGGCGGGGTACAACAAAATACGACGGATTACAGCGGATTTTTTGATTATTATCAAATAAAAACAAGAATGTTTGCGGTGCGATTAACAGTAATCCATATTGCGACTTTTTTCGGCGAGTGGAACGAAACGGAGTTTATTTGTTTTCGAAGTGCTCAATTTCAAAAGTCAACGTTTTGCTAACAATTATTTTCATTCTATCAAGGGTAAGAAATAATAGAGTTGCTGGAATCGAATTCATGAATAATGGGGATAAATTCACCCTGATCCCATTATATATTACGGTGATCAACTTTTCTCTTTTAGAGGTTGAACAACTAGGTACAGTTTCATACATATCAGATGTATCGGATCGTCGGATGAGCTATCCGAATGTATTGGCAAATCTTCAAGATTCTCAAACACATTTTCGCCTTCACTTTCGATCAACATATTGGCAAAATCTTGTTTATTCAAAGGGTTAAACATTTTTATAAAGTTATCAGTACTACACACAAAGATGTCTAATAATAACTTACAAGTAATATTACAATACGCACTTCACAATTCGAATAGTAAACAACACTATTGAATTTTGTTCCAACTGTCAAAAACTGACTTCAAACTAAATAAATGCATTTAACTTCACTCTCGGCACAATCACATAATAAGTATACACACCCAAAAGTGTAAGATAATTTTTCAATGCGAAAAAATGTGAAACGAATAAGTTATAGTGCAAAAGACATAAAAATATCAACAGTTTATTCTTTCAAGGGAATCATCGGGCGCCGCTCGCCATAAAAAATGTTTATTTTTTATTTTATTTTTTTTACATTAGCTCCACACAGGAGGCCCTGAGGGAAAAATTCCCTCAGGGCCTATGTCATCTTTGAAGATGCTGTGTGGAGGGTTTTTTTAAGGGAATGGAAGGAGAGGAAGTCCTGGGAAGGAAAAAGGTTTGAGGGGGTGGGTAGGAATCTGGGGATAAATATGTCCAGGAGTGATGGACGTGTGAACCCATCCCTCCCATTGCGGTGCAAGGCGATGGGTCGAGAGGGTCCGGCTGGAGAGATCAAAAGATCTCCCTCAACCAGTCTCTCCCGATCCGGCCTGCCACGCAGATGGTCGGCAGACGCATCCGCCCCCAAGTCCCGGACAAACCTAACCCCATGAACCCGGGCACCCCAGCTAAGTCACCAAACGTAGCGAACCTCTTGGGGTGACCTGTGGCAGAGGTGTTGGTCGTCCAATAAATGGTTCTCGGGGCGGCGGTATTATTACCGACGGCCGAACCGTGACGTCATAGAATATTTAAATTGTGAATAACTCCGCCGGTATAATAGCTATATCGCTAAAATTTTTGACAAGTTATGAGGAATTGATCAGAGATGTCGGTAACATTTGGTTTTCTAGAAGAAATCCAGTAATAATAAATATCTTCTAGGCGCTAATGTACATGTACGGTCATACTCCTTCCAGACTATTTTTTTCTTACTCCCGGACAGGTTAAAGATACAAAAACTTCTTCTGTACTGAATACACTGAGGGGCAGTGTAGCAATGTGTTAATTATTTTCAATGACGGCAATATGAAGAACAATTTGGTTCTCCTCATTCATGAATATGGAACTGTCTTTATTCCAGTTGACTAATGCATTTGGAATTTAATCCAAGTGCAGTCTCTGACATTTGCGTTTCCTTTAATAGTACATTCATAAAAATCCTGATGATCTTACTGCTCGGATGAAGCAGGATTTGAGGGAAATTAAACAATTCATACCTTGAAAAGCTTTTAGGTTGATTGAGCCAGTGGACAACCATTTATGCACAGCAATATTCTCTTCGTGGAAATCTCCGTCTCCCTATGTTTGAAGCAAACCAACTCTGTTTAATTTTTTTAGCCACTCTTCAACGGGGTAAAAGTTGTCAGCGTAGAAATCAGAAAAGAATATTTTAAAAACAAGTTTGCTCTGAGTTTTTGTTGGATGTTTAAGATACATATTTATTTTGTCTTTATCTAACTAGTCACCTTTGAAGGTTTTTTCTTGTAAATAAATTTCAGGTTGATTGAGCCAGTGGACAACCATTTGTGCACAGCAATATTCTCTGCGTATGTACAGTGGACAAATTGGAAATCTCCGTCTCCCGTTGTTTGAAGCAAACCAACTCTGTTTAATTTTTTTAGCCACTCTTCAGTGGGGTAAAAGTTCTCGTCATAGAAATCAGAAAAGAATATTTTAAAACCAAGTTTGCTGTGAGTTTTTGTTAGATGTTTAAGATACATATTTATGTTGTCTTTATCTAACTAGTCACCTTTGGAGGTTTTTTCTTGTAAATAAATTTAGGTTGATTGAGCCAGTGGACAACCATTTGTGCACAGCAATATTCTCTGCGTATGTACGGTGGACAAATTGGAAATCTCCGTCTCCCTTTGTTTAAAGCAAACCAACTCTGTTTAATTTTTTTAGCCACTCTTCAGTGGGGTAAAAGTTCTCATCATAGAAATCAGAAAAGAATATTTTAAAACCAAGTTTGCTGTGAGTTTTTGTTAGATGTTTAAGATACATATTTATTTTGTCTTTATCTAACTAGTCACCTTTGGAGGTTTTTTCTTGTAAATAAATTTAGGCTGATTGAGCCAGTGGACAACCATTTGTGCACAGCAATATTCTCTGCGTATGTACGGTGGACAAATTGGAAATCTCCGTCTCCCTTTGTTTGAAGCAAACCAACTCTGTTTAATTTTTTTAGCCACTCTTCAGTGGGGTAAAAGTTCTCATCACAGAAATCAGAAAAGAATATTTTAAAAGCAAGTTTGCTGTGAGTTTTTGTTAGATGTTTAAGATACATATTTATTTTGTCTTTATCTAACTAGTCACCTTTGGAGGTTTTTTCTTGTAAATAAATTTAGGTTGATTGAGCCAGTGGACAACCATTTGTGCACAGCAATATTCTCTGCGTATGTACAGTGGACAAATTGGAAATCTCCGTCTCCCTTTGTTTAAAGCAAACCAACTCTGTTTAATTTTTTTAGCCACTCTTCAGTGGGGTAAAAGTTCTCATCATAGAAATCAGAAAAGAATATTTTAAAACCAAGTTTGCTGTGAGTTTTTGTTTATTTTGTCTTTATCTAACTAGTCACCTTTGGAGGTTTTTTCTTGTAAATAAATTTCAGGTTGATTGAGCCAGTGGACAACCATTTGTGCACAGCAATATTCTCTGCGTATGTACGGTGGACAAATTGGAAATCTCCGTCTCCCTTTGTTTGAAGCAAACCAACTGTTTAATTTTTTTAGCCACTCTTCAGTGGGGTAAAAGTTCTCGTCACAGAAATCAGAAAAGAATATTTTAAAACCAAGTTTGCTGTGAGTTTTTGTTAGATGTTTAAGATACATATTTATGTTGTCTTTATCTAACTAGTCACCTTTGGAGGTTTTTTCTTGTAAATAAATTTAGGTTGATTGAGCCAGTGGACAACCATTTGTGCACAGCAATATTCTCTGCGTATGTACGGTGGACAAATTGGAAATCTCCGTCTCCCTTTGTTTGAAGCAAACCAACTCTGTTTAATTTTTTTAGCCACTCTTCAGTGGGGTAAAAGTTCTCGTCACAGAAATCAGAAAAGAATATTTTAAAAGCAAGTTTGCTGTGAGTTTTTGTTAGATGTTTAAGATACATATTTATGTTGTCTTTATCTAACTAGTCACCTTTGGAGGTTTTTTCTTGTAAATAAATTTAGGTTGATTGAGCCAGTGGACAACCATTTGTGCACAGCAATATTCTCTGCGTATGTACAGTGGACAAATTGGAAATCTCCGTCTCCCTTTGTTTAAAGCAAACCAACTCTGTTTAATTTTTTTAGCCACTCTTCAGTGGGGTAAAAGTTCTCATCATAGAAATCAGAAAAGAATATTTTAAAACCAAGTTTGCTGTGAGTTTTTGTTTATTTTGTCTTTATCTAACTAGTCACCTTTGGAGGTTTTTTCTTGTAAATAAATTTAGGTTGATTGAGCCAGTGGACAACCATTTGTGCACAGCAATATTCTCTGCGTATGTACAGTGGACAAATTGGAAATCTCCGTCTCCCTTTGTTTAAAGCAAACCAACTCTGTTTAATTTTTTTAGCCACTCTTCAGTGGGGTAAAAGTTCTCGTCATAGAAATCAGAAAAGAATATTTTAAAGCCAAGTTTGCTGTGAGTTTTTGTTAGATGTTTGATACATATTTATTTCGTCTTTATCTAACTAGTCTCCTTTGGAGGTTTTTTCTTGTAAATAAATTTCAGGTTGATTGAGCCAATGGACAACCATTTGTGCACAGCAATATTCTCTGCGTATGTACGGTGGACAAATTGGAAATCTCCGTCTCCCTTTGTTTGAAGCAAACCAACTCTGTTTAATTTTATTAGCCACTCTTTAGTGGGGTAAAAGTTCTCGTCATAGAAATCAGAAAAGAATATTTTAAAAACAAGTTTGCTGTGAGTTTTTGTTAGATGTTTGATACATATTTATTTCGTCTTTATCTAACTAGTCTCCTTTGGAGGTTTTTTCTTGTAAATAAATTTCGTATTTCTACATACAGTTTGTACAGATTTGGAGCACTGACAATGTTGAATGGTTTTAATAAAAGTTCCGGAGACTGTCGCAACAGATCACTTTGCGACCTTGCGACCTGAAGACTCCGGCCAGCATCCTCAGCTGCAGGGGAACCCCCATGAAGCAGTCCATGTCTGGCCCCAGTACTTCCTTTGCCTGTCTTAAAACCTCTCCGGCATATTCCTTAAGTTCCAAAGGACCACCAAAACATAAATAAAAATTCTCGTCGCTCTTGTGCTCATTACGAATGATGTAAAGAATTGACTTAAATCTGTTACTAAAGATTCTTTAAAATATTTTCGAGCCATCAGAAATATTTGAATTGTCGGTTTACTTTGTAAAAAAATTAAAAGTTTTACAATTTTACCTTTAGAACTATCTTTATTTTTATTATAATCGTCTACTTCGTGAAATCCATCAACCATCAAAATAATAATATAATATAATACTGTGTTTATTTCAGCTGAACAGAGCGGTGTGTCCAAAAACTCTGCCTGTTATATAAAAGTTTACATCTAATTAAAATACTAAGTAATCATGCAGTACTTTCTTAACGTCGAATGCATTCCGCTAAAACTGCCACTTCCGTGTCGCCACCGGGGTGGGTAAACGTGGTTTTTAGATTGTCCAGTTCAAACGAATATCCTAATTTTTTGGCCATGCTTATGTTGGCCGGACAACCATCCATGGTTATGGCTACAAGCTCGGTGCCACTGTCGCGCGCTTTGATTAGGCATTGCTTAATGATGTATGCGCGCTGCTCAGCATTTACGCTTTCTACTAAAAAGCAGCCAACAGGTATTTTCCAGTGACCATTGACACAAACCATCATCAAAACCAACGCTTGCGTGGCCTTTGCTAAGCAATCGGTTTCTAAGTTAGTGCCAAAATCCACATATCCGTGATATTTTGTTCTGTCCTATTCGACGTGCTTTTTTAATGCCTTTCGTCAAGAACTAGATTGCACACTAAACTAAAATCGGAAGATTCGGATTTTTTTTTCAGGGCTCGGAACGCCTCAGAAGTAAACCCAGCTTCCCCGTTAACACTCTCGTACCACTTTGTTAGCCTGCGTGGATGCGGCAAACATGTATCGAATGTGTCTCTCATGTACTCGTATGCTTTCGCAGAGTAAAAGTTTAACGTCAAAGCAAACGAGTTCGGGGGAGTATTTTTTTTCCATCGTTCTTCCCTTACTACTCCCTACCTGCCGTAAAATGAGTTCCTTAGCCTTAATATTCACTGATGATAATGTATCCCCATCCGATTCTGGATATCTGGAAAGAATGATTAAATCAGATTATTTCTTTACTGCTGAGAACACTTTTATTTTATTTTCACCGGATTTACAGGAACGGGTTTAGTTCTTCCCATAGGAAAAACTAAACCCTTTCATACACTTTTCCATATAAATGATTATCTAGTAAATCCACGTTATGCAAGTGTATTATATAAGTATAATTAATACAAAACAATACAAGAACAACACGTTAATCTACCAAACTATTAAATGGGAATATAATTCACCGTCTCCAGATATTTTCATATCAGAGGGTTCGGCTCTGTGGAATTCCTAATTTTACCGATAAATCCTGCTGATCCCTCAATATAAATATTTAAAAAATCTTTCGTAATACTACATGTATTTAAAATGACTGATTTTTGCATTTTTATATACAAATTCTTTGACAAATCTAATATGCCTAAATTTTTAATAAGAGAGCTAGGTATAATGCCAGTAGCCGAAATAACAAAAGGTAATATTTTTATAGTCTGAGAATGCCAAATTCTTTTAATTTCATTTCCTAAATCTGTATACTTTCTTATTTTTTCAGAAACAGATTTTTGAATATTACAGGAATTTGGAATAGCTACATCAATAATATAAGTTATTTTTTTAATTTTGTCATGTAAAACTATATCAGGTCTATTATGACCAATTGGTCTGTCTGTTAGTATAGTTTTATCATAGTAAATTTTAAAGAAATTATTTTCTAAAAATGAATTTGGTTCGTATTCATAATATGGTACTATATTATGACATTCAATCAAGTTATGTTTAATTACCAAACTTTGGTGAATTATTTTTAAAACCTTATTGTGCCTAAATGTATACTCAGACGGCGCTAATATAGAACATCCTGATATAATGTGTTCTATAGTTTCCGGAAAAGCCATACATTTTCTACATAAATCATCAATTTGATTTGGATCTTTGATTATATGCTTCCTATAATTTTTGGTATTAATGACTCTATCTTGAATAGCAACCATGAATCCTTCTATTTCTGCGCTCAACTCTCCAATACTCAACCATTTGTTTGACGAAAGTTTGTCAACATACGTTTGGTTGAGATAATTGAAGTGTTTTGCGTGAATAATTTTATTTGACCAGGTCTAATAATATTAATATTATTATTATTAATTATTGTTTCTAAACTTCCACAAAGTCACATATAAAGGGTCAGGAATTGTTTCTGGTGATATTCGATCATCACTCAGATAAAACATAAAACTAAAAAAGTTTCACCAAACTAGTTAATAAAAACGTGATCGCTATACAAAACACGATTACAATAAAATAATACACCATTCCTTCAGTTTCAAACGCCTTACTTTAGTCTGTAAATTCCCTTTTGTCAAAGACTTTTTTGTCATTAAATTTTAAATGCAAAATTTCTTTCTTCAGTTTCTGTTTTCTTGGGGTATCTGGAGGTGGTTTTTACAAAAACATAATTTTCAAGCTTGCGGAAAACGAGCAATTTATTATAAAAAACAACATTAAAAATACTTACAGGTGAAAAGTAATGCCATCTGTAGTTTTTAACTGTTTTTCTGAACGGTTTTTTACAGAATTTCACACTGCACCTCATTGTTTAAATGTAAAAAATGCACTTTGCAATTTTTGAAGGAACCGTCTGCTCATGCTGAGCGCCAGCGGTGAAATCATACTGGCCTAGTAAACCACGCTCGTGCCACGCCCATTTGGGCTTGTTTGATTTGTGTTGGGCCTGTTTGCCCTAGTGCCACCTCCACTCTATTCTTTCCTCCGTGGTTTACACCCTTGGACTCTCTGTCCATTTAAGGCGCAGGTTTTACGGTAACATTTTGGAAATTTATTCAGTAATGAGTGGACATCTGAGGGGAGAGGTCGCGCGCTCGCATTGCAGTTCCGTCAAGCAATGAATGGGGGAAATAGGTGTTATACAAGCAATGTATAAATTAAATAATTAATTATTTTATCGTATAAAAATGAATGTTTCTTTGTTTGTTCCTCGTGCGGAACCTAAAGCAGTTATCCGATAGCGATTTGTCGTGTATGAAATTATTTACTATCTATCGTTATGAAATTATTTCCTATACCATTTATCCGATTGTGATGAAACTCTGGTGAGTTGTTATGTGCACACCCGCCAATGTTTCTATAAATAATAGTGAGCTCTGGCGTCATGAAATTTGTAAAAAAAATACATAAAAAATTAATGTTTCTTTGTTTGTCCCTTATTCGGTACCTAAAGCATTCATCTGAGTGCGATGAAACTTTGGCGGATTTTTCGTGTACCTACGTGTACATGCCTTTGAAATTTTCTATATATATTATAGTGCAAGTGAGCTTTAGCATTATGAATTTATTTCCTGTACTATTTATCCGATTGCGATGAAACTTTTGTAAGTTGTTAAATGCACACCTTCGTAATTCCTTATACGGTACCTAAAGCATTACTCCGATTGCAAAGAAACTTTGGTGATTTGTTGTGCACATACCTGTAATGGTTTCTATATGTAGTGCTGAGCTCTGGCGTTATAAAAAATTTCCTATACCATTCATTCGATTGCACTGAAACAATAGGTGATTTGTTGTGCACACGCCCGCGAAGGATTCTATATACATATAGTGGTGAGCTCTGACGTCATGAGATTTGTAGAAATAATTACAATATTTCCTTCTCATCCCCATTCACCTTCAGCCACACAACATACCCCAATTGGGGATGCCATAGTCTCACTGACTCCAGAGGGGAGCAGGTGGGACTTTTGTAAGGTATTCATATAAAAAACGGAGTGGCGGACGTATGAATCCATCTCTCCCACAGCGGGGCAAGGCGATGAGTCGAGAGAGTCAAATAAATTTTGGGTAATTTGTACACGAGCTGCCAATAAGAAGGAACAGCCTCAGGAGCACACGTGCTTCAAGAATTATTCAGGGTCGTCTACCGCGATGGAATCCTTGTTCTACCGTTATTTCAGACATGGAAGATGCTTCAGAGAGGAACTAGCGTCATTGATCCCTTCAGCACCGGTGCAAAGCCGGGAAACACGCCAAATGCGCGCCCAACATATATACACGGTCGAAATTTCTCACATGAGAACGGGTCGCTTCTACCACTCGTTCTTGAGTTCAACAGCTCAGCTGTGAAACGATTTGCCGGCCTCTGTGTTTCCTCCTTCATACAATATGGGTCTCTTAAAGACAATTTTTCTCCGGGCCTCCTGTGCGAAGTTATATATAAAAATAAAAAAAAGATTCTACTATTAATGTTGAGAGGTTTAAAAATTCCGTACGACTGACACTGTTTAACACAAGTACTAAAGATAAAATTAATATCATTCTAAAATCCACAAGTCTTGGCAATTTTTGTAGGATATTATGCTGAATATTTACATACCAAGTTTACATTTAGTTGATTTTATATCAATTTGAATTAAATTTTGTGATTTTTCGTTTATGTGCGTCATTCTACTTTTTGTTTATCTGAGCTAATATTTTGAAATATATTCTTTCTTGAGTACGAAAAAATTTGTCGAAATAAACTTTCAAAAACAAAACCACCTTTTGTCATTTCTATTGCACGTACTTAAAAATATTTGTCCCAACTTTATTTTATGATCTCCCTTTATTCACACCCATTATTTTCCGGTAATATTATAAATACAGTTATTACCATTTTATAAACCATACAATATACGTCAAAACACCATTAGATTCAAAGTCTCATTGAGTAAAAAACGGAGACGTCAAAAAAGGTTCAGGGCGTAAAAGATGTTTCTATCTATCCATTCCATTGCTAATATGTCTGTCTAGCTGTATCCATTATCTAGTAAACAAATTTAAATTTTATAGAGCAAGTGTATTTTTTATTTCGTACTTTATCAAAATGCTAAATGGTTTACCAATTTGGTGTCAATCTTACCCGAGTCTGCCCCATAGACGGCAAAAATTGTGGTTCGCTAGCGGGGCCGTACAAGTACCAAAAATACCTAACTGCAGTGAAGCCGAGTTTTGATATCCCCCCCTTAACATCACGGGTGTATTCCAAGGAATGCTGTCGTTTGATGAAGTCTCCACTGTACCTTCGTTTTACTATCACGGGTGTATTCCAAGGAATGCTGTCATTTGATGAAGTATCCACTGTACCTTCGTTTTACTGGAATACGATTTACACTCCACCAATAAAGACCCATCTTGCTCTCTCGGAATCCAGACTCAGATAGTCGGCCAACATTTGCTCCTGTTGTGGTTTTCCTATTGTAGATGAGCAATTGTAATGACACTTACAGTTAACTTCTCTAATCGTCCTTCCTGGAATTGTTTTTCTAGATCTGCTTTGATATTCTTTGCCTGCCGTTCTCAATATCTTTTGGGAATTCCGTTTCCTTTGTTTTGGGTTTCGCTTGCGTTTCCTACTTAGTCTGATCTGTCACAATGGCCACAGATAGTACGATAGATAGATGGTCTCTCTGCCAGAAAAGCCTTCTTTTTATTCTCCTCGACTCCTCGTTGTGCCCCATTGTTGGCCACATGGGTGTTACACAAAGTTATAAAAATATATTTAAATGAATTTAGACACTGTTAGTGTGCAAAGCAATTATTTGATTTCTTAAACGTCTTCCTTCAACAAGACGTTTCCTTGGAAGTTCTGACTCTTCTGAAACGGATAATGGCCTATTATCCATTTCAGAATAGTTATCATATTCATCGATTGGACTCATTGT
This sequence comes from Limnephilus auricula, assembly GCA_951813805.1. Taxonomy (NCBI): domain Eukaryota; kingdom Metazoa; phylum Arthropoda; class Insecta; order Trichoptera; family Limnephilidae; genus Limnephilus; species Limnephilus auricula. The sequence goes on from OX638410.1 coordinate 106,951, forward strand.
CTGCATTTTGTGCAACACAAATTGGTAATGTGGCACGCATCTCCGAGTCCCTTTTAAAACACATCTATCTCCACAGCTGACTTAGCTTTACGGTGTGTGTCGGTGAATCTCTTTTCACTCTCAATGGCTGAATTAGGAATAGGCGTCATCAACCATAGTTCCAAAGGGTTAGCCAGCATCTCCTGTTAAGTACAAATATATTAAAATGGATATGTTTATTTATTTAATTTCAACGGTATAAACATACCATATGTTGTTTCAATTACTTTCAAATGATGAATTTTTACATTTAAAAAAATTATTATTTTTATAGTATTCAATATTTTAAAATACTTCAATAATTTAGGCACATTTCGCTTGCTGAGGATTGGTTGGTACTGTCCTTGGGGGTTTTTAAACTGTGAATGCAGTAATATTGAATATATTTTTGTCCAATATATATACTTTTTATTCTATCTCCATAGTAATTACAATAAAATGAGAAGTTTTTTTTTTTCTCAATACGAGTTTTTGTGGACCAATAGAACCAATCCTCAGCAAGCGATTTATCATTTTGTATAAAACTCCTGTCATATGCGAACTACACATCTGATATAGTATAACTTTACTTTATGGTGTCTCCCTTTTACAATATTCATTCCGACAACATTGAAAAATAATATGTAAATTGCATATTCCTGTACAAAATTGATATAATGTGGATACTACTGGATGAAATGTCCCTATTAAAACTTTCAGAAAGAAGAATAAACACAGATTCAATACTATTACATAAAATACTGCATTACAAAATGAACTGTCCAGAATTGCTTCAATTAATCAACATCCACGTATCCAAAAGATCTTGCCGTAATTTACAACCCTTTTACTCTAACAACACCAGGTCACTGTCTTATCAAAGTTCCCCATTTATTTCCCAGACTTCTGGGAGATATATTTCACCGAGCCATTGTTTTGGGTTTCGCTTGCGGCTGAGAATAAAAGTTTAAAAATGCTTGCAACTGTACAGGGAGGTTGTCTTGGAAATAAATCTTCTGATCTGGGAGATATATTTCACCGAGCCATTGTTTTGGGTTTCGCTTGCGGCTGAGAATAAAAGTTTAAAAATGCTTGCAACTGTACAGGGAGGTTCCAATGAGAAAGATCGATTATTCCCCGTATCAATTTTTTAAAATTAAAAATTTAATATGGATTTATTTCATTCAAAACTTGCTTTAATATATACCTACATTCAAGTAAGCAATAATAATGCTCAAAACGCACAATGATAAATTATTAAATATCAAAAAAAAAATTGTAAAAAAGAGTCAATACGTCTAGAATTTGATTTAAAAAGGACTAATTTCCGGTATTCTCTAATAATACCCCCTTAAAAATAATCAGGATAATTATTGTTTATTCCAAATCTTATATCTAGACACAAATAAGACACGTATAATTTTTGCCTTTTTGTTTATATTGAATATCTAATTATGTGGGATTTCTTATTCTTTTACCAGTGTATTTTATTTCATTTGTTACAGTTTTTTTTTTCATTGTATTATGTTTTCTTTATTGTTTTAATTTTGAAGTATTTAAAAGTACTGTGATACTCAACCTATAAACTAGAATATAAAAAAGCCCATTAGGGCGTGTAATAAAGAAATAAATATAATGTATCCATATCTTTGAATAGAATATAACGTTTCCTATTCTGTATCGAAAAAAGACAATGTTATTTATTTTGTACTAGTTTTTATTGAAAAATTATTAATAAAAACAAAAATGTGTATTTTGTAATTTGAGTGTTGTCAATAAAACATATTATGTACTACACCTACTTATTTTTACCCATGAGCCATACTTTCCTTTCTTCTCTTTCAAGCCAGAGCTCCATAATTAATTCTTGAAGGAATGGAAGAAAAGATCTACATATTACTTAGCATATTAAAAAAAACATGTAAGTACTGTGATCATAACGGGCTGTGGTTTTTTGTTTTTTGAGGATTTTCAGCACCGAATGGTAGAGTAGGATCTCTTGGCCAGAACAAGCATCATAGGAACACTGTAGTAAGTAAACTGTTGTAAACTCCAGTTGTGAGAAGGTAAGATTTCCTGCCAAGCATCGTGCTTCGTCCCGTTCAGCAAAGGAAAAATCAGGTCAATTGCTGCCGCGAGTTTCTTGAATTGGAAGTTGAACGCGGTGACCGCCGGATAACTACAGTTGAATTGTGATGCATTCTCTCCCTCAGTAAAGGTAGTATGATGTGAAGCTCATCGTGAGAATGACTTTGTCAATAGCTTATAGGAAGCAGGATTGTGCTTTTTACCAGACTGAAAAACTTGCCAAAAATGGACTAAAAGATGGACCAAAACTGTGGAAATGGACAGAGATTATATTGAAAAGTGACATATTTATCGTCAATAGTGTGGTTTTCAACCTGTGTAATTGCATTTTAATTTCTTGGCAATAGGCCACTCGCATCACATTTAAAAAAAAAAAAAAATTTCGGTTCAGGCAAATATTCCAAGACATTCCGTATTTTTTTTTATCGCATTTTTGAATCCCTGGCGATTTTTTGAAAATTTCAATCCGAAAAATCGGACCATTTTTTATAAACCGGAAAGACGGGACATAATTTTATGGGTGCGAAAACACAATAATTACATAGCCGAAAATCATTTAAAAATAAACCGAAGTATTCCACACGAATGGCTGAGGAGAATAACGAGGCTTACCAAAAATATTACATCTCATAAATATTTTTTTCCTTGATCCGTCTTATTGATCATTAAGGGGCCGCTCTGCCAATTTCTACCGATTTCTTACATGTTTTCCTTAAACGTTTGAAGTTTTTTGTGCTTAAAAAAATATATGTTATTCTTTAAGATAGTATGTATACATTCCCCACGCCGAAACGGTAATTTACACGTTTGTTTCTGTTATTTTACAAGTTGTATGTATGAAAAAATTCACAATGTTTCTTTAAATACTACTTGACACAGCCCCCATGAGATTTTTGCTCTTTTTCAAACGAGTCGTCTTTTATTAAACATTTTCATAATTTTCGCATGCATTTTATGGTTTTTAATGTTAGCGCTCTCGCTCCTACGTTCGTATTGTCGTATCTCTCCATCTTCTTCTTTTTGAGCGGGGTAGCGCGGCCTTAATCATTATAATGTTCAACGTCTATATATGGCTAAATTCAAATATTTTACAATAAAACCAGGTTATAAATAATTATTACAATTAATTAAAGAGGAAGGTTTATCAACAATATTTATGAAACATGTAAACAAGAATGAAGAAAGTACAATAAATATATTTAGTTGGTCTATTCTATATAGTATACACCAAGGTTGGTTTTTGTTTTTGCAGTGAGATTATTTTGAACAGCCGAACATTCTTTTTCTTAAACATTTAGGGGGGTTCTCACCATCCTTCCAATAGCTTATCTACCCTAATAACGAATATTATTAAGGGGGTTTCTCACCATCCTTCCAATAGCTTATCTACCCTAATAACGAATATTATTAAAAATAAAAATAAAATACTCGCGGTGATTAGAAAACTCGACCAACTTATCCAATATATAGACACTATTCATAGGTTCGAGTACCGAATTATAAACTCCAACATAATAGATAAATAAACCGTAAATCGTAAATCTAAAATATTCGTTATTAGTATAGATAAGCTATTGGGAGGATGGTGAGAAACCCCCTAAAAATAAAAATAAAATACTCGCAGTGATTAGAAAACTCGACCAACTTATCCAATATATAGCCACTATTCATAGGTTCGAGTACCGAATTATAAACTCCAACATAATAGATAAATAAACCTTAAATCGTAAAACTAAAATATTCGTTATTAGTATAGATAAGCTATTGGGAGGATGGTGAGAAACCCCCTTAGTTTGATCTTGTGCCTTTTGTTTGATATTATCCAAATGTTGTGATTTAAATTATGCGTGTAGTGAAAATTTACTTGTAAATTATAATTATAATGAAATTATTACAACAAATTAATATTATAAAATTTGACAATTAATGTTATAAAATTTGTTTTTGTTACAACAGCACCATTTCCATATTTCTCTAAGACAGCGGCTGCACAAGGCATCCGTGCAATGTTATTGTTCACTTCCTAGCATCGGTAATGGTTTATTTATGCTAGCATCTGTCAAAATATTAGGGTACCTTTTGTTGACATTTCGAATTATTGCGGTTCTAATAAAATTGACATTATTACTTAGGACCAGTTGTTTCGGAAAATTTCACGTTTGAATTTCCTTCAAATCGTCATTCACCGAAAAATTGGGTTGTTTCAACTCCCGTCAGCAGTAAATAGCAACAAATAACGTTCGATAAATTTGAAAATTTTATTCAAGTGTTCCACGCCGAATCACAATTTTGACATCTGCGCATGCGCCTCCCATTATTTCGCTAACCGTCCGGACTCGGCTGATCACATTCACATCACATTTTATTTTATTTTTTATTTAATATTTAAAGGTTTTTATTACAATAAAATACACAATTTTAAATTTTATACAGTGGTAAAATAGTCGATAAGAATAGCTTTTCCTCACCATAAAGAGACAAGGCTCTTGTGTTTGGTGAGGGAATTTTAGTTCAATTATATTTCAATTATACAATATCATGTGTGAAAGTAAATACATTATACAATATGGTAAAAAACAAGGCATAATTAAGAAATTGCAAGATTTATCAATAAAGGATATGAAAGAAATAATAATAATAGTGAGATATAGACTCTTATAGTTGTTTTAGGTATTTTTTTAATTTTTGCTGAAATTCCTGAATATTTTCGATAACTTTCAGATATAATGGTAGTTTGTTAAAATATGTTATACCTACATAGAGATAAGTATTTTGTGTGTGCTTTGTACTAAATTTAGGGATTTTGATAGTATTCTGATATCTTGCTGATGAATGGAATGGTAAGTTATTTAACTGTACTTCTTTGTAAATTTGTAGAATTGAATATTTTTTATATATTTTCGTTGTTTGTTTTTGGGGTGTTATGCCGTGTTGTGCTACCTCCTTCTTTAGCCGACGTTTCGGACAGCGTTGCAGTGTCCATCATCGGGGCAGATCCGTCACATCGACGGATCTGCCCCGATGATGGACACTGCAACGCTGTCCGAAACGTCGGCTAAAGAAGGAGGTAGCACAACACGGCATAACACCCCAAAAACAAACAACGAAAATGCTTTTGGCCGTGAAAATCTAAAAACGTATCATTTTTTATATATTTTGTCTATTGTAGGTACATTGAATATTGAAAAGAGAATTTCAGTAGAAAATTTGGATGGTTTTTTCAAAATTACTTTAATTATCAATCTTTGAACAATTTTGAGTGGATTTAAAATATTATTATAAGTTCCTCCCCAACCAATAATACCATATTGTAATATAGATTGAACAATTGCATAGTACGCTCTTTTTAAGTTTTCTAATCTAAGAATATTTCTTAGTCTTATAAATATATAAATACATTTTCGAATTCTTTTGACAAGTTCACAAATTTGTTTTTTCCATTTAAAATGTTGATCTATATATATACCAAGATATTTAATTTCAGAAGTTGGACTAAGTATTGAACATGCTTGATTGCAATTTGTTCTGTTACATTTAAGTTGATGAATTATAATTTTTAGTTCTGGTTTTAATCTAAATTTATTGATAGAGAATGGGATAAATTTGGTTTTTTCAGTATTTAATGAGAGGAGGTTTTTGTCGAACCAATTTTTCAGTATATTAATATCAGTATTTGCTAAGTTATTAACAGTATTCCAATCACAGCCTTCAATTATTATGACAGTGTCATCAGCATATGATATTATTTTTCCATTTAATCTTTGAATGAATATGTCATTTACATAAATGATAAACAGTAATGGTCCTAGGACTGTACCTTGAGGTATGCCGAAGTGAGTTGTTTTTTGTTGACTAAATACATTGTTGATTTTTACGACTTGAGGGCGTTCGAAAAGGTAGCTCTTTAACCATTCTAGAGCTGTACCATTTACTCCAATGTTTCTTAATTTCCTAATAAGTTTATCATGTGATATGCTATCGAACGCTTTTTTGAGATCTATGAAAATTCCAATGCATTTTAAAGATTTATCTAATGAATTATGAACAAGGTTAGTTAATTTTGCAATTGCATCCTGGGTGCTTCTACCTTCCATAAAACCGAACTGATTTTCATTAATTATTTTATTACTGCTTATAAATTGGTTCATCCTTTTTTTAACTATCTTTTCAAAAATTTTTGCTATGTTCGAGATAACTGATATGGGTCGGTAATTGTTTACTTCTTCCGGATTTCCAGATTTAAATATAGGAGTAATGGTAGTTTGTTTGTAGATTGATGGAAATACCCCGACTTATATTTATTATATGCATTAGTGGTTTAGAGATGAGGTTTTTTATATTTTTTAAAATATTAACTGTAATTCCATCAAAACCTGGGGCAGAACCTCCTTGCATACCGTTTATAATTGATACTATTTCGTTCTCTGTGGTGACTTGGAATGTTGTTATTTTATTGGTAGTATCAATACTACAGTCTGGAAATGTTATATTCGGATCAGTATGAATAAGATTGGCAAGATTTTCCCCTACGTTCGCAAAGAATGTGTTAAATATGTTTGCAGCTTTTGAGGGATTTTCCTTACAGCATGTTTTCATGTTGTCATGAAATATAGCACCGATTTCGTTATTCTTGTTTTTTTTTTTGTCGATTATTTCGTTTATAACTGTCCATACTCTTTTACTATCATTTTCAGCCTGATTCAATTTTTGTTTATAATAATTTTCTTTTGTATTTTTTATAATATATGAAAGTTTGTTTTTATATGTTTTAAAATGATTGCGTAAATTTATATTATTTGGTTGTTGAGTAGTTAATTTGTAAAGAGCTTGTTTGTGTCGTACAGATACTACTAAACCATGAGTAATCCACGGTTTTATGGGTTTCAGATTTGATACTTTGGATTTGGTTATTATATTATTTTTTGTCGAGTCATTTATGCATTTAGATATTTTTTCTTCAAACATTTGGCAGCAAATATTAACATCATTACATTGAAATAATGTAATCCAATTTTCTGATTCTAATTTGTATTTTAACGTATCCATGCTGAGTACTTTTTTTGAGTAATTGTTTTGTTTAAATAAAGGCAAAGTTGGATTGCTTAATTTATAGTTAAAAATACATGAATAATGATCAGTGATGGTTGTATGAATGACAGCTGATGTTATGTTTTGGATATCAGGAATATTTGTAAAAATATGATCTAAGCATGAGGGACGTTGTCCTTGAACATTCCTAGTATAAGAATTTACGCACGATAAATAATTAAGTTCTGCTAACATATTCAGATACATGTCTTTATCCTTACTAGAGTAGTCGTTTGCAATATTTAAATTCATATCTCCAACAATAATATTTTTTTTATTTCTAAAATTTAACAGAATATTTTTTAACTCGTCTATGAATTGTGGTATTATTGACGTATGCGTACGATAAATAGCAATAATGTTATAATATTTATTTACGTCTTTAAATTCTAAATTTAATATGTTAACACCATCGACATTAATTATTTCTTTAATATTAAGAACATTATACTGGTTAGAAATGAATAATCCGATACCTGAGTTTTTGTTTATTCTGTTTGTTGTTGCATGGTATGTGTACCCTGGAATAGTGTAATTCAATTCGCCTGCAGAGTGGGTTTCTGTTAGCACAATCAGGCCCGGGAAAAAATTTAAATCTTTTAGTGTTATTATTAATTCATCCATGTTTCGTTCTATGCTTCTAATATTTATATGAAATAGGGTAAATCCATTTTCAGTGTAAATTAAGTTAACATCTTTCATAGAGTGACATAAATTTTCTTCAATATTCATTTTTTTATCTAATGCGTTGCATAAAAAATCATTCATTTTTAAGTTTTAGGTTAGCGTTTGTGGAAAAATATCTTTAATTAAGACGTTAGTCATAATCTACTCTGTCTTTTGCGATTTGTAGCATTTTTTGCCTGTGTGGGCAATTAACGCTATCAGCACGGTGGTCGTCCGATATATTTGATTTAGATATTTTGTTGTAGTTGCAACAGTTGTTGCAGGTGGGTTTGATATACATTTCTATAGTATTTTCACTGCTGACGGAAGTTGAAACAACCCAATTTTTCGGTGAATGACGATTTGAAGGAAATTCAAATTTGAAGGAAATTCAAATTTGAAGGGAATTCAAATTTGAAGGGAATTCCGAAACAACTGGTCCTATGGAATTTTCGATGAAATTTCTTCTGACGGAGGTTGAAACAACCCAATTTTTCGGTGAATTGTCGATTTGAGGGAAATTCAAACGTGAAATTTTCCGAAACAACTGGTTCTTAGTCTCATTAAAATCGTTGTGTCTTCCTTACTATCATAGTGAGAAGTATGAACTAAACGGCCTCGAAAAGGAAATACAACACGCTATATATTCAAATGTAAAAGTTAACCACAAAATAATTTAAATGTACCTACGTGTTTACGAGACCAAAGTTTCTAACCGCAATTTGAAAAAAAAAATGAAACTTAGTGAATGTTTTATGAAATTTTTTACATGAAACGACAAAAAAATGAGGTGACAGAAACGATTATAATTCATTTGTCTAATAAAATATGTGTGTTTTTATTTTTTTTCGTTGCGAGTAATTTTAGTTATAAAAAAAACCTGAAGTGATCCTTTTTTTATACTTTTTAAAGTTTGCATCCAAAATTTTTATATTTAAAAATGTCCATGGTTATTTATAATAATTAAATTAGAAAGTGTTATTTTATCACCTTTCGAAAACAGTTTTTAGTTTTCGAATACGTTCACAATTATTCCATGTATTTGGAATTTATTGCGAAGCGGGAATATTTTTACCCTCTAACAAAATACGACAAATTTTTTAATAGTTGTCTCAAATTCAAAAGTTCGCCGGAAACTAATGTGTTGTTATATAAAAAAAAATCAGTGTGGAATTTTATAAAATTAAATGAATATTTTCCGAAACGGAACATTTTCATCAAGGCCTACTACAATTTTCATGTAGTGACGTCACGAGCCGAAAAAACGGATTTATTTATTTAAATAAAAAAAAATATAAATTTCTAAAAAAATTTAGCAACACTTTCGTAATCTTAGTGGAAAAATCTATCTACACGATTTTTTCCAAGTCATTATAAAATCCATGCAAGTGATTAAAAAATTAAAGATTATTGAAAATTAAAAGGAGAAAAAATAGGAGGCATAACTTTTTGACTGACCCTCGTACAATTGACCTGCGTATCTGCCTAATTACTACTTACTGTAGGAGTATTTTTTACATTGGTATTTTAAAAAGTTCATCTAATTGTATGTCTTAAATTTAAGTATTATTTATGTATTGAAATTAAATTATTTACTGAAATTTATCCGCGTCAATAAATTCATATAAAAAAGTAAACGTAGAAGTTATGTGTTTTTTGTGGACGAAATCATAATTAGCCAATTTTAATAGTTAGTAAGCAGGAAGTACTGATGATACTGCTATATTTTACTTTGGCAAAAACTTAGAAAACTTACTTGAAAAAGCTCAACTGGATCTTAATAAATTAAATGACTGGCTAATTAAAAATTTATTAACTATTAACACAAAAAAAACTAATTACATGATCTTAAGTTCACAAAAAAGAAAAACGCCGTCTCATAAACCTTTGCAAATAGAAGGAATAAACCTACAAATTTCAGATAGTGAAAAATACCCGGGACTTTATATCGATAAACACTTGTCTTTTAAACACCACATACAAAAAGTAAAAGAAAAAATTATCCCACTAATTGGTGTATTTGGTAGAATAGCCGATCTTCTACCAATACAAGTAAAGAGGGAATTATACTTTAGTTTAATTCATTCCCATCTTAATTACCTCATAGAAATATGGGGAAACACAAATATCACACTCTTAAACGAAATTCAAATAATTCAGAATAAAGTTATAAAAAAACTTTTTAACTATCGATTAGATACCCCCACCAAAAGTGTATACAAAGAAACTAACTTAATGAAAATCAGAAAACTGTACGAATACAACATATGCTTATTAATCTACAAAATTCAAAATGGTTTTATACACACAAATACTACATTTATGAAAACATCACAAGTACATGAACACCACACAAGACAACGTAATAAATTATACATAAATTCAACAAAGACAGAGTGTGGCAAAAGAAACATAGTCTATGAGGGTATAAACATATATAATCTCCTTCCTGATAGCCTAACAACCGATAATAAAATAAGTATATTTTAAAAAAAACTGTTTGCTCTCAAAATTAATGAGCAAAACCAAAATGTTCTCACTTAAAAAAATGTGTTACTTGGTGTTAGGTAGTAAACCATCATTATTAATATTATTTGTATCAATGTATTAAGTTAACAAAGCGAAATATGTATATTTCTTTTAACTTAAAAAAAAAAAATATCTCTGCAAAAAACTCATACTATTTCGGGTAAGGGTAGGCAGAGAGTTATATAGTGTGAAAAGTCGTGTAAGTACCTATATTTGTCTTGCCACACGCTCCTTGCTTCATTCACATTCGTGCACCTCGTCACACGCACCTCACATACCTACTAAAAAGAAATACAGCAAAACATACATGCATACAGTTAAAAATCCGCTTCATGGTTTTTAGCTGCTAGTGACGAGTGACTGTGAAAATATTGGTATCTGATGTCATTTTAAAATCATTAATTTCCTATTGACAGCCCTGCATTATTCAAATTGATTTCATTTCATGTTCCTAGTAGAGACACACTAACAAACTGCTACCAATATTATGCAGAAGTGGCAGATATTTTTAATAGCACCGAAAGAACTCACAAAAAAGATTTTTTCTCATATTTTTAAAAACTTATTACTTATTAGTTTACATTTTGTTTCCAAAATTATAATTTTTAGTTAATTTAATCATACGTTTACACTTTATAATTGTTTTGTAATCCATTTAAAAGTAAAAAGTTTTATATGTTCATTAGATAAAAAGCAAAAAATTAGATAACTTGGAAGCTCTTGAAATTAAAAAATCCATAAATAATAACGCTATTATATTGAATAACCAAATTAATTTATCGTTTAGTCCCATTCTAGATATGTTTCCAATAAACCGCTCTGTTATTGCTGGAATTCCCGCAATTACCCCCCCCCCCTTCCCCTTTGACCTCCCACTCCAGCACTCAAATGTTTGGTATATATCTATCAGTATTTAGTATCACAGGTTAGTTTTAATATTCTACTGACGAAGGAAGGGTTCTTCCGAAACCGGTAGAGTGTAATTAAAATTTAAAGTGGTCTAAAACAAATTTATATATTTTATTGTAAAAACGTTTTATTCTGTATTGTACCGTAAATGAATATATAAATAAAAATCGCTGTTAAACATTGTATGGCAATAGCTAGAACTTTTATTTTTAGTGTGAATTCATTTTTTTTCTTATCTAAACAACAAATGGGTAAACTTTAAGATTTATAACTATAGGAAAATTTCCATTTAGCCCGAAAGCAAAGCAAATAACCATACATACATCCTATTTACGTACCTTCGTGCTGGACAAGTACCTACCATTATATTAATCATTTCCAATAGATTGTATTTACGTTGATTTACCTGTAATTTTCCAAATTATACCTTAAGTACATGATTATTAAATAAATTGATATTGAGGTAAGTACCGACTTCAGTCAAATTGATAAAGTACCTAGGTACCTACCTACTTCAATTTAAAGCGAGTCCGACACGACCAAGCCGCTTGATGGCAAGCACGTAGTTTTTTGTCTATGGCACTTTGTGACAAGCCTTTTGACCGTCTCCAAAGCTTGCTTGCGGCTTTCTCACAAGCATTGCGCAATACTACGTGCTGGCAGCGGGCTTGATGCGAATTTATATTATTCGGGAATAGACAAACGAGAATAGATAAATATGTACTCATAGACAAAAAACATTACGATGAGTTGTGATTTTAGATATTACGTATCGTGTAAAACAATTATATAAATCATATAAAATTATTATAAAGTAGGCACCTATTGTTTCTGTGTTCAATTTGTAGAAATCCATTAATTTTTAAAGAAAATATTGTACATCAAATTCAATAATGTTATTTTTAAGTTCTGCAAGTATTTTAGTTTTTTTTAAATATTATAAAAGTATGTTTCGGCATTCAATGTCATTTTTAAATTGTAGTTAGTTCACTTTTAGATCACTTATTTATGCGATTCTATTAACGCCGTCCAATTTCAATATCCATGGAGTTTAAAATGATTTTTTACTGGTGTTAATAATTTAATATTTTCTTAAATGTTTCATAATAACGAAACTGCTATTGTCTTAATTAAATGTGTTAAATTGTACAGGTCTTGTGTTTTAAAAAAATATATTTCCAAACATTATGATTTGAAATTTATTAAGCAGGTTATATGTTAACTTTAAATTGTTATTTATTTATGTTCTTATATCTTCTTTTAATTTTTATTTAATTTCACAATGTTGTATTTTTTGTAAATATTATCTCAGCCCACTTAGTTTTTTTATTATAATTATAGTAATGCGAAAATCTGTTCAGATTTTATTTGTATTTTTAATTTTATTTTAATTGATGTATCTGTCGATTTTCCTAAATAAATAAATAAACATCTGAGAAATGGAGAAAAATAATTGTCCTTACTTTAATAATTAATGTTATATTACAATATTAATATATAAAATTTATTATAACACAATAAAGAATGCTTTGTCTTTGTTATATTCCATTTCGCACAAAATTCACTTTCAACCCCCTTTCGACCGCCACGAAATCACCGAAGGCGTGGCCAGGCTTGAAGGAGAGGCTTGATGCGCCGCGGCAAGCCTAAAAGCACAGAGAATAATAGAAATATAGTATAGAATAACTAAAAACATGGCGTCTTTGTTTTTTAGGCGCCAAAAAAGTTTAACTAGGTATGTCAATGTGTATTAAGCGAGTCCGACACGACCAAGCCGCTTGATGGCAAGCACGTAAATTTGTTGTCTATAATAATATAATGTCTGTCTAGTAATAATAGAAATAGACAACAAATTTACGTGCTTGCCATCAAGCGGCTTGGTCGTGTCGGACTCGCTTAATACACATTGACATACCTAGTTAAACTTTTTTGGCGCCTAAAAAATAAAGACGCTATGTTTTTAGTTATTCGCTGTCAAAATATTTTAATTTGGGTTATTCAAACTTATTTGTTTTTGTTTTCATGGTGTACAATGTAAAGTAATCCTCATAATGTAGGAAAAACCCGACGAGTGATGTATTTTTAAGAAATCTTGAAAAATGACGCATGAAGCATTATTCTCAAGGTTTTTGATTTCTCTTTTACCTTAGCTCACACAGGAAGCCCTGAGAAAAAAGTCCCTCAAGGCCAATGTCATCTTTGGGTATGCTGTTTGGAGGGTATTTTTAGGGAAAGGAAGGAGAGGAAGTTCTGGGAAGGTAAAGGGTATGCTGTGCAAGCCGATGGGTCGAGAGAGACCAGCTGGAAGGTAGGCGCATCCACCGCCAAGAAAACTCACCCGATGAACCCGGGCAACCCTTCTAAATCACCAAACGTAGTGAACCACTTGGGGTGACCTATATACATGGTTCCCGGGGCTGCGGTACCCATACCCGCCTCCCAAATTGCAATTAGTTTTGTTTTTAGATCATAAAAGTAAAGTTAGTCTCACAGGAAACCTGAGGAATGATTATGTGTATTTAGGAAAACCTGAAAAAAGACGTACGAAGCATCATCATTCTCTTTGATTAATGGATGTTGAAAACCTGTGAAAAGTTCTTACCTATTATTAGGACGAGATTACACCAGTTTGCTGTGTTGACATATTTGCAGAAAATTGTGTTGGGTTTCTGTAAGTATATTCATGTTTATTTTTTTATAACTGTATGTAATGGCGACTTTTTTAAAATACGTATACCGCACAAGAGTCCCAACTGCTCCCGTCTTTAGCCAGTGAGAATATGGCATCCCGAATTGGGGTATGTTGTGAAGTTGAAGGTAGTGGGGAGGGGAAGGAGTTGGGAGGAGGAAGTTGGGGAAGTACCTGCCTATTCAGGTCTGGTCACCAAACACGGCTAAATCCATTTCAAGCAACGTTCCACTTCTGAATGGGGTCAACTTATTTTAAACCTCTACAAATTTGGATACGTTTTTAGATTTTCACGGCCAAGAGCATTTTCGTTGTTTGTTTTTGGGGTGTTATGCCGTGTGGTGCTACCTCCCTCTTTAGCCGACGTTTCGGACAGCGTTGCAGTGTCCATCATCAGGGCAGATCCGTCGATGTTATCGACAACGAAACGAAAACTCTACAAATTTTTTATTTATTCGGATTTTTCAACCACTATTCTAGACATATTATGCCCGCGCAAGTAATTCGATCCTTTGTCTCGGACGTCTAGGTTAATTCTTAATTTACTTTGCACTAATATCTTCTAAAGTTATCTGTGTCTAGCAGTAGGATTTGCTCTGAAAGATGTCAGATAAAGAGACGGAAGCCAACTGAATAAATGATCGCACAACTCTTCCTTAAGAAATTCTCGAAAAAACACACTTGATCGAAGAAATTTGTCGCATTTAAAAATATTCTACAGTTTAAAAAAAAAATTATATGATTTTTGTTATATTTTTCTTAAGAGCGATTGACTAACAGCTGAGAATAAAAGTTTAAAAATGCTTGCAACTGTACAGGAAGGTTCCAATGAGAAAGATCGATCTATCTATCCCTATCAAAAATTTTAAAATAAAAATTTAATATCGATTTATTTCATTAAAAACTTGCTTTAATATATACCTACATTCAAGTGAGCAATAAAAATGCTCAAAACGCACAATGATAAAATATTAAATATCGTGTACTTCTTGGAAGTATTTTTTGATCATAAATATTTATGATTTTTCAATAATGTGTAAAAAAAACTGTGTAAAAAAATGTCTAAACAAAATAAATGTGTAAAAAAATTTGAAATATTTTAGTTTGTAAGACCTTAAATAAATAGGAAAACTGAGGTATTTGTGTCGAAAACACGTTCTCGGACTTATTTTTTAATGATTTCAATTTAACTAAAATTAAAATTCTTAAAACTGTTTTGACTAGATTATGTATTAAATTATTTTTTTGTATGAATATATAATTTGAAATTTGTGTTGTTTAATAGAATCTATCGTTTGAAAATTGAACAAATCTGCCAACGACCAACGGTATAACCTTAGTATATTAAAAGTATACAAAGTTTTTCAAAATTTTCAAACTGCGTGTACCAGATACGTTTTTCGATTTTCACGGCCAAAAGCATTTTAGTTATTTGTTTTTGGGGTGTTATGCCGTGTTGCGCTACCTCCTTCTTTAGCCGACGTTTCGGACAGCGTTGCAGTGTCCATCATCAGGGCAGATCCGTCGATGCGTGTACCAGATAAAATAACAATCTTTCAAAATCATTTTTTTTTTTTTAACAGAGTCGATATGTCTGGAATTTGATTTAAAAATGACTAATTTCCGATATTCTCTGGTAATACCCTCTTAAGCTAGGCGTAGCGCTTTAGCCTTTACGGGCTGCACGTATTTGGATATGTTAATTTTTGCATTGTACGTGCCCCTTTTCCTAACCTAACCCCAAAAAGATAAAGTGTGTGAGGGGATTGGCTAAACAGGGTAATATATAAAGAAGAACTACGCTGTTGGGTTAGGTTATTATTTTCGGTTATACCGTCTGTGCAAAAAAGGTATAGTTTTACAAAAACGTTTCGGTATTTATACATAACAATTTGTTAAGTATCTGCAGACAGATATTGAAGGCCTTTAAAAATCTATAAAACTATGGCAGTAACATTAACTACATAACTAGGTACTTAAAATAATAATACAATGTAATGAGTAGGTACATGGTATGGCAGTAACATTAACTACATAACTAGGTACTTAAAATAATAATACAATGTAATGAGTAGGTACATGGTATGGCAGTAACATTAACTACATAACTAGGTACTTAAAATAATAATACAATGTAATGAGTAGGTACATGGTATGGCAGTAACATTAACTACATAACTAGGTACTTAAAATAATAATACAATGTAATGAGTAGGTACATGGTATGGCAGTAACATTAACTACATAACTAGGTACTTAAAATAATAATACAATGTAATGAGTAGGTACATGGTATGGTAATAAGCGTGTACCCAGTTAGCAATCACTAGATATATTCATGTCAGACATCATACGCGGAAGTCTAGTCTAGAAAAAAGCGTGAATTTTGTATTAAATATTATTTTTATCGAGACGAAACAACTAGGAAGTAATAATTGCAAATGGAGAAATAACACATTTATAACTTAACTTAATAATACAACTTTCTTTTTGTCGAGTGACGGATTTGTAATGAAACGATTACTGCTGTAATCTAAACATATTCACCAATGGTGTAATGCTTTGTTTTTCAGTCTGTTACTTTATTCCATTAGTGCATTTAGCCAGAGGCGGGGATATTTAATTCAAAATATAATATCTAATGGTCGACGGATTAATTTGTAGCTTCTAATGTTCAGATTGCGACGAAAAAACGCGTTGCTGAATTTTTCTCTCAATCTGAACATGGCTAAAGAGGAAACCGGGCAGCGTTTTTTCCATACAAAAGTATTCCTCAATTTCCTCTCTGGATTTTGATAATACTGCAAATATTTTTCAATACAATATAGATATCGACCATTAGCGTGTCGATACGCTTTGCTTTTCAATACAATATAGATATCGACCATTAGCGTGTCGATACGCTTTGCTTTTTTTAATTATGTTTCTTCTTATAGGAGTAAGGATTGTTAGGAACCTCCAAAATTGGTTAAAATTGCCCGGTTTGAACATCATCAACAGACGTTCAGTATACAAACTAGACAATGAATTTTTTATAAAACAAAAACCGTATAGTCATAGAATATTTTCTTCCAATACGTTGGTGAAAAAACTTTAAAATAGTTCCAGTTTTGGAGGAGGAAGATCGGGAATACAAAACCTCGATTTTGATTATTTTATTTCGGTATTATTAGCCTGAGGTGTAGTTGTCCCTTTCGCTCAGTATTTGGGGGAGTACAATAAAAGTAAAATACCTATTTTAAATTTCTCGGCGAGAGGATTTCCTCTTAAAGGGTCTCATTTAATGTACTGCATTTGTGGTTGGCCCCCCGGCATACTTATATACGATATGTAGTTTACGGAAAATACGGTATACCTAATAGGTACTTACACAAAGAAGATATAATTAAGTGTTCCCAAAGAGGTGTGCAGAGAGGATATACCGCCGAATAAGAAACGTATAAAACATATTTTCATTCAAATACATCAAGGATAAAAATACGTGTCTATGCAGGATGTTATAAGGGACGTACTTGACTTACTTTAAACAGTGATTACTGACATTATTTGGAGTAAAAATGGTAAATAAAATTTTGTTCTCCGGTGACATTTTTGATGTTTTTTTTTCTACAAAAACATAACAAATAGTAGGTGTTGGACAGTTGGGGTTGGAATAATAGGTTGGGCGGTTACTCGGCTGAGTGACCAGTAACGACACGCGGAAGATTTTTTTTTGTTTGAAGGAAAACATGTTATGAAAATAACTTAAGAAAGTTAGTTACCTTTAAATTAAGTACTTTAATAATTATGAAATTAATTGTCTATGGCCTTTTGTGGGACTGGCAACACATGGACTTTTGGGAAGGACAGGAACAATGTGAGAGGTTTTCACTTCCGTCTGGGATCCCGAGTGGAGGGGACACTTGGGTTTCCAAGACGGTCGTCGCAGTTGTTCTGATCGACATGTTGGATTGATTTTAAAAAGGAGTTTTAATTTTATTTCTTGACCAAAGGGTCACAGAGATGTGTTTCGAGTGATCGATTTAATGATCCAATAATCCGGAGTTTTTGGATTAAATGTGCGGGTTGCCGACTTTAACAAGCCTCGAGTGTTGGTTATCCACGCGGTGGGAGGAAACATCCATCTTTATCCTGGCCATCCATCACCATCACTCACCGGGCAGGTACTCCTTTGCTGCTGAAGCCAGGCCGGAAGCCTTGGGCCGCTTACCGTGCCGAGATTACTCCTTTGCTGCTGAAGCCAGGCCGGAAGCCTTGGGCCGCTTACCGTGCCGAGATTACTCCTTTGCTGCTGAAGCCAGGCCGGAAGCCTTGGGTCGCTTTCCGTGCCGAGACTACTCCACAGTCTCCTACCATCCACCAACTCATCTTCGGTTCGCGTCATCATACGGATCTTAGTTAGTTATAGTTAGACGTACGTGTATCAGGTCTGCTGGGTGAGTTGTTCCAATTTACTTGTGTTCTTATTGTTCTGAAATATATATTTTAAATGTGGCTCGACCACTTGCATAAGATTTCTCTCTTTTATTTCTTACTAACCCCCTACACAAACAGAAAGAGGTTATAACCATTGCCTATGCCCTGACAAGAGTGTCTTGCTCTACTGACGTCCAGCTGGCCGGATCAGCATTTTCCTTAGTCAGGAAATTGGCGCGCCTTAGGCAAAGCTGATCCCGGACCACCGGGGCTACACTTAACTACCCATACTTAACTACTTATTTTGGCTTCCCCTGGCCAACCCCTAACTTAACATGGCGCTACCAACTTGGTTTGGGTCGATTTGATCTCTTTCTGATTGTGTATGGACCTTTTTCAATGATTTAGGTAATAAAAGTTGTTCAAATATTTATCATAACCTAAAATTTACTTTCCACTGGGCTCGCATCTGTACTATTTGACTAGTTTTGAGTTACAAGTGTTTTGTTTGGTAACCAATTATAATTGTTTTTGTTATTTCGTCGCATCTCACATATAACATAACCTATAAATGTCTTTCATATACAAACGTAAACAGTGCGAATTTATCAATCTGTCATCAGTGCAACCAACATATTAATAACGGTTGTACCCATTATTATAATATTTTTTTGTTTGTTTTTGGGTAAAATTATTTCGGTTTACGGGCAACACGTATACTTCGTGTCAATAAGACAAGCGGAAATGTCAAGCGTAAACAAACATCGTGATTTTGATAACAATATGTCGCTAAACTGTCAAAAATGTCATTACACCTTTAAAGTTTTATAATTGTGAAGTGCAAACAAAACAATAAAGTGATTATAAGTAAATATAATCATAATTGCCCCGCGGGAAAGCAATATATTCATAGCTATCGTTATTAGCTAATTTGTTACCATTTTACTTTGGTAATTTACTTTAATATTTGGAGGTTAACTATTATACTTTTCAAAATGTCGACCGTAATAGACAACATTAATAATAAATCGAAAGATGAGTTATCTTCGGAGCTTTTATCCAGGAATATAACACCAGATAATACATTGGAGGAAATGCGGATTCAAGCCAGAAGGCATAACAAAAATATTAAAATTTCTCATGTTATAGAGCAGCATGAAGGAAATGTTAACCCAGATAATGACAACGAATTTGGCACAAACTACATAAAATATACGAAAGTTATTTATAATGAAGCACATTCTTCTTCATCTTCATCCACAAGTACTATTAATGATTGGAATATTAAATTTGACGGTAATAATTGCGTAAGGGACTTTATAATACAAGTAGAAGAAAAATGCAGAATTAGGAATGTCAGTCATGACGTTTTAGTAAGATGTTTTCCAGACATTTTAGATGGTTTGGCCTTATTATGGTTTAGGTCAATTTATACTACCGATTTAACTTGGAATGAATTATCTACATTACTTATAAAACAATTCGAAACAAGTAACAGACAGATTGAGTTAAAATCACAACTTTTCTCTATGAAACAACCTGCCGGTATGTGTGCTTTCGAATTTGCGTTGAGAATGCAGGAGCATAATAACATGCTTGTTTCTAAATTACCTCCCTCTGAACTATTACAATTATGCATGAGGGCATTATTACCTACTTATATCAACCTTCTTGCATCTCGGGACTTCAACTCTTTTTCTGAACTTACCGAAGCTACAAATAAACTTGAGTCTTATTCAACGTCTAATTTACTAGAAGATAAGTCGTCTACTTTTTCTAATGATAATCAACTTAAAGATAATACAAATAATTATTTCACCAATTCACGGGGTATTAATAATTTCAATTCTAATCGTAACTCTTCTTATCGTGGTACCTACACTAATCGTCCAACGGATTATAATTATAAACAAAATAATTATAATCAGAATAAACAATATAGTGCCACTTCTTCTAAAAACAATAATACTCGTTTTTTCTATAACCATCAATCTAAAAATCATACTTCTAATGATAATAGAGAAAAGGAGATGTGTCATCCTGAATCGAATGCCTCGAGGAACAATATTTATTGTTCCTTTTGTAAATTAAAGGGGCATGTACTATCGGAATGTAGGAAGAAGAGTCAAAACAATTCTAAACCTAAGGTTGCTTCTCTGAAAAATAGGGATTCAAAAAACTAGATGTGAGTCGCTCTGCTCACGCGCCTTCCTTTGCGCAGAGGAAGTGCGAGTGGCAGAGTTGGCTCCGTCTGGTTAGACAGTTTCTTTTGGGCTCGAATTCTGAGGTGGAGGTACCGCCGCCGAAGCATTCCGAGCTCGAAAGGGAAAATCGACCTTACGCGGATATCTTAATTGTTAATCATTATTATAAAGCACTGCTGGACAGTGGTTCTTCAATCTCCTGTTTAGGGGGAGATATTCACTTAGTATTCTTACAATCGGGTTATGAATTAGTCAATATTGATTTCAATATTTCAACAGCTGATGGAACAAATCAGAAAGTATTAGGTACAATGACGTTGCCAGTTACGTACAAGTCTATAACACATAATGTACTTTTCTACGTCGTCCCCTCTTTATCTCCTAATTTTATTCTAGGGGTGAATTTTTGGAAAATGTTTCAGGTCGCGCCGGAGCTTTTTCCGAAAGAACCAAATCCTCGGCGAATGGGTCAGATCAATGAGTTGAGAGCTATTCAGCCAGCTTCTTCGTTAACCAAAAACGAAAATAAAACTCTTACTAAAATTATAAAGAAATTTGAATCCATTTCTTATGAAAAGAAAGGATTAGGGTTAACACATTTAGTAAAACATAAAATTATTACTACGGGTCCTCCGGTTAAACAACGGTATTACCCTCTTTCTCCTGCTAGACAGAAGCAATTAGATAAGGAAGTAGATGAAATGCTCAAACTAGGAGTCATTCGTCCTTCTCGCTCACCTTGGTCTAGTCCAGTATTAATAGTAACAAAAAAAGATGGAACGGGACGTTTTTGCCTCGATTCAAGAAAAATTAACAATCTGACAACCCGTGACAGCTACCCCTTACCGTACATTTCTCGCATACTTGATAAACTCGGTGGAGCCAGATATATCAGCTCGATAGATTTGTCAAAGGCTTTTTGGCAGATCGCCCTGGACAAAGACTCTTGTGAAAAGACAGCTTTTGTCGTGCCCGGTCGCGGTTTGTTCGAATTCACTAGAATGCCCTTCGGATTGAAAAACGCTCCAAGTGAACTCCAAAGACTAGCAGACGCTCTGTTTGGACCAGAGTTCGATGAAAACGCCTTTTGTTACTTAGATGACCTTATCTTAGTGTCGGAAGATTTAGAATCGCATTTTAAACTATTAACTAAAGTTTTTGAACGATTAAGAGATGCAGGTCTAACAATTAATTTAAAAAAATGTGAATTCTGTAAGTCAGAGCTTAAATACTTGGGGTACATGGTCGATTCCAAAGGTCTCCGCACCGACCCAATTAAGATAGAAAGCATAAAAAATTTTCCAATTCCTAAAAATGCTAAGGGAATACGAGCTTTTCTCGGTTTATGTGGTTATTTTAGACGATTCATAAAAGGGTTCTCTAGCATAGCTGCTCCCCTGTCAAAACTCACTGGATCAAAAAAAGGAATAAGTTTATATAAATGGTCGGAAGAAGCTGAAACAGCGTTTAATAAATTAAAGGAAGCACTTACGACTGCTCCTGTCCTTAGTTGTCCGGATTTTACTAAGCCATTTGCTATCCATTGCGACGCAAGCTCTGTTGGAATAGGGGGCGTCCTTATGCAATCAATTGAGGGGATAGACCACCCTGTTGCTTATTATTCTAGATGCCTTAATATACATGAACGTAATTACGGAATTACAGAGCGTGAACTGTTAGCAGTGTTAGACTCCGTCACGCATTTTAGACCATACATAGAAGGGGCACATTTTTCTGTTATCACTGACCACTCTAGTTTAAAATGGTTAGGATCTTTATCGAACCCTAGTGGACGTCTTGCACGTTGGAGTTCTCGACTTTCACAATTCTCCTTCGATGTTATACATCGTAAAGGCACACAACACATCGTCCCGGATGTGCTTTCAAGATTAGACCTCGCTACAATATCGGTCATTGATGCGAATTTGTCCACCGATAAGTGGTACACAGATATCTGGAAAGGCTGCACAGAATTTCCTCAACGTTTTCAAAACTTTCAGATACGCGAAAATGAATTGTTTCGCCATACAAAAACTTGTTTACCTCTTTGTGAAGATACGTCTTGGAAAAAAGTAGTCCCTTTGGAAAACAGAAGGGAAATTTTGTCGGAAGCGCATGAATCCTCTCGTGCTTGTCATCCCGGAGTCTTTAAGACTTATAAAAAATTACAACTCCGTTATTTTTGGCCTAATATGTACAAAGAGGTGAAACGATTCGTAAATCAATGTGCTGTCTGTAAAGCACACAAAATTAGTACAGCCCCGCCTAATGGAGTTTCTACAAATTATAAAAAAGTTACGAGACCCATGCAGATGTTATCAGTGGATCTAGTAGGCCCTTTGCCTAGAAGTTATTCAGGTTTTACCGTTATATTGTCATGCGTGGATGTTTTTTCGAAGTATACCTGGTTATTCCCGTTACGTCAAGGAACCGCGAGAAGTATTATAAAAAATTTAGAAGAAAATATTTTCCTTGTACACGGAGTACCGCGTACCATTGTATGTGACAATGGGCGACAGTTCATTTCTAAAGAATTTAAGGAACTATTACAAAGCTACAATATAAGCCCTCCTTTTTACAATTCACTGTACACCCCTCAGAACAATGTTGTTGAAAGGTACAACCAAACTTTAGGCACGGCACTGTCAATACTGGTGGAATCAGATCATCGTAATTGGTCCAAATTTCTCCCACAAATTCAATCGGCAATGAATAATACTGTAAATTGTACTACCGGATTTACTCCTTTCTTTGTTATGCACGGTAGAGAACAAATATTAGATGGGGATCTCCACCGTAATCCATTAGCAGATGATGTATCCCGTACACAAAATTCCTCTCATCTCAAAGTATACTCTGACAGATTAAATGGATTGTCCACAATTTATGAACAAGTTTCAAACGCCCTTTTCGCTGCATTTAAAAAAGGCGCTAGTCACTACAATTTACGTAGAAGAAACGTTACCTTTCAGGTGGGAGACGTAGTCTGGAGAAGAAATTTTGTATTATCAAATGCTTTGAACTATTTTTCTCAAAAATTAGCACCTCGTTTTGTTCAAAATATTGTAGTAAAGAAAAAATCGGACTTAGTTTATACACTGTCTGATTTAAATGGAAAAGAAACAGGCGACTTTCATGTTAAAGATATAGTTAAATCAGATAACATACCAGCATAGTCTGCTATCATAAAGCATCGTGTGGAGACTGGCCATCTTTACAGGCGCTATCTTTTAAGGTAAATCTTTTCAATACTGCTCATTTCAGTGCGGCCTGATCATCCGAATTGCTATGACCAGTATTGGTTATAAATACATAGGTATAAATAATTTTAAGTTTGTCTTTTATGAAAAATTTAAATTTTACTCCAGTTGATTACTCGAGTATAATTTCTCATTAGAATAATAATTAAAATTTGGTAGATTATATATGTACAATTGTGAGATGCCTCGAAGTACAAATACATTTATATATATATGCACGATCAGTTCAACTTAGCTCATATTTATTTTTAAGAATATTTTTTTGTCAACTTGGAATTTACGACGATATGAACCCGCATATCCTCTTGTATTCCAAGTTTAATATTATATGAACTGTGTTCATATACATTTATATTGCATAAACGTAAATAAGAACATACGGAGGTATTCGCCCAGTATTTCACTATGTTCTGAGTTTAAATCTCTTGTGCTTACATAAGTCTCATTGCCCATTTGTCTATGTAAGTATCTTTTCTGATACAAGAAAAATTCTTAATAGGTTTCTATGAATACGTTATTATTGAAGTAGTATTAATAAAATAATGTTTTAACTGCATTTGCTAAAACAATAAAAAATATTATGAATATGCATCATTTGAAGAATTAAATCAATTCTCAAATTAAGCTTGTGATTGATTGGTTCCTTTGAGAACCTCAGTTATTAGTTACAATATACTAATATTACAATTTACTATTTGCACCCTCGGGTACAAAAGTTGCTTACTATTTGATTGGCACCACTTTTAACAATGGCTGTATACTAAATAAATTGGCATCATTCCTTGCGATGATTGTAGACTACTAATTAGCACCATTTTTTTTTTAACAATGGTTGTATAATAAATATATTGGCATCATTCTATTGCAATGATTGTAAGACTATTCATATCACCATTCACTTACAATGGTTGGTTATATTCTGTATATCGAATACCTATGATAAAATAAACTTGTATGTTGTTTTCTATTGTATAACTGTCAGAAAAACTAATCCCACGAGACCAGTTTAGAGAGTTAGATAGGAATACTCTTCTAAAGAGGAACTCTTTTATCCATAAGGATGTAGAATCAGTGATAAAGTGCAGATGGTAACACCATCTAAGAGTGTAGCCAACTTTGGCTTATTTAAAAGTGATCTGAACAGTGATGCTTTGCGCATATTTAATGTTTTAATGTATATTGATGTCATGTCTTAGTGATAATATTTGTATACTAATATTATGTTTTATGCTGTTATAGATACTACGTCTACGGTAGTCCTCGACGAGAGTCAATGATACATCACCCAGCGTCTTATATGCTGTGGGTGCTGGCGGACCCGTTCACGTATCATCTAAGTACTACTATTATGTCTACCTTTTTAAGATCTAGCATACTAAGTTCTACCTTTGTTTTTTTTTCACTTTACGAAGCCTTCAAATGGATGCGTCGCAAACTCATCCATCATGTCTTACGCATGGTGGGCGCGATTGACGTTGCAACACACCCATTTACAAGCACAATACTTTTATGATAAAAACTGTTAATTCATGTACTATGATACAGTATTCTTATGTAACATTGTTGTTTTCTTCTTTAGGAACCCAGTAGACCAAGCTAGTTTCTATTAGGGCAGTGATGCTTTCGTCCTTTTTATGTTTGAGGGCAAACATGTTAGTGGCGAGCGGGGTAATGTTATGAAAATAACTTAAGAAAGTTAGTTACCTTTAAATTAAGTACTTTAATAATTATGAAATTAATTGTCTATGGCCTTTTGTGGGACTGGCAACACATGGACTTTTGGGAAGGACAGGAACAATGTGAGAGGTTTTCACTTCCGTCTGGGATCCCGAGTGGAGGGGACACTTGGGTTTCCAAGACGGTCGTCGCAGTTGTTCTGATCGACATGTTGGATTGATTTTAAAAAGGAGTTTTAATTTTATTTCTTGACCAAAGGGTCACAGAGATGTGTTTCGAGTGATCGATTTAATGATCCAATAATCCGGAGTTTTTGGATTAAATGTGCGGGTTGCCGACTTTAACAAGCCTCGAGTGTTGGTTATCCACGCGGTGGGAGGAAACATCCATCTTTATCCTGGCCATCCATCACCATCACTCACCGGGCAGGTACTCCTTTGCTGCTGAAGCCAGGCCGGAAGCCTTGGGCCGCTTACCGTGCCGAGATTACTCCTTTGCTGCTGAAGCCAGGCCGGAAGCCTTGGGCCGCTTACCGTGCCGAGATTACTCCTTTGCTGCTGAAGCCAGGCCGGAAGCCTTGGGTCGCTTTCCGTGCCGAGACTACTCCACAGTCTCCTACCATCCACCAACTCATCTTCGGTTCGCGTCATCATACGGATCTTAGTTAGTTATAGTTAGACGTACGTGTATCAGGTCTGCTGGGTGAGTTGTTCCAATTTACTTGTGTTCTTATTGTTCTGAAATATATATTTTAAATGTGGCTCGACCACTTGCATAAGATTTCTCTCTTTTATTTCTTACTAACCCCCTACACAAACAGAAAGAGGTTATAACCATTGCCTATGCCCTGACAAGAGTGTCTTGCTCTACTGACGTCCAGCTGGCCGGATCAGCATTTTCCTTAGTCAGGAAATTGGCGCGCCTTAGGCAAAGCTGATCCCGGACCACCGGGGCTACACTTAACTACCCATACTTAACTACTTATTTTGGCTTCCCCTGGCCAACCCCTAACTTAACAAACATTAAATAAAAAAGTTATGGAAAAAGTCAACGGAGACCAAAATTTTACCTATTACATTTTTATTACAAATAATGTCAGGAATCACTAGTACGTCCCTTAACACTGTACATTACATAGATACCACCGTATAACTACAAAAATCAAATTCGTTTGATATCCATACCAACTTATATTATTAAAGGTATTTTTTAAGTCGATTTTAGGTTTGAAATTGTTAAATAATAAACAAAAATATAATTTTATATTAATTTCCGGTTTCAACTGTCGGGGGATCCACTGTTGGGTCACCACCAATAAATACTTTATTATAAATGTCTTATTCTCTTCTTATGGGGTGGTTATCTTACATCCCGTGTGAACCCTCCTTTTTTCGTTATTTTAAATTTGTTTTGCGAACTAAATAAACATAAAACTGCGAACTTTTCACCACATTTTATTCGTATTTTGAGCACACTTAACAATTTTTTCAGCCCGCTATCATGGTCACTTCAATTTTGAAGATGAATGTGTGTCTAAGCTACCGTGTACACGGGATGACCCCCTTAAAGAAAACAATATTTATCACGAAACATCCTATCCTAAGACCAATCCTGAATCGTGGGTCGTGATTCCTGTTTAAACAATGGTCTGAACAAATAATGTCAACGCGGGAACCCTTCCCGTGGACACGACACATGTCATGATGGCCATTTAAATCACTGTAAAGCGCAGGTGTCAGGTGCAGTTTGTCTTGCTGATTGGTTACTGATGGAACCACGAACCTCTCCGGACATACAAACTTCCGGACTTCCGGCCGAGTGATATCGAAAGTATTTAATAAGATAATACAATAAGAAAATGTTTGTAAATCTTAATGCGGGTAGAAACGAAAACAAAACGATATTATAAAACATTATTCCTTCGCAGAACTTCCTCTCCTTCCTTTCTTTAAAAATACCCTAAGGCAGAATTTCCTAAGATGGCATAGGCCATGATTGAAATTATTTTCCTCAAGGCCTCCTGTGAGGAGCTAATGTAAAAAAACATGGAGCACCAGAAAAAAACTTTTCAAATTTTTTCTACAACATAAGGTTTTTTTTATCCCAATCGCTTCGATACATTTTATAAACCATTAAACAGCTGATGTTAACCCCCCTTGCAAGCTATTTTTTTCTTCTAATTTGACTTCCGAAATTCCAAATTCGGACCCGATTTGAAAATGAATGAAAAAAAAAGATTTTATTTCTCAATTATTTCTGGCTTTCACTCGTCATGGGTGTTCTAGGTCGTCATTTAAAATTATGGAGAAATGAAGGTGAATTTAAATATTATTTTTTATTTAAATAGGCTAATTTCAAAATTATAATGAAGATTGGAGTCGAGTTCAGACTTGGAAGAGATGAGATGTTGAATGGAGGGAAGGCAATTTTAGATAAGGCTTGATAGAAGAGATGTGTTCTTCACTGGGTTCTTTCAATGAAGGCAAATTAAAGCAGTGCAAAGAAACCTGCCAACAGAGGCGACTAAATTACTATTCAATTCGTATGTTGTTTCACGCCTAGATTACTGCAACGGAATATATGCAAGCCTCCCAAAATATCAAATCAACAAATTACAATCCGTTTTCAATGCTGCGGCAAGTCTTATCACCGGCGTATCTAAATATTCCTATATTTCAGAGCATCTCAAAAATCTTCACTGGCTCAAATGTGCTGAAAGAATCCAGTTCAAGCTCTGCTGGATGGTATTTAAGTCCCTTAATGGAATGGCTCCTGCTTACTTATCGGAAATGTGTATTCCAGAAAACTGTAATTCCTGACAGTCAATTCTTAGGTCAGCGGCATCATCAGCAATCGGAAGGTTAAAAGAGCCAAAGCGCACACCAAATACTAAGTTCGGTGAGCGTGCTTTCGGAGTGTCGGTATCTAAAGCCTGGATGCTGATGCTGAGAATGATCACAGACCCGGCGAAATTTAGAGCTAAACTTAAAACTCACCTTTTTAGAAAGTCGGATCCATAAAGAAAAAAACCTTTACCTTCACCCTCTGAGCCCGCGGCATAGTAAATAACTAATTGCATATTGCATGTAATGTTAACAAATTCTTATTGGTGAGTTATTTGTACATCTCATTTCATTCAAATTCACCAGTCCTAATCAGTCCTAAATTATTAAGTCTTTCGAAATAACTTCAATTTATGAACTCCATTTTTGGCAGTAATCTTCTTATAAATAATGTTATATGAAAAGTGATATTGTAGCAAATGTAAAATTATGCAATGTCCAATGTTTTAAATATAGTGTCCTCCCCGTGCAAAGTCGTATCTTCTCCAAGCAGCATAAACTTTTATCGGAAATGACCTGCTAGGTCTGGACCTGTTTTCTGAATTTATTTCTAAATAATAGTTCTAGGTGGAGCCTAAGGAGTCATAATAAAATGTACAGCGCCCTTGAGGTGATTTCTCACAAAAACGGCGCTCTACAAATTATCCAATTATTATTATTAAGAGAGGATATTTTTTTAGAGAGGGACAACCAAAAAATATGTGATATTAAGTTCCCACTTCTAGACCAATTAGACCAAAAACAGAGTCAATTGTGAGTATTTTAAAAAGCTGAGAAGCAACGGAACAATGTACAATTCTCATTCGAAAGTGAGGAAACTTATTTCATGGAAAAATTGGGGAATTGTTGAAACCACGGTTTTGATGAAATAGTCTTTTGTATTGAGGCATAGCAGGCTCCCTTGGATTGACTAGCAATGTGCCAATACTCTGCCCAAACATTGTGAGATCTATCTTTGAGGGTGGAAAAAGTGTCATGTAGGCGAATGTGATTTACGAGGGTAACAATGGGTTGCAAGCTCCTCGTTTTGCTAAGGAATCCGCGAAATCGTTACCACGATGCCATAATGTTCAGGAATCCAAATCAGGGTTATGGTTCTTCCAAGTTAACCGGGTTAAATGTGCTTTTCTTTATTTAACGAACATAAATTATTACATACCACTACATTGTCTTCCAGTGTTTTTACCAGTTTTAAAATAAATAACGACTGCTGTTTTATGGACTTGTACATATTTACATTGAAAATAATCATTAGGTATAATCAATTAAAGATCAGTCATTACAATATGTAGACATAACATTAAGGTCAATGAGTTATTTCTTATGTATATTATGCGCAAACCCGCATTCGCTTGGTTATATTTATCTTCTGCACATGCTACCAAAAGCAAATAATTAAAAAAAATATGTATAATTTTCCATTCTAATACAACCTACTTAGGTCGGAGTATTTCGTAGGTGTTTCACTGAAATTCTTAAGTCACGTCACCGAGAAACAAACTGTTTCAGACACAAAATCTAAATGTTTTTAAAACCAATGCATGTGTTTCTGAAACAGTTTTCAGTAAAAGTAAATTGTGGACGCCTGCATGGGTGCAGGTACCGCCGCTCCTGGAACTATTTATTGGATAACCAACATCCCTGCCATAGGTCACCCTTTTTTTGTCATGGTTTGCTACGTTTGGTGACTTAGCAGAGGTGTCCGGGTTCACAGTGTGAGGTTTGTCTAGGTCTTGGCGGCACGTGCGTTTGCCAACCTACTGATCGGGATAATGATAGCAGATCGGGAGAGACAGGCCGAGGGAGACCTTTTTATCTCACCTGTCGAAGTCTCTTGATCCATCGCATTGTACCACAGTGGGAGAGATGGATTTGACCCCCAGATTCCTCTCCATCCCCTTATACCTTTTTATTTCCCAGAACTTCCTCTCCTACCTTTCCCTAAAAAGATCCTGCACAGAGCGGCTCTTCGGGAAATTGTTTTCCTCAGGGCCTCCTGTGTGGAATTAGTAAAAAATAAAAACAATCGCTTTCCCATTTTTTTTCGAGAAAAAAAAAAACAGTGAAAATGGATATTTTGATCGGCTGAAAATCACAACAACATGACATTTGTGCCTTTCTGCTGATCACAATTTCTTCAAAGGCACAGCGGCCCTAGAATCAACGTTTAATGTTTAACCTTTTATTCTGATCGGCTGACAATCACAACAACATGACATTTGTGCCTTTCTGCTGATCACAATATCTTCAAAGGCACAACGGACCTAGAATCAACGTTGAATGTTTAACCTTTTATTCTGATCGGCTGACAATCACAACAACATGACATTTGTGCCTTTCTGCGGATCACAATTTCTTCAAAGTACAACGGACTTAGAATCAACGTTTAATGTTTAACCTTTTATTCTGATGCCTTATTAAATAGTAAACAAAAATAAACGGATGAAGTCTGACGTTTGAGTGTGCTTTGACGTTTTCTAATTCGCCGACTGGCGTCGCACTCATTGTTGTCATACCTATCGAACGTCATTTCCGATTTAAAATGTTACTTCCGTCCAAAAAAGATCTGAGTTATGCGCCTAAATAAGTTTTACTTAAAAAAATAACCTTTTAAATGAAAGAAAACATGCAACTGATTAACCATTTACATAAGTAAATGATATGGATAAGTACCTAATACTTCTCCATATTAGGAAAACTTCTCGGACGAACTTATCAGAAATTTTTGCACGCAGATTTTTAGCATTTTACACCTACACGGACCGTTAAATTTATGTAAGTACGTCATTAACGAAAAATCCACTGTACTTTCTTGTTTACATCATTTTGATAGAATTGGGGATAGTGAACGAGATGGGTAAGTAATTTCAAAAACAACTTTAAAAATTAATGTTAGTTTTAAACTGTTATTCCTTAAAACATATTATATTGCCCATTATTTTTTCACTTTTATTTACAAATCTATACTGAATTCTTATTAATATGTATTTATTTATTTTGACAGCCGTCCGTGGTCGAGGGATAAGGCTCTAGACTTCAAATCTGAAGGTCGCGGGTTCGAACGCCGGCTTCACGCCGGGTTCGACGCCGGCACGCCGCGGCGTCCGCAAATAATTTTTATTGGATTAATTTGTGTTATTTAAGCATTAAATAAATTAAAATCGTTTATTTGCGGCACGTTCCAGGGTGGAAGATACTATCAGTTCACCCTGGTGTAAGACCACCATTCAGAATTGAAACGTTCCTTGAAATGGCTTTAGCCGTGTTTGGTGACCAAATCTGAATAGCCAGGTACTTTCCGTCCTTCCTCTTTCACAACTCCGCACACTCCCCACTACCTTCAGCCCCATGACATATCCTAATTGGGGATGCCATTGTCTCATTGGCTCCAGACGGGAGTAGTAGGGACTCTCGCGCGGTATTCATATAAAAAAAGTTATAGCCAACTAACTGACCAACTACCCATCACGTCCCCAAACACTCCTTGCCTCATTCACATTCATACATCGTCTTATCTTATTACTCATTTATTACATTACGCTTCTATTATTCTCACTCTTGACCTTGACATGGACCGACTCAAGTATCTAGTTCACTTGATCATGCCACGTCTTCCTCGGGCGTACCTGACTAATTCTGCATATATTTTCTTTACCCTCCTTTCTTGGTTCATTCGCTCTTCAAGCCTTAACCATCTAATCATCAATCTCCCCTATGCTGAGGTAATTTTTTATATTGCGACGGAACATTCTCATTTGAAAACAAAAATCTTTCGTCTTACCCCGCGCTAAACGTTTTCCCGTGTTCCCCATTTCGAGATAACAAATTTAACGCTTGACTGGAAAAGTAGGCAAGTCGAGAATTCGCTTCACTCTTGACTATTTGACTTATACATAATGTATGACTTGGGCACGTTCACTACTTGGAATAAATAACAACGCATCAGCCACTGAACACCAAATTCTCAGAAGTGAAGAAGACATGCTTTCAGTATCGCCCTGGTTAATGACCACGATTAAAAATCAAAATGATGCTCGAAATGGGTTTAGATGTGTTCAGTTACCAAATTCTGAAAAGCCAGGTATTATCATCCCATCTCCTTACCCTCCCCAACCCCTTCAGCCTCACACATACCCCAATCGGGGATGCCATTACCCCACTAATTACGGTTAGTTAGGAGTAATAATAATAATAACTCTTGTTGTCGCCAATTCAAATAAGACATTTGTACTCCTAGGCCCTAGACAGGCCAATGAATAATTTGACCAATTTCATCCAAAGTGTGGGAATTTGACCTAACTTCCGGCACACTTGATACGTCTGCAACACGTTTCAATCGGCTGACTGATTTGAAACAAGACCTGCTTTAAAAAGTTTGATCAATTTCGCCCAAAGTTGAGGAAAGGAAAAGTTTAGCTTACTTAGGCGGCATGGCCACGCCCGCAATACACTTTTATCTGTTAATATTTTCAGTGACTAAAGCGGTTTTACTAGTTCCCCTTTTTAGAAATTTTAATTATCGGCAGCGAGAAAAATAACGCATTAGCAAAAGTGCTCGTAAAAATAATGTAAATGTTATTGTTAATTCTTATTGTAATGCTTTCTCTCGAGAGATAGAGCATGCTTCGTTTAAAGAGATAAATGGGTCTAACACCGAGAGTTGTGGGTGTTACTATTAGAGCTCTGGAGCACGTTCTGGCGTTCAGGTAATAAAATAACGTATCGATTCATGCATTATCGTGATGATTGGTGAATGATGGAGAACAAACACCGACATACCTACATGTTGTCCGGAAACTAGTGGTATAAGCGGGAAGCGGGTGAGTCTACATCACATTTGGATTAAATAAGAAGTTCATAATTGATTGAAAAAATAAAACTTAAATATTAAAATAGTTCATTATTATATAAAACAACAGAAAGAATAACATAACATGTCAGCAAAATTATAGAGTTAAATATTTATTCAGCTATCAACAATCAAAGATGTCTTCTTTTGAATTAATATAAGGTATTAATAAAAGGACGATAAATCCAAAAATGAGTCATTTTTCTCCGTTTTCTTCTCTTTCGATCAGCTTCGTCGAAATATTTCTAAGAAAATAAGTGTTAGCGTTTTTTGCGACGTGCATTTTAAAAGGCTTTTTTCTGAAAAGTTAAAAATATATTAAATCCAATTATTAAAGAAATATACAAAAAATGCCAATTGTAAAAAGTTATAATTATAAGTCTACAAACACAGCGAATATGTTTTTTTTTTAAATTAAAAACAATTTAACATTCTGTCTTAAATGTTTAATTAAACATTCTGTCCTAAATGTTTAATTAAACATTCTGTTCGAAATGCTGTAAACAGCATTTCGAATTTTCGTGATAGATATTATTGTAATTATCACGTAGTCTCAAGGGAGAATAATCAAGGAAGAATTTAGTTTTTCCATTTTGTTTTCGTTGATCCGTGAATAGGACAGAAGAGCGTGTGGAGCGCGCATAACTGAATCTTTTTTTAAACAACTCCGATACAAGATACAAGAATAATACATTTACATCGTGTTTCTTGTGTTGTTCTTTACTCTATTACTTCAACGCATCAGTAATCGTCCTAAATATGAACTGTATACTGTTATTACACTATGCAAAGAGTGTTCTACTACATATTGCTTGTATCTTTCATGCACACGAATACATTTATTCATTTACAGACAAATAGTCTATTAACAATATAATAATAACACGCATAAGAAACAGAGATCCATTGAATACCTAGTATATTAATATTTTTCTTATCAGCATCCAATTCAAAACTGAAGGGTACTTCCAGATAGCTGACAGGAATGTCTTCTAGTACTTCAGGATAGTTACTAGACCATTTTCGTAGTTCAGTGAAAGGAGAGCTCATATAAAAGAAGAGCAATGACAATACATAATATAAAAATTACATATCTACAGAAGATAACTATATACAAGTCAAAGCATGAACAAGGATTTAAAAAATTATCACATTATGGCCCAGTATATCAGTTAATCCGCTTCCGCGCTATGTACGACATTCCTCGCTCAACATTAAGCGGGCTAAATCTGCCGCTCAGGCTTTGATAAGCCGCAGGATAGTTACTATTTTAGACGTCGAAGCACATCGAGGCGCTGTCAATCAAGTGTCAAATCTGACATCTACGACAATCTACGTAAATAATATTGAATACATCCCATCGAAATTTACGTAGGTAATTGCCTAAATATGTACTATTATATTCATCGAGCGATTAGGTATGCCGATGTTATTAATTGATGGTTATTTTTAAATATTTTGATAAGTTTGTATTCAGCGGTTTTGCATGAATAGTCCACGACTCTGGCAAACAAATACTATTTAAAAATTAGTGTCCTCGCATGTAACACCGTAATGATTGAAGTGGGAAACTATAAAAAATCAACCCGCCTAAAAATATTTTAGGTTGATGAAATAGACTGTCGTAAACATTTTCAAAGATCGCGTTCTCTCGACGATAGTGGAATGCGTAGATATAGCACTCACGCAAGTACTTTACAAAGAAAAAACAAACACGTTCCTCTATTAAAATCATAGACAATCCGTGTAATACTGGTTATATCTAGGCTTGCGACCTATATACGGATTAATTCCAAGCTCAGTGCCCATGTGACAATACTACGCCGTGTCTACACTCAGGTCTAGTTCCTCGCTTCCTCCTTCTCCTGAATTACCCGTGAGAGTACTAGTAGAGTACCGACAGAGGGAGAGCGGGTACAGTCTGACATTTAGTAGACAAAAATTGGTAACGCTGCAGTCGTTTAAAAGACTTTAAATTGAAACATCAAGATGACTCAAGGAAAATTAATGAGATTAAGCTCAATTCCCTCAGGTCATATGTCTGAGAGACAGCATCATTAAGAAAAGGCAGGAGAGATTGGTAAGGATAAAACTCAACTTTTCCAAGACTTTCAAGTCCCACCTCTAAAAAATACATATCTGAAAAATACACTGCTTCTAATATACAAAGATCATTGTAAGAAGTCGCACCATGCCACGGTACGTGTTGAGAGCAATAGACAAAACACGGTGGGTCGCTTATGCATACCAGTTTTGCACAACACTACTACACGTACAATGGAGTTTAATCAACTAGCAATACAGCTGAGATTAGAATCTGACTAAAATAAATTGTCTTAAATAAATTAGCTAATTAGAATCACTCAATATCACTAATATCAATTTTTAATGTATTAATTTTATATCCACTAATTGCGTCTTACGAGCTGTCAGCTTACGAGTAATTTGCGACATGTCCGATGCAGTTGCTAACCAGTTTTAGTTTGGTTTCGGTTTATCCATGTGCGAAGCGCTTTAATTTTAAAAAACAAAGTGAGTAGCTTGGTGTTTCCATAGTAATGATTCATGATTTTTTTTAAAAGTATTATACCAAGCTGTATGGGGAGTACTGCGTACTTGTGGAGCGTCCACACATAATCCAATTCCATCTGATCAAGCTCTGTTGTTTTGTCCCACTAAATCAAATTGCCCCATTAACGTACATTGGGTAAGTGCGGCCAGTGGCGCGGCGTAGAAACACCACCCCTATTTACAAACTCAAAGCGTTGCGTAATCTACGATTCGCTTTAGGAATAATAGGATGGGGCTCAAAAAGCATCAAATCATGCAAAACAACTGGAGATAACTCAGAATTGCATCATAAAGACCACAAGAGCGATTGACTAAAAGAGCGCTGAGAATAAAAGTTTAAAAATGCTTGCTACACAGGGAGGATCCAATGAGAAAGATCGATCGGAGGTTAATGACGACGGTAAAAATAATTTTACAATATCTGAGTGAATTTGCTGATGATGCGGTGCTGATTGCTAACAGTATAGAAGATCTGCAGTCTCTCGTGTCTAGGATGAACGAAGTATGTATGAAAAAGGAATTAATTATGAATGTAAGTAAGTCTAAAGCCATGGTGTTTGAAAGAGAGAGTCAGAAAACGTCGTGCAATATAGTTGTGAATGATGAATACTTGGAGCAGGTGGATGAGTTTGTATATTTGGGAAGTATGTTTACGAGAGATGGGAAGGCTGATAGGGATATCGAAAGAAGGGTGAATGCAGGTAACTCCATTAATGGAGGATTGAACGCCGTTGGAGCCAACAAAAAGTTGTCCACAGAAGCGAAGCTAGCAGTCCACAATGGAGTACTGGTACCTACCCTGATGTATGGCAGTGAAGCGTGGAAATGGCAGAGAAAGGATGAAAGTAGACTGAATGCTGTAGAAATGAGATCCCTGAGGCGTATGTGTGGTAAAACCATGTATGATCGTGTGAGGAATGTGGAGATCCGAAAAGAATGCAAGGCTGATGTGAGCGTAATAAGTAAGATTAAGAAAGGGACGCTTAGATGGTTTGGGCATGTTGAGCGAATGAATGAAGAAAGGAGTGTAAAGAGAATTTATGACGCGGATGTGAACGGTAGAAGAAGCCGAGGACGCCCAAGGAAGACGTGGCACGATCAAGTAAATCAGATACTTGAGTCGGGCCATGTCAGGAGTCAGAATAATAGAAGAGTATGTATGAGAAGATGTATGAATGTGAACGAGGCAAGGAGTGTGTGCCAAGACCGAGTTGTTTGGCGGTTCGTCCTCTCTGCCTACCCCTGCGGGGAAACGGCGTGATTGTTAGTTAGTTAGTTAGTTAATATTGGTAAGATACATGTAATGGTGTTCTGTGACCTCACAATCTTTTCGGCCGCTTGCAAACATTAACGTTTTAGAAGCTTACATATTCAGTACTATTCAGTATTTTTCAAAACTTCAAAATCTATGTTCTCAGCATTCTCTATTAAATATTAATATGACACATCTGTAAATAACATGAAATTTCCTTGTAGAAAACTACCCCAGCAAGTGTGTAATATTGAGACATATGAATGTGATCGAATAAAATTCTTTATTAATATTTTTTTCCTCAATTTTTTCTTATTAGTACTAGCCCAATTTTACCAGTTCCATTGATTGCACACTCCTGTTACATGCCTACCTTTGTGGGGAAATAGCATTAGAAAATGGTTAGCAATTTTATTTTGGGGGCCAGACCAGTGCATAAGAGGCTTGCCCGCATTGCCAGGGACTCGCTACGCCACTGGGTGCTACACTACAGAGGCACTCAGTCCATACCTATTTTAGTAAAGCAAAACCACTATGCGTAGTGTTATTGTTACACAGCACACAGATATTGGGGGACCAATCCATCTAGGTGATCTAAATATAGACTACATTCATCACGAACTACCTAGGTATTAAATATTAAGGACACTTCCTTCCCAGTAGAGTTAGGGTTGCCAGATGAACCACATTCTAAAGGATATTGGGGATATTTAAAACAAAATATAGCACAAAGAGATATTGGGGGACCCACCCAAGCTAGGTGATCTTGCTTGCGCCAAAGAGTATAGAAGTACAATGGTGTACCCTATCACCTATGGTGTACCGCAAGGCAGTGTATTAGGCCAACTTCTCTTTCTTTACTTCACGTTCTGCAATTTGTATACTGGTGATGCTATAATATCTTTTGTCGATGATACGGTTATCGTATTTGAAGATGAAAATTGGAATTCAACCATTGAGAAAAAAAAAACTACAGCATAAATAAAGTAAAATACTGGTAAGATTAATATGATAATGTTATCATTGGCCACCTTTAAAACATCTGTTAACAAGATTTAAAGCTCCATATCGTGTTGATCTAAAAAGGTATTATAGTAATGTATATGTATGTAATGGAATAATTACTTGTTGAGTGTAGGTAATATACTCAACAGAATGTAGTCTTAATATTAGTAAAGCATTTTATGTTATCAATGCTGTGTTTGTCTTTAATAATTTTTTGACCAATTTTCTTTAATTCAATTCAATTTAATTCAATTTTCAATAATTTTCTTTGACCACCATAACACGGGCATGTGCCTAGCGTTATGGTCGAAAAATTCTCAAAACATGTAACTAGAAATTTAATAAATAAAGAAAAATTTAAAAAAAAAATATGTGCTAGTATCAACCATGCTTATTTTACGTTAACCAAATCTCACTCAATACTCTCTTGACTTACTTACCATACATAATCAAGATGCTGAAATAAAAGTAGATGAATGTTCTTGTATTCACGATACATTCTGTCAATGTCCTTGCCTAGATCGAACGGACCATATCAAATACCTTGGTCTTACATTTGATCAATATCTTAAGTGGAATACACATTGCCTACTTATCACGAATAAGCTTAGAAAACATGTTTATTTCTTCAAAAACATTAGAAACATACTAGATTCCAAATCTATGAAAATTGTTTATTACTCTCTTTGTCAATCAATCATTGAATATGGAATAATCGCATGGGGAGGTGCAACACTATCAGCTATAGATTCATTATCGAAGGCACAAAAATTAATTATGAAAGTTATTCTTAAAGTTCCCATAATAACAAGTACTGTAGATACATTCAACAAATTCCATGTATTAGATATTCGACAAATTTACACAAAAACTATCTTAACTCATCTGTTTAAAAATAAAACACATACATTTTATAAAAATACCCAAAATATTGTAAACACGCGGCACAAAACCAAAGAACTCATACAAATACCTAAAACAAACACAACATTTGGTCAAAGAAATTTCAAATACATTGCGTCTAAAATATACAATAACCTACCTGACAAAACAAGACAATCGAATAATATTAAAAAATACAAAATCCTGATCAAACAATGGATCATCGAAAAATGTCGTGCAATAATTAGTCACCTCACCCAAATATAATCGTATATCTCATTATTGTTACCACTACCTATCAACCTGAAAATTTTGTCAAATATTTTTGCTTTATTGAAAAATGTACTTTATATTATAATTAGAAAATATTTGTAAACTAGTCTGTCTCGACACAGGAGTTCCTAGTGAGACAGGCAAGGCCAAAAAAAAATGTAAACCTTATGATATAGATTCAATAAATAAATAAAAAATACATTTATATTCACAGAACGTTAAGATGCCTACATCAACCACATAATAATTGCTAAAACCTAAAAATGTTAATCAAAATTCAGTACTTTTGACGTTAACAGCTAGTCGTACCGTTTATTATTACTCATAACGATTCTGCTTAGTTGTCGATATGATCATGCTTGCCACCTGAGGCCCTAGCACACTCGCTCGATAACGATCGATAGGATAACTATCGGTAACTTCTCATCGTTCCCTAGGACAACTGCTCATCGCTAACGTACAAACAACAGTTGATGTCGAATATGTTAAGGACACTTAGTCATTGTGAACTGTCACTAATTCGTTGGCGATCTGTAGTCATGCTAGGGAACGATGAGAAGTTACCGCTAGTTATCCCATCGATCGTTATCGAGCGAGTGTGCAAGGGCCTCTGATAACCCTACGCAAAACAGAGACAGAAGGTAAATAGAACAATTCTATCCCGTCATAACTAAATAATGATCTAGGCTTAAACGGGTAATAAATATAATAGCCATGTACCAAATGGAACTGGTTTAGTCCTGAATTCGAATGAACATTTTTTATAGTATAATCAGCTACGACCTCTTTGTGTTTAGTTAAGGACGATTGTAAACAAAGGATAATCACAATGTGTAGGTTTCACATTCATTTATGAAATTGAGTCACTGTACGGACACGGACTACAGACTACACGAGTCAGCGCAGTTTCTACTACGCCATTTATTATAAGAAGACGCCATACTAAAACTACTTAATAAAGAAGAAGTCGGGGAGTCCGAGAAAGACATGACACGATCAAGTGAATCTATCATTTTCACAGCTGGAATACGCTTTTGCTGCTTGGGCCCTATACCAGCAAAAATACATAGAATTACTAGAACAAATTTTTAAAATATCTAAGACATCTTTATAGGAGAATGCACGGTGAAAAAAAATGGGTTACTACGACATACACGCATTTTAAAATCCAATTTAATTCGATTATAAGCCAAATGATGAAGTATCCATAAAGTCAAAAACCTTTCACCTTCACCTTCACTGCCCGCGACATTGTAAATAACTAATTGTGTAAAGGGTAAGTAAATTCTTATTTCTAAGTTTTTGTAAAGGTTACTTCATGAAAATTCTCCAATCCTAAATTCTCAAGTCTTTCAAAATAAATATTAACTCAACTTTGTCATTATCTTTTTATACATTGTAATACCAATAGAGATGGGGCAGCAAATGTAAAAAATGTAATCATACAACTGAAATAAAGTACCTCGGTGTAATTGTAGACCAACATATGAAATGGAACAGACACATATGTGAACTTGTTAAGCGCATTAGGAAATGTATTTATATATTTATTAGATTAAGAAATATTCTCAAGGTAAATAATTTAAAAAAGGTGTACTATGCACTAGTACAGTCAGTAATTCAATATGGAATTATTGGATGGGGAGGTGCATATAAAAAAATTGTAAACCCTGTAAATGTGGTTCAAAAACTAATTATTAAAGTCATTTTAAAAAAACAACCTACATTCCCTTCTGCAACATTGTTCAAAATTTTCGAAGTTCCAAAAATTGAAGATCTCTATAAAAAAGACTCAATATTACAAATATTCAAAGATAAGACATTAAAAAATAATAAAGTTAACTCATCGTTGAGACGTAAATATAATATCCAAATTCCATTATTTTCTACTTAACAAATGCAAAATAATTATGTATACAAAGGGATAACTTACTTCAATAGCCTTCCCGAAGAAGTAAAAAAAATAAGAGATTTAGCATTATTCCAGAAAAAGATCAAACTATTCTTAAAAAACTGTATGCAATAAAACCATGTAACCTTAATCCTGTAATTCAAACCATCAAATATTGTATAATGTCGTCCTTAATCTAGTACTTAAGATATTATATTAATTATGGACTAAAAATTGTATATTCTTACATAACACCTACACCAAGCTCAAGAGCCAGTTCTCTTAATTGGTGTAGAAACCAAAAAAATGATGTTTTCACCTTTTTGTTATACCTTTTTATTATATTTTTGTTTTTATTTTAGTTATTCTATTGTTAAACAATGATTAAAATGTAAAATTGTTGTGTGTAAGAGGTGAAATAAATTGAAATAAATAAATAAAAAAAATAAAAAAAATGTAAAATCATGCAATGTCCAGTGTTTTAAATATAATGTCCTCCGCGTGTAAATTCGTGTCTTTTCCAAGCATAAACTTTCTAATTAAAGTGTGATTCGGAAGTGACTTGCCAGTTAAGTATGTTTCTAATTCAAAATGACGCCACAAAGTGATTTTGCGAAGTTTGAAGAAATAAGTATGTTTCTGTTTCTATTTGTAAATAATAAACTTAGATAGAGCCTTAGAACTCATAATAAATTGTACAGCGCCCTTGAGGTGATTCTACATCCTCCACAAATCGGCCCTCTACAAGTTATCCAATTATTTTTATTATTATCACGATGCATCTGGTTCTGTGAAATCCATATAGGATCTCGGAATCACATTTGATCCCAAACTTACCCTTTCAGATCATACATTGGAGTTGGCATCATCGCGTTAAAAACTTCTTTGATATGTAATAAGAACAAGTAATCAGTTTTCCAAGCCCGAAGCAATGACATCAATGTTCAACTGCATTATACGCTCAAAACTAGAATACGCTTCTGTTGTTTGGACTCCATACCATACCATATCAGCAAAAAACATAGAATTACTAGAAAAAAGGACTAAGGTATCTTTATATGTGACTGCATAGTGAATATCCGTGACTTATGCATCACGTGGATTTGCTCTCTGAAACGCGCTACGAAAGTCTCCAATCTAGGAGGAATGGAAGGAACTTTTTAAATAATAAACTATTTTATTCACAGCCTGTAATGCCATCATTTGTTCG
The DNA here is from genome assembly GCA_951813805.1 of Limnephilus auricula. Classification (NCBI taxonomy): domain Eukaryota; kingdom Metazoa; phylum Arthropoda; class Insecta; order Trichoptera; family Limnephilidae; genus Limnephilus; species Limnephilus auricula. The sequence goes on from OX638410.1 coordinate 149,271, forward strand.
TACCGAACAACTACCGCCAGGTTCCATACCACGACTTGTTCTGTATTCAACTTGGCAGAATAGATGTTCTGGCCCAGTATAGCATGACAAGAGGTATGGTGCTGCTATGCGATATCTCCAGGTCTCTTGACATTTTCAACATTGGCCTTGAAAGTTTCAAAAGAGTCATTTTAACCAAGAACTTTAAAATGTGTTATTGTTAAAATTTTCATTTATATATTGAAAGTTATATAAATGATGTCACGTACACCTAAGGACTTTCGATTTTAAAATTGAAATAAAACAAGTTGTTTGTGAGATATTAACTCAATTTTTTTATTATTTGAAAATATATTTTATGGAAATAAGTGTGTAATACAACGTCGATCAAATTTCTGCCGCGGCTTTGCTTGGTGGCACGTTTTCGGGGGGTCCAATTTTCAATAACTTATAAATTTGGCTGAATTTGCTGGATGGCGTTTGTTATGTTGACTTTGAGGGTATGTTTGCAGTTTATTCACATATACTTGCGATTCAGATAGCACTAAACGTAGAAGTCTAAAGGCGTTAAATCGCACGATCTCGGTGGTCGTCGTCGTTCACGCCGTGTTAAGTTCACGTCGCTGTCGCGCAAGATAACCATGTCTTTTTTAATCAAATCTCAAATTTGATGATTTACACATGCTGTTCAACTCTGCAACCTTCCATGATGATTTGGCATATACTTATAAACAATTGACAATAAATTTGAAAGATGTCATTTTAACAACACGTCTGCTATAACCTAACAAAGTACGAGCGTCCCTATTGAAGACACTGTATATTGTAATACACATTATTATAAAAAATAAAATAAAAACTTGAGTTCGGCTTGAAGTTGAGAGTCAGAATAACAGAAAAGTGTGTATGGATGTGAATGAGGGAGTGTGTGCCAAGACAGAGTTTTGTGGTGTTACATCGTTTCAGCCTATATCCTTGCGGACAAACGGTTAGTCATACCATACACGGTGTCCGGAAAACAGTGGTACAAGCAGAAAACTGGTGAATCTGCATCAAATTTAGAGTCGATTTTGTAGCATAAAATTTTGTATTGAGTTTTCGTTTTCGAGTAAATCGAGTCCGAGGTAGGAATTTTTTGATAATATTTAAAAATCATTCTATTGGTTTTAAAATCAGATGTTGAATGTATTTTAAAATGCGTCAAAGCTTAGACTCGACTCCTCTCATTTTTTTAACCCTTTTGGTGCCGAATAAAATTTAAAAGCTCAGATCGAAAATAAAAGTTTTTTGGGTTGATGTAGATTCTCCAATTTTCCCACTACTACTACGAGTTTCCAAACATTGTGTACATATTAAAATTTTAAGAAAATGTAGTTAAAAAATCATCTGATTATCGCACTACATCGCACAAATATAAATAGGGTGGCGTAAATAAAATCACATAGATAAGTCGTCTCAATGTGACTTAGTTGATAATGGCCTTGAACACTGAAACAGCTATCACTATAATAAAGCTAAAATATTTGTAGAATATAAAAAAAATGTAGTGTGTCCTTAAACTTTAAAAAAATTAAACAATCAAAAACAAAGTTTTTTTTATACTATTACATATTGATATTCAAATAACTTTTAAACTAAAAATAAAATGGTTTGACTGAGGATTGAAACTTTCTTCCCAGGAACTGGAGTCAATTTTTTTCAATTTTCTACCAACCGAGCCAAATCCCGATTGGATAAAACCGACATTAATTGCGTACCTATATTAACTGCTGTAATGTCAGTGAATTTCAGATAAATGCGGATACACGTATATGTGTGTGATTGCCACCAAAAGCTGAAAGAATGCATTGTTATCGAGAATGATTCTATCTGCCGAGTTTCAGCTCGATCAGATGTCGGGAATGGGTTAATTTACATTTCCAAGATTTAATTTCATTCATTCATTCAGTGAAGAAAACCAAAGTGAAATTCAAATACCTAGATGTATTTAAATTAAAAAAATAAACGGAGTTCTACGAATTAAACACAAGAACAATAAATAAATGGTTTTCCTATATAAATGACTGAGGCAAAAGTCAATTAGATTAGTTTAATGACGCTCGATGATCCTTTGTCAATAAGTCAAACATGTCAAATGTATACACGTGGATGAAACGTGCAGTGATCAATATACAGTAAACACTCGAGCTGCTAGTGGAATTAGTTTTTTTTCATTAGCTCTACACAGGAGCTGATGTAAAAAATTGGGATGTTGTGTGGAGGGTCTTTTTAAGAAAGGAAGGAGAGGATGTTCTGGGAAGGATCAAGGAAAATGTGTAGTAAAGACGTGTGTAGGAATCTGCGGATTGGCGTCAGTGACGGACGTATGAATCTATCCCCTCCACTGCGGTTCTGTTGGAGAGGTCAAAAGGTCTCCCTCAACCAGTCTCTCCGGATCCGGCCTGCCACGCAGTTTGGTGGGCGCAATAAGTCGACAGTTGCCGGATAAAAACTGAGTAATGAAATTAACATTGACACACACACGCCAATTGACGGGTGAGAAGATTTTCGAACCATTCGAGAACCGCCAATCGGCGTAAAAAACAGATAAACGGTTAATGATAACATGATAACTCAGAATCAAGTCAACTCAACACCTCTTTGAAAAGTCATTAAGACCTAAGTGTTTTTTTTTAAATACCCCATAACCTAACACAACGTATCATTTTTAACCAATTTTTCATCACTTTTCAAATGAGGTGTTGAGTTGAATTCATTCTGAGTTATCCGGTCACCACTGAAACACCTCATGACGCAGGAAAATTTCTACGTGTTACAGGTAAATCTCTCAGGTTTTACCGGGTAAATCGTAGTGTTTAACGAAATGATGTTGTAAATTGTGGTGATGAAATTGAGAGATCGTATGCATGAAAGAGACAGCATGTATGACTATATAAGGGATGTACTTTGTCCATTGTAGTCTCTTCACTCGAAAGCCTTTGTCCATTGTGGTCTCTTCACTCGAAATCTCCATTAGATATACATTGTATTACTAGTCACCATATGTGCTCATTAAACTGTATAATAAGAATCAAACTCTCGTCATTGAAATCACCCATACTAAATCTGTGGAAGCACTCGACCAGTAGAACCTTGCAGCACCCTAGGTGCAAACCCACCACATAAATGTTTGAAAAGGTTAGGTTAGGTTAGATTTTAGATTAGATGTTTAAAAAAGTTAGGTTAGGTATTTTAGGTTAGTTTGGTTAGATTATGTTAATAGCTAGGACACGCTTCAAATTCGAAATTTTTCATAATCATCCTAGGATTTACTTAATTATTATAGCGCTAGCGCAGACTCGTGAAAAATCACCGATAATTTCTTGACGAATCAATCCAAATTAATATTCGAATGTTCACCGTAAATCAAATATTTTATTTATTCATTTTATTTTATTTTTTATTTTTATTTATTCATTTTCAACGCCCTTACGAGCTTTTACATAGTAAGTGTATGATATGGTATATACAGAGGCACAATGTTTGGATAAAAAAGAAAGATCAACTTAAAATATGAACATTACATAAATAGTAGGTATGAAGGTAAATTAAAGTGAAAATAATATATTATAGGAAAAAGAAAGAGTGAAAAAAAAAACTAAACAGAATCCATTTTTTCAATTGTAGACAGCATAAAAATGTAGGTTAAAATAATTTTTTTTAGCTGAATAATATGTGCTACAGAAAAAGAATGGAGAGGAACAAGTTTTTACATTTTACACAGATAAAAAAAAAAATATATATATCCGACATCTCTTATGTGATGCTCCAATTTTAAAAAGATATGCTACATAAAAATACCCTTCAGTTATCTCTTAAAGAATGGTAAACTTATATTAAATATGTCGATACCTGGGGTGAATTTGTTTGCAAGTGTGTGAAAGCGATGAATCGGTGCGTGTGTATGGTAGTTGGTTCCAGAATTATTGTTACAGAATAATATATTTTGCCTAGTTGCTCGATTAGGTACCTTGAAGTCGATGAGATGGAGGAGTTCAAATTTGTCAAGTTTGGAGTGAATAATTTTAAACAAAAAAGTAAAGTCATTTATTTTTCTTCAAATATTATTAATATCGGGAGGCATAACGGTCCGGTACATTAGTATGACTTGAAATTTCCTACTAGTAACTAGTAACCCAGAAAACAAGTTTTTGTGCATTATAATTCATTTGGTTGTGTTAATGAGTAATCTGAGAATTGTACCAGATGGAGGGAACACTTGTACATACATATAACTGCACACTCAACTCAAATTTAAATTTTTTGAAGATGTCTGACTAATACAATGGACCGCTGATGATCCGCTTCCCGGTTAAGGAAAACCCGATAAATCGAGAGTGTACTGTATTATCAGATAAATAGTACGGCCAACCTTCTCTGACGGCTATTGCAAAGGTCTGTAATTAGATACTGACCGCACATCTTCCGATTGTACAGTCCACGTGACGCCACAATCACAGGCACGTGGACCTCAGTAATCTCCTGCCACCTTCTGGTCTCCTACTCTCCTGGGCACTGGTTATATTAACAGCCTCTTATTAATAGACTTTGTTACGTTATGAAACTGATGAAAGTAGAGAGGGGAAGTATATGGAGAGTAGGATAAACTAACTAACTAACCATCACGCCGTTTCCCCGCAGGTAGAGAGGACGGATCGCTAAACCAAAACACTCTTTGCCTCATTCACATTCATACATCGTCTCATACACACTCTTCTATTTTTGTAATTCTCGACATGGCCCGACTCAAGTATCTGATTCACTTGATCGTGCCATGTCTTCCACCGACGTCCCCTACATCTTTTACCATTCACACTTGCGTCATATATTCTCCTTACACTCCTTTCTTCGTTCATTCGCTCTACATGCCCATCATCTGAGGGTCCCTTTCTTCATTAATGGGGTTTCCTGGATTTACCCTTCTTTCGATATCTCTATCAGCCTTCCCATCTCTCGTAAACATACTACCCAGATACACAAATTCATCCATCTGCTCCAAGTATTCATCGTTTACAACTATATTGCACACTGTTTTCGTACTCTCTCTTTCAAACACCATGACTTTAGACTTACTTACATTCATTAACTAATTCTTCACACATACTTCGTTTATCCTAGACACGAGCGACTATTTGTATATAGATCTTCCATACTATTAGAAATCAGCACCGCATCATCAGCGTACAACAGGCAGAGTAGGATGTCATTCATATTTTTCTTTACGGCCTTAATTTGCTATCATTTTTTTTTTACTACCTCAAGACTGTGAATCTGTAAAGAACTAAAGCAGGCAATTTGACTGTCTAAAAACGGGAATTTTTCCTAGTTGGACAGTCAAAGCCTCCTTACAATGCATATGTATTTTTTTGTATCAAATAAATAAATAAGTATCTGGTCACAAAGCACGACAAAAGCCTTTTGAAGCAACTTTGACTTTTCATTTTTTTTATTTATTGTGTATAACCAATACCTCTACCATAGGTCACGCCAATTGGTTTGCTACGTTTGGTTGTAGGTTGAGGTGTTTCTAGGTTTTGGCGGAGGATGCGTCTGCCCACAACTGACAGGCCGGATCGGGAGAGATTGGTTGAGGGAGACCTTTTGACCTCTCCGGCAGGGCTTTCTCGGAATATCGCCTTGCACCGAAGTGGGAAGGATGGATTCATTCGTTCGTTACTCCTGGACACACTGACCCCAGATTCCTACCCACCCCTCATACCTTTTTCCCTCCCATAACTTCCTCTCTTTGCTTTCCCAAAAAACCTTCCTCACAGCATTCCCAAAGATGACATATGCGCTATAGGAATCGACCGTAATACTTGCATGTCTATTTAACAAAATTGTAGAAAAAACTTGTTATTAATATTTACGTACCTATGACACTCCTGAAAAACCAGTTCAACACTTCAAATCTTTTCCATCCTTCCAGTTGTTATCAAAATAAATCCAGTCCTTGTGTTTTTTTTTGTCATATCAAATAAATTAATTTGACCTTTCGGTGGCGTTCCAGGTTATAGATATTACATGTCTAAAATCACGTACCACTACGTGATATCAACTTCGTGGTCTTGACGATGCCATTGCATGACTGAAAGTACCTCTACTATATTTTTAAATAATATATTTAACTAAAATATAAATAATGATTGCAGATTTCCAATAATAGACGTCATACAATGGTTATGTAAGTATGTAGGATCTAGAAAGATGCGACGTGGATATCAATATGATAACATTATTCAAGCCATCATTTTTATCACAAATCCAAAGTTTCAATGCATTCGGCTCTTTGAATTTTCGAATCCTGTCGAACCACACCGTTTCTCCGTCGGGGGAAGACAGAGGATTGACCGCCAAACAACTAGGATTTGGCACACACTCCTTACTTACCTCATTCACAATCATACATCGTCTCATACATATTCTTCTATAAAATAAAACAATTATTTTGTTTATAACTACGATATATTTAGTTATTTTTAAATTTTTAATTTATTTTTATTTTTATTTATTTAAAATTCTTTTTTTACATAATTCAACATTAAGTCCCGTTAAACTGATTTATATCAGTTTGTCAACGGGTTCTTTTAACAATTACTTTTTAGAAAATTTAAACAGAAAAAATGTAATAAGCAATAATTGTTGAATGAAACACTAGGTATATATTGAATCATTTGGCGGGTAGGAGGTATCCCGCCGTAGCTTAATGGTAGAGCACTTGACCGGCAATCAAAAGGGTGCGGGTTCGAGTCCCGTCGGCGATATGTATCTTTTCTCGGAAGATTCTTTCAATATGGATGAGTGTTTCAGGCTAATAATTATTGCTTATAATATTTAAACAGGTACATAAAATATACACATTATTACATTATATATACATACATCCACATATTTTTACATATATAAAATAAAGAGCAGAGGAAAAACGAAAGAAAGAAAAAGAAAAAAGATTGTAATAATGGAAAAAACATTAACAACTAAATTTAGAAAAACGGAGGTTAGTACAAAAATATTCTTTCACATAACCAACTGGTTTAGCTTAAGACAAACATCAGCAATTAAACTGAGTTTAATTTTATACCATGATGTGATGCTTGTGTTAAGCGAAACCGACCGGTATTAAAAAAAAAATAATAATAAATTATGGTTATAAACAAAGTAATTGGTTTATTTCATAAAGTATGTCACACCACAAATTGAAACCACAAACTACCAAAACATATTAATTTATTATTTTGACTCTTGACATAGCTCGACTCAAGTATCTGATACACTTGATCGTACCATGGCGTCCACGACTTCTTTTAGCATTCACATTTGCGTGATATATTCTGCTTAGATTCTTTCTTCGATTATTCGCTCTATATGCCCGAATCTTCTGACGTCGTTTTCTTAATCTTACTCATTTACCTTCACCTTCTCAGCCCGCGACATTGTAAATAACTAATTGAATAAAAATGAAAACAAGTTCTCATTTGTGAGTTATTATTACATGTAATTTCATACAAATTATCCAACCCTAAAGAGTACTAAATTCTCCAGTCTTTCAAAATAACTTCAATTTATTAACTCCATTTTTAGTAGTAATATTTTTATAAATGTAATATGAAATTAATACGAAATGGTAGCAAATGTAAAATTGTGCAATGTCCAATTTTTTTAAATATAGGTCCTCCTCGTGCAAAGTCGTTTCTTCTCCAAGCATAAACTTTCTAATTAAAGTGTGTTTATCGGTCTTATTGACCTGCCAGGTAAGTATGTTTTCTAATTAAAGTGTGTTTATCGGTCTTATTGACCTACCAGGTATGTATGTTTTCTAATTAAAGTGTGTTTATCGGTCTTAATAATAACCTGCCAGGTAAGTATTTTTCTAATTAAAGTGTGTTTATCGGTCTTATTGACCTACCAGGTATGTATGTTTTCTAATTAAAGTGTGTTTATCGGTCTTAATAACCTGCTAGGTAAGTATTTTTTCTAATAAAAGTGTGTTTATCGGTCTTATTGACCTGCCCGGTAAGTATGCTTTCTTATTACAGTGTGTTTATCGGTCTTATTGACCTGCCCGGTAAGTATGTTTTCTAATTAAAGTGTGTTTATCAATCTTATTGACATGCCAGGTAAGTATGTTTTCTAATTAAAGTGTGTTTATCGGACTTATTGACCTGCCAGGTAAGTATGTTTTCTGTATCTATTTGTAAATAATAGATTTAGATAGAGCCTAAGAATTCTTAATAAATTGTACAGCGCCTTTGAGGTGATTTCTCCCAAAAACTACTCTACCAATTATTATTATTATTACATCAGCATTGCATTCTTTACGGATCTTCATATTTCTCACACGAACATACATGGTTTAAGTATTCAGTCTACTTTCACCCTTCCTTTGCCACTTCTATGCCTCACTGCTATACCTACATCAGGGTAGGTACCAGCACTCCATTTTGGACTGCTAACTTCGCTTTTTTGGACAGTTTTTTTATTTGAAGTAAGAAACAAATAAACTGATGATAAGCCCACACAATGAACTTCAACAACATAAGAGTTACTAAACTAGATATAGTACAATGTAAGTAAATGTAATAATATTAAATTTTCACATGTAGCAAACACTTTGTGGGAATAAATAATAACAATAAACACAATAATACTTTGTATTATATTGAGTAAAAGCGAAACCAGTCGGTGAAATAAATTAATAAAAACTAGGGGTTTTAAACAAAATAAGTGTTTTATTTTTATTTACATATGACGAACGACAAAGTGATTGGTTTCTACAATAACATAAAATTCTTACCTGGAATCCCAATAGTTGCCCCCCTTATTGGAGGTTGGCTATCATCGCCATATAAGCTTCTAACTGTGGAACATTTGCACTCGTTGCATAGATATTTTTTTAACATTAGTTCTACGCAGAAGGCCCTGAGGAAAATATGGGGATGCTGTAACGAGAGTATTTTGAGGAAAGGAAGGAGATTAATTTCTAGGAAGGATAAGGATATGTGGTGTGTAAAAATCCGGGGCTCAGTGTCACCAGGAGTGATGGACGTATGATTACATCCCTCCCACTGCGGTGCAACGCGATGTTCCGAGAAAGTCCTGATAAAGAGGTCAAAAGGTCTCCCTCAACCAGTCTCTCCCGATCCGGCCTGCCGCGCAGTTGGTGAGCAGATGCTTCCACCACCAAGACTTGGACAAACATCACCCCATGGGCACCCCTGCTAAACCAAACCACTTAGTATGACCAATGTCACAGCTTGTTTCATACCACCGAAATTAAATGTGACCATAAACATAATAGTCTTGTAGATCATACCTATCATAATTTAACCTGCGTGTAAAACCATCTATATAATTTTATTTGCATTATAATATTAATGTTTAATATTTAAAAGTTTTATTTCTATCTAGAAAATATTTTTCTTTATTTATTTTTCAGCTCACTATTATTTTTATATTTGTATTTAGTATTAGTCATCCTTAAATATGTTTTTTTTTCTGCTTTCTTATTTTTTCTTATTTATTACCATAGTTTTTATTATCTGTTTCCAAAAAATAATATTTTTTAGTTCTTATACGTATTATGTACACTACCACAGCACGGGCATTAGCCTAGTATGGTAGTTATAAAAATGTCAAAAACAGTAACATTCAAAAATTTATTAAATAAAAACAATTAAAATTAAAAATGGCAGAGGTGTTAGTTATCCAAACAGGTATATCAGAATTGTTGCTAAATTATTTGTCATTCCGATGTATCTGACATTGATCTCGGCAATGTAGGTAACTGGTAAGTGGCAAGATATCGGAGAGAGTGTCCTAGAGTGCGCCGGAGTGCATCCACTGCAGGTCTGGCTCTGGGGTCATTTCTCTCATTTGTCTTCGATACTGCATACTGCAATGCCACGCCATGATCGCTAAACGGTGTCACACACTCTCTTTTATCTCTCGCCGAGAACTGGTGAGAATGCATAATATATTGGAGTTTTATGAACCTACAACATTGTGAAGGCATGTATACGTTTTGCCAGTTGGTAAGAATTTGGGTGAGGCATTGTATAAATAAAATAAAAATATAGTTTTGTTGAATTTTCACAACGTCCAAATACTATTAAGTGTCCAAAATCATAATTCTCTTCGTCTGTACGTTATTTGCCGAACACTTGTAATCTCGACAAAAACTTGGTCTTTCTGATAAATAAATGAATGATTGAATCAGACGGCCACCGTGGTCGAGGAGTAAGGCTCTCGACTCCCAATCAGAAGGTCGCGGGTTAGATCCAGGCGTGCGCAAATAAATTATTTTTGATTAATTTGTGTTAAATAATGAATTAATTAAAAATAATATATAAGTAGTAGGTACCTATTTTATATTGTTTCAGAGTGGAAGACATTCTCAGTATCGCCCTGGTATAAGACCACTATTCAGCATTGAAACGTTGCTTGAAATGGCTTTAGCCGTGCTTGGTGACCGGATCTGAATAGTTAGGTACTCCACCACCTTCCTCTATCCCATCTCCTTCCCGTCCCCACTACATTCAGCTTCACAAAATACCCCTATTGGGGATTCCATAGTCTCACTGGTTCCAGTCGGGAGCTGTTGGGACTCTTGTTCGGTATTCATATAAATAAATGAATAAAGAAAACACCCCCACAATGTCACACCTTATCATTCACCATCATCAGTGGAAAGTTCATAATTGGCATAATTAACTTTCTTATTATTATACGATTGTATAATCTCAGATTTACTGTCACCTTTCCCTAAAATTAATAAATAAATAAAAATAATTTAAAACTCCCAAAAATGACATATAGGTACTCAAGGAAAATGGTTTTCTTCCCGTATGGAGGTAATGTAAATATACATATAATGAATTGCAAGCCTATAATTTGAAGCAATGTAACGGTTCACGGCGAGTTCATCGAAAACGAGTTCATCGAAAACGAATTTTGTATGAACTTTTTTTCGAAAACCTAACCTAACCTAACCTAACATAATCTAACCTAACCTACCTAACCTAACCTAACCTCACGTTGGTCAATAAATTTGCTTTCGATGAATTGATTTTCATGAACTCGTCGGTTACCAATGTAACATACGAAATGTGCACTTCGATGTTAAAATTGATTCAAAATAGTTGGGAACACACGCCCGGAGTCCCCTCTTACCCTGCAGTGGTCCATCCATTCACTACTCCACTACAAAAGCAAGAATCTCTTTAAAATGATTCTTCTGTCATCCATTGAAAGCCTACAATTTGAAGGAATGTAACATACGAAATGTGCACACATGTGGTGTATAAAGAAGGGTTCAAATTCGTTCGAAATAGTTGAGAACACCCGCCCGCAGTGCCCTCTTACCCTGTAGCAGTCAAGCCATACAGTACAGAATTACATAAGCAAGAATCTCTTTAAAATGATTCTACTCTACACAGCTACAAAAGGGTTTTTTGATGTTTTTTGTTTGGATCGTTCCAACTAAACAGCTGATGCAATTCAGGTACAATACCTGTTTATCAGCACAGGTAATACAGGTATAGCACCTTTCATCACCTTTGTACTTGTAATTCTATTATTAATGTCATCTGTTCGTTTGTTGAGGCAGGTAGGAGATATGGGAGCTCTATCCTTTATAACATTTTAGGTTCATGTTTATAATAGATTATGAGGGGTCGATCACGAAACGCTTCTGGGGGAGACTTTTGCTCTCTTTCTTGACTAAGGAAGCTTTGATATAATATTAGAGGAACCCCGGTAGACTTTATATAAAGTTCTAGCTTTTAGCCGCGTGCATGGTATTATGGAGAAATTACTACATAAACAATTTTCCCATGGGAATTAAATGTATTTCCTAGCTGAAAAGTAACTTAAGTCACTTCCCAGTTCTTCAATTATCCCTACATATAAAATCACTGCCGCTAAACTATATGAAATACACTCTGTTTTCAAACAAATCGTGCCTATCGTAATTTTTTATATCAATTTCATAACGCCAGAGCTCATCATTTATTTTTATTTTTATTTATTTATCTAAGTAAAGTTTCGATGCCTGTTTCACCAGGATATATACCTGTGTCGAGACAGACATAGAGGTACATAAATGTATACACAATAGTTACATGAATATTGTTAAGGTGAAATACATATTAATTTCTATATAATCAAAAGGGTAATTGAAAGTGTGTGTTAATCCTATAAAGAGGGTGATCTGAATGATGAAAAGATGATGATGAGTTTTACAAAATTCTCTTATTTTATTTCATTTATAGGTTTGGTCATGTGTAAATTGTATTTCTTGTCTATGTCCAATGTGGTTTACAGATGTTTGCAATAGTGGGCCGTCCTGTACTAGTAATTCATTTCTTAATTTCGTATTTGATTTTTTTGATTTCGATTAGATATATACATAGAAACCTTCGCGTGCGTGCGCACGACCACTTACCAAAGTTTTATAGCAATCGGATGAATGGTATAGGAAATAATTTCATAAAGGCAGAGCTCACCATTATATATAGAAACCTTCGCGGGCGTACGCACAACAACTTTTGCTGCGTATTACAGGTAGGTTATTCGCGAACCGAAACATGAATTGTGGGAAAGGAACGAAGCAGCCGTACACTAGGTAGGATTTTCCTTTGACTGACGAATATTTTGCATTGAAATGGCACTACAGATTTAAGAGCATTAAACGCGATGAAACTGAACTGTTGGTTTTGCAATATAATATGTAGGTACTTTAATTATTTTATGCTTGTGATTTCAACACAAGTCATTTTTACAATTTTGTGGGCGTTTTTTTCGGCGGTCCCGAAAAACAATGTCGGATATGCCAAAAATTGTAAATCGTTTTGTCAGATTATTTATTGGTTTAATTTGTTGATTAAAAAATCTGGATATTTGGAATTTTAATGAAATTAAATGTTATATTTCTTGATCTCAAAAACAGTAAAAATGCGGGAACGAACCTTTAAACAGCTCTACTGCAAAACTACAAAATCGTACATACGACATTGTTCTTCGGGACCGTCGATTTTATCAAATAGAAAAAAATCTACTTTGAAAAAGCTTTTGAAACGATTGTATCAAAGTGAATATTCTATCAGAGAGAATAAACGGTGTATATAGCAGATGTACAGTACACTGTACAGTCATAAGTTCCTAAGCTTTTTAAATTATAAACTAAAAATACCGAAAGAACAAAAAAACTACCCTTTTCTACTACGATTATCTAATCTACTAAATTTGAGTGACAGGAGAATTGTTTTTGATCTGATATTTCTATTTAAAATCTTGCATAATATAATTGATAGCCCCGAATTCTTATCGCTCATAAATCTTAATGTGCCAGCCAGAAATACAAGGTCAGTACTACCATTTTATTGTAGTAATACTGCGACCAGGGCCCAATTCAATATACCACTACAGAGAATTCAAAACTTGGGAAATATGTATTCGCACGTAGATGTATGGAATGTGTCGCTGATACAATACAAACATGAAATTATTAAATCATTCATGTCAGAATGTGAAATCAGACGTGTTTAATATTAGTTACTGTTATTTAAAAGATTCCATAATATTCCATATCTTGATGTAGCATATTCTTATAATGTAGGAGCTGTTGCACATATTTTTGTATTATTTCTATTTATCTATAATGTAAAAACTTGTTACTCTCTTTTGTTTTTCTGTATTGTAAACTTTTTCTTGTATTACTCATCTGTAAATTTCTAATATTAACTTACACTATATATTATGATTTTTATGCCATCTGCAATTTAAAAACTGGTTCCAGTTTAATTTATTTTTACTTTTTCTCTTTTATTTTAATATAATATTTTTTACTTACTTTTATACCTACCATTTTTATAATGTTAATTGCTATAAGTTTATATTTCTTATTTAAACATTATTATCACTGTATTATATATATATTACATATATATCACTGTATTATATACTTACTATGTAAAAGCCCATCAGGGCGTTGAAAATTAATAATAAATAAATAAATAAATAACAGTGACGGCAGTGGAAGGTATTTAGAAGATATGTACCTACCTACTCTATAAAAGGGTACTGTACAAGTCGACTCGGGTACAACAGGAACAGGGTTCGGGTGAAGTAGAATTGGGGCGAAAGGCAGTCATGTGTGACGATTACAACGGCCACCAGCCACTAGCGACTCGGACAGGTAGGCATGGTATACACGCTCCATAGGAAGTTGGGGGATTCTATTAAGTTCTGTTTTCAATTACCTTTGATCGTCCACCGCTTTCACACACAGCCCTACCGTACCAATTTTGGTTCCGAACAAAAAATATTTATAAGAAGGCATAAAGTTAAAAAAAATAACGTTGTCTACGGCGTTGTTACTGTACATATACAAGACTTTACGATTTAATTGTTGTCGTTGTTTGATTAAATTTTTTTATCAAAATGCACGTCACAAAATCGAAAAATACATATTTTAGAACGTAAATATACGTGCCTTACAATACTTTAACTTACTAATAAAGTTATTTTAAAGTTAAACTGATAAACAAGCATTTTCCATACATTAGAAATTGTTTATCAGAGGTGTAAATTTTAAAACAAGCTTATTAGTGAAGGAGTAAGAGTTTATGAAAAAATATGTTTTATATCAAACTAGCTGACCCGGCAAACTTCGTACCGCCTCAGAATCAATAAATGTTGTGTTTAATTTATTAGCTGTTCGAATTGATTCAAATTATGTCGACCAACGCACATTATTTGAAAAGCCGTTCCATATAAAATATATGAATAAATTATTTTCTTCATAATTATTTTTCCCGTGATTTTTCCGATGTTTTAATGGTTATTCTGTTAATCGGGACGGAGACAAATCCAACAAATCAAAGATCATGAAAATCGGTCCAGCCGTTCTTGAGTATTTTCTGGAAGAAAGTGATGATTGCGACCAAAAAAAGGAAAGTTTGCACAAAACCACCACTAAAGGCCACACTGATCAAGATTTTGGTGAACAAAATGGATACAAATTTATAATTTTCCGGGGCAACATTTTCAAAATTAGACATTTCTGAAATATTTCGATTATGACGAGTGGTCATGACAATGGAATATCGTCATCAGTTAACCTTCATTCTTCTTTATTATTTTTTTTTTTATTAAAGAAAAACAGATTTTTTTTCATGTTAACAATATACCTGCAAAGCTACTGCAAGTAGCTTGTCTGCAGGAAAACAGTGTAGACAGTAATTTTCCTCTTGTTTTGAAACACAAAATGAAGAAGAAATGAAGAAAAGCCCCGGAAAATTTTCAAAACGAACGACATCATCAGAATTTATGTGAGTGAGGTCATTTTTGGCCTTTACTGGTGGTAGTATGCAAATTTTGCTTATTTGGTCACATTCGTCATAACTTTCTTCCAAAAAGTCAGTTTTTGGATCACTCGCAAGCAATTGAAAAAGAATTTAAAAAAAACTTGTTAGACGCCTATAACCATACCGTTCGAAATTTGAACACATCCCCCCCCCCAAAAATATCAAATGAATATTGAAAAAAATATTTTTATAGTACTTTGTGATTTTTTACTGATGAAACCAAGAAAAAAATATTTTAAAAACATATACAAAAGTTTCAAGGGTATTTGGCTTTAGCAAGTGAAATATTTGAATACTTTTAAATGTAACTATAACTTTGTGGTTTACATTATTTAATTGATACAATATTATTTTGTTATAACTACTTATATATTTTATTAACGCTGACCGGTTTCGGAACGACTGTTCCTTCCTCAGGGCAAACATATAATGACTTCATAATTACAAAACAGTGGGTGAGTACGTATTACTAAGTGGTGTGGTAGTGGTGGGGGCGTGGCTAGGGATTAATGAATTGTTGAGGGAGGAAACAGAACATACATTGAAAGGGAACATATTATCTAAGATAGATATATATATAGAAATATTTAGAAACTCAACGGTTATTTACCTAATCTAACCGGTGACCCGTCTCTTGACCCCCGTAAGTTGGAAAATTCGTTATATATTCAATTGAATGACTTTTTTTTCTAAAGAAAAATACATTTTACCCAAAACGTTGCATTTAAAGCTGCTTACGAAATACAGCTTCAGATGCACCGGTGATTGAATATAAAACGAACCGAGACGAAATGGTTTTGATGGAATTAGGTGATTATACATACATGTAGGAAATACAAGGTATGCAAGGAAAAGCGATAACCAATCCCTTGCCACACTGTGTCTCTGTGAAGGAGCATGCTAACTACACCAATATAGTTTGACTGCGGTGCCTCCAGGTAATTATCGCCACAAGAAAATGATATTGTGTACTCCCGAGGTGGTCAAATTCCTTCATTTTACTTAAAAACGAGTAACAAAGGTAGTTCCAAAACTTCTTCTGTTTTCAAAACAAAGGCATAGAATTTGCACATTTTTCTTAAAATACACCAAACCAAAACTGTTTAACTCAACTGAAAATATTCATTAGATGTATCCTATAGATGACTATTTTCCTTTTAAACACCCTGTTGCTGATGATTATTTTAGGCTTCACGGTCGTGTGGTCAGGCCCAGTGGGCACCGGCCAGGATATAGGGTGTCTGGCCGACACCCGACACCCGAGACCGTGACGTCATTACTATTCCACAGGCTACCGTCTGTACATACCTAGTCAGTATCAGCCCAGGTTACAGCGAACATGCCTCATGATTCACGATTCATGCCACAAGCTCATTAAAGTTTAAAGGTAACAGCATGCGTCATAGCAGGTAATAGATCTAGTCAGATTACAATGCCAATTGTGGAGCACATGCCATTTGGCGATGCAATGCGAAGTAATGCAAAATCATGCAAAATCGTGTGTTTTGGTTCGAAAATTAAAATGCATGTAAGCACACATACATACATTTTATATACTGTTTTTTTTCTAACATGCCGTTTCCCCGCAGAGATAGGCAGAGAGGGCGGATCGCCAAACAACTCGGTCTTGGCACACAATCTTTGCCTCATTCACGTTCCACCCATTGACAAACTACTTAAAAGTAGTTTATTGGGACTTTTTCTCTGTTTTTTTTTATTTATTATGTTTTATTTGATATATATTATACATGTATTATAATTTGTTTTAAATGTTTCTTTAAATAAAACCAAAACAAAAAATACATCGTCTCCTACATGCTCTTCTATTTTTCTGACCCTTATTGGCCTTATTGACATGGCCCGATTCAAGTAGGTAGATATCCGATTTACTTGATTGTGCCATGTCTTCCTCGTGTGACCCCGACTTCTTCTACCATCAACATTTACGTCATATATTATCCTTTCCTTTCTTTGTTCATTAGCTCTACATGCCCAAACCATCTGAGAGTCCCTTTCTTAATCTTAATCATTACGCTCACACCAGCCTTGCATTCTTTGCGTTTCTACTTCACATTTTCATTTCACATATCTCCATATTTCTTAGAGGATCATACATGGCTTTACCACACATCTGCCTCATGGATCACATTTCTACAGCATTCGGTCTACTTTCATCCATCCTCTGCCAGTTCCATTCCTCACTACCATATACCAGGGTAGGTACCAGCACTCCATTGTGGACTAGTGTGTGCTAGCTTCGCTTCTTTAGACATTTTTTTTGTTACTGCCAACGGCGTTCTGTCCTCCATTAAGAGGGTATTACCAGAGAATACCGAAAATTAGTCATTTTTAAATCAAATTCTAGACGTATTGCGTCTTTTTTTTTACAAAAAAACATAAATTGATTTGGAAATAATGTTATTTTATCTGGTAAACTCTGGTATTGACTCTTTTTTACAAAAAAACATAAATTGATTTGGAAATAATGTTATTTTATCTGGTAAACTCTGGTATTGACTCTTTTTTACAAAAAAACATAAATTGATTTGGAAATAATGTTATTTTATCTGGTAAACTCTGGTATTGACTCTTTTTTACAAAAAAAACATAAATTGATTTGGAAATAATGTTATTTTATCTGGTAAACGAAATTTTAAAATTTTGAAAAACTAAGTTTATTTTTAATATACTAAGGTTGGTCGTTGGCAGATTTGTTCAATTTTCAAACGAAATATTGTATTATACAACACAAATTTCAAATTATCTAATCATACAGCAAAATAAATCAATACATAATCCAGTAAAAAAAAATCAGAATTTTAATTTTAGTTAAATTAAAATCATTAAAAAATGAATCCGAGAACGTGTTTTGTGACGAAAATACCTTAGTTGATCAAAATATACGTATATATTAAAGCAAGTTTTGAATGAAATTAATCGATATTAAATTTTAATTTAAAAAATTTGATACGGGGAATAATCGATATTTTTCATCGGAATCCTGTACAGGTGCAAGCATTTTAAAACTTTTATTCTCAGCCGCTGGTCAATGGCTCTTAATGGAGTTACCTGCATTATCCTTCTTTCAATACCCCTATCAGCCTTCCCATCTTGCGTAAGTATATTTCCCAAATACACAAACTCATCCATCTGCTCCAAGTATTTATCATTCACAAGTATTTTGCACACTGTTTTCATATTCCCTCTTTCAAACTCCACGACTTTAGACTTGTTTACGAGTATCGTTTAGGCGGTCCGCTCACTGAAGAGACTGAAACCAAACTAAAACTGGCTTATTGTTATGGTTTCCAACCAAACTTCCTACTCAATTTTAAGATTTCAATAATTATCTCAACTTGTTTACGTAGACGAAGAACAATCAGCTGCCATGTCACGCAACTGGCATGTCGAGTCGTAAGTCACAGCCTGCGTTGCCGTGGACAACGTTGTGTAGTGTGTGGACCATCATTTTACATACAGAGGGTAGCGAGTGTAGTAAACTGTATTTTTTTTCAGTTGCCTCGTAAGCGGAGGCAGTAACTCAACACAATCAAATTAGTTCGAAGTAAAGTGTATTTTAAGTTTATTCATAAAAATTTCATTCTTTTTTCAGCATTTGCTTCTTTAGGTACTTTGTTGGGATTATTATTATCATTTGTCTCACTCTATTAATAGCTAATCTTTTTGAATTTGAAGTAACTGTTGCATTTGTTGATAGATTCTATGTAAATAAAAAACTTTAAATTCTTTGATTCACTGATCTGATGGTTTTTAGAGAATTATTTTATTGAGTCTTCTTTGGACTATTTTCAGCGGGGCTAAGTCGGTTTCATAAGCTCCTCCCCAGCCTATTATCCATATTGTAGAATTGATTGTGCTAATGCATAGTAAACCTTCTGTGCAATAGGTTTTTGAAGAATATTTCTTAGTTTGAGGAAAAATGTAATAAAGTTTACGTATTATTTTAATAGTTTGTCCAATATATATATACATATTTTTTTTTAATGTTCTGTCATTTAATGTATTGATCTGGCGTGCTAGCATGGTCGCTCGATATGAAGTTACCGACCGATCGTCGGGGACTTCCCTTGGACCACTGCAGATCGCTAACTTATAAACGACAGTTGATATCGAATATATTAAGGACACTTAGTCATTGTGAACTGTCAACTATTCGTTTGCGATCTGCAGTTGTCCTAGGAAACGATGAGAAGTTACCGACAACCGGTCGGTAACTTCATATCGATCGACCATGCTAGCATACCAGATGTTGATTTGGTTTACAGTATAACGTATTGTTGTCAAATATAAACGAACTACCTAACTGTAACCAATGTTCGAATAACTGTATTCAGTGCACCTTTTGTAGATGTATTTATATTTTTATGATTGTATGTATTATTAAGTTTACATGTATTTTTTTTTCGAAACTCTCCTAGATACAGGAATGCCCTAGTGAGATGTAAAGCTTATGTTTTTATGTAATACCAATTATTTTTTTAATAAATAATAAACAAAAAATAAATATTTAACAAAAATAATCATGTTAAATATTTAGGCATATTAATAGATTTATTTATTTATTTATTCAAATAAACATATTAATATAAATAAATCTATAAATTTGCCTAAATATTTAACATGATTATTTTTTCTCAGTATTGAGCATTTTGAAGAGTTGTAGTTGTCAGAATAATTCGAATTCACTGTTGAAAGGTTTTTTTCCGTTAGTGTAAATGTCATGAAGTAAGTTTTGTCCGAGTTTATTGTTAACACTTTCAAATAAAATAAATATATTATGTGTAGGTACTCCATAGTAAGATCACTAAACATGTATAAATTTTAATAACCCAAGAAATATGATTGGCCCCAAGTAAGGACCTTGTGGTACTCCGAATTTCACTATGTTCTCAATTTCTCCGTATCACAAAAATACTACAACTAAAGCAAGATTATAAAAACTAAGGACCAGTTGTTTCGGAAAATTTCACGTTTGAATTTCCCTCAAATCGACATTCACCGAAAAATTGGGTTGTTTCAACCTCTGTCAGAAGAAATTTCATCGAAAATTCCATAGGACCAGTTGTTTCGGAATTCCCTTCAAATTTAAATTTCCTTCAAATTTGAATTTCCTTCAAATCGTCATTCACCAAAAAATTGGATTGTTTCAACTTCCGTCAGCAGTAAATAGCAACAAATAACGTTCGATAAATTTGAAAATTTTATTCAAGTGTTCCCTGCCGAATCACAATTTTGACGTCTGCGCATGCGCCTCCCATTATTTCGCTAACCGTCCGGACTCGGCTGATCACATTCACATCACATTTCTATAGTATTTTCACTGCTGACGGAAGTTGAAACAACCCAATTTTTCGGTGAATGACGATTTGAAGGAAATTCAAATTTGAAGGAAATTCAAATTTGAAGGGAATTCCGAAACAACTGGTCCTATGGAATTTTTGATGAAATTTCTTCTGACGGAGGTTGAAACAACCCAATTTTTGGGTGAATGTCGATTTGAGGGAAATTCAAACGTGAAATTATCCGAAACAACTGGTCCTTAGAATTAAAACAAAAATACCACATTTTCTAAGAAAAACTTGTATGTTCGGTTCGTAACATGATTAAAGACTTTCCTAAATGTGTGAATAAATTAACTAAACTTTATTACGCTGATATAAGGAATTTATGGAATGCTTTAAATCAATAAATAACTTTGATTATGTAGAAAGACACTACGCACGTACTCAAAAAATAAACAGATTTTATAATTTGACCTATCGGCAACGATACCGAAAATTGAATATTGATTTTATAAACATAAAAACGGTTTTATGAGAGAAAGATTCTGGAGAACCGATGATTACCATATTGCCTTTGATTCTATTTGTAAAGTAAACAGATTGAAGTAAATATTTAGCAGTAGGTGCACACATCATCCAGAAATTTAACATTACGACTGTCAATGCTTTGGTAATATTAGAAAAAAAAACTGCTTAGAACGAGTTTTCTTGTTACAAAGCTGGGACTTTATAATGCGAAAACTGGGATGATATGGGTACTGGGTAGAAGGTAGTGAGGAGGCGTTTTCGAGAACTAAATACATACGTACACACACAAAAGAAGCATTCCTCTATTTTAATTTAATTTGATTTCCGGACAACGAATATCAAATTTGGGGAAATTTAAGTATGTATATTTAAATATACTTAATATGTAATGACAATATTGGAAGTAGAAAAATTAAGCATAATATTTAAGTATAATATTTGGGTAAAATAATTTTTTATTTAAAAAAAAAAATTTTTTAGTGGCTATATTTAAATTTTTACATTTTCGTAAGATTCTTGTTAAATATATTTACATATATATAAAAAACAGATGTTGATTATATTCGTAGTCTTCCTCACTACGAGAGCCTGTGCCGAGTGGGACTATGTTTTCAACGATTACAATGGTAAGTATAATATTTCAGTTTATACAATATTTCGGTATAATTTTATCATTTAATAATTATTTAAAGTACAATATTTAAGTAAAGTATTTGATTGGAATTTGTAGGTATTTAAGTTTAATATTTAAGTATGTTTAATATGTGTTTAAGCCTAATACTTAAATATAATTTAATTTTAGGGTTATTATTAAGCTTTGCGTTTCTTTCCTTCTTTAGCCAAAGTTTCGAAAAGCGTTACAATGTCCACCATCAAGGCACTGATGGACACGGTGGATGGACACGGGAACGGATGGACACGATGTACAAGCGTTGGCTAAATAACCCAACAATTAATCACTATAATACTTTTGGTCGTGAAAATAATATCTGATATCTATTTGTATGTCCTCAACACTAAATCTATTAAAACTTAATAACTCTACTATTAAATTTTGTACCTACAAAATAGCACGTTTCCTTTTGATTAATGTGTTCTCTGTTTTATCTCGTTCAGTATCCGTGTAATTAATAACATTTTAAAAATTATTTTGACACCACGCCATTGTTTATCAATTTTATGCATAAATTACATTATTTATTAAACATAGGTTTCTTCAGTATCATAAAATTCAACTCCTAAACATTTTTTACCCATTTATAAACAATTAATGTTGTGGTTAATCATTAATTGCGTAACTTTAGTCGTAGTAAATATTTCAAACCTTTTCATCGTAAACCATTATTGATTATTAATGATTTGTTTTGTAATAAAAATTGACTTTTATGTTTAAAATCTGTTTTATCTTATTACATCATATTATTTTCAGAATCTATAATTTATATTTTTAGGATGAGATTTAGGAAAAACTTAATTCTTAATGCGGCCCTTTTAGTGAAGACTTGTGAGAATTTTGGATTAGAACTGAATACAACTAAAACAAAATACATTCTCATAACCAAAAATAACACAGTTAACTTGAATGATAATCTTAATCTGGAACGAAACTAGAGAAGGTACAAAGTATTGTATACTTGGGCTGCAATTTAAATGAAAGATGGGATCCTTCGGTTGAAATCAAATGCCGCATTGAGCAAGCTCGTGAAACCTCTATCCGCATGAAAAAGATGTTCTGCAGTCATGATCTCAACCTTGGATTAGGAATGCGAATGGTCAGATGCTACGAGTTTTTAGTATTATTTTATGGAATGGAAGCCTGGACACCTACTGAAGAACTGATATGGAGACTTGAGGTATTCGAGATGTAGATCTACAGAAGAATACTCAATACTCCTTGGCAGTGCAAACGTCAAAAATCGTCTCCAGTTTAAATAATAAAAATAAACTTATTTACAGTAAATCTGAACACTTAAACGATACATATGATTAACAAACAGTGCTACTTTAGTGAAATAAAGTGTTAAAACTTCAGTTTTTAGTGTGCCTTTACCAATAAAACATAAACATTAAATACACTCCTTGACAAGTACAGTACCTATACAAATTACCTATCCGAAACTTGTGAGAGTGAAGCTCAACCAGTGGCTCTAAAAGTTTTAATATTAATTTAACATAAAATTTATAAAAACTGATAAACATATTTTTACTGTCGCAATGGATATCCAGTCATTTATCTCAAACGCAGAGAGGGCAGTCAATGCTATAAATAAAGTACTTCTTGACCCTGGTAATAAATTTAATAAGGACCAAATAGCAAAAATCACTCCAATTTCATGTGAAATCTTGGCTGCAATTGGCAGCATGTCGGCAGCGGTAGCTGCCAAAACCGGCATCTTGGAAGGTGAATTGCAGGCATACAAAAATATGCAAAAAAATATTCCATCTCAAATTCCGTCACCCGTAAACAATGTGACTGACATCTGTGAGATGCTAACTGAGTTGGAGGAAAGGAAGACAAGATCTAAGAACATCATACTATTCAACATCCCCGAGAGCAATTCTCTATCAACTGCAACGAGAATCACCGAAGATATTGAAAAGGTTTCATCTTCCCTGGAGGGTTTTGAAAACACATTTAATCCCAGTGAGATCAAGATTCACCGGTTGGGAATCAAGAAACCTGACCAAACAAGGCCCATCAAGATCGAATTTAAGGATCCATCAACTTCCAAATCCATTCTGATGAACCGATCAAAGTTGAAGAACGGTGTCAAAGCAGCAAACGACCTCACCAGTCTCCAAAGAAATGAACTTGCTCATTTACGAAGTGAACTTGAATCAAGATTAAAAAACGGCGAAACCAATATTACTATTAAGTATGTCAACTCTACGCCAAAAATCGTGAATGCGCAAACAAAAAACTATCAAAATCCAGCTCACTGAACCTCTACTATCAAAATGTACGCGGGCTTCGCACAAAACTAGATAACTTCAGAATTTGTATACCATCAATAATATGTGAAGCCGTGGTACTGACTGAAACGTGGTTAGATCCATCCATCAATTCTTCCGAACTAGGATTATCCTCTTATAATGTTTATAGGATGGACAGAAACCGTGATACCAGTTCAAAGTCAAGAGGAGGTGGTGTCCTCGTCGCAATAAAAAAGAAATTTACTTCTAAGAAATTAAACACAAAAAACAGTAACGTAGAACAATTGTTTGTTTTGGTGAAATGTAAAAATGAGAAAATAATAATTAGTTCTGTATACATACCCCCCTCGGCCAACACTGTTGTATTCAAAAACCATTATGAAGACGTAGAAATAATTAAATCAAAGTACCCTGATGCCAAATTTATTGCAGTAGGTGATTATAATCTTCCAAATGTAAATTGGGATTTGCACGACCCCGTATTGTCGAATACTTGTAATACAACTATCTCCGAAAATGAAAGAGTAATACTTGACATGTCAATATACTTAAACCTAACTCAACATAATCTTGTTAGAAACATTAACAATCGTGTATTGGATCTCGTTTTCTTCAATTCTCAAAGTATCAAAGTGAATAAAGCCATAGAAGTTGTCATACCCCCCGATATCCATCATCCTCCACTTAATATTTGTATAACAGACTTTGGCGAAAAAATTCTGAAACCTACGAGATCAAACTATAATTTTAGAAATGCTAATTATTCAGGTATGTGTGACTCGCTCACATTGGTCGACTGGTCCTTCTTAGAAAGTGATGATTTAAATCATAATATTGAACAGTTCTACTTTATTCTAAGTAATCATATAAATCGCTTTGTCCCTTACACTCAATATAAGGAATCTAAATATCCAGTCTGGTTCAATAAAGATTTGATTAATTTAATTATATGTAAAAAAACAGCTCACAAACTGTACAAGCATCACGGAACATCAAAGTTGTACATAGAATTCTCTAAAATTAGGAGTGATTGTAATAAACTTTCAAGGACATGTTATAATGACTATATTAGGCAGACAGAGAATGATATTTTTAGCAATATAAAACGTTTCTGGCGATTCAGTAAAACATTAAGAAGTGGTGACTCTGATATACCAAATACTATGTATTTTGAAGACAGAAAGGCCGATGGTATTAAAAATATTGTCGATCTTTTTGCAGACTTCTTCAAGAACGTTTATGATAAAAGTCAACCCAATCAGTTTTCCTTACCTAACTATACTCCCCGTTTCAATATAAACCTGTCACATGTGCACATCGAACTAAACGAAATTATTAAACAAATTAAACTTCTAGATCCCAATAAAAATGCCGGTCCCGACAACATTCCACCATTACTCTTACAGCAGTGTGTCGTCGTTCTTGCTTATCCCCTGTACACACTCTTTAATCATTCTTTGTCGAAAGGTATATTTCCTGATCTATGGAAACATAGTTATATAACACCCATCTTCAAGAAAGGGGATAAAAACGAGGTAACTAATTATAGACCGATATGCATACTTTCAACAATTCCAAAACTCTTTGAGAAACTGATTCTGGATAAAATAATTAACTCATTTAAAGATAGTATATGTACTGAACAACATGGTTTCATAACCGGCAAATCAACACTAACTAACCATATTCTATATCAAAATTTCATTTCCGATGCAATGGCGAAGAAGCTTCAAGTTGACTCAATTTACACTGACTTCAGCAAAGCGTTCGACAAGGTTTGTCACGCTATTCTTGTAGAAAAACTGTCTAAAGCTGGAGTTTGTGGAAACATGTTGCATTGGTTTATAAGCTATCTTTCAAACAGAAAACTTAGTGTTAAACTTAATGGGGAATCATCGTATGATTTTTTTGCATCCAGTGGTGTTCCGCAAGGTTCCCACATTGGACCTCTATTATTTATCTTTTTCGTGAACGACCTTTGTAATATTTTTAAAGACATTGACGTACTTATGTTCGCAGATGACTTAAAACTTTTTAAAGTAATTCGAAGCCTGAACGACTGTTATATTCTCTCGGCAAACTTGTTAAAATTAGTTGAGTGGTGTAGCGATAACAAGCTATACCTTAATGTCAATAAATGCATAACTATGAGATTTTTTTAAATAAAAAATCCGATTTATTTCAATTACACAATGAATAACATCATTCTCGAATCTGTTTCCGAAATTAATGACTTAGGTATTACTTTCGACACCAAACTTAGCTTCATACCGCACATTGAAAATATTGCAAAGAAGGGTTTAAAAATGTTAGGTTTTGTACTAAGAGTGGCTAAAGATTTTACCAACATTAAAACATTAAAACTTCTGTACACATCACTAGTAAGGAGCCAGGTTGAATATAATTCAACTATATGGTCTCCCCACTATAACGTGCATTCACAAACAATAGAAAGAGTACAAAAAAAAATCCTAAGCTTTTTAAATTATAAACTAAAAATACCGAAAGAACAAAAAAACTACCCTTTTCTACTACGATTATCTAATCTATTAAACTTGAGTGACAGGAGAATTGTTTTTGATCTAATATTTCTATTTAAAATCTTGCATAATATAATTGATAGCCCTGAATTCTTATCGCTCATAAATCTTAATGTGCCAGCCAGAAATACAAGGTCAGTACTACCATTTTATTGTAGTAATACTGCGACCAGGGCACAATTCAATATACCACTACAGAGAATTCAAAACTTGGGAAATATGTATTCGCACGTAGATGTATGGAATGTGTCGCTGATACAATACAAACATGAAATTATTAAATCATTCATGTCAGAATGTGAAATCAGACGTGTTTAATATTAGTTACTATTAAAAGATTCCATAATATTTTGATGTAGCATATTCTTATAATGTAGGAGCTGTTGCACATATTTTTGTATTATTTCTATTTATCTATAATGTAAAAACTTGTTACTCTCTTTTGTTTTTCTGTATTGTAAACTTTTTCTTGTATTACACATCTGTAAATTTCTAATATTAACTTACACTATATTTTATTATTTTTATTCCATCTGCAATTTAAAAACTGGTTTCAGTTTAATTTATTTTTACTTTTTCTCTTTTATTATAATATAATATTTCTTACTTACTTTTATACCTACCATTTTTATAATGTTAATTGCTATAAGTTTATATTTCTTATTTAAACATACATATATATCACTGTATAATATACTTATTATGTAAAAGCCCATCAGGGCGTTGAAAATTAATAATAATAAATAATAAATAATAATAATAAAATAAGCTGAATGGACAGAGTTACGAATGAAGATGTTATGATGATTAACATACAGTAAAAAAATCAATAAATTATCTAGGAAAACTAGACAATTTCAGGAATCATAAACTTAAAGGACCGCCAGGCACCCGGTTTACACCAACCATTCTGGGAGGGGGAGGAGAGAATGTA
Source organism: Limnephilus auricula (assembly GCA_951813805.1). Lineage (NCBI taxonomy): Eukaryota > Metazoa > Arthropoda > Insecta > Trichoptera > Limnephilidae > Limnephilus > Limnephilus auricula. The sequence goes on from OX638410.1 coordinate 176,893, forward strand.
TTCTATATTTTACTTAAGACGTAAAAATCGCAAATAATTTGTGCATCGATATTTATAATAACTTCCATATTAATAAAAATTACATTGGTAACCACTGGCCTACATTTTTGTTCTTTACTATCGAAACCAGATAAATTTTCGTGGACCATGTGGGGGAACATACAACTTGTGGACCCCCATTTTGTTATCATGCCAACGTAGACCCTCCAACAGGGGGTCCATCTGGACCATTTTGAGAATCACAGTTATAAACACACTATTTGAAGCCACATTCACAATAGAAGTATTTTTGCGCGATGTCTTCTGATTATTATTAGTTTCGTTCTTCTGATTAAGACATATTATATTGAACTTGACGTGAGATTTTACCTAGGTACAAGGTACAAGGATACTAAAAACTCCAGAGGCTGAGGACTGAGGTTAGAGAACACTGTCATAAAAACTGTAAAATGGGGCCCTCAGAAGGTCAAGCATGGACGATCGATAAAATCCTATGTCAATACGATATTAACTAAATGCGTCATCTATGGTCAGTTGGCCGTTATTTGCGAGCACGGTCAACAATAATGGATAAGAAATATTCCGACCGACCATTGACAAATTTTAGCGAGTGTCAGATGAACTGTCAATATACACCGGTCGTTGTGCAAAATAACAGGCTTATTAATGAATGGAGGTGAACTAACGAAGCTCTTAGAATTGAAAGAAGTCGTATAAGCGATCCATAGACTTAATTAATTCATCTAAGACGCAATCAATTTATTTAGTCCTATCTTGAATAAACGAAAGTGGTTGAAATATGACTAAATATCTCATTAACTAATTAACACCCGTTACTGGCAAAAAGTACATGCGAAGTGTCAAAGCATATTAGAATTAATATTTCTTTTCGAAATTGTCTATTTATTAGTATTTTTAGTTTTTGATCCCCCACACAGCATCTCTGAAGACGGCATAGGCTCCCAGGGGAATTATTTTATTCAGGGCATCCTGTGTAGAGCTAATGTAAAACAATTGCAAAATCAGATTCAATTTCAATTTTCAGATTTAAACTCGACATTCCAGAATTGATTGAATCAGAGTTAACAAGACACATGTAGAACAGAAATTAGTAGATAATTTTGATTAAATTGAAAAAAAAAATCATTATCCCTGATTAAAGTAAGTTAGTTTCACCTTTGGAATAACAAGGTTCCAACTGTCGCGCTAAAGTCGTGGGATAATGGGATCTATAGTAAGTTACTTTAGAGTTCATTATCCTGATAGATAATGGGATCTATAGTAAGTTACTTTAGAGTTCATTATCCTGATAGATAATGGGATCTATAGTAAGTTACTTTAGAGTTCATTATCCTGATAGATAATGGGATCTATAGTAAGTTACTTTAGAGTTATGATGGAACCTTGTTAATCCAAAGGGTCGTTATGTTGGCACATCGGGTTTACATATTATGTTATGTGTCAAAAATATAATAAGAATACATTTCACAATTTAATAGGGAAGTAGCTGTTCTAACGTTTAGCAAAACTAGTTTATAGTATGGTTAAACCGGTCATTTGCGCAAATTCAACACTACCTACATATCAATGTTTAAAACTTCACATCATTAGATTAAGGCCATCGTCCCACGGGTCGGTAAGGAATCGACAAAAAGCATGTGCTGTAGGGATGCGGTTTATCGAGATCCCACCGATCCGTATATTATCGCCGTTCTTCCATGGAGCTACGTTCAAGCGACGCGATCGCCGCTCGTCTGTATTTTCCATACTATTACTAGTGTTTGAAAACGCCGCTAGGCGCTACACTAGCAAAATAGTATGACAGGTAGTGGTAGCGTCGCTTGTAAGTAGCTACGTGAACGTTACGCCTATGAAAATTGTAAACCATTTAATTTATATTAAATAAACGCCCGGGTTGCCGGCACTGAAACTGAACTGAATATGTTTTGGGGCAACGGGGCCTACAAACGGGTCGGGAGGCGAGCGGGAGCAACACGACGTACTTCCCGAATATAGCTAGCGGTACGTGGTTTCAATAGACGCTCAATATTTTTCTATATTTATCATGTAACGAGCTTATTAATTAGGCATATAATTAATATCAAAAAAATTCCCAACCTCGGCGTCACTTGATGACCAACTTGATTCACAGTTGTTTGCTATTACATACGTGCTAACTCACTGTTCAATATTTTGTCAAATTGAAATTCATATTAACATACATGTAATAACGCTACTATTATGGTAGATTCAGACTGGGTCGACGTACGTATGCATCGCTACGCCTAACAATATCTGGGCTACTTAGCAACCATAGTTTTTCAATGAAAATTTATGTTTTAGAATCACATTGGCCACACGCATCGCGACGTGCGATGTCTGTGGCCATTTTCATAGAAAATGTATGGGTTGCTAAGCATTGTTTGGCGTAACGATGCGTACGTACGTCGTCCAGTCTGAATCTACCTTTATAATACGGGCTATTCACAGTGCAACCTAGATCCTTCACAATATTTATAGTATGCGCCACGTGCGCTACTATATTAAAATGCTTCGAGACTCGCGATGAAAGCGCGCCGATCTATTCGCTACTTTCGGAACTCTCCTGGCCATCTCCTGGCTCTATAAGCCATCGCGCGTCTAAATAAACGTCGCCGCTGCGCTCACAGTTCAGTCTAGTATTCGGCAACCCTTCCACGACTTGCGACAGTCGCGCCGCCGTCTCTTCCCCTCGTCCGACTTTTGAGATCCGCTCGCGTCTCCTGCCCGTATGGCGTCGAGGATCGACTTCGTCTCTACGACCTACTCCACCTCTGTAAATCTCCACTATCCAACTTGTTGAGCATCATCCTGGATGATTCAGTTAGTCAATTTGAAAGATTATAAGATTATGACTTTCAGGGAAAAGGCACTGAATGCGAAAAAAGAAATCTGCAATATCGACAGTTTACTGGGCTACGAGCTACACAATTATTCCTTGACATCTGCCGTGTACAGAGAGCATGCAATATTCACCGCGTAACTTTTTCTGCATCTTTACAGCACTCGGTATATATGTCGATTTCTCACCGACCCGTGGAACGACGGCCTTACATGTATTGTATCTAGTGAACGTTTCAATGATTCGAGACATACGATACCGGTTTTTATTACTACATTGTAATTAAACGATGAGTGGAAATAAATCTGAAATTATTACAAAATGCTCACCTCACTAGGTACTAAATAGTGTAGGTAGGAGGAAATAATACATTATACCATGTTTTGCGAGTACAAGAAATACTCTGCATCTGTGTCGACGCGACGAAAAAAAATTTCATAATTCATGCAAATAGTTCGAACAACTTTTGTTGTTTAAAAAACCAATATGTTTCGTGAGCAATGCTTAAATCATACATAAAAACAATTAAATTATTATTAAAACATTTTTTCTCAAAGTACTTACACTAGTTTTCTAGATATTATACTGAAAAATTACCGGTCAGTGGCTGAGTTAGCATCGCGTCTGGGTCCCGCCTAGAGTGGAAGATAATCTCAGTATCGTCCTGATGGTATAAGCCCACCATTGAAAATTGAAAAGTTGCTTAAAATATCTTTAACCGTGTTTAGTGACTAGATCTGAATAGCCAGTTACTTCCCCACTACCCCTTCTCCATTTCATCCCCTTTCCACTTATCTTCCTCCAACAAACCCCAATTAGGTATAACATAGTCTCACTGGCTCTAGGCGGTTGGAAGCAATTGGGACTCAATTGTGCAGTATTCACGTAAAAAGGTGTCCCCCACCACGACACAAGAAACATTTTCCTAACTGTGATGGTAGTAAGAGATTTTCAAATATTGTCAGGTCATTCTTAACTCGGGAAAGTTTTGAATAAATTAATTATTAATATTAATTATATATTTTTTTGTTTTATGAATACCGCACAAGGGTCCAAACTGCACCGTCTGGATCCAGTGAGACTATGGCAATCCTCATTGGGGTATGTTGTGTGGCTGAGGGTAGTGTGGAGGGGAAGGAGATGAGGAAAAGGAAGGTGTTAGGGTGATACTGAGAGTATCTTCCACCCTGGAATGTGCCTCAAATATACTACATATTATTTTTAATTAATTAATTGTGAAATATCACTAAATTAATAAAATAAAATAATTTGCGCACGCCGGGTTCGAACCCGCGACCTTCGGATTAGCAGTCCAGAGCCTTACGTAATGACTTCCAAGAAGGCTGAAATGATTCTTCTTTTATCAAATACTTTTATTTCCCAATTTTCTTTCACATACACGTTGTTTTCAGGCTTTCCACCCTCTCTTAGACCCTTAGAGTTTTACCTCTACAAAGTCGAACATACGTGAATTTTCCCTCCCCGTGATTCAAGATGTTACTCATGTTCAAGCGAACTAATTGGAAAATGTTATATCTTTGACCCCTAAACTTCCGTCCTCGTTTTTGTCGAGATTTACATCACCATTTCCTTCAAGGCTTTGTTCTGTATAACTAAGGGATGAAGAAAATTCTCCCACTCAAATCACAGAACTCTCTGAAAACCCTTTGTTTCCCCAATTTAAATACTACATTAGAGTATTTTTGATGCATTATTTTTATCAAATATATATGCATCTAATTTGTCTACGTTATTTACGACTTTGAACGCAAAAACTACGTGACTATTTATTACGTAAAGAGACTTCGGATCATACGTTGTGCATATTTTTTTTTCATGATATTAAAGTCTAATTACATTTTGTTTGTGGTATCCCTGATTCTTTTGGATGGCGTTGCCGTTGATAATTGCATCTCAAACAGAATGTGTAGTTACTTTTAATTATATAAATTTATTTAATGTGCTTTTAAATTCCCTCCTATACTGTGACTCAACCTCATCCTAATCTGTTTTTTATTTTTAATTTAAACATGTTGATTGCTATCTTTTTTTTTTTTTTTAGTTAGTTAGTGTGCAAAATGTGCAATTATGAAGTCATTTGGTCTGCTCCCGTTCGCCTGTCCTAGATCGTGGGTTTACATACATATATATAATTTTGTTTTATTTGGTTAGTACATTTTATAGATCGAATAGAAAACGAAGGCGGATATACTTGTTTGCAATGGCTTGGCACCTACCTCCTGCGTAACATTCGACTGATCGAATTCGAACTAAACCTTTCCGATATCACTGAGCGCGAATTAATTGGCTGGTGCTAAATCTCTTCAATGATTTTTCCGAGTTCCAAATCAACCCTTCCATGCTCTCCAACGGATTAGAAAAGCCCTCCTCCGAGTCCGAACGTACCCAAGCCCCTACTCCTCCAAAATTACGACTACTGAAAGCGAACCGGTTTCGTTTTCCAAACAATCATATACTCACGAGGTTTGTGACAGCCGGGTTTCCTACGTCCTTCCGCCACATCCAAGAGAAAATGTAAAAGCGTCTAGTGGCGACGGGATTACATTCTCCAATGAATAGTACATTCAAAGATATATATTTATACATAATTTTTTTATAACCTGCAATGTCCACCTTTTCAAATGGCATTACGAGGCCGGGAATTCTCAGTATCAGGGGCTATCACCACCCGGATCCAAGTATCCCGATATATAATTAATAATATAAAAATAAATAACACTGTACACATAAAAATATACTCTGCTCGTCTGTTTGGTTTTGGTTGATAATTTTTTTTTGATAGAGTTTATCAACTCTATATTTTGCAATTATTTACAATTGCACACCCCCTCTTCTCTCTCTAGTATTTGTATAGAACATATCTGTGACATTCTATAACATGGTCCTCAAACCATTTTAACTCAGTGTACTCATAACACTTTATTTTGTTGTTTTCTCTCATTCCCCTGAATTTGTCTATTTACTAACATAGTAAATATTTAATTTCCCACATTAATTTCTTTTGTAATTTTTGTAACCCCAATTTTCTTTGAATCTGTTAATTCACTTATTTGATAATTCAAATACCCAATTTAATTTCTTTTGTTTATTTTTATTTAAATGAATTTTCATTTCGTACCCATGGCTAACAATCTCCATTATTTGAAATAGTTTTGTCTCCTATTGCTTGTTTGATATAAATCTTCCCTCCTCCGAGTGCAACCTCAGTAGTATTTTCCTACTATCCCGTGATTTTCCCAATGTTAAATGTAGATGTTGCTTGTAAAATAATTTTTCCTTTTTCACCTCCACTATTTGAAATAATTTTGTCTCCGATTGCTTGTTCGATATTAATCCCCTCCAAAATGACATTCCCCATCTAGATTGATAAGTACCTACATAATTTTAATGGTAACCTAGGTGATCCTTAAATACTTTATCCCCTGACCTACTCAACGTCAAATAATTTAAAGATGAGTCTATTACTGTACATTAGATTCATAATGTTCTCGACCTTGTATGTCATGGTATAATCCACCAAAACAAAGTTATGAAATTAAAACCCATTGCTCTACTTGTGTGAAATTTACTAAAATCTATAACTCTTATCTGATTGAGTGGTAATTATAATAATATTTCATATTGTTTGATGATTTTTTTTTTTTTTTTAAATTTGATAACGTTCCTTAACCTTGGCTTTGAAGTTTAAATTAAAATATCGTAGTCCATGAATGTCAATATTTATTTAAAGGAAGGTCGTTGTTACACGCAGAAGGTCGCTTGAATTGCCCTAGGGTATGTTAATAATAAACATAAACAAACTCAGAATGTTTATGCATCCCGATCTCTTGACCTACTAACATACATATCACAATGAATGGGTTCAAGGTCAAACGCGTAGTTTTTGATCTATCCCAACCACCTGGATTAAATATCTAATATTTACTGTTTCCTTTGGTCCTGAAAAATGAACATATGATTATAATAATAATTGGAATTCGAATCCAACTCAATCAATTTAGGGATGATTTGATTTAATTTTTTTTTCTTTTGAATTGTTTAGTTTCCTTTGGTCCTGAAAAATGAACATATGATTATAATAATAATTGGAATTCGAATCCAACTCAATCAATTTAGGGATGATTTGATTTAATTTTTTTTTCTTTTGAATTGTTTAGTTTCCTTTGGTCCTGAAAAATGAACATATGATTATAATAATAATTGGAATTCGAATCCAACTCAATCAATTTAGGGATGATTTGATTTAATTTTTTTTTCTTTTGAATTGTTTATAATTATGCTTATATATATATATTACATATATATTTATATATATATTTTCAATATATAATTCTTTTTATACAAAACCATAAAGTACATAAATATCATATAGTCACCCGAGTTTTCAGCTACCTCCCATCTGTAAACTGGAAATGATTAATTATGAAAATAATTGACTTACCGAATTAAGACTCTTCCGTCGGGTGTACACGACAATCTTAATTAATTTTTCCTCTACCTAAAATGTATACATATCAAATATTTCAAGTGAAGACCCTTTTTCCTTATTTTAATTAAATTTGAAATTTGCAAAATTTTTATTATTAACTCTCCAAAAATTGATTTTAATTATTTAAACAAACACACAATTTTAATTTTAATTTATTTTAAAGATGATGATTATCTCCAAAATTGATTTTAATTATTTAAACAATCACACAATTTTAATTTTTAATTTATTTTAAAGATGATGATTATCTCCAAAATTGATTTTAATTATTTAAACAATCACACAATTTTAATTTTTAATTTATTTTAATTTTGCAATGAAGATTTGCTAAGTGTTTTGAATAAATTATAACCGTTAAAGATTTTATCAATTTTAATGAACTCTTAATTTCGAATAAAGACGATAAATGATCACTTTAATTAAAGATTTTAAAAGTTTATTTCTTTATTTAATTTTATAATAACTTTTATTTGATTTATACACCTTTTATTTCATTCATTTCAATTTTCACTAAACTGGATATAACAATTTCTCACTATTATATAACTATTATTGATTTTATTTTATTTTGTAACGTGAAATACTCTAAGTCACTTGGCACTTTGGATCTAAATTTTCTAAGTCCTCGAATATCAGAATTATTTTTAAATTCCAAACACTTATTTTACCACTTTAACGACGACGTGACGTAAGGTATATTATTGAGATCTCCCGACCGACAAACGACGACTACCGAATTTTCCCTATGTACCCGTATAAATACCACATTGAGATCTAGAAGAGCCTAAACGAATTTTCTTTGATATCAAATAATGTTTCTTATCAACTCGTATATTGATATATATTTTTTTTCATTCTTGCTTCCAAGATCTTAGTACAGCCCATCATGATATGTGTCTCGCTCTCTCGTTCTATCAGTACCGAACCTACGATTATCCATCAAATTGCCCAAATTCCTTTGTTCATCTGCACTTAGAAATTTATGTAAAATTACATAATTTTCTTGTTTTCTTTTTAATAATTCGAGATAGGTCCATACTTTGCTTAAACCGTTTATGCCCCCTAAAACATCTACGCTTGTAAAACACGATTAATCTCATACCGAAATGTTTTCTATAAAATTTTCATGTATATTAGACATTGATTTTTCCGAATTTTAATGCCATTTCTATGAATAATTTCATTTGAAACCGTATTCACTCTATTTACGTTGTAAATTTGAACTTTATTTATAATGTCGTAATTTTCTATGAAATCCTGTCTCCAACCCATTGATATGTTATATTATCATATAAATAATTATCATCCAAGACTGTATTTATTCAATCACTTTAATTTGGGACTTTCACAAATAACCCTTCTCGTATCTTATTTTCTCTCTCGTTTTATCAATTATCTTATGCATTTATAGAATATCATTTTCCATGTCTATTTAAACACATGTTTCCAAGTAACTATACCTCTATATTTTGTATTGTCAAATACATGTTTATGTCTTTTATTAAAATTTTCTACTAATTTCACCAATTCAACCCTCGAATTCCTATCAAACCGAAGACCCGCCCTTCGTTTGATCAGTTTTCTGTCCTCCTTGCTCATGTAAAGCGATTAAGTTTTTGTGTTGATGTTAAATTTTGTACGTACTTGGTGAGAACTCTGAACTAATCGCTTCCCCATTAAATTTAATATTTTTTGTATAATATAAACACTTCCATAAGGCCCATGTAATTTTTACGACAATATTCCAGCTAAATTGGTCTGTTATAATGTTGAAGTCATGTAACGAATATTCTTTGAGAAGAACAACACCCTCGTTGTATTCAATGTCAGCGGTCAACAACAATTCGCTATTCTACCCGTTATTCTGGACCATTTCACAGACCAAAATTACTGTTTTTTTTGTGTTTCATTCCATTTTTTTTTTTTGACAGATTTACATTTACTATGCAATTCTCAATTCAACAACTCTCTTCCCAAACTCATCTAAAGTTTCTTCTTTGATGTACGTCACTTTGTAATAATTTTCTGCTATTTGATGATATTTGTTAATCTTATGAACCTTTTTTGAAGTGCACGTAGTTAGATGAAAAGTCTACCGGTCTTCCCAAGCACTTTTAACTCCTTTTTTTGTAATTTTTTATAATAAAATGTGAAAATTTTCCTTCACCAAATCGTTGGTTCTTGATCGCTAAATTCTTTCGTGAGAAACAAACTATTAAACAATCAATGACCCCCTCGGACACGTGTGCTTTTCTCAACCATAAATCAAACGTATAATTGATAGGCGTAAAGTTCAATTCCTTTGTCTGACTTCCAACACGCCCACATCACCATTTCCATTGGCTTATTCGATTTTTTATCGTTTTATGACACAAAACAAGATCTGTCGTTGGTTGAGATCCCACTCTTAAATGATTTGGCGTATTGTCTCACTCCAATGCATGTCACCTCTCTCTCTCCTTCTATCCGTAAAACAGTTTCCTTTCTAATACGCAGCTTATTCAAGAGATGTCACCCTCGTGATGGTTTTCTCAACTAAATGAAAATCTCCAAACTCATTTTTAATTATTGTCATATAAAATCATTAATTAATTTCTTTGTGGAAAAACCTATCTCATCACAATTCTTAACACCTATTGTTTCCAGCCCGTTTAGCACGCACTCTGCCTCTCTTACTCTTCCCTGACATATACGTTTATAACCCACATGAGATACACGTATCGCCTATAGATATATATTTGAATTTTTCACAGTTTTCTATTAAAAGTTTAAGGCCGGATTTGCCAGACTTTTGTATCACGAAAAACGCCCAAATGGTTGATCTTAGGTTACGGAACATTTTAGAAGCACAAAGTAAAGAATTGTTCCTCGCATATTATTTTATTATTATAATATTTTATCTCTACGAAAATTGGATTCGCTCAGCAAACAGAAAAACAGATTCATCATCCCGAGATGAAGATGTGACGCTTTACCTGCCGTGTACATATAGTGTGTATACCTACATGATGAATGACATGTATACAACGTCACTTTGGTTGGACAGGGTTCTAACTTCAATTTGCTTGTTCTGAGATACGAGAGGTGTCAAAGTTTGCAAAGACGACTGACAATCTATTTACTACCACTAATATTGAGGTTGAATCTTGTATTTTAGTTTAACAGGTTTTAAAGGAAAATATTTAATTTGGATATATACTCACCATTTTTAAACAAAACCAAAAGATGTAGATAGAACCTTATGCAAATACATAAGGTATTAATAATTTTGAGTTTAATTCGAAATAATTTAAAACAAATAATTTAAAACAAATTTAATAGTATCATTATTGAATTCTGCAAAGATTTTAGTTTCTTTATCAATTCTTATTTTCTTTTTTATTCATTATTATTACTTAATAAGTTACGTCGTAAGCAGTCACTTGATTATTAAACCTTTAAGAATACATTAAAATTTAATGTGAGGAAAGAAGATTTCTAACCCACCAAATAGAGAATCTGTTGTCACAATTATTTTATTAGTAAGTAAATCGGTTTAATCGGAAATAAAGCATTTTAAATACCTTAAAAATTGAAATTGGGCGAGATTAAACTGACTTATAAAAATAAGTCGTCACAACGTGGTTTCCTTGTAAAATTCCTTGTAAAATTTATGGAAACTTTAGAAACTTTATGTTAGAACTTCGTCATACAAATACCTACAGAAATACAACAATGATTCTGAAAATACCTTTGTTATAAAAATTAGCAAAATAAATAGTTTTGTATTCGAAGATCATTTATGAAAAAAAAGTCAGTTAGAACCTTGTCCATTTGAGGTGCGATATGTACACCTCGTCACAAAAGCATACTAACACCAACACTGAATAAAACGCTCACACGAGTAGTTGGGTGTCGGCTTTTCGTTCACGTTTGTGTTCAAATCGCCCTCTAAAGTCTGCACCAAGCGTCCTTCAATCGGCCGCCAAACAAGTGGGTTCATTGAAGCGTTCTCGTATCATTAATTAAAAATATTTTTTTCGGTTGTGCGTTTGTAATTTCGGTTTCAATAACCGGAAATGGAAAATAATACATTTTAGCTTCAAAAAAACATTTTTCACTTTCAAAAAGACACTTTTTAATTCAATTTGATTAGGGGTAGCACACAATCTTATGCGACGCGTGGCAGTTTAGTACTAAAACTACGAAATCGTTAACCAATCGTAGTTTACAACCCGGGAACCATGTATCGCCAACACCCTTGCTAGAGGTCACCCCAAGTGGTTCACGACGTTTGGTGACCAGCAGGGGTGCCCGGGTTCACGGAGTAAGGTTTGTCTGGGTCTTGGTGACGCATACGCTCGTTATTCCTGGGCACACTCCATGATTCATATCCCCTCCCCCGCCCTACAACACCGTTTTAATTCCTTTCCCTAAAAAGACAGCATCTGCAAAGATGACATAGGACCAGAGGGAAATTATTTTCCTTAGGGTCACCTATGTGGAGCCAATGTAAAAAAGATATTGTCGGCGCCTTGGCTTCTTAGCGCCTTGACACGTCGGCGCCCGGAGCGGACTACTCCAATTGGACCTGCATTGTAGTGCACAGGACCAGTCATCACCATACTCTCACTGGCTCCAGACGGTTGGGAGCAGTTGAGACTCGTATGTACAACCATAAATCACAAGACCGAGATTTGGTGAGGTAGGGTACTTGACTCCGGACCTGAGAGGTCGAGAAAAACGATAAACCTGATTTATGACGAGGGTCCAATTCAAATAGATGGAATTAAAAAATGTTTATTTGAACTCCGTTTCAGGTTTCATTTTCAACATCTTGGTGAGACGTAAAAGGCAGCCAAGTATTCATAAAAAGCTACTTTTAGTAAAAATAACTATTTCTAAATGTACGTACCTACATGCTCACTGATCACCAACATTTCCAATTGAAGTGGGGGTACACCAAGGATCTGTTCTCAGCTCACTGCTATTCATAATGGTCATGAATTATCTAACAATTCAAGAAATGAACAACAGTATTCTCAAGACTGTGCTTTTTGCAGATGATGTAGTACTGATAGCGGATAATCATTGTGACTTACAGAATAGCCTGGAAAGGTGGAGAAAAATTCTGTAGGATAATGACCTAAAAATTATCGGGAAAAATACTGAATATTTGTACTAGCCATTTGCAGACTCAAATGCTGTAACTCCTTCGATGCAACTGGATAGAGTAACATTAGCCAACTGTGGCACATTTAAGTATCTGGGCTTACTCATTCACAGAGATGGAGAATGTGCAGCAGATGTTAACCATAGAATAGGTGTGGGATGGAGTAAATTTAGATCCGTAGCAGGAATCTTGTGTGACACAAAAATGCCTATAAAACTAAAAGGAAAGGTATACCAGACTATTGTTAGACCCGCGATAATGTATGGCTCCGAATGCTGGACCATGTACAACTCCTACACTAGGCAACTTGAATCAGCAGAAATGCGAATGCTTAGATGGTCGGCAGGAGTGTCACTAAAAGATAAGTTTAAAAGTTCACGCATTCGTGGTAGCCTGGGTGTCACGGACATAAATATTAAGTTGGAGGAACGACAGTTGAGATGGTATAGTCACATAAAACGGAGACCACTAGACCACACAGTGAAGCAGGCAATGTCTATGGAGCTTCATCGACAGTCATCCAGAGGAAGACCAAAGAATTCATGGATGACTCAATACTCCAAAATCCTACGTAGAAACTGCCTGGATGAAAGCGATACCCAGAACCGAAGAAGCTACAACCTGAGAACGAGGAGAGCCGACCCCAACTGCCTGCCTAGGCAATGAGTTGGGACAGTTCAAGGAAGAAGGAAAGTACGTACCTGCTCACTGCTCAGTTAATTATAAAAAATAGTTATTTTGGTCGTGTGTCTGTAACGAAAGCTACACAGTCACGGTGACCCGACAGTTGATCCCCTGACAGTTTGCCCCTCAAAATTATAAATTAAATATTATAAAATTATAACTGTTTGTGCATTATTTACCAATTTCTAACATAAAATCGACTTCAAAAATACCTCTAATAATAAGTTGGTATGGATATCAAAGTAATTTATTTGTAGTGTTGATATATTGTACTTATATTCTGGTACATACAGTATATAGATAAGAATACATTTATCCATGACGCATTTGAATGAAAATATGTTTTATACTTCAATTTGGGAACCATTTATTTGATAACCAACACCCCTGTCATAGATCACCTCAAGTGGTTCGCTACGTTTAGTGACTTGGCAAGGATGCCCGGGTTCATCAAGGGAAGTCGTTTTAGGTCTTGGCGAAGGATGCGTTTGCCCACCTACGGCGCAGGCCGGATGGCAAGAAACTGGTTTAGGGAGACCTAATCAAGTAAAGACCTCTCCAGCCGGACTCTCGACCCTCGCCTTGCACGGCAGTGGGAGGGTTGGATTCATACGTCCGTCACGCCTGGACACACATTTTTCCTACCCAGAACTTCCTCTCCTTCCTTTCCATTAAAGACCCTCCACTCCCACTTCCCGTAGATGACATACCTGTTAGGGATTTGTTGTCTGAATTTTATAGTTCAATGCAATTATTTTCAAAATATTTTCCATCATGATGTAAATGAAATTGCTACACGTTTTCCATCAATTTTTTCCTGAATATTATTATTGGGTAACTAACTACCGGTTAACTACGTACAATATTATTATGTTAAGTATATAACGAGGAAAAACCTAAGATTAGCCATGAAAATCCCAATAAATAATTGATTAAATCAATGTACACGATTCCCGAGGATTTACCTCGTTGAAAATCAATTAAAAACAAATCATTACTATTGTAACAGTATCACGATTTCCGTACTAGCTCTCATATAAATAACATATTATGGACAAACAATCGACAACTGGAAATCCTCATTTTCTATATTCCCAGAACGTCTTTATTTAGATTTCGGTATGACAATCTAATCAAACATACTGTTGGGGACAGAAATAGGTCCCGCAAAGCGGAAGGAAGTGGATAAGAGAGGAATTGTCGACTTACCGCTTTTCTTTCTTCGCTTTCAATTTTCCGCTGGTTCTCACTTAAAAAGAGCTCACTAGCACACGATAGAATTGCTTTCCACAAGATTCCGACACGGTCGAAATACCAGCTCCGTATTCAACACTGAGATGCTGACAGGTCGAAGTGCTAATTTGAACTAACTATTAGTGTGACAATTTTATTGCATTCGGTCGACAATAAAGGTAAGGAAACAAAAGGATTTTGTGGGTAGAATTATTTTCGGAAAAGATACATTAGGATGAATGCAAGGCACCAACACATACTATTTTAATTATATGTGATGTGCGTTATCACTGCGTGAAAATTCACTTTCAATTAACTCAAATTTGCTTTGAATTTAAGTATAATTTTCAAAATTGAAAGAATAACTCAGACAAGCGATAAAGTAGGAACCTACCTAAAAATACACGGTGTTGACTTTGTAACCATTTTAGTAAAATATTTAAAAAACATTTTGGTCTGCAGCGACTTGTTTTTTTTTCAACTAAAAACATTAAAAAAATCAGTAGGTGTTGGACGGTTTGGGACGGGATGTGGGATTGGGCGGTTAGTCGGCTGAGTGGCCAGTGATGACATGTGAGAGAATATGTTTCTGTTTGATTTTATTGACAAAAAAATACTTATAAAAAGTCACGGTAGACCAAAATGTCATTTTCATTTTTCACTTCAAATAATTTCAGGAATCAATGGCTAAATAAGAGACGTCCCTTAACACTCTGTATAATATTTTAACAGAATATTATTAAAATTGTCTTTTTAAAAGTAGGAATCATAATATCGCGATATTTGTGTAATATATAATTGCAACGATAGTTCTGTTCAAGGCTGTACGACATGTATAATTGGCGCCATATAAAATAGAAACAAAGGGAGATTGGTCATGGGCCATCATTAGTATGAAGCCGCGAGCACTAAAGCGTCGTCAGCATCACACACTACTGCAAATCGCTTCTCCGCACAGCAGGACCCCGCCTTTGTTTCAACCTACACACCAATTGCATAACTATCATAGCCTAGACGCTTGCGCTTTGATATATAGTCCGATGAATTTGGTCGTAGCTCGGCTGGATTTGCCATTTATTGGATTACCTACACCCCTGCGTGGTTCTCTACGTTTGGTGACTTAGGTGCCCGTGTTCATGGGGTAAGTTTTGTCTATGTCTTGGCGACGAATGGGTTTGCTCACCTCTCGGGAGTGACTGATTGAGGAAGACTTAACCTAGACCTCTGCAGCAGGACTCTCTTGACCTATGGCCTCGCAATGGGAGGGATGGATTCATACGTCCGTCACTCCTGGAAACATTGACCCTTAGATTCCTACCAACCTCTCATACATTTTTCCTTCCGAGAACTTCCTCTCCTACCTTTCACTAAAAAACCTTCCACACATCATCACGAAACATGACATATATGTAAATAAAAAAATAAATCTATTCTACCGACTATGTAATATTGTGTAGAATGTAGACTGGGATAGAAGGCAATATTATTGCAACATCATGCTTATGTAGTAATGCTCTTTATTACCTATACAAAGTATTACATTTGGTATATAAGGAAAACCTTTATGTAAATCCGAAGGTGTTGCAGAAACGATGCGTTAAATGAAGCAATCACAAATTGACGTGATGAAAATACAATTGTGGCCGGTCTAACCGCAGGGCCGCTTCGACTGACACTTCGTGCCCTATGCAGTCTTTTCCGATGACGATAATCGACGGACGATCGATCAACCCTATATCAATACTGACTAAATCCGTCATCTATGGTCAGTTATCAACATTTGCGAGCACGGTCAACAATTAATGGGAGATATTCCGACCGACGATTGATAAATTTTATCTTTTTTAGCCTCAACAGTCAATATACATATATTTTTTTTATAATGTCGTTCGTTGTCCAAAAAAAACTGGATTATTATTAATGAATATAGGTAAACTAACGAAACTCTTAGAATTGAAAGAAGTCGTACACGCAGCGAGTTGAATCCGTTCGGACCAATGACGCTGAGAGAACCGAAAGTTGATTACAAAACAAGTTGTGAATAAATACCTCATTAGCTAATTAACTCCCTTTTTAGTGTCAAAAAGTAAATGCGGACTGCAAATGTATATGCAATTCAATTATTACTTTTTTTACGCAATTGTTTGGCGTTTGCCGCTTTGGAATATAATTCCAAAGACGGATCCGCCAGTAGTGCCATCATATATCCATTTCTTATTTGTTCCCTGTCAATATCGGTCTGGCTATCAGCAGTGCGACCGTGCTCGGGTCGGTATAAAAACATCGATAGTTACGCCTATCGATCCGATATTGTAAAGATGTCGATTTCTGTTCTAGACCTCCAGTACCCAATAGCGGAGACTTTGAATTTCATTTATGATATTTTTGTTTATGATTTCGAAGTTTTGCATTATTGAAACAACCCTCGAGAGATATTTCTTCCACCAGTTCCAAAAACCAGTGGCGCAGTCAAAATGTAACCTCCACACGATTATAGGTTATCTCAACCTGTGCATAGTTCCGTTATCGAATTAATTTCATACATTGTTTCTGTCAACGTCGCTGTTACTCTCCCATCCGATTACTGAGCCAAAAGGACAACTGTGCCTCAGGCTGATAACACCTAAATAAAATCGTCAAGATTGGTTTTGTATTCCCCATTTTTTTCTTCCAAAACTGGAATGATTTTTAAGATTCTTTTTTACAGTCTGTGTAAAAGTAAGGTTTTGCTTTAAAAAAATATATACATACTAGATTCTGCCCGCAACTTCGTCTGCGTATAGGATTAGTACTTATAGTAATCTGTTTTCTTTTCCTAAGTCCCACCTACGTTTATACCAAAATTCTTTAAAATATCAATATTTCTTGATTCGGTTCAAATTATTAGGCGAGTACTTCAAATAAATTCACTAATTAAAATATTTTCCAAAATAGAATTTTGATTTTCCAATCATTGTTTTGCAAAATGTCATTTTCTATTAAACAATAATGATTATTATTTTCAATATATTTAAAATAAATCGCTATAAAATAAATTATAGCCTATATATTATGTTCTTCTGATGTATGAGCTATATTATTGTAAAGTTTCATTAAAATCCATTCAGTAAATTTTGCGTGAAAGAGTAACAAACATACATCCAAACAAACTTTCGCGTTTATAATATTAGTAAGTTTGTCTAGTTTGTTTACTGAACGTCTGTTGATGGCGTTTAAAGAAGGCAATTTTTATGATTTTTGTAGGGTCCTAACTCCTTTAAGAAGTAACTTATCAAAAAAGCAAAACGTACTGACAAGTTGTGGTATTAAATAATATTTGCACTAATTCCAAAATCAAGATAGGAAACTGGGGAATACGTTTGTATGGACAAATCGCTGTACGGTATGCAATTTAATGAAAAACAGGCTCTACGACAGCCTAACTATTATGCAATTCGTTAAATAATTCTGTGCACATAAAACATTGTACACAGTAAAAAGAAACTTGTAAAAAGATGCACAATTCTTGTGTACACGCTCCAGAGTCAGATGCCATAATATGTTAAAATGTTGCTAGAGCAATAAAAAAGTTAATTATCCCATATTATGGGGATTTTTTAAATGATTTAGGGAATATTTTAAGTAGCGGCCCCTCCAGAATTTCACTTATATTTTTGTACAGTATGAACGTATGTGAGATCCGGCTCTGTCCTCCACGAGTATGCTAGTATGTAGCCCTTTGAGGATAATCCCACAATGATTATTCATTGACCGTATTAAGTGATTAAGTTCACGGAATTATCAATTAACCGAGGAAATAGATTTTTATATTTTCCTCGAGCCAGTAAAATTTATTAATCGTTACATCAAGAACATGATATTACAGACTCAAGTTCGCCAATAATTACAAAAGACTTACATATTACAAAGAAGATTATTTTGGGAAACAATCTGTTAAATACAAAACAATAAATAAAATATGACGACTACGAAACAAGTGATAATAATTTCTTGGCACTTTTTTCGACTTCGTTACTGCTAATTACAAACTACAAATTATTCCTTCATAGTCGTCACTGTTGTCACTTTGTAACGATAATAATAATAACTGGTCTACCACAAAAAACTCCGGCGTCACACACGCGGTGTGAATGCGGCTTTTTTGCTGTAAAAATAGCACTCATGAGGAAACCTGGTCGTCGGTCATCGAGAAGTATGTATTTTACCAAACTGTTGCTATCACTGTGGATTTCACACCCCCGAATATTGAGCGAAAGGGACAACTACACCTCAGGCTGATAATATCTAAATAAAATCGTCCAAATCGAGGTTTTGTACTTTCAATTTTTCTCCATCATAACTGGACCGATTTTAAAGATTTTTCTGTATTAGAAGAAAATACTCTATGTCTGTAAGTTTGATTTTTTAAAATACGTTACCTAGTATATTATACATCGTTCATGGCGTTCAAACCAGGCAATTGGATTTTTGATTTTTGGAGGGTAATAACTTCTATAAGAAGTAACTTATCAAAATAAGCAAAAAGTGGCGACAGGTTGGTCGATATTTATATTATATTAAAAACTTATTCACTAGTGTCAAAATCCAGAAAGGAAATTGGGGAAAAAATGCAGCCAGGTTTCTTCTTAATTTCGCCGTTCTTTCGCAATTTTTCGTTAGTCCAGTCTGGCCTCTTTTTTCTTGCCACTAAAAAGGTCGTCACTGCTCACTACAAACTATTCCTTCATAGTCGTCACTGTTGTCACTTTGTAACGATAATAATAATAAGGTCTACCACAAAAAAACTCCGGCGTCACACACGCGGTGTGAATGCGGCTTTTTTGCTGTAAAAATAGTAATTATTATTTATTTTATTAGTTATTAAGCAAATGGTTGCTGACTGCACAGTCAACCGCACGACATCATAATTGTTAGAATTTACAATGAAAGGAATATCTACTTGAATTTGTGATTATATTATTTATTTTGGATTTTAATATTATTTGCTTTAATTTGAATTTTGGGTTACACGACTTAAGTTTAATTTCACTTTAGATGTAGATCAATTATATTAGAGGTACGTACTGTTGAAAACCAGCTGCATTCCGGGAGAAATCCTGAATGTATAGCTGAGCAGTGACCCATTGGTAGATAGAATCCATTTTATAAAAATAAAAAAGATGTATAAATTTGAAATCTATTGAATTTTTTATGACTTTATTTCCGGGTTAAATCTTCCCCATAGGAAAAACTAAACCCTTCCACACACTTTTCCACAAATGATCATCTAGTCAATCAACGCTATGTAAGTGTACTATATAAGTATAATAAATACAAAATAATACAAGAACAGCATGTCAACCTACTAGAGACCGACTCCAGATGTTTTCATACCAGAGGGTTCCGTTTTTTTCCTGACTTTTATGTCCGGGTTAAATCTTCCCCACAGAAAAAACTTAACCCTTTCACACACATTTCCACTAATGGTCATCTAGTCAATCATTGCTATGCAATTGTACTATTTAAGAATAATAATAATAAATTCAAAACAATACAAGAACGACACGTCAACCCACTTGAACTAAAAAATAGCCAACGTCAACCAAATAGACATTCAGTAAACAAACTAGGCAATATATATATATATATATTTACTCAATATATATATATTTACTTTTATAAGATGGTAAAAAAAATCTTAAAATCATTCCAGTTTTGGAGAAGAAAAATGGGGAATACAAAACCTCGATTTTTACGATTTTATTTAGGTGTTACACAAATGGGAAAATAATTCACCAACTCCAAATATTTTCATATCAGAGGGTTCGGCTCGGTAGAACTTCTAACTGGACCGATACATCCTACTGATCCCCCAATAAAATTATTTAAAAAATCTTTCGTAATCCTACATGTATTTAAAATGACTGATTTTTTCATTTTAGAGGGTTCGATTCGTTAATATTTTTATTATTATTATACGGTGGGTAAAGTAGGTATTGTATGGGTAAAGAAAATAAACACTTTGGGAGGAACGTACCTATTTATTTGCACGGATTTTCAAAATACTATGGACATTATAAAAACGTAATTATTCTGAAAATTTGCGCAAATTCAAATACTGTCGACATTTTAGGTCATTAGAAGTTGTAAATAAAAATATTGTTAGAATATAAATGTATAAATAGACGATTAATACAGGTTTTAAATTCTACAAAGTAAACAGCGATAAGCGGAACATAAAACTGCAACGATCTGGATACTGCGAACGACTCCAGATCACCAACGAACAAACATTCACTTCAAATAAATTAGGAACACTTTAGTCGCTGTGAACTGTTGTTTGTTCGTTGTAGCGATGATTAGTTAAGTAACTGACATTATCGATAAAACCTATGTATATCGATAGACCGTGCAAGATACCGTGTTAACACTATATTACATTGCACGAATTTGTTTCCGGAATTCGGCTTGACAGTTCGTAGTAAGAACAACAATCCAAGATCATACGAACTATGGAAGGATAAAAATGTACTATCTAACTAGGCCACCATCTTGAACTTGCAAATGAAATGCCAAATGGTGGAGTTAAAACAAGAATTTGCTACGCTCAGACAAGTTATGTATTTTACCTTTTTTATCGTATAAAAATAATATCTGCCTAATTTGAATAAATAGGCTAAATATTTAAAATTAAAAAAAAATGGAGAGTTACTGCGTTCAATTTTTTATGATCTCCAGATATTACTTAGGCAATGACGATATTGAATAAAAAAACATGTTTTTGTAATAGAAGTCAAGTTTTTTCGACTTGGTACCTAAAATTTAAATTGATTATAAGTTAAAAAAAAAATAATCGTATAAACGCTTTTGTACCTGAGAGAAAATGGTTTAAAATAAGTGTCTACGTATGATAAAAAAAAAAAAGTATTTTTATGTGCGGGTTACGTTGTATCATAAGAATTCATATTGAGAAAGAATATGGGTACCGCCGCTCCGGGAACCATTTATTGGATAATCAACACATCTGTCATAGGTCACCCCAAGCGGTTCGCTTCGTTTGGTGACTACGGTGAGTTCATGGGCGAGGTTTGCCTTGGTCTTGGCGGCGCCATGTGTCTACCCACACGTTGTGCGTGGCGGGTACGATCGAGAGAGATTGGTTGAGGGAGGCCTTTTGACCTCTCCAGCCGAACTCTTTTGGAACATCGCCTTGCAAAGCTAGCAGTC
Organism: Limnephilus auricula; assembly: GCA_951813805.1. Taxonomy (NCBI): domain Eukaryota; kingdom Metazoa; phylum Arthropoda; class Insecta; order Trichoptera; family Limnephilidae; genus Limnephilus; species Limnephilus auricula. Next base: position 198,559 of record OX638410.1, read on the forward strand.
CACAATGGAGTGTTGGTACCTCCCCTGATGTATGGCAGTGAAGCATGGAACTGGCAGAGAGAGGATAAAAGTAGACTTAATGCTGTAGAAATGAAATCCCTGAGGCGTATGTGTGGTAAAACGGAATGTGGAGATCCAAAAAGAGAGCAAGGCTGTGAGCGTAATAAGTAAGATTAAGAAAGGGATGTTTAGATGGTTTGGGCATGTTGAGCGAATGAATGAAGAAAGGAGTGAAAAGAGAATTCATGACCCGAATGTAAATGGTATAAGCAGTCGGGAACGCCCGAGGAAGACGTGGAACGATCAAGCGAATGAGATACTTGAGTCGGGTCATGTCAAGATCAGAATAATAGAAGAGTATGTATGAGAAGACGCATGAATGTGAATAAGGCAAGGAGTGTATACCAAGACCGAGTTGTTTGGCGGTCCGACCTCTCTGCCTACCCCTGCGGGGAAACGGCGTCATGGTTAGTTAGTTAGTCTTGCACTGCAGTGGGGGGGATGGATTCATATGTTTGTCTCTCCTGAACATACTGACCCCTAGATTTCTACCCACCCCTCATACCTTTTTCCTTCCCAGAACTTCGGGATTCTACTTCCTCTCCTTCTTTTCCTAAAAAGACGGTCCACACGACATCCCCAAAGATGATTCAGGCCCTGAAGTGAATTATTTTCCTAAGGACTAACAAATGACTCAGGACTCGCAAACCAAATCGGCAGAAGAATAATTGGTGAAGGAGTGGAAGGGGTAGGAGTGGGGAAGTTAATTAGAGAATGACATGGTCGTTAGAAGGGGGAAAATGGGAGGAAAGTATACAAAAGAGGATTGTTTACAGATCTTACAAAGAATACTTATTAATATGTTTACAAATTATAATAAAGCGGTGTTAAAAAATACCTAATATGACTTTAATTCATTTATGATTTCAGCAAGTAAAAACCTATCTTTAGAAAAACCATTCTTCGAAAAAAATCCATACATAGAAATGTTGTATTCCCTTTGGGTTGGTTCCACAAACTGTTTAAATAAAACTCAATGTCAACAACACATTTTGTGGGTACTTTATTTGTGATAGGTAACAACGAGCTCTGATGCTTATTTAGCTGGCGATGGTAATTATTCTGGGTCTTGACCTTGAGGTTGCAATTGTATTGGTTATAATTAAAAATGAAACGAATATCCGATGTAACTGTAGAGATGTAACTATCCGAGTATCCGGCCGGATACCGGATTTGAAAAAAAAAACGACATATAAACTAGAGGTACGCAATTTAATTCACATAACAAAGAGAATCATCAATTTATTATTACAGAACAAAGAAAATTAATACTCCAACTGCACTAAGGGCAAATTATGACGAATAAATACCAATTTCTCTGCGTTAAGAGGCAAAAAACTGTTTCGCTTGTTTTCGTATACAAGGCCAGCTTCCGAAAAAAATATTTCGCTGTATACCTTGAAGCAGGGCGGTGAAAGAAAAATTTTAGCCAAAGCATTAGCTGACCACCAAATATAAGGATCACAATCGCGACGGTTCACCGTTCGTCGTTCTGTTAGATTTATCAGGAAACCGGCACGTTATTTTATTAGGAACACCGTCACTATAGTATTACAGTTCTTTTCCGAATACTTTCATAGGTGTTTACAGGATTTCACAAGCGCAAATTATCAGTTCATCCTGTTAAATAACAGAGTATCAGAATAAAATACTTTATTTTTATTTTTGCCATGTAACTTATTAGTAAACTGTAGGAATAAATTATAATTATTAAAATTTTGAACGAATGTAACGTTATTTTAATATTTTTTTCTTTTCAACGTCATGATATATTATCGAGGTAAATTGATGAAGACATGTCATTTTTTCGTGAAAGCCATTATCGATTTCTCTCTGTGTTGAAGTAGAACTACTTCAACACCAGTTACACCTATTCACCTAACCATAACATTCAATAGATAAATCGTTCTTTCAGCGTAAAATTCCATTAAGTAATTAAAAACAGAATAAAAGAGATAAGCTATTTTTGTTTGGTACATATCTGCCCTTTTTTCCTTCCCCACCACGAGAAATTTATAACGAACAAATAGCGAATTTTCGATCGTCACTTTTTATATCAAAATATTTCTGTATAGGCGATCTTTTCTTTATCGAAGATTTTTCTTCGGTAACTAAATCTCTTTGAATTTATAGAAAGAACCTCTAATAACATCAATCAAACTCAAACTACAGCACGTTTTTTCATAACCACAAATGATTGTGTCTGCAATCAATTCAATGAGACAATGAAACACTAGCTTCACTCATACTCTCTCCGCCCGAACTCTCTTGTAGATATCCGGCGGCCGGATATCCGGCTTCAAGGTTTGCCGGATATCCGTTATCCGGTATCCGGCAAAACATCTATCTCTTTCATCTCTAGTTATAATCCCTGCATTATCGACAGTTATGTGCCATCTATGGGTGAGCTTTTACACTGATATCTACAAATGATATCACACCTTTCATTTTCTAACTGTATACTATAGGGTCGTTCAATAAGGACGCTCGATTTCAAAATGTAAATAAAACAAGTTGTGTGTAAGATATTCACTCAACTTTTATTTATTTGAAGATATATTTCATGTCAATAAGTGTGGAATATAACCTTGTTCAGTTGTCCGCCGCGGCTTTGCTTGGTGGCAAGTATTCGGGAAGTACAATTTTCATTGACTTGGTTGAATAAATGTGGCTGAATTTAATGGATGGCGTGTCTTATGTTGACTTTGAGGGCGTCAATTGTTTGCGGTTTTTTCGCATAGACCTGCGATTTAACATACCCCTAAAGGAAGAAGTCTAAAGGCGTTAAATCGCGCGATCTCGGTGGCCGTCGCCGTTCCGGTCGTGTTAAGTTCACATCGCCGCCGCGCGAGATAACCATGCATTTTTATTATCAAATCAAAAATTTTATGATTTGCACAATTTTTTCAACGCTATTACCTTCCATGGCAATTTGCGGTACACTACTAAATAATTAACAAGAAATTTGATAAATGTCGCTTTAACTATATGGCTGCTAGAACCTAACAAAGTGCGTGCGTCCCTATTGACAGACCCTATATTGGCCCTGATACATTCAACTAACGATGGCCGCACACGTTTCATAATTTATATTTTTACTCTATTTGCTATAAACTCGTGCAACTTTATGTGTTTATGCATTATTTTTATCGATTACCTTTTGTAGTCTTATTTGCTACCTCCGTTAGAAATACATATTTTAATTTGTTTGGCCACCTGCCGAATCATAAAAACAATCATAAATATTCTCTAATCGCATCGGAATCCCGATGTGTTTCCACAAATGTTTACACAGATCGGCCCTGTGCAAACAGGACTGTGTATCATCATAGTTTTAATGTAAACAGCGGAACAAACCCGAAAGAAGTAATGGATTTTCCGATTTTGCGATACTGGCAGGTATCTGATATTTGTTAATAAAAATGTTCTGAGCTAATGGCGCCAGGGGAGCTAGCGTGGTAGATGGATAAGGATCGGTAGGATAATTGTCGGCAACTTCTCATCGTTCCCTAGGACAACTGCAGATCGCAAACGAATAAGTGACAGTTCACGATGACTAAGTGTCCTTAATATATTCGATATCAACTGCCGTTTGTACGTTAGCGATCGGCAGTTGTCCTAGGACACGATGATAAGTGACCGACAATTATCCTACCGATCCTTATCGATCGACCATGCTAGCACCCCAGGCCACCTAGCAGTCCTAGCACACTCGATCGATAAGGATTGACAGCATGACTGCAGATCCCCAGAGTCCTTAATATATTCGACATCAGCTGTTGTTTTTACGTTAGCAACTGCAGTTGTCCTAGGGATCGATGAGAAGTTTAGAAGGTTATCCTATCAATCCTTATCGATCAGTGTGCTAGGGGGCCAGGAGGTGTAGCATGGACGATCGATAAAACCTATATCTATATCAATGCGATATTGTCTAAATCCGTCATCTATGGTCAGTTATCTACGTATATTTGCGAGCACGGTTAACGATTGATAACAGATATTCCGACCGACGATTGATAAATGGTAAACAAACGGTTTTGTATTATTTTTTCCTCAAATTTCGATTTGAACCGACAATAACAACCAAAAAACAATAATATTAAACCATCCGAAAAGGTGTGCGAAAGAGTCGAATTTGCAACGGGAGGGAATAGGACGGCTGTTGTTTTTTCTTAATATATATATAAACACTTCCTGCCAGGTGCCAAGAAGTGCCAGACTCGTAACCATGGCAACTGAAGAAGTAAACGGATAGAAGTGCCTAGTGCGCGTGTCTGTTGGCCCAAAGTAAGCTCAATTTTGTCTTACTTCTGTTAAAATTGATCAAACATTCTAAAATTCTCCAAGAATCGTCGCATTATTGCTGAGGATCGTGGAATCCACCCAATTGCCCTGATGATTATAATTTTTTTTTATATTTGCTCTACACAGAAGGGTTTGAAAAAAAAACCCCTCGGGACCTTTTACACCTTTGGGGATGCTGTGTAAAGGCTCATTTGAGAAAAGGAAGTTCTAGGAAGGAAAAAGTATGATGAAGATTTAAAAAAACTCGAACTTCTGTCATCTTTAGGGATGCTATGTGGAGGGTCTTATGAGGGAAAGGAAGGAGGGGTAGTTCTGGGAAAGTAAAAGGTATGAGGTAGGAATCAGGGGCTCAATGTGTCCAGGAGTGACGGACTCCCACTATGATGCAAGGCAATGGGTCGACAGAGCCCGGAGGGGTCAAAAGGTCTCCCTCAACCAGTCGCTCTCGATCCGGCCCACCACGCACTGTAGGGGCAAATGCATTTGCCCCCAAGACCTAGACAAACATCACCCCATGAACCCAGGAACCATTGCTATGTGTCACCAAACGTAGCGAACCCCTTTGGACGACCATGCATAGGGTGTTAGTTATCAAATAAATAGTTCCCGGGGCGACGGTACTCAGACCGGGCCTGCCATTGTTTCTCTTCTCTTCATTGTTTTCCGCTGGCTCTATGTAAATTAGCAAAAATTTACTAAAATACTGAAGTTTTTTCTTCAACAGTTTTGGGATATTATGTAGTGTTACGCCCTGATGATTGACACTGTAATGTTGTCCGAAACGTCGGCTGAAGAAGGAGTTAGTGTAACACGGCATAATATCCCAAGAATAAACAACAAAAATACTTTTGGCCGTGAAAATCTTAAATCATAGTTAACCAATTGGTCATTGGTCTAGTATTTGAAAGGTTTTAGTATAAACTGGCGACTTCAGTTTTCATCCAAATAGGTATAAATCACACCTCTAGGGGTTATCTGTCCAGTGGCTCTGTCAGACAGAATCAACAGGCAGGTAGAGGTAGGTACTAGGTGTGGGTACTTCACTTCCTCTGCATAACCACACGGCGTGAAGAAGCGAAGGTCTTCAGATTACAGGTTGTATTCAATTTGTCTGCTTCCTACAAATATATATTTTAGTAACCTGAGGTAAATCGTCAACTACCTTATCATGGTATATGACCCGACGGTTGATCTCCCGACAATTGCTCCTCCCAAAATTATAATTATTATAAAGTTATAATTTTTACTGTATTTTTTACCAATGTTAAAACTAAAATTAATTAATTAATTATGTAAAATTAATTATGTATTAAGAATTCGCATCATATTATTATTATATGTTATATTTTAAGGCTACATGCAGATCTAAATCTGTTTCTTTTTTCTTTATCTTATACTAGCTGACCCGGCAAACTTCGTACCGCCTCAGAATCAACAAATGTTGTGTTTAATTTATTAGCTGTTCGAATTGATTCAAATTATGTCGAACAACGCATATTATTTGAAAAGCCCTTAATAAAAGCCGTAAACCGTTCCATACAACATATATGAAAAAAAAATATTTTCGTCATAATTATTTTTCCCGTGATTTTTTCCGATGTTTTAATAGTTATTCTGGTAATCGGGACGGAGACAAATCCAACAAATCAATGATCATAAAAATCAGTCCAGCCGTTCTTGAATTATAAATAATGTGTGCATCTAATCACACACGCATGCATGAATACATATAAAACAAGAATTAAAATATGTGTTAAATCTATATTCCTCATCTTTTCTCTTTTATACTTTTTATACTCTTTATCTTCTCTCTTTTGTATTTTATACTTTCTGTTATAGTTTTTTCAACTTCATTATAATTTTTTCTTCTACAACTTTTCCAATTTTCAAGCATGTTTATATACTTAAACCATATATGTTTACACTAGACTTCATAAAGTAACCAATTAAACTTATATATAATTGGTCACCATAAAACAGGCAGCCGCCTAGTGTGGTGATTTAATATGTCATTTATATGTAAATGTTTTAATGTATATCATGTATTTTATAAATAAAATAAATAAAAAATAATTAAATGGTGTAACTAACCTGACTTTGTTTTATATATTAAGAAGATGTATTTCTATTATTAAAACATATATTTATTTGCACCTCTACTTATGTATTTTTTCTGTTATCTAAACCTTTACCTGATCTGTTTACACTAAATCATTATAATTGTATAAATATGTAAAAGCCCAGTAGGGCGTTTATGATTAATAAAATAAAATAAAATAAAATCAACTACAAAAATACCCCTGATAAATTGGTATGAATAATTTATACAGAAAAAATAATATTTTCTCTTTTTTTTTAAATAATTAATAAATTGATTTATTAAAATTTTTCGTATACAAATGTGCAACCCTAAACAAATATTTTATATAATTTTCATCCAAAAATTTGAAAATTTTTGCTGGAGAAAAACAAACGGTGGACAGGATAACTCATGATACGAGTATCTTCATCTGAAATTGAAAAACAACATTTGTTCTGTTTCTGTAGGTTAGTACACAGTATTTAAAAAAAAATTACAAGGTTTAAAAAGGCTGTATGTACTGAAAATTGTACTGTTTTGCATACAATTCGGCAAATTTTTTTATATCCTTTCAGGCACGAGCTTAACTAACAATTTTGTTTTTTAACTTTCAGATGAAGCTATCATGAGTTATCCTGTCCACCGCAAGGACAATTTTTTTAAGGGGTCTCCGGAAACCAGCTGAATTTTTCAAATTGTGGATGAAAATTTTATAAAATACTAGCGAGTATCCGGCACAGGTTGAATTCCACATTAAGAAAGGCATATTTTCTCCCTTCCTGTCCTTTCCCATTCGTCCCCGTTCCTCCCGCATCCCCTTTTCCTCCCGAATCCCCCTTCCATCTTCCCCGTATTTCGCCCCCCCCCCCTCCCTCCTCCCGGATTCTCCTCACCCACCTTCTATATGAAATACATACATTTTTCAACAACTCGCGTGCCACCTATTATAAAAATAATCCCAATACAAAATTACTGTAATTATTTCAATTCCTAGAATTTAACGAATGCATACTTGATGTATTTCGATATTATTTCAGAGTACGTATTTTGTTCATAATCTGTTTCTCTCCTGTGTATCATTGTAAACTTATGTATCACTTGAATTTAAAGCCTTTTATAGCGTTAAAAAATAAAAAACGCAAATTTCATAATGCTAGAGCTCCCCAGTATATACATAAAACTTCGCGCGCGTGTGCACAACAACACACCAAAGTTTCATCGCAATCGGATGAATGGTTATAGGAAATATTTTCATAACGCCGGAGCTCACCATTATATACAGAAACCTTCACGGCCATGTGCACAACAAATCACCGAAGTTTCATTGTAATCGGAAGACTGGTTTAGTTGAGCATAAGAGACAAAGAAACATTCCTTTTTATATATTAAGATGTTGCAGTTTCATATGCTTAAAATGGTAAATAATATAATTTATTTATAAGCTCTAGCCTTTGAAACCCATGTAACCCCTAAAGAAAAACAAAAATATATGTCTATTATTCTGCCTATAATATCGTTATTCTCATGCCCATCCGACCTTGACGCCGCGGTTCAACATATTGATAAATGCACGTCCATATGGAATTTGAACGTCCTTGACTTATGTTCTCTTCCACGTTCACTTTACAATCTTATTCTATCATCTTCAGTGACCAGTGGCGTGCACAGACTTTTAAATCAGGAGAGGCAGCAGAAAAAGCAACGAATAATTTGACATTAAAAAACTTACCATATTTGAAAAAAACTTACCCCAGATTGGGATTACAGTCACAACAAACAATATTCCAATAATTTTATCATTAACTTAACCAAACGAGTCTTTTTTTACGTTAGCTCCACACCAGATGCCCTGAGGAAAAATAATTCCCTCAGGGCCTATGTCAACTTTGAGGATGCCGTTTTGATTGGGTAGAAATGGTTGTGTCCAGGAGCGACAGACGTATGAATTCATCTCTTGCACTGCGTTGCAAAGCGATAGGTCGTTTAGGTCAGGTCTTGTCCAGGTCTCCCTCAACCAGTATCTCCCAATCCGGCCCACCACGCTATAGGTGGGCAAAAGCATTCGCAGCCAAGAGCAGGACAAACCTCACTCCACAAACCCGGGTATCCCTGTTAAGTCACCAAACGTAGCGAACCACTTGGGGTGACCTATGGCAGTGGTGTTGGTTGTGGCGCACACATTTACATTTTTGTGTAGAATACAGGGGGCCTAGTCTCGATCTTTCGGTTTCACAAACAAGCACGTTTGCCGTTTAACCTTTCTTGACGGTGCTGTCAACTAAGCGGTCACGGTTTGTATTTACTGAAATATCTTTGTAAATATACTAAACATAGAGTTAACATTTTAGGTATTCCTCCACAATACATTTATGTATTGGATTAAATAAATACATTACACTAATATTTACTGAGTGTACAGCATCGGAGCGCGAGAAAGTTTTTAGCACGGTCAGAGGAGGGTTAATACGGATTCGTGACGTAGCTAAACCCGCGTTACGGGCGCTGTGAGAGATATAGACTAGGCCCCCAGTTCACATTTGAATATTATGTCATGTGCATCATTTTGCATATTTAGTTCCTGTTTTTGCCACGTCATTATGCATATGGTGGAGTTCGATTCGATTCGTATCTGGAACTTTGATAGAGTAGATTGATTTGTCGCGATAATTTTATAAATTTTATTTTATATATTTTTTAAGTGCACGCCTCTGATCATCTCTCTATTCTAACTTCTATCCAATACTAACCATTATTATTTCTTCATCCATACATTGATGCCACTCTTTCTAACTGCGTAGAGATGATAATTTATCGCCTGACTGCGTGCATAGCTAGATTACAGCAATACTCTACAAGTGTTCAAAAGTTAAGCAACGGCAGTAGTTGTTGTAAATAGAATAATAAAGTTAGAAAGGATCCCAATTGAGTTGTAGTGAGGTCTCAAGAGAATATGAAATGGAAGGATATGGAAAAGGGAAGAGGAAGTTTAGGTTTAGGATGTAAGGAAGTAGGAAGTATAAAAAATCTTTGCTTTACATGATAGTTATTTTCATAATATTTTTATATGTAAAATATATACATGTATATCTATACATATACACATATTCATTTTCCACAAATATTTATTTAAATTTATTATCGTTCGCCTGGCCCGATCACACTTTTCGTAACGCTCTCGTCACGCATTCGCCAGCTTACTCCCCAAGTCAAGCATGCGTAAAGAAGAATTACTTCAATAACGAGTGTGCTTTAGACCACACGACTGAAGTAAAACTTATTGAGGAAGAGAGAGAGAAATGTGCGCGCGCACTGCTCTCTCTTGCTCCCACAGTGTGATACAGACAATAGGCTTGCACTTTGTCTTAGATATACGAAACGTAACTGGCTATAAGAGAAAGACAGAAAGAAAATGTGTGCTCGCACCTCTCTCTCTTGTCCCTACAGTATCTAATACACGAAACGTAACTCTCTCTCTCTCTCTTTCTATCTTCACTACCCTCTCAAATTCCGTTCGCGTCGCCTGATCACACTTTTCGTAACGATCTCGTCACGCATTCACCAGCTTACTCCCCAAGTCAAGCGTGCGTAAAGAAGTTTTACTTCAAAAAACTTTCTTTTCGTTCTCCTGAACAATTAGCATTTTGTCATTTGCAGCAATTCAAATTTCCACTATCAATATGTTGTAGGTATTATTTTTGATCGATATTTATAATATTAAACGAAACATAATACATGGAATACATGGAGACCCATATTGCTGGATGAAATCATATTTATATAACAGAACTCAATTAGTTCTAATTAACGGATACAAATCATTCCCTATAGTTGTAACTTCTGGTGTACCACAGGGTACAAATCTTGGCCCCCTGCTTTTTCTTAATATGAATGACCTTGGTTCGAAATTAAAATGTGATTATGCTTTTTTTATCTTAAAATTTTTCGAAAATTAAGTCTGTTTCCGATCATCAAATGCTTCAAAATGACCTCGACACGCTCAATAACTGGTGTACTGTCAATGATATGTTGAAAAATGTTACATTTTAAACTTTACTAGAAATCGAATTATAAAAGTTTTTCCTACGTCATTAATAATATTATTCTCAATAAAGTGTCTTCAATAGGAGATCTAGGAATCATTCTTGATTCTAAATTCATATTTGATGTACGCGTTACATTAAAAATGATGAGATTTATTCACAGAATATGTAAATCTTTCAAAGATCCTCAATCAATTTTAACCCTTTACAATGCCTTAATTAGAAGTAAACTTGAATGTGGAAGCACTATTTGGAATCCACATTACTGCAAATATGAAAACATTGTAGAATCAGTACAAAAAAATGCTAAGAATGTTATCCTCCAAATGTACGATCTTAGATCATCTACGCCCGTCGCGATTACTTCGAGATTGATACACTTAAAACTAGAAGGCAATTGACTGATCTAATATGTTTACATAAAATTATTAACGGCCATCTTGATACTACATTATGTCTTAGCAATATTGAAATAAATGTCCCAACTCCCATTGTTTAAGACGCCATAACCTTTTTCACCTGAATACATTTAAAAATAATATCGCCTACTTCAGCCCTCTGACCCAGATGTGTCGACTATATAACAAGATAGAGTGTGCAGAAGTAGATATTTTTATCGATAAATTGCACGGATTAAAAAAAAAATTCTGGCGCTGTTACAAAGTTATAACTAATTATATTGTGTCAATTGTCTCTCTTATGCCTGCCTCTAATGTTTTGTATGCCTCTTGCCACTCATTGTAATGTATTACTTGAGTGAGCTTGTATATAATTTTCTTTTTGTGATGTTTTTTCCTAATTGTATGTGTCTGTATTTAAATGTACGTAATTGTAGATTTATATAATATATCTGTAGTTAATTGTATGTAATTGTAGATTTTTGTTATTGTATATTAACTGAGTTTTATAACTAACTCATGCAAGTGAGAACATCTGTATCTGTGTAATAACACCCAGTATAAATAAATATAAATAAATAATTAAATTAAAGTAAATACTTAATGCCAAATGAAAAAAAATACTTAGTTTTAAACATAATATAATTACGTTCGTTAAAAATGGCAGATGACAGAATAAATATATCAAATAATGTCCGCCATTTTAAATTGTACGAAAAATAGTACCAAAATAGACCAGTTCCATTTTTCCATACCGAATCCATATGTAAAGACGTCCCATGAAAAGAAGCGTCGTGTAAATAACCCATTAGATAAGGTTTCTAGAAATAAACATGTTCAATTAATCTTCACTTGCTTCCCCTACGGAGACCTGATTTCCGTTTGTTGAAACGGTATTCATATATTGACCCTCAAAATCGTAAAAAAAAACAAATACATTATTCTAAATACGAGTTTGTAATGTGAATTTTAACCAAATTTATTCATACATAAATTCTAAAGTATTTAATTTAATTGAAATTACATTATTTTTACACAGTTTATTTAATGTGTGTAATACGAGTATTTTGTACAATGAATTTATACAATGCAATAAATTATTTTTTAATAATTTATTAGAGTACCTGTACATTTGTTATTATTATTATATTTTTTTAACGAGAGGGAAATATTAATAACGAATAAACGGATAATATTTGAATTCTTCATCATATGTTGTTGCTTGTGCATAAATGGAAGAATTAGCCAGCAACGAATTGAACCAGCGAAGCATTTTTTCCATTACCTCCACACTGGAGGCCAAAAAATGAATTACCCTCAGGGCCTCCGTCAGCTTTGGGTATGCTGTGTGGAGGGGCTTTTTATGAAAGGAAGGAGATCAAGTTCTGGGAAGGAAAAGGGTATGAAGGGTGGAAAGGTAGATCTGAGGTTCAGTGCGTCCAGGAGTGATGGACGTATGAATCTATACTTCCTGGGAGAGTCCTGCTAGAGAGGTCAAAATATCTCCCTTAACCAGTCTCTCCCTTCCGGCCTGCCAGGCAGTTGGTGGGCAGACGCATCCGCCGCAAAGAATCGGACAAATGTAACCCCATGAATTCGGGCATTTAAGCCAATCACCCAATGTATCAAACCACTTGGGGTGACCTATTGCAGAATTATTGGTTATCCAATAAATGGTTCCCGGGTCTGCGGCAACTTGGGAGTTGTAGAATGGCCTTCAGAAAGCAGACATTGTGCACCAATCGACCAACTAACGTATTATTTTTTTATTACATATTTTGATTGGGGTTTGACATTTGGTTGTCCTCTTATTCCAGAGCCAAAGAATTTATCGCTCTGTCTGTAAAAAGTTGGCATCAAGCAATCATTTCACATTTAGATAGCTAATTTAATTTATTTTAATGTCATAAAACATACTGCCTACATTCACAAATTTTACATCCAAACAAAAAATGATTTAGTGGGTAAATCATCAAAAAAATGTACACATTAATATTTATACAGAATATTCTGCACGGAGTCGAGGGTTTTTTTCAGGTACTTTGGGGTTCCAGACCAGAGGTGGCTGCAAAAATCAACCGTGGGGCACACTTGCGATTTATACAGGGTTAGCACTTGTGTACTATTAAAGTATCTGCGGGCCCTGTGCAGTACGCTCAGTGCAATATGCCAATGTTGAACTTCTGTTGACAGTTTAACTGCTGTAACATTACGAAATTTGCACAGCGTATCTGACTGGAATTTCTAGATCTAGATTGAGACTTGAAGTGACTTGATGACCAACTACCATATACATGCACCAATTCGTCGCTTTCACATACTTGGAAACAAATTCTCCTCAAATATCGACATATAAGTTTACCAGAATTTAAGAGATACCTGAACGATATTTTTACATAGGATCAATTCCACGTATTTTATTTCTTCTTTTTGGACACTTATAAATTATGTACTTATAAAAATAATTGGATAATTTGTAGAGCGCCGTTTATGTGAAAAATCACCTCAAGGGCGATGTACAATTTATTATGAATTCTTTACGCTCTTTCTAAATGTAATATTTACAAGTAGATACCTACATACTTACATACCTGGCAGGTCACTCACGATAAACACACAAATAAATATGATTCTTTTGTATTATTTTATAATTTAAATTTATTTTTGTTGCTTTATTATTTCTGTTTTCTCTATTTTTATAAATAATATATTAGGTATGTACATTTTTTTATTATCTGCACATTAAAAACTCTGATGTCTCTGAATCATGCAGTTAATCTGAGAGGAGGGTAAGGGTACCGCCGCCCCGGAAACCATTTATTGGATTACCAACACTCTTGCTATAAGTCACCCCAAGTGGTTTGCTATGTTTGGCGACTTAACAGGGGTGCCCAGGTTCACGGGGTGAGGTTTGTCTCCCCTTCCCTGAAAAGACCCGCCACACAGCATCCCCAAAGATGACATGGGCCCTGAGGGAAATTGTTTTCCTCAGGGCATCCTGTGTGGAGCTAATGTAAAAAAATGTTAAATATTTTTTTTGTGTAAACCGATCATGGTATTGAAAATTAATGAATAAATATTACTATCTTTCAGCTGACATGATTTCTATCATGAGCTGTGGAGTTTTGAAATATCTTTTTAACTGTCAATAAATGACGCAAGTCGTCATAATTTTATAAAATTAATAAACGAAATGCAAAAAAAAAAAAATTTCGAAAACACCTTATAAATTACGTCCTTCCTTCATAAATCCTTCATAAAATTTTGCCTGAAAGAAATAAAATGTGGCGTTTCGTCCGCTCTGCACATTCTTTCGGAGAGGGGACTTTACGATATGCGAGATTAGATTCAGAACGGCCACTTAGTATGTAATTTATATACAAACTCCCATATTATTAGATGTTTCACTGCATAACCACTTTCTACCGACTTTCTACTTACCGACAACCTTATACTTACGATAATACCCATTTCTGTCATAACAACAACAAAAACAAACGATTATTATAATCTGGTAATGGTTTAAAGTTGTTATTTATTATTTTTATTGTAGAACAATGCATTTTTAATTGTTTACGGTTTGTTTGCGCCTTTTCGGCCGCCCGTTACCAATCCAACACACCTTGCCCAGGTACGGAATACCTGACCGCTTCGGCAATCTTCGGAACTGTTCGCGTGTCTCCGCCAAGTCATCGCGGACATTGCGCCTGTTCGCTGTTCGTACATTTCCAACGTTTCAACCTCCTCATACACAAGTACAAGACCAATCCTCAATTGCCGCTCACCCGCCGAGCCAAACCAACGCGAGCACGAGTGAATTAAATGATAAGTCGATAAGCTGTTAGTTGTTTTCCGTTTTTGTTTATAGCAAAACGTAGCTGAAGCACCTGTGAACCAATTGTGAAGTGTTTTCAAGTTATACCGACCAAACCATCGGTTAAAACCTTTGTTTTAGTGATATTAAACAACAGTTTAAGTTCACGGGAAACTTAGAATGTTTCCGCGAACAACTCGGGTATTCTGTTCGTTATGTTGTGGTGTTGTAAATGAATGCGTCTAATCGCGGTCAGTTTTCTAACTTTTGTTACATAAATTAGTTAATAAAGTTGCTTTTGCCTTTTTGATAAGTTATTTGAGTGACCCAGATCTTTCTGTCCGCGGCTGCACTGCAAACTCACGGAACAACTTTACTGAGTGAATCCTGAATATATTAGAGTCTCGTGTAGTCTGTCCTCCAAGCGACGTGCTGGTGTTTCAATAAATGTTCTTGCAACCTTTCAATAAGGCTGTCTTTTTTAATAATACGTTTTCATTGAGACTTTAACATTCCAGTGAGGAATGTAACTCAATAGTTTCTGTGTACAATGTGTACAAATCAAAGACTGGAATGCTCGAAAAGTCCAGATTTTAAAGTATTCTAATTGGATACAGTTGTTTGGTTGTTCATATTGTTAAGTATATAATTTTAACTTCTGGAATGGCTCATAAAACCGCATCCGATGCGAGGCGCGCTAGGAGCAAACAGTCCAGCGGAGAGCTGCAGGCAAGTTCTGATAACATGCAAGGAGGTCAAGTCGAACACAATGCGGCAGATAGCACTCCCACTCCCGCAGAAGACCAAGCTGAGATCACTGGCAGATTTGTGGGTGTGGATGAAACAGATAGGGCTGTAACAAACTTCTCAAAGATCCACATCCTCAAAACTAGAAGTTCCAGCGAGCAGAATCTCATGCTGAAGACATCGAGTCTCAGAAAGGGACAATATCTGAGCTCCTCAATGCTCTACGATGGAACAGAGGGCAACCACAATGAGTCAGACAAACTAAACAACAACCTTATTAAAGACACGCAACCAATCAACAAAACTGTTGAGGTCAACGTGACTGTTTCAATTGGAACAACAATACCTGATCTTGCTTTCCATCGCAATGAAGACAGTTCAAAGACTTTAGAGAAAGAAAGCTTGGAACTTAAAGATCACGATGACGACAAAGAATGTGAAGACATGGTCAAGCTCATCAAAGCCGTGAGCAACAACTCTCACACGTACAAGAAAAACTCTAACGTGTACAATTTATCACAGGCAAAGACAGTTCTTTCAGAAAGAAGAAGATCCCTACCCATGTTACCAAAACTGATCAGCCAAAAGCTGAACGAACACAACAAGCATCTTTCAAGGAGTACTGAATCCCCAGAACTTCACAATGGAAGTGAGAACAACAAGGATTTTAAGTTGAAAACTTTCAGGACCTTATCTAAAGGTCTTGGAAGGCTGTTGAAGAGACATAGCAGCATCAACATCAGCGAACCAGACCCCGTTTATAAGGTGGCCTATCTGGGAAACGTACTCACAGGATGGGCTAAAGGTAAGTCTCAAAAACACCTGTTCTTATGATTTATTTGTTGTGCTTTTTTGTTGTTATTATTCTTTATTTACTTTTTTGTTGATCACGGCCGTGTTGAATCATGATTTCTCTTGGTATTTTGTTGAATTGCTGTCAATAATTGAACAACCTAGCTTTATGCTGGAGAATGTCTTGGTATTTTGCCATTTACAATGAAAAGAAAAGGCAAGAAGTAGGCATTTTCATTGTTGTCCCTATTTACTTGATTTCTATTTTAACGTTACTGACTATAATATGTTATGTATTATTGTTTTCCGTTAGTTTTTTTGTCAGATATTGAATTTTGATTGAATGAAGTTTTGGTGGCCATAGTTACCTGTTTGGTTTTTACTCAAATTTGTTTGTCCAAATGGAAAGGACAACAGGCACAGAGACAAGTATTTGAAATCAGAAAATCTGTTTTGAGTGAGTTTTTTCATCATGAAAATTGCAGAAAATGTTCTGAATAGAATTTCTAAGTCATTACAACCACTTTCAGTCCGCTAAGTAATTTATATCACGAGCTGCATAGCTTTGAAAAGGGTATTTTTCACGTTTAAAAAATGAGAAAAGGCGCCATATTTTTCAAGTATCCAAATAAAAAACGTTCTGTACTAAAAAGAGATGATAATATCCACATAATAATATATTATAATAATGTCTTCCTCTTATTATTATTACTTATTACTTATGAAAGAAAACGTTGTTTTAAATCGCAAAAACTTGTCAAAATAATATTTTTCTTGTCTTGTTTCAAATCGTTGGTTTTTTAGTTGAAAATTATCCGTTGTCAAGTGTTTTTTTGTAAGGATATTGTTCCAATGGACGTCGTATTTTGAATGTTTTTTTTATCCAAACCATCTCCACTGGAAACCGGTTTTCTCTCGATACTGTGTCTATTTCTTACACATAAAAATACACACTAATAATATTATTATTATTGGCTACGTTAATACCAAAATACCTCCTCGGCACATCAGAACTCTACATACATAATATTCCCAACAGCTCGCGTATGAGTCCGTAGGATGCGAGTCCGTGGCATCCCCAATTGGGGTATGTAGTAAGGCTGTAGGTAATGAGGAGGGGGAGGATATGGGGTGAGAAAGGTGGGGAAAGTACCTGGCTATTCAGATCTAGTCACCAAACACGGCTAAAGCCATTTCGATTCCGAATGGCGGTTCTGTGTACATTGATGCCATGGTCTCACTGGCTCCAGACAGTCGGAAGCAGTTGAAACTGTTGTGCGGTATTAACGTAAATAAACAACATGTAGGTTTACCATTTTCTCAAAATAACCGAAAAGCTTTTAGTTGGGTGAAATTATTGGCTTTGTTGTAAATTACATTTGTAGTGTTTTTATGGTTTTTATCATCAAAATAGAGGAGGATTAGTAAAACAAGACTTAATTTGTATGAAATATTATATTCACTTTCGGGAAAATACTCATGAGCCATTGACCAGCGTCTGAGAACAAAAGTTTAAATAAGTTTGCAACTGTACAGGGAGGCTCCGATGAGAAATGTCGATTATTCCCCGTATCACATAAAAAAATCATAATAACTTAACTAAGTGTGAATAGTATACAGCGTCAAAAAACATGTTTCCAATTTTCTTTTATTTAACCAAATCCAAAATTTCGTAAGTCGGTATATAAATACTCTCTTGCCTACTTAGTTATAAACCATAAATACTTACTTGCCTACTTAGTTATAAACGTAAAAGTTAACGTACTACTTAAAAAATTCAAATAAGGAATCATAACACAATTTGTTCAAAGAAATGTCACCATCTCAATGACAATAATTCTTTTTTTTAAACTTTCTTCAGGCCTGTAGGTACCATAAGATTTTTACGATATGACAGTTAGTAATAGGAAACTACGATCATTAGAACTCTGGCGGTATAAAAAGGTAGTATCCAACATGGCCACCATATTAAACCGGAACCGGAACGTATCAAACAATTTTACAGACAGATGGTCGAGTCAATTATCGAAATAATTATTCTAGATTCTCGACATGTTGAAGTTGACATGAAAAATGAAGTTGCAACAGTCAATGACTATTTATGAATCACTTGACGATAATACAATCCAATATTGTAATATTATGTAGGGGAGATAAGGTTTTATATAAGTTACTCATGCAAATTGTACGAAGTTGAGTATAAAGTTTGGGCTAGGTCTGAATTGCCCGATAAAATTACATTTGAAAATATGTTATCAACTAAATCAAGAAAAATATTATTATTAAAGTGTTATTTTTAAAATTGGAACTGATTCTGTCAAGAATTCAGACAAGCGATAAAGTATCCACTTTCTATAACATAATATTTTATACAAAATTATTTTGAATAATACAGACCATCCCCTTGATTTTTCACTTGTTTGCGCTAGTTAATGATAATGTCGAACACCTTAACCCCTCATGTTAGTTTGTTCGTTTTTGGGAACAACTCAGGAATAGTTGTGTTTCCTTACTATCAATACGAAATAATATGAAAGAAATACTAGAAATTTAATATGAAATAATCTTATGATAATATATCTTAACTAATCTTATATAAAATAAGAATATATGAAGAAAAAAAATACCACGCTTTAATCTTTTTCGTTCTTAGTTATTTTTAGTTAGAATAAACGCAAGGTTTGCCATTTTTAAAACCTTTTACGTTTAATTTAAAAAAGTATTTATAAAATTACATGTATATTTCGAGTTATAAAATTTGAGAGCTTATTTTATCACCTTTCAAAAACAGTGTTTATTTTAGCTTTGGGATATGTCCCGAAATATTCCACTTATTTGGATTATATTGCACAGCGGAAATATTTTGTCCCTCCGATAAAATATGGTCGAGGCTTGAGGGGTTATAAAAATTTACGAATATTCGAAAG
Source organism: Limnephilus auricula (assembly GCA_951813805.1). Taxonomy (NCBI): domain Eukaryota; kingdom Metazoa; phylum Arthropoda; class Insecta; order Trichoptera; family Limnephilidae; genus Limnephilus; species Limnephilus auricula. The sequence continues at coordinate 217,722 of OX638410.1, forward strand.
CAGGATTTGAATATTTTTTGCACTTTTTCATTTCTATAAAATTATGACTAAAAACTACATATATTACCATCTTATAAAGATCACTTGAATAACATAAAAACTGTTTTTTTGCTATAGTCGATACAAGTTCCTCTCAAAGACAGACAGAATAAATATCAATTTTTTTCTGATATAGAATAAATTATTAGCTATTATTAATATTTATAACCTTCATACAAAAGTCGCAATTGATGTGGCTTTTTTATAAGTCGCGTATTAAAAATACAAGAAGATCGAAATCTGGCGAAAATTCTAAGTGCGAATTCAGAGGGAAGACGTCCAGAGGACCAACCCGACCAACCCAGGCAAAGTTGGGAATAGTTACTCTAGAGGTTGTGCGAGGAGAGGTTGGGCCTTTGGACCTGCTGTGAACAGTGGCAGCCGAAGTAGCGCAGGACAGGGACGCCAGGAGGCACATGTTCATAGCGATGCGTCGAATAGGGAATACAAGCCGAATAGGTCAAGCAAATTAAATTAGATGAGATTATTTCCTTCGTCTATCATCATCAAAAATACTTGTTTCGGTTGCGTGTCTGTCTGTGATCGTAACTTCAATCATAGACTAAAGAAGAACACAAGAACTACCTTGTGAATATGTATCGTGGTCCAAATATTTGCCCAATCGAGGCTTAAATTTTCAATACATAACTGTATTTTACCATGATTTCGAAATTCAAACGGGACCGAGATCTACGATGTCAGGTGAGTGTAAGTGAGATAGCAGGACTCAAGGGCTAAATAAAACATTTATTTCCATTCAAAGTTTTATCCAAAGCATTTCTAGTTTTCTTCTTAATTCTATGGGTTCAAAGAACTCTGATTAAAAAAAAATTAAGTGTATTTAGTACCTACCTACCTATAATATAAAACCGTACTTTGTTCTGAGATTCGAAGTGTCAAAGTTTGCAAAGACTATTTCTCATAACCTATCTACCAATTTCTGATTTAGAGGTTGAATCTCGTGTAAAGTATTTTAAGGTGATTGTCAAAAGAATATGAACATGAATAAATAGTTAGTTAAATTAATAAACTCAAATCTTTCAAGAAAGACTAACAAATACAGTTTTGCATCGGTGATTGAATCTAATATTGTATTGTTAGGCTTTCTTGAAAGGTTTGAGTTTTTTAATTGATAAACTATTTATTCATAATCAAATTGCTTATGTACGTGCGATTTTTTTTTATATTTCAAGGCATATCTTGTAAAAAAACGTTTATCCGTAAAATAATTATACACGCTCCACCTATGAAAGAGTAGAATATGAATTCTTTTTTAATCACCGTAATTGAACATTTTTTAAAGGAAAACATTTTAATATGACGGATACTAACCATTTTAGAACATACCTGAACATGCATATAGAATCACATGCTATCAGCTAGGGCATACTTATTCATTGCATAAGGTTCTAACTACATTTTCCTAATGCAATCCCAAGCCACGTCATAATTAAACATTTTCCATTAAAATATGATAATCTAAAATACTTTACACAATATTGAACTTAACAATCAAAAATTGTTACCTCAGAACTCAAAACATGGTAAGGTGAAGTTAGAACCCTATCCAACAAAAGTTATGAACTACAATGCCCCTCTTATACAGGGTGTTTCGGCACATACCCGACAAACTTTAACCAGCAATTCCTGATCATATTTAGAGTAAAAAATCTATGGCGACTTTTCTCTCCGGTAATTTGTTTTTTCAATTAAATAAAAGTTATGATCAGGAATCGCTGGTTAAAGTTATTTTTTTTTTACTTTAGTTCCAAACAGGAGGCCATGAGGAAAATAATTTTCCTGGGGGGCCTAGTCATCTTTGGGGATGCTGTGTGGAGGGTATTTTTAAGGAAATGAAGGAGGGGAAGTTTTGGGAAGGAAAAAGGTATGAGGGTTGGGTAGGAATATGGGGCTCAGTGTGTCTAGATCATCCGCCTATAAAGACCTAGACACCCATGAATCCGGGCACCCCTGCTAAGTCACCAAACGTAGTGAAATACTTGAGGTGACCTATGGCAGAGGTGTTGGTTATCCAATAGATGGTTCCCGGGCGGCGGTACCCATTCCCGCCTCCCAAATTGAAAAAGTTTGTCGGGTACTTGCCGATACATCCTGTATACAAAGGATACAAACAAAATGGAGATTGTAAAAAGTTCAAAGTGAAGTTAGAACCTTGTAAAATAAATGTAGCTTGATGTTAGAACTTCTTCATACAAGTATTTATGAAAATACAACACACAACATGGTTCTGAAAATTATTTTGGTTATATAAAAGAGCAAAAGAAATGGTTTTGCAGCCAAAGGTTATTTTTGAAAAGTCAGTTAGGACCTTATCCAACTGAACATAAAATTATTACACTAATATTCTTTTTCAATATTGGAACTGATGTGTTAAGAATTCAGACAAGCGATAAAATACCTACCTTTAATGTAGGTACCTAATATTTTTTACCGGAAAATTATTTTAATTCTATTTTTGAAATAAGTGTCTCTGCTAGAGTTTTTTTAATACCGGATGATGATACCGAAATAAACCTAGGTATAAAGATTGCGTAAACAAAGTTACGGTGTTGCGTAGGATAGGTTTATGTAACCTGGCTGCATTTTTCATCAGATAATATCGTTATGTATGTCGGTATGTAGGTAGGGAATTAGGTATATAATACCCGCTACGTAATTATTATGTGGTTGTATTTGTTTTGTTTTTGTCTACTGCGAATCGGAATTAAGTGGAATGTTATGTCTCATAAAAAAACTCTTATAAAACGCATAACAACAACTAAACAAGTTTCGCAATATTAAATATAATATCTCCGTGTCGTAAACAATTTATTATTGAGAAGGATAATGATCTACCTGTATAATATTGATATTTATAGCCCATTCCTCTTGGAATTCAATGACACGTGCCTGAATACTTCAGCAGTAGTCGTCACAATGCCTGTTAAAGATACCACGCGGTGGAACAAGTGTTCTAGCACAGCACAGCAAGACAAGAGGAATGGTGCGATTGAACGAAATGTCTGAAACAGAAGATATATTTAATCACTCTTTAAAAAAACTGAAAAGTTTTTTTTAAATGTGTATACCGCACAAGAGTCCCAACTGCTCCCATCTGAATTCAGTGAGACTATGGCATCCCCAATTGGAGTACGTTGTAGCGGGGAGGGGAAGAGGAAGGTGGGAAAGTACCTGGCTCTTCAAATCTGGTCACCAATTACGGCTAAAGCCATTTCAACCAACGTTTGAATTCTAAATGGTGGTCTTACACCAATTTCTACGAATCGTTATTGAGTTCAACAGCTTGGCCTCTGTGTTTCCTCCTTCCTACAACATGGGTCTCTTCAAGACCCATGTTCACTCCTTTCTCTCCTCAAAAAGACCCTCCACACAGCATCTCACTAGATGACATAGGCTCTGAGGAAAATTTTTTTCCTCAGAGCCTCCTGGGTGGAGTTAATGTAAAAAAAAGAGCGGTACTGAGAGTACCTTCCACACTTCTGCTGAAATCTTTCCAAATGTTAAGCATGTTAAAAAGTAATAAGAAATCGTGTACTACATATTATGGATGATTAATTTGTCGTAAAACCATTCAAATAATAAAATTATAATAATATATACAGAACGTTATTTTCTATTTGAAATAAAAAATGATTATAAGTTTATAATATAATATAAATACCTATTTAAACAGAACATATATTTACTATTTTATAACATAACGAAACGTGCAGATATAACCATATTCAACCAGGTACTGCCTAATAATTGATGGCATAAGGTTCTAACTACATTTCCTTAATACCATTCCAAGGTAGGGCCACGACATATTAAAATATTTTCCTATAAAATATGCTAAACTAAAATACTTTACACAAGATTGAATCTCAAATCAGAAATATTGTTAAATAGATTATGAGAATTCGGCTTTGCAAACTTTGATAACTCAGACATGGTAAGGCGAAGTTAGAACCATATCCAACCAAAGTGCCGTACTAAACTGTGCACTGTGCATCGTAACACCGATCAATTTCAGATACAAACAAAATGGCAAGGTTAAAAGTGATGTTAGAACCTTGTAAAATAAATGGAACATTTAAAATCTTGATGTTAGAAGTTCGTCATAAAAGCTGTATCTTAAAAAATGATAAACCACGAGAGTCCACTTTGGACTTTTTTTCAGGAAAGCGATTTTTGTGTTTGTGAACTGATTGTTTGAAGGTCTATAACTTTTTTACTTACTGCAATAATTAAGATCTATGAACGGTATATTTCTCAATTTCATTCGTTTTTGGCCATTGTTAAGATAAGTGTGTCAATTTATTAATATATTTTGGTTTATCCTCCAAGTAAATTGAACAGTCAGTGGTTGAGTGGGCATCGCGTTTGGGTCCCACCCAGGCGTTCCGTGTTCGATTCCTCGGCTGGCTAAGTCCTCCATCACAACACAAGCAACATCTTCCGCTTAGTGTGGTGGTAGTAGGAGATCTTCAAATGTTGTTGGGTTATTCGTAACCCGGTAATGTTTGTCTTTCTAAAAGAAAGAAAACTCCAGTGGTTTTGTAATTAGTTAAATCAGTTAATATTTATTTTTATATTTCATTGTTTCATTCAATAATGTAATGAAATACAGAATTTTTTTTGCATGTTTAACTCAAAACCGCTAAAAAGTCGATTTCTGTGGTATATCCTTTGAGTATATAAAAAAAATCTCAAAAAATTATTTTGTTTTAAAAATGAGCAAAAGAAAAGGTTTCGCATTCTAAGGTCTCTTTGAAAAAATTAATACCTTGTCCAAAGGCGACGATTTCTAGTGTGTATTAATTATGACAGTAAAATTAAAATTAATTAATTTATTCGTAGCTTTTTTATTAATTTCTTCCAAAGTCCCGACCTATTCAAGTAGTCAGCAGTCGTATACAATCTTGCATTTAATAAAGGAAGGTAATTATTCACATTCCAAGAATGCGACTTAACCAGTCCTACAGTGGTACCTATCTCCTTTGTACATCGTTTAATTAGTTCTTGCAACTAATCTAATTGGCTTTTCCTCGACCACGAGGCCGGGGTCAAGTGGGGACCCGGCATTGCACAGTCTGTCGTGGGGGGTCAAAGTTCCCCCTTGCTTACTCTCCTCCAATCTGACGTATTCAGAATTGACTGCCGGGCAATAATTATAAGTGTGTAGGACATGTGTAGGATGACATTGTTTTGTAAACGTCACATGGAGATGTTCGATTTTTGGTTTTTCTATTTTATTTGAAACCAACAGGTTACATAAATAACAAAGCATTATTGTACTTAAGTCACATTAGCTGTACCATTTACAGGTTTCCAAAAGGGTGTTATATAATATACGAGTATATAAGTAAAATGATTTGAAAGATTACATAACAACTTGTTTGAATGCGAATAGGGTGAGGGTAAATGGAGGGGGGGGGGGGGGGGGGGGGATATCGTCCTAGTTGAGGTACCTATAGTATGCATATGTGCATAATATATAGTTTGTAGTAAAAATATGCATAAAAAAGGAAGTTCATATGATGGTCGTAATATTAGATGCGTATCTATAGTTGTTGTAAAGAATTGAGAGATCGCCTGTGTGACTTTAAGAAGTGTGGTGCAGAGTTAAAAATGTCGAATTGTGAATAGTATCTATGTATTGAAAATGTGTGATTCACGATAAATGAAAGAGTTTTGCTTGGAATTAAATTTTGCTTACTTGATTTGAAAATCAGAGAAAGGTCATGGTCTACACGAGATTTCGAAAAACTACCCCCATCCCCCTTTCCCACTCTTTAAAACAGAATGTTGATACTTCCTCGTGAAATTTTGCGCACTTGACGTACAATGACAAGAAAATTACCAGACTGATTTTCAGTATATATAAGAATAAAACAATAAGTAGGTATGTAAAACGACAACAAAAAAATACAATAAAGTTTTGAGTCAAGTGACGTCAAGCGAAATGGGAGTTTCGTGAAATTTGATAAAGTTTGGGTCAAGTGAAGTCAAATGAAAATGGGATATTCGAGAAGTTTGATGAAGTTTGAGTTCAGTGAAGTATATGAAAATTAGAGATTCAAGAAATTTTGTGAAGTTTGAGTCAAGTGAAGTCATATGAAAATTAAAGATTCGTGAAATTTAGTAAAGTTAGGGGCTATTGCTAAATATGTCTGAAATTTTGCCAACACGGTGGATGTTATGCATAGAATAAAGAATATTTATTCTATGTTACAATATAATATAGTCGACACACTCGCTAAGAGGTTGGGAGAAGGTTGAGTTAATTTTATTTGATTAATAGATATGAGATGTAAGTATTATAAGAAGTTAGTTACATATTTAATTTATATTATTCAATATAAAAGTTTAAAAAGCTCCGAGAAGTGAGATTAGTATTTACGCTTAAATTGGATAAAATTTTGGCTTAAATTGGATTAAAAGTTTTTAAACTACTGTTAATCTCTAGGAACGAATTTAAACTGCGAGTAGGCTTTGTATTATTTTTGGTTTTGTTTATCCTTCATTATCAATATTGGAAAAATCTAGATTGCTTTAGATGAATTTGTATGAAAACACTTAGATGCTTCTTTTAATAAACCTTTTGAACTGTTATTTATTCTAATTAATTATATAATTCAGTATAATATATTATTGTGACGCATTTAAGATGATATACAGTGATGTCAGTGGGAAACCGACATTATGCAAATTATTACTTATTTCGGTGGCAGATTTATTATGTGAATGATAAATCTTTTGAAAACCACATGTTTTTACGTTGATATGCGTTTTCTTAAGTTTAGTGGTCCTTGATTGGATTAAGTAATTATTGATTATTTCTGAATATCCCGCCAAAATAAGCAAAAGTAGTTTTAAAAGGATTATAAACGCCAGAAATATTTGACTTCTTACCTTTAGCACTCCGCATGTTTTTGGTATTATCTGCACAAGGAAAGTAGCGCCAAAGTTGTTTTAATTTTTTTTTTTTGAATAATTTTTCAAGAATGAAAAAGTTTGTACTAATAAAAGTAATCAAAAATAATCTTAGCCATAAAGGGGTATTTTACAAAAGTTGTTTCTGATGTAACTTCTTATTTATTTAATGAAAAAACAAATTATTTAGTACTTTACGCTTACATTTTCTGTAACGTAATTACCTAATAATTTTATTTTAATTCCAATAAATAGAATAGGTAGGAAAAGCTTCAATGTATTCATAGGATATATTTTCACATTCATAATGTAAACCGATTCGAAGTTAAGATAAATCTAAATAATAATTTGGCATATATCTTCATCTTAAGTGCCTATCTGCTGAAAATGCACAATTTATGACAACTTTAAAAAAAAATTATGCTATGAAGCTAGCTCACATGGATTTTGTAAAATCATTGCTACCTTTTATTTAAACTTTTGATTCTAATTTAAATAACTTGATCAACTATGATTCAGTCTTTTGTTTCATCTTAGGGTGTGTACCAATAATGGACCATATGGTCACAGCATTAATTATTAGGATCACATGACACATGACAAGTTCTGCGAGCTGCACACACAAATAAGAGTACATCTGTGACGTGGTTCATTGGTTCTTCGGTTCTCCTGGTGGGCGAATCCGGGAATGGATGATTCATAAGAAGCTGTGAACCCTGCTTGACTTAATCTTCCCAATACCGACTTTGAATACTTAAAAATGTTTCCAAGATGTCACGTAACGTTGCCGTGCGAATATTCAAGTTACTTGTAACTTATAAGTTACTTAATATCTGTAAAAAATGCAAAGTATGCATTTAACCTTGAAATTATTATGAAACTGGGAATGGATGAATATAAGAAGCTGTGAACCCTGCTTGATTTAACCTTTCCAATGTCGACTTTGAATGCTTCCGAACATTTCCAAGATGTCATGTAGCGTTACCTTGCGAATATTAAACTTACTTATATTTTATAATACTAACAAGTTACTAATATCTTTAAAAATATGCATAGTATGCATTTAAACCTGAAACTATGTTTATTGTTTATTGTTTCTTCTTCACATTTTAGTTTTCAGTTTACAATACAATTTTTAACCTCACTAGGACAAGCCTGTGTTGAGGTTAACAATTATTTACAAAGTAACAAAATAACACAAAAGGAAAAAGGAAACAAAAATAATACTTCAAAAAACACAATAATACTTCAAAAAACACAAATAATGTATGTAAAAGTAATAATGTAGGTATTTATTTGTATAATTACAATGTGTATCTAATTATTAACAGTTGTACATAATATATTTTGAACTTTTATTATATTGTGTGTAAGGTAGATTTCAGAAGGTGAAATTGTGGGCGGATAATATTGCATGTTTCGTGAACACCTCACTGGGAGAACCTGTGCTGAGGTGTTTTCGTAATTATATTTAAGTGTGACAAGTATTTATGTGTTGTAGTAGAAAGTTAATTTTTAAAATTTATTTATTTTAATGGTTATTGTAAATTGATTATTTAGAAAAAATAGTTTCTTTGCTTGGTTTGGAGTTATTATGTTTTGAATACAGTGATGAATATCTTGATTTTTGAGGTATATGTTGAACATTTGGCATTTTAATAATCGAAATGTGTTCCTCCACTGAAGTGTGTTGTGGGCGTGTCGGTGTGCCAAAATAAGTCAAAACACCTTACTTAAATTGATGGTTAAATTGGTCATTGATGATTATTGTAAGGAGTTAATTCCAAATTTAGTAGTGTGAGTAGATGACTAAGTGTATTTGATTTTGTGAGCATGTTTTGTGCTGGTGTATATTGGAATTAAAGGCTGGTTTAATGTTGATGTGTGAGGAGTGTTGGATTATTTGTAGAATGGCAGTTGTAATTCTATGTTTTGGCAGAATCGTAAATGCATATAATAGTGGCACCAACCTGTAAGTGTCTTTCTGTAAAATAACGGCTCTTAAATCTTTCAGTTGACCCAATCTTCCACACAGAGGGCACCTCTCACAAATTATTATGTTTCTTGAAAAATAAAATAGGATTCCAAATCTTTGAATTTAATTTTTTTCCAAAATTTGAATTTTGAATTTCTGTAATTAGAATGACATTAGAATGCCATCTAATTATTTATACAGTTCACGCATTCGTGGTAGCCTGGGTGTCTATAATATTAGGGTGTATAAACAGTAAGCTGGAGGAACGACAGTTGAGATGGTATGCAGAGTGAAGCTGGGAATGTCTATGGAGCTTCATCGACAGTCATCCAGAGGAAGACCAAAGAACTCCCGGATGACTCGATGCTCCAAAATAATACAGAGAATCGGCCTGGATGAAAGCGATACCCAGAACCGAAGAAGTTATAACCTGAAAACGAGAAGAGTTCTAGCAACAAGAGTTCTTTCAACAGCCTACCTAGGCAATAAGTTGGGACAGTGCAAGGAAGAAGAATAAGAAGAAGGACATTAGAACACCATCTATTATTATTATTATTATATGAAAAAATATTGTATTATTTATAATTAATTCGAGACAAAAAAAAACTAAAAGAAGTACATATTATGGTGCTAAACCATCATCTTTTGTGAAAGGAAATGTTCATTTCGCCGTTAATTTCTGGCCAACACGAACTGAGGGTAAAGGACAAAAAGATTAGCCATTTAAAAAAGACGTGTTGTTTTCGTGGTTTGTTCGGTTAATTAGCACAATTAGGTACAAGGATAAAAGCATTAAAGGGTTTTTGTTAAATATTTCAAATTTTCATGTTGTTTTCCTATGTTTAAGATGAATTAAGTGTAAACACAACGATACGTCATCTTGCCAACTAACAATTGGGTCCAAAGTTAAATCAATAATAATTATGTAAATGTCTTTTATTACATTTTTTAGTAAATCTTTACCGATAGTCGTAAAAACTTGTATTTTTTTGGCTTTATTGGAATTAATATGCCTACCTATGCCTTTTTTACATTTCCTTGTAAATTAATATTTTCATTGAACGACAAAAGAATTGAACACTTAAAAAAATGACAACCTCCGTTTAGAAGGCATGAAACGCGGCGTGCGCAGGTAATTTAATTTAAACTTTGTATACGTGTTATTTCACATATCAATAATAATATGTATATTTATTGTAGGTTCTTTCCAGAGTTCTATACTGTCAGTATCGCTCAGGCGAAACACCACCATACCTGATCCAAACGCCGTATCCAACGGCATTAGCCATGTTTAGTGACCATATCGGAATAGTGAGGTACTTTACAACGTTCCTCTTTCCCATCTCCTTTTCCTACCAACTCCCTGCATCCTCGCAGCATTTCTCGAGTATTGTAATTCCGTAATTCCATGATAAGATCCAGGCAGTTGAAAAAAAATCCACATTAATAAACAACTTTTCCAGGATTTCAGCCTTTGATCTATGTATAACTTAAAACTAACGTTTTTACAGCTCTGCCAATGAATTCGTCGTAGGTTATTTTATTAGTTTAGATAAATTTAATAATTTTTATCCTACCTTGAGGAAAAACCTCCCAAATAATATCAAAATAACTATTCAAATTTTTGAATAAAATTTATTTTTGCATAAAATTATTTTATACCCAGTTGATTACCATTCTGATCGATTAGCGTTTTCAATCAAGTTTATTTGTTAATAAATAAAATGTGGTAAAAAAACCATCGGGATAATAACTATACATTAGCTCTCCTATATCTAATTTCAACCCAAAAGTAACACCGCTTACACAGTACATTCATAATAATAATAAATAATAACACTACCCATAGAATTCCATCGCATCTCTTGCGTGACGTAGTTGTTTTGCTAGGAAGAAATGATTTTTTTATTATCAAATGTTACTTTTCTAGATACGCTGCCACGAATCTATATGTTACGTATATAAATATTATTAAATTCATATAACTGATTAAATTGAAAATAATTAAGTCCGAGATAGCCCATAGCTAAAATATTTCTAACTGCCTCAATTTTGTGTTTTAAAAATCAAAAAAGCTTCACAAAAGCTACACGGAGAAAAATGTAAATCGAAAAAACGATCATTTTAACGTAACGTAATTTCGTACGTATACCAACAAATTATTCTTACATTATCCCGCCAATAAACATTGAAACCCTGTTAATTTGTTCGTAAGAACTTCAGTCTCGTTTTTAACCGTTTTTACTATTAAAATGATCGTTTTTCGAATTATATTTTTCTCCGTGTAGTGATTCCGTTGCCGCGAACTTGCTAAAAAACCAAATTAGCTCCACACAAACCAACAAAAGATAAAATCCAATGCTTCTTGCGATCTTTTGGCTATGAGATAGGAATTCACTTTCTTTTTGATAAATGTTTACGTAAACAAATATTTTTGATTCCGGTGTCATTTTTAAAACCCCCACGCCTTGTCTAGATATACTTGGTCGAAGTAAAGAACTGACTTTTGGTTACAAAATGGCGTCTCAAATAAACAATATTATTATTTAAAATTCGTAATGAAATGTCCCAATATTATGAGCCAATGGAATGTGGTTATACCTATGTGGTGATGTTACGGTGGTGGATGAATGGACAGAAAGCATAATGCCTAGGTTATATAATTAAGAGAAAATAACTCTCGGGAGTTTATTAAATAAGAGAAGTTCACTATTTCTACGATGATTTGATGACTTGTGGTTTTTTTAACATTATCTTTTTAGACGCAATGGCTGGACGCAGCGAGAGAGAGCCAAATCAATTAAGTATGTAGGTGCGTCAGTATATAAATATATATATATTTTTTTTATTAACTTAAGAATGGTACATATTAATTCATACTGGTCTTCCATTAAAAGCATTTGCTTGTGGATGGAAGAAGAGTTTATATATCTGGGCTGAAGAGGCAACCGGGCCGTTTTGTCCGTACAAACGTATTCCCTAATTTCTTCTCTGGATTTTGACACTAGTGCAAATAAGATAATAATCAACCACTGGCGTGTCGGTACGATTTGCTTTTTTTTGATTAGTTACTTTTAAAGGAGTTAAGACCCTCAATAAACATATACTCAGCACAAACTAAACAACGCAATCAATTAATTATGCAATACGGCATTATAGGATGGGGCGGTACATATAAAAATCAAACACAAACAATTTACATATCACAAAAACTAATAATAAAAACCATTTTAAAAAAACCCTATTCATATTCGTCAAAACTCTTATTCAAAGAATTTAAGGTCAGAAAATTAAGTGAATTATACTTTTACCATGCAACATTGAAAATTTATAAAGATAATATTCAAAATAAAACTGCACCCTTTAAAAATAACAAAAATTTTAGATAAACATCAATACTTCCTACTCCAAAATGTAAAAAAAACAATGGGACAGTTAAATCATAAACATCTCGGAGTAAAATTCTTTAATTCATTACCAGAAAAAAATAGAAATTTGAATACCAATATAAAAGAATTTCAAACTCACCTTAAAAAGCATACTCAAAACCTGAACTAAATCATAACAAATAAAAACTATATAATAACACCCCCCCCCCATACACACAAGCCCTGCTTTTTTATGGGGGTACATCAAACATATTAGTGTATAAAATGTATTTGTAATTCATGTATCTTTTTTGAATTATTAATTTTTAAAAAAATGTATTTTAAAAAAAGCAAAACGTACAGACATAGATTTTTTTTTATTTCTAATAGATTTACTAAAACAATCTTAAAAGTCGGTTCAGTTTTGGAGCAGAAAAATGGGGGATATAAAACCTCGATTTTTACGATTTTATTTAGCTATTATCACCTGAGGTTGATGTCGCTTAGATGTTAGCGATTTTTACCCATTTTAGTCAGACCCTGGGGAAGAAGGTTCAATTCTCGGTCAAACCAATTTTCAATTGTGCTGTGGAGTTTAAGAAATCATTGGTTTATTAAAAGTCAAACATTCATAATTCGATAACTAACTGATTAAATAATCTAATAAATTTCAACGAGTAGCAAGGTCATTTTTCTGTAATAACAGTAAAGTTATGCCTGTATCAAATGGACGGATTAAAATTATTGAACAAAAATTATCTCGGTTCAAATTATTACAGAATGGCCAATATACGTTTTACGTATTTCTTTCAATTTACAATTTACAATGGTCATTTCAACCAATGACTAATTTAAGTCAAGAATTTTAGACTGTTGATTATTTTGCCGTGACGAATGAAATGTTTTTAGTATTTGTGTTTACTATTATAATTTTTAGTTTGTATTTTTAATCGCGTCACCAGTCTGACCACAAATGTTTAATAATATCTTTCCAACAATCTGTTGTGACTACATTTGTAAATATGTACCTTTTCTATTATTCATTTGCGAAAAATTAATGTAATGAATGTGCAACTTAAGTTTTGTATGAGACAGATAGCATGGTCTGTTCGGTAGACGTATAAAGGATCTGCATGGTTTTCCAGTGACTCTTCATCATCACTAAAGTATACTATTTATTTACACACCAACAGTGAAACCATATAAAATCGTTGGAAGTTACGCCTATCGATCCGAGTAAAGTTATCGATTTCTCTGTGCACCCCCCCTCCCCCACCCCATGCAGGTAAGGGAAACATTTATTGGATTACCAACACCTTTGCCATAGGTCATCCCAACTGATTGGTTACATTTGGTAAATTAGCAGGGGTACCCGAATTCATGGGGTGAGGTTTGACTCTATCTTGGCGGCAGATGCATCTGCCCACCAATTGCGTGGCAGGACAGATCGGTGAAACAGATTGAGGGCGACCTTTTGACCTCTCCAGCAGGACTCTCTCGGAACATCTGATACTGACCCTCAGATTACTACCCGTTCATTACCAGAACTTCATCTCCTTCCTTTACTTAAAGACCCTCCAAATAGCATCCCCAAAGATGAAATAGGCCCTAAGAAGAATTATTTTCCTCCTGTGTGGATGTATTGTAAAAAAAAGTATCAATTACGGTGTGAAATGTTGCAGATTCTATTTTTAATGATGTTCTTAAAATGATCCCAAATTAATAAGTTCATAGCAGTCAGATAATGGCTCCCATAAGGCCACAAAATACAGCCTTTATGCGCAAGAAGCTTTCAACTACACATTTCCTGGCCTGGATTGTTAAAATGCTCCTATTTTGTGGCCACCTAGATCCAACTCCTTTAAACCAAGCGACCATTATCTGATTGTAAGAGCCACCAATCTCTTCTAAAAATAGCCCCCGGCAGATAAAGTCCTGTAAGTCATTAAGTAGCCTAGTTAAAAGTCCATTGTCGGATGAGAATTGGAATTTAACCGAGTGCATTGTCCAATCAGTGCGGCGAATAGCTAGTATACCTATATACCAACCTACTTACAAGGTAGCTAGTTGGTAAGATATTAGCCAAATGTTATAATACGGCCGGCGTGGTCAATGGGAGGACTCTCGACTCCCATTCGAAGGCTGCGGGTTCGAAACAGGCGTACACAAATAAATGTTATTTGGTTATTTGTGTGATATTTTTGTGTTCCGAAGTTGAAGATAATCTCAGCACTCCCTGCTGTAAGACCACCATTCAGAATTGAAACGTTGCTTGAAATGAATTTAGTTTTGTTTTGTGACCAGTTCTGAATAACTTCAGCCTCACAACATACCCAATTGGGGACGCATAGGCTCACTGGCTCCAGACGGGAGCATTTGGGACTCTTGTGCGGTATTCATCTATAAAAAAAGATTGTGATTGTTAGTTAGAAGTATGTAATTAGATGAACGATGTTGGTTTTTTTTTTATGAACTCCACGCAGAAGGTCCTAAGAAAAAAAAATCCTCAGTGTCTATGTCATCTTTGGGGATGCTGTGTGGGGGTATTTTTTAGGTATTCGTCTTAATATTCTAAAGCATAATAATTAAATTAGAGCCATCTTTGAAATCCTTATCATGGACCTGCTAATTATTATAATATTTATGGTCGCTTATTATTGCACTCGCCGGCCAACATTTGTTCAACGCCTACCTGAAGCAATAACGCCCCCTGCATCGCAACAGCGCCCCCCGAGTAGGCGATATCGTCTACTTTATTATATGTACACGTTTGATGCACCTCAAATGATTATGAATTCTGCGTTTCGTGACCATCACACTCCTCGTTCGTCCTTGAGACTTCTGATATCATCACTTCCGGTTCCGCTGCCTGGTTCACCACCGGCCGGAAATGCAGCCTTCCTTCCGCTCCTGAAGATGGACATGCGTAGAATTCAATTATTCATATCGGATATGCCAATCTGCGCATGCTGCACAAAATGAACATTACATATAAATCAAATTAACAATCAATGCCAACTTCAATCAACAAGTTGTTAAGTTACTTATTAATTTCATTCAAACATTTGTTATAAGGATATTGTAATTAGAATGAATATTTATGACTTTAAAACATTTTTTATATCTGTACTATAGCCTAGAATGGTAGTTGATAAAATGACAAAACTTTTAAATATTTATTAAATAATAAAAACCAAAAATATATAAGAGGTATGGATGGGCGGCCTTTTTATAAAAACTTATTTTGGATTTGAGGCCCACATACAAATTACCCCTCCAAACTGAATAATTATATTTCCAATCAAAAGGTACAGCGGATATGGCAAATGTTTAGTAACTATAAATTTAAGCTCTTTTATTTCTTTGTTTTTGTAATTTAAAAAAAAGGATATTAAATAATGACATTTTTATGATTTTAGAGGCAAATCTCAAACTTATTTGTTATGATTTATTTTTTTACATTCACTCCTCACAGGAGGCCCCGAGAAAAATAATTCTTAGCAGGGCCTATGTCATCTTTGGGGATGCTGTGTTGAGGGTCTTTTTACGAAAGAAAAGAGAAAATTCTAAATAACCCGGGCACGTCTGCTAAGGCACCAAACGTAGCAAACTACTTGGGGAGAATCATGGCAGAGGTATTGGTTATCTAATAAATGGTTTCCGGGGCGACGATACCCATATCCGCCTCCCTAATATAAGATTAATAATAATTTTGCTCTACCTATAATGTAAATATGATGAAATATAAAATAAATAAGAACATATAAAATATAAAAAAATTTTAATTGGTGTAAATTTAAATCACAAATAATATATTTACTTCAGAAAACCAATTTATCGAATGTGTAAAATTTCTTTCCAAAAACATTTTTTACGCTGTTTTATTTTATATTTTTTCTTTCATTATATGAACACATCAAAAAGAAGATTATTTTTTTAAGAACTGTGAAAAAATAGTCGATACGTAGATATTTTATATTTAAAACACACAAATAAATAAAATAGCTAAGTTTTAGTGTAAGATCAACATTCAGAATTGAAACGTTGCTTGAAATGGCTTTAGCCGTGTTTGGTGACCAGATCTGAATAGCCAGGTACTCCCCCACCTTGGTCTTCCCCATATCCTTCCCGTCCCCTCATCCCCTCGTCCTACATTCAGCCTCACAAACCGGTTGGGGATGCCATAGTCTCACTGGATCCAGACGGAAGCAGTTTGGACTCTTGTGCGGTATTCACATAAAAATTAAAAATGAATAAATTGTCAAATCCTTTTTTTTTTCAAAAAACGTTTTTTACCATCTTTTATTAAACGTACGAACGTATCATTTTTTATGAAATGTGAATAAACTAAATTTCATCTAAAATTAAGAAAAATCGAATTGTTGGCTGGCCTTTATTTTATAATTTAAAACATAAATACATAAAATAGTTCACATCTGTATTAACATTTTGAAAAAAATCAGTTTGGTTGGGTCTTTTGGCCTCAAATCCAAAATTAAGCTTTGTATGAAAAATGTCGCTTAGCTGTTCCTAAGTTAAATATTTGTTCAATAAATATCTACGTAATTTAATGGTTTAACTTGATGTATCTATGTATAATACATCCATGTTTTGTGATTCAGAATTATTATTGCAGGCTCGAAGGAAACCCACGTTTTTCTTACGTAAGTTCGTAATATTATGGTCAAATGAACATATCCACTTTAGCTTGGTCAGTCTGGTGCAATATAGTGTTATGTGGATATACATGTTACTGTTTTACATTTGCGCATTTTTTAAATGGCATAAGTACCTGAAATTAATTAAAAAAATATCGCAGTCACGGTTTGACGGCCGGAATGGTCGAGAGGTAAGGCTCCCATTCAATCTCAATTCGGAGGTTGCCAGTTCGAACCCGGCGTGTGTAAATAAATTTTACTTGATTAATTTGTGTTATTTCACAATTATTAATTAATTAAAAATAATATGTAGTGTTTTTACAGGACGTTACAGAATGGAAGATAATCTCAGTATCGCCCTGGTGTGAGACCACCATTCAGAATTAAAACGTTGCTTGAAATGGCGTTAGCCGTGTTTGATGTTGATATCTGAATAGCCAGGTACTTCCCCACCTTCCTCTTCCCCATCTCCTTCCCCTCCCTACTACCTTCAGTTTCACAACATACCGCAATTGGGGATTCCATAGTCCCACTGGCTCCAGACGGTAGCAGTTGCGACTATAGTGCGGTATTCATATAAAAAAATATAAGATAACTAAAAAATGGTTCCATGACAACTCAACCAAGTGGCATTTCAACAACCCTTTGAAAAGTTATTAAAAGTTATAAAAAATAGCCCATAATCAATTTTTTTTATTACTTTTAGAGACTTTTCAAACAAGGTGTGGAAGTTGTGACATTTAGCTTCTTATTTTTAATATTAATTATTAAAAAATTATAATTTTTTGTGCATTATTTACCAATTTTGAAACCTAAAATCGACTTCAAAAAGTGTCATCTAATAAGTAGGCTTGGTATAGATATCAAACGAATTTATTCACAATGTAGATTCTTTGTACTTATATGCTGGTATAAACATGTGGTAGTTTTATCCTTGTTGCATTTGAATGAAGATATGTTTTATTGTTTTTTTTTATTTTTCAGTACATCTCATCTGCACATCTTAGGGGGCACTTAGTTATATTTTGTGAAGTACATAGGTAAACTGTATTTTCTCTAAACCCAGTGCATATTGTTTATTAGTATCCCAAATAGCCAACTGTCGGAAGATCAACTAACATAAAAATCATATTTTATTTGATTTTGTGAAGTTCAGGCACAAAAATATCAAAACGTTTTCCGATCATCGGTGGATCCACTGTCATGGAATCAACTTAATCGAGCTGTTTGGGGGTTGGGATTTGGGAGTATATGTACTTATGTAAATATAAATGTCTCCTCAAGTAGCGGTCATGATCTTCGCCTTGCAATGTAGTATTTGTAAATAAGAGACGTAACGCCGCGATCTGCAGCCACGTTCAGAGGTCCCTGACCTGGGGAAAGTTCTTCGTTCTCACTAGTCACTACTTCTGTTTAGTTCATCTCTCTGGCCTCTAGCTCTAGTGACTCTGGTGGGTCTCTGTAAGAGCCGACTCCCTCTGCAGTGGCCGCTGTCGGTGTCGGTGTGCCCACCTCGTAATATTATAAACACGGGACACCATTCACTTCCGGCGGAGTGAGAGGTCAGCCTGGCCGCGGGTCTCGCTCGCACTCGTTGCATAAAATACTCGGAAACTTCGTAATCTCGTGAAATGACTTTACTTTGAAACTTTGAACGCAGATGGTTCGCTTTTATGTATGAAGGGAGACCACTCATCAGTTGGTGACCGGACAACTCAACAATACAATTTTTAATAATGTAGAAAACAATTTTTAAATGCTTGCTATAAATAAAAATAAAATACATATTAAATATTTATTTTTA
This sequence comes from Limnephilus auricula, assembly GCA_951813805.1. Taxonomy (NCBI): domain Eukaryota; kingdom Metazoa; phylum Arthropoda; class Insecta; order Trichoptera; family Limnephilidae; genus Limnephilus; species Limnephilus auricula. The sequence goes on from OX638410.1 coordinate 236,505, forward strand.
ATTTATAATATTTGTATATTTTTTACAATAAATGTACAATTTTTACATGTACAGTGTTATAAAGGAAAATACGAATAGCTTTTCCTCACCATAAAGAGACGAGGTGTTTGTGTTTGGTGAGGGAATTCTAGCTCAATTATATAAGAATCATTTAAGTAAGTAGTTAATAAAATATTGCAAAAACAAAGGGATAAGTAGGAAATAGCAAGATTTATCAATAACAGATTTCAAGATTTAAAAGAAATAGCAACAATAGATAATATGTACTCTTATAGTAATTTATTATTAGTAATTTTTTAATTTTAGCGGAAATTCCTGAATATTTTCGATAATTTTTAGATACATATTGGGAGGTTGTTAAAATAAATTATACCTAGACAGAGATAGGTATTTTGTTTGTGCTTTGTATTAAATTTTGGGATTTTAATATTATTCTGATATCTTGCTGATGAATGGAATTGTAAGTAATTTATAAATTTGTAGTATTGAATATTTTTTATTGTCTATTGTAGATACATTGAATATTGAAAAGAGAATTTCAGTAGAAAGTTTGGATGGTTTTTATAAATCTAATATTTTAAAAATAATTTTTGCTTGTTCGTGTGTTCGTATGTTATGCGCGGCCATACCGTTCATCCGATTTCGTTGAAACTTTGGGAATATGATGTGCGCATACCCAGGATGGTTGTAGGATAGTGAGCTCTGGCGTTATGAAATTATTTCCTATACTGTTCATACGATTTCTATTAATTTTTTTTGATTTTTTGTGAACATGCCCGTGAATATATCTATACATATACTGGTGAGCTCTGGCACTATGAAATTTGCATTATAAAATGAAATAGGTCAAGCGAGTTGTTGGAAAATGGGTGAATTTTATGGAGTTAAGCAGCAGGAAAAAAGGATGGGGGAGGGGTATGCGGAAGGGTCCGATGTGGAATTAAGGAGGGGGGCTTCGCGGGAGGGGACACGACGGAGAGGGGAAGGCGGAGGAGGAGGAAGCGGAATATGTGATAGGGGTGGAAGTCGCGAAAAAGGGGAGAGCGGGAGAGGAGGGAGGGGAGTGCGGGGAAGATGAAAAGGTAACGCGGTAGGGGAAGAGGGAGAGGAGGCGGAAGGGGAATGGGAAATGACACAATGGAGAAACACAGACTGCTAACCTCGCTATTTAACACGTGTAAAATTGACTCGATTGAAAACATAAAACAACTTCTTTATTATAAACAAACAGATTAACTCATTATTCACATAATAAAGAAAATCAAAGGGAAAAACAAACAACAATGATTTATAGTTAGTAATAATTAATAATTATAAATTTTACTACAATAATAAATTTCTCATGGACATACAAATATTACTAAGAAAAGTGGCACAGTCACCAAGCAATAAATACATTTTATTATTTCATAGTTGAGGCATACTCATTAGCAAATATATAAGTAGATATAGGTATGATCGTCCATTCATAATGTAGGTACTCGTAGATGATTCATTTCTTGAGAATGCTTTACAAATAGAGTCCAGTTGATTATTGAAAAACAATAAAAAGAAAATTAAAACTTATTATAAGCAATAATTATTAGTCTGAAACACTCATCTACATTGAAAAAATATACCTAGAAAAGATACATGTCGCCGACGGGACACGAACCCGTGTCCTTCTGATTTCAGGTCAACTGCTCTATCCACGTCGGCTTATCTCAATATACACTAGTGTTTCATTCAACAATTACTGCTTATCACCTGCAAACAACCAACTTTAATTTTTTATTTATTTTATTTGCTAAATCTCCCACTAGGAGACGTCGAGACATATTTATTACGTCTACATTTTTTGGGGAAATGGGCGTTTTCCAAAAAAGATGTCGGTGACGTAATAGGAATTCCACTTAAGTGAAATGCTGCATTTCGATTAAAAATATACGTTAATTTATTAAAGAAAGTATGAACTTCATGACAAAAAGTATTTAAATAGAAAATGTCAATAAACTTCGAAAATAATTGCAATTTAAGTTTAATACTATTGGTAAGAAATTCTTTTACGTCACTTTTATCATAAAGTTTATAAAGAAAATTAAAAGAAATTCATTATTTCAGATTTTTATTTACGAATTGAAAACACAATCTGTATCCTAAAAAATATGAATAATCAAGCTTATTGAAATAAATATTAAGTTTTTAAATAAAAATATTCATTTACGCTACTTTTGGATACTTTGTACTGTATATTTTTCGTTCTAGAAAGACGAATATAAGTTTTTGTTTTACGAATGTTTAATTATAACAAATTTAAAATTAATCATGAACTATATCAATAAAAAAAAGAACAAATTTCTTTGAGATATAATAATTGATCTTAGAAAATAAATCACAGCAATAACAGGACAGTGGCGTAAGGGGAAAAATTTGGTAACGTTTAGGAATTCTAATGCCTCGGCCAGACTGAGAGGCTTGCCCGGTAGCGACAGCGGGCGCGAAATATCAGTCGTATGTGTACGCACGTTGTGGCTACACTGCTGAAGGCGCGACAAGCGACTGTTTAGGGAAGAGTGGAAGATACTCTCAGTATCACCCTGGTGAAAGACCACCATTCAGAATTGAAACGTTGCTTAATAATGACTTTAACCGTGTTTAGTGACTAGATCTGAATAGCCAGGTACTTCCCCACCTTCCTCTTCCCATCTCCTTCCTGTCCCCACTTACCTTCAGCCTCAAACGTACCCCAATTGGGGATGCCATAGTCTCACTGGCTCCAGACGGGAGCAGTTAAGACTCATGTGAGGTATTCTCTATAAAAAAGGGCGATTTTACGTACTACCGCCACCGTGGAAGGCCCCCCGCGCAAGTACATTTTCTTCCACTTGTTCTTTTTTCTTTTCTTTTTATTTTCGTTTCTGTTCTCTCCAACGTCTTCTTTTTTCTATTCTTCTTTGGTTAGCTCTCTGATTTTATTTTGATGTTATTTTTGTCTTTGTAACTCTTTTTTTCATAAAGGCTTCATATTTTTCAGGGTCGCTTTTAATTTTGTCTCTGTACCTTTTTGATTTTTCATATTTGAACATAAAATTAAAATAAATTATTTATAAAAATGCACAAATAATTAGATAGGTAATAATGGGCTACACGTGCATACCGTGTATAGCCTGAAATAGGTAACTAAGCTGAAAGGGTATTAAAGTACCTGTTAATGTACACAACTTTAATTAGGTACAGGATTAACTAAAACACACAGGAACATAAATCATGCTACATTTTATACTTACTTAATCAAAATTGTATGAACCAGCTGATTTTATACTGAATTTCAGAGTTGCCTCTACAGTAATAGTTGCTCATATTGCTGTCTATATTAGTACTTCGACACCATTTCGACTCTTTCAGAATTAATCTTTAATAATCTTAATTTATAAAAAAAAGAAAAAAAATTATACACATAAAAATCAAATATTTTTTTCTTTTTAGCTATGCTGTTCTTTTTTTTTAATGCTACATATATCACTCAACCCACATATCTACATGTAATAGTTACATTTTGAAGATACATGCAAAATATAAATTTAATTAGAAAATTGTAACACACCCAAATACACTAAAAGACGGACAGAGTGAACCGACCTTTAGAATTCCATTACGTCACTTTTAATTTCCATTCACGAGACCGTTGCGTAAGAGAAGTGGCGTAATCGCGTCAATATTTTTTCGAAATGTATTTATCAATAAATTATGAAACTTCTGTTTGTTCTAACTAAACATTTCATAAAACAATAAATGAATCAATTTAATACAAAGTAGAGTCTAATACATGCTGGTAAATTACCTGGAGAAATACGGAAGCGTTGGTGGAACACTTTTTTAGTACAGCCGAGAACGACCACTTGTGTTACGATTTCTTGGCAAACTGGCTGTAAAAAACCAAGCATGGCCGCCCTTCATAGACTAAATAGGGTTGCTATTTTCGAAAATATTCATCGATTTGGTAATATTTTTATTGGAAGACGTCAATAATGTGGTTGCGTAGGCGGAAATTCCACCATACGCTATTTCGTAGGACAACTCAATATCTGGTATTTAAATTATTTTGCACGATAATTAATCTATATTATGGTTGCAAATCGAAAATATTATCATATACTATTAGTAGAATTAGGGGGTTTCTCACCATCCTCCCGTTAGCTTATCTACCCTAATAACGAATATTATTAAAAATAAAAATAAAATACTCGCAGTGGTTAGAAAACTCGGCCAACTTATCCAATATATAGCCACTATTCATAGGTTCGAGTACCGAATTATAAACTCCAACTTAATACATAAATAAACCGTAAATCGTAAATCGAAAATTTTCGTTATTAGGGTAGATAAGCTACTGGGAGGATGGTGAGAAACCCCCTTAGAAATAAATACTGGAATAACATTAAATAACATTAATTTTTGAACTCTTACTGGTAGTGGTAGGTGTAGGACATACCAGAAACAGTGACCTGTAGTCTTACTTATTTAAAAATAATATCGAAATTTAATAGATTTATTCATTATTTTTAGTCCATAAAGGTATTTACTTGTTATTATATTGGTAAAATATATGGTTGGTCATTAAAAACGACACAACAAAAGTTACTGATCCTGAAAGTGATGGGACACTGACTTTTATCTATGTACACTTTTTTTGAAAAACGCCCAAATACTTTAACTCGTCAAATAATAAAAAAAAGATTAGGTTGTGACCGAAAAGTTGTCCAAAGAAGCCAAGCTAGCAGTTCACAATGGAGTGCCGATAGCAACCCTGATGATGTCAGTGAAGGATGGAATTGGCAGATAAAAGATGACAGTACGTTTAAATGCTGTAATAATGAAATCCCTGCGGCGTATATGAGGTGAAACCATGCTTGACCGTAGTGTAAATGTAAAAAATCGGAAATATTGGAAGGCTGAAGAAAGCGTACTGATCGAGTTTAAGAAAGGGACCGTTAGAAGAGATTAGATAAGGAAAATTGTGTGAAATGAAAATGAATGGTAAAAGAGATCGGGGAGAGATCGCTTGAGCAAGACACGGCACGGCAGTAGTCAAAATAACAGAAGAGCAGGTACTTATATGGTGATTGTGAATGAGGCAAGGATTTTCTGCCAAGACAGATTTGTGTAGCGGTCTATCTTCTCTTTTCAATTTTATGTGAATACAAGGGTTTCCAACTGCTCCCAACGCCTGGAGCCAGTGATATTATAGTATCCCCAATTGGGGTATAATGTGAGGTAAAGGAGAGGGGAATGAGACGAGGAAAAATAAGGTGAGGGAGTACCTGGCTATTCAGATCTGGTCACCAAATACGGGCTAAAGCCATTTCAAGCAACGTTTCAATTCTGAATAAGTCTTACATCAGCGCGATACTGAGAGTATCTCCCACTCTAGAAGGTGCCGAAAATATACCTACCTTATATTATTTTAAATTATTAAATTGTGAAATAACGCAATTTAACAGGCAGTGGCCTAGTATGGTGATCTAATGTATCATTTATGTAAATGTTTTAATGTGTATTTTATAAACAAATAAAATTAAATTTATCATTGAAAAAGAAGATAACAATAATAATCTTTTTTTTTTTAAATATGAAAATAAACAAGACACAGAAAAATAATAAAAGATAACGGTCGCAACTGGGACTCGAACCCAGAACCTTACGTCTTACCGGGACACCTCTACCAATTGGGCTACTGCGATCTTATATGAGACTGTCGTAATTGTCAACTTCATATTTCAAATTTCAGAATTAACAATATTATCTTCGACTAATATTTTTTTTCTCTATTTATATATATTACATTGATGGGAATAACCTTTATAAGTTCAAGGGAGTTTTTCTAATAAAAATATAAATTAAATTTACTTGCGCACGCCGGGATTTGAATACGCGACCTTCGGATTGCTGTCGACGGCCTTACCCCTCGATTACGGAGGCAGTCTCTGCCTTCCTGTTGGAGAAATTGTTAGTTAGTTATTTTTTTTTAATTATTTCTAATTTAAGTAGTAACTGATTAAATTAAGTTATTCGCTTTGTTAATGCATTAAAAATTAAGTTACTCGTTTTGTTACTGCAAAATTAAGTTACTCGCTTTGTTACTGCAAAATTAAGTTACTCGCTTTGTTACTGCAAAATTAAGTTACTCGCTTTGTTACTGCATTAAAAATTAAGTTACTCGCTTTGTTACTGCATTAAAAATTAAGTTACTCGCTTTGTTAATGCATTAAAAATTAAGTTACTCGTTTTGTTACTGCAAAATTAAGTTACTCGCTTTGTTACTGCAAAGTTAAGTTACTCGCTTTGTTACTGCAAAATTAAGTTACTCGCTTTGTTACTGCATTAAAAATTAAGTTACTCGCTTTGTTACTGCATTAAAAATGAAGTTACTCGCTTTGTTACTGCATTAAAAATTAAGTTACTCGCTTTGTTACTGCATTAAAAATTAAGTTACTCGCTTTGTTACTGCATTAAAAATTAAGTTACTCGTTTTGTTACTGCAAAATTAAGTTACTCGCTTTGTTACTGCAAAGTTAAGTTACTCGCTTTGTTACTGCAAAATTAAGTTACTCGCTTTGTTACTGCATTAAAAATTAAGTTACTCGCTTTGTTACTGCATTAAAAATTAAGTTACTCGCTTTGTTACTGCATTAAAAATTAAGTTACTCGTTTTGTTACTGCAAAATTAAGTTACTCGCTTTGTTACTGCATTAAAAATTAAGTTACTCGTTTTGTTACTGCAAAATGAAGTTACTCGCTTTGTTACTGCAAAATTAAGTTACTCGCTTTGTTACTGCATTTAAAATTAAGCTATTCGTTTGTTACTGCATTAAAAAAAGAATTATGTGACTTGTTTTTAAATTGTTTATTTATGTTGTTCATATTATAACAAGGTCAGTTCTTCATAGCTAGTAACTGGCGCCTTATTGGGAAAAGAATTTTAATTATATTCTTGCTTATAGGATGCATGTCGATAAAACAGATTCCTTGATGATCAGTGACATATAGTCTTTACTTATTATTGAATTAACCCCTCAGACCTGTATTGTCGGAACGTCAAAATATTTCCGCTTTCTAATAAAATCTAAATAATGGCATATTTTCGAATGAATCTGAAAACTATTACCTGTTGTTGAAAGGTGATGAAATATACTTATAATTTTATAGTTTTAAAAATATAAATTTTTTTAAATGCAAACATGAAAAAGTTTTAAAAATGGCTCACTATATGTTTTATAAGTTAAAATAACAACCAAATAACAAAAAAAAAATTAAAAATATATACATGTTTTATTAGGCTAATGTAGTATAAACGTTATCGTCAACTCTCTTTTTGTCGTTTTATGAAAAAATAATTAATAAATATTCCCAAAATTTCATAAATTTATTCAAATTGCGATCGGAAACTTTGGTATCATAAAGGTGTAGATACATTTTAATTATAAACGATTAGTACATTTTAATTAGAGTTTAAAATTATTTTGTGTTTAAATTTTATATTTTAAAATAATGAGTGGTGTTTTCTTTTTAGAATAGGTACCGTTTAGATCATATTTCTAACCATGATAGTGAGGGAGACACAACAAAAGATTTCTAAGAGTTGTTAAAAATCAGCCTGAGGGTTAAGGAAAAGCATGTCGATAATGCGGATACCTCGATTACCGACGCATTCACCATTAATCATGGCTTCTATAATTTTATATAAAATATACAATCTTTTGTTCACGACGTGTGATTGTGGGAAATACTTGTTTCTCACATTAATTATTTTCCTCGTTACGCGATAAATGTTTCTGATGACATAATAATGGTTAGAGATTAAAGAAATATCCCATAATATAATAATATGTCCGTATTATCTAATTTTTTCCTCAATTAGGTGTTTGGAAATTTGGAAATCTATCGACACGCTTACCTAACTATCTATATTATTTAAAGATTATTTAACAAACACCTGCAGTTTTTGTTTTAAATTAACTGCACATGAGGCCCCAAGGAAAATTATTTCCCTTAGGGCCTATGTCATCTTTGAAGATGATGTGTGGAGGGTCTTTTGGAGGAGAGGAAGGAGTGAACATGGGTCTTGAACCCGATGTTGTACTCGGAGAAAAATGTTATTCTAAAATACGATCATTTTATTCGTAAAACGGTTAAAAACGGGACTGATGTTCTTACGAACAAATTAACAGGGTTTCAATGTTTATTGGCGGGAAAATTTAAGAATAAATTATTATTATTAATTATTAGAACCAATTTCTTACGTATACCAACAATTAAATTTTCCCGCCAATAAACATTGAAACCCTGTTAATTTATTCGGAAGAACTTCAGTCCCGTTTTTAACCGTTTTACGAATAAAATGATCGTATTTTAGAATAACATTTTTCTCCGAGTAGGAGGGGGGAAACACAACCAAACTGTTGAACTCAAGAACGAGTCATAGAAGCGACCCTTTCTCGCGTGAGAAATGCCAACCGTGTTGGGCGCGCGTTTGTTGTGTTTCCCGACTATGCCGAAGGGATCAATGACGCTAGTTCCTCGGAGCATATTCCATTGTAATACCAGTAGAACAAGGTCAGCATACCTACCTGACACCTGAAGATTGCAATCCACTTGTTAAGATAGGGGAATCTATGAAACGACCCGCTCGTTTCAGCACAGAGTCAATGTTTTTTTAGATATTTTGGGGCACCAGACCAAAGGTGGCTGCCAAATTCAACAGTGGTGTGCAATTGCGATTTGTACAGGTTGTGTAATACCAGTCTAAGAGTTTGTTGCCTTGTAAAGGTGTTTTATTTTTAATCGTATTTGAATAAACTGAGATTTTGGCCGAAGAGAGGGACCGCTTTCAGCTATGAGTTTTTTATTTCTTCTGTGAGTACCGCACAAGAGTCCCAACTGCCCCCAAAATTCTGGACCCAGTGAGTCTATGGCATCCCCAATATTGGGTACGCGGTGCGGCTGACTGTAATGGAGAGGCTGAGTAGATGGGAAAGAGGAAGGTGGGGAGGCACCTGGTTAATCAGATCTGGTCATCAAATGAGGTTAATGTAATTTCAAGCAAAGTTTCAACTTTGAACATTTGTAGTCGATACTGAGAATATCTTCCACTATGGAGCGATTCGAAAATACAATTTATAAATGATTTAATAAATGTCAAACAAATAAAATTTATATGTTATCGAAGGAAGCAAATACTTTGGGGTGTGAGATAATATATTTAAATAAAAAAACACACTTTATAAAGCATCACTTTTATTTTTGAAACTTGATACGATAAGCCCTGAAGAAGCTTGAGCTAAGCGAAACCCGGTTGGCTGTTGAATATTTATGGGGCCAATAGACCTAGCTATAAAAGCTCAAGCGTTATTTGGCTTGGACTACTTCAGCATATCGCTCGTCATACATTCCCATTGGGATTGTACGGCAAACGATATGCCGAAATACGCCAAACCAAATAACGCTTGAGCTTTTTTAGCTATGTCTGTTGGCCCCATAATTCAAAAATAGAAGTGGTGTTTTATATAAAGTGTGTTTTTTTATGTAAATAAAATGTATATGCTCAATTTACTTTGTCACAGGCCTCTATTTAAAATCTGTTGTTTTTAATAGTTTGAGCTTTGTTTAGTAACTAGATCTGTAAAACTAAGAACCTTCCCCTTACTCATTTGCTTTCCCTCCTTTTTCGTTCAGCCATACAATATTTTCTTTATTTGTCAAAAATTTGTGCCAATGCCTGTATAATTTTTAAAGTATTATATTGTTTTGTAATTTTCTTCCATAATTTTCCTATTTACGTAATGTTATGCACATTACTACCTACTTTAATTGATTAGAAAATTTCCCTTGGTTTTTCACGGGCACAGGTGGGTACTGGGTATATTACAAACATGAAAGCAATTATCAACTAATATGGGAAAATACCAATAATAATAATAGTGATTGCAAAAGTAATTGAAACAATTTGCTTCAAAATATTTTAATTTTATCAGCGGAATTTATGACTAACAAATGCGTTTCCATCAAAATCCGTTTCATGTACAAACCCAATACTAATACAAATTATATTAACGAATTTCTTTCTTTATTGCAATTTGGGAGGCGGGTATGGGTACCGTCGCCCCGGGATCTATTTATTGGATAACCAACACCGCTGCCATTGGTCACCCCAAGTGGATGATGACTTAGCAGGGGTGCCGGGTTCGCGGGATGAGGTTTGTCTTACCTACTGCATGACGGACCAGATCGGTAGAGACCGGTTGAAGGAAACCTAATGTAGACCTCTCTGGACTCTAGACTCTAGACCCATCGCCTTGCACCGCAGTGGGAAGGATGGATTCTTACGCCCATCACTTTTGGACCTTTTTCCTTTTCGGAATTTCCTCTCATTATTTTTCTTAAAAAGATTCTTCACACTGCATCCCCAAAAATGACATAGTCCCTGAGGGATTTTTCCTACGAATCCGGATAACTTAGGTCGTAATCCCGGAATGCGCAAGTAAATTTTATACGACCAATTCACAATTTATTAATTAAAAATAATATTTACGTACATTATAGTGTATATGCGGCATGTTTCATGGCGATATATACTTTCAGTCCCGCTCTGGTGAATGACCATAATTCAGAATCCAAATGTTGCTTTAAATAAATTTAGCCGCATTTGGTGAACAGATCTGAACAGCCAGGTAATTCCGCACCTTCCTCTTCTACATCTCCTTCCCAATTATCGACTACCCCCATCTCGACTACCTCCATCTTCACAATATACCCCAATTAGGGATGCCATAATTTATATGCCATTGACTTCATAATGTTGGGAATTCACAAAATAAAATAACAAAAAAACTGTGGGCAAAAAATGTACAAAATGCGTTGTTCGTGACATCACACTCCATCATGAGCTGGCTGGCAAATTTACATTGTAATAAACGTATTTATGTATAAAGTTTGAATTACTTTTGAATAATTGTTGCTTTACATTTTGTTCCAAATAAAAGCCCACGACTTAGGCTTAACAACTGCAAAGATATCTGTGTCAAACTATACGAGGGTCGTTTGTGTATTGCCACATGAAGCCTGTACATATGTAAATCGCAGTATATTAATACGCTAATGCCCGTATGGTTCAAATTTAAGAACCCGACTCCAAGTAAATCTCCGACGCCACACTGCATGGAAACCGTTCTGACCCGTCCGTGTATGGGCAATTTTCCACGGAGCTGCTGCTGTGATATTCACACTTATCACTCGCTCACGTGCGATATGCAACGGAAGTGGTGCGAATGTCTACTATTATATATCTACCTATTAAATGTAAGTATTCTGTAGTTTAATGTTAATAGTAGTTAGTTTTGCAAAAGGGTGTTGCCTTATAAATAGTCACCAACGCTTAGACTGGGCGAAGCAGAACGAAAAGCCGCCCGCAGGGCCTAGCAGCAAAAACCCACGGCGCGGGTATTTCACTGCTAGTAAATATAAATAGAATCATACCCGTAATTGTGCTTGTGAGTCACCGACGTCGAATCGGCACACTCCGACACGATCGCGTTTATCACCGCCCAGTCGCCTCGTCGCGCAGGCTTCCAGACTAGGTGAATTCATCATCTATAAACTGGTATATGGATAGCTTGGTTCTCCCTTGCCGTAGCTAGGTGTACGATGGAGGTGGAGGAGCTGCGCGGGATGTGTTGTTTATAAAAAATAAAAAATATATGTGTAAGTACGTTTTTTTTTTTTTAATGGCGGAATCTTTAGCCACTGGAGCGATTTAGGTCCAAATTTGGACCGCTTTTATTTTTCTGCGATTGATATCGGTCCAAAATTGGACCACATTTATTGAACCTACAAATATGGAACAAACGGTGTAATCTAGGTAGATTCATTAGCTTTAAACTGCAGTGAACAGTTTATATATTTCCATAGAAACATTTTGAGGAATGATATTAATTAAATCGAATGGCCAAATCAAAAACTGAACACCAATCGCTCGAGTGGTTAAATAACTTTAGCCGCATTTGGTGATCAGATCTGAACAGCCAGGTACTTCTGTACCTTCCTCTTCTACATCTCCTTCCCCTGTGTGGAGGTTCTTTTTAGTTCCAAACCTTAGAATCCTTAGAGCACAGGCGACTGGTGGAAATGCTGTCCTTGTTTTATCGGTATTTCAATGGAAAATGCTCCAAGGAACTAACGTCATTGATATTTTCGGCACCGGTGCATAGTCAGGAAACACGCCAAACGCGCGCCCAACATAATATGTACACGGTTGACATTTGTCACATGAGAACGCGTCGCACATGAGAACACGTCGTCGAACAGCTCGCCTCTGTGTTCCCTCCCACCTACAACCTGGGTCGCTTCAAGACCAATGTTCACTCTTTCCTCTCCTCAAAAATATCATCCACTCAGCATCTTCAAAGATGACATAGGCTCTGTGAAAAAAAAAATTCCTCAGAGCCTCTTGTTTCGAGATAATGTTTAAAAAAAAATATTGAAAACTTACTCACGACAAATATAATTCAGAAAAATATTTTACATGGAAAATATTTAGGCAAATAATTCATCTTAAAGCTGCATCCGCATTTATATGGTCCATCATACAGCAGCCGCTGTTATTGTCCAGTAGGTCCGATATGAGTCAGCGCTGATCATTTCCTACTCCGGATTTCTGTACTCGGACTCGGAACCAGCCGAGGGTGGGGGAGGGGAAGGAGATGGGGCGACGATTACTTATCGTAACGGAATGCCTGTTGTTTTACAGGCGATACAATATCTATCGAGACTCAATTATTGGTAGTTCATTAAGATGGAGTAAACTAGACACTATAGGTACTAATATTATATTGTTAGAGCGCAGACCAGTGGAAAATCACATGATAATCAGTTCCCATTTTGAAAATGCCAATTGAAATATTTTTATAATTTAGGTAATTTATTTATTATTGATTTACATTTTATGATAATAACAAATGTAGTAATTTTATGAGAAGGATAGCCATTCAAAAAAAATGTCGATAACGGAAATGTGAAATGCTGCAAAGGCAAAATGTTATTTGTTTAGTTTAAAAGTTCAGCTTTTAGTTTTTAAAAAAAATCAAATCTCCGGCTTTTGTAAACCTATAATTTTTTTAATAGATCTTTCAGAATACTTTGTTTGGAAATTATTTAATAACAGAATGATTTTTAATTTTAAAAAAAAACTTTTAAAATGGACGTCGTAAAGGTCATACCTATCAGTGGCGGGCCGTGAGTTTTCAGTGAGCTAGAGTGTTAAGATTGAAAAAAACGATATATTTCATACAAAATGTAGAAATTTTGAAAAAAAAAAAAAATTCATTTTCAGCTACAACAACATCAATAACGTCGGTTCTTTCAATCTCAGCACTCTAGCTCACTGAAAATTCACGGACCGCCCCTGATACGTATATTCCTAGAAACATTTAGACGACGAAAATCGAAAGAGAAAAAAAAAAATGAGCAAAATTACATATTTAGTTCGCCAAAGTTACCTTTTGAATATAAAAATCCAAAATAAGGATTTGTATTTTTTTAATTTGGTGTTAAGTGCGTTCTTTTTAACAGAACTTTGAATAAATAAATTGAATTATCGGTAACCCGAAAATTGGCCTCCCAATATTATCGTTTATGGTATCTATAGGTATTTATTTATACCATAGAAATTAAATAAATAAATTATCAATTTGAAACCTAAAATCGACTTCAAAAATACCTTTCATAGTAAGTTAAAATGGATATCAAACGAATTTATTTACAGTGTCGAATGTTTGTACTTATATCATATGCTGGTTAATACAGTATAATATAGACAAGTAGTTTGATCCTTGATGCACCTGGATGGAAATATGTTTTACACTTTTGTTATTCGGCGGTACAATCTTTCTCCGTAGTTATATTTTGTGTAAGTAGTTTATAGAGGCATCATGGAATCGAATAATCATCACCCAATGAAGTGTCGCAATCATGTGCTTACATGGTGTTTTGACTGGTTAATGGAGTAATGAGGGATGATGGCTGATGTATGACTTTAGATGGGTATGTGTATTGTTTCTTAGAAAACCGTGTCTCAGTGAGTGTTACTGACAATTTACTGACAAGTAGTTACTAGGGAAGTAAGGTATTTCGATGCTCACTGCTTACTGGTCACTGCCCAGTACCCAAGTCACGACTTATCTGTAAACCACAGTGTTTCAAGTCTGTGGTCATATTTCCTGTTCCTTTGCGTAGGTACTTGTATTATGATTTTAACAGGAGGACTGTATTTTAATGCGAAATATAATTGTTGAACTGCATTACATATCTAAACACGTATAAGCGTGCCAAATATGTCCACACATCAACGAACAATATTGACTAAAACTCATTTTAAACAAAAACTGCAATTCCACTAAAAGATATTCTTACGACCGTTGTTCCCGATTTTACTGATCAACAGTTGAGCAGAAATTTTGGCTCAACACTCCTCAAATGCACAAATACGCTCTTCCCAAAGCAAATCTCCGAAAGAAAAAAACAGAAGAAACTACGAACAATCTGGCCATCTTACTAATATTATAAACGCGAAAGTTTGTATGGATGTATGTATGTTTGTTACTCTTTCACGCAAAAACTACCAAATGGATTTTAATAAAACTTTACAGTAATATAGCTCATACATCAGAATAACATTTAAGCTATAATTTATAGAGCTAGCTATATTTATTTATTTATTTGGGAAAATTTTCAGATTATTTACATCACAAATAACTTAATAATAAAAATAAAATCCAATTACAGATTTTCACATAACTTAACATTGTAATAATAATAATAAAAAATTTAAAAAACTAAGGGTCCTGTACCCATGGGCCGACATGTTTACAAAAAATACAAAATTGTAAATATTAGACAAAAATAATACAAGATGTAGGAGAACACAAATCAATAACAATTTAAATGTAACTAATATACTAATAACCAGCAAAATTTCAAAACATAATGTATTATAAACTTTATCTTCACTACACAGCAATAATAACAATACACAAATAATTATAAATGTACAAAATTCAATTTATACCTACAACTAAAGTGAACAAATGTGTATAAATTGGATGACAAGTAACTGGAAAGGATTCACAGCAACAACATAATAACTTGCAAAAGGAATTTTAAAATTATTTAATGTTAGCTATGACAATTTTTTTAAAGTTTCTCAAATTACACGAGAATATGTCCATATCATTTAATTTCTTATTAAATATATTACAGGCTCTGAATATAAAAGCATTTTGTCGGAGATTGGTAGAACATTTATGAAGATGGAAAAGTGATTTTTCTCGAGTTCTAACGCTCGGGACTCTACAAATATTAAAAATAAATAATTATCTACTGTTTAATATAAAATGTCAAAATTTTAGAATAACATTTTGCAAAACAATGATTGTTAAATCAAAATTCTATTTTAGAAAATATTTAAATTAGTGAATTCATTTGAAGTACTCGCCTAATAAATACTTTGAATCGAATCAAGAATTATAGATATTTTAAATAAATAGGTTAAGAATTTTGTTATATATTTATAGATGGGACCTAGGAAAAGAAAATAGGCTACTCGAAGTACTAATCCTACGCAGACGGAGTCGCGGGCATAAGCTAGTACATAATAATGTAAAAACATGTATTTTCTCTTGAAATGGTCATAAAATGTCAATAAACATTATTTCTGAAAACCAGTCATAGAGTAAACACCTTTAATGGATTAATTTATTCACTCAATAATGGGCCATGGCCGCTTGTCAATAGGGTAATAATTATTGTCACATTACTGCAGTCCGTAAGGCTCGTTATTATCTGCACATTCAATTATTATGATGTTCTTCCATTATTAGTGGAATTAGTAATTATTTTTACATACCAGTTATTAATTGTTAAAAGTGGTCAGTTATTATCAGCTGTCATCCGTCATTTGTCAGTCACAGCTGTCACTTGACTTGCAGACACAAAGAGATGTCATTCATTTTCACGTTACGGTTATTCCAAAGCTATCTTTCTGTGACATTTTGTGAGAGTTGATAAAATGTCTATTAAGTTTTCTAATTTCTAGATATCGTAAAAACATACTGTTATTTGAAGTCAATTTGTTGTAATAAGCAACACAGTGACATGTTAAAAAGTATTCCTGTACCTCGGATCAAAAATTTATAATAAAATTTCTGCACAACTGAAACTGTATGAATTGTCATCCTTCGGCTCAAAAATAGCAAAATGGTTATTCGATTTAGGCATAACAGATTCAGAAATATTGTTTTAAAAAAATGTCATCTGATAATTTATATGAGTGCCTTGAGAACCATTAAGCAAACTGCTGCCACAGATCACCCCAAGGTGGCAGTTTGCCCAGCTCTAGGCGGTGGTTCTGATCATTGGTCAGAATTCCGCCAGACACCCGGTCTACACCATCTATTCTGAGGGGGGTGGGGGAGAGAATTTCAGGTTACGAATTCTATACTTTACCTAGGACGTAAAAATAATTTGTGCATCGATATTTATAATAACTTCCATATTAATAAAAATGTGTCATAATTTTGTTTATTTTATGTTCAACCTTACGTGGACCCCGACATTGTTCAGGGATCCACTTAATGTTCCCGGACACTTTGGGAACCACTGGCCTACATTGATAGGTAAAGCCAAGACGTCATTTTTGTTCTTTACTATCGAAACCAGATAAATTTTCGTGGACCCCTACATACAACTTGTGGACCCCCATTTTTTTATCACGCCAAAGTAGACCCCCATCAAGTCTCCCGTGGACCCCTGGAGGTCCACCTGGACCACTTTGGGAATCACTGGACTAGACGAAACACCATAACAACTCGTGGCTAAAATATTGCATCCGTCGATTCGTCGATCACATACAAAACTATTCTGTACAATGCATTAGACCAACGAACAGGACGCTGCGTAAAAATGTACATAAATTGTATTATTTATACTTTTTACAGGCAGCAAATGTACAAGACCATACTTACCTGGGAGGGGTTCACGACACGAGTTCATTGAAAACTAGTTCAACTAACTAAAATTCAACCTAACCTAACCTTTTTTTGTATATTTTGTAAATTTGCTTTCCATGAATTGATTTTCGGTGAACTCGTCGTTTACCCCTGGGAGGTCACTTGAGATTAACACTGTTTGTTGTTTATTTAGAGAAATTTCGATACATTTTGCACGCAGAGGACATAATTGGAATACATGCTATGCACCAATGATGCATAACAGGCAAACTAAAGATCACCGTTATATCCAATAAAAACGATAATAATGTTGTTTGTTAATCAATTAAATAACATTACATTCTCTGACGTCAGCTGAGTACTTCATTGTAGGTACGTTACGCGGATTGAATGCCACACGATTTCCTCTAACACGGAAATCGATTAACATAAACGTTTTGTGAATTAAATGCCGTTTATATTCATACGATAAGACATTGCATCTTTAACAATTCTTCATATTAATTTATCACGTCTCGTTGCAAGGCAAGGATTACCTACTGCACAAGGACAATAATGTTATACTCTAAGCTTTAAAGAGGTCAGGGGCAAATCAGAAGACTCCCGAGAATTACATGGCACGACCAAGTGAATCAAATACTTTAGTCAGGTCGTGTCCAAGAGTCAGAATAATAGAAGAGTATGTATGAGACGATGCAAAATTGATAATTAAGCGAATGTGTGCCGAAACTATCCTCTCTGCTTGCCTCTCCGGGGAAACGACGTCATTGTTAATTTCTTAGTTGGTTAGTTAGTCGCGTGTAATAGTTATCACAATTTGCGAGGCGGGTATGTGCACCGCCGCCCCGGGAACCATTTATTGGATAATAAACCCCCTTGCCATAGGTCACCGTAAGTCATACGCTATAGTAATTTGGTAGCAGGGGTACCGGTTAATGGGGTGAGGTCTGTCTAGGTCTCAGCAGCGAATGCGTTAGCTCACCTACTGCATGATGGGCCGGATCGTGAGAGACTGGTTGAGGCAGACCTTTTGATCCCTCCAAACGTATTATCTCGACCAATCACCTTGCACCGCAGTGGGAGGAATAGATTCAGATGTCTGTCTTTTCTGGACACACTGACCCTAAGATTCCTACCCATCCCTCATATATTTTTCCTACCCAGAACTTCTTCTCCTTCTTTTCCCTAAAAAGACCCAGCATCCCCAATGATGACATTGGCCCGAAGGAAATTGTTTTTAATTTTGATTTAGTAAAACACCCCTTACGCCTTAAAGGCTTCGAAGGCGGTTGTTTTTTAACACCCTGTACACGACTAGACTTCACCATAGGTATCACCTTCAGATATTAATATCAAACAAGGTTAATGGTGTTTTGAATAGCTTCGATGGTGACACTGGAGTTAGACTGAGCATTAGATTAATGTTTAATGTTTGCACTGAGGCGATTCTATTATAACTGAAGAGCCACTTAGCACGAACACACTTGTAATAGGCAATCATCGAGGAACGATTGAATACATTGAATATAATATGTTCATGATTGCTGTCTGAACAAAATAATAATTATAATATCCAGATGTATTGCTCAGTAACACCGGCAACTAATTTTGTCAATATATGTCTCCATTTACTTATCAATATTAGTAGATTCCTGTTTTACCTTAGTAACCGTTTTCTTCATCTGTTTTACCATAGTAAAAATTTTCTTTCATTGAATTGAGCTAAATCTGTAGATTCCTGTTTTATCGTCTCAACCATTTTTCTTTTGTGCGGCTGAATTTTTTCTCTTCAAATTTTCGAACTAATCGAACAACAGCTTGTGACCGAAGCGTCTTTCTGTTTTTAATATTATAAAATGAAAGTGTTAAATAATATATGTGATTGGTATAACAAATAGTGCCCTTTATTTAATCATTATTATGATTTTTGTTTTACCAGCTAATGGTACGTTAATAATACCAACATGCCTTCCATTGATATTCCCGGTGTAACTCTATGTGACCACGGGGGCTCCATTGAAGCCAGAGTTAAGTTAACCTCTCAGAAGCTGGGTGTACTGTATGGGGCCTGCAGATACTGCAGATTGTACACAATTGCTGACCCTGTACAAATCGCAAGTGCAGTTCACTGTTGAATATGGAATTCTTTATAATCCCCTGACTGTGCAGAAACGGGCGGTCGATTTGATGGATTCCCCTATCGATTGCAAATTTTAGGGCAAAGGCTTCAGGTGGGAATGCTGTCCGTATTTCATTGGAAGATCTCCGAGGAACCATTTGGCACCGGCGCATAATAGGGAAACACGCCCAATATTTCTATTTTTGAAACTGATAATTCGTGGTGGAATTCCATTATAATAGTATAATAAAACAAATTTAAAACTTTTTCCACTTTTAATTTATTGACCGTAACCGGTTTCAGCTTGTCAAAGCCATCTTCAGACTGGTGAAAAATATTCTTAACCTAGGGATTTTATACAAAACATATTAGGGAGGGGGGAAGGAGGGGTAGGGGGGGGGAGGGGTGGTCTACAGGGATTTTATTCAATTATAATTGAATAAAATCCCTGTAGACCACCCCCTCTCCTTCCCCCTCCTTCTCCCTCCCTAATATGTTTTGTATAAAATCCCTAGGTTAAGAATATTTTTCACCAGTCTGAAGATGGCTTTGACAAGCTGAAACCGGTTACGGTCAATAAATTAAAAGTGGAAAAAGTTTTAAATTTGTTTTATTATACTATTAAACACGCCCAATATTATTGTACACGGTAGTCTTCTGTGTTTCATCCCTCCTAAAATATGGTTCTTTTCAAGACCCGTTTTCACTCCTTCCTCTCCTCAAAAAGACCTTCGACATAGCGTTCCCAAAGTTGACAAGGCCCTGAAGGAATTTATTTTCCTCAAGACCTCCCGTGAGGAGATCAAAGAAAAAAGAAAAAACACAAACAATAATAAAAAATTGAGTGCGTCTAACCTTTACGTGCGGTTGAAGTACAACTTTTATCGAAGAAAGCAAACACTTTGTGGCTTGACATTATACCAAATGAAACTAATACTTTGTATTAAATCACTTTATTTTGAATTATATTGGTCAGCCGGTTTCGGTTGAACTCAACCTTCATCAGGACAATAATGTATAAACTAAATCATAATACAGAGAAACAATATAAGGCAAACAAAGTAAAGAGAGAAAGCATAGGGGAGAGGGAGAGATTAAATGAAGGGATATTTTTGGGTATAAAATCATTTAGCACTTCTGCACTTTTATACTGTAATTTTCATGGAGCTTTGTGTTGCGCCGTTTTAACACCCACTGCAACATTTTCGATGGCATCACTATAGTTTTTTTCGGTGTAGTGGAGGTTATATTTTAAACCCTTCGACAGGAGAGCCATCTCCTGTGGTTGAAACTGGATCAACGAAAGATTATGTACGCGGTCGTAAACATTTTTTACGGGTATTATAGGTGATTTATTTATTTCTCACAGGGTTTATAGTTTCTTTTCTAAGTTAACTGACTAAAATTAAATACTAGTATCTATTAATTTTTTTTATAAGAAAAACTCTATTTTTAACTTTTGAAGGTTATTCCCATTCTCAGTTGCGACCGTTATCTTTTATTATTTTCTGTGTCTTGTTCATTTTCATATTTTATTTAAGATTATTATTATTATCTTCTTCTTCAATGATATTTACTAGTATTAAATTTATTATAATTATTTATTTTTTTTAACAATTATTTGTTTTTGTTTCAGGTAAACATCTTTTCAATTTTATTGGTCACTTCGTATTTGGTACTAAATCTTGGATATATGGTAAGTAATTTTTGCAGTACCTACCTTATTATCTACTTATTAGTCTTAGGGGATTTCTTACCATCCTCCCAATAGCTTATCTACCCTAATAACGAATATTATTAAAAATAAAAATAAAATACTCGCAGTGCTTAGAAAACTCGGCCAACTTATCCAATATATAGCCACTACTCATAGGTTCGAGTACTGAATTATATACTCCAAATTAATAAATAAATAAACCGTAAATCGTAAATCGAAAATATTCGTTATTAGTAAGAGGCGGCTAGCGGTGGCAAAATGATGAATTCCCAGAGCCGCTTATTATTAAAGGCAAAACAATTAAATTATCGTTATTTAACGGGTAAAATTTGTTTTAAACACAGTGTAGTTCTTGCAGGTGGCCGATGTGAGCGAGCGTGTACAACAAGAGACCTGATCTGTATCAATTCTCATTTTTGAATGATTTATTAACGAAATTAGTTTTCATACAGGGAATACTTAAATACATAATTTATTTTCATAAAAATATATTGGATTTTCAATCTGGATGTTGTGTGATATCAATCGTATAATTTTTTTATGAAATATAGAGGAAATGAATTAAAGATTTAATTATAAATACGTTACAGTTTCTTCGCTGGTATTATAATGCGAACACGTGTGAGCTACTGTGATTCAACATCCAAAATATTGCGACATATAACAGTTGAGTTCAGATGGGAAAGTGTAAATCAACCAAACTAAAATAATATTCAATTGCGTACTGCTCTTCGACCTTTTGGTGCTAAAAATTACTATACCGGACTTGTTAGCTGCAGTTCCTTGGCGATAACATGAAATATGATATGTTTGTTTACGATATTTATACACGTAAATATAATGTTATTTTTGTCCCTTTCTGTTCAAAATAAAATATATGGAAAAGAAATGAGACATATTATTGGCTTATCTTCTATATAATCAATCCTTTTAAAACTACAGTATGTTAAAGGATTTATTTAGCTAACTAGCGCATTAGAATGGGCAAAAATAACTAATTAATAATTATTGTATTTTAAAGAAGAAATATAATACTCGAGTTCATATTCTAACGTGCACGAGTAAATTTATTTGATTTATTTGTGTTATTTTCACAAATTAATTTAAACGTAAAAAATAATGTGTAGTATATTTGCGGAATGTTCCAGAGTAGAGGATACTCTCAGTATCGCCCTGGCGTAATACTACCATTCAGAATTGAAAAGTTATATGAAATGACTTTAGCCGTGTTAGGAGATCAGATCTGATTAGTTCCCCATCTCCTTCCCCTCCCGCCTGCCTTCAGTCTCACAACGGTTCTACTAACATAAAAAAGAAATCTTTTCATTTTATTTTTATTATAAATTAACTCCTTAAATTAACTTGAGGAAAATATTTTTCCCATAGACCCTACGTCATTTCTGGGGATGCTGTGTGAAGAGTTTTTCGAGAAGAGGAAGGAGTGAACATGGGTTGTGAAGAGATCATGTTGTAGAAGAGAACACGGAAGCCGGCAAATCGTTCCACAACCGAGCTGTTGAACTTAAGAACGATCCGTAGAAACGACCCGTTGTCATGCGACACGAATGTCAACCGTGTACAAACATTGGGCGTGCGTTTGGCATTTTTCCCAATTATACAACGATACCAAAAGGATCATAGATGCTAGATCCTCGGATCATCTTCCACTGAGAAGTAGAACACAGACAGTGTAGAACACAGACATCGTTCACGAATGAGTCGTAAGAACGACCCGTTCTCACGTGAAAGATGCTGTCTGCAAAAGTTGGGTGCGCGTTTGGTGTAAATTTTAAAAGAATTAAAAATAATATACGAATATATCATACTGGTATTTGCGGCACTTTCCGGAGTCGAAGACACTATCAATATCACCCCGGTGTAAGACCACCATTCAGAATTAAAATGTTGCTTGAAATGTCTTTAGCTGTGTTTTTTCCTGGCCATTCTGATCAGAATGGCCAGGTAATTCCCCAGCTTCCTTTTCCCCATCTCATCACTACCTTCAGCCTCCAACACACCCCATATAGCCTCACTGGCTCAAGACGGTTGGGAGGAATTGGGACTGTTTGGCGGTATTCACAATTAAAAAATGTTTTAATTTTTTTTTTTACTTTCACTTCACACAGAAGGCCCGGAGGAATAGTTTTCCCTCAGAACCTATGTCATCTCTGGGGTGTGTGTGAATGGTTTTTAGAGGAGGTGTGAATATGGGTCTTGAAGTGATTCATGTTGTAGAAGGGAAGAAACACAGAAGCCGGCAAATTGACGGCCGGCGTAGTCCAGTAGTAAGGCTCTGGACTCTCAATCTGAAGGTCGCGGGTTCACCCGGCGTGCGCTAATAAATTTTATTTCATTAATTTGTGTTATTTTACAATTAATAAATTAAAAATAATATACCTATAGTATATTTGCGGCATGTTCCAGAGTGGAAGATACTCTCAGTATCGCCCTGGTGTAAAACCACCATTCATAATTAAAACGTTGCTTGAAATGTAGCCGTCTTTGGTGACCCGAACTGAATACCCAAGTACTTCCCCACCTCCCTCTTCCCTCTTCCCCATCTCCTTAACCTTCCCACTACCTTCAGCCTCACAAAATAGCCAATTGGGGATGCCATAGTCTCAGTTGGGACTCTCATGCGGTATTCATATAAAAAATCGTTCCACAGCCACAAATGCGAATGAAATATCGTTCGTTCCGAACCCAAGAACGTGCCGTAGAAAGGACCCATTCTCATGCGACACGAATGACAACTGCGTACAAATTTTGGGCGTGCGTTTGGCGTGTTTCCCAATTATGCAACGGTGTCGAAGGCTAGTTTCTCGGACCATCTTCCATTTAAATACCGAATGAATACGGACAGCATTCCCACATGACGCCTGTGCTCTAAAGATTTCAATCCAGTTGTAATTGGGGAAGCTATTAAACTGATCGCCCGTTTCTGCTTAGGGTTAAAGATTTTTTTAAAGTATTTTAGGGCTCTAGACCAGAGGTGGCTGTCATATTCAACGGTGGGGCGCACTTGTGATTTCTACAGGATCATCACCAGGAATTTCTACAGGTCAAGGATATCCCCGATATACATATGTATATAAAACGTATCCATATATCACGTCATTTTCATAAGTCAATTTTTATTGTTAACAACGTACTCAACTTCTCGCATGCTAAAACCGGGAAGCGGTTTAAAAATAAGTGTGATGAAGTAATTTTTCCCTTGAGTACGACACTGTAATAGCCCCAGCGTGGCCGCCTACTAGTTATTAGTGTAGATAAGCTATTGGGAGGATGGTGAGAAACCCCCCTTATAGTTTTGTATTCAAATTAGACTCCTTGTCTGGTTTGTAAATTATAACTAAAAAAAATAGATGTTTGGTTTTATTCTCTTTTGAATCTATGTTTACAGGTTACTATTTTTATACATTAGTTGCACACAACAGACCCTGAGGAAAATAATTCGCCTATTAGCCTATGTCATCTTTGGAGATGCTAATATGGAGGAAGATTGACCCAAGATACGCTTTTTAAAGTGTCTATTTCGGAGTTCATCTAACCCAGAGAGAAAATACTCTCTGAAACTCTTTTGGTAAAAGACCGACTCAGGTCTTCGATTGAATTTACTCGAACAATTAGAAATTAATAAACGCACGAACGACCCTAATTTAACATTAATTAATAAAGTAAGGAAAATAATATATTCACCTCTTCTAAGTATTTTCACAAAACCTAAACAATATTCATAGCAGTAACGTCATTATTAAACAATTAAGAACACATTTACAAATTTCAAAATACCCCTGGGGGAGAATCCATTATTTTCCCAAGAATTCGGTTTAACCGACAATAAATCAATTTGCTCACTTTCAAATTGACATTTTAAATCGTATAAATATCGTCGTTTAATTATGAAACACCTCAGTTTGAAAATTGCCTTGTAAGCCGAAACAGCTGTCACAATAATAAAAACTATAACACTTGCAGAACCTAATAATAAACATTATTAAATTTAATTTCAAAAAAATTAAATGGAGTTCTACGAATTAAACACAAAAATAAAAAATACAGGTGTAACCTGTTTATCAGTTAACCCATAAAGTTATTGTTAAAGTTTATTATACTGCCCTTGTATTATTGAACTGCTATAAATACGTGTCATACTTGAAAATTGATAGTACACAAAATAAAGTATAATTATGTTCTCACAATAATGACAATTTATTCAACTCCCATGTAGATACAATATTTTACAAATTCCAAACAAAGTCATGATGGTGTTAAAAAAACTATACCGCTAAAAGATTTATATCAATACTGCTATAAATACGTGTCATACTTGCAAATTGATAGTACATAAAATAAAGTCTAAATGTGTTCTCACAGTAATGACAATGTATTCAACTCCCATGTAGATACAATATTTTACAAATTTCAAACAAAATCATTATGGTGTTAAAAAAACTATACCACTAAAAGATTTGTATCAATACTGCTATAAATACGTGTCATACTTGCAAATTGATAGTACATAAAATAAAGTCTAATTGTGTTCTCACAATAATGTCAATGTATTCAACTCTCATGTAGATACAATATTTTACAAATTTCAAACAAAATCATTATGGTGTTAAAAAAACTATACCACTAAAAGATTTGTATCAATACTGCTATAAATACGTGTCATACTTGCAAATTGATAGTACATAAAATAAAGTCTAATTGTGTTCTCACAATAATGTCAATGTATTCAACTCTCATGTAGATACAATATTTTACAAATTTCAAACAAAATCATTATGGTGTTAAAAAAACTATACCACTAAAAGATTTGTATCAATACTGCTATAAATACGTGTCATACTTGCAAATTGATAGTACATAAAATAAAGTCTAATTGTGTTCTCACAATAATGTCAATGTATTCAACTCTCATGTAGATACAATATTTTACAAATTTCAAACAAAATCATTATGGTGTTAAAAAAACTATACCACTAAAAGATTTGTATCAATACTGCTATAAATACGTGTCATACTTGCAAATTGATAGTACATAAAATAAAGTCTAATTGTGTTCTCACAATAATGTCAATGTATTCAACTCTCATGTAGATACAATATTTTACAAATTTCAAACAAAATCATTATGGTGTTAAAAAAACTATACCACTAAAAGATTTGTATCAATACTGCTATAAATACGTGTCATACTTGCAAATTGATAGTACATAAAATAAAGTCTAATTGTGTTCTCACAATAATGTCAATGTATTCAACTCTCATGTAGATACAATATTTTACAAATTTCAAACAAAATCATTATGGTGTTAAAAAAACTATACCACTAAAAGATTTGTTTCGTTAATAAGACTTCAACGTACTTGTGTAAAATAATATTTTTTTCCAAGTTGCTATATTGCACAGAATATCATTGTTCATGTTCATTCCACCATACAAAAGAATCCAGCGGGTATGCGCCTCGTGTAGCTTCCATAATAAGGCGTTGAATTGACATTCCAAACTGAATTATTTATTTATTTAATATGGTATCATCGCATCGCTTGTACGGGTTAACAATTCGTATTATCTTTTGTGTAATATGTAAGTCCTAATATCATGAAGTTTGCAATTTAAGGCCCGGCATTCCGATTTTCTACCGATTTATAACATGTCCCTTGAAAACTTCAAGTCTCTTAGTTCTTAAAAATATGTTATTTTTTAATATAATCTCTGTATACTGCGGAGCCGAAACCAATTATATAAAATTTCTTTGATAGAAAAAATCGCAAAGTATTTTCAGAAAATTAAAAAAAAAAAAAAACACTAACGGTTCTGTTATTTAACGCGTCACAGATTTGACAACATTTACAGTGTTTCTTTAAATGCTACTTTAGGTATTGTCGAGAGATTTTTGCTCTATTTTAAACGAGTCTTGTTTTATTAAACATTTTCGCTTGTATATTATCATTTTAAATATAAACGCGCTACCTCTAACATTCGTGCCTACGTATCTCCCCTTCTTCTTCCTTTTGAGCGCCTATTACCGGGCCTTAAGAGGCTAGACTTTGAACCACACGCGGAACACCCGCGTCTGTCATTCTGTCCCGCTCACAATAAGCTCACGCACACTTACAATACATGCGAATGCGAAATGTGCGAATGAGACAATGCTCAAATTTACCTACAGAAATCGCTCGAAAAGAGGTTTCTGGAGAATACACTTTTCTACACCAAAACTTTCACGAAATTGAAATTTTAAAAAATTTATATTTTTTAGAAAGAAGAAGCTACGTCGGTAGCTTTTTATAATTTTATAATTCTTTATGAGAGTTGAGTTAGCAGCACTTTTTTCTTAAATAATATTTTTGATAAATCGTACATGTTTGACAGTGAATGTTTACGTTAATACGAAGAAACGCATCGAAAATTCGAAAACATACCGACATAGTTTTCACCCTCTAGAAGGCAGTATAAAAAAATATATTCATTTTGTGCAATTTTCGATGTAGAAAAGTGTTTTTTCCCGGGCGTCCTTTTTGTATGGGCCGAAAAGCGAAGTCTATCATCTTAATAAACGCGCGTTACGTTAGGTTAGGTAAGGTTATCATTAAGGCCTCACAACATACCCCAATTGGGGATGCATTAGTCTCACTGGCTCCAGGCGGGAGCAGTTTGAGGTGTTCACTATATAAAAAAAAAACTCTTTCAATCACCTGCCGGCTTCACTACTGTCGGCTTCATTAACAGGACAGAACGACAGTATTATTTTTAACCCGTTTAATCACAGGAGACCATATTTGTCCCAGCTCATATAGGTCTCACAGAAATCGTTGTTTTTCCCTTACTATCATAGTCAGAAATGTGATCTAAACGGTATTGGAAAGCGAATACAACAAACTACGTATTCAAATCTAAAAGAAAACCACAAAAAAAATAAAATTTCCCTGTTTCTGAAACCAAAGTTTCCGATAGCAATTTGAAAAAAAATAATGGAACTTTGTGAATTTTTTAAGATTTTTTTTTACATGAAACGAAAAAAAGTGAGGTGACAGTAATGTTTATAATTCATTTATCTAATGAAATAAGTATGCGTTTTATTTTTTTTCATTATCAGTAATTTTAGTTGGAAAAAAAAGTAAAGTGAGCCATTTTTAAAACTTTTTGAAGTTTTCGCAAAAAAAAAATATATTTAAAAAAATACATAGTAATTTTCAATATATAAATTTGAAAGCCTATTTCATCACCTTTCGAAAACAGTTTTTAGTTTTCGAATACGTTAACAAATGTTCCATTTATTTGGATTTTATTGCAAAGCGGGAATATTTTTAGCCTCTGACAAAATACGCCAATTTTTTTCTATAAAAAATAGGTAGGTTTTAGGTTCACATTGTGTTTATTTCTGATTATTTTAAAAAAGGGTCACGGTTTCTATACCTTAATCATTATTTGACAAATACATAGTTATTATAATTGTTATTTGCCGGGAATTGAGTCCAAGACCAACTCCAAAGAATCACAATCGGATCTTCAACCACTAAGCCACAAAGGTTGTCAGTTGTGAAAACAATCGTGTGCTATTTAACTTGTGGAGAGTTAAATTGGTATATTTGAAATGTACTGAAGGAAGAAACCGGTAGAAATGTGTTGTGGGAGTGTCGCATTATTTCCTTACTTCCGATGAAAATGCGAAAACATTTTCACATATTGAATTCTTTCTTGAACATAAAATAAAGTTTGTGGGCCTGTCTGGGGGGTAGAAGTCGAACGGGTTTATGACAACTTGTCACTTGCACGTGAAGTGAAATAACACAAAACTGCATTAGACTAATGTTATTTTATGAAAAGTATTGAAAATCAGCTCCAATTTAGAACATGACAAAAATTGTTTTCTGTTTAAAATACGATACATTTTATCGGTAGGTACCATTGCTTGTCTGAATTCTTCAAAAAATGAGTTTATCCATAATTTTGAAAATGACACTTTTGAATTCAAAACAAATTTGATTCATGAAACCGGATTCCATGAACCAGAGCTCAACGCACGTAGGTATATTATTTTTTATGCTTTCATGTCGGTACAGATCATATAACAGATCACCTTTACCCCCTCTCCTTCACTTCCCCACTACCTTTAACTCACAACATTCCCATAATGGGGATGCCGTAGTCCCAACGGCTTCAGGTAAGTAGATGGTAGCAATCGTGTAAAAAATTAATAACACTTCTAGAGACTACATGCTCAGCGTCAAAATGTCTCTAAACAATAAACAATGCTCACATATAAAAAGTCAGACTTATGTGGTTTTTACAATGATGGAGAAAATATTTTCTTGGGATTTTGTCTCTAGTGTATGTAGAGAAGTGGAAGCCATTCTTGGATTATATATTCATGTATTATTTTACACGCTTGATTAATTTCCATCGTGTGAAATCCTAGAGACAAAAGCATGCGAACGTAAATTTTGCAATAGCTTCTTACTTTGATAGAAAAATGTGCAGAGAGAAATCCACGTGTGTCATTTAAAAACTGCTAGGGAAATTAACAGTTACTTAAGAAAAAATCGTCAAGTTATGTAGCTCAAAAAATAGAAGTAAACTTACAATAATTCGAATAAAGCTGAAAATTAGTACGATTGTTGGGAACACCATTATAAATGAAATGTGAAAAGTCCCCATCGTTCCTACATCTTCATAAAAATAAATTCAAGGTCAAAGTTCGAAAATATGTGTTTTTTGCACTTTTTAGCCAAACGGTAAGTTTTATCATAAAAATAGTTCAGACAAAAATTGTAAATCATAAAATGATCTATCAAAATTAATACTATTTTTTCTTAAGAATTTCTGACCATAACTTCACCATTTCTGAGATAAAGCTATTCAAAAAGTTGAAAAAGTTGTGTTCCAACCAAGCCGAGCTTAAAATCGACTGATAAGCTAAGGCTGTGAAGAATATCTTAATCTTTTACGATTCAAAATAAATCTCAAACATTTCATAGCCTTTTTGTTACTTCATTCTTATAACACATTTTCACCTAGTTGAAAACCTGCCATAAAACCTTTGAAAGTAAACAAGTGAGTTATTTCAAAGGCGAATGGACTGCCAGACGCGGTTTCCTTCAAACGACCTTCGATACGAAACACATTTCAATACTGGCACAATCTCAGCAGGCTCTGTACAGTCTGTCGACGAGTTGTACACTAAAAAGTGATCGTTTAAATGATTTTAAATGGCAACATCAAGATGGTTGAAAGAAAATAATTTATTTATTTATTTTATTTTACGCCAGAGGGCATTTACATATATACATAAAGGCAGTACACTTTAACATGAGAAAAAATATACATACATATTATATGAAATAAACATAAAGGCAACAATGTAACTTTAAAAAAGCACTACGGTCGAAATGAATATTTTTCCTGAAATCAAGTAGTACAACTTAATTTGTCACATACAAAAGTCAAACATAATATCACATTTGAACCTACTATAATTTGTTCTAAATTGTTGTTTTTCGGTGTTGTCACTGTAACGAAAAAATGTAGATTTTTTTTATGAAATTTGTAGAATATGTGGACAGACTATACCGGTACCTGTACTATAGACTATATGTAGAGCATACCTTCGCGTCAGCCAGGACCAACCTATTAAAGTCCTACGAGTAGAATATGGATTATTATTACAGTCGCTCGATTCTGGGCCATAGGAGTGTGTAATGAACAGCACACACGTAATACATACTACATAGTAGAGTACCTATTCAGGGCCGTTTTAAGGCAAATATTAATTCTAAATCATTTTTTAGTATTTTTGAGTAATCTTTACTTCAAATCGGTTTACATTATAAATATAACAAAATAGGTTTTGGATAAATTGAAGCTTTTCCTATCTTTGCACTAATTATTACAATTAAAATATAATTGTTAATCTTAATATATAAAAATGAATGTTTCTCTTGTTTGTTCCTTATGAATTCCTAAACCATTCATCCGATCGCTATGAAACTCTGGTAATTTGATGTGTCCATCCCGCGATGGTTTCTATATATAATAGTGAGCTCTGGCGTTATAAAATTATTTCCTATACCATTCATCCGATTGCGACGAAACTTCGGTGATTTGTTGTACGCATATACTAATGAGCTCTGGCATAATGAAAATTTTACAATAGGTGCCGCGCGAGTTGTTTGAAAAATGTGTGTCTTTCATATAGTTTAGTGGCAGGGTGGGAAGGAGGGAGTGGGAGGATAATCCGGGAGGTGGGGATAGGATACGAAATATGAAGGGGAATGCGAAAGGATACTCGGGGAGAAACAATCTATTTATTAATTGGCTTTGCAACGCAGTCCACTCCTGTGTAAATTGATTAAAGTAGAATTCACCTATTGACAGCCGACAAGCCAGGTTTGTCGTTAGTAAGTACCTGCTTCAGGCTGGTGTCTACATACCGATGTATTTATCGACTGCTATTTAATTATAATATATAATTTAAAACTGCAGCCTGCTATGGCGAGCGTGTACCGAATTCCAATGTACACACTTCATACTGACTTGTATTTATTACGGAATATATTTAATTTTATTTATTGCATTTGTACATGTGGAAACACAATTTTCATTAATTTTTTTTTATTAGAGCAATAATGATTTCTATTTTTTATCTAAAGTTTATATTTTCTGTTGATGCATGACAACTATACAAAGTGGAATTTTAACACCCCTTTGAAAAGTCATTAAAAGTGGTAAAAAAAGTCATAACCTAACCTAACCTATTTAACACAGTTTTTTTTATCGCTTTCAATCTAATTTGTTCGCTTTTATGAACAATTTATATAGGTCTCTTAGAAATCATTGTGTCTTCCTGACTACCATGGTTAGAAATATGATCTATACGGCGCGCGGCGTAAGAAAGAAAAAATCACCACGATTTATATACAAAACTAAAAGTTAACCACAAAATAAGTAAAATGTACACTTTTATAAAACCAAAGTTTCGGAATTTCAAAGTGAAAAAAGAACGATGAAACTTTAAGAATTTTTTATTAATTTGTTTTACATGCAATGACAAAATAAAATAAAATGTCTAATAAAATATGAATGTGTTTTTATTGTGTTTTGTTATCAGTAAGTTTACCTAGAAAAAACGTAAAGTGAGCCATTTAAATTGTTTTTTAAATTTTGCATGCATGTGTTTATTTTGAGTCATAAAATTTGAAAGCATATTTCATCATTTTTCAAAGACAGTTTTTAGTTTTCGGATTCATTCAGAAATATTCCATTTATTTGGATTTTATTGCCCAGTAGCGTGTGTCCCTCTCCATATAGAGAAAAAAACCTTATTTTTATACGCCCGGGGTCTCAAAAGTTGCGTATGATCTGATATACATGATGATCGAAAGCGTAAAAATAAATGAAATTGGTGTTCACTATTAGCTCGCTAAAATGGCCGAAAATTTTGAAAAAAAAAATGATTTCGTGATTCGTCCATATTTTATATTTTGTAGCAAATTTAATTTTTATTCTATAACTCTGGTCCAACGAACGCAAAAAATAAATATTTTTTGAAACATATGTGATGTGATACGTTTTTAGATTTTCACGGCCAAAAGCATTTTCGTTGTTTGTTTTTGGGGTGTTATGCCGTGTTGTGCTACCTCCTTCTTTAGCCGACGTTTCGGACAGCGTTGCAGTGTCCATCATCAGGGCAGATCCGGCAGATCCGACGATCCGGCAGATCGACCCAAAAACAAACAACGAAAAAAAACACATGTGATGTGTTTGTTAAAAATATAAAACGGGAAAATAACACATTTCCTGGATAAAATCGTGATACTAAACAATAACTACACCAAAATTTCTGAACAAAATACAACGAATAAAAAATAATGTATGCTCAAAATTGAATGATAACGTGTTATGACAACAGGGGGCCTAGTCTCTATCTTTCGGTTTCACAAACAAGCACGTTTGCCGTTTAACCTTTCTTGACGGTGCTGTGAACTAAGCTGTCACGGTTTGAATTTACTGAAATATCTTTGTAAATATACTAAACATAGAGTTAACATTTTAGGTATTCCTCCACAATACATTTATGTATTGGATTAAATAAATACATTACACTAATATTTACTGAGTGTACAGCATCGGAGCGCGAGAAAGTTTTTAGCACGGTCAGAGGAGGGTTAATACGGATTCGTGACGTAGCTAAACCCGCGTTACGGGCGCTGTGAGAGATATAGACTAGGCCCCCAGTAATTATTGTGAAAAAAATATTAATTATCATTATTTAAAAATACATGGTTTACGTGTTTTTTCTGATTTTCAATGCACTTTGGTGAGCTAAAAACCATTTAAAAAAATATATATTTGCAGTTCTCACTTTCTTTGTAAGACGCAACTTTTGAGATACCAGGCGTTTCTGAATTCCAAAGTTGAAATAATTGACATATCCTATTATAGAAGTGTAAATTTGGTAAGATTGACACGCATCCAACTATATCCGTAAGACAATGTAACTAACTGCAAATGTAACCACCTAATTAGCTGTTTTAAGTATTTACAAATAAATTATTTAGCAAGTTGCAGCAGTAGAGAAAGCAAACACAGGTGTGAGATATTTATAGTCGATGAACTCAAAATCAAATGATGTCACCAAACAAACCTGTGCCGGTTTTAATAATCAAAATTTACATAAACAATGTTCCTATTTGATATGTTGACAGATAGTTACATAGAAATCTTACAGTATTATCGATTAGTTTAGGAAAGGTTACGGTACATCTAGACCAGAGATTTTTGCGGCCCAAAATGAAGTTTTCGGCTTTCTGTTTTGGATTTTAGTTTTCATGCAAAAAAAAATCGATCTCGTAAATTTATCACAATTATATGATTTTTCGTGAAATTAGAACATTCTTTCTTTCTTGGTATTAGACCTCGGACTCTGGATGTGTTTTGATTTGTTACTTGAAAAGTAGATACCAGGCGTATGGCCGTACAGGCGTATATCACTAAGAATTTCTTTTCGCAATCAATTCCTACCAATATATTTTTTATATAAATACCGCACAAGAGTACCAATTGCTCCGGTCTGGGGCCTCTGAGACTCTGGCATTCCAATTGGGGTATGTTGTGAGGCTGAAGGAGATGGGAAATATTACTCATAAACGCCACCAAAAACTTTCAAAGAATAAACCAAAATAATGTTTTCTGGGTTACCTACTAGTAGGATATTTCCAAATTTTGTACTATTGTACTAGACGCTAATGCCTCCCGGTGTTATTTTATAGCATATTTAATACGCAAAACAGGGACACGTGTAAATAATATTTGATTTATTGTGAGTATTTAAAAATTATTTTCCTCAATATCTCAAAGCTTTGGAGATGTCTGACTAATCAACTGGAGGATAGATTTGTTTGTAATTTTTGGAATGGACATCCCTCATTTTGAATAAATCTTATGTTATGTGCACGATCAACTTTTTCTTTATATTATGGAATCCGACAATAAGTTTTTGGACACAATTTTAAACTATAATATCCTATAATAATTATTACGTATCTATTTCATAAGAATATAATTATGCGCGTATACCTGTATTTCTTAGAGCTCCTTACTTATTTATAATACCAGCACACCTGCACACTGTAAGTTCGCACTACAATCAGCCAGTGTTGTACCTGCATAATTCTAATGTGTTAATGATCAGTGGTAGTTCGTGGCATTTTTCATTGAAAGTTGAATCGGAGATTAAAAAGGAAAAAAAATGCTCTTTATAAATCCAATTTTGATCTTCTCTATAATTTATTAGTCACTTCACCATAGATTATTCTAAAAGATATTCAATTTGACGATGACCTGACAGTTGATCACCCGATAGTTGCCCCTCCCCAAATTATAATTGTTTGTTCATTATTTACCAATTTCAAACCTAAATAACCTAACCTAAAATAGGCTTCAAAATACCTTTAATAATAATATAATAAAACAAATGAAGGGCACAGGGGAAAACATGCAATGTCACTAAGAAAATGAACTGAGAAATTGTTAAATTAATAGTTTGAACTTTGAAAAAAGGTACATTAAAACTGGAAATAATACAAAAATATGTAATTTATAAAGAAAATATATTTGTTTTGTGTGTGTAGTATAAAAAAACCTTATTGCTTGTGTTTGTTTAATTAGTTGAAAAAAAGTGAACGAAATCAGAAAATACAGGAAAACAACCATGGATAATGCTTATTTTTTTCCTTTACGACTATTGGACATTGCTTGTTATTGCACTGTATCAATATTTTTCTATGAAGATTACTCAGTGACTCTGCATGCTACTGCAATGTGTCTTTGACTGTCGAATTTCTAATCTTTTTTTGGTTATTATTACATTAACTGCGGTTGGTGGCTTACTTTAATATTGTTTGGGGAATACCTTACAAGTAATACAAATTATTAACAACCTAATTTTATTGTTGTCATGTCTATTATTAATTAAAATCGTTGTTATAATTATGATGATTTAATAATAAGTTTGTATGTAACGAATATATTTACAGCGTCGAGTACAACAAATCATACAGTATACATGTTATACAGTTTACAGACAAATAGTTTTTTCCCCTAAGCAATATAATTGAATTAAATTAGATTAACTTGTGCATGCCGGGATTTGAACCTTCGGGACCTACTGGTCACAGTCGAGAGCCTTACCCCTCAGCCAAGGAGGCTGTCAAGTATCCCATGTTTTAAAACGCAGTTTAAAGTGTATAAAACAAATCTTTATCACGTTTCGACTTGTTTAACTGGTTTTAGCGTATCGATATTTTTTATTAAATATTTGCCGGAATTCAAACATTTAATGAATACGATTGACCTCAGAATATCACGTAGAAATCTTTTTATTTATATTGTATAAACATTTGAGAACGGTGAGGAATTTTAAAACAAATATTACGCATGTCTCGGTAGTAGATATTTGGTTTGCTACCGTACCTATTCATTATTTTATTAGTTATTTTATTAGTCATGTCTCATGTCCTTACACCGCAGTACCAGTCTTATTAGAGGCGGTTCCCAATCTACATTAAGTTTCTATGAGTCAAAAGGGCAAACCAAATCAATTTTGACCATTATAAAATTTCTAGTCTTTACATTAATGTTCAACTATTGCTTGATACTTGCTCGCACTTGTCTAGGTCATGCTAGGGTAAGCTATCCCGCACCCCGTAATCCCAGGGGATTTCAGCGATGATCTCGCGAAAATTACTGCTAAATCACTATTTTCAATTAATCTTTACTACGAATCGGCTTACATTATACCTAAATACAGAAAAATATGCTTTGAATGAAATAAAGCCTTTCTCATCATTTGCGTGGAATTAAAATTTTTCAGGAAAGCGAAAAGAAAGTTTTTTTTATTTAAAAAAAATCATATCTTCTTTTTGTGTATACCTATAATTATGATTTTTTACTACAAAATAACATTGAAAAAATCTTTCGGAATACCTTAAATTTTTTTGTAAATTCCTTAAGTTAGTTAGAATTTTAATTTTTCAGAGGAAAAAATTAAGATGACACCCGGTGGTGGAGAAATTTGAAAAATAGATTTTACTAAATTGTTGCTGTCACTGTTGCTCTTACTCAACCGGATATTGAGCGAAAGTGACAATGCACCTCGGGCTACTAATACCTAACTAAAATCGAGGTTTTGTATTCCTCAATTTTCTCCTCCAAAAGTGGACTGATTTTCTTTTTTTTTACCAACTACATAAGAAAAACTATTCTATATCTGTACGTTTTGCTTTTTTAAAAAAAAACATTGTCTAGTTTGTATACTGAACGTCTTTTGAAGGCGTTTAAATCAGTCAATTTTATTGATTTTTGGAAGGTCTTAACTACTATAAAAAGTAACTTATCAAAAAAAAACAAAAGTACCGACACGCTAGTAGTTGATATCTATTTTACGTAAAAACAATATTTTCCGTAGGGTTAAAATCCAGAGAGATAAATAGGGAATACGTTTGTATGGAAAAAATGTACATTTTTAATATCGGCTTTGCAAGAATGTCACAACTTCCTGAAGAAGACACTAGTTTTGCGATATTCTCAATTATTTGGGGTATGTTGTTAGGGAGGGGAAGAAGTCGCTAACGAGAGAGGTTGGTTTAGGTTAGTAAACTACCTCCAAACCTCACAACACACCACAATTGGGATTGTCATAGTCTCACTGGCTCCATACGTTTGGGAGCAGTTTGATCTCTTGTGCGGATAATTATATGAATAACAGTATATGAATCAGTATCATTGCTAGAATGACAATAACAATCACAATAAACAATAATCATGACAGAATCATCGGAAACAAGAATATTATAATCTGGTTAGAAATTCTAGAACCCACAGTGTTTTCAAGTCCAAGCCAAGTTATTTTGACAAATTGAACTCTCTTGTTTTGGTGCATAATTATTATAAATGCGTTCAAAACAACATTGTTTACCAACAAAGTTCTAATCAAAACATCATTATGTTTTCAGGAGGGTTGTTACTCCCTCACTCCCTCACTCCCTCTCTCCCTCACTCCCTCACTCCCCTGGGGTCAAACTAAGTCAACAATCTTTGGAATAATCACCGAACACATTTCCCTAAAGTGTTATCTACTCGTATGTATACTTTTTTTAACATTAGCTCCACACAGGAGGCCCCGAGGAAAACCATTTCCCTCGGTGCTTATGGCTCCTTTGGGGATGCTGGGTGGAGGGTATTTTTATTGAAAGGAAGAAGAGGAAGTTCTGGGAAGGATATGAAGAGTGATAGAAATCTGGGGGTGTCATGTTATAAAGACGTTGTTTACGCTTGAGAAGATAAAGCTAATGATGTGCCACGGGCTTACTGCACTTGATTTCATGCGTCCTTCAACTGCAAGAGTCCAGGGGTGATGGACGTATGAATTCAATTCTCCCACTGCGGTGCATAGAGTCAAGATGGAAAGGTCCCCTTCAACCCGTCTCTCCCGATCCAGAAAATACCACGCTTTGTATTCAAATCTAAAAGTTAATTACAATATTCAAATGCACTTCTTTACGTTTCCGACCGCAAATAAAAAAAAGAAACGTTGTGATTTAGAAAAATATATATTTTTGCATGAAACGACAAAAAGTAAGGTGACGATAACGTTTATAATAAATTTGTCTAATAAAATATGTATCTTGTATTCTGTTTTCGTTATCAATCAGTAGTAATTTTAGTTAGAAA
The DNA here is from genome assembly GCA_951813805.1 of Limnephilus auricula. NCBI lineage: Eukaryota > Metazoa > Arthropoda > Insecta > Trichoptera > Limnephilidae > Limnephilus > Limnephilus auricula. The sequence continues at coordinate 274,621 of OX638410.1, forward strand.
AAACAAATGTGTGAACCATTTTGATTTTTTTTAATGTTTACTTTGAAATTTTTTATGTTTATTAATTTTATTTTTATTTCTAACAATAAAATTTGAAAGAGTGTTTCATCAACTTTCAAAAACAGTTATTACTTTTCCGATACGTTCAGAATTTTTTTTTTTTTTTTGCAAAGCGACAATATTTTGACTTTCTGAGGGGGTTAAAATAAAACTCAAATCAAACAGCAGAAGATAGCTATCTAAGATATCTTTCTCACACAAAAGCAACGAATACACCAGAAAGAGAGATTACACATTTCCTCTTTCAGTTGGCTGTCCCTGTTATTTTGTCACCTTTAAAACCACTCAATGTCGCCTGTCGTGTGGTCACAACCAATAATGCTGTCTGATTGTCGATGTTTATAAACAACTAAGAATGATACATCGACAACTTGACCTAACCTAACCTGACCTGTTCTTATCGATGCCCCGCCGAGATATAATTACTAAATAATAACATTGATTACATTTCTAATTACAAACAACTTTACGGAATCTTGCTTAATGAATTTACAACAATATCACAATAATATGTTTTCTATTCAATGCCTGAAGAAAACCGATGTGTACCCACTGACTAAATGACTGTTGTTATGCAAACTTCAAATCCAAAATCCGTATTCCCTTTCAACCCCAATTTTCAATAATAACCAAGTCTTCAACAAACAACACCCATGTATCGGTCTTTCAATAAGGTCACTTGATTTTAAAATTTAAATAAAACAAGTTGTTTGTGAGATATCTACTCAATTTCTTTAATTATATAAAAGTATATTTTATGGAATTAAGTGTGGAATATAACGTCGTTCAAATGTCTGCCGAGGCTTTCTTGGTGGCACATATTCGGGAGGTCCAATTTTCAATGGCTTTGTCGCATAAATCTGGCTGAATTTGCTGATTGGCCTTTGTTATGTTGACTTTGAGGGCGTCAGTTGTTTGCGGTTTATTCGCATAGACCTGCGATTTAAGATAGCCCTAAAGGAAGAAGTCTAAAGGCGTTAATTCGCAAAATCTCGGTGGCGAATAACGTCGCCGCCGCGGGATATAACCGTGCCTTTTTTGATCAAATTTCGAATTTGTTGATTTGCACAACTTTTCAACCGTATAACCTTCCATATATTTGCCGTAGACTACTTAACAATTGACAATAAATTTGACAGATGTCAATTTAACAACATGGCTGCTATAACCTAACAAAGTTCGAGCGTCGTTATTGAAAGATTCTATGCATATCCCATTGAAATAAAACATCCACGCACACGCACACTTTAGTGCTATATCAATTTCATGTCTTGTCTGTTCTCCCTACTAAAATATAAATCAAACAAAGTTGCGGTCTGGATCAAAACCAAATGTTCTATACATACTAGCATACCTCTCCAAACACAGAACTGCTTTTGATAATGTCCAAACTGCTATTAGAACCAGAGGCGGCTCGTGACTTTTGTTGAGCTAGAGTGCTAATATTAAAAAAATGGCATTGTTGATATCGTTGTAGACAATTTTTTTTTTATTTTAGATCGATTTTTTTTTGTATGAAGATTTTTAGGAAATCCGTGCGGCGCACGGCAAAACTGAAATTTCCTGAAAACCTTCGTACAAAAAATTTTTTTTCGAAAAAGAAACATTTTTCGGCTAGAACGACATCAATCATGCCATTTATGTTAATTTTAGCTTTAGCTCACCAAAAGTCACGAGCCGCAACTGATTAGAACCAAAGGGCATAATCACTTACTTATCCCTTTCGCTAAAACAACTTTTTTGCCAAAGAAATTTTAGATACTTTGTTCAAAGGAATTCTACTTACCATCAGACAGAAAACAACCTATTTTAAATAATATAAATCAGTCCTTGGATCATCAGCCAAGACATTATCAAAGATTTTATCATAGCCAATCTTAAAGTATGCATTTCCAAGTGTACGATGATGATTGTCTTATATTGTGTTATTATTAGTATCTATTATAATTATAGTTATAAACTACGTCTCCGCTTATAAGCATAATATATGGAAAATCACACAATTTGTAATAGAATTAATAAAGATGAACACAGAAAAACGCCATGTCATAAGCCAGTTTAAACCGTTTCAGAATGTGCAGTTTTCGATTGTTTTTATGAATGAAATGAATGAATTATGAATGAAAATAAAAAAAAGATATTTTTAGTACAGTGATCAAAACCAGAAAAATAAACTTTAACTCTTCCACATAGTTATAACGGTATTCATAGTTTGCGAAAATATGCAATTTTTAAATATCTATCGTTACATAATTAAGCGATTATGGTGGATATTTTATGGGTAATATCAACCAACATCGGCAAAAGCCAACAGCTTAGCCATTTTTAGTTATGAGAAAAAGAAAAAGTCTAGTTGTGAGTGATGAATTCTTGGAGCAAGCGGTAGATTTTGTGTGTTTTGGGAGTATCTTTAGGAAAGATGGAAATGCCGATAAAGATATTGAGAGAAGGGTAAATGCAGGATAAATGCTGTACCTACACCAAATGGCAGCCACTTGATTTCAATGGCATTTCACGATTGACATCCAAAATTGGAAACATTTAAAGAGAAAAAAGAGGTACTTCAAGGATGCATTCTTTAACCAATGTTATTTAATATATGTGGTGAATACATGAAAAGTAAATACCATGAACAGGTTAGAGGTTTTCGAAATGTGGCTTCACAGAAGAATGCTCAAAGACCGACATGATCATCAACACAGACATTCTCAGGCGGGCTAGAGCAGATAGAGAACTGTTCCCATTAGTAAAAGTCGGGAAAATTTCATATCTGGGTCACATACTTCGAGGGGAGAAATATCACTTGCTCCAATTAATATTAAAAGGCAAGATAGAGGGTCGCCGAGGGCCTGGTAGGAGACAAATGGCTTGGCTGTGAAATGCACGAGAGTGGACCGGTATTAGAAGTGTGGAGGAGTAGAGATATATTTACCAGAGTGATAGCCAACGTCGGGGGGACCTGATAGGGAACACGAAGAAGAAGGTGAATACATAATGCGAAAGGTTCTTGATGGATGGAATGGTGGAATAAACATTGGATATGAGATATGACATTGAAAATGAAGATGACACAACCCTTATCGCCTCTCCCGACGAAGAAATGAACCACCACTTTTCTAAAATGGTCTTCTGATCAACAAGACCAAAACAAAACTAACGCCGTTCATCCATGGAGCTACCTTCAAGCGACGCGATCGCCGCTCGTCTGTGTTTTCCATACTATTATTAGTGTTTGAAAACGCCGCTAGGTGCTACACTAGCAAAATTGTTTGACAGGTAGCGGTAGCGTCGCTTGTGAATAGCTACGTGGAAGAACGGCGTAATGGTTATCGACAGGGCAAACACCTTTGCAAAAACAAATAATGCTCTCATAGACTTAGTAAAGTGAACGAATTTATAAACCTAGGCTCGAAGCGAAACTAGCAGTCCACAATAGAGTGCAGATACCAACTCTGATGTATGGCAGAGCCATTGAACCTGCAGTTGAAGGACGCATGCAATCAAGTGCAGCAAGCCCGTGGCACATCATTAGCTTTATCTTCTCAAGCGTAAACAAGGTCTTGTTAACATGACAGTTATGTTTTTGTTGTTACCACATTGTTTTTATTCAGATTATTGGTTACGGTTTAACTATTAGGTTATCACTAAAAGTAAATTTGGTATGTAACATTTACACATTTCAATAATAAATTAATAACATGTAAGCACTCGATAACAAAATAAAATTATTATTCATTACCTAATGATCTCACTTTAGCAGTTGCAAATTCTGTAGAAAAACAAGAAAACCATTTTTTTTTTACTTAACGAAGATAATATTAGCGTACCTAACTCAATCGAAAATCAGAAAAATATATTGATGTATCTGGGACTCGAACACAGGACCTTCGGATTTCCGGGACAAAAGCCGAAGGAAAGCCGAAGGTCCTGGGTTCGAGTCCCAGATGTATCCGTATCTTTTTCTGATTTTTCTGTTCCAGATTTTCGATTGAGTTTCGCTAATATTATCTTCATTGATTAAAATCTTACCAATATTATAAACGTGAAAGTTTGTATGGATTTATGTATGTTTGTTCCTCTTTAAATCGAAATTTAATGAATGGATTTTAATGAAACTTTACAATAATATAGCTCATACATCCGAATAACATACATGCTATAATTTATGAAGCTAGCTATTTATTTTCAATATATTGAAAATAATAATTATAGTTTAATAGAAAACGTCAAAATTTGAGAATGATATTTTGCAAAACAATGATTGTTAAATCAAAATTCTATTTTGGAAAATATTTAAATTACTGAATTTATTTGAAGTACTGGCCTAATACTTTGAATCGAATCAAGAATTATAAATATTTTAAAATAGGTTAAGAATTTTGGTATGAACGTAGATGGGACCTAGGAAAAGAAAATAGATTACTCGAAGTATAACTACGCAGACGAAGTCGCGGGCAGAAGCTTGTATCATATAATTTGAGGTTTAACTAATTAAGTTGAAATATATACATATTATTTCATAAAATAGAACTAATTGAATTGTTTGTATTATAGGTAACTTTTTGTCATGGTTCTGTACAGTCATAGGCAATGCTTTCGGTGGATAACATGTTTAAAAAAAATCTAAAGCTTGGCACTAATCAATCATTGCTAAGCGACCAGCCGTTACATAGATTGCGTTATTATTCTGATTGCTCAAATATAACTTTGGAAGCCCTCACACACACAATGGCACACCAGTATTTCTAGTATGCTTCAAGGGTTGATAAAGGGGGATGGAGGTGGTTTTACAGTGACCTTCCTCTTGTTTTGCAGGTCGGGTGTGCAAAACTTCATCAATCTCAGATTAAAATTGTAGATTTACAAAAATAAAAACAATTCCACGCACAAGTTAAAGACTTTAAGCCCCCGCATTCCCATTTTCTATTTCCTTGAACACTTTTAAGTTTTAAATGTTCTTAAAGAAATAAATGTTATTTTTGAAGGATGATATCTATGTATTTGTTATATATATTTGCCTTGCCAAAACGGAAAGTATATGAAATTCCCTCAATAGAAAAAAATTGCAAATTATGCTCCAAAAGGTATTAAATTCACGTTTTGTTCTCTTATTTATTTGCATGTTATAAATATGAAAAAATGACAATGTTTCTTTAAATGCTCCATTCAACAATAAATTGTCGAGAGATTTTTGCTCTATTTTAAACGTGCCGTGTATAAATATTTTCACAATTTTCGATTAATTATAGTCATTTTTTTAATATTAGCGCGCTCCCTCTAACATTTGTATTTACATATTATTTTCTTATGAATTATTTTTAATTAATTAAAAAAAATATAAATAAAATGTCTGCAACAATATATAAATAAATAAAATATGTATCAAAAGACTTTTGCGTAACTGGAACTATATTGTGTTGTGCTATATTTCGTCACAAGGTGTTTTAGTATGCAAATATGATATCTGGCATATTGCTCAAGTGAATACGTTAGCCCAGTGGTCACCAACACATGAACCGCGGGCCGGATCCGGCCTGCCAAAGATTTTCATCCGCCCCTCCAAAAATTCCCGTATTTGGCGTAAAAATAATTAAAATAGTATATATTAATTTAATAGATTTTTTTTTATTGGTTGTGAATTTACGGTAACTACATTTTTATTCATTCGTCGGAATTTGATTAGGTACACGGGTAAGACCAAAAATGTAAAATAAAAAAATTTACAAATTAAAATATATAAAAATCAAAAATCTATCACGTCTAACGGATTCCAATCTCCAATCTTACTTCCAAATTGGCATCACAAAATTAAAACCGAATTAAAAACAAATAATATCGACAAAAACGGCACAATCTAATGTATATATATTACTACGCTAATCCGTGTATGATTATTTCATTTATCGTGTAACATTATTTTGTGTGGAATTAATCTCCTGCTTACAAACTACTTGCAGTGGCTTAGCGGGTATAAATTACCGTTGTATACCACTTTTATACAATAATAAAATAAAATAAATCACAATTTACATGTGATAGTATCAAATTTATATATTTTAGTTTGGACAATGTCTAATACGTTTTTAGATTTTCACGGCCAAAAGCATTTTCGTTGTTTGTTTTTGGGATGTTATGCCGTGTTGTGCTACCTCCTTCTTTAGCCGACGTTTCGGACAGCGTTGCAGTGTCCATCATCAGGGCAGATCCGGCAGATCCGTCGATCGAAGAAAATGGACAATGTCTGTTCACATCGTACGATATGCAAAAATATAAAAACCATGTCTAGAAATAAATTTAATACTTCGAGTAACTTTATTATTTCTTTCTTCCTTTTGAATATGTAAGTAGTTTAATCTGTATATGAGTATTTCTCGTAATTGTTTTATTTGTAACTCAATAGATAAAATAACATTCATACAATATGTAAAACTACACAAAGAAATAATTTTGAACAATTGTACTACTTTAATCCTTTTTTAATTAGCTATAAATATAAATTAGATATTCCAACATTATAATAAATATGTTTCTATCGTAAAATAAGCGTAAGCGTAAACATACACGGAGAAAAATATTATTCTAAAATACGATCATTTTATTCGTAAAAACGGTTAAAACGGGACTGAAGTTCTTACGAATAAATCAGTGTTTCAATGTTTATTAGCGTAAATGTAAGAATGTTTTGTTGGTATACGTAATTTCGTACGAATACCAACAAATTATTCTTACATGTTCCCGCCAATAAACATTTACACCCTGTTAATTTGTTCGTAAGAACTTCAGTCCCGTTTTAACCGTTTTTACGAATAAAATGATCGTGTTTTAGAATAACATTTTTCTCCGTGTATAAACTAATATTTTAATTGGATTCTAATCGGAATAAGAATTTATTTTTTATTCGGCCCCCCAGGTTTTCATAAAAATCAATCCGGCGCTTTTCTCAAAACAGTTGGTGACCGCTGCGTTAGCCCAATGGAAATCGTATGCAGAGGACGCACTTAGTTACCGCATTATATGATATTATGTGGCAATTATAGAACAAAGAAATCATGTTCACTAATATTAAACGTTGTGTGAAAATATATCTATCGAGGTAAGTAGTTTACAATAGAGATCTGATACTCACCTTGATCTTATCAATGACACGAAGAGATAATTACTTAAGGCGAAGCTTAATGCTAACTTTTAATAAAAACTCCCTATTTTCGATTAAACTTTACTACGAATCGGTTTACATTATAAATACAAAAAAATACGAGTGTGCTTTAGAGAACACAGACTGAAGTAAATACTTCTTTAGCTCCATCTATATGTATATCTATACATATGTGTATATGTATAAAATATAAACATATATTAATTTTCTACAAATATTTATTTAAATGTATTATCATTTGCCTCGCCCGATCAAGCCGTGCGTATCGACGTCCGCTCCCCACCGCGTTTGGTGCGGTATTTCAAAACACTGACCGAAATATTTCATGCACCGGCTATGAGAGGAAGAGAGAAAGAAAATGTGCGCGCGTACTGCTCTCTCTTTTTTCTACAATGTGATACGGCTCATTTCAGCATTTCACTTTTCGTAACGCTGTAATTTCCGTAACGCATTCGCCAGTTTACCCCTCGACTCAAGCGTGCGTGAAGCATTTACTTAAAAAAATATGCTTTGAATGAATTGAATCTTTTCCTACCATTTTCATTGAGTAGAATTAAAATAAATTTGTTAATTACTTAATTAAAAATAAAAACGTAAACTACTAAAAATGTTTTTTTCACAATTTTTTGAGGGTTCTCACTCTTATAAGAATTTTTTACGTAGTGGAAAATTTGACTGTTTTTATATCTGTCTATTTGTTTACGGCTAGCACGGATTAAGCGGCCGAACGTTTCAATTTTAGCAAGGATTCATGTACTTAGCGAGTATTAACCTCTTGAATGCCAGGTGTTTTTGGAAAAAATCGCGCGAAATTATCTTCCCGGCTTTTGCTCAAATATCGTATAAAAACAAAGGAATTGTTTTTTTTTGTGATTGTTTTCTGTTTGCCAGATAATGTACCTTATTATTCATATATATTTCATGATAATATTGTTACAAGTTTTCCCAGAATAGCTATTTTTAACAAAAAAATGTGAAAATATTTCCCATTCGACAAAAAAATGTAAATAAAATATATTCATACGAAAATGATAATTTTTTTTTATTTCTCTTCAAACCTGAATAGACACCCTACATGAAAAAAACCAATTCAAAGGTGTTTTCGAAGAAGTAATGACATAAATACTTGTTTGAAAATGAAATGACAGTTGAAAACCGTTTGTAAAAGTGACGCCAAGTTGACCATAGATATTTATTATAAATTATTCAGATGGGTTGGCGCTATGCGGATTTTTGCTATGTCAAGACCGAGAACGGCGCAAGCGATTCTGACCTTGTTCTTCATACAACTTCTTTATACATAAGGAACAAAATCGCTTCAAAAAATTTTTTTTTTTAAATTTCGACCCGCGGCCACCGGTGGGCGAACGGCAGTCGAGAGGTTAAGAGCACCTGATATACCTGCCCTAAGCCGTACAGTCACAAGGGTCAAGTAGAATTAACAGCTACATTATTGATCATGATCACATTGCTCAGGAAATTGCACAGTTCTTAAATGACCATATTAGCTGTCCTAGTTCATTCTAATTACATTGTATTATGAATTATGATAAATGTATTGCTGAAAGAGCAACGGAGGGTCTGCTACGTAAAAAAAAACAACGTTAGATTATAATAATTCTCAAGATGGGCGCCTTCAAATTACATATTATATTAGGCTTGTTACATTCGGCGAATATAATATAAATATGTGTGGTCGTGTACAATAAAGAATAACAGTCTTGTTGGGGACAGAAATCGGTCCCGCAAAGCGGAAGGAAATGGATAAGTGAGGAATTGTCGACTTATCGCTTTCTTCCTTCGCTTTTCAATTTTCCGCTGGTTCTCACTTCAAATTTAGAGCTCATTAGCACACGATTGAACTTTCTTTCCATAAGCTATAGCTCCGTATTCAACACTGAGATGTTGACAGGAAGAGGTGCTAATTTGAACTAACAATTACTGCCACAATTTTATTGTATGCAGTCGACAATAAAGGTAAGGAAATAAAAGGATTTTGTGGGTAGAATTTATTTTGGGAAAAGGTACATTAGGATGAATGCAAGGCACCAACAAGCCTCACTAATTTAAAAACACCTACCAACCGTTAAACTGCGTTTTAGTTACACACTTTGAATAAAGATTGTACAAGCTCTGATTCTATTCGATACTAATAAAAAATAAATATTTGGCCCGGATTGCCAGAGGTCCTCGGTTCGAGTACCAGATGTATCCGTATCTTTTTCTGATTTTTCTGTTTCGGGTTTTCGATTGACTTTCGCTAATATTTTCTTCATTAATTAAAAATTATTTAACTTTGTTTTTTTTTTTTTAATCCGGCATCATCGCATTTTCAAACTAGCAAACATCCCGCGCATGCGCATTTGTGATTGTTATTTTTAGGTAACAGCTTTGTCTTGTAATATCTACATAAATATTGTTTATGTTCTTAAAATGGGTACTTCACTAATTTATTCATGTAATTCAATTAATTTCCACTTATTTGGGTTAATATAATGGCATGTTTTAAATTATTGAACCAAACGTTTTTTAATACGTGCAAGCAGAGCATTTAAAATTTCAAGGCGGGAAAGTGTAACACGGTTATATATAAATATCAATCTTTCGTGATAACATATTACGTACATATCACTGACTGGATCAAAAAACAAGATATTCACTTTACTCAAAACATTATAACACATAATCAAACATAACCCTACTCAAACAAATAAAACTAAAAACTTTGCTTTTGGACAGAAAATATTACCTTAATATTATTTATATCAGTTGCGTGTGGTCCAAAATCAAAAATATACCTACCTGATTTTTTAGACAATTATTTGTATAACTCTAACTGCTACTAATTTTATGTCTACGATACTGCCGATATGGGTAGAACCACGGTGCCCTTCTTGATAATATCAAGGAGGTTACTGTGTTTTTACTTATCTCGGCAGAATATCTCTTAATCCAAAACATGCGAACACCTCAGCACAGTTTTTTTTTTCGTTGTTTGTTTTTGGGGTGTTATGCCGTGTTTTGCTACCTCCTTCTTTAGCCGACGTTTCGGACAGCGTTGCAGTGTCCATCATCAGGGCAGATCCGGCAGATCCGTCGATGTTCTCTCAGCACAGGTTCTCCCAGTGAGGTGTTCACAAAATGCTACTATTAACCTTTTTACATACCTTTTTACATCCTGTTACTGAATATGAACTTTTTTTTGTATTTCTATGTAAACATTGTAAACCATATTAATTATTTGTTAAATGTATGAACAAGTATAGAAATAAATTAAATTAAAAAAAAATGTATTAAATTAAATTTAAAAAAAAATTCTAAATCTTAAATCATAATATAACCTCTATTATAGTTCTTTATTACTAATGTAATAATATGATATATATTGGGTGTGACACGTCACACAGTGGTGACTTCGTAACTAGGACAGACATGCAAATAGCCTCGGCAGAGTAACGGTGTTCACAGTTCAATATCCAAACAAGATCAAGTGACAAACTACATTATATATAAACCTGATGAGAATAATATGATCATGGACGGGCAACAGGCATAAGTTTGCCTATATATTGATACATACTCATATTATGTTCATAAACGTGCTTTTATTAAATATTGGAGAAAATAATTACGTATACAGGGTGTGACATATATTTGGTGAAAAAAGGATCTACATGTTGCTGTCCGATGATTTTAAAAATACAGCTTACTGACTGAAATATTTCATGCACTGGCTATGAGAGGAAGAGGGAAAGAAAATGCACGCGCACTGTTCTCTCTTGCTCCCACAGTGTGATACAGCCCGTTCGCCTCGCACTTCGTGAGAGTGTGATTAGTGGCGACGTACGATAGACAAAAATATTTTTTTTTGTTTTTAATTTTTAAAAACTCATCGGGAAGCTGAATTTAATGACATCTACATTTTTTAGTCCAAATATGCTCAGAGTCGCTGGTTAAAATCCTTCGGGTCACATACCGTTACACCCTGTATACAATACTTCTTTGTTTCATTCACTGAACAGAAAATCATATTCGAGTGTTTCATACAAATGTAACATTGACATCAAAATAAAAAGCAAAGTCTGGAATGATATTGACGCAAGCGATTCTGACCTTGGGGTTGTATAGTTTCTGTATACGTAAGGGTTAAAATCGAATTTTATTTTTTAACTTCTCAGCTGTTACCCGCCCACCGGCGGGCTTATGACAGATGACTGAATGATGAGAGAATACCGGAAATTAGTCCTTTTTAAATCAAATTCTAGACGTATTGACTCTTTTTTTCCAAAAAAACACAAATCGATTCTGAAAGACTGTTATTTTATCTGGTGCACGAAGTTTTAAAAGTTTGAAAAACTACATGTATTTTTAATATACTAAGGTTATACCACAGGTCGTTGGCAGGTTCGTTCAATTTTCAAACGATAGATTCTATTAAACAACACTAATTTGAAATCATACAACAAAATAAATCAATACATAATCTAGTCAGGACAGTTATCAGAATTTTAATTTTAGTTAAATTAAAATCATTAAAAAATAAATTCGAGAACGTGTTTTGTGACAAAAATACCTCAATTTTTTTATTTATTTAAAACAAGATCTTTTATATTTTAGTTTGTAAAACCTTGTATATATAGCAAGTTTTGAATGAAATAAATCGAAGTTAAATTTTTAATTTAAAAAAATTGATACGGGGAATAATCGATCTTTCTCATTGGAACCTCCCTGTACAGTTGCAAGCATTTTTAAACTTTTATTCTCAACCGCTGGTCAATCGCTCTTAAAGGCTGATTTTATATCAGTTTCAACTATCTGTCAAATGGTTATCAGCTGACCAGCACGATAGTTGTGAATGCTTTTCTTTTGATGACAATTTGTTTAAAAGCTGAAACGGATCGAGAATCAGCATATGTACAATGTTACATTAGAATATATGTGAATCTAAGACGAGAAATAATTTCGGTATTTAAAAATGTTAAAATCAAATTCAACGAAAGAAGCACAATTTTTGAGAGAGAGCTGCTTTCAATATCGCCAAGAAAAAATATTGAAATCAATTACGTATTATCAATTTCACTAGAAACTAGGAGTAATAAAAAAATTATCTTGAAAACAAAAATAATAAAACTTTGACAGAATCGAATTGGAAATATTTTGACTGCCAAATAACAAAAACATGGCGTCTTTAGTTGTTATTTTCGTACACTGCAAAGTTAACCGTGTCAATCTGTACCGCCATTCGACATCGATATCTTGACTTCGCAATATTGGTTCAATGTACCTAGAGTTACAGGATATCGCTTTACACTTACACATTACACATGCGCCACGGGCTCACCTGTTTCAAATTTCAAATTCGAACGCCCATTCGGCATTCCAAATTCAAACGTCGCAAGAACAAAAGCAACACTGTCACACACTGTCAAATAATCAAGGCGAAGCTAAATGCTGAGTTGCTATTTTATATTCATCTTTACTACGATCGGTTTACATTATAAACACAAAAAATATATATTGGGTAAATTGAAGCTTTTCCTATCGTTTCCGTTGAGAAGAAATAATTTTTTTTTTTTAATGATTACAAAAAATATTTGCGCAAATTATTAAAAAATGTTTTTTTTAATCAGAAATATATGAACGCATATAAGAAAGATTTTAAAAAAAAAAAAATTTTATGGCTAAATTTATCTGTGACAGTTTCCCTTGAATAACTTTTTTTATTTTTTATAAAATTATTCACAAATAAATAAAAAAATCACTATTGACCTTAAAATCGTGACTGTTTTCCAAGCGATTTTTATACCTATTGTCCATATTTGTGGCGATAAAAGGCACACTAAGAACATTATGATTTTTGGCTTCTGGCTTCCTCTAAAGCGATTCGATTTCCTTAGGTAGAGGAAGAATGAAAGTGACTGAATGATGTAGAAATGAGATTCCTGAGGCTCATGCCTCAGGGTTTGACCGTTGCTGAAGAAAGTATATTAAATAAGATTAAGAAAGTGACGCTTAGTTGGTTTGAACGAAATGAAAGGGGGCACTCGATAAAATCTTACGTCAACTTTAAAATAATTATTTTTATTCTTTATGAAACAACTGTAGTGTAAATCTCTCGTGAGGGGGAGGGGGGGTCCCACCAAATCTCACGTAATCTCACCAAGGTGTGGGGGGGGGGGGGGGGTATAAAAAACCGCTCACGTAATTAATGTAAACTCGCTAAGGTGAATGGGTAATGCGAAAGTGAATGCTAGAAGAAGTCGGGGAGGTCCGAGGATGACATGACACGACCAAGTGTATCAAATACATGAGTCGGGTCATATCAAGAGACTGAATAACAGAAGAGTATGTTTGAAACGACGCAAAATATGAATATACGAGGGCTATCCTCTTTGCCTACTCCTCACGAAAAACGGCGTGATATTTGTTAATTGTTTTGTTTTTTCATTAGCTCTTTTGATACTGTATGGAGAATCTTTTTAAGAAAGGGAGGAGAGAAAGGGAAGGAAAAAGGTGTGCGAGTTGGGTAGGAGTCTGAGGTACAGTGTGTACAGAAGTGATGGACCTATGAATGCAGCCTTCCCACTCGCGGTGGGTCGAGCAAGGCCCTCTGGAGAATCCAAATGTCCCCCTCAACCATTCCCTAGCAATCCGGCCCACTACACAGTTGGTGGGTAGACCCATCCACGGCCTAGACCCGGGGGCCAAACCTCATCCCGTGAACCCAGGCATCCCTGCTAAATTACCAAACGTATCGAACTACTATGGCCGAGGTGCTGGTTATCCAATAAATGACTCCCGGGGGGGAGCTGCACCTATACTCGCCTCCCCAATATTGTTTCTGCAGAAAAAATATTTCCCAGATCTTGACAAATCAAGTTACATCCCGTAATTTTTCACGGCTAACGACTAGTTCAATATGATAATGGCGCTATGAAATCTCCACTATAAACAATGCAGCCGCTGCAAGAAACGTGTATTCGGCTATTTGGCGGCCGTTTTGAAATCGATATATTATTACTCGTAACTTTCGAAACTGGTTTGTTTTACACTAGCTTTCGCAACAAGCGTTGCCCGTGATTTGTTTGTGTTTACATTTTATCCGGAATAATTAAGAACAGAACTATCTATTGGTGTGATCTTTACCGTGTTTTGAAAGAAAACGCATGTCGCCAAGTTGAAAAAGAACATTCGACCACTAGGCCATATAGAAATAGTTTTCATGTTAGAGAGGGGTAACAATGAAAGGTAACAGGAACTTCTCGACCACTAGGCCATATATAAACTGTTTTCATGTTAGAGAGGGGTAACAATGAAAGGGAACAGGAACTTCTCTCTAACAACATCGAAATTCATGGAATGCCTGAGATCGCCAACCAGAACCTGCCTACAATGATGTCGACTATCGCAACAGTCATTGGATGCCCTCTACATCAAAGTGACATTGAATACGTTAGCAGAGTTAGTAAGCGTAATCGTAATCAAGACACGACTGACGGACGTCCAGGAAACATCATCGCCAAATTCACCTCTCGCAAGAAGAAGGATGAATTCATAGCAGCCATCAAGAGGAAAAAAGGAATGACTACCAAGGGCATCGGGATGGCCGGAGCTGAACAGAGGATCTTCGTCAATGACCATCTTACGAGGAAGAATAAATCCATACTGAGGTTCGCCAAAGGATTTAAAAACGAACACAAGTATCAGTTTTTATGGATAAGAAGCTCAAAAATCTACCTACGGAAGAACGAAACATCACCTCCCATACACGTATCTTGCGAATCGCAGCTAAAAAACCTTATATGATCACCATTCCCATGTTAAATCACCTATCTTGTAACTACTATTTTTCTCCTACATTTTTAAATATTTTTTTCAATATCACCCTTTTTACACTAACCCCACCTGCTGATAATTATTGCTCACTAATGATTTATATATCACACTCACACACTTTAATTGACAATTGTATGCTTTGCTTTGCTATTCCCAGTGGACTTATGACTATCAACATAACTCTTGAATATAATATTCGTAAAGTATATTTTATAGAAACCGAATTTATCAATGTAATTAACAAAATTTCACAATGCTTGATTCTTTATTAATTTTTTATCAAAATGCTAGAGGTTTGCGCTCAAAAACGATAGAGTTTCATCAAAATATGCTGCTCAATAATTATGACCTGATCTTTATTACCGAAAGCTGGTTGGTTGATAGCATCCTAGATGAGGAATTATTTGATAATCGCTATTCTGTTTACAGAAATGATAGGGATAGCCATCGCACTGGTAAATCAACTGGCGGAGGCGTAATCATAGGTATTAAAAAGGAATTTTTTGTTACCCCCCGCTCTTGGAAATCAGACGCTGAAGATATTTGGATAACTGTCAATACATCAAGATCTAATCATCAATGTTATAACATCCACATGTGCTGCGTGTACTTGCCTAGCGTCGGTCCAAAATTAACATCTTTAGAAAGATTAGCATTATTTACTAGTCATACCAATATTATTTCTGACTTAACAATCCGTTTTCCCAATGACAAGTTTTTAATAATCGGCGACTATAACATGCCGAATATTGAATGGAATAGTCAACATACGTCAACTAACAGAGACCAATGTTCACTTGCGTTACTTAACTGCTTATGTTTTGCAAACTTAACTCAATTTAACCATTTACCTAACAAATATGGACGAATCTTGGACCTCGTTATCTGTAATACTCTAGCTAAAGTGTCGCTTGCCGATCACCCTTTAGTTAAAGAGGATGCTCATCATAAATCATTGATTGTAGAACTAGACTTCCCATCCACTAATGCAACCCTCTCAACTCCTCGAACAATAAAATTATTCCATAAAGCAGATTATGCCGAAATCAACGAGAGACTGAAAGAGACTGACTGGTCTACTGTTATAAATGCAACGGATGTAAACACAGCACTAAGTTCGTTTTATGTTATAATTGAACAAATTATCAATGCGTTTATTCCCAAGAAAGTCGTAAAATCTGGTAAATATCCTCTATGGTACACAGCAGCCTTAATAAATATAACAAACGAAAAATTGAAGTTCTTTAGAGCATGGAAGCGTCATCGGAACCCTCTCGATTATCTCTCATTTTCTTTGCTCCGAAAAAGGCAAAAAACGGTTGCTTCAGCGGCTTACAAAACCTATATTTCTACGATAGAATCCGGTATACAGCATAATGTTAAAAAAATATGGTCCTATGTCAATTCTCAAAGAAAATCTCCTACCATCCCCGATCATATGATTTACGGTGAAAAAACTGCTAAGGACAGTAAAGGAGTAGCTGATTTATTTTCTGAATATTTTGGATCTGTATTTTCGAATGTTCAACCTACTCATACAAGCAATACCAGTGATTTTTCAAATTCAAATAGCGTAATTAACTCAATTGAGATCAATGAAGACATCACCTTCAAATACCTTAAGTCTATTGATATCAAAAAGGGACCAGGGAATGATCAACTTCCAGGGATATTTATAAATTATTGTAGTAAACAATTGACTCCTCCCATTTTTGCTATTTTCAAACTATCGCTATCTGAAGGAACATTTCCCGAAAAGTGGAAAACAGCCTTAATTACCCCAATCTTTAAAAATGGCAGTAAAAATGATGTATCCAATTATCGACCTATATCCAAACTACCGATTCTAAGTAAAGTACTGGAAAAAATTGTTTATGATCAATTATATTCTACTATCTCACCTTCACTCTTAAGTAATCAACACGGCTTCATGAAAAATCGCTCCACAACCTCAAATCTTGCATTTTTTATAAATTTTCTTCATGCTCAAATGGATATGCGATGCCAAGTAGATGCCATCTATACGGACTATTCCAAAGCATTCGACCGTGTTAACCATTATATTCTTTTACAGAAGTTATTAGGTCTAGGAATTCACGGTGATCTCTATAGATGGATCGCATCATATATTAGTAATCGGCACCAAATTACGGTTGTCAATGGCTTCACATCCTGCTTAATGGAAATCGTCTCAGGTGTGCCCCAGGGGTCGCATCTCGGACCACTCCTATTTAATATTTACATAAATGATATTTATGTATGCTTTAAAAATAGTCATTTTGTGTTATACGCGGATGACATGAAAATTTTTAAACCTGTACAGTCTTTATCCGATTGTATGGAATTACAAAGCGATCTTGAAAATTTGTGCATATACTGTGAATCAAACTTATTGTCCTTAAACATTTCTAAATGTCATTCTATTACGTTTACTAGAAATAAAAATAAAATCAACTATCATTACAACTTGAATGATAAACCTTTACAATCTATGTCTATATGTAAAGATCTAGGTGTTTACTTAGACAGCAAATTAATTTTTGATAAGCATATCGAAAAAATTATCACAAAATCCTACAAGATGCTAGGTTTTTTATTAAGAATATGTAAAGCTTTCAAAAGTGCTAAGACACTAGAAATGTTGTTTTGTTCATTAGTCAGAAGTCCACTGGAGTACGCGTCCACAATATGGAATCCTCAATATAAGGTATACATAGATTTATTAGAAATATACAAAATAAATTTTCGAAACATTTACTTTTAAAATACAACAAAACTACAAATAATATGTTAACACTACAAAAAAGACGCACATTGTCGGATCTATTGTTTCTGTATAACCTGCTTAATAATAATATTGATAGTCCCGAATTACTATCCGTCATTGGTTTAAATGCTCTAATGAGGCGTACCAGGCACACTTCTCTTCTTCATATATAGAAGCCCACAACACCAATGCAGCAAATAACTCACCAATCACTCGCGCAATCACAACCTATACCCATTATGAAAAATTATTACAATTAGACATTTTTCACGATTCATTGCGAACATACAAAACAAAATTATTAAATTTCTTATCATTTTATTAAACTTTAGTGAGCAAATAATTTTTGATTTTAAAATGTAAAATTTTCTCCACCCATACTCTTTCATTTATGTTTTATTAGTCAACCAATGTTTGATTCTTTTCATTAGTTTCATCATAATATAGTTTTAAAACCCAGGCGAAATTACCTATTGATATTTTACAGATTTACGTAATAGGTACAAAACCATGTAATTTATTTAAAATACCTTACAACTTATATTTAATGTACTGTGTAAATCTTATAAACAAATAAATAAATAAATAAATAAATAAATAGGCTGTATATCAATTTGTCAATCTTAATAAAATAAATGTTTTTTTTGTCCTTTATGTGGTACCTAAACCATTCATTTGATTGCGATGAAGCTTTGGTCATTTGTTGTGTGGATGCCCGTAAAGGTTTCTATATATAGTGCAAGTGAGCTCTAGCGTTATAAAATTATTTCCTATACTATTCATCCGATTGTGATGAAATTTTGGTGAATTGTTATGTGTACACCCGATAATGTTTCCATATATAATAATGAGCTCCGACATTTTGAAATTTGTATAAATTTTTGTTTGAAACAGTGTATTTTGAAAGTTTGAAAGTAGTACCTAGTAGTAGTGTAGTTTTAAAAGTTAATGTATTTCATATAATTTAGCTGCAAGCAGGTGAGGAGGGTGGGGGAGGGGAATTTCGGGAGGAAAAAGGGGAACGCAGGAGGGGAGGGAGGGTTTGAAGATGGAAGGAGAAGTCGAGAAGGAAAGGGGCCCGAGAGGGGAGGGGAACGAGGGAGGGGAAGAGGGAGGAATTAAAAAGGAGACATAGTAACGTTAGGGGATAGCAGGGGATAAATTTGGAAAATCCATGCTTTTCACACTGAAAGCTGTATGAGGCATGATCACGGGATTGGAAAACCTTATGTTTTATACCAGACGGAAAAATCAAAAAAACATTGTGTATCTAGAAGGACTTCAATGAACAGAATTAAAACACAAACACTTTCTTGAGTGGCATAGCAACACATGCCGGGTACTCGCCAGTATTTGTTAAATTTCATTAATCTCCGTTTCTTACTTTATTACAGAAAAAAGTGTATCTTTATAATTCAAGCTGAAAATTATTTCTTTATCCAAGAAAACATTCAAAAGATGTGCATATTTCACGACACCAGAGTTTATTAGATTTTCGCACAATTTAAGCGCACGCCTTCTTTAAAAGTCATTCGCGTTACTAATAAACATGTTTTAAATTTTACACAACTCGTAAACAATATTTTTTTGATGGTAAACGGTTGTTTATCTGTTGTTTAAAATTGAAAAAAAAAACTTTTATTATTAAAGCACATATTATGTTTAGATCCCTTAATGAATTTTTAATTAGGAATATATGTTTCGCCTTAAAATTATTCTTATGGCTTGTACAATAACAGTACTTGGATAATTTACATAGCGCCAGTTTCGTGAAATATCACCTAAAGGTTTCATCTATTGCAGAATCTCACTTCAGATCGACATGCGATCCTTTTTTTTAAATTTGCTCCACACAGGAGGCCCTGAGGAAAACAATTTCCCCCGGGACCTATGTCATCTTTGGGGATGCTGTGTGGAGGATCTTTTTAGGGAAAGGAAGGAGAGGAAGATATATGAGGGGTGGATAGGAATCCGGGGGTCAATGTGTCTAGGAGTGAAAAACGTATGAATCCATGCCTCACACTGCGGTGCAAGTCGATGGATCGAGAGAGCTCAAAAAGTCTCCCTTAACCAGTCTCTCACGATCCGACCCGCCACGCAGTAGATGGTAATATTGTACCGCATCAGTATAAAAAAACGACCTTCGTTTTTCTAAATTTCGTTTTTAATGTTTTTTCCATTATTACAACCTTTTTTTATTCCTTTCTTTCGTTTTTCCTCTGCTATTTATTTTATATATGTAAAAATATGAGGATGTATGTATATATAATGTAATAATGTGTATATTTTATGTACCTGTTTAATTTTTTTTTAAAGTAATTGTTAAAAGAACCCGTTGACAAACTGTTATAAATCAGTTTAACGGGACTTTGTTTGTTTGAATGTTGAATTATGTATAAAAAGTATGTTATATAAAAAATAAAAAAATAAAAAAAGACAAACATCACCCAATGAACCCGGACACCCCTGCTATGTCACCAACCGTAGAGAACCACTTGGGGCGACCTATGGCAGGGATGTTGGTTACCTAATATAATAATATGTACGGGGCCTCCCAAATTGAAAATTCTTTGGCCGCCTGCAAAGATAACCATGTCAAGCTGTAGCTTATTCCACACTCCCAGATAAAAATGTTTAGCTGTTAACATTAACAAGTCTTCATGAATGAAGTGTGCAATCGAAGATGGTCTGCAATACTTTTGGGATTGACCTTTCTTAATCTTATACAATATCTCTGGTAAATATCTGGACACGCCAACAGCTACAGGTTATGAAGACAAGTATAAGCATCGCTACAAGATATACCTCTTATGTTTTCGTTTTATTCTCTCAGTCAACCCCTAAAAATCGGGCATATTTTATCAGAAGGTAAGAATAATTCCGCTGTGCAACAAAATCCAAATTAATGGATTATTTCTGAACATTTAAAAAAAACTAAAAACTGTTTGTGAAAAGGGATTAAATTTGATGATAGACTCTGTAACGTTGTCATGTTGGGTAAAGAAGGAGGTCGCGCAACATGGCATAACACCCCAAAAATAATAAAAAAAAAACTATAAAATATGTATAAAAATGTTATTATTAGAAATAAAAATATGATCTTTCATATAATTTTTTTTTTACCACAAAAAAAACCTTAAGTTTTTTCTATCATAAATTACTGAACATGTACCTACATATTGTGATGCAAATGTATTATAAACGTTATAATCATATCAGGTTTTTGTCGTTTTATAAAAAAAAAATATTAAAAAAGTTTTACTCTCAAATTGGTTTCATAAAGGTGCATATTTAAATGTTGCTATGGTTAAATTCTTGATTTGAATATAAAGCATGGAGTTTTCTCTTTCTAACGCCGTTAAGATAATATTTCTCATCATGACAGTAAGGGAGATACAACGTTTTATATGAGACCTACGAGAGCTGAGATAAATATGGTCCCCCGTGTTTAAACGGGTTAAACAGAAAGAATTAACATTTAAAAAAAGAAAACTACATTTTCACCTAGAAATATCTGAACTAAATACATTTAAATGAACCAAAAACGAAAATCAATATCGTGGGATATATCAAAAACACCAGTACAAACTAATGTTATTTCGTCTTTTACATTTTTCTTTCAAATGATCATCAGTGAATTATCACTTTGTTCTGAACGCTTCACCATCCATATATAGATGTACTTACCATCAGATGTACTGCCCACACTGGTCCACTCATCTCGGAGCCACTCAGATGAGACAGATGAGGCTGTAATCATGGCGTGATCATCCAATCGAGACGAGCTCTACATATATACAGATGATGAAAGGACGTATGGACCAGAATATCATAATAGCGATGCATTCTGTAGATGCTGGGATGTTGCCACACGCTACATCCATTCTAACTGCTTCATTATTATTGTGTTGTTTGAGGTTATGCTGGAATGGCGATGTTAAAACTATAGTGCGCGATATTACCTGTGTATAAAAATACACCAGCGGTGCTAGCATGGTCGATCTAGGTCGATCCCTAGGACAACTGCAGATCGCAAACGAATAGGTGACAGTTCACAATGACTAAGTGTCCTTAATGTATTCGATATCAACTGTCATTTGAACGTTAGCGATCTGCTGTCCTAGGGAACGATGAGAAGTTACCGACAATCGGTCGGTAACTTCATATCGATCGACCATGCTAGCCCACCAGAAAGAGTTTTTTGTTTTGTTTTGGGTATTTTGTTTTGGGTAAATGCATGTTATGGCAGAAATGCCTTGTGGACGTGTTTCGGGATAAAAGATTTTATCCAATCGGGGCTTAAATTTACGATACAAAACTGTACTTACCAAATTCAAATGGGATGGAGATCTACGCTGTCAGGCGAGTGTAAGTGAGACAGAGTTCGCGATAAGTGGGCTAAATTAAACATTTGTTTCTATTCAAATTTGTATGGAAGACACTTTTATATCCTTTTTCTGTATGTCACCATTTAATCACCCCAAGTAGTTCGCTACGTCTGGGGGCTAGCATTGGGATGATGGGGTGAAATTTGTCCAGATCTTGGCGGCGGATGCGTTCCCACCTACGGCGTGGTGGGCCAGATCGGAATCGAGGGTTGAGGGAGACCTTTTGTCATGTCCAGCCGGTTTCTCTCGATCTATCACCTTGCACCGCACTGTGAGAGATGGATTCATATGTTATTTGCTCCTGAACATGTTAACCCCCGGATCCCTACCCACCCTTCACACCTTTTTCATTCCATGAATTTCCTCTCCTTCCATTCTCTAAAAAAACCTTTCACACAGCATCTCTAAAATAATAAATCAAAACCATCTAAAACCTTAAAAACATTATTGAAAAAAGAAAAGTCAAAAAGTCACCGGAGATCAAACATTTTACATTGTTTGCTCCAAATAATTTTAGGAATCACTGTTTAAAGTAAGTCAAGGACATCCCTTAACACCCTGTAGTTTATAGGTAGGTTATATGTTATATTTCTTACTTAGAAAGCCCATAGAATAAAACAAAAAATACGTTAAAAAAACATTGTCGATTGATTCGCTCAATGAGTATGGATATTACATAGTTCCATGGATTCGCTAGTCTAAATTTAGGTGAAAAAATTATTGTCGCTACGTACCCAGTATCTCTGAAGTAAGGGGAGTTCAGGCGGGTGTTCCGAACTATACCGTTGGTGTGGACTTATTTTGCAAAGACATTTCAAGCCTACGCGATTTTAAAATTAAATATTTTGTATTTTATTTCTGAACTGCGAATTATTGCAACTTTAATTTTATCTGTTTATTTATCTAATTTATTTTTCTCCATTGTTTCAGGTAAACACACCGGTTCAATATCACAAATAAAACGGACGTATTTTATATTAAAAGACACTCCAGGATTTCTGGTAAGTTTTTGAATGTTATGACGTCATTTAACTTTCAGTTCAAGGCTGAGCAGAGTAGCTACAGGCCGCCTACAGGTCGCGCGTAAAATGCTTGCGGTAAAATTGCGAATGATGAATACTGCCAAAGAAAGGATGAAAGGGTACTGAATGCTGTAGAAATGAGATCCATGAGGCATATGTACGGTAAAACGCGTGAATGATCGTGTGAGAAATGTGGAGATTCTAAAAATAATGCAGACTGATGCAAGCGTAATGGCCCAATGGGTAAGAATAAGAAGTTTGGACACGTAGAACGAATGAACCAAGAAAGGAGTGTAAGGAGAATATTAGATATATAACGTGAATGTGAATGGTATAGAAGAAGTCGGCGACGCCCGAGGAAGATACGTCGTGATCGAGTGAAGCCCAGGAATTACAGAAGGGGAAATGGTGATAGATTTGAATAGCTTTCGCTACCTTTCTCTCTCCTCATTCCCTTCACCCCAATCTCTCTTTGGGGATGCCAAAGTTTTAATATCTCTGGAGAACTAGTCTTTTGTGACTCCCACACTGTAAAAAAATCACATTTGACCTTCTCCAATTTGTCTACATTCAAGGTGTTTTATAATACTTACTAACTTGGCGCATAACGTGTACTATGCAATATGTCTATTTCATGTCATTGGCATCCTCAATTTGTGTTTATAAAAGAAAAATTACGTAACAGCATTTATAATTATGAATATTTACGAGTATTAGTAAGAAAGTGACGCTTGGATGGTTAGCAAACTGATACAATGGGCAGTTTGCAGTCGAGGCCAGCGACCCGAAACAGAACCTGGCCGTTAGCGCCGACTACAACTATCTACGTATAATAAACAACCTGTAATATTATGTTAAAACGCCTTGGCACACAGAAGAAAGTTTAGAAGCCACTGCTAATCGGGTACAGTGGTAGAGAAACCACGAGATGTCATGGTAATTTATTGAAGAAATACGAGACTTTGGGAATACATCCAAATATTTTGCATTCTCAATTGATACGCTAACTAGACCCTCAGACTAATTTAGGTCTCATAGAAATCGCTGTGTCTCCCTTACTATCATGTTAAGAAATGTGATCTAAACGGTGTTAGAAAGAGAAAATATCCTGCTTTATATTAAAATCTAAAAGTTAACCACAAAATAAATATAATGTACACCTTTACGAAACCATAGTTTCCGAACGTAATTGAAAAAAAAAACTTTTGGAATTCTTTAGTAATTATTTTCACATGAAACGACAAAAAGTAGAGTGACGAAAACGTTTATTACACATTAATCTAATAAAAGATTGTGCGTTTCTACTTTTTTTTATTATCAGTAATTTTAGTTTAAAAAAACGTAAAGTCAGCCATTTAAAAAAAAAATTATGTCTGATTTCAAAATTTTATGTTTTAAAAAGTATATATGTATATGTTTATTTCTGTTACTATAATTTCGAAGCGTGTTTCGCCACCTTTCAAATACAGGTTTTAGTTTTCGGATACGTTCAGAATTATTCCATTTATTTGGATTTTATTGCAAAAGCGGAAATATTTTTACATTTCAATAAAATATGCCAGAGGCCTGATGGGCTAGTTGCCAATGCAGAAATATGTTTTGGTAATAGTAGTTAAAATTATTTAGCTTTCCTGAATGAAAATTTTATGCGCTTGCGGTAAAACAAAATACAAATCAGCAGTAATAACGATTATTAACAACAGGCCGACTTTATGAATTTTTTTTTTTCGAAGAAAACTTCTTCGGAAAGGTTTTCACTTTGTGATGTCATTATTTATTTTAATTAAAAGACAAAATAACTTTCTTTACATCACTTTTATCACTTGACACCTCAAAAATCAGTTAGTGGCCCGCTTGTACTCTAGTCGGCTTTAAGGTTAATATTCGACGCTATTTTTGAATACGAAAACGCCGCTCAGTCCCTTGTTTATTTCAACCATACACATTTAATTTTTTTATGTCCATCTTGTCATACATAAACTACTTTTGAATTAAGAATTTACTGTAAAAATAAGAGTTTTTATTACTTGTAGTATTTTATCTTAATTTTTCGAGAAAATAACAAGTCTAGATGCATTATAACGTCATTGACATTAGGTAAAGATAAATTAATGTTTTTCGCAATTGGCAACATTGCTTAATTGTCCAATCTCCATTTTAGTTTTTGTTCAATCTTCATTCTAAGGAAGGTAAAAATAAAGTATCAAAAACGATAATTAATCACTTAACTGAGAATTATTTAAACTAATGAGACCTTTTTTACCTTTACGGAAATAGCTACATCTTAAACACCTACCATAATGTTTCATTGAAATAATGAAAGAAAACCTCCTCCCCCTGTAAAACTTGCAAATGGTCGTTGGGACAATTAAGCACTCAGGCGACGATTAGTTCTCATTTAAAAGTCTGGTTTTTACAATGTTTAATTTATATTCAAAAGCACACCACATGTATTGTGTCAATATTTGTACCACATAGGCCAATCTTTTATATACGATATCATTGCATGGAAATAAATCTTTCTGGGAAGCGCTTTCGTAAATATTATTAGTTGTATTAAAAAAGAGGTTGAACTTTTATAAGCATAAGGATACCTTGACCACATGACCACCTGACCACCTGACCACCTGACCACCTGACCAGGTAGCAAGTAGCGAGGTAACAGTGAGTGTTGGCAACATATGTAATAAATAGATTATATGTAAAGTACCTATTCTTTATGTAACGGATTATTTGGTTAAAGCGGGCGACAAACGCGAAGTTCACACCAAAAAGATACTGCGTTATAAGTATCTTTCCTACCGACACACTACGTTATAAAATATTCCTTCCTACCGCAGGAGAAGGGGTCAGTTGAAATCGGAAGCAGTCGAGAGAATATCTTTTCTTTGTACTGGATATGTTAACTTGACAGCTCCGTGCATGCTCCGTGTATTAAAAATGACCCCCTCTCCTGTTTACGGTAGAGAGGGGGTCGCATAACTTTTCTGATATCGCCACTGTAGCGAATACGAAAAATAATTCCGATTAGCGAAGATTCAAACCGCGATCACAGCGCATCATCTTTTTACGTCTGGCGGGTCTCATGGGATTGTATGGCGAGCGCTATTGCGTTATAAATAACTTTTTGATGTGAGCTGCGAGTCTGTCGCTACCTTAATATTATAATGTGAAGCGAATCAATAGTTGGAAGGATTAGAGACAGAGTCGAATCTATTATATGTTTTGGTCATCAAAGTATTATATATATAGATGGCGCCCCTTTTTCGCGAAAACTGGTTTAAAAATGCTAATTTTATTTTATTTTTTATGTTATTTCCGCATAACAATCCCAACTGCTCCCGTCTGGAGCTAGTGAGACCATGGCATCCCCGATTGGGGTATGTTGTGAGGCTGAAGGTAGTGGGGAAAGGAAGGTGATGGGGAAAAATAGGGTGGGGAAGTACCTGGCTATTTAGATCTGGTCACCAAACACGGCTAAAGCTATTTCAAGCAACGTTTCAATTCTGAATAGTGGTCTTACACCAGGGCCATACTGAGAGTATCTTCCACTCTGGAACATTCCGTAATTATACTATATATTAATTTTAGTTAATTGATTGTGAAGTAACACAAATTAATCAAGTACCTAAAGTTTATAACTAATAGCCGTAAGCGACTGATGTAAAAATATTTAATAAATTTTTTAACTTATTTAAAATAGGGCAAGAATCTCTCGACAAATACTGTGAATTGTTTCATGTCTGAAAAATGTTAAATTAAATATCAAAATGTGTTTTCATACTGTTCGGAGCATACCCAGCGATTTTTCTCTATTGAAAGAATTGTATAAAAGGGTATGTATGTTCCCTGTTTTTTTTAAATATTTTTTATTTATTTTATGTTGCTTTTGTTGTTGGTATGTTCCCTGTTTTTAACATTTTTATTTTATTTTTATCTTGTCGAATATAATATATTATATTATATAATATAATATATTATATAATATAATATATTATATAATATAATATATTATATAATATATTTTCGGAGCTACCCAGTGATTTTTCTCTATTGAAAGAATTGTATAATAGGGTATGTTCCCTGTTTTTTTTTTATATTTTTATTTTATGTTGCCTATGTTGTTGGTATGTTCCCTGTTTTTTACATTTTTATTTTATTTATTATGTTAAAATAATGTATGTTCCCTGTTTTTTACATTTTTATTTTATTTTTATGTTGTCGAATAAATTATTTATAGCGATTTAAAATTTCCAATTTGCTGCCAAAATGACACTCGTTCGTTTTTATTGGCGAATTCGGCAGCGTTGACGTCACGCCGGGCAACTTTGGTAACTGCCGTCTTATCAGCCTGTGGCGTTTTCTATGTCATAATGACGGTTAGCCATTTTGGAATGTGGGGTTTTTCTAATTAAAAATAATGAATGAAAATATTAAAAAAACACATTCTTAGTGCAATAATCAGAATCAGAAAAATACTATAAATCTTCGACAGATTTTTAAAGGAATTCACCTTTTTTTTTGTGAAAATACCCCACTTTTTTAACTCGGCTAATGCGTAGAGATTATATTTAAAAAAATAAATATATTTTTAAAGATCTTCAAATAACTCAAAGTGTTTAAGGGAAGTATGATTTACGTATAGCCACAATTACCTTCTTTATAATATCAATCAGGAGACTGTGTTATTACTTATGTCGACAGAATAAAACTTCATTCAAAATATGCGAACAGTTACTGAATATTAACATTTTTTTAAAGAAATAAATAAATATTATATTGGTTGAAATTCAGAATTTTACACATTTGAACGATGATTAGAATTAGAAAAAAATTCTTTAGATTTTCCGTACATTGGTATCTTGTAAAAATACTTCACGTTATTTCATCTACGCTTACACCTACCAGAGATCCGATTTTGATAACGTTGAAGGATCACAACCTTATTTTAATTATAATGAATCTATAACTGGATACTGGCCTTAACGCCTACCGTTTTTTTAGTTGCCTAGCGACCAAGATGTCCTTCCTATTTTTAATCAAATGAAAAAATAGCTATGTCTTTTATTTCTCTTTCGCTTTTATACGTTTTTTTAAACAATAGTCAATTTCGGGGACATGGGGCGTAACAGCTATCACTCTTAAAACAACACCTTCAGTAGTAAATAATTGGTAATGCAAGGATAACGATTTCAAAATCAACCTAACCGCAGTTTAATATTTAAAATTAAATATTGGCCCAATCCGAAGGTCGCGGGTTCAAACCCGGCTTGCGCAATAAATTTTATTTTATTAATTTGTGTAACTTCACAATGAATTAATTAAAAAATATATGTATAATGTATAATAAATGGAAGATACTCTCAGTATCACCGTATTGTAAGACCACCATTCAGAATTGAAACATTGCTAGAAATGACTTTAGCCGTGCTTGGTGAAGAGATCTGAATAGCCAGGTACTTACCCACCTTCCTCTTCCCCTCCCAACTACCGTCAGCCTTACAACATACCCCAATCGGGTGTGCCATAGTCCCACTGGCCCCAAACGGGAGCAGATGGGATTCTTGTGCGGTATTCAAATAAAAAAATAAAGTAAATAATTGGTAATGCAAGGTTGACAATTTCATATTCAAGTTAACTGTAGTTGAACACTTAAAAATATGTTTATTTTAAATAAATAAGTTATTTTTATTACATCAGGAAACTACAGATTAGAGATTTTGAAGGTGATTTGCACCGAAAATAAGTATGATTCGAATAACTAATTAAATGCTTATATTTCAAAGATTTTAAAGATATGATTTTAGATTTTCACGGCCAAACGAATTTTTGTTATTTATTTTTGGGATGTTAGGCCGTGTTGCGTTACCTCCTTCTTTAGCCAATGTTTCAATTCAATTCAATTCATATTATTATTTTAAAAACATTACAAAATTTGATATTTTAAGTCGTTTTTAAAATACATTTGTAATACAAAGTATTGTAATTCATATGTGGGAAAGATACTAACTATTCAAGTATTAATAAAGCTTGTTTTTTTAAAGGCAGCTTCACTAAATGCTAAATATGTCGATGTCCGAAATAATTCTGTTCAACAGTAAGGTTTCCATCATGCATCTGCCCTGATGACGACACTGTCCGAAACTTTGGCTAAATAATGAGGTAGCGCAACACGGCATAACACACCAAAATTTTTTTTTTTTTAAAGTTTGGGACCAGATCTGAATAGTCAACTTCTTTTTCATTATCTTCAGCCTCATAACGTTCCCCAATTTGGAAAGTTATATTCCCATATATATAAATTGGTATAGCAATCCCCAATCACAAAATCTGGGACATCACTGTGTCCAGGAGTGACGGACGTACGAAATCATCCCTCCCACTGCGGTGCAAGGCGATGGCGATGGGTCGAAAGAGTCCTGCCGGAAAGGTTAAAAGGTCAATAGATACGGTCGGGCACCCCTTCTAAGTCACCAAACGTATCTAACCACTTGGGGTTACCTATACCAGCATGTTAAATTGTTAACTAATACCTACCAACTGTTTTTTTTTCTAAGAAAATACGATAACTTGTTTGTTTACTAAGTAATGCGTTTCAAGAAGCGAAAACCAGTTATGAAACGAATATTGGATACAATTTTTCGATAAAAAACAAATCTCTCGATAAAAAACAACGGGTTTTAGCCCGTAAATAATATTTTTCATAATAAACATATCTAAAAATAACATAATTAGTACCTTCACCTTGAGTTAAAACCCACTCAAGGCTATTATTGCTTATCAAAAACACGACTTAAGAGGAAACCTGGCAGCGTTATGTCCATACGAATGTATTCACCGATTTAATATTATAATTGATAAATTACTTCTAATTGGAATTAGGAGCTTGCAAAAATCGTCAAAATTGCCTGTTTTGAACGCCAAAGAGACGTTCAGTATACAAACTAGACAATCTTAATATTATTGTAGAAAGCAATCATTTTGCGGTTTGACATATTTGATACAAATAAAATAAATTATTTATTGTAAAACAACAAGTTTTAATTAAATTATTTACCGATCGGTTTCGCTCGGCTCAATCATCATCAGGGTACAAATCAATACTCAAAGTATTAAATGGTACACGATGATGATGATGCTGAGCCAAGCGAAACCGGTCGGTAAATAATTTAATTAAAACACATGGTTTACACAAAATAAGTATTTTATATATGTAGCGATGCATACGCTACCTACTTAGCTAGCCACTCGCAATGTTTGAACTGCGCGCCTACTGACCACCTTCTGGAAAGAGCTCGAACCAGCCACACATTACACACAGCGCTACGTAGCCATATCGAGAAACTTCTCGCGTGTGCATGTTTGACCTACCTTCCGAGTTCCTTTGGCCCAGCCTATATAAGGGCTCGAGTAAGCCAAATGCAGGCAGTCGTTCTCACTCAGTCTTCACTCAACGCAGTGCTCGCGCGGCAAGCGGCCGAGTAACACAACTACGCAATCTGCGGTTCGGTCGGGATAATATAACTTACTAAATATGTAAATACTGTACATTTGTAAATATTATAAATAAACATCATCAACCATCCGCCAGCGTTTATTATCCCGACCTACACGTTTATTAGCACGTGGAGATATCACGACACACCGGTATCTCCTCTATCAACCGGAGGCCCAATCATCACCTCACACAGGACATCACGCACCTGCCTCCTAAATATATATTATTAGCTAATACGTAGGTACGATCTAATACAAAACCTCGACTATGACGATTTCATTAGTATGAGGTGCAGTTGTCCCTTTCGCTAAGTATTCGGAAGAGTTTATTAATAGTTTATTTAATAATATATTTATTTAATAGTTTATTCCTCCTCACAGCATCTTCAAAGATGACATAGGCCCTGAGGGAAATTATTTTCCTCAGGGCCTCCTGTGTGGAGTTAATGTAAAAAAAAAAAAAGTAACAGCAAAAGTGACAGCGACAGTTTGTTAAAATACTTTTTGATAAAATTTTTCGGCGACCGAGTTTCCTCTTAAGGCAATGTTTTCAATATTTACAGGTGGTACAAACAATATACTAGTTCTAGTAAGGTTCGTACGTTATCGGCGATCGTCCTCTTCCTTCGCACAGGCCGTGTATAAAACTAAAAAGACAGAAGATACTATACCGATGACGTCACGTACTCGCTGGGATTGGTATACATCAGCATTTATCGCATATCATGTTAATTTTTTTAATATCGAGATAATAATAAGAGTCTCAATTGCTCCCAATCGTCTGGAATCAGAGTGACTATGTCATCCCTAATTGGAGTTTGTTCTATGGTTTAAAGAGAGAAAGAAGATGGGGTAGATTTTTTTTTTTTACCACACAGGAGGCCCTGAGGAAAATAATTTCCCTCAGGGCATATGTCATCTTTAGGGTTGCTGTGTATAGGGTATTTTTAAGGAAAGGAAGGAGATGAAGTTCTGGGAAGGAAAAAGGTATAAGGGTTGGGTAGGAATCTGTGGTTCAGTGTAACTAGATCATCCACCGCCAAGACCTAGACAAAGTTTACCCCATGAACCCGGGCACCCCTGCTAAGTCACCAAACGTAGCGAACCACGTGGGGTGACCTATGGCAGAGGTGTTGGTTATCCAAAAAATAATTCCCGTGGCGGCGATACCCATGAAGGTGGGGAAGTACTTGGCTATTCAGATTAGTGACCAAACACAGCTAAAGCTATTTCAAACAAGTTACGATTCTGAATGGCAATATTTCACCGGGGCGATACTGGAAGTATTGGTTTTTGAAAATCTTTGATTATTTTCGCCAGATGAAAGGAAAAAATAAACTTACTTCGGGTACCACACACTTGTATCGGTTTGTTTATTTTGGCACTCTTATAAAACTATAAAATTAACTGATTCTCTCGTTTTTTACATTAGCTCTGAGGAAAAGAATTTCCCTCGGGGCCTATGTCACATTAGGGGATGCTGTGTGGAGGGTCTTTTTAAGGAAAGGAAGGAGAGAAAGTTCTGAAAAGGAAATATGTATGAGGGTTGGGTAGGAATCTGGAGCTTAGTGTATCCAGGACGAACATATGAATCCATCCCTCCAACTGCAGTGCAAAGTGACAGGTTCTGAGTCTGGCTGGAGAGGTCAAAATTCCTCCCCTCAACCAGTATCTCTCGATCCGGTCTGCCACGCAATAGGCAGACACATGGGCCATCAAGACCTAGACAAACCTCACCCCATCAACCGTGGCACCCTTGCTAATTCACCAAACGTAGTAGCGTGCCACTTGGGGTGACCTGTGGTAGAGGTGTTGGTTATCCAATAAATGGTTCCCGGGGCAGCAGTAACCAAATTACTACGTTTAAACTTTTAAACATTTACGGAGGTTCAATTTAAAACAGGAATTCACATATATTTAAAACCGCAAATATTGAAAAAGGTATAAATATGTACATTCCTTAGAGTAACAATATATACTCTAAGGTACATTCTTACTTCATTCTAAGGCGCTCCGCTGACGAGGCAACTGAAACCAAACTAAAACCGGCCGGTTTCTATGGCTTGATTGGTCAAAAAGCTTGTTTAACGACAGACGACTATGGCGTCATTGCTCAAAAAGCTTGTTTAACGATAGACTTGTTTGCTCAAAAAGCTTGTTTAACCATAGACGAAGAACAATCAGCTGGCAGCTATAGAAAGCAATAGAAACCAGCCGGTTTTAGTCTGGTTTCAGTTGCCTCGTCAGCGGAGCGCCTAACTCTACCTATCCATTGCCTTATAACGAGAATCTACCATTTTACGAATACGTGCAGAAAATAGTAGTTAGAATTTTAATAATTTCATATTTAAAATCATTTCCTTATTGTAACTTATTTCTTCTTTCAGTACATTCAAATTAACATAACAAATTGCAATCCAACGGTTCCGTTTCTCTGGAACTCTCCACATATCTATCCGTATCTCTTACTTTCTGTTTTAGTTACAGCTAAAATAGTTATCACAACGATTTTTCACTTTACTACTCGTAAATAACCGTTGTTTTAATAATTTAACTTGTATTGTGTTGTGTACATACTTATTAGGATTTTATTTTTATTTCCAAACAACTTGAATATCCCTCCATGCGCAAAGTGTGAGTTGCTTCCGCTCGGTTTGATTACACTTTGTATCAGGGATGCGATAATTGTGGCATGGGAGCTGGTTTAAGCATATTTATGTTTACGATGGATTCAATGAGAAGCCACAAGCCACAAATGTTAGTGTGCCCCATATAGCCACGCCATGTGAAAATGTTTTAAACGTATTTTTAAAGCATTGGACCATTGGGGCTCGCCATAATTTACAATGAAACTATATAAATTTGTTTTAGACCACTTTAATTTTAATCACACATTTGTGGAAAATAATTAACGGCTTTTGCATCACGATAATGCACACCTGCTCACACATCGTTGCTTGTTCGTGATTTTTTGGCCAAAAACAACACCGTCATCGTGCAACAACTACCGAATTCACTGGACTAGGCCCACTGTGACTTTCTCCTGTTCCCAAGACTGAAAAAACCCATGAAAGAACGGTATTTTGCCACAATTGAGGAGATAAAGACCGCATCGCCGGAAGAGCTCAATGCCATACCGAAAAGCGCTCATCAGAATTGCTTGGAAGTTTGGAAAAAGCGCTAGCACAAGTATATTATATCTGAGGAGGATTACTTTGAAGGGGACAAAATAGATATTGATGAATAAATAAATATTTATCGAGAAAAACAAAAAGTCATCTTATTTTTTAAACAGCCCATGTATACAAAAACAAAAAAAATCTGCTATTTGAGTGGGAAGTCAACAAAGGTAGGACTAAAAGATACATTAATTAGGTTAATCAATATACTAGCGTTATTGTTTAGCAATTTTCTTAATTCAAGTGCTTCTAAGTTATCTATGTTTTTGCTCTTATTATTACGGTGAAGAATTTTAATCCCTGCTTCCTTATTAAAAGTATAATCGGTGGAAACGAGGTGATGGGAAAACTCTGAAAACTTATTGTTATTTTAACGTCTTAAATCTATTACATCTTAAATTTATTGAAAATGTTTTTCACCGCAGCGATAAGCAATAATTTTTGGTTTTCGACCCCTGCATTTTACAACACATAACTGGTTTACTGATACTGACGTGAAATCTACAAATAATATTTTAATACCATTCTACTATACCGCCACTTACAACGAACTTACACTAGTGTAAAACTCGCGCATTAAACAACCATAACCCCCCCCCCCCCCCCCCCTCCCTCCGCCTGTAGTGTAACAATACTCGCGTAAGGCATAAGTTACGTTTCTAGGCCGTTGCTAATAATATTACTGATTCGGTACGGTCATTTAATTTGAGATATATGCCTTGATGGAGTAATTGAACTCATTGTTGAATCAGGTTTTATAAATTCATTATTTTTGTTATAAGTTATTTAATTTTATGGATTATTTCTTGAATAATTATTTAATTTAATTAAAACCCTGAACCTCAGTTAAAAAAAAGCCATATGAGGTGAGTTAATTATGCGGTAGAGTTTTGGTTTCTTATATTTATGTATTTACTTAACGTTTGTACCTACGTCTCGTGTAAGAAGTTATGAAGTCTCTTGATATCCAAGATTCGTGTAAAAAATTGGATGTATGCAACTTTTAAGATCTTTAATGCTTAAGTTTTACAAAATGAAACAAAATATTTTGTTTTAAACCACTTTATTTTGATTTATATTGGTCGACCGGTTTCGGTTGCATTCCTCAGGACAATAATGTATGATCTAAATCATAGTACAGAGAAAGAATAACATCAGGTAAACATGCTTTAGTTTTATGTATAAACGCAGAATGCCCGAAGTCATGATGCCCAAATGTCACGTAAAAAGATCTCATGTCAGTTTTTTGTAAACTTCAAGTTTAATGCAAATAAAAACACATCACGTAAAAAGCTTAAAAGATCTCTTGATGCTCACGTTTCGTATAAGAAACCAGGAAGAATAATGATGCTCACGTTTCGTGTAAGAAACAAGGAAGATCAATGATGCTCACATTTCGTGTAAGAAACCAGGAAGATCAATGATGCTCACATTTTATTTAAGAAACCAGGAAGATCAATGATGCTCACATTTTATTTAAGAAACCAGGAAGATCAATGATTCTCACGTTTCATGTAACCAGGAAGATCAATGATGCTCACGTTTTGTGTAACAAACCAGGAAGATCAATGATGCTCACGTTTTGTGTAACAAACCAGGAAGATCAATGATGCTCACATTTTATGTAAGACACCAGGAAGATCAATGATGCTCACGTTTCATGTAACCAGGAAGATTAATGATGCTCACGTTTCGTGTAACAAACCAGGGAGATCAATGATGCTCACCATTTCGTGTAACAAACCAGGAAGACCAATGATGCTCACGTTTTGTGTAACAAACCAGGAAGATCAATGATGCTCACATTTTATGTAAGACACCAGGAAGATCAATGATGCTCACGTTTCATGTAACCAGGAAGATTAATGATGCTCACGTTTCGTGTAACAAACCAGGGAGATCAATGATGCTCACCATTTCGTGTAACAAACCAGGAAGACCAATGATGCTCACGTTTCCTGTAAGAAACCAGGAAGCTCAATGAAGCTCACGTTTTGTGTAAGAAAACAGAAATATCAATGATGCTCAAAATTCAGACAAAAAAGACCAGATCTTTTTGAAGCGAGAATGGAGAATAATATAGCGTATTTTTGCTGTAAGTAAACGAATTAATTAGTATCTACCAAACGACGGAAACGGCAACCGAATTCAACCTTCAAACTTAAAACTTTGTGATAAAAATAATCACTTTAGTCAAAATGTTTTGTCGGTCTTATCCGACCATTCAAATTTAAATTTAACAACAATGTGATAATTTTTCAAATTGATAAATGCGATACTTTATAAAAAACACCGTGTAGTTTTTGGTGATTGCCAAAAAATAATGGTTTCGGACACAGAGGATATTCAGAGAAGACAGATACAAATCAAAATAGTTTTAAAATTTTCAAGATTTACGGCGATTTACAGTTTAAATTAGATTTCACAAATTTTTGCGTGATATTTGTTATTGTGTTAATTTCGTTTAATTTTTAAAGAAAATCAAATTTTGATGACAGTATTTTAGCCATTATTATTGGTTTAATATATCATTATTAAACAGCATGCAGATTATTAGATATTGGTTTCATAGTGCTTTCACACAAACGAAGTATTGAATTCCGTAAGTCTAAACTTAAACTTTGATTTACTAAACTAAAAAAAATATTTTACGTGAATTTGGTCGCTATTGTGGAGGCCTCTTAAGAGGAACGGCTGCGCGGCGTTTTTCGAAAAAATTTCAATTATTTTGTTTAATTAAAAGGTGTGGCAAATATCCAGTAGATACAAAAATCTGCCACTTTATTTTTTGTGTTTTAAATTTAAAAAAGCCCATTAAAGTATTAATTTTTTCATTATTCTAGAGGCAACTTTGTCAATGTTGTTAGAGTTAATGGTAATTATTAAAAGAACAATCTTGTTCAACATACTATTATGTAAATATAATGAAATATAGGGTCGAAATTTTAAATTTCATCCCATCAAAATGCTTTTATCAATAATTGAAAAAATACATTTTACATTATTAAATACTATATACTAGTTAGGGCGGAATCATTATTTAAAAAAATTTAATGAACTCACGAATAATTAATATTTCAACACATTAACACATTGTGACTTGACATTTTAAATAAATGAATTTTCACTGTCTACCGGTTTCAGTACCTCCGTACCATCATCAGGACTGTTATAAGAATAATTTTATATAATACTAGCTGATACCCGGCATGCGTTGCAATGATAATTACATAAATAAATTGTTTCTCCCTTCGTGTCATTTCCCATTCGTCCCCGTTCCCCTTCCGACTCCTCTTCCTCTTCCCATCCCGCGTCCCCTTCCCCTCTTGCGTTCCCTTTTCGCCTTCCTGCGTTCCCCCTCTCCTCTCCCGCTCTCCACATTCTCGCGACCCCCCTCCTCTGCATTCCGCTTCCACCTTCTTCGCCTTCTCCTCTCCCTCGCCACCCTAAATTTAATAGAAATCGGATGAAATTTTAATCACAATCGTATGAATAATATAGGAAACAATTTCATAACTCCAGAGCTCACTATCCTATAACCATCCCGAATATGCGCACATCATATTCTTAAAGTTTCATCGCAATCGGATAAACGGTATGGCCGCGCATAAGGTACGAACAAACAAACAAACAAACATTAATTTTAATATTATAGATAATTATAATTATTATTAATTATTTTTAAAATATAAAAATAATTTTATTTTTAAAACAGTCCCTATGATGGTACGGAAGTACCGAAACCGGTAGACAGTGAAAATATATCAATAAAGTTACTTAAAACTAAGAATTTTGTTTTTTTAATGTATCACAAATAATTGCCAAAGTTTGAAAGTTGCTTCTAAAATCATGAAAAATAGTATCCTTCAACGGCCTTATTATTTAAATCGCAAATAAATAAAGTAGCGTATCCTACTAGATATTTGCTACGCCAATTGATTAAAAATAATTATTCAGTATGATCGTATTTTGGCCTCAAATCCACATTTAAGTTTAGTATAAAAAAGGCCGCACAGCAATTCCTCTTAACCTGCGTGTTAAGAAACTGGAATTAGGCCCATGAATTCAGGTGTAATTTACGATTCAACCAAACAATGTATACCTCCGTTTTTACTCCACATAATTAAAGTCAATTAAAACAAGCGATTTATTATAGCAACAATAAACCCTCTTAAAGTTTTAATTCACATAACGTGCTGACTGCTGTTCTATATTGATTTTAATCAAACATCGATTTCCACACGAATACTATGACCGAATTATTGCATCGCATCGATCAGAAAATTCGTTTCGTAACACGAACTGTTAAGACCAGGCCCCCTAGCACACTCGATCGATAAGGATTGACAGGATAACTTTCGGTAACTTCTCATCGTTCCCTTGCATGACTGCAGATCGCCAACAAATTAATGAAAGTTCACAATGACTAAGTGTCTTTAATTTATTCGATATCAACTGTTGTTTGTACATTAGCAATCTGCAGTTGTCCTAGGGAACGATTAGAAGTTACCGAAAGTTATCAATACAATCGGATCTGCCGGATCTGCCCTGATGATGGACACTGCAACGCTGTCCGAAACGTCGGCTAAAGAAGGAGGTAGCACAACACGGCATAACACCCCAAAAACAAACAACGAAAATACAATCGTTATCTATGCTAGGGGCCTGGCATTCCTAATTTTTTCCGATTTATAACATATTTTCATTGAACACTTTGTTTTTTTTAACACGATTTGTAAAATTTATTGTCGTTTAAAATTCAGGATCAGGCCGCTAACAGTACCTAGATAACACTCCTTATGACCATAGCGTAAAGGTTTAAATTCCCGTTCGACGGCCGGCGTGGTCGAGGGACAAGACTCTCGACTCCCAATCCGAAGGTCGCGGGTAAGAACAATTTCACAATTAATTAATTTAAAATAATATATAGTTTCTATATTATAGCACGTTTCAGAGTGGAAGATACCCTCAGTGTCGCCCTGGTAAAATAGCTTCAGCCGTGTTTGGTGACTAGATTTGAATAGCCAGGTAGCCCCATCTTCCTCTTTCCCATCTCCTTCCCTTCCCCACTACCTTCAGTCTCACAACATACCCCAATTGGTGAAGCCATAGTCTCAATGGCTCCAGACGGGAGCAGTTAGGTGCCATGTACAAATTTAAAAAATAATCCACGAAAAAAACATCGCCAAAAAGCGTGTTTTATTTTATTTTAGGAAGTTCAGGCACAAATATTAAAATTGTGGTGATCGTTTTCTCAAAAATTTTTAATTTTCCACATTATACAATAAAACTATAACCGAAAAGGCGTTCGTAAATAAGAGATTTTGTATTTTTTATATGGCTGAAAATTTCTTTTTTTCTTGCCAGATAAAAAGAGCAATCAAAAAAATACTC
Organism: Limnephilus auricula; assembly: GCA_951813805.1. Lineage (NCBI taxonomy): Eukaryota > Metazoa > Arthropoda > Insecta > Trichoptera > Limnephilidae > Limnephilus > Limnephilus auricula. Next base: position 313,920 of record OX638410.1, read on the forward strand.
TGTAATTTCAAAGACTTTATAAAATATTTTTAAGCAATCTAATTTTCAAGCCAAAATCACACGATTTAGCATTGTTTAGTAGTGCATTACCTTAAATACACCCAAATATCTAAATGCGAAACCACGTCTTTTCCAAAATGATATAGGAACATAGCATTTTCTCATTTAATATGTGCAAATTATTCTTACAAAATTGATAAGGCCTTCAACCGCAGTCAACCTCATTTGAGAAGCTGATAAAGAGTGTAGTTTTGCGGTGTGATTGTTTTGTTAACATCATTTTGCCATAATTTAATGCGCACACTTACCATGCAGGTGTTAAGAAGAAGTTGGGGAAAAATCCATAAATAGACAAAATCACACAAAAAATTAATGTTTACTTTTTACATTATCTTGGCAATAACATTAAGCTTTTGTATGTAAAAATATGGAGGCCACATATAATAGAGATTAGGGAGATAGTCATGAACCTTTTATCATAAAACTGCGTGCACCGCAATGTCGCCAACATCGTTCGCCTATACTGAAATTTATTGCCTCTACACACAGCGGTAAGCCGACTTTATTTCTACCTTCACATTAACCACCTTGCACCACAGTGGGAAGGATGGATTCATACGCCCTTCATTCCTGGACACATTGAACCCCATTTTCCTACCCACCCCTCATTCCTCATTCCTTCCCAGAACTTACTTCTAATCTCCTTAATAATAATAATAATAATTAGACAATTTGTAGAGCGACGCTTTTATGAGATATCACCTCAAGGGTGATTCACCTCCTTCCTTTCAAAAATAGCATAGGCCCTGAGGGATTTTATTTTCTACAGGGTCTCCTGTGTGGAACTAAGGTAAAAAAAAATAAGAGAAAATCTATAGTGCATACGAATATTTCGAAAAACTCTGCTTTTAGCATGTGAAACGCCCGGGACTTCAGCTATTGTAAAACAAATAAAAAACTTTAAAAAATACTAGTCTAGATTTTTAGTGCATCATAAAGTGAATGCCAGTTATTTAATATAATATTCTGTATTTACATTTCCGTGCATGATGTATGCAACGTGCATAAGCAATGCCTGAGAGCGTGCATTCTATTACACTGATTGACAATCAAACTGAACAATGGACATCGATTAGTGACTGATGGGGGACACGAACCAGCAGAGTGACTTGGTCTATGTTGACGTTCGCAAGTCTCGTCGTGTGGTCACTTTGGAAATGCAAGTCATCCGTGGTTACCTTAATACCAGTGATTTATTCTAACCACTGACTGACATGCTGGCAGTTAGGTAACTTGAAAATTTTAACTTTATGTAAAGGATGATGTTTGGATTATGGTAGACTGAATGCTATAGAATGTGAGAACCGTATCCGTAAAATTGCAGAAGTACGCTGCAATAAAGAAAATAACACTTGGCTTCAACTTATTTACTACGATAAACAACTATTTACATATGTCGATATGGTAAAAGATGAATTAAAGTTCCATTTTTTCTCAATCAGAGTTCAAACTTTCACGGAATTTTCGGAGCATACGTATGAGGCGTGGGTAGTAATCTGGGGGTCAGCGTGTCCAGGAGTGACAGTCATATCTATATATTTTTTCTTAATTAACCAATACATATAATATATAATTAACCAATATAATAATATTAGTGGTAACAATACCTCCCTAATTGAGAAATTCTCGTGTTTAGAGAGGGAGCACTATCAGAGTTGACAGTACTATACATACTACTTAACAGTTGTTAAAATTTGCATGCATGTAGATGAATATTAATCCATCCCTCCTACTACGGTGCATGGCGATGTTCCGAGAGAGACCTGTTGGAATAGCTGTAGAGATCAAAAGATCTCCTTCAACCAGTCTCTCTCGATCCGACCTGCAACGCAATTGGGGGACAGAGGCATCCGCCGTCAAGATCCGGACAAACCTCACCCAATGAACCCGGGTAACCCTGTCAACCCTGTTAATATTCTAAAATAAACTCGGAACATTAACGACGTAAATGAGTACACAAATATGCGTCGCACGGCCACAAAGTATAGGACAGACCTACTGTGGAATTTTCCCTAGCAAATACTCTAAAATAATGTGGGAATCGTAACGACAAAGTGAAGAAAGCGTACACAACTATAAAGCGCGCGGCCCGGCGTATTTCTAATTTTAATTAATTAAATTTTAACTAATTTCTTTAATTAATTCTGATATAACTATTACTAAAATCTTAGATGTTTCTGGTGACCTATGGCAGATGTGTTGTTTATCAAATAAATGTGTTGTTTATCAAATAAAATTCCCGTGGCGGAGATTCGCTAAATAAAGCCAAAGCTATTTCTAGCAGTATTTGAACTATACATAAAATTGTGCGACATTTATGAAAGATGCCGCTTTTTTCAAAATTTTATTATATGTTCATACACCCTGTAAAGTTTACGAGTGCAGGTAATCACTGTGACTTACCACCGCTGTCGTGTACATCAATACAGGTAATTTACCTAAGTACCATGTAAATCTGAATATCCATACAGCACCAATCATCTATTACCTGTTAGGTACCAAGCACCAAGGTCTATGCATTACAGATGTGTGCCAATCGAAATAAATCATTGTCCATTCGACACGAGTTTATATTGTTTGCATTTACAGCAAATCAATTTGAATGTTGACTCTAGTCATAGATATCACATTGTGTTTATCTATATATGCGTGAAAATGTACTTAATTTGTATTTATGTCATAATGTCACTGGATGAACAATGAACATGTTAAAATATAATTTGAATAAGTTAAAAATGACGCGGTCTGTGGCTTCTGGAACATTTTTTTTTTTGAGATTTTAACTCTTATGTGTAAAGAAACTGTACAATGACAAGGTTAGCACTACTTTTAACCCGTTTAAAGTATTGCCAACTGCATGCAATTAAGTACAAGCGAATATCTAAATGACTCAGTCCTGTTATTGTAATTAAAAATAATTTTAGAGTAGTAAGTAGATAATGTCGAAATAGCTCAGTGGTCAGAGCACTTCCCCGGCAAGGAAGAGGTCCTGGGTTCATTTCCGAGAAGCGACTGAATCTTTGTCCGTCTTTTGTGTTTCATAACTTTTAAGAGTCATTAATCGATGTCATCAATGATTAAATATTACAATTTGTAATATTCAAAATTAAATATAATAATTATCACTAACTCACAAATAATTGCTAAAATAGTCTCTAAAATCATGAAAAATTGAATCCTTTAATTTAAATCATAAATAAATAATGTCGCACGTAGCCTAGAACTAGATATTTTCTATACCTTTTGATTTAAAAAATAATTATTCAGTTATGTTGCGTATTTTGGCCACAAATCCAAATTTAATTTTAGGGTGGAAAAGGCTGCGCAGTCGTTCCTCTTAATTTGTCCTCTTGTACACCAAAACCGTATCCTAAGGTAGGAGATTTTACATTTCTATTCGTATTTTATAGATCTGATACTTATTTTTTTCTGGGTTTAAAAAAAGACTTATCATAATAATGCTTTTAAAGAATTTTAATATTTCTAGGCAATCAAAATTTTAAACCAAAAACCATCGATATAATAAAAACTATAGATTATAGATTAGCTCTCCAATACCTTATTTCAATCCAAAATAATGCACACTACCCATCGAATTCAGTCGGATCTCTTGCTGTTTTGCTAGGAAGAAATTAAACTTCTTTTATAGAAAATTTATTTTCTTGATACGATGCCTCGAATCTGTATGTTACGTATAAAATTTTTTTTTTTAATTAATACTAAATTCCGCCACAGCCCATACCTAAAATATTTCTAACTGTCCCAATTTGTGTTTTAAAAATTATCTTCACAAAGCTAGTGATTTCGTTACCGCGAACTTGCTGGAAAACAAATTAGCTCCACACAGACCAAGAAAAGGTACAAACCAATGCTTCTTGCGATCTTTTAACTGTGAGATAGTGAACTTTCTTTTTGATAAATGTTTTTGTAAATCAATATTTTTGGTTCCGGTGTCATTTTTAAGACCCACACGCCTTGTCTACATATACTTGGTCGAAGCCAAAAACACACATGATTTTGCCTTTGCATTGCATCGCATTAACTGGTTTTATATCAAGTTGATTATTTGCTCACCTTATAAAGAACCTTAGATTGATGGTTAATTGCACAGGAAATAAAATAGTTAATACATAACTTGAATGTTTATGTTAACTGCGTGTGTTTCTAATGATAAAACCATGTCACTGCTTAGCGAACAATCATCATTACTAATCGCTTTACTAACAATGATAGTCATTATTACCTTTGTTTTATATTATACTTAACATTTTCTCCGCGTAACAAAGCTGTTTAACAATTTTAAAATGAAGTGACTGGTAGGTGGCTGAGTGGCATCGCTTTTTTTTTACATTAAATCCACACAGGAGGCCCTGAGTAAAATAATTTCCCTCGGGGCCGATGTCATCTTTGGGGATGCTGTGTGGAGGGTATTTTTAAGGAAAGGGAGGAGAGAAAGTTCTGGGAAGGAAAAATGTATATGGGTAGTAATCTGGGGTTCAGTGTGTCTAAATCATCCGCCGCCAAGGCCTAGATAAACCTTACCCCATGAACCCGGGCACCCCTGCTAAGTCACCAAATGGAGCGAACCACTTGGGGTGACCTATGGCAGAGGTGTTGGATATCCAATAAATGATTCCCGGGGCAGCAGTACCCATTACCGCCTCCCAAATTGATTTTGATCCCACCCAGGCGTCACGTGTTCAATTCCCGGCTGGCTAAGTCCCCCATCACCACACAAGCAACATTTTCTGCTTACTGTGGTGGTAGTAGGAGATTTTCAAATGTTGTCAATCTATTATTAGAAGAAATAAGTTACCGATAGAATGTAGTTTTAGCCATGTGCGTGAGCTCGAAGCAAGCTGATTTTCCTTACTTCTAATATCCCGGTCTCCGTGGTCGAGAGGAAAGGCTCTCAACTAGCGATCCGGAGGTCGCAGATTCAAATCCCGGAAAGAAAATTATAATTGATTGATTTGTGTTATTTCTCAATTTAATCATTTGAATATAATACAAGGTATATTTTCGGCACATTCCAGAGTGGATGTGCCGAAAATATACCAGAGTGGATACTCTCAGATCACCCTAGTGTAATACCAGCATTCAAAATTGAAACGATGTGTGAAATATCTTTAGTCGTGTTTGGTCACTAGATCTGAATAGCCAGATACTTCCCGACCCTACTCTTCCCCATCTCCTTCATCTCCCCACTACCTTCAGCTACACAACATACCTCAATTGGGGATGCCTTTGTTTCACTGGCTTGAGGCGGTTGCCAGCAGTTGGGAATCTTGTGGGATATTCACTTTTTTAAATAATCAATTTCATCATCAGAGGGGCGCGGGTTCGAGTCTCGTCGGCGGCATGTATCTTTTCTTGGGAGGTTTTTTCAATATGGATGAGTGTTTCAGGCTAATAATTATTGCTTATAATAATTGACATCAGATTTCTTTCAAATCGCTATAGATCCTGAAGGAGACTAAACACTCGACTATACAATTTTTTTTAATTAGTTTAGTCAAGTAATTTAACAATTTTAGTCAATTAATTTCAACCCTAATTGCTAATGATTAACTTTATCTCATAATTATACATACTTATAGGACGTTAATAAAGAGTATTATTCTATCCTTCGATCAAGTATAATCTCTTTAGTCAATGATTGTTTCACATAATATCTATCATAATTAGGGGATATTTCACCATCGTTTTGATAGCTTATCCAGGATAACGCATATTAATAAATAAACAAATAAATAATATTCGCAACTTAGTAGAAAACTCTGCTAACTTATTCGCTTTATTGCAACTATTCATAGGTTCGAGTACCTAATAATAAACTCTTACTACTTACTTAATAATCAATACATCGAAAATATATTATGTTATCATAAATGTGGAAAACATTTGGAGATGATGGTGAAATATTCCCGTATTCATATAAAAATTCATCTATCCCTTAAACGCTTTTTATTTTTTTTAACGAAAGACAAACATTCTCAAGTTACAAGTAACCTGACAATATTTGAAACACTCCTACTATCATCATAATAAGCGTAATTTTATTTATTTATTTTTATAATGAATACCTCACAAGATTCCCAACTGCTCCCGTCTGGAGCCAGTGAGACTATGGCATCCCTAATTGGGGTATGTTGTGAGGCTGATGGTAAGCGGGGAAGGGAAGAAGATGGGGAAGAGGAGATGGGGGTGTACCTGGCTATTCAGATTTAGTCACTAAATACATTTGAATGGTGGTCTTACACCAGGGCGATACTGAGAATATCTTCCGCTCTGGAACGAGCCGCAAAAATACTATATATAATTTTTTAATAAATTAATAGTGAAATACACGGAGAAAAATGTTATTCTAAAATACGACCATTTTATTCGTAAAAACTGTTAAAAACGGGATTGAAGTTCTTACGGACAAATTAACAGGGTTTCAATGTTTATTGGCGGGAACATGTAAGAATAATTTGTTGGTATACGTAATTTCGTACGTATACCAACAAATTATTCTTACATTTTCCCGCCAATAAACATTGAAACACTCTTAATTTGTTCGTAAGAACTTCAGCTCCGTTTTTTACGAATAAAATGCTAGTATTTTAGAATAACATTTTAATTAATGAAATAAAATTTATTTACGCACGCCGGGTTCGAACCCGCGACCTTTGGAATGGGAGTCCAAATCTTTGCCTCTGGACTACACCTTGTGCATTATGCACAAGATAATATATAATAGATAATACAATTAATAGCAGAACGCTCGAATATATGATACCTTTAATATACAACATATTTCATAAAAACATTAAATTTAAAAAAATGAGAAACCCTGCCCTAAACTGACAAAAAGTGGCTAATAAATGAAGAACAAATTTATCTATCCTAAATCTTATATTAGGTATAAATATTGTAACAAGCTAAATTGTATTGTGTAATAATATTAAATGGTAGAACCTACAGACAAGCTGATCTTTCACAGCTTTGTGGGACTACCCATATTTTATACTGTATTACATGTAATTATATGCAAATTTAATAAATAAATATTTAAAAAAAAACAAAAAAAAATGCAATGACCGAGAATTAGCTATCATAAGAGATTAAACCGCGACGCCATGCCACGTGAGGGTGGGAACTATACGCATTTGTCATCTCAGCTACTAGCCAGTTTAATAAATTATTTATGTTATTTATCTTAGGTTTTCTTCGTTTTCCGGACACTATTTCCTGATATCCTCGTAATAGTGAGCCAAGGTTGAAGTCGGTCTAAGAAATATATATAAATGATTGCTTCTCTAACATGTGCAGGGAATTTTCCATTCATCCTCGCCCATTTATAAACTCCTGGTAGGTTTTTATTTCATACGAATAAAATACTTCCTTTTTAAAGGACAAGGCCTTTCTTTAAATGTAGTAGTTAATCACTGAAGACAATAATCAGCAACACTAAATCGATAATGTGAAACAGAAAATTCAGAAAAAGATACGTTCGCATCTAGAAATTGAATCCAGGATATTTGCCTTGCTGGAACCTAATGAGACTTTAACCCCTTCGGTCATATTTAAGTGTATCATACGTACTTCGACAAAACTACCAATTTTCATTTTCTTAACACATGTTTTTATTGGATGCTCTGTACATATGATTGTGAGATTCTTCTCTAACTAAATGCTATCTAGATAATGTCTTGGATAAATTTATTCATTTTTATTTAATGTGCGACATCTATTGACTTTTGTCTAATATCTAATATAGCAGCCTATAAAAACGTTCGTTATGAAATTGAAGATAATGTTGGCAATGAAAAAGGAAGCTGCCGGTAATATGGAAAAAAATGTCATAGCATATTGTTAATTCTGAAATTTGAAATATAAGATTGGCAAATATGACAGTAGTCGAATTGGTAAAGGCGTTCGTCCCACGAGAGGTTCTGGGTTCGTGTCCCAGTTGCGACCGTTACCTTTTATTTTTCTGTGTCTTGTTCATTTTCATATTTTCGTTTAGATTATTAGTATTATCTTCTTCTCCGATGATATATTACATTGATGGGAATAACCTTCAAAAATTATAAAAAGAGAATTGTTCTAATAAAACTAGAAAAATATAGTTTAATATAAAATTAGTGTTTAACAGTTTTTGTGATAGTTAAGCTGACCGTACTGTAAGCTGCAGTCCACGATGGAGTGTTAGTACCTACCCTGATGTATTGCAGTGAGGTATGCAGCTACCAGAGGAAGTATGAAAGTAAATTGAATGCTGTAGAAATGGTATCACTGAGTGGCAGGGAGCGAGGATAAACTCTCTCTTGGCACACACTTGTTCATTCACATTCATACATCATACATACCCTTTTGTTATTCTGACTGTTTACATAAATTAATATGTGGACATAAATGTATATTTAGCATTTTCCATAGTTATTTCTGTCGTTCAAACAATTTATTTGTAGAAATAAGAGGTTTTGCTTACAGAGTTGTTTAGTGTTCATTATACTGTGAAGTCCTAATGGATAGGAAAATTTTATGAATTCCTCTTTATATAACTTCCATCTTTCATGACATGGCCAATCAAATTTATCGCAAAAGTATCAAATTTCTTAAGTAAACATTTATTATAAATCCCTTTTTACGTAGACAACCTTACTGAAAAACGTGGTAAATATTTGGATTCTTTTTTTATTTTATTTTATCGTCTTTATAAAATACATAGATACATACAAAATATAATGGTGAATTTAAGTATACTCCTAGTTATTGTATTTCTTAGTCCTCCTCACTAGGGGGTCCTGTGCCGAGGCGGACTAAAATTATTTCATTATAGTTTGTTTGTCTTCTATGTAGTTTTTATTGTCTTTATTAGGATTTTTTCATTGACCTCTTTCAGCCATATTTTTATTCTTGATTTGTTACTCATTAAATTTTTTACTCAGTTTTATGTCTTGGAAAAGGATGTTGTTGAGTTTTGTTGCAAAGTAAGTGTAGTTTCTTTGTCTAAATGAGATTTTATAACTTGGAATGTTTTTTATTTCATTATTTTTTCGATCTAGTGTGATGGATGCGCACGGTTTGGTAGAGGATTCAGTATTTTTGAATAGCTTCAATAGTTTTAGTTGTTTGTTTTGGGGTGTTATGCCGTGTTGTGCTACCTCCTTCTTTAGCCGACGTTTCGGACAGCGTTGCAGTGTCCATCATCAGGGCAGATCCGGCAGATCCGACGATAAACGTCGGCTAAAGAAGTAGGTAGCACAACACGGCATAACATAAAAGTAAAAGATTGTTTGTTGTTTTATTATTTTTTCATAAACATTTTCTATTTATTGGATTTTTTCTTCTTTCTTTTTATTATTATAATTATGTTTTTTTTTAGTTAAGTATAAAAATACTGACATTCGATTTTTTTATGTGTTTGTTTCTGTGTACATGCAAATATGATTACTGCAGACACATTATTCTAGGGATATTTATATTTGTATTTAATTTTGTTTTATATTACCAACAAGAATGTTCTATAAATATCCTGTTTGTGTCTCAAATAAATAAATAAACACCCCAAAAACAAACAACGAAAATGCTTTTGGCCGTGAAAATCTAAAAAAAAGCTTCAATGTTTTTTGGCATATATTCATTGTACATTTGGTACGTCAAAGCTATTGAAAATTTCAATCGAAGGCGTTCTAATGGGTACTTTCAGTATGATTCCTTTTTGAATTGTATTCAGGCTGTGTATGTACTTATTTGAAACAGATTCCCATCCTATAATTCCATATTAAATTCAAAAATGACATAACGCATAGTATACTTTTTTCATATTTTTTTATTTTTTACCACATTTTTTAGATTTTTAAAGAAATATATAAGGCTTGTGAGTTTTTCTGTAATACATTTGAAGTGTAGGTCCCATCTAAGAATTATTACTGAACATGATTTATTTCTGAGACATTCGTTTAATTTTAGATATAATGATTTTACTAGTTGGCTTCTTGAGTTCATTGAAAAAGTTATATATTTGGTTTTGCTTATATTAAGGGCAAGTGAGTTGATTTTAAGCCAACTTTGAAGTGTACAAGCCCTTGGTAACCACTGGAGCGACCGAGCAATTAAAATATTTTTCTCGGATTGCTAAAGGAAATTTTTCGCCCACATTAAAAAAATCATTCCTCCGAATTTGAATATGGAGACATACAAACTGATTATAGTTCTATATAGCCAATGAATTCCCCTATCTTTTGTAATATTATCACATATTTGTAGGATTTATAAAAAAATATAATTAAATCTTTAACCTTAAAACATTTTAAAGAATCTAGAGAATATTTATTTTGTTATATTTTGAATGTACAATATATTATATAATTGTTTTAATAAAAAAAAATTTTAGGAAAATTTGCCACTTTTTGGCAACAAGGCAATCCGAGGTTTTGGAAATAGTGCCATAATGTGGCAAAAAGCGCTTGAGTGGTTAGGCCACTTTTAATGTATTACATGTAATGTATTGCACAATATAAACGTTTGTTTCTTGAATTTATGCATAAGGCATTTTATGTTATTATAAACATCACTTTCATGAAAGCTTTATTAAATTCAAGCGGTAAAAGTCAATTAAAAAATAATATTCGGAAATAACCTCACCTTTTCCATGAGATGCTACTAAATTCACAACATGATATCATTATGTATTAAAACTGATGAAAAATAACACAAATAATAGTAAATGTATATATATCGTGAATTGATCATTAGAATAGAAATTATGAATAAAAATGCATAAATCAAATATCACAAATCAAAACACTCACTTTGCCGGGAAACACGCATACGCCAATCAAGTGAAATACAAAATTATTGTTTTTTTTTGTGTATAAGGCAATTCACCCTAAGAATAGTGCTATGTAAAATTATTGTTAGTAATAATTCGGAATAGAAAATATACAGTCTTTATTCAATGTGTAACTAAAACACCGGTCGGGAAGTGTTTTTTTATTAGTAAGACTGAGTAGTAAGAAAGTCAGTAAAATCATACCTAAAATAAAAATCAATAAGTAATGCATCTACAAGAACACTTGTGTATTCAGTCAAAGGGGAAGCTACAATTTTTCAATGCACATTTTTCCCGATTGCTACAGTAGCCGCCATAGATAATACAAAGAAAGGGAGATTTGGGTCTATAGAAGCGTTTCGACTGTCGTCAAGCTATGACCAAACTGCATGTACTATCAAAGCTGCTATGGAATGAAAGTTACGCGTTTGGTAGAAACAAAGGTGAGCCACCGCTGTGCGTAGATGCGATTTGCAGCAATACTGATGAGTGTAGGCAACGTCGTTTACCAGTATTACTGCAAATCGCATCTGCGTCTACTGGTGCTACACACACTAAAACTGATTCATGGCCAATCTCTGTGGTTTCTATTATCTATGTGGAATAACTTTTAACACTCGTTTTCGCATATTATACATACCACGAGTTTCTTGAAACCCTGTGTTGGATAAATACACGATAAATGTTGAAGTCACGATTAGTTTACCAACTTTTATCATCATGTATGTGTTAATTATTGAAAATGTTATTAACATTATCATCTTTAGGTCAGTCCGGTAAAGTGTAATAATAAACATATATTATTATTTACTACAGTTGATTACAATAAATAAAAATACGGCTTCTATTATATATAGTATTATCTATGGTCGGAGGGTAAGATTTTCGACTCCCAATCCGAAAACACGAGCACAAACGCATTAGTAATATTACAATATATGTAGAAAATTACCATGATATCAGTGATTCGTATTTTTGTGTGGAAATTAGAACATTTGCATGATTTATGCGAATTTTGTTCAAAGTATTATTGCAAAACACCGTTTTACATAAACATTGTATATTTCTAAATATTATTTGATGCTGTGCACATCTGTATGATAATCCACTTAAAACTGAAATATTGTACAATTATTTATAACGAAGTGTTTTGTTTTTCATTTATTTGTGTAGCAAATTATTATAATATACGACCACAATATAATCATTATGTTGATTTCTTTTCTTGATCCAAAAACTGCCATTTTGGAGGACATACTTCTAATCTCACTATTAAAACCAGTACCAAATGAATGCAAATTCAGTTAGAGTTATTATTGGTCTTCGAACATTTAATCTTGCACCACAACAAATTCAAATCACAAATGAAATATCAAATTACATAAAAAAAATTAAAATTATTTATTTTCAAACTTAGTGAGTAAAACCTCAAATTATAATATTTAATTAAATGAACACAATATTAGCAAAACTCTATCGAATATCTGAAAACAGAAAAATCAGAAGAAGATACGGTCGCATTTAGGACTCGAACCTAGGACCTACACCTTGCCAGGGCATAGCTCCGCCCGCAGAAAAGTATATAGATGTCGTTAATAATGAAAATGGGTAAAATTATCGAAGAGACTATCTAGATGGCATTTAGTTCGAGTTGAATCTTGCAATCATACATAAAGATGATGAAATAAAAATATGCGTTTAGAAAATGAAGATAGTGTTGGTAGTTCTTAATCGAAGTATGATACAGTTAAATATGACCGAATCGGATAGGGGCACGTTAGCTCAGTTGGTACAGCTCCGTAGTAAGGCGTAGGTCCTGGATTCGAGTCCTAGACGTAACCGTATATTTTTTTGATTTTTCTGTTTTCAGATTTTCGATTGTGTTTTGCTAAATATTGTATTCATTTAATTAAAAATTAAAATTATGGCTGAATTAATCTATACCTACATGTTTTGTTATATAATTTTCAATTTTAGGTTAGGTATTTTATTTACTGACATTTTATGGTATTTATTTTTGTAGATTGTCATAGAATGAAGAAGAACACCTTGTGCCTTGTGGAGCTGTTTTGATATCCAAATATTTTCCCAATCGTGCTTTAAATTTACAATATAAAACTGTGTTTACAAAATTCAAATTGGATGAAGATCTACAGTGTTCGGTTTTTTTAGCAAGTGAGAAAGAGCGCTGGTCTAGGGCTAAATGGAACATTTTTCCATTAAAACGTATATGAAAGTCACTTCCAGTTTTCATTTTATTCAATGTTGATTGGGAATTCTTGAATTTGTACTTTTATTCGATCGTTTAATAACAGTGTTTATTTCTTTGTTTGCAGGTGAAGGGTGCGTTGACAAGCCGCTGGCCACTCTATGGAGGAACTACAACCAGTCTTCCAAACCTGACGTGGTCATGAAACTGTCCATCACCAACTCCGGCCTCAAAGGGGTCACCAAGGAGCACGGCCTCACAGAGTACTGGGCACACCGCATCACCTACTGCTACAGTCCCCCGGAGTTCCCAAAGGTCTTCTGCTGGGTCTACCGGCACGAAGGCAGGAAACTCAAGCACGAACTCAGATGCCACGCGGTCCTCTGCACCAAGGAATCTGTCGCCAAGAAGATTGCCACAGACCTCAAGTTGAAAATCAAACAAGCCCTTTTTGAGTTTAAAAGAGACAAACTAGCCAAACAAAACGCCAGGCTAAGCTTAGCTAATTCAGTTTACGAAAACCCCAGCATGCCCAGGAGGAAGATCTTGCTTAGTGTCGGAGGTAACAATTATAAACCACCACTAGAGAGGTCCAAATCTGCACCAAAGCTGATGGCTATTGAAGAGATGTGCTCCGAAGAAGACGAAGAAGAAATGACTATGACTGGAGAGAGATCAACCAACACTTGGACCAAAGATAATTCGTTAAAAATGTGCTGCCAACCCGAAGATATTTTCCCATCTTATACTTTGGGAAGAAGAAAATGTGATAAGAAATGCTATAGAAAGACCTTACCAGAAAATAGATTTAAAACCATGGGATCCGCTTTTCGTAAAAGTGATAGTTCGCTAAGCAATGCTGTTGCGGTGAAAAACAACGAACGTGTAAATAGTGAAATTCCTACGAATGATTCAATCAGCTCGCTTAGTGATGAATCAAAAGATACCTGTGATGAGAGCTACCCCTATTCTAGTCAGCGAGTGTCCAATTCTACACACCATGTATCTTTTAACTTCTCAACCGTGTCAGAGTCTAGTGAAAATAATCCAAAAAATACAGACGTCACCTCCGATGACACCGAAGATGATGTATTCTATTGCGAGACTGAAGAAAGGCTGTCCGACCAAGACAAGAGCCAAACGCAGAAGGACGACGAAGTATCAATCAATGGTATGGATCAACTGTGCGCGCAAACTAACTTCTTAGTTTTGGACAGCGATGAAGGGTCCATATCAAGTGGCTGCGAAACATCCAGCACGGTCACTTCCTCTGACATCGAGATGACTTCTCTTCCTTGCAACTTCACCATTAACGAATTTAAAAGTTACCCAGAAGAATCTGAGAAGATCAGCGTTCTTGAAAGAGTCCAAAGTTTCGAGCAATTATTCAGCAGAGAAAGGAGCAACTCCTTGCATAATTTCAGGTCATTGAATAAAGGAAACTTCCGATATAGTCACGCAGGAGACTTCCGCACTTCTTCCGAAAGAAGTGAAGACTCGGAGGTCGCATACTCCAGCGCTCACGATAGTCCATCTTACTCCCCTTCGACAGACTCTGGCGCTGTGAGTTGTGGAGATGAAGTGAATCTAGTCCCTCTTGGAGAGAAGCACGATGGACTGAACCTGAGACCGAGCTACCTGAGGTGTGCCACTTACCCTCCTTCTGATGATGAAGCTAATGTATCCTCCTATGACAGCCACGAATTTGACAGCAGAGAAAACTTGGGTGAAGACGTTTGTGGTGCTTCCGAAAAGGAGCTAAACTTTGACAGTACGACAAACACAGTAGTAGAAAAGGCAGAAGAAGATAGTGACAGTGCTTGCAGCGTCGAGTCGGGGTACTCTGAACTCTTGGATGGAGGTCAACACGATTGTGTTGTGGGAAGCACTGTATGTGTGTAAACCATTACTTGTACTACGCATTAAATAATGACTGTTATTTGTTTTGCCAAATTTATCAATTATATTATTGTTAGCTTAACTATGTTATGTCAACATCCGTCAGCGATGTAGGAAATGCTAGATTGGATAATATAGGGGGTGCCTGCAACAATCCTAAATCATTTTAAACATCAAACCAGACCCTCTCAAGATTATGAGAGCCTCTTAAAGCCCCTGCACAGCAGATCAAAGATATATACAGTATTTTTGAGTATTACTAGATTGGACGTCAATACGGGTTGAAATTGGTTGTCAACTGGTTGATGACCACCATCAACTTTTTAAGCTTTAATTGTAAGATGATGCCACGAGTCTGATTAATCTGATTTGTGCTTTTCTGAGTCGCAATGGCGACTCTAGTATTTCTTACATCGATGACATTCTTAGATAAAATTTCAAAGAATATCTGTCTTGTCGTTGGAGCCACTGGTTGAACCTGTTTGGTGGTGAATATCTTTGCTGGGTTACTATTGAATCTCACCTCGTTAACTGTTGTTAATTAGTTGAGATCTCCATTCTGTTATTGAGAAATTCCATTTTAATGCATGGTTACTGACTTTACAAGATGTATGGACATTCTTTAGTGTGTTTTCTAAGATTGATCTAACAGATATAAGCAGCGTTTTTCGGACTATGTGTAAACATGGTACAAGCGAGCAGGCTCGTGTTTTGTCCGTTTAATATACATTTTTACTGCAATGAACCCATAAATCACCTCCTCAAGTGATTTGAATGTACCACCTTGAAACAGGCATTGCCAACTTTATCTGGTGTCTAAATTGTTTTCATAAATATCTATTCAATATGCATTGGCTTTCTATTCGTATTTATGCATGAAAAACTGTACTGAAATATAAACTATTTTCTTGAAAAGAAAAACATTATCATTAAGGCATTGTTTTAAAGATGTACATCGGTCAGTGGATTATATTTTTGATTTTATTAGTAGTTGTTGAAATGGTAATCGAAACAAAATTTTATAATTTCATTGTGTAAAAAAATATATTATACATGGATAAAAGTTGGCGAATTCCGCTGCAACGCGCTGAATGAGCATTTATTATATATATACACTTGGTTTCATCTTAATTACTGCAATAAACAACTACTTTATGCCGGGGGAGAGTAAAAGATGGAATAAAGTTCAATTTTTCTCAATCAAAGTTCAAAATTTCACGGGTTTTAACAGTTCTACGCTCCGTTTTTTTTTAATTTGTTCGTATTTTCTCCCGACATAAATAGTTGTTTCCGGTAGAAAATAAGTTTGAATAAAGTTTTATTGTTTAAAAAATGCGAAAAAAGCTTCCAACGGAATTCTGCAATTTAACATTGACATGTTCTTAAGGGAGTAAAAAAATTAAAATAAAATTAAAGTACTGTGCTGATTAGAGCTAGAAAATTTAACAATATTTTTAAACCCCGTAGAACATGCCAAATATAGTTAAAAATTTAACAATGAAATTAAAAAATCAATGTTTACAATTAGGTACTATGAATTTGAAAACATGAAAGGAAATGGTTGCGAGCAAGAATCGAAAAAAATATATTTCATTGAAAAAGATAACAATAATAATCTATTTTTTTTAAATATGAAAATGAACAAGACACAAAAAAAATAATAAATGATAACGGTCGCAACTGGGACTCGAACCCAGAACCTTACGTCTTACTGGGACATTCACCTCTACCAATTGGGCTACTGCGATCTATTATGAGACTGTCGTAATTGTCCACTTCATATTTCATATTTCAAATTTCAGAATTAATTTTCTGTGTCTTGTTCATTTTCATATTAAAAAAATTAGATTATTATTGTTATGTTCTTCTTCAATGATATTACATTGATGGGAATAACCTTCAAAAGTTAAAAAGAGAGTTTTTCTTATAAAAATAACAATATATTTCGCACAGAAAGTAAGATCCATACTAAAACATTTTTAAAATCGGTTTTCCTACCTTATTGCATAATAATGAACTGTTTATCACCTAGGATCATTATTTTTTAACAAGTCTATAATAATATTTTTCGTTGATTACAATTTATAATTTGTTATTTCCTCGTTTTGGATTACTACCAGCTACACAAAATGTACGTATAATCATAAATAAATTAACAACAGATTATCATTTTGCAATGTCCTTCGTAGCATTAAAAGTTAATGTTTTTAAATTTTGTATTCAATTTTTGACCGATATTCAGTGCATACTAGTGTTAATTAAATTTGTTTTCAACAAATAACAACACGTAATGAAAAATGCAAACAAAATCGTACAAACAGTTATTCATATAGATACATACATATTACACTTGTACCAAATAATGAAATAATATTAAATATAATCGTAAAAATTAACAAGGTATTTGCATAATTTTACAGTTGTCTGAAATAATTAGTGTAAAAAAACATTTGCAAATGAGAACGGGTCGGTTAACTTACTAGTTGGTAGACTAATAGTCCATAGCAATGGGTAGTCCATATAGTCCAATAGTCTATAGTGGGCGGGTATGGGTACCGCCGCCCTGGGAACCATTTATTGGATAACCAACACCTCTGCCTTAGGTCACCCCCAAGTGATACGCTACATTTGGTGACTTAGCAGGGGCGAGGTTTGTCCAGGTCTTGGAAGCGAATGCGTCTGCCCACCAATAGTATGGCAGGCCAGATCGGGAGAGACTGGTTGTGGGAGACCTTTTTACTTTTTCAGGAAGGTCTCTCTCGGAACTTCGCCTTTCAACCGCAGTGGGAGGGATGGAATCATTCATCCGTCACTCCTGGACACCCCGACCCCAGATTCCTACCCACCCCTCATACCTTTTTTCTTCCCAGAACATTCTCTCCTTCATTTCCTAAAAATAACCCTCCACACAGCATTCCCAAAGATGATATAGATCCTGAGGGGAATTATTTTTTTCAAGGCCTCCTGTGTGGGGCTATTGTAAAAAAAATAGCTTTGGTTTTCCACAATTGTTTGTTAATTAGGTTTAGTTGTTTCACAGGATCTCAAATGTAACATTGTCCCCGTTGAACGCCAATTCTTGGTCGATTTCAGTATTTAAACCAATAACCATCAGTATCAGCTGAAAAGCATAACAACATAACACTTGTGCTTTTATGCTGATCACAAATTGTTTTAAACCTGAAACAGACCGAAGAACGGTGTTTATCGGAGACCTTCCAGAAGTCTGTTTCAGACAATGTTACATTTGACCACAAGGTAATATTTGACCACAATGTAATATTTGAAGAAAAGTTACATTTGATAAAAATGTTACATTTGAAGATAGTGTTTCATTTGACGACAATGTTACATCTGAAGACGATGTTACATCTGAAGAAGTTTTTACATTTGACGACGATGTTACATTTGACGACAAAGTTACATTTGAATTTCTGTGAAACAACCCAACCTAAATTGTTTTTCATTGCATAAGCAATATTTTCCGCTTATAATGATGGTAATAGGAGTTCATGTACACGGTGTCAGGAAATTTGTACAGAAACTAGTGAATCTACATCATATTTGGAGTATATTTTGTGCTATAACTTTTATGATTTGAGATTTCGTTTTCGAGTAAATCGAGTCCAGTTGGTAATTTATAGTTTTCTGCTTGTTCTTGTGAGTTAACGAGGAAATATTTGTTCTTGAATAAAAGTTATTGGTATCTTGAATAAAACCTATTGGATTTTTTAATAAAAATTATTTATATTTTGAAAAAGGTTATTGATATCTCGAATGAAGGGTATTGATAACTTCAATAAAAGTTAATGGTATCTTGAATATAAGTTATTGTTATCTTGAATAAAAGTTATTGGTCCTCGTATCTTGAATAAATTTATTGGCATCTTGAATAAAACTTATTGGTATCTTGAATAAAAGTTATTGATGTCTTGAAAAGTTATTGGTATCTTGAATAAAAGTCACTGTTACCTGGAATAATAGTTGTTGATATCTTGAATACAAGTTATTGATATCTTGAACAAATGTCATCGTATGATAATTCGAAGTTTTAAAGATCTCCCTCTGAAGCAAACTACATTTGAATCTTAATTATTTGTCTCTGATTCATTCGCTTACTATTGTCATAATATATTGTATTAATGGTAAGATTGGTAAAATTAATATAATGTTTTTAAAAAAAACTGTAAATAAGAAATGAAATATTTTTGATCGCTGCATAATATTTTTTATTTTGTGATAATAGCGTTAATAAAAAAATTATTTTAATATTCAAAACGTATAACAGAATATATTTTACGTTAAAAAATATCAATTACATTGTAATCACATTTTAGTACATAAAGTTATAATGTTCATAAACTTTTGAAAGCTCAAAATTCTTGATAATTTTAAAGTAATTGTGTGTGGAAGTGGAATGTTGGGAAATACCAGCTGTTCAGATCTGATTATAAAACACAGCAAAGCCAAACTGTCTGAAAAGGTGTCAGAGACATTAAATAGGCTTCTTTTTAAGAATAAAACAAGGTTATATAATAAATAAGAAAGCACTACGGAGCTATGCGTAAAAATTCTATTTCTGATGCTATATATTTTAGATGTTCTTTATCTATACCTATAACAGAAAAGGGAACCTAGGCGTCCGTTAGTGCCTCCACCAAATTATAGTGGTTTTTTTTCATTTAATTTAATAATATTATTAGCACTGGACAGGTGGATAGTCGAGCACTGTAATAAGATCCCTCGTCAAATACGGAACCTCAGAAACACGTCGGAAGAATGGCATACTCCATTGCGGCTGCATTATATTATAAAGTACTAAACACAGCTAAAACCGTTTCCAACAATGTCAAAACAAATATTGTTAATTTGAAATCGCGACCTTTGGGCCCAGACCCAGGTCTGATCTTACCGCTCTGCTGCGGACATTCCTTCTCGTATAATAAATGGCCTTAGCTAAAAATTACACTCGTACGTACATATTAATTTAAAACCATTATAATATTACCTGCACAATTAAGTTTTAAATATTAAATCTACTCCTGCATTGTATATTCGCAGTTATGTTATCTAGGGAACTTTATTTTATTATTTTATATTAAGTTTTGAATATATTATAATAAGTAATTTAATAAATTGTGTTATATTATATTATATTTATAATTTAAATGTGGTTATCCTATGTTATTGTACAGAATACTATATGTAGATATTAGGTCTTATCCTCATGTAAATGGTTCAAATGAATAAATGAAATGTTAAATTCAAAATTTAAGTTTTTTATTATATTTTATAATTATTTTTCAATGATAATAATAAGAAAGATGCTTTATGGAGATACTATATCGAAGGTACAGAAGAACAATGTCAGATGTACGATTTTGTAGTATTGCAGTAGACCTGTTTAAAGTTTCGTTTCTGCTTTTTTACTGTTTTTGAGATCAAGAAACATAGAGTTATTTTAATATTTTGATTTTTAAATCATCAAAGGAAATTAAGATAAGCCAACAAAACAATTTTTAATTTTTAGCAGATTTGACATTGTTATTTGTGACCGTCGTCAACACATTGGAATTTCGAAAAATTATTTATCTTTTTTAATTCTACCATGACGTAGAATCACCTTCCGAAGTTTGTGCACTTTACCCCTGGACACCCTGTATATAAAAATAAATCCTTCTATCTTAAACAACGGTATTATATTTTATTTTTATAATTTTCGTTTTCATTAATTATCAAAGTTTTAATTTTTCAAAGCCCGTCAAGACGTTGGAAATCTATCGAGGTACGTGTGACGTCACACGCACACGTACCTCGGCTTTGTCTGTTAACAATGAAGTCATATGAATGTAAATGGTTATTATTTTGGGATTGTTGATTTCATATGAATGAAATCAACAATCCCAAAATAAATAATTTTGTAATAATAAAAATAAAAAAATAATATGTATGCTTCGATTGGTCAGTGGCTGAGTGGCATCGCATCCGGGTCCCACCCAGGCTTCGCGAGTTCAATTCCTCGTCTGGCTAAGTCCTTCATCCCAACACATTTTCCAAAGCTTGCTTTGGTGTTGGTGGAGATTTAAAAATTAATGCAGATTTAACAGATAGAAACAGATTTCTGTAAGACCTACTTCCTCATAAAAGACATCTGGTTAGCCGCCCCAAAAAAAGTTGGTGAAACAACTTCAGAGACTGCGCGAGGAGAGGCTGAACCTACCATGGGCGGAGGACGCTGAAATAGGCAAGGACAGAGACGACTGAAGACTAAGTTAAAGGTGTCCTCGACCTGAATTGGATAAAGCACGATGATGGTGACAACTACTATTGAGATCATCTTAAAACGCATGGAAGATAATCTGGAAAGCTTGAAGCAGATGGCGCTAGTGTGGTTGGAGGTCTTTGCTTGAGGTGACAGCTATGTTATTTTACAAATGGTTGATAAAGGAATGACAATGAGTTGGATGTGAATTGAGAAATAGAAGTGCAAAAATAATTGGGAAAAAAGAAGAGCAAAATAATTTTAAAAATTCATCCAATTTCAAAGTAAACTTTTAGGTTCCGTGACATTTGCAATCAAGTTCTGTTATAATTTCAGGTATATGGAAAGCAACTAACCAATAATATTATCAGAACATGAATAGAACATTTACAGAACTTAACTTATTAAGTTCGAAACTTGAACAATTCATCCTGTGGCAGAGGTGTTGGTTATCCAATTAATGGTTCCCATACCGCCTCCCAAATCAACCTACATTCATAATGTATTAACGTGTTACGCATTGTCCACAATCGTCAAAGCAGAACCACAACCATTGGGCCTTGCGTAATCATAACAAGGAAGAGACTTTGGCCGTCTCATTCGGCTTTATATAAACAATCAATATTATTTATGTTATTGGTTATTTGGTTAGGTAACGGAAGACACGCGATGTTCTAACATTGTGCAACCACTGGTCGCGTAACTACAGGTAACATGGACGTGATACGTCCAATGCTTACAGTTTTCAATCAAATATATATCATTGCTAAATAGATTATGATCCTGATTGAAACACCTGTATTGATTACAGGGCTCGGACTTAATAATCCGTTAACTCGGGCTCTAAGGGACCAAACCGACTGAAATTTTGGATTCTTATTCAAAATGACAGGCTGAAGAAAAAAAAGTTTTATCTCGACTATTTTTTGCATTTCATCTGTCTGTAAATTGATTTGTTATGTTCCGGTTCAAGATGGTGGCTGTGTTGGATACTGTCTTTTTTATCCTGCCAATTCATCAGCTTAAGAGGGTCAGCGGAGCATCAGCGGGTACGGCTACTGGCACCATTTATTGGATAACAAACACCCCTGCAAAAGGTCGGTCACCCCATGGGGTGACCTTTGGCATGGGGCGGTTCAGGAGGTGAGGTTTGTCTAGGTCTTGGCGTGGGTGTGAAAGACTGATTGAGGGAGACCTAGCCTAGATTTCTCCAGTCGGACTCTCTCGACCTGTCGCCTTGTACCGATGTGGGAGGGAAGGATTCGTACGTTCGTCACCACTGGACACACCACTCGTAACAACATTCGTCGAAAATTTGTCATTTTCACCGGCATGATGCAATGCAATGCAAGGTCTGGGCTGGACTTTATAGGCCGTTATCTTGGGCTTTACTGGACCGACTGAAATTTTGGATTCTTATTAAAAAATGGTGATCCGAAGAGCCATCTTTCACAAAATCTCCAAAAAGTAACATTCTTAAAAAATTCATCAATTCTAATGCGAAGCTTGGGCTCGGACTTTAAAAAATACGTTATCTCGGGCTCTATGAAGCCGAATCAACTCATATTTTGGAATCACATTATTTAAAATGACGCTGACATGACGGCCTGAAGAGAAATCAATCACAAAATCTCGAAAAAGTAGAGTACGACGAATTTTTTTCGATTAACTTGAGGCACGCGGGGAGAAAAATTTCCTGGGTTCGAGATTGAATCTTGCAATCATACATAAAGATAGCAGCCAATAAAAATATGCATTAATAAAATGAAGATAATGTTGGTAGTTCTCAGTCGAAGTATGATACGGTTAAATATGACCGAATACGCGATTAGCGCAGTTGATAGAGCACCGGCCCGGAAAGCCGAAGGTCCTGAGTTCGAGTCCCAGATATATCAGTATCTTTTTCTGATTTTTCTGTTTCAGATTTTCAATTTAATTTGGCTAATATTAGCTTCATTAATAAAAAAAAAAAAAAACAGAAACATTTTCTTCCTTTGTGAGGCATGGCAACGCATGACGGGCACTCTTAGTTTATGAACATTTCAACGTAATTACTTGGCGTCTGTCATTTCGTAGTGTCAATTTATAGAAAATATATTCAGTGTTTCCAGCGTACATCGATGTCTTATATATTCCCTGTCAACTTTGTAATGTTTCAATTCAATTCCTAGAATTTAGCGAATGCAAATAAAAAATATGTATGTATGAATAGATAAACTTGATGTTATTTTTTGAGATATATTTCGATATTATTTCAGAGTACCTACGTATTTTGTTCGTAATCTGTTTCTCTCCTGTGTATCACTGTAAACTTATGTACCTATCGGTTGCCTGCCAACGGTGAAACATCAAAAATCATCGGAAGTGACGCCTATCGATCCGATATTTTAAAGTTATCGGTTTCACCGTGCTAGAGCTCCAAGGCATTTTAGGCTCATGAGTGAGAAGACGACATATACACTGTCGTGTAAGTAAAAACAAAGTATCTTCCTTGAGAAACTGTGTTTTTATATACATAGAAGAACTTTTACGGGATACGGGATGTGTATTTGTATAGTTTAGTCAATTTAATATTAATACGGCTTGCTTATTCTATTAACCCAGACTGGCAGGGGAAAACTTCCGTAACTCTTCACAAACATGAATCCATATTGCTGAATATTTTATGTTGTCAGCTAAATATAACTCTACAAATACTACATGCATGATACATGGCTTGTACAACATAATTTACAATTCCGAATGCATCTTTAATTTAATAGTAACTGTATGTAGTTTAAGTTAAAAGAGTAAGGTTTGTCACCATCTTCATCTTCCATTGGATACTGTCTTTTTATCCTGCCAATTCATCAGTTTGGGAGGCGGGTATGGCTACTACCGCCCCAGGCACCATTTATTGGATAACAAACACCCCTGCCATAGGTCGGTTACCCCACGGGGTGACCTTTGGCATGGGGCGGTTCAGGAGGCGAAGTTTGTCTAGGTCTTGGCGGCAAGTGCGTTTGAAAGACTGAAAGAGGGAAGCCTAGCCTAGACTTCTCCAGTCGGACTCTCTCGACCTGTCGCCTTGTGCCGATGTGGGAGGGATGGATTCGTGCGTTCGACACTACTGGACATATTACTCAGTCCCTTTCCCCTAAAAAGACACCCCACACAGCACCCCCAAAGAAGACACGAGGAAAATTGTTTTCCCAAGGGCCTCCTGTGTGGAGCTAATGTAAAAAAATAAATTTATTTAAAAGTACATGTTAAAATTAACATTAACTACTATAATAATAACAATACTAAATTTTATTTACCATTTCATCATAAAGTTGCCTTATTCACAGGCAGACATTTTGTTGGGCTTCTTCAATTATAATTATAAAGTCCTTGTACAAGAATGGTTTTATTTACAATATTACGTGTTGATTGAATCTGAGCTGTAGGATTCTCTTTGATCGGCTGTTCTCGGCAGATAAAACTACTCTAACTCTCCGACATCTGTCGGTAAGTGGCGTAAGCTTTAAGCCTACCGCCATCTATCAAAACTAAATGAAACTATGTGTCATTCACGGATACTACAGTAAACTATCCACTGCTGATAGTAAATGATATTATTAATGTCGCATATGGTCGAGTCAATGGAAGCAACCTTCCCAAAGGGCCTTCCATTGATATGGTGTAACTCTAAAGCTGGAATCAGACGATTCACTCGAGGGAAGGTTTCCGCCATGTTTTTTCGGCCTAATCGTCCATTTTGTTTCATTCCATGTTCACACGGCGCTATAGAAATAAGCGTTCACTCGTCCATTCCGACCACAGCGTCGCCGAGCGAGGTCAACCGCGCTGGAATTCGTTTGTTTTCCAGCGCGGTCCGGCCCCGAATTTTAAGGAAAAACATGTCACATGCATCGATTTTTACGCAATTTTGTTGACACAATTAAATAAAAATAAATAAAAAAACAGTATTTTGTCGTCTTATAAACCTTTTTATTTTTTATGGCATAATAACACAATTTGATTTCACTTTTTTTATTACGAACATTTTCCTACAAATTAATAATCTTACATATATTAAAAAACATATAAAATACATGGATAATAAGGGAGACCAAAAAATTTATATGAGAGGTGTTCCCAAAAGCAAACAAATTAGCCGAACGAATACCATTTTGACGTTTTGCGTGCGATTTGATAGCGTCCTTTCATGGTCCTTCCCGTACAGGACGCGAGACAAACTGATTGAGAGTTCACTCGGTGTTCAGACGATTCACTTTGCCCTCTTCCGCGCGCATGCGCGCGCGAGTGAAGGATGCCGAAGGAAAATATCCAACATTGTTGGATCGGTTCACTTGAAGATTTCATTCGGCAGTGTTCGGCACTTTCGATTCATTTCATGTTCAGACGTGTCATTCCGAGTAAACTAGGCCGAATGAAATGCGGAAATGAGCGATTAGTGAAACGTCTGAATGGCGCTTAAGTGACCAGCTCGTTTACGGGGGCTCCATCGAAACCAGAGTCAAGCTACCCTCTTAAAAGCTGGGTATACTGTATAGGGTCCGTAGATACTTTAATAGTACACAACTGCTGACCCTGTACAAATCGCAAGTGCGTCAGACTGTTGAATTTTGCAGCCATCTCTAGTATGGAGCTCCAAAATTCGTGGGGTGTTCCACACCTGAGATGACCAAATGATTATATAATTTTTATTATTATAGCATCATTTCCGCTAAAATCAAATAAAACCATTTGATATATAATCCATATTCATAAGAAACCCACTGGTAATTATTGGATCTAGGTGTAATCTATTTACATACATGAATAATGATCGGAATAGACGTTTCTTTTAAAATGAAAAATCTGATTAAAATACATACATAGGTCTATTGTTATGTACGTGTCTATTTGGCTGTAATATATATTTTGTATGAATATTGTACACTAATCGCTCTGTAAGGGTTCAAACTATATGTATATGTCAAATACATATAAATAATATAAATATGGATATGTGTACTTATGTGATTACAGTCATTCCCATCTCCTTGTCTTGTGTGTAGAAGAATATTATCTCAAAAAGGAACAACAAACACTTTGGCACGGGAGATGTGCAAATTGATTTATTTTTTGTAATGATTGCACCAAAGAAAAAACCAATTTTTTTAATAATCTAAACTACAAAACGTACCAAATTGCCTAACACTGACTTTAACTTCTGTTAATGGAGTCCTATTACAAATTCGGTTATAATTTTGGACAATACTTTTATAGTCGAGGTGTGGTGAGTATCATCCAAAAAAATCATTCTACGAGGGTTAGTCAAAAACTGATGCCTCCTGTTTTTTTCTACTTAAATAAGGTTAGTTAAGTGAAAAAGAAATAATTTGGCGCTATTCCTCCAACCTTCTTCTACAATCTACTGCAGTAGTACCTTTCTGTATCAGCAGGTGGCAGCACTGCAGTCGGTTGCAAAGTGGCCGACATCGATGTTCATATTAGACAGCGTTCTTTGATTGAATTATTGAATGCAGAAGGTGAAACGCCCATTCGCAATCATGAAAGGCTGAAAATATGTACGGTGATGTCAGCACTGTTAGATGAAGAGAAAGGACAACGCCGTTGGCTGATGAAAAGTGGAGTGGTAGGCAGTTGACTGCAGTCACTCCACGCAACATTCGGCGAGTCGATGACATCATTCGTGGTGACCGCCGGAAAACTACAGATAAATTGTGACGCATTCTCTTCCTCAGTAAAGGCAGTGTGCTGTGAAGCTCATCGTGAGATTCACTTTGAAAATGAGGTGGCCGTGAAAACGTCCGTACATCAATGGCTTATAAAGGAAGCAGGACTGTGCTTTTTACCAGACTGGAATACACGCCCTTGTTAAAAAATGGACCAAAACTGTGGAAATGGACGGAGATTATATTGAAAAGTGACAAGTTAATTGTCAATAGTGTGGTTTTCAACCTATGTATTTGCATTTTAATTTTTTGACCTCTAAAAAAAGAAAAAAAAAATAGGATGCATAACTTTTTGACTGACCTACGTAATATAAATATTATTTTTTAAAGATAAATTCGTTTAAAACAAATTCAATTTTATCGAACGGGTTCCTTGTTTGCGCTTGCTTAAAGTGTGTTAATATGGTTCCTATATAGTAAGTGTGCAGGTAACTAGTAAGTTGGTTCGTGATGGGAAGTGAACACGCAGCCAGTCTTGTGTTCCTCCATAGGATATCCGGCATTGCAGTCAAGGGCCTAACTTAACGAGTCGGAAGTTATGGAAAACGCTACCTGTATCTGGTTAATGGAAAATATCCAAAGTTAAAGACCTACTTATATAAAGTTAGCATGAGTTGAATAAGATTTAGCTGATTTGTGGTGACTCTTCAATGATAATTGTTTTAAGTCATTTAAAGAACAGTCACTTGCATCCAAATTCTTTGCTAGTTCATTAACAGCACCACTCCCCTCGTCGTGCTATGCTTTGCCAGGACCTCAGTTTTTTTCCGTTTGGTGCTCTGAATAGGTCATAACAATCAAATCAAAATCCAATAAATACATTCAAGGACTTAAAAGACGTGCTTGACTTGTTTTAACCAGCGATTCCTGACATTATTTCGAGTAAAAAATGTTACTGAAATTTCTGATCTCCAGTGACTTTTTTCAATGTTTTTGTTTTCATTGTTAAAAATCAAACCATCAAGACAATCAAAAATTCTTCCACATGTCTTCACTGGTCACTCAGCCGAGTAACGGCCCAACCCCTCACCCCGATCCGAACTGTCTAAAACCTACTGATATTTTATGATTAAAGTTGAAAAAAAACATCAAAAAGTCACCGAAGATCAAAATTTCATTTAAGTACATTTTTTACTCCAATGGCAGGAATTACTGGTCAAAGTAAGTCAGGTACGTCCCTTTTAAGACGCTGTATATATGAACACCGCACAAGAGTTCCAACCGTCCGCAGCCAGTGAGACTATGGCGTCCCCAATTGGGGTATCTTGTGAGTCTGTAGATAGTAGGGAGGGGAAATAGATGGGGTAGAGGAAAATTGAAGAAATAAACTCATATCAGTCAAAGTTTCCCTTCTGAATGGTGATCTAACACTCAGGCGATACTGACAGTGTCCATTCACTATGAGTGAAATAACACAATTTAATCAAATAAAATTTACCAGTGCATGCCGGGATTTGAACCCGCGATCTCCGGGTTGCAAGTCGAGAGCCCTACCCCTCGACCACAGAGGCCGCAATTGAGGTCAGACTTAACTCGGAAAAATGATAACCCGCCACAGATACTGTTTTTTTTTATATAATTGGATAGACTTAATAATTCATGTAAGAAATACATAGATTTTTTTTAATTAGTTTCAATAGCAAAGTTTGTACATTATGTAGGTATAAAGTACAATATAAGTATTTTTGTCTTTTTTCACAGTCCTCCTCACTAGGGTTTCCTGTTCTGAGGCGGCCTGTAGTTTATTAAACTTTTGTATTTAGTTTTGAATTGTCTTTACATCGTCTTCATAATGTTTGTAAGTTTATTATTACTTTGATTTCTTAGTCATGTTTTGACTTTTGTTTTAAATATACTTATTTCCTTTATTTTTTGGTTTGATTTGGTAGAGCATTGAACAATTTCATAGCATGGAATTTATTATTTCTCTGCCAAAAAGATGTGTTCAAACTGGGAGTAACCAGGATATTTTCGCTTATTGCCCTGGTTGAGTATTTATGTTGGGCAGTGGAGTATTCAGATATGTCTTTTTTTCAGTTTAAATAAAAAAAATAAAAAATAAAAAAATAAAAAGTTTCTGTATATTGTAGACACGAAAGTTTTTGAATATTTCTTCTGTCGGAGTTTTAAGCGGAACTTTAAGTATTGTCTTTAGTACTCCTTTTTGGGCTATATTGAGCCGCTCTGTGTGAATGCTCATTGCTCAAGGCAGACCCCCATCCAGTTATTCCATACTCTATTTCCGTATTATATTTAATTTTACGAAAAGCGTAAAAGTAAACCTGTCCCAATCAAATACGGTGTACCGCAAGGAAGTGTCTTAGGACCTTTATTATTTTTTATATATATATAAATGATATCTGCAACTTACGTACCAAAGGAAAAATCATTAGTTTTGCCGACGACACTGTTATTTTATTTAATGAAAGTAATTGGATAACCACTTACAAAGAAGCTGAACACGGGCTTGTACTTCTGCAAAAATGGCTTAACTAAAACTTACCTACACTTAATGTTAACAAGACTAGATATTTAACGTTTTCTATAACGGCCAGAGGACAACCAGCTGAGGATTATGCTCTCGAATTACATGATTGTCAAGGAAAAAAATTAACACAATCATGTCACTGCCCCACCATAACACACTCTAGAAACATAAAATATCTCGGCATTGAAATCGATGAAAATTTTCGAAGGGACTTTCACATAAATAGCATTACAAAGAAACTCACAAAGCTCATATACCTACTACATTAGAAACGTTCGCAATATACTAAATAAAAATGATCTATATAAAGTCTACTATGCTCTTTGCCATTGACGCATAGCATTCACATGAAGCAGCTTGTTAAAACACAAAAAGCAATAATAAAAATAATCCTGAAAGTACCCATAAGAACTCCATCAAATTAATTTTAAAAAAAAATTGTTCAGCATTATAAAACTGTTCTCAAAAAATACACTACTCAAATTTAAAGAAAAATATGCACCTACACTACAAATCTCTACTAAACATTCCAAAATTAAATACAGCTTTCGGCCAGAAAAACCATTATTTTCATGCTACAAAATTATATAATGCCCTTCCAATTGAAATTAAAAACATCATGGATATACAAAAGTTTTAAAAGGGACATCAAATTATGGCTAACTGAACATGAAGATAAGGAACTAATTAAAATTATTAAGTAACCCCAACGCAACCTACAGATAATAAACATAAATTTATATTTCGTGGAAACCAACAAAAACCAACAAACCAAAACAATGATGAGGAAATCATGATCAACCACATATATCAACCATACAACAACCTGCAGTCCGCCTCGGAACAGGAATACCTATGAGGAGGACTGAGGACAAGATTCATCACTTTGTATTATTCTTAATATTGTTTTTTAATTTTAATTTGTATTGTCGTTAAATAATAAAAAATTGCATAATACTGTACCTACCTTAAGATATTATTAATTTTAAAATATAGATGATATTTATAGATAATTTGACTGAAATGTACCTACATATTTCCAGGAAAGACGTAAACAAGATCATAATAATTTACCTAATTGAATCAATAATGATGCCTTATTCAGCAAATAGATCCAATTTCGCTACAAAATGCAACCTTCATTAAACCATTAGTCGTTATTCTCCGTCAAAGCAACTTCCAAGCATGCGAAAACAACATTCATAAAAGGTACAAAACAAAACAATTAGCCAATAAAACTTATCGATCCAAACCTTCGGGAGTTTTCGACTTATGGCCGACTTATATAATATGGTGCAGGGGATTTCTTGGCCTATTTACCGACCAGCACGCTATATCCCCATGGGAACCATGGCCCAAACAACTGATTCGCCGATAGATAGCGCCCTATATACAGAAGACACCGAAGATAAGACTCATAGAAGTGAACACGTATGCCCAAAGTTAGCTCAATTTGTTCTTACTTACGAGTATGTTTAAATAGTTTATTTTTTCTAATTTTTGTGTAACTTTTGTGGGAGTGTACTGTTTAGCTCGCAGTGGGAGGGATGTATTCATACGTCCGTCACTCCTGGACACATTGATCCTCAGATTCCTACCCACCCTTCATATATTTTTCCCTCCCGGAATATCCTCTCCTTTCTTTCCCAAAAAACACCCTCCACACAGCATCCCCAAAGATGACATAGGCCCATATATAGGGGGAATTTTTGGAATCTTCAGGGTCTCTTGTGTGGAGCTATTTTTAAAAAAATACGAAAGTGCTTTAGTTAGACCACACGACTGAAGTAAATACTTCGTTAATAATCAAATCTAATATTCTTTCTGGCATCGAATAAAACCATTCCTATCATCAATGTATAAGAATCTATATTGAAGATTCGTTTGGATTGTTACCAATAATCGTGACAAATCAGTCGTTTCAATGCACTGAGTTCGCAAACTCTAAACGAAAATTTGATTAATTTTATTATGAGAATTACGCTTAGAATGGGATTGTTGATTTAATTCTTATAAAGTTTAAAATAAATGCCAGCACCCATTCAAAGCGTCATTACTGTGGATTTGAGCACTGTTGTTACGAATAGATTGTGAGGAATGAATCTCAAAATTAATTAAAATTTATTATCGTTCGCCTCCGTAACGTTCGTAACGCCCGATATTACGCCTCTCGTAACGCTGTAATTTCCGTAACGCATTCGCCAGTTTACCCCTCAAGTCAAGAGTGAATAAAAAAGTTTTTACTTACTTCAAAAATTATCCGTCAGTGGCCAAGTTGGCATCTCGAGTCTCACCCAGGCGTCGTGTGGTTAATTCCTCGACTTAATCCTTCATCACGACACAAGCAACATTTTCCGCTTATTGTGGTGGTAGTAGGAGATTTTCAATTTTGGACAGATTATTCGTAACCTGGGAATGTTTGTCTTACTTTAAGTTATGAAAAAAAAATCACACGTCAACTTGACTTCTCCAGCCGGACTCTCTCGACCCACCGCCTTACACCGCAGTGGAACGGATTGATTCATAATTCCGTCACTCCGGGACATATTAACCCCTTCCCAAAACTTCCTCTCCTCCATTTTCCTTGAAAGACCCTCCACAGATCATCCCCAAAGATAACAGGATTTTTTTCTATTGTGAAAAGAAAAAATCTTCTGTGAATTGTCTGTTCAGTGTCAGAAGTAGTGATTCACCGGAGGTTAAACCTGTACTAAGTTTGGATTCTTAGCGAGCGATTCTTTGATTTATTACTCGGATTTAACGATAAATTTCTGTCTGATCGTGATCGTGAATACGGAAACTTTTAGCAAGAATATTAAATTGCAGCTATATCTTTGAAAGCGCAAAGTTTAAGTTAGAACACGGGAAGAAACGAAAAAGATTGCAAAGCATCCGTGTGACGCCGAAATAAATCATTTATTCAATTTTTCGATCAATGCAGCGTTTCTTTTCAAGGTCTGAACAATATCATGGGGTAATTACAAGAACTATGTATTTCTCATATCAGCTTTGTTGCGAAATTAAATTATAAATTAGTAATCAATCTGATAAATTGGTTGTTGTATATTTGTACTAATCAGTATTTGTGTGTAGGGAGCCGTAATACTTATATTTTGAAAATAAGTATAATATACTAATTTTTGTAAATATTATTTACAAAAATTAAACGACTTACCTAGTTGTTGCAGACAAAAATGCAACGAACCCAAAATTTAATGCTACAACCAGCTAAGTCTAGTTGCCCAATTGAAACATGGAAAAACACAATGGTAACTAGAGTTACCTAATTATAGAATTAAACGATACTGTTTTTCGGAGATACAAACAAAAAACATTTTCAAATACATGTGGGAAACTCTAGAAACTTGATTTGTTGAATACAAACATACGTACACGGTTGAAATTAATTTGTCACATGAGGACGGTTCGCTTCTACGACTTGTTCTTGAGTTCGACAGCTCGGCTGTGGAACGATTTGCTAGCCTTTGTGTTTCCTCTTTCTTACAACTTGGGTCTCTTCAAGACCCATTTTCACTCCTTTCTTTCCTCAAAAGACCCTCCACACAACATCTTCAAAGACGACATAGGTTCTGAGGGAAATTATTTTGCTCAGGGCCTCATGTGTAGAGTTAATGTAAAAAAAACAAGCACAAATAAACAATATAGCTTTTTTTGTAGGTTCATCTTAAATGTCACAGCTGTATGGCGCTTTAGCCATTTTTCCTTTCTAGCTGAATGGCGCCTTAGCCTTTTTTCCGTTCTAGCTGAATGGCGCCTTAGCCATTTTTCCTTTCTAGCTGAATGGCGCCTTAGCCATGTTTCCTTTCTAGCTGAATGGCGCCTTAGCCATGTTTAATTGCGGGCTGAATGGCGCCTTAGTCATTTTTCCTTTCTAGCTGAATGGCTCCTTAGCCATTTTTCCTTTCTAGCTAAATGGAACTGTAGCCATTTTTCCTTTCTAGCAGAATGGAACCGTAGCCATTTTTCCTTTCCAGCATCGATAATAATAATCAGCAGTGACGATTTCACAACACTTTTTTTCGCAATTATTTCTGGCTTTCACCCTTCAAGAGTATTCGAGCATCATTTAAAATTATGAAGAAATGAAAAGTGATTTTATATATTAATTTTATTTGGGAAAAATTCAATATTATAATGAAGATTGGAGTCGAGTTCAGACTTACAAGAGATGAGATGTTGAATGGAGGGGAGGCAATTTTAGATAAGGCTTGATAGAAGAGAAGATAATTGTTTAGAGAGGGACAATCAAAAAAATTGTGAAAGAAAGTTTGAAGAGTCAAGGGCGTGAATTTTAAAAAGGTGAGAAGGAACGGAAATTTCTTGTTTGGAAAAATGGGGCAATTGTTGAAACCACGGTTTTAATGGGATAGTCCTTTGACGAGTAGAGTAGATTGACGAGCAATATTCCATACCCTGCCCAAACATTGCGGGGTCTATCTTTGATGGTGGAAAAATGTCAGATAGGGGAATGTGGTTTACCATTTCACAACACATTAGAGTTGGTAAAAGTTTCACTAATAACATTATTTAAATCTTTTACTGTGGCCACAGGGTAGTGGCTAAATGAAAATAGTTGATGGTGGTCGGAATAATACTTCGATATAATGTCAAGTTGATGATAAAACGGAATCTTTCCGCCCATGCATAATATGCCTTGTGTAAAGTGTACTGGGTAGTGGGTAGGGCCTTACGGTTAGTTAGCGGGCATTGTATCTCCACTGATTGTATCATGTTTGTGTATTCACTGGAATGTGTAGTCTGCTAACTGCTTGCATTACACTTATAAATATCAGGGATGGATTTAAATATTCATTTCTATCAACAAACTACCATTAAACATAAACAAATGTCAGTTCATTCATTTTTAGAGGATAAATAGGTAGTCCACTATTGTAGTTAGAGAAATTATTGTATGTCATATTAATAATATTATCAACAAGGCCCTGAGGATTCTTGGCTTTATTTTAAGAGCTGCAAAAGACTTCAATTAATAATAAAAATATTACCATTTGTTATTTCGGCTACTGGCATTATACCCAGCTCTCTTATTAAAAATGTAGGCATATAAGATTTGTCAAAGAATTTGTATATAAAAATGCAAAAATCAGTCATTTTAAATACATGTAGGATTACGAAAGATTTTTTTAAATATTTATATTGAGGGATCAGTAATATTTATCGGTCAAATTAGGAGTTCCACCAAGCCGAACCCTCTGATATAAAAATATCTGGAGTCGGTGAATTATTTTCCCATTTAATAGTCTGGTAGGTTAACATGTTGTTCTTGTTTTGTTTTGTATTAATTATACTTATATAATACACACTTGCATAGCGTGGATTTACTAGATGATCATTTTTATTGAAAAGTGTGTGAAAGGGTTTAGTTTTTCCTATGGGGAAAACTAAACCCGGACCTAAAAGTCTAGTGCGTATATAAAAAAAAAAAATTGGATGACTTGTATATCACCGTTTTTGTGAAAAATCAATTTTTTTTTAAATGCAATGACAAAAAATTAAATGACAATTACGTTAATAATTGATTTGCTTATTGAAATATGTATGTGTTTTTATTTTTTTTTTCATTATCGGTAATCTCAGTTAGAAAAAACATTTTTGAAATTTTCATCCAAAATTTTTATATTAAAAAAATTACGTGGTAATTTCTAATAATAAAATTTTAAAGCCTATTTCATGACCTTTCGAAAACAGTTTTCAGTTTTTGAATACGTTAACAAATATTCTATTAATTCGGATTTATTTGCAAAGCGGGAATATCTTTAGCCTCTGACAAAATTTGCCAAATTATGTTTGTGGAATATTTTTA
Organism: Limnephilus auricula; assembly: GCA_951813805.1. Taxonomy (NCBI): domain Eukaryota; kingdom Metazoa; phylum Arthropoda; class Insecta; order Trichoptera; family Limnephilidae; genus Limnephilus; species Limnephilus auricula. Next base: position 349,234 of record OX638410.1, read on the forward strand.
GCCTCTGACAAAATTCGCCAAGTTATGGTATATAAAATAAATGTTTCTTTGTTTGTCCCGTATGTGTTCCTAAACCGTTCACCCGATTACGATGAAATTTTGGTGATTTGTGTGGACAAGCCCGCGAAGGTTTCTATATTCAATGGTGAGCTCTGGCTTTATAAAATTAATTCCTATACCATTTATCGACTGCGATGAAACTTTGGTGAGCCGTACGCCCGCGAAAGTTTCTATACATAATGGTGAGTTCTGACGTTATGAAATTTGAGTTTTTTGAAAAAATGGGTGTATTTAATATAGTTTACCTGCAGGGAAAGAAGGTCAGAGGGGTAGGGCAATCCAACGAAAGATGGGGAAGGCGGGGAAAGTCAAAATGGAATACGGGAGATTAAAGGGTGGAAGGGAAAGCTGGAGCAGTGAAGGGGGGTGAGGGGGAATAGAAAGGCGGGTAAGGTGTAAACTTTAACAAACAGAATTGAAACACAAACACTTTCTTTCCTTAATTGGCAATCAAGGCATGCCGGGTACTCGCTAGTGTTATATACAATATAAAACCTTTTTTCAGATGCGAACTAGAGTATAACTCTACGATATGGTCTCCATTTTTCAATATTCATTCCGACAACACTGAAAAGATTCAACATAAATTCCTGAGGTATATAAATTATAAATTGCATTCCTGCACAAAACATTGATAATTATTTCCTTCCCTATTGAAACTTTCAGAACAATAAACACAGATTTAATACTATTACATAAAATACTGCATTACAAAATTGGCTGTCCTGAATTGCTTCAATTAATCAACATCCATATACACAAAAGATTTATCACCGATTATATTTATTGTTTTTGAGTTTAATTCGTAGAACTCCATTTAATTTTTTTTTAAATTTAATTCATATTAAATTGAATAATATTTATTATTAAGTTCTGCAAGCGTTTAACTTTTTATTATTGTGACAACTGTTTCGGCTTCCAAGGCCTTTTTCCAACTTTGGTGTTCCACAATTAGACGATGATATTTATACGATTTAAAATATCAATTTTGAAAGTGGGTAAATTGATTTATTATTGGTGAAACCGATTTCCTGGTAAAATAATTAGATTCTCCCTCAGGGGTATTTTTAAATTTGTAAATGTGTTCTTAATTGTTTAATAATGACATGAATATTGTTTATTTCACCTTATCTTAGTATATTCACAAAACCTAAACAATATTCATAGCAGTAACGTCATTATTAAACAATTAAGAACACATTTACAAATTTCAAAATACCCCTTCAGATCTAACTAGATTTTTTGATTTGATTTTATAGAAAAAAATCAAAGTGCCTTAGTGGGTTCCCATTACCTAGATACTTTTGTCTATTACATATTTAATCATATACTTACTTATTGCTAACCTTTACATTACTTGTACCTTATGTTTTACATCTTACTGTATTTATAAATTATGTAAAATTACTTTTGAAATGTATATTGATATAATGAAAAAAAAAATAAAGAGAAAAAAAGTCGTTTCGGTCGTAAATTTAAAAAAATAAGTCTTGCAAACAATTCATATACCTACGATAATCAATTTGCATTGAGACGTTAATATGATTAAATGTTTCCATGACTAATCTACATAAGTATCTTGTTCCTAAAATGTACATCCTTGTTATATTCCAGTTAGCACAAAATTAACATTTATTTTATTATCGTTCGTGCGCCTCTGATATAATAACTCATTCTACCCGACCATCATATTTGTATGGACGGTGAGCACTGGACAGTGGACAGTGGACACGGGGCAGCTAATTTTAGCCAGCCTTATTGCTAATTCAGCTATTTAACACAGGTGAGCAGTGAGCATACATATTTACCTATTTGCCTACCCGCTATATGTCAGCTACATATAATATGTCAGCGTGTTTCCCGTTTAGGGCTTGATATATAAATAACCTTATTAAACTCTATTTACATATGCGCAACTTTGGAAAAATACACACACACAAAGGCATCCCCAATTGGGGTATGTTGTGGGGAGGGGAATAAGAAGGGGAAGAGGAACGGGGGGGGAGTACCTGGCTATTTAGATCTAGTCACCAAACACGGCTAAAGCCTTTTTTATATGAATACCGCACAAGAATCTCAACTGCTCCCGTCTGGAGCCAGTGAGTCAATGGCATCCCAGATTGGGGTATGTTCTGAGACTGTAGGTAGTGGGGAGGCCAAGGAGATGGGGAAGAAGACGGTGTGGGGATACTTGGCTATTCAGATCTGGTCACCAAACACGGCTAAAGCAATTTTAAGCAACGTTTCAATTCTGAATGGCGGTCTTACACTAGGATGATACTGAGAGTATTCCACTCTGAAACGTGCCGCAAATATACTGTAGGTATATTATTTTTAAATAATTATTTGTGAAATAACACAAAGTAATCAAATCAAATTTATTTGCGCACGTCGGATAGGAAGGAGGTTGGAGTTTAAAACGGATTGAGGGTTATCATTTTGTATTTTCTTTCTTTATGCTTTCCTTCTGCTTGCCTCTTCTCGGCTCTTCTTGGATCTTCATGTCGATTTTTGGCTTTTCTTGGCTGTTCTTGCCTCATCTTTGCTCTTCTTGCTTCTTGTTGGGTATTTTTGGGCTTCTTCTTCTTGGCACTTCTTGGCTATTCTTGTCTCTTCTTGCTCTTCTTGGATCTTCTCATCTCCTCTCGACTCTTCTTGGATCTTCCTGCCCATTCGTAGTTTATCTTGTATCTTCTTTTCCATTCTTGCATCTTCTTTTCTCTTCTTGGGATCTTTATATGTATTGGTAAACAATAGGCTACAAACAGATTAGTCTAGTAAGGCAGTTTTTTTTTATTAAACCCACACAGGAGGTCCATGAAGAAAATTATTTCCCTCAGGGCCTCTGTCATATTTGGGAATGCTTTGTTGAGGTCTTTTAATGAAAGGAATGTGAGGCAATTCTAGAAAGGAAAGGGTATGAAGGGAGGATAGAAAACTAGGGGTCGGCGTGTCCAGGAGTGACGGGCGTATGAATCCATCCATCCCGCTGTGCCGGGATGGAAGACTGTGGGTCAAGAGAGAGCAACTGAAGAGGTCAGAGTCATCAAGATGTCAGGGACATCTATTCAGTTTCCGGTATCCTTCCAATCACAATCCTTCCTAAACATGAAATCACAAGCACCATCCTACAAATTACCCAACAATCAACTCACACTAACATCAAGCCACTTTACAATCAAGACACCCACAACCACAATACTCGAAATAACAATAAAATCCGCGTTCCTCAAACACACAATACAAAATATGGGATAAAATCTCTGAACTATATTGCCTGTATACTAGGTATATAATTCGCTTCCAGATATGTACAAAAACATCCAGCATAATAAAAAATTGCAAAGCAAAGCTTTAAAAGTATATTTTTTAACTACATTTAAAAATGAAAATATGTAATTGTCTTGTCATTTTTTGTTTTATCTTATACAATCGTATCGTTTTTTCTCTATCTTTACTTGTTTTCTCTTGTTGTTTGTTTTACTTAACCTGTCTTTATTTTTATTTTTATGCTGTACTGAATGTAAAACTTATATTATGATATCAAAATACCTTTGTAAAATTGTAACTACTACCTCCTACCTATGAATTGTAAGTTCCTCCTGTCCTAAAATGAGTTTTGTAACTCATCGGGATTGCTCTAGCAAGAAATAAAAACAATGAAAAAAAAAAAAAAGAGCCTTATCCCGATCTCGCCCGCCACTCAGCTGGTAGCCAGGCGCATCCGTCGCCAATACCTCACTTACTCATTGAACCGAGGCACCCCTGCTAAGTCAACAAATACAGCGAACCACCTATGGCAGAGATGTCGGTTATCCAATAAATGCATCCCGGGGCGGCGGTACCCATACCCGCCCCCCAAATTGTCATGTCTGCCTTCAATATACATCGTAAATTATTCTCTATTTATTAGAATGTAAATTTTTTTAGGCAACTGAATACAAATATTATTTTTATTTAGAGAATTTGGTTACTCTTTGATTATTTTGTGTTAATTTATAAAGTTTTTATTTTTAATATATAAATACAATTATTTAGGGACGCATCGATACGCACTTCTGCCGATACGATACCGATACCGATACCGATACCGATGCGAATAGTGAAGATTTCAAAAGGTATAAAAAGTTGTGGGTTTACTTTAGAAACAGAAGAAATTACTTGTATAATATCTATTTTTAGAATGTTTACTTTATAATAAAAAATTTTAAATTGTAATTTAACAGAATATTACGTTGAGATTAAAACTTGATTATTAAAATTCGCATTTATGAGATTTTTATTCAGGAAACACAACACCCTTAAATTATTCGGCGAAAGCCGATTTCGTAAGTCTGTTTGGATGAGACCTGCACCCCTAGCATGGTCGATCGATATGATGTTACCGACCGATTGTCGGTAACTTCTCATCGTTTCCTAGGACAACTGATCGCAAACGAATAGGTGACAGTTCACAATGACTAAGTGTCCTTAATATATTCGATATCAACTGTCGTGTGTACGTTAGCGATCTGCAGTTGTGTTGGGGAACGACGAGAAGTTACCACAATCGGTCGGTAACTTCACATCGATCAACCATGCTAGCACCCCTGAAGTTGAGAATATCTTTTTAGATGCGACAGAACTCCTTTGGAAACTGAAATATTTTTGTGCCATTTTTTTCAAATTTGGATAAAGATCATCACTGCGCCAGAGACTGTGTTTCTCTTGATATATTGGGTGATCTCAGATCTCTAGTTATTATTTGAGAGAATCAGTGCTCGAATGAGACATACCTAGTTCATCTTCTTCAGCTTCACAAACGCCCCATATCCCACATCTCGAGATGGCTCAGAGCTTGTACTTGGTTGTGGCGTCGTCGATTCTGAAATAGTTATTACCTATTCTAAATATAAAATATCGGTGAATCGGCAAATTAATATCGTAGATTTCGATATACCGGAAAACCCACGATATCGCCGATATATCGGTATCGGGATCAGTATCGGATGCATCCCTAATTATTACTTATTCTAAAATAGTGCTATATTTGTTATATAATTGTTTTTTTATGATACTTTTAACAAATTAATCACCACTCTTTCTCACATTTTTTGTCTATAGGTCCTTATTTGAATATACTTGTTTGTTAATTTTTATTTTATTTTAAGGAATCGTTGGTTTCAAACAATTTTGATTAAATAAATTAGTAAGTGTAGGTATAATTTTTATTTTTTTAAATATATTTAATAATACCATTATTTACAAAATAGTTTGATAATGCCTTCAGAAGGTCACGCGTAATAATAATTACACAGCAGAACTTGTTTAAAATAAACAATTTATTTAAAATAAAAAGTTTTTATAAATTAAATAATAATATTATTCACTGGGTATATAAAAGAAATAAATTTAAATGGAGTTCTTCGAATTAAGCTTGATAACAATAAAAAAATATATAGTCTAGGTATATAAGTATATACCTTCACTATATTTTAACCTTACCCTTAACCCTTAACACCCTGTATATACAAGGGACGTACTTGACTTACTTTAACCAGTGACTCCTGACATTATTTGATGTAAAAAAAGTAAATAAAATTTTGGGATGCGGTGACAGTTTTGATGTTTTTTTTTCTACAAAAAAATAAAAAAGTAGTATGTGTTGAACAGTTGAGGGCGGGATAAGATGTTGGGCGGTTACTCGGCTGAGTGACCAGTGACGACATGCAAAAGAATTTTTTTCTTTTGGATTTTGAAGAAAAATTTTTTTAAAAAAAAACGTCATCGAAAAAGTCACCGGAGACCAAAATTTCATTTACATTTTTTACTCCAAATAATGTCAGGAATCACTGGTTAAAGTAAGTCAAAGATATAAGGACCTCTTGCATATTGTTACATATTGAATATAGCATCAATATGTAACTAAAATATCTAATACAATTATATCTCAAAATAAATAGAAACCTTAGTTCAACCACAACCTTAGTACAGTAGCTTTTAATAAGCCAACGATATGCTGTCTGGAATTTGCACTTTTCGCATTTCCGGTAAATTCTGAATCGGACATGTTCAAGTTTATCTAAGAAAATGCTAAAATATCTCTTCCAATTAAAACAAAAGGGACTGACAACGTACTGATTTAATCAAATGTTAGTTCATTTAAGGCGTTATTTTCGATGAAGTGGTGAATTTTATCAGCTTAGCTTGATTTTTGTAGCCTAGATTCTTGTGAGTATTTGGCTGGCCGCATTCTTTTCCCACGATACGTTCGCCTTCCATTCACCGGCTCACCTGTGCCCATGCACTATTTCACTGGTAGCCGCAAAGTACAATACACCAGACCAGTACTTTCTACAAAAAAAAGTATTTCCTCGACGCTGCGCATTCCATCTGGCGTTTATGTTCGTAAATTAAATTTGCTGTATTTATGAACACCGACATCTAGCGGAATTCTGATGAAACGTCTTCAAGCAAACTATTATTCTTTACTGTTGCTTGAAGACGTTTCTTCCGAATTCCGCTAGATGTCGGTGGTCACAACTACATAAAAAGCAATTTAAGGTGAATGTCAAAAGAATTCATATTCTACGCTTTCGTAGATGGCGCTCGTATAGTATTTTTACTTATAAACGCTTTTTACAAGTTATGCTTTGATATATTAAGAAAAATTTATTGTTCGCGAAAGTAGACAAGCAATGTGAATATTAACAAATAGTTTTGTTAATTATAAAACTTTAATCTTTCAAGAAAGGCTAACAAATACAATATTGGATTGAATCACAGATGAAATATTGTATTTGTTAGCCTCTCTTGAAAGATTAAAGTTTTATAATTAACAAAACTATTTGTTAATATTCATATTGCTTGTCTACTTTCGCGAACCATAATTTTTTCTTAATATTTCAAAGCATAACTTGTAAAAAGCGTTTATAAGTAAAAATACTATACGAGCGCCATCTACGAAAGCGTAGAATATGAATTCTTTTGACATTCACCTTAACGTGAATGTCAAAAGAATTCATATTCTACGCTTTCGTAGATGGCGCTCGTATAGTATTTTTTTTTTTTTACTTAAAAACGCTTTTTAGAAGCTATGCTTTGAAATATTAAGAAAATTATATTGTAGGCGAAAGTACACAAGCAATGTGAACATTAACAAATAGTTTTGTTAATTAAAAAACTTAAAACTTTTAAGGGTATCTTACCGCAAGCGCAGCATAATTTGCGGTTTTTGATGCAGTTTTTAGAAAATTTCTATATTGTTTATCAGAAAACAATATTATGTTTTGAACAAATAAATTATTCTTCTAAAAGAAGTTACAACAAAACGTGTTAAAATGTTTACAACTATTGTATAAAAAAATATTTACAGAACCTCTAAAAATAGCTTAAAGTTCGATTGTATCATTTAATTCTAAATACAAAAGAATTATTAAAATATACTTTATCACCACAACAATGTTGTCTAAACGGCTGGAAAATAAAATTATTTTTAAAAGCATTAAAACAATGCTTAAATAAATAAAAACCGTTTTTCAATATTAGGATATTGTTATCTTATATAAACCAGAACAGAATTCAATTCTCGTCAGTATTCGAGATAGTCTCAGAGCGAGCGGACGTCAAATTTTACTAGAAAAAAATGCGGGCACATGAGGAAAGGGGTCACACTAACGGTTTGGCGTTATGTTACGATGTATTATTTTAGGTCCAAGCAGACTTTTTTACTAAAAATTCCGTTTATGTGGCCGATGTAAACAACCAGCGTTCTAAAAAGTTGTAGAGTGGCCCGTTGAGCAGAATCGTATCCCTAGTTTTATTTATTTACGCCCTACATGGCTTTCACATAAATTTATAATTATACAGTTGTGTTAGTTGTAACAATGGTATATCTAACATTCTATCGACAATATTCTCAAGTTGATAACCTAGATCAGGGTTTCCCAAACTTTTTCTGCAGTGGAACACTGTGATTAAATTTTAACGGAACCCTGGGCTTATTTTTAAGATTAAGTAATTCCTAATATTAAAAATTTAAAAATAAAAGTTATTAAACCCATTATTTATTTAGTATACAAATAAACTATACATATATTACAAAAACAATAAAACGGAAAATAAAATAAAAATATATATATACACAAAAAATGGAATAAATGAAGCACCGATGATATGCTTGGTGTAACTAACTCTAACGCCGTTCTTCCACGTAGCTATTCACAAGCGACGCTACCGCTACCTGTCAAACAAATTTACTAGTGTAGCACCTAGCGGCGTTTTCAAACACTAATAATAGTATGGAAAATACAGACGAGCGGCGATCGCGTCGCTTGAAGGTAGCTCCATGGAAGAACGGCGTAAGTGAACAGCTCAGGTATGGGTTTTACATTTTTTTAATTCGTGGAATTTTTTTTAGTTATCAATGCTCGACTATGCAAAACACAATGACTGCTGGTGGCTATTGTTTGGCTATTTCTGGTTACGTGATACAACACCTTCCATCTATCGTACCATTGCTGATGGGGGGAATTCCCTGGGAAGTTTTTGAATAATATTTAAATTCCTTAATAAGAAAAAAATTTCGACATTGTAGGCAATCAGATTAAATTAATAATCAAGAAAATTGTTACTTTTTTTTTCTAAAATAGTTAATTTATATTTTCGGAAATCATACACCCAATTCTGTTTTAATGTAATACATAGGTTCCAGGAAATGATGTGTAGAATAAAAAAGCGTAGAAACAACAATCTAATGTAAATTTGACAGAATGGTTCGCAACATTGAGTAAAAATTGTGTAAAAAAGTATCAAAAATGTACCAGAAAACTAAAAGCGTTCCTTGTTGTTAAAATTAATTTACCACTGGAGCGACAGCGGAATTTCTAACATTTTTCTCCGATTGCTCGTGATTTTGTGTTGACGATTTTGAAAATTTTCCACCCAAATTAAAAAATAACATACTTTCGAATTTTAATAGGGAGACATATAAACCGAACACAGTGCTTTCTCGACAAATAATTCATATTCTATATATAAATAATCATCTCATGTCTTTAGGATTTATAAATAAATTACTAAAAAATCGTAAACATTAGAAAAGCATATATTCTTTGGGTTTTTTAGTTTTAAACCGCCGTAGGAAGTTCAATTTTCTGTCCACATTAAATATTTTATATGAAATTTCATGTAAATGTCTAATATATGAACACATTTACAAATATCTATAATAAAACCGAATTTTATATTATTTTTTTTATTTTTTTTTTTTTAAATTGATAAACTAATGTTTAAGACAAGATTTTTTATGCATAGCACAAAGGGTAACAATTATTATAAGCAATAATTATTATCCTGAAACACTCATCAATATTGAAACCTCTCCCGAGAAAAGATATATGTCGCCGACGGGACTCGAACCCGCACCCCTCTGTTTGCCGGACAGGAGCTCCACCATTAAGCTACGGCGGGATACCTCCTACCCGCCAAATGATTCAATATATACCTAGTGTTTCATTCAACAATTATCGCTTATTATATTTTTTCACCTGCATTCGAATTTTATAAGTTATGAAGTGTTTCAATGTTTCGTATGAAAAAAATTTCGTCACATTTTCTGGTCGTGGAATGCATACACTTCGTTGTACTAAAATGTAATTAGTAATGCACTTAACAAGAATAACTTACATCACATCACACAAATACATCCATTAACTATAATACACAACAACACTTAACTCGATTAATGCTTTATTTATTGAAAGTAATGCATTTGCAAAAATAGTCATCTCGAACAAATTATTAACCAACAAACACTATTTTGACAATATTAACTTGATTTTTAACCGTTACGGCATTTAAACACTTTAAATATATTAAAAAATTAAGCACTATTACACTGGTATACAGATATGTTAGAAAAATCGACTCAACATGGAAATAATGATATTTTAGAGCATAAAAGCCTGACAGCGCGTCATTTCAAATATTCTCCATCTTAGACTTAGCAATCCGAGAAATATTGAAAATGACCGATATTTTATTTTTCTTGCCAATATATTCAGATAATTATGATCACATAATAATGCGTAATTGAATACCGTATTGTTTTGGCACCTGCCAGTGAAAAACTGTCGGTTACGAGTCATAAGCTACTGCCTACCGTATAGCAGCGTAGTTGATTGTATCGAATAATTAGTCAAACAAGTTTGATCGAAATCTGATAAGAATCGTATAATCATGAGCTCTTTCAGTAAATGTAGGTAATGTTTCTATCGAAATTTATCTAAAACATGCATATTCAACTTAATAAACATAATTTGAAAGATGCGCATTATTAAGGGTTTCACGTGCAAACCTTACTCAAGGGTACCATCTAGTGGATATTTTTCGCTGGTCTGACTCGACTGTGAGTCTAAGCGTCTTTCCCGTTCTAGGATACCTCATACCTCTCCGCCCCGAAATATTTTTTCGGTCAACGCAAATTAAGCCTTAAAGGCTAACTAATACAATATTGGATTAAATCACCGATGAAATATTGTATTTGTTAGCCTTTCTTGAAAGATTCAAGTTTTTTAATTAACAAAACTATTTGTTAATGTTCATATTACTTGTCTACTTTCGCGAACCATAAATTTTTCTTAATATTTCAAAGCATAACTTGTAAAAAGCGTTTATAAGTAAAAAAAATACTATACGAGCGCCATCATCTATGAAAGCATAGAATATGAATTCTTTTGAAGATAACTTTTTGCATTGGGGGAAGTGGAAAATATTTCATTCTAAATTTCAATTACGTAAAATTAAAATTAGATTTCGTCTGTGAGATTATAGGCCTCCATTTGTTACAATCACCTTAAACATCTCTGCAATGGCAAGGTACTCGGTGAGGAGCACATTATTTCTTAAAATGTCTGGGAATACATAATATTATTGCATCAATAAAATAATAAAATAAAATGATGACACATGCACGCACTACTGCCATCTATGAAGCCGAGGATTTCAAATTAAATTGTTGCTATTTGTGACATCTAGGGGAGAGTATAAGAAACTATTGAATGGTTTAAATTATTGCTAATTCGGACAAGCTTACAGCTATTCTCCTACAGATGGCATGTATCCTCAAATTCTAAGGAACGAGTTTTTAAATTACACCACCATAATAACTTTTTGACGTTTTCATCTTTGAATAATTTGCCGCTATCCAATCATTTTCTTGGAGACTGATGAATTATTTTTTTTCTTTATATGAAAAACGCACAAGAGTCCCTACTGTTCCCGTCTGGAGCCAGTAAGACTATGGCATCCCCAATTGGGGTATGTTGTTAGGCTGAAGGCTGAAGGAGAGGGGAAGGATATGTGGAAGAGGTAGGCGGGGAAGTAAGGCCTGGCTATTCAGATCTAGTCACCAAACACGGATAAAGTTTCATTTCTGAATGGTGTTCTTACATCAGGGCGATATCTTCTGGAACGTGGAACGTGCCGCAAATATAGCATATATTATTTTTAAACGAATTAAGTTTGAAATACTTATCACAAATCAATCAAATAAAATTTATTTGCTCACGCCGGGTTGGAACCTGCCATATTCGGATTGCGAGTCGAGAGTCTTACCTCTCGACCACGGAGGCAGTGGTTCATTAAATCCTCGGTCTATATTATACAATGTTTAAATCTAATCAGATGTTGGTAATAAATCAGCCTATAATATTGTTAGTGTATTCTAAATTATTAAAAATATAATAAAATGCTTTTGAATACAAAGTACGAATTGCTACCCACTACGGAAGACGAAATTGGCATTACTTCGTTGTTTATTATTATTATGTAAATGTATTTTAATTTATTATTGATACTCCAAACATTATGTATGTAATATTTATAATTGTATTTCCTAGTTGATCAAGATCACGGAGTTCTGCTGAGGGGCGAGGTCATCAGAATAATGATTTTTTAAAAGCATTTACTCCACGCAGGAGGCCCAGAGGAAAATAATTTCGCACAGGGCCTAAGTCATCTTTTGGGGATGCTGAGGCGGGAAAGGTGGGAGAGGAAGTGCCTGCTGGGAAAGAAAGAAGGTAAGACGGGTGGGAAGGAATCTGGGGGTCATGTCCGTGAGTATGAATCCATCTCTCCCACTGTCGAGAGAGTTCGGCTGGAGAGGTCAAAGAGTCTCCCTCATCCGGCCTTCTCCTTCCCCTCCCCACTACCTCCAGCGTTACAACATGCCAAAATTGGGAATGCCATGGTCTCAATGGCTCTAGGCGGTTGAAGACATTGGGATTATTTGTATATTATTTGATTATTTGTATATGTATACCCACTTACACAAAATATACACCATCCTCCTCATAGATTTTCCATAAGATAAGATTCGATTTCCATAAGATTAATTAAACACGATTTATTTATTTAATATGTCTGAAGTTTATTATTCGGTACTTGAACCCTATTAATATTACATAGAGGAGAAGTTAGCCGAGTTTCTTTAGCTGTTGCGAATATTTATTTGTTAATTTATTAGTTTAGTTATCGTATGGATACGCTATCATGACATGAGGAGGGTGAAATACCCTCTTAGTATGTGCGTAGAGGATATAACGCCGACTAAAAGTATAAAAATATATTTTAATCAAAATGCATCAAGGATAAAACTACCTGCCTGAATACTGTACCTGTACGTGTATAAACCAGCAAATAAGTACCAAAAATTCATCAAGGATAAAACTACCTGTCTGAATACTGTACCTGTACGTGTATATACCAGCAAATAAGTACCAAAAATTCATCAAGGATAAAACTACCTGTCTGAATACTGTACCTGTACGTGTATAAACCAGCAAATAAGTACCAAAAATTGACACTGTAAATAAATTCGTTTGATATCCATACAAATTTATTACTTAGAGTAGTTTTAAAGTCAATTTTAGGTTTGACATTGGTAAAAAATGCACAAACAATTATATTTTTATAATTATTTTAATTTTGGCGGAATAATATTGTCGGTCGCCTTTACAACATCGGTACTCCAATTGGGGATGCCACTAGCAATAGCCACTTGCATGGATTTCATAAAATGACTTGGAAAAAAATTGTGTGGATAGATTTTTTTACTAATATTACGAAAATGTTACTAAATTTTTTCAGAAACTTATAATTTTTATTTGATTTAAATAAATAAATCCGGGTTTTGGGCTCGTAACGTCACTATCATATTCAATTAATTTTATAAAATTCTGAAACTGTTTTCGAAAGGTGATAAAATAACGCTTTAAAATTTTATTACTATTAATAACCACGTAAATTTTTAAATATAAAATTTTTGGATGCAAACTTTAAAAAGTTTAAAAAATGGATCTTCACCTTACTTTTTTTCTAACTAAATTTACCAAAAAAAATAAAAACGACCACACATTTTATTAGACAAATGAATTATAAACCTTACTGTCACCTCACTTTTTTGTTGTTTCATGTAAAAAAAATCATAATAAATTCACAAAGTTTCATAATTTTTTTTTAAAAATAGCATTTGGAAACTTTGGTCTCATAAAGGTTTACATTATAATTATTTTGTGGATTAACTTTTACATTGGAATATATAGCGAGTTGTATTCCCTTTTCAATACCGTTTAGATAATACTTCTCACTATGGTAGTAAGGGGAACACAACGATTTCTATGAGACTATTTCTATTTCTATAATAATATCAATTTTATTGGAACCGCAATAATTAGAAATGTCAAAACAAAACGGCACCTAAGTATTTTGACAGTAGTATTTAACAAAATCAAATTTTATAATATAATTTATTTTATATTATAATTATAATTTACAAGTACAGTTTTATTACAAGTGTAATTTAAATCACAACATTTGGATAATATCAAACAAGATATATTATCAAGTTATATGTTTAAGAACAAGAATGTTCGGCTGTTCAAAATAATCTCCCTGCAAAACCAAAAACCAACCTTGGTATAGGTACGCACTATAGACCAACTAAATATATTTTATGTACCTTCTTCATACTAGACTTGTTTACCTAAAAATCGCTAGGGATTCAAAAATACAATAAAAAAACGGAATGTCTTAGAATATTTAAATCTAAACCGGGAAAAAAATGTGGTGCAAGTGGTCTATTTGGACTCTTGTGACAGATTTACAAAAATGTATCATAAATTTATTTATTTATTTATTTATTTATTTATTTATTTATTTATTTATTTATTTATTTATTTATTTATTTATTTATTTATTTATTTATTTATTTATTTATTTATTTATTTATTTATTTATTTATTTATTTATTTATTTATTTATTTATTTATTTATTTATTTATTTATTTATTTATTTATTTATTTATTTATTTATTTATTTATTAAAAGAATTTTATACATAGTGTAGATATTGTGTTATTTTTAAATATATAATTGATGCATGAAAATGCCACTTAAATAAATAAATTGTTTCTTCCAGTGCGTCCTTTCCTATTCGACCTGTTCCCGAATTCCTCTCCCACTCCCTATTTCATTCCCTGCCGCTAAAATACATGAAATACACAAATTTTTTTCAAACTTATAACAATTTTTTACAAAAAAATCATAACACCAGAGATCATTCGTATCTATATATGGAAAGCTTCGCGGACGTGCACACAATAACTCACCAAAGTTTCATCGCAATCGGATGAAAGGTATAGAAAATAATTTCAGAACGCCAGAGGTCAGCACTATATATAGAAACCTTCACGGGCATGTGCAGTATGTGCGCGACAAATCACCAAAGTTTCATTGCAATCAGAAGAAAAATCAATTACAGACAAACAAAGATATATTCAATTAAATCAAAACAAATAACTTTGTTTAAACCACTAATATAATCACAATTACCTACATGTTTCAAAACCGATGGTTTCTTCGTCAGGGTAGTAATGACATTAACAAAATAAACAAACAAGTATAGACAAAAAAGAACAGATTAAAAAGAACTATGGACAAAAATATTATAGAGAGAGGTGATTAATTAATTAAAAAATATCGTAAAAAACAATTGTTTAAAATTAAATATAAAAATTATTTTAAAATATGAAAAATTACATTATATAAATTATCAAAACATAATAAAGATGTTTAAACAACAAAAATAAATTATTATAAATATAATTATTAATAAGAAAATAAATTTAAGAGATGGCTATTTTAAAAAAATATTTGGTTATTAATAATATTTAATTTACTATTAACACCTTTTCTAATTTCTAAAATTTCTAAGTTTGTAATTGTAAATCTATTGTGTTTGTGTGTACAAATTTTAACCCTTTATTTATATCCAAAGAATGATTTGTTTCTAAAATGTGGTTGGCAAATTCAGAATAATTATTATTATTCAAACACCTTAGATGTTAATATTAAAATTTAACCAATTGAATATAAAAAAAGTTACAATCGTTACAAATTAATTTATAAACTTCATATTTGTTCAAATAATCACCCTTATCCTTGTTTTTTTATATATAAAGTTTATTATATCCAACTTGTATGAACTTCAATGGAAAAATTGGGTGTAGTGATAAAAACATTGTAAATTTATTCGCTGATTATTTTAAGTCTGTGTATGAAGAGGATATACCTAGCAACGAAATTCCCAATTTCTCATCAAATCTTAGTCTGGATATATCTGAAATACGCATAGAAATAAATGATATTAAAAAGCATGTAAATTTGTTAGATGCTAGAAAAAATGCTGGACCTGATAATATTCCACCGGTTTTAATTAAAGAATGTTTAAACGGCCTAACTGTTCCTCTTTTCCTAATTTTTAACCAGTCTCTAAAAACAGGTTGTTTCCCTGATTCATGGAAACACAGTTTTCTTACACCTATTTTTAAAAAGGGGGACAAAACGGACATTACAAATTATAGACCAATATGTATCCAATCATCGATACCCAAACTTTTTGAAAAAATTGTTCTCTCTAAAATATCTACAAACATACAAAAAATTATAACTTCATACCAACATGGCTTTTGTTCAAATAAATCTACATTAACTAATTTACTAATATACGAAAATTTCATATCCAAATCTTTAGCAAACAGATGCCAGGTTGACTCAGTATACACTGACTTTAGCAAGGCCTTTGATAAGGTGTGTCACAAAATATTAATCAATAAATTAGCCTCACTTGGAGTTTATGGTAGTTTATTAAATTGGTTTATTAGTTATTTGTCCAAAAGAAGTCTCAGTGTAAAAATAAATGGCACAAATTCTTACAAATTTATAGCCACAAGTGGAGTGCCGCAAGGCTCTCATTTAGGGCCCATTTTGTTTATTATATTCATAAATGATATTGTTGATATATTTACTAACATAAACGTATTGCTTTTTGCTGATGATATGAAACTTTATAAGGAGATCAATGACATAAATGATTGCATTATATTACAAACTAATTTGAGACGTCTTTTTGAATGGTGCTCTATCAACAAACTAGCATTGAACATAAAGAAATGTCAGTTCATTAATTTTTATCGAATAAATAATCCAATATTTTTTCAATATACATTAAATGATAAAAGATTAAATTGCGTCAGTGAAATTATTGACCTAGGTATTATGTTCGATAGCAAACTAACTTTTTTGTGTCATATTAATAATATTATTAATAAGGCCCTTAAGACTCTTGGATTTGTTTTGAGAGTTTCAAAAGACTTCAACAGTTTAGGCACGTTTATCATGTTGTACAAAACCCTTGTTAGATGCCAACTAGAGTATAACTCTACGATATGGTCTCCCTTTTACAATATTCATTCCGCCAACATTGAAAAGATTCAACATAAGTTCTTGAGATATATAAACTATAAATTGCATATTCCTGTAGAAAACATTGATTATAACTACCTACTAGATAAAATGTTCCTATTAGAACTTTCAGAAAGAAGAATAATCACAGATTTAATACTATTACATAAAATACTGCATTACAAAATTGACTGTCCTGAATTGCTTCAATTAATCAATATCCACATACCTAAAAGATCTTGCCGAAATTTACTACCCTTTTATTTTAATAACACCAGGACACTCTCTTATCAAAATTCCCCGATACCGAGACTTCACAGTCTCGGAAATAAATATTCTGATCTGGGAGATATATTTCACATTAAAAACAATCAGTATAAACATTGTTTATTTCAATTCTTTTTTATATTTAGACATAAATAGACGTCTATAATCTCTACAATTTTTGTCTATATTGAATATCTTTTTTTTTTTGAAACTTCTTATATTTTTTACCTATGTATCTAATTTTATTATATGCATTTATTGTTATATTTTGTTGTAGATATATGCTTTTGTTTTACTTTTATGTTCACTGTATTATGCTTTCTTTGTTGTTTTAATTTAGATTTTTTCGAAATCACTGTTATACTCATCTATTTAACTAAAATGTAAAAGCCCATAAGGGCGTTTAATAAATAAATAAATAAATAAATAAATAAATTATTAATATATAATTAGTTTAAAGAAATAAAGATATATTCATTTTTAAATATTAAGATTTTGCCATAAGAACGAAAGACCTGGAAGCAATTTTCCAAAATAGCCAGGTAGTGACGTCAAAGCCTATGACGTAATTATAAAGTGCACATATATCTAAATCCAATGGAGAAATTCTAAATATTCTGTTGTCGAATCAATTCCGTGACGTGAAGGACAGAAAATTCAAATGGTATTGCATAATGTACAGAAACGGATAGCTACTGTTGTATGTATTCACAGGTAACGTCAAATGTTGTTTAAATTGAATTGGGGAGTCACTGGAGTACATGGCACGATCAAGTGAAGTACTTGTTGCGTATTGGGTGTGATAATAAGATTCATAACAATTATACTACAATTTTTATTAGAATAATTCTTCTATAACAACTTTTGAAGGTTATTCCTACCAATTTATGTAAAAATTATTAATTTTTAATATTTTATTTTAATACCGCACACGAGTCCCAACTGCTCTCGTCTCGAGCCAGTGAGACTATGGCATCCCCAATTGGGGTATGTTGTTAGGCTGAAGGTGGTCGGGAGGGGAATGAGATGGGGAAGAGGAAGGTGGGGAAGTACCCAACTATTCAGATCTTGTCACCAAACACGGCTAAAGCCATTTTAAGCAATGTTTTAATTCGTAACAGCATCCCCAAAGATGTCACAGGTCATGTAGATATAAAAAGCAAAAACAGCCACTACACACTTGTGATTCAAATACATTTTTGTGTACCCAAAAAATTCATAGGTACTAACTACTACACAGACTGAAATGTTAGGCATGTCGAGCTGCAAGGTATGTTTGTTTGCAACCGGATGTGTTGGTTGATGTTATGATGATTGGGCGCGATAGTCTAGTTAGGAGTACCACCTACCTGGTGCCGGGTGGCACTGACTCCAGATATTGCTCAACCTTCGTTTGGTAAGAGCCGCAAGGCTAAGCCAAACTGACTTTTACATTCGGGGAACAGTGTGAAACACGGACAGGTAATTAGTTACATATTCTAGAACAATCCGAATTGATAGATTTTGTAAAGTAGGGAAATATTAATCCCTCAGGCCTCGGGCCTATTTTATCTGAAAGTTAAAATATTTGATTTGGGAGGCCCCGGAAACCATTTATTGGATTACAAACGCCCCTGCCATAGGTCATCCTAAGTGGTACGCTTCGTTTGGTGACTTAGCAGGGGTGCCCGGGTTCATGGAGGGTGAGGTTTGTCTAGGTGTTGGCGGCGGATGCTTTACCCATCTACTGCGTGGCGGGCCGGATCAGGAGAGATCAGACCACATTGCAGTGGGAGGGGTGGATTCATATGTTCGTCACTCCTCAACACACTGACCCCCAAATTTCTACCCACCCCTCATACCTTTTTTTACTTCCCAGAACTTCCTTTCCTTAAAAAAACCAACCACGTAGCATCCCCAAATATGACATAGACCCAGAGGATTTTTTCCTCAGGGCCTGAGTGGGGCTGTGTGGAGATTAAGATTAAAAAATTCCGCTTTGCAATAAAATCCAAATAAATGGAATATTTCTGAACGCATCCAAAAACTCAAAAACTGTTTTTTAAAGGTGATAATTAACATTTAGATCATATTTCTCGCCATGACAGTAAGGGAGATACAACGATTATATGAGACCAATGTAGACTGGGACAAATTTGGTCCTAAATAATATTGATAGGAATCTATTTCGCCTTCACCTTCACAAATCGGCAAATAGGCACAACAGAATTAAATCACACATTCTTTTTTTAAGTGCAACGCATACCGGGTACTCGCTAGTGATAAATAAAATAAAAACCTCCTGATACAAAAATTTTACGTTTTTCTTTAATATTTCTTCTTCTTCTTCCTTGAACTATCCCAACTCATTGCCTAGGTAGGCTGTTGGGGTCGGCTCTCCTCGTTCTCAGGTTTGTAGCTTCTTCGGTTCTGGGTATCGCTTTCATCCGTTTTCAGTGGTTTTCAGCCTGTGTCTCTGTAGTATTTTGGAGCATTGAGTCATCCAGGAGTTATTTGATCTTCCTCTGAACGACTGTCGATGAAGCTCCATAGACATTGCCTGCTTCACTGTGTGGTTTGGTTGTCTCCGTCTCATGTGCCCATACCATCTCAACCTTCGTTACTCCAATTTACAGTTTATGTTCGTGACACCCAGGCTACCACGAATGCGTGAACTTTTAATCTTATCTTTTAGTGATACTCCTGCCGACCATCTAAGAGCCTCCGCCCACTGAGGCAACTGAAAACTCTCAACTGCCAACTGTCTTTGTATGACAATGTGATGGCCCGCACACTACACAATCACTCAAATACCCGTTGTCAATGGTAACGCAAGTGGTGACTTGCGACTTGCACTGCTGATTGCCCTGGCCGGCCGTTGCTAGTTGCCAGCTGTCAGCTGATTGTTCTTCGTCTATGGTTAAACAAGCTTTTTAACCAATCAAGACAGAGAAAACAGCCGGTTTTAGTTGGTTTTCAGTTGCCTCGTCTGCGGAGCGCCTAAGCATTCGTATTTCTGCTGTTTCGAGTTGCCTAGAGTAGGAGCTGCAAATAGTCCATCATTCGGAGCCATACATAAGCGCGGATTATTGTTTAATAATTCTCAAAAATAAATCAAAAGGATATTAATTTGAGTTAGATTGTCTCAAATCAGCCTCAGGTACATACGTAGCTAAGGACTTCACCATTTAGGCACAGAGTTCAATAAAGCTCGCGTGCCGTAGTAAATCGACCTCTGTCGACCTAAAGGTCCCTTCAAATTTAAGTACTAGCAAACCTCGACATCTTTGAAAAAAAAGTTGTTCGAGAATTAATGTTGGAATAAAAACAGAGCTACCAATCAGACCAAAACAGAGCAATTATTATGGCAACACCTCCTCGTACCAACCTTAGACCATTACCATCCGATATAGGTAAGTACTACCTCCAACACACTCACAAGTATGTACTGTGTAGTAGTATCTATAGTTGTGTAGGTACCAATACTAGAATGATTTATTATTTCAGTGTCCACACATGTACAACAGAGCTTCAAATTCAAAATATAAGATACGCAATTAGTCCATTATATGGATACTACATAATAATTATTGTTAACAATAATTAATAATTACCTATAATTGTCACCACATTAGTAGGTTTTCAGATTCTGTTGAAAAAATAAAGCTCAAATTTTTAACACTCAAATTACTTTATTTTTTTATTTATAATATATACCTACATGATAATACACATTAAAACATTTACATATATGATATATTAGATCACCATACTAGGCAAATGCCTGTTTCATGGTGACCAATGGAATATAGTTGCTTTTCGATGTCTAGTGTAAACATAAAATTATAATGGAAATAGAAAATATTAAATTCCAGAAAATGAAGCTATTATAATGGGGGCTGATATGAACGGGCATGTGGGGATGTCAAATAGTGGCCATAATTCTAGCCATGGCGGCTTTGGATATGGAGCACGAAACGAACTAGGAGATGAGCTACTAAATTTTTCAGATGCATACGGTTTCACTATCGTGAACACGTTCTACCGAAAGAAACCAGAACACCTCATAACCTACAAAAGTGGTAATGCTGCAACACAAATAGATTATTGGTTATGCAGAAACGAAATGAGAAAAACGCTTAGAGACTGTAAAGTTATCCCTGGTGAACCCCTTGCAACACAACATCGCCTACTACTGCTGGAATTACATGTAACGAGACATAAATTGTATAAGGATAAGATAAAACCAACAACCAAAATTAAGTGGTTCAATATCTCAAAAGAAAACGGAAAACAATTAACGTCAAAACTCCAAAACTGGATGCTAGAAAATCTCCAAAATGAAGATACGCAAAACCCAACTGAAATGTGGAAAGCATTTGAACAGGTATGTGTACAGGAAGCCAAACAACATCTGGGAATCTCCAAAGGTAAACTGAAAATAAAAAAGGAATCATGGTGGTGGACAAATGAAATACAAAAATGTGTAAAAGAGAAGAAAACTGCTTTCAGAAACTGGTCAAACTGTAAGTGCGATAGCGAGAAAGAGCAACTCCGGTTAGTGTATAAGCAAGTCAAAAAGACAGCAAAGAAATTAGTTGCCTCTGCACAACATGAGGCATTGAAAGAGCTGTATGACGATTTAGAAACACCTAATGGAGTGCAAAGAATATACAAAATCGTAGCACACAGGAAAGAAAGGGCCAAATCTATTAGAACACCCAAATACATAGAAGATACTGATGGTGAGTTGATCACAGACGAAATCAAAATATGTGATAGATGGAAAGATTATTATTCTACATTACTGAACGAAGAATTTCCAAGAACAACTCATGTGTCAGAGCAACCAGTGCTGGGGCCAGTTGAAGAAATCACTCCAACAGAAGTTAAAGTAGCCATATCACAAATGAAAAAGGGGAAAGCAGTGGGGCCAGACAATATTCCAGCCGAATTATGGAAAGAGTGTGGAGAAGTGGGACATAAATGGTTGTGCAACCTGTATAACAAAGTATTGACTGGAGAACCAATGCCAGAAAACTTTAGGAAGAGTTATCTCCTTCCATTTTACAAAAATAAGGGAGACTCTAGGAAGTGCGACAATTATAGAGGGATAAAGCTTATGTCTCACACCATGAAAATTTATGAGAGGATTATAAACACACGAATCAGGAATATTATAAAAATACACGACGATCAATGCGGCTTTGTATCAGGGAAATCAACAATAGATGCTATTCAAACAGTCAGAATCATAGTAGAAAAATATCGAGATGCAAAAAAAGACTTACACATGGTATTTATAGACTTGGAAAAAGCATTTGACAGGGTTCCCCGAAGCCTGATATGGGCGGCATTGAGATCTCATAACGTACCAGAACGATATGTGCTCTCCATACAAGATATGTATACAAACGTAGAAACACAAGTAAGATGCACATCAGGGACATCACCAACATTTCCAATTAAAGTGGGGGTACACCAAGGATCTGTCCTCAGCCCACTGCTATTCATAATGGTCATGAATTATCTAACAATCCAAGAAATGAACAACAATATTCTCAAGACTATGCTTTTTGCAGATGATGTAGTACTGATAGCAGATAATCATTGTGACTTACAAAATAGCCTGGAAAGGTGGAGAAAAATCCTAGAGGATAATGGCCTAAAAATTAGCAGGAAAAAGACTGAATATTTGTACTTGCCATTTGAAAACACAAATGCTGTAACTCCTTCGATGCAACTGGATGGAGTAACATTAGCTAACTGTGACACATTTAAGTATCTCGGCTCACTCATCCACAAAGATGGAGGATGTGCAGCAGATGTTAACCACAGAATAGGTGTGGGATGGAGTAAATTTAGATCCGTAACAGGAATCCTGTGTGACACAAAAATGCCTATAAAACTAAAAGGAAAGGTATACCAGACTATTGTTAGACCCGCGATAATGTATGGCTCCGAATGCTGGACCATGTACAACTCCTACACCAGGCAACTTGAATCAGCAGAAATGCGAATGCTTAGATGGTCAGCAGGAGTGTCACTAAAAGATAAAATTAAAAGTTCACGCATTCGTGGTAGCCTGGGTGTCACAGACATAAACAATAAGCTAGAGGAACGACAGTTGAGATGGTATGGTCACATAAAACGGAGACCACCAGACCACACAGTGAAGCAGGCAATGTCTATGGAGCTTCATCGACAGTCATCCAGAGGAAGACCAAAGAACTCCTGGATGACTCAATGCTCTAAAATTCTAAGTAGAAACGGCCTGGAAGAGAGCGATACCCAGAACCGAAGAAGCTACAACCTGAGAACGAGGAGAGCCGACCCCAACAGCCTACCTAGGCAATGAGTTGGGACAGTGCAAGGAAGAAGAAGAAGAAAATATTAAATTGAAAACAGGAAAATAAAAATAAAAAGAATAAAAAATAATAAAACATGTCTTATTAAAAATCTAAAACTAATAAAGCTGTCCGACAAAGATTCTTATCTGATGTCATTTTTCTATTTAAAATCATTAATTCCCTTATTGACAACTCCTCCGTATTGAAATTGATTTTATTTTATGTTCCTAAAACAGAGTCACACGAACTAAAATATATATTTCACTGCAAAGATCATGTCAATACCAATTCGTTTATGAACTCTCTTATACAACACATACACAGCTTAGGTAACCCATTATGCAGAAATAGCAGATATTTTTAATAGCATCGAAAGAATTTACAAATAAACATTTACATCATAGACATATGAATATTCATAGACGAGAAAATAAGGGAGAGGGGTAAATACCAACTGTAGCGGGACGCAGAGGGATGAGTTGACTGTAACGATATGTGATTCGTTAATAATTCAATCTGGCAGTATATAGGCATCTCGCATTATAATATCACCATTTAGTTCTTAAAAGTAAAATCTGCTTTCGAATGAATAGACCCTTTTACACGGTTTGAACAAACTTGCGTAATCCATATACACCGAAGAAAGGTGTTATATATTGTTTTGAGATTCGAATATTTTGTTGCCGTATTTAGTTAAGACACTTTTACAAATGTTTCATAATTTACTTACTCCAGTAAACAACAACGTGCACACGACGGGACCGGGAATTTCGGGTTGGCAATGCTGCATGTTTCTCGGTGTGATAAAACTGATCATATTATATGATGTGAATAAGCTTAAAATAAAGACAAATAATGCCTACCTATGGAAGGTAATACGACAATTGGGTTTATACTATTTTTCGCTTCTATTTTTACACGTTTTAATAGACACGACGCTAGTCCGCACAAGAACGTCACATTTTCTAGATTCACGCGAACCTATACGCCATCCCGGCCGGTTCCATGGAACCCGAATTAAGGAGGGGGAAATAATACGCTTTTATCACTTAGCAGGTCTATACATAATATATCTATGATTTACATATTTTTTGAAAACTGTTTTAGTTTACATTTTGTTTCGCATAGACTGATTGTAAGTTTTAGTAAATTTAAAATCACATGAATATCTATTTTTATACTGTATATTTATTTTGTAATCGATATTTATCTAAAAAATGTTTTATTCTGTATTAAATGAAACAATCTTTATTTGTTAGTAAATTATGTTTAACCTGAAAAAGGAACGGTCATTCTGAAACCAGTCGGCGTTAATAAAATATAATAGTGGATCTAACAAATAAATATTGTTTAATTTGTTTATGGATAACCAAAAAGTTATAGCTACATTAAAAAGTAAAAATATAATTAAATAATAATGATTAAATATTTAAAAAATGACTAATTATTAACTATAATTATTAATCATTAAGCATAGAACCGAGGTTTTGGTCAGTTGTAAAAGTATAAACCATATTTTCATTCAAATGCATCAAGAATAAAACTACATGTCTATACTACTCATAATGATTCCCTAATACGACGATACAGCGTCGAATTAGCTATACATGGGAGGGGCCTATACTGGTCAGGTTAAAAATCTTTACTCATAATCATAAATTGATTATGTTTTTTTTACGGTAGGAAACTCCGTTCCAAACCTGGAAAACGCGGTCATTTTGGCATTTCGCGGCATGTTGCCAACTTCACGTTTATTCATATGTCAAAATATTTAACGAGATTGGTTTGTTGTTTTTGTTTGTTTGTCAATATACTGAAAATGGACAACGTTATCAATACAACTGTGGAGATTAAAAGGCGACGGTGTAAGAGGAATTAAGGTGGGTGGTTCGCGGGAGGGGGAAAAGGTGGAAGGGGAACAGCGGAGGGAACAGCGAAGGGTGGTCACGAGAAGGGCGACAGCGGGAGAGCGGAGGGGGAAGGGGGAAGGGGGAAGGTGAAAGTTAAACGCCAGGAGGTAAAGTAGTCGCGGAAGGGGAAGAGGTGGCGGAAGGGGATCGGGACGAATGGGAAAGGACACGCAGCGAGAAACAATTTATGTGAAATGTGAAGCTTAAAATGGCATTCAACGCATGCCGGGTATCAGCTAGTAATTTTATAATAATCATGATTTGGGAAGCCAACAGTCGGAATCAACTGGCGGGTCTAGGGTAACCATATGACAGGAATTTCCCTGACATGTCCGGAATTTTAGCTTTATTTTAATTTTTAAAAGAGTCAGACATATTAGTACTACCATACTCCAGGTGGAATGGATATATTGGAAACTTAAATCAGCATAATGTCCCAAGACGTCACATTGACGGCAGCGGTCTTTCTATAGATATAAGTCATTATATTTCAAAAAATAAATAAGTTACGTACCCGTTTTTTTTCAAAAATGTTGTTAAATCATGAATCATGAAATGTAAAAAAAATCAAATCAAAACAATAAACTTTGAACAAAATATCGTCACATTACATCAGGAAGGTTTATCTAGGTCTTGGCGGCGGATGATCTAGACACACAGAACCCTAGATTCCTACCCAACCCTCATACCTTTTTCCTTCCCAGAACTTCCTCTCCTTCCTTTCCTTAAAAATACCCTCCACACAGCATCCCCAATGACGACATAGGCCCTGAGGGGAGGGAAATTATTTTCCTCAGGGCCTTCTGTTTGGACCTAATGTAAAAAAAAAAAAGGAAGCCGTCAAAATGACGGCTGCGGTCGTTCTAGAGTTTTGTGCGCAACAGAATTTACGGGGATTACGGATTTCCTGGCAGAATCGAATAAAATGACATAAACATGATTACATAGGTGAAATTACCAGAAAAATTCACAACCTGAAATCCTCTAGCCCCCCCCCCCCCCCCCTCCCAGAATGGATGGTGTACTGGTGTACACCCTCGTTAACAGTCTTTGAGGTGACATTTTCAAAAAGTGACCTTTCCAAAAATAAATATAATTATTTTTTCAAAATGCGTAATTTACGCTTGCCCTAATTTGTCTAAAACAGTAAAATAAACACATAAAACTATTCAATGTTGACATTTTTACCAATTTTAAAATGTGGCGGTTAAAAATACATAATTACAATTAAAACTAATGGTTCATTCTAGTTCCAAAATCTCAAAAAAAGAACAAATCTGCCAAACTTCTAAACTTCTTAGAAAGGCCATTAAGTAAAAACATTATGAGAAACGATTGAGGGTGAAGTAAAAGATATTAAGGCACACGTGTGGGTAGTTAACATTTTAGTTAAATTACAACATTCATTATTAAAAAGAATGAGATGAAGAAAGAAGAAAGGTAAGACGAGAGAAAGAACACGAGGACTGGTTTAGTTTGGCAAAATAATGAACAAAGAACAATGGAGGACAATGCCTTAAAAAGTCAATGTTTATACCAAAAAGCCAAGGCTCTAAAACAATTAGTTTGCTCTTAACGTCATGCACATGTGGGACAAGTGAATATTAGTTAACACATTGTTTGGCAGTCTTTAAAAAGTGTTAAATATTACGAGAGATGGGAAGGCTGATGGGGATATTGAAAGAAGGGTGAATGCTGGTAATTCCATTAATGGGGGACTGAACGCCGTTGGCGCCAACAAAAAGTTGTCCAAAGAAGCGAAGCTAGCAGTCCAAAATGTAGTGCTGGTACCTACCCTGATGTATGGTAGTGAAGCATTGAACTGGCAGAGGAAGGATGAAAGTAGACTATAATAACGAGTAATTACGAGTAGAGTATAATTACGTACCTACTACGAGCGCCTTATATATTTCTTTTGTTCCAAATTTTTTATTTTCTTTTTTACTACTTTTCTGGTATACTGTTTTTCTTGTATCCAAAAAATAACAATATAGATACTAATTTTAGGCAGGACAGCGCGAGCGCCTTATATATATATATTATTTATTTATTAATAATTCAAAAAAGATACATGAATTACAAATACACTAATTAATTATATAATATATATGTTTGATGTATTGAATGCATAATTCATTACGTTCAATATTTAAAGCCCCCAAATGTCAAAATCTTAAATCTTATAAAAAATATATCAAAACTTGGCTAAAAAACAATTAAACAGATATCTTTTTCTTATAAGATTTAACAAAACCTTATGTTTATCATCAGACAACTTTTAAAGTAGAAATATTATATTGCTTGCAATGTTTTTGTTTTTTTTTTTAATTACGCCTTTAACATTAATTCGTCATTAAATTTTACAAATGCAATAATAACAACAAATGCTGTTATTTTGCCCTATGTTTTAAGGCACTTTTACTCTTTTACTTTTACTCTTTTTATACCTAAAAATAAACTAAATTCTTAAATCTCCTATTAACCATAAAATTATAATAAATTCAATATTATACCCACGCTCAGGCATTTGCCTTTGTGGGTTTTTTTTGTTCATAAAATATTATATTTAAGTATGTTATATACCTTTTATTATTTTATGTACCATTGTATCAAAAATTTTTCAATAAAAAAAAAAAAAAGATGTACCCCCATAAATAAGCAGGGATTGTGTGTATGGGGGGGAGGAGGGGTGTTATTATATAGTTTTTATTTGATACGATTTAGGTTAGGTTTTGAGTATGATTTTATTTGATACGATTGATACGATAGTTTTTATTTGATACGATTTAGGTTTAGGTTTTGAGTATGATTTTTAAGGTGAGTTTTAAATTCTTTTATATTGGTATTCATGTTTCTATTTTTTTCTGGTAATGAATTAAAGAATTTTACTCCGAGATATTTATGATTTAACTGTCCTATTGTTTTTTTACATTTTGGAGTAGGAAGTATTGATGTTTGTCTAAGATTTTTGTTATTTTTAAAGGGTGCAGTTTTATTTTGAATATTATCAATATGAATTTGTAATGTTGCATGGTAGAAGTATAATATATATTTCATTGGTTACCAAATTTTTTCTTTTCTTTTCTTTTACTGTTTTCTATATATGCACTTCAAATACACCTTTTCTTGTATATTAGATACTAAAATGATTTGATTGTATATTAGATACTTAATTGATTGGAAATTCTTTAATACTTATATGAATCATCATTACCTACCTACCTACCTAACATGTACGATATCTGTAAATTTAACTGTCCTAAATAATTAATTGTTTAAATCTTTAAAGTCATTTCAAATTATTATCCTGAGATATTTTATTTATTTATTGAAATTAATGTTGAATACGAGGTTGGCGCTATAAAAAAAAATGTCAAAAGAAGTGAAGCTATCAGTCCTAGTCGACAATGGAGTGCTGATACCTACCCTGATGTATGACAGTGAGGTATGAAACTGGCAGACATGCGTGGTAAAATCAATCATAAATGTGAAGATTCTTAAAGAATGTAAGGCTAAGGGCCAATTGCATCGAAAATAGTTAAAGTAAAGTTTAAAGTTATATATTTAAACTGAGTTTAAGCCCTAACTAAAGTTAAGCTGCAATTCTACACAATTGAGTTGCATCAACATTAAAAAAGTTAGTTTAAAGTTACCAGTATTGCCATCGAAATGGCTTCAATGTTTCCTTAGATTTGATATTTTTAAATAAAAATAAACACACATTTATTTTTACAGGTGTCAATACTATTGAGATCGGCGCGCTCTCGAGATTGTGTTCAATTGAGTTTCTTTGACGTTTATGAAGTTTTTGAGGGTTATTTGTTATTGTACAGTTTACGGTTTAAAAACTGTAATAACATTTGTGGAAAGATGATATTATTATATTGTGGCCGAAAGCGGGCTATTATTTATCTGCAAATCCCATCTACTATAATATATGAGACCATACTTTTTTATGCTCCCCAGAGATGCCTTCTAAACATATTTGCATGGTTACTATAAAAACGGTTAAAATACAAGTTTACTAGAACCTGATGCACAGAACAGAAAAAAAGTTGTTTTTCCTGTGCCGTTGCGTTTATACAAATACATATAACAATGCTAGTAAAAATTATCAAGAGAAGTGTAGGTACATATGTTTGAATAAACCCTTGTAATTATTGTGTGTAGTGATGTCATTGGCAAAGCCTAACCAAACTTTTTGACATTCGAAGTCTGACAATAAGATCTATCCCTTCCTTTAGAAAATGATCAGTTTTAAATTCTTATTGTATCTATATATTTCCTATATATTCATATCAATTGATATAAAGAAACAATATTTCGTTCCGTCGTGACGGATGACAACTCACATCTTTACCAAAATCTAACTTTAAACTGTCAACATCGCTGGGTTAAATAAAAGTAACTATTTTGTAATTATTTAGTTAACCTTTTTTTAAACGAAGTTGAAACAACCCATTTTTGTAAGAAACGATAAAAAAAGTTACGTTTATTTAACTTTAACTAAAAAGTAACTTTAACTATTTTCGATGCAACTGACCCTAATAATGATTAATAGATGGCTTGGACTGAACGAAAAAAGTAGTGCAAAGATAATGTAATTAGACGCGAATGTGAATGCCAGAAGATGTTGGGGACGCCCGAAATAAATTAAATTGATGACTGCAATACCACTGAAAAAGAAACAGTAGATAAGTACATTCCACTTCCAACAGTTAGGTTTCAGATGCTACGAATGCAACATTTTTTGTCTGTTGAAAAAAAATTGTAATGCTAGCGGTAGAAATATTTACTATTATTTTACCTACCCTTGCCGAAGTAGGGTTCAGTGGTAAAACTGTAAAAGCAATAAAATAAAACCATATAATTATCTAACGGTTCTTCGGTGCAAACCCACGACATCTTGGACACACACTTTTGTATAAATTCTTCCCAACTATGGTAACATATTTTTGCTCTAATACAGAATACAGTATGTTATACGTTCTAGTAAACCATTTCATATTTTTTTTAAATGATGAGGCGGGTATACACCGACGCCATAGGTCATTCCAAGTGGTTTACTATGTTTGATGACTTAGCAGGGGTACCCGGATTAAGCCGCTCTCAATTTCTACCGTTTTCTTACATGTTTTCTTAAACGTTTGAAGTTTTTAAGCTCTTAAAAAAATATATGTTATTCTTTAAGATAGTATCTATACATTCCCCACGCCGAAACGGTAATTATTTGAAATTCCTTCGATAGAAATAAATCGCAAAGTATGCTCCGAAAATTATTATTTACACGTTTGTTTCTGTTATTTTACAAGTTATTTGTATGAAAAAATTCACAATTTTTCCTTGAAAGGTACTTGACACAGCCCCCACGAGATTTTCGCTCTTTTTCCAACGAGTCGTCTTTTATTAAACATTTTAACAATTTTAGCATGAATTTTATGGTTTTTAATGCGGGTTTTCCCTTTCAGCATCCCCAAAGATAACACAGGTCCTGAGGTATTTTTTTCTCAGGGCCTTCTCTGTGGAGCTAATATAAAAAATTAAAATATTAATGGATTTGGTAGATTTAGATTTCATAGTTCCATGTTGTAATACGTCCCAGGATTTCTGAAGCGCAATAAATCCTTTTTCTTCAAAGACTTCTAGTATTACGTAGTGGAATCCGAAAGATAATCTATACAAGCTATTCTGGAATATCAACTAGGTACATCATTTAAAATTTTATATTTATTTATTATATGCATCTATATCATAAGGTTTACATTTTTTTGGCCTTGCCTGTCTCACTAGGAAATCCTGTGTCGAGACAGACTAGTTTACAAATATTTTTTAATTATTAAATAAAATACATTTTTCAATAAAGCAAAAGTGTTTGACAAAATTTTCAGGTTGGTAGGTATTGGTAACAATAATGAGATATACAATTATATTTGGGTGAAGTGACTAATTATTGAACGACCTTTTTCGATGATGCATTGTTTGATCAGGATTTTGTATTTGTTAATATTATTCGATTGTATGTATGACATGGAAATGCTAAGTCAGTAAAAATCCTCCTGTCTAACAATTTAAGCATATTCATACAATTTAAAAAACTATTGTATTTGAAGAAAATTGTTGGAATGCCGATTTTAAAACATAGAAAACTTAAGAATTTATTTTGCATTCTTTCAACAGCTTCTTTCAACAGCGTGAATATTATAATGTGGGTTCCAGACGGGAGAATTGTACTCAAGTTGACATCTAAGAAAGGCAAAATATAACAGTTTAATACATTCAATATTGTTGAAATTACTATATTTATAGTTATCCTTGTTATAAATCCAAACATTTTAAACCCTTGTTAGGAATTTCCGTTGTGTGGTTACCAAATGAAAGATTTGATTGAAATGTGATGCAAATATGTAGGTTTATTTGGCGTGTATCTAGTACTGAATATTTGGTCGGTGTCAGTCATTCTATATACGAATTGTTTTCATGTTACACTCCTCCACAGGTATAATATGGATCTATGTGTGGTCATAACACGAGCATCACCTTGAAATCAGATCCACGGGTGCAATAAACATTGACAGGTGAACAGTAAACACACTGTTTGGTCATCCTTTACAGGAGACCTATTATATACAATATCCAGTGTCCTAACCAACTTCATGACAGGCGGGTAGACCCAAGACAGTGAGTCCTGGACCCATATATCTTCCTTGGCGAGGACATTTGCAATAATAACACGCAATACACAATGTACATCTATTCAGTATAAGTCCTCGTGTTCTAGTTACCTGACTCAGACCCGGTATATCAGTTGGTATAAAAAAACGTTATACGTATCCTCGCTACGTAAGAAATTTCTCATTCAAATTTAAGCGGGGTAAATCGACCGCTCAATCCTTGATAAGCCGCAAATTACCTAATTCCTATTTTAGACACCGAGGCGATAGCAGTGACACAAAATTTGGCATTTATGTAAATAACTTGAAATTATTGCATACTTTCATCTTTAAGAAATTTACACAAATTGCCTACATTTATCAATAGACATAGACTTCGATGATTTATTTAGCGTTGAGGAATGTCAATGGTATTAATTGATAAAAGCATAGTCTTTTTAAGGGGGAGGAACGAGAGGAAGTCGTGGGAAGGAAAAACATACGAGGGATGGGTTGGAATCTGGAGGTCAATGTGTCCAGGCATGACGGACGTGTGAATCGCAACGTTCAAGGCAATGGATCGAGAGAGTCCGGATTGAGGGGCTAGTTTAAGTCTCCCTCAACGAGTCTCTCCCGATCCGGCCCGCCATGCAGTAGGTGTAAATGTTTGATTTCAGCGAATAGTGCACTGACTCTAAATATTATTTACAATTGTTATCCCCTAATATAGCACCAACTCTGATTAATGTGGGAAACTTTATAAAAAATCAACTTGTAATTTAAATCCGCCTAAAAATAAACCTAATAATAAAAATAAACATTTTGAGATATCGCGATTACAGTAGTTTGGTTTTGCAGAGAAAAAAGAAACACGTTCCTCTATTATCATAGCCAAAATTGTTAAATTGGTGATATCTATTTATACGGATTTATATAAGCCACGCTAAGCTCAACATTCCAACTAAACCTAGCTTAAAAACAACTAATATACCGGGCCTTATATTAAGTAATGTGGATCTTTCTCATAAAGATATTCAGAGTAGTAGAAAGTAGGTAGAGCAAACCTGGTTTTATTTGATCATTAATAAGCGCCGAGGAAAATAATTTCCCCCAGGGATAGGAAATGAAAGATAAGTGGTTCTGGGAAGGAAAGTTATGAGGAGTGGGTTGGAATCTGAGGGTCAGTGTGTGCAGGAATGACTATGAATTATTCATCTTTCCCACTCCCAATATTTATTGTAAACCACACGATAACGTAAAAAGAGTAACTTGGAAACTTGACGAACCAAGATCTTTATTGAAGATTCCCGAGCATACATCAAGAAATCTTAAAATCATATCATACATCAAGTAAGAGATTTCTCTACATACATACGGTTATTACCCATGGCTCTATCCTACCAACTTTATTTTGGGTATGCTCGGAATGAACCATCTACGGGTCAGAAGGGATGTACACATTGCCACGCATTTGTTCAGATTGATTCGTGGATGGTTTGAAAACTCGGCTATCATGGAGAAGATTAATTTCTATGTTCCCGATGGTTATCTTCGCCACCGACAGCAGACTGTTTTATCTCGCTTTTTACCCGGCCCGCAGGACTAATTTGCCAATGGTCATGCCGGCCGGGAGAGCAATCTTTCTGTTGAACAGAATTAATTCGGATATCGACATATTTAGCGTTAGTGAACCTGCCTTTAAAAGGCAAGATCTATTAATGCTTATGTAGTTAGTAGTTAGTATCCTTATCACGTATGAATGTAATATTCTGTAATTCAAATGTACTTTAAAAACGCTTTAAAACGTCAAATTTTAATTCGTTTATAAAAGATTAAATTGAACTGAATTGAATTGAAAGTAATCTCAATCACTGGAATTGAAAAACATTACAAAAACTGAGCATAACAAAATATTTAGATGTAAGAATTTTGCAGGAAAGTTGGGTGAATTCATCTCTTCATTTGTCACCTGAATTTGCTCCGATTTCACGTGTAAATTATCAACGCTTCCTTTAAAAACCTGACTATTGTTTACACTGCCCCAAAACAGTAGCCAGGGAGATCTTTGTGTTCACAGCTAAACAAGGTAAAATAACCTTTGTTCACTTTTGCGTCAATTGGACAATTGCTCCCAGAAGAATGTTTCGACAGTTTGTTCTTCAGACAAGCTTAAAAAAAATAACAAAAAATGTAACAACTAAAAAAGGCAGTTATAATAAGGCTGAGTGTTTTTTAGCTGGGAAATTCTTTAATTTTTTAAAGCTCACAAAAGTAAACTACTAGGTTACTTATCAAATGAGATTTATTTTTATTTTTAACTTAATGAGTTAAACCTCAAATTGTAATATTTTAATTAATGAAGATAATATTAGCGAAATTCATTCTACAATCTGAAACAGAAAAATCAGCATCATCACAAAAAATCATATTTAACTATATCATACTTCGACTGAGAACTACCAAAATTATCTACATTTTCTTAACGTATATTTTTATTACCGTTCTAAAATTGTACGTCCGTCACTCCCATTACTACCCACCCCTCATAACTTTTCCTTCTCAATACTTCCTATATTTATTAATTGTTTTTATGTTAATTTCGTATAATTCATTTGATTTAAAAAAAAATTAAATCAAATTTAATAATTAAATTAAACAAATTACTTTCTGTAAACCACTAAAATCGCATGTTATAATATCTACATGTTTCAAAACCGATGGTTTCTTCGTCATAACATTGTTATTATCCTGACGTATCCTGAAGTGATTTCTTTCATTTAATTTAAATGATGCCACAAAGTAATTTTGCAAAGATTGATGAAATACAAATTTAGTAATGTTATTATTAAATTCTGCAAGTATTTCAGTTATTTAAAAAAAAATTATTGTGACACCTATTTCAAACTAAAATAATCGCAAAACTTAAATAAAAGAAAATTAAATTTTAGTTATATTAATTTCTTTAAACTATTTTATTTGCTTTTCAAAATACCCCCACACGTCATCCCCAAAGATGACTTAGGCCCCGAGGGAGATGCTTTTCCTCAGGCCTTCTGTGTGGGCTAAAAAAATATATAAAAAGTATTTTTTCATTTTAAATGCTTTTCCTCTAAAAAAATAGGTTTGTATTGCGAACCGAGCCACTAATTTTATTATTTTGTATTTTATTTATTAATTTTCAACGCCGAATTATGAGAGACAGGAACGAAGCAAATGCAAGCGGCTTTTCCCATAATTCGTGCCTCATCTCGCGGAAATACCTACATGTTTAGACGCAGTATTAGGTATATTTGTAGACAGGTAACACGTTAATAAACATACATATATCTGTATATTAATTCCGTTCGGGAATTTACAAAAATTAACCAAACACCTAAATAGCTAAATATTTGGTAAAGTTTTATTGTGGCATACCAAAATATTTACCTGAGACCATAAACACAACAACTAACTTACCAAAACTTAGGACATTGAACAAATATATAATTTACAATCCTTGAAAAATTACAAAGTCGACCGCAAGATAAATTTTCCAGCAGGAGTTTAGAATTAGTTTATTGCACGTGGAGCAATGCTAAAAGGACTGCGTGTCGAACCTAAATATTTGGGTTGGAAAAACAAAGCAACCTTTCTTAGCATTGTGTTACCTGCGCAAGACGGTAGCCTTAGCAACAGGGGGTGGTTTTGGTGACTCTGTTTACCTTCGCTTCCTCCGTTCACTCTCTTTAGTCATGACTGGATTAGCAGAGGGTAAAGCCGCTACAACCTTCTGCAATTCAACTTTTATTTTTATATTTATGTGAGTACAAATGTCCCAATTGCTTCCAACCGTCTTGAGCCAGCAGGACTATGGCATCCCCAATTGGGATGTGTTGAGAGGCTGGAGATAGTGTGGAGGGGAAGGTAATCGGGAAGAGGAAAGAAAAAAACATTTCGATTGTTAATGGCGGTCTTTCACCAGGAAGTTTCTCTGGCCTGGTGAAACTAACGCCCTCTGTGTTTCTGATGGCCTCCGTGTTTTCCCCCTCCTAAAACATGAGTCTCTTGCTCACTCCTTCCTATCCTCAAAAAGACACTCCATACAGCATCATAGGCCCCGAGGAAGATTATTATCATGTGTGGAGTTAATATTAAGAAAAATAACTTTTTTTTTTCAAAAGAAGCAAACACATTGTGACTTGACATTTAAAAAAAATTAAAAGAAAATACTTTAATAAAATTAAGTGACTTAAAACAAAGTATTTCTTTTCATTTATTTAAAAAGAACTTTGCTGACGGATACTGTCACTGATACTCTGAAAAGTACCGCAAATAAATAAGCCAGGTACATATTATTTGATTCTATGATAGTTGATACAGTTTTTTTTAAATTTTTTATAAAAGAAAGACAAACATTCCTGGGTTACGAATAACCCGTTTAGTTGCCCCTCAAGAATACTTATATACAATATGCAGTCGGTTTAGGGAAAATAAGGTATGTCTACTTACACTAAGTGTCCCTGGATGGGTGTGCAGAGAGCATGTATCCCTGAATCACAAACGTATAAAACATATTTTCACTCAAAGGAATTAAGGATAAAACTATTTGTCTACATACTGTATTATATACCAGCGTATAAGTACAAAAAATCGACACGGTTAATCCATACCAACTTACTCGTCTTATTGAAGGTAACTAGTAAGTCGATTTTAGGTTTGAAATTGATAAATAAAACGCCAAAAATATACTTGTATAATAATTATAACTAGCAGTGAAAAACCCGCTCCGCGGTTTTCTTCTGCTAGGCCCTGCGGGCGGCTTTTCGTTCTGCTTCGCCCAGTTTAAGTGTTGGTGACTATTTATAAGGCATCACCCTTTTGCAAAACTAACTACTATTACTACATTAAACTACAGAATACTTATATTTAATAGGTAGATATATAATACTAGACATTCTTACATTAAGTCCGTGAATAATGAGAGGAACACTCTTCACCCCAACATAAATCTTCTTATTATTGAATGAAAGCGAAAAACGTTTCTTCTTCTTCATACTTTTTTCCTTAAATATAGTATTAGATGGCGCCACTTCCGTTTGCAAATCGCTTGTAGCGAGCGATAAGTGTGCATATTACGGCAGCAGCTCCGTGGAAAAATGCACGTTCACGGACGGGTCAGAACGGTTTTCATACAGTGTGGCGTCGGAGATTTACTCGGAGTCGGGTTCCTTAATTTGAACCGTACGGGCATTACCGTATTAATATACTTCGATTTCGGTGAGCCAACTGTCAGGGGATCAACTGGCGGGTCACCATATCATTTGTATGAGTATATTATTTTCAGCACATTGTCTCGACCCTTGGAACATCACAAAAACAACCACCTGATTCATAATTTAATGGAAAACACATTTATTACCCTTTTCCATAGTAACATTATTCAAATAAATTCAATATGTAAGTATTTTTAAAATATTACTTTTTACATTAGAACAGGAAGCTTCGAGAAAAAATTCAGATTGAGTATTTGAAGTTATGCAACAATAATCATTGTTCTACTGAAATAACAAACGATACACCCTTTTCATAAAAACAAAACACAAGAAATTTGGCATGCCCCAAAACAAACGCAGAGAACTGTTCTATCAGTTATGGTGATTCTAAAATCTAAAATACATGTCCAAAAGGTACAAAAAAATTGTAACAATCCTTTACTGGCCTTTACCGTAAACAGAGTAGCAATTCGTTTGGTTTTTGGATTGTAAAATAGGGGCAATTGGTTATCTTTAATGGCGGTTTAAAGTAAACGCCATAAATCATTCAGTGTTGGAATTGTAAAACTATAGTCGGTACCTAAATAGCAATAACACGATGAATAACTCAGAGAGGCAAGTATTCTAATTTGTTGTAAAACAATTTGGTGTATGTCTCTGTTTTGTAAGACAACAGTTGGAATGCGTTGGTTTTTGTTTTGGCCGTATTGCGTTCGTCGATGTATTTTGAAATATACGATTTACTATTGCATAACCAAGGTCGGTAGATTTTTGGAAAAGGGTTTAAGGATGTATTTCTATGACTACCTATTCGAAATATAACAGTCGTAGGTGTACAGTTTTATCATATTTACGCCTCAGGGATCTCATTTCTACAGCCAACTTAATTACAAAAATATTAAATAAGTACAAAACGACAATAGATAAATTAACCAGAGACAAATATTAAGTATTTTTAGCTTAATTCGTAAGGCGATCCGCTCACTGAGGCAACTGAAAACTGTCAAATGGCAACTGTCTTTGTATGAAAAAGTGATGGCCCGCACACCACAAAATCACTCAAAAACCCGTTGTCAATGGTAACGCAAGCGGTGACTCGCGATTCTCACTGCTGATTGCCGTGGCCGGCCGTTGCTAGTTGCCAGCTGTCAGCTGATTGTTCTTCGTCTATGGTTAAACAAGCTTTTTGACATGTTTTTGACCAATCAAGACATAGAAACCAGCCGGTTTTTAGTTTGGTTTCAGTTGCCTCGTCAGCGGAGCGCCTAAGTCGTATTGTAATAAGAAAAGTACCTACCTACCCAGGGCAAAATTGTAGATGGGTTGTAATATTAATAATATTAACGTTGAAATTTGAGTATTGTTCAAATTCTATGAAAGACCTGCTAAAGCTTAGTTATTATATAAGTACTGTAAAACAACCAGCCAATTTTGAAATAATAATAGGTCTTCAATAGAACGTTCACAGAACTTGAAAACCCAAGTTGAAATTTGATGAATAGTTCCAATTCTGTGATACAACTGGACCTAAGTTCACGTAGTTAAATTTTATAATATTTTTATATTTTTAGATTTTTTTTCCATTTAAACGCTAGCACAGGTCTTTTACATTTTGTGAAGCGTATCTTTGTTGAGAAATTATATTGGGAAATATAAATAAAAAAGCACAAGCGATATCATGATTCAGCTTCTAAAACAACATTTGTTTAATGTAAATGTAAGTTCGGAGCCAGTGGGTCTATGGCATCCCCAACTGGAGTAAAAAAAGAGTGTTGAAAGGATGGAAGGAAGGTGATGATTAAATATTGAATTACCTGCCTACTCAAATGTGGACACCAAAAACGCCGAAATCTATTTGAAGCAAATTTTTGATTCCCAATGGTTGTATTTCACCAGGGCGATACTGGGAGTAACATATTATGGACCTATATATTTCAATACCCGCTACATACTACAATTTTAGTTATGATGTACAGTTCTAGGACAGCGGCACCATTTAGCACAGTGATAAAAAAATAAAAACCTGCAATAAAGTGATTTGGATTTCTTCCCCAACATGTCGGCACTGTACAACACAATATTAGTGGTAACTTTATAGTAGTATTGTAAACTGAAGGTAACAGTAACTCCAAATTGCAGAATAGTAAAACTTAACCCGACGGGTTATGACGCATTACGGTTAAAATAACCCTTCGATTCCAAGTATGCACAGTTATATTTTCGTGGGTAGGTAAAGGCATATAATAAATTACCAACTTTGAATAATTTCCCGAAAGATAAAATTTAAAAAAAAAACTATTATGGGCTGATGTATCTCATAATATTTTAAGGTTTGTAAAAATAGTTAATTATGTTTTAGAGATAATTGATTTAGTATATACTTATGCAGAGATATCCGGTACCGCTACCCCAGGAACCATTTATTGGACAACCACACCTGTGCAGTAGGTCACCTGAAGTTTGGTGAATTCTAGGGGTGCCCGACTTCATGGGGGTCGGGGTCTGTCTAGGTCTTGGTGGTGAATGTGTTTGACCACTTACTCGGGAGAGACTGGTTGGGAGAGATCTTTAGACCTCTCCAGCGAACTATCGCCTTGCACCACAGTAGGAGGGATGGATTCATTCGTCTGTCACTCCTGGATACACTGAACCACAGACTTCTACCCAACTCTTATACATTTTTCCTTCCCAGAACTTTCTTTCCTTAAAAATCCTCCACACATCATCCCCAAATATGATATGACCCTGAGGGAAATTATTTTCCCTCATCAATGAATGAAAAAAAAGAAATGATGTACTGACACACAACTCTGCCTTGGTACTCCCTTTGCCTTGTTCACATTCATACATTGTCGAATACATCCTCTACAGTTATTTTATTCTGATTCTAGACAGGCCCTCACCAAGTACAAGTGAGTTTCAGATATCTAGAATGTTTTAAGTTTTCTTATAATATTTCTTATCGATGTCAACCATAGAAATAGGTGTGGGATGGATTAAATTTTGATCCGTAACAGGAATCTTGTGCGACAAGAAAATGCCAATAAAATTTAAAGGAAATTTAAGATATACCAGACTGTTGTTAGACCCGCGAAAATGTATGGCTCCGAATGTTGGACTATGTACAACTTCTACTCTAGGCAACTCGAATCAGCAGAAATGCGAATGCTTAGATGGTCGGCAGGAGTTGCACTGAAAGATAAGATCAAAAGTTCACGCATTCGTGGTAGCCTGGGTGTCACGGACATAAAGAGTAAGCTGGAGGAACGACAGTTGAGATGGTATGGGCACATAAGATGGAGAACACCGACCGCACAGTGAAGCAGGCAATACCTCGACAGTCATCCAGAGGGAGACCAAAGAACTCCTGGATGACTCAATGCTCCAAAACCCTATAGAGAAACGGCCTGGATGAAAGCGATACTCAGAACCGAAGAAGCTACAACCTGAGAACGAAGAGAGCCGACACCAACAGCCTACCTAGGCAATGAGTTGGGACAGTGCTAGGAAGAAGATTTCATATCCCTTGATTTTTCACGGGTCTGAACAATTTATCAATATATAGGTACCGCTGTCCGTGATCGAGAGGTAAGGCTCTCGAATCCGAAGGTTG
Organism: Limnephilus auricula; assembly: GCA_951813805.1. NCBI lineage: Eukaryota > Metazoa > Arthropoda > Insecta > Trichoptera > Limnephilidae > Limnephilus > Limnephilus auricula. The sequence goes on from OX638410.1 coordinate 390,097, forward strand.
CGGGTTCGAACCCGGCGTGCGTGCATTAATCAAATAAAATAAATTATATTTCATTAATTTGTTTTATTTCACAATTTTTTTATTCAAAACAATATGTAGTAGGTAGGTAAGTAGGCAAGACACTCTCAGTATTGCTCTGAGGTAAGACCACCATACAGAATTGAAACGTTGCTTGAAATGGTCGTGTTTGGTGACCAGATCTGAATAGCCAGGTACTTCCTTATACTTCCTCTTCCCTGTCACATTCAGCCTCACAACATACCCCAAATGGGAATGCCATAGTCGCACTGCTTCCAGACGGGAGCAGTTGGGACTCTTGTGCGGTATTAATATTTTAAAAACCTTCCCATTTATGTTTTCGATTCCTACCTAAATCCGCAGTCACGAGTCGCCACCGAAAGCAGGTATGCATATAATTATAATTAGTGTTGTGTTATACATGTACAGTTTCATGGTGGGTGGTTCGCTGACTACCACCGGCTAGTGGGAAATACTACAAGAGACCCAGTAACCAGCAACAAGCAATACGGCAGCGAATTCCGTAACAGTGGTGAGTAGTGAATAGTGAATCGGTCTTGTAATTATCGGCGATGCATGAGTGTCCGAGTGTCTGTGAAGCAAGACGGCCTTGCCAAGGCTGCCCGTCTTCCTGCCACAGGAAGTGATTACAGCAACAATAAACAACACACCAAGCACACAGCAACAACTGCTGCCTGCTCAAGTGATCGCTGATTGGCGTATTTGACTTGGGACGTGGACACACTGTGCCGAAACTCTAAAAAACATCGATTATTAAAAAAAAAATATTTTCAAAAGAAATTTGTTGTAAAACTAACTAAATAACTAAGTTTCTCTGCTGGGGTAGGCAGAGAGGGCGGACCGCTAAACAACTCGGTCTTGGTACACACTCTTTCTTTCATTCACATTCATACACTTCTATTGTTCTAACTCTTGACATGGCCCGACTCAAGTGTCTAATTTACTTAGTCGTGCTTGGTCTTTCTCGGGTGTCCCCGACTTCTTCTACTATTCATCTTTGCGTCATATATTCTCCTTACACTCCTATCTTAGTCCATTCGCTCTATATGCCCAAACCATCTGAGGGTCCATTCTTAATCTTACTCATAAGGCTTACGTTTTCTTTCCTTGTGTTTTCCACACAGATGCATTAGCACTCTCTTTACCACAATCTTCGATTACACATCTGCCCTGATGATGGACACTCTAATGCTGATATCCGAAACGTTGGCTAAAGAAGGAGATAGCGCAAAACGAAGCGAAGCTATAAGTCCACAATAAAGTGCTGTTACCTGTTGTCAGGGTTGGGAAATATTTGAAGTATTTGGTATTTGTATTTCAATTATTTCATAAAAATGTAATTTGTAATTGGTATTTAAAATACCTGATGCTGAGGTATTTTGTAATTAGTATTTCAAATACTTATGGCTTAGAAATTCATTTTCACAAATACATTTAGCGATCTTATTAATAATGATAATGAAAAATAAATTGACTCATGCATAGACATAGAAAAACACTAGAATGCAAAGGAATATACGAGTATTTTAAATTTTAGAGTTGGCAACACTGAACGTCACGTCACAGCAAGTGTATTGTCAATTCGTCACCCAAAGAACATGTTCTTAGGTAGATACGTTTTTAGATTTTCACGGCCAAAAGCATTTTCGTTGTTTGTTTTTGGGGTGTTATGCCGTGTTGTGCTACCTCCTTCTTTAGCCGACGTTTCGGACAGCGTTGCAGTGTCCATCATCAGGGCAGATCCGGCAGATCCGTCGATGTGCCCTGATGATGGACACTGCAACGCTGTCCGAAACGTCGGCTAAAGAAGGAGGTAGCACAACACGGCATAACACCCCAAAAACAAACAACGAAAATGTTCTTAGGTGTCAAAGTCCTTACCATTGTAAAGTGAAATTAGAACTCCATCCAAATAAGATGACGAATTGTCTTTTTATCGTTTCGCAGAATTTATTCATAAATACGTGTTCTTTCTAATTTGAGATTCTCAATTCCTTTATTTTCACAAAACTTCTATTTATAATAAATTACTGAATTAGTTGATATGGATGTCACAATGTATGATTGAATTCACTCAAGATCATCGACAGCGACGGCGATAGATTTAATCAATTGAATGCTGTGATGTATCCACTAATTTACAGTTAATATATATTTTTTTACAATAGCTCCACATAGGAGGACCTGAAGAAAATAATTTCCCTTAGGGCCTATATCATCTTTGGTGATGCTGTGTGGAGGGTCTTTTTAGGAAAGGAAAGAGAGGATATTCTGGGAAGGAAAAAAATATGACGGTGGGTAGGGAATTGGGGTCAGTGTATCCAGGACTGACGAATGATTCCGTCCCTCCCATTACGGTTCAAGGTGAAGTTCCGAGACAGCCCTGCTCGAGAAGTCAACAAGTCTCCCTCAACCAGTCTCTACCGATCTGGCCTGCTACGCAATTGTTGGGCAGATGCATCGGACGAACCGGACATCTCAATGTAATGTAGGGCACTTAACAAAATTTATTGCAGTGAAAGGTCTCGAATGTAATTTGTATTTTGTATTTTAAATAAAAAAGGTTAAAATACTGTATTTTGTATTTATATTTCAAATACAGCAAAGCATGTATTTTGCCCAACCCTGCCTGTTGTATGGCAGTGAGGCATGGAACTGGCAGAGGAAGGATGATAGTAGACTGAACGCTGTAGAATCAGATCCCTGAGGCGTGTATGTGGTAAAAAACATGTATCGAAGGCTGGTTTAAGTGTAATAAATAAGGTATGTAAGTAAGTAATGTAATTAATAAAGGCACGCTTAGATGGTTTAGGCATATAAGTAAGTAGCGCAGGAGTGTAAGGAGACTATATGACGCGAATGTGAATGGTAGAAAAAATCAGGGACATCCGAGGAATCAATGGCATGATTACCGAGATATTCAGAAGATAGCAGACAACCTCCGATGAGATAGGGCACCAAAGGAAGAAGATTATCGAAACTGCAATTTCTGCTTGAAAAATTGGACAACAGCGCTAAACATATATGTACAGTTTTCAATACAACAGAGCTCACCGTTCGAGAATTTGTGCTGCTTTAATTAAATATGTTTTTGCTATACAGAGATATAATGAGCCCTTCTTTAGCTGTTCGCCGCGTCTCCGCACAGTGGGCTTTAGCTTTATAAGCAGTCAATTATTATTCTGTTTTTCGCTACAAATGTATGATAAAATATTTGTATATTCGTGATCGCCTCGCGCCGTCCCCAACAATTCAAATAACTCGTTAAGTTTCATGGACAAGTGTAAAAAGGGGAAGCAAGTCCAATTACTGTGATAATTATTTGAGTAGAAGTAAAGTTTCATCTTTTTATAATGTGACATTACATTGTTTACAAATGTTTTAATTTTTTTTTAGAAAAATGGCTCAATAATACAGTAGCAATTATTATTAAAACAGTCTGCTTTATTTAAACCAACCTACAGTTCATTTTATCTACTGTGAAAATAAAACATGGCTATACTTTTTGCATGGTCTTCATATAAAATTGTAGAGAAGATTACTCATTTAGAACTAAAGAGTTAAGCTAAACAAAAAAAATAACGGCACATACGCAGAAAGCCAGACGCATAAATATGTCCATTTTGGAAGAGCTAACATCCACAATAGGCTCTCAACTATTTGCCTACAACGTATCTTAAGATACTTATTTAGTTATTATTATATCCTGATGAAGCTCGGTCGGAGCGAAACCGGTCGATATATCAAATAATAAATATACGTGGTTAAATACAAAGTGTTTGTTTTATTTAAAATACTTTGGACACGTTGCTCACCAAATTGAGGACTCCAACTTGGAGAAACTCACAATCACTGGCCGCAGTGTTCGGCAGAAGAAGCAGAGGAAGGTCACCAATGCGCTGGAGTGACCAAGTATCACTGGCATCTGGTACTAGGGTGTCCTTGGCTCTCCACGTAGCGCAGAACCGCGAGGAGTGGAGGAGCCTTGTCCACCATGGAAATTGCAGTAGGGGTCAAGAACCTCAGCAACGAGGAACCGACTTGAGAAGAATCAAACTCAGAGCTAACGCGAAACGATATTCTGCTATTTTTGAAATCGAATATAGAATGAGAATAATGAAGGATTGGGGTCAAAAAATGTTTTCTTGGATCCTTCAAATGTGACCATAGATTGAAGCTGAATCCATCAAAGCCTGAATTTCTCTGGACCGCCACAAGCAGACGTCAGCATAACATCGATAACTCCCCAATATCCATTTCAGGAAGTGATATCACTCCTAAGACGTGTATTAAACTGAAATGTGACTCGGCGAAATTCAGAGCTAAACTTAAAACTCACCTTTTTAGACAGTCGTACCCATAAAGCCAAAACTCTTTACCTTCACCTTCTCAGCCCGCGACATAGTAAATAACTAATTGCATAAAAATTTTAACAAATTCTTAATGGAGAGTTATTTATACATCTAATTTAATTCAAATTATCCAGTCCTAATTTCTCAACTCTTTCGAAATAATTTCAATTTATTAACTCCACTTTTGGCAGTAATCTTCTTATAAATGTAATATGAAAAATGACGGTGTAGCAAATGTAAAATTATGCAATGTCCACTGTTTCCTCCGCGTGCAAAGTCGTATCTTCTCCAAGCATAAACTTTCTAATTAAAGTGTGTTTATCAGAAGTGACCTGCCAGGTAAGTATGTTCTCTGTATCTATTTGTAAATAATAGTTCTAGGTAGAGCCTATGAAGTGATAATAAGATGTACAGCGCCTTTGAGGTGATTTCTCACAAAAACGGCGCTCTACAAATCATCCAATTATTATTATTATTATTAAACTATTAAGATTTCTTTCATTTTTGAGACAATGACAATTTTCTGTTTCGAGTTTATGACTTATCCGCCCGTCTCGGTCTTTTACCATGATGTTTGTTTTTATCCAGTTTCCACATGGGTCGTCTTTTCATATGTACTCGTAATGAAAACAAAAATATATGTCGGTACCAATTTTCGTACAGTTTAAGGATGACGGACATTATTTGATTAATAAGAAAGGAGAAAGAAAAAAGTTAATTAATTAAAACTGACAAAGATAATTTAAGCAATAAAATTATATTTTTAAAATGTTATTCAATGAAAAAATACATTGTTTATTAGTTAACTTTTATTTAATTGAAAAATTTACGGTAGGAAATGCTTCAAATTAAGTAAAACATTATTTATTTTTTTATAAGAAAAACTCTCTTTGTAACTTTTGAAGGTTATTCCCATCAATGTAATATATCATTTAAGAAGAAGATAACACTAATTAAATAATCTAAATTAAAATACAAAAATGAACAAGACACAGAAAAATAATAAAAGATAACGGTCGCAACTGGGAATCGAACCCAGAACCTCTCGTCTTACCGGGACGTGCGCTTTACCAATTCAGCCATTGCCAAATTTCAGAATTAAATAACAATATTATCTTCGACTAATTTTGTTCTTAAACGTATTTTTAGCAATGTTATTAGTAGTGCAGATTGGCAGACGTACCATCCCACTATAAATGCGAGGAATGTGAATCCGTAACGATTGGGTGACTCGGATATTTAGCTTTACGGAAACATGTCGTAAATGTTATCATTCTCTTTGTTTTATAGCTTTACTAGCCGAAGTACCCGGCGTTGCCGATGATTTTATCCAAATCATTTATTATTATTTTGAACAACATTAAGAAGTGTGCGAAATTTCTTTAAGCCGCGGCTTTCCGAATTTCTACCGATTGCTTACATATTTTCCATAAACATTTGAAGTTTTTAAGCTCTTAAAAAAATATATGTTATTTTTTAAGATAGTGTCTATACATTCCCCACGCCGAAAATTAATTATTTGAAATTCCCTCAATAGAAAATTATTATTTACACGTTTGCTTCTGTTATTTTACAAGTTATATGTATGAAAAATTCACAATGCTTCTTTAAATGAATATTGTTAATTCTGAAATTTCAAATATGAAGTTGACAATTACGACAGTCTCATAATAGATCGCAGTAGCCCAATTGGTAGAGGTGTATGTTCCGGTAAGACGTAAGGTTCTGGGTTCGAGTTCCAGTTGCGACCGTTATCTTTAATTATTTTTCTGTGTCTTGTTCATTTTCATATTTAAAAAAATTAGATTATTATTTTTATCTTCTTCTTCAATGAAATATTATCTTCGACTAATGTTTTTTTCCTTATTATTGGCAACTACCTTTATTATTGGAAACAAGTATTCAAAGAATGTATTTGTTACCTAGATAGTGTCTCGGATAAATATATCCGATTTTATTTTTATGGAACACCTAGATTTTTTAAATTTAAGTCTAAATGTATTAATTTTTTTTATAAGAAATACTCTCTTTTTAACTTTTGAAGGTTATTCCCATCAATGTAAAAAGTCATTGAAAAAGAAGATAACAATAATAATCTAATTTTTTATAATATGAAAATGAACAAGACACAGAAAAATAATAAAAGATAATGGTAAGATAATTTTGTGTGAGTGGGTATACCATATTTTCCTTAAATCGACTGCTTATGATTATAGTGTAGAATCATAATACACGGAGAAAAATGTTATTCTAAAATACGATCATTTTATTTGTAAAAACGTTAACGTTAAAAACGTTAAAAACTTTAACGTTAAAAACGTTAAAAACGTGACTGAAGTTCTTACGAACAAATTAACAGTTTTTCAATGTTTATTGGCGGGAAAATGTAAGAATAATTTGTTGGTATACGCACGATATTACGTATACCAACAAATTATTTTTACATGTTCCCGCCAATAAACATTGAAACCCCGTTAATTTGTTCGTAAGAACTTCAGTCCCGTTTTTAACCGTTTTTACAAATAAAATGATTGTATTTTAGAATAACATTGTTCGCCGTGCATACCCCATACCCCATGTTGTGCAGCTGAAGGTAGTGAGGGGGGAAGAAAATGGGGAAAAGGAAGGTGGCGAAGTACCTGGCTCTTTAAAAATAGTCACCAAACACGGCTAGAGTCATTTTAAGCAACGTTTCAATTATATATGGTGACCTTACACCAAAGCGATTCGGAGAGTATCTTCCACTATGAACGTGCCGCAAATACACCTATCTTATATTATAATTTTAAATGATTAAATTGTGAAATAACACAGATCGTTAGTCGAGATTCTTGCTCATAGACAATGGAAGCTATCAAATCAATCCAATATTCAAGTCGGGACGCCTGAGGAAAACATCGCAATATCAAGTAAATCAAATAGAAGTGAGTCTGGCCATGTCAAGAGTCAGAATAACAGAACAGTATGCATGAAACAATGTATGAATGTGAATGAAGCGAGGAGTGTGTGCAAAGACGCACACGCATGTTTGGCGGTTCATCCCATCTGCCTACCCATGCGGAGAAACGGCATGATGGTTAGTTAGCTAGATAAATACGGGTGAAAGAATCTATGAAGCTACTGTTTCGTCATAAATATTCCCCATTCATCCAGTCCTAGTGATGTGTGTGGAGTGTGTGTTGGGTGTGGAGTGTATGTTGGGTGTGAATTGTGTGGAGTGCGTGGTGTGTGTGAAGTGTGTGGTGTGTGTGGAGTGTGTGTTGTGTGCGTGAGAGAAAAAATATTTTCACCGGATATGGAAATGCACTCAGTTCCGAGTGTTCCGAGGTGTGATGATTTTAATATTCCCAGTGGGGCGGCGATACATTATTTGGACCCAAGGCGTTCACCAATATCTGGTACCCAGACCAAAATATCAAGGTATTGTAGTTGCCATATTTGAAAATAGATATAAATCTATAAATCGCCGAACAACTCGGTCTTGGCACACTATCATAGCTTTATTAACATACATAAGTACTCTTCTGTTATTCTGACTTTTGACCTTGCCGTTAGTTCGGTCACTTAATCGTTCCATGTCATCCTCGGGTGTTCCCGACTTCTTCCGATTTTTTAAATTATATTTTTAATATTACATCTGACAACAGTTCCCCTGTCTGAACGGGGTACAGGCAGGGGAAATTAACATCACCATCCGGTTGGGCAGCGCTGTGAGGCGAATCGCAGTAGGGCTCTGACTGTAGAAGGAGGATGCTGAGTGCTCGTTCCACTTATTCTACATGTAAAACTGCTTACACAAAAACGAGTCGGAAAAACGGGCCGTTCTCATGAAGACTCGTGAACTCGTATCCGTCGAGATTAGAGGATCAATGCTGCTAGTCCCTCTGAGCAGGCTCCGTTGAAACACCTGTAGAAAGTACTCAGAATGCCTACATTTGTTTTTGTTTTTTTTGTTCAAAATAAAGACAAACATTCCTGGGTTACGAATAACCTGACAATAATTGAAAATCTCCTACTATCACCACAGTAAGCGAAAAATGTTGCTTGTGTCTTGATGGAGGACTTAGCTAGCCGAGTAATTGAACTCGGAAACTTACCGTCAGTAAGCATCAATCATACGGAACGCTCTCCTTTGCACAGAATCTCAGGTATTTTAGAAAAACGTATATCTCATAGATGGCTCCTAAATTCAATTGTTGCACGTATTTGAGATCCATAAAGGATTAGGTTAGGTTAATTTCGTTAGGTTAGGTTAGGTTAGGTTAGTGAAAGTTAGTTATAAAATTAAGTGAGCTTATCATGTATTTTAGGGTTCCTGCCCAGAGGTGGCTCCCAAATTCAATTATTGCACTACTTAATATTTATACAGGGTTTAGCAGTTGGTCACTATTGAATACTACACAAGACGCCCATTTTCTTGGAAGGCAGGATCATAAAATAAAACAAATTAATTTCCCCGAGGCATCTGCCCACTCTGTCAAGTGTTTGCCACGCCACTGGGAGGCCCTGATTTGTACCGGCATACTCCGCGATCACCCGACCATCTTGAACATCGCGTGATGTATCTAATATGATATGTATCCACCAGGGAAACATGAAAACTGCATCAAGATACGCGGGGTGCAACATTCCTACTGGTTAACAGATGTACCTACTTAATCTTATTTTAAAGGCAGCTCGGAGGCAAGTAGCGACAACAGACAGACGGCGTGGTCGAGGAGTAAGACACTCGACTCCCAATCCGAAGGTCGCGGTTTGGAACCCGGCGTGCGCAAACAAATTTTATTTATTTAATTTTTGTTACTTCACAATTAACTTGTTGAAAGCCAGCATACAAAAAATATATTTTTTCAATACGACGTAAAATATTTGAAAGTTCTCACCTTTCTTACGAATTCAAATTTTATAATATTTCTTTTATTTGAGGGCTGGCGTAGTCCAGCGGTAGGGCGTTGCATATTACAAAAATTACATCAAAATAATGTAGATAAAACGAACTTCCTAATAATCACTCAAATCTATGCTTTCCGCAATGGATTTATATAAAAAAAAAAACAATGAATAAATATAGACTTCGAATATGACAGCGTTCATATTATCAAGCGGCAGCTATTTTGTCCGCCATCTTTGGTGCCCGGCGCGTCATTGGCAATTAATTTGAGTTTTTCGGAGTGGCTAAATGCTATCCAGTATTTCGTTATGTCAAGAACTAAAATGGCCCAAGCGATTCTGACCTTGTTCTTCATACAATTTCTTTATACATAAGGGGCAAAATCGCTTCAAAAATCCGGACCCGCCGGGGGGACTGCGGCCTGCGAGAGGTTTTAATTAATTATAAATAATATATAGTACATTTGCGCCATATTCCAGAGTGGAAGATACTCTCAGTATCGTCCCGGTATAAGACCAACATTCAGAATTAAAACGTTGCTTGAATTGGCTTTAGCCGTTTTTGGTGACCAGATCTGAATAGCCAAGTACTTCCCCACCTTCCTCTTTCCAATCTCCTTCCATTCCACACTACCTTCAGCCTCACAATATACCCCGATTGGGGATGTCATAGTCTCACTTGCTCTTGACTCTTGTGCGCTATTTATATAAAAAAGCACAGTGACATCGTTAACTTTACAATATCGGATCGATAGGCGAAACTTCCAATGATTTTATATCGATATCCCTAGCAAGCTTTTACCGTTGACAACCGAACCGATATTAAGAGGAAAATTATTAGAAATCGATATACTCTGGTAACACTCAATTTGGAAGGCAGGTATGGGTACCGCCGCCCCGGGAACCATTTATTGGATAACCAACACCCCTGCCATACGACACCCCAAGTGGTTCGCTAAGTTTGGTGACTTAGTAGAGGCGCCCGGATTCATGGAATGGACCACTCGGACCACGTGGTTCTTGCTACATTTGTCACCAAATGGCACGTGTCCTTTTCTATTATTGACAAGCAGATTTATAATATAAACTGATTTAGAAAGAGAGATAACCAAGCTTTATATTTGCATTTAAAAGTTTACCATGGACGTATACCAATTAGAAATATTTAGATACTTTAATAAAACAGAAAATGTTGTTTAATATGAGTTACTGTTATTTAAGAGACGCCTTGATGAAATTTTTATAATGTAGGAGCTGTTGCATATATTATTGTATTCTTTCTATTTATCTATCTTGTTACTATCTTTTGTTTATCTATTTTGTGTACCTATTACTCACCTGTAAATTTCTCATATTAACCTACACTATATTATTATTTTTATGCCATCTGCAATTTAAAAAGTGGTTTCAGTTTAAGTTATCCTTATTTTTCTCTTTTCTTATATATCAAATACTTTTACTTAACTATATACCTACCATTTTTATAATATTCATTGCTATGAGTTAATCTTTCTTATTTAAACATTGTATTACATATATCACTGTATTATACACTTATTATGTAAAAGCCCATCAGGGCGTTGAAAATTATTAATAAATAATACATAATAATGACAGTTCACCATAATTTTTTTAAAAGATACGGAAAAATTGAATTGACAATAGCCTTTATAATAAGTTTGTTAATTAATTACATGAGATTTTTTTCGTGTTAAGTTGTAAAAACATACAATAAATATGAGGTTTGTCTGGGTCTTAGTGGCGAATGCGTTTGACCACCTACTGCGTGACGGGCGGGACAGGAGAGACTAGTTGACTCATACATTTTGTAAATGGACTGTTACCTCACTTCTATTTTCCATCCATCAATGTATATTTCACTGCCCAAATTTAAAAGGAATACCATATCAATTTTATAAACCGTTTAATGCGCATACATATCCCTTCACAGTTCACCACTTCTCACACCTTTTTAATTTTTTTTTTATAGAGAATAACCTCACAAGAGTCCAAACTGCTCCCTTCTGGAGCCAGTGAAACTATGGCATCCCCAATTGGGGGTATGTTGACAGGCTAAAGGTAAGTGGGGAAGGGAAGGAGACGGGGAAGAGGAATGTAAGGAAGTACCTGGCTATTTTTAAGCAACAAGCAACAACGTTTAGGCATTTCAAGCAACGTTTCAATTCTGAATGGTGGTCCTACACCAGGGCGATACTGTGCGTATCTTTCAATCTGGAACGTGCCGCAAATATAGTACATAGAATTTTTATTAATTAATTGTGAAATAACACAAATTAATCAAATAAAATTTATTTGCCCACGTCGGGGTCAAACCCGCGACCTTCGGAATGGGAATCCAAATCCCTGCCCCTGCACTACACACTACGGACATCACCCGGTATTTAGTAATTATACATTCCACAAATAAGATATTACAAAGAAACATAAGACACATATAAAATATTGTTTCCATAATATAAAATAAAAAAAATAAAAAATAAATATTATTTATTTTCACTCTCATGATGAATCTCTAATAATTAATAAATATATTTCTCAGAATTAGTAAAGGGGTTAAATTGCATGTATTTTTTTTATAGAGAATACCTCACAAGAGTCCCAACTGCTCCCGCCTGTAGCCAGTGAGACTATGGCATCCCCAATTGGGGTATGTTGTGAGGCTATTATTAAGCAACGTTTCAATTCTGAATGGTGGTCTTACACCAGGGCGATACTGAGAGTATCTTCCACCCTGGAACGTGCCGCAAATATAGTATATATTATTTTTATTAATTAATTGTGAAATAACACAAATTAATCAAATAAAATTTATTTGCGCACGCCGGGTTCGAACCCGCGAACTTCCGATTGGGAGTCAAGAGACTTACCACTCGACCATGGACGTCCGTCTAAAATGTATATAGTGATAAGAAGGCTGTAAAAACATTCCTCAATAATAATTATCAATGTTAGCATAAAACTATTTTGCAACATGGGTTCTATATATTTTAAGTAGCATGCTTTACTTCATGATTATGTACTGTTCCAAAAAATTATTAGGTACATCACATTATTGTAAAATCTCGTATAGGCGTATAATGTAGGTAGGTATATAAATAAATAAATTTCAAGAGTTTTTGAAACTCGGGCAAAATCCAGTAGCAATGCTAAGTATTTTATAAAATAGCAAATGATCAGTGCAGCCATTTGCAGAACCCGATGTATATACATAGACTTTAGGTATAACCGTAATGATATAGGTGACTACTTACATGCGTCCGAAAAATGACTAATTGCTACTACCGATTTATAATGAGTTATTTGCTAATGCTTTTGGCAATATAACCCTCTTAATGACTACTTCCGATTTGACTTCCCCAAATAACGACACCTTTTAACGATTAGTTCCGATTTACCTGTAAAAATAATGACTTGACCTTAAAATGGGGGTTGGAAACATGTCCGCTTTTTAAATTGTCAAAAAAATCTGTAACCTGGTTAATCATAGGAGACAAAATTTGTCCCAGCTCACATGGGTCTTATATAAATCATTGTATTTCCATTACTTGGTGAGAAATATGATATAAACGGTGTTATAAAGATAAAACTCCACGCTTTATACTCAAATCTGGAATTTATCCATAGATTTTTTGAATTTTTTTAAATATTAATTATTTGAAACATATTCGGTGTTACAATACTTACAACATAATATAATACAATATTTCAATCACTCTCCTTATAAAGCAGATGCTTGTGCTTAGGAGAGGACAACCATATATGTTTACATCTTTTTAAAATTCGAATACCATTACAAAAACTATTAGTAATTTTATAAGAAAATATAATGAAAGTAATAAAAACAGGTCAAGTCATAAATGATACAATACATGAAAATACAATCTTACTAACATTATAAACGTGAAAGTTTGTATGGATGTATGTATGTTTGTTACTCTTTCACGTCAAAACTACTGAATGGATTTTAATGAGACTTTATAATAATATAGCTCATACATCAGAATAAAATATAGGCTATTATTTATAGAGCTTGCTATTTTCGATAATATATTACAAATAATAATTTTATTGTTTAATTGAAAATGTCAAAATTCGAGAATGACATTTTGAAAAACAATGATTGCAAATTTCAATTTTAGAAAATATTTAAATTAGTGTTTTTACTTCAAGAACTCGCCTAATACTTTAAATCGAATCAAGAATTATAGATATTTTAAATAAATAGGTTAAGAATTTTGGTATAAAAATAGATGGGAAAAGAAATAATAAATAGGTCCCATACCTAGAAAAAGAAAATAGGCTCCTCGAAGTACTAATCCTGCGCAGACGAAGTCGCGGGAAGAAGCAAGTAAAAGTTATAAAACATAGGTAAGTTATCTAATAGGTAGAAAAATCTATTAATGTGCACTTCTATGAAACCAAAGTTGTACGAAATGTACTAAATTTGAGAATTTTTATTCACTATTTTTTAATGAAACGGCAAAAATATGAGGTGATAATATTTTTTTTTTTTTTTGAAATATATACCTAGGTACATATATTTACAAAAGAAAATCATAAGTCTTAAAAGCTAATTACAATCAAATAGTTTGTTAACGAATCTACCCAATTCAATTAAGAAAACATTTCTCGTGTTTGAATTGGGGAGGAGTGCCATTACAAAAGTAAGAGAAAAAATAAAAAAGAAGAAAAATTTTTAGGTAAGAAAATACATAAACTTATATAGGATGTTAACAAATATACATTGATAGTGGAATTGAGTATCATATCAGTTACTAAGTTGGATATACAGAAATAGATAAGTAAAAGTAAGAATATAGATGTAGTGAAATAAAATAATATTATTACATTTCAATTTATAGGTAGGTATTATATATTTTTAACAAAGGTGTTGGGTACATGGATTTGAATTCTAGCAGTTGAGTAGAGGAGCTGATGATGCTGTATAAGCAGTACATAATATTGAGTTGTGACAATAATCCTTTGGTAATAATAATAATGTTTATAATGCAATTGCCTAATATGTTTTTTTTTTAATAGTGTATGTTTTTTTTTTCCTTTTTTTTCGTTATCAGAAATATTAGAAAGAAAAATGGAATGTGAGCCGATTTTAAAACATTTTATGTTTGTATTAAAAAATAATATTTCAGATATTATGTATTTATTTTTAATCATAATATTTGAAACTATATTCTTTATCCTTTTGAAAACAGTTTTTAGATACATTCAGAAATATGTCATTTATTTAGATTTTATTGGAAGGCGGAAATAATCTGACCTTCTGACAGAATATGCACGAAATTTGAAGGGGTTGAGTAAAAGAGAACACTAATTATTTTCGCAAAGTCTTTACATCAAATTTCAACTTCTTACAAACAATAATGGTCTGTAAAGAAATCATTGACAAAATCTGCAAAAAGATGCATTTGTGGAAAAATCACCATTCTTTCGGGGCGGAATGTATCGCTTGGGGTCAAACTCTGATAGCCGTTTTCTCAGGCACCGAAAAGGGTGAAATTTTTGATACTTGCTAAAAATTATTTTCTGAGGAGGAATCACTTACAAAATCTCCAGATCCACATCCACAATTAGTGGTGTAAAAATGACTCATCGATCTTTTTAGGTTTACACCTAGAAAGGTAGCTTTAGGTAAACATAATGGTTATTATGCTGATTTTCAAAATATCCATCGCGTACAATTGACGTGACGCTACCTGTAATTAGTTCTTAGACTGAAGTATGCGAACAATGAAAGTAATTTTAATAAGTCACTTGTCAACACACCTTTGTCAAACAAGTCCCAACACAAACATTTTGTTTGGGTTTTAGCGTAATGGAGTAATGACATATTCAGGGTGGTTCTTCAAGGCAAATAGAAATAATTCTAATGTACCTGTGTCTAACACCTGACAACTTTCTTTCTGTAAACGTTAATTGGAAATTCCTAGCATGATATTCACTATTATAAATACTTAAACTATTAGTTTTCGTAGTGCAAAATATCTGTGTTCAGCCGTTTGAATTTAGGTTTATTAACTGCCATTTTCTTTTATATATTGGCTAGGTACTACCTGCAATAACTCATTTTCTCCCCCCCCCCCTACCTACTACTTCTTTGTGCCCCACAATATACTTACCTATACCCCTTGCCCCTCGACAACGGCTTCCGTGATACGCTATACTTCCGTTATACGCTTCGACTAGCGATCCGGAGGTCACGGATCAAATCCCGGCGGGTAGTAAATTTTATTTGATTGATTTGTATTATTTCACAATTTAATCAATTAAAACTAATGTAAGGTATATTTGCGGCACGTAGAGTGGGAGATATTCACAGAATCGCCCGGGTGTAAGACCACCATTCAGAATTGAAGCGTTGCTTGAAATGGCTTTCGCCGTGTAATGTGAATAGATCTGAATAGCCAGGCATCTCCCCACCTTCCTCTCCCCATCTGCTTCCCCAACCCACTACCTTCAGTCTCATAACATAACCCCATTAAGCTATGCCATAGTTTCACTGGTTCCAGCCGATTATTCCCATTTTTTTAACCTCCTTAAATTGGAAATGGCGTAGTCATTATGCGTTAATGAAAAAATAGATTTAAATGAAAATAAATTCTGTAATTTTTTTTTATATACATGAAGGCTCTGAGGAAAATAATTTCACTGTGTCATCTTTGGAAATGCTTTGTGCATATCCTTTTTGAGTAAAAGAAGAGGAGTACTGTGTTGTTAGTATGTCAAGGACGGACTAATGAATCCATCCCTCCCACTGCGGTATATGACATTGGGTTAAGAGAGTCCGTCTGGAGAGATTAAAGAGTCTCCCTCAACCCGGCTGCCCGTCAGCCATACAGCTTGTGGGCAAATGCATCCGCCACCAGGACCTGGACAAACCTGATGATAGCCAACCACTTGGGGTGACCTACGTCAGAGGTGACGGTTGACGGCCGGCGGAGTCCAGCGGTAGGGCGTTAGACTCCCATTCCGAAGGCCGCGGGATCAAACCCGGCGTGCGCAAATAAATTTTATTTAATTGATTTGTGTTATATCACAATTAATTATTTAAAAATAATATATAGTATATTTGCGGCACGTTCCAGAGTGGAAGATACTCGTAGTATCGCCCTGGTGTAAGACCACCATTCAGAATTGAAATGTTGCTTGAAATGGCTTTAGCCGTATTTAGTGACAAGATCTGAATAGCCAGGTACTTCCCCACCTTCCTCTTCCTCGTCTCCTTCTCTTCCCCACTTACCTTCAGACTCATAACATACCCCAATTGGGGATGCAATAGTCTCACTGGCTCCAGACGGGAGCAGTTGGGACTCTTGTGAGGTATTCACTATAAAAAAAGTAAATAAAAAAAATAAACAAAATTTAAAAAAGAGGTGGTGGTTATAAATTTAATGGTACCTGCCATAAAGCCTCCCAAATTAAAATCTGCTAAATATTGCTTCCTGACCCCACTTTACCAAAGCAAATAATCTTACCTTTTCTAAAAGATTCATTCAAACTCATTCAGTAATATTTTAATAAATACCTCCATTCTCATATAATATCTGTTGTACAATTGGATGTAGATACAGTGGGCTTCAGCTCGTGGGTACAGGAATATGTAGTTTACGGGGTCACTGTGCCGCGGCGAGATCAGGTTACGATTGGCGCATTTCGGAGAGTGATGTTGCAATGTCATCTTTTCTGTAGCCTTGATGTCTTGATGACGCACGGCGAGACATGCTCCGAAACGTCGATGGAGGCTTTATGCATCCGGATTCTATTATAGCACAAAACTGAAGGTATTTACGGAACTGGTCGAAAGACTAACTAATAGTATGGAGAGAGGAAGGATCGTCAAACACACAAACTCTTTGCCTCGTTCTCATTCGTACATCGTCTCATATACACTCTTCTATTAATATTCTGACTCTTGATATGGCCCGACTCAAGGGTCTGATTCACTTGATTGTGCAATGTCTTCCTCGGGCGTCCCCGACTTCTTCTACCATTCACAATTGCGTCATATATTCTCCTCACAGTCCTTTCTTCGTCCATTTGCTCTACATGCCTACAACATCTTGGGGTCGCTATCTTGATCTTAGGCCTCAGGGATCTCATTTCAATAGCATTCAATTTTCATCCTTTCTCTGTCAGTTCCATGCCTCACTGCTATACATCAGGGTAGGTACAATAACACTACACTACACTACAATTCAGGGCCAATGTCATCTCTAAGGATACTGTATGGAGGGTATTTTTATGAAAGGAAGTAGAGGAAATTCTGGGAAGGAAAAGGTATAAGGTGTTGGTAGGAATCTGGGTGTCAATGTGTTCTGGAGTGACGGATGTATGAATCCATCATTCCCACTGCCGTGCAAGGTGATGGGTCGAGAGAGTCCTGATGGAGAGGTCAAAAGGTATCCCTCAGCCATTCTCTCCCGATATTGCCTGCCACACAGTTGGTGGCCAGACACATTCGCTGCCAAAACCTCAACCCATGAAACAGAGCACCCCTGCTAAGTCACCAACCGTTGTGAACCACTTGAGGTGATCGTGGAAGCGTAGGTTATCGGTAGCCATAACAGCTTCCCAAATTGAAAAGTAATATTGCACATACAGGATGTTAAAGGACGTAATAATAATAATAATAATTGGATAATTTGTAGAGCGCCGTTTTTGTGAGAAATCACCTCAAGGGCGCTGTACTAGGACGTAGGTACTTAACTTACTTTAACCAGTGATTCCTGATATAATTAGGAGTAAAAAATAAAGGTAAATGAAATTATGGTCTACAGCAAGGGTGGCCAACCCGCGGCCCGCGGGCCGCATGCGGCCCGCTGGGCCTCTACTTGTGGCCCGCGGAGCATATGATGTCTTTTAGTGTATATAAAACCACCAAAAGAACATTCCATAGTGCGTAGTTCGTATCATATAAATATCATATATGGGAAAGTATCTCAGTACATAAATTGAATTATTTTTTCGTGGAATTTAAAATAAAGTAATTATGCTTGATATGCAATAATTCTGTTTCTGACTTAAAAGAGTATAACATTAAACGACATTATGAGGGTAAACATGCAAATAAATTTGAAAGTACGAAGGACAATTTTGACAAGACCAAGTAAATGATTAAAAAGAAAACGTTCTGCACAACGTCGGATATTTACCAGAGCGGCTCAAGAGTCAGCATGCTATGTAAAAGCTAGTTATGCAGTAGCCACGATACAAGTAAAAAAATCGAAGCCATATTTAGATTGTGAAATGGTTTAATAATTTTTGGAGAGTTTCGTTGAAATTCTGTGCCCAGAAAAAAAAGGATTTCTCAAAAGTAAGCGTGTCTCGTCAAACTATTACTAGGCGTGTCGACGACTTGGAAACCACATTGAAGATAATTTGAAAAATTGAGCATCCAAGTTCATATTTTATGCTCTAGCATTGGATGAAAGCACAAAACAACAGATACCGTCCAAGTGGCTATTTTTAATGGGTGTGTTGATGTCCATCATAACAAAATAGAAGAATTAGTGGCACTGTATCCACATAAAGATACTACTTGCTCACGAGATTTGTTAGGAGCTGTTACAAAGACATTGAATCGCTTTTCGTTACAACTCAACAACCTATCTTAACAACAGATGGTGCTTCAGCATTGGTTGGGAAACACAAAGGTTTGGTAAAATTGATTGAAAATGAGGCCTGCAAAGTTGGTAATAAGTCGAAAATGTTGAATCAGCTTCAGTTCCAAGAGTTTCTCAAGTCTTTGGATTCACAGTATAGTGACTTACATAATTTTATGTAGAAATAAGATGGCTGACCCGTGCCAAAATGTTGAAAAGAGTGTTTGATTTGAAGGAAGAAATGCATCATTTTTTTTAAAGCAAGTCAAAAAGTATCCCAGAATTTGAAGACAAGGAGTGGGTTAGTGACTTTGCATTTCTGGTCGATAAGGATACGTATGTTGTTAATACTAGTCTACAAGGGAAAGATCAACTAATTAATAACATGTATGATCTTATTTCCGCATTCCAAATGAAACTAGGGCTTCGGGAACAACAGTTAAGGACAAAAATCTTCACTCACTTTCCTACATTGTTATTGCAGCCAGACGACACATAAATGGCGGCGGATAAATAAGCTTCGTTGATATCCGACTTGAACGTGGAATTTGAAAACTGACTTCAAGATTTTAAAATACGAGTGCATCGTGTGATTTTTGCTGCAATTTTACAAATGGAACATTGTGAAATGTGTTGTGATGCACAGTTAAAGGAGAAATTCAACCACGTTGGTTTAGAAGAGTTTTAAAAAACATATTTTGACAAGGAGAAATATCCCGCATTTCGCTATTTGGAAACAACACGTGTGAACAGCTTTGTAGTGGAATGAAACACATTAAATCTCAAATGAGAACACAAATCACTAATGAGCACTTGGAAAACTGTTTGCGTGTAGCAACAACATCAATCAAAATTGATGCACTTAGTTCTGACAAACAAAATCAGACATCTCACTAAAATTTATTATATTTTGTCAATTTTTTATTATTATTTTTGGTATTGCCTAACACTAATAAATATGTTTGATTCTCATTTTTGTTATATCTTCTTAAAAAAACAATATATTTCTTGTTGGCTTGGAATAATAAAAGAAATTTTTTTGTACGGCCCGGTAGGAAATCTCATTTTTAAAATCTGGCCCGGCTGCTGAAAAGGTTGGCCACCCATGGTCTACAGTGACCTTTTTAAAGTTTTATTAAAAAAAAATCTTCAAAACCAAAAAACCAAAAATACCAAAAAATAATCTTCTCGATTTCATCACTGGTCACTCAGCCGAGTACTCGCCCAACCTCTCCCTACCCTGCCTGTCCAATACCTATTATTTTTTATGTTTTAGGTTAAAAAAAAATATATTAAAAAAGCCACCGGAGACCAAAATTTCACAAAATTTTTGACTCCATATAATGTCAAGACTCATTGGAAAGTAAGTCAAGGACATCCCTTAACACCCTGTATAAGCCTTTAATGTTAATCCTAAAAAAATTCCATTTTATTTTATTAACTAAGCCATAGTACGTAGTGCCAATTTATTAATTTTAGGGTTATTATGCCGTATTGCACATCCTCCTTCTTCAGCAAACCTTTTGGACAGAGTTACAGTGGCTAACATCAGGACAAATGAGTATAGATTGTGGAGAAATGTGTGTTTAATGTGTACATAGAAGTGATACCATGTGGCAAACGCTAATCCTCTCAGGGCCGGTGTTTCATTATAATAACTTGTGAAATTATTGTGGTTTTCGGCGTTTAGTTTTGGTCTAACCGTCTAGTCTAGACGTCGCTATTGATATCTCAAAAAAAATCCTTACAGGAAAAAATATTTTTCTACCGTAGAAAAAAAAGCATGTGTGACTCATCCAAAATATGGTCAAAAGACAAACTTGCCTAATAATATTGATGCGTCATTGTTAAAATATACCCTTAAAATAAGATGTACTGATTAGTCTATTAGTAATTTATATTTAGCAAAGGATTTTAACCAGCAATTTTTGAGCTTATTTGTAGTTAAAAAAGGTATACGTCATTTTACGGGCCGATGATATCATATTTTTTTCTAATAATTTTTTTTTTCAATCACACGTCGCCACTGACCATACTGCTAAACGTCGTGAAGGGATCGTGTGATATGCGCGCTGTTTCGTGTTTAAACGTGCTGCTGGAACGAGACGGATTGCTTATCACGTAACCCGTTAGGCTTTAACCGACTACACAGTGTGATGAAAAAATATTTTTATTGTTTTTAATTGAAAAAAAAAACTATTATCGGATAGCAAAACGTATCTACATTTTTTATTCCAAATATGCTCAGGGAGCAGAGCACAGAGAAATCGATAACTTTACATTATCCGATCGATAAGCGTAACTTCCGACGATTTTATATCGATATACCGAGCACGGTTTAATTTTTGACAGCCAAAAACGATATTGATAGGGAATAAATAATAAATTGATATACGCTGGCAATATTGGCGGATCGGTCTACGAATCCATAATCACAATCAATTAGTAAAAATGTTAATAAAATAACAATGTTGAATTGAAATCCTAACCTAAATATGCATTGGCAGTTCGAATACACTTTTTGACACTATATATATATATATATATATATATATATATATACCAAACGCGTGCCCAACATATGTACACAGTCGACATTTGTCACATGAGAACGGGACGCTTCTACGACTCCTTCTTGTGTTCAACAGCTAGGCTGTGGAACGATTCGCCGGCCTCTGTGTTTCCTCCTTCCTATAACATGGGTCTCTTCAAGACCCACGTTCACTCCTTCCTCTCCTCAAAAAGACCCTCCTCACAGCATCTTCAAAGATGACATAGGCCCTGAGGGAAATTATTTTCCTCAGAGCCTCCTGTGTGGAGTTAATGTAAAAAAAAAACGGGAGTTAAAGATTAATGAGGTCTTTAGACATATTTCAACCATTTTCATTTCTCAAAGATCCAACGAAATAAATCGATTGTATCTTAGATGATGGCTGGCTTAGTCCAGGGGTAAGGCTTTGAACTCCCATACCGAAGGTCGCAAATTTTATTTGATTAATTTGTATTATTTCACAATTAATTCATTAAAAATAATACATAGTATTTTTTTTCGGCACGTTCCAGAGTGGAAGATACTCTCAGTATCGCCCTGGTGTAAGACCACCATTTAGAATTGAAACGTTGCTTAATAATGACTTTAGCCGAGTTTAATGACTAGATATGAATAGCCAGGTACTTCCCCACCTTCCTATTCCAAATCTCCTTCTCTTCCCCACTTACCTTAAGCCTCACAACATACCCCATTACGGATGCCATAGTCTCACTGGCTCCAGACGGGAGCAGTTGGGACTCTTGTAAGGTATTCACAAAAAAAAGTATTATTTGAGTCTATAGATAGCGTATACGATTTCTTTCATTTATAAGAGCTTCGTTAGACAAATCCGTTCGTTAAATGAGCCAATAATTCTTTAAAATGAATAAAAATAAAAAAAATCTGTTAACAATAGTAGAACGTGCTCGAAAATGTTGATAACTGACCGTAGATATCGGATTTGGTCAACATCTTATTGATATCTGATTTTATCGATTGTCCATCCTAGATCTTCAGGAATCGCTGGTTAAAATCATTCGGCTACGTGTTGTTACACCCTCAATATAATATTAATGTATTTATATATAAAAACTATAACAACAACTGAATAAAGGTTAGGACAGACATTGTCTAACTTCTTGAAGAAATAACTTATAAAAAAAAAAAAATTACCGATACGCTGGTGGTCGATATCTATATCTATATTATAAAAAAATTGCAGTAATGTCAAAATCCAGAGAGGATATTGGGGAATTAGTTTATACGGAACAAAAGCCGCCCGATTTCCCCTTAAAGCTCGGAATTCTGATTTTCCACAGATTTATAACACATGTCCCTTGAACACTTTAAAAATAAATTCTAAAAAAAATATGTCATATTATTTTTGAAAATAATCTCTAAATACTGTCGAGCCGAAACGGTAATCACATGAAATTTCCTCGATAGAAAAAAATCGCAAATTATGCTTCAAACCAAAAATTAAAAAAAAAACACAATACGGTTCTGTTATTAAACACACCCCGGGTTTGAAAAAAATCACGGTGTCTCTTTACTCATCACAGTGTGTTGTCGATCGATTTTTCATCTATTTTAAGCGAGTCGTGATTTATTAAACATTTTCCCAATTTTCGCTTGAGTATTATCGTTTTTAATATTAGCTAGATTCGTACTATCGTATCTCTGCTTCTTCTTCTTTTTGAGCGGGTACTACCGAGCCTTAATAATAATTATTGGATGCACTAAGTGCTCATGTATAAGTAAGTAGGTACTTACGCGCGGCATAAAAACCTAGAAAACATGAAAAAGTATCTAATTGCGAGTAACCATTATGACATTCAGCTACCATGTGTTTTCCACATAAGGAACTTAGAAAATGCATACAACAACCAACTACTTGTTCAGTGTACGTGATGGAAAAAGCTTTAAAATATGACTTAATTCACACGAAATTCTTTACCTGGAATCAAGCAAAACAAACCACCACGACAAAAAGATTAAGTAATTACTCGTCGTTGTAGGTTATAGTGCATATTTCAGAAGGATATTTTGTGTAGGTGCCTCATGACTGGTCGGGCTTGTAATGTGATCGGTGTGGTTCTATAGGAAGTGTGCTGAAGAGGTGGGGAGGAGAAATGCGAAGACAGTTTTGGTATTGTCGTTGTCTACGTGAATTCGGCAGGAGAAATGGGATAGTATTTTATTATAATTAATATTTTAATTTTATGTATGATTTTATTTTTTTATTGTTATTTAAAGTCCCTTCGGAAAAAGAGGAAGATTTTTTTTTTATTTCGTATTATTATGATCTAATTTTGTAAATACAACAAAATACGTAGGTATTTAAAAAAATATTAATATGAAACAAATACAATTTTTTGTATTTTATTTTGTTTATAGTTGAATAAAACATGTTAATACGGGTAGGTCCTTATTTAAAATTTTCTACTATACAATTCAAATGAAAATGAAGACTTTTCTATATCCGGAAGCACAGTTTTAAGTTAAAACCTATCGATAAATTACTGTTAAATAAATTTCAGTTTGAAACAATTAAATTATTCAATTTTTTTTTAATATTGCTTTTTGACATTATTTGAGTATTTTATTTATATTTTTTTTAAAGTCTATTTTATCATTCTTTTCAAATTTTGTTTTGATTTTCATTTGGGTTTATACATGTTTTTTTTTAGTTTTTAAATATTGTTTGGTTTTTGCATTTACATTTACTTATTTTATTACAATGTAATTTAGCTTAAAGGTATACGTCTGAGATGATACGGTTATGAGCCTAATATAGTTGTGAGAATTCTAATAATTATTGTAATATGAAATTTATTTGAAATAATGATATATGTGTATAATGTTTTTAACTCGCCAAAATGATTAAAGAAGAATTATCCTAAAATAAACAACATATTCTTTGTAAACATGTTTTTTTTTCTCTTTAAGTAGGTAAGTATACTACCGTCATAAGCAAAAAGGCAGTTGGAGATTTTAAATTAGTTTCTGATATACCTAAGAGACCTTTCATGCTTATCAACCTAATGTAATCGTAATAAAAATACGTTAGGATGTGACCAATGAAAATTTCTAGCCGTCTTTTTGCTAATGGTGACAGTATAACTATCTTGATGGTATAATAAAACAAATTTAAAACGTTTCTTACTTTTAATTCAAAATGATTAAAATTAAAACAATTTAAAATTAAAAGTGGAAAAAGTTTTAAATTTGTTTTATTATACTATTATAATGGAATTCCACCACGAATTATCGGTTACAAAAATAGAAATATAACACTATTGGTTTTATGAAAATTATTTTATGTTAATCCAAAAAAATGTCACAAAAAATGATAAATTTAAAAAATATATATTTTAAGACACTTCTACAATTTATTTCATGAAAAAAATCTGTTTTTTGGCACTAATTTAACTTACCAAAAATATATTTCCGAACAGCAGACATTTTATCAAAAACCCAAAAGTACGAAATCGAAAAAAGGCGGGTCAATTTCATAACAATATTAAAAGTAATATTTATTAATTAATATAATTTTCTCGTTTTTCTTTCTATTCTTTCTCTATACTTTATATTTCTTACTAATTACTATTCTGTTATATTACTAGTAGCATATCTAAAATCAATGAATTATAATCTCCGTACCTACCTATTAATAAATATTCGATTCGACTTCCTTCGAGCACCACAGCGCCAAAGCCTTACCAAGTTAATGTCCAAACAATGTACAGAACGGAATAGCAACAGGCCGACACTGATTTCCTATTTCCATCCTACCACGGCTCAGTCACCTCTGATCGCTCGCCGGCAGCGATACGGCTATACTCGGCAAACAAACCCGACACTAGCTATATTACCGTGTCGCACCACGGAAGCGAAAACAAACATAGCTTCCGCAACAATTCTCAAATAAATCATTCCAAAATTAAAAAAAAAAAAAAACAACAAATTTATCTCATTCTTGTGTTTTTGAATAGTGTTCCAAATTTTAAAAACAGTGAATCAGAAAAACAATACTAGTTCTTATTTTAAACAGTCCGTTATATTTGTGTTTTTTGAAAGTGGAACATAATTTGGATTACT
Organism: Limnephilus auricula; assembly: GCA_951813805.1. Taxonomy (NCBI): domain Eukaryota; kingdom Metazoa; phylum Arthropoda; class Insecta; order Trichoptera; family Limnephilidae; genus Limnephilus; species Limnephilus auricula. Next base: position 415,650 of record OX638410.1, read on the forward strand.
TTTAAGTACCTACGTGAACTGGGCTCTTCTGTGTTTGAATATATTTTTTTTAAACAAACGTTGTTTTTTTAAAGTCGATTGTGCGCGTGTGAACTATGGTTAATTAGTGAAAACATTGATCTGTGTGTCGTGAAACTGAACCTAAACGCGAATAAAACGACCATTATGCAAATCTAGTGAGAAAATTGACAAGGGCATTATAAAACGCTGAGAAAAAACAACGTTAAACAATAATAAAAAATAAATAAAATTGTGTTAAAATTTATAATCAATCTAATTTTGTAAATATTTAAAAAAAAAGTTTTTAATTTAATTTTTTTTTTTTTTTAAATAATGTGGACATTAAGTTTTGAATTGTGTCAAGCAAGGTAGTGGCGGAGAAATGTACATAGTGTACACCTAGCGTAGAGTATAGTGCAGTGTGCCGACTGTACTCGACAAGTATCACGCTGACCCAGATAGCAAGAGAGAGCTACTCTCTTCCGAATACCCTCAATTTACTTGTAGCGACTCTTCTCTCTCTTGTCTCTGTTTCTCTTCAAGTTTACCATAAGACTTCCCGCCCTCCCCTTCCTCCCACTCACCCCTTTCCTTCTGAGACACCCCTGCTTCGCTGAAGCCCAACACCATAACACATTCTTTCTGTGAGTACTATTTTAAATCTGTTATAATATAATTATTTCTGTACTAAATTCTAAGTAAATATACTAACACTTCACATCTTCTGGGCTTCGGATACTTTATCATTAAAATTAAAGCATTTAAATTAAATCATGACTTATTTAATCTTTAAACATAACTAACATTTTCTTTTACACATAACATATAATTTCTACATAAAACAAACTCTTTTTTACTGAATTTTCATGATCTAAAATCAGATATTATTATCTTCACTAAATTTGTAATGTAATTTAAACGAAATAAGACATTATTCTTCTAGAAAAGTGGACGTTTATTAAAATTCGTGCTCATTTTGACAATTAATTTGCTTTGTGCTTATTTTCATAACATACATAACTGCTTCATTTCTATATAAAACAAACTATTTTTTTACCTGATTTTCATGATATTAAAACCGGATCTTTACTAAAACGTTGAAATCAGATTTTTATTTTCTAATTTAAACGAAATAACAGATTATTCTTCTAGAAAAGTGGACGGTGTTTTTTAAAATATGTGCTATATTCTAGAAAATATTATAATTTTTAATGATATTATTAAATGCTCCGTACATCGTACCGTATCTGGTTCAAAACCGAATTTGAATACGCCAATATTGCCGGATACGATTATTTAGCCTACTTTTGAGCTCTCATTTCGTTCCGCGAGATGTCGCTTTATGTAGACGAAATGGCATCAGTTTCAAGAACATAGCAAATTCACCAATGAAACAATTTTATGGTTTTTATATAACACTCATTGAAAACTTTAAAACTTAAACTTGAAGAGTAAATATTGTAAAATATAAAATTATTAGCTTTCAAAGATTCTATAAAATCAACGATATCATAGGAAAGGAATATACTACAGCAGATGACCTAATTTAGTACTATAATCGTACATCAATAAGTCATCTTACCATATTCATCATAGTTCTGAGACTAGAATTGTTTTATTTGAGTCAAGTTGTCAAAACGTCTCGTTTTAAATAATGGTCCATTTCACTCTGTTCCGGTAAAAAACGGAAGATTTTTTTAAAAGTGCTTTTCAAACATAGCAACACCGTAATAAAATAAGACGGTGCGACGATGTTTCGTTCCGGTTGTGAGATTTATGTGAAATTTCTCGTGATCGTTTGAACACGTTCAGTTGACATTGTTTTGGGGTCACTGCAAAGCAAACGTCTACTGTGACCATACTGTGCGGAAACGAGAACACTGATATTTAAAAAAATATAACACCTTCTTTATAATTCTAATTCTACTTGGAACATTTTGGATTGTAAGTCAATATGTTATTTAGATTTAGAACGATGACATTTGAAAAAATAATATTTAAAATTTAGAGCACCGAAATTTGAAAAAAAAACGGAATACTTACACAATATTATACATTTTTGAATCCATTTATTTAAGAACACTGACATTTAAAAAAATCTTCTTATTCGAACCGAGAGTTATTGAATATATTTAAAACAATAATTCTGTTAGGGAGAACTTTGTAAATTTTTAAGCCAATATATTTAGAACACTGATATTTAAAAAATATATGTTTTCTAGTTAGAACTGAGTGCGACTCGATATATTTAGAACACTGATTGGTATTTAAACAATAATTCTGTCAGGGAGAACTTTGTACATTTTTAAGCCAATATATTTAGAACACTGATATTTAAAAAATATATGTTTTCTAGTTAGAACTGAGTGCGACTCGATATATTTAGAACACTGATTGGTATTTAAACAATAATTCTGTCAGGGAGAACTTTGTAAATTTTTAAGCCAATATATTTAGAACACTGATATTTAAAAAATATATGTTTTCTAGTTAGAACTGAGTGCGACTCGATATATTTAGAACACTGATTGGTATTTAAACAATAATTCTGTCAGGGAGAACTTTGTACATTTTTAAGCCAATATATTTAGAACACTGATATTTAAAAAATATATGTTTTCTAGTTAGAACTGAGTGCGACTCGATATATTTAGAACACTGATTGGTATTTAAACAATAATTCTGTCAGGGAGAACTTTGTACATTTTTAAGTCAATGTATTTAGAACACTGACATTTAAAAAAAAATCTAGTTAGAACTGAGTGCGACTCAAAATATTTAGAACACAGATATTTTTATTGGGTGGCGATTTGATTTACTATATTTAAAACACATTTATTTAAAAAAACAAAAGCTTTCATTTAAATCTAATAACACTAGCTTTATTTAAATAGCAATATTATATAATTTTGTATTAATTTTTAGTTTTTACTATAACAATTACTTGTGCGATGGTTTAATTGAACGGTTTTATAGTGTGGGTCACAGCTTTCGGCTCGTTGAAATCACTAGACAGTTATTTTACGATAAGTATAAAAAATTCATTCGTGAACGTTAAGATCATAAACGGCGATATTTCTTAGTAGGGACTTGAAAAGGCGGACAAGCAGTAAACCCGAATAATCGACATGTGTGGGCAACCTACTGTAATATGTTTTTCACACATTAATTTTAAATAGATGACTAAATGGCCGGTGTTTTTAAATGTATTATTTATTAATATTACTATAATGCGAAGTTCCAATAAAGTAGATAAAAAAATTCAGTTTACATTAAAGTTGAAAATATATACTTTCAATTACCAAAAAAAATTACTTACCTATTTGAGAATTAGTTTTTTTTTTATTCTCTGGTCAAATAAATCTGTTATCTTTATCTTATCTTTGAAAAAATGTTATTATAATTCATCTGCACTAAAATTAAATCAACCAATTTAGTAGCGCTATTACGTATAACTACATATTATTTTTCTTAATCCTGTTTTACTGTGAAACTGTTTCTCTTAGCCATTTGAACCCTAACTATCAATTCTCTTAACTTTTCCCATTTGTACTTAACTTTTTTTTAGGTTGTTAAGTTGGTTCTCTCACTTCTTCGACCTACTTACTTCACTGTGTATATATTAGTTTTCTTAACACTGTAATAGCGCGAAACTGTTTCTCTTAACTATTTGAACCCTTACTTCTCTTAACTTTTCCAAGTTATAAAATACATATTTTGCTTCCCGACCTACTTAACTCTTTATTTTTTGTAAGAGTTAAGTTGGTTCTCTCAATTCTTCGACTTATATATATTTAGAACATGGTTTTCTTAACTCTCGAATGTTTTTTTTAACACTTTTATCCTTTTCATTGGTTATCTTAAGTCTTCGCTTTAAATATGTAAATATTAGATTACTTCTCTTAACACCTAACGTATCTCTAATCACTTTGTATAACGTGAACCTCATTCTCTTAACCCGTCGAGCCCTATCTATCGTATATCTTTACTTTTCACTTTATATTTGGTACGTGAAGATATTAATTGTCTTAACTCTTGTGTCACATGAAACTGGTTCTCCTAACCATTCGAAACCTTCATTTTGTTTATCATTACCTTTCACTTTATATTTGGCATGCAGGTATATTAGCTGTCTTAACTCTTAAATCATGTGAATCTGGTTCTCTTAACTCTTCGAACCTTTTATATTGTCTATCTTTACATTTCACTATATATTGGTATGCAGATATTTTAGTTATCTTAACTGTTGAATCACGTGAATCTGGTTCTCTTAACCCTTCGAACCCTCACCACCGGTTCTCTTAACCCTAAACCACATAATGCGCCACCCTTGTTTCGTGCGACCTGCGAACGAACTCTATATTATGTGAAATGTGATTGCAGTTGGAACATCAGTTGGAACATTTAAATGGAACAATAAGGACAATATAATGATATGGATAATTTAATTAAAAGGTATGTCAAATTTATTATTTGATCTCCTCTTCCTAACATACTGTTATTTTCTGTAACTATATTATCTATTTAATGTTCTTTGTGTTTACTTTTAAAAAATAATGTGTTTTCCTTAAATAATTATCTAGGTACAAATAATTTTTTGCGTTCGATAGCAATTCATTGATTTTTACACAATTTTGTTACTTGACATTCGTCAAACTAGAGGTAGATAGAAACCTTTGTTGGAATGAACAAATATTCATGCTAGGATGAAAGTAAGTAAGATTGAAAAAACGACGTTATTGTTGTTGTTGTAGCTGAAAAAAATATCATTTTTAGCTACAACAACATCAGTAACGTCGTTTTTTCAATCTTAGCACTCTAGCTCACTGAAAACTCACGGACCGCCACTGGTAAGTAGGTACCTAATCTTATTTTTTTTTACAATAGCTCCACTTAGGAGGCCCACAGGAAAGTAATTTCCCTCACGGCTTATGTCATCTTACGCGAAGATGGGTGGCGGGGCCTTTTTAAAGAAATGAAGGGGGAGGAAGTTCTATTAATGAAAAACGTATGAGGGGTGGGTAGAAATCTGAGGGTCAGTGTGTCCAGAAGTGATGGACGTATGAATCCATCCCTCCCACTGCCGCGCAAAGCGATATTCCGAGAGAGTAAAAAACCTCTCCCTCAACCATTCTCTCCCGATCTGGTCTGCCACGCAGTCGGTGGGCAGATATATCCATGTTGGTTATCCAATAAATGATTACCAAAGCGGTGGTACACATAGCAGCCTCAAAGATTATTGATCGAAGATTGAATCATTACCAGAAATATACTATTCTACCTCCTTGAAAGTCGTCACTGAGAGTGAATAATTATATATATGCCTAATTCATTAGAGTATATTTTAAAGCTCGGTAATTTATGTTAAACTGAAACCCCATTCCGTGTCAGAGCATGCATATGAAGCAATCCATTGTTTTCCTTCGATTTATACCACTAATCACACAGTATGCTGGGAAATACAAACCTACATCAATATAATATAATCTCCGTTCTGATAAATAACTAAATTGGTTGATCAAATTAGAGTTAGATAGGTATGGCGAACGCCAATCTTTATTGCCGACCTGAAGTTGATACAGAAATCTTCGCAATAGGCGAGTTTAACGTCCGATAAGCGGTATGCCTCCCGCCCACGCCTTTCTCTGTCGCACATATGTTTTAAGCATCTCTTTCGCTTATGGTCATTGTAAAATCAGTAATGTGACTGTATCTGCCCGAGAATGGATCGTATCAAGTTCAGGTCGGAATTTAAGTTAGGCGCGTGCTGCACGGGGATTTTTTTTTTTTGTAAAATACGATAATTTTATTCGTAAAAATGGTTAAGAACAGGACTGAAGTTTTAACGAACAAATTAACAGGGTTTCAATGTTTATTGACGGGAAAATGTAAGAATAATTTGTTGGTATACGTTGGTATATTTACGAATTATTTAGTATTTACGAATAAAATGATCGTATTTTAGAATAACATTTTTCTCCATGTGCATATACTTTTAATGTTAATAGTTTTTAATTGAAAACATAAGGGTAAATAACTGTCATAGATGGCGTTCATTTATTATTTTATGAAAAAACAAGTAATGCTTGCGCTTTTATCTACGCAATATGAATACGGAGAAATAATTTTGTCCATATAAAAACTCAAATCGTTCAAGAAAGGCTAGCAAATACAATATTATACCGGTGATTCAATCCAATATTGAATTTGTAAGACTTAATTGAAAGATTTGAGTTTGTTTATGGACACAACTATATATGTATTCATATTGCATTTTATGTAAGGGCGCAAATAAATAATTTATCTTAATATAATGCTTTAGCATACCCTGCAAAAAAGTGTTTTTCTAAAATAATGTATTTTTCGTCATCTAAGAATACTTTTAAGTATACAATGTGGCCTTATTAAATCCATTTGGGTCACGTATTATATATAGTTGCTATCTGTCACTAAATTTCACATCATAATAAAACGCAAAGTTTTCTCTTTGCATTTAAAAGTTTACATAGACACTCTTCTACAATTTGAAAAAATCTGTAAAATGAAATATTTGGAAAACCTTGACGAGGTGAACTTTACTATTTGGCGGTTTTCTGTTTTACAGATTAAAAAATAAAAATATATGGGAGTGTCTATTGTAAACTTTTAAATGCAAAGAGAAAGCTTGGCTTTGTGTCTTTCTAAATCTGTTTATATTATATGTCTAATCATAATAGAAATTGAGATATAACGAGTTTTATGAGGACGTGTCATTTGGTGACAGATATAGCACTACGTGACCAGAATGGAAGTGGCACCAATAATTGTTATAATTATAGAAGGTAGATACCTATATAATGCGGTAAGGAAGCCGTCATAGATACTGATTTTTATAGTCTTGCAAATTAATATGTCGGTAAAGAAGTTTAAATATCAATAAAGTTATTGAGGAAATTTGAAATTTTAAAACAATATTTCTAATAACACCAACAAAATGTTTAATTGAACGGTTGATTTCCATAAAAATATTGTTATTAGCAAATTATATTATCTGTCTATAGTAGGATTTGCAATTCTGCATCTTTCAAATCCCGCAAATCCCGCAATCCCACATCCCGCAATCCGTCATTTCGCAATCCCACATCCCGCAATCCCATGGGATTTCAGTAATATTTGATCTCGCGTTTTTGTCAGATTTCGTGTGCGGGATTTGCGGGATTGTGGGATTAAAGTGAAAAAAAATTACACCATAAACGTGTTGTTTATATATATAAACGGTGGTCAAACTTTAACAATAAAAGAGGAACTGAACTAGATCCTATGAAGAGAGGATAGAGCCGCATCTCAAGCTCGCAAACGTCAATACGGAATCGATTTTGAAAAAAGAGATGGTTCTTTTTGATGACCGAGTTAATAGATGGAGATACCTTCAGTTAGCACACACCTTCTCGATAACAATTGCCCCAACTTCTGTGGAAGCAGAGATAGCGTTTTCAATATTATTTCATAATACTTTCAACACTCAAGCAATTTCCCACTTGTTTTATACTTATATTTTTTCCTAATTATATTGTCGTTTTTTTGTATTTACATGTCAAATTATTGTAATTCCCAATTCTATATGAGTATTGTATTAAAAATCGTTATCGGCGTTAATAAATAAATATTACTAGTATCAAAGACAACCGATCAACCGATTTTTAACTGTCTTAATTTTATTCAAAAGTCTTCTGAAAATAATTATTACGTAGCTTTTTTAATGTATTTTTATAATCTTTCTAGTACCAAAGATAATTAATGATTACAAATAATTAGGCATTAGCTATTACTTCAATTTAATACCCCTTTGTTAATCCGGAAAGCGGATTTTTAAAATCTATCCTGCAATCCCACGGGATTTGCAAATCTAATCTGATTCCTATCAGATTCCACTTACAAATGTCCATATATTTGCTCATACAGAGTCCATTTCATTTCCATTAAATACGACTTCGACTATTGGAAAGCCAAAATATTTATTATACGAACCATTGTGTTTTACACCTCTTTGCACTAACCCTACGCCTATTTAGTGGTGAAAAAATGATGACTTAAATTTTGTTCACTGGAAAGATATAAAATTATCAAATAATTTTCTGCGTGAAATCATCATCACCTCATTTATAGATGCCATGCAAAATTAATAATGAGGTCATTGATTTTTTTGAGCAGAAATAATTTACAGTTTTAACCTAACAACGATTAGCAATGAGTTAGGTAGGTCAAAGGTAAAATATTCCTCTGATTTGGACATATTGCGCTATTGTGCTGGGGCACATGTCATATTCCCTTAGCAGTTTAACAACACAATGGTTCTGAGTTCTGCGCATGCCGAACCGTGAAACGCTGTAATAAAGTCAAATCTGGCGCACCGCACACTCGACACACTTACCGCAGCACAATGCTTACTGCTCGCAATACCAGCGCAGGTTCGCGAGTGTACACGTGCGCACACATGCCCAGACATGCATAAACATTGGATCATTATGGCCGTTGTTTACAGTTGTTCCGTTCTGTCAAATGTCGCGCCAAACGTCACGTTCGTTAAGGCAGGACGAAGTCTGGCGTTGTCGTCATTTTATTGTGACAGGTTCAATAAAATCGAAAATACTCAAAATATTTATCGTAGGTATCTATTGATAATTTCCTAACTGTAAATGGTTTAGATTCCATGAAAATTGTTCCCCCGACAGCTGGACTCCCAGCGTACTTATATGCAATAAACTTCGAAAAAAAAAAACCATTCATACAATATGTACAAAATGGTTTAGAAAAATAAGTTATACTTACTTGTACATAATATAACTAATAAGGTGGGTCATTTAAAAAAAAGTGTTAATTTCAAATTCTAAGACCGATAAAAGGGTGCCAAATGGGTTTAAAACGACGTGTTAAAAATTTAAAAAATTTCTGATACCATCTTCTTCCTCCGGATTCATTTCAAAGTTTTAAAAATTTTAAATTTTAGAGGTTATTTCTAGTGTGTATAAAAGTTACTATGAATCTTTTTAACCATATGTTTTGTAATATTCCGTAGCAAATGTAGAATATATTTACGAAATCATTTACAAAAATTCCCGGTTTTGATTATTGGAGGCGTGAGATGAGAGCGAGGGGAGCACCGATTGCACTAATACCGGAGAAAAAATGGAAGAATTCCACCGCAAAAGTAAAGTGCTGTTTGATATTTCGTCTTGCAAATACAATGATTTCAGTAAATGTGACTGTCCTAGAGATCAAAAAATACCTGTAAATGAATAGTTTCATTACTGACCAACGTACTACACAAAAAATGATAATAGGAAACGTGGATATCGCTTCAACAAAACAAATGAAACTGCCTTGAAGGGGAAGCTTTTGAAATAAAAATCCTTGTGCCCGTCTAAAAAGGAAAGCACAGGTAAGCCAACTACCTCCCTACTCGATATTTCCACGTCTTCTGCATCAAATGAATCCGATTTTAACGATGTTTTCAAACCTAATGTTGTACCTCAAACGCTTCAAAAGCGGGCTGCGGTCAATATTGATCATCCCACACTGTCTAAAACTTGTGATAGATATGGAGTGTCGGATAAGAGTGTCGGCAGCGGCAGCCATTGCCTTAGAAGTTCTGTATGACATCAAGTCTAATATTCCAGTTATTGACAAGAGTAAACTTCGCAAAGAACGAAAGAAAACAAGAGGAAATATTAAGGGCACAACACATAGTTTTATAAAAACCCATAATATATTTTGATGGCCGGAAAGATAAAACATTAATAATCAGGGAAAGGGAGGGGACGCAATTCAGAGAATGACGCATTAAAGAGCATATTTCATTGATAAAAGAGCCTGACTCAATATATATTTAGGTTTTATTGCACCAAACACTAACACGTCGAAAGTTATAAACCATTGCAATGGATAATTTGCTTGCTTCACATGAACGAGTTACTATTTGTTCGCACATCTTGACGGTAAGACATCTGGACCTCAAACACGTTCAGGCACAATAGGACTAGCTTTGGAAAACTGTGAAAAATAGCCTATGGTTCATTTTCAGAAAATTGACGGAGAGTTGCATGAATTATTTATTAAAGACGTGGATACAGATCAGTTATAGTTGTATAAAATAGTATCTGCAGTTACGGTTGGGGGAATTACCTGAAGATTTATGCCACAAATCTCCTGGAAAAATGTCTCATGCCAAATAGCTTGCGTGTGCCAACCGAATTCTTCGTCTTTATATTTCAACGGAAGCTCCTTCAGAGAATCTTATTATTTTAGAAACGTACGTTGTTAAAGTGTATTCCCGGCTTGGTTCAGCATTAAAACTCATACCACCTGTAAAGATGGAGCACATCACCTGTATTAGTTAATATCAGCGCCTGGATACTTATCAGCTGAACTAACAAACTATAATTGATCCAGTTATAGAAAGAAACAGTTACCTCGCACACCCCGAAAATTTGTTGCTTGCAATGTTGACTGACCCTCACAAGGATATCCGAGAATTAGCTGTGCGTCGTGTTCTAAAAGCACGCAGTAAGAAACTAATTAAAACAGGGCTGTTCCAATTTCCAAACATAAACCTCGATCCATCATATAATTTGGAAGCAAAATGTAACCGAACCCCCAATACTGAAGAATATATCGGATGAAGATCTTCAATTATTTGTAACTCATGGGAGAGAAGGTACATTGCCTTTTCTGTGTCTGCCATGTCATACTCAAGCAGTTGAAAGATGTGTGACGACTGTTATTGAAGCCTTGACTACTTTATGTATGAAGTCTGCAAGAGAAGGTGAAGATTGAGTCTCGCAAAATAATGCCGAAATTTGAGATTAAGAAGGATTTTGCTGGTATTTGAATACACTACCTTGAGATAATTTGAATTATATTCATTTATGTTTTTAGTAAATAATTCGAAACATTCCCTCTATTTTGTGTTTTATTAAAAAATAGTGCATTTTTATTTGTATATCTGATATTTTTTTAAGATTTAACAAGGGTGGGTTTTTCTCTAATATGTGAAATTTCAAAGTCAATCCGGAGGAAGAAGATGATATCCAAATATTATTAAAAAAATTACATGATTTTTCATCGTCATTTAGCACCCTTTTATCACTATTAGACAAATCAAAACAAGAAAAAAAATTTCCCCATACATTCGTGACCCACCTTAATAACTAAGCGACCCCGAAAGGGTGTTTAGAGAGGATCTACCGCCGAATAACAGAGGTGTAAAACATTTTTTCATTAAAATGCATCAAGGATAAAACTACCTGTCTACATACTGTCAATACCAGCGTATAAGTACATAAAATCGACACTATAAATACATTCGTTTGATATCCACATCAACTTATTATTAAAGGTATTTTTTAAGTCGAATTTAGATTTAAAATTGGTAGATATTGCACAAAAAATATTATAATTTAAAAATAAGTATTGGTATTCCTTAATATGTAATAATAAAACTTTAAGTAGGTGCCAATAAAGTTTGGGTCAAGTAAAGTTGCACAGTTGGAATAGGATTATGTTGGTTCTTTGAAAAGGAATATGGAATGTTTCGGAGTTTCTTAGTAGACGATGATTGATAGTTGATTAGCGTTTGTTGATCCGTGGGCTTATCACCCGTTTTACTACTGCCTGATCTTAAATAACAATGTTTTATGTAATAAGTCATAACCGTACCAGAATCCCGAAATATAGGGAGATATTGAGACTAACATATCCGTTATTGGGGTATGTTGTCAGGCTGAAGGTTGTAAGAAATTGAAGGACATATTATTTAAAAGGAAGGAAGGAACAAACCTGGCTATTCAGATCTGATCACCTGGCAATACAATGAGTAGCTTCCACTAAATTACTTTTAAAAAGGTAACGCTCGAATATTAGTTTTTTTATGGGTAGTGTTATTTTTATATATACCAAATCCGCCATGGCAGGGAAGGTGCCTCAGTAGGCATTCATCTAGAAGTGAAACGCGTGGATAAATCATGTGGACTTTTAAAGTTATGGTGGCTATTGGATTGTATTATAAAACTTCGATAGTAGAGAAATGGCGGTAAAAACCCACGGGCTTGCTAAAAATTGATCGGTCTGGAATGAAAATCCTTTTAAGAATATATAATAATCTGCTTAAACAATGTACGGTGCTCTGGTGTCATGAAACTCGTATAGCCTTTTCTGTCTGATAGAAGAAAATTAAATACACTATTTTATTATGATTAATTATGATCCTATGTAGGTACGAGGTAGGTATATATGTATATATATATAAAGCACACAGTGTATTACGCATTATTAGTTAGTAAGAAAGATGTGTACGTACTTAGTCTACCTTGCCTACTTAAAATGAGTCATAGACAATCATTACGCTTAAGTGAAGGAAAGGGAAACTTGGTATATTGGGCGTATTGTTGGTATAATATATTAATTATTGTTTGAATATTTAAAAGCCATGGAAGAGTGCACCGGCGAGGTATTTGGTGTCATTTCCAAGATAATTTGTCTGCTTTCTCCTTCCTATCGGGATATTAGCACCCGCATACTACCATTTGTAACACTGCCTTAAAATCGATATTTTATATTAACTGGTACTCTTAAATACGTATTCATATATTATATCACGATGTTCAACCTAGTTAAATGAGGAATATTTTCGTTTACCAAAATAAAATCTGTTAAGCGATAATTAATAACGATTTTATCATATTTACCCAAGTTTTAACAAACTCATTGATCAACAAATGTCAGATTCTGGAGTACCCCAAGGCACAGAGCTTGGTCCCATTCTAATAATTATTTTTTTTATAGCCATTTTCTTTCAACCATTACACGGTTAAATTGCTTATATTTTGAGAATCAATATTTTAAAATCTTTTAATAATATATTAGTCGGCTAATTAAGGTAAACGAATGTGTTGTTAAGTATAAAAATGTATTGATTTTTCGGAAACAGAACTCAATTTTTGCTTAGATCTTAGAGATGTGTCAATTTTTTAAAGTATTTTCGCCAGAAAATTAACTCCAAAATCTATAATTTCACCGTTGCCAAACATTCCGACAAATCCGACTTATCTTATTTTGGTATTTCCGCCAAGGATTCGACAATCGAGGAGAATTACAGCTATCCGCAGCGCTTTATTTAAATAGCGGCAAACAGTTAAAGACGTAAAGCCTAAACGGAGTTAAAGTTAACAGAGCATGTCACTCCGGACGCAGAGATTAAAATATAAATTTCCCCAACGACAACGAAAGTCTAACGTTTAAAATCTATCGAATCCGGCCAACTTTTGTCAAGTAGGTACCGTAGCCTACTTTGTTACACTTTAACCGCTCAGATGCAGATTGACATGGTTAACCTTGCAGTCGGATGGTAGATTTTGTAAATACAAATATTCGAGGGATTTAAAAAAAGTTATCTGAAAATGATGAGCTCTTCAGGTGTTTTTCACAAATCTGCGCTTCAGAAATTATCCAATTATTATTAGATTATCTACAGGATCAAAGCCTAAATTTACACAGATGGTCCGATTCGAGTGTTTGATGTAGTTTATTCAGGATTAAAAAAGTTTTTTTTTAAATTAGGTCCACACAGGAGGCCCTGAGGAAAATAATTTCCCTCAGGGCCTATGTCATCTTTGGAGATGCTGTGTGGAGGGTATTTTTAAGGAAAGGAAGAAGAAGAAGTTCTGGAAAGGAAAAAGGTATGAAGTTTGGATAGGAATCTGGAGTTCAGTATGTCTAGATCATCCGCCGCCAAGACCTATACAATCATTACCCTATGAACCCGGGCACCCCTGCTAAGTCACCAAAGGTAGAGAACTACTTGGGGTGACCTATGGCAGAGGTGTTGGTTATCCAATAAATGGTTCCCGGGGCGGCGGCACCCATTCCCGTCTCCAAAATTGTAATCTTTGATTCACTTAATCGTGTCATGTCCTCCTTAGAAATACATTGCACTCCTTTCTTCATTCATCTGCTCTAAATCCATTAATTAGGTAATAATATAGGCATATTCGCGGCACGTTCCAGAGTAGAACATACTCTCAGTATCGCCCTGTTCTAAGACCACCATTCGGAATTGAAACATTGCTTGAAGTGATGGTTATGTGAATAGCTTGGTATTTTTTCATCTTCCTCTTCGCCATCCCCTGTGTCTCACCACTACCTTCAACCTCACAACATACCGCAATTTAGGATGCCATAGTCAGACCATCAATGTATCACTTTCTCAATCTTATCCATTACGGTATCCATCAACCTTGCATTCCTTTCGCCAGGAATTTTTCAACAATTCACTTATTGAATCACTTCTCACATTAATTCAGTTTATTGCAAATATGACACCATTTTCCGTCAACATAAATTCGATCTCAATTGAATGATTCACAAAATTGTAAAACGTTCCGAATTCATCCCAAATCATAACGGAAACCGGTTCAAACGGTGTGACCCAATTAATCAAACCCAACCGTAAAACAAAGAGAGTCGGAACCGTTGACAAGTTATGCTTTTGTCGATCAGTTATCGATACTGCCCGACTCTGCGTTAGTGGTTTGTTGTAACGGGAAAAGTTTTCGGGTTAAATTGGTACCGATTCGTTATTCGCTTGTCCTGAATACTCCGTCGATAAGTATGCCACCAGGGCCGGCAGATGTCGTTTGATTGATTCGTTTATTGATGTTTTATTTTCACTGTTATTTTCTTTCGGAATTAATTAATTATTAGTGTTTGCTTAATTAATTACATGGTTAAATTCCACATTATATTTGTGATTTTTATTTATTTATTATTTTTACATAAAACGACAACGGTTGATGATAATGTTTATAATAAAATAGTTTTATCTATCAATAAATATTATATTATGTACCTAACCTCATTTATTTTATTTTAATTTTATTAATCATCATCGCCCTAAGGGCTTTTACATCTTTTTAAAAGCAATAATTATTAGCCTGAAACACTCATCCATATTGAAAATACATGCCGCCGACGGGACTCGAACCCGCGCCCCTCTGATTGCCGGTCAGGAGCTCTATCCACTAAGCTACGGCGGCTTATCTCTTACCTGCCAAATGATTCAATATATACTAGTGTTTCATTCAACAATCACCGCTTATTACATTTAAATTGATTTTTCTGAGGGTATCACCAGAGAATACCGGATAAAGTTTATTTTTAATATGCTAAGGTTATATATACCGTTAGTCGTTGCCAGATTTTCAAACGAAATTTCAAAATAGTCATACAGCAAAATAAATCAACATTTACTTAAAATCTAGTAAACACATTTTTCAGAATTTTAAATTTAGTTAAATTAAACTCATTAAAAATTAAATCCGAGAACGTGTTTTTTGACGTAAATATCACAGTTTTTCTATTTATTTAAGGTTTTACAAAACTATAAAATTTCAATTTGGTTTTCCACACAATATTTGTTTAGACATTATTGAAAAATCATAAATACTTATGATCAAAAAATACCCACAAGAAGTACACAATATTTAATAATTTATCATCATGCGTTTTGATAATTTTTATTGCTTATTTGAATGTAGGATATATATTAAAGCAAGTTTTTAATGAAATAAATCGATATTAAATTTTTAGTTTAAAAAATTTGATATGGGGAATAATCGATCTTTCTCATCGGAACCTCCCTGTACAGTTGCAAGCATTTTTGAACTTTAATTCTTAGCCACTGATTCCGTCAGATGTCACTTTATTCCCGATGTTAAGTCAATTCTTTAGAAATTTATATTACGTAGGTGCCTAGGCAGATACTTATCTGTTATTTTATAAAATTCCTACCTTTTTTCTGATTGGGTAAGAAGTAGGTACTTTACAGCTGCTATTGTAATTAATAATTGAGTTGTTAAATTTAATTAAAAATTTTTGGCCTACACTACTTTGGACTATATATCAAAGATAGTAGAAAACAACAGGTGCAAAGTACTGTATTAAAAAGCAAAGCGAATGATTTTTTTTCTTCCTAAAACTATGAAAGAAAAAAATGGTAAGCGGGTACATGAGAATTATAAAAAAAATAAGGTAGATTTTAATTTCACCTATATTGAAACTGTTATGCACATAACATAATTTATTTTAAATACAAAATTTTTAAATTATTTTTATAGTGAGTTCAGATCAAAAAGTCACACTCGTCAAACCAGTTGTTGTAACAAATCGTTATTTTTTTTACGTGAGTACTGCACAAAATTCAAATCTGGTCCCCAAACACAAAACAAAACAACATTTTGGGGACGATACCGAAAATATCTACCAGTCTGAAATAATAATAAAACAATTAAATTTTATTTTAATTAATTTAAATTTGCTTTACACCCGCGACCTCTGGATTCGTAGCCGAGGGTTGTAAACACTCAACCACGAAGGCCAGCGTTCGGAAAAAAATGCATTTCCATGTGCCTACAGTATTATTATGGGCCTTCACAGACCTATCTGATTTGGAGTCTAATTAAAACCATCATTGTTTTTTTAATTGTTTTTTATGTTAATACCGCCCATGAGTCCCAAGAGCTCCCATCTGAAGCCAGTGCGATTATGGCACCCCCGATTGTGGTACTTTGTGACGTTGAATGTAAGTGGGGAGGGGAAGAGGAAGGTAGGGCTATTCAGATCTAGTCACAAACACGTTTCTAGTTTTAAGCAATGTTTCAATTCTGAATGATGATCTTACACCAGGGCGATACTGAGAGTATCTTCTACTCTGGAGATTTGGAGTCGTAATTAAAACCTTGATAGTATCATGAAATAAAAAAGTGAAATTTATTGCAGTGTGTTTTCTCCTATGGATAATCATATAGTTTAGCAGTAATTTATGAATTTTATTTTTTAAAAAATGACAGGTAGCTTCTGTCACTTGTCACTCTGACAGATGTCGCAACTTTTCCCCGCCAAAAATCATCTGTCATTGGTTCCTCGGCGTAGCGTAACGCGTAATCAGGTTTACCACCTTAACGCGGTTCAGGTGGCAATCAAGATATTAATCTGACAAGTACCTAGGCTATTTAGGGCAATAAGTATAATATAAACATACCGTCAGGTGCGTAGCTATCAGGGGGCCGCCTGGGCGACTGCTCAGGAGTTGTGGAAAATATTTAACAACAGATCTTACTAATTTAATATAACCAAAACGATGAATACATCATCAAAAAAGAATATAAATCATTTCTATTAGCTCCACGCAGAAGGCCCTGAGTAAAAAAATCCCCTCAGGGCCTGTATCATCTTTAGGGATGCTCTGTGGAGGGTTTTTTTAAGAAACAAAGGAGAGGAAGTTCGGGGAAAGAAAGAGTATGAGGAGTGGGCGGGAATCTGTGGGCTTAATGTGTCTAAGATTGACGGAAGTACAAATCCATCGCTTCCACTACGGTGCAAGCAGGCTGGAGAGGTCTAGGTTAGGTCTCCCTCAACCGGTCTCTCCCGATCCGGCTTATCACGCACTTGGTGGGCAGATGCATTCACCGCCAGGACATATACAAACCTCACCCATGAACCCGGGCATCCCTGCTAAATCACCAAACGTAAAAAACCAGTTGGTGTGCCATACAGCAGGGGTGTTGATCATCCAATAAACGGGTACATGCCTTCCTCCTAAATTGAATAATACGAATAAATCTAAACGAAATATGAAAAAGAAAAAGAAACAGAAAAAAAATACACACAAACAATGTGAGCTAACTCAAAATTATTAAACAAATAAAGTGTGTTGTGTTTAATGACGTTCATTTTATATGTTTTTCAAAGAACGTAAGAGTGTTGTTTTAGCGTATGATTCCATCAGTAACATTCTGTTGATGTACCACCGTGTAGCATTGAAACGTTGCTTTAAATGACTTGAACTATGTTTAGTGAGCAAAACTTCTCCTTCATTTCGAATATATGACATACGAATTTTCCAAATTTTTATTTGACCATAGTCTCATCGAATTCGTACTTAAAACTCTAATGCAATTGTCGTGTACAAAAAACAACAGATTGTCTTGGAGCTTATTAAATTGCCCCTCACTAGAAACACCTGCAATTTGCAAGCAGGGGTCGTCATTACTTCTCTATAGAATCACCAATTTATAAGAAGAAATGTGGCGGAAGGAAAACGATAATAATTATTAGCATTTACTTCTCACGCGAACCAATCGTGAAATACATTTAGTTACCAACCCATTTTACTAGGAAGTGTATGTAGATCAGAACCTACTGTTTATTTTTTTACAACACTTCTACAATGTATATGTATTATTAATTACTTGGTGGAACCGATGTCTGCTTCCGATTCTTTAAAAAAATCATTAAATATGTTAAAAGTTTCAGATCTTCCATAAGTGCTGATAGAATGTACCAAAAACACATTATAGTCACCTGTAATCAAAGCCTAATTTTCTTAAGTTCATTTTAGTGTCAACATTACCACTGTACCTAAAGAGCCAATATCACAAATAGAGTAACCCTACAGTTGCTCCCCGACAGATGGACCCCCGAAAATATAATTTTTATTAAAAAAATAATTTTGGTCTTTATTTATCAGTTTCAAACCTAAAATCGGCATCAAAAACTTCAATAAAAAGTTGGTAGGTATGGATGTAAAAAGAATTTATTTGTTATGTCGATTTTTTGTACTTTTACGCTGGTTTAAACAATATATAGACAAGTTATTTAATCCTGTTTTATACCATTGTTTTTCGGCGGTACATACTCTCTGTACACCATTCACGGACACTTTTTTTCAGTGAGGCAACTGAAAACTGTCAACTGCCAACTGTCTTTGTATGACAATGTGATGGCTCGCACACTACACAAAACCCGTTGTCAATGGTAACGCAAGCGGTGACCCGCGACTCGCACTGCTGATTGCCGTGGCCGGCCGTTGCTAGTTGCCAGCTGATTGTTCTTCGTTTATGGTTAAACAAGCTTTTTGACCAATCAAGACATAGAAACCAGCCGGTTTTGGTTTGGTTTCAGTTGCATCGTCAGCGGAGCGCCTTGGTTATATTTTATGTAAGTAGGTACACCGTTATTTCTCCCAAACTGACTACGTAAATAAGTATGCCGGGGGTCAACTTTTGAAGGATCAACTATAATGGAACCATGTATTCCAGCGTATAAATTTTAAAAAACCAACAATGTAAATAAATTAGTTTGATATCCATACCAACTAATTATGAAAGGTATCTTTTAAGTCGATTTTAGGATTGAAATTGGAAAATATAGTTTTATAATTATTATAATTTCGGGGGATCAACTGTCGGGCGATCAACTGTCGGGCGATCAACTGTCGGGCGATCAACTGTCGGGCGATCAACTGTCGGGCGATCAAATGTCGGGCGATCAACTGTCGGGCGATCAACTGTCGGGCGATCAACTGTCGGGCGATCTACTGTCGGGCGATCAACTGTCTGTCGGGTCTCCGTTATAGGAGCTTTAAAATATTGTCAAGACATTCGTAACATGAAAAATGTTTGTCGTTCTATTATTTTTTTTTAAATTTGTTTATTCTGCAAATCTGAACTGTTCACTTTTACAATCGTTTAAATTTATGGTTATATTATGTAGGTTTACAGAGCATACGGGATTAATTCGACATGTGTAATTCAACCGACGTAAACATTGTATGGAACTACCGTTGTCAAAAAGGTATGGGCCTCGAACATGTGAACATCGTACTAGCAGAAGTACAACAGGTAGGTTCCTACCTACCTCACAATGTAGAATGTAGTACACACATGTTTACACTGAACAAGTACGATCAAGTAGACAATGCAGGTATGTGGTTAGTGTCAGATATAGGTATACATGCGTGAAATATTGGCTACTGTACTTCTGTAAACGCGTAGGATCGATCAATATTAAGGAATTATTCATTTTAAAATAAACGTTTTCATAATAAATCACACATTATTATATTCATGTACAAGCTATCGTAAGAATACACAATAGATTAATACAATTACTAATTTGTTCGCTTTTGGAAAAAGTTCATATAGGTCTAAATCTTTTTTTTATTACAATAGCTCCACACAAGAGGCCCTGAAGAAAATAATTCCCCTCAGGGCCTATGTCATCTTTAAGGATGCAGTGTGTAAGGTTCTTTTGAGGAAAGGACGAAGAGGATGTTCTGGGAAGGAATAATGGTATGAGGGGTGGGTAGGAATCTGGGGGTCAGTGTGTCCAAGAGTGACTGACAAATAATTCCATCCCTCCCACTACGGTGTAAAGTGATGTTCCGAAATAGTCCTGCTAGAGAAGTCAAAAGGCCTCCTTCAACCAGTCTCTCCCGATCTGGCCTGCCACGCGGTCAGACGCATCAGCTGCCAAGACCTGGACAAATCTCAACCCACGAACCCGGGCACCTCGGCTAAGTCACCAAACGTAGCGAACCATTTGGGGGTGACTAATGGCAGAGATGTTGGTTATCCAATAAATGGTTACCGGGGCGGCGATACGATCATTTTGTCTCCCTTACTGTCATGGTGAGAAATATAATCAAACGGAGTTAGAAAGAGAAAACATCATGCTTTATAATAAAATCTAAAATTTGGTTTTAATTATTTCTATGTAAAAGTCCATCCAATCAAGCGCTTTTTGCCACATTACGGCACTATTTCCAAAACCTCGGATTGCTTTGTTGCCAAAATGTGGCAAATTTACAAAAAAAAAAAAACCATTAAAACGACTATATAATATATAGTACATTAAAAATATAATAAAAAAAAATCTCTAGATTCTTTAAAATGTTTTAAGGTTAAAGATTTAATTATATTTTTTTATAAATTCTACAAATATGTGATAATAGACAAAAGATAGGGGAATTCATTAATATAGGCTACATAGAACTATAATCATTTTGTATGTCTCCATATTCAAATTCGTAGGTATGATTTTTTTAATGTGGGCGGAAAAATTTCCTTTAGCAATCCGAGAAAAAATATTTTAGTTGCTCTGTCGCTCCAGTGGATAAAGGGACGTTAATAAATAAATAAAATAATACTTCTTAAATGAATACGCCTAACCAGTTTCCACAAATCCGTTTTGAGTATTTACGGACGTGCATTGAGTGCTCCTTTGTAAGATGTCTTTCTCTGAACTGCGCAGTTGTTGCTAACGAAGGTACTGTTATGTACTGTTACTCCGAAACCGGTTGGCACGATCGTAAAAATGTTAAATTTGATTGGGTAGTAAGTGGAATTAAGGAAAAATTTTGATGAAATTATCGTACGATCAATATTCTAAGAAAATATATAAAATTGATCAAAAACTTTCACTTAAATAAAAATTGCAGAAAAAATGTGTTAAATTTAAATCATATTCCGATCAAAATGCCGCAATAAATCATTGCAACCTAACCGCAAAAAAATCTGGAGACCGCACATTGGATTGTACTCATTAAAATTAGAACAAAATATAGGCTGCTGATAGATACCTGTCGGGAGGTATACACATATATACATATAGACACATTTTCACCGCACGCGAAACTTTCACTCGTGTAACTAAATTACGGTAAATTCCGTGCGCTGATGGCACTGCTAGCATCATGGTACCGACTAGCAACGGCCTCGTTTCGCACTGTAAGTTTAAAGGTTAACATTAATCTCGAGCTTAATCTGGGATTAAATTTAAGCTACGTTTAAGAATGCGGAACAATAACTGAATGCATAAAACTTATCAGAAACATTTCTATGGGTTACTTTTTAAAGTATAACCCCTTAACCCCTCAGGACAATTTTTGTATCTCTTTTACTATGATGGTGAGAAATATGGTATAAACGATGTCAGAAAGAGAAAACACCACGCTTCTAGAAGTTAACATCTAGAAGTTAACAATAGAAAAATTAAAATGTGCATCTCGTAATTTAAGAAAATATTAAGGAGTAGCGTTTATTTTTATTTATTTTTTTACATTAGGTCCACACAGGAGGCCCCGAGGAAAATAATTTCCCTCAGGGCCTATGTCACCTTTGGGGATGCGGTGTGGAAGGTATTTTTAAGGAAAGGAAGGAGAGGAAGTTCTGGAAGGAAAAAGGTAAAAGGGTTGGGTAGGAATCTGGGGTTCAGAGTGTCTAGATCATCCGCCGCCAAGACCTAGACAATGAACCCACTATGTTTATAATACATTTATCTGATAAAATATGTGTGTGTTTTTATATTTTATCATTATCAGTAATTTTAGTTCGAAAAAATTTAAGTTTTAATACTTCAATAAGAATTTTTTTTTAATAATTTCCAAAAACCATTTTTTTTGGTTTTTTTGTTTTCGAATACATTTAGAAAGAGTCCATTTATTTTTATTTTTTTTTAATGAGAGGGAATTTTCTGAACTTCTGACAGAATATACTCGAGACCTCAGGGGTTTTAAAATTTTTAGAGTTCAAATAAGTCTATCAAGGACATTTTTACTTTCATCTAAGCTTATCTTAGGATTAACTGTAAAAGTTTATAATGCATTTGTGTATGAGATCCCAAATTATTTTAATATGCATAGATTTTGTCTCCATTGTTTTAGATCATTTTGTTGGACTACTTTTTCTAACCTTTGTCATTCAATACTTTCAAATACGCGTTAGAATGTGCCAAGCCAACCAATTTTTCTTTCGAGATTAATGTATTACGCCTGTAACGATTTTATATTGGATACATTTAGTTACAATTTTTTGCACACGGTTTAGTATGTTAAAATGGTTTTTGTGAAAGAAAGTTTAAACCTCTAAAAAGAATAGATGTATTATTTATTTTAGAAAAAATTTTCACAACTAAATTTTTTGAATTTTATCTCAAAGACGTGAATTCATCATAGGCCGGTTGGTTCACAGCTGGTTGATAATAACAGAACATGAATAGGACTTTCATATAACTTAATTGTAACAAAAGAAGATTTTTTTTAAATGTGAGTACCCCTTTAATAGTCCCCGATCCCGTCTGGAGCCACTGAAACTATGGCATCCCCAATTGGGGTATGTTATGCGGCTGAAGCTGATGGGAAAGTGGAAGGTGGGGAAGTATCCTGGTATTCCAATTCCTCAATACGGCTAAAACCATTTCAAGCTATGTTTTAATTCTGAGTCTAGTCTAGTCTTACACCAGGGCGACACTGAGAGTACCTCTCTTCCACTCTGGAAAATACCTATATTATTTAAAATTATTAAATTGTGAAATATAACACTAGTCGAGAGCCTCGCCTTTTTAATTATGAATTGTTTAAATTCTCTGAAATAACCCGTCTTAAATCGCTTTTTTTAAATTCTATTTGACTTCCCGTGCCTTCTGAAAACAGCAAACTAGTACAATCGGAATGCGTGTGGCAAAAAGTCTTCCATCGCCTCGTGCGGCCACCAGCCGCTATAGAGTCGGGAATTACTGGCGGCCGCAGTTCCGACTCATTATAGCCAACTACATATACCACTACTTAAGAGGAAAGACTGCGCGGTCTTTTTCATACAAAATTTTAATTTGAATTTAGGCCAAAATACCCAACCAAACCGTTAAATTATTTTCTTAATCAAAAGATATAGAAAATATCTGAAATGTTCTTATTTCTTTATTTATTTATTAATTTATGAAATATGGGCAATTGAAGAAGTTAATTTTATATGATTTTCGAAACAAATTTAGGATTAATGCCTATTCATTTTGTCTTCAGATATTACCTCTACTAGGTTAGTTAGAGCGAAATAAAAATATATCACTTTATGAATATTATTTACGTGTTGCCCTAAACAAAAAAACCTTTTTGATAATTGATATTTCTTGCCGTTCCCTACGGGATTATATTAAAACAATAAGCTTTCCTAGTCTCCTGTATATAACGAAAAATAAAATATAAAAATGAACATTTTTAAAAAAGCGTTTTTTTTTGTGAAAATCTTATTATATATTTAACAAATTTGTGTTAAAACGTTAATAATAATAATAATAATAATTAAAGAGCAATTGTTTTAAATAAGTATCCTTAGCTCAAGAATTATTGCCAAAAATTTACTCTAAACTAACTAACTAAACTAACTAAACACAATAACCACTGGAGCGACAGAGCAATTTAAAACTTTTTCTCCGATTGCTAAAGGAAATTTTTCCGCCCACATTAAAAAAATCATACCTCCGAATTTGAATATGGAGACATACAAACTAATTATAGTTCTATATAGCCAATGAATTCACCTATCTTTTGTCTATTATAACACATTCGTAGCATTTATAAAAAATATCCTTAAATCGTTAACTTTAAAACATTTTAAATAATCTAGAGAATGTTTATTTTGTTGTATTTTGAATGTACAATATATTATATAGTCGCTTTAATAAACAAATAAAAATTTGCCACATTTTGGCAACAAAGCAATCCGTGGTTATGGAAATAGTGCCATATTGTGTCAAAAAGCGCTCGAGTGGTGATATAAATAAAATAGCACATATCCGTATTAGATATTGGCAACACCTTTTCGGTTATTTTTTTCAGTTTGGTTGGGTATTTTGGCCTTAAATCCAAATTGAAGTTTTATATGAAAAAGGTCGCAAAGCCGTTCCCCTTAAAACAAGTGCCAACTAGTTATCTTGCAGATACCGGCTATGGCTGTTGGCTATGTGTGAATTGTGGTTATGTTACTTACCCCTTATTCTAGATCAGGATATCTGGAGCAGCCGTCAGCTGATGGAAGATGCTCCAGATAGAAGTGGCAAAGTAACACTTATTGCAATATTGATCCATTTTTTGATCTTATAGATTAATGTTGGATTATTATATAATATCGGGTAAACTAATATTTAGTGTAATTTGATATTATATGCGTTCCTTGACATTTGATCCCCAGGCATAATTATATGCAATATGCAGTCGGTTTAGGGAACATACGGTATACCTACTTACACAAAATGTAACTAAATGTCCCCGAAGGGGTAGGTAGAGAGAATGTACCGCCGTATAACAAAAGAATTAAACTATTTTCATTCAAATACATCAAGGATGTATACTAGTCACTATGTATACCAGCGTATAAGTTCCAAAAATTGACTGTAAATACATTTGTTATCGTATCGTATAGTATCGTATCGTATTACGTATCATTAGGAATTTCTGAGGTCGAATTTAGGTTTGACATTGGCAAATAATGCATAAAAAAATATATTTTTATAATATTTATAATTTAGGGTGAAACTGTTGGCGTATCAACTGTCGGCGGATCAACTGTCGGCGGATCAACTTTCAGCAGATCAACTGTCGGGTCACCATTATATGCTAGTACTTCTGTGTACAGTAGACCTATTGGGCAGTATGTGATTAATGAAAAGCAAAATTTTAAATCATTATTGTATACCTATAAGATTTGTAAGTAGGAACATACTTAAATATCTACCTACTTAATTATAAATCATAATCTGTTTTATGTAATATTTTATTAAATTTTTATATGAGAAATTATAGAATTTGTTCAAAGAAATGTCACTATCTCAATAACATTTTTTTTTCAATTTTTCTTCAGGCAGGTAGACACCTGCCTGACGGTATCGTTAATTGAAAAAAAAATGGTAATAAGAAAGTCAAACTAAACATGACCATGATTTATTTTTGGGGTATTATGCCGCGTTGCGCTATTTCCTTCTTTAGCCAATGTTTCGGAAAGCGTTACGATGTCCACCATCAGGGCAGAAGTGTATATAATATCAGGGCAAATATGCCTTTATATTGCATATTATGTTAATTTACTATAGAAAATCGACCACCATAACACGGACATGTGCCTAGCATGGTGGTCGAAAAATCCTCAATTAATGTAACAAACAATTCAATGAATAAAGAAAACTTAAAAAAGGACATTTTAATGTGCTGTCCGAAACCTAGGCTAAAGAAGGTGTTAACGCAACCTCGCATACTAAAAAATAAAATAAATCACTACAGTGATTAATTTTTGAGTTATTATACCGTGTTGCGCTACCTCCTTCTTAGGTAGAAGAAGGGTGTAATTCAACATGGCATAATAACTCAAAAATAAATCATTGTTATACTTTTGGCCGTGAAAATCTAATATCAAATCTAAACCGAACCATTCACATTTGGAAAAATGATCTTTAGATAGATGATGAACCGCTAAAACGGCCACCATCTTGAACCGGAAACGGGACGAACAAAGAAATTTCTATTATATTGTACACTTAATTAAAACTCCAATGACACTACTCCCCATCCCCGAGATTTCTTAATAATTGAGATAATAGAATTGTTAAAAAAAACAATTAGTTAGACTCTTTAAATAAATCATGAATAAACATCATGAAAAAATTAATCGGATTAATAGGTACACTAAGCATTAATAAAACACAAATTTATTACTCACATAAAGATCTTGTGATATTTACAAATAGATTTCCGTATCTGGGCTAATATAGGCTGTAAAAAGTACAGTAATATACCTATGTATATGAAAGGTTGGTAATTTGAATTTTATTCCGGTAAATAACAGTGTCTAATAATAATTATACTAGCTTTTGCCCGTTGCACACAACTAATTGGTAAATGATGAGATTTTCACGGCCAGTATTATCGTGATTTATTTTTGGGGTTTTATACCGTATTGTGTTACCTCCTTCTTTATATCCTTTTTTTACCCAACGTTTTGGACAGCATTGCAGTGTCAATTATCAGGACAGTTGTGTAATCATGTTGTGTGAAGATTACATATCAGATCTGTCCTGACGATGAACAGTGTAATGCTGTCCAAAACCTTGGCTAAAGAAGGAGGTAGCGCAAAACGGCATAATACCCCAAAAATAAGTCATGACAATAACTACCATTCTTGATTTTATTCAGTCGATTTGTTCCCACGAACGTCTGTAGGAAAATGATCTATTTGTGTTTTATATTAATTGTTGTATGAAAAAGAATAGTGAAAAGTTTTTTGGCGCCTTACTTCTATTTTAGTTCACACCGATTGGTGTCATGAAATTTGCAAATCAACAACGTTTTTAAGTGGTTTGATGCATACGTGTTATCGTTTTTGGTTTCCATAGCAACAGGGCTTTTTAATGTCATTATCTTATAGGGCCGATGAAAGTAGGGAGTAAAAGGAGATGTCAACTCAGATCTGGTCACTAAACACGACTAAAGACATTAAAAGCAATGCTTGTGTTCTGAGTGGTGCTCTTTCTCCACGGAGTTTCTACCACTTGAACGTTGCGCAAATATATCATATAGTTCTGGATCGATGGTGATCGACCGGATCATTTTAATCCGATCACGAACCACCAATGATCGATCTGTCGTACTAAAATAGTATTCAAACCATCATTATTAGGTTTTTATTCTAATAATGTGTTACTTTTATTCTAAGTACCGAAGTGACACACTTGTTCCAAAAAGGCGGTGAATTATTCTTAATACAGAAAATAATATGACGATATTTTCGCTTCACATTTTCGTACAGTTTTTATAAACATTAAACGGTGAATCAGCAGTTGATCTCCCGACCGTTGGCGCTCCTAAATTATAATTGTTATAATTTTTATGTATTATTTACCAAATTCAAACCTAAAATCGACTCTAAAAATACCCTTAATAATAAGTTAGTATGGATATCAAAGGAATTTATGTATGTACACATGTACAGTGTCGATTTTTTGTACTCATACGCTGGTATATACAGTATATAGACAATTAGTTAGATCCTTGATTAATTTGAATCAAAATATGTTTTAAACTTTTGTTATTCGGCGGTACATCCTCTCTGCTCACCCATTCGGAAACACTTAGTAATATTTTGTACAGTGTATTTTCCCTAAACCCACTGCATATCGAACATAAGTATGGCGAGGATCCAACTACTGTCTTGGAATCACATTCAATATAAATGAAATGGAAATAATTCCAGTAGTGAGAAACGTCGATTTAAATAAATCATTTCACTAAATAGTGGCGTAATGGTCTAAAGAAGTTAAATAGATAGCAAGATATCCCTCGTAAATGTTTTTGATGATTTAAAAATGATATCATATAGAGATATATAATATAGAGCTTGAATATGAATATGTATTGTATGCATATTAAATGAAGGACGAAAGCTGCAGTCAGCAAGCTAGCTTCATCTGTGAATGGGTTTCCTTCTGATTTATGCTCTGATCCGCCTAATTTATCGCTGGACTAAGAAACTGTTTTTGAAAAGTTCTTCTAGTAAATGCGTAGAAAACTTATGAAAGAAAGTAGTATTTCAGCAAATTCGTCATCGATGACGCTGATCATTGATTCCGTCCCACAAATCAAGTGTTTGCCACCCAATTTTTTCAGTCTTCGTTTTGGAATTTGGCGCTAAACAAATAATACGGTATAACATGCTATTTTCACACACATTTTCAAAAAAAAAAAATTGAAATAAAATTACGATAAATTAAATTTTCTATAACAATTTAAGATGTGCCAATTTTGATTTTCTTCCAAAACGACATGTTTGTTTTTTATTGGTGAATTCGGCGGTGTTGACGTCACGCCGGGCAACATTGGTGACAGCCGTTTTACCAGCAAGTGGCGTTTTCTATGTCATAATGACGTTGTAGCCGTTTCGGATTGCGCAATTTTTCAAATCAATAATTCTGAACGGAAAAGTTAAAACTACACATTTTTAGTACCTACAACGATCAGAATCAGAAAAATTAACTCTAAATCCTGCACACATTTTTAATTGTATTCGTAGTTTGTGAAAATACCATATTTCATGCGTTTTAGCAATGTTTACTCTGGGAGATTATAACTTGGTCAGTTTTGAAAATATTATAAAATTTTATTTTACTGTCTTTAAAAATAATACATTTTCACTTAAATAAATTAGGAAACAACCTCATTGACGGTTCCATGACAGTTGATCCCCGTTACTTACCCCTTATTCTAGATCAGGATATCTGGAGCAGCCGTCAGCTGATGGAAGATGCTCCAGATAGGAGTGGCAAAGTAACACTTATTGCAATATTAATCCATTTTTTGATGTTATAAATTAATGTGGGATTATTATATAATATCGGGTAAAATAGTACTTAGTGTACTTAGATATTATATGCGTTCCATGACAGTTGGCCTCCGGCATACTTATATATAATATGTAGTCGGTTTAGGGAAAATACGCTATACCTACTTACATAGAATATAACTAAAATCATTTAAAAAGTATAATTCATTTTTTCATTCAAAAGCATCGAGCATAAAATTTCTTGTCTATATACTGTATATACCAGCGTTTAAGCACAAACAAATCGACACTTTGAATAAATTCGTTTGAGGTTGATTTTAGGTTTAAAATAGGTGAATATTGCATAAAAAAAGCATAATTTCGGGGGGCAACCTTATTGACTGTCTTTGTACATTAACCATCCGGTGAATCCAGCCTTCACCTTGTATTTCGGCACACCACACGATATAAAGATCACGTCTCGTGCCGGTTGGCGTGTCGCTCCGAGCGTCTGAGGTCTGTGTGTGTATGTGTGTGTGTACGTGTGTCTGTGCGTGACCTACTTGCGGCATGGTGTGACCCGGACCCGGTGAATCAGGCTGAGGAGCTTTGTCTGCCCTGACCCACTCGTGGGACGTAAAACCAAAAGTTATCCGGACCAGCGGCGGACCGCGTGTGGCACCGAACTCGACCGAAGTCGGCAGGGGTCCCCAACCGTGAAAGAATAAACAGAATATAAAGTGGTATTAATTATATTTAGAGTTATGAGGATCAAAGCAACTTCTTCCTGCATCAATTCTCAGACAGTTACATAATCAAGATGGCTGCTAAATCTTTTCAAGTTTGATAATTATTTCTTTATTTCTTCAATCTTTGCAAACTCACTTTATGGCATCATTTTATTTAAATAAAACAAATTATTTTTGAAACATTTAGACATTATAATATTGATAACAGTGGTAAAGAAAGATAATTGGTTTCATTGAAACATCTTTATTTATTTATTATTTTATAAATCTTTTACAATTGGAGATGTGCTGTTTGTCTCTCTAGGAACTCATGTGTTAAGAGCAGGCGCAGTTCATAACATAATATAATAAAAATACAAATAACAACACAATATTACGTTTAAAATAAAAGACAATCAGCAATGTACCATTGGAAATGCATACTTATAAATTCGTTTTAATAAAATCTTTGATGTTAGATCTTTCTTGGCTAATGATCCAAGACTTGTTGTCTGATTTATATTTAAAATTAGTTTTGTTCTGTCTAATGGCCAATGGAAGTGAATTGTATAGATATGTTGCAAAACATCTCAAATTTCTTTGGCCAAAATTTGTTCTAGCGAAAGGGTTATTTTTTTTAAATTTAAATTTAAAAAAAAATTTGTGTGGATGGGTCGGTTGATGACAAATTCTATTACAATACACATGAAATATACATAACTTTAGATACATAAATTAATGAAAATTTTACAATAATATATATTTTACAGTTCTTCAAATATGATTTAAGATTTTCACGGCCAAAAGTATTTTTGTTGTTTATTTTTGAGATATTATGCCATGTTACGCTAACTCCTTCTTTAGCCGACGTTTCGGACAACATTACAGTGTCCATCATCAGGGCAGATGTGGCATAATATCCCAAAAATAAACAACAATTTACAGTTCTTGTTTAAAACTATTCTCGATTAGTATCTCGAGCACTTTTTTTTATCTAACATGGATGGATGATAATTTTTTTTTTTAAATGTAAATTATATTCTTCTTGTATTATTTTGGCCATCGTTTCAGTAGATGGAGAAAGTGGAGGAGAATTTATACATTCATAAAATTATCGTGATTTATTTTTTTAAATATTATGCCATGTTGCGCTTTTCCCTTCTTTAGCCGATGTTTCAGATAGCTTCACAGTGCCCATCATCAGGGCGATCTAATATCACTAACCTTTAAAATTATAATTAAAATTTAGCAGCATTAGGTAGGTACTACGTACTCTAAGAATAATTACTTTGGTCAAGGGAGAAAGAAAGTTTTCATTTGATTTTACCTACCTATTTTTTTATAAATGACTTGGAACATACAATGTTTTTCTTACTGATTGCAGCTACCTCTATTCATGTCTGGTCAAAACCTTTTCTTGTAACTTCGCAACGTTTGATTCTTACGGCCATTGTTCCCAACTTCTCGATCGATCAATCCGAGCCTCCAATCAGCTGTGTAAATTTGTTTATTAATTCTTAATTCACCTGTACGCGTTGGGAAGAGCGTATTTGTGCATTTGAGGAATGTTGAGCCAAAATTTCGGCTCAACTGTTGATCAGTGGGATTGTGAACAACGACCGTTAGATAGTATCCCTCACTCTGGAACAATTGTGTTTTAAATAATACCTTATTATCAACTGTCATATACAAAATGTCTGAAAACCACAGGTGAAAGCGGGAAACTGAGGAATCTATAACATACAGAAAAAACAGCAACAATTTTTTTTTTTTGCAGTTTGATAAAAATAAAATAAAACAGTTTTTTATTGTTATTTTTGAATACTTTTGGATACGGGTCTACTTTACTGGAGATAATGGTAAGCCCGTAGTGGTCGATTTTTTTTCCATCAAATTTGTCCTAAAAATTTCAACCTTTGACTCCATCAAAGTGTCACCCCCGAGTTGTTTTGAACATGTTCTCTGCTTCTTGGTGGGCATAACTTTATTTATGGTCTAATTAATATATTGTTACAATTAATTCTACCTATCTGGCCAATAATGTAATATTTTATTTCTTTCTTTATCTATGTAATATATTTGTGTTTTGTATGTGGTGGTTTAATAAATGATTTTTAACTCAAATGTATAAATGTTAATTTCAAAACAGGCTTTTAGTCCTAGTGAGGCCAATTTTTTGTGTTAAAAAATATATATAATAACATGTACAGTGAGAAATTATAAATAAATTTATTCGTAAATGAAAGCTCAAATATAAAAACTTATATCTACTACAAAATCTTCCACAAATATACTTTTCATTCATTAGTTTCCCGCTGTTACCCTTACGTGTTACGGTCCCAAAGGGAAATTTCAAACGAAAAATCAAAGTTAACCTATTTTTGATTCGCTCGGATATCGAACACGCAATTTTCCAACTCAAAGCAAATTACACAAACTACTACAGAAGCAATAAGCTCAAACGGGAGAAATCAAAACTACCGTTCTGCCAATGGGTACTTAACATTTCATGGATTCATTACCTCTAGGTTAACGATTCAATTTTATATCTTATCACCTCCAAATTTCTTTTCCGCTAAGTGTTACCGTTATACATTTTCATTTTCAATCATAAAAATAATTATAAGTCAATAAATATGTCAGTGTCCAACATTCAACGAAAGAGAAAGTAGACAAGCCGTTTTAAACACTTACAGAATAACAGTTTGTTTACCACTGCGCCATATCATTATAGCGGAAGGAGATAAATCTGTGTCAAGCTTGAGGGGAAGTGCAAGAAGAAGGATGCTGCGGTGAAATGATGACTGGACCAAGGAGAGTGTAATTTCCAACCATTCATTCACAGTTATTCAATCAGATCCTTCGAGGAAACCGAGCCTAATAAACCGTTACTCTTAGAAATACAAAGGAAAGTTGTTGATGGTTGTGAATCAGAGAATTGCATAATGTTTACAGTTTGCAAGTAATATAATATACCTACAGGTTGTTTTCGTCGTCATGCTCGTTTATAATATTTTTTCTTGGTAAGTTTCGCAAGATCTTTAAAAACTTATGCGTAGTAGCAACTAACTAATCACAACGCAGTTTTTATTCTGTTCTGGCATACTTATTCACATTCATATTTCTTGTAAAATCGGTTCTTCATTGCTGTGGATTGTGACCACTACCTCAATTCCATGGTGGTTAAGGCTCCTTCATTCTGCCCTCCATTGCCAGCTCAATACCTTACTCTTTTACTTCCGATTTGTAATCAGAACTATCTACATTGTTTATTGCTAATAATACCTAATTTAGAGAGAGAGAGTCTAAAATAATTTCCGATTAAATAAATTTATTTGTCATTAATTTCTCCACAAAAGTTGTTGCATTAAAAATCATTGTGACTAGAGGCCTATGTAATTTTGTTCATAAGTGAAAACATGTAATTGTGTTTTTTTAATAATAATTTTATGATAGGTGGACGTAAAATAGATACCTTCTAGTAATTATGCACATTATCTATTGTTTTTATCGTTTTGGTCACATAAAAAGTGACATGAGATAATTAGAGGTTAAAACAAAAATAAATTACAGATTTATAAAATCGCTTTGTTAAAATATTTTAATTTATTTTATTTTTATTTTATTTATAGATAGATACAAAAGAAAGTACAAGTTACACATTAGGAAGCTTTGCCTGTACAACTAGGAAAGTTTCCCGTTCCAGGACATGTATTTATATAATGTATTTATATTTTGTGTTTTTTTTACATTAATCCACACAGAACGCTCTAAGTAAAATAATTCCACTCAGGGCCTATCAGATGGGCAAACGCATGTGCCGCCAAGACCTAAACGTAGCAAACTACTTGGTGTTTATCAAATAAATGGTTTTTCCGCGGCCTCGCTGGCGTGATATTATTGTACAAATATTTTTCCACGGGAATGAAATATTTTTCCAGGATAAAAAGTAGCCTATGTCACTTTCCAGTCGTCCAACTATCCTTATGCAAAAAATCACTTCGATCGGTCGCTCCGTTGCGATGTAAAAGAAACACAAACCAACACACTTTCGCATTTATTAATATTAGTTAGAATTTCAAGTTCACAAGGAACGAATACGTTTAAACCTCGTGTTCCATTTTTAAACTTAAAGGAGTATCTGAACATCGCTTAACCTTTCAAAAATCGGGCGTATTTTGTCAGAAAGCAAAGATTTTTCCGCTTTGTATTAATAAATGGGAATGTTTCTGAACACATCCAAAAACTAAAGTCTTTTTTTGAAAGGTGATGAAATATGCAATCAAATGTTATTATTAGAAATAAAAATATTAGCATGCATTAAAAAATTGTATTAAAAAAAAAAATAGCTTAAAAAATGGTTAACTAATTTCGCTAACTAAAATGACTGATAGCGAAAGGAAATAAAAACACATACATACTTATTTTATTAGACAAATCTTATAATATATAAAACAAAGTCGGGTTAGTTACACCATTTATAACTGAAGAATGGCTGGACTGATTTTTATGATCTTTGATTTGTTGGATTTGTCTCCGCCCCGATTAACAGAATAACTATTAAAACATCGGATAAAATTACTGAAAAAATAATTACGAAGAAAATAAATTTTTTCATATATTTTGTATGGAACGGCTTATCAAATAATGTGCGTCGGTCGACATAATTTGAATCAATTCGAAGAGCTAATAAATTAAACACAACATTTATTGATTCTGAGGCGGTACGAAGTTTGCCGGGTCAGCTAGTGTAATACCACACTTTTTTGGCATTGCATGTAAAAATAATTTATAACAATTTCTCAAATCTACATATTTTTTTTTCAAATTGCAATCCGAAACATTGATTTCATAGAAGTACACATTTAAATTTTTCTATAATTAATATCTAGATTTAAAAATAAAACGTAGAGTTTTCTCTTCTTATCACCGTTAAAATCATATTTCTCACCATGCCAGGTAAAGGGAGATACAACGATTTATATAAGACCTATATGAGCTGGGACAAAATGTTCTGTAATATTGACTCTGTCTGCGTCGGCTATCACCGAGTGCGAATTGCGGCGATGTTTCAAGCCCGTGACCCCAAATTTTACTTTTCTCTCGAGTCGGATAATGGATCGTGACCCCGATTATCCGGCCCGAGAGAGATGCGAGATAAGAGATGATGGATTGTACAGTTGTTGAGGAGGGAAGCGGTCCATGGCGGTGTGGGCACCGCAAGCAGTTTGCATGTTAATCTCTATGCGTGGGTACTGCATTAAATACCTAGTGATATATGGCTTAAATAACCTGGAAACGCGTACGAATCAGTCTTTCTCAAATATTATACACGATATTAATTTGCGCGCTTAATTTTGTATTTAAAAATTGCCTTTTCAACTCAAGTCAATATACAGTTTTTCATTTGTCTTTTAAATTTGTTTCTGACAAACGAATTAAATAACCAACACACCCTTTCATGTAGGGTTAGGCAGATATGATAGACGGTCAAATCACTCGCTTTTGGCACAAATTCCTTACTCCACTCACGTTCATACATCATCCCATGTATACCAATCTGTTGTTGACTCTTGAAATGGCCCTATATTTTTAGTTTTGATTTTTATTAATTTTAAATATTATATATAATAACAGAAATCGTATTATACATTTTTAAAGCAACGCTAGTGTTAAAAAGGCAGAGAAACGTATTTAAATAAATTTTTAACATACATTTTTCAGAAAGATTAAGAGAACGAGAAAAAACAAGAAAAATAGACATATTAACATTATTACGTAATATATGTATTTGATATAACCCCAATAATAAGCAAGGCTTGTTTGTATGTGGGGTGTTATTATATTGGTTTTATTTGACATGATTCAGTTCAAGTTTTGAATATAATTTTTAAGGTATATTATATTATATTGTTTGGTTCATTTGATCATGCTATGGCTTCCTTGAATGTCACTAAATTCTTCTTTCATTCACATTTGCTTCGTATATTCTCGTTACACTCCTTTCTTTGTTCATTCGCTCTATATGCCCAAACTATCCAAGCGTCTTTTAATTTTACTCATTACGCTTACGTCACTTACTTTCAGTCTTGCATCAGTTGAAAATCACCACATTTCTTATACGATCACGCGTAGTTTTACCACAACACGCATTCAGTCTACTTTCATCCTTCTTCTGCCAATTCCATACCTTAATGTCGTACATTAGGGCACGCAATTATGGACCACTACTTTCGCTTCTTTGGCCAAAGTTTTGTTAGCGCCTGAAAATATCTCAATTTTCACGATTTTACAAACGAGTTAGTGATTTAAGTAAATTTAAAGTGAACGTCTTTTGATATTGAAAAAAGGATTACAACTGGTAATAAGGGAACAACTTAATGGAGCCACAAATACTATTAATTCAATAGGAAACCGGCACATACGGACACCTTGATCCCTGGGTTGTTCAGGTAGAATCCAGCTTGTAAAAACGGCGAAAACTTTTAAGGAGCGGGGGGGATATTGTCAATGAAATAAAATAGCGTATTACTTTTTCCGAGTACTGTCGGGATAAGGAGTGTCTGATTGTACCAATTACTTATTTATTTATTTAGTAAAAATTGTACATTAAATTTGCACACGTGTTGACTGGGGGTAATTGATTTAATATCATGATTATCTCCCCACAGCGTTGAATAAAGAACATTATTCTTAAATATCTGACAACACGGAAAATTCATTATTTATAATTACGCCAATATCACATTTCAGGATGCATGATAAAGAGTGATAGTGTAATTTGATATTATAATTTCATATTTACAGTACACAGATGTGATAATGATTTTAACAAAGAGTAGTACAAATTTGAGATCTTGTTATCACTTAATAACACAAAGCATATCTGATCCAGCACGTCCGATATAACTGTAATGTTAATTTCACATTATGAATTCTTCTCGAATCGGTTTCTCAATGCTGAGGATCGTGACCCCTACGCCAATTTCCTTGATACATATTATAAGCTATATTTTATCTGAAAGTATTAAGTATTCAAGTATTCTATAATCTCTCCCACATCGCCACACCTTTCCGATTTCGAATATTTAAAGGACTGGTGCATCGCCGTAAAGCGCATGTGCTAAATTATTTATGTACTGTAAAAGAATAACTGTTAACAAGCAAGTTAATACAATAATAATATGTGAAACATATTGAGAGGCTGTGTAATTAATGCGTAGTGAATAGGTATTAATATCACATTAGCTTACACTTTTCACATATTATTAAGTGTAACGATTTTTATCTAGTAATTACCATTAGATACAATGCGGATAGAAACTGCGCTGAAACTGGCTCATATTTACATTTGCTTCTCGCCTAGAACATTACAAATTGAAGTGTTACAAATGAAAATATAAAGATTATTTAATTTTTATTGCAATAAGTCTTGTTATAATATTCTTTGAATGTATGAAAATGAAAAATGATTTACTTTAGACTTTTACAAAAAAGGTCAATAGGTGTTCAATATAAATAAAATCGAAACACAGAGGGCGGAAAATCGTTCCACAGCCGAGCTGTTGAGTTGTAGAAACGACCCGTTCTCGTGTGACAAATTTCAGCTGTATACAAATGTTAAGCGCGCGTTTGGCGTAGTTCCCTACTGTGCACCTGTATACA
This sequence comes from Limnephilus auricula, assembly GCA_951813805.1. Classification (NCBI taxonomy): domain Eukaryota; kingdom Metazoa; phylum Arthropoda; class Insecta; order Trichoptera; family Limnephilidae; genus Limnephilus; species Limnephilus auricula. The sequence continues at coordinate 452,995 of OX638410.1, forward strand.
CTAGACAAAAAAATCAAATTATAACTAGGTATAAAATATCAAATTTGATACATAAATAAAATATACAATTTTAATAGGAAAAAATATTATTTTAGGAACTGAGAAATGTTCCAAGCTAAAGACATCAACGCACGGTAATAATCGAAACCTTTTTATGTAACTTGTAATTTCGTCAGGTTAGGTTAGATAAGGTTGCAATATAATACTGATTGGTTGCATATGTATTGTATGTGTAATCATTATTAATTTTCTATATTAATAATGTAATGTCACGTAAACAAACTTTATTTTTTAAATTCCATGAACAAGTGAAAAATTTCAGTTATTTTTTTTTTTCACATTTATTATAAGAGAATGTGTCCTTCTTGGGGTACCCAATTCTAAGGTCACATTATGCATGGTTACGTGAATAAATTAAAGTAGGTAACTGTGTTAAAGTTACAACTGCAAACTAAAATCGTTTAAGAATTATTATTAAAAAATTAATTAATTGTTTACGGAGAAAACTATTTATTCGTACGAGCGCAAACAATTCATTCATATAAATATTTTAAAGCATAACTTGTAAAAACCGTTTTTTCCTACAATCATTTAACTATGAAAGAGCCGGCGTAGTCCAGGGGTAAGGCTTTGGACTCCCATCCCGAAGGTCGCGGGTTCGAACCCAGCGTGCGCAAATAAATTTTATTTGAATAATTTGTGTTATTTCACAATTAATTCATTAAAAATATATACATTTCAAAATTGAAACGTTGCTTGAAATGACTTTAGCCGTGTTTAGTGACTAGATCTGAATAGCCAGGTACTTCCCTACCTACCTCTACCCCATCTTCCCCGCTTACCATCAGCCTCATAACATACCTCAATTGGGGATGCCATAGTCTCACTAGGAGCGGTTGGAACTCTTGTGAGGTGTTTACTATAAAAAAAGAAGCAGAATATGAATTCTTTTAAGTATCACCTTATTTAAAATTATATGATCTGACTCAAGCAGCTGAGTCCATTTGATGATTTTCTTCCCTAAACGTTATAAATATAATAATTGATTTTATATTTAAATAAAACAACAGACCGATTTATTTATTTTTGTACAGCTATTTAAGTTTAGTAATTTAAATGATTGTATACCATATGTTAATTCCCCATAAATAACACAAGCCTTGCATACATTTAATAAGGCGTAATAAAAATAACTACATATTTTTTTAAGTCATAGGAAGATGCGTACACTGGTATAGTTGAGTTTTTTTTTTTGTTCTTTTACAATCTACATTATTTTGGTATTGTTTTTCTACATTAAACTTTTAAAACAAAACACCAAAACGAAGTACTATCCCCCCAAAAACACGTTATCTCTTAAATCAGGACTACGTAAGAACAAATATTGACATAACAGCACAGGAACAGAACCAATATCTTTACTTATTTCATTTTTCTCACGAACTTTCACCGGCAGTCCTGATTGATCTTACCAGACCACCAAAGCAGTAAAACGAACTTATAAAAAAGGAAAAAGCATTAATAACAAAGAATATTTTATAATATTTTAATTAATGCTAAATTCAATCGAAAATCTGAAACAGAAACAGATACTGATACATCTGGGACCCAGGACCTTCGGCTTTCCGGGCAGATGCTCTCACCACTGAGCTAATGTATCCCTTTCCGATTCGGTCATATTTAACTGTATCATACTTCGACTGAGAAATACCAACACTATCTTCATTTTCTTAATGCATGTTTATATTGGCTGCTATCGTTATATATTATTGCATGATGTATCAGATATATCCGTATCTTTTTATGATTTTGGATTGAGTTTCGCTAACATTATCTTCATTAATTAAAATATTATAATTTAAGGTTTAACTCATTAAGTAAAAATTAATGAATATTTTAACTTATATATTTCTCATGATCCTTTTGATATTGTGGTAGAAAATAATTGTTTAATCAGTGTATTTTGGGTCGGGTGTGAGCCTGGTTTACTTTACATTCACGTTACCCTATATTGAATGTTGACTTTAGTCACATCTCTAAACAATGTCCATTCTTGGGGTAAGTTGGGCCTGTTGTATTACAGTTATGTTTGAAGGTTCGTGTTGAAAGTTAATTAGGTTAAGTTAGCGTATGACCTCCGTGAAAAGGGTTGCATCAAGGTGAATCGATAAGCCTGGTTTAAAAACATTGTTTTGTTTATATGGTTCATTTAATCAAAGCATTTAATCATCTATGATTTATAAATGCACAATGCAGTTGCCGTTGTCTTTTATGCAGTCAATAATCCTCTTCATATAGTTTGTCATCTGATAAACATGGCAATGATAAATTAATAGCCTATATCACATCCCAGTCGTAAAACTATGCCCATGCAATTATTACAAATTTATACGTCTTGTTTATTTAACATTGATTCTATTGACAACTGGGTTACTGCTCAGCTATACATACAGAATTTATTTAGGAATGCAGCTGGTTTTCAACAGTGCTTCTCATATAATACACATAATATCATATAAATATAATAACTAATTTAAATGAAATGAAATTAAAATGAAATCTAAATTAACATTAAAGCAAATAATGGTAATATAAGTACAAACACAAGAAAGTATTCCTTTCATTATAAATTCTGTCAATTATGGTGTTGCGTGGTTGACTGTTCAAGTCAGCAACCATTCTCCGCTGAACTTCTTGAACCACTGCAACGATGTCGATTTTCGAATAGACAGTGGTATTTCATTCCAAAGTTTTGATGATAAATAGCTACTCTCAAAAACAGCAGTTTGTCTCTATGTCTGTAAAGAATGACTAAATGGTCTCTTTGGAATGAAAATAAACAATAAACATATCAAATCATCCTCCACCAAAAATAATCACTTGATACCTTACTGCACAAGTCCACGTTAAACCGTTATGATTTATTCACATTATCAAACAAATTACACACATCCTTTATATTCAAATAACCAAAGTAACCTGTGTTTATTCAAACAGCGTTCAATTATTCATCCCACGACACACAAAGAAAGATCGCATCTGTCGTCCTGAGAGCATTGCTAACCCATTTCATCGATTCCCAGCATCCTTGGGAGATTTTTATAAAGTACATAAATTATACCTCGAAGGATATGATTAAACGGTTTGATGAAACCAATAAACTCCCACAAAACCCGATCCTTGACCCAGTTTTAACCCTTCTCCTTGCTTTGTAAGGGTGCCACCTGATATAACCTTCGAAAGGATGTGTAAAAAAGGGCCCTTTCTTTTCTACAAACAAGGCAAAAAGGATCTCACGCCATATTGCTCTTGGCTCCTTAGTAAAACGGATATTATCTTTATGTATAGGTGCACAGGTAATAGATAGGTACTTTCTCTATAAATATAAATTCAATAAAACTAAATTTAGTACAAATCTACTTTAAAAAAAAAAACTACAAATCTTCTCAGGTTACAATTAACCTAAAGATATTCTAAAATTTCCTACTGCACTCATTATACACGGAAGACTTTACTTGTGCAGTGATGGAGAATTCAGCCATCCGAGGAATTAAACTCAATCGAATTTTTTTCATGTGATTGCCGTACAAGAGTCAAATCTGCTTCCAAAGCATCTGTAGCCAGTGAGAGTATGGCAATCCCACATGGGGTATGTTGTGAGGCTGAAGGTAGTGGGGAGGGGAAGTAGATGGGGAAGGGGAAAGTGGAGACTGCATGGCTAATCAGATCTGGTCACATAATACAGCTAAAGCCATTTCAAGCAATATTTCAATTCTGGGTGGTGGTCTTACACCAGTGCGATACTGAGAGTATCTTTCATTCTGGAACGTGGCGCAAATATTCCTTATATTATTTTAAATAATTAAATTGTGAGGAAATAGAAATCAATCGAATAAAATTTACTTGCAAAATTTACCTTACAAAGAATATTTTACTTAGAGAGTATTTACTCCTCGACCAAGAAGGCCGAGGTGTAAGGCACATAAAATATTTTTCCAGAAAATATTCATCAATATTGAATCTTCGATGTGTAGGGAGAAATAACTATTATTTTCGAGTTTGAATCAAACATGCGGTGAAACTTTACAAATATCCCGTTAGTTCCAATAATTGTTTCACTGGAATATAAAATCAGCTTTATCACCGTCTTTAGTCCTGTGTCTCTCATTGTACACAGTACATATCATAACTATAGCCCTCCGTCTCTCATTGTATACAGTACGTATCGTAACTTTAGTCCTTCGTCTCCCGTTGTATACAATCGGTGACCCAGTCTCGTAGTACTGAAGCTTGTATTGTATAACCTACCTATAGTCCTATAGCTTTACTGCGGTAAAGTCCATATTTTATTGGATAATAAATCTTGCGCATCAAGATGTACATAAAATACTATTTCATTATTACTGATTGATTCTAGAATATTTAATTGAATACCTCTCGATCTCAAATTCGTCAAATAAGTGCTTACGGCGATGCACCACGTCGTGTAAAATTTGAAATTGACGCTAATAATAACACTGCTTATGTAGGTTTAATTTACCGCTTAAAATCAGCCGCCTGTTTTGATTTAAACAAGAAAAAAAAAACGTTGTCAAAAAGCGCATTTTTCGCGAGTACACAATTATTTAAATATATTACTATCATTTTCTGAACCACTTAATTTTCAACATTACACAATAAAACCATAACCCAAAGGGTTTGAAAATAGGAGATTTTCAACTTTAAAGCAGTTTCATAGGTCTAATACTTTATTATTTTTTCTGGGCTTATAAATAGACTTGTCAAAAAAATACTTAATTATTTACCACGGCTAAGACGTGGTCTACTTCCATTATTTAATAAAAGCATCTAACATATTTCTAAGCGATCAATTTTTCGAACCATAAGATAACATGATTTTGCATTACTTCGTGATTAAAATGTGTTTCGCCTTAAAGTACATATGAATCTCCCCAAAAAAAAATCGTTATGTCTCTTTGGTTATTTCTAATAAGCATATTTATCACTTTCAAAAACAAAATTTTTTGGATACGTTCACAAACATTCCATTTATTTGAATTTTATTGCACACTGGAAATTATATTCTGACCTACTGACAGAAAATAGGTTTAAAAAATAAGGCGAAACGCCGAAATTGCCAAAAAATCTCCAATGAAAACGGGTAGCAGAAATATGCAAATAAAAAAAGATGTTTAAATATGTAAATGTCACATTTGTTGGAAGAAGAAATGAATTTATTGCAATACAATTTACAAGGAATCATTTTGGTGGACGGGTTTTACTGGGTCATGTAATACGGGCTGCATTATCAGCGGGTACAATAGGGCCTTGCACTTGAACTGCGAGTACCGCGTGGTGCGTGGTAGTGTGGCGGCGTGGTAGTGTGGCAGCGTGCAGTGTGGTACTCGGTACAGCCTTCACTAACATGAAATGGTCCCGAACCGGTTCTGAGGCATTTCTCCTGTCACCTTGGCGCTGTGGCTAGGGTCACGAGGTGGGCAGGAATTATTACACATTTATAAACTAATATATTATATCTGTTTATATACAATACGTTTGCGCTTATACTGCCAAATTTCAGTAGGTATTTTTTTGTGATAATTTAAGAAGCGACCGCGATTAAGTGATAAAGGAAAAAATATTTAAAATTAGAAAAAATATTTTTCTTTTCTTAAGAAATATCTTCAATTCTAGTAATTCGCGATAAAGTCGATTTTACAATGAACTTAAAGAAACTTTTCCAAAATCCAATTTTTTAAAATTTCATTTTAACGTTAGCTCCAATCGTAAGCTCCAAAATGTAATCTTCAGGGATGCTGAGTGGAGGATCTTTTTAAAGAAAGGAAGGAGAGGTAAAGAGTCCATTAGGAAAGGTTAAAGGGACTCTCTCAACCATTCTCTCCCGATCCAGCCTGCCATGCAGATGGTTGGCAGACTCATTCGCTGTCAAGACCCGGACAAACCTCACTAAGTGAACCTGGGCACTACTCCTAAGTCACCAAACGTAGCGAATCACTTAGGGTGACCTATGGCAGAGGTGTTGGTTATCCAATAAAGGCTTTGGTAAATAAATACGGCAGTATCCATACCCGCCTCCAAATTCTGATTCCCAAATGCTTACTTTAAGGCAAAATATCATTTAGGTTCCTAATTTTACGAAACACTTAATTTAAGTAAGTGGGTACATACTTTTCGGAAAACAATAAATTTCTTTAATTTTTGACAAAAACTATTTTTTACTAATTTTAGGTAAAATATTATTTTCGATTTGAGTTGTTTGACGGTCCGTCCTCTCTGCCTACCCCTGCGAGGAAACGGCGCTATGGTTAGTTAGTTAGTTAGATTTCGTTACTTTTATAATTTTATTCATCATAATTTAACGAATTTCTTGTATAGCACTAATCCTATTGTTTATGGGTAGGTATATTCCGAATAAACAAAATAATATTTGTTTTACGCTATTTTTTGTGGTAACCCTGTTAGGTTGAATGTGTTTAGTCTATGGTTCGGTGTAAGAGCCTCTTTCTCCCCTTTCTTCGGAAGCTGTTTGATGACGCCGGACAGGTTTTTTTTATATCCATTCTTCATCTCACTGTTACCATGGTTACCACAGATTGGTTTCCTACCATCCGCTGTCCAATTACGATACTAATAATTCTACGATACAAACCGATATATGTTAGATGAAAAAATGTAAAAAAAATAGTACTAACCAATAATTTTATTTACTAACATGTGATAAACATGAAACGTGAAGTAAAATGTGGTATATACAATATGGTGACCCGACAGATACATAATTAATTATAATTTATTGTGCATTATTTTACAATTTCAATCCTAAAACCAACTTTAAAAATACCTTTAATAATAAGTTGGTATGGATATCAAACGAATTTATTTACAGTGTCGTTTTTTTACTAATACGCTATTATGTACAGTATTTAGACAAGTAGTTTTATCCTTAATTCATTTGAATGAAAATATTTTGAATACTTTTGTTATTTGGCGGTAGATCCTCTCTGCACACCCCTTCGGAGGCACTTGGTTATATTTTGTGTAAGTACGTACCTATACCGTATTTTCAGTAAACCTACTGCATATTGAATATAAGATATTATTATATTCCCTGGTATATAATGAATTGTCGGGGATTAATTGTCACAGAATCTTAAAATATATAGAACCCATGCAGAAGAATAGTATTATGCTAACATTGATTCTTATTATTAAGGTATGTCATTATAACCTTTGTATAATTACAATTCGTGCAGTTCAACACATCTACTTCTTTCGTGAAAGTATTACCAACTGCATGCAATCTAGGTAAAAGTATATCTAAATGACTCAGCCCTAATATTATTGTTGCAATCAAAAAATAAATAAATGATAATTATAGTTAAATCATTAAGTTAAAAAGTTAAAAATAAAAATATTTCATCCTAGACTTGCAGAAAAAGTCAATAGATCTCGCATATTAATAAAAAGTGATAAAATTTATCCTGACATTATTTAGATGGCATTTAGTTCGAGTTGAATCTTGCAATCATACATAAAGATAGCAGCAAATAAAAATATGCGTTAAGAAAATGAAAAGAATGTTGGTGGTTCTCAGTCGAAGTATGATACAGTTAAAAATGACCGAATCGGATAGGGATACGTTGGCGCAGTGGATAGCGCGTTGGCCCGGATTACCAGAGGTCCTGGGTTCGAGTCCCAGATGTATTCGTATTTTTTCTGATTTTTCTGTTTCGGATTTTTGATTGACTTTCGCTAATATTATCTTCATTAATTAAAATATTATAATTTGAGGTTTAACTCATTAAGTTAAAAAGTTAATAATAAAAACAAAAAGATAATTATAGTAATAAAAAGATTGAAAAGAATTTTCAATGGAGTAGTTCATGTTGGTGTACGGAAGGTAATTAGTGTTAATAATTTGGGGCTGTCTTTAATACTATTTTGCATTGTGGAGAGTCTTTTAAGGAGAGGAAGGAGTGAAGATGGGCCTTGAAGAGACCAATGTTGTAGAAGAGGCCGTCAAATCATTCCATATCTAAGCTCTTGAAATCAAGAACGAGTCGTAGAAACGACCCGCTCTCATGTGACAAATGTCAACCATGTACAAATGTTGGGCGCGCGTTTGGCGTATTTCTCTGCTATGCAACGGTGCCGAAGGGATCAATGACGCTAGTTCCTCGGAGTATCTTTTATTGAATACCGGGAGAGTAATGATAGTATTCCCACTTGACACATGTGCTTTAAAGATTGCCATTTGACGGCCGGCATAGTCCAGCGGTAGGGCGTTGGACTGCCATTCCGAAGGTCGCGTGTTCGAACCCGGCGTGCGCAAATAAATTTTATTAAATTGATTTGTGTTATTTCACAATTAATAATTTAAAATAATATATAGTATATTTGCGGCACGTTCCAGAGTGGAAGATACTCTTAGTATCGCCCTGGTGTAAGACCACCATTCAGAATTGAAACGTTGCCTGAAATGGCTTTAGCCGTGTTTAGTGACTAGATCTGAATAGCTAAGTACTTCCCCACCTTCCCCTTCCTCATCTCCTTCCCTTTCACACTTACCTTCAGCCTCGCAACATACCCCAATTGGGGATGCCATAGTCTCACTGGCTCCAGACGGGAGCAGTTGGGACTCTTGTGAGGTATTCACTATTAAAAAAAAATCCGTTTGTTAAGATAGGGGAATCTATCAAACGGTCCGTCCGTTTCTGCACAGAGTCGAGGGTTTTTTCAGATATTTTGGGGCTCCATACCAGAGGTGGCTGCAAATTCAACCATGGAGTGCACTTACAGTTTGTACATAGTTAGCAGTTGTGTACTATTAAAGTATTTGCGGGCCCTGTACAGTACACCCAGCTTCTAAGAGGAGCCAACTTAATTCTGGCTTCGATGGAGCCCCAGTACCTAATCTGGTCACTTAGAGTTACACCAAGCATATTAATGAAAGGCTTGTTCGGAAGATTGCTTCTGTTGAAGGAGACATAATTGGGTCCGGACGTAACGTAGCGAACCCTTTAGTTTTATTTCGGATTATAGTACTTTTGATAAGTTTGGACTCTCATTTGATAAGTTTTAATACGACGAAACCCATCAACAATTACCACGTCGCAGTTTACATCACAATTCACAGTTATTACGAGACATTTGTTGCTCTAAATACTTGATCCAACATAAAAAGACCGTTTTGTTTTGCACAATCCTTCGGCCAATGGCGGCGATGTCCGATGCGCGCGCAACACCCGCAGCAATAGTCTGAGCATGCGCAGTACTCGCAGCAGTGCGCAGGGCAGCCAAGCGATACCTGATAGTCTCTTTTCAAGGTTCTGGTGAAGAAACCCTCGGACCACTGTGCTGCGAAATAGTCAAACGATTACAACGTTTATTAAAACTGATCAAAAAATGCAATAGTGTCCGTTAATTTGATTTTATTTGAGGCTTGCCTCCGTATAGGAACAGTCGGGGGCTTTTAGAATAATTTAATAGTAGCATCGTTTTAAAAACAAATATCTTGACGTGATAACCGATAGAGGGATTCATCTGGTCCTTAAAGAGGTTCCGGAAAGTGTTGGTTTCCCTCGACTGAGGCTTGCCCTACAAAAGTTGATATAATTTGATCCTTTATTTTTCTTTATGAATCTTCCTCTGGTGTCTTGCTTTGGACTAAAGCTTCTCTGTCTACAGCTCTCATAAAATCACCTTCTATTCTCATCAACGGGCAACCGCTACTTCTTGTTCCCAATAAAGGACGGCTTAACAGCCTCCGTGATCGAGGGGCAAGGCTCTCGACGTGCTAAAAGCCCGACGTATGCAAATAAATTTTATTTGATTAATTTGTGTTATTTCACATTTTTCTGAATTAAAAATAATATACAGGTTGTCCGGGAGTAAAGTGCATTAACTTCGGGAGGTGATTCTACATGATAGTATAAGTAAAAAAGTTTTTCTTTTTACATTAGCTCCACACAGGAGGCCCTGAGGGAAAAATTCCCTCAGGGCCTACGTCATCTTTGAAGATGCTGTGTGGAGGGTTTTTTAAAGCAAATGAAGGAGAGAAAGTCCTGGGAAGGAAAAAGGTTTGAGGGGTGTTTAGGAATCTGGGGATAAATATGTCTAGGAGTCATGAACGTGTGAAGCCATACCTCCCACTGCGGTACAAGGCGATGGGTCGAGAGGGTCCGGCTGGATAGATCAAAAGGTCTCCCTCAACCAGTCCCTCCCGATCTGACCTGCCACGCAGATGGTCGGCAGACGCATCCGCCCCCAAGTCCCGGACAAACCTAACCCCATAACACGGGCACCCCTGCTAAGTCACCAATTGCTCCTATGTGCGTCAGTGCACGTACGCGAAACTTGACGAACACGAACGGAACACCCGTCCTCAATAAGTAAATATCGGCTTCATGAGAAGGATTACTTTGTCCGAGTCACTAACATCTACCGGCACCTGTTTTTCTTCTTCAAAAAATCCGAGCATCTTCAAGACTGCAGATTTCTAGAGGCCACCTCACAACGCTGACCAACTGGGTGGCGATATAGTTACCCTGTCTTTACACCGAACAGATATGGGAGCTTTTGTGAGATGTGACATAGAACAAATTGTTTGTTAGATAGAGTGATTAATCATAGTTATATCATAATATGAAAGTGAACAAAAAAATTATTAAATTATATGCGTTCTTATCAAATATTGGAAAATGTCATTATTATTTTTTTTTACTTCTTCAATCTTTGCAAAATCAATTTGTGGCATAATTTTTAATTAAATGAAACAAATAACTTTGCGTACATCACTTATATATTCACAGTCATTATCGACACGTTTCGAAACCTTAGGCTTTTTCGTCAGGATAATAAGAACATGAATAATTAATAATAATCGATAATTGCAATTGTATAAGTGGTGTACACAAAGTTATTTGTTTCATTTAGTTATCATATTAATTTATTTCAGTGCAGAAATTCTGAGACTAACTACTCTATGTATTCCTCTTTGCCCAGAACACTAATGGAGGAAAATAATTTTACCCAATCAGTGGACATCTTCAATTTATCACTAAACAAATATAAACTAAGGCAATTTAGCGATGTACAATAAATACTGTATAATTTTTACTATCCACATATAAAAGCCCCTAAAACGGGTGTTAATAAATAAAATAATTATTATACAACCCTATAATAAACTTATTTTTCTTCTGATGGCCTCTCCTATCAGAGGTTGGCTATTATCGAGGCATTTTTCAACCTGCAGGCTGATGTAGTTCTGAACAATTAGTTAAGATTGTTCAGATCCAAAATTCAGCTAGATCAGCACTATTTTTGTTCTTTTGGTCATAGGGCTATTGGTTATTTTTCATCATATTCCCTGATGAATCATCAGTGATGACAAACTGGTTCAATGATGATGAAACCAATCTATAAAAATGACACCCTTCATCGCGATGGCAAAAACTCTAACAATGTAATATTACAAGCGCACGTTTAACCAAAAGAATAGACGTACCCATTATTATTATTATTGCAAATGTTTGCGTCTGTTTTTATTACGTTTAAGTTAAGCCGACTTCTCAACAGGGGAGGACTGGTAAACTAATTAGGCCCCGGAATATTTTAAAACATTTATTTTAAAATTTCTCCAGGTATTTATTAAAGTTTTGATTATAAGGCGGGAGAAAATAACATATTTGCTGGACGATCTAAAACATTTATTAAATGAAACAACTAACCTTGTTTACACAACTATGTGGACACTAGAGCGACTTAGATCCAAATTTGGACCGCTTTTATTTTTCTGCGATTGATATCGGTACAAAATTGGATCACAATAACGAACCTAAAAATATTAGTAGAAATCTAGGTGGATTTATTGGCTTTAAACCACAGTAAACAGATTATGTGTTTGTATACTAATATTTTAAGGAATTATATCAATTAAATCTAATGCCCAAATCGAAAACCGAACACCCATCGCTCGAATGGAAAATCATAATTAGCGACATGTTTTAAAACCGATGGTTTCTTCGTCAGGATAATAAGAAAATGAAATAACAAACCATCGGTTTCGAAACATGTCGGTAATTATGATTATATGGTGGTGTAAACAAAGTAGTTGTTTCATTTAATTAAAAATGACACCACAAAGAGATTTTGCGAAGTTTGAAGAAACAAAACATTTATGGCTGGCAAATGAAAATAATTTATTTAACCATTCAAGACAATATTAGCAACTCTCGAACGAAACCCTATCCTCTTCCGTCATTTTTATCTGTATCACACTTCGACTAAAAACTACCAACATTTTCTTCATTTTCTAAACGGACATTTTTATTGGATGCTATCTTTATGCATGATTGCGAGATTCTACTTGAACTAAAAAGCAATCTACATGGTGTCTTGGATAAATATATCTATTTTTCAATTTATTTTTGCTACAATGATTATTGTTTTTTTTTTTTGACAATGAATATATATTTTTTGGGAACAAAATCTCAAATCGTAACATTTAATATTGAATGTAATTTAATACCCTGAACAAACAATTAAAACAGAAAAATCAGTAAAATAATACACCTCATTTTATATTATTAGACAAATTTATTTGAAACCTTATCGTCACCTTAATTTTTGTCGTTTCATGTAAAAATAATTAATAAAAAAGTGTCATAAATTTTATTCAAATTGCGGTCCGAAATTTTGGATTCATAAAGGTGTACATTTTAATTATTTTATAGTTGTATTGTAGTATTTTCTCTATATGGTATCTAGTATGGGAGACAATAATGTATGACACCTATATGAGTTGTTCCCAAAAGCGAACAAGTTAGCCTGGAGGGCTAACAGTGGTTCATGGAATGATGGCTCATCTCTATTATTTCTATTATCTGTGATGGTGTCAGCCCAGTCCGGTCCTGTCGCTTACTGCAGTCTTTACATTTGCCAGTTGAGTGAGTTAGTGTGTTACGGAGTTAGGAAATCTCCAGTCTGTTGCCGACTGCCGACTGCCGACCTGTGACAAAAAGAATAAATAAACTCAAACCCGTATGTTTTTTACAGCCATTTTTGTCTAAATTACCTAAATAATATGGATATTTCAGAAGATTTCGACAGATTTATAACAACGAAATGATTTGACCCTAAAATGCAATGTAAATGGATGTATTCGTGGTTATTTTACACAATTCGGAATCGTTTTCCATTTGAATTTTAAACCTACGAATCGCAAGTTAGAAGAAAAATAATGGGTACTTATTGAGCATTTTTTAAACCGTATTTTTTTTTACATGCCCGCTTTCATATAGATATATATATCGAAAATACAAATTATCACTCTCATTATATTCATTTAACTACAAATACTACGGGCCTTTAACACGTTGACGGTGACCGGACAACTCAACAACATACATGCTTCCACACCTTCTTTGAAAATGCATTATGATTTATTTTTAAAAAAGAGGTTACGTTAGGTTAGGTTACGGACTATTTTTCAATGTTATTTTTCTTGACTTTTAATGACTTTTCAGAGGGGCGTTGAAATAACACTTTGTTGAGGTGTCGTGGAACCCACTTTGACACACTTGTCGGAAACCATCAGAAAACTAAGATTCGTGATACGACACATGCTGTCCCATGTGTATTGTCACATGAAACATTTTTTTAGTGAATTCGATGAAAATCAGTAATAAAAAAATGTTAACCTTGTCTGTGACACTATGTTCCGGTATATCAGCCATTTATATCTTTCGCTTTGTACGACATTCCTTGCTCAAATTTAAGCAGGATAAATTGGCCGCTCAACCCTTGATAATCTGCAGAACAGTTTCTTTTTAGACGACGAGGCGCTAATAGTCACATGTCAAACTTGACGTTTACATAAATAATTGCATTCTATCCTAAATAATAAATTGCCTAATTCTATCAGTATATTCATCGTGCGATGAGGAATATGGATGTTATTAAATGATAATCATTCTAAAATAGTCCGGTAAGAGATCTTAAAAGTTTCAACGTCAGAACTATTTTTTTTCAGCGATTGATTTGTTAAAATTTCAGGAAGAGTCCAGTTAGACAAATACTGCTTAAAAATGGTATCCTTGAATGAAATGCTGATTGAGACTCTATAAAAAATTATCTCATAAATTAAACCTGCCCGAAAAAAAAACACCCATCGTTGAAATTTTGAAAGATCGCACAGTCACATGTTACAGTAAAACTCATATATTATAGTTGGTTTAATTCGTAGAATTCGTAACTTCCATTTATCAAATTTTAGTATGAATTTTAAAATTAAAGTTAAAAAGTTATGAATGACCAATAAAAGAGACAATATTTTTAATTCTCTCTAGTCCTAAATACCTGGAGTCAGTGGGTTTATGACATCCCTAATTGGGATATGTTGTGAGGTTGAAGATAGTGGGGTAAGTAGTGAGGTTGGAGATAGGGAAGATGAAGGTGCGTGAGGGTATTTACGAACCGCAGTAACGCAACGTAGCACCTTATCATAGATTCATTGGGAAAACCATTTCAAGCAGATTCTAGGAAAACGTTCTCACGTACATAAATACTTGAACGGCTGGATAAGCACAAAACCTGAATGAGCAAATATTTTTGTGTGGTGGGTTATCCATCTGAATCAATGAAAACTATCAAGGGTGAGCTCTGGCGCCATGACAATTTATGATTAAAAGCAACTATTTTCATTACGTAATTTCAATCGTGAGCTATTGGTCTTTTAAATAACTGTAAAAACGTAAGAAAGATACCTAAATTGCAAAATCCATGTGCTCAAATTTAAAAAAGCGATAAAATTTATAACTCGGGCAAACCAGGTAGTAAAAATTAATATAGTATTCGGCAGGCTTAAAACTCTAAAGAAAATAATCAGTCACACAACATGAAATCAAAATTGAAAACAACAAAAATCTCATAAAACACAAAGTAAATTTAGCTATTTTAACATTTAAATTTTTCTATTTTTACATTGCAGAAACGTTTTCAAATGTAAAAATAGAAAAAAAAATGTTTTATGCATGTAAAAAGACGATTTGTTCGAAATACATCAATCTCGAATATATAAACGGAAGGTAAAATAAAAAATCCCATAAAATGCAAATTTAACATCCGCACCTATGTTTATAGTTAGTTTTCCTAGAGAAAATCACAGACTGAGATAGCAATACTGCTCGCGTGGGAAAATGCATGCGCGAAAAAGAGTCGGAGAATGTTTATTCGCTTAACCTTAACAAGTAGAAATGTCATCGCGAGACGGCAATATGAATCGTGGGAAATCGCAAAGGTGCGAGCGGGACAGACATACTTTGCATTAATCCCATTTTATATGAACCGGAAAACCGTTTCAGATTTATAACGACAGATTTACAAGTATATAAAAAGTTTTTTGTATTTTAATAAATAAAATAATATAGCGCTGTATCAATTTTACCTTTGCAAAAATAATTTTACGCTTTTATAACAAGATCAGAAGTTGTTACGATATTTCTCTTATTGACAAATGGTGCACGATTCTTGGTTGTATACTGGTTCATGTAAACTGGGCTGTACGTACCTACGTGCGAGGAAAGGAGGACAGAGAAATGGTGCGAGTGAGAAATATCAGATAATGCGTGGGAATTTGTGTGAGTGTGAGAGAGATGGGGAGAAACAAGGGCTGCCAGACGTCGGGCTTATTGAGAATTTGACCTATTTTTATAAATAAATAATAAATGTATTCATTTTGTTTGGTAAATGAAGAATAGTAACAAACGCATTCAAGATACAATTTTTTTGTCAAACAAAGAAGAAATATTTTTTCATGAAATAAAATAATTACTATGTTTACAACCACGAAATTTATTTAATTTGTTACGGTTTTCCTTAACAAGTGTCATCAGGGAACATAAATAAATTAATTAAAAACACATTGTTTTTGCTTATATATATAAATATAGAAAGAGACAAAAATATGACAACATTAAATATGGTAATTCATATGTACAAATCTGTATCTTTCTCTCTACTACTATATCAGATTTTAATTTCATGGTTCTCACTGTTCCTTTATTCTATGTTATGTTTTGTCTCTTTCTATGCGTATATTATCAAAGCATTCACAATGTATTTTTTGATTAATTTAATTATGTACCCTGATAATGCTTGTGTTAAGCGAAACCGATTGGTCGTAATAAATTAAATAAATTTCGTGGTTATAAACAAATTATTGTTTTACATCATTAAATTGTCAAACCGCAAAGTGACTGCTTTTTACAAAATATAATAATTTTTCAAATATTTTTTTTTGAAATAAGTGGACTTGCAACCTTAGGGAACTGCATAATTTACACGTTTTTATATTATGTACCAGATAAATACGGCATATTATGTAACTTGTGTAATATTTGATGAATTTAAAGACGAGTTTGGCATATCACCAGCTATGCATATCCATTAATAGATTAATGACACTATTTTTCTTTTTTTCCTTTTATTGAAATTCGCGAGTTTATGTTCTTTTATAAGCAATTTATTTCCAATCAATTGTATCAATGTTTGATTAATAAGGCTTGTCTTCAGATAATTTTGGTCTTTGGGTTATTATTTGTTGTCGTCGAGTCGGTTTTATCAGATTTATTTGTCCCTCTGTGAGATTTAATCCGAACATTGTTATTTTCGGTGGACTCGGATAGATTAAAATTGTTTGCGACATTATCAATAGATGGCATCGTTTGCTTATTAAGCATCTACTGGTTGATTTTGCTACAGGTGGCCTTGAACTTTGTCGCATCATCAACAGATGTCGTTGGATCTCCTCTATTCAGATCGGAAGTGTTACAATTTTTAATCAGTGAAGGTGTTGTTGTAAATTCGCGTATTTCTTTTAGATTTTTTATGTCTTCTGTACGGGTTGCAATGTTATTGTGTGCGTTATGTTTGAGATCAAGCGTGTCGTTTTTGAATATAATTATTTCTTTTAAAAATTGTAGTTACATCTATGTGATCAAAAGTAACTGGCGGAAGTTTATTGATGTCTAAAACAAAAAAAAATCCGCATTAGTTTACCGTCGGTTTCTCACGTGTATTTATTTATTTTAGTGATTGATCTTTTCATTTTGCCTTCGCCGATTCTCCTGGTCGAGGGGCATGGAGTTTAGCGCAGGATACTCGTAAGTAGAGTTCTTATATTGCCGATGTCTTGTTCAGATAATATATCACATACTTGGTTAGACTAATTTCAGCCATCACTTGAATTGTTGTTGAATGAAAGCCAGAGCTTCGTTTATAACAAATCCGCACGTACATAAGTTAGCCATGTTTACTGATAACTTAATGGTAGATTCAGACTGGTCGACGTACGTGCCCATCGCTACGCCTAACAATATCTGGACTGCTTAGCAACCATAGATTTTCAATGAAAATTTATGTTTTAGAATCACATTGGCCACACGCATCGCGACGTGCGATGTCTGTGGCCATTTTCATAGAAAATGTATGGGTTGCTAAGCATTGTTTGAGTAGCGATGCGTACGTACGTCGTCCAGTCTGAACCTACCATAAGTTTCGTTAATTTAAATATTACATTACATTATTTTTAATTCAAAATATAAAGTATTTAAAAAAAATGGTATAGATATAGAGGTAGAGAAACTCAGCATAATACCTTAAAATTAAACACTATAAATCATCTTCAATGTTTAAACATACCATTATTCACTTTGTCATTCACGACCAGCTGAATTGAACAAACATTATTATTTATCAAATATTCGCAAATTCGCTTTGGGACGCCATTTTAATTCAATGAAAATAAATAACTTTGTACACATCACTATTTAATCAAAATATAATTATACGTTTATCCTGATGAAGAAACTATTGGTTTTGAAATTGCTGATTATTTTGATTGGATATTGTTATACATATACAAAGTTATTTATTTAAATAAAAAATATATTATAACATTATTATTATTTGGTGAAAAAAAAAGTGTATTAGCTTATATTTCACAATTATTTACATATATAGATATTATACTTTCTTCGTGCCCTATTCTTATTGTCCCAACTTATTTAAGCCTAACTTAACCCTAGCTCCTATGGAGCGTGCCTATTTTTCTTTAAATCAAGCATTTCGATGGAAGACTTATTGGGAAGATACTGGCTTCTTTTACCAAACAGGAGGTCCTGCGGAAAATAGTTCCCCTCAGGGCCTATGTCATCTTTGGCGATGCTGTGCTGTGTAGGAAAGGAAAAATCTTTTTTAGGAAAGGAAAAATTGGGAGTTCCGCGAAGGAAAAATGTGTGAGGGGTGGATGAAGGTAGGAAATCTGAGGCACTCCTGCTACGTCACCATATGTAGCGAACCATTTGGGGTGACTTATAGCAGAAGTGTCGGTCATCCAATAAATGATTCCCGGGGCGGCGGTACCCACAACCACCTCCCAAATTGATTCGGTTAATGAGATAAGATTTCCATTTATATCCCATTTGGTTGTACTCAGGCATGATTTGCTAATTGAAATTTTAAATTCGACGGTATATCTCTTTTTCAAGAAAAAACAATTCGGTAATATTTAGCTTTAAATACACATTACTAAAAAACGCTGCTAATTGATAATACCGGTTGCTGGCTGAGTTGACAAATAATGCATCAAAATACGCCCCGCCCGACTTGTGTTCAATACCTCTTTAACCATAACTTCCATCGTGACACAAGTAATATTTCCAATATTTATGTAGATCTAAGCAGTTTTTTTAATGTTATTCGTAATCTATGAATGTTTATCTTTCTTTAAATAAATAAAAATATAATCATAATTATTTTAAATATAATATGCGCGTCTGGCAACCCTACACCAAACCCGCTTTAGGAGCTCGGAGAAATGGTGCGAGCGAGAGACTGCTAGCAACACGCGTGGGAACACAACGGGTTAGAGCGAGAGGCCGCAGAACTTGTACAGGGTGTATGTGTGTTGGTATCGCCTACTGACTGACTGACTTATTTGACACGGCCGTTTAAAATGCCGCCGGTACATTCATCCCGATACAGGGTGGGAACAAAATCACTCAATCACTTTAAATAATTAATGTTTTAGTTTGGATGTAAAAGTTGCCATTCCCGGACAGAGTAGATCGGTACCCTGAGATTAAGTATAAGTCACGACCGTAGAATAAAGAAAATAACATTAGAAGTTCCTTCTTTACAATTTTTGACTTAGTACCTTTTGGTTCTAAATCATTTATCACACGGTCTATCTCTCTTATACTTGCCTGAAATTGTATATCGCCACACCATTTGGATTTCGTAATCAGCAAATCTGAATTACATTTAAATTCTCCGACCATTAGATAGGGTCTTTAAAAAATATAACGGTCAATATATCACTTCCTATCAACTTAATTAATTTTATATTATTAATATATTTATTTATTATTCAGTACTCTATGTAAGTGGTTAACACATGTTTTCTAACTGTGCCTGTCTCACTAGGGGTATCCTGTGTTGAGACAAGCTAGTTCGCAAATATTTTGTTTTAGAAATATATTCACATTTCGATAAGTTTCGGTAGCTAAATATTTATTAAGTTAAGTTATTATAATAAATAAGTTATATATTGTTATATTTTAATTTCGAAAAAAAAAATTTCGATATCGAAGGTAATTTTATTTTATTTTATCGTTTAAAATGTGCTATTTTCTATTTGCCGCCAAAACGACACGTTCGTTTTTATTCGTGAATACGGTGGCATTGACGTCACACCGGGAAATGTTGGTGACAGCCGTCTTACAAACCGGTTGCGGTTTCTTTGTCGTAATGACACTGTAGCCAGTTGGAACCATTTCGGAATAGGTTTTTTAAATCAATAATCAAAAATGAAATTATTATGATTATTCATTTTTAGTATCGGGAAAAAAAAATCTTTCACACATTTTTACAGGATTTCACAACTTGTGAAAATACTCGTACTCCATTAAATCAGGTTAGTATTGATAAGTATAATGGAATTGAAAAACTTTTAATGTAGATTGACATTGAACATGACTAATTATTGCACGACCTTTTATGATGATACTTTATTTATCCAAGATTTTAAATGCATTTTGATTTTTTATTGTCTAATTTTGTCAGGAAGGTTATCATATATTTTAGTCGGTGTATAATTTAGTGACTATATATATTGTATGTAAATTTTATTTGAAATAATAAAATTTTATATCGAACAAGATTTTAAAGTTTTTCACATGTGTCCTGACGATAGACTGCAACGCTATCCGAAGCGATGACTAAAGAAGAAGGCAGCCCATCACGGCTTCATATGTCAAAAATTAATCGCGATAATACATTTAACGTACTTATATTGTACATTCGATAAGTATAGCAAGCGCCAAACTTTAATGCCGACCTGACGTTGATACAGAAATCGTCCCAATAGGCGAGTTTAAGGTCCGGAAAGCGGTAAGTCTCCCCGCTCACGCCTTTCTTGTCGCATGTATGTTTTACGCATATCTTTTGCTTATTTCGGTTATTGTAAAGTCAGTAAAGTGGCTGTACGTGCGCGAGAATAGAGCGTATCAAGTTCAGGTCGGTATTTAAGTTTGGCGCGTACTAACCGCCATATGTCAATAAAGATATGCCTACCGCAGACATTTTTTTTCACAAAAACCATAAAACATTAAAAAAACTATTAATCTCAATAATTTAAAAGAAGAGTAAATTTATTGGAGAAAGCTCTATCCATTTTGCGACCATCCTATACTCCATTGTGTACACATGTTGAACAGAAATACACACACTCTCACATCGTTATAGGTAGAGGAGTGTAGCGGTGTTCTCATTCAAGTCACGCACACAACTGTACTACACAATATTCATATACAATTGTTCATAGTATTTAATGTGTGGGTACAGAAAGAAGCTAATTTGTTATTAATTGATAGAAATGGGGTTATTTATGAGTTATGAAGGTGAAATGGAAGGCATTTTTGAAAATTATTATTTAAATTTTAACTACCGTTTCTGATCAATTCTTATTATATTTGGTAGGAATATTCATCAATTCATCAATTCATCGATTGCATCAATAATTTACAGAAGAATTGTAGGCATTCTGAGTCTGTTCTACAGGTATTTTATGCCTTGGTATATTATTGATGCAATCGGTTCTCTTATTTTTTTCTGTAGTGTTCTTGAATGATACGTAGTTTCAGTTGTTTTTTATAGATGCCGGTAGGCTTAGAGCTTATGTCAGGTTCCGACAGATGTCGGGCAGTTAGAGTAGATTCACCCAGCGAGTATTCCCGGACAGCTCAAGCCCTCAGATTCAATTCCTAGACAGTTATAGTCGGTCGTAAGACCCACAATTATATTGTAAACACGTTAAGATCAATAATAAATCAGTTTGTAACAATTACCTATTATGCTTATAGAAACCAATACAATTATTAATGTCTGCCTATGGATAAGGAAAACACTACATTTCCATAGCGGTATTAACATATAATGAGAGGGGCGTACTGTTCAGGGCCCGCAGATACTTTAATAGTACACAAATCGTACAAATATGTACAAATATATAAAAATATAAAAATCGTACAAATACGTACCTGTACAAATCGCAAGTGCGCCCCATGGTTAAATTTGGCAGCCACCTCTAGTCTGGAGCCCCAAAGTACCTGAAAAACACTCTCGACTCTGTGCAGAAACGGGCGGTGGGATTTAGTAGATTCTCCCGTCTTAACAAACGGATTGCAATCTTTAGAGCACAGGCGTCGGGTGGGAATGCTATCCTTGTTCTACCGGTATTTCAATGGAAGATGCTCCCAGGAACTAGCGTGCTAGTTAACTAACCCCTCGGCACCGGTGCATAGTCGGGAAACACGCCAAACGCTCGCCCAACATATGTACACGGTAGATATTTGTCACATGAGAACTGGTTTTTACGACTCGTTCTTGGGTTCATCAGCTCGGCTGTGGAACGATTTGCCGGCCCCTGTGTTTCCTCCTTCCTACAATATGGGTCTCTTCATAAAATTTTTGAAGTTAATTTTTCAGTTCTGTGAAAGTTCAATTCAAGTTCTGTAATTATTTCAGTTTTATGAAGCAACTGGCTAACATGAAAATTAACTTCAAATATTTGATGAATTGTTAATTTTTTAAAAACAAATATTTCGATGATTTGTATAGCGCCGTTTTTCTGAAAAATCACTTCAAGGACGCTGTACTGTACAACTTTTAATACATTTCTGCAATTTTACTTCTGACTATAGACTAGACAAAACATTACAAAAACTTATGGCCATTTCATTGCATCCACCGGTTCTTCGATTAGTCATACAAAACTGTACCAGTTGACCAATTAACGATGCTGCCTAAAAATGTACATGTATTTTATTTTTTAATATTATTTTTATTTTATTATTTAGAAATTATACAGGACCATACTTACCTGGTAGGTCACTTGAGATTAACACCGATGAATATTTTAACAATAATATTTAATAACATGTTCTTTAATGAATGTGTTTGGGAAAAGCAAAATTTACTGATGGTCGGTACAGTAATACAATAAAAAATCTAATAAGAAAACGTGATAGGCAATACAAGAATAATACTCTCAGATAAATATATTTCTAAGTTTTTATTTTGAATAAAAATGATTTAAATTTTACACAACCGATACATTTTTTAAATTTTATTTTATTATTTAAATTATAATATTGTTACAGCGATAAACATAGTATGGCAAAAACAAATAGTAAATTACACATTTCTAAGTATTCTACGCCAATTAAGAGAGCCTAGCTCTTGAGCTTGGTGAAGGAGTTATTTTATAATTATAATATAAATATAGTCTTACGTACTAGGATTGTAACTTTCAAATTTATAATATGGCATGAAATGAAGTTATAGTATTTTGATTTGATGATGGTTATGGTGTTAATTTTTAAAGAATAAATCGATCTCTTTTTTAAATGATACCAAATCTGTTATTTTTTTTACCTCTTCCGAAAGATTATTGAAATATTTTATGCCTTTGTAAATATAGTTGTTGTGTTGAAAATAGAGGAATTTGGATGTTATATTTATGTCTTAATGATGAGTTAAGTTTAAATTTTTTAATTGCATTTTCTTTGAATATTTGTAATTTTGTTTTTTTTATAAAGGTCTTCAATTTTTGGTACTTTAAAGATTTTGAACAATGTTACTGAGCGGAATGTTGGTGGTTTTTTCAAAATTACTTTAATAATTAGTTTTAGTACCACATTTACATAAATGATATAAAATTTAAAATATAATATTAAATTTTAATATTTAAAATACGTCAGTAAGAAGGTAAATGTTTTATATTAGACTCGTATAGATACCATTATTTTCTCTCCTGTATGGGAAATAGGTAATAAATTTCTAGAGTAAGTATTCAATTTCTTCAGTCAGCAAAAGCCGCCATAGAGCCAACAGCCCACCGAACATGAAATACCTAGATTATACTAACAACAGCGTGACAGCAACCCGCTTCAGTGTATTGGTAGCCATTAAACGAAGAACTCGAGTAACGGTATAGTTAAGTGTGTCACCCGCCGAAAGGTCGTAAGCGCCAAACTAGAAAGCACCGGCGGCCCAGGACGGCAAGGTCCCAACCGCCCGCGCGGCCACAGGCCAAAACCGACCTTGACCCCCACCAAACGCAACAAAAGCGACAGTTAATCGCGTGCCGGAGAAATTGGATCTGGTTTTTTTTGACTGGTCGTTTTCGATTTCGGTCTGCCGGGCGCATAGTCCGCCAGACCGCAATAGGTTTGTGGGTCAGAACATTATTATTCAGTGTTGTGGATTTGTATCTGCTTTTTTCTTTCTTTTCATTGTTTTATTTTTATTTTATTTGTTCGCTTTGTTCATTGGGATGGAAATAGCAGATTTATTGATAGTAATGACGGGATGGCTTCTTTACTAAGCTAATTTGTCTTTTTCGTCGTACTAAACTACTCCTACTGAAATTTAACAGATAACGCACGATTTGGGCATGTAGAGCGGATGAACGAGAAAGGATTATAAGTTTAATCCCTCAGGCTTTTGGCATATTCTATCAGATGGTCAAAGTATTTCTACTATGCAATAAAATCCAAATAAATAGAATATTTCTAAACGCATCCGAAAACTAAAAACTGTTTTTGAAAGGTGATGAAATACGCTATTAAATTTTATTATTAGAAATAAACATATCATTTTTAAACAATTTTTTTCTTAATGCAAACTTTAAAAAGTTTTAAAAATGACACACCTTACGTTTTTTTCTAACTAAAATTACGAAAAATGAAAAAATACACACATTTTTTTATTAGACAAATTTATTATGAACATTATTGTCATCTCACTTTTTTGTCGCTTCAAATAAAAACAATTAATAAAAACTTCATAAAGTTTCTTTTTTTTTCAAATTGCGTTCGGAAACTTTGGTTTCATATAGGTGTACGTTTTAATTCTTCTGTGGTTAGCTTCTAAATTTATATACAAAGCGTGATGTTTTTTTGCTTTCTAACGCCGTTTAGATAACATTTCTCACCATGACACAACGATTTATATGAAACCACGTGAGCTGCTCCCAAAGACCTTTTTTGACATGGCACGGCCAAGTGAATCAATATCTAGAGCCGGGTCATGTCAAGAGTCAGTACAACATGAGAGCATATTGTATGACATGAAGTGTGAATGTGAATGAAGCAGGAATTGTATCCCAAGACAGAGTCGTGTGGTGTTCCATCCTCTGTGCCTACCCCCTTTGGGAAACGGTGTGATAGTTAATTGCTTAATTATACCTTCAAGTCAAATAAATTCACGTTTCGGCCAAAATTTTTATTTCATTTTAACACTTTTATTGAATTATAAAATATGTCAGTAAAGTGTTTGGGTCATGTTTTGTATTCACATTTATATACTATTTACAGGATATCCTGAGTATATTTTTTTCCCTCAGGGTCAATGTTATCTTTGGGGATGCAGTTTAGAGGGTCTTTTACGAGAAAGTAATGAGAAAAAGTTCTGAAAAACAAAATTAACGTGGGGTGGATAGGAATTTGAGGTCAGTGTGTTTAGGAGTGACCGACGTATGAATCCATCCCTCCCACTACAATGTATCGAGAGAGGTCCGGCCGGAGAGATCAACGGGTCTTCCTCAACGATCCGCTGCCAATTGACAAATCTCACCCCGTGAACCCGAGCTCTCGAGCTAAGTCTTCAAACGTAAAAAAATCAATTTTTCGAAGAAAACTTCTTTCGAAAGGTTTTCACTTTGTGATGACATTATTTATTTTAATGAAAGGCCAAATAACTTTGTTTACATCACTATACACAATCTACATGTTTCATGAACGATGTACATTGTGTATTAATAAAAGTGATTTAAACAAAGTTATTTGGCTTTTCGTTAAAATAAATAATCAATCTTCGGACTCGATTTACAAAAAAACCAAAACTCAAAGTTATACCTCAAAATAACTCCAACTGTGATATAGATTCCACCAGTAGGTATTCCGCTTATTACCACGTTTTTATTTTATATCTACTTTTTAATTTAAAAAAAAATTGTATTATTTTATTCGCTATGATAGAGATGCCTCTCTGTTAGTGAAGATAAGTAAGTTAGACAGATTGGAATTATATATATTAAGTTTGATAATAATAGTAATTAGATTACACAATTCAGATTAAGTTATTAATGTTTTATATCGTGATTAAAATATGAAAATTGAATAGGAAATGTATGAAGGGAGATTAATTAGGTGGTTAGAGTGTAACATCTAATGGTATTGTAACGCCAGAGTTCACCAATATATAATATTGCTTTATAGAATCCTTTGCGAGCATGTGCACAACACCTTACCAAATTTTCATCGCAATCGGTTGAATGGTATAAAAAATAATTTCATAGCGCCAGAGCTCACTAACCTATTATCATTGCGGGCATGCGCACATCAAATCCCCAAAGTTTCATCGCAATCGGATGAACGGTTTGGCAGCGCATAGAATACGAATAAACAAACAAATATTAATTTTTATATAAAAAAAAATATTGTCTCCATGTAATCTAACAAAGTTGTGACACAATAATTTGGCTTATATATTGTTTTGATATCGGACAAGGAGTTGTTACGAAAGCATCAGTTGAAGTTTGAGACACCTTTTGAACAAGGTTGGTACACAGTTGGTTGTTTTTCGCCAACTTCTCGTGCGCAGCGAGTTTTTCATTTTCTTTGGGCTACCGTGGCGCAACCCTTGACGGCCACTGCAGTACCGGAGTGGACAAATATTTTTTATTTAAATATGATAAATATTTCATTTAAATCTGTATTCTGCAATAAATCTAAAAATGAAGTTCCTGACACCACTTAGCTATAAATTAAAAAATGGTAAGCCTGGTATTCTTGCTCCCAAAAACAAAAGCAAAATTCGCTGATAGACAATAATTCTGGTCCATCGATCCTAAAATATACAATGCATTGAGCACCGATACAAAGTCAAACAATTTTATATCCTTCTTACTACCCATGCATTGGTTATATGAACGGGGGTGAGCTTTTTTTAAAGATTACAAGAATTCAAATTTACACTTCTCGTATTTCTTAACTTATTTAAAAAATATTAATACACTTTCCTCTTTTTTAAATTGGATAGTATTTCTTTAGAGCTCTTTACAGCTCTAAATTGGTATAATTTTGTAAATATTTTAATCATACCTTTTTAAGAAATGATTTGAGATTTTCACGGCTACAAGTGTGATGGATTCATACGTCCGTCACTCCTGGATACATTGACCCCTACCTAAAAAGGCCCTCCACACAACATCTTCAAAGATGACATAGGCTCCGAAGGATTTTTTTCTTCAGGGCCTTTTGTTTGGAGCTAACGTAAAAAATATATCCGGAAGATCAGAAAAAAATATTAAGTGAATAATTTTAACCAAAAACCTAATATGATACGAGCATGGGCATTTTATTAGAAGAAGAACATCTCGGGCAGTTCTTCCGCAAATATATTGAAGCAATCTTCCAAAAGCAAAAATTGGAAGTACTTAGATGATAATATATTTTCTTTGCTGAATTTTGGACGTCTGATAGTTGTAAATACAGCGTTGTTATAGGATGATTTAGGTAAATATTGATTTTTAGTAGGCTAATTTTCATTTGATCTTTGAGGACAGTTGGAATGAATAGTTTCTGGAATTCGAACGCGGCCCTGATTTACGGTTTGCTCACGAAAACGCTTGCACATAACAATATAGCGAAATAGTTAGAAAAACGTAAAAAACACTCAATAACCAATAGCCATGCCCAGTTGTAGGCTACTCGGGTACCTACCTCAAGTACCTGTCGCTAGTGTTGCCACACTAACAATAAACGACAAACACTGATCAACTTTATACTGGCAACAATAATAATAAGTTATTATCGCAATGATCTGGTCAATTATAGAACAATAATCATATTATTCGCTACTAAATTAAACCAGAAGCTGATTGGTAGGTAGTTAAGATACGATAGTTTTATGTATTATTTTTATATGTGGATATTAAAAGGAATACTTAAAGGCCCAACGATTGGACCACTTTTAATCTATTTTAAAAAGTTTTGAAATATTAAGGTTGTTAATTTAGAAGATTACTTTAACATTGGAAAAGTCTTATATTTTAAAGATGTCGATTATTGGATTAAAGATTAAACAGTTTAGTTTAGGGGAGTAAGGTGAGTATATAGGACACGATATATAAATTTGTTTTGCCAAGACAGGGTTGTTTTGCGGTTCATCCTCTCTTCCTACCCTTATGGATTTTAATGGTTAGATATACAGAAGAGTTAATCAAAAGTGATTGGAGAAAAAAACTAAAAGAAAAAAAGACTGGGTGGAGAAAATATGAAAGAAATGCAAAAATATACATAACTTAGTAAAATTTTTAATATATTTGTAAACCTAACATTAATCATAAAATTGTTTTGATAATCTTATCTTACTGGAATAAGCCATACAACATTTTCATAGCGCTTTTAGCTCCATAAATATTTTATGGAAGTTATTTAAAAAACAGTGTTTAAAATATGTACAATGCGTGGATTTGATTTGACTCAAAATGATCGCAATTTCTGTGGAGTAGCCTTAACTTTCACAATTTAACAATTATTATAAGCAATACTTATTAGCCTGAAACACTCATTTTTACTGAAAAAACCTCCCGAGAAAAGATACATGCCGCCGAAGGGACTCGTGAAATGTAATAAGCGGAAATTGTTGAATGAAATATTAGTATATATTGAATTACTTGGTGGGTAAGAGATAAGCCGCCGTAGCTCAGTGGATAGAACTCCTGACCGGAAATTAGAAGGACGCGGGTTCGAGTCCCGTCGGCAGCATGTATCTATTCTCGGGAGGTTTTTTCAATATGGAGGAGTGTTTCAGGCTTAAATTAATTTTAATTGCTTATAATAATTGTTACCCTTTGTGCTATGCATAAACATCTTGTCTTAAACATTAGTTTATAGTGTCCCCCAAAGAAGAGCGAAAATGTGTAAAAAAGGGATTTAAATGATAAATGATTTTTTTTTAAATAAACTGAGATATTTAGAAAATACTAACAAAATTTATGAAAAAGTGAACATGAACATAGCGAACGATTATAATTAGGAGAAAATATTGAAATTATTAAATAAATCACCACTCTTTTAAAATAGAGATTCATAACTAAGACATGTTTAAATAACACGTAAAAATTTAGCGTTCGTAAAAGTTTTAGGAGAATACTACATGATTTTTTCATCGAGGAAATATTGTATAAATATATTATTTCGGTTCGCCAAATGTATACATATTACCATTAAAAACATATATTTTTATAAGAATTTAAAGTTTTCAATAGAAATGTGTTATAAATCGAAGGAATTCGGAATGCCGGGGCTTAAACCTGGTTTTTTATTGTTTTTTTTTTATATGAATACCGCACAAGTGAGACTATGGCTTCCCCAATTGGAGTATGTTGTGAGGCTCGAGGTAGCGGAGAGGGGAAGGAGGTGGGGAAGAGGAAGGTGGGGAAGTACCTGGCCATTCACATCTGGTCTCCAAACACAGCTAAAACCATTTTAAGCAACGTTTTAGTTCTGAATGGTGGTCTTACACCAGGGCGATACTAAGAGTGTCTTCCACTCTGGAACGTGACGCAAATATACTATATATTATTTTTAATTAATTAATTGTGAAATAACACAAATTAATAAATGCCGGCTTCGAACCCGCGACATTTGGATTTGGAGTCAAGAGCTTTAACTCTCGATCACGGCGGCCGTCATTTGTTTGAATGAAAAAAAAACGCAATTTCAAATTAAATTTGAGTTCAACAATACAATTCCATACACATAAAAAAAACTTGGACAAAAAACATAAATGGAAGATATTTTAGATTTTTTTCTGTTTCGGGTTATGTTTAATTTTAAGTGCATTAATTCTACGCTTCTCCGTATCCGGTGCAGTTAGACCAGATGTTGCACTACGGTGAACACTTGCTTGGTATTATGGATTACGTATTGTTATTGAGGGACCTGAGTTAACGAAGGCAGCCCGCCACCTTCACGGCCTGCCCGGAGCCCGGAGCCCGGAGCCCAAGGACAGGAGCCTAGCACTGGTCATACTCGACTGACCCAAAAGGAGGGTTACAGTTTCTTAACGGGGATCGTAGTGAATACTTGAATCGTTTACTTAAATAATGATGGAACTGCTGATATAATGGGACAACTATCTATCTCGGCTACTCGAATAAATCAGAAAAAATCTTTGGCATCATGAAATTTGTTTGGCTCAAATTTAAACAGAATTTCTAATCCAACGCTACAATTTTCAGATCGCTACGTCATTTATATCATGAGACATGGAGATTTACAACTGGTGTTATGTGACAAGTAGTCAAAAGTTTTTGTTAAGTAGATATTTTTCGATTTATTGATCGAAATTCAATATTATTATTTTTACATTAGTTTCACACGGAAAGCCATGAGAAAAAAATTTCCCTCAAGGCCTATGTTATCTAAGGGGATACTGGAAGGGTATTTTTATGGAAAGGAAAGAGAGTAAGCTCTAGAAAGGAACAATGTATCAGGAGTGGGTAGGAATCTGGGGGTCAATGTGTTCAGAAGTGAAGGACGTATGAATCCATCCCTCTTACTGCGGTGCAAGGCGATGGGTCGAGAGAGTCCGGCCAGATAGGTCAAAAGACCTCCTTCAACCAGTTTCTCCCGTAAAAAATCATGGGATAGTCTAAATTATTAAAAATTAGTTAACATTTTTTAAATAAAAATTAAAATAATTTTCCGTTAAAAATATTATGTTTATTTTATTGCTTGTTCAGATAATTCTCCACACAATCGGTTCAAATTATGAAAATGATACTTAAATTTAAAGCATATTTGATTTCATTGAACCAGGATTACGCGGGATGCAGACACAACCAAAATTAGTATTTTTGGTGATTGTATTTTGAACCTGCCACCTTTAAAATCTTACTAAACTATGTGAATCACCTCAGAGAGATGGGAAATAAATTGCAATCAATTACAGAAGATAAATGTTTTATTTCTTACGGTGTATTTGGAACTCATGATATCGCAGCATTCTGCCAGAGATTTTCATTAAGATAAAATATTGTCTAAAAAATGTAAGATTAAAAATTCAGTATTTTAACGTATTGTTTGTTTTGTTACAGGAACATCCCCTGCTCGCGGGAGGCCCTCGTGTACACCTTCCCCACCCCCTGCTCCTGACACTCTCCGCCCCCGCCCTCAGCGCCTCCCCCGAGGATGAAGTATTGCGCCACGGCCAACATGTCCGTGCTACCCACCGGCTCCCAGGACTCCGCCGAGGTGGACAGCCTGCTGCAGTGCTGGCAGGGCGAGATGCTACCCGCCAAGGGTCCACCCTCCCCTCCCTCGCCACCTCCCTCGCCACCCTCCCCGCAGGACGTGCTGGACCACCTCATCATGAGCTCCCAACTCCCCAGCTCCAGCCTGGCTGAGCTCAAACCTCTCCCACCCTTCACAGGGTACACGGGACACTTATCAATCAACGGAATTTCTGGACATCATTACCACGCTATAGCCCAACGACTCCCTGAAGAAAACAACAACTTTCCTTCGCAAAGTGGCTATGGAAGCGAACAGAACATTGTTTCCAGTTCTACTTGTGCGTCAGATTCAGGGAATATGGAAGACTCTAAAATCTACCCGATGAACTCTGACAGTGACTCAAAAATGTTCTCCTCTACGGCGGAAAATACAGACTCGAAGTTGTTTCTAAATGTTAGTGCGGACTCGTGCGCTAATAATCACGCAGATTCTCCTGGTGGGAAGATGTACGGCATCAACCCGGACAGCTGTAATCATGACACGGTCACAACGAAATCGGAAATCTACGATATATCTTCCATTGAAGACATAGCCGCCATCATAGGATCGGCAATAGCAGATACAACAGTGCCTTCTCAGGTGGAAGACCCCGAACAGAGCGGTTCTAGAGACAGCTGGATGGATCTCGACGCGTGGTTCGAAGGCACTTGCGCGCAGCAAGACACCAAAATCATCATCTCTCCTGACAATCTTTCGGAGTTTGTTCTTCCACACTCCCCGCAACACTCGCATCAAGATTACTTCACCAAGTCAGAATACTCCAACAAACTTAACCAGGAATTTCAAAGCAAAAGTCAAGAATACATCCAGAGGAGCCTCAGTCACAGTGGGTCGACGTTACAGAGTTTGCTCACTCATGGATACATGCCACTTTTGCAAAACAGATTACAGAATGGACCACCGGTGAAACAAGAAGTGCCCAGTTCAACAAGCTACGGAATGGATATTATTTCAACGTCGAGCCCTCCAGGGAATGTGGTATCGACAACAGATAATATTTTACTGAACGGCAGGTATATGCAGCATCACTATGCGATAGGGCTAAAGCCGGAAGGACTCTGCAGTCCAGATCACATGCTGGGAAACTATCCTCATACGACCACCACCACCCCAATGTCCAGCAAGAGCAAAAGGAGTAGAGCGCAGAAGAAACAGCAACAAGCGGCAGTCACACATAGCATAGCATTTCAAAGCGCTGCGGACTTGAGCGGGCTGTTGGGCAAAGAGAAACCAGTGCACAGATGCAACATCTGCAACAGGGGCTTCCTCAACAAGTCCAACATCAAGGTCCATCTCCGCACCCACACTGGGGAAAAACCGTTTCGGTGTGACGTCTGCTCTAAAGCCTTCCGACAAAAGGCGCATCTGATCAAACACCAGCAAATCCACAAGAGAATAGGCAGGGACTAGAGCAGAGCGGGACTGGATAAGTCTGCTTGCGATGGCCTCGACAGCGGAACGCGGAACACTTCTGCTGGGTGTCGTTTGGTTGTGAAGCCATCCGAAGTAAAACCGCTCGGAGTTTCTCTAACCGGACTCTGCTCGAAGCGAGGTCTCGGCATGAAGCGGTAGCACTTAGAAGATCTCAACGTACCTAAGATTCGTGTTCATCGGCACATGCGTCTCCTTTCCCCCATACCTCCAGCACCGAGGACAGCTACTTATTCCGCCAGCATGGTGGTTTAGTTTCCCTCATCGCTACATATATACTAACGATGATTAGACATCGGATTATATGCATTAAAACGGCCATAATGTGTCAAAAAAAGAAGAAAAAAAGCTAAAAACGTACATCGTTTCATTCACTTTGCTTTTTAACGAGCAATACTAATAGTCATTTACGATGCTTTTTTGGCTGCTAATAAGAAGGAAGTAGTTTTCAAATCAACTTACTAGCTTTAAGCCAGGGACACACACGGCGTTATAAGCGCTAGCGTTATTTGGCTTGGCCTATTTCAGCATATTCCTCGCCATGCATTCCAATCGCAAATGTATGGCGAGCGATATGGTGAAGTAGGCAAGCCAAATAACGCCGGCGCTTTTAACGCTGTGTTTGTCCCTGGCTTTAAGAGGACACAATGCTTTAAGTGAAGAAGGCGTGTATTGGACGTCGTATTATATTGCTCGGTGTATTAGACGGACCTAATAAAAATTGATCTTTCTGCGGGGTATATTTAATATAAACGTGTTGCGTAATAATAAATCTCAGACATTTCTAATCATATCCCTCGGAAAGTTACCAATTCATCGTCTAGAAAAAAATAGCTGGTGCTTATCACAAATTTTACAGTCACAAAACATTTTACAAAACTTTATAACGGTTTTACGTAAAATATTTTAATGATGAGATACTCATTTTATTAATCTTAAATACAAATCTGTTCAAAATTACTTATCCTTCTTTTGCCATATGTGGGGTTCCCCAAGGTTCCCACCTGGGACCAATTCTATTTCTACGATTTATTAATTAATAATTTAAATCCCTTAGCGTCCATATGAAACAGTACATTAAAGTTACGAATTCGTCGAAATCAATTAAAATGTTAGCATTGAGCAAACTCCCATTATTAGAGACTTATGGCGTTAAATGCATTTAATCCGATGTCGAAAATTGATGAACAAGGGGAAGTACTGTGATTGAGAATATTTCAGATTCCGCGTTGTGGCTGTCGCATTACACGTGCTATTGTAAAGGTACCTATAATAATGTAAGAGCAATGTGGATTTGTTGGAAAATGGAATCTCTTTTGAAAAAAAAAATTGTTGCTATATGTATGTTAGTGTTATTAAAAATAATTCAGCATTATATAAAAACATCCTATGGACACGTGCAATGTTATTTAGTTTGTAAGTCATCATAATTATTACAATTGGTGCATCATTCTATAAAAATATGTATTAATTTAAGTTGTAAGTACTTTGTAAAACATTTTTTAATTATTTTTTATACTTGACTACTTATTTATTCAGTATTTTTTTCTAATTTTGTAAAAATATTAATTTTGTGTAAGATAAATAATAATATAATATCGACCAACAGTAATTATGAATAAATGCATAGAAACAGATTTGTACTAAATCATCTGTATAGATAAGCTTATATTTAAGATTAGTATTAAATATTTATTACCTATTATTAAGAATTACACTAGTATGAATTTTAATGTTATAAATTAAACGAAATTGGAAGACTTATAATGTAAATTGAAAGATGAAGTTATAATACGGGTCATCTAAATTATTTATTAAACAAAACAGTTACGTAATATCATTTTTAATTATTTTTTTTAATAAATTGAATAGTTCAGGAAACATTTTTTTTCTCATTTCTCATACATTTTCTACAAGGAAGATTAATTTCTTTAGATATTAAATATTGTGTTTTTAAGTTATTTATCGTGTTTATATGTTTTTGTATTTGTTTGTTTATTTATTTCAATGTTTTTTTATGTTTCTCAAATCCCAACAATTTTAGACAGAATGCAAGTTTTTTTCTCAATTTTATATATTATCATTAAAATATTTTTACGCGTTTCTTTTTTACGTGACAATTTGAGATCTCAAAACATTTTTTCATTCAAGTCTAATGAATCGTGGCACCCTGTACTTATCAGATACTGGGTGTTCAAAAAGGTGATATAACCATGTACCTTTTATATCATGTGTATATAACATTAATTAATTTAAGTATGGGATAAGAAGAAACTGCAAATAAATACACTTAGTTAAGATTAAAAGCACTAATTAATAGGGACACTTTTAGACATAATTCTATTTATTTATTTACGTTACTAATTATTATTAAATATTCCGTTGATAAATGATTGCAGGAATTGTGCAGTGTGAAAGAAAATACCGTACAATATTATATTATTAATCAACATTTAAAATAATCAAATTAAAATTATTATAATTATGCAACAATTAAACTTTTGTCAGTACTCACCTATAAACCGCACAAAAAAGTCAATTGAAATTTTTTTATATTCAAATTCAAATATTATGAAGAATTCCAGTCAGATTAATATTATTTTATATTCTAAACTTCACTTCACTTTAACGGAAGTAAACTTTACCTATTTATGAGAGGAAAATTTCATGTTATACTTTTAAAAGTGATTGTTTTACTGACCAATTGGAAGCAATCAATTATTACAACTGTCGTAGTTAGTTAAGTTGGTTGGTGTCTATCCACTTGAGCGATTTTTGTCGTTTTATGGCAAGTTTGCAAAACGTCTTGAGCGATAGCTTGCCATAATTTATAGAACCTGAGGTTAATAGTGGATTCATTGGCTAACAGTTTAAACAGTTTATAAGTTTCGATATATTATTTTTGAGGAATAACATTAATAAAATCGTAAGGCCAAATCGAAAACTGGAAACCCATCGCTCGAGTGGATAAGAACTTTTTAAGACATTTTCGCTGGAATTCTTCATAAGGCTAAATTAACATTAAAAATTAAATCATCGACCAATTAAATAACGAAGAAATTATAATAGATAATAATTACTGGTATTAATGAGTACATACATTCTATTTAAATGTAGTTTTACGTAGATAAATTACAAAATCCGACAATTACTTTAGATAAACATATTATATTTGATAAAATAGTCCATTTACGATAACTTTACACAGTCTTTTGAATATTGTAATCAATATTCAAAATAGTTTGTACATTTAAATAAGACAGTTTGAGTTCAATTTTAATACAATATAAGAGATGCTTTGTTATTTTGTAACCCTTCCAAACCTTCCTTACCAATTATTATCGCAACTCTCTTATCTATTCCTAATAGTTTAAGAAATAACTGAGTTCTAGAACTAATCTTTGTAAATATGTTCGCGAACTATCAAATGTTCTCAAAGTTATGTGAAAAATAATTATTAATTTTTATTTGTAAAGATAAAGACGAATGTAAACTTTGACGTGTAGTCAGTGGCATAGCTAGCAGGGGGGCGGCCCGCACCTGGTGCCACCCATTCTAGCTACGCCACTGCGTGTAGAATAATTGAACATTTATTTCGATTGTAACCGAGGTTTATTTTGTACAAAAATCTCAAATAACTTTTATATTAAACGTACATAAATGTAGATATTTTTAAATTGTAAATTATCTCAAATTATAACGCCAAGCTTAGAGTAAATTTTACAGTTGTACTTAATTTTTATTTGTTGTTTTAATTTCATTTATTAATTTGTTAAGTTCGTATGAGTTTTTTTTATTATTTATTTTTTATTATATTTAGTTACATTATGTAATATTGTATAGAAACAATCTTCATATTTCACTTATTATGTAGGTAAGTACCTACTTGTTAATGTATTTTTTCAGTTAAATCAATAGTAGTTGAATATCAGTAACCAGAAGATGTTTTTATTCACTTAAAGATCAAAACGGTAAAAAACAAATAATTTGTTTTGTTTTCAATATTTTTTATCGCGTGTATAATTTGTAAAATAAAAAAGCATAAATATACTTTGTGTAAGATTAATTAAAGTCAGATATCTTTTATTTCCCCCAATACCTACCCCATGATTCTACTTTATGAAAAAAATCCCAGAAGAGAAATCCAAAAAGGTGAAAAAAAAACAAAACAAAAAAATTATTCCTTAGCTGTGTTCAAATTGAAACCAGAAAACTGTGGCAGACTTACTAAAATAGGTACTTGTAAAGAACAAAAAAAAATGAATATCAAGGTGAACTAATTATATAAGTACCCACATAATTCCAAAGTATTTCGACTACTACCTAAAATAATATTTCTGAATAAAATTTTCGTTAATTATACCTGATTTTTTTTAAACACCAGTGACTGCCATAAAACTGACAGCGCTCAGTCTAAAATAGAAATTTTATATAAATAAGATGGGATTTATAAAAAGAATATATGTTTTTAAGCTAATATTCAAAAATAATAAAATTACGTAAATAAGCTAATATTCCAAAGTAGAAAAATTACACACATATAAGCGAATATCACAAAAGGAAAATATATAAAAATAAGCTAACATTTAAAACAATATACAAATACATCGTATACATGTATAAATATACTAACTAACTAACTAACCATCACGCCGTTTCCCCGCAGGGGTAGGCAGAGAGGACGGACCGCCAAACAACTCGGTCTTGGCACACACTCCTTGCCTCATTCACATTCATACATCTTCTCATACATACTCTTTTATTATTCTGACTCTTGACATGGCCCGACTCAAGTATCTGATTTACTTGATGGTGCCACGTCTTCCTTGGGCGTCCTCGGCCTCTTCTACCGTTCACATTCGCGTCATAAATTCTCTTTACACTAGTTTCTTCATTCATTCGCTCAACATGCCCAAACCATCTTACTTATTACGCTCACATCAGCCATGCATTCTTTTCGGATCTCCACATTCCTCACACGATCATACATGGTTTTACCACACATACGCCTCAGGGATTTCATTTCTACAGCATTCAGTCTACTTTCATCCTTTCTCTGACATTTCCACGCTTCACTGCCATACATTAGGGTAGGTACCAGTACTCCATTGTGGACTGCTATAAATAAGAAAAATTACATCAGTAAATAAGCTGATATTTCACACGAAAAAATAATAATTAAGCTAACATTTTAATAACTTATTTACGAAAAAAACTTAAATAAGCCAATATAAAAAAAAAACAGTACCATTAATAAGCAAAACATTTATCTGAGTGAAAATAACCTACTGTGTTTTTGATTTAAAACCGTTGGTTTCGAATGATGTTGATATATTTTTATTAAAAACAATGGTGTAAACAATGTTGGTTATTACCGTGATTTATTTTTGGGCTACTAGGCCGTGTTGAGCTAATTCCTTCAGCAAACGTTTGGAACAGCATTGAAGTGTCCATCATCTAATCTAATTGTATATAATAATTACACATCATATGATGATGGACACTGCAATACTGCCCAAAACGTTGGCTAAATAAGGAACTAGTGCAACGCGGCATAATACCCCATAAATAAACACAATAATACTTTTGGCCATGAAAATCTCAAATCATATCCAAAGTTACGTTATTAGATTTTCACGGCCAAAAGCATTTTCGTTGTTTGTTTTTGGGGTGTTATGCCGTGTTACGCTACCTCCTTCTTTAGCCGACGTTTCAGCCAGCGTTGCAGTGTCCATCATCAGGGCAGATCCGGCAGATCGATGTAAAAAAAAAATCCAAAATTCCGCAGATACGATGTAAATTTTTTTTTCCAAAGTTGGTTATTTTCATTTTACTAAAAATGACGCCAATTTTCCAATTTTTTTAATAATTATAATTTAAATATTATATTGTTTGAAATAACATCTATAGTTCTAGATAATAAACAATTTATCTGAAATTATACTGTAATAATAAATAAAAATTGTGATTAGCACTTAAAAAAAACTTAGGGCCTGAAACATCACTTAAATAAAGAACAATATTGTCTCTGCTAATATACAGGATGTTATGGAACGTATTTTACAGTTATTCCTGACATTATTTGGAGTGAAAAATATGAATGAAATTTTGGTTTCGTAGTTAGTATATAAAATAGTAGTTGTTGGACATTTTGAGCGGAGTAAGAGGTTGGGTCATTAATCGGCTGAGGGACCAGTGACGACACGCGGAAGTAATTTATTTTTATTTTTAACTTAATGAGTTAAAGCAAAAATTATAATATTTAAATTAATGAAGACAATAATAGCGAAACTCGATCGAAAATCGAAACAGAAAAATCAGAAAATGATGGGACTCGAACCCAGGAATCGAATAGAATCGAACTCGAATCCTGGGTGATTTGACATCCAATAGATGTGACCGTATCTTTTTCTGATTTTGCTGCTTCAGATTTTCGATTAATTTTCTCTAATATTGCCTTCAATAATTAAAAAATATTTTTGTTTGATTTTGAAGAAAAAAAATTGAAAAAAAGGCACCGAAAAAGTCACGGAGATCAAAGTTTCATTTTACATTTTTTACTCCAAATTATGTCAGTAATCACTGGTTAAAATAAGTCAAGTACGTCCTTTAACACCCTGTATATAAAGTTATTGACTTCTCTGGCATGACTTTTGCTCAGTTTGTAGGCCAAAGCAGATTAGAAATTTTCGCACGATTCGTCTTCAGTCTGAGTAGAAGTCAAAATGCTAACTTTCTTTGACCTTGTATACTACCTCTATAGATGCAGATACTCATCTAGCACTGTATACCAACAATGCAAATTAACTAAATATAATAATATGAACTATTTCAGAAGAATTTTTGTTAACTAGCTTAAAAATGTTTCTATGACCTGCTATATCACTTGCTTTTAAGCTCGATTTTATTGGAATTTGGGCTTAGCACATAATCCGTACAGGTTTAGGAAGTAAGCACAGATATCACCAAAACCAAAGGTAGACGTTTAGTCTGTGATTTTAAAAGAGAAGCTTATTTGAATTTCTTTGCAAATCAAACTTTTGATATTGCGATCAATCGCGATGTTTATTTTTACGCAAGATTAATTTACAAGTGATTTTTGATAAAGTCACCACTTCAATCTGCATTTTGCTAAATGCGAGGATACTGCTTGTAAATAGTATTAAATTTCAGTTATAAGTAAACCTAGATTGAAGTAAGCATTGCTTATCCACTAGTGCGCTTTTTGCCACAATATGGCACTATTTCCACAACCACGGATTGATTTTTTGCCAAAATGTGGCAAATTTTATAATTTTTCTTTTTTTATTAAAGCGACTATATAATATGTTGTACATTAAAAATAAAACAAAATAAATATTCTCTAGATTCTTTAAAATTAAAGATTTAACAAATAAAAATAAATAAATCCTACGAATATGTGATAATAGACAAAAGATAGGTGAATTCATTGGCTATATAGAACTATAATCAGTTTGTATGTCTCCATATTCAAAATCGGAGGTATGATTTTTTTAATGTGGGCGGAAAAATTCCCTTTAGCAATCCGAGGAAAAATATTTAAATTGCTCTGTTATGAAAGATGCTGGTTTGTTAAACAATAAACGTGGTTAAAACTAAGTAATCCTATTAATTTAGAATTAAAATGGTGCCACAAAATAAGTTTGCTGTTTTTGAAGAAGTATTTTTTTATGGAGTCAATGTGAAATTATGATGAACTAACTGTTAAAAACTAACTTTTCTCACATTTAAACTTTTAAAATCCCTCTTTATAAATTAATACCTATCAACGACTTACATCCATACAGATAAAATTAAGCAAATTACGTAAATTTTGGTAAGAAAAAAGTATGCAATTATTTACGTAAATCTCAAATTTGATCTAGCGTCTCGTCTAAAAAAGGAACTACTTTGCGGTTTATCGAGGATTGAGCGGCCGATTTTAGCCCGCTAAAATTTGAGCGAGGATTTTTTAATGTATGACCGACTGATACACCGAGCTTACGTTTTATGATGTTAGCCCTAGGTAACTTAATTTGGTACGCATCTAAACTTACGTAAGCACTGCTATCAGAAATAGATAACACCAATTTTATGTTTATTTTTAATGTGATAGACAAAATAGAACAGTAAAAAAGAACGTTAAAAAAAGTTTAAAAGGTTTATGTGTGTATCGCACAAGAGTCCCGGCAGTTCCAAATCGTCTGGTTATAACTCATATACCAGCATTTCACCAATAAAAATTGGGTCTAATATAATATTTAAAAAAAAACTACGATCATCATCCGTAATGATAATGACCATGATATTTTAGGCAGAGGTAATTGATATGGTAAGATGTACCCACAACTAACTATCGTGATTTGATGTTTTACATTTAATGATTCGTCAAAAGAGTGCAGACATGATGGTATGCATAGCAGTAGCAGCGATTTGAATGGGGTGGCCAACCTTTGGATACAAGATTATTAATTTGAGGAAAAAATTCCCTCTGGCCTATTTCATATTTGGAAATGCTGTATAGAGGGTATTTTTAAGAAAAAGAAGGAGAGGAAGTTCTGGGCAGGAAAATATATGAGGGATGGGTAGGAATCTGGGAGTTAATATGTCTAGAAGTGGCGGATGTATGAATTCATCCCTCCCACTTCGGTGATAGGCGACAGGTAAAGAGAGTCCGGCTGGAGAGTTCTGGGTTTTGGTCTCCCTCAACCAATCTCTCCCTTTGGTATTAGCCACCAAGATCTAGACAATTCACCCTCTGGGTATGAATCCGGGCACCTCTGCTAAGTCACCAAACGTAGCGAACCACTTGGGGTGATCTATGGCAGAAGTTATCAAATAAATGGTTCCTGGGGTGGCGGTACCTACACCCTTCGTAAATTTGAACAATTGTCTAAGAAAGATGAAAAAGATGTCACGCAAAAATAACTTTAATTACTACTTTATATATAGGAATTTATTAAAAATATTTAAAAAAAAAACTGTACACAAAAACCAACAGTTAGGAAGATTATATTTAAAAAAATACCTTAGTTTTTTATTCGTAAGACAATTATTTACTCTTAATGAAAACATGAATATTTTAGAAAAGAAAGTTAATTTGTAATTGTAAAAAACATTTTTTTAACATAACTAAATCATACACGTTAATTGGAAAAATTTGGAAAAGGTTTTTGACCAATGCGACACGTACATACTTGGACATGCGGAGAAAACGTTCGGCCGGTAAGTAGGCGAGGAAACAGAATTTCTCCCGGGCATAGATATTCACCAGGGTTGCAAAACCATTACATATATTATTTTTTCTATAAAATAAAAACAGACATGGCTATCGTTACCAGAAATGAGTCGAACAAAGTACTCACAAATATGCATCGCTTGCTTACAGCAAGTTGAAATGATGAAAATTTGACATTACAACACTTTTCGCACATTTTAATGCTACAAATAACCCGGGCGGCGCCGCGGCGCCGCGTTTGGTCCGTACAAACGTATTCTCCCATTACTTCTTAATAAAATTAGTGCGAATGTTTTTTTTTTAATATAATATATCCAGATATCAACCACTGGCCGTAATTTTTTTGAATAGTTTTTTTTTTTTACTTTTAAAAAGAAAGACAAACATTCCCGGGTTACCCATAACCCAACAACATTTGAAAATATCCTACTACCACCACACTAAGCGGAAGATATTGCTTGTGTTGTGATGGACGACTTAGCCAGCCGAGGGATCGAACACGGAACGCCTGGGTGGGAGCCAAACGCGATGCCCACACAACCACTGACCGGTTACTTCCTTTTGTATATTTTTTTTCTGTGAATAGCGCACAAGAGTCCCAACTACACCCGTCTGGAAC
Organism: Limnephilus auricula; assembly: GCA_951813805.1. NCBI lineage: Eukaryota > Metazoa > Arthropoda > Insecta > Trichoptera > Limnephilidae > Limnephilus > Limnephilus auricula. Next base: position 495,236 of record OX638410.1, read on the forward strand.
CAGGGAGACTACGGCATCCAATTGGGGGATGTTGTGATGCTGAAGGTTGTGGGGATATTCAGATCTGGTCATCAAACACGGCTAAAGCTATTTCAAGCAACGTTTCAATTCCGAATGGTGGTCTTTCGCAAGGACGATACTGAAAGAATCTACCCTCTGGACTATAGCATCCCTATTTTCCTGCACGTTTGGCAAGTATAAGTAAACACAATTACATTTGTGGATTTAAATTTATAATCCACTCGAGCGCTTTTTGCGACATTATGGCACTATTTCCAAAACCACGGATTGCTTTGTTGCCAAAATGTGGCAAATTAAAAAAAAAAAAATTATTAAAACGACTGTATATTATACATTCAAAATATAATAAAATAAATAATCTCTAGGTTCTTTAAAATGTTTTAAGGTTAAAGATTTAATTATATTTTTTTTATAAATCCTACAAATATGTGATAATAAACAAAATATAGGGGAATTCATTGGCTACATAGAACTATAATCAGTTTGTATGTCTCCATATTCAAATTCGGAGGTATGATTTTTTTAATGTAGGCGGAAATATTTCCTTTAGCAATCCGAGAAAAAATATTTAAATTGCTCTGTCGCTCCAGTGGTTATCGAGATTATGTATCATGTTTATTGTACACTAGTTGAAAGGTAAACGTAATCGATATCATGAACATAATTTTAAAGAAAAACGCACGGGTAAACAAAAAACCTGAAAACATTGGAACATATATATTTTAGATGTCGGACTTGGCGAGTGGTTACCATCCTTGGCTAAGAGTTCCCTATGTTCCAATCTTCCTGTAGCCAGTGAAATATGTTGGAGTATGTTGTGAGGCTGAAGGTAGTGGAGAGGGAAAGGAGGTGGGGAAGTAACTATTCAGAAGTGGTCACCAAACATGGCTAAAGCCATTTCAAGCAGCATTTCGATTGTGAATGGTGGTCATTCACCAGGGCGATAATGTAAGTATCTACCACTCTGTAAGGTGCCGCAAATATACTAAGTATATGTATTTTATTTTTATTTAATGAATTTGAAACATAAACTACTGTAATATTATTTACTTCCGCACGCCCGAATTTGAACCCTTCGGATTCGGAGCGACCTTCGGATTGCGAGTTGAGAACCTTACCCCTTGCCCACAGAGGCCGTCAAAAGTCCTATGTAATGAGAAGCGCCAACGATACACTATGTATCAACATCGTTGTCTTAAATATAGGCGTTTAATCCTCTTTTACTACCTTTTTAATAAACCACCATTCAATACGATCATTGTAGCTTATAAAATGTGAACGGGACGCAAGATAAAATTTCTCCACGAGTGCGTAAGAGAACGCGCTAGGAGGAAAACATTTTAAATAACATCCGTAAAAAGAGTACAGCTATACCTAAAATCCCACGACTGACCGAGACAGAACGATAACAGTCAGCGTAATCCTAACCAAAACCGACACAAAAGAAATGCGATGAAACGCAAAATATATTTTCCCTAAAGCGCGAGAGAGATAGAATGCGAGGAAAACTCGACATTTTCTTGTGCGAAAAGTCTGGATATATTCTTTCATGAAAGCACAAAAGAGACAAATATAATACAAACGATCGTCTATAACACGTAATTTCATGATCGTCATTATAAAGATATGCGAAAAGGATGCGCGATAGCATTTCTCCAAAGTGCGAGCGAGATAATGCATTAAAAAGCCCTGATTATTGATTTTATAAATCACTAACGTTATTTATGAAAGAGTAGTTAAACCATATGATTTACAATATGTAAGAATGAGATAGGTGTAATGAAGTTTGTAGTGGAAGTGAGTGTTTTCATGATCGACTAGTCAGCAGAGTAGTAAGGAAGAAAGTATGCCAATGACCCAGATAGATGAATGACTGTGTTATGCCCGCGTTAGCTGAATAGAGGCGTACAAAAGTAATGTACCTACAATAAATAAATACATAAAATAATAATAAATATCAGCTCAATTGGTTATTAATATTCATATCGAGCGCATGTGGAGGAGTTTTTACAGATATTTTTTTTCTCTTTATTTCTAAAATATTTTTGTACCTATACGGTTTTTTTTACATGCTTTTCGACTATTACACTAAGACACATACCCGTATTATGGTAGTCGAAATTTGTATGTATAATTATATAAATGTACCTAATGCCTGTTAATTCTCCAAATATATTGTTTTGTTAAATGCAATGTAATTGTCTAATAAGTAACTCTTGAACTGTTTCGTCGTTTAGATTGCACAAGCATAAACCAACTGTATTGTAGACTGTTGATTTTAATAAGATTAAATAAATAAAAATGGGCAAATAAATCCATTTATTTACTAGTTGAAATAATGACAATATCGTTGAAGAAGATAATACTAATAATCTAAAAATAAAAATATGAAAATGAACAAGACATAGAAAAATAAATGATAACGGACGTAACTGGGACTCGAACCCAGAACCTCTCGTCTTATCGCCTTTAATAATTCGGCTATTGCCACCTATTATTTAACGTAATATTTGTCAATCTAATTTTTCAAATTTCAGAATTAACAATATTATTTTCGACAACTTTTTTTTCCAAATTTTCGGCAGCTACTTTTTTTCATTAAAAACAAGTGTTCTATTAATTTGTTTGTTACCTAGATAGTAGTGTCTCGAATAAATATATCCGATTTTTATTTATATAAAAACACACCTATTGAACTTTTCGTAAAAGTATAAATAAATATTTAATTTTTAAAAGAATAACAGAAAAATAAATGATAACGATCGCAACTGGGACTCGAACACAGAACCTCTCGTCTTCTCGTCTTTTATTTTTCTGTGTCTTGTTCATTTTCATATTTAGATTATTAGTGTTATCTTCTTCTTCAATGATGTATTACATTGATGGGAATAACCTTAAAGAGTTATAAAAAAAATAGAGATTATCTTATAAAAATTTTAAATATAGATAAGTATTAAAAATAATTTTCGACCAATAAAATGAACGCAGCATTTTTTTTATGATTTTACTAAAGCAGACCTAATTGTTTTGGGATTACATTTCAAATAAAGGATTGAAATATTAAAAAAAAATCACAGGCTTATGTCAACTAAAAATACGATTTAGTCCTGAAATTGCAATTGCCAAAAAGTTTTAATTTCGATATGCAGACTTCCCATGTATTTTCTCCAAGTATCAGAGCGTTTTTCCAGTCATTAATGAGCAAAATTTTGTGAATAATTGTCATAATAAAAGCGTGCTAAATAAATAAAATAAAATGGTTTTCATAAAAAAATTTGGTTCAGGAAATCATTTTTTAAGGCATCGGGATTTTTTCAACCTTTGAAATGTATTTTCAAAATGCAGCTAATTTTCTTAAATCATATTAGTTTCCAATCGTCAATTCGTAACTCATTATATTATATTTGAAGATGGGAAAATATAAATCTGATGAAGATAAGAAGGTATAAAATACCAAGAATGTAAACAATTAAAAAAATAAACAACATCAAAATATTTTCGTTGTTTGTTTTTGGGGTGTTATGCCGTGCTGCGCTACCTCCTTCTTTAGCCGACGTTTCGGACAGCATTGCGGTGTCCATCATCAGGGCAGATCCGGCAGATCCGACGATGTGTCGTCACACGATCTGCCCTGATGATGGACACTGCAACGCTGTCCGAAACGTCGGCTAAAGAACGAGGTAGCGCAACACGGCATAACACCCCAAAAACAAACAACGAAAATGCTTTTGGCCGTGAAAATCTAAAAACGTATCTAACATCAAAATGTGGCAACATGAAACGTCATGTCAGGAAATTATAAAAATTATGAAGACAGTATCGTGTGTTTATTTTAGCGGCATTATTCCGTGTTGCGCTTCCTTCTTTACAGGAAACCACATGCCAAATATTTATGTGTCACCACGAATATAAGTAACAGGGATAAAAATCGCTTGGCAAATGGAGTCTAGAGGTCACGATTTCAAGCACAAAATTGGTTTTTATTTATTTTGCGAATAATTTTATTTTCAGATAAAAAAATAATCAAGGGAAACGGTCACAGACCTAAGCCATACATATATTTTTAATTCTTCCTTATAATATATGTGTATGGAGACGCCCGGCGCGGCGTAGTTCAGCGGTAGGGCGTTAGACTTCCATTCCGAAGGCCGCGGGTTTGAACCCGGCATGCGCAAATATTATATAGTATATTTGCGGCACGTTCCAGAGTGGAAAATACTCTTAGTATAGCCCTGGTGTAAGACCACCATTCAGAATTGAAACATTGCTTGAAATGGCTTTAGCCGTGTTTAGTTGCTAGATCTGAATAGCAAGGTACTTCCCCATCTTCCTCTTCCTCGTATCCTTCCCTTCCCCACTTACCTTTAGCCTCATAACATACCCCAATTGGGGATGCCATAGTCTCACTGGCTCCAGACGGGAGCAGTTGGGACTCTTGTGAGGTATTACCTATAAAAAAAAAAAATTAAAAAATACTATTTTAATGAAAACCTACACATTTCCATAGTTTACGTTTATCTTTATATATAAAAATCTCGTGTCACAATGTTCGTCCGAGGTAAACTCCGAAACCACTTAACCGATTTTGATGAAATTTGGCTTAATGTGTGTAATTTGGTCCAACTTAAGAGATAGGATAGTTTATATCTCGATTATTGACCGCAATGTTTATTATTGCTAATTAAATATTTTTAATGGGACAATTTTTTAAAATTATTTGTAAGTTCCATGGCAACAGATGGCGGTGTGAATTGACACAACACTTGGTTATGTAGGTTAGGTAACCGTCTAGTAGATGGCGTTGTGTTTCTTTAGCCACAGCAACGCGTGGTCGGGTCAGCTAGTATTATTATAAGGTAATTAACAACTACATTTTCTATTCACAGGTAGAAAAAGCTTCAATTTATCCAAGGATTTTTTGTTTGTATTTTAGGTTAAGATTAAACTAAAATATTGATTTAATATTGATCTTCGCTTGTAGCCAACATTTCTTACAGCATAGACGTACACTGTAACGCTGTCCAAAATGTTGGCTAAAGAAGGAGGAAGCGCAACACGGTATAACAACCTAAAAATTAAACACGATAAGCCGTGAAAATCTCAAATCGAGTATGAAAGTACTCACATATACAAATTTGAAACTTAAAATAATATTGGTTTATTAATTTCCACCGAAAATAACGGAGTTTGACACCGGTATCATAAGCCATCAACCAGTTTTTTTTGCCACTAAAAAAATGATTAGTGTATAAGTACATTTTGTTGGTAAAAACGAAAAGTGAGAGTTTCGGTGCGCTACTGACATCAATTCCTAAACTAACTGTTCTTGCTTTATTATACTATTGACATTTCACCGGGCGACCAAACCACCAACCTTGTAACATGGGTCACATATTGATTATAGCTGGCTGACTGGAAGATCAACTCAACGCAAATTATATTATAGAAACATTTTATACTAAGAGGGTATTACCAGAGAATACCGGAAATTAGTCCTTTTTAAATCAAATTCTAGACGTATTGACACTTTTTTACAAAAAAAAACATAAATTGATTTTGAAAGATTGTTATTTTATCTGGTACACGCAGTTTTAAAATTTTGAAAAACTAAGTATATTTTTAATATACTAAGGTTATACCGTTGGTCGTTTGCAGATTTGTTCAATTTTCAAACGATAGATTCTATTAATAATAGAAATTTCAAATCATATAATCATACAACAAAATAAATCAATACATAATCTAGTCAACACAGTTTTAAAAATTAAAATTTTAGTTAAATTAAAATCATTAAAAAATAAATCCGAGAAGGTGTTTTGTGACAAAAATACCCCAGTTTTTCTATTTATTTAAGGTCTTACAAACTAAAATACTTAAATTTTTTTTTCACACATATTTTGTTTAGACATTATTGAAAAAATACATACTCCAAAAAGTAAACGATATTTAATAATTTAAGCTTTTAATTTGAGCTTTTTTATTGCTTACTTAAATGTAGGTATATATTAAAGCAAGTTTTTAATGAAATAAGTCGATATTAAATTTTTAATTATAAACATTTGATACGGGGAATAATCGCTCTTTCTCATTGGAACCTTTCTGTACAGTTACAAACATTTTTAAACTTTTATTCTCAGCTGCTGGTCAATCGCTCTTAGAGCAATCGACATTTTATTCATTTATTTTGTATTATAGAAACAAAATGTCTATGGATCTTCATCGACAGTCCATCGCCTGAGTGCTTAATTGTCCAATCTTCATTTTAGTTTTTGTTCAATCTTTATTTTAAAATTAAAAAATAAATTATCAAAAACTATAATTAATCACAACTAAGAATTATTTAAACTAACGAGACCTTTACCTTTACGGGAATAGCTACATCTTAAACACCTATCATAATGTTTCATTAAAATAATTAAAGAAAACCTCCTCCTCCTGTAAAACTAGCAAATGGTCGTTTGGACTATTAAGCACACAGGCGACTAGTAATCAAAGAATTCCTGGATGACTCAATGCTCCAAAATACTACAGAGAAACGGCCTGGATGAAAGCCAAACCAACAACCGAAGAATTTGTAACCAGAGAACGAGAAGAGCCCCCAACAGCCTAACTAAGGCAATGTGTCGACGGCCGGTGTAGTCCAGCGGTAGGGCGTTGGACTTAGATTCCGAAGGCCGCGGGTTCGAACCTGGCGTGCGCAAATAAATTTTATTTAATTGATTTGTGTTATTTCACAATTAATTATTTAAAATAATATATAGTAAATTTGCGGCACGTTCCGGAGTAAAAGATATTCTTAGTATCGCCCTGGTGTAAGACCATCATTCAGAATTGAAACGTTGCTTGAAATGGCTTTAGCCGTGTTTAGTGACTAGATCTGAATAGCCAGGTACTTTCCCACCTTCCTTTCCTTTGTCTCCTTTCCTTTCCCACTTACCTTCAGCCTCATAACATACCCCAATTGGGGATGCCATAGTCTCACTGGCTCCAGACGGGAGCAGTTGGGACTCTTATGAGGTATTCACTATAAAAAATAAAAAAAAAACGTTTATATTTCGACCGGTCAGTGGCTGAGTTGGCATCGCGCCACGTGTGTTTAATTCCTCGGCTGGCTAAGTCCTCCATCAAGACACAACCAACATTTTCCACTTACTGTGTTGTTAGTAGGAGATTTTCAAATGTTGTCAGGTTATTTATAACCCAGGAATGTGTCTTTCTTTAAACAAGAACTAAACGCCGCCAGGTTTCCTCTTAAGGTGATGCACCACAACGTGTAAAATTCGGGATCTGGCAGCTATAATAAGCTTATAACAATAACACTCCTTGTATTCCTAGATGGCAAAAAGCTATACATTCCCGTTTGACACCAGGCACTTCGTTTGATTTATTGACGAAAAAAATATCGCCAAAAAGCCTGTTTGATTTTATTTTGCGAAGCTCAGGCACAAATACTTAAAGTTTTAACGATAATTTTTTAAACAATTTAGTTTTTCACATTATAAAATAAAACCATAATCGAAAAAGGGTTCGTAAAAAGAAAATGTTGGCCTTTAAAGCAGTTTTTATAGGCCCGATACTTTATTCTGGGCAGTATTATATTCCCAGTATTTAGTTAATATATCTTACTAATATTATAAACGCGAAAGTTTGTATGGATGTATGTATGTTTGTTACTCTTTAAATCAAAATTTAATGAATGTATTTTAATGAAACTTTACAATAATATAGCTCTTCCATCAGAATCACATATAGGCTATAATTTTTAAAGCTAGCTATTTATTTTCAATATATCAAAAATAATAATTATTGTTTAATAGAAAACGTAAAAATTTGAGAATGACATTTTGCAAAAAAATGATTGTTAAATTAAAATTCTATTTTGGAAAATATTTAAATTAGTGAATTTATTTCAAGTACTCGCCTAACACTTTGAATCGAATCAAGAATTATACATATTTTAAATAAATAGGTTAAGAATTTTGGTATAAACGTAGATGGGACAAGAAAAAGAAAATAGATTACTCGAAGTACTAATCCTACGCAGACGAAGTCGCGGGCAGAAGCTTGTGTAATATATTTGTAAGTAATCTAATTTTCAAACCAAAATCACAGGATTTTGCATTATTTAGTAGTGTTTTAAATAAAGAGTTCGGTGGAAGAATGTGTTTCTGTGACGTTATTTTTATATACACATTTATCATTTAATTTATAATAATAGACTTGCGTTTATATTGCATTCACCCAACGATAATATTCTAGAAAAAGAAATCTACAATGTCATGGCTGCATCAAGAGTATCACCAAATACAAGGTCAGCCAACTTACATTCAAAGGAAAGATTCATGGAAGACATATTTACATAGATAGAGGAAGACGCTGCACTACAACCACTGGGTCCGGAGCCAAGGAATCTACCACATTATCATGGGGGACGTTTGGTACATAAAAAGTGGTCACCCGACAGTTGATCCCCTGGCAATTGGCCCCCCGAAATCATAATAATTGTAATATTAAAATCGACTTTAAAAATGGTTTAAATTATTTGGTATGGATGTCAAACGATTTTACAGTGTTGATTTTTAGAACTTATATACAAGTAGATACGTTTTTAGATTTTCACGGCCAAAAGCATTTTCGTTGTTTGTTTTTGGGGTGTTATGCCGTGTTGTGCTACCTCCTTCTTTAGCCGACGTTTCGGACAGCGTTGCAGTGTCCATCATCAGGGCAGATCCGGCAGATCCGTCGATATCGACGGATATAGGAAGGAGGAAAAGGATATAAGGGGTGGGTATAAATCGCGGGTCAATGGGTCCAGAAGTGAGTGAGGTCATCTCTCTCTTTGCGATACACGGTGATATGAGTCGAGAGCGTCCAGCAGGAGAGGTCATAGAGTCTCCACGCATCTGGTGGACAGGTGGGTGTCGCCAAGACCTCCCTCACACCTCACCCTATGAATCCGGGCCCCCTGCTAAGTTACCAAACACAGCGAACCAACTGGGTGACCTATGGCAGAGGTGTTGGTTATCCAATAAATGGTTCCCGGGGCAGCGGTTCCCATACCCGCCTCTCAAATTAAAATAACGTCAAAGGAAAACGGATTTGTTAAACTTTTTTATGTGAATACCGCACAAGAGTTACAAATGCGCGGAGCCAGCGGGGCTATCGCATCCCCAATTCGGGTATGTCGTGAGAAGAATTGGTGTTTTTCACTACAGAAATATCATTAATTATTATTATATAGGCACCTACAGAAGATTCATTTTTGGGTTATTATGCCTATTTAGTATGTTTCATCCATCAGTGTCCATCACCAGGGTAGATATGTGATGATGGACACTGGTGGATGATGACCCACCAGCCCTGATGATGAACACTGTAACGCTGTCCGAAATGTTGGCTGTAGGTAGCGCAATTTGGCGTGATAATAAATAAACCACAATATTACTTTTGATCGTGAAAATCTAAAATCATATCACACCTAAAGAAGATTGTCTGCGGCTGGCGGTGTTTATTTAATTTTTATACAAAACTGTAAATTTATTACGAGATTGATTAGTTTTCGCCCACCTGACTTTCAAAAGAAAGGGAAGTCACTGTCTAAGTCTGATTTAGAAAAAAACTCGATGTAAACAATGAGGAATTCCGCTAGTTCATTATAAAAATATACATGTTTTTACATAAATGGCCTTTACTAACCATGCTGCAAATAGCTGCTGCAAATTCACCGACATGTCGGGCTGTTTACACCATCGTCAGTAGAGCGCTTAACTCTAACAGGAGGCCTGAGGATGCTGTGTGGGGGGGTCTAAGGAAGTTAAGGAGGGGAAGGAGTGAACATGGGTCTTGTAGGAGAGGCTGGCAAATCCTTCCACAGCCGAACTGCTGAACTTAAGAATGAGTCGTGGAAACGGTATGTAGAGCGGATGAACGGAGAAAGGAGAAGGAGAACCTACATACATTTTTTTTTTCAGTAAATCACTAATATCTGATATCCTTTATTATTTGTTTGAATTTTCTTTGCTGAGACACACAACCTGAAGAAAATTGATTCTCGCACATCTATGCATCGTTCTGAAGGTAGAGCGCGTCCGCAAATTCGAGTACGTTTTCTGAGAAAGCGGAACAAGATGGTGCGAGGGAGACAACTACCGTCTATATTGTATCTCTGTCCTTCCTGTGTATTCGACTCCACTATGCTCGCGGTATAGGACTGCTGATTTTGCAAACTAGAGTAAAGAGAAAAAGAGAACATACAAAAAAAACTTCACTTAGTTTTTTTTTACATTAACTCCATAAAGGAGGCCCTGCGGAAAATAATTTCCCTGAGGGCCTTTAACCGGTGCTTCACATCAATTATTGAAAACGTATTTTTTTTTTAAATTAGTTTCAATAGCAAAGTTTGTACATTATGTAGGTATAAATTATAATATAAGTAGGTATACATTTTTGTATTTTTTCACAGTCCTCCCCACTAGGGTTTCGTGTTCTGAGGCGGCCTGTAGTTTTTTTTTAACTTTTGTATTTACTTTTGAATTGTCTTTACATCGTCTTCATAATGTTTGTTAGGTGATTATTACTTTGATCTTGATCTGTTTGAAATATATCTACTCATTTCCTTTATTTTTTTGGTTTGATTTTTTAGAGCATTGAACAATTTCATAGCATGGAATTTATTATTTCTCTGTCCAAAAGATGCGTTCAAACTGGGAGTAACCAGGATATTTTCGCTTATTGCCCTGTTTGAGTATTCAGATATGTTTTTTTTACAATTAATTATTTTGTTATGTTAATGATTCATTAATAATCATCGTAAGTTAAGCTGTTTTCTTTTTAAATTTAAAGTCATCGTTATCTGTCTAGTAGCAGAGTAGTCTGTTGGAGAAATGGTAACCTTGTTACATGACCCACATTCTTCCCCCACCCCTGTCTCCCCCTTTTCCTCTTTCACTCCTCCCTCCCTCCCCGCACATCCCCAATCCTCACCACCATCTCACACTCGACCGTCCACAGTCAAACGACACCCACGGCACTCAGTGAGTCGCGGTGGAGCCATTGTTGGTTCTCTGAGTGACATTTTAAATGTCAAAATTAGCGGTTAGATGCGGATCTTACCAGGGGCGGACTAAACATTTTTTTCTATTTTTAAAATTATTTACTGCCGTTGTTACCAATCCTACTGATCACCTGTTGAGCCGATTCTCAAATGCAGGATACGCTCAAATACGATTAACAGGCGAATCAAGCATTACTAATCAAATCATTTAGTTGATCGGAGACTCAGATTGATCGAAAAGTTGGGAACAACGGCTGTTCGCCAGCGAAACTCTCATTCCCGATATGAGGATGTGTTGTGATGCTAAAGGGCATGGGGTTGGAGGGGAGATGGAAGAGTATTTGGGGAAGTATCTAGCTATTCAGATCTGGTTACTAAACACGACTGATGCCATTTCAAGCAATATTTCGGTGGTCTTTCACTAGGTCGATACTGAGAGTAACTTACCAGTCTGAAAAAGATCTGTTCAGTAAATATAGCTATAGCAATTCCAAGCAACGTTCGGGTTGTAAACGGTGGTTTATTGTTAGGGCGATACTTAGAGTATCCACCACTCTAGACAAACCTCACCTCGTGAACCTTGGCTAAGTCACCAAACGTATCGAAACCATTTTGGGTGACCTATTAAAGGGTAGTTGGTTATCCCATAAACGGATGATGATTGTTGACGCTTGGGCGGACATGCAATTTTAATAGGGTTTTTCGGTAACAATTTTTCCCTATCGAAAAAACACAGGACCTTTAAGTCTATAATAGCAAGGTAACTTTTTATAAATACCCACATGAGGTAAAAATTGCGAGGCGCACATGACTCCGTTCTATTTGTAAAAAGAACATTAACTATAAATTCAGTAATTTAAATGATTCCCACTTCATGAAAAATAAGAATCTAGAAAAAAAAAAACGGTACCCGTGGCGGCGGTACCCATACGAGCCTTCCAAAGTGAGAAGATGTAACGTAAAATACTAAAACTCATAGATTGCATTCTTGGTAAAACAACAATATAATTTAACACTGTCTCTTTTGTCAATGTGATGTAAATAGTAAGCTGTGATAAGTAGTGGTACAAAATCCATCTAATAAAATTTTCAAACCTACCCCCAGGATCGCACCCCCCCCCCCCCCTTAGGGTTAAACCCCCCATGCTATAGTTCGTATATATATATGCTATAGTGCGCATATATAACCCCCCATGCTATGGTGCCTGTAGTGCTATAGCTACGCCCTTGTCGCAATGATATTAGCAATTTAGCACATAAGCTGCTCACTGCTCAATGGTCACTTATATTCTGGAACGTCTTGCGGATTATGTCTCCAATAACTTCACCAGAACTAGACAGAACAGGCTTTTAATTTTTCTTGAAGTCAGGACCAATCTACCAATGATCATTTGGGGAGACATTAAGGAGAGTAAAAAAATCGTTAACATTTTCTGGTTTGAACGCCATCAATAGACGTTCAATATACAAACTAGAGACAATGTATTTAAAAAAAAAAAACAAAACGTACAAAATAGAATAGTTAATAGGGGAATATAAAACTTCGATTTTGACGATTTTATTTAGGTATAATCACTCTGAGATGCATGTACCCACTCATTTTTCACAACTTTGCAATAAATATTTTTTACCTTGAGGCTGCTTCTCAACTGAAGTAATATTGGATTCTCTTTTTCACAATAGATATTTCGATTTTCTGTATATTCTTCGGATTTTTATAACGAATTTCCACACTAATGCAAATGAACATGACGTTGTACAGTTCTTTATTATGCTGAAAATCACAATCTACGGAAAATCAAACATTTAAAAAATCTGAATTTCAGCAAATTATTCTACTAACTATAACGCTGTTTGACGCAGGGATGGGTAGAGATAATCTGGGCACACACTCCTTGCCTCATTCACATTCATACATCGTCTCAAACATATTATTCTGACTCTCGACATGGCCCGACTCAAGTATCTGATTCACTTGATCTTGCCACTAAACTAAACTTCCTCGGGCGTCCCCGATTTCTTCTACCATTCACATTTGCGTCGTATATTCTCCCTACACCCCTCTTTCTTGTTTATATTATAGTACTTGATAATTATTTATTATTAAAAGGTAATTAAAATATTTTTCGAAACAGTATGACAAATACCGCCATCTATCAAACAATAGCATTTTTAAGCTGAATCATCATTATTTTGTACTACTCCTGCCATCTATGGAGTAGTAGCACTAACAGACATAAAATGTTTTAGAAAGTACGCAAACCTTTTTCGTTCCGCTTCAAAATAGTTACACAAAAAAAACAGAGATGTCACTGAACCTGGAAAAAAAAATTAATCTCAGTAGCATAAAACAGAAATCTGCATATTATTGAAGTAGGCAAAAACTCCAGAATACGAGCTATACCGTCATGAAATTCGCCACGCTTATCCAGAACTTGGCTAATGAAACCATTTTCTGTTTGCAACATCATTTTCATAAAGAGCTTTGAAGTACTTAATTTTTATATAATAAATTAGCTGATCTTCGATTAAGGTGAATGTCAAAAGAATTCATATCTACGCTTTCGTGGATGGCGCGCGCGTATAGTATTTTTACTTTTTACAAGTTATGCTTTGAAAATTTTAAGAAAAATTTATCATTTGCGAAAGTACACAAGCCATATGAAAATAGTTTTGTTAATTAAAAAAAACTATTTGTTAATATTCATATTGATCGTGTACTTTCGCAAACCATACATTTTTCTTAATATTCCAAAGCATAACTTGTAAAAAACATTTATAAATAAAAAATACTATATGCGCACCATCTACGAAAGCGTAGAATGTGAATTCTTTTGACATTCACCTTAATCATAAAGTTAGTAATATGTAATATTCCATGCATAAGAACTTGGTAGGTAGAGCAGAGGAACATTAATCTAGTATAATAAGTGTTTCGGTTAAAACTCATTCAAGTGTTTAAATTTATTCTTTATTTACGAAGATAAACTACATTATACAAAAGGGTGTTTTCTTTAATACAGAGAGCTACAACTAGGTATAATTCTCTTACAATACTGACAATATTCTCACAGGGCCAAATATTTAGCTTAATACAACTTCCAAATTTACACCAGCAAAACAACAAGAACAACAAACTGTTACTGTGGAAACAGAGTTTACAAAATAAACCTTATAAAGATGAAGAAGTAATCAATGAACGTTTTTGCTGGATAAATAGTAAGAAGAAGTATTCAAGTATGATTTTAATGTAAGAAGCCTCATATTTATATCACATTATAATACCACTATTTAAAATTATCAGCAGTGAAGTAAAATGATTCGAAAAGAAAAAAAAATTATAACTAAAAAAGCATTTAAAAATAATATAAATTCTCACAATTTATACAAATTAATATCAAATGTAGCAAGTTCTACTGGTAAAATAAATGATTTATACATATTTTTACAAAGGTATTCTTAAAATGAAAACAAACTTAATATAAAATTAAAATGTCATTATTTGCGGACGCAAGTGTAAAAATATTCTAAACTCAAGAAGCCCTAATTTTAAAACCATTATTGTATGTATTTATAAATGTAGCGCAAAATAAAAGCAACAGTGAAAAGAAAACTGAACATTCACAGGTGAGATTAAAAAACGCATCTGACAATCCCGGGAAACACAAATGTATACCAGATATAATATCGCTGTAATAAACTATCCTAACCTAACCTCAAATATGAACTATTATGTCAGAAATGCAATTTACATATTATTATTTGGAATAACCTAACTTGAAGATTTTACATTATTATTGTCACCCAATTTCAATTCTTTTTTCTTGCTTCATAAGCAGATGTTGCTTGTGCAGTGATGGAGGACTTAGCCAGCAGAGGAATGGAAACAAAGGTTGCTGGGTGGGAAGCCAACGCATTTGTCAACTCGGCTTATTCAACTTTTGCATCATATCAAAAGTTAGGTTAGGTTTACTAGTCCATTAAATAAAGAGATAATAGCATAGGTTCACTGATCTACTAAATCTGAAGATAATGGGCGCTTTTAAATTCTTACGGAAACGGCACAAAAAGGCATAAAACGTATGTTCTCTATCAAATAAATGCTGTACCTCTTTCTTACACACTACAATTTAATGTATAAGAAAGAGATGTGGAAAATGAGACAAATGCTGTATGTATGTCTGCTTCCCCAAAAAGGAGAAATACGATCCAAAGATATTCCACAGAAAATAAATGTCGCAAGATTTCTCGCTGTGCTGTTTCGGCGGGAATTTAAAAAGAAGCCAATAAGGTTAGGTTTACTAGTGGTCTGTTACATCAGAGGACATTGTGTTAGGTTAGGTTACTCCGGTGTGTTGTGCGGTGTAGGTGGCCTAGTTTGCGGCCTGGAAGTATTCCTTGGATAGTTTGGGGTCTGCCTTCATGGTCTTCTGTCCGGGGCGCCAGCCGGCGGGGCATACCTCGCCGTGCACGTCTGTGAACTGGAATGCTTGCACCAAGCGCAGAGTTTCATCTACGTCCCTGTAGAAAGAGGACAAATGAACGGTTAGAAGGTTACGTGATAAAATAGAATAGTGACAAGAAAAGAACAAACAAATTTAAACTAGCTTAATCTGTGGGAGGTGAGAAAAATAAAGCCAATTGCAGTGCTTCTTACCGTACTTGGGCAATAATAGTATCACATGCTAAAAGGGCTAGAATCAAAAGGTATTAAGTCAGTAGCGACATAGGTTTCCATTCAAATCTACATGGAAGGCATTTCTAGTGTGTGAACATAGATAAATGGGGTTTATTAAATTCCTAGAACTCTTTGTTTAGTAGACAAGAGATTAAATCTAACAGAGTGAATACTTCTACTTTTGATTGATAGCTTTATCTGACATTATGATCCTAGTGATTAGAACTAATTTATTGATCAGTGGATAATTTGTCAGATGTGTAACAAACAGTCAATAGTAATCTTTGTGGGTTTATGTATATCTCATTCCTATTTTGAAAAAATAATGAAAATAAGGTAAAAATATTTAAAAAAAAATAAACAACTTCACATAATTTAAAAAAAAATGCTTTTTGTGGTTGTATATTCTTAATACGGTGTTTAATTAGTTAAGTATATATAAATATACAGGCATCGGGTATATTTTGATGGAAGGTCAAAATATTGCCATTGTGCAATAAAATCCAAATAATAGGAAAAATTTTGAATGCATGCGAAAACTAATAAAATGTGATAAAATACACTCTCAAATTTTAAAATTGAAAGTAAACACATCATTTTTGAAATTTTAAAATGTATTATATAAATTATACAAAAAATGTATTTTTTTATATTTTTTTTTTAAAAAGAAAGACAAACATTCCCGGGTTACGAATAACCCAACAACATTTGAAAATCTCCTACTACCACCACACTAAGCGGAAGATGTTGCTTGTGTTGTGATGGAGGACTTAGCCAGCCGAGGAATCGAACACGGAACGCCTGGGTGGGACCCAAGCGCGATGACCACTCAACCACTGACCGGTCATATTTAAATTATAAACGTTGTCGTCTCCTCACTTATTTGTCATTTCATGTAAAAATAATTAATAAAAAATTCCCAAAATTTTACTTTTTTTCTATTGCGGTCGGAAACTTTTGTTTCATAAAGGAGTACATTTTAATTTTGTAGTTAACTTTTTGATTTAAATATAAAGTGCGGTGTTTCCTCTTTCTATCACTGTTTAGATCATCTTTCTCACCATGGTAGTAAGGGAGACACAACAATTTCTATGAAACTTATACGAGTTGTTCCCAAAAGCGAATGAATTAGCCTGAGGCGTTAATTTTAGTTTTAGCATAGATATTAACCACTCTGATGATTGGGATTTCTGGGTGTTAGGTTTTTGATTCGGATTGGATTTTGATCGGACACACTTTAAATTTACAATTCAATTAAATTTTTTAAATCGCCCACCTGAATTTGGGTAGCCCTCGCTAGAGTGATTATATCAGAAGTAGTTATCTTTACAGACATGTTTTACCATTTTCTGTTTGTAACCTAATTCACATGATTGTGATGGGCTGGACATGCATTGAAAGAATGACAGATTGAAAAAATGCCAGACACCAAAAATCATATTATGTGGTTGCTCCATTAGAAGCAACCCCGAGGCAGACCGAGGAAGGGGATGATAGATGCGCAGGAGAGGATTGGAACAAGGCGGAAAGAACAGAGTAGTGGAGGATCAAGCTTTTAGTGGAGAGCATTGTGGAGAAGGCAGTCATCCCAGTATTCTATACCAACTTAATTTACGTAAAAAAACTAATAAGGGTATTACCTTCCGACGGGCAGGTCGTTGACGGTGATTTGGCGCAGGTTCTGCTTGGCATCAATGATGAAGAGGCCACGGAATGGGATACCGGATTCCTCATCAAGGACTCCGTAGTCGCGGGAGATCTTGCCATTCTTGTCAGCCAGCAGGGGGATATCCATCTTACCCAGACCACCTGGAACAAACAAAACGTGTCAATGGAGCTACATTAACTTCTACAAGTAGACTTCTTTAATTAATCACTAAATAAATACAAAATGTTGTTACTGAGGCAGTTCAGTTATGTATAATAAATACTGTATAATTTTAACTATTTACATGCAAATCATCAGCTATAGATAGACTATAAACAAACTAGCTGAATTTAGGTACAAATTAAAAACTTATCTTTTTAGGCTCTCATACTTTTAAATCAAATATTCTTGCCAGAGAGAATCATTATTGTATTGCCTATAATATAATACTATGTTTAATCACACTGCCTTATTGAATTAACATTATTCGAAGTTAATTCAATACCTTATACCTCAATCTGTCTCTTACCGAGGGACGAACCCGTCCTTCCGGTACGAACCAACGGTCCGTAACAATAGTACGAAGATAAATATTCTTATCAAATCCTTGTACTATTGTACCGCATAACTAAAAACATTAATTAAGGTACATAATATTATATGTCATTTTTAAAATATAAACCAGGACTAAATAATGGCATTTCCAATAACATGAGTTCCCAATTATGTTCTAACACAAAACTGTATCCAAATTTCTCTAATAAACAACAAACAGTGTTAATCTCAAGTGCCAGGAAGTATGGTCGTGCATTTTTTCTACATTTTAGTATTTGTTGGTCAAATGCACTAGACATATATGAACTTTTGTATTAGTTAAGTTCTTTAAAAAATTATGGTAAAGCATTAAAATATGTGTGCCTGAGCTTCACAAAATAAAATAAAACACTTTTTGGTGATGTTTTTCTTGCATAAATCAAAACAGGCGACTGGTGTTAAGCGGGAATTAAAACGTACCGCCATCTACATAAGGAGGGTTATTGTTAGCGGTCCAATTTCAAATATTACACTTCGTGGTGCATCGCCTTTACTAAAGAAATTTCCATTGTAAAGTAATTGATCTGGTTTTTTAACACCACATTTAAAATACATATATTGAGGTGCAGATTCAACTTTAAACCTTAGACTGACGTAATGCACAATGAAATGATATCGCAACGGGTTTCCCAGCATTACACACATATTATTTTTTATTTGATAAGCGTATAAAGTTTATTACTCCCTCGGTCGAATTTACCGTCTTTATCTTTGACTTATTAAATTTTAGCGTGGTTATTACGAAGCAGATGTAATTACGTTATGTAACATCACTTCATTGAAGAATAATGCAGACTCATCCATAGAGATAAAAGATTTGACCTAATAGTAATTTTAAGATTATTAGTTTGGGTCTTGGTGGCGCATGTGTCTGCCCACCAACTGCGTGGCAGACCGGATCGGGAGAAATTGGTTGAGGGGAAACTTTTTGATCTTTCCAGCAAGATTCTCTCGGAACATCGCACTGCACACCAGTGGGAGGGTTGGATTCATACGTCTGTTACTACTGACCCACAGATTCCCATTCACTCTCATATCTTTTTCCTTCCCAGAACTTTCTCTCGTTCCTTAACGAACAACCCACAACGCAGCATCCCCCAAAGATCTAATGCTAATGTAAAAAATTTCTAAGGAGCTAAAGTAATTTTTTTTTTAAAGAAATTGATGTACTAATCAAGAGAATTTAGACAGCAAGCTTTGTTGCTGCTAGAATAAAATCTGTTTTTACATTCACCTCCGTGCTGATAGGCATGTTTTGGATTTTGCACAGCTGATAGGGGATTAATGATTGCTTGTTAGTTGCATAGATTTATTAGCACATTTATCAGTAAAGCACTTATTGTTTTCCTATGTATCTTTAAAAAACCATTTGAAACATTAATTTTGTAATGTTTTTAAAATGATTAATTGAAGTGAATTGAAAGGTATAGGTAAAGTACGATTGGATTAGGTTAGGTTCGTTGTCAGCATGTTTTGTTACTATTCTGTTTTAACGCTCTTGAGCCCTATTATTAATGCTCCGATGGTGTTTACCTTCCTTCCTGGGAGTGTTGATCCAGGCCTGGTGGGTGTAGTGACTGTCGGTAGAAGCGGCCACCACTTCGCAGCCGATCTTCCTGAACTCGGCCGCGCGGTCGGAGAATGCGATGATCTCCGTGGGGCAGACAAACGTGCTGTGAACACGGAAACAAAACAAACACTTTAAAACAACACACTATTTGATTTTGACAGTTAAGAACGGTATGATACACAATAAAATAACTATAATTAAGCTTGGTGTACACAAAAAAGCGGAAAACTGGTAAATTAGACATTTTGGTGACATTTAAAATCTGATATTAACCGTGTGGAAACTCTATAAAACTTGATTTGATGAATACAAGCCCAAACAAACAATATAGCTCATTGTGTAGGTTCATCTTTAACGTCACAGTTGTATGACGCTTTAGTCATTTTTCCTTTCCAGCTTCGATATACATATAAGGTAATGTATTCTCTGCTGTGTAATGATTATTTATGTAAATAAATAAATGTAATATTATTATGCATTCAAAAGGTTCAATATTTTCTAGGACATTTAGTACTAGGTTCAAAATATCATATCTACATACATGACCACAAAAATATAATATTTAATGCATTTTTGTTATTGAACAATAATAATATTATGTAAGTCTAACACAATAATCAAGTTGACCACAGGAATGGGAAAAACTAGAAAAGGAAATAGTAAATAATACCCACTGTGTGTCACCACATTTTCAAGAGACTTTAACCAGTGATTCTGGAGAATATTTTATTATTGAAAGTAAACTATGTATGTAGATGCAATTTTTGCGACACTGGGTACAACATAACGCATCACGTAATGTGCACTCCCGTTTCGTCCCAGTGATCCGTTTCGAAGTGTGGCTGTCTGATCAGTAGTGGTGTACGATAGAAAATTATTTTCTTTTTGTTTTTAATTGAAAAAAATATCACCATACAACAAAATGACATGTACATTTTTAACTCCAAATATGCAAAGGAAATCGCTGGTTAAAGTCTTTCAGGCAAGTGCTGATACAAACTGTATATTAGATTTTTTTTAAATACACATGGAAATTATTATATCTGTTATACTGTTTAAAAATAAACTGACAAATGTACCGTTTGTTTACATAAGCAATATTTTCACCAGCGAAATTTCATACCTATCTATCTGCAAAAGTGACGAGTGTATCTAGTAAACACAGACAATCAAATTTTTCATAATAACCGACCATTCTTTGTATTTCTTAGGCAGTAACTATGTAACAATTCCTAGACATTGGGGTGCAATTATTTTACCCTATGATTATAAATTAAATTATTATTTATTATAAAGTCACCTTTGTTGACCATGTTTCCTTGTTATTTCGACTCCTCTCACCATTCTCCCCCCTCCAAATCACTATTCCCACTACTTTTAAATTATATGAAAATAAATAAATTATTAATAAACAGTATCGTTCCTCATCTACGCATAATCGTCCAAATGCGTATCTTTCATCGCAAAGCCACTTTTATAGCCCTTGAAATTTGGTCATAGTTTAGTGAGAGTAAGCACGCTTCCATGCCTTATCTCCATTGGTTCTATTATCTGAGGCCAGGCTGCTGAACAGTCACGATTTTATACATTGTGACCTTCCTATTTATTTCAACTTTGCAGCATCTGTATTATAATAAAGTTTACTTATCACAAAGAAACAATCACTTGCGCGGGATTCTGTTTTAATAATTTAGCTATTATATTGTTTTAATGTTTCTTGTAACCTTCGTACAGTAGGCAAAGTAGAAAAAAACTAGCTTATTTTATATACCTTCATCATGCTTCAATAGGTAACAACCACAAGGTCGTTTAAATCCATAAAAACAAACCAGTAAATGTTTTTTTGTCAAAACTAAATGGACGAGAATATATCATTGAATAAATAAATGTAAAAAACATTGAAGTATCTAGTCTAATATTAACCCCTCAGGATTCTAGCATATTCTGTCAGAAGGTCAGAGTATTTTCGCATTGCAATAAAATTCAAATAATAAATAGAAGATTTCTGAATGTGTCTGAAAACTAAAAATGGCTAACTTAACGTTTTTTCTAACTAAAATTATTTATAATAAAATAAAACTACACACACGTTTTATTAGACAAATTATTATAAAACATTATTGCCATCTCACTTTCTTGTCGTTTGA
The DNA here is from genome assembly GCA_951813805.1 of Limnephilus auricula. NCBI lineage: Eukaryota > Metazoa > Arthropoda > Insecta > Trichoptera > Limnephilidae > Limnephilus > Limnephilus auricula. The sequence continues at coordinate 516,947 of OX638410.1, forward strand.
TGTAAAAATAATTAATAAAAATAGTTTCATATTTTTTTTCAAATTACGGTTGGAAACTTTGGTTTTATAAAGGTGTACATTTAATAACTCAGTTCCAGGGCATACTTCATTCCAATGTCTACCTACGTTAAATTGTCGTGAAAACGCCTTAAAAGCGGTTAAATTATTTACTTTTTTTTACTTTTAGATTTTTTTTATTTTTTAAGAAATATGTGCCCAAGCGGTTAAGTAATTATTTTAAAAATTCTGAATTAGAATATTCAGGTAATAATAAATCACTTCAAGCAGAAATATTTGAAAGTATTCCATTTTTGAAGTTCACTTAACAAAAGCTAGGGAGTGGGTTTTGACGGGAGAATTATTGGCGGGAAAACACATATTAGGAGGGAAAACCAATAGGAAAACATTTTGATTTGAGGTTAAGGAAAACCATTCTGAAAATACCAAATTCTAACACAACTATCAAACCATCACGGCATTTTTTTACTTTAGAAGTAGGCAGAGAGGATGGACTGCCACACAATCCTGTCTAGGCACACATTTCTTGCATCTTGCACATTTGTATATCGCCTCATATGATCATTCTGTTATTCTGACTTTTGACGGCCCAATTCAAGTACCTATCTGATTAACTTTTTTAATTTTTCATCTCCACACAGGAGTGTCATCTTTGGGGATGCTGTGTAGATGATATTTTTAGGAAAGGAAAGATAGGAAGTTCCGGGAAGGAAACATGTATGAGGGGTGGGTAGGAATCTGGGGTCAGTGTGTCCAAGAGTGACATAGGAATCCATCCCTCCCACTGCGGTGTAAGGCGCTGGATAGAGACAGTTCTGCTGGAGAATTTAAAAAGCACTCAACCAGTCTCTCCCGATCCGGCCTGCCATACAGATAGTGAGCAGACGCATCGGACAAGGCTCGGACAGACCTCACCCAACGAACCTGGGCACCAAACATAATGAACCAATTGGGGTGGCCCATGGCAGAGGTGTTGGTTATCCAAAAAATTGTTCCCAAAGCGGCGGTACCTATACCCTCCTCCCAAATTGACTCCACTGTGCATTATCTAACATTCACTTTTGGGTCCTATATGTTGTCTTATACTAATTTATTCCAAAACAGTTTATCTAGAATAACTAATATATTATAGGAAAGAAGAAAGAGAGAGAGAGAGTAGAGGAAGGTTGTGCTACCCTGTCTAAGCAGATAATCAATTAAAATTATTATGATCTTTCGCCAAGTCGATACTGACATATTATGCAAAATTGCCTCGAGATAATGATTTATTATTGAATTATAAAGGTGTTTTAATAACAAACTGGATGCATAAATTGTACCAGTTGGCAAATATTGATGTAACAGTTTATACTACCTACTGTATTATTATAAACGAATGATCTTGCATTCTTTGAAAACAATATTAATATAACTAAAGCAAATATTTGAAATAAATGAAGTAACATGTTGATAGATTCTGGGAATTTTGATATTTTGAGCTATATAAATGTTTGCACAGTGTTTTATGGAATGCAAAATAATAGAATCGAAACAAATAATATTATTGCATTTTAACAAAAAAACATTTGCATGGCCAAACCATCTGAGCACCCCTTTCTTAATCTTACTCATAAGGCTTGCATCAGCCTTGCATTCTTTGCAGATCTCCACATTTCTCACATAATCATAACATGGTTTTACCACAATTATGCCTCACTGATCTCATTTCTACAGCATTCAGTTCACTGTCATCCTTCCTCTAGTTTCATGCCTTACTGCCAGCACTCCATTGTGGAATGCTAGCTTCGCTTCTTTGGACAGTTTTTTGTTAGCACCAACCACATTCAGTCCTTAATTAATGAAGTTACCTGCATTTATTGTTCTTTCAATATCTCCCTAGAAGCCGGGTAATCTTTATATATAAAAATCTCTCGACACAATGTTTGTTCGAAATAAACACCGAAACTACTGAACCGGTTTTGATGGAAATTGGCTTACTTTGTGTAATTTGGTCCAACTTAAAGGTTAGGACAGTTTTCATCTCGATTATTGACCTCAATATTTATTATTGCGAATTAAATGTTTGTTATGGGACAATGATTTGAAATTATTTGTAAGTTCCATAAGTTTCTGACAGATGGCGGTGTGAGTTAATCTGCATTTTTTGTTACCTAGGTAATGGCGTTGGTTACCTAGGTAATGGCGTCGGTTACAATTGGTTACCTAGGTAATGGCGTTGGTTACCTGGTAATGGCGTTGTGTTTCAATTTGACATCAGTCTATTCCACGTTATAGCGTTATATCTCATTAGCCACAGAAACACGTGGCCGGTTCATCTAGTATTTTATAAATATTCCAAAATCAAACATAATATTGAAAATCATATTTGAAATAATTGACAGGCTTCTACAATTTCAACTTTTTTACTTTGCAATTTTCATAAACAATACAGGCACATCTGCCCTGATGATGGACACAGCCCTGATGATGGACACTGTAACGTTGTCCGAAACGTCGGCTAAAGAAGGAGTTAGCGTAACACGGCATAACATCCCAAAAATAAACAACAAAAATACTTTTGGCCGTGAAAATCTTAAAACATATTTGAATGACAAAATTCAAAATTCAAACTTTATTTTTCACTTTGAACTTCTGAAACTTAGCTCTACAAGCGCACATTGTAGTGCATCTGTAGGTATAGTTATTGTAACCGACGTGTGCACACCCTCGAATTCTTTATTATCATAATTTTATCGTCGGCTGTATCCTCCAACCGATCGCATTTTTTGCATCATTTTTTATGGCATTTCTGAGAAATTCACCCAGAATTTCTGACCTATCAATGCTTCAGTACCGTGCCGCCGACGATAAATCATTTTCCCATAGGAATCTATAATTTTAATCATTGTTTCTCATTTTAATCTAATTAGATTTATATCTACATGTAAATTGTAAACTATTATTTGTGTGTAAAATGTACATCTTCCCAGTACAGCAAAAATAAAAGATATTTTGCATACGCTGTTACTGGGAAATTAAAATAACTGATATTTACGTAATTATGTGTTTTCAATAATATTTTTATGTTTTTCCGATTTTAAAAATCCAGAGACCTCGTAGGGTAATAAACTAAACAGATTTTATTACGCTATCCTACGGGGGACCTTGGAAAAATATGATTTACGCCTTGAAACGTAATCTGTCCGTCTGAAGGCCAAATTACGACAAATAATTATCACGTAAACCAAAATATTTCTGAAAACCATTTTTATTGTGAAAAAACAAAAATCTAGTTGTAGCCTCATTAGTCCAGGCAACGAAGCAAAAATAGCGGGAATAATTCATGTAGAAGCCAATTTTGGCACAATCGTAGAGGAAGGTGTCCTTAACAACATACTAAAAGTACCCGGGGGTGGGGGTGGAGCTAAGGGTGGGGGGGGACTGTAAAGGTACCTTTTTTCAGTTTTTCGTTAATAACTCGAAAACTACTGCCTCTACCGAAAAAATGTGTAAGTACTAAATTATCTACATAAAATTCTCTACAAAATAAGTTCTATAAACTTTTTTGCTGGAATCAATGTTTAAGGAGATATGGAGGGGGAAAAGTAAAATTTAAAAAAAAAATACAGTTTTTATTGTTAAAAGTGAAATGTTTATTGTTATAAATGAAATGTTTATTGTTAAAAATGAAATGTTTATTATTAAAAATTAAATAATTTGTGTTGAAGGATGTATTTTGAACATTAATCGTCGAAATCTAAACTTGCATCGTCACCAATGCTGTCTTCAACCGGGGCTGCGTTCGTAAATGAGCCGAGGCAGCCGCAGGCAATCCCTGCTTTGCGGCAACCGCAGCGCATCCCACACTTAGTCGTGCATCGGCTAAAGATCATGTTAAAAACGGAATCGGGTGCCACAGGATCGTTTGTGTTAACTGGGTTCAGTATCCCATCTTCTCTCTTGACCCAACCCCTTTGGATGGGTGGTAGGGGGTTGCCGAGCCACTGTTGTATCTGTAAGAAACTAATGAGATCAACGTAGGTATTCATCACAGATTAATATTTGTTATTTAAAGGAAGCAGTATTTAAAACTATAAGTAAATGGATTTACCTGTAGATATGCTCTGAACGAGTGTTGTTTTGAATCTCCTCTGGTGGGAGGAAGAGTGGCCATGTCTGATTTGGGCTTAGTTGACACTTTCAAAAATGCGAGTACCGATGTTCGTTCAGGTTGTCTTGATGAGCAGGTGCTATGTATGTATACAGCCAAAATAGCTTCTCGCAAGCCTGATCAATATCTTCAGGTGATGCTGAGGCATCTGTGAATATTTCTGAAATGTCTTGGGTGAGACAAAGATTTTCTGTAAAGAGCTTAGCGATTCCCACTTTACTCTTTCCATGTATCGCCGAGGTGGTGTCGCATTCGGAGAAGCTATGGAGAAGGATAATCGTTTTGGCGATTGGAAGCTATTGAAGTTGTCGCACCGAAAATAAGTTGATTTCCACATTCCCACGGCCTGGCTTCCTGAAGTACAAATTGATCGATGGTGGTGCCAATCCAATGAGGAGAACAATCAAGTCCACATCCCCAACTAACTTGTTGAACTGTGATGGTCATGTTCTCATGAAAGTTGATGTAACAGAAGTTTTGTGAGCCCTCTTCGTTTCTGCTCTGCTCGTTTTGTGCTGTTGACATCACCATAACCATTAAAAACCACCGTACAATTTTTACCGCAATGTTTATGTACATAGGCAATGTACTGATGGCAAATTGAAAAAATGTAGGAAAACTGTTTCCATTTCAGGCGGTGGAGAAGGAAACCACCATCTACCACATTGGTGCTCTGAGTGATATCGAGAGTTGTGTTGTCCTTTACTGGCAAAACATCGTAGAGGGATGATTGTTTTCCTTTTCGCATTCCACCCTAGCTGAACAGAGCCAGGGGGTACGAGTGTAATTCAAATGTCAAAAGCTCTAGTACATCTTTGTCGTTCTTTTTTGCTATGACAGTTCATTGGAAATTTTGTCGGAGGGTTAACCGGTAGGGCACATAAGCTTGTTTTCACGATAATTTAACGTAGGTAGACATAGGAATGACGTATGCCCCGGACCCGAGTTATTTAGTAACTTTCGCACCATTGATTTAAATGGTGCTGCTCATACTGGCTTTTGACAAAACCATATTCTCTATAGATTGCTTCATGTCACCAAATTTGCTGCCAATGAAACGTTGCATAGTTTTGGTTCCAATATCCAGGGCTTTGTGGCAGTTTATTTTGGAATTCCTTAGGATGCCCGCTGACAGCGACATTAGCGAATCCAACTTTGGAAAAGGGGGATGGTCATTGAACCATTCGTGAATCTTAGCTCGATCTCGTGAATCTCTCGTTTGCCGTGATACCCGGAAATCAAAGTGCTGCTCTCCAGTTGCCAAAACCACTTCAGCGAAATCCTCCAATGACGTGCAGATGGCGGTACCTCCTGGTGATCCACAAAGCCATTTATCAAGTAAAGAATCAGTAATTCCTCTTCCTCGGGTAGGGCCATCTGAACTTTTCATAGAGCGAATAAGTGTTTGTTCTATGACCATATGCGACCAAACACCTGCCCAAGGTGTACCTGTGCGATTAATAGTGAAGTACCCCTTTTCTGCAAACTCCTTTTACGCCTCCGGATGGCTAACTTTCAGTTGTATCATATCTTGCTCGTAGAGATGGGCACATTTTGCTTACTGGAAGTGCCCACTTGCATGGAAGAATGGGGTCATCTGTTGTACACACCCCAAGTGGTCGTCCCAAACACCACAACGCTCAGAATCAATGAACTTCTTCATCAGGGTAACCACGTGGAAGTACTGAACCCACAAAGCAGCGGTGGGCCCTTTATCCTAAAGGGATTCCATATGATTTTGAAATTTCGTCAAAGCTGACACCTAGGAAGCATTCTCTTCAACTTTGTCTGGAGTAAGTTCCTCCATGTTGGTCAGCATTGTAAGTTGGTAGGACTGGTGAGGGAGGGGAGCCCAGACATTACAACAATTTTGACAAAATTTTATGGTCAAGATACATCCTTAAACACTAATTATTTCATTTTTAACAATAAAAATTTCGTTTTTAACAATGGAAACGGTTTTTTTTTTTTATTTTACTTTCCCCCCCTCCATATCTCCTTAAGCATTGATCCTAGCAAAAAAGTGTATGGAACTTTTTTTGTAGAGAATTTTATGTAGATAATTTAGTACTTACACATTTTTTCGGTAGAGGCAGTAGTTTTCGAGTTATTAACGAAAAACTGAAAAAAGGTACCTTTGGAGCCCCCCCCCACCCTTAGCTCCACCCCCACCCCCGGGTACTTTTAGTATGTTGTTCAGGACACCTTCCTCTACGATTGTGCCAAAATTGGCTTCTACACGAATTATTCCCGCTATTCGTTGTTTTTTGGTCTTCGTTGCCTGGACTACATGTATAATATCATCAATCACACAAATAACTACTTGTAATTATATACTGTGTGACCCACAGAATTAATTGTAGAAAACCAATTCAATCGACCACTTTCGTGGACGGATCTGGCAAAATGAGTTGGCAACAGTTTCCGTCCGCTTATATACTCTCGTGCCGAGGCGACCTTTTCCCTCCACTTTTTCCTGTACAACGGCCGGTAACGCTCCCCGGTCCGACAAACAGGATATAAAGAGCGATTTTAAAAATAATAAATCAGTTCACCACTTGCTTCCAAACAAGTCTTTTATTTCAAAACCCCTTGAAATAACCTCATCAGCCCGCTGCCCTCCGCCGAAGTCCTGCCTGACTACCACCTGGTGCCTACCTCCTCAAGAAAAATCGGCCCAGCTCTTGGACACCGCCAGGCGCCAGGCTCGGCCAGGAACCTAGGCACATCCGGTACCTCTCACAGTACTGGATGCACGGAGGCCAGCGAAGAAATCTACGCAACCACTATCATCATCATCAGCAAAAGAAGTGCACGAGAGCCGGCAGCAACTATTACACATTTAGAGTCTTGTAACGACCAGACGTCTGTTACAGTTATGATTTCACTGTACTGCTATTGTAGTTGGTTGGACCCTAGGGTTTAAGTATTTTTATAATAACTTTACAAAGCAGATAAAAAAACCACAAATAATGGGTTGGTTGACCACAAAACGGCAGTGACCTTGATTATGAAATTAAAAATTAAAGTGTTCAAAATTAAAAGTTCAAGTTTTGCAGAAACTCACAAGTCCAGTGGGTAGAAGAAGAGGACGAGGTATTTCCCCTTGTAGTCGCTGAGGGACACCTCCTTGAACTGGCCATCCACCACAGCCATGGCGGTGAAGGCGGGAGCGGGCTTCTGGAGTTTAGGAGTCATGATGATGGAGTAGTTCTGCAACAACAACAAACACTCATTAGTCATTATTTTATTGAAGAAGAAGATAACAATAATAATCTAAATTAAAATATGAAAATGAACAAGATTTAGAAAAATAATAAAAGATAATGGTTGCAACTGGGACTCGAACCCAGATCTCCTGTCTTACTGGGAAGTGCGCTCTACCAATTCAGCCATTGCCACCCCATTATAAAACCGCAGTAATTATTTATTTAATAGGGCTTTTACAAATAAAGCAGTACATGATTTTTACAATTACAATGAAAATAAAGAGTTTACAAAATACAGATAACATAAAATATAAGAAACAAAATATAGGTTACATAAAATGTAAGAGTTAAATTAAATAATCTGCCAATATTCTCAAAATCAAAACGAGGACTAACTACAATATTTTATGAAATCTTCAAGAGTTGTTCAATTTGGAAATTAGAGATGGCAGCACTTCCGCTTGTATCTGGTATGTGGAGCGATTGTGTACGATAGATGGTAGTGTATTAATATGATAAATGTTAAAAATTGGTATTCACAATAGTTTATGAAATAGGTTCGAAATAGTTGATATAATAGTTATTTCCTTGATATAGTACAATATATCACGGGATATTATAATTTTAGGATCTGTGAAGTTGAAAGTTTATGTAAAGAACATGTCAGAAGGACAAAAAAAATCGCTGCTGCAAAAAATATTCACAAAGATGTACTACTTTGCAGGTGGTCGTTTATTGTCATTTGGTGTGCTAGTATCGAATGTAAAAGAATTGACACTGTAATAGACGAAAACAAACATGAGTGGTTGAGAGGTCTCGATTAACGGCTATGAATCTAGAGGTAGCAGGTTCAAATCCCAGCGTGCGCAAGTAAATTTTGTTTGATTAACCGCTTGGGCACATAAGCTTGTTTTCATGACAATTTAACATAGGTAATAATAATAATTTAACATAGGAATGACGTATGCCCCGCACCTGAGTTATTAATATGTGTTATATTTCACAATTTATTCATTTAACCGCTTGGGCACATAAACTTGTTTTCATGACAATTTAACATAGGTAATAATAATAATTTAACATAGGAATGACGTATGCCCCGTACCTGAGTTATTAATATGTGTTATATTTCACAATTTATTCATTTAACCGCTTGGGCACATAAACTTGTTTTCACAACAATTTAACGTAGGTAGACATAGGAATGACGTATGCCCCGCACCTGAGTAATTAAAAAGCAAATAGTATATTTGCGGCATGTTCCTGGGTGGTAGATACATTCAGTATCGCCCTGGTGGAAGACCACCATTCAGAATCGAAATATTACTTGAAATGGCTTTAGCCATTTTTGGTGACCAGATCTGAATGGCCAACCACTTCCCCACCACCTCCTTCTTCTCCCCACTACCTTCAGCATCACAACATGCCCCAATTGGAATCCAAAGTCTCACTGGCTCCAGGCTTTTGAAAGGAATTAGGACTGTTGTGCAGTATTAAAAAAAAAAAATGTTTTATCGTAATACGATCCAGGGAAAAAGACATCTATGTACGTCGCTATCATAAATCTAACACTCCTTATCAAAAAATGACGTCAATGCATGTTGTGTTTGCCATAGTTGAAACATACAAACAATTTTATTTGGAAAACAGAATTCTTATTAGAAAACTTTCCGTCACCCCAACGCTGGGTAGCCACGCGAAATGCGGAACGAGATAGCGAAACATGTGGGAACTGTAATGGGTCAAGGTCATTGCTTATCACAAATAGCATGTGTTATATTATGTTCAGGACATGGATTGGCAATCTTTGGCTAAATACAGCTCTTCTAAGGGATCGCCTTCATTGGCTTCGATGCCCGGAAAGAATATAGTTCAAGATCTGCTTGACCACTCGGTCCATCGCCTTTGTGTAGGTTTTTGGTCCTAATGAACTGTCAGATTGATAAAAATTTTGTTTTATTTAAAGCTCAATAAATGAAATATTTCTGAATGTAGCCGAATACTAAAAACTGTTTTTGAAAGGTGACAAAATACGCTTTCCAATTATATTATGACAAATAAATATAACAATTTAAAATGCAAACAATTTTTTTTTTAAATGACACATCTGTGATGTTTTTTATGTGTGACAACGAGTCTATTTGCCAAATTTGAGCTCAACGGATATCGGAAAGTGGGACAATTTCCACTTCCAAGATTCCACATCATTTATACATTCATGCAATCAAGAGAACTAAAGTGAAATTCAAATAAATGTATTTAAAAATGTTGACAAAAATATACTACACTAGAAAATATGTGTAGATAATAAATTAATTTACTAAAGCCCACCTCAATAAATAAAACTAGAAAAATATTAATTTACAATCGATCTTGCTTGAAAAAAGGTTTCCTACAACTGCAATAATAGAGTGTTAAGATGAAAATGAAATTTTGGTCTTTGGTGACTTTCAGATGTCTTTTTTTTTTTCAAAATCAAACAAAAATTTTTTTTTTTCAAAATCAAACAAAATTTTTTTTTTTCAACATGTCACCACTGGTCACTCAGCCGAATAACCAACCAACCCCTCATCCCGCCCCTAACTTTATAATACCTACCAATTTTTTATGATTTTGTATTTTATGAGACCAAAATTTCATTTGCATTTTTTACTCCAAATAATGTCAGGAAACACTGGTTAAAGTAAGTCAAGTACGTTCTTTAACATCCTGTATATGTGTTGAGTATTATTCACAAAATTTCTATCGGAAGATAGGACAAAGGTGATGTGACATATTCTTCCGGGTTGTAATCTAATTTTTTTAAAGTGCTCCAAGTGGGAGTTTCAGAACAGGAGATCTATTACAATTCCAGATTAAATGTCATTGTGAGATGAACGGAAACATTGTCTAAAATGACACTGTCAACTGAAAAGGGTGGCATTGGTTGTTCTAGAAAAATCAGGAGGTCTAGCATGGTCGATCGATAAAACCGTATGTCAATATGATATTGACCAAATTCATCATCTACGGTCAGTCGGCATTATTTGCATTATTTGACGACCGTCCGTGGTCGAGTGGTAACAACACTTGACTCCCAATCGGAAGGTTGCGGGTTCGAACCCGGCGTGCGCAAATAAATTTTATTTGATTAATTTGTGTTATTTCACAATTAATTAATAAAAATAAAATATACTACATTTGCGGCACGTTCCAGAGTGGAAGATACTGTCAGTATCGCCCTGGTGTAAGACCACCATTCAGAATTGAGACGTTGCTTAATAATGGCTTTAGCCGTGTTTAGTGACTAGATCTGAATAGCCAGGTACTTTCCTACCTTCCTCATCCCCATCTCCTTCCCTTCCCCACTTTCCTTCAGCCTCACAACATACCCCAATTGGGGATGCCATAGTCTCACTGGCTCCAGACGGGAGCAGTTGGGACTCTTGTTAGGTATTCTATAAAAAAAAAAAAAAATTTGCCAGCACGGTCAACATATGATTCCGACAGTCGGTTTACAAAAGCTGCCACTTTAAGCGCGGCTTCCTGAGATAAAAGTCAGATAAGCTAACAATATAGACCAAGTCAGTTCACTATTATTTTTATATTTGTTTTTTTAGTTTTATTTATCCTTAAATATGTTTTTTTTCCTTTCTGCTTTCTTATTTTTTATTATTTATTACCATAGTTTTTATTATCTGTTTCTATAAAAAAATATTTTTTAGTTCTTATATGTATTAGGTATGATTACCACAACACGGGCATTGGCCTAGTATGGTAGTAAAAAAAATGTCAAAAACTGTAACATTTAAAAATTTATTAAATAAAAACAATTTAAAAAAAAGCTTTTTGAATAATGTTGTTTGTTGGAGGTGAACTCATTTCATCGGTGATTCAATCCAATATTGTATTTGTTAGCATTTGTTGAAAGATTAGAGTTTTTTAATTAACAAAACTATTTTTTAATATTCATATTGCTTATGTACTTCCGCGAACAATAAAATTTTCTTAATATTTCAAAGCATAACTTGTAAAAAGCTTTTATAAGTAAAAATACTTTATGCACGCCATCTACGGAAGTGTAGAATATGAATTCTTTTGACATTCACCTTAAGAATTAAATCATTTTAATTGATAACCTCGTGATAATTAATTAAGAATGATTTGTAAAACATGACAGTTTCCATTAAAATTATTGTCAATGTATTATTATTATTATTATGTAGTGACTTTAGCAATCATAACAATGTTACAATAATGATAAAACATAAATAAATCCATTCACTTTATCATAGAGCAAATAATAAATGTCACGAAATCACAGTTTTACAATATTCAAAAAACTGATTATCATTCTAGCACATGAGATTAAAAAAAACATTTAGTAGAAATAAATACGGAGATTATTTCTTCAATCTTTGCAAAATTACTTTGTGGCATCATTTTAATTAAATGAAACAAATTACTTTGTGTAAACTACTATAATCACATGTTATAATATCTACTTGTTTCAAAACCAATTGTTTCATTATTTCCATTATTATCTCTTTTATTATCCTGACGAAGAAACCATCGATTTTGGTCATTTTGAAACATGTAGATATTATTATAATATGTGATTATAGTGGTTTACACAAAGTAATTTGTTTTATTTAACGGAGATTATTTATCATGGTAATACTAAGTTACATTTTTTGGTAATATTTAACCACTCAGAGTCAAGACAATATATTATATTCTCAGAGGGCCTATGTCATCTTTGAGAACGCAGTGTGGAGGGTTTTTTAAGGAAAGAAAGGAGAGGAAGTTCTAGAAAGAAAAAATGTATTAGGGGTGGGTAGGAATCTGGGGGTCAATATGTTCAGGTGTGAAGAAAGTATGAATCCATCTCTCTCCCACTGCAGCGCAAGGCGATGGGACGAGAGTCCGGCTGGAGAGGTCAAAAAGTCTCCCTTAACCGGTCTCTCCCTATCCGGCCCGCCGTACGTTAGACGAAAGCATCCGCCGCCAAGACCTAGACAAACTTCAACCCATGATACCGGGCACCCCAGCTAAGTCACTAAACATAGCAAACCACTTGGAGTGACCTATGGCATAGGTGTTGGTCATCCAATAAATGGTTCACAGGGCGGCGGTACGCATACCTCCTCGAAATTGATCAGTCTGTGTGTATTCATGTAAACAATATATTAACCGTAAATAGTATAATATGGTAAACTTTTAAATGCAAATAGAAATCTTGGTGTGTTCTCTCTATCTAAAACTGTCATATAATTTGTCCGATTATAATAGAAAAGAAGAAGAAATGAGTCGTATAGGGACTTTTGGTGGCAGAAATGGCACAATGTGACTAAACATCAATTGATGTTTTGTGGCAAATACGCCACCATACGACCAGAGTGGTTAATATTTTACATTGCAATGTTAATTGAAATATTTATTATGTGTATCAGAAGTCCGTAGTGACAAATTCCTATGAAAATTATTCATATTGACTTGTATTATATTAAGTATAGAGAATATTTCAAAACTGTAATAATAGAAACACAAAGAGATATGGCATGGAAGTGTGCCGCCTGTCGGCGAGCTACGACCAAACTACACAGACTATCAAAGCGGTGGAGCCAATGAGGGCTTTTAATATTCCCTTGGCGACAGTACGGCGATAGCAACGGAATGCGGCACTTCATTTCTTTAATACGTCCATCGTGCAGTTGATTGGTCAGACAACTCCAAATACTAAGTTTTGAGATAACGAGGGTAGCAATATTCGAATGCTCACCATAAATCAAGTATTATTTACGTGTGTCTGTGTTTTATATATTAAATATGTTATAAAATAAACCGGAAGGCATAACGGTTCGGTACATTAGTATGAGATTTTGAAATAACCTTCTAGTGACCCAGAAAATATCAATGCTTTGTTTATTTCACTACAAGTTTTTCTGCATTATAAATTGATTTTATGATGTTTATGAGTAATCTGGGTATTGTACCAGATAGAAGGTACACTTTTACATATAACTGGGTACTCAACTCAAATTTCGATATTTCAGAGATGTCTGAATAATCATCTGGACGATTGGCATGTGAGGGAGATGTATGATAATGATTGCACTTTTGTCTCACTATTATTTAATGTGTAAGAAAGAGATGCAGCATTTTTGTGATAAATAATGTGCATTTTATATTTTTTTGTGCTGTTACTGTTAACCCGTTTAATCACAGGAGACCATATTTGTCCCAGCTCACATAGGTCTCACAGAAATCGTTGTTTTTCCCTTACTATCATAGTCAGAAATGTGATCTAAACTGTATTGGAAAGAGAATACAACAAACTATATATTCAAATCTAAAAGAAATCCACAAAAAAATTAAAATTTACCCCTTTCTGAAACCAAAATTTCCGATAGCAATTTGAAAAAAAAAATTATGGAACTTTGTGAATTTTTTAAGAATTTTTTTTACATGAAACGAAAAAAAGTGAGGTGACAGTAAGGTTTATAATTCATTTATCTAATGAAATAAGTATGTGTTTTATTTTTTTTCATTATCAGTAATTTTAGTTAGAAAAAAAGTAAAGTGAGCCTTTTTTAAAACTTTTTAAAGTTTTCGCAAAAAAAAATTATATTTAAAAAAACACATAGTGATTTTTAATATAGAAATTTGAGTCTATTTCATCACCTTTCGAAAACATTTTTTAGTTTTCGAATACGTTAACAAATGTTCCATTAATTTGGATTTTATTGCACAGCAGGAATATTTTTAGCCTCTGACAAAATATGCCAATTTTTTTAGGGGTTAATATTAAAAGCTCCCAATGAAATTTATGCGTTTGATGTGTGGTTGGACACAAAGACAATAAATCTATACTAGCGACGCAACCGCAAAAGTATTTCAAGCTGTTATCTTTTGTCTCGTCATTGATTACGATTACGAATGAGCTGTCTCACGTACGTCTGTTAAAAGATCAAAAGATATACGCAGACGCCTCAAGAGATAAGAACGCGTAATTGTAAATTGTATGATAATCTAACACACTTGACATTGCGTGCGTGCCATGATAAAGCAAACCGGTGATGGTATCAATTCAAAAATAATTATTTTTAAAATCACTGGAGAATTTTAACTGCCTGGAGCCATTGGGACTCTAGTATCTCTAATTTGGGTATATTGTAAAGCTGTAGAGGGTGGGGGTGCAAAGGAGATGGAGAAAAAGAAGGTTGGAGAGTAACTTGCCATTCAGATCTCATCATTAAACATAACTAATGCCTAAATTTTGGAGGCAGGAAGGGTAATGCCACCACGGGAACCATTTATATGATAACCAACACCTCTGCCTATAAGTGGTTCGCTATGTTTTGTAATTTAGCAGGGGTGCCTGGTTCATGGGGTGAGTTTTGTTTGGATCTTGGCGGCGGATGATCTGTCTACCAATCGGGGGGCTGGTTGAGTGAGACCTTTTGACCTCTCCAGCAGGATTCTCTCAGAACATCGTCTTGCACCGCAGTGGGAGGGATAGATTCATATGTCTGTCAATCCTGGACCCCCATATTCCTAACCACCCCTCATACCGTGTTCCTTCCCAAAACTTCCTCTCATAAAGAGACCCCCCACACAGTCTCCCTAAGAATGACATAGGCCCTGAGGGGAATTATTTTCGGAGGTAATGTAAAAAAAATAATGCTATTTCAAGTAACGATTCCATTCTAAAAGGTTCACCAGAAAGATACTGAGAGTATTTTTTACTCTGGAATGTACCGCAAAGATAATAAAAATTATTATCATAAAATATGTATAACCTATCAAAGTATGTAAATAAATTCCAAGAACTTGATTTAATTTTCAATAAAAAAATATCAAGTTAACAGTAGGTATGTACCTACACATTCTTGAGTTATTTGCAAACATTTGTAATATCTAGTTAAAAATGCAGCAATTATTCTTTGCAAATATGGTCACGTTAAACCATTGATGTAAAAAAGGCAAGATTATCCTTATAAGCTGCTAATAATCGTTATATTATAGTTACATTAATAGTGCAGTCAATTTAAGAGTACATACTCGACTCACAAGGCATAAGAACTTATTTCGTTGTCACCATTCACAAATAAATTATGAAGCAAACTCGCCACTTCCTCGCTTACATAGTTTGGCAAACAAATATTCAAATGATATGGATATTTTTAATGCAACAATTTCAATGTTTTAAATGTACTTAATGTTTTATTCTTATTGTCAACACAATTATTTCTGATAATTTCCGTTTATTTTCATTATTATTATTTTTATAATAATAATAATGAAAATAAAAATTTAATAATTTTGCAACCCATTGTTTATTACTAACTCCTGTGTAAAAAAAAGAAGTTAATATTATATCCCCAATGTGCCCCACGGGCCTATAAAAAAAGTAAGTAAATAAATAGATATCATTAATCTTTATTATAATAATTTATGTTAGGTTAGGATTCTTTTAGGGAGCATATATAATATCATGATCATCTATTGTAAAAAGATGAATTTTAACTGGTTTAGTGATTCGGGCTTGGTAAACATGAAATTAATAAATAAATATAAAAAAAATAACCCATAATAAAACAATATAGTCGTAGATTTCATTTGAAATTCTAATGGTTTCCTTCGGATGACGTTTCTTGGCCCATTTCGACTTTTAATCAAATTGTGATCAGATGTCGAGCGTAACAGCATAATCGTTGTGAATATCAACTGCGATTTGATCAAAAGCACCAAGAATCAACAAAAAGCACCGAAAATCAACAAAAAGCATTGAGAATCAACAAAAATCATTGATAATCAACAAAAATCGCCAAGAATCGATATTATTATTACACTAGCCTCTGTACGGTTGAAATTTAAGAACCCCACTTCGTGTACAACTTCGACGACACGCATTATCCAAACCATCTTCGTAAGTTAACTTTGTTACCAAGCTACTGCCGTGTCGCCCGCCGCCCGCTAGCAACAAAACCTGCAGGTTTTTAACTGCTAGTCAGAATTAAAATTATGCAATATTCATTCAAATCAAATTACATCACCGAGTAATTTATTTGCGGGAACAACTAGTTGACAATAAAATAAACATTTATTCCTACTTCAAATGGAACTCATTGATTTTTTTTTTAATTTTATTAAAATTAATTTCAATAATGTTTATTATTAAGTTCTGCAAGTGTTTTAGTTTTTTATTATTGTGACATCTGTTTCAGCTTACAAGGCCATTTTCAAACTGTGGTTGTTCCACAATTAGATGACTTATTTATATGATTGTAAATGTCAATTTTGAAAGTGGGTAAATTCATTTATTATGATTCTCCCCCGGGGGTATTTTGCAATTTGTTAATGTGTTCTTAATTGTTTAATAATGACGTTACTGCTATAAATATTGCTTAGGTTTTGTAAATATACTAAGAAGAGGTGAATAGATTGTTTTCCTTACTTTATTAATTAATGTTAAATTAGGGTCATTCATTCGTTTATTGATTTCTAATTGTTCGAGTAAATTTAATCTAAGAGCTTTTCTTTCTATATGTAATGTGGGTTGTGATTATTCACCATGAGATGTTCTACGAATTTTGTAGATGTGCTTTTATTATTATAACATAGTATATGTTTAAACACAAAAACAATAAATAAAAAGGAACTAATTGAATTAAATTAGCGTTAGAATAATTACACTTTTTAATATAAATAAATATGCAAGTATTTCGCTGAATTAGTAATCTTTGTCACATTGCATATTATGTTAAAAACAAAGGTAATTATAAATTCAATGAATAAGCAATGTTTAAAAGCCTATGATACAGCTTATCCTATTTCAAGGAAGTTGTAAAGCATTGATAATTAATTTATGTTGTGTCATAATATTTATGCCAGGATATATCAATCGTCCAGTTGATTAGTCAGACATCTCCAAATACTAAGGGGTAAAGTTCGGTACTTGGGAAACACTCCGAAAAAAGAAATGTAATTATTTTTATACTAAATTTGGGCTGGGAAATCCGAATCTGAAGGAATTAGGTTGGGGAGGTCAATATTAACTGAGTTACAGGACTTTAAAGTTTCATACACAGGAACAAATCCGCAATACATTTTTGACACAATTTGTATAGAAAAAGTCAAAGTAATTCAATGTTCATATTCGCTGCTGCCAACCTAAGAAAATTAAGTGTTGCTATTAAGCAATAATATCAATATTATTATTATGTGAATGTGTCAAAACACGAGAAAAAGAAATAAAAGATAAAAATAAATCTGGATGTATTAGGTAAACACTAATTTAGGTACCGGAGTTTTGGAAATAAAATGACGTAAAAAATCATGCTTTTTTTTCTAGTAATTTTTTTTTTTTTTTATACATAATACATTCACTTTTGTATCACAAACCATGTTACGCAAACCTAGCGTAGCCGCTAAACTACTTGAAAACTGGGATGTTTTTCTTGCCTTGACGTGAGCAGGCGCTATAAAGGGGGAACTTCCTTTTGTATCACAAACCATGTTACACAAACCTAGCGTAGCCGCTAAACTACTTGAAAACTGGGATGTTTTTCTTGCCTTGACGTGAGCAGGCGCTATAAAGGGTAACTTTCTTTTGAATCACAAACCATGTTACACAAAACTTAGCGTAGCCGCTAAACTACTTGAAAACTGGGATGTTTTTCTTGCCTTGACGTGAGCAGGCGCTATAAAGGGGGAACTTTCTTTTGTATCACAAACCATGTTACACAAACCTAGGGTAGCCGCTAAACTACTTGAAAACTGGAATGTTTTTCTTGCCTTGACACGAGCAGGCGCTATATAATCGCAGAAATAGTTCACTTAAAAAAATAAAATTTTATGCTCAAAAAAAATTCAAGCTAATAAAATAAATAAAAATTCATTCACATAATGTTAATTTGTGAATGTATTATTGCTTAATAGCAACACTTAATTTTCTGAGGTTGGCAGCAGCGAATATGAACATTGAATTACTTTTAATACTTTGACTTTTTCTATACAAATTGTGTCAAAAATGCATTGCGGATTTGTTCCTGTGTACGAAACTTTAAAGTCCTGTAACTCAATTAATATTGACCTCCCCGACCTAATTCCTTCAGATTCGGATTTCCCAGCCTAAAGTTAGTATAAAAATAATTAAATTTCTTTTTTCGGAGTGTTTCCCAAGAACCGAATTTTTTCCGCGTTTTGCATATTAAATATGCTATAAAATAATACCGGGAGGAATAATGGTTTGGTACATTAGTATGACATTTTGAAATATCCTACTAGTTAGTGACAAAGAAAATATCAACATTTGGTTTATTTGCAAGTTTTTCTGCATTAAATTTGATTTAGTGGTATTTATGAGTACTCTGAGTATTGTACCAGATGAGGGTTGACAAGAACACCCCTGAAGGGTGAAAGCCAGAAACATTGGGGAAAAAACATTTTTAATCTAGGGAAAGAGATAGGTACCTATGCCTACCCACAGTTTTTTTTTCAAATAGCAACACAAAATTTCAAATGATTTTAAAAAACGTCAGAAGGAATTATGTGAAAAACTGTCAAAAGTTATTATAATAATATATCATTTTCGATCGTACAAAGTTTATTTTCACAAACACAAGTTACCGTGCAGTAATTTACGTTATTTTATTAATCATTCAATGGTATTTTATAAGGGAAAAAAGCGACATACGAAGGTACCTGCTATAATTATCTAAAATGACGCGGGCTTATGTAATGCGAAAGGCAAATACGAAACCTTCACTTTTCAGGCCACTAATGACATTAAATTCCACGTGCCGACAAAGTAAACTACGAGCTTCAACCACATCGGCGAAATAACACCACAT
The DNA here is from genome assembly GCA_951813805.1 of Limnephilus auricula. Lineage (NCBI taxonomy): Eukaryota > Metazoa > Arthropoda > Insecta > Trichoptera > Limnephilidae > Limnephilus > Limnephilus auricula. The sequence continues at coordinate 536,161 of OX638410.1, forward strand.
TTTTTATAAACAAAGACAAAGAAGTTTCGAGAAAAAACTAGAAAAATGTTATTTTAGAATCATAGAAAAACGCTTGATTTATTCATAATATAATTATGAGATTTACACGATTTACAATGCATGAGATGCCGGTTATAAAAACAAGAGATCGTTAGTCATTTTATGTTTCAAAAGCAAATTATATTGCGCAATCTGCCGGTCTGAGAATCATGCGATTTTAAACGTGGTTTACTTTCACAAAAATACAAAAAATTACACATCAAACATCACAGGAAAAAGCGGTAAATAATTTGGGAAACGTGACAACAATAATTGTCAAAATACCACCTGGTATTATCAACTGACAGAAGGGTAAAATTGTATAAAATAACGTGCGTATTTGATCGATTAATTAATGATTACACCGGCTTTATGATTGGAGGTTAGGCTTACCTGACGTGCAAACGGCAAGATCCAAGGAACAAAAGTAACTAGTTTTATAATTTTAATAACGAAACCTCCGAGAGAATTTTCCGCTCGCTCCCCACCACGATCAACTTGGTAAACTGCGAATTGCGATAAAAAAAAACGTGAGAACTGAAACTACGGTAGTACGTAGGTACGTAGTACGGTTTGTAACCGGCAAAAGACCTTGATTAGTCGACCCCTTTTGATAACAAAGTTTCATCTGACACAATAATGTTAAACTATAATGGGCTCTATAAAAATTAACTTTAGAGTTTATTTTTGCGTAATATTGCTATGACAGTTGTTACGTTATTGATCCATAAGATTGAAGTCTTCATAACGTATTTGTGTTACTGCCATCTAGCGGAGTTTTATAAAAACATTTTTATGATGTCTGTACTAACTTAGCAGTAGCGTAGTTGTTTCAGAACTAAGTTTCTTGACTCCGGGCCTAGATGTCTCGATTCGAAATCTGGCATGTTTCCCAGCAGTTCGACATTAAATTTATTATTTAAGGTTAAGGTGACGAATTCATACTCTACGCTTTCGTAGATGGCGCGCGTATATTATATATATATATATTTTTTTTTTTTACCTATAAACGCTTTTTACAAGTTATGCCTTGAAATATTAAGAAAAAATATTGTTCGCGAAAGTACACAAGCAATATGAATATTAACAAATAGTTTTGTCAATTAAAAACTCTAATATTTCAAGAAAGGCTAAGAATACAATATTGGATTGAATCACCGATGAAATATTGAATTTGCTAGCCTTTCTTGAGAGATTAGAGTCTTTTAATTGACAAAACTATTCATTAATATTCATATTGCTTGTGTACTTCCGCGAACAATAATTTTTTTTTTAATATTTCGAAGCATAACTTGTAAAAAGCGTTTATAAGTAAAAAAAAATACTATATGCGCGCCATCTACGAAAGCGTAGAATATGAATTCTTTCGACATTCACCTTAAAATCAATCAAACGTTTACAAAATAGTTTACTGCGTCTAGAATGGATGTCACTTTGCTAAAATAATTGATAAACGTAATTTTTCATTCAGTGTTCGCCAACGACCATACCATGTTGAACACACCGGTTCTCGTCCGATCACCGAAGTTAAGCAACATTGGGCGCGGTCAGTACTTGGATGGGTGACCGCTTGGGAACACCGCGTGCCGTTGGCCCCTTTTTTTTTTAGATTAACATTTTTATTTAAACTTGATGATGAACACTGTTTATAAACTCCATCCAAAGTGTGGCTTTTGCCAACGACCATACCATGTTGAACACACCGGTTCTCGTCCGATCACCGAAGTTAAGCAACATTGGGCGCGGTCAGTACTTGGATGGGTGACCGCTTGGGAACACCGCGTGCCGTTGGCCCCTTTTTTTTTTAGATTAACATTTTTATTTAAACTTGATGATGAACACTGTTTATAAACTCCATCCAAAGTGTGGCTTTTGCCAACGACCATACCATGTTGAACACACCGGTTCTCGTCCGATCACCGAAGTTAAGCAACATTGGGCGCGGTCAGTACTTGGATGGGTGACCGCTTGGGAACACCGCGTGCCGTTGGCTCTTTTTTAATATTTTTTTTGTTCTTTTCAAATTTATGAGAGGGAAAAAATATTGTTAATTTTTAATTGGATTTTTTTTTACTGTATTTTCTCAACTACTTTAAATATAGAGCAGAGGCCCTACACTCTTGTTCTAAAAAGATCGATAGGATAACTATCGCTAACTTCTCATCGTTCCCTACGACAACTGCAGATCGCAAACGAATAGGTGACAGTTCACAATGACTAAGTGTCCTTAATATATTCGATATCAACTGTCGTTTGTACGTTTGAGATCTGCAGTTGTCCTAGGGAACGATGAGAAGTTACCGACAATCGGTCGGTAACTTCATATCGAGCGACCGTGCTAGCACACCAGATACATAAATCATTATGTGCAATTTTGTTTGCGGTGAAATAAGACCGCATGGGAACACCGCGTGCTGTTGGCTCTTTTTTTCACTTGTCAAATCAATATTTTTTTGTTCTTTTCAAATTTATGAGAGGAAAAAAAATTATGTTTTTTTTTCAATTGGATGGTTTTTTTTTACTGTATTTTCTCAACTACATGGCTCAAAATATAGAGCAGATACATACATCATTATGTGCAATTTTGTCTGCGGTGAAATGAATTATTGTTCTTTGTTTTACTGTTTTATGTAATAATACATAATTATAAACAATATGTTATGTTTCCTCAGTGGTGTACTCGTATGACTCGTATTTGCAACAGTAGGAAATTCTTGACATAATGTGCAACTATTGTGATTGTGGTCCTCATGAAAGTTTTATATGCAACAGGGCTGGCGCCAGGTTCTTAGGCTTGTATAGTTCTTAGTTCTTAAATAACTTAGTTTGAATACCACTTTTATATGAAACCAACCAGTGTGGGTTCAACCTGAACCTTCATCAGGAGTGTATTCACAGGTAACCCAGAAGAGGGATAGAGAACATCTACATTAGTGGGAGGCTAGAGGGGAAATATGTTTAAAATAGGGCTATTTGTTAAATCTAATTGTTTATTTAATAATTTTTATTTAACTTTTAAAATTGTAAGTGCTTTCAGATCATTAAGATGATACCCGGTGGTGCAGAAATAGATTTTACTAAAATATTGCTGTCACTGTTGCTCTTACTCCACCGGATATTGAGCGAAAGGGACAATACACTGACACCTAACTAAAATGGAGGTTTTGTATTCCCCACTTTTCTCCTCCAAAAGTGGACTGATTTTAATTTTTTTTTTACCAACTACATAAGAAAAAATTATGTCTGTACGTTTTGCTTTTTTTAAAAAAACATTGTCTGGTTTGTATACTGAACATCTTTTGACGGCGTTTAAACCAGTCAATTTTATTGATTTTTGGAAGGTCATAACTTATATAAAAAGTAACTTATCAAAAAAAAAACAAAAGTACCGACACGCTAGTAGTTGATATCTATTTTATGCAAAAACAATATTTTCTCTAGGGTTAAAATCCAGAGAGATAAATAGGGAATACGTTTGTATGGAAAAATCACCGCCGGGTATCCTCTTAAGACGCAAACATATCCCATTTATTAAAATAGTGAATTTTAATTTTTACGAGTATACTTAAGTGTGTTGCATGCAAATTCTGAAAAACCCTACACTGTTTACAGACTCGGGGGAATTTAATTTAATTTTCTAAAAACCAAAACCTTTACCTTCACCTTTTCAGCCCGCGACATACTAAATAACTAATTGCATAAAAATGTTAACAAATTCTTATTTGTGAGTTATTGTACATCTAATTTCATTCAAATTCTCCAGTCATAATGAGTCCTAAATTCTCGAGTCTTTCGAAATAACTTCAATTCATTAACTCCATTTTTAGCAGTTGTAATTTTCTTATAAATGTAATATGAAAAGTGATGTTTTAGCAAATGTAAAATTATGCAAAGTACAATGTTTTAAATATAGTGTCCTCCGCGTGCAAAGTCGTATCTCCTCCTAGCATAAACTTTCTAATTAAAGTGTGTTTATTGGAAGTGACCAGCCAGGTAAGTATGTTTTCCAGGCAAATTGTTCATACCTAAAATATTTCTAAATGTCTCAATATTTGGTTTTAAAAATAATCTTCACAATGCTAGTTATTCCGTTGCCACAAACTTGCTGGAAAACAAATTTGTTCTTTAGATCTTTTTTGATCTGTTGACTCAGCGCCGGTTCTACGAAATCTGGCGCCCTGTGCAGGAAGTACCGATGGCGCCCCCCCCAACATTTTTTTAAAATTCAGATAAAAAAATTATATACATATAAAAAAAAAAACAAAATTTATGCAACACGTTCAAAATAAATTAATATCCCGCCAACAAGAATCAAGAGTAACTTTTCCAAGTGACTTGGCGGTAGCTATCTAAGACACTGGACAAAATAATAACATCATAACAAAGTATAATATAAAACAGGAGGCAGTTTAGTTCAGAAATAATAATAATCTGATCAGTTTGTTTAATATGGTGCCAAATCGCGCGCGAATGGCAACACAAATAAACCAATAACGCGGCGAAAGCGACGAACTATCATCAAAGAGCAACTTGTAATCAACGAAGGGAGATCCGTACGAGAAGCGATCAATGAACCAATCACAATGTTTGTTGAATTTCGAACGATACAATGGTCGTAAGAGCAACAAGGAAAAATAGGTCTTACGTTCGCATGAAATATATTGTATTTGGAAAAAAATTCCTTGACGTAAGTCAAATCCGTATTTCGTTAAATTTTAACCATCGATGCGCGCGCATTAGGTTCACGCATATGGAAAGTGAGTGTTGCTAGCGCGAACTAATAATTCCGTATTACGAGTAATTTTTAAACGATTCGGGGAATATTTTAATTGAATTTTAAAACAATATTTATTTTATCACGGCGCCCCTTCGTAGTGGGCGCCAGGTTTTTTGCACGTTTTTGAACGTATGGCAGATCCGGCGCTGTGTTGACTGTGAGTTTTCGTAAACCAATATTTTTGGTTCCGATGTTTTTAAGACCCACACGGCTTGTATCGATATACTTGACTCTGAGATAGTGCACTTTATCGTTGATAAATGTTTTCGTAAACCAATATTTTTGGTTCCGATGTTTTTAAGACCCACACGGCTTGTATCGATATACTTGACTCTGAGATAGTGCACTTTATCATTGATAAATGTTTTTGTAAACCAATATTTTTGGTTCCGATGTTTTTAAGACCCACACGGCTTGTATCGATAAACTTGACTCTGAGATAGTGCACTTTATCATTGATAAATGTTTTCGTAAACCAATATTTTTGGTTCCGATGTTTTTAAGACCCACACGGCTTGTATCGATATACTTGACTCTGAGATAGTGCACTTTATCATTGATAAATGTTTTCGTAAACCAATATTTTTGGTTCCGATGTTTTTAAGACCCACACGGCTTGTATCGATATACTTGACTCTGAGATAGTGCACTTTATCATTGATAAATGTTTTCGTAAACCAATATTTTTGGTTCCGATGTTTTTAAGACCCACACGGCTTGTATCGATATACTTGACTCTGAGATAGTGCACTTTATCATTGATAAATGTTTTCGTAAACCAATATTTTTGGTTCCGATGTTTTTAAGACCCACACGGCTTGTATCGATATACTTGACTCTGAGATAGTGCACTTTATCATTGATAAATGTTTTCGTAAACCAATATTTTTGGTTCCGATGTTTTTAAGACCCACACGGCTTGTATCGATATACTTGACTCTGAGATAGTGCACTTTATCATTGATAAATGTTTTCGTAAACCAATATTTTTGGTTCCGATGTTTTTAAGACCCACACGGCTTGTATCGATATACTTGACTCTGAGATAGTGCACTTTATCATTGATAAATGTTTTCGTAAACCAATATTTTTGGTTCCGATGTTTTTAAGACCCACACGGCTTGTATCGATATACTTGACTCTGAGATAGTGCACTTTATCATTGATAAATGTTTTCGTAAACCAATATTTTTGGTTCCGATGTTTTTAAGACCCACACGGCTTGTATCGATATACTTGACTCTGAGATAGTGCACTTTATCATTGATAAATGTTTTCGTAAACCAATATTTTTGGTTCCGATGTTTTTAAGACCCACACGGCTTGTATCGATATACTTGACTCTGAGATAGTGCACTTTATCATTGATAAATGTTTTCGTAAACCAATATTTTTGGTTCCGATGTTTTTAAGACTTACACGGCTTGTATCGATATACTTGACTCTGAGATAGTGCACTTTATCATTGATAAATGTTTTCGTAAACCAATATTTTTGGTTCCGATGTTTTTAAGACTTACACGGCTTGTATCGATATACTTGACTCTGAGATAGTGCACTTTATCATTGATAAATGTTTTCGTAAACCAATATTTTTGGTTTCGGTGTTTTTAAGACCTACACGGCTTGTATTGATATACTTGGAGTTTTACCTGTTTAAAATCTGAATGAAAAAAGGGCAGCCGACAGCTAAAATGGCTTGAGAAACGATTTTAAGAGGAAAAATGACGTCAGTGATTTTCCGGTGTTTTTTAAAAATTAGATGTAGACATTAATTTTCCTTTTATTTTTTGAACGTCAACTGTGCGAAATTTTATCGTGAAGTAGGTATCAAAATTCTACTGTATGGTGGGAAAGTAGGGTGGGGTTGGTTTTTAGAAATCTCATGTAGACAGTCACTTTCCTCTTGTTTTGAAGGTCTAGTGAGCAAAATTTCATCAATCTCGGAATAGAACTGTAGCTTTGTCAGTGGCGGCGTAAAGGGGGCGGTCCGCCCCGAGTGCCAAGCAACAAGGGGTGACAACGACAACTCACTCGAATAGCCAAAAAATGCGCACATAATTTCCACTAAAAAGACATATCAATAAATAACTACCTACTCTTGTACCTAGTTACTTACATACTTAATATCATGTTTCATTCAACCTAAAACGTTAGTAAAATCATCAGAAGAAGACCTTCGTGGAATGGTTTCAAATCTGTTAAAAATTTACGATGAATCTTCAGCAGAGGACTTCGTGTTGGAGATTTTACGATTGAGGCGCCATTTGGAAGCCGCCAACATTTCTGCCCAAGAAGCGCGAAGCGGTTCAATGGTCTACATTGGAACTTCTCAAATTCATTGTAAAATGGGGCTATTCTGAATCTGTTCAAAGTTTAGCGTTATGTCTTAGATTTTTTTTTAACAATTTGTTTTTCGGTTGTTTCTTGTGAAAGAAGCTTTTCAAAGTTAAAATTAATAAAATCTTACTTAAGGTCCACAATGAGCCAAAAGCGACTAACCAATATTTAGATTTTATCAATTGAAAGAGACAGGGAAATCTATTTTGATAATGTGATCGAATATTTTAGTAAAATAAAGTCTCGTAATCATGTTTAGTATTTGGTTTTTAATTTAAGTATGGGTGCTCAATACAACCGCCCGGGGTGCCAATCTACCCTACGCCGCCACTGAGCTTTATTCTGATTAAAACCAAATCCACGCTGCCCGGCCGCCACAGACAATCTTATTTATATAAATAGAAACTTGTTGGTATCTTGTGGGATTCAAAATGGAAAAAAAAATCTATGACATATATATTTTTTAACATTTGACTATTGTGGTAATGAACGGAAAACGATAAACAAAGTTATTATTGAATTATTTTTTTATCCAGCACACAACTACACACGCAAGGTTCCTTTATTGATTTACCTGTGGGTTGAAAGGCACTCTTATTAGGGTGAATTGCCTTATACACAAAAAAAAACTTTCATCAACTTGTGTAGAACATTAGAAAAGTTTTGACAGTTACTAGAAAACTTAAACGGTATGTTCTTTTTAATCAGTAATTAGGTAGGTATTTTTTTTTCATTTTCATTGAAACTTTGAATAGGATGATTAATTTCGGTTGGCAGCCTCCCGAAGAAACCCTTGACTCTGTGCAGAGACGGGCAGTCCGTTTGATGGGAGACGGATTGCAATCTTTAAAGCACAGATATCGAGTGGGAATGTTCTACCGGTATTTCAATGAAAGATTCTCCAAGGGACTAACATCGTTGATTTTTTCGGCACAGTCGGGAAACACGTCAAACGCGCGCCCAACATTTGTACACAGTTGACATCTGTCACATGAGAACGGGTCGCTTCTATGACTAGCTCTTGAGTTCAACAACTCGGCTGTGGACCGATTTTCCGGTCTCTAGGTTTTCTCGCTCCTATAACATTAATCTCCTCCAATTCCTTCCTTTCCACAAAAAGACTCTCCACATAGCATCCCCGTAAGCCACGAGGGAAATTATTTTCCTCGGGGTAAAAAAACGGTAACTAATTAGAAACGTGCTGTATGCAAAAGTGCATCTGAGTGAGTAGGTAGGTAGGTACCGTTTTTTTGGTTGCGACAAATATATCCTGATACCTATAATCGTTTTATTCATTTGATTTCATAAATTCAATCAGCGTCCCCCATTTTAATGCACTTAAAATAATTAAAGATGGCGCTCATTCCCCCTCAATCCATCCCAGTCGAACATAATTCTGGCAGCACTAACCTAAACTCAACTAAATACACGCTACGCTGAGTACAGGTGCCGTAAGCCGAGCCGGCGTGGTTATTCACCGGATCAGTGAAGATCCTACCTTCTGCATAGAAGGTTCTCGTCCGACGATAATACAATAATAAACATCACTAATAATAATAAATAGTACCTTTTTTGTGCCTATAATAATAAGCAGTTCTTACTCAGTGAATTAATTATTCATAAATTGGCAACTTTGCGTTCGAATAAATTCAAATCAGTATAAATTCACCCTGTGTTTTTTCACGAAAACTAATTTCCATTTTTGAGGGAGGGAGCTGAAATATTGTTCGACATTTTAAAATTTTTCTTTCATTTGGCTGTTGAATATAGCTAGATGCTTACAATTTTGTTTGATAAATTAAGTTAATTAAACTTTTCACTCTGAATTAATTAATTATCTAATATTATGTGTGCAAATTAAAATTATTGTGAAGAAAGCGTGTCCACATAAACAGTTATTATAACAAAACACGCATGAATTTTACTGCCGAATTTTAAAAAAATGTTTGTGAAGTGAAATTATCTTAGTGAACAACTGTGTTTAAGATATTTTTGGGGGTCTTGAAGTTTTTTGTGATTTTTTGAGAAGTCTGTTTTATTTTGGATAATATTTTGCGGAAAACATTGGAATATTTTTTTTACCATTTGTGAGTATGAAACTAATTATTAACTTTTTGCTTTTTATTTGAAAGCGTGTGTTGGTTTGGAATGAGAAAGTGTTATTTTGTGAAATGTTGCGCTATATCCTCTACTTTTACTGCTATATAAAACGAGGTATTACAAAATTATGTAATAAAACTCATTTTATGCACACATTCTTCGGAGGGAAGTTTACGAAACATTTGAAAAATACAGTTTTTTACATTGGTTTTTTATGAAGAACGAAGATTCGAAATTTGTATAGAAATGAGTTTGTTATTAGATATGGGACTGATTTAAATTTGCAAGCTCTGGAATTACGAAAGTTGATCTTACTAAGTAAACGCAGCTATTTTCAGCTCGCATCGCAATTTCCTTCATAGTAGCCAAGTTGCCTATCTTTTAAAAAATAAAACCAGAAGCAAGAAAAGAATTTGTGAAAAGAGGGCTCCGGCCAGACCTGGTGTGCTAGCACGGTCGCTCGATATGAAGTTACCGACCGATTGTCGGTAACTTCTCATCGTTCCCTAGGACAACTGCAGATCTCAAACGTACAAACGACAGTTGATATCGACTATATTAAGGACACTTAGTCATTGTGAAGTGTCACCTATTCGTTTGTGATCTACAGTTGTCGTAGGGAACGATGAGAAGTTACCGATAGTTATCCTATCGATCGTTATAGAGCGAGCGTGCTAGGGCCTCAGGTAGTAATCTAGTACAATATAGGTAATTCGATGAAAAATGTTGCCAGTGGTCAACATTTTTGACCACTGTATCAAAATCAGTAGTCAAAAAATCTCAGTATCGCCCTGGTGAAATACCACCATTCACAATAGAAACTTTGTCTTTAAATGGCTTTAGTCGTGTGTGGTGAGCAGATCTGAATGGTTAGATAATTTCCAACCGTTTCTTTCCCATTCCTCATCCTGCCCTACTCCATTCAACCTCACAACATACCCAAATGGGGATGCCACTGGTTCTGGATCGTGGGGAGCAGTTGGGCCTTTTGTGCGGAATTCACATCAAAAGCTACACAATATCTGTGCACCCTTGGGGTGATATTCCACGAAAATGTAACGATAAAATTATTTATATTATTAATTCCGCAAACTTTACGACCAACACGTTGCAACGTGGGAAAAAATCACAAAAACAAAATGAGACCTTTGATATCCTCAGATACGACTTTACCTTTAAATTAATGAACATTTTATTTTGTAGTTATGTCAAGGCGATGTGATTTTAAACATAATATAACATTTATGGTTAGGTAAGATTAAAATAATAGATTACCTGGCAAATAGCAATTATGAAAAATTTCTCTTCGTGGCTAAACAGTCTAAACACCCATTGTTAAAATGCTGTTTAAGTAATCAACATGCGATTTTATTAAAATGGCATAATGTTCATCATAATTAGGTTTGCCCAGTCAAATAAGCGAAAGGGACAACTGCGCCTCAGGATGATAATACCTAAATAAAATCATCAAAATCGAGGTTTGATATTCCCCATTATTCTCTTCTAAAATGGACAGATTTTTAAGATTTCTTTTACGTTTGTATGTACAAGGAGCCTCCCGGTTTCGGTCCTCTCCTTATTTTTCTTAAAAAGATCCTCCATACAGCATCCCCAAGATGATTTAGGATTTTTTTTTAAATTAATCTAAAATAGACTGCAGAAACTCGGTAATGTAGTAATTATTATAGTTCCGTGTGCGCTTTTAAAAATAATGTTAAATTATTTGTTTTAGCCAAGGATTGCCAATTAATGTTTTCATCTTTGTCCTTTCTAAATTAATAGAATATTTATTTATTGTTTCTTCAAATGTTAGGTATTACAGTTTATAATACAATTTTCAACCTCACTAGGACAAGCCAGTGTGAGGATAACAATTATTCAAAGTAACAAAAATATCTAACACAAAATAATATAGGTAATACAATAATAACTTGAACGAACAATATTGTTACATTAACATTTCTTATGGTGAGCACCATGGAACTATATACATACTATTTGGTGAGCACCAACTAATGCACTAAGGCGGTTTCTCACCATCCTCCCGATAGCTTATCTACCCTAATAACGAATATTTAAGATTTACGATTTACGGTTTATTTATTTATTAAGTTGCAGTTTATAATTCGGTACTCGAACCTATGAATAGTGGCTATATATTGGATAAGTTGGCCGAGTTTTCTGACCACTGCGAGTATTTTATTTTTATTTTTAATAATATTCGTTATTAGGGTAGATAAGCAATTGGGAGGATGGTGAGAAACCCCCTAAGCTAAAGGCCCCTAGCGCATTTCAATGTAAACAATATGGGGTGACCATAGTTAATTTGAAAAAAAAATGCCATTAATTTTAAAAGGTCTGTCATATTCTATATTATAATATTGTCCAAATCGTTTTTTCATCATCCTCCAAAATAACTAACTAACTAACCATCACGCCGTTTCCCCGCAGGGGTAGGCAGAGAGGACGGACCGCCAAACAACTCGGTCTTGGCACACACTCCTTGCCTCATTCACATTCATACATCTTCTCATACATACTCTTCTATTATTCTGACTCTTGACATGGCCCGACTCAAGTATCTGATTTACTTGATCGTGCCACGTCTTCCTTGGGCGTCCTCGGCTTCTTCTACCGTTCACATTCGCGTCATAAATTCTCTTTACACTCCTTTCTTCATTCATTCGCTCAACATGCCCAAACCATCTAAGCGTCCCTTTCTTAATCTTACTTACTACGCTCACATCAGCCTTGCATTCTTTTCGGATCTCCACATTCCTCCAAAATGAATAGCATAATTTATTATATACTTACATAGTTTTATTTTTTTCATCTTGCTTTTTTAAATTAATAGCATATTTTTATTTCAAATCAAATATCAACAAATATGGTCACCCTACATGTTTACATTATAATGTACTAGGCGCCTTCAGCTGTGGGTACCCATTATCTTAAAAAAACATCAATTTAACAATATTGTTCTTTCAATGCCAACATTATTTTGAGTTATTTTTGTTACTTTGTAGAATTGTTCCTGGTGAGGTTCAAAATTGGATTGTAAACAGTAGTACCTATTATGTAAAGAAACAATAAATAAACAAACAAAAAACAATAAAGTCACAATAAAGAAAAAATGAATAAACATTTTTTTAAAGTTTTCTTTATTTATTGAACTGTTTGTTTAAAAAAAAAACTTTTAGTGAATACCTCACAAGAGTCCCAGCTGCTCCTGTCTGGAGCCAGTGAGACTATGGCATCCCCAATTGGGGTATGTTATGAGGCTGAAGGTAAGTGGGGAAGGGAAGGAGAACAGGAAGAGGAAGGTGGGAAAGTACCTGGCTATTCAGATCTAGTCACTAAACACGGCTAAAGCCATTTCAAGCAACGTTTCAATTCTGAATGGTGGTCTTACACCAGGGCGATACTAAGAGTATTTTTCACTCTGGAACGTGCCGCAAATATACTATAAATTATTTTAAAATAATTAATTGTGAAATAACACAAATCAATTAAATATTTTTTTTTGCGCACGCCGGGTTCGAACGCGCGGCCTTCGGAATGGGAGTGCAACGCCCTACCGCTGGACTACGCCGGCCGTCAACATTACATTCATTGAAGAGGTTTCGACCACCATGCTAGGCACTTGCCCGTGTTATGGTGGTCGATGAAGAAACAATGCAGTAACAATAAATAAACAATAAAGATACCATAAAGAAACAATAAAGAAACAACGAAGAAAATATGTATAAAGAAACCTTCGTAATTAATAAGTCTTCAAAACTGCAAAACAACTTCATAAAATTTGAATTAAAATGCTAAAAAGTCTTTCTGTTAGGTAGGTGTGGTAAAAAAGATACACACGAGATGTCATGGCGTTTTCATCCATCCAATTAAAACTTTGCATGTTTGTTCCAATGACACGAATATTGACATGACCGGAAAATAATTATAAATTGCAGTGGGTAGGTAATTGATTAAATAATAATAGGTAATTATTATCATTCAAATGACAGATTTCTTTGTGATTAGATATTTAATAATACGAGAATAGGTGCTTATCGCCAAATATATTATTTAAGTAGGAAAGTAGGCATCTTTCTAAACATTCTATTAGACAATCGATCATTGCATATGGAATAATTGCATGGGGAGGTGAAAACTGTCAGAAAAAATAATCGTTGAGATATACTCAAAGTAGGTACCTATAATAACAAGCATTTTAGTCACTTTATTTTAAGTTTGCTCCACATAGGAGGCCCTGGGAAATAATTCCCCTCATAGAATATATCAACTTTAGGGATATCGTGTGAAGGGTCTCTTTAGGAAGGGAAGGAGAAGAAGTTCTGGGCTCTTTCCTGCAATATGGGTCTCTTCAAGACCCATGTTCACTCTTTCCTCTCCTCAATAAGACCCCCCACACAACACCTTCAAAGATGACGTAGGCCCTGAGGTAAATTATTTTCCTGGGGCCTCCTGTATGGATTTAATGAAAAATAAAAGGTAAGAGGGGTGGGTAGGAATCTGGAGGTCAGTGTATCCAGGACTGACAGACATATGAATCTATCCCTCCCACCGCGGTGCAAGGCGATGTTCCTGCTGGAGAGGTCAAAAGGTCTCCTACAATTTGGGAGGCGGATAACCAATATCCCTGGTCACCTCAAGTGGTTCGCTACGTTTGGTAAGATAGCAGGGGTGCCCGGGTTCGTGAGGTGAGGTTTGTCTACGTCTTGGTAGCAAATGTGTTTCCCCACCTAATGCATGGTGGGCCGGATCGGAAGAAACTGGTTGAGGGAAACCCTGTGTCCTCTCGACCCTTCGCCTGCACTGCAGTGGAAGGGATGTATTCATACGTCCGTCATACCTGGACACATTGACCCCCAGATTCCTAACTTTTTTTTTTTTGTTATAAACCCACGTGGAAACCTTCAAATGGTGCAAATAATGTAACTTACATTTAAACTGTCGGTCTTCCAAATGAAATATTGTAATAAATAAAAAATAAAAATATCAATGTATTCAGCTCATAGACAAGTAATACGACATGTAGGTTCTATATACATAATGTCTATTATTTTATATTAGCATTTGGCTATTATTTGGCAAGTTTACATGCTGGTTTACAGACATGTAGCGACACCGATTTTTATGCGCAGACCTACATAGGTACTACATACAGACAGGAGTACCCAATGTTCGGCCGTTAATTTATGCACCGCTTCAATAATCACATCCCTCCACTCCTTATCAGGGTTTACACCCTTCCCGATCAGGGGTAGTCATCATGCAATAGAGTGGGCCGGCAAGGTGTGGAGGATTTTTTTTGAGTCAATTAATTGAGCACTCGGGCAATGTCTATCCAAATTTGGGTAGGTGGATTTATATGAATTACAAAACAATCAACGGTTTTTCGATTTTTTTTATAGATCTTGAAAATTTGGGATAAATGGTGATAATCAGTTGAATTCATTTGATTTTAAGTAGCAGTTCATATGTTGTATATGTTTCGAGATTAATATTTGAAGGTATGATATTAATTAATTCGGATGGCCCGATCGAAAACCAAAACCCGTCGCTCGAGTGGACATGATGGACAATAAGAGATCTTAATACATCTGTGAAAAGCCATCTTCATTGTAAAAGAAGTCGAAAATTATGAATCTGACAAAAAAATATCTTTATATTTAAGAAAAACTATGTTTTACATTTTAGTTCTAAAATAAAATTTCTGTTTTGAATAAAAATAAAAATTAATATTAACTTTCTCTGCCTAAGAAAGTACCTGCTTGCACTTAAAAATAATTTTAAACTGAAAATTAAAAATTAAAAAAAATTAGGCACTACTTACCGTTGATACATAGTTAGGTACTTTAAAAAATGCATAAGAAATACCTATCTATAGGCAACATATTGGTAGGGAATCAGAAATATAGTTTCCTTTTAAAGAACCAGGGGCCTACTCAGATAAATTGAAATAAGATAATAATGGTTCTTTTCCATACATTATATGCCTACCAAGTTTATTCACTCTTATGTAGATATAGGTATGTAGAAAATCAAATGACATTTTCTATTGCACGTAAAAAAGTAAATATATTGATTTTTGCAAATCTGAATTAGCCAATTTCTTTTGATGCCTTAATTTTGATACATTAAATAATACGATATCTGTGCTGGTTATGGAGGATGTTCTATATGTATTATATTATGATCTTTGGAATAGTGTAATTTTGAATTTGAAGTGTTTTTGAATATCCAACCTCAAAAATAAATTGATTTACCTGTGTTAAAGATGGTTTATGGAGTTGAATCCACCTGTCCCCGTCTGGCACATCCTGCATCGCGTGCTTCAATAGGTCGGTACCTACGCACCTGTGTTACACGCCCTACAGGGTGCATCCCAAAAAACAACCGAAAGTATAATGTTTCCTGTACCTACAACAAACAACAGGGTACCGGGAAACTTTTAGTCAATATAAACGAATATTAACAAAAATATATATTTGGATTTTATTTGACATTTTCACGACCAAATGTAATATTGTGATTTATTTTTGGGTTATTGTGCCGCGTTCTTTCTACCTCTTTCTTTAGCCATCGTTTCGGACAGTATTACAATGTCCGTCATCAGGGCAGACGTGTTATAAACTTGTTATAGCTCGGCGACGGTCGGCGTGCCTCGATCCCATATATATATCACTTTGTTTCAGTATCTATGGGAAAAACTTCAAAAGAAAAAATTCCAAAAAGTCTCGTTGCTGACAATTTAATTCCCGTGAAATCACTATTTTGGATTAATCTTTACTACGAATCGGTTAACATTACGAATACCAAAAAATATGCTATAGATAAATTGAAGTGTTTTTATTTCGTTTCGCTTGAGTACAATTAAAATAAAATTATTAATCACTACAAAAAATGTAAGCGTAAACTATAAAAAATGGTATTTTAGACAGCCCTGATTTATTAAGCTCAATTACCTTCCATATATCAACCAGAACTACTCGAACTAAAATTCTATTTAATTGCAACAACAATATCAGGACTGAGTCATTTAGATACTCGCATTTACCTAGATTGCATGCAGTAGTTGGCAACACTTTCTCAGATGTTGTAGATGTGTTAATACAGTTACAAACAAGCAAAAAACAATCAAAATGATGGAATAATATCTACTATTCTTCTGCATGGGTTTGTAAAAATTAATTATTATATTTTATTATCGAAGAAAGCAAACACTTTGTGGCTCAAGCAATAATAAAATATAAATACTTTACATTTTATTGTCCTGATGAAGATTGAGTGCAATCGAAACCGGTCGACTAATATAAATAAAAATAAAGTGGTTTAAAACTATGTATCTGTTTAATTTGGTATTATATTTAACTTCGTGATTCCACAAAATTATTATGTATGTAACGTTTGTAAAAACCCATACAGGCGAATATTAATATGATTAAATAAAAATAAAAATTCATCAGAAATTAACGAACGCATATAAGAAACAACTTTAAAAATACAATTTTATAACTAAGATTATCTGCAATAGTTTCCTTTGAAAAACTTTTTTTTTTTGTATAAAACTACTCACAAAATAAATAAAAACTATTTGCACTAAAATCGACCGTTTCTGGATTCGGTTTGCCAAGCGATTATTTTGCCTATTGCCTGTATTGTGGTGGTATAATGAAGGACACTAAGAACATAGACTTTTTTGGCTTGTGTATTCCTTGTATTCCTCTGAACAAGGCCGAAGAACAAACGATTTCAACCTGAGACCGTTCGACTTAGTTAAACCTACCTGCCCGTAACACTGAGTCAAAAATAACACAAGCACCCCTCCGGATTCCCGATAATGTCCTACGTTAGGCGTCACGCTTGGAAATAGGGGGAACATTTTTTCTTGTGTACACGGTGTCCGGAAACTAGTGATTCAAGCGGGTAACAAACTGGTGATTCTATATCACATAGAGAAACAAAAAAAACGGTAGAGAGATTTTTTTTAATACAGGTTTCCAAAATAAATTTAATAAAATTCGAAAGATTTGTCAAAATGTTTGAAGTTTTTATTACGAAATTATTATTATATGAAACGAAAAAATGGAGTGACAATAACCGTTACAATACATCTGTGTAATTAAATTGATGGGTATTTTTATAAATCTCGAAAAAATAAACTATCAGGCTTATGAGAAATGCTTTAAAGTGCAAATCTACCGTTTATGGGCGTTTTCCAAAAAAGATGTCGGTGACGTAATAGGAATTCCACTTAAGTGAGATGCTGCATTTCGATTAAAAATATACGTAAATTTATTAAAGAAAGGTTGAACTTCATGACAAAAAGTATTTAAATAGAAAATGTCAATAAACTTCGAAAATAATTGCAATTTAAGTTTAATACTATTGCTAAGAAATTCTTTTACGTCACTTTTATCATAAAGTTTATAAAGAAAATTAAAAGAAATTCATTATTTCAGATTTTTATTTACGAATTGAAAACACAATCAGTCTCCTAAAAAATATGAATAATCAAGCTTATTGAATTAAATATTAAGTTTTTCAATAAAAATATTCTTTTACGCTACTTTTGGACACTTTGTACTGTATATTTTGCGTTCTAGAAAGACGAATATAAGTTTTTGTTTTACGAATGTTTAATTATAACAAATTTAAAATTAATCATGAACTATATCAATAAAAAAAAGAACAAATTTCTTTGAGATATAATAATTGATCTTAGAAAATAAATCACAGCAATAACAGGACAGTGGCGTAAGGGGAAAAATTTGGTAACGTTAAGGAATTCTAAGGCCTCGGCCAGACTGAGAGGCTTGCCCGGTAGCGACAGCGGGCGCGAAATATCAGTCGTATGTGTACGCACGTTGTGGCTACACTGCTGAAGGCGCGACAAGCGACTGGTATGGGAAGAGTGGAAGATACTCTCAGTATCACCCTGGTGTAAGACCACCATTCAGAATTGAAATGTTGCTT
Organism: Limnephilus auricula; assembly: GCA_951813805.1. NCBI lineage: Eukaryota > Metazoa > Arthropoda > Insecta > Trichoptera > Limnephilidae > Limnephilus > Limnephilus auricula. Next base: position 554,405 of record OX638410.1, read on the forward strand.
AATAATGACTTTAACCGTGTTTAGTGACTAGATCTGAATAGCCAGGTACTTCCCAACCTTCCTCTTCCCCACCTTCCTCTTCCCCACCTTCCTCTTCCCCATCTCCTTCCTGTCCCCACTTACCTTCAGCCTCAAACGTACCCCAATTGGGGATGCCATAGTCTCACTGGCTCCAGACGGGAGCAGTTAAGACTCATGTGAGGTATTCTCTATAAAAAAGGGCGATTTTACGTACTACCGCCACCGTGGAATGCCCCCCGCGCAAGTACTTTTTCTTCCACTTGTTCTTTTTTCTTTTCTTTTTATTTTCGTTTCTGTTCTCTCCAACGTCTTCTTTTTTCTATTATTCTTTGGTTAGCTCTCTGATTATATTTTGATGTTATTTTTGTCTTTGTAACTTTTTTTTCATAAAGGCTTCATATTTTTCAGGGTCGTTTTTAATTTTGTCTCTGTACCTTTTTGATTTTTCTGCAGCTTTCAACGGCATATTTGAACATAAAATTAAAATAAATTATTTATAAAAATGCACAAATAATTAGATAGGTAATAATGGGCTACACGTGCATACCGTGTATAGCCTGAAATAGGTAACTAAGCTGAAAGGGTATTAAAGTACTTGTTAATGTACACAACTTTAATTAGGTACAGGATTAACTAAAATACACAGGAACATAAATCATGCTACATTTTATACTTACTTAATTAAAATTGTATGAACCAGCTGATTTTATACTGAATTTCAGAGTTGCCTCTACAGTAATAGTTGTATATATGCTGTATATATTAGTACTTCGACACCATTTCGACTCTTTCAGAATTAATCTGTAATAATCTTAATTAATAAAAAAAAGAAAAAAAATTATACACATAAAAATTAAATAATTTTTTCTTTTTAGCTATGCTGTTCTTTTTTTTCAATGCTACATATATCACTCAACCCACATATCTACATGTAATAGTTACATTTTGAAGATACATGCAAAATATAAATTTAATTAGAAAATTGTAACACACCCAAATACACTAAAAGACGGATAGAGTGAACCGACCTTTAGAATTCCATTACGTCACTTTTAAGTTCCATTCACGAGACCGTTGCGTAAGAGAAGTAGCGTAATCGCGTCAATATTTTTTCGAAATGTATTTATCAATAAATTATGAAACTTCTGTTTGTTCTAACTAAACATTTCATAAAACAATAAATGAATCAATTTAATACAAAGTAGAGTCTAATACATGCTGGTAAATTACCTGGAGAAATACGGAAGCGTTGGTGGAACACTTTTTTAGTACAGCCGAGAACGACCACTTTTGTTACGATTTCTTGACAAACTGGCTGTAAAAAACCAAGCATGGCCGCCCTTCATAGACTAAAAAGGGTTGCTATTTTCGAAAATATTCATCGATTTGGTAATATTTTTATTGGAAGACGTCAATAATGTGGTAGCGTAGGCGGAAATTCCACCATACGCTATTTCGTAGGACAACTCAATATCTGGTATTTAAATTATTTTACACGATAATTAATCTATATTATGGTTGCAAATCGAAAATATTATCATATACTATTAGTAGAATTAGAAATAAATACTGGGATAACATAAAATAACATTAATTTTTGAACTCTTACTGGTAGTGGTAGGTGTAGGACATACCAGAAACAGTGACCTGTAGTCTTACTTATTTTAAAATAATATCGAAATTTAATAGATTTATTCATTATTTTTAGTCCATAAAGGTATTTATTTGTTATTATATTGGTAAAATATATGGTTGGTCATTAAAACCGACACAACAAAAGTTACTGATGCTGAAAGTGATGGGACACTAACTTTTATCTATGTACACTTTTTTTGAAAAACGCCCATATACGAACCCCTTTTCGAATAAGGTTCTATATTGCGGTATACTGTTGTTTCCTCTAATTAACAATACATTTCTGATGATCGGAAGTTTTCAATTTCTTACAATCAAACTGATTGATCAGTTTCGTAAGATTTGTAAAATAAAGTATTGTAAAATTAAAACTGAATAAACGTATTTAAAAAAAAAATATATATATTTCGGTTATAAAAATATCTTACTGGACTTAACAGCCGTTCTAAGGGATGCTTTCTGATAATTTGTACCGAGGAATTTTAATGAGGAACCGCTCACCGAAGGTTCCCGGCTGTAGATCGGATATGATCGGGTGTCTTCGTAACGGTTCGGGTATTAGACCCAAACTTCTATCAGTTGTCTCTATCCTGTACTACTAGGTACCAATAATTGAGACACCTAAAAACTACATTATATACTAACGACATCTGCTGCGAGATATGGAAACCACATACTTGCATAAATATTGGAATACATTACAGTTTTATTGTATAATATGGCATATAAAATTATTTTCATTATTGTGCTTTATCGCGGCCCGGTGGTAAGCGTTCAAAAAGAAAAAAGAAGGGGAGATATGTTAGAGGGAGCGCGCTAATTTTAAAAACGAAAATATTCAAGCGAAAATTGTGAAAATGTTTAGTAAAACAAAACTCGTTGAAAGTAGAGCAAAAATCTCACGCGTAAGATACACTGTGATTTTTTTCATCGCTTATTATATATATGTTAAATAACAGAACAAAATATGTTTTAATAATTTTTGGAGCATACTTGGCGATTTATTCTATCGAGGGAATTTCATATAATTACCACTTCGACTCTATAAATGTACAGATATTATCTTAAAAAATTAAATATATTTTTTAAGGAACTTAAATCTGAAAGTATCCAAGAGACACACATTTTATAAATCGATAGAAATGCGGAATGCCGTGGCTTGGAATGCGTTATTTCGCCTGATACCGAACGTTAAACGGTTAGGAGCTTCTGAATTCTGAATGGTGTCCTGGAATACCTAGCGATACTAAGAGAATACACGCGTAACATTTTTTAACAGGGTTATAGCGAATCTAATCCTCAATCAATCAATTACTTCTGCTTCTCACTTTTAGAACATCTTTCTACTCTATTTCACAGATAAAACATCTCCAAGCGAATGATTCCACTTTTCCAATCTATTTGAAACTCAAACCGAGAAATTGCGAATTATAAATATGTTATGGGAAGAACTATTGGACCTCTTATAGATGTGAACTGAATTCCGTGAAAATATAAAAATATATATTTTTTAATCAATTTTAATATTTTTCTTTTTTTTTTCTTTACATTAACTCAACACTCATCTTGGAGATGGTATTGGAGGGTATTTTTAGGGAAATGAAGGAGAGGAAGTTCTGAGAAGGAAAAGGTATGATAATTGGGTAGGAATCTTGGGGTCAGTGTGTCCAAGAGTGACGGACGTATGAATCCATCGATTCCATTGCGGTGCAAGGCGATTCGTCGAGAGTCCGGCTGGAGAAGTCTTAGTTAGGTCTCCCTTAACCTGTCACTCCCGATCTGGCCCGCCGCGCAGTCGGTGGGCAAACGCATTCACCTCCAAGACCTAACATAGCAGACCACTATCCAATAAATGGTTCCCTAGGCTGTGGTACTCATATCGGCCTCCAAAATTGTGAATTATATTTATTTTTTATACCGCACAAGAGTCTCAACTGCTCCCAATCGTCTGGTGCCAGTGAGTGTATGGCATCCCCAATTGGGGAATTTTGTAAGGCTGAAGGTAGTGGAGGGTAGAAGGAAATGGGAAAGATTTCAATTTCAGCAGGAGTAGGTACCTAAAAAAACATTTAAAATTATTTACATATTTTGTACTCCAAATAATGTCATGAATTATTGGTTTAAGTAATTGAAGTATGCCCCTTAACACTTCTAAATAAAAATGAATATTTCTTTGTTTGTTCCGTAAGCGTCCCTATTCCATTAATCCGATCGCGATGAAACTTTGATGAGTCGTTGTACGCACACTCGCGAAGGTTTCTTTATATAATGTTGAACTCTAGCGTAACGAAATTCGTAAAATAAAAATTTACAATAGGTGGCACGCGAGTTTGAAATATGTGTGTGTTTTAAATAGTTTAGCGGCAGGGAGGGGAGGCAGGAGGGGTGGAGGCAAACGAAGGGGTGGTAGTGGTACGGAGGGACAAAAGGAGGGATTGCAAAGGAGACAAAGTAGCTGTAGGGAATAACAGGGGGTAATTTTGGAAAATCCATGCTTCTCATACGGACAACTGAGAAGCATGGAAAACCTTCTGATTAATTTGTATACACACCAGACGGAAAAACTAAAAATATTTTGTATCCAAAAACACTTCTATAAACAGAATTAAAACATAAACACGTTATTTCTTTGAGTTGCATGCCAGGTACTCCCTAGTACATCATAATAATTCATCTTTCTTCTTGGCACAGAGTCAAGCAAGTTTATAATAAGTATAATTTATTATAGTTTTCTTATCTTAACTCGTCAAGGCAGTGTATTCAATAGAACAAAGAACCACCACTTTCTAATGTATTATCATACACATGCACACATTGCACACCATACTTGTAATAATCGTACATCATTTCAATTATGTAAAAAAAAACCCTTGGCGTTTCAAACGCGTTGACTGTGTGCAGGTGTTTTTATTATTATAACGTGTTTTTTTCAAGAAAGACAAACATTTCCGGGTTACGAATAACCTGACATATTTAAAAAAATATATATATAATTACCGTACAAAAGTCCCAGCTCCTCCCTTCTGGAGCCAGTGAGACTACGGCATCCCCAATTGGGGTATGTTGTGAGACCGAAGGAAGAGGGGAACGGAAGGAGATGGGGAAGAGGAACGTGCTGAAGTAAGGAAGTACCTGGCTATTCAGATCTAGTCATCAAACACGCGTAAAGCCATTTCAATCAACTTTCTACTCTATTTCACAGATAAAACATCTCCAAACAAATGATTCCAATTATGCAATCTATTTGAAACTCAAACCGAGAAATTGCGAATTATAAATATTTTATAGGAAGAACCATTGAACCTCTTACAGATGTGAACTGAATTCCGTGAAAATATATATTTTTAATCATCGTTATGTTTATTATTATTTTTTTTACATTAGCTCAATACTGCAATGTAGGTACTGAGGAAAACCAATTCCTCAGGGCCTATGTCATCTTAGGGATGCTGTTCTGAATAGTGGTCCACTCAATTCTGAATGGTGGTCCACTCTGGAGCGTGCAGCAAATGTACTATATGTTACTTTTAAATAATTGATATAACCGCATACCGGTTTCGCACCCGCTATCTTCGGATTTCTAGTCGAGAGCCATACCCCTCGACCTACCCAAAAGATCTTTATAAATTAATTAAACTAATAAATACTTACCAATCGGCTTACGAAAAGATTTATGTCAGCGAATCAATCATCAATTTGTTATGATCGGCTATCAATCCAAACAAGATGAAAGTGACCATAATTATTGATAGTTGGTGTAATAAAATTGATTAATTTATTCCATGTTTCGATAAATATAATAAGTATTATTAGACCCCCTTTCGTAAAGGTGTTAAAATAAACTAATACAAATTTGAATTAGAAATGCCTCGTAAAATAATTACATTTAAAAAGTGCACTTTAAATTCTTGTAGTGTGTATCCGGTTATCGACAGTACAGTGTCAAAAACACGTTGTTCTTGCGCTACTAAAAGTAGGTACCTACTCATTTTTGTATGATACTGCAAAAGCGTTTCAACTATTCGGAGACAGAAAAACTATGGTAACCCCATGGTGTTATATTCTCTCAATGTTGATAAGTGAAAAACCACCAATCAAAATGGAAACGTTGCTAACAAAATTGTAGAATAACCCTCTCTGTAATCTCATTTGAATAACTCTTATTATAATAACTTTTGAAGTTTATACCCATGAATTTAATATATAAATAAAGAAGAAGATAATACTAATGAATCTAAACTAGAAGTTGAAAAAGAACAAGATACAGAAAAAAAGGTAACGGTTGCAATTGGGACATGCGCCACTAACTTGGCCATTGAGAAGTGAGAAGGTCAATATCCGAGACTCTCTAGGTTACAAATAAATTCTTTAGAACTTTGTGATCATTTTAAAAGGTGGCATCCAAAAGTATGGGAAAAAATAGTCAAGATAATATTGTTCATTCTGAATTTGAAGTAACATGAGATCGACAAAAATTGATCGAAAATCGACGAGTTGGAGGCATACTTACGTCCCGGTAAGACAAGAGACCCTGGATTCAAGTCCCAGTTGCGACCGTTTATTTTTCATATTTTAGTTCAGTTTATTAGTATTATCTTCTTCTTAAATTTTATTTTATTAACCAAGTTTTTTGATACATATGTGGGATATATAGTTGACTTTTGGGAATTGTTAAAGGAAATACAAATTTATCATAATTAAGATGGAAAATATTTCTATCTAGCCAATCTTTGACTGTAGCAATGCATTTGTTGGCTTTACTTGTTGTATCTTCCCACATTTTACCTTGTACTGTTACTGCGGTGTCATCAGCAAAGGGGAGAATTTTATCGGATTTTACAAAGTTGCGTAAGTCATTAATGTAGATTAGAAAGAGTAGTGGCCCAAAGACAGTTCCCTGAGGAATACCATGTTTTGTTAGACCATAAGTGCTTAAGCTTGACCCTATTTTTGTGCGTTGTTGGCGATTTAATATGCAGCTTTTTAAAATTTAATTAAGTAGCTTGAGGCTTTTATTTTTAATACCAACGTTAGAGATTTTCTTTGACAGAATTCTATGGTTGACTGTGTCAAACGTTTTCTTCTTCCAATTTAATTATATTCTTATTTGTTCCCCTGGAATTATTCTGAGCTATGTGGATAGGATACTTTATGAAGACGTCTGAAATGCTCGTTAGAACTATATTTTTACAAGGTCGGATAGGTAGTACGCGATTAGATCTCGGTTGGTTAGCTATGAAGGTACTTAATAGAATCTTTTTGTGTTTTTTTTCCAGACTCGGTTAGGAAGAAGAGCTAAGTGTATCGCTATTGTGTGCAAATTAGGCCCGGCAGGTATAGTGATATAATCACACACAGATTCACCAGAAAGTCTTCAGGATTTATTTTACTACTCAAGCAATACTCGAATAAATTATAGTTTAAGAGCTTAAATATGAGTTCACAATTTATGCACAACAGGACATAGGAAAATTTCCTATGCTATATCACTATTTTAGATTAATCACTACGAATCGGTTTACATTATAAATCCAAAAATTTGCTTTCATAAATTAAAGCTTTTCCTACCATTTCCATTGAGTAGAATTAAAATAAAAAAATAATAATTTCTTAAAAATATAAGCGTAAACTACTAAAATAAATATTTTTCATTACAAATGTAACAAAGCATCCAAGAAACTTAAAAAAAAATCCAGTTTTATGGCTAAAGTCATCTGTGACAGTTTCCATTGATTAACTTTTTTTTCTTTCTTAAAAAATTATTCACAAAATAAATAAATCCCATTTTTGCGCTTGAAATCGTGACCTCTAGACTCCGTTTGCCAAGCGATTTTTCGGCTTATTACCTTATTATTTGTTTCGATATAAGGTAAGGGTGGATTTAGGGGGGGTATTTTTGTGTACTGTGAAGATTCCATCACATAAAAGAAAACTGTCTTTATAAAACATTTAACTTTTCTATTGTTTTGACACTTTCTATAGATACTTGAACTTGTAGAAATAATTGTTGATTTTTTTGCCCGTCCGCCCCTTGTGCCCCCCCAGAAAAAAATCCTGAATCCGCTCTTGATATAAGGCACTCTTCTTAGGGTAGATTGCCTTATACACAAAAAAAGAATACATACATTTTTGGCGTGTAATAAATTGACTGCATCTTAGATGCATTATGGATGCGTCTATGGATTGCATATATGACTTCTTTCGTTTGTAAGAGCTTCGTTAGTTCAATAAGTGTATTAAATAAGCCAGTAATTTTGCGTAACAAACGACACAATTAAAAAATATGTGTATATTCATAGAACCGAAACTTTTCTGATAATATTATGGAGGTCGGGCTAAAAGTTATCAATCGCCGGTCTTACTAATAATAATTGGTGACCGTGATCGCAAATATTGATAATTGATCATAGATGACGGATGTGGTCAATATCGTATTGATATAGGGTTTTATCGATCGACCATGATTAGACATGGATAACTTTCGGTAACTTCTCATCGTTCCTTAGGACAACTGCAAATCGCTAACATACAAACAACAGTTGAAATAGAATATATTAAGGACACTTAGTCATTGTAAACCATCACTTATTCGTTAGAGATTTGTAGTCATGCTGGGGAACGATGAGAAGTTACCGAAAGTTATCCTATCAGTCGTTATCGATCGAGTGTGTTAGGGGGCCTGATAGCATTATAGTCACGTCACAATAGAGCCAAATACATTATCTTAGAGTTCTGTCTATCGCTAACTATATTGGGACACCATAAACGTATTTAGAAGTGTACACGCGTTTAAGTAACAGTAAAAAAATATTATGTGCATTGTGGAAATTGGTTTCCTCATTTGAAGGTTACAAAATTTAATATCCTTGACTGAAGATGCAATCAGGAATTAGCAAGATTAGAAGTAAAATGGCAGCAGCATTGTGCATTGTTACCTCAATATCGAATGCCCCCTCAACTAAAGATACCTTTATCTTTTTGAATAATAAACAAATTATTAACTCTGCAGAAGGCGTACGCCGATGGCCTTAACCGTATTCAGCAATTGATATCTGTAAATTTAACAATAATATCATCTTGGATTTTTGATACAGCGTTACCTTAAAATCCACGAAAATCAAGATATATGAAATAATCTATAAAACGATCTCATGAAGTACCTAATCACTATACCTTTTATGTATAACTGTGGAACAATCGAGGTTTTTCTTTGTTATTAAATTTTTATCTTATTCTTCTTCAGAGTCTTCTGGTGGTCAGAAGTTGGTAGTTCTTTTCTGGAGGTCTAGCACGGATGATCGATAAAACTCTTTCAATACGATATTGACTAAATTCGTCAACTATGGTCAGTTGGCTTTATTTGCGAGCACGGTCAAAAATTATTAAGGAATATTCCGAACAACGATTGACAAATTGTAGCGCAGCTCCCATGGTATCAGATAAGCTTCGGCTAACTGTCAATATACATAACTTTTATAATGATATCGTTCGTTATGCAAAATAACTAGCTTATTAATGAATGGAAGTGAATTAACGATGCTCTTAGAATTGAAAGAAATCGTATTCGCGATCCATATACTTAATTTATTCATCTATGAAGCGATCAATTTATTCCATTCGATATAGGAGAATCGAAAGTGGTTTAAATATGACTACATACCTCATTAACTAATTAACTCCCGTTTAGTGTCAAAAAGTACCTACATGCGAAGTACCATTGTAGGTATATGAAATTTTCAATTTATTAATATTTTTAATGTAGCGGTTAAGGAATGTAAATCCATTGACAGATGCACCAGTGTTCTACAGGTATTTTAATGGATCTTGCTCTAGGATGCATCTTTGATCTCCGATGCACTCATGCACGTGTGTGAAAATCGAAGGACTGGCGTAACACCCGTTCACAGTTCATATTGGCTTCACCGGTTGTTTCTTCGACTTTTTTTGTGTTAGTCCGCTCGTATGTAGAACGAGCTACCGGAATCTGTTCCTCATTTATATAATCCGGTTCTTTTCCAATATAATAATATAATATTTTTTACTACCTACCATTTTTATAGTGTTAATTGCTATAAGTTTATATTTCTTATTTAAACATTGTATTACATATATATCACTATAATATACTTATTATGTAAAAGCCCATCAGGGCGTTGAAAATTAATAATAAATAAATAACATATATTATTTTTATTAATTAATTGTGAAATAACACAAATTAATCAAATAAAATTTATTTGCGCACGCCGGGTTCGAACCCGCGACCTTCCGAATGGGAGTCAAGTGTCTTACCACTCGACCACGGACGGTCGTCATATAATAATTTTATTAATAAATGCGGCGAGGAAAGGCAAAAGAGACGGGAATGTTTTTTTCAAGCTATATTTTGTCGGCAGTTCTAAATAATAGCAGTCACGAAAACTACATTAGGAATTAAGATGTTTTGCCTATTTAATTTTGGCTACTATAAAAAACGATAATCTCTCCGTGTTTTTATGTTGTGATGATGTTATGTTGAACATATGAAACTTTCACTGAGTATTCTTTATTTTTAACGACTTTGTCCGATCCCGCATAAAATGCTTTCATCATAAATAACTTGGACATGTCTCGTGTTTAGTGATGGATATATTCAAATCCAAATTTTATCGTTCAATAAAATATGCAAATTTACTTGGTAATTAATGTTTTAGTACCTTGTGAAAGAATAAATTGATTTCCGACAGTAATTATGTTGAACTAATGTCAGATAAATGTAATTAATTAATGCGTTAGAGTTTGTTACATCCTGTGGAAGTTCACATAAGACATAATATTTTTTGACGAAGAAACCATCGGTTTCGAAACTTGTAGGTAATTGTGATTATATAATAGTGGTTGATACAAAGTTATTTGTTTAATTTAACATAATATTTTATTTACGCAATCACATAATATTTTAATCATTTGAATCTTGTAGATACCTTGTAATCTTTAGACATAAAATTGAATGTTTCTTTGTTTTAATTAATGAAGACAATCGAAAATCTGAAACAGAAAAATCAGAAAAAGATACGGTCACATCTGGAAAAAAAATAAGATAATGTGGGTAGTTCTCAGTCGAAGTATGGATACAGTAAAATATGACTGAATCAGATAGGGACACATTAGCTTACTTAGTAGAGTCGAGGCCCAGAAAGCCGAAGGTCCTGGGTTCTTGTCCCAGGTGTGATTTGTTGATTTGTGTGATTGACTTTGTCTGATTTTTCTGTTTCTTATTTTCGACTGAGTTTCGCTAATTAATTAAAATATTACAATTTGAGGTTTAACTCATTAAGTTAAGTTGAAGGTGTCTGTAATATATAATGGTGAGCTCTAGCTTTTAAAATTTGTATCTACAGAGCAAATAAAATATTTTTTCTCGGATTGCTAAAGGAAATTTTTCCGCCCACATCAAAAAAATCATATCTCCGAATTTGAATATGGAGACATACAAACTGATTATAGTTCTATGTAGCTAATGAATTCTCCTATCTTTTGTTTATTAACACGTATTTGTAGGATTTATAAAAAAATATAATTAAATATTTAACCTTAAAACATTTTAAAGAATCTAGAGAATATTTATTTTGTTATATTTTGAATGTACGATATATTATACAGTCGTTTTAACAATTTTTCTTTTGAAAATTTGAAACTTTTTGGCAACAAAGCAATCTGAGGTTTTGGAAATAGTGCCATATTGTGGCAAAAAGCGCTCGAGTGGTGATGTACTTAAATTTAAAAAAAAATAGTAGCGATCCACTTGGGGTGACCTATGGCAGAAGTGTTGGTTATCCAATAAATGGTTCCCAAATTATATGTTTTGCCATTAGGTAAATATTTACTTGTTTATTTTATTTTAACCTGACAATAATTAAAAATCTTCTACTACCATCATTAAAAGACAAAAAATGTTACTTGTGCAGTGGTGGAGGACTTAACCAGCCGAGTAATGTTCAAGTGGTGTTCACAACTACGCCTCTGAGACCTACAGCCATACTCAGTTGCAGGAAATTGTTTGTCGGATGCTGGTGGCTTGAGGAGTCGCCCAGTCCGGATCTCTAAGAGATTCGGGTTATGTGTAAATGTATGTGGGAAACGCAGATGTTGTTGTACGTCCCACATCCGAGTTGTTCCACCACAAACAAACGGAGAAATTACGTTTCCAATGCAACTGTCTTAACAGTAAATACATGCTGTCAAATAACAACAAAACAAAATTATGATCGGTTGAGGCGATGCTACCAGTGAATTAACCATTGTTGGATTTTTATTACTTTATGGATAAAGTGAAGCTATTCTTACAATTTCGTTTGATTAGAATTAATTACGTTATAAAAAATAAAAGCAACTATACTAAATATGTATTTATTCAAATATTTCTGACTTTCACCCTTCAAGGGTGTTCTAGGCCATCATTTCAAATTATGGAGAGAGGAAAGGTGACAATATCAAAGGTTTAAATATCAAGTTTATTTATATTATACGGAAGATTGGAGTCGAGTTCAGACTAAGAAGCGATGAGATGTTGAATTAAGGGGAGGCAATTTTATTAAGGCTTGGTAGAAGAGATGATATTTGTTTAGAGAGGGACAACCAAAAAATATGTGATCGCTTCTAGGCCACAGAATGTACAATCTAGGGGGTTAAGGAGGAGAAGTTTAAAAATGTGAAAAAGAACGGAACAATGTCCAATTCTCATACAAATAAGTAAGATTTTTTTTTAAACAGTGGAATTGTTGAAACCAAGATTTTGATGGGATAGTCCTTTGTATTGAGGCATAGCAGGCTCCAATGGATTGAATAAATTAGAAAATTATGAACGCACACAAGAAACAACACAAAATACTATTTTATGGCTAAGAAAATTATGCAGTATTAAACTGAACGGCTTCAATAACAACATTTTGTATTTATTTAGTGACAAATTGAAGATGTCAATTGAATTGGTATAATTATTTGCTTCCATTAGAAAACAGATTATGGTATCCCAGAATTTCTACACTGAAATCAATCCCGATTTCTAGTATTACGTAGTGGTATCCGAAATTTCGATCCACTTTCCAGAATTTCTCAGTATCGCCCTGGTGTAAGACCACCATTCAAAATTGAAAATGGCTTTAGCCGTGTTTGGTGACCAGATCTGAATAGCCAGGTACTTCCCCACCTTCCTCTTCTTCACCTTCTTACCTTCCCCACTACCTTCAGCCTCTCAGCATACCCCAATTGGGGATGCCATAGTCTCACTGGCTCCAGACGGGAGCAGTTGGGACTTTAAACGAAGCGAAACGAAATGGTGTTTGCTGGAATTAAGTGATTGTTTGCGGAGGAAAAAACGAGGTATGCAAGGAAAAAGGAATAACCGATCACTTTCCACTTCTATATCTGCGAAGGAGCACACAACACAACCACAATATAGTTGTATAGTTCCACAGCGATACCTCAAGGTAAAAATGAAAGAGTACAAAACAATATTATGTACTTCCGAGATGGTCAAATTCCTTTATTTTACTTAAAAACGAGATTGTGTGTAAGAAACCAGCAACTTGCTTACAAGGTACTTCCAAATCCTAATCTATTTTCAAAACAAGTGCATTGGATTTTGCACTATTTTTCTTGCCAAAATTTTTCCAAATATCAAATACTTTTCAGTAAGGCAATGTTTAGGGAGGGAATAAATGACATTACAGTAGGAACTAAGCATTCTCATTTCAAAACTAAACAATTATCTATAAATTATTGTTGTTAAGTGCAATATTTTCATCGTCGTAAAAAATACCCATTCTCTACAGACCTAACCTAAAAGCAAAGAATACCGGTTTACTATTTATATGCAGCCTTTTAAACCTGTCTTTTATTTTCTTGAAAGATAAATACTACGTAGAAACAATGATATTCTGAAATGTGCCTTTCTCTACTTCCTGGGGGATTTTAGCTTTTAAGCTAACAATGTAACTATCAATAAATAAATAGTATGATTTAATAGGAGGTGTTCCATCGACTATTTTGTGTATAGAACCTCAATTTATTTTGTGATAGAAGCACTTCAATACCTAACTACTTATTATGCCCAGAGCTATATTAAGAGGGTATTACCAGAGAATACCGGAAATTAGTCATTTTTAAATCAAATTCCAGACGTATTGACTCTTTTTTACAAAAATCACATAAATTGATCTTGAAAGATTGTTATTTAATCTGGTACACGCAGTTTTAAAATTTAAATAAACTAAGTGTATTTTTAATATATCGTAGCAGCTCTGCAAAAAGCTCGTAGCAGAAACCAGAAACTTTGATTTTTTTAAATACCGGTTGGAAAATTAGAAATATTATTTAATTCTGCGAGTAGAACACATCTTGGCCTTTATAATGTATTTTTATAAGCCCAGAAAAAAAATAAGTATCCGGCCTATAAAAACTGTTTTAAAGTTCGAAATCTCCTACTTACGAACCCCTTTTTCGGTTTGGTTTTATTGTATAATGTGGCAAATTAAGTTCTTTAGAAAATGATCGTAAAATATGACCATATTTATGCCTGAACTTCGCAAAATAAAATAAAATAAATGTTTTGGCGATGTTTTTTTTTCCTGCATGTGGCTTAAACGTTATTGCCATCTACCTAAGGAGTATTATTGTTAGCAGCCCGATTCCGAGTATCAGACGAAGAGGTGCATCACTGTATCGATGATGGATTTAAGTATATTTTCGTAATAAGAAGACAAACAAATGTTATTCCATGATTGGTATTATTTAAGAGACTGAGAAGAAATCCATCTCTAACTTCTCACGGCTTAGGAAAGTCCGTATAAGCCGTTTTTGCGCCAATGTCTCTACATAATAATATCATACACGACCTGTATACAGGGTTGCGCCAAACACAGGAGCAAAGATATTTAGCGCAGACGCACAAATTTTACTAAAAAAATGTATTTCAAATTTTACACAACTGATGACCAACAATTTACCCCATATTAATGGTTGTTGATCAGTTACGTGAATAGGATTGAGAAGCACCCGAGAGAATAACGTTGATTTCTATAATGTGCAATATGTATAATTTATATTTGGGTAATTTGCGTAGCGCCGTTTTTGTGAAAAATCATCTCAGGGGCTCTGTACAACTTTATAATAAATTTCTACAATCTAACTACAGACTAGACAAAACATTTCAACATCTTATGGCTAACATATTGCATCCACTGGTTCTTCAATCAGTGATACAAAACTATATGTACAATGCATTTGAGCAACACGATGCTGCATAAATTTTTTGGTTTTATTTTATGTTCCGAGGCAGTTGAAAGTAAGTAAAGGTTAGTTCATGATAGATTAAGATAGGTTAGTGTACCAAGACAGAGTTACCGAGATACCTAAAATTCCCTCAGAGCCTGTATCATCTTTGAGGATGCTGTGTGGAGGTTAATTTTAGGGAAAGGAATGTGACAAAGTTCGGGGAAGATAAAAGCTATAAGGGGTGGGTAGGATAGGTATTGTTATGGAACGCCCTATAGTTAGTGGAATCACACCTAGCAACAGTCCGGTTGGAACTTGCCACAGCGGTCCCGTTCCCCACCGTTTCCTGCATCCCCTACTTCCCCTCTCCTACTCCCCGCGGCATCCCGGCCGGCGGCCAGTTGAAAGTTGCTCTCTGCCTCGGACGCACGCACACACGAGTTGAAAGTTGCTCTCTGGCTCGGACGCACGTAAACACGGTCGAGAACCACGCTTTGTTTCGGGCTCCCGCAAAATGAGCCGAATTGATTTATAAGCCACGATGTTACTATTAGTCCGCATTGGAATGTAGAATCGGTTTTGCCGAATGTCGGTGTTATAATGGTTCGCGGACCCCAGGAAGACTGCCGAACGTGCTGGAAGCGGAGGCCTTCGCCCCCACACATGTAAGCTGATCGTCACAGCGTGGCGCCCAACGTGGGGCCAATTGTTACGGGGTTTCTCTGGTCGCCAATTGTCAGCTCCAGCTACCCCAAAACAAGCCCCAAAGCCAGCTCAAACGGGAGCAAAGGGCACCCTCAATCTCAGGCGTGGGTTGCAACAGAATGCTTCCAGAACTCTTTCCTCCTCGATCACCTGGGGAACCAATACTCTACGAGATTCTCCTGCCGGAGCAGATTGACAACAAGATATGTTTAAATAGATTCATGTATTGACAATTCAGAACACAGTATACAGGTTATTTCAGTACAGGGCTATACAAGAATGCATGTTACACAAACCTAGCTAAAGTGTTTATACCTCGTGATCTCTGCATCGAAACTCTCTGAGTTATGGTTTTACGCGGGACCCTATCGTATTTTTACGGACACATTGAAAAAAGGGAATCTGGTGATCAGCTTACATGTGTGGGGGCGAAGGCCTCCGCTTCCAGCACGTTCGGCAGTCTTCCTGGGGTCCGCGAACCATTATAACACCGACATTCGGCAAAACCGATTCTACATTCCAATGCGGACTAATAGTAACATCGTGGCTTATAAATCAATTCGGCTCATTTTGCGGGAGCCCGAAACAAAGCGTGGTTCTCGACCGTGTTTACGTGCGTCCGAGCCAGAGAGCAACTTTCAACTCGTGTGTGCGTGCGTCCGAGGCAGAGAGCAACTTTCAACTGGCCGCCGGCCGGGATGCCGCGGGGAGTAGGAGAGGGGAAGTAGGGGATGCAGGAAACGGTGGGGAACGGGACCGCTGTGGCAAGTTCCAACCAGACTGTTGCTAGGTATGATTCCACTAACTATAGGGCGTTCCATAACAGTATATAGTCAAAATCCAGGGAAGAAATGCGGTTTGTTTGGTGAGGTTTGTCCGGGTCTTAGCGACAGTTGCGTCTGCCCACCTACTCCGTGGCGGGCCGGATCGTGAGAGACTGGATGAGAGATATTTTTCGACCTCTTCGGCAGGACTCTTTCGAAATATCGCCTTGCACCGCAGTTGGAGGAATAGATTCACACGTCCGACATTCCTGGATAAACTGACCTGAGATCCTTATACACCCTTTTCCTTCCCAGAACTTCATCTAATTTCTTTCTTAAAAAGACCCTTCACTCAGCATCTCCAAAGATGACATTACATTTTTTTAAATATGAATAACGCACAAGAGTCCCTACTGGTCTCGTCTGGAGTAAGTGAGAATATGGCATCCCCAATTTGGGTATGTTGTGAGGCTGAAGATAGTTGGGAGGGGAAAGAGATGGGGAAGAGGAAGGTGAGAAAGTACCTGGCTATCCAGATCTGGTCACCAAACACGGCCAAAGCCATTTCAAGCAACGTTTTAAATCTGAATGGTGGTCTTACACCAGGACGATACTCAGAGTATCTTCCACTCTGAACATAAGCTCGGATGAGAATTATTTTCCTCAGGGCCTCCTATGTGGAGCTAATGCAAATAAAGTAAGGACAAAAAGCTGATAGCATTTATCTTGTATTATACTTATATACGTTTTTAGATTTTCACGGCCAAAAGCATTTTCGTTGTTTGTTTTTGGGGTGTTGTGCCGTGTTGCGCTACCTCCTTCTTTAGCCTAATTCTATTTACACTTCTGGTATCGTAATTATGTACATCCTATTAAAAACAATTTTATCCTTAAAATATTTTGGAATTTGGTTGTTCATGACTTTATGGACAAAAATTAACATATTACATAATAGCCTCTTTTTTATTGGAATCAAATTTAACTGCTCTTTCATTTCAATCCTTGCATACTTGCCTTTTCCGAGTAAACATCTCATAGCTCTATTCTCTATAATATCTAGCTTATTCAAATTTCCTTCATTGGCTAAATATAACATCGTAGAGCAATAATCAAAATGTGGAGCAACTATAGTTTTATAAATGAGCTCTGTAGTGTTTACATTAAGTTTATTTCTTAGTCTACTAAGAAAATTTATTAATAAGGAATTGAATTGATTTGGCACTGCCCTACTTGGACACATGGGCGCCAATATAATGTCGGTAACGTCGGAGTCACAAAGCAAGAAAAATAACATCAATCGGATATGTGGTAGGTCTACTTACCTACCGTGTAACTGTGTGTTGTTGTTCTATGGTGTAGAATCCATCCAGAGTTGGATCTTGCCTACTTTGATTTATTTTATATGGGTGGCATTTAAGGCGATGCATCACGTTGCACAGTGGGTTATTTAACGGTTTTAGCTGGAAACAATTATTTTTAATAAAAATGTATACATTTTTTATGTAACATGTCATTTAGCATTGTTTATAATATTTAGATGCATGGTAGTCTTATGAAATGAATTTCATGAATGTTGAACCCCGCAACAGTTTTTGAAGTCAAGTACTTCTTATATAATTTTTTTTATTATTTATTGAGTTGCTTTATCCTACGTTAGAATATAAACTAATATTTCATTTTATAAATTTAAATATTTTTATTAGAAAAACTCTCTTTTTAACTTATAAATAACTAATATTTATTTTAATAACTAACTCTTTTTATTATAATAACTTAAAACATTAGATTATTATTGTTATCTTCTTCTTCAATGATAAATATTTTTACACTAAGCGTAACATTTCTTCTTAAGTACATTCATTCTTCAGACTTTCGGGCATTTCATCGTACATCTTTAGTCCTCTATACACTAGGCAGTTCTGTGATTTTGATTTTTTCATATGTGGAAATCTAACTCTATTTATATGTCTGGTTTCGTAATTATGTATAGCAGTACTAAAAACAATTTCATCCTTAAATATTTTGGCATTTGGTGTTGCATGACTTTATGCACAAAAATTAACAAGTCTCTTTTTATTGGAATCCAATTTAGCTCCTCTCTCATTTGATTAACCCTTGCGTATTTACCTTTCCCAGTATACATCTCGTAGATCTGTTTTGTATAACTTCTAGCTTGTTCAAATTTCCTTCATTGGCCAAATATAACATCGTAGAGCACTAATCTAAATGTGGAGCAACTATAGTTTTATAAATAAGCTCTGTAGTGTTTCCATTTCGTTTATTTCTTAATCTTATGTAAGTTTACATTACCTAGAGAGGATAAGGAAGAAATAACATACATAATAATAAAACGATTACATAACTGTTCTCCATGGCATTATGGTAGAAGATTGTTAATTTGGTATTTAAAGTATGCGATATTGTTTGCCAAGATACGGTCACATTCAATAGTATTGTACAGACGACACATTCAAGAAAGTGGATTGAAGTATGCAATATTGTTATTAAATATTTTAAGATTGAATGTAATATTACATCTATTGGGAACTTTAATATGTATGTATATTGCCTAGACCCTAGACAATGAGTGGTTAGGAGCATATTATGAATATTTTGTATGAATATTTATTTATATTAGTCTTTTTTAAATTTAAGCGCGCTCCTTCTAACATTTATATTTATATATCTCCCTTTGAAACTATCTTCTTCTTCTTTTTGAACCTTACTACCGAGCCTTAAGGCCGCGCTACCCCGCTCAAAAAGAAGATGGAGAGATACGACAATACGAACGTGGGAGCGAGCGCGCTAACATTAGAAACCATAAAATTCATGAGAAAATTGTGAACATTTTTAATAAAAGACGACTCATTTGAAAAAGAGCAAAAATCTCGTGAGGGCTGTGTCAAGTAGCATTTAAAGAAACATTGTGAATATTTTCATACATATAACTTGTAAAATAACAGAAACAAACGTGTAAATAATAATTTTCGGAGCATAGTTTGCGATTTATTTCTTTCGTGGAAATTTCAAATAATTACCGTTTTGGCGTGGGTAATGTATAGATACTATATTAAAGAATAACATATATTTTTTTAAGAACATAAAAACTTCAAACGTTTAAGGAAAACGTGTAAGAAATCGGTAGAAATTGGTAGAGCGGCCCCTTAAACAATCCTGTCTTTGTTCCAGTTTTCGTCCATAATGAGGGCCTACCCCGTTCCCTCGGACGTAGGCTGGTGACGTCACTGCCCCTCCCCCGCCTCCCCCGCAATGATAACGGCTCGGCCCCCCTGGCCGCGGGGGCCCGGAGCCCTACTGCTGCTCATGGTGCTCCTCTTCACCAAGCCGATGGATGCCCAGGGTGAGTACACACTATGATATTGGGATTCCGTATTTTCATTAGAATAAGTGTAATTTTCTTTAGTTTTGATTAAAAAACAGCTTTTTTGATAATAAAAAGACAAATATAGACGAGTTTCTTTTTACGTTAAATCCATAAAGGAGGCCCTAGGGAAAACAATTTCTTTCGGGGCCTATGTCATATTTGGGGATGCTGTATAGAGGATACTTTTAGGAAAAAGTTAGGGTAGAATTACCAATGGTGGAAAATACACCCAGTTGTGGACAGTCAAATTTAAACACCGAGTAAAAATTTTTCCAGCCAATTAAAATTAGATATTCTAAATTACCAAAGAACCTGAGTTAATTCATCGGGAATAATAATTAGTATCTACCATTGTTCAATGGACAGTCCTTAAACTGTCCAAAACTGGTACAACTACCCTGTGAGGGGTGAGTCAGTGTGTCCAGGAATGACGGACGCATGAATCCAGTCCTCCCAACGCGGTGCAAGGCGATCGCGATGGGTCAACAGAATTCGGCGGGAGAGATCAAAAGGTCTCCCTCAACTAGTCTCATCGATCTGGCCCGCCATGCAGTAGGCGGGTAAACGCGTCCACCGCCAAGACTTAGACAAACCTTACCCCATGAACCGGACAACCCTGCTAAGTCACCAAACGTACCGCACTATGACAGGGGTGTTGGTTATCCAATAAATGGTTCCCGGTACGTTACCCATGGCCGTTTCCCAAATTGATTAAACAAGGTTTATAGTCCAGTCATTTGGGACGAAAAAAAGAGTTTACCTGGAAAGTTTTCAGGGAGTTTTGAAAATTGGTAATTTTATAGATTTCAATGTGCTCTTTCCGAATTTCAACTTTGCCACCACGTATATTTGCCGCTCGCGCCGCCATTTTGGAAAAATGGCGCCTAATAGCAGTTTTTTGACAATATCTGCTTTCCGACTTATCTTACGATAAAAAACTTTTTAACCACTGGAGCGACAGAGCAATTAAAATATTTTTTCTCGGATTGCTAAAGGAAATTTTTCCGCCCACATTAAAAAAATCATACCTCCGAATTTGAATATGGAGACATACAAACTGATTATAGTTCTATGTAGCCAATGAATTCCCCTATCTTTGGTCTATTATTATTAGTATATTTGTAGGATTTATAAAAAATATATAATTAAATCTTTAATCTTAAAACATTTTAAATAATCTAGAGAATATTTATTTTGTTATATTTTGAATGTACAATGTATTATATAATCGTTATAATAAAAAATAAAAATTTGAAAATTTGCCACATTTTGGCAACAAAGCAATCCGATGTTTTGGAAATAGTGCCATAATGTGGCAAAAAGCGCTCGAGTGGATAACAGAATCAGCTAGACAAAATTTCCTACAATTTATGCATTTGCAACTTTTTTGTAAAATCAATAGTTTTGGCGTACGAGCGCCGCAAAGTATACTTCAATGTGCGTTTTGGCTAAAACCACTCATTTCCACAACACCTTGAGGTAGAGTAAGCGGCGCGTTTTTTTTTATCGTGGTGAAATTTTGGTTTCCGGTGACTTTTTCGATGACGTTTTTTTTTTTCAAATTTTTTTCTCAAAATCAACAAACAAAAAAACTTCCGCATCTCGTCACTGGTCACTCAGACGAGTAACCGTCCAGTAAAAACCAGCTCCCAACTGTCTAACATCTACTATTTTTTATGTTTTTGTAGAAAAAAAAACATAAAAAATTTCGCCAACATTTTATTTCCATTACGTCCTGTATAAAGAGTACGATTGGTTATCCGGTATCTCTTCATTATCACCTGTCATTCCTGGGGTGCTAGCATGGTCCATCGATATAACCCTATATCTATACTACATTGACAAAATCCGTCATCTTTGGTCACGTATCAATATGTGCTAGCACAGTCACCTATTGATAAGACATAATCCAACCGACGATTGACAAAAGCTCGCCAAATCGTATGCGATCTTGGCTGTGACCCTAGCATGGTCCATCGATAAAACCCAAGTATAGATATGAAATTCATTAAATTCGTTGTCTATGGTCAGTTAGCAATAATTGCGAGCACAGTGAAAAGATTATTCCGTTAGTCGGTAGATAAAGGTCACTGATTTTAGCGCGGCTTCCGTAGTGTCAGATAAGATATCAATATGCAGTTTTATTTAAATAATGTCGTTCGTTATGCAAGTTAACTGACTTATTAATTAATGGAGGTTAACCTAAAAACCTCCTAGTATTTAAAGAAATCGTATATGCGACCCATAAACTTACATGCATTCATTTAAGACGAGATCAATTTATTCATTTTAGCTTCGAGATACGAACTTTGATAAAATATGTCTTTGGATCGTATCAACTATTTAACTCCCGGAGATCGCAAAAAGTAAATGCGAAGCGCCGATGTATATTAAAGTTAGTATTTCAATTTGAAATTGTCAATTTATTAGTATTTTTTAATTTTTAAATATCTCATTTGAAATTTAGTAACGTAAATCCATCAAAAAGGTGCCAGTGTTGCCATCTTATACCGACTTAGTATTTTTTTCCTTCCGATATCGGTTTCTTTAGCAACGGTGAAAGCGTGCTAGGACATTCGATATAAACTGTCGGAACGGTATAATACAACGGAAGATGTAAATCACGGGTGTAAATGTTCGAAGGATGATATTTCAAAGCTCTAACTGTATATGGGGCTAAATATTACTTCGTAAAAATATAATGAACTATTTATTAGCGAGATCACCCAAAAAAGTTGATTATTTATATTGTTAACATTACTCAAAGCAGCATCCAAAAAAGGAGTGCATTTTTCTTCGCCCATTTTGTTTCAAAATCCCGCGCTTTGTCGAGTCTGTAGAAATGACGCGTTGGCTCATTGTAAGTGGAGTGGTTCTAAAAGTTTATTTTAATGTTTTTGAAATGTGGATTTGTGTTTTTATACCTGAATTGAAAGTTTGCTCTTCTATTTTTACATTTAGTTTTGTATGCATGTGTCAAATCCTGCTACTCAAATTGCTGGAGAAAAATTAAATGAAATTCGAGTTCTTGTCAATTACACTGGATAAATTTTTAAGGACTCAGTGGTGCCGTATGAAAATCTATGCTTGACGAGAGCATTATAGAGTTCAAAGGATGTCTTAAGTTTAAGGAGTATATTCCATCCAAACGCCAACGATTTGGAATAAAAATATTAGTTTTGTGCAACGTGCAGACGGTTATATTTTAGATGTAATTATTTATTGTGGTGAAGTGATGGATGTTACTGACGAACAATGTCTTGGGGCTTCCGGAGCTGTTGTCACCACT
The DNA here is from genome assembly GCA_951813805.1 of Limnephilus auricula. Taxonomy (NCBI): domain Eukaryota; kingdom Metazoa; phylum Arthropoda; class Insecta; order Trichoptera; family Limnephilidae; genus Limnephilus; species Limnephilus auricula. The sequence continues at coordinate 577,458 of OX638410.1, forward strand.
CTATTAAAAGAGTACGTAGGTAAAGGCCACAAATTGTATGTAGATAATTGGTACACTAATAAAATATCATTTAAATTTCTGCATGACTACCAAACCTACGTATGTGGAACAGTTCGAAAAAACCGTAAAAACATATCAAAATTCAATAAATCGAAGAAGGGGTAAATTGCCTCACATTATTCTGGTTCACTGATAGTATTAAAATGGCACGACAAAGGATAAATGCGTATTTTAACAACGCTTCACGATGATACAGTTTCTCCAACAGGGAAAATAAATTTTAGAAGAGGAGAAATAATTTCAAATCCAAATTGTATCGAAGATTATAAAAAAATATGGGCTTAAGAGATAAATCGGATATAACTAGTGTAAATGCCCTACGAAAATCAATTAAGTGGTACAAAAAAGTTTTCTTTCATCCTACATATTAATATTTACCGAATTCATACATAATGCCCAAAACCGTTAGTTCAAAAGATATTAGTTTTCCTGATTATCAATTAACTATATGTTATAAGACAATTATTAGAAAAATATCATATTTCGTCGCACCCTGAAGTTGGTCCACGTGCGTCACAAGATGTTCCATTACGGTTATCTGCCAAAATGCTGGCTAAACATATGCCGTGACCTATACCCGCAACGGATAAAAAACAAAAAGCTGTAATGTTTGCTCAAACAAAAAACAAGAAAAATGATAAAATATATTTGTGGTGAATATAACCTGCCGTTACGTATTTGTCCATCTCAACGAAATTCCATGAGAAAAAAGAATAATAATTTCAAATCTTTTGTAAATAAAAAAAAACTCCAATAAATGTGAAAACAGTTGGAGAATCGTTCGTTGCCTATTGCCCGTTCGTGCTAGCCGATTGTCAGAAATGTAATAATAATGTTGTTTATTATGCTCACTTCAAATATTCTGTGTTTGTTATGTATCTAAATCGATCTTTAAAATATATCAAAACGGAAATTTGATGATTTTCATTTTGTTGTTAATGTATTGTTAATAATTTGACATTTGACACAATATGTTTGACGTTTTATGTACATAGACAACATAGAAAATCTTTCCAGTGTTGCTAGCGTGTTTTACCAAACCTTTATCTACCCAATGTCAGTCGGTATAATATTATCGGTAGTTGCCTATGTCTATTCGATATTGTAAAGTTATCGATTTCATTGTGCTAGCACTCCTGGTCGTTTTAATTACAGTCTATTCCATCATCTCAACATCATAATATTATGATGTTGATATCATATGTCAGAAGAGAAAATCTTTATTTAAAGGCTTACTACGCGAAAGGCAAAAGCATTACCTACTTGTGTATGGGCCGCATAACATACAATTTCACAATAAATATTAAGAAAATATTGTTTTAAAATATTTCTTGCCAGAGCAATCACGATGAGTTCCGAAACTCATTTTAGGACGGGAGGAACTCACTGTTCATAGGTTGGAGGTAGTATGTATAATATTTTATAATAATTACAAAGGTGTTTTGATATCCAAAATATAAGTTTCACATTCAGTGCAGTATAAAATATAAAAATGAAAGACAGGTTAAGTAGAACAAACAGCAAGAGAAAACAAGTAAAACAAGAAAAATCAAGAATTTAATATGGATGTTTACTAATAAAGGAAGAAGAGACGAGACAGAACAAAATATGAAAAAAATACATGTTTTAATTTTTAAAAATATTCTTGCATTGCTTTGTTATTTTTTTTATGCTAAATGTTTTTGTACATATCCGGAAGCGAATTATATAGTGTGTAGGAAATATAGTTCAGAGATTTTATCCCATAATTTGTAATGTGTGTTTGAGGAACTCAGATTTTATTAAAAATAATACAATAACTTAGTAAACACCACTTTAAAAAAATATATATTTTATGCCGACCGGGTTTCGCTACCACCGTAGCTTCTTCAGGGCTACGGAGAAGAAGCTACCGGTAGCGAAACCTGGTTGGCATAAAGTATAAAAAATAAAAGTAGTATTTACTGAGTTATTGTTTTATAAATTACAATGTTACATCACGAAATACCGAACCGGAAGGAATGCATAGGATCACAAACTAATGTATTAGTATTTTTTATTTTTTTTTCCATATTTTCAGAATTTTCTCTTAATTATTATTGTTTCTTAATGTTAGCGCGCTCCCTCTAACTTAAGTATTTACATATCTACCTTTCAAACCATCTTCTTCTTTTTGAATGCTTACTACGGGGCCTTAATCAAATCTGATTATTGAACTGGACACCGAAAACAACAATTCTCCTAGTTTGAACCGTGGCTACTAAGCAACAAATTATAATAATTAGTACCGTCCCACTTCTGCAGCAGACGAAACGTGATTTAGCAATAATACTATCTACACACCATGCTGCGAACAGCAGCTTTTGGCAGCTGGCTAAAAATCGAAGGTTGGAGAATGTCTCCCGTCTCTTTTTTTCCCATGCGAACCCGTAACACTCTGTTTCACGTTGACTGCAAATTGTAAGAAACCGTCTGCCGTTAGTACCAACCGAGGAAATGAGATGGTGATATTGAATTTGTTGTGTTAATAAAAGAGACAGAAGACAACGTGAAACAGAATGTTACGGGTTCGCACGAGGAAAAGGGAGACAGGAGACAATAACCAGCTGCTAACAGCCGGCTGTTCGCAGCACCGTGTGTAGAGCCCATAAAAATTCCATCAACAACAGTCGTGATAGGCGATAACTTCAACGCAGCTGCAATTTATTAAAAGAAAGTAAAGACAGATTACGACCTCCACTGCATAAAGAACTTTGTAATTAAGACGATAGACTTCGCTTTTCGGCCCATACAAAAAGGACTCCCGGGAAAAAACACTTTTCTACATCGAAAATTGCACAAAATGAATATATTTTTTTTACACTGCCTTCTAGAAAGTAAAAGCTATGTCGGTAGCTTTTTGAATTTTCGATGCGTTTCGTATTAACGTAAACATTCACTGTCAAACATATATAATTTATCAAAAAATATTATTTTAGGAAAAAGTGCTGCTAACTCAACTCTCATATAGAATTACAAAATTATGAAAACATACCGACGTAGCTTCTTCTTTTTAGAAAATATATATTTTTTTAAATTTCAATTTCGTGAAAGTTTCGGTGTAGAAAAGTGTATTCTCCATAAACCTGTTTTCAAGCGATTTCTGTAGGTAAATTTGAGAGTTTACGGCAGTCGTCTCATTCGCACATTTGACGGGTCGTGGCAAGGAGTGCATGGTCGGGGGGGTGGAGCCATCGTTTTGGATAATAGTGATGGTAAGACCATTTTACATAATAATAGTGATGGGATTGATTTTTCTTTTATTCATGAGTTCTATTTAATTTCATAATAATGTATTTTAGATAATACATTTTTTACAATAGGTAATAAATATAATATTTTTTTCATAAAACTGTTTACAATATTACTCAAATTAACACAAGCAATATCTTTCGCTTAGTGTGATGGTAGTAGGAGATTTTCAAATGTTGTTGGGTTATTCGTAACTCGAAAATGTTTGTCTTTCTTTAAAAAAAAACTACATAAATAATGCTTAGTTAAACACAAAGAATAAATGTGAAATATTTTAAAAACAAGCTTCCTCGATCACCGAATAACATGTTCGGCGGAAACTTTTCTTTAAGTGATGGGCAACAAATTTGCAATCTTTTTAACGATTTTTTTCAAACTTTTTTTGTCCTTCCTCAAACTAAAAACATTCCCACAAAAAATGTAGATGTAGTCAGTTATAATATTTTATTACATCTTTGAAATCTGAAATTTTTTGTTGTGTACGGTCATTTTACATCACAAAATATAAAATATATCGCATACAACAGGGATTATGTTTTCATTACTGTCGTTTTTTTTTAATAAATAATATTAACTCCTTACAGGGTTTCTCACCATCCCCCTAATAGCTTATCCATACTTTAACCACTCGAGCGCTTTTTGCCTCATTATGGCACACTTTCCAAAACCTCGGATTGCTTTGTTGGCAAAATGTGTCAAATTTTCAATTTTTTTTATTTTATTAAAACGACTATATAATATAATGTACATTCAAAATATAACAAAATAAATATTCTCTAGATTATTTAAAATGTTTTAAAGTTAAAGATTTAATTATATGTTTTTATAAATCCTACAAATATGTGATAATAAACAAAAGATAAGGGAATTCATTGGCTACATAGAAGGCAATTCAAACACCAGTTACCTTTATTGTGATATATTTAAATACCTGTTATTAACTATATATATATACCTTTTATAAGATTACTTTTTCAATAACTTTGATAAACAAACAACAGTCATATTCATGCAAGTTATCTTATTTTATTATTTTTTTTTCTTTTTCCAGTTTTTATTAATACAAAATATGTATGTAAGACCATAATTTGCAATGCAAACAGCAATTAGCTATTTTGTTTTAATCCTTTGTTTTTAAGTAGATAAAACTTATATTATTTTTTATTTTATTTTATTTTATTTTATATTTTTTTTATTTTTTTATTATTTAAATAATTTTGTTAAAAAAACAACGGTTATCTTCATATTTTAATTGGTTATTTGTTTAATTTTATTCTTTCTCTTCTCTTTTTGTTTTCTTCTTCTTATTTTATCCAACACATTTATATAGGACTTTTTATTATTATTATTATTATATTATTTAAGTATCTGTGTTCCATATATCATCCTAATTTGACTGCCCTAAAACGGGATTCTTCCTAGTTGGGTAGCCAAAACATTCAATAAATAATGTATATGTATAAAAAAGTAAATAAATAAAAAAATAAAAATAAAAAAAATCAGTTTGTATGTCTCCATATTCAAATTCGGAGGTATGATTTTTTTTTTTCCCTTTTTTCATTTCATTCTTTTAATTTCCCTTAGCAATCCGATAAAAAATATTTTAATTGCACTGTTCCTCCAGTGGATAAGGGATTTTATTAAAAATAAAATACTTGCAATAGTTAGAAAACTCGGCCCACTTATATAGCCAATATTATCCAACATATATAGCCAATATTCATAGGTTCGAGTACCGAACAATAAACTTCAACTTAATAAATAAATACACCGTCAATCGTAAATCGAAAACAAACTTTATAGTATGGATAAGCTATTACGAAAATGGTGAGAAACCCCCTCAGACAATTAGCGCAAATGAGGGGGTCGCAATTCTGGTAGTTAATTTTTTTATAATAAGTTTTATAAACTGATCGCCTGTTTTAAAATCCTAGTATTCGACCTTGGCGCACTTGTGCTCGAGCTACCATTTTGAAAAACTAACGGAATGTAAACCAAGTAAAACACTGTTTTTTGACCTGATTTTAGCGGATTTGAACCTCGATACCTGATAGAGACGAAAAAACATAAAACATATACCTAAGTCTTTTGTGAAATTTTATGTTCTACAAAATTGGTGATCATAATTTTTCTCGAAAATGCACTGGAAAAGAGATAATTAAGAAAACAAAAAACCAGTAGTGCAATATGCTTGTTTGTGCAAACTGGTAAGTTTTTTTACGGCTTTATAGTCCAGTCATAGGAAGGAAACATATTGGAGCCACCCCGGTGCCAATTACAATAGAAGATCCACCAGAAGCTCCTTCTGAAAATGATATTTTGCCGCTGCACCAAGGATTTTGTAATTTAGAAATGTGGATGCCGAAAAGCATTGATGAACTGTTATGCAGCCTGCCCCCGCTGCCAAGGGAAATGCCTCAACTGCGTGCCTGTTGCCGAGGACGACGATGAAGACGACATTACTGAGGATGAAGATGCTATGAATGAACAACCATTGCCAGGACCTTGCCAGACGTCCAAAGAGGGTGAAAACGTTAATCCATATAAAGTTCAGAGTGTCACATGATGTTACTGAGAACAGTGAGGTTTATAATTTGGTGTATTAATGTAACGAAATATAATAAAATTATCATGAGACTTTTCATTATAAACTATAATATAAAAATTTTCAAGTAACATGATTTTTGTCTACTTTATTTAATAACTGGAATAGTGGTCAAACAAATTTTTAGGCGAACGAACAAAATTTGTGTGTCAATAGTAAGTTAAATATCTTTAGCAGCTTTATTAACCAGTGACATATTTAATAATTTTTATTTAACTGTTGTATATCTTTCTAAATGTATTTATAAAATATACAACTAACTGTATCAAGTGTGCCTAGTCTGTTTTAACATCTGTGTATTTTCCTTTAAATGCCCTTTAAATTCGTGTTCTTTTGTAAAAATAATTTTCATAATTGTATAATGTTGTCCTTCCCGAAATGAGTTTTATTAAACTCAATGGGAATAATGTATTATAAATATTATGTATAATTTTGTAATATATTATCACAAAAAAAAAAAAAAGTTTTTTTCTGAAATTGACAACACTTAAAATTAAAATTATAAATAAACTTAAAATTGCTGTAAATGTTGACTGGTTGGAGATTAATTTGCATATGTATATATATATATATATATATAAATTACTCCAAAATGTAAAAAAACAATATTACAATTAAATCATAAATATCTCGGAGTAAAATTCTTTAATTCATTACCAGAAAATATTAGAAACATGAATACCAATTTAAAAAAATTTAAAACTCACCTTAAAAAGCACACTCAAAACCTGAACTAAATCATAACAAATAAATAAAAACTATATAATAACACCCCTCCCCCCATACACACAAGCCCTGCTTTTTTATGGGGGTACATCAAACATATATATATATATATATTATATAATTAATTAGTGTATAAAATTTATTTGTAATTTATGTATCTTTTTTGAATTATTAATAAAAAAAAAAATAATAAAAATATATTCTGAAAGGGAATTTAATTCTATACAATTTTTTGGGAGCGTATAACTCAAAAACGGCTGGGAATTTGAAAATCACACATAGAATAAAAGTTGAAGATAATTTTATGAGCATTCATGTAATGGAAAAAAAAATTACCCGCGGACCACCGTTTTCGAGATATAAGCGGAAACCCGAATATTGGGACCATCCCCCCCCCCCCTTTCCCTCCTAGCTCGACACCTAGACGTCAGGACTTTTGGTATGTTCACACCCTGATCAAGTTTATGAAGGAATCACTTAGGTACCGGCTCACGCACTCCACACCTCCTTCCTTGACTGGATTATTACATTTCAGTACTTTTGAGAGATAGAAGATAATAATAAATTTAAAATAATTGTAGCAAATTTTAGGTTCCACGTATTTGCCACAGCTACTGGGGGAAAAATTTGCACTGTTTGAGATATTTTAGAAAAACAAGATTTTGTTGCGATTTCGTCTGTTTTTTTTTCAAAATGGCGGCACGAGCACGGGTGTGCAGGTCGAAAACTTGGATTTTACGTAAAGGAACCAGTTTATAAAACATTAAAAAAATGGAACTACCGGAATAAATACCATCCCGGATGGCTAATTGAACTGGCCTACAAAGACCAATGTCGGTGATTTATTACGATTACCCGCCGACCAAATGGGCAAATCATCACCAATCACCACCTTAGCCACCACAATGTAGTTATAATTTTTTTTACATTAGCTCCACACAGGAGGCCCTGAGGAAAATAATTTCCCTCAGGGCCTATGTCATCTTTGGGGATGCTGTGCACAGGGTATTTTAAGGAAAGGAAGGAGAGCGAGTTCTGGGAAGGAAAAGGGTATGAGGGGTGGGTAGGAATCTGGGGGTCGGTTTCTCCAGGAATAACAAACATGGAAATCCCAATGCGGTGCAATGGGATGTTCTGGGAGAGACCAACGGAGAGATCAAAAGGTTTCCCTCAACCAGTCTCTCCTGATATGGCCTGTTACGTAATTGGTGGGCAGACGCATCTGCCGCCAAGACCCGGACAAACCTAACCACATGCCCCCGGGCACCCCGGCTAAGTCACCAAACGTAGAGGGTGACTAAAACTTAAAGGGGTGACCTATGGCAGAGGTGTTGGTTATCCAATAAATGGTTCCCGGGGCGGCGGTACCTATACCCGCCGACCAAAATGAATAACATAATATAATAATAACATTTATAGTTTTAAATAGCGCAGGAAATTATGATAAACAATACCTACATGAATTATCACTTATCTAGTTATTGCCGAACATTCACTAATTGATTATATTATCCTATCAATGTGATTGAGGTATCACAAGTCAGGCGAGATCTAAATACTACGAATAACAAATAATAATTCCGAATTCCGAATGGTAGGTACCTACCTAGATGATTTGCAGCAAGGCGCTCGAAATGAGAATATGATATTATGCGGGGACCGGGGACACTGTATCACGTGTTAGTCGAGTGTGCGAGCTATTCAGTATTGTTGTGTGCAGTTGTATGTGTGAGCTTCATCTGAGTGGGACAGAGTTAGGAACAATAAATACCTAAACTTTCGGCGTATGGCGTAAAGTCTAACCTCTTAATGTGTACTGTTTTTTTTTTACCCATCTCAACTTTATAAAACACTGCGCATCGTCTTTCATTTAATTCTGGGCTACTTTCTGGTTATGGAACCAGTTAGGTATAAACAGAGCTTTTTAGAAATTATATCTATGAATTATTTGTTGTTTTTGTACCGTTAGTTTTTTTTTTATAAATTACTATCATTACTTAATGTCATTTATTTTGTTTTATTGGTTTGTAACAATATTGTGAATATACGAACCAACTTACTTTTTTATGTTATACTTTCTTTTACTTACTATTTCAAGATTATATTATATTGAATACTTATTTTAGTATTTAGCTAATTTGCACTAGATTTTATTAAACACATGTGTTGTTTGATACGTTTTTAGATTTTCACGGCCAAAAGCATGTTCGTTGTTTGTTTTTGGGGAGTTATGCCGTGTTGCGCTACCTTCTTCTTTAGCCGACGTTTCGGACAGCGTTGCAGTGTCCATCATCAGGGCAGATCCGGCAGACACATCGTCGGATCTGCCAGATCTGCCCTGATGATGGACCCTGCAAGGCTGTCCGAAACGTCGGCTAAAGAAGTAGGAAGCGCAACACGGCATAACACCCCAAAAACAAACAACGAAAAAACATGTGTTGTTTTATTACAACTACCACAACTGCATTTATCTTGTAATCAATGTGTAAAATTTTCACATAAAAGCCCATTAAGGCGAAATACATAATTAATAAATTACTATTTACTATCTGGATTTAAAAAGTGTGTATTCTTTCGCTTTTTTTTAAGTGAACATTAACTGAATTTGGCCTTTACGTATGTTTTAAAGTTCAATAGATGCCTACATCATTTTGAGCCATAGAGATTGCATAAATCATTTTATGAATCATAATCATACAGTTAGTTAAGTTTAATTTATTGTTAGACATTCATTTACATTTCAACGTTTAGGAAGATAGGTACTTACGTACATAAAAAAGCAAGTATTAGGGTTATTTAAAGAGTAATTAAACCATAAATGTCTACTGTTTTATAAATTTCATTCGTTAGCACTGTTCCTCTTGTCATAATTTAAGGTGCTAGTACATCTGTTCTGCCGTGTGGTATCGTGAACAAGTCGTTGCGACGACTACAGCTGAAGTTTTCAGGCACGGACAACACACCCTTGAAAAGTAATATAAACTCATGAAAATTGATGAAAAAACTAAGTTAAATAGATTACGTTAAGTTAGGTTATGGTTATGGGCTATCTTTTCCATCACTTTTAATTACTTTGTCGCTTTTCATGGGTGTGCTGATTTGTCACTATGTTGAGTTGTCATGGAACCGTATAACACACAGCTATGAATCTGCTATCAATATAGTTGTGCACTGTATTCAAATTATAATTTTATAAATATTACTCGTTTTAAGATTTGTATAACGTAGGTTTCATATATGTTAATTTCTTACCACAATGAGGACAGCTGTAGACAGTATTCGTGTTATAATTTAATTTTGTATTATAATATTATTTGTAGCTCCTAACAAAGCTTTTAAAAAATTGGCATAGTCAGTAAAACATCAATCTAAGTACTCATCAAAATATTTAGAAATTCTTTTCTCAGCCAATTAGCCTGGAATTGAGTGAATGATTCCATCTCCAGTTTCGCAATTTGAGCAATGTGAAAGATTTATCTTGTTAATCTCTGTCACAGAAGGTTTAGCATCTGTCACAGAAGTTTCTGCATTCTCCTGCCTTAGAGAAAGCCGATGTCTGATGTGCAACGGAAGATGCATCTTACAGCCTTGTCGCATGTTGATTACACTTGATGATGCAATAGTTTGAGTGGTTCCAACACTTTGAGAAAATCTTCTTTTTGTACATTTTTACGTGTGATACGGTATAACAACTGTCCCCATATCTTCTCTGATTACGTCTATGGGTTCATCAATTGAATCACTGTTTTTTAAACGACCATAAAAGCATATAGTCAAGAAAAACTGAGATATAAAAAATATTAAAAAACACAAGTTGTAATTTTTTTAACGAGCTGTTTTCACGAGACTCGTCCAATTTCACAGTTAATATTCCAGTTCTGTGAAAGTCCTATTCAATTTCTGTTATCAGTCAACCGGCCCATGATGGACACAAGAGGACTTCAATAAAACTTTCGCAGAACTTGAAATCGAACTTGGATGAATTGTTCCTAATCTGTGAAAAAAGCAGCCGACTAGCATTCCGAATATCACGGGTTCAAATCCCAGCGTGCGCAAATTTTTTTTTTTTTTTTACAGAATACCTCACAAGAGTCTTAACTGCTCCCGTCTGGAGCCAGTGAAACTATGGCATCCCCAATTGGGGTATGTTGTGAGGCTGAAGGTAAGTGGGGAAGGGAGGGAGATGGGGAAAAGGAAAGTGGGGAAGTACCTGGCTAATCAGATCTAGTCACTAAACACGGCTAAAGCCATTATTAAGCAACGTTTCAATTCTGAATGGTGGTCTTACACCAGGGCGATACTGAGAGTATCTTCCACTCTGGAATAAATAAATTGTATTCGAATACTTTGTTTTATGTCACAATCAAGTAATTAAAAATAATATACAGGGTGTATCAGCACGTACCCGACAAACTCTAACCGGCGATTCCTGATCATATTTAGAGTAAAAAAATGTTATGCGACTCTCTCCGGTCGCGTTTTTCTCAATTAAAAAAAAAAAACATTCCACACTCCGTCACTGCAGTGTGGAATTCTTTTTCTCGCTACCCGCGCCAATAACGCGATAGAGCATCGCGGCGGGTAGCGACGAGGGGGTAGCGCGGAGTTGTAGACATTGACGGAGCGTGGAATTTTATTTTGATTTTTATTGAAAAAAAACGTGACCGGAGAGCAAAGTCGCCGTAACATTTTTACTCTTAATATGATCAGGAATCGCTGGTTAAAGTTTGTACCTGGCTATTCAGATCTGGTTACCGAACACGGCTAAAGCCATTTCAAGCAACGTTAAAATTCTGAATAGTGGTCTCATACCAGGGCGATATTGAAAGAATCTTCCACTCTGGAACATGCCGCAAAAATTCTATACACGTGTTCGGAAAATAGTGGCACAAGCGGGAAACTGGTGAAGGTACCTACTTCATTTAATTTATTAAAACGCGGGAAAAAAACGCCGGTGCAACTGGTTTATTAAATTTATTAGGATTAAATCAGATACTTGATTCGGGCCATGTCAAGAGTCAGAAAAATAGAAGAGTATGTATGAGACGATGTATGAATGTGGATGAGGCAAAGAGTGTGTGCCAAGACCGAGGTGTTTGGCGGTCCGTCCTCTCTGCCTACCCCTGCGGGGAAACGGCATGATGGTTAGTTAGTTAGTTAGTTAGTTAAATCATTGAAGCTTTTCTAATATTTAATCATTGAAGAAGGTAAAAAAAACAATTATAAAAAAATTAGATATGGTTATTGAGGATAAAATATATTGATAAAATTGATGTAATGTAATTCAATTTCGGAGGTGGGTATGGGTACCGCCGCCCCGGAAACCTTTTATTGGATAACCAACACCCTTGCCATAGGTCACCCTAAGTGGCTCGCTACGTTCGGTGATTTAGGTGCCAGGGTTCATGGGATGAAGTTTGTCTAGGTATTGGCGGTGAACGCGTTTGCCCACCTATTGACTGACTGTTTTGGATACCTAACCTAGACTCTTCAGCCGGATGCTCTCGACCCATCGCCTTGCAACGCAGTGGGAGGGATGGATTTATACGTCTCCCATCTTCTGGACACTTTGACTCCCAGATTCCTACCCACCTAGTATACGTTTTTCCTTCCCAGAACTTAATTCACCTAAAATGACCCTCCACATAGCATCCCCAAATATGACATAGGCTCTGAGGGAATTTATTTTCTTTAGAACCTGCTGTGTCATCCTAGTAAGACTAGAGGATTTGGGTTCGATTTCCAGTTGCGACCGTTACCTCTTTTCTTTCTATATTGTCGCCTCCAACGATTGAACAATTTGGTAGGCGGGTGTAAGTACCGCCGCCACGGGAATCATTTATTGGATAACCAACACTTCTGCCTTAGGTCACCCCAAGTGGTTCGCTACGTTTGGTTACTTAGCAGGGGTGCCTGGGTTTATAGGGTGAGGTTTGTCTATGTCTTGGCGGCGGATGATCTGGACACATTGAACGCCAGATTCCTACCCAACCCTCATACCCTTTTCCTTCCCAGAACTTCCTCTTCTTCCTTTCCTTAAAAATACCCTCCACACAGCATCCCCAAAGATGACATAGGCTCTGACGGAAATTATTTTCTTCAGAACCTCCTGTGTGAAGCTAACGTAAAAAAAAACATAGTTTAATTTGTTCGCCTTTTTCTTAAATTGATTTATGTTATTGATCCTGTGTGCTAACATGTACTGAACCCTTTCCTCGTGTCGCCGAACGTCCGGCCAAAACAAAACTAGAACCCAGACGGAAAATAGAGGGGGGGGGGAGGGTATGCGCTATATCCGTTTCCGCTATTATTGCAGGAGTTGAGTTTGTGAGTCATACTTGAAGGGGGCTGTGTAGAACCTGCCTTATCTACTTTTGGTCAGACTTGAAATTTTCAAAATACTTACAAACTACCATGGATTTATGCTCTTATTCTAAAAGAAAATGCTCTTGGAATCTCTCTATTTCTGGAATCCTGTCTTCTACCCGCACCTTTGCACTATATATGATATATACTATATAGAGAACTATGGAGCAAACATATGCACTCGCCATGGAGGGGCGAACCTAAACACTAGTGACATATGTTGGAAAACTCTACGCGATAGTAACACTAGAGCCATCTGCGTCACCTAGCTTGAACTATCGCACTAACGATTATTTATACCTTCAAGAAGATATGATTTTGAGATTATCGTGATTTATTTTTGGGGTATTATGCCGTATTTTTGTATATATCCTCCATATGACGTTAGAACATAAATAGCTTTCAGCTGTAAGCAATTTTTCAAAAATTGCATCCGAAAATGATAGAAAATGTCTTTGATAATAAACAGCGAGAATAGTAAAGGTTCAAGATTTAACCCTTGGGGAACTCCACAGTTTGATAAATTAGACATAAAGTTGGTCGAGGGAAAATACTATACGTATTGCTGTCTATTTGACATATAAATTGACTTTTATTTGACATATAAATATATTTTCTATAATTTTTATATTGACTATTTGACCTATAAAGTGAAAATACAATACTTATTGCAGTCTTTTTGACATAAATTTTAAAGAGATATAAGAGTTTCATTGATATCATTTTTCAAATACCTCCTCCGCAGCTGTACGGGTGAATTAATTCGTTACCTAGCAGAATTCAGTTATAATTCTATCATCCAGAAATTTCTGAGGGTGTCTCATACAGATCCATAAAAAACTCCCATTATTCTAACATGTCATTATAAATTTAATTGCTAATAATAAAACGGTATACCGCGTGTTTAATTTAAGCCATAGTCCAAGACACTAATCATATGCAACCATAAAGTAAAAACTAGGTAAACATGAAGCGTCTAATAATTAGTATGCATTACTTTGGTTCTGTCCATCGGATACATTAAGCTGCAAAACACAACTGAAGTCAGTGAATGTGAAATTGCTAGCACGAGCTAGGAACTAGGAACCCCCCAACGCGAATGACTTCAACCTGTACCTGCAGTCTGCTAAATAACTACCTGCAACTTTACATGAGGCTTTTACATGAAGTGTACTACAGTGTACAGTACAGTTCTTGTTTCTTGTGTACAGTAGGTACAATACTTGCGTTGCGGCCAGCTGCTCACCGGACATAAGGTTTTATTTAGGGTTGTGGAAAATAGTATCTGATTTTTATTTATTTATCAAATGCCAATAATATCGAATATAGTCGCCAGAACAGTCGAATCTGGGAATTGAACCCATCACCTCTTCCTTGCCAGGGAAGTGCTCTGACCACTGCGCTATTCAAACATATCAACTTACATAATTTTAAACTATATAATACTTCGACTAAGAGTTACCAACGTTACCAAATTTTCTTAATGCGAATTTTTAGAAGCTATCTTTTTGTGTATGATTGCAAAATTCAATCCAGATAGTGTATTCGGTAAATTTTCCCTTTTTAATTTATTGTGCGACATCTATTGATTTTTTTCACTTTATTTAATATGTGTATTGAGTAAAACCTAAAATTGTAATTTATTTATTAATTTTAAACGCCCAGAAGGGCTTTAACAATGTGATACATTTTAGAGTATTTTCTGCATGCTGTTATATTATGTCTATTGCATGGCCTCCTTTGCGGGGCTAATGTAAAATAAAATAAAGAGAAACGTGAAACGAAATTCTGATTCTAAAATTTCGCAATGGACTTCATCCAACAATCCTTAACCAATTATCTATTTGGAATCGTCAACAATTTACATTTCATCATCTCCCCTTCATCCAGCTAGTATAAAATCATCATCGGCACCATTAACTCGTCAGTCACTTGGAAATTACACCACGAGTAATGAGACAATTGATTCAAAGTCTAAATCACACAGGATGGAAGGTACATTCTGAAATAGGTACATATAAACAAACAAACACTGAAGGCCAAAAGGGAGCCTAAATTCTAACACGGTATAGGTACCTTAAAATAAAGTTATGATAGTACCAACAGAATAAACAACTAAATGATTACTGTAGTTGAGATATATTAGTGCCTGATCTTATCATATGTGCAGATGGAATTGGTTACCAGAGAGGGAATCTTAAATGGTTCAGGAAATATATACAGAAGGGTGAATCTGTTTCTCGTGTATTATCTTTTGTGTTAAGTCAGCGTTACGAGACAAAAGACAAAAATGTATAATCCGTCCGATGTCGGAAAGCGTGCGTCAAGAGTGTTAACAGCAGAGCTGTCAAATTTCTGTGATTTTCTGTGGCTTTTAATGGTTTGTTTATTTCTGTCGTGTGTCAATGTCAGATGGTGCGGTTTCATTACCTACTAAAAACAAAAATCGTAAATTAATATTTATTATAATTACTTACATATTATAAGTGTTCATAAATACCCGTTTGTTGTATTATTTTAATGTTTGTTCACGTTGACATCCGATTCGCAAATTTTACCGCGACTGACATCTCTTAACGAGGATCACGCGGAAAACGCGCCGTCATTTTTGGCGTTACCGTAACTAATTTTAACAGTTGGTGTCTTAACACAAGCATAGTGTTATAAGACTGATAAGGTGATAAGGAATACCATATTTAAGAAAACTGTCAAAATGTGAAGTATACGGCCGATTTAACATGCGTTAGTCTGTCGCAAAAGATACAGAATCCCCCTTCAGTAGATATTTCAAAACATATTGAATACCCTGTTAATGATGATTTTTTTTTATTAAGTCAATAATTTATTTATTCACGCCCTAATGGGCCTTTACATGAAAATTTTTACACATTGGTTACAATAATTAAGGGGCCGCTCTCCCAATTTCTACCGATTTCTTACACGTTTTCCTTAAACGTTTGAAGTTTTTAAGCTCTTAAAAAAATGTATGTTATTCTTTAATATAGTATCTATACATTCCCTACGCCGAAACGGAAATCATTTGAAATTCCCTCTATAGAAATAAATCGCAAAGTATGCTCCGAAAATTATTATTTACACATTTGTTTCTAATTTTACAAGTTAAAAGTATGAAAAAATTCACAATGTTTCTTTAAATGCTACTTGACACAGCCCCCACGAGATTTTTGCTCTTTTTCAAACGAGTCGTCTTTTATTAAACATTTTCGCATGAATTTTATGGTTTCTAATGTTAGCGCGCTCGCTCCCACGTTCGTATTGTGGTATCTCTCCATCTTTTTCTTTTTGAGGGGATTAGCGCGGCCGTATAAAAATGCAGTTGTAACAATTGTAAGAAAGCAACACATTTGTATATAACAAAATTTAGTGCAAATTAGCTGAATTAGCTAAATACTAGAAAATAGAACGTTGAACGTAAGAATTTAAGATAATGATGAAGAAAATATTATTAACGGAGCCTACCATGTTTTCCTAAATGAATCCCGGGACGGCGGTACCCATATCCACATCTCAAATTGACAATATTAAACATAATACAATACGTAGCTAAACTTGTTTCCAAAAAATGTTTAGAAAGGTTCGGCTCTGTAAATTATTATTATACGTATCATAGATTATATTTTGTCTACTAATCTACTACCGTAATATACCAACAACACTCCAATTGGTAATTTAGGTTTGTTTACTGTGAGTGTGTTTTACGTTTTGATAATTTAATTCAACCAAACCTTCATTGGATTAGATTAACGATGAAGGGTCAGTGAACAATTTGGTACAAGGATAAATGATTACCACGATATAAATCTGGGCTGATGTAACTAACTACCTAACCGTTTCTTCGCAGACGTAGGCAGAGAGGACTGACCGCCAAACAACTCGGTTTTGGCACACATTCCTTGCCTCATTCACATTCATACATAGTCTCGTACAAATTCTTTAATTATTATTTTGAATCTTGACATGGCACGACTCAAGTATCACATTCATTTGATCGTACCATGTTTTACTCGGGCTGCACGACTTCTTATAGCATTCACATTTGCGGCATTATTGCGTCGTTATTCTCCATAACACACTTCTTTCTTCGTTTATTTGTACATGCCCAAACCATCTGAGGGTCCCTCTCTTAATCTTACTGATTAAGAATACTTCAGCGTTGCATTCTTTAGGCTTATGTGATGTCTAAGGTGACCCAAGTATTATGATTTTTTTTTTACATTTGGTGTTGTGTTGTGTTTTTTTTAATATAATGCATTCAGTTTGAGAGGCGGCTATGGATACCGCCGCCCCGGGAACTATTTATTGGATTGGAGTACAAAAGTATTAAATAATAGCATTGTCAACACGATAATGGAATAGATTTTCCCTCTAGAACTTATTAAAAAAAATCATTATTAATATAGTAAGTTTGCACCCCTGCTTGCAAGGTGATACTACCTTAGGTGGTCAGATGGTGAGGTTGTCAGGTGGGCAAGGAGACTTGCTCAGGTGAGCACCGCGCTCGGAACACTTCGATGCTCGACCAAGCAGAACCATACACTTCACTTCGGACACTAACCGTACATTAAGTTTGGTGTGGGATTCCTTCAGGGGAGTCAATCATATTGATCGGTTTCATAAATCAAGAAAATAAAACTAATGCTTTAGATACCATATTTTAATTTTATTTTGACATTTACTACACATAGGAAAATAATTTTAAATTGAACCATTTTGTTGTGCTAGAACAGCTGTTCTGCCGTGTGATAAATTGAACAAGTTTTCAGGCACGTAAAATAGTACATTCTTACGTTCAAAACATTTTTATCGCCAAATCTTCACCCTCATATTGATTCAGTTTAACAACAAAATACCACTTAAACGATATTACAATTATCGCTAAAATACACATAAAATACTAAAAACAACAATATTTTTGTATTATATTTGTCTAGGTTGGTCTAGGCATGTTCCTCTTCCATCTTCCTCTTATGCTATTTCATATCGTAACGATAACACCAAACGGAACTTAACAAAGGGATATAACAAACTGTAAAAGGGGATGAAATTTTATAACACGCTACCAGAAACATAAAAGTCCGCACCAATTGGAAATTTCAAGATGTATTGTAGGAGCTACGTCAAACTGCAAAATATGTAGTATGCAAAATGTAATGTTATAATTAATGAGCAATTTTTAAACTGTAATGTACAAATTACTAAAATAAAATTAATACATAAATAAATAAACACCGGAAGGTTGTAATGGGTCTTTTTTTCATATAATATAGACCCCTGTGCTCCTAAGCCTTTGGCAGGGAAAACAAAAACGAATACCACAAAAAAATGGCAATCAGTGCGATAGTTATTAATGAGTCTGCACTTAATTAATTCAGGGACACACTTTCACTTACCTTATAATTCTTAAATAGGCTACGCACCTTATAAATCTCATTCTAATGCGTTCCACTTTTATATAATTCGCGTGTTGCGAAGATATAAACCCTCAGATAACCCAAAGCGTAATTTAAAAGGCATAGTAACCGGAAATCTCGGAAAAGATACAATCAAAATTATATCTGCTACTTCTGTCAAGTAAACCCACGACGCACTGTTCGCTGTTACAAGATTGATATTTTGAATAGAGTTTCGCTTTCTTGCGCATTTTGTAAGCCCAACAAAGAAGATAAGATAGGAGATAGTGGGGAATTGGGGTCAGCTGCCGCACTTACATATATTAACACAATGGATCTTTCTTTAATTACAAGAATACCTGTGGGTCTAACTGCGAGCCTTGCGGCATGCCCGACCCTCTCATGCGAATCTGCTATCACTCAAGCTGTCCTGTTGTGAATATTAATAAGGTTTTGCAATATGGAACTAATTGGAATTTAGATCGGAAAGATATATTTTAGGTGATAATAGATTATGTATAATTGAATTGAGAACGATATTAAAAGAGAGAGATGATATTTGAAATATTATGTTCGTGGTACCAGCTAATGTCACATTATTTGAAAAATAATTGGTATTATCATTGTGTCTTTTTTTTTTTTTTTTATTATTTCTTCATTTCATTAAAAGAGATTATTTAATCATCTGTGTAATAGCTTATGTGTTATTTTTAATGTAATTACTTAATTACACACATACAGGTAGTACTTTTCAGGTTGTCATTCGTAATTCTATTTCTCTATTGTTTTTTCTATTCCATATTTAATTATAATGTCAACGTGTTTGTTTCCTTCCAAAAAGTGAGGAAAAATTATATTTACATTTTTTTCATCCTCAAGGATAGATCCCGCAATGTTTAAAGGAATCCTGCGATGTCTATATATAAAAGACTATCCTTCAAACCCGTGGTTTCAACAATTCCCTCACTTATTCTAAGCAGAATTGAACATTGTTTCGTTCCTCCCCGCCTTTTTAAACTTCACGTGCTTGACTCCCCAGACATTGTACTTTATATGGTCTATGAGAACTGGAGATTACGTTTTTTTGTTGTCCTAAGCAAATAATACCCTCTCTTCTAACAAGCCTTATTTTAAAATGCCTCCTATCCGTTTAATATCTCATCTCTTCTAAGTTTGAAATCATTGTAATTCAAATCGCCCATTGTATGTACATAATTATGAAATTTGTCAATTTAAACAAAATTAATATATAAATGCTCCTTCCTTCTCTGCACCTTATAATTTGAAATGATGACCTAGAACACCCTCGAAGGGTGAAAGCCAAAAACAGAATAAAACACTCCTTTCCATATTCGGAGTAACCTCAAAGCTTTGTAGCTTGAGCTAGTGGTTCTGAAATAGGATAATGTGCACATAATACAAATCGTGTTTCTTTGTGTCAGTGAACCCATATCAATGAAGCCTTGAGACTTTAGACGTATTATGCAACAATTAAAACCAAAGAAAATTGAATAATTATTTTAACATTAAAACAATTTCAATTACTAGGTAGTAGAGAATGGCACGTTTCGCCATTGCGATAGTCGTCGAAACTAATTCTAAAGGAAAAGGAAGTTGATTCCGCACACAATGGAAAGTGCTTCCTCCGAAAGACCTGGGGCACTTATTCATTTTACAAATTTTAAAAAGACATTTTAACAATTAGAATCTTAGTCGTGTAATAGACCAAAAGAGAAAGCCTGCATCTTAAAATGGATTTTGAAGCGTTTATGATCCACCGGAATAAACGTGTTGATTCGTTGGAGTCTTGGAAGATTTTGATAATTGTTGGTCGAAGTCCAAATAAATTTTAACAATATCACGGATTTTAACCAGTGAAATCATTAATGATTTATACGAGTAAGCACATCTAAATACATAAAATATTTTCCAAATAAACCAATAATAAAATAACAATGATGTTCCCCTTATTCGGCATTTTTATTAGTGCGGACAATTTTCTTTTGTAGTAAATAAAATTCTGTGTACTGCATAAGCGCCTCCGCCCACTGAGGCAACTGAAAACCAACTAAAACCGGCTGTTTTCTCTGTCTTGATTGGTCAAAAAGCTTGTTTAACCATAGACGAAGAACAATCAGCTGACAGCTGGCAACTAGCAACGGCAGCCCAGGGCAATCAGCAGTGACAGTCGCAAGTCACCGCTTGCGTTACCATTGAGAACGGGGTTTTGTGTGATTGTGAAGTGTGCGGGCCATCACATTGTCATACAAAGACAGTGTTGGCAGTTGAGAGTTTTCAGTTGCCTCAGTGGGCGGAGGCGCTAACTAACACAGGACAGGAACATTTTTTATGGTTTGAATATTATTAAATTCTTATTCTTAATACAAAACTCAATATTTCTTGTAAACTGTTCTCTTGGCTATTCATGAATTGGAACTAATTTATAAAAATATTTGGTTATTAGCAATATTTAATTTAGATAATTTTGATTAAGGCTGGGTTATACCCTCTGAAAAAGAAGAAGAAGGAGAGATACGATAAAACGAATGGTAGAGGGAGCGCGCTGATATTAAAAACGATAACATTCAAGCGAAAATTGGAAAAATGTTTAATTAAACACGACTCGTTTAAAATATAGCAAAAATCTCTCGACAATACCTTAAGAAGCCTGTAAAGAAACACTGTGAATTCTTTCAAATCTATTATGAATTAAATAACAAAACTGTACGTGTCTTTTTTTCGGAGAATACTTTGGGTTTTTTTTCTATCGAGGGAATTAAGGGGAATTATCGACAATCCTACAGATATTATTTTCAAAAATAACATCTTTTTTTTGAACTTAGAAACGTTATTTAAAATATGTTGAACAATTAATCAAATTTCGAAGTTAATTGAAAATTAACTTCTTAATTCAATGAATTGTCAATCTTAAGAAAGAAAATATTCAAAATATTCTTCAAAAAAACCCCCATGACATCAAACATTCATCAGTAGTGTTTCCTTTGCTTCTACCCTTCACAATTTGCATACCTATTTGGATCAAAATTTACTGAAACTTTTAAAGGTTATATAATTATAAACTAACGCAAGTTCAATGATCCTCGTGCAAGTTATTATTATGTAGTCCAATGTAAATTATTTCAGTTTCCCATGATCTGTCTGCGCTGCGTGTTTTTGATTGTTACTGTTCAGAGCCATTTATTTCATTATGAGTATGGTAGGGAATAAGACTATTCTTGGCTGGTTCTCATGGCCTTGAACTCAGAAGTAACCAGGTATGTTTTAGATGTAATCTTGTGGATTCAATTTGGTTAAAAATTAATAATAATTTCGTTCTCAATCATTTGGGAGGTCTTTTTTCGACTTGGGACCCGGATATGAACCATTTATTGGATAACCAACACCCCTGGCATAGGTCGCCCAAGTGTTTCGTTTTGTTTGGTGACTTAGCTGGGCTTCCCGGTTTCATGGGGTGAGTTTTATCTAGGCCATTAGCCCACCGTGTTTTTACTTCGTAGCGGGTCGGATTGGGAGAGACGGTCGAAGGAGATGTGTTGACCTCTCCAGCCGGACTCTCTAGTCCCATCGCCTTGCACTGCAGTGGGAGGAATGGATTCATACGTTCGTCACTTCTGAACACATTGACCTCCAGATTCCTATCCACCCCTCATACTTTTTTTTCCTTCTCAGAACAATTATTTTCCCTAAAAAGAGCCTCCACATAGTATCCATAAAGATGACATAGACTGAGGTTTTTTTGACTCAGGACCTCCTGTACGGAAATAATGTAAAATAAATATTTAGCAATTTACCAGGAAGAAGGAAATTATAATCAAAATTATATCTTTGAAATAAAATCCCGACGAGAATTCAATCAACGATAAGTTTTATAGTTTTTAATGATTGGCCACTAGGCCAGGATTTCTACAACTTCGTAATGACTAATTACCTATCACAGATCAAAACCAAATGACCCGCGTGATTGGCCATCAATATACCTTATTTTTTTCCAGTTTTCCATTTATTTCTACTACAATATTTAAAGTTACAGGCACACATTTTTTATTAGAACTACTTTTTTTGATGGTTATTCCCATCAATGTAATATATCATAGAATAATATAAAGGAAAATATGGAAAAGAACAAGACACATAAAAATAAAAGATAACGGTCGCAATTTATTATAGGTACTAAGTCATGTGGGTTAATATTAAAATTCTGTACGGTAATATTTTAATACCATAATTGAACATTAACACCCATAATTGTATACATTTTTGTAAATATTTTAATTTGACATTAAAATTGAACAAATATTTAAA
Source organism: Limnephilus auricula (assembly GCA_951813805.1). NCBI lineage: Eukaryota > Metazoa > Arthropoda > Insecta > Trichoptera > Limnephilidae > Limnephilus > Limnephilus auricula. The sequence goes on from OX638410.1 coordinate 600,219, forward strand.
TTTGACATTAAATTCAGGGCTTTAAAATCAAGTATGTAGGAGTTCTGATGGGGACTCTTTAAAATTGCCTTTTGTACTACGAGAACTGGTTTTATAGTAGACTCACATGAGCTTCCCCATCCGATTAGAATGTAATAAATGTTTGGAAGAAAACATCATCTGAAAGGTTTTTAATTTGTGATGGCATTATTTATTTTATTAAAAAGACAAATTACTTAGTTAAAATCACTTAATTTATTAATATACAATCTGCATTTTTTATTTGTTTTTTTTATTTTTTTATTTAGTTTTACTGTTGGCAATAAATATATAACATGTTTTTTATGTAAATTTATACCTCCCTAATTGAGAAATACTCGAGTTTAGGAAGGGAGTTTTTAAAATAATTTCGATAATTCTGATCGATTAGACATTCTAAATTGATTAACATACATGCACTGAAAAACAAATATCCTTTTTTTAAATATATAATACATATTGCCTCACCTTTAAGAGAGTGTATTCCGTTTGAAAAGTGAGAAAATAAATATGTGATAGCATCTATAAGAAATTATTTGATTCTATTAGCAAATTTATTTAGGACATTATTGTTTGATTTATTTTTAAATTAATTGTACTCAGGCTCTAGTCTTAGCTCTGTCTCTAGTTGATTAAACTGCACCACTCCGTTGTGCGTGTAGTAGTGTTGTGCAAAACTGGTATGCATAAGCGACCCACTGTGTTTTGTCTATTGCTCTCAACACGTACTATGGCGTGGTGTGACTTCTCGGAATGATCTTTGTGTATATGAAGCAGCGTATTTTTTAAATATGTATTTTTTAGAGGTGGGACTTGAAAGTCTTGAAAAAGTTGAGAGATTGAATAATCTGCTAATTTTTTAATTATAATTTTGATTAATAGTCTTTGAGTAATTTCCAGTGGTAAATATGAGGTGTTGTATGCTCCCCCCATGCAATGATACCATATTGCATTATTGAATGGGCAAATCAATAAATACAAAAAGTAAGATAGTTAGATCAATCTAGTATCGCTGTTGTCACAAAATCGCTAGAAACAGATACTTCCCATAACCGATTGAAAAAATAACAGAATTTTACAGGTGATCGTAGATATTAGTTACAGGTTAACAAACAGTTATTCCAGCAGGTGGCGTTATTCGAGCAGGAAAAACTCACGGCAGATAAATTATTGTCTATTGCTTGTGCAAAGAATTGGTCCGTAATAATTTTGCGTTTGGTTGAAATCCGTTCCAGTACAAGAAATAATGGTTGAAAGGCAAAGACGTTTCGCTGTGTGCTTGCAATGGTTTTCAACTTTCAAGTGACTAGTAGGTATAATACGGGAACCTTTCATAGATTCAAATAACACGGCAAATGGAGTTAGAGTCCCTTTGGGCCTCCACCCTATTTTGTCGGAAAGTCAGAATATTTCCTCTTTGATTAAAGGTATTTTTGAAGTCGATTTTAGGTATAAATTGGTTAATAACGCACACAAAAATATTATGTTGTAATAATTATCATTCAGTGGGGCAAAACTCTCGGGTCACTGTTCCAAACTATGAACTTACGCTGTTCTCAACTACTGCGTTTTATTTCAATCTTTTATTTGTAGCTCTTAAAATTTTAAACAATTTTTTTAAAAATAAATAATATAAAAATTGCGAAAAATAAAAGGCGTCCATGGAATAATAGATTTAATTTAGAGGGCACATTAAATAAGTAACCTGCCGTAGTTCCACTAGGTATTTGAATAAGTGGAATAGTTGATGAATAATGTATAATGAAGCGTGTTGAGAGGGTGGAACAGGAGTACCGATAGGAGCTAAGGGAAGTGACCCGAGTTGACCCCAGACAGTGTGAAATTGAATATTATATTTAGGTACTATAAATCAGTGGTTAGCAATTTGGAAATACGCGTTTTTTCATAAAAAGAGTATTTTAAATATATATATTTGGAGGTTCAAGGATTTGCCAACGTGTTGGCGAATAACGACCTCCGTGGTCGATAGGTGAGACTCTCGACTCGCAATCGGAAGGTCGCGGGTTGCGGCATTTTCCAGAGTGGAAGATATTATCATTAAAGCTCTGGTGTAGGACCACCATTCAGAATTGAAATGTGGCTTGAAATGGCTTTTGACATGTTGGTGACCAGTTCTGAATAGCCAGGTATATAAATAATATCCAATAATTACTCTTCCCAATCTCCTTCCCCTTCTCACTACCTTCAGCCTCATAACAAACCCCAATAGGGGATACCATAGTTTTACTGGCATCCCAACTGCTTCCGTCTGGAGCCAGTGAGACTATGCCATCCCCAATTTGGGTATGTTGTGAGGCTAAAGGTAGTAAGGTCGAAGCACCATTTTGGTAATAAAATGTTATACATTTAATTGTTTTAAATTTGGTGTGTAATTATTTTGCCTTTACGCTAACGATATCTTGAATCTTGACCGTATGCTGAAAAAAAAACAGTCCCACGCCTTCTCGTAGCGTTTCCAAGTAGGCTTTTAACAATCATAAAGGGAGACCAGCAAATTTACTCAGGAAAACACCCTACGTTGCTTTTTCCTAGGGTGTTTATTGCGTAATATGTGAAATGTTCGCTAGATTAGGTCAGTAGAGATTCTCGGAGAGATAACAGACGATGTATAATAAAATAGGTTAAGAAGGGGTGATTTTATCTAGGGTTTCTGTTAAATACGTTTACATAGCTGTATATAGTGTATCTATATGCTGTATGCTGATAACAAAGAAGAAGAACGTCATCATAGACAAATATAAATGTAATCTCTAGATACGACATTAGTTATTTTTAAGTACTGGAACAAGTATTCTCCAGTACTACAGGAAGCTTATTAAAAGACTTAGGTTCTTTGAATTAAACAAACATCTCAAAATGCAATTAATTAACATTTACACATAATAAAAAAACAAGTGTGCTTTAGACCACACGACTGAAGTAAAACTTGTGCGCGCGCACTGCTCTCTCTTGCTCATTATATTATTGTGATACAGACAGTAGGCCTGCACTGTGTCTGAGATATACGAAACGTAACTGGCTATGAGAGAGAGAGAGAAAGAAAATGTGTGGCCGCGCCTCTCTCTCTCTTGCCCCTACAGTAATATACGAAATGTAACTCTCTCTCTTTCTATCTTCACTGACGTATATCTTCCTCTCAACTTCCGTTCGCCTCGCCCGATCACACTTTTTTTAACGCTCTCGTCACGTAATAAGTTTTACTTCAAAAATAAAATTTCCTTTGTATACACATTGAACGGCACACATATCAATGAAGTAAAATATATCAAGGACCTTGGGATAACACTGGATGTTAAATTAAACTTTATCTAACACACTGATGAAATCATTAACAAAGCCAATAAAATGCTGGGATTTATAATTCGTATAGCAAAACCCTTCTGCAACATTTTTTTTTAAAGAAAGACAAACATTCGCGGGTTACGAATAACCCAACAACATTTTAAAATCTCTTACTATCACCACACTAAGCGGAAGATGTTGCTTGTGTTGTGATGGAGGACTTAGCCAACCGAGAAATCAAAATCCGAGGGACCCAAACGCGATGCCCACTCTACCACTGGCCGGTCAATATATAAACCAGTCATAAACACTCTATATACCCTTTACACCTCATATATTCGCCCACACTTGGAACACTGTACACCGATCTGGACTATTTTATAACAAGCCCATATTGAAAGAATAGAAAGAATAAAAAAAAATTTAAACACATTAATTATAAACTAAACTTACACGAAATGAAACAAATAACTTAGTTTTAAACCACTTTATAATCATATAAAGTGGTTTTGTATATTCATATAAAGTGGTTTAAAACTAAGTTATTTGTTTCATTTGGTATAATGTCAAGCCACAAAGTGTTTGCTTTCTTCGATAATAAACTTACACTTCTCAAATTATACCGAATCTATTAAATTTCACAATTCCAACTCCCTCCAAACACGACGTCTAATTTTTTATCAAATCCTATTGTTTAAAATCCTAAATAATGGCCTGAACTCACTAGAACTTACCAATTTAATAAATTTTCATATCAATCCGATTTATTTTATTTACCCTCGTGTAGAACAAATATTTTTAAAAAATCTCCAATTCCTCGTGTATTTGCATAATATAATATAAAATTTCACAGCATTGACATTTTTAGTAATAATCTAAAGAAATATCGATATAAAGTAACGCGTACCATCGATTATTAGTATGAGAGTATGGAATGTATCGGGAGCATCTCCAATCCTTTTCCTCTCCCCTTCCTATGACCCAAAATTAATTTTAATATATTAAAACTTCATTGAATATAATAAACTTTCGTTTTCCCTTTTTAACAAATCACTTAAAAGATACACTATTCGGTGTAAATGCAAAGATTAGATTAGACCACCCTTTTCACCGCAATTGCTTCAATCATAATATTAAAAATATTTCAAATAAAAGTGGTCTGCCCCTGATTCCCTGCGGAACACCCCTGTGAAATGAAAGTTGTACCAAGAGTCAAGAAGTTAATGTATTCTTGGCGGGGCACTGAACCTGTTTGGCCATCGGCCAATGGTCACTTCCTCCCCCTTGACTCACTGCACTTCCCACCGCTGCGACTTGTATTATATATTTATGTTCTAACACCGTGCACTGACTTACATTCTAAACGAGAGGGTTGAAAATCTAATAAAATATTGATTCTAAAGTTGAACCCAAATTCAAACGCCTTTAACTTTTTTATTGACTCAATGAAAACCTTTTACTTATGTACTTATTTTTTTAGATTTACTTTTCAGTTAATGAACCCGTCAACACACACGCAACTATCGATATGATATTATTATGATGCGTGTAACATAATCGTATAATACTACGTGTGCAGGAAATATAGTTTTTATTGATGAAAAATTCTGTATACTTCCGAGAACCGAATAGACACTGAATTTTTATAAGAATATATAAGTATGAATATGTACGTAGCTTCGTCCAAGTTTAAACAATCATTTATAATGTAAACATGTTTTCCTTTAACAATGAATCAGAGCTTTAACTCCCCAGGCCAAGGACATATTCTATCTTATGTTCAGAGAATTTCCACTTTGCAATAAAACCCAAATAAATGGAATATTTCAGAACGTATCCAAAAATTAAAAACTGTTTTTGAAAGTTTTGAAATTCGATTCAAAATTTTATTATTAGAAATAAACATATACTTTTCTAAATATAAAAACTTTGAATGCAATTTGATATAAAAGATAATTAATAAAATAATTCACAATGTTAATTTTTTTTTCTCAAATTGCCGTCGAAAACTTCGGTTTCATAGAGGTGTACATTAAAATTTGTCTGTGGTTAACTTTTGATTTGAATATAAAGAGTGGTGTTTTCTCTTTCTAACACAGTTTATATCATACTAGCTGACCCGGCAAACTTCGTACCGCCTCAGAATCAATAAATGTTTAATTTATTTGCTGAAATAAATCAAGTTTTTATTATTTAAAATAAATACTCCAAGTTCTCCCTTCTGGAGCCAGTGAGACTATGGCATCCCCAATTGGAGTATGTTGTGAGGCTGAAGGTAAGTGGGGAAGGGTAGGAGATGGGGAAGAGGAAGGTGGGAAAGTACCTGGCTATTCAGATCTAGTCACTAAACACGGCTAAAGCCATTATTAAGCAACATTTCAATTCGGAATGGTGGTCTTACACCAGGGCGATACTGAGAGTATCTTCCATTCTGGAACTTGCCGCAAATATAACATATATTATTTTTATTAATTAATTGTGAAATAACACAAATTAATCAAATAAAATTTATTTGCGCACCCCGGGTTCGAACCCGCGACCTTCCGAATGGGAGTCAAGTGTCTTACCACTCGGCCACGGACGGTCGTCAAATAAATGGTGTAACTAACCCGACTTTGTTTTATATATTAAGATTTTTCACCATTCCAATTAAGGAGGCACAACGATTTCCATGAGACCTATGTGAGCTGATCCAAAAATCGAACAAATTAGCGTGAATAAAAATGTTACTCGTTCAAATACTATTTAAAATATACATAGATCCAAAGACTGGAAGAAATTATCTACCCGAAATGAGATAAAAAATTTTCTGCTACAAAATGTTCACGCCTTACTACGAAATGAATCTGGCTAAGGGGAGGATGCGGTACATCGAACAATTGGGCTTCAGAAATGATTAGTAAACACCTATCAACCTACTGACACACCAATTTATTTCATTTTCCGTTATACCCATATAGTGCCTACCTCCAAACCCACATCGAAATTGAAACTTGCTAAAATTAAAACGCACCGAGGCCATGATTTAGCGAAGTTAGCAATACATGTTGTTACTCCGGTCATGGAGGCTGAAGACGATGGACAGGAGATCAGAAGTGAGATAACTAGGTACTGGTAGTCAGCAGATTAACTGGCCAAACAACATTTGCCATAGCCGAAACCATGGAGCGTATCGAGGCTAGATCAGATCTTATGGCTTATAGCTATGGGATTAGTGACTAAAAATGTATTTCCGTGTCACACATTTTATTTTAAATCAGTACAAAATATGGTACGATGTCTGTGTTTAAATTATTTTTATGTTTTTATTTTACGATGTTTAAATTCATGGTAATAATAAAAACACCAAAAAAAAAATTGTCAAAATATGCAATAGTAATTATTTTTTTGTAAATTAGCTCTACATCTCGAAGATATATGTGATATGTTTTCTTGTGTGGAGGGTCTTTTTAGTGAAAGAAAAGAGAGGAAGTTCTGGGAAGGGAAAAGGTATGAGGGATGGGTAGGAATCTGAGGGGTCAATGTGTCCAAGACAGGAATGGAGAATCCATTCGAGGGAATCCGGCTGGAGAGTTTAAAAAAGTCTCCCTCAACCAGTCTCTCCCGATCCGGCCCCCCACGCGGTAGGTGGGCAAAACTCACCCCATGAACCCGGGCACCTCTGCTAAGTCACCAAACGTAGCGAACCACTTGGGATGTCCTATGGCAGAGGTGTTGGTTATTAAACAAATGATCTGCATCTGACATGTATCTTTCCATGACTTTTTGCATAAGAGTCCATATCTGCCTTCAAACATCGGTACGTACCTTATTGTAATTCTACGTGTTCGGTGACTTATATATTCTCAACACTAAAAAAAAAACAGAATAAGGGTCGGTGTAAGCTGCGAGTCCGAATGTGTCGCGCGTGCAGACAACGCAGGAAATGTATGGGCTTATACGAAGCATGTCGTACAAGTCCATACATTTCCTGCGTCGCGGCGTCGTCAGCACGCACGACACATTCTGACTCCCAGCTTACGCCGACCCTTAACAGTGCAAAGGCAAAGCAATGGTAATCAGCAACATTTCTTTGAAATTCTAATATTAGCTTCTTTAGATTGACTGAGTATAATAGTACGGATCAAAGCATAGGAAAATAGTTTATCATGAACATTTTACCGACTTTAATATAAAATCATAAAGGGTGCTAATGCATAAAATCTCTCTTATTATTGCTATAAGAACAAAACATGCATAATTACATATCCGTGACTCAATGAATCCGTGTCATATTTATATATTTTGTTGTAATTTATGTGTTTTGATGTAAGGTGGCGGTAATGGTTAAAATGAAGAAAAAAAAATTAAAGATCTCCAGAAAATCTGAAATTTATCAATAAGGAAAATACCGAATACCGCACGAGTACCTACCAGATGAATCAATTTCCCCGTTCTTTTGCAAATCATATTTCCTACTGCTAGCCACACAAATATAGTGTATACCGTAATGTTTTCGATAATAATGTGGGTTATGTTCACCCTCCGAGACCAGTATTTCACCAGTCCGGTTATAACACACTCGAGTCGCTGGTTCCGTCAAGTACCGCGAGTTCTTGCTCACACAGACATGTGGGGAAATTGATTCACTTAGTTTCGGATAATGACTAGAAGAGGGAAACGAGAATCGAATAGAGTCACTACCTATTCACATAGTGAGAAGTAATATTCGAAGTTTAGATACTTATTATGCAGAAATTTACATACGAGTATCTTTAACCGTTCTTTGTAAAGGTTTTGAACTGCGCAAGATCTCCATTTGGAAACTTTTAAAAGTAAGGTAACGACGTGAGGAAAGAAGAAGTCATCTCTTGAGTGATTAAAGATAATTTTGTTATGACATCATTACAAAGTTAACCACTAAACAGCGCTATAATATAAAAATGACCAGTTACTTATTAACTTATTACTCTTTACCCTTGCAACGGTATGAATATTTTTATTGTAAAATAACGAGAAAATATGTATGTCGCATCGTATTTAACGAATTATTAACATGCATACAAAATAAAGCGGGCATTTCAGACGAAGTAAGCATCACACAAATAACACGCTCCACTAGTTTACAGGACAATTACAGAAAGTGTAAAACCCATGTCACAAGGAAATGTGAAGGAAAAAACAACTAAAACAAAACAAGACGACATCAAGATAGTACAGATTTGGACCAACTTCCAACGTTTTAGACTTTTGACCACGATGTCGTCACGAGAATCCTTAAGGATTTGACATTGCTGAAATCCGAGATGACTGAGAAAACTGCGATGTCAGAAACAAAGCTTGGAGGAATAATATCAACTGCGGTTTGGTAAAACCCTTCACAAATCAAAACTTTAGAGGAGACGACGAAAACACTTACAAATTCGTAAAGCTAATTAAAAATCTCTTGTAAAGCTAATTAAAATATTACAATTCTATTTACAATACTCAAAGAACTGAGCGTTGAGTAACTTCACCTAAAATGTTATAGAAATAACTTAAAAACATTACGAGTAAATATAGTTTTTAATATTAAAAATGCCTAAAACAGCAAAATTATTTTACCATGTTTGTACTTTGATGACTATTCTACGTAAAACCTCTGAAAAGTATCATTCCGAAAAAATATGGCTTGACGGGTTTTACCGATACAGTCGATACATGTACACTTGTACAGGGAAGTACTCGACTTACTTTATTTAATCCGTGATTCCTAACATCATTTGGAGTAAGAGTGTAAAAAATGTAATTTTGGTCTCCGGTGACAGTTTAGTAGTTTTTATTGTTCAACGTAAAACATAAAAAATCAGTAGGTACTGGACGGTTATGACACACTCGGTGTGAGGGGATGGGCGGTTTCTCGGCTGGGTGACCAGTGACAACATGTGAAAGAGATTATTTTTTTGGTTATGGCTTCATAAAAGTCACCGGAGACCAAAATTTCATTTATATTTTTTACTCCAAATAATGTCAGGAATCACTGGTTAAAGTAAGTCAAGTACGTCCCTTAACACCTTAAATATATTTCCTCCAGAGTCTGATAAGTCTCAGAGAAGCTGTCAGTCAAATAAAAGCAAATACAAACCCGATTGTCAATAGTACCTTAACCTACAATACAGTACAGTCTATTAATACATCAATTCAAATTTGCAAAGATTGAAGAAATATTAATACACCGTTTAAATGCCAATTCAATATTAGATGGTATTTTAATATAGATGCAAATATTAAAACAAAAGCTATGGAAACAAATGGTCCTAAACCTGATAAAACCTGCGGAAGGTGGGGAAGGTAAAAAGAGAACGCGGAAGGGGGGAGGCAGAGGATTTAAAAAACCCAAACACTTTCTTTGAGTGGCCTGAAATTAACTTTAGTATAAAACCAGTCAATGGCTATGATGTTTCTTGTAAATGATCTAATTAATGATAACATATATGAATATGTATCTATAATAAAACTGAATTTTGATAAGTTCTCAAGAGTTGAAATGATTCATATGAAAAAATATTCGCCAGAAATTTTATTTGTAAAATGAACAAATTTCATTGCACTATAATGGGATTTTTAACGCACTTACCAAAAATAACTGCCTCACATCAGACAGATTTATTCGTTATCTTTAACCTGTTGAAAGCCAGCATAGAAAAAATATATTTTTTCAATATGACGTAACTTATTTGACAGTTCTCACCTTTCTTACGAATTCAATTTTTATGACATTTCTTTTCGGTGATCACCGGTGATCAATCGGCCAACTAGAAGTTAATCCACAATAACAATTAACTCGATTAATGCTTTATTTATTGAAAATAATCCATTTGCAAATATAGTCATCGCGAACATTCTATTGCATTGTAGGAAACCAACAAAGCACTATTTTGAACATATGTATTCACTTTAGTTTTAAATCTTGCAACATTTAAAATCATGAGGAACAAATTTAGATATCTACAAAGAAAAATACAAAATAAAAACATCACTGTCCATCAAAAAAAAAATCTCTATTTTTTTCAGGCATATTTATTGACATCAAATTAGCTTTGACACCTAATTTACAAATATTTTGATACAAAAGAATACATAACGCAATTCAGACTGTTCCCATGAACTTTCCAAACATGTAACTGTTATCCAATCAAAGCCATAGTTTTCCCTGACCTACCAAAAACATTTCATTTACAAACACCTTTCTCGTCGTATTTCTCTTACTGCGGATGCCGGAGGTGTAAACAACGAAAGAAAGGCTGCAGCACTGATTGCTCGGTCCATTGTTGTTCCGTTGGAGAAGATGGTGTAACGGATGCTATACAGAAGAGAGATATATTACCAGTGTATCTTTTCTCTCAAATTTGCTATCAAACAAAATACATTGCATTGAAATTTAGGATTTAATCTACTTTCACTCTATTTAACCAAGATTTGCATAAACCTGCGTACTTTATAAAAATCAGAACTTTCAAATCTGGTTTATTAAACCTTGAAATATTTTTGGTATGAATTCAAATTTATGTAATTAATTGTAGTATTGTATCCAGTCAAAATAAGCCAAAGTTAAACTTTTTTTACTTTAAATAGTGTTGTTTCATAATCTGCGTGACATCCTCATTCAATCAGATTCATGGTTAATGTACTTCTTAAGTAATTTCCTCATTCCTCCTCCAATTTCCATGGTGGACAAGGTTCTGCGCTGCGTGGAGAGCTACGGACACCGAGGTATCGGACGCCAGTGATACTTGGTCTCTCCAGCGCATTGATGACCTTCCTTTGCTTCTTCTGCCTTCCAAACTAAAACCGGCTGATTGCTATGGCTTCCAACCAAACTTCCATCAAACTTCTATAACGGCCTACTCAAATTTACGATTTCTGTAATTATTTCAGCTTGTTTAGACGAAGAACAATCGTCTGTCGTCGCAGATGACTGTCACTGTAGTCATCTGTCGCTGTCAAATTGAAAAAACAAGAAAAATCTAGAAAACTGACAACAAAGCTGGCGCAACAATGACAACCGAGCAAACCAGCAACGGCCGGCCCCGGCAACTAGCAGGACGAGACGCGAGTCACTGCTTGCGTTGCCATTGCAAACGGGTTTTTGAGAAATTGTGTAGTGTGCCACATCACATTGACATACACAGGATAGCGAGTTTAGATGTAAACTATTTTTTTTTCAGTTGCCTCGTCAGCGGAGGCACTTAGTTTCTCCAAGTTGAAGTCCTTGGTTTGACGAGCAACGTGTCCAAAGTATCTTAAAATACATTGTAGGTAGATAGTTGGAAGCTTGGAGCCTATTAGAACTTTCTTTGTTTCTTCAGCCTTCCACTTCGCCAGTGATTATGTGTTTCTGCAATTTGGAATCCTCAGTTTGGCGAGCAACGTGTCCAAAAAATCTTAAAATAGTTTTAGGCAGATAGTTGAAACCCTATTGTGGATGCCCAGTTTTTCCAGAACGGTCACATTTGGTCAAGATTGATTCACATATACATCTTTAATATAATTATTTCTATGGTCCTCCCAATAAAATATATTACAAGTTCGATGATAAGGTCTCACCAAGTTTTCAAGAAGATTTGAAGACGGATTGTCAAGTCACTTAAGCAAATTTCATTAAAAACAATAATCAGATTTCCTATCTAAGATATGTATTTATTAAATTAATTTTGTACATTGTATAGATATTGTGTTATTTCATCCACCATGCTAGGGATGTCCCTGTGTTATAGAGTGTGAAGTTTACAGATAATATAATTTATGGTGATGAAGTATACTGGTAATATAATAATTGATGATATTGAAGTTTACAGTTAACGCAGCAATGAATTTATGATAATTAAGTTTACATATAATACGATAATAGATGATAATGAAGTTTACAGAAAATATAGCTATGTATTTATGATAATTAAGTGTACATATAATATAATAATTGATGATAATAATAACTATTGTCTTGGTTGTTACATCATATAGTGTCCTTGAATTGCATATAATTTCATTGGGCTTTAATAGATGGCGGTAAGCTTAAAGTTTACGCCAGTTACCAACAGATGTCGGGGAGTTTATAGGAGTAGCATCCGGCGAATATTGCCGACCAAAGAGAGCTCTGCTATAGGCAGATTCATTTCCTAGAGAGTAGAAGCCGGTCGCAAAACCCAGAAGCTGAATTATTGTAAACACGTATTGTAAATAAAACAGTATGGTTCAAAGGACCTTATAATATTTATCGAAAAAGCCCAACAGAAATTCTGCCTGTAGATTTTTTTTTAATAGAGATACCTCACAAGAGTCCCAACTGCTCCCTTCTGGAGCCAGTGAGACTATGGCATCCCCAATTGGAGTTGTGAGGCTGAAGGTAAGTGGGGAAGGGAAGGAGATGGGGAAGAGGAAGGTGGGAAAGTACCTGGCTATTCAGATCTAGTCACTAAACACGGCTAAAGCCATTATTAAGCAACGTTTCAATTCTGAATGGTGGTCTTACACCAGGGTGATACTGAGAGTATCTTCCACTCTGGAACGTGCCGCAAATATAACATATTAATTAATTGTGAAATAACACAAATTAATCAAATAAAATTTATTTGCGCACGCCGGGTTCGAACCCGCGACCTTCCCAATGCGAGTCAAGTGTCTTACCACTCGACCACGGACGGTCGACAAATTAATAAATTAACTAAAAATTAGGCAAACATTACCCATGAATCACGAGTGACTAATAAAATAATATATTGTACACACACCTTCTTGTGGCATGCAAAATTGGCAGAACTTACGAAACGACGAGATTTCGTTGTAAAATAGCACCCATCCATGCATGGGTGATGCTGATGTTGGTTTAATAGCGTGTGGGTTATGTTCAAATCACTTCGCAGTAACGCAATGTTGGCAAGAATAATGCATCCAACTGTTCATTAGTGGGTTTGATGCAAAGACCTTAGCGACATCAATCAAGGTCATTTGTTATATCTTCATAGAAGCTTTTTGGCAGGAAGAAGTCTGGGTTTTTTCCTGCTGTTAGTTTCAGAATCCATAACTACAAATTTTTTTTTTTTAAATATCTTTATATATATTAAAATTACTGATAACGAAAAAAATGAAAACACACACATATTGTATTAGGCAAATATATTATAAAAGTTATTATCACCTCAGTTTTTGTCGTTTCATAAAAAAATAATGAATAAAAAAAATCTTTAAATTTTATACATTTTTCTCAAATTGCTATCGGAAACTTTGATTTCATAGAGATGCACATTAAAATTTTCTATGTTAATATTATAGATTTGAATATAAAGCATGTTTTCTCTTTCTAAGACCGTTAAGATCATATTTCTCACCATGACTGTAAGGGAGAAACAACGATTTATATATGATACTATGTGAGGTAGGACAAAAAAATGGTCTCCTGTGATTAAACGGGTTAATTGTCTCGTAACACTGTCTTAACACAAAAGATACATATTCACCCTTCTGAGGGTGTCAAGAAAACGCAACGTTTTTTTAAAACAGCATTTTTTTCAGATATTAAGTATAAAAAAATACTTTAAATTATGCCATCGTCATGGCAACATAATCTTAAGAACAAAAGAAACTGCATTTCAAATTTGGAATAGAACACAAACAAACTAATCGGCCAACTACAAACTACGTGGCATCATTCCATTACATTGTTATATTTTGTATGCAGCGGCATTGTTTTGGTAATGGCTGTGTCAAATCAATTATTCTTTACGTAATCCTGTAAAACGTTTTTGTTTATTACTGCACACATTTTCATTTATGTAGTCGGTGTTTGTTGCACCCGGCACTAGGTCTGCAAAACTGCAAACTTCCTCTACGATCCATGGCAGGGTGGAATTTGGCTTTGAAATATTAACAACTTTTTTTGAAATTCCAACATTTTTTTTCCCATACAAAAAGACGTGACTATAAATAATCCTTATTGTAAGGTACAAACTTACCCGATAAATTTGCTATGAGTCAGCCGGACGCGTTGTGACGACGTTGGTTTTTATTGGCGCGTATTGTAACAGCGGAGAATACCTTATAGTGTTGGCCGCACACAACGTACTAATTTTATCTTTTTGCCAAAAACTACCCCTAAAAGTTAGATTTTCTAAAAAAGTTATTTATCTTTTTTACTTACACTGTTGTGTAGAATCACCTCCCGAAGTTAATGCACTTAACCTCCGGACATCCTGTAAAATCCAAATAAATTGAATTATTCTGAATGTATCCGAAAACTAAAAACTGTTTTTGAAAGGTGATAAAATTCGCTTTCAAAATTTATATTTGGAAATAAACATGTAATTTATGAAATGTCTACATTTTGCACGCAAACATAAAAAGTTTTAATAATGGCTCACCTTTCGTTTTTTTCTAATTGAAGTTAGACTGATAACGAAAAAAAATTATATGTAAAAACAATTAATACAAAATTCCAAAAGTTTCGTAATTTTTTTTTTCACATTGATATTGCGATCCGAAACTTTGATTTTGTACAATGTACATTTTACTTCATTTTTGTTTAACTTTTATATTAATACAAAGCGTGGTATTTTCTCTTTCTAAAACCGTTTATATCATATTTCCTATTAGGGAGACACTTCGATTTTTATGAGTTGTTCCGAAATGCGCACAAATAAGCCTGAGGGGATAAACATTTCAAAAAATTCTTCCGGGAAAACTTTGAAATTGGGTAAAAATTACGCTTATATTTTTTATAAAGTAATTAACAATTTTATTTTAATTCTACGCAAGCGAAACTTTAGGATATCCATTAATTTATCCAAAACATATTTTTTAGTATTCGTAATGTAAATTTATTCGTGGTAAAGATATTCTAAATAGTAATTTCACGTTAAAATCAATGAAGCAAAGTT
The DNA here is from genome assembly GCA_951813805.1 of Limnephilus auricula. NCBI lineage: Eukaryota > Metazoa > Arthropoda > Insecta > Trichoptera > Limnephilidae > Limnephilus > Limnephilus auricula. The sequence continues at coordinate 615,431 of OX638410.1, forward strand.
TAAACAGTAAACAGTTTTTTGCGGCTCGTTTAAAACCATTCTATTTTAAATGCGTCTATTTGTTTTTACTATTATACCGATTAACAATGTTTGTCGAAGCAATGTTATCTTTAAAGACGCATATAAATTGTAATTTTGTACTGTATTTTAAAGGAATAAAATAATTGAACTGAATTACTTTATTTATTTATTTATTAAAAGAATTTTATACATAGTGTAGATATTGTGTTATTTCGCCCGCCATGCTAGGGATGTCCCTGTGTTATGGCGGGTGAAGTATGCAGATTATATAATTTAAGGTAATGAAGTACGTTTACTGATAATATAATAATTAATGATAATGAGGTTTACAGTTAATGCAGCAATGAATTTATGATAATGAAATTTACATATAATATAGTAATTGATGATAATGATTATTGTTACAATCTATTTTTAAATGAATTTTCTAAGTAATATTTTTATTTCTTTTCAGCCATTGGTGATAGCCGATGTTACCTGGAGAGCGGTGGATCGGTGGAGAGCTTCTTCGTCAGTGAAGACGCTGCAGTTGGATCTGTTATTGGTAAGTTAAATTATTACAGAATCATCCCCCTGGCAGAACTAAATTTGCTCGTATGCCAATAATGACTTGAGGAAACCGGGCGGCGTTTTATCGGTATAAAATGTAGTCCCCAACTTGCTTTTTTGATTAGTTACTTCTTGTATGAGTTAGGGCCCTCCAAAATTCGATAAAATTGCCTGGTTTGAACGCCATCAACAGACGTTCAGTATACAAACTAGACATGTATTTTTAACCACTCGAGCGCTTTTTGCCACATTATGGCACTATTTCCAAAACCTCGGATTAGTTTCTTGCCAAAAAGTGGCAAATTTTCAAATTTTTTTTAAAATTAAAACGATTTTATAATATATTGAAACGGCTGGACCGATTTTTATGATTTTTTTGTTATATATTTGCTAGGTATAAGAATAGGTCGTAAAGTATATTTCATACGCGTCTTTATGAAATTTGCAAGAGTTTAGTAGCAGGGAAAAATGTCGTGAGGGGGAGTGGAATCCGGGAGGGGCGGACAGGAATTAAAGAGGGGAGGGGTTCGCGGGAGGGGGGACAGCGGGAGAGCGGAGGGGGAAGGTGAAAGTGGAACACGGGAGAGGAAGGACTCGCGGAAGGGGAAGAGGTGACGGAAGGGAAACGAGACGAATGGGAAAGGACAAGCAGGGAGAAACAATTTCTTTATTTAAGTGGCATCAACGCATGCCGGGTATCAGCTAGTATATTATATTTCATTCTACCTCTGCACTATAACATCTAGCATGAAACTCATTTAGGATGACTAACTTGTGGCACATTGTTGTTTAGTAAGCGTTTTGGACACGAGTGGGTGACTATAGAATTTGGCCAGGAATTAGTCATGCAGCGGACTTGAACCAAAGCACGCCACAGGATGTGTCTTATTTGTATGAGATCACACTAAATGCCAGTAACCTAGTATCACTTACAACGCCACAGAATTACGAGTATTTAAAAGAGATGACAAAATCACTTTCGGCGGCATTGTCACATGTAGCGGAAATACAATATTAAATAAAATCCATTTTTATGAAACCAGAAATGTGGTATTTAATGTCGTTTGAAACAGACATAGATACAACCACAAGGTTTCGGCTACATTTTGGCCAATTTGCCAACACCCTCGAGCGTTCGCTGGTCAAAATGTGGCCAATTTGAAGGATTATTTTAGAACATTTTTTTAAATCGTTTTTAAAGTTCCCGCGAGTTGTATACTTCGATTAATCAAAAAGATTACTGTTTTTACTTTTCAAGAAGAGATGTCTCGCATCTCTCCTTAATTATTTGTTATTGAAATTTCGCGAACCGAAATTAAAGAATTTTTTTATTTTACAAATCATTGATCACGTGAATTAAAATGTATATCTGTGTTTATCAAGTAGGCTATAGACAACATATATAAGTCATAATATTTCATATTCTCCAAATAGATACTACAATTTTAAAGAAAATAATTCGCAGAGTTCATGCTTTTATAAATTTAACGATGTTTTATAATTTTTTTTATGAATCCCAAAATGTGGGATAAACGGTTAAATATAGGCGCATTCAATGGCTCACTTCACATTATATATGTCTCCATATTAAAATTCTGAGGTATGATTTTTTTAATGAGGGCGGGAATTTCCAAATTCTGGACGCTGGACGCGTATTTCAATTATTGATGCGAATGCTCGAGTGGATATATCTTTAGAAAAGAGCCGATGTAGCATATTGCCCAGGCTCAAAATGAACTTTGCTAATGTCTAATGTTCCACTCGAGCGATGGGCGTTCGGTTTTCGATTTGTCCATTAGATTTAATTGATATAATTCCTTAAAATATTAGTATCCAAACATATGAACTGTTTACTGCGGTTTAAAGCCAATAAATCCACCTAGATTTCACTATTTAACCCATGCTTTTAGGTTCGTTAAATGTGGTCCAATTTTGGACCGATATCAATCGCAGAAAATAAAAGCGGTCCAACTTTGGACCTAAATCGCTCCAGTGGATACGAGGATTGTAAAGACTTATTTACCAACTACTGTGTATCACTAGGTTCAAGATCGTCATTTTTTAATTTTTTTTTTACAAATGTACAAATAAATCAAGTATTTGAAAATTACTTTAGTAGGTACTTCGTTAAAACAACGTGCAAAAGATAAAATTTGCAAAGGCTAACCCAGAGTTCGGTGTGGAGTTTGGAGTTTCATAAATAAATAAAGAACTTGGCACATATTTTTTTCATTATATGGTGTTGCGAATAAGCTAAACAAGCGGATTTGTTAATTTATTAATATTAACATATTCACCTGACATTTTCTAAGCCAAATGAAATTGCTTGGAAGTGTGTCATTCCCCAATGCTCTTACGCTGTTGGAAGTTCTAATGTTCTTTAATCCCAGTGATTGAGATTACTTGAAATATGGTCAGGAAAACTCCAATAGAGGTTCACAAGTTGCTTTATTCACGAAATCGTAATGTTTACAACGAATATTTAAGTAATTCGACCAGATTTCCATGCTTTAGGTGGCTCTTAATAAGCCCAGAGGTCTATTATATACTATGGACTAATTCCGTAATCGTTCGTGCATTAGACAGGAATGATGATAGACGACCCTTTTCTAAAGTACTACTTAACTGTCATCTGTTGAGACACCGTAAAACCTTATAACTATCTATACTAACGCCATCTAATGAAGGATATTGGAACTACGTGTATGAATAATCTTATACACCATAGAAGAAAATAACCATTTGGTTCATTTTTTAGCAGGACTAGGTTTTAGACATCAAACACGTAGACAGTTAAGAACAAAACAATTTGTTTTAAGGATGTTAGGAAAAAGAATATCAGTTGTTTGTATTACCCATCTTATTGGTAACAAATCTATTTCTTTTCCTGTTAACAGTTTTATTTTCGCAGGTGTCCTCGGTATACACGGAGACCCCCACGAGTCCTCCGGAACTATAGCCCTGAGCCTCAAAGAGGCAGATAGTCCTGTGAGGATAGCTCCAGGATCCAAGAACCTCACCCTGTATAGACCCCTGGATAAGGAAGGAGTTGTTGGACCCTCTTCCGTGTACGTCAACGTCATCTGCGACAGAAAGAGGACCAGCGATCCGGTAAACTATACCTATCATTTTTATTTAAAAAAAGTTTTGATGATGATGTTGTTTGAATTTTGGTGTATTAGGCAGGGTTAAATTCCTTACTACATTTTCTCACTTTTCTTTTCCTAATTATTCTTCTACTTCTTCTCTTATTTTATATCTGGTGGAACTATAAGTGGTAGAAGTTTAAATGATGGTAGAGTGTTTGAAGAAGCTGTCCAAGAATATTGTTGTAACTCCGGGTTGTCTCAAAAACTCTTTAAACTCGGGGTCAACGAAAATCCTCTGACATTTACTTGATGATAATGAGCTATCATCATTAATCGATAGATAATGAGCTCGGGTGGCTTTGTAGCAGGTGGTAGGAATAATTCTGGGCCTCGTTCTTGGGTTTGCAATCGTATTTCGTAGTCTCAATCCCTGTATTATCAACAGGTTTATTGTAACCAGTGCCATCTGGAACAACTACTATCTAGATCTAGGATATTATATATTTGGTGGACGCTGCAAAGTTGTCAAAAAGTTTAACTTTTGAGGTATTAAGCAGTGTTTTACTTCCTCCCACTTCTTTTCCTAATTCTTCATCTACTTCTATTTCAAATCTGATAAACCTGTAAGGGTAGGAAGTTTTCACCATTGTAGAATAATTAAACACTGGACGTCCTTGAGTTCCGGAATAATGTAATGTTCCGGAACTCAAGAAAGAGGACGAAGCGTAATACAGTTTAGTACCCACCTACCTACCTAACCTAAAAGTTATATAACGTTTTACTTACTTATTCTCAAGCGTTAATTAAACTTTCTCATTGTAACTTTTTATGCAACCGAAGACATTGAATAAAACTGCGGATCCTCAAACAACAAAGACGAACTTGACGGTAAGCAATAATCTGATATATAATATCTTTTAATTCAAAATTCTTTCAATAAAATAGAAAATTATTTTCTAAATCAGCACATAAAAAACTAGTCCCTTCAGGCGGCATTTTGATGGGCTTCGTAATTTAGTAAAGTTTCCTGGTAGTAGAGTTTTGCCCCTTTGTATGTTTTGGTAGTACCTATGTTAAACTAGTTCAAAAGTTACTTGTCATCTAGAAAAAATTCTAAAAATATTTTAGATTGCACTTTAAAGCAATTTGTGGCTTCCAGTGGAGTTCTACAACATTCTCACTTGGGACCTGTATTATTTTTAATATTTATCAATGACAACATACTCTTGTTTGCTGATGACCTAAAAATTTACAAAACGATTACCTCCATCAATGATTGTAATATCCTTTAATCTAATCTCGATCGCTTACAAGATTGGTGTAATTATAATAAACTGTTAAAAAAAATCCCATTATGTCTCGTTATAGTATCAACAATATTTCTCTTAAATAAATTATATAATATTCTCTTGAAAAATTTACGTTTGTTACTAATAAGGCTATAAAATGATTGGGAGTTATTTTAAGAACAGTAAAAGATTTATTCATTTAAAAATCTCTTCATTGTCTTAGTATGAAGTAATTTAGAATACAATTCAACTATTTAGTCCCCATATTATAAAGCACATTAAATAAAAATTGAGCGAGTTCCACATAATTTTATATGCTCCATTAATTTCGAAATCTCCATATCCATTGAACAAATCAATTTAATTAAATTAATGAATAATTTAACTGACTTATCTTGTAGAAGAACCAAGTGCGATCTGGTTTGACGCACCGGACTTAACAAAACTAATAACAACATTCCGAGTACCAAATCGTGACACGAGGAGCTGTTCTTTGTGTATCCGTCGAAAACTGACTATTTCATTAACTCCCCAATCCAAAGACTACATAAATATGTAGGCTTGGAAATAAATTCAGTCCCGTTGATATTTTCATTTACTCCTTACCAAAATGTATATATCAGAAATGTCTAAAATTCTGCTTCCCTGCTTGGGAGGAGAAACAATTAATTGGTATACTATTGTTTCCATTTCTATTATTATTATATTACATGATTGATGTAAAAGCCTAAAGGCGCAAATAAATAAATGAATAAAACTAATCCTTTTTCATTTACCTTTTTGATTTTTTTTATTTGAAGTTTGGAAACTTTTCATGTTGGAATTTGTTTGGATTGTGGAAAATTTAATTGGAAAATTCTTCTGGAAAAATTGGAAAATTGGTTGAAAATTAATTTATTGACTTTTATCTTTTTATATTACGTGGAGATTGGGAATTTTCCGTATTAGGAATTTTTTCGGGAAAATTGGAAATTCTGAAAATGGTTTGCCAGGAAAATGAGTCGAAAATTTTTACAAAAACATTCATATTTTCCTTTTTTTTCCTTTTTAAACATCAAACATTACTTCCAAAAAAATTGGATATTGGGAAATGAATTGCTCGGAAAATGAATCGAGAAATTGAAAAAAAGTTTTTGAAATTGAAAAATTCCTAGTTCTGTTAATTTTATTTTTTACATTTTCTCATCGGAGGTGCTGTTTGAAACTTCAACAGTTCGTTTTGAAAATAACAGAGGGCACCACTTCCGTTTACAACTATCTTTACCACAAACTGTACAGTCATTATGATAATAATACTTTCAGATTAATTAAATGTTATTCTAACAACAATTTTAAATGGTGAGGTTTCCCTATAAGCTCAAATTATACCATAGCATATGTCGAGTAAAAAAACTATGCATGAACTTTGCTAACTAGTTTATTAACTGTGCCCAATATATCTGACCACTTTAGACGTGTTTTTTTTTAATACAAGGACAAAGCAAACAATAAAACCACGGATTTACGAGGAACGGAAACAAACAACCCGGTAAGACATTGTTATGTTGATTTCGATTAGCACTTTTTCTGAAAATTACTTTAATAATTTTTTTTTTATTAAATACTGGTTTTGTTTAGCAGCAAATCATGTCTGGTTTTCTAAAAAAAGTTTTAAATGATTTTTATCAAAGACTTACTCGTGATTCGATGATTAATTTTTTATACATTTTTAATGCAACCTGGAGGTGAAAAGACCAAGCTATTATAAAGTCACGGATATTCGAGTGGCGGGGACAAGCGATCCGGTAAGAGTTTTCACGATACTGTAATTTGATGTTGTAATTCTGTTGAAATTAAATTGAAAAAGTGTTCTTATATATATAGTATACAGTGAAACCCTCTAAAGAAATTTCTAAGCAACTGGAAAAAAACTTCGCAGGAAAACCTTATATGTGGGATAAATTGGGCCAATTTTGGGACCGAAAAAAACAATACTTCTTAAGCATGAAAACTTCTTAAAAGGGAACATCTTAAAAGGGTTTCACTGTATTGGTAGTTTTGTCAGCATCTCGGGAAATTGTGCTTATTTCAGATGATACTTTTGTTTGATGGCATAATCTTTGGGGATGCTGTGTGGAGATGGGGAGTATACTGAAGGAAAGATATGGTGAACCTGAGTCGGCAAGTTTTATCACAGAGGTGTCGAGCACAAAATTAGCTGAATAAACAGTAGTTTCTTATAGGACAAATTTCAACCGTGTGCAAATATTGGGTAAACATTTAGCTTGTTTTTTGGCTATAAAATTGTGTTGAAGAGACGCTAGTTATTCAGAGCCCTTTCCCTTAAAAAAACCAAAAGAGCTATAAGTGAAGTAACGGAAATTACGGGAAATACACTTAAAATAGTGTAAAGTTTAAACTTAATTGGTTGTCAATGATTTTAACCTTTGAATTGATCGATTTTTTTTATTTCTAAATCTTCAAAATTGTTAAGTCTTAAACCTATTCCATTTTCATGTAGAAATTTAACTTCTGTATCGCGGTTAAAAGCGTGATCTTTATCAATTAAATGATCCTCGAACTACGAAAAACCTGAACTAGTTAAGCATCTTAAGAGCGATTGACCAGCGGCTGAGAATAAAAGTTTAAAAATGCTTGCAACTGTACAGAGAGGATCCAATGAGAAAGATCGATTGATCCCCGTATCAAATTTTTTAAATTTAAAATTTAAAATCGATTTATTTCATTCAAAACTTGCTTTAATACATACCTACATTCAAAAAAGCAATAAAAATGCTGCAAACGCACTATGGTATATTATTAAATATCGTGTACTTTTTGTAAGTATTTTTTGATCATAAGTATTTATGATTTTTCAATAATGTCTAAACAAAATAAGTGTGTAAAAAAATTTTGAAGTATTTTGAATTTGAAGGTTGTTATAATATATCCAGAAGCTCAGTTTGCCTCTTTGCATAGGCCTCCTCTAACATTTTCCATTGGGATCTGTCACGCACCACTCTTCTCCATTGATGTCCAGCCGTGAGTTTTAGGTCGTCTTCCCATCTTATGTGTTGACGTCCTCTACTTCTCTTGCCATCTCTGGGATACCAGTCGGTGACATTTTTGCACAATTTCTCTTGTGGATCGCGGATCATGTGACCTGTCCATCTCCACTTTTGTTGGTCTATTCGGGTAACTATATCGGCAACTTTAGTTTTCTCCATTATTATGCTACATCTCACATCTTTAGTTTGTAAGACCTTAAATAAATAGAAAAAATGAGGTACTTTTGTCACAAAACACGTTCTCGGATTTATTTTTTAATAATTTTAATTTAACTAAAATTAAAATTCTTAAAACTGTGCTTACTAGATTATGTATTGATTTATTTTGTTGTATGATTATATCATTCGAAATTTGTGTTGTTTATTAGAATCTATCGTTTGAAAATTGAACAAATCTGCTAACGGCCAACGGTATAACCTTAGTATATTAAAAATAAACTTAGTTTATCAAAATTTTAAAACTTCGTGTACCAGATAAAATAACAATATTTCAAAATCAATTTATGTTTTTTTGTAAAAAAGAGTCAATACGTATAGAATTTGATTTAAAAGGGACTAATTTCCGGTATTCTCTAGTAATACCCTCTTAAGTTTTCTTTAGTTCGTGTTCCAATGTAGTAGGCTGGACAATCATAACTAACTAAGTTTAAAAATGCTCAAGGGCTTAAAATCCTCTTTGTCTTTAGTGTTTATAAAATAATAAAATACCTTTCTTTTCGCCAGGGTTTCGTCATCCCCGTATCGATCCGCGTGACAGACGCTAATGACAACGCGCCGGAGTGGATCGGGGCCCCCTATCGACTGCGCTTGGCGGAGGTCACTGCGCCTGGCACCAGGGCTCTGCAGGCGGCCAGGGCTCGCGACCGGGACCAGCAGGGGCCCTTCTCCACGGTGGAGTATCAGGTCCTACCTGGGCCGCATGCCGTGAGTACTCCCTTTGCTTCCTACTACACAAGCAGTGGCATGCGCATAGTTTTAAATCAGATAATAAATCAGATCAGATAATAAATCAATATTAAAAAAAAAAAATATTACAGATAATATGGAAAGTTTTCACTAAGAATTGATAATCTACGGCTTTTTCCGATGTTGGTTGGGATTACGAAAACATCAAATATCCAAATAACCGCTTCATTATGCATTCTTCTTCTCAAGTCGGTTCGTCATTGCTGAGGATCGTCCTACTCCAATTTCCATGGTGGAAAAGGCTCGTGCGCTTGCGGTCCTGCGCTGCGTGGAGAGCTGTGGACACCGATGTGCCAGATGCCATTGATACTTAGTCATTGGTGACCTTCCTCTGCTTCTTTTGCCTTCCACTTTGCCAGTGACTGACTATGTGTTTCTCCAAGTTGGAGTCCTCAGTTTGGCGAGCAACATGTCCAAAAGAAACGTTGTAGGCAGATAGTTGAAGCCTGTTGTGGATGTCTAGCTCTTCCAGAATGGACACATTTGTACATCTGGCTTTCCATGGAATCCTCATCATTTCTTTCCAGCACTACATTTCGAGGGCGGCTATCCATTTATCATATACAAAAATTTCATATTTTTTCGAATGCACAATTGCATGAAAGAAAGCCAACATAATTTGTTTTTTATTTCATTTTTAAAGTTGTATTAATTAATAGAGGTACCAGTAGATAGAACTAATTGCTAGATTTGTGATATGTACCGAAAGACCCTGCCTTTTTCGACACTAGCACAAATAAGTTTTTCCTTAAATGCGCATTACACACACAAAAACATACTGTTCCTGCTTTTGACATGTTAGTAGAGCGGTCAATAAGCACGTGACGCTGTGATTTGACTTCCAGCGTGTTTTTGAAAGTGTAGATATTTCACTATTTTATATTTGCATCTATAATTTTATATCTGGAATTTATATCAAAGTAATAAATAAATAAGCTTAACACTCTGCAACTGTCAACAAATTGATCTTCTGACCGCAACTAATTTCATAATACCTAATGTTGACTTCCGAATATTATGCAGTGAAAGCAATGGGGAGTAAAACAAGATTCTGAGGCCTTTGCTGTTAAAATCTTGTCCCAATTTAATAGCAAAGCCCTGCTTGAGTTACGAAGTTTATTTGCCAAACTATATGAAAAATATCCATTCTGGAAGAGCTAGGCAACAATAACTGTATGCCTTCAATGTATCCTATGATACTTTAGATACACCGGCAAGGTGGAAGGGGTTCCCACAGGGATCAGTTCTGGGGTCAGAATAAATTGTAAGCTTAGTAAATTACAATCTAATTTCTGCTATAGCGTATCCAAAGATATTTTGGACATGTTTATTGGACACTGCAAAGTGGAGAAGGTGTGAGAAAAGGCATGGAAGGCATGAGAAGCAGAAGAATTTCATCGATGCATTGGACTGATCATTTATGATAAGCACCCAGAACGTCGGTGTCCACAATCTGGTTCATCGAGGCAATCGCCCCATTTTAATCTTTTCCATTTCAGGACTACTTCTCCTTCGTCAACTCCCTGGAAGGCACCCTGGTGCTCCGCAAGCCGCTGGATTATGAAACCCTCCCCAACTTCACGCTGGGCCTCCGCGCTCAGGACCAGGGTACACCGCCCAAGTTCTCCGACACGGTGCTGCACGTGCAAGTCCTCGACTCTGACGATCAGAACCCCAAGTTTGAGGAAGACAGATACACTGCTGTGCTGCCGGATAGAGTCAGCCAGGTAATTTGTTGATGCACTGTATTCTTTGTTCAACCAATCTGTTTGCCTATTTATCTTTGGTTCTTTATTGTCATACAACTGTTGTCAGAACTTTGTCTTCAATTGATCATTTGAGCATTTTCAGAATTCCTTTTCTTTTGATACTTCTACATAATGTAACCTGACCAGATTTACGTATACTAAGGGAAATCACAAAGTGACAGTGAACTATTGGTATTTTTGGTAAGGTATATTTTCCCTTTCCACTACCAAGACGATAGTCATTGTCTTCAATAATAATGTAATAATGTAATAATCAATATAATGTAACCTGACCAGATTTACGTATACTAAGGGAAATCACAAAGTGACAGTGAACTATTGGTATTTTTGGTAAGGTATATTTTCCCTTTCCACTACCAAGACGATAGTCATTGTCTTCAATAATAATGTAATAATGTAATAATCAATATAATGTAACCTGACCAGATTTACGTATACTAAGGGAAATCACAAAGTGACAGTGAACTATTGGTATTTTTGGTAAGGTATATTTTCCCTTTCCACTACCAAGGCGATAGTCATTGTCTTCAATAATAATGTAATAATGTAATAATCAATATAATGTAACCTGACCAGATTTACGTATACTAAGGGAAATCACAAAGTGACAGTGAACTATTGGTATTTTTGGTAAGGTATATTTTCCCTTTCCACTACCAAGACGATAGTCATTGTCTTCAATAATAATGCTTAATTGAATATTACTGACGAAAGTGGTTTTTATGGTGGAGCGATTATATTATAGAGAATAAGTGTTCATTAATCTATTTGGCATTTCTATTAATTTATAAAAAAATCATGCCATTCTAACACAATTAATTAAAAACACTCATTGGTTATTAATCCACGAAATATAAACAAATTAGATCATAATTAACACAACATGGATGAGGATTGGACCAGGACGGAAAGGCCTGATAGCTGCAGGAAAAAGGACCGGAACTAGTAGAAAACATTTGTGACGTATATAAAATCCCAAACTGGGATGTAGTGCCATATGCCACAGAGTTGAGTGGATCATTGACAATTTTGTTTGTGTTCTCAGGGTTCTGTGGTGATGATATCACCGCGGGAGATAGCTGCCACTGACCAGGACACGGGGATCAATGCAGCGCTCTTCTACACCTTCAACATCGACCATCCCAGCTTCAACATCGACAGGGACACTGCCAGGATCACGGTGGCCAGAGAGATCACCGACGATGACCTGATCATGCCTGTTACCCTGGTCGTTAGGGTAGGTTTTACAATGACTATTTTCAGCTTTTTGGCATCACTGACAAGGTGATAAGCTTTTTTGTCAGGTTATTATTATATATGTATACATTTTGTGTTGTCATTTATTCTACCTTGTCATTGTCAATTTTTTTCCCAATCGGAAGATGATTTAGGGTCCTTGCTAACAGTACCAATAAATCATTTGTTAGCTGTCTCATAAAAAAACTGTATTTAATTAAATGTAAAACAGATTAATAAGCTATCATTTTTAAATTTGTATAGTAACATTAACTTTTGCGAACTACTACAACATGGTATTTTGAATAACAGCTGAAAGTTGATAATCAGTAACATTGACATGTTTTATAAAAATATGGTTTCTTCAAGAACGAAGAATGGACCCGCCACTTTTCTAAGTTCAAGCAAAAAAATGTTTATGAACCCATCTTATCCGAAACTATTTTGACCGAAACTGACCACAGCAACTGAATTAATTTTGGTGCTGACTTGTCCTGTTTTATTGATTAATTTCACCCTACTGAAAAAAAACTTAAGATCTCAATGCATAGTACTTTTTACGAAAAAATAAAAACATGCTTTCGGGAGCCCTAATTTATGGCTGCTTATAGGGAAGACTTTCTAACATAGCCGGTTTAAATTATGGCGGCTCGTAGGAAATGGGTTAATATATTAGGTGATCTTCTAAATTGTTTTGATATTTTGATAAAGCCTGAGCTCTTCATGTGGGGGTTACCAAATTTTGGCTGGTTTTCTAATTTCTTACAATTTGGTCCTTCGAGCCGGATTTACCAATACTAACTCTCTATTTCTTCCCAGGCAACCCAGTACGACAATCCCGATCGATACGCCCTTGCCACCCTCACAGTGAGCAAGCAGTCATCAGCCCTCCCAGCAGTCCACTTCTCCCAGAGACACTTTTACGCCACCGTGCTGGAGAATCTGCCACTCAACTCGGTGCTGATGACTCTTCACACAAATCGCCCCAGAGACAGAGTAAGCTTTTTATATTATATTTTAGAATAAAAACACCAAGAGTGGTTACAAAAATATACATTAGTGTTTCGAGATCCAGAAACTTTTACAGATGCAAACAAGAGAAGTTCAACATTGTTTGGTTTTTGTAGTAAGTACTAAGCCATGTTTCGCTTCTTCTTCCTTCTTCAGCCAACATTTTGGATGGTCTAACAGTGTTCAACATCGAGGGAAAAATCTAAGTTAACTTAATTATCAAGCTTACCGTGCTATATAAGTTAATCCTCGTTAGGAGGAGACACACTCAGTATCGCCCTGGTGTGAGACCACCATTCAGAATTGAAACATTGCTTGAAATGTAGCGGTGACTAGATCTGAATAGGCAGGGAATTCCCCATATTCCCCTTCCCGATCTCCTTCCCCTCCCCACTACCTTCAGCCTCACAACATACCCCAATTGGGGATGCCATAGTCTCACTGGCTCCAGGCAGTTGGGACTCTTGTGCGGTATTCACATAAATAATGCTGCAGAATTTTCAATTCATATCCTGGGTAAGTTTTGTTTGAATAACTAGGTTTTATTGACGGCGAGCAAATAAAAATATATATTTTTTTAAAATAGTATTTGAAAATAAATTGTGCAATATTTCCGATTTTCAACTGAAAATAGATCCCTGAGAATTATTTTATATAGAGTTCTAAACTTTTGTGGGAATAAATGTGGTAATTGAAAGTGGAAATAAGATGACACATAAGGTGAAATAAATATTTATTTTTTTGTGTATTGCAGGGTTTGAAGTATTTCGTGTCTGACCGACGCTTCCTCAGTAAGTTCGCAATCAGCACGGCGGGAGAAGTGGTGCTCCGCAAGAACTTGGATTACGAAGAGGACGACAAATACACATTCCAAGTTATGGTTACTGATGGTCAAGCTGTAAGTACACAATATCTAATTACTATCTTAAAATTTAATGTTTTCAAACTACCGACAAATTTCAAAATACCATCTTAAAACAATTTCAAACTGCCACCTAATATTTTCATCTCGAAAAACCATGCAAAGGAAGAGTCTCTTTTTGTTCATTCACTATGCTATGTTTAAACAATCCAGAATATCTTGTTGGGAGCTTATTGCTAAGTAAATATTTGCTGTTCCTAACATGGGTTTTAATGTCATCTATTAGTATTAAAAACAACAGAGGTCCGAGGTTAGATCCTTGGGGAATTCCAGATTGTGCTGGAAATTTTTTTGAGTTGTGTCCATTTACCGAAACTAATTAGCTTCTGGATTTTAAATATGACGAGAAAAAGTTCAGTGTTGTTAGGTTGAAGCCTAGCTTAAACATTTTCCTCAGAAGGATATCATGGTCAACGTGGTCAAATGCTTAGTCAAAGTCGGTCTAAACTATGACTATTCATTTTTTTTAATAATAAAAACTCTCTTTTTAACTTTTGAAGGTTATTCCCATCAATGTAATATATCATTGAAGAAATTATTATTGTTATCTTTTTCTTCAATGATAAACTATGACTGTTTGGTGCCTCGAGTCTAAACCGGTGGCTAACAACTGGCAAGTAAGCAGATTTGTGGTTGTAGATTTCTTTAGAAGGAAATGGTGTTGATTTTCTTCAATGAATGGCGCAATCTGGTGACTAAACTTGTCACAAATCAATTTTTCAAATGATTTTCTTAGCACTAATATGTCACATGAATGAATTTTGGCTATGACATTATTGTGTCCTGCTCAGCAAAGCCATTCCAGTTTTAATACATATTGTTTGTGACAGCTCTTCAGATATTTGCAATAACTCGTCATTGGACACAATATTCTTAAAAAGCTACAAAGATTTGTCTTGAAATCTAGTCCCCAAAAATATTTAAAACTCGTTCGCGATGTCCAGCACATGAATCCTTCAAAATCTGATCTGATATGAATCTTGTGGTAGATAGGATTATACACGTAGTTTCAACATCCTTCAACAGATGACGTTAGTATATATAGTTTTGAGGTGTCTCAACAGATGTCAGCTAAGTAATACCTTAGAAGAGTGTTGACTATCGTTGTTCGTCTCGAACGCACGAACGGTTACAGAAATAGCCTATGATATACAATAGACAGCTGGGCTCTCGCAGTGACTTCAGAATTAAAACTCTGACTTCAGAATTACTTAGAGCATCCAATGGCTAATTTTAATGTACCCTTAAGACACACACACTACAGCACTATTCCACACGCTTAATTGCAAAATAAATGCTGCAACTAATTTGCCAATTAACCGTGCTATTCATACTTTGAATAATATTTGCCTAAACACGAACATCGACAATTTCTCAGATTCACTGCCCAAATTTAAAAGGAGCATAATATAAATTGTACAATTCTCATACATATACCTTCACAGATCACCACTTCTCACACCTACAAATATATTCACACATACACACACACTCCTATACACTACGCACATTAAGTACTAAATATTCATACCACAAATAAGACAATACAAAGAAATATATCATAGCCATGAAATATTATTTAATATCTGTAAACTGTCTCATCACTGTAACCAATGTACTGTTTGTTTCTATAATATTTAAAAAAATAGGATGGACATCTGGTTCAGTTAAATATTCATTGTAAACCTAAAAGCCGGTCTCTTGCGACCAATTTCACAAACAATACCTCAAACATTACCATAAACATGGGGCAGAGCCACAACGTTTGTTGTTTTCCATGGCCCACGGAATGTAAAAACATTGTGGCCCCGATTTAACTATTCACAAAGTGTGTAAACATTTTCGTCGGACTAGACGCCGCTTTACAATAACGTAAATAAAGCAACTTGTAATCTCGACGAACCTCGATCTTTATTGGATTTTTCCCCAACATATTTCAAGTAATTTCCAATCACTGGGATTGAAGAACATGTTGAACACAAATCTGATTCCATGTTTGTGTGTCTAACTTTTATCGCTAATTTACTATCATTTTTCTTCATCCAGAACGACACAGCTACCATCAACATCACAGTCCTCAATGTGAACGACTGGGAGCCCCGCTTCAGATACCCCCAGTACGAGTTCTTCGTGGGGCAGACTCCCGCAGAGGGGCCCGATGGGGGGCCCATCTCCACCCCGCAGCCCCCTAGGGCGCACAGGCACCTGCACATTGGGAGGGTGGAGGCCGCGGACGGAGACAAAGGGGATACAGTGCATCTGGCTTTGAGCGGAGCGGATGCAAGGTAATAAATAATAAAATTATCTGATTTGTAGTTTTTCCAAATAAATTCAAAGTATTAAGAAGAACGTGTTTAAAGTGTTGAAAGTGAAGGATAAATAAGGGTACATATAATCAAAAGAAATATTATCAACAATATGATTGTAGCAACGATACCGACCATATAATTGGAGAAATATTTTGAAAATCAGGATTTTTTGGTTATTTGTTTTATTTTATCAGCCCCTTGGTCGAGGGAAAAGGCTCTTGACTCCCAATCCAAAGATCCGATGCATGTTAAATATCCGGCCTGTGAAAATATTTTTCTTGATTAATTTGAGTTGTTTCACAATTAATTAATTAAAAATAATATATAGTATATTTGCAGCACGTTCCTGATTGGAAGATACTCTCAGTATCGCCCTGGTAAGACCACCATTCAGAATTGAAAAGTTGCTTGAAATGACTTTAGACGTGTTTGATGACCAGATCTGAATAGCCAGCTACTTTCCCACCTTCCTCTTCCCATCTCTTTTCCCTCCCCACTACCTTCAGCCTCACAACGTACCTCAATTGAAGATGCCATAGTCTCACTGGCTCCAGACGGGAGCAGTTGGGACTTTTGTGCGGCCCTCATATAAAAAAAAGCTAATATTCAAAATTATACTTATTCGTTTAATCTTCTTCATTGTGAATGGATGGATCTTAAAATAATGCTGATGGCTTACAAAATGTCAGCCCTTACAAAATAAATTGGTAAACATTGAAAATCTAAGGAAACAGGTTATCTTAATTAGGCACCAATAAGTACAAAAGAAAATTTATTTATTAAATTTTCATGACCAAGTCTTATGTCGAATATATTTTATTCCAGTTTATTCTACATAAACGATCAGGGAGAGATATTTATGAACGAGAATGCTCTGCCTCTAGTCAACTCCTCGCTAGTTCACATGATGGCCATTGCTACTGACTCTGGAGTTCCTCCTCGACAGGTAAATCCAATTATATTACATGTTAACTTCATATATCTAACGTGATTCAAAGTGTTTCGTATCATTAATAGATAACAAGTTCTCACATTATTTTTACTATGTAATTATTATTTGTCGACAAAAACATTATCATACCTGTTTAATGGTACTATCATAACATATCACACTATCAATCATTTTTAGTTTACGTGCTTAACAGCATTTCAAATTTCCATGATCGTATACTGTCCATACATTTAAAATTCATACAAACATTTAAGATTCTCTACAAATCCTATGTCAGAAGCCACCTTGAGTACGCTTCAGCAGTGTGGAACCCTCATTGTTCCACATATAAAACAAATCTAGAAAGAGTTCAGAAAATGTTTATGAAATATGTCTCTTCTCGCCTGCGAAATGATGATTACTATGTCCCCATAAACCTTAAATCTCTTGATCTTGCCGAGACATCAGAGATCTATTAATGCTCTCTATAAGATAATTATTTATTGATAGCCCCTACTTACAATAAAATTTAAATGTAAATCTTGGAAATATTTCATAAAACACTTTTTGTAAATTGAAGATGCACCTTATCAGAATTGTTTATATTAGGTATATTGTTGTGTATTTTTCTGTTATGGTCTTAAATTTTAATGTCATTATTTTATTGGTCAATGACATTTATTATCACTGTCATATATGTACAAGACTGTTTATAACGCTAATAAATAAATACTACAAGACTGTGTTTATTATGTTCTAGTCCTCTGTGCCAATCATCGTCCACTTCTCGGAGGCCCTGATGGGCAGCACTCGAGTGGCCTCTCTCCAGGGCAGTAGTCTCCTGCTGATTATCATCTTTGCCACTGTTCTTGGTCTGCTAGCCGTTGTCATCTTTCTACTGATCGGTTATATCTACAAAGTGTAAGTTCTACATCATTTTGACCTCGTATGATATTATTGTACTTACATCCCTATTCCCTTGGCACATTGTGATTTTCACGGCTTTAGCTTGTTGTTTGTGCTTTCACTTCCACCTTGAACAAACTTAAAACCCTGAATATATCAAGTTCCTAAATGTTCAGGAGAAGCAAAATACATAAGTATTTTAGAACAACCTCCCAAATTTATATTTTCTGAATGATAAATGTCTGTAAAATGCACTGAGCCACTCCTAACTATTCAAAAAAAGTTTCTTGGATACCTGTATATGAGAATGCACGGAGAGTACCCGCTATTCATGCATCACGAAGATCTGCTCGCCGAAACGCGCTACCAAAGTTTCCAGTTGAGGAGGAGGGCCCTCGCAGCAAAGGAATATAAAATCATTAATAAATGCTATAAGTCGTTCGTACCAAACAACTACAGGCAGGGACGGTACCATGACCTGCCATGTATCACACATAGCAGAACGGAAGTACTGGCTTGGCATAGCATGGCACGAGGTATGGCGCTGTTAAATAACACTACCAAAACTATTAATATTTTTTAACACTTGCCTTGATGAATTCTAGAGGTATGTAAATACAACACATTACCTGCTATAATAAATGTATCTTATGTTACGATTCTGCCAACTTGATCAATCTTCATGCTTCATTCATTTTTGAATGTGCGCATGGCATTTATCAGTTTACGTATAGTTGCTCAGTTAAACGTACTGCAATCACCACAGAGTACCGGGACCACTCAGACGTGAACTCAGATGAACTGATATCACTTCAAATATAAAGAAACGTATGTAGCACTATAGATGAATTGGATCAAGCCTCAAGTCACATTAAAATTGGATGTTAAATTTGATTTGATGACCTAAAATTGAAATTATCTAACCCTTTTTTGTCTTTTACTTCACAAATCTGATAAGGCTATTGGTATTCTTTCTCTTTACAGCAAGCGTCCCAAGTCAACATTAGGCAACAAAGTGGGTGTGGGTGTATTGGTGCAGCATGAGAAGATGGCCGGCTCCAACGGGGTGAATGGAGGAGGGGGAGGGGGCATGGGGCACCCGGAGACCCTGGGAGGCCGGGGCAGTGCCGGGAACTTGGCCGCTATCACTGGAGCTCTCGGTAAACTATTACTCATCACTTACTATTACTAACTAATCACGCAATTCTGCTGCACAACTCTGTCCTAGAGCATTTTTCTTGCTGCATATACATCCACCCATTATCTCATTCACACATTTTACTTTATTACCCAGGACAAACATTGATATCTGGCCACAATTTGGCCAATTTGTAAACATCCTCGAGCGTTCGCTGGCCAAAATGTGACCAATTTGAGAAGATATTTTAAAACATTTATTGGAATTATTTCAAAGGTTCCCGCGCATTGTATACTTCGATTAATCACAAAGATAACTTAGAATTTTCACTTGCCTCGCATCTCTTCTGAATAATTTATTATTGACATTTTGCAAACCGAAATTAAAACTAATGGCTTGTTTGCACCTTGGCAAGTAGTAAGTCGAGTAGCGAGTAACTCGCTACTTGATTGACGAATAAGTGTTCGCACTACGGACGAGTAGCGTACATTAGTAAGCGGCGCGTTGCAAAACAAATGAGTTGCTACGCTCAAAGTTAATACGCCAATTGAGCTGATTGTAATGCTTATTTTAGAAGAGGTGGAAGAATAAATTAGTGAGATAAAAATAAATAAAGTATGGACATGAAAAGAGATTAATTTTTGAGTAGCATTTTTGCTCCAACGCAGTGCGCAGGGACGCGTGGCAAGGGAAGCGAATTGCCCAAAATAATAGAACTAAATGGATTTACTCTACTATACGACTTTCCTACTCTACTAAAATTGTGGTGTTCAGACAAGTTAAGTTAAATATACTCGCTACTCGACTAAAATTCTTGCCCAGTGCGAACGGCTCTTTAGGGCCATACTGATTACTCCAGTAAGTTCCAAGGGCAAGTAAGTGCTAAATTCGCTATTTGGCACTGGCAAGCCGGATTTGGCCCGCGGGCTGTAGTTTGAAGGTCCTAGGCTATAGACAAAATATAAAAGTCATGATATGTTGTTAATAATATAGTTGCATTCAGTGGCTCTCTAATAGTATAAAAAGTTTTATACGTCTCTATATTAAAATTCGAACGTATGATTTATTTAACGAGGGTGGGAAAGTTCCAAATCTGACGCTCAGAACTACCAGACACTGGTCGCGTATTTCAATAATTTTGGAGTATCAATAAATGACAATCTTATTTTTAATTTTGGTGCGATGCTATCTATGCCTTAGTATAAATGATTTCTTCATTTAGAAACTTAAAAAGCCTGATATAACCTTTTATCTTATGCAGATAACATATATTTTTTAAGGCGCAGCAAGCGGCTCCCTGCTGAGCGTCAGCGCAGGGGCGAGCACCATCCTGGCCAACTCCAGCAGCAGCCTGAACCTGCACGGGGGCCTCGGGGGGCAGGGAGGCCACGGGGGGCCCGAGGAGCACGGAGACAGCCAGCTGGGCACGCTCCCGAGAGGTACCTGCCTTAATTGTCAACTGATTAACCCACAAAATGTCATTCTCTAAAGTACAGATCTAAAATACCAATTCTCAGAAAGTCAAGGACGAGCGTAAGGCTTGCTGTACGACTGCCTTGTGCCCAACATAGTCCTTCATCAGGTTGAAGGTTGGGGTTGTGATTAAAAAATCAGTAATCTCTGACTTACTACAAATTCACACATTTCGTTTTCCTATCTCACAAAGAGAGTTGTGGCTTGAGAGTTCATGTTGGCGCTACAAACGTCCGTTAATCTGACAAAATATTTTTAAATTAAGTGCACTTAGGATTTTCCAGGGAAGGTTCAAGGTTCGTATAAAATGTATTTAACGAGGTTAGCTCATCGAGGGGAGCTGTGATTTTCTAGAAAGTCATGACGTAGATAGAAAGTCAACCCAGATTTAGATTTTTAGATTTGAATTTACTGCAACATAAGTGGCGCAAGCGACTCTGAATGCATTTGCAATGATCTATTTATAATGCTTTGGTAAAATTATACTAATTATTATTTATTAACCTGTCCAGGGCTCGGACGGCGGCATCTGGCACAATTTTATTTTTTTTAAATCCGATTAACCCTTATGTACAAACTGTATAAGGAGAAGCTCAGAATCGCTTGCGCCAATATCATTTGCTTTGAATTTCAGTGATGTAGCTTCTCAGAATGCTTTGAAATTAATTTTCTATTGAGACGGCCATCATGTGGCCAAATGTCATCCCACTTTCAAGAGGTTGAGACCGGTGTTTGGAATATAAGGGAAAAATCCCAGGAATACTGCAGTGATGATATTATAGAATCCTCTACTTTGATGATATTATATTGATGAATCGAGGTTATTAGTGTCTTGTGTATGGCTTTTGTAGATATTTAAAAAAAAATTATAGTCTTTTATTTGCAAACTATCATGACAAGAATATGACGGGGAAGGTGTTAAGAATAATTTTATTCATCAGTGACCCACAGGACAGGGTGGTTAGTACCGCCTTAGTGAAAAACAAGTGGTTTGCTACGTTTGGTGACTTAGTAGGGGTGCCCGGGTTCATGGGGTGAGATTTGTCCGTATCTTAGCGGTGGACGCGTCTGCCCACCAACTGTGTAGCAGGCCAGATCGGTAGAGGATGTTAGAGGGATATCTAACCTTTTCAGCCGGAACCCATCGCCTTGAACTGTAATTAGAGGGATGGATTTATATGTCTATCACTCCTGGACACTTTGATCCCCAGATTCCAAACCACCCCTTAAACCTTTTTTTTCCTCCCCAGTACTTTCTTTAATTCTTTTCCCCAAGCCCTCTTGTGCGGAGCTAATGTAAAAAACGCAAAATTATGTTACATTTTTAATTTGTCAATTTGGTTGTTTTGGTCAGTATGTCCGTTTAATCCCCTACATTGGCCAGGCTTGTGTTTCAGGTATAATGTCCCGCGCGTCGCACCGGTTCGCGGGCGGGGCCCTGGGCCTCCCCCTGCCGGGTACTCCGGGCGCTCCGGGCCCCCCGGGTACCCCCGCCACCATGAGCTGCCACCTGGGGCACAGCCCGGGCGGGGGGCGCTCCGGGGTGGCCTGGCCGGCCGCCACTATGCCCGCCACCGTCAAGAAGCTCAGCTGGGACGATGGGGACCCCAAGGTAACACACGCTCACATAAACACACACACTACACATTGAAATAATATCTCCTTCACAATAAAACCCTGTGTCTTTTTTAGATTAACTCTTATAGTCCAGAACAAATGTATAGGACTGCCTGGAGGCTAACGTCCTCTCTATCAAGGTAAGATCACACTGGGCGATTGCATGCAATACTAAGTTCCCAGGCCGACATGCACACGCAAATTTGAACCGTAGTATCTCGACATTTGTAAGGTTTTACGTTATAAATCACTTTGTGTGGTATTGTTGTGTATGTACTTTATGTACTGCTGTTTTCTTCGCTGTTCTATTTTTTTTCATATTACCAATAGAAACAACTGAGATAGGCCATGACCCATTATTAGTATGAAACGGCACACACAAAAATGTCGCTAACATAATTCTACTGCAAATCGCATCTACGCACAGCAATGCCCTGCCTGTGAGCGAGGGGTAAAGCTCTTGTCTAGTAAGCCGGAGGTTGCGGGTTCAAATAACGGCATGCGTAAGTGAATTTTGTTTGATTAATTTGTGTTATTTTCACAATTTAATCATTTCAAATAATATGTAGTATATTTGCAGCACATTCCAGAGTGGAAGATTCTCTCAGTATCTAGATATATATGGTGTAAAAACAACATTCAGAATTGAAACAATATATATGGTGTAAAAACAACATTCAGAATTGAAACATTGCTTGAAATGGCTTTGGCCGTATTCTGTGACCATATCTGAATAACTAGATACTTTCCCATCCTCCTCACCCCATCTCCTTACCCTCCTTGCTACCTTCAGCCTCACAACATACCCCCGTTGCCATGCCCAGAGACACCTCCGACTATATAAAAAAAGTTTCTGTATCCATAATTTTATCTGAGAACCTTACCATTTGAAGATTCACAAGTTTATTGGCTCATTAATAGATGGCAGTAGTGCCGAGTTTTAACTCATCTTATGGGACTGCGAGACGACCAAGCGGCTTGATGGCCAGCACGTAAATTTGTTATCTATTGTTTTCTATTATTCTCTATGCTTTTAGGCTTGCCGCGGCGCATCAAGCCTCTCCTTCAAGCCTGGCCACGCCTTCGGTGATTTCGTGGCGGTCGAAAGGGGGCTGAAAGTGAATTTTTTGCGAAATGGAATATAACAAAGACAAAGCATTCTTTATTGTGTTATCATAAATTTTATATATTAATATTGTAATATAACATAAATTAGTAAAGTTCATTTATTTATTTAGGAAAATCAACAGATTGTTTACATCAATTAAATTAAAATTAAGAATACAAATAAAATCTAAACAGATTTTCACATTACTATAATTATAATTAAAAAAAACTAAGTGGGCTGAGATAATATTTACAAAAAATACAACTTTGTGAAATTAAATAAAAATTAAAAGAAGATGTAAGAACATAAATAAATAACAATTTAAAGTTAACATATAACCTGCATAATAAATTTCAAATCATAATGTTTGGAAATATTTTTTAAAAAAACACAAGACCTGTACAATTTAACACGTTTTATTAAGACAATAGCAGTTTCGTTATTATTAAACATTTAAGAAAATATTAAATTATTAACACCAGTAAAAAATCATTTTAAACTCCATGGATATTGAAATTGGACGGCGTTAATAGAATCGCATAAATATGTGGTCTAAAAGTGACCTAACTACAATTTAAAAATGACATTGAATGCCGAAACAGCTTTCATAATATTTAAAAAAACTAAAATACTAGCAGAACTTAAAAATAACATTATTGAATTTGATGTACAATATTTTCTTTAAAAATCAATGGATTTCTTGAATTGAACCCAGAAATGGACAAATTGAACACAGAAACAATAGCTGCCTACTTTATAATAATTTTATATGATTTATATAATTGTTTTACACGATACGTAATATCTAAAATCACCACTCATCGTAATGTTTTTTGTCTATGGGTACTTATTTATCTATTCTCGTTTGTCTATTCCCGAAATAATATAAATTCGCATCAAGCCCGCCGCCAGCACGTAGTATTGCGCAATGCTTGTGAGAAAGCCGCAAGCAAGCTTTGGAGACGGTCAAAAGGCTTGTCACAAAGTGCCATAGAAAAGAAACTACGTGCTTGCCATCAAGCGGCTTGGTCGTTTCGCACTCGCTTTAGGTGGCAATTCATTCTCTCTTTCTGTAGCACATTGTGCTAAATAAAAAAAGGTGGGACTATCATCCAGAATTAATTTCTGTGTTTAATAACTTATTTATATACTTTTAAATTTCTAGGGTATGAATGGCGGACCCGACTTGACTGACACGGGGAACCCCAACTCAGAGCATCACAACCTGACAGTGTATTTCTAGTTTTATCTTGTATTATATAAATTTATTCATTTTAAATGAGATATTACTTTATTTGTAATCTTATAATATATAAAATTAAATAATTACAACATAGAATTAAGTTCAACTAGCCTGCGATACCAAACACAACTGCACAAAAATAATCTAGCATATTTTTTTTTTAAGTTGGTAAGTATCTATTAGTTAGTTTAAGGACCATAGACTATAAGTTTAACCCAGTTCTTTAAACTTACCCAAAATTATTATAATTTTTAGATCTGACCATAATGTAATAAAAATATATTTGTAAATTTAGCTAAGTACCTATATAATTTAGTGCATTTAAGATAATAATATATAATTTTAAAAAATTACAAAAACGCAAAAACAATCGAACAACATTTTCGTCAATTAATTGACAATTTTATGATCAAATGATTTTTTTTTCTATGAACATAATATATCGTTTATTATTTACTTCCTAAAAAAATATTATGGCACATACAGTACCATTCACATTGTTTAATCGAATTAGTGAAATGTTTTTGTTTCAAACAACTCTGTTAAAGTGGTGATCTGACAATTGATTCCCCGACAGACGGATTTCAAACCTGAAATAGACTTTTTTTTATGGAATAGGCAATTCACCCTAAGAAGAGTGCTTTGTTGAAATAGACTTTAAAAAATACATTTTTTTTTTATATAAGAAAAACCCACTTTTTAACTTTTGAAGGTTATTCCCATCAATGTAATATATCATTGAAGAAGAAGATAACAATAATAATCTAATTTTTTTTTAGTTATAAAATAAACAATACACAGAAAAATAATAAAAAATAATGGTCGCAACTGGGACTCGAACCCAGAAAACTTTACGTCTTACCGGGACATACACCTATACCAATTGGGCCACTGCGATCTATTACGAGACTGTCATAATTGTCAACTTCATATTTCAAATTTCAGAATTAACAATATCATCTTCGACTAATGTTTTTTTGAATATTCATTTAGACATTTATCAAAAGTCAATAGGTGTTCCATAAAAATAAAATCGGATATATTTATCCGAGACACTATTTAGGTAACAAATACATTCTTTGAATACTTGTTTCCAATAATAAAGATATTATCTTTTATTATTTTTCTGTGTTTTGATCATTTTCATATTAAAAAAAATTAGATTATTATTGTTATCTCCTTCTTCAATGATTAAAAAAATACCTTTAATAATAAGTTGGTATGGATATGAAACGAATTTAGTTCAGTGTCGATTTTTTGAACTTATACACTGTTATTATATACAGTAAATAGACAAGCAGTTTTATCCTTGATGCAGTTGAACGAAAATATGCTTTATACTTTTGTTACTCGGCTATACATCCTCTCTGCACGTCCCTTCGGAAATATTAGTTAAATTTTGTGTAAGTAGGTATAAGATATTTTGCCTAAACCGACTGTATAAGTATGCCGGGGGCCAACTGTCGGGGATCAACTTTAATGGGATCGTTAAAATTTAGAATACCTTTTTTTCTAAAGTATTTTCATGTTTCAAGGAGATTTGAATAGCTTTCTGAAAATCGGTAAACTCACCACATAATGTATCGATTAATTTTAAGCTAGTAAATTTGTTACCTGTAATACTAATAATTCATAATATTATGTAATAATTTAAGGCATCGAATTATATAAAAATTAAGTGTTACTATGATAGATTTATTATTGTAAATATTAAATATATTTAGTTTTAAGTATTTGTAAAAAAACACAATAATAAAATATTTTAAAAAAAGTCTTTGTTCTATAGTCCCTTGAACCCAAATTAGTATAAAACTTTTTCATGACTACTGGCATGGAGGGGAAGTACTGGGAAGGAAAACGGTATAAGGGGTGAGTAGGAAGTAATCTTGGGATCCCAAGAGTGCAAGGTAATGGCTCGAGGGAGTCCGGCTGAAGAAGTCAAAAAGTCTCCCTCAACCAGTCTCGATCCGGGACGTCACGCAGTAGGTGGGACAACGCATCCGCCGCCAAGACATATACAAACCTCAATCCCTAAACCCGGGAACTCCTGCTTAGTCACCAAACGTAGCGAACCACTTGGGGTGAACTTTAGCAGAGATGTTGGTTATGCAATAAATGGTTCCCGGATTGGCGGTCCGTCTCCCGAATTGAAATTTTTGGACTTGTAGAACGGATGCTGTAAAAACTATGTGTAAGAAGCATAATAAATGACGCAGAAGTGAATTGTAGAAGAAGTCGGGGACCCTCTAGAAATAAATGGCACGATTAAGCGAATCGAATATTTTAGTCGGGCAATGTCAAGAGTCCAAAAACAGAATGTTGTGAATGTGAATGAAGCAACGAGTGTGTACCGAGAAAGAGTTATGTGGTCTATCATAGCCGATCTTAAGTGTTAACACAAGCCCTGCTGTTAGACTTGGCAACATTGCGTTTTGTAGGTTGTGTGAACCGATTTTATATTTAACAGATGAAAGACTGTTATAGTATTTCATGCATTTGTAGTAGGATTTTTAAAGAGGAAACGTATGTATTTGGGGGGTTAATGCTTGAAGTGCCTGCGTCAGTTTTGGTAAATTGATTTAGGTACCAGAAAGTACTCTAAAAACAACCTTATTTGAATGCTCTGAATACCTATATTAGGTGCTCTAGATCTAGATTGATGAAAATGTGGCCTATCTAATGTAGAAGTCAAAATGTTGATTCAGCATTTTCTGCGCCAAGAACTCGATAATAAGGAAAAAAAACCCTCAGGGTCCGTGTCATCTTTGGGGATGCTGTGTGGGGGGTCTTTTCAGGGAAAGGAAGGGGAGGAAGTTCTGAGAAGAAAAATGTATGAGGGGTGGTTAGGAATCTGGGGGTCGATGTGTCATACCTCATCCCATGAACCCGGGCACTCCTGCTAAGTCACCAAACGTAGTGAACCACTTGGGGTGACCTATGGCAGGGGTGTTGGTTATCCAATAAATGGTTCCCGGGTCGGAGGTACCCATAACCGCCTCCTAAATTATACTTTCATCTTTCCTCTGCCAAATTTTGCTCTTTTACAATTTGGTAGGCGGGTATGGGTACCGTCGCCCCGGGAACCATTTATTGGATAACCAACACCTCTACCATAATTCACCCCAAGTGGTTCGAAACGTTTCACGTCTTAGCAGGGGTGCCCGGGTTCATAGGCTGAGGTTTGTCCGGGTCTTGGCGGCGAATGCGTCTGACCACCAATTGCGTAGCAGGCCAGATCAGGAGAGACTGGTTGAGGGAGACCTCTTGACTTCTCCAGCAGGGCTCTCTCGGAGTATCACCTTGCACCGCAGTGGGAGGGAAGGAATCATTCGCATGTCACTCTTGGATACGCTGACTCCCAGATTCTCCTACCCATCTCTTTTCCTTCCCAGAAAATCCTCTCCATCCTTTCATAAAAAAACCTTCCACACAGCATCCTCAAAGATGACATAGGCCATGAGGAGAATTATTTTCTTGAGGCCCTCCCGTATGGATCTATTGTAAAAGTACCATGCCTCACTGCCATACTTCAAGCTTGTTAACAGCACTCCATTGTGGACTGCTGTAGTCTTCATTTAAAGTGTAAAATATGAATGTATTAACATGGCTTTAAACTATCGACAAATTCAACAATCTAAAAAATGTCATTTTCCAAAAACACTTCAATTTTATTTTTTTGGCGTATAATAACTATTTCTTACTGAAGGATCTTGTCTTGATAATTAACTATAACTATTTTGATAATTAAAATATGATAATTAACTATAACTATTTTGATAATTAAAATATGAAAGGACATATTCTTTCATATGGATTTCCATCAGTCACTAATCACTACTATCTAATCTTTTCTTAACAATTCACTGGTAGCCAAATATTGGCTGCGATTCTGAAAAAAAAACAGCATTACAGGTTATGCGATGACACTTGAAACGCTTAAAATGATAGTAAATATAATATTAAATGTTATATTTTCTGTAAAAAATATGTATAAAAGTTACCTTGACGTTTTATTCAACAATGATTACAAACTGAGAACAGAATCGCAATATTTTCAATCGAAATCACCATCACAATGTAAAAAATGCGCACTTGCCATATGGGAATGTGAACAAATGACTGAGAATTTTACGACTACACGCAACGTTGCCAAACTTCCAACAACACGGCTTGTTTCTTCCAGAACGGCTTTGGGTCTATCCATATCCTATGGTCTATCCACTCTCTCTACCTCTAGGGGAAAAGAGTTGAAAGATATTTAGATAGTTTTTTTTTATTATGATTTTATTTTGCCTTAGCTCCACACAGGAGGCCCTGAGAAAAATAATTCCCCTCAGGGCCTATGTCATATTTGGGAATGCTGTGTGGGGGATATTTTGAGGAAAGGAAGGAAATGAAGTTCTGGGAAAGAAAAAGGTATGAGGAATGGGTAGGAATCTGGGGGGTCGGCTTCTCTAGGACAAACATATGAATCCATCCCTCCAACTGCGCTGAAAGGCGATATTCTGGTAGAGCCCAGCTGGAAAGATCAAAAGGTTTCCCTCAACCAGTCTCTCCCGATCCGGCCTCCCACTGGCGGGCCGATGCACACATCGCTAAGACCAGGACAAACCTCCCCCCTCGAAGAACCCGGGCACCCCTGCTAAGTCACCAAACGGAGCGAATTACTTGTGGTGACCTACGGCAGAGGTGTTGGTTATCCAATAAATGGCTCCCGGGGCTACGGTACTCTTACCCGCCTCCCAAATTGCCGCACAAGAGCCCAAACTGCTCCCGTCTGGAGCCAGTGAGACTATGGCATCCCCAATTGTGGCTTGTTGTGAGGCTGAAAGTACTGGGGGGGGGAAGTAGATGGGGATGAGGAAGGTGGGGAATTACCTGACTATTCAGATCTTTTCACCAAAATCGGCCAAAGCCATTTCAAGCAACATTTCAATTCTGAATGGTGGTCAGCTAACACCAGGGCAATACTGAGGGTATCTTCCACTCTACCTCAGATTAAAAAAATCCACTCTACTAAGTTATTAAAAAAAGTTTTTTAAATGAATAAATAAAAAAATATCGAAAAATGGGTGAATTGCCTCCCTAGTACCTACCTACTACATCCATTACGTAAAAAAACGACCTACTTAAAATAAGTAAAAAATTTGAATTCACTGCTTTGCAGTTTATTTGGGTGTACTGTTAAAGTTTTATAAGCCAAGTAAATTGGCCTTTTTTTATCTACGGCCGTAAATCGATAAATTTCGATTTTAATAAAAACATTTTTTGAAATCTAAAGGTATTTTTGGTTTACATGTTTTTCTCCGTGGCTTGACAGAGGCGATGTGACCTAGAATTTGTAGGTCATTGTTCCAACTGTACAGGGCCGAATCTACCAACAGACATCCGTTATAGGTTTTTATTAAATGTTTCAAAAAAAAGTACACCCCAACATATTTTTACTAGATTTATCCAACCACCACAGCGTTTTAAGTTCGTTTAAAATTTGAGATAAGTTTTATGAATATTTAAAAGTTCTAAACATTTAGATAAGTTCAAAGCACGGAAGCAAAAATCGTCAAATTCATTGTTAATTTTAAAATTAAACGTAACTTTTTTTAAGGCTAGTGTCAGAATAATAAAGAGCATACTAAAACAGGTAGTTTCCTTATGGATAGCGGACATTTGAAATGCTTGAGCGATTGACCAGCGACTGAGAATAAAAGTTTCAAAATGCTTGCAACTGTACAGGGAGGTCCCTATGAGAAAGATCGATTATTACCCCTATCAAATTTATTAAATTAAAAATTTAATATCGATTTATTTCATTAAAAACTTGCTTTAATATATACCTACATTCAAGTAAGCAATAAAAATGCTCAAAACGCACGATGATAAATTATTAATTATCGTGTACATCTTGTAAGTTTTTTTTTATCATAAGTATTTATGATTTTTCAATAATGTCTAAACAAAATAACAGTGTAAAAAAAATCTGAAATATTTTAGTTTGTAGGACGTTAAATAAATAGAAATACTGCGGTATTTTCGTTAGAAAATACGTTCTCGGATTCATTTTTTAATGATTTTAATTGAACTAAAATTAAAATTCTACTTAAAGTCTTTACTAGATTATGTATTGATTTATTTTGTTGTATGATTATATGATTTGAAATTTGTGTTGTATAATACCATATGTCGTTTGAAAATTGAACAAATCTGCTAACGACGAACGGTATAACCTTAGTATATTAAAAATAAACTTAGTTTTTCAAAATTTTAAAAATGCATTTACCAGATAAAATAACAATCTTTCAAAATCAATTTGTGTTTTTTTTGTAAAAAAAGAGTCAATACGTCTAGAATTTGATTTAAAAGGGACTAATTTCCGGTATTCTCTGGCAATACCCTCTTAAAGGACAAAAGGCTAATAGTTCGGGAGAGCGAAAAGAATCTTTAAAAAAAAATCATAAATCCTGTTTTTTTAATTATGATTTTTTTTTCGATAAAAATAACCTCAGAATACTTGTAAATTTCTGTAATAACACAATTTAATTTATTTTAAAATTTTACGATGACGCAGAAGAATGACATACCTACTTAAACTCATTATTGGATTGTTTGTCCTTTACACTACAGCATTTCAAATTTCCATTATCCGATTACCACGAAATAAAATCACAGATTTGTTTACAAGTGTGCGCTGAATGTTGAAAAAGTAATGAAAAATGATTATAAATGATGAGAAAATTACAAGTTAATAAATTTTAAACGGATTTTTTTTTACATTCTGTACCGGACACGAAGTGACGCAAATTTCGGTCCTGTAATTTGGTGCTGCGAAATTATTCACGTTGGGCACTTCTCACACCTAGTCCAGTCCAGCGCAGGAACGGCTATGGGCAATACCCAGTTGTGAGTCAATGAGGTCATACTTTCTCAACATTTCTCCAACTAACAAATCCTGCTGCTCTCTGTCACTCTCTGCTATCTGCTCTCTGCTTTCTCGCGGACAAAGAAGATCAAAACTTTAAGACGAAAAACGGTCGCAGAGAAATTTGAATAAAAAGTAATTTACTAAACTGTTGCTGTCACTATCGTTGTTACTCCGTCGAATACTGAGCGAAAGGGACAACTGCAACGTAGGCTGATAATACCTAAATAAAACCGTCAACATCGAAGTTTTGTACTTCGCATTTTATGAGCCGATGTTATAGATTTTTTTACTAACTGTATTGCAAGAAAATATTATATGACTGTACGTGTTACTTTAAAAAAAATACATTGTCCAGTTCGTATACTGAGACGTTGATGGCGTTCAAAACCAGCGAATTCTAACGTTTATTAGAGAGTTCTAACTTCTATAAGAAGTAACTTATCAAAAAAGCTAAACGTACCGACACGCTAATTGTCGATATCAATATTATATTAAAAAATATTTCCACTAGTGTCAAAATCCAGAGAGGAAATTGGGGAATACATTTGTATGGACAAACGCCGCCCGGTTTCCTCTTAATTGAACACCGATGAGATAAACCTATAGAAGTGTGTTGTGGGCGTGCCCACGCGCCCAAAATAAGCTCAATTTTTACGTACCTACTTCTACTGAAATTAGTCAAATATTTTCAATTGAGTATTTTAAAAATCTTTCTTGAGTGGATAATCAATTTCATTCTGCTGTCTGAAATCTGAGAGACCTACGCGTCTAAATGTCTTATGTAAATTGTAGCAGCCGTTTTTTTTTTCAAATCGGTATAGATCAGCGTTTCCCAACCTTTTTAGACCAATTTGAAAAAAATTTAGACCAATTTAAAAAAAAAAAAAATTATTTCGCGTACCGGCTGCCGCTATACACTAAAGAAGCGCACTATAACTTTGTATATTTTGTAGTTGATTCAGCTATTTAACCTGTTTCTTCAGAACATTCGCATGTTCTGACTACAATTTTAAATTACACGAAATACAAATTAAAACGGCATTCTACACACCTATATATTATCACAGCGCATATAAACCATTCTCGTGTTTTGACTGCAGTATTTACGGAGAACTAATGCATTCTAGGTTTCTGGCTTCAGCTATTCATGTTTTGAAAATATGTATTTGCAAAGACACCTTTTTCAAATGCTGGGATAAACCTTTAAACTGGCATAATCCCAGTCAAACAACATATTATGCGTTTATAAATCAAGAAAGCTTAGCTTTTGATTGAGCTCGGGAATTAAATCTTTCCATTTATTGTTGTTGTTAAAGTTTATGTAAATTTGCTTTAATTAATCACATTCTATTAACTTCTGTGAAAAAACATGCCCATGTTGAATATACAATATATCTTATAATCGTTTTCTCTCTTTAACATTTGTATTTACATATCTCCATTTCAAACCTTCTTCTTTTTGTTCTTGTATACTTATCTACTACGGAGCCATAACGGTATTTTTTTGTATTATTTGATGAGTAAAAACCTTCAAGAAACATCTAAAGTTAAACTCTATCTCAGGAAGAATGATAACAATTTAAAATGAGAATTTAAATAAGTCAACGTGTTATGGGGCCTAGTCTCTTGGGACGGGGCATTGCGCACACTGGGCAATACGCGCATTGAAAAAGAAATTTGTTGTACCTATTAGTTGTTTGAGAGCGGTGAAAGTGTGAACTTGTTTGTCGTGTCGGAGTTTACGAATATTCTATAAACAAACTTCAGTTTCTTTAATTTATAAAACAAACTTTATTTACTCATATTTATCAAATAAATAAATTTCCATTGTGAAAGGAAAGAGTGAAAACTCTAATAAAATAATGGTGTCGTGTGTTTTAGTTTATTAATTAAAAGTTTTAACAAGGTGTTTGAAGAGGTCATCCATTTTTCTAAAGGTAAGAAATAATACATGTATCTTCGAGGTGATGTATTTTTTAAATATTTTTTTTTTCATTAACTCCAGTCCCCGAGGAAAATATTATTTCCGCTCAGGGCCTGTGTCATCTTTGGGGGTGCTGTGTGGGAGGTATTTTGAGGCAAGGAAGGATTTCAAATTCTGGGAAGGAAAAAGGAATGAGGGATGGGTAGGGATCGAGGGTCAGAGTGTGACGAGTGACGGACGTATGAATCAAAACCTCCCTTTATTTATGTACCTACATTTTTTGTTTTTGTTTTAATCGCTATATTTTTATACATTGATCGACCGGTTTCGGAAGTAGGTACCAGTACCTACTATCATTCATATTATCACACTATCGGTACAACATTAAAACGGTTTAATACGTAGGTACCTTCAATTTTGTAGGTACCTGCTATGTTAAAATGTAAAAAAAAAAAAAAAAATATTGTGATATAATTTATATATTTGTACATATTTTAATTAGTCACAATTACAATATAAAGAATTTATTTTATGTTCATTAAATTTTGTCAAAAGCTGTAATTTTGTTTTCACGCATATTATAAGAAATTAGTTGCCAATAGAAAATTCTGTATACATAATTAGCGATAGTTTATAATCTTGTGATATTTAGATTCGATAAAAAGTTGCACTTATTAGGAATTTAGTCGAAGCATTCGCAACATCGTTGTACACTTGTTAATATACTTGTTTAATATTACGCCAGTAGTAGGTACTACTATACAAAAGACATTTTAAAAAAATTGCGAAAAGGAAAGTGATTTATTCGCATGACCGTGATTTCTTAAAAATCCGACGGCGATATATTTTTCCCGTTTGAATCTAATCAATTTCTAACTGGAAACTTAATAGTATTTTCGCCATATTTATATATGTCGGTACCTACCTATGTACGTTCGTTTTATATACATAATAAGCATTCCGTTATTAATATCACATATTATTTCTGGCGGTCAATACCCCACAAGAATCCCTATTGTCCAGAAGCAGTGGGAATATGACATCGCCAATTGGGAAATGTTGTGAAGAGGAAGTGATTGGAAAGGAACAGAGATGGGAAAGAGGAAGATTAGGAAGTTTCTGGCTATTTAGATCTTGTCACTAAACACGGCCATAACCAATAATATCTACAGTCGCAAATCCTTTAGCAAAATTTCCTATTCATGTTTGCTAAACTTTCGCAATGAGATTCTCGCGCATCCGGGTAGTTTCTCTTGAACACCTGCAACCTGCAACCGAAACCTT
Source organism: Limnephilus auricula (assembly GCA_951813805.1). Classification (NCBI taxonomy): domain Eukaryota; kingdom Metazoa; phylum Arthropoda; class Insecta; order Trichoptera; family Limnephilidae; genus Limnephilus; species Limnephilus auricula. Next base: position 650,182 of record OX638410.1, read on the forward strand.
GCTTGAAATGGGCTTAGCAACCTTCATCTTCCCAATCTCCTTCCCCTCCCCACTTGTTCAATGTCTCAGAAGTCAGAATATCTGATTATAATATCTATCTAATTTTACAAATGATTACAGTAATTAAGTACGTATAACAAGATAGATATAGTTGTAGTACTCGTAAGAAAACAATACATATGATTCAATTAAATTTAGTGCAAATTAGCAAAACACTAATACGATGGTTAACATTGAATAATAATATAGAAATTGTAAGTAAAATAAAGTATAAAATAATAAATAGAAAAGCAAGTGTGTGCGTATACGCTTACAATATTAATTTTATATGTTTTTTTTTAATAATTATTTCTGGCTTTCACCCTTCAAGGGTGTTCTAGGCCATCATTTAAGATTATGGAGAAGTGAAGACGAATTTAAATATTAATTTTATGTAAATGGAGAAATTTCAAAATTATAATGAAGATTTGAGTCGAGTTCAGACTTAGAAGGGGTGAGATATTGAATGGAGGCGAGGCAGTTTTTGACAAGGCCTGATAGAAGAGAGGATACCTGTTTAGAGAGGGACAGCCAACAAATATGTGATCTAAAGTTCCCACTTCTAGACCACAGAATGTACAATCTGGGGAGTCAAGGACGTGAATTTTAAAAAGGTGAGAAGGAACAGAACAATGTCCGATTCTCATTCGAATAAGTGAGGAAATTTCTTTTTTGGAAAAATTGGGGAATTGTTGAAACCATGGTTTTGATGGGATAGTCCTTTGTATTGAGGCATAGAAGGCTCCCTTGGATTGACTAGCAATGTGCCAATACTTTGCCCAAATATTGCGGGAAAATTTTATATGTTACAAACCAATAAAACAGACTAAATAATAATGTAATTTACTCGTAAACTCGAGATTTAAAAAATAAAATCATAAAAGTTGAACCTATAAAAAAACTAATACAATTGAGCGACAAAAAATAAGACCATAAAAGAAAATGTAATGTATAAAAGCTAGCATGTTATGTACCTACCTACCCACATGCATAAAATTATTTTTGAATATTAGGTACTTACAACAAATAAAATAATTTCTAAAAGCGCAGAAAATATGTTTATAAAAGGTGGGTAAAGTTTATTTGTCATTTGAAATGACTCTAGCTACCTTCTTCTTCCCCACCTCCTTCCTCTCCCCACTTCTTTCTTCACAACATCTCCCAAAATGGGAATCTTTAGTTCCATTGGCATTATTGGAGCTCTGTGCCTATATCATTTTTTAAAACAGCCAAATGATCCTGTTAGAAAGGAATTTCTGCGCATACTCTTTTACACAAAACTAAATTTGGATTTGAGGCCAAACTGAATAATAATTGTTTTAATCAAAAGGTATAACAAATACCTAGTACGGATATGTGCTACTTTATTTATTTGTTTTGAATTTATAAAATCTTAGACCAAAACAAATGTTTATGATTTTGGAAGCAACTTTGGCAACTAATTGTGAGTGAATGATACTTATTGAAAAACAATGCTTTATTTATTATAGAAATATAATTAAATACACAATAAATTTTACTTATTAAAAAAGGCAATTTTTTGGGCGTAAATTTGAATTACCACGATCGATTTACGTTGGGATACAAGTTTGTCGTACATAAATTAAGCTTTTTTAAAGATTTTTTATTTTTGTTCATTATATTAACACAGTAGATAGGGAAAGATTTTTTAATGGCCAATATTTATAATTTAAAAGATAAATAAATGAAGCAGCACATATATGGTTGTTTTGTAATATAGCAGATTGGGATTGTACTATCTTCCCAATCCTGCTGGAATAAAAACAAACAAAAAATATCCGTACTAGACATTGCTATATCCTTTGATTTAAAAGAAAAATTAAATTTTTGGTATTTTGGCCTGAAATCCAAAATTAAGTTTTGTACTTATTAAAAAGGGCTTTAGCAACTTTCCTATTTCCTTCTGAATACCCCAAACCTCCATCAACCTTACCTCAAAACAAGAATCCATAATTCTAAAGATCACAGTGTACAAAATATGCTGTTAGAAAAATGTTTCTCTGAAATTGTGAAGCAATGCAGACATCGGGGATTCCCGCATGTGTTACCAATATGTCGTAATGTGTAATGAAGCCACATAGATAATAATAATGTATACCTAGCTAACCTGTGTAGTGTCTATAATCATAGCGTTGATGTCACAGCGTGATGCGTGATGCCGGAAAGTGAAAGCGTCTCCTGGAAATGTCGTGACGTATGTAAATATAAATAATCATAAGTGCTTAAATCTCGATTAGCTGTCGTGTGACGCCCATGCGCCACTACCCACTCCAACTGTGCCACAAGAGTTATTAGTTATTATTATTTATTATTAATAATAATTTCATACATTATAATATTATATAATTGAACTAAAATTCCCTCACCAAACAAAAGAACCTCGTCTCTTTATGGTAGGGGAAAGCTATTCTTATCTACCATTTTAACACTGTAACATGTAAAAATTGTATATTTATTGTAAAAAAAAACCTACAAATATTAAATAAATAAAAAAAACTAATAAATTAATAGTAAACATCACTTTTAATTTTTATAAGCAAAATGCCGACCGGATTTCGCTTCAACCGTAGCTTCTTCAGGGCAGTACAATGAGAGCCCAAGTGATTCGCTGTATTAGGTGACTCAGCAGTGGTGCCCGAGTTCATGGGGTGCCTCAACAGTAGTGCCCCTCCATGTGTAGGTCTTGGCGGCGGATGCGTTTTCCCACCTACTGCATCGTGAGAGACTGGTTGAGGGGGTCCTATTGACCTCTTCAGCCGGAATTTCACGACCCATCCATCGCTTTGCACCGCAGTGGCAGGAATGGATTCATTCGTCCATCACTCCTGGACACACTGAACCAGAGATTCCTACCCAACTCTCATAAATTTTATAGAATCTCCTCTCCTTCCTTTCCCTAAATGAAACTCCACACAGCATCCTCAAAGATGACATAATCCCAAGGGAAATTGTTTTCCTCGAATCTTCTAAGTGGGCTAATGTAAAAAAAATAAAACTGGGTGCCTACCTACGTTCTAAAGTATTCTAATTCGAATACAAATTGTAAGTTACTCAAACGGAACTTCTGTATAAAAAAAATTATAGCTATTTTACAAATCAAGAATGTAGGTAGGTAGGTACCATAATAAAATATCGGATCTATTATTATTTTGATATATTATTTCGTGTGAGAGAAAAATCTGTTTGTATTCTGCGCATTTATGTTTATATATATGAAACTGTGTCATGATCCGAAAAGTGGTCCAAATGAAAATATGAAGAAAAAAACAATTTTGTGGAATTAGGCCATCAAATCTCACAATGCCAAATTGAACAAGGTGGAAATAAATGAAATCGTATTTTACTTTCATTTAATAAAACTCGAACGGCAAGCGAGGAAGTTATGAAATTTGCTCAGCATGAAAGTAATCTTACTTTAACTGTCTTTTAAATTTAACTAAATTTCGACGGCCGGCGTGGTCGAGGGGTAAGGGGTAAGGGGTCGCGGGTTCGACCACGGCGTGCGCAAATCAATTTTAATTGATTACTTTCTGTTATTTCACAATATATAATTAGACATAATATATTGTTAGCAATAATAAAACGCTAGTAAATGCTTATAATGAAATATATTATTGTCTCCACGGTAAATGACAATAATATCAAGATTACGTCGAGCCGTTCAAAATGCCAACCGTTAAGCGCCATTCAGACGTTTCACTAATCGCTCATTTCCGCATTTCATTCGGCCTAGTTTACTCGGAATGACACGTCTGAACATGAAATGAATCGAAAGTGCCGAACACTGCCGAATGAAATCTTCAAGTGAACCGATCCAACAATGTTAGATATTTTCATTCGGCATCCTTCACATGCGCGCGGAAGTGAGCAAAGTGAAACGTCTGAACACCGAGTGAACTCTCAATCAGTTTGTCTCGCGTCAATCGCACGCAAAACTTCAAAATGGTTTTCGTTCGGCTAATTTGTTTGCTTTTGGGAACACCTTTCATATAATTTTTTGGGTCTCCCTTATTATACATGTATATTATATGTTTTTTAATAAATGTAAGATTATTAATTTGTAGGAAAATGTTCGTAATAAAAAAAGTAATATCAAATTGTGTTATTATGTCATAAAAAATAAAAAGGTCTATAAGACGAAACTATACTGTTTTCTTTATTTATTTTTATTTAATTGTGTCAACAAAATTTCGTAAAAATCGATGCATATGACATGTTTTTCCTTAAAATTCGGGGCCGGACCGCGCTGGAAAACAAACGAATTTCAGCGCGGTTGACCTCGCTCGGCGACGCTGTGGTCGGAATGGACGAGTGAACGCTTATTTCTATAGCGCCGTGTGAACATGGAATGAAGCAAAATGGACGATTAGGCCGAAAAAACATGGCGGAAACCTTCCCTCGAGTGAATCGTCTGATTCCAGCTTTAGCAGTTGGCATTTCGGGGGCAGTGTTGCCAACCCGTAGGTGTCAGTAGTCCGTCCATCCCTTCTTTACCGACCGCAGTAGCTGGGGTAGTGTCCCTGTTGGCCGCCGGAGGCGCAAGAAGTGCCTCTGGCGGCGGATGAGCGAACCAAACGTGTGAGGCGGCACTATTTAAATCCGTTGCATACAATGTAGTAAATTTGCGGCACGTTCCAGAGTGGAAGATACTCTCAGTATCGCCCTGCTGTGAGACCACCATTCAGAACTGAAACGTTGTTTGAATTTAATGATCTGAATAGCCAGGTACTTCCCCACCTTCCTCTACCCCATCTATTACCCCTCCCCTCTAACTTCTGCCCCACAACATACCCCAATTGGGGATGCCATAGTCTCAGTGGCTCCAGACGGGAGCAGTTAGGTTCCTTGTGGAGTATTCGTATAAAAAAAAAATGAACTTACCAAGAATTTAAATCACTGATTATGTACTGGCTTCTAAAACTAGCCACTTTTAATTTAAAATTAAAGCTAGTAAAATATACCTATGTATGTATTTCACTAATTATTTTATTAAATTTCAGATGTCACCAAAATACATCCAATGTTGCTGTTTGCTGTTTATTTTGGCTGTATGTCCATCCATCTCTCAGCGAGGAGACAAGAGCCCCGCGAGGGGCGGGGACCCCGCGGGGCCCTGGAGCGCCTTGCTTGAGGACTGGGCAGTGGGGCACAGTGACAGGTTAGCAACTACATTATACTATGTTTACCTGTATTGTTTAATTTTAAAATATCTGTACAAACGATTATTGTAAAAAGGGTTTGAAACTATGATATCAAGAATTGGATATTAACGCAACTAATTATCAATAGATGTCTCTGTTGTTACATTGGTTTATCTATAGGCAAATAATATTAATTTCGTGTTTTCGGTTTAATGTTAGAATTTTTTTCTGTAGTTTCGTTTTCGTGAGAAAATCACCTATAGGGCGCGAACATTGGAAACATTTTCAATTTGGCAGGCGGGTATGGGTGCCGTTGCTCCGGTAACCATTTATTGGACGATCAACACCTCTGCCACAGGTCACCCCAAGTGGTTCGCTACATTTGGTGACTTAGCAGTGGTGCCCGGGTTCATGGGGTTAGGTTTGTCCGGGACTTGGGGGCGGATGCGTTCGCCGACCATCTGCGTGGTAGGCCGGATCGGGAAAGACTGGTTGAGGGAGACCTTTTGATCTCTCCAGCCGGACCCTCTCGACCCATCGCCTTGCACCGCAGTGGGAGAAATGGCTTCACACTCCTGGACATATTTATCCCCAGATTCCTACCCACCCCTCAAACCTTCTTCCTTCCCAGGACTTCCTATCCTTCCTTTCCCTTAAAAAACCCTCCACACAGCATCTTCAAAGATGACATAGGCCCTGAGGGAATTTTTCCCTCAGAGCCTGCTGTATGGAGCTAATGTAAAAAATAAATTAAATTCTCATTTTTTCAGTACAGAATCAAATTTCTAATCTCTTTTCTAGTTTCAAACTCTCAACAACAGTTTGTGCCCGTAGAGATAATCAGTTTATAGTCATTATAGTTTTAAAGAGCCATTGAATGTACTTATCTTTTACGGTTTTTCTCATATTTTTAGGATTCAACAAAAATTAAATTTATAGATACTTGAGTCGGGCCATGTCAAGAGTCAGAAAAATAGAAGAGAATGTATGAGACGATGTATGAACGTGAATGAGGCAAAGAGTGTGTGCCAAGACCGAGGTGTTTGGCGGTCCGTCCTCTCTGCCTACCCCTGCGGAGAAACGGCGTGATGGTTAGTTAGTTAAATTTATAGAGAATTCGGAAAATTCTTCATATTGAAATTGCCTTACTTGGAGAATTTTAAACATGCTAGGCCCTGTGGGTGGCAGGCGGCTCGGTAGTAGCCTGGTAACAAACTTCACGTACAAAGATGATTTTGCATATGGCGCGATGTCAGAGATGTAGTCGAAGTGGGGTTCTTAAATTTCAACCGTACTGTTACTAGCATATTAATTATATCAGATAAGTTCTGTGTGTTGTTTATGGCCCAATTGATAATCACAGATATAAATTTAATTTCGAACATGTAATTTTTAATACGCAAACACACAATCAATGATTTGTAAGAAAAAATATTTAAATCATTTCGTTTTGCGGAAAGTGTTTTATATTTGTGAGTAGAAAATCGGAATGCGGGATCTTAAAACTTAACTGAAATACCGGACCCTAAAAAGTTTTATTTTCAAAATTGCAGACAAGTGCGAATACTTCAGGCCCCCCATACCAGTGGCTACTACATTTCAAACCGAGTGGATGCATCTCCTCCCCCGGTATCTACCTGGTCTCAAGAATACAATCCTCCTTCACCACCACCTCCCCCAGGCAACAAGATCCTCAATCGACCAGCACAGTACACCAACTATCCTAAACAAAAACCCATCATCAATAACAATCAAAGTCCTAACAACTACAGCCCCAGTGGTGCGGGGAACAGCGGTATAGGAATGATTCAGAAACCGGTCACCGCGAGTAGGAAGGAAGTTTCGGAGACGGATCTGTACCTGCTCGGAGCTATAGAGAAATTGGTGTATCGTGTGGACTTTATGGAGAAGCGGCTGAAGAAAGCGGAAGAGTTGATCTATTACATTATGGCGGGGAATGGAAAGAAGACAGGTTAGTGAAATCCATTGATAACATACTATTCTATTCTTCCAAAAGTTGTACCGCAAAAACCACATTTTATTGGGCTTTTTTGCCAAAGTTTGTACACGTTTTTATAATTGTTAAGCTTTCCTTTTTATTTGGGAAGAATGGCTAACAAGCCATTTTTCTTTTCCAGCCATTCTTCCTTTCCACCATTGATATGAACTCCTCATTGGTCAGAATACTAATGGTCTGTAAGAATGTGGATTCTTCAGTGGACATCTTCAATTTATCACTCAAAAAATGCAAAAGATTGTTGATGGGGCTGTTCAGTTATCAGATAGTATTATTACCTTAGCGACTGTAAGGTTAAAATTTAAGAACCCGACTTCGAGTTCTCTGATGTCGCGCCACAAAAGCAAAACCATTTTCGTACGTGAAGTTTTTTACAAAGCTACCGTCGTTTTTTAAAATGCCTGCCGCCCGCAGGGCCTAGCACCAAAAACCCGATAGGGCCTAGCAGCAAAAATAAAATGGGTTTTTAACTGCTGGTGTAATATAAATGTTTATAATTTTATAAATTACTCTTACGTAAAAGCCCTCAACATGGCGTAAAACATATACTCGTACACATGGCCACATAATGGAACTAACAGATTCTGTAACAGAAATGGCAAGCATGATTTTTTTTCAATGTTGGTAAAAATTTACATAAAAACAGTATATTTTCTAAAAATATATATTATGCAAGCTATTTAAGGCACCACAAAATTAATTTTATGCACCTAAAGTTATGGTCTAAAAAAAGGTCTTGGCAGCAGATACGTCTGCCCATCAACTGCGTGGCAGGCTCGATCTGAGAGACTAGTTGAGGAAGAGTTTTTGAACTCTCCAGCAGGACTCTCTCAGAACATCGCCTTGCACCGCAGTGGAAGGGTTGGGCTCATACGTCTGTTACTCCTGAACTGATTGACCTTCTGACCATCCTTCATACATTTTTCCTACCCAAAACTACCTCTCCCTTCTTTTTAAAAAAAACCCTCAACATTGCAACTCCAAAAATAACATCCCCAAAAAATAAAATGAGGTTTACAAGCTTCTCTTAGTTATCCCTAAAAAAATAATATAAATTAAATTAAAAAGCGTGTGAAATTTCAACTATATTTTTCCTCTTTTCTGATGTAAGGAAAAAAATAGAAAGCGCTGAAGAAAAAATTCTTTAAAAAGTTGAGCCGAATATTACATGGGTTTTTCTGATCCACGCATTACCAGTAGTTTTTGAAAAATCATCCAGTCCGCTGGTTCGTACTTGTGAATTCCTTGCTTTCAATTGGTATGTTTTCTTTTCCAGAACCATGCGCCAAAGACTTCACTCGTGTGGGCGCCAACTGCTACCACTTTGGCATCAGCAAAACCCTGAACTGGAAGTCTGCCAGTGATGCCTGCAAGGGGCTCGGGGCCACCCTGGCTGAGATGGAAACCATTGAGGAAAACCAGGATGTGGTCACGTTCATACAGGCCAATGCACCTCTCAGAGGCAAGTGCTAACAAATACTGTAGAATAGGTGTACAAATGTACTGTACAAATGGCCGATTGCCATGCGCATTGCCATTCTCATTGGGACTGCCCCGTGGTTTTCGGAAACATTCTCTGGCTATTCTTTTCTTTTTATAATTTTTGTTATCTCTACTATCATTGTAAGTACCTACTTTTATTATGTTATTATTTTATTACTGTTTGCTTCTTCATTATTACTTTTATTTTCAGAAGGCTTCTTCGACGGTTTGCAGCTCTTATTTATCTTTTCCTTTTACTAACACTTTTATTTCAATTTTTATTCTATCTATTTAAGAAAAATCCTTCCTAGAGCAGCTACTTTTATTTCTTTTTAGTATTAAGTTGATGTAAGTACTTGCATACTGCTTACTAACCCCGTATTTCTAGAGTCGTTCAAATAAAAGTATTTTCGTTCAATGAAAAATAGAGTCTTGACATGTGCGGTGAAGGAGGAAACCGTATGTTTCCTTTTAATGCCGTTGGGAAAGTCGTGGAGTCCTATGCGATGTAGAATAGTTATAAATACCTCCAACTTCTGCTTGCTTTTCTTTTATGCATTGGGTTTTATGTGCATTATACCTTCCGTGCTGTTAAATAGATCCACTACCTCAGCATACGTACCCATTGGGTAATGGGTACCCATTATCTGAAGAAATGTTAATGTAACAATATTGTTCTTTCAAGTATTATTTTGTTTTACCTATGTTGTATATATTGTGTTATTTTATAAAATCTCAACACAGGTTTTTCCTAGTAAGGTTAAAAATTGGATTGTAAACAGTAATATTTCTATTTTTGAAACTGGAATTCCATTATAATAGTATAATAAAACAAATTAAAACTTTTTCCACTTTTAATTTATTTTCATCGGATGTTAATTCCTCACGATGTAATTCATCATATCTCGAAGCGTCGAAAACTGTAAGGTATCAGTTTTCGACTTAAAAGTGGAAAAAGTTTTAAATTTGTTTTATTATACTAGTAAACAGTAATACCTAGCATGTGAAGAAACAATAAATAAATGTAATCTAGGTACAAGCGAGTGTTTGAAATGCTCAGTCCTGTATTACATATTACATTTAAATATCGGGTAGCTCTCTATGTAAATAAAATTCAACAAGGTTATGTATCAGGTCTGTCTACATAACCATTAGCAATTTATTACATCGTAGGTGGCGTTATGATTCTAGTAACTTCTAACTTTTTTATTTTTATACAAGACGCATGAAAAGGAATATTTTTCCTCAACGATGTACGTTCGAACTCTCTCTTGTACTCAAAGATCAATGTATTTCAATCGGTTTAAATTTGATTGTGTTTGTAAAATAACCCATATCTACATTATGATAATGAATACATTTTAATTTGCCACAATATTTGAGCGGTTGTCACTAATGTAACTAACAAGCTTTGCAGTGTTTCAAGTCTAGAAAATTAATTAATAAAATAAAATGTGACTCTCATGCACACAGTACACACCAAAGAGACCATTTATTCGTTCTCCCCAGACATTAAACTGCTGTATTTGAAGGTAGTTTCAGCTATTCATCATCAAAGCTTTGGAATGAAATACCACTGTCTATTCGTATGTCGACATCGTTGCAGTGCTTCAAGAAGTTCTGCAGTGAATAGTTGCTGACCACACAGTCAACCGCACAACATCTTAAATGATAGAATTTACTATGAAAGGAATACCTACTTGTGTTTATGATTACATTATTTATTTTGAATTTTAATTTTGTTTGCTTTAATTTGAATTTTGATTTATATGATTTAATTTTAATTATTTATTGTAAATATATTACGGAAGAAATCCTGAATGTATAGCTGAGCAGTAATCGATTTGTCGATAGAATCAATGTTAAATAAACAAGATGTATAAATTTGTGGAAATCTATTGACAAATAAATGTATTTATAATTATGTATTATTTATTCCAGGTAATGACTACTGGACAGGCGGTCTCAACCCCGGCCTGCTGTGGATCTGGTCCAACTCTGCCCGCCCGGTCTCCAGTGGTGGCCAAACCGAGCAGCAGATCGTCTCCAACGCCACCAACTCACCACCCAATATTGCTAACCCCGCAAATATCAAGGGCGAGGGTCGTTGCCTCAAGCTCTCCTATACTCCCAGTCTGCGGACCTACTCCTATCTCGGCTTCGACTGTGCGCAACGACAGAATTATATGTGCGAACTCATAGACAAGAGTTTGAGTAATGACATTCAAAGGATTTCAAGAGAGCTAAAACTTGAGTTGTAAAGTGTATAATTGTTTGTATTATAGTGAATAAATTATGTTCTTAACTTATTGAATAATAATAAAAAACTTAAAAAGAAAGATAAACATTCCCTTACATAGATAATTCCCTTATATAGAAAGAAATGAATTAACCCAACCTGAGAAACTAATAACCTATTTTGGGCATGTAATTTTTTTTTAATGTTAATATTGCACAAGAGTCCCAACTGCTCCCAACCGCCTGAAGCCAGTTAGACTATGGCATCCCCGATTGGGGTATGTCGTTAGGCTGAAGGTAAGTGGAGAGGAGAAAGAAATGGGAAAGAGGAAGGTGGGAAATTACCTGGCTATTCAGATCTAGTCACAGGCTAAAACCATTTCAAGCATTGTTTCAATTCAGAGTAGTGGTCTTACACCAGGGCGATACTGAGAGTATTTTCCACTCTGAAACTTTCCTTCCAATATATACATTAAATTGTGAAAACACAAATCAATCAAATACAATATACTTGCACATGCCGAGATATGAATCCTTGACCTTCATATCACTAGTCGAGAGCCTTGCCCCTCGACCACAGGGGCCATCGTAAATAGTTGTTTCATGTAGTATTTTCCATAATCTGTGCCTTCATTAACCAGATGGCGCCAAATTAATTATCTTAGGAAAATAAACTTTCACATTCAGTTATACTTTAAAATATTAAGGGGGCATACATAAATTACATGAGCAAAAATTGGGGGGGGGGGGGGGGGGGGGCAGTAAAATCTCACCAAATCACATTAAAACCGAGGGGGGAGGTGGGGTCAGTAAAAATCTCACGTCAACTTTAACAGAATAGAGATAATAAAAGATAAAAAAAATTGTTTCACTTCTTTTGAAGTGTCCTATTTTACACACTGAAAAAATGGTTGTTTAAAAACATTTATTTCGATAGGAAGACAATAATCTCACTTGAGGGGGGGAGGGGGGGGGGGGTCCCACTAATTCTCACTTAATCTCATTAAGCGGGGGAGGGGTCTAAATTTAAAAACAAAAAAACAGCTCACGTAATTAATGTATGTCCCCTAAGATGAATTAATTGTTTGCGCCCGTACACACGCAATTTGAATATGAACAAAGAGTTTGGTCTGAATACATACTCAATTCTTTCGAGAAAGGCATACAATATTGGATTGAATAACCAATACAATATTGTATTTACATGCCTTTTTTGAAGGAATTGAGTTTGATAAGCGCAAAACTATTTATTCATATTCATATTGCGTGTGTACGGGCGCAAATAGTTTTGTCCAAAAAAAACTATTCATATTTGAATTGCGTATGTACGGGTGTAAATAATTAATAATTAATAATTACTAATTCATCCTAAAATTTTAAAGCATAACTACTTGCAAAAAGTGTTTGTTCCTAAAATATTTAAACTAACGCCATCTATGAAAGAGCAGATTATGAATTCCTTTAATTTTTCCCAACGGAAGGGTGATTTTAGTTCCTACCCCAAGCAAAGGGAAAAACCTTCCTGGCTGAATAAATTTTACTTTTATTGTAAAGGGCAATAATTTCACTTTGTCGATTTTCTGACAGCTGACAATCAAAGTCAACCGAGTATTTTATTCCCGTTCTGGCGAATGTTAGTCGGTGATTTCTGCTCGAACTTGCAATCCTCTTCGATATTAAATTACGTAATAAACATGGGCAACCTCGGAGATACCGTCAATTACATTCTGTTTTACAATCCCATCTCTACCGAGGTCGGAAAGCTGCTGAAAAATACCGTAAGTACATTGAAATATTATCAAATATCATCATTATCTTGAAATAGAATGCGCAATAAGCTTTATTTAATTACTACGTATTAGTTTTACAATGTTTTGATACGTAGAATCAGTTATTTCAAATCATTTTGCTTATTTCATAACCTATATCTTTCATATCATCATCTGTCAAAGCGGTGATATTTTTCTGTTATTTAGATTTTTTCGAGCATAAATCATGCTTAAATTTACTTATTTTCACACGGATTATGTTTTATTCACTTTAGATATATTTTTTCTTATCCATTATATATAAAAATATTTAATTTAAATACGTGTAATAAGTGGCAAGATAACATTTTTATTACGATTTGTAATTGTAATTTTGTAAACTAATATTGAATGTTATTTACCGTGAAATATTTACTAAATGTCAGAATAAGTTCAGAAAATGTATGTAAATAAGTACCTCTTTATTCTTACAAATATCTATTGCAAAAAATCATATTATATTTCAACAAAACGTATCAAATAGGTAATTTTGTGTGCTCCTGGTAAAATGTTGTTATTATAAAATATCAGCATCACATCATATTTATTTTTATACTTGCTTATCATGATGCCATGCAGTTCTTATACGTTTTGATATCCATTTTGACAATTTTTATATTCAATTTTCAAATATTGATTAAAAAGTACAAACGTCATTAAAAATGTTTGATAATATATGATTTCTGACTCAAAATAGCGAATAGTTGCGTCATAGAAGTGAGATCTGATGAAGCAGTGTCTATTATAACAATTTACTATAAACATTTTGCCCCTTATAACAGCGTAACTTTATTTTCTCGTCTATGAATGCCACAAACAGAAAAGACATAACTCATTGGATTCATCAAGTTATTTGAATATGTTTTTTGTGGGTATCTACTTCGGGTATTGTTTAATTCTGTAATTAGATAACTCTAGTAACCACGAGTGTTTTTCCATGTTTTAATTAGGCAACCAGACTTAGCTAGTTGTAGCATTAAAATTTGTGGAATTGCTTTTGTTGCATTTTTGTAACAACTAGGTAAGTCATTCCATTTTCAAATAAATACTACAGAAAAATATTATCCATTTTCTTATTTCCAAGATATAAGTATTAGGCGCTCCGCTGAGGAAGCAACTGAAAATCAACTAAAACTTGTTAAACCATAGACAAAGAACAATCAGCTGACAGCTGACAACTAGCAACGGCCGGCCAGGGCAATCAGCAGTGCAAGTCGCAAGTCACCGCTTGCGTTACCATTGACAACGGGTGTTTGAGTGATTGTGTAGTGTGCGGGCCATCACATTGTCATACAAAGACAGTTGGCAGTTGAGAGTTTTCAGTTGCCTCAGTGGGCGGAGGCGCTTACAATTCCCAATACACAAATCTACGATTTTACCATATATATCAGTATAAATATACACCAACCGATTTATCAGATTGATTACCATATTAAAATTCTATTATAGTTACCTAGTTGTAGTAATTACCCCACGATATGATAAGGCAAAATTACGATATATTATTATGAACAACAGATTTAAATTAAATAATGCATGGTAAATTTGCTAATAACGCGCTCTGTCTCACTTACACTCGTCTGATATTATAGATCTCATCACATTTGGATTCTATAAACACATTTTTTTTTTGGAAATTTATGCCCCGATTGGCCAAATATTAGAATTACGAAACACGTTCATGTGGTTATGTTATTTTATTATAAAAAAATCGTAATTATAGGTACACAAAAACAGAACACGATTTAAAAAAAAAAACTTTCTTTTGCTCTCCTGAACTCTGCTCTCCCTTTTGTCATTTAGAACAGTGGTTTTTAACCTGTGGTACGCGTACCCCTAGGGGTACGCGAAACAAAAATTGGGGGTACGCAATATCGTGGCACGAATGTAGGTTTTAAAACTCGGCTCAACGTTTTCAAATTTCTTCAGTTTATGCTCTAAAAATATTAATACCTTTCATAATCACGTATTTGTGTAAAATGCATTTTCTTCTTATGCATTTATAAAAAATAATCGCAATCGCCTGAATGCTGACCAGATTTTCCTCTACCTGTGTCAAATTGAGCAAAACTTTGTAAAACTTTGCTCTGCAAAGCAAGCCTAAGGGTCACAATGACTGTATGTTAACATTATGTAACACGAAATCGGGCTTTTATTTCAACTACTGATACATGAGAAAAAATTTTCTTTATTTTTTTTGTGGTTAAAAAAAATTATCCTCTCAATACACTTTGTGAGTTTGGAGTTGTGTATGGAGAACATGATTTTTTTTTTCGTCGAAATTAAAAGACGTGCAAAAAATTTATAAATCACTGTTTAAAAATATCCAAAGTCATATTACACTTAATTATGTGATTTAATTGTTAAATTCATGTAATAATGAGAGTATTAAAAAACAAATCACAAACATTACATTACACATGTACACAAGATAGATAGAAGGTAGGGGGTACAACAAATTTGTAGTAAGAGTCGAGAGGTACGCAGGGTCAAAAAGGTTCACAACCGCTGCTTTAGAACATTTCAAATTTCCGTGATTATTATTTTTTTTACCATAATTCTAGGGCATCTTGAAACCCAAAGCAAACGGAACATCTACCCAGACAGTTGTAGTGATGCAGCGACAGCTCTGGCA
This sequence comes from Limnephilus auricula, assembly GCA_951813805.1. Lineage (NCBI taxonomy): Eukaryota > Metazoa > Arthropoda > Insecta > Trichoptera > Limnephilidae > Limnephilus > Limnephilus auricula. The sequence goes on from OX638410.1 coordinate 665,563, forward strand.
GCTGGCCCAGGACGGGGGCCCCTGGGTGCGGCTCGGCGGCCTGCTGGGGGCCTCGGCCGTGGTGCTGGGGGCCTACGGGGCCCACCGCACCTACCCCGAGGACCAGAAGGCGGACCTGCGCAGGATCTATGAGACTGCCAACAGGTTTCACTTCATTCACAGTTTGGCACTTTTGGCGGTGCCCATGGCAAGAAGACCTATGCTGGTTAGTATATATACATGGTATCTGAAAAGTAGTGGTACAATCATGAAACTGGTAATAATATAGGCTACTGATTTCGTAAGTTAGTTCGCATCGAAATGCCGAGGTCTTTGCCGATCAGAACACTCAAAAAACTAAAATGAATTTTTATTAACATTATCACCTATTTTTTTAAATCTGGCAATTTAAGGTTATAAAACCATATTGAAACAAAAATAATAATAAGGATAAAGAAGATAATAAGGAAATTAAAAAATGAATCTTAAAAAAAATCACACACAAAAACTGCCAGGCTGCAGACTGAGGTTGGCAGACCGAGAAATTCTTTAATGGGAAGATCTAGAGCAGCGTTTCCCAATCTTTTTAAGTCTGCGGACCAGTGAAAATAGAAAAATTTTGAAAAAAACGGTAACGCAGGAATAAAAACTTTTATTTATGTAGTATTTTATTTATTGGTTTTTAATATTAATAACAGGTATAGAAATAAGAAATGATGATTTCATTGTAAACACCAACCAAAATGTAACATAAAATAAAATTGATTACTGGATTAATGTACTGACCGGTACTGGTTCACGGTTGGGAAACGCTGATCTAGACTACAGTTATTCTTTGATTTCATTTCTGTACTCGATGACATAAAATTTATCCTACTTTAAATCCAGCTGCCTGCGAACGTGCCAGGCTGCTGGTTGGCAGACCTGTTTTTTTCTCATCTACTATTTCTCATCTACTTTTTATCGTAAGAATCTATTCCTGTGCGTGTATACCGCTTGGGCACATAAGCTTGTTTTCACAATAATTTAACGTAGGTAGACATAGGAATGACGTATGCCCCGGACCTGAGTTATATAAAATTGTGAAAAACTCTTTCCATGGCTGTGCGGAACGTGTGAAAAGAGGGACACCGACAGACCAGATTTTTTAAGACTTACTAAACGTCCATTCTCACTACAAAGTAGTTATGTGCACTCAATGACATAGAATTTGTCTTGCACGATCGTGATCTACTATGTTTTTATTATCTGTGCTTGTTAAAAATTATTTCTTTTAGCTGCTGCTTATAATATATTAAATTTGTGTTCTTTTCTATTTCAGAGTGGCTCCCTCTTGACTCTAGGCACCGTGCTGTTCTGTGGCGCTTGCTACTATCATGCCTTCACCGGAGACAGGACTCCACAGAAATTGGCACCCATAGGAGGAACATGCCTCATTCTCGGATGGCTCGCTATTGTCCTATAGATATTTAAACCTACTAGCTCTATGGAATTCATCTACCATTGTAGTCTGTAATCTGTCATGTTATGTTTTGATTTTAATTAAATATAATTTTTGTATTTCTTTGACTGAGATGTTTGGTAGCACTGGTGTGTTGGAATGATTACTTCTGAGTTTTTTTCAGCAGCTGTCGCATAATGTCGACGAATAAATGATTCAAGTCGCCCAATTTATTATGGAGGGTTATTATGATAAAACACATTGTACGACAGCTGATCATAGTTACCATGTCATTAAGAATTGTAAACAGTGATAATTTCAAAATTGCTTACCATCGGCAGCTGTTTTCTATAAAATTAAACAATTTTGAAGCGTGGTCTAAATTTGGATTAATATCCATTTACAGGGGTAGATGTGATGGTAAAACCAAACGAATGATTGTGTTTAAAAAAAATCCCTTGATTTCAGATCAAAATTTCTCTTGATTTCAGAATGAGTTTGTGTGAGGTACTCCAGTACTGAATTCCCCCTGAATATTTATTTATATCCTAGGGAGATTAGTTTTATGTTCCAGAGAATTTCAAAGTGTCCAGAAATTTTCCCAGAATATTTTGAAATTACACCAGGTGTTGGTTTGAGAATTTTGACTACAAAACAAAAATTTGAAAATTTTCCTAGATTTTGTGCTTTTTCGTTTTTTCCTAGGCGTGATGAAATTTTCTTAGAGATACCCATCACTGTATAAGATGCTCAGCGCTCGACTTTTTAAAGAAATAACATAGCTTTCATAAAAAATTATGTCAGTTTTTGTTGTTGTCTGGTTACTGCCATCTAACGGAGTTTGCAGAAAGCTGCTTAGAAATCTTTACAGATCTTTTTTTTAAAGATACATAGCCACTTGAGCGATGGTGTGTTTACAAAATAATGCCTTGAGCGAAGGAGGTTTTGCATGCAATCAATTTTTGATTTGTCTGTGCTCATTAAAAAAATAAAAACTTCTTATTGAGGTTTAAAGCCAATGAATCCATCTGTATTTCATTGTTTATCTCATATTTTTCAGTTTTATACATTTACAAATCATAAATAATAAATGAAATAAATTGGAAAAATCTGTCTACCTAAATTTAGGCAGTCATCAAGATCGATCCTGTGCAGGCGCAAATGGACCACGTGCTGATAATAACCTAATGCAGCGCCTTTGAGGTTTTTACTAGCGCGGTTTGGTTTAGGGCCAGCCTTGGCAGCCATGGCTCAAAACCTAGAGCAATGAGAACCTAATATGTGTATAGTAAGCGTCAAACTTTAGGTCGACCTAACGTTGATACACAAATCGTTGCAATAAGCGAGTTTAAAGTCCAAAAAGAAGTAAGCCTCCACGCCGACGCCTTTCTCTCTCACACATATGTTTTACGCATCTTTCTCTTTCGCTTGGTCATTGTAAAGTCAGAAAAATGACTGTACCTACGTGAGAATTGATCGCATCAAGTTCAGGTTGGCATTTAAGTGTGGGGAGTACTATAGCCATCGTTCGACTGGAAAACACTTAAGTTATTGTTTCATCTAACCTAATGATTATTAAAATTCCAACTGCGTTCTGTGATTGATGGAATAGAGATTAGCGCTGTTTTAAATGTTGGTTAGTTATTAATAATTTTTAATTAATAGATGTTAGAATTCCATAAAATACTATTATTGTAGATAATATATTGTGTTTGGGCAAAAAAAACTAACAAACCATCGCACCGCTTCTCTGCAGGGATAGGCAGAGAGGATAGACAGATAGAGTGTAGGAAAAATATATTATGTTATAATGAATAGTTGCATACACTTATGCAATAATTACCTCCAGAACTGGAGAATAGTGAAGTATTCGTTAGGAATATTTACATTAATAGTTACCTTGGTTGTGTATTTATTTTGGTTACCTTTACAAATAAATAAATTCAATTAATTGGCAGTCAATTAATAAAATATTGGTTTTTGTTAAACCCCTCAGGACTCAGATATGTTTTTTAGATTTTCACGGCCAAAAGCATTTTCGCTGTTTGTTTGGATCTGCCCTGATGATGGACACTGCAACGCTGTCCGAAACGTCGGCTAAAGAAGGAGGTAGCACAACACGGCCCTCAGGACTCAACCGTATTTTAGCAGAGGGCCAAAATATTTCCATTTTGCAATAAAATCCAAATAATTGGAATATTTATGAATGTAGCTTAAACCTAATAACTGTTTTGGAAAGGTGATGAAATACGCTTTCAAATTTTATAATTCGAAATAAATCTATAATTTTTGATATATAAAAATTTTGCATGCAAACGTAAAAAAGTTTTTAAAACGGCTCACCTTACGTTTTTTCTAACTAAAATATCGGATAATTAAAAAAAATAGAAACACATACATAATTTATTATGCAAATGTTTTATAACGTTATTATCAACCCACTTTTTTTTCGTTTTATGTAAAAATAATTAATAAAAAATTCTCAAAAATTCATAATTATTTTTCAAATTGCGTTCGGAAACTTTGGATTCATAAAGGTGGACATTTTAATTATTTTGCAGTTAACTTTTAGGTTTGAATATAAAGCGTGGTATTTTCTGTTTCTAACACGGTCAGACACATCGATTTCTATGAGACCTGTAGAGTTGTTCCTAAAACCAAACAAATAGATTTCACCGCTTAATTAGCACAGTCAAAAAAAATATTTATTTTTTTTTTGCTTAATTTTTTTTGTTTTCTAACTTCGTGTTTCAGTATAAGGTGTCTGTTTATATGCCTGGAGGTTTTGGGTTCAATTTTCGCTGAGTTGTTAACTTTTTTCTATGCAGTAATTAATATTAGATGCATTTTAATCTAAGTGTTGTATGTGTTATCTCATTAAGGCAAGTTTAATTTATTTATACAAACTTTTTTATATTCATAACAAAATATCACAAAAATCAAATGCCAAAAAACCTTACCACATTATTGGTTGATTAGTCAGACATCTCCAAATACTAAGTTTTAAAAAATATGTAACGAGGAAAGCAATATTCAAACGCTCACCATAATTAAATAAAGTATTATTTACAAGTGTCTGTGTTTTCCATATTAAATATGCCGTAAAATAACACTGGGAGGCATAACGGTCTGGTACATTAGTATGACATTTTGAAAAATCCTACTAATAGTAACCCAGAAAATGTCAACATTTTGTTTGATTCACTTCAAGTTTTTTCTGCATTATAATTGATTTTGTGGTGTTTATGAATGATCTGAGTATTGTACCAGATAGATGGTACACTTTTACATACAACTGCATACTCAAATTTAAATTTTTCGGAGATGTCTGACTTATCAACTGGATATGTGAATAATAATGTATTTAAAAAAAAAACATTGGTATCAATACGTTAACTCCGCACCCTTCCGCCACTGAAGAAATAAAACCATAGAAATGTTGTAGGCCCATTTTCCTAGGTCAGTTTTTCCTTACTTCTGGTGAAATTGATTTAACATTTTCAAATGGTTTCACATACTTATACCCCCTTACTCATAATTGCGGTATCCGCTGACTCATCCTTGGTTTTGTTAAGTTGGCCATAAACCTGGTTTAAAGCCGTTTTAACCATGCACACGCAGTGATAATAAGTCAAGTTTTTTACTGTTACATTGTAATACGATGCGTATTAGTTATACTACGATTATGAGTAAGAGGGCTCGGGTTTATTTGTTTAGTGGTTTCCCCATATTATTTGTAAGATTATAATCTTATTATTATCTCTAGAATGTTAAATGTATTTAAAAAAAAATATGTACGTTAAATAAAAAATATTAATTATGTACCAGTTTTGAGTTTTATTGCATTTAATTTAATAAATAACATTTAATATCTAATACATACTTATATTACTTAAGTATTTTCTGACATAAATCTATTTTCACAATACATATTAGGTATATTATATTATTATTGTAATATCTATGGTTCCATGGTGATCCCATGGCATACTTATATGCAATATGCAGTGGGTTTAGGGAAAATACGATATACATACTTACACAAAATATAACTAACGCCCTTCGTTCATGCAGCTACTTACAAGCAACTAAATCGCCGCTACCCGCTACCTGTCGTGTTTTGTTAGTGCACCACGTAGCGGCGTTTACAAACACTAATAGTAGTATGGAAGGTACAGACGAGCGGCGATCGTGTCGCTTGAAAGTAGCTCCATGGAAGAACGGCGAAAGTGTCGCGAAGAGCTGTGCAGAAAGGATGTACCTACTACCGAATAACAAAAGTATAAAACATATATAATAAGTTTCCTTAAAACCTTTTAAATAAAACACTTGTGTTTCTAAGTTTCTTAACAAACAAACGACATTTATGTTTATTCTTTCTATTTCCTTTTTATGGTTTCTAACAAACCAACTCACAAATCTAATATATAAAAATCTCTGTGTCACAGTGGACAGATTTTTATGTATATTTGGTAGGTATGAGAATAGGTTGGAAAGTATATTTTGTACCGCGAGCTCTGGCTTTATGAAATTTGCATAAGAAAATTGAAATAGGTCAAAGAATTTTGCAGCAGAAAAAAAAGTCATGAGGGAGAGGGGAATCCGGGAAGGGTGGAGAGGAATTAAGGAGGGGGGACAAGGGAGGGGGAAGGTGAAAGTGGAACGCGGGAGGGGGAAGGGGTAGCGGAAGGGAAACGGGACGAATGGGAAAGGACACGCAGGGAGAAAAAAATTCTTTATATTAGTGGCATCACAACGCATACCGGGTATCAGCTAGTTTATAAATGAATAAAATAATGCACTGCTAAAACAAATGAACATTGACTTTGTTCTAAAAGACAGAAGACAATTCAAAATTAAAGGGAACATTATTTCCTGAAAGGGGCTGCCACATACTTGCCACAAGTCGCTTGTCACAAGGCTCGGCAAGCTTACGCAAGTCCACGCAAAGCAAACGTTTAAAATAAACGCTTGGGCCAAAATACCCACCCCTACCCCACCCGTCCCGGATCGGCAAGCTCTCGCAAGCCTACGCAAGGCAAGTCAAACGCACTGACCAGACGCTGGGACTATATTAATATCTGCTTGATAACAATCAGAACAATAAACTTTACATTTTCCACAATTTTTTAACAGAAGGTAATCCCTAATCTCAAGGAAAAGTCATGCGATAATGAACTCTAAAGTAGCTTATCATAGATCCCATTATTGCATGACGATATAGCAACAGATGGAACCTTGTTATTCCAAAGGTCTATATGAAGATGAAAGTCTGTTTGGGTGGCGTGGATTTGATTTGCATACAAATCTACAGTTTCATTCTGAGATTGATGAAAATTTGTACACTTGACTCTCAAAATACGAGGAAGGTTACTGTATACATTGAATTTCTAAAAACTTATAAGTAAGCACTGGAAACGCCGGGGACATCAGCTAGTAATAATATATTTTGTGGAAATTCCTTACTGCTGCCGGTCCGAGCTGAGGTCTTGTTTTTTAATAACCATTTAAACACACTAACTAAAGTAATTATTATTATCTTGGTACATATTAAGATAAAAAAAACATGTTTGCATACTTTTTTAATTGTTTGGGATTTGAACCAGCAACCTCCCGACTAAAAGTTAAATGCGTAAACTATTATGCTATGGAGATCGTGACAGAAAATACGGCAGCACTCAACAAGTGCCTCAGCGTTTGCGCCTAGAAACTTACGGTTGTTGTTCCCAATCTTACTGATCAACTGTTGAGCTGAAGTATTGGCTCAACACTCATCAAATGCACAAATACGCTCTTCCCAACTCAACTCTCCGACCAACAGGCGAATCGAGCTTTACTAAACAAATCACTTGCTGATCCGAAACTCAGATTGATCGATGTTAGAATATGACCGTTAGAATAAATATTATAATAGGGTGACCATGTCTGTTAATTATATTCAACCAGGCCAGACATCTCTAGGGTTCGGTGGCCTCTACCACGAGTTGTGTCTTAGGCTGGCCTAGTTGCAATAGTGGTTGAGTGAGGATATCTTGCAGATCTGGCACTCCAACCGACAGCACCAGATGTAGCGAAAGTTACAGCTCTCCAGGCGGCCCACCTCCAGAGAGTTCTGTGGCCTCTACCAGGTGTTGTGCCTCAGGGTGGCCTAGTTGCAGTAGTGGTTGAGCGAGGATATCTTACAGAGCTGGCAATCCACCCGACAGCACCAGATGTAGCGAAAGTGACAGCGCTCCAGGCGTTCCCTCCGGAGAGTTCTGTGGCCTCTACCAGGTGTTGTGCCGCAGGGTGGCCTAGTTGCAGTAGTGGTTGAGCAAGGATATCTTGCAGAGCTGGCACTCCACCCGACAGCACCAGATGTAGCGACAGTGACAGCGCTCCAGGCCGCACACCTCCAGAGTTCCGTGGCTTCTACCAGGTGTTGTGCCTCAGAGTGGCCTAGTTGCAGTAGTGGTTGAGCGAGGATATCTTGCAGAGCTGGCACTCCACCCGACAGCACCAGATGTAGCGTCAGTGACAGCGTTCCAGGCGGCACACCTCCAGAGTTCCGTGGCTTCTACCAGGTGTTGTGCCTCAGAGTGGCCTAGTTGCAGTAGTGGTTGAGCGAGGATATCTTGCAGAGCTGGCACTCCACCCGACAGCACCAGATGTAGCGCCAGAGACAGCGCTCCAGGTGGCACACCTCCAGAGTTCCGTGGCCTCTACCAGGTGTTGTGCCTCAGGGTGGCCTAGTTGCAGTAGTGGTTGAGCGAGGATATCTTGCAGAGCTGGCACTCCACCCGACAGCACCAGATGTAGCGACAGTGACAGCGCTCCAGGCGGGACACCTCCAGAGTTCTGTGGCCTCTACCAGGTGTTGTGCCGCAGGGTGGCCTAGTTGCAATAGTGGTTGAGCGAGGATATCTTGCAGAGCTGGCACTCCACCCGACAGCACCATATGTAGCGACAGTGACAGCGCTCCAGGCGGGACACCTCCAGAGTTCTGTGGCCTCTACCAGGTGTTGTGCCGCAGGGTGGCCTAGTTGCAATAGTGGTTGAGCGAGGATATCTTGCAGAGCTGGCACTCCACCCGACAGCACCATATGTAGCGACAGTGACAGCGCTCCAGGCGGGACACCTCCAGAGTTCTGTGGCCTCTACCAGGTGTTGTGCCGCAGGGTGGCCTAGTTGCAATAGTGGTTGAGCGAGGATATCTTGCAGAGCTGGCACTCCACCCGACAGCACCATATGTAGCGACAGTGACAGCGCTCCAGGCGGGACACCTCCAGAGTTCTGTGGCCTCTACCGCAGCAGAGAGCTCTGCAGCTGGATTCACCATGAGTCAAGCTACCATTGCACCACCTACAAATAATTACAATATTATTTTCGACCCTCAAAACATAAATAAGAAAAATTTAAAAAAAATTATTCCAGGGGAATGGATGAGGTTTTCTTAATTACACCGATATTTGGAAGTTTCCGTCTTACATACCTGTTTATAGCATAATATTAGATAATGTTAAAATTTCACAGTTCTCCTCTCTTGGGTTTCCTGTTTTGAGGCCGTCTATAGTTTTTACATTTTTTGTATTTAGTTTCTAGTTGTCTATTTACACTTTTCATAATGTTTGCTAGTTGATTAATAAATAGACCTTCAACCCGACGAAGATTGTAACAATTTGGAAGGCGGGTACGGGGGTATTAGTTATCCAATAAATGTACTTCCGCCCCGGAAATTCCGCCCCGGGAACCATTTATTGGATAACTAACACCCCTGCCGTATGTCACCCCGAGCGGTTCGCTACGTTTGGTGACTTAGCAGGGGTGCCCGGGTTCAAGGTGATGGATTCTCACGTCCGTCACTTCTGAACACATTGAACCCCTGGTTTCTATCCAACCCTCATACATTTTTCCTTCCCAGAACTTTCTCTCCTTCCTTTCCCTAAAAGGACCTTCCAAAGGTTAAATAGGCCCTGAGGGATTTTTTAAATAGGCCCTGAGGGATGGCGGTGTGAGTTAATTTATTGATACAGCACTTGGTTATCTAGATTAGGCAACCATCCAGTAGATGGCGTTGGGTTTTAGTTAGCCACAGCAACGCGTGGGCGGGTCAGCTAGTTTATATATTTTTTTATATTCTCTCACATTCTTTATATTACATATAATGTAGAAAATCGACCACCATAACACGGACATATGCCTAGCATGGTGGTCGAAAAATCCTCAATTAATGTAACAAACAATTCAATGAATAAAGAAAACTTTAAAAAAAAATCATTTGACATTTCACAAACATTTGATTCCTTAGAACAGGCAATCTGCCTAGCTAGGTATTAGCTGGGAACTAATATTGACCTAACAAAATATTTTAAATATATTCTATTACGCAATATTAATACCGTTATTTTTGCTATATAGTCTCCAATGTAAGAAAAAAAGTTTCAATTTTGAATGGTGGTCTTACACCTTACCTAAGAGTATATACTCGTATATCCACTCTAGAGCTACTGTAAAAAAATGATTATTTAACAAAAAAAGTTAGTTAGGTATTAATTTAAAATCCTCACCTTCCGGAGGTGCCCAAACTTCCCATGGCGGGGTCCTTCCTACAGTAATCGGGGCTGGGGGACACGAACACCAGACCCTGGGCTGCCTGCCTGTAGGGCCCTGCCCCCCCGTAGTGCCGCGGCGGACGGGGGGCGCGGACCCTGGAGGCGCCCGCAGAGCGCGCCAGGAGCGCCGCACCCAGCGTGCCCAGCGGCGGGAGCGCGCGCCAACATGTGCGCACGCTGCACGATCCGGATACGCCGTGGCACTTGCACTCGATACGCAGGGAGCGCTCGGCAATCTGAAAACAAAAACAATGAAGATAAACACAAATAAAACATATTTATATTTTTAACTTTTTAACATAAAGAGTTAAACCTCAAATTATAATATTTTAATTAATTAAGATAATATTAGCGTAAGTCAAACGAAAATCCGAAACAGAAAAATCAGAAAAATATACGGATACATCTGGGACTCGAGCCCAGAACCTCTGGCAATCCGGGCCAACGCGCTATCCACTGCGCCAACGTATCCCTACCCGATTCGGTCATTTTTAACTGTATCATACTTCGATAGCGCGTTGGCCCGGATTGCCAGAGGTCCTGGGTTCGAGTCCCAGATGTATCCGTATCTTTTTCTGATTTTTCTGTTTCGGATTTTCGATTGACTTTCGCTAATATTATCTTCATTAATTAAAATATTATAAAACATATTTATATATTGTGATCCGTCAATCTTTATCAAATATCGTGATATTTATTGAACGTGTACGCTAGCGTATTGACAGACCAGATTATTTATCACAGATGTCAGATTCCTGAATGTTTCATGAACCCACATGCCTTCAAATTAAAACATACATTAGGTAAGTTCTAGATTCTTCCACATGAAATCGAAAGATGTGATCAAAACTTGCATCTCCTAATTTTTTAGGAAACATACGATACAGTAGGTACTACAGCAAAATATTCAGTTATCAAATACCTAGCATGAATATTTCGTTACTAAAACGCGATTATTGAATTTAGGAGTCTTACCTTTCGTCCAACTTTGCTATTTTGTAAATTAGCCAGCGCAATATATGGTTGTAGTCTTTCCAACTTTTCTTCCAGCGTTTCTTTAGTGTTATAAGCCTTTCTCTGTCTACTGCCTCCTCTCTGCTGCCCCTTCTTCCTTCTCTTCGCGTCTCTTCGCACAAGAGTGGCCACATTCTCTGTTGTTGCATTGAGTGCCTTCACCTCTGCATCTTCACTTACTGTTATAAGTTGATCTTCTGTAGATTCTTCTACAGAGTTTTCCGTAGTTATAGGATCTTTTCTGTTAAAAGCAAGTGTCTTTGATTCATTATTATTTGTTGGGTAATCTGGTGTAGTAGAAATTGGTTTTATTAGATTGCCATTTTGATCGATTTGTCGATCTGCCGTGTCAAATATCCTTATTTCTTTCTGGTCTTTGTCGGTTTTGGCGAAGAAGTCATCTTTGCTGTTGTCTTCGGTGAACTGTTTGACGAATCTCCCAGCCCATTTGAGGTTGTCGGAGCAACCTCCCCACTTGAAGCCTCTCCCAGGCCTTTGTCTGGGCGGCTGTCCACATGTGCAGGAGGACAGAAGGCCCGAGGAACAGGCCCTGGACATGGTATGCATCAGGGCTGCAGCGCTCAGGGCATAGACAAATGATTGTTCTTTGGTCCCTGAAAATAATAATAACAAAAAAAATACGTCACAGGATAATGGGTGAATGAATTTTAATAATTTACTCTTACGATTTATTTTAACTAGTGCTCAACAGTTCTTTTCTTGTGCAATGGTGGGCACACACAATTAATTTCAACAACCAATTTGTATGATACTTGAAGCTTGATCCAATTTACAGTTATTGTTTTTTTCTCTTTACTTGTTTTCTCTTGTTGTTTGTTCTACTTAACCTGTCTTTATTTTTATTGTTATGCTGTTCTGAATGTAAAACTTATATTATGATATCAATACCTTTATCCATTACCTTTGTAAAATTGTAACTACTACCTCCTACCTATGAATTGTAAGTTCCTCCTGTCCTAAAATGAGTTTTGTAACTCATCGGGATTGCTCTAGCAAGAAATAAAAACAATAATTTTTTTTTTTTAAAAGTATGTAGTAATATTAACTCAATAATAATTTATTGAGGGTTTAGGTCCTACGGGTCATTGTTTACTAGTAGGTATTACGATAATTATAGGTATTGTTTACTGGTAGGTATTACAATAATTTACAATACAATAAGTTTTCAATTTGACAGGCAGGTATGGGTACTGCCGCCCCGGGAACCATTTATTGAATAACCAACAACCCTGCCCAAGTTAGTCACCCCAAGTGATTCGCTACATTTGGTGACTTAGCAGGGGTGCCCAGGTTCATGCATGGGGTGAGGTTTATCTAGATCTTGGTGGCACATGTGTTTGCCTAACTGGAGAGACTGGTTGAGGAATACCCTTTTACCTCTCCACACGGAGAAAAATGTTATTCGAAAAAACGATCATTTTAATGGTAAAAAAGGTTAAAAACGGGACTGAAGTTCTCACGAACAAATTAACAGGATTTCAATGTTTATTGGCGGGAACATGTAAGAATAATTTGTTGGTATACGTAATTTCGTACGTATACCAACAAATTATTCTTACATTTTCCCGCCAATAAACATTGAAACACTGTTAATTTGTTCGTAAGAACTTCAGTCCCGTTTTTAACCGTTTTACTATTAAAATGATCGCTTTTTCGAATAACATTTTTCTCCGTGCAGCAGGACTCTCTTGGAGCATCGCTATGCACCGCAGTGGGAGGAATAGATGAATACATCCGTCACTCCTGGACACACTGACCTCCAGATTCCTACCCACCCCTCATACCGTTCACTCAGCCTCTCCACACAGCTTCTGCAAATGTGGCATAGGCCCTGGCGGAGGATTGTTTCCCTCAGGGCGTGCTGTGTGGAACTAATGTGAAAAAATTATGTATATTATATATTGATCCAATAATAATTGAGGGGTGGTTCAGATCCTACATTGTTTACTAGGTAGGTATTTATATTAAAATTAATTCGAACTAAAATATATCATTGAATAAAATTTATATTTTTTTTTTACGCACCAACTTTCCTATGGGAAAAACTAAACCCTTTCACACACTTTTCCATAAAAATGATCATCTAGTATCTAAATCCACGCTATGCAAGTGTATTATATAAGTAAAATTAATACAAAACAATACAAGAACTACAAGAACAACATGTTAACCTATCGGTGGAATTCATAATTTGACCGATAAATCCTACTGATCCTTCAATATAAATATTTAAAAAATCTTTCGTGATCCTACATGTAGATATTTAAAATGACTGATTTTTGCATAATAACATTTCTATTATTCGAACAATTAGCTTCTATTGATATCTTACGCGGAAACTTCATTAATTCATGCAACCAATCAACATGTAATTATTTTAATAAAATGTGTACCTAAAAAAGTTTTTCCCAATAAACTAAAATAAATAAAAAATATTAAGCGAAGAAAAATTAAAATATAAATAATAAATATATAAAAGCAAAAATTATCATCAGCTTTAAAGTGCTATTCGTAAATCAAGATTCATGTTGTATCTATGTATTGTATCTTCCAAACATAAAGTGATTGATTCATCCGTTAATATCAAAGGGGTGGTTCAAGTTAAAGTAATGCTCACAAACAAAGCAACACAGAATTCTGCCAGAACTGTTCTCAATGTTTCCCCTCGGCGGTTAAATGGCCATTAAATGCAATCCTTTTAATCCATCACAACAGATGAATGTCCGAATCAATCCTGAATCACTTAATTGATGAGAGCAGCTTCCTTCACGCTCGCCAGCTTTAGTATTGGGGTTGTTTGAATGCTACAGATCGCATGCTCGCTATCCCCGTCAGTGGTCGACTATCTTAGGAATTTTATAAAGCAATTAAAATAAATTAAAGAAAAATAGATTTATTTTCTGATTAGTAAAAACAGATTTTGTGAATACCGCACAAGAGTCCCTACTGCTCCCAACCGCCTGGAGCTAGTGAGACTACGGCATCTCCAATTGAGGTAGGTATGTTGTTTTTTTTTTATTTACAATATAGTGGGCTTTTACGTATTTTTTTTAATTGATTACAGTATTTATTTATAACAAGATAAATGTAGTTGTAGTAATTGTAAGAAAACATATAATAAAATAATATGTACAATAAAATTTAGTGCCAATTAGCAAAATAGTAATACGATGATTCAACATATAATAAATAGTACCCAAGTCTGAAGTAGAAAGTATAACATAAAAAGTAAGTGTGTGCGTATACTCACAATATTAATTATGTTTGTAATAAACCAATAAAACAGAATAAATAAGAATGTAATTTACTCGTAAGGTATAGAACATTATTGCAGAGATTAAAAAAAAAAAGTAGTTTGAGTTTTGAGGCTGAAGGTAGTGGGGACGGGAAGTAAGTGGAGAGGGAGAAGGTAGGGAAGTACCTGGCTATTCATTTCTAGTCACCAAACACGGCTAAAGCCATTTTAAGCAACGTTTCAATTTTGAATGGTGGACGTAGACCAGGGTCTCTATTCCTGACTCAGGGCCACTCGCAAGCGCATGAGAAAGTACGTACATCGATCGTCGTGCGTATTCCTGAGTTTCATACTTACACGCAAAACGTCAAAAGTCAATCGAGCCCGGCAACGACTGGTAAAACCAGTCGTTGCAACTCGCGGACAGTAGAGCTGTCAAACAGACACGCGCGCTTTTTAAAGGACGGCGAGTTTTTGAGTCAGTGTTGTGACAAATTTTATATAATGGCGAATTTACCGGCGATTTTTGCTGCAGTACAAAATGTGGAGCAAGCTGAGCAAGTTGCTTTGAGACCGACAAGAAGTTTTCGCCAGAGGGTTGATTCGTTCGCTGAGATAACAGACGAAAACTTCATCCGAAATTTTAGGCTAAGCAAAAGTTTAGTACGTCGGCTGATAATCCTCGTATCTCCGTACATAACGCCCCCACCCCGTTCTTCAGCTCTGGATGTTGAAACTAAAGTGATTATAAAAATTATTTTAAAAACCGTTGATAGTTTTCACATGTAAACTTCTAATTAATCGGTTGCAATGTCGTTTTGCAGGTATTAGCAGCATTAAACTTTTTTGCCACGGGTAGTTACCAGTTACCAGTGGGGTGCAATTTGCACATTGCAATTTCACAACCGTCAATATCACGGGCACTGAATGAAGTGGTGAATGCCCTAAACAACCCCATAATCTTCAACCAATGGGTAAAATTTCCCCCAAATATCCAGGCACTAAACCAGATAAGGACTAAGTAAGTTTTTATTAGAGGAACATTATGATTACTTTATTTATTTATTTTAACGTTTGCTCTATCAATAATATTTGTTTATTTTTGATTTTACAATAAATACAGGTTCCCTGGGATAATAGGATGCATCGACTGCACCCACGTTGCCATATTCCCTCCAAAAACAAGAGATCCAGACACTCCAGAGTATATTTATGTGAATAGGAAGTCGTACCACTCCATAAATGTACAATTAATTTGTGACTCAGATCTCCGAATCTTGCACGTGGATGCACGTTTCCCAGGGAGCACTCACGATGCCTTCATCTGGAAGGCAGGTTCTGTGGAACCCGTGCTGAAGCAGCTGTATACTAGTGGTCAGTCCGGATATTATCTTTTGGGGGACTCTGGGTACCCTTTGAGACCTTGGTTAATGACTCAAGTCGATAGGGCTGTACCTGGATCTCCTGAAGATAGGTTTAACACAAAACTAAGGTCAATCAGGTCAACTGTTGAGAGATGTAACGGTGTCTTAAAAATGAGATTTCGTTGCCTTTGTAAACACAGAGTTCTGCATTATGCTCCTGAAAAGGCGTCCAAAATTATCAATGCATGCATAGTGCTTCACAATATGTGTGTAGAAGATAAATTTGATCTTCCAGAATACCTGATTGATCATAATCTAGATTTAGGACTGATTGCTGGTGAAGCGGCTGCTGACCATGGGCCATCTTGGACAATACTCTATCTTCCTTTCAGGAACGTGCCGCAAATACACCTTATACTATTTTTAAATGATTTAAAAAATTGGCGTATTTTGTCAAAGGTAAAAATATTCCCGCTTTGCAATAAAACTAAAATAAATGGAATTTTTGTTAACGTATCCGAAAACTAAAAACTGTTTTCGAAAGGTGAAGAAATAGGCTTTGTTAATTTTTATCATACAATTATAACCTATTCTGAAATGATTTTTATTGTTTATTTTCATATTTAATTTTTTTTATGATATCTTTAACTAATTAATCACAACTCTTTTTAACGATTTTTGTCTATAGGTAGGTACTTTGTCTAAACTTGTTTGTCTTTAATTTTGTTATTTTTGTCAAGCTAAATTTTATTCTGACAATTTTGATTAAATAAATGGTTTATACAAAGTGAATTGTTTTCATTTAAAGGTAATAAATAATATTAAAACATAAATTGTCATTTTTAATTCCAACGTTAGTCGACCCCTGGTTGAGATTGTTGATAGGTCTGACAGAGAATGTCTAGGGTGGCTGAATAGAGGAACAGTATCTAACTGAATAGCGATGGGCGGAGACTGAACGATGTCTGCACATTTATCTGATGGTTCGGTGGCGTAACTCCTTGGCTCTGAAGCTTGAAGGATCCTTACAGAGAGCAGATTCAATTTACCTTCGGAAACTACCAATTCAACAGAGGGTCATTGATGACTTGGGATAGAAATGGATAGGAAGATGTTAATCACTTGTGTTGATGGATGAGTGGCTTTGTGAATGCATTCTGAAGGCAAGGGTTCAATCCAAGATGGATCGCCCACGATTGCAATTGATAAGACAGTCAAATGATCGGTACCTAGAGGTACCTAGTGTTTATCGTATATTATCAAATAGCAAGTAAAGCGATTGCGAAGTAAAAAATGTGGATGACACTTTGATCCTGTGATATTTTTTCAAATACAAACAAAATGAAAGCTTTCACATATCGTGACATATCTAACCACTTAAAACCAATTTAAAACTTTTTTCTCGGATTGCTAAAGGAAATTTTTCCGCCCACATTAAAAAATTATACCTCCGAATTTGAATATGGAGACATACAAACTGATTATCTTTATATATAAAAATCTGGCGTCACAATGTTCGTCCAAGGTAAACTCCGAAACTACTTAAACGATTTTGATGAAATTTGGCTTACTTTGTGTAATTTAGTCCAACTTAAAAGATTGGATAGTTTTTATCTCGATTATTGACCTCAAATATTTATTATTGCGAATTAAATGTTTTTTATCGGACAATTATTTGTAAGTTCCGTAAGTTTCTGACAGATGGCGGTGTGAGTTAATTTATTGACACAACACTTGATTATCTAGGTTAGGTAACCATCCAGTAAATGGCGTTGTGTTTCGTTAGCCACAGCAACGCGTGGGCGGGTTAGCTAGTAGTTCTATATAGCCAATGAATTCACCTGTCTTTTGAATATTATCGCATAGTCGTAGGATTTATAAAATCGTTAACTTTAAAAAAAATTAATAATATATTTAAGAATATTTGCCATATTTTGGCAGGAAGGGACCTACCTTCCCACAAAGCAATTTATTTACTCACCGAGCAGCAGATCCGGCGTGTAATTAGGCGCCAGCTCCAACGAGGAGCAGTTCCAGCGGCGGTGACTGCACAGCTGTCGGCACGACTCGGTGGCCAGGCGCGCCGCTAGGGACAGCGGGGCCAGCGCCGCGCACGGCTGCACGCCCAGCGCGCGGGCCAGCGCGCAACGCCCCTGCCCGCCGCGGGGCACGCCGCTGCGCAGAGCGCTGCAATGGAAAACGGTTTGTTACCTTTGCAAAATATTAGTCAAATAGAATGAACTTTGTAGTACGGTGACCGTACGGTGGAATTATATTCTAATCTACTTCGTACTAACGAGGAATACCGATGTTATAACGTATAAGGCATACATTTAAAAATGCATTTAAAAAATTGCCCCCCCTCGTTGAGTATGTATGAGATGATGCATGAATGTTAATGAAGCAAGAAGTATATAAGCCAAGGCAGCATTGTGTAGTGGTCTATTCTACCTCTCTACCCCTCCGGGGGTAGGAAAGTCAACAGATTTTCGTTGTTTCGGGCAGATCCGGCAGATCCGGCAGATCCGACGATGACGATGACACATCGTCGGATCTGCCAGATCTGCCCTGATGATGGACACTGCAACGCTGTCCGAAACGTCGGCTAAAGAAGGAGGTAGCACAACACGGCATAACACCCCAAAAACAAACAACGAAAATGCTTTTGGCCCTGAAAATCTAAAAACGTAAGTCAACAGATTATTTACATTTATTACGTAATACAAATAAAATATAGATTTTCACATAACTTAAAATTATAATAAAAAAAACTAAGGATTCTGAATCTGTGGGCTAACAAATTTACAAAAATACAACATTTTAAATATTAAACAAAAAATATAAGAAGATGTAAGAACACAAATAAATAATAATTTAAAAGTAAGCAATAAACTAATAACCTGCGTAATAAATTTCAAAACATAATAATATTGAAAAATTTATCCTCACAGCAATAATAATATGTACCTACCTACAACTAAAGGCCGGTCTCTTACGACCAATTTCACAAACAATATCTCAAACATTACCATAAACATGGGGCAGGGCCACAACGTTTGTTGTTTTCCATGGGCCACGGAAAGTAAAAACATTGTGGCCCCGACTTAACTATCCACAAAATGTGTAAACATTAAAACACAGAGACGCCGCTTAAATCGAACACATGTTTATAAATTGGGTGGCAAGTAACCGGAAAGGATTCACAGCAACAACATGATAACCTACAATAAGATATTTAAAGTTATTTAATGTTAGCTATGACAAATTTTTAAAGGTTCTTAAATTACACGTAAATATGTCCATATCATTAAAATTCTTATGAAATATGACTTGATTAGTAGTAAGATTACACATCCAGAGACGTAGGCTAAAGGTTAAATATTTATCATGATCCATATCATGATCCATATCGCGATCCGTATCACGATCATAATCACGATCCGTACAACGATCTATATCACGATCTGTATCACGATCATAATCACGATCCGTACAACGATCTATATCACGATCTGTATCACGATCATAATCACGATCCGTACAACGATCTATATCACGATCTGTATCACGATCATAATCACGATCCGTACAACGATCTATATCACGATCTGTATCACGATCATAATCACGATCCGTACAACGATCTATATCACGATCTGTATCACGATCCATATCATCATCCATATCACGATCCATATTGGTACCGGCACACATGCTCATTAGTAGCATGCTCATTTCCCCTACCTAATGCTACCTAGTAGCATGTGTGTCACGCCCAAATGAGCATGATCACAAATGGCGGGTGAAATTGGAAATGAGCATACTACTAAAGAGCTTGTGTGCCGGTACCATATCACAATCCATATTGATGGATTGTGATCCATATTGATAGATTGTAATCCATATTAATGGATTGTGATCCATCAATATAGATCACAGTGCTACCCTACACGTTCAAAATTTATTGTGATCCTTCAAAACTTCATAATTAATCAAATATCGTGTTATTTATGGAACGTGTAGGCTGGCGTATTGACGGATCACAATATGGATACAGATGTCTAGATTTCTGAATTCCGTATCGTGAACCAACGGATCGTGATAAATATTGAAGCGTTGGCTGCACGTTCAATGTTTATTGTAATCCGTCAATATTTATCACGATCCGTGGGTTCACGATATGGAATTTAGGAATCTATACATCTGTGATCCCTCAATACGCTAGCCTTCGTTAACGTTAACATTAATTAAATATCAAGATATTAGATAAATATTGACGGATCACAATAAATATTGAACGTGTAGGGTTCGGCAGAGATTATTCGTGCATTGGGTCCGGCCCTGGATTTTCTGTGTAGTTCTTTATTTGGTATTATATCTTGGAGTTTGGGCGTGTTTTATGTAATTAGCTTATTCTGATTTATTAGCATATGAGATCCAATAACTCTGAGACAAAGCGAAGTGAACTCACTCTGACTGGAATTATTATTGTACAACCTAATTGAAAAACCCACGTTTTAGAAACTTACCACAGCGAAGGCGAAAACCAAATGAATTTATTGGACTCTGGAACAACTAGTGGGATAATGCCTTCCGCATTGTTGCAGTCGGAGTCGCTCTGAATGCATTATTTATTTATTTTAAGTGGAATGCAAATAATATCTTATTAGCCGTACGATAATTCAATAAAGTATGGTCGACAGAGCCGGTAATAGTCAATAATAATTATATTTGGATAATTTGTAGATCTCCGTTTTTATGAAAAAATCACCTCAAGTGCGATGTACAAATTTATAATACAGGGTGTCCGGGGGTAAAGTGCATTCACTGAGGAAGGTGATTCTACATGATAGTGCAAGTAAAAAAGAAAAGTAACTTTTTTAGAAATTCCAACTTTTAGGGGTACTTTTTTGGTAAAAAGATAAAATTAGTACTTTTAGAGGAATTATTTTTAGACTTTCAAGATATCTATATGAAGTCATTAGATACCGACAGGAAGTCAATTACTGTAATTTCCATTACACACAAAATTGTATGTTATAGTTGTAATTTGATTATTTAAAAACATTATTAATTTATTATTTCAGTCAAAACTGATTGTAAAAGGGTTTACAAAAATTTGCATGTTTGTCGGGAATTTTTAAACTTGCTCACGCGGGCCGTTTATAATTCGTTCGCGGACGACATTGTGGAGTTGGGCAGTCTTGCCGTAGACTTTCGCCTTTTTGATGCCGAATTTCAAGAATTTCCTTACATTGGCAAGAATGTTTTATTTTATTTTGTAAAATTCGGTAAATATTTTGTAAAATTGGGTAAATATTTTGTAAATATTTAACAAATATTTAATTGTTTTTCGACCACAATTTAATGAACTTATATATATATCGAAGTCCCGAACACGGTTTCACCGTTAATAACCGAACCGATATTGACAGGGAATAAATGAGGAATTGATATACGCTGGCAACACTGGCGGATTGTTGATTGATTTACGTCAAATAATTAAATTCGCATCAAATTAAAAGTACTAATTTTCACACAATTTCGAATTGAAATACTTACTTTTATTTACATTGGCACTACTTCGCATGTACTTTTTGACACTAAACTGGCTAAACTGGAGTTAATTTACTAATGAGGTCCGTAGTCGTATTTGGACCACTTTCGTTACTCCAAAAGATCGAACGGAATAAATTGATCGCGTCTTAGATGAATTAATTAAGTCTACGAATCGCTTATTTCATTTCTTTCAATTCAATAACGAACGACATTATTCAAACTGTTTTGTATATTGACAGGTTTTCTGAGGCCACGCTAAAATTTGTCGATCGTCGGTCATCTCTTATCAATAGTTGACCGTGCTCGCAAATATTGCTAACTGACCATCGATGATGGATTTAGGAAATATTTTTTTAAAAATAATTATATCTGTAATACCTACTCTGTTCTGTTAGTAGACACATAAATCTTAATCTACACACCTCTACCCCATTTCGCTGTCAACAAGTCTGTATGATGCGGTCTGTATTGCAAATCTGTTTATCGGATCTCCATAACTGAGTTATGAAGAGGTTTGTACCAAGGCTGTCTGCTGTCACTGCCCTGCTACACTTCAATTATTTCACATATTGATACATACTCAACATATTAGCATGATTAATATGTGAGTTGATCTGAGTTGTCCTAAGTAGTCTCAAGTTGTCCTGATTTATGATTGACAATGTGGCCAGGTTTGTGTCCTTCTCGGGGGCGTATCCACCGTCAATAAAGAAGTCAGCATAGATCTACATTGACTTCTTTATTGTAATGTGAAATGTGACTGTGATTCCAACGCACAAATTTGTCCTTAAACTCTGACTGAGTTTAGAAAGAGAGCCGCGGCATCCCAATTTTTTACCGATTTTTTTACATATTATTTTCCTTAAACATTTGAAGTTTTTAAGCATTTAAAAAATATATTTTATTCTTTAAGATAGTATCCATACAATCCCCACGCCGAAAAGGCAATTATTTGAATTTCCTTCGATAGAAATATATCGCAAAGTAAGCTCCGAAAATTTCTGTTATTTTACAAGTCATATGTTTAAAAAAATTCATAGTGATTCTTTAAATGCTACTTACCACAAACCCCACGAAATTTTTGCTCTTTTTAAACGAGTCGTGTTGTATTAAACATTTTCACAATTTTTGCTTGAATATTATCGTTTTTAATATTAGCGCGCTCCCTTAAACATTTTTATTATCGTATCTCTCCTTCTTCTTCTTTTTGAGCGTTTTACTATACGGGGCCTTAAAAGCAATATTTTTAACAGAACTCGGACAACTTTACTTTACTCGGAGTGTCTGGAGAGAGATTTTGGTCCCAGATGATACAGTACCCTCCAAACTTGCAAATGCCGACCGAACTTAGCCACGTAGACCAAGGGGAAAATAATTCCCTTCGAGGCCTATATCATATTTGGAGATGCTGTGTGTTTAGGAAAGAAAGAATAAAAAATTCTGGGAAGGAAAAAGGTACAAGGGGTGGGTAGGAATCTGAGGGTCAGTATGTACAGGATTGACGGACTTGAATGAATCCATCCACCCCACTGCAGTGCAAGGCGGTGGGTCGAGATAGTCGAACCAAATTGATTTATTTATTTATTTATTTACATTTGATACATTTAAAGCCAAAATAAAAGAAATAATATTCCATAATAAGAGAATATATTTAAAATGAATACAAGTGTTATTAGTGTTATTACGTTGTTTTAGGTCGATATTAGTTCCTAGCTAGGCAGATTGCCTGTTCTAAGGAACCAAAGTGTGTAAAGTGCCAAATGCAATTTAATTTTTTTTTTTTTTAAATTAATACCTATATACTAAGTTTTTACTAAAAGTGCCATTCATAGGTAACCATGTATCGTTTTAAGTCACATTATATAATAGTTTTTCAGACTCCTCCCTACCCAAGCCAATCAACTATTTAGTTATTATTGAACCAATGCAGGACATTTTGCAATTTTTAATATTTAAGTCTGGGGGGACTTTATTGTATAATTTCGGTCCCAGATACGCATACGTCTTTTGATACTTATTGCTCCCTGGGACGAAGAGATCCTTTCTGTTGTGACTTCTTGTATTGAATGAACCAACTGGATTTTAAAATTCTTAAAATCCAGTATAAATAAATAAATACCAAATATGGACAAAGACATTACCATACTCAGGTTCCAAAAGTTTTTGATATTATGGAAAAAGATATTCACAATCTAAAACACAAAATACACACACGGATTCAACAAGGGCATTGTGTACTGTGGACTGCGGACAGATAACTTCTACGATATAACAACTAACAACGCACTGAACGCCTGTATTTTCGTCTTGTTCTCGCAATTATTTCCTTTTGTCATATTTTTCTTCTTTTTCTCTTATTTCTTTTATTTATATTTTATTTTTATTTCTTTCATTCTAATTATCTATTTAAATTTATATTCAATATTTGTTTTATCTTGCAAGATTAAAATATCAAAATCAGTTTAAATTCCTGCCACATCAAAACAGGCTCAGCCTAGTGTGGTGGTATATACAAAAAAAGTATTTGTATATATTGTAATATTAAATTAGTTAATATATATTTTTTAAATACTATGATCAAAATCAAAAATCCGTTGATTTGTATCTTATGATATGATCATAAGTGAGTACAGCGTTATATCCCCCTCTTCCCCCCTTTAAACAGGAGGGGGCGGATGGGGTGGGGGATGGCCAGCCGACGCGCCAGCTGCAGGGAGATGACACTTTGATGAAGATTGAGCGATATCTGATGGGGAGTTGGCGTGCCCCGAAACCGCCCCTGGCCGGCCCGTGGTAGAGGTGCGCCACTGGAAATTTCATAAGGCTATTTATTTGTGCTCATCTTACTCTATTCGAATGGTTTTTTTTAGTAAATCGTCCAAAATATACAAATTGAAGTTCACGAATCTTTGTTTTTTAAATTGTAGCAAAAATTCATCAAATTCAAATCTGAAAAAGTCTTCATATTCAGAAGGGAAAAATTTCAGTACAAAGAATTTTCCCACAAGAATGAAGTGTTTTTTTTTAAAATGAAAAGTTGTCTATGCTTAAAATTAGACGTAACAGAAGGACAAACAAACACACACAATTTCGCATTTATAATTTTAGGCTTCAATAAAATTTAAATAAAAACAACTGATTTATGTGAAGATTATTTTTCTTAATTAACTTTTTTTGAAAGAGCAGTTATTTTTTTAATTATATATTATCATTAATTTAACTGTCATATTTTTGCCAAGTCGTTATATTTCTTACTTGTATAAATGAAGTGTAGCCCCTTTGAAAAAAAATGTGTTTTAAATTTTACACGACTGATAAATAACCATTTACCTATTACATTAATGGTTGTTTAATGGATGTGTAAAATTTAAAACACGTTTAAAAGTAAGGTGTTGAGTATAAAGTGTAGAATAATAATACTGCCAAGAACCTAAAATTAAAAACAAAAAACACCCACTCACAAAATAATTATTAAAGATAAATCATAGTGATTTATTCAATTTGATAGGTAGTTTCTTTAAATAATTTAATAATAATAGCGATTAACCATTTTATAATATTACGCTAGCGCAGACTAGCAAAAAATCACGGAATATATCTAATATCAAAAAAATAAAAGCCCAAAAATAAAAAAAATTGCCACTTCTGGGAATTGAAACCCGATTAACTACTTGGATGTTTAGAAGTCAACTCCGTTGACTATTATACCGCCAATTATTGTAGTAACGGCGGTAAAAATTCATTAAATCTACTTAGGTACTGAAAATGTAAGAATTATGTGTTTTTGAATTTTAGATTAGAATGCTTTGCTCATAACATCTTCTCGGATTACATCCGAAGTTATATTAAATAATATTTTTTTAAATGTATTAAAAAGGTTGAGTTCTCCCTAAAGAAAGGGGTGGTGAATAAAGGGCCAGGAGTGCAGTGCCCTCTACTCTAATGGAGGAAAAACGCCACTGCCCTTCATCAAATAATAACAAAACCACGGACAGTGCAGACTGGGGAACAAAGCCGTGCTACCACTGTATAAAGGAGGCGTCTACTAATATCTACATGAATTTCAAAAACTGAACAAAGCGGACTAATATCTATGAGAATCTATGTGTTGACTAATATCTATACGAGGTATGTTGGAACAATATCTATTGGAACCAAAGTGAGGACGAATATCTACAGCTCAAACTGCTGACTAATATCTACGGAACAGGTGTATATCTACAGTACTGGCAGAGGTTGGATTTGCAATTATGTATAGCATATTGGCATAACGTAATATTGCGTTTGCAGTTTAAAGAACTTTCTTTTGTATCACAAACCATGTTACACAAACCTAGCGTAGCCGCTAAACTACTCGAAAACTTGGATGTTTTTCTTGCCTTGACGCGAGCAGGCGCTATGCCAATTTCAACATTACAGCAAAATACGTAATATTATGCAAAAACTTCATGTACGTACTTTAAACGTTAAGCCTTTACGTAATTGAAGTAATTTATGCTTTTCCGTACAACCTCTTACTCAGCTGCCCTCTGTAGATATTAGTCCCACCTACGCTCCGTAGATATTCGTCACCACTGGGACCCTCATAGATATTAATCTGACCTTAGCTCTGTAGATATTAGTCTTCACTCTGAAGGTCATAGATATTTGTCCAACATATGAGCCGTAGATATTCGTCCGACATACAGGCTGTAGATATTAGTATCTGGAGTCCTGTATAAAGTCTAAGTCTAAAGCGTAATCTACACAAGTCTTAATCATATGAGGCACGTTGTGCTGTATTTGTCACGAAACATCACCAGCCGTTAAGTAACGTTGTGCTATACCCGTCACCAACTGATACAAACCCCACTTCCTTATAAAACTCGTTTCGATGCTTTGTATCGTGTTAAATTCGGAATCAGGCCGCTAACAATAACACACCTTACGTACATTGCGATAAGGTTTAAATTCCCGTTTAACCCCAGCCGCATATATTTTGTTTTATTCAAGAAAAAAACATCGCCTAAAAGTGTGTTTTATTTTATTTTGAGAAGCATAAATATTTAAATGGTCTACGATAATTTTCTAAAGAATTTACTTTTCCACATTATACAATTAAACCATAACCGAAAACGGGTTCTTAAGTAGGAGGTTTTGAACTTTGAAGCAGAGTTTATAAGCCTGATACTTTATTTTTTATGGGTTTATAAAAAGGCTAATTCAAAGGCAAACATGTGCTCTATACCCGCAGTATTAAAATATAATTTTCAAACCAAAAACACACGCTTTTGCATTAAGACGGGATAGACATCGCTTTTCAGCCCATACAAAAAAGACGCCAGGGAAGAAAAAACACTTTTCTACATTGAAATATGCACGAAATAATATTGCCTTCTAGAAGGTGTAAGCTATATTGGTATATTTTTAAATTTTCGATGCGTTTCGAATAATTAGCGTTAACATTCACTTTCAAACATGTATAATTTATCGGAAAATATTATTTAAAGAAAAAGTGCTGCTAACTCCATTATCATAAAGAATTACAAAATTATAAAAACATACCGACAAAGCTTATTTTTTTGAGAATATATTTTTGTTTTTAAATTATAAGTTTGTGAAAGTTTGGGTATAGAAAAATGTTTTCTCCCGAAACCCTGTTTCGTGCGATTTCTGCAGATAAATATGAGAGTTTACAGCCGTTGTCCCATTCGCACGTTTAGCATTCGCATGTATCGTATGTGTGTGTTAGCTTATTTTGAGTGGGACAGAATAACAGATAATGAAAAACGTAAACGTTCCGGGTGTGGTGCAAAGTCTAGCTTCTTAAGTAGTACATCAATTGGATGTATTTATGGTCAGGAATGATATAAACAATTTAGAAAGAGAGAACACCAAGCATTCTCTTTGCATTTAGAATTGTATCATTTAAGATGTAGATTTAAAAATTTGAACGTGATAATTTAAAAATGAATATATAATTTGACAGAAAGAGATATTGTAATATTGTCTAGACCCGAGGGTAGAGCTAGTAAAGCATTAACAAATAATTCTAGAAAACTATTAATAGAAGTAGGTACCTTAGCAACTTCTTAACAAGACCAACAAAATATGGAATAAGTCTTATCAAAATATAGTAACGTCTTAACAAAGCTAGCAATTTTTTTTTTTATTTTTTTTTTATTTATTGATACAATATTTTTATATTTTTACATTAAATTCAATAATGTTGGCCTCACTAGGTGGTTTACCCGTGCTGAGGCCTCCATTTTATCTACAATTTAATTTTTACACAGTACATTTAAAAATATATGAAAAACATAAGATGATAAATTAAATTTAAAAAACATAGATTTGAAATTAAATTAAAATTAAAAATAAATAATAGATATTATATAAGGTTTAAAATAGGTATATTTATATTATGTGTGTTTGTGGGTGATTGTGTTTTATATTGGTTTTGTGTGTTACTTTATGTTTTATTATTTTATGCTATGAGATTTTGGTAATATTGTCTTTTTTGTTCTTTAATCCATTTTGTAATTTTGTGTCGGAATTTATTTTTGTTTTCCTCAATTCTATTTTCGAGTGTTAGACTGTTGAATGCTTTTATAGCGTGATATTGGTAGTGTCTTTGTCCAAAGCTTGTATTTACCGTCGGAGTTTTTATGTTTTCTTTGTACGCTTGTCTAACTGGTCTGTTAGTGATATTTTGTGTTTGTTGAAATTTGTTTTTTTGGTCAAAAATGTAGTTAAGTAGTGTTTTAACGTATATTTGGCGTATGTCTAGTACGTCACAACAATTGAATATTTGGTCTGTATCAGTAAGTCTATGTTTTTTAAGTATTACCTTTAAGATCGTTTTCTGCGCAATTTCTATGTGTTCGATAGCTGAATTTGTTGCTCCTCCCCAAACAATTATTCCATATTCTATTATTGATTGACAGAGTGCAAAATATATTATTTTCATTTGTTTTATTTTGTATATATTTCTTATGTTAAGGAAAATATGTATTGTTTTGAGGAGTTTATTTGTGATTTGTTTGATGTGATGTGTCCATCTAAGGTTATGGTCAATTACAATTCCTAGATACTTTATTTGTTCTTTTTTTTCTAGAGGAGGGCAATCACAGTTATTGGTGTTTGAACATTCGTGTATTTTTATGGTGTTTGTGTTATTTTTTGGCTGTCCCGTGCTATTTATACTGTACGTTGTATATTTTGTTTTCGATATGTTTAATGTAAGTATGTTTGAGTCTAGCCATGTTTTTACTTGCATGATTCCTAAATTCGCTATGTTAAATACATTTTTCCAATCCTTAGATTTAAAGAGTAAAACTGTGTCGTCGGCATAACTAACTATTTCACCGTCTATTTCCATGCTGCAAAGTTCATTTATATAAATAGTGAAGAGAACGGGCCCTAGTATGCTTCCTTGTGGAACTCCATATGTGATCGGCAGTGGTTTGCTAGTATGGTTGTTAATTTTGACTTGTTGTGTTCTATTACTCATATAACTTTTTAATAGTTGGAGTTCCTTGCCTTTGATACCCATGTTTTCTAATTTTTTTAAAAGTGTTTGGTGGCAGATTGAGTCAAAAGCTTTAGCTAAATCTAGATATATCGCTATGCATTTATACCCTTGATCTAAGTTGCTATGTATATAATCTATTGTACGCGCCAAAGCTTCTTTTGTGCCTATTTTTTCTCTAAATCCATATTGTTTATCCGAGATTAATTTGTTTTCTTCCAGGTATTTTATAATTTGGTTTTTTACTACTCTTTCGAAAATCTTTGAAAGCGAGTTTAACAATGTGATTGGTCTGTAGTTAGTTATTTCCATTTTGTCTCCAGATTTATAAATAGGGATCACTAGTCCTTTTTTAAGAGTACTAGGAAAGCAGGAGTGTGTTATACTAAGGTTGATTAAGTGTGTTACGGGTTTTAAAATTTCGTTTTTTATTACCTTAATGCAATCCGTTGTTATCTCATCTAATCCAGGAGCAATTCGGTTTTTTAATGTGTTTATTATTTTGTCAATTTCCTCTTCCGAAGTTGTTTTTATTTTAAATCTGTGTTGTGGCGGTTGCGTATTTATGTTTGTTTGTGTTAGTGTGTTTGTGTTAAGAATTTTACGGTTCGCTAAAACTTTTCCTATACTTGCGAAGAAGTTATTCACATGATTTGCTATAGTTTCTTTATTTTTATTGGTATCTATTTTTTTTGAGTTAATGTTTAGATGTTCGATTGTATTTTTCTGTTTGAATTTTTGTGTGTACGTAACTTCTTTTAATATTTTCCACATTTCCTTTGGGTTATTGTTTTCTTTTTTTTCAAGTTTTTCTCGATAGTACAACTCCTTAGCTACTCTAATAATTTTCGTGCAGATGTTTCTATATCTTTTATAGTAATTAAGTTGTGTTATGTCGTACGGCGTATGTTTAATTTGTTTGTGAATTTTGTCTCGTTTACGAATACAGTTTAATATTCCCTGTGTTATCCATAATTTAATTTTTTTAGTTTTGTGTGTAAGTTTTACTTGTTTTAGATTAGTGTTATTATTTATTTCTTGCGCTAACATTGTTGTAAATTTATCCCAGGCCTCTTCGACATTCTCTATTCGGTATACTGTACTCCAGTCCATTTTTTTGAGTTTTTCTTTTAAGTTTGTGTAGTCAATTATTTTTTTTGTGATTATTTTATGTTGGATAGGTTTTGTGTTTTCGGTATCAATTGCTATCATATTCATATAGTGATCTGTAATAGTGCTTTCAAGTACTACGGTTTTGGTCTTTAGTTTTGTTTTGATCATTATATGATCTATACAACTTTTTGTGTTTTGTGTGACTCGTGTCGGAACATTTATCGTTGGTTCCAGTCCATGCTGTGCTAGTATTGTAAGGTATTCTAAGTTTTGTGGGTGTCCGTTTTGTAGAGTGTTTATGTTTAAGTCTCCAATGATGATGATATTTTTGTTTTTGTTGAGATCATTTAATGTATTGTTAAGTGCAGTTAGAAAATTTGTAATGTTGTTTTTGGATGGAGATCTGTACATTGCAAGAATACACGTTTCTTTTTCACATGTTATTTGTATGCAGTTGGAGTCTATGATATGTATTTCTTGGACGATTGTGTTTATTTTATCATTGATGTATATCACTATACCATCATTTTGATTTTTGTGATTCTTTGTATGGTGTGTGTTATAGTTTTCGATTGTTTTTGGTATATATTTTTCATTCAACCAGCATTCTGTCAGCACAATTATATCAAAATTATTATCAAGCTGTTGTAGGTATATAGTAAATTCATCAAAATTTTTATTAATCGATCTAATGTTTTGGTGTAGTATTTTCACTTTATTTTTTTCTTTTGTGATATTGGTCCATATGTTAATATCGTTTGTAGTTATACAGTGGTGTTGGTTGTCTGAGTCTATATATTCCATGTAATCAGCCATGTTGGTGAGTATTTGTGTAAGTATATAATATAAGTATTAAAATATTTAAAATTAAATTGAGTAAATGAACATATATAAATTTAGGTAATAAAAATAATATAGATCCAAAGGATTAATAATTTGGATAAAAGTTGTCAGTACTAAAGAATCTAAAGTTACTACAATAATTAAAAGAATTATGAATAATGCAATGACAAAACGTGTCAGGCGAATTGGAAGAATTAAAAAATGTCTTAAAATGGTAAACGAAATTTTAACAATGTAATTTTTTTTTTCAATTATTTCTGGCTTTCACCCTTGAAGGGTGATCTAGGCCATCATTTAAAATTAGGGAGAAATGTAAGGTGAATTTAAATTTAAATTTTATTTAAATGGGCAAATTTCAAAATTATAATGAAGATTGGAGTCGAGTTCAGACTTAGAAGAGATGAGATGTTGAATGGAGGAGAGGCAATTTTAGATAAAGCTTGATAGAAGAGGGGATATTTGTCTAAACAAAAATATGTTAACTAAAGTTACCATTTCTAAACCACAGAATGTACAATCTGGGGAGTCAAGGATGTGAATTTTAAAAACATGAGAAGGAACAGAACAATGTCCGATTATCATTCGAATAATTGAGGAAATTTCTTTTTTGGAAAAATGGGGGAATTTTTGAAACCACTGTTTTTATGGGATAGTCCTTTGTATTGAGGCATAGCAGGATCCCTTGGATTGACTAGCAAAGTAACTTAATTAATAAGAATTTTAATGATTTGAACATAATTTCGTGTAATTAAAGAACATTTTATAAATATAACCTAACTAACATTGAGTAATTTTAAATATCATATTGCAATTTATGTTGTTGCTATGAATCTTGTCTAGTTGCATGCCATTCATTTTATAAACATGTATTTAGTTTAGTTGTAGGTATATGTTATTAATTAGTGATTATTGCTGTTGTAAGTGCAGTGAGGATAAATTAAAACTCTACGAATCCAAAGTTTCCAATCTGAAGAAAGAAATGATAATTTATTAATTTTTTAATAATTATTTTTAAACAAAACGAGGCGGTTATTAACGTTTAAAATACTTATATCTAATAAATTGCGTATGTTAGTTTTTTTTTGGTTATTTGTAACTTTAGCTAAAAAAAATGTAAGGGTAGACATTTTTTAAACTATTGAATGTTTGCATTTAAAAAACATATATTTTTAAAATTATATGTTTCAATACCACCTTTCAAAAAAGGGTTTTTATTTTTCGGATAAGTTCAGAAGTATTCCATTAATTTAGATTTTATTGCAAAGCGGAAATAATCTGACCATCTGACACAATATGGCAGGCCTGAGGGGTTAATAAAAAAAAAATTAAAATTGTTTTATGCTTTTCCTTTTTGATTCGCGTGAAATTTAAAGTTAGCAACACGTTCGGGATAAACAGGGTGCCCCAAACACAAAATTCAAAATTCAACATCTGTTGCCGATATTATAGTCCAAGTCTCCCCCATTAGTTCACAATTATCCCGCAATTACACGGTGGAATATGGCGCTGCTCACCCCTTTTTAATATGAAAGTTTCCGTCCCTCATGCATTATTTGTAAAGGATTTATCTAATGACGATTTGAATACAGATAAAGACAATTCAATGAGGAAAGTGTTTTTGTCAAAATCGTCAAATTAGCTTTTAAAAGTCGAGAATCGTTTGAAAATGGGACGGATGCAAATCGGATGTGCCTAATTGCTGTAACAGCTTGACAACGTCATCTTTATAGGCATCCATAAGAGGAACCATATATTTTTTTCTTCATTTAAGGCTATGCAATTTGTAAAAGACCTTCAAGCTCGAATGTAATCACGCACTCCACGATTATCATGTTTTCTTTTATTTTGTTAAAATCAGGCATAAAAAAGAGTTCAAATCCACATTTTACAATAAAATCAATATCCGAAAAAGATTTATAAGTAGAAGATTTTAAGGGTGTTTTACCAGAGAAATTGTTTAATATGTATGAAAAAATTAATAAAAAAATGTTGAATCTGTAGATATAAGATTTAAATTAATTTTTTTAAATGTATACGAAAGTAAAATATAAGCACCTGTTGACAAGCCAATTGCATTGGTTTAGCAGGACTTGTTTGTTGATGTATTCAAGTATTCTTTCAATAAATATTTTTTTTTAATTTAAAAAAACAAAAAATGTTTATATAAAAGTTCTATTTACATAATAATAAAAAATAAAAATAAAAAACAATAAATGTTTATATAAAAGTTTTATTTATAAATAATAAGAATAAAAAAAAATTATAAATAAAAACAATAAATGTTTATATAAAAGTTTTATTTATATAATAATAAGAATAAAATTATAATACTTTTTTTAGTGCTCTTATAATTATTTTAAGACAGTTGAATCTATGTAATATCATATATTTCTCGCATAAGAACCAAATGTACTTATCTCATTATTTTTCAGGCTTTTTGAAGTAAATACTTCTTTACGCACGCTTGACTTGTGGGTAAACTGGCGAGAGCGTTACGAACGTTACGGCGTTACGGCGTTACGGCGTTACGAACGTTACGGAGGCGAACGATAATAAATTAAAATTAATTTTGAGGTTCAATCCTCACAATCTAATCGTAACAACAGTGCTCAAACCCATAGTTATGACGTTTGGAATGGGTACTGGCATTTATGCTGACAATGGCAATGTTGTGTTGTTGTTTCTCACATTCTAAAAGTTAAAATCTAACTAATAACTAGGTACATCGACCAAGTATATCTTGATCGAAGAATAACTATCATTTTTTCGATTGGAATTTTTTGAATTTCCTGCTGCAAATCCATCCACAAGCAAATGCTTTTAATGGAAGACCAGTATGAATTAACATGTACCATTCTTAAGTTAATTAAAAAAAAATGAATAAACGTCGCTCTCTAACTAGAATCCGCACAAGTTTTATTTTAAACTTTGTAAGAATTAAATCGACAATCCCATTCTAAGTATAATTCCCATAATAAAATTAATCATATTTTCGTTTAGAGTGTGCGAACTCAGTGCACCGAAACGACTGATTTGTCACAATGATTGGTAACATTCCAAACGAATCTTCAAAATAGATTCTTATACACTGATGATTGGAATAGTTTTATTCGATGCCATGAAGAAAATTAGATTAGATTATTAAGGTGAAGACATGCGGAAAAATGCAAAATCGTATAAAATCTTGTGTATTAGTTTTGAAAATTTGATCGCTTAGAAATAATACAGATGCTTCAATTAAATACTGTGAGTAGAACACATCTTGGCCTTTGAAGTGATCGGGTATTTTAAAAAAAATCTTTTTAATAAGCTTAGAAAAAAATTATGCGTCTGACCTATAAAAAATGGTTAAAAGTGAAAAATCTCCTACTTACAAATCCTTTTTCTGGTGTTGTTTTATTGAATAATGTAGCTAATTAAGTTTCTTATAGAGTGATCGGAAAACATTTTGATATTTGTATCTGAACTTCACAAAATAAAATAAAACGTGCATTTTGGCGACGTTTCTTTTCAGTGAATAAAAATAGGCGGTACCCAACGAATTTGTAAGTGCGAATTTCATCCTTATGCCATGTACAGAAGGATTTTAGCCCGTAGCTCATTCTACGCCCAGAGCCCGGGGCAAACGGACATGCCTTAGTCTACGCGGCGCTTCGATCTTTAAAAATATACTTGCGGAATAACAAAACACTGTTGTTTGCTAGAGATTAGGGTTTTTATTAGTAAACGCCCAAAAATCGTTCGCTCCGCCCGATTCCGAATGAGTCAAGGACTAGTGGATCATCTTAAAGAAGTATTTACTTTAGTCCTGTGGCCTAAAGTACAGTCGTATTTTTTGTGTGTGTTACCGCGAATGTCAATTAAAATACCTAACAGTGCGATACTTTTCTAAATAACTGATCCTTAAATATTAGTTGACCATTTTTCAAAGATGTGCTATTTTTATTTAACAAACTAAACTGTTTTTTGTTCCTCCTAAAAACTCGTGTAAAATGAGATACGCGGTGTTATAATGTAAGCGACGTTAAAAAAGGAATACATACAAGTATTTAGACTTTTTACAGTAATATAGCAATATCTTTTTATCTTACCAGTACTTATTTTTCCATATATTAATTATTAAATTATACTGAAATATGAAACCATTCATAAATAATATTGTATCAAAATTTCTCGGAATAATTATTGTCCGCAATTAGTGTACGGATAATGAGTCCCGAATGACCTTATTAAATTTACTCCGGTGAAATCCAGCGGGACTTTGGTTTAGGTCACAGGTCGGAGGTCGGAGATCACATCCTCTGTAGGGTAGACTGGGGATGGTTGAAACTATTTTACTTTAACTACTTTAGGGATGTATACTATGTATCCACAGATAAGTTGTTTATACTAGATGATTTATAATCTATCTAGTTCCCAAATTAAATTTATTGGGTGGCCACAATTCGTACAGGTAAGCTACAAAAACCACTTAAAGAAAATGCGTAAGTTTGTTTCAATTATCCCCATAGTTTGGACGATTGAAATAGTATGTGTGGATAATTGAAACGCTATAAATATCTTTGAAATAATTTTAATCAACGTTAAACAGTTTTCAATGAGATAGGGATTAAAAAAATAATCACGATTGTATTTAAAAACTATAAACATAAATGCCATACAATGAAACAACTTTAAATTTTAAATATATTTTTTATTATTTGTGTATAAGGGGCAGCTCCCAAAAAGAATTATGACTGTATACCCAGGTGGAAAGAGAAAAATGGGAAGACCCAGACTGAGGTGGGAAGACGAGGTAAGAGGGGATGCAGCACAGCTTCTCCAGGTAACAAACTGGAAGTCAGCCGCTGAAGGCAGGAGGAGTTGGAGGCGAATGTTGCGGGAGGCCAAAGCTCGATATGGGCTGTAGCGCCATCGAAGAAGAAGAAGAAGGGGCAGCTCTCTCAATTTCTACCGATTTCTTACATGTTCTCCTTAAAGGTTTGAAGTTTTTAAGCTCTTAAAAAATATATGTCATTCTTTAAGATAGTATCTACACATTCCCCACGCCGAAACGGTAATAATTTGAAATTCCCTCGATAGAAATAAACCGCGAACTATGCTCCGAAAATTATTATTTACACATTTGTTTCTGTTATTTTACAAGTTATATGTATGAAAAAATTCACAATGTTTCTTTAAATGCTATTTGACACAGCCCCCACAAGATATTTAGTCTTTTTCAAACGAGTCGTCTTTTATTAAACATTTTCTCAATTTTCGCATGAATTTTATGGTTTTTAATGTTAGCGCGCTCGCTCCCACGTTCGTATTGTCGTTTCTCTCCATCTTATTTTTTAGCGTGTTAACGCGGCCTTAAGTGCTCTTAGTTATGCTAACTATGAGTATTTGGCGTAATCAACATAGTTTTACTGCGAAACTATTCTGCAGCAGAATAAAATCGAAGATTGAAACATTGCAATCATCCCGAAACAAGTTGTTTCCAACGTCCCCTTTTCCGTCATTTTCTATTTCCTGGTCCAAAATAAACCGTTTAAATATATTATATATTAACGCCACGGAAACGCAATAGAAATACTCTAAAATAAATAAAGAAGAGAAAAGAATAAAAAAGTTTGGTCAAGCTGCGAGATTATAACATCAAAATGAGTTATAACATGAACTAAAATGCCGTAAATATTTACTTTTGAGCTCGACATATGCACAATGTGTCCTAACCGATGTGGAGTTTCAAGTGCTGCGTCACACTCTTATGAATCGTATTTTTTGAGTAAATTGAGATGTTTCAATCATGACTTATTTCAATCATCCCCGGTCTACCCTCCAGGTTATCTGATGCCTCATTAGGAATGAGGCATCAGACCCAATTAAAACTGCAACTGTAAGGGAACGAGAGTTCAATTTCTTTACGCTCTTGAATGTGAAAGGTAGGAATTGTTCGCTGAACAAGTAGTGACAGTTATTACAAAGAAACTTGTGAGCAAGGGATGTTTCAATTTTTTGTTTTTTTTTACATTAGCTCCACACAGGAGGCCGTAAGGAAAATAATTCCCCTTCAGGGCCTAAGTCATATTCTGGGAAGGAAAAATGTATGAATAGGAATCTGGGGGTCAGTTTCTTCAATGCGATGTTTCGAGAGAGTCCTGCTGGAGAGGTCTAGGTTAGGTCCTTCCCCACCTTCCTATTCCCCACCTCCTCCTCCTACCCACTACCTTCAGCCTCACAACATATCCCAATTGGGGAGGTCATAGTTTCACTGGCACCCAAACGGGAGAAGTTGGGACTCGTGTGAGGTGTTCACATACAAAAAAATCAATCATCTAATAATCAAGCAATCAACCGATAAATCAATTAATAAACCCGACGTAAGCAAATACAACAAAAAAATCATACGTGTTATTTCACAACTAATCGTTATTAACACCTATATTAATTGTCAGCAAGTTCCAGAGTGGTAGATTCTGTATTGCTAGGTGAATGGCTAGCATTCAGAATTGAAATCTTGTTTGAAATGGCTTTAACCGTGTTTGGTGAACAGATCTGAATAGTCAGATACTCTCCCACCTCTCTCTTTCCGATCTCATTCCCATTCCGTCATCACCCATCTCATTTTTGGTATTTGTGGGGTATTTCCAATTTTTTAACGAACAAACCGATCGATCAATTAATCAATCAAAATACATCAATCTATAGATTGATTTCCAACAACAAAATATAAATAAAACTGTCAACTTACAGCCATTTGATTGACTCCGCCGGTTGCAGGAACAATGTGAAAATTGTAACAAAAACAAAATAAAAAAGTTCACTCCTTTTACAAAAGAACATTATTTAAATCACATAACTTAAATTTTTAACAAGAAAGTTTTACAAAATCAAAAAAACAATTTTCATTTTCGAACGACGAATTTCAAACAATGTTGATTTGAAATATAAAATTTTATCCACCCCCTTAGACACCATAAATTATTTTATATCCCTACAATTTTATATACAGCTTATGTTATTGATATTTGAACGATATATATTTTCACGGTAGATTCAATTTGTTTTCTTTTATTTTCACTTAAGACAGTTTCAAAATGTTTTTATTTTCACTTATGACAGTTTCAAAATGTTTTTATTTTCACTTAAGACAGATTCTAAAGGGTTTTATTTTCACTTAGACAGTTTCAAAATGTTTTTATTTTCACTTAAGACAGATTCTAAAGGGTTTTATTTTCACTTAAGACAGTTTCAAAATGTTTTTATTTTCACTTAAGACAGATTCTAAAGGGTTTTATTTTCACTTAAGACAGTTTCAAAATGTTTTTATTTTCACTTAAGACAGATTCTAAATATTTAAATTTTCAATTAAATGAGACAGTTTCAAAAAAGGTTAATTTTCACTTAAGACAGTTTCAAAATGTTTTTATTTTCACTTAAGACAGTTTCTAAATATTTATATTTTCACTTAAGACAGTTTCAAAATATTTTTATTTTCATTTAAGACAGATTCTAAATATTTATATTTTCACTTAAGACTGTTTCAAAAAAGTTTTATTTTCACTTAAGACTGATTCTAAATATTTATATTTTCACTTAAGACAGATTAAATTTGCTTTTATTTTCACTTAAGACAGTTTCAAAATCCTCTTATTTTCACTTAAGACCGTTTCAAAATTCGTTTATTTTCACTCAGTTATTACAAATATTTTTTAAATCGAGCCCATTTTAAACAGTTTTCCTGTGATTTTTTTTAACGGTAATATAAAAATTATTATCAATGAAAAATAAATAAGTTTCGTGGACATTTCGCAAGCGAGATCAAACATTGGAAAGCAACTGAGCACTGAGCAGTGTTCACCAACCGGCGCATGAACTGTGAATGAGATGTGAGATGGGGCGGGGTCGGGGATTTCCTTCATCCCAGGGGTATCCAAATTCTATATTGTTGGGGTCGGTTTGGGCGGGGATTTGAAAATAATTAACTACCTACTAAACGATATAATTTTTATATGATTTTTTTACAACAAACTATTAATTTTTTGTTTATAATAATATCAAAGTTACTACACAGTACACATTGCTCTGTAACTACTACAGACACTTCCCAGAGTGAAAGGAAAATACTAGTAGATATTTGTGAACTTCTTAGACCTTGTGATATACCACCATTCATATTCAAAACGTGGCTTGAAATGGCTTTAGCCAAGTTTAGTAACCAGATAACCTGGTAGGTCCCAAGTCCCAACCTTGCTCTTCTTAATTTCCTTCCCTGCCCACTTCCCCAGCCTCACAACATATAGTAATTTGGGAGACCAGTATGGGTACCGCCGCCCCATAGAAGAATTATCCCCCCCCCCCGAGAAACATTAATTGGATAATCAACACCTCTGCCATAGGTCACCCCAAGAGCTACGCTACGTTTGGTGACTTAGCAGGAGTGTCTAGGTCCACGGGGTGAGGTTTGTCCGGATCTTGGAGGCGATTCGGGCCCTTAGGGTAAAAAAAACGTATCTTTTTTTTTCTACAGATCTGTGTATCTGTGATGATGAGATCAGTATCTGTAATTTTCTGCAGATATGTATCGATGTATATATTTATCCATTGAATGTATGGATACGTTTCTTTGTCACCTAACGTAATGTGGTATTTTGTGGCTAGTAACATCCGTAACTCAAAATCGATACAAATTGAGATACGTTTCTTTGGCTCTAAGGGGCCGAATTTCCGCCTGCCCACAACAGCCTGGCGGGCCCGATCGGGAGAGACTAGTTGAGGGAGACCTTTTGACCTCTCTCCAGCAGAACTCTCTCGGAACATCGTCTTGCACCGCGGTGGGAGGGATGGATTCATACGTGTCTAGTCAATGTATCCAGAGGCCTCCCTCAACCAGTTTATTTCGATCCGGCGCGCCACGTAGTAGGAAGGAAGAAGCATCCGCCGCTGAGACCCGGAAAACCTCAACCCATGAACCTGAGCTTCCCTGCTAAGTCACCAAACGTTGCGTGACACTCAGGGATGGCAGAGGCTTTGGTTATCCAATAAATTGTTCACGGGGCGGCGGTACCCATTCCTGTCTCCAAAATTGAATAATTAATTATTATACTTTTTTTTTACGTTAACTCCACACAGGAGGTTCTGAGGAAAATAATTTCCCTCATGGCCTATGTCATCTTTGAAGATGCTATGAGGAGGGTCTTTTTGAGGAGAGGAAGGAGTGAACGTGGGTCTTGAAGAGACCCATGTTAAGGAAGGAGGAAACACAGAGGCCGGCAAATTGTTCCACAGCCGAGCTGTTGAACACAAGAACGAGTCGTAGAAGCGTCCCGTTCTCATGTGACAAATGTCAACTGTGTACATATGTTGGGCGCGTGTTTGGCGTGTTTCCCGACTATGCACCGGTGCCGAGGGGATCAATGATTCTAGCTCCTCGGAGCATCTTCCATTGAAATACCGGTAGAACAAGGATAACATTATTAATCACTTTTTACATATTATTAATCAACATCCAAAAAGTGACTTCACAGCAAACGTAAGGGTTATTGGTAAATAGGTACAGATTATCACACCCCGGGTAAACAGTCTTGAATATGAACCCACAAATGTGTTTGGCAATATTGAAAACACTTCACGAAAGAGTTTATTCAAACTCATGCAGTCAAATCCCTTATCCAAACATACCAGAGTATTTATTATCAGTGGCGTGCTGGGCTTATTGCCGTTTACTTATTTATTACAAAACACAAATTATTATTTATTTATTTTTA
The DNA here is from genome assembly GCA_951813805.1 of Limnephilus auricula. Taxonomy (NCBI): domain Eukaryota; kingdom Metazoa; phylum Arthropoda; class Insecta; order Trichoptera; family Limnephilidae; genus Limnephilus; species Limnephilus auricula. The sequence continues at coordinate 705,985 of OX638410.1, forward strand.
TTTTCATGTTATATTATAGAAAAAAACCGTACATTGGTTACAGTGATAAAAAGGTTACAGATATTTAGTAGAATTTCATGGTGGGTACAGGGTACCTAGGTTATGTTTTTTATAATGTATTATTTGTGGAATGTAAAAATAGTAATAGGGAAGTTGAGTGAAAAATATTTTGACTTATAAAAAATATGTTCATGTAGATCATTAAATACGAGTTTGTTTTTATAATTAAATTACTTTTCCAAGTTTGAATTTTATTAAAGCCAGCGAAAACGGTGGCAAGAGCATAATACCGTGCGCCGTATCCCGGTTTTGTAAATATTATTCCTTATATTTCACACAATCAAGGACCGGGTTACGTCACGAACTCTACCGCACGGTATTATGCTCTTGTCGCCGTTTTTGCGGGCTTAAAAGAATTCAAACTTGTAGAATTAATTTAATTCTGAAAACGAACTTAAAAAAAAAAATACTAAAATTTAAGTTTGCCTGTGAACATTGTTAAAAAAAATAAAAAAAGGACTCAACTTCCTTATTATCTGGTGATGTGCGTACTTTGTAGGTGTGTGTGTGTATGTGTGATTATGTTTGCTGGGGTGAGAAGTGGTGATCTGTGAAGCGATATGATGTTTTTTTTCCAATTAAAAACAATAAAAAAATTTATCCACCGCATGGCACATGTAGGCACCTATATTACATGTTTTGTAAAAGCCCGTAATGAAATAATATGTTAATATCAATAAATATATAACCTTACATTATAATTTGTACCTACTGGAACTGTTCCAAAATCGTCAAAACTTAGTGTTGTCATATTTATGAATAATTTCAGTTCTAACAATAAATTTCTGCATTTACTTGTCAAACTTTAGGTAGGTACTAGATGTATGTATTCACCGCTGTAGGTAGGAATAATGTGGCCATCGCATATATTTATAATCCCTCTGGGCCGAACTAATGAAGGCCGGACTACATTTATACATTTCTCATTACCGGGGAGAGCTATTGCGCCTGTAATCCGGGATTACGGCGGCGTATCAAATATCATACTTCATAAATAATACATGCAAAGTTCCTACCCCGTGTTGTGGTGTATTCACCGATGGTCCTACATCAGTGATGCACAACCCGCGGCCCATGGGCCAATTCGGACGGCCTCAAGGGTAAAGGCCGGAAGAAGGGTAAAACGATTATAAGAAGCAAAAATAGTAAAAATATTTAATATACGACTCGTTTAAAATCGATCAAAAACTCGGGAAGGGGGGGGGGTGTTGTGATAAGTAGCATTTAACGAAACATTGAAATTTTTTTTCATACATAAAGCATCGATGACACGGGGCTAGTTTACAAGCTACTAGCCGGCGAATTCACTAATGTAATCATATTTACTAGCTTACTAGCAGATTGTGAACAATATGAAGTTTACTAGCAGATAGTTGATTCGCCGGCTAGTAGATTGTACGAAATCGGTAGAAATTCGGGATGCCGCGTCTTAAGTTTTTAAGTTCCTAAAAAAATTGTCATTTTTTAAGATAATATCTATAAATTTGTAGGGCCGAAACGGCAATTATATGAAATTCTCTCGATAGAAAATAATCACAAAGTAAGCTCTGAAAATTACCAAAACACATTTTGTTCTGTTATTTAACATTTTATAGCTATGAAAAATTCTCTGTGTATCTTTAGATGCAACTTAGGCATTTGTCAAGAGATTATTGCTTTATTTTAAATGAGTCGTGTTTTATTAAATATTTTCACGATTTTCGTTAATTTATTATGGTTTATATTACGAGAGGATGTGTTTGACTTCCTAATCTGACGATCGGATTATGACAGAAGAGATTATATACGTTACTCAATTTTGCTTTACATTTTTATGAATGTAGGTACCTAGTACCTACCTATCCTGAAATCAAATAAAAAAACATTTTTAAATAAATGTTTGATCAACATAAATTTAAAAAACAAAGAAGCTTTCCCTTTTTGCACTTTAAAAAAATAATAAAACGAGAAATTTATGAAATTTTCCACGTAAAAATCAACATATCAGATTCGGAAGACAGGCATAACCTTGCATTTGAATCACAAAAATAAAGAAAATGGTTTGGTTCTAAAATCGGTGTTGTTGACAGACTAAAACGATAAATTTAATGCCGATGCAGTTTTCTAGCAAATTGTAACATGCTCAACATAATAGTTATCCTCTTCTGCTGATCACAGTTTGTTCAAAAGCTGAAACGGACTAAGAATCGGCATTTAATCAAGGTTCAAAAAAGCAAAAAGAATCCCTAACCGAGAACAGGATAAGGTGACTAAAAGGGCGATGGAGTAATTAAAAGCCAAATAAATTATATATGTATACATATATATTTTTAAATTCATAAAGATAACAGAACATTTTAAAAATAAATTTGTTTACAAAACAAATTAACTTTCTGGGATTGTTTCAGTGTCACTCACTGCGCTCTTTGAACACTTCCATAAACTCAGGCCACAGGATATGAAGATCTTCGTTCGGTAAAGGTTGTGTTAAAACAAACTCGTTTGTGGTAAAAACCTCTTTGGGCCGTATCTCGAATGCCAGAAGGATCATAGGAAGGTGCCTCACATTTTCAACATTTCCAGGGTGCTTTTGGCAGATCTCTTCATAGAATGACCGCTTCACGAACTTCAGGAATCGGTCGAAATAATTCATGCACCGATCGGGAACCCAGAATTCCTGCAATAAATAATTTCAAATTTTAATGTTTAACTGGATGGCTTCGCGTCAGAGCAGTCTTCGGAAGACCAGGGTCAAATCTTCACCATACCAAGAGAAAAATCTTTTCTCCTTCCTTTTATCTTCTAATATCCAACCCATCAGGGTCTTCTTTCAATCATAATATCTTAGTCCAGAAACTATGCTAGGGCAGCAAAATTTTGAGTTTTCGTGAGTAATGCACACGAGTTCCAATTGCAAGTGTGATTTTGGCATTCCCAATTGGAGGTATGTTGTTATAATGAAGTGAGTGGGGAAGATGGATATAGCGAAAGGGAAGATAGGTAAAAACCTGGCTTTTCAGATCTGGTCACTAAACAACACTTCTCGCAAAGTAAAAGCTCCCCGTGGCGGTCTCTCGTGTTCTTGGAATTCGCGTCGACTTGTTTGTACTAATTATGGATTGGAGTAATGAAAAATGTCTACAAAAATGATAGAAGCTTACCAATATTTGATGGAAAGATGGAAATTATTTGTAATACTTACCAATATTTGCAATAAAAGATGGAAACTTATGGAAATAAAAAAATAATAATAATAAAAAAAATAAAAGTACGTCTTTTCCTTATTTTTTCAATAAATAAGTCATTAACGATAAATTAACAGCACTTGAAATTACAATATAGCTCTCACTGTCAGACATGGTGTAGTGAACACTACCACCGATTGTTGAAAAATGAGCAAAGAGCATTCGCTTGCCTGATCTAAATATCCCTAGAGCATTTGCAAGAAATCTGGTTCTTGTTGTTCTCGTTCTTTTTCGTCGGTTTCTTTTGGTGAAAACGAATTACCGTTTATACTAAAGATCCAGAAAGAAGGCTCTTGTTCCCGCTCTAGCTCTATGCTCGTTTGGTCTAATCCAACCGTCGGAAGCCGGAGATCTTTATCACTTAGCCACGTGTCATCCGTAAAATAAATAAATATATTATTCTCACTTCATTGTCCTCTGGAAGTTCGTCTGTTTTGTAATGCAGGACTTTCTCCACAATTCCTAATTTGTCATTTCGGACTCCACAAAGAATTGTTTTTACTCCAATGAAGGTCGCTTGTAGCCACCAATTCAAGGTCTTAGAAGTTCTGCAACAGTAAAAGTTAAATAATGTAAGTGGATAAGTTGGCGAAAAAGGAGGGCACTGTCGTCTATGACATAACGATAGTAGGTGTGGTTGCCAGATTAAAATATAAAGACACGGCGTTAGTTCATGTTTACACCACCGACAACTTATACGTGTAGCACAGAACGTTTCCTTGTGTAGGTCTCAGAGACTGGGATTGGCTTCAGTGTGAAATTCAAATGAGATGGCGATATACAATATCAGGAAAAAGTAAGAGAGACACGGTGGGGGCCAAATGGTGTGTTTTTATTTATTGTATGGGAATAACCTAATATAATTATATAATAATGCACAGTCAAATCATTTTTAATAGCAAACAAATATTTTTAATTAGTAATTTAAAAAGCTACAAAAATTCTTATAAGAAGGAGTCGTATTAGAAGACACCAAAAAGTTTGGGAACCCCTGTTCTACGACTTTATACAGGGTGTCCGGGGGTAAAGTGCACAATCTTCGGCAGATGATTCCACCATGATAGTAGAAGTAAGAAAGTCCTAGTTGCAACCATTATCTTTTATTATTTTACTTTGTCTTGTTCATTTTCATATTTAAAAAAAGATTATTATTGTTATCTTCTTCTTTAATGATATATAATATTTATCGCTTAAATTTTCCATACAAAACATCATTGTATTGGCAAGGCGATATACGATGTCAGGCAAGCCTAAGAGAGACAGAACGCGTGCTAAATTGGCTAGAGCCAAAAATTATTAAGTCAGTGGCGTCATTGGTTTCCGTTCAAATCTACATATAAGCAGTTATATTAAATTTTTGGAGGCGGATATGGGTACCTACCATTTGTTGGATAACCAATACCTCTGCCATAGGTCATCCCAAGTAGTTTGCAGCGTTTATCGATTTAGCAGGGGTACGCGGGTTCATGGGATGAGGTCTGTCCGGGTCTTGGTGGTGGATGCATCTGCTCATATTGCGATCTGAGAGACTGGTTGAAGGAGACCTATTGACCTCTGCAGCAGGACTCTCGGACTATCGCTTTGCAACTTAGTGGGAGAGATGGATACAAACGTCCGTCACTCTTGGAGACACTGACCCCTCAGATTCCTACCAACCTCTCATACCTTTTCCCTCCCAGAACTTCACTTCCTACGTTTCCTCAAAAGATCCTCCAAAGATAACAAATAATTATGAAACTTTGAAATGTTTGATCAACTTGACCAGAAGTAAGACAAAATGTAACTAAGGGAACGTACCTCTTTGATCGATGGAACGTACCCATACTATACGTGACCCACTTTTTGCAATTTGTAACCACGTGTAATATATTCCAAGACCCCCCCTACCCCTACAGTAATTCATAAATATGGCTTTGAATCTTTTCTTGCTAACCAAAAGTTAAAAAAAAAATATTTGACTTATATTCGTCTTTATTATTGTCAGTTTTCAATCAGCTGACGTCTCGGCATACGTACGTCTGTGTTGCCACCTGACGTACGTATGCCGGGAATATGTTAAAAAGCACCAAACACTGCGCGCCATATTTGTATGTAGCTCGAAAAAAACGCGAGATTTCCCTAGAAGACATTGACTACGTGATAAAAACCTCACCCCCCGCCCCAAATTGTGACCAAGCGTGGTATTTTGAAGATCCCCCCCCCCTGAACGGGTCACGTAGTCTGGGTAGGTTTTTTTAAAATTTATTTTATACACTTTACCCGATAGCCTTACCTTTACCTTAAACTCCCGATAAACTACATTTTAGTAGTTTGTCTAACGGGTTCTTTACATTAACGATCTTATTATAGTAATTTAATAGTTACATTTTTACAATTATAGATGTAAAATATTTTTTAAACTTTTTACAGAAATACAGATAAAAGAAAAATTATGAAAACATAAGTAAAAAATTTTAAAGTATTTAGAATAATATGTCATTGTAAGCTAATACAAATAAATCCTTTCCGTAAGCCAAGTCTTCATAATTCATCAATTGTGTGTTTTGGGCACAGTTTTTAATTTCAGCAGGTAACATATTTAAACAACTGGGAATCATGTAATTTAACGTTCTTTGTCCATATTTATTTGTATGCTTAGGTACAATTAGTCCTTCATTAAAGCTAAAATGAGTATTGTGGTGGTATTCCAGCCTGTTTATATATAAAGGGTTATTTATGTGCTGAAATATAATTTTGTACCACAGAATTGCTCTCACTGAAAGAATTTTGAGACTCTGATAAAAGTATGGAATATTATGCCTTTCTTTGTATAAATTTTTTTCAGCTAATAATTTAACCAATGAATTTTGCACTGATTGAACATGGTCTACATTCCGAAAATCCCCAAGCTGTTGTTCCCTTACTTAGTGCACACCTCTTCAATAAGAATAACATATTGATTACCTGAAGACATTTTCTTGATAGTCGTTGCATGTATTGGTGTTGGTATTTAGTTTGGCAAACGGCAGCTTCTTAATTTCCTCCAGGACATGTTGGTTGGAATGCTTCTGAGGTTGGAATCCCTGCTCCAAGAGACTTCCCTCCGCTAGGATTCCACTCATCTGGCCAGCGTAGATCAGGCGATGATTGTTCAGATATGCCTCAAACACACAGGCGAGGTATGAATTCTCATCGACAGGAGATTCCGTGTCTGGTTCCTTCGTTGGATCATCTTAAAGAAAATAAAATTACTTGGTTAGCGCGGGACAGAAAACATCATATTTTTCTCTTTGCTCCCTTACCCTGCTCTACTTCGATGGCCTTTGTTCGTTGCATGCCCAAACTCTCCTCGCACAACTGTGGTGATTCGTCGTTCACGTATGAAGCGCTTCGTACAGATTCGTGCAGATCATTCCCCAATCTATGTCGTCGTAATCAAAAAACTCCTTCTATCGTTTTCTTCATCAAAAAGTTCATAATCTATTTCAATATCATCATCATATATCAAAAAGTTTAAACTGTCCAAAAATTACAAAAAAAAAAGTAAATTTAAATTGCAAAAATATAAAAAAATTCGAATTTCAAAAAAATTCTAATTTCTAAGAAATTTAAAATTTTAAATAACAAAATAATTTTAATTAGAAAAAAATTTAAATTTCAAAAAAGTTTAAAATTTCAATTTCAATTAAAAAAAATTTATTTCAAAAATTTATTAATTTCAAAATATTTTAAATAAAAAAAAGTAAATATTGTATATCGCTGGCAACGGTTAATACGCACTTTAAAAAAACTCTAAACAAGCTCGCGTCAAGGGAAGAAAAACATCCCAGTTTTCAAGTAGTTTAGAGGCTACGCTAGGTTTGTGTAACATGGTTTGTGATACAAAAGAAAGTGCCCCCTTTGTAGCGCCTACTCGCGTCAATGCAAGAAAAACCAGTTTTCGAGTAGTTTAGCGGCTACTCTAGGTTTTAGTAACATAGTTTGTGATACAAAAGTGAATGTATTATTTATAAAAAATAATTACCGAAAAAAACAAGTTTTTTACGTCATTTTATTTCCAAAACACCGGTAAATTAGTGTTTACCTAATACGCCCAGATTTCGTGATATCTTCAAAATCTTCTAGCCGTTAGTTATACATAAAAATGTATCAGGAATACAGCTACGGACACACATGCTCATTTGAAGCCAAAGAGCATGCTACCTAGTAGCATGTGTGTCAGTGACGTTGCTAATAATGAGCATGCTCATTTGAAGCCAAAAGAGCCTGCTCTCAAATCGACAGCCGTTTGATTTGTGAGCATGCTCATTGGATTATCGGATGGAAGGGGAAGCCTCTAAGCGTGTGTGAACAGGCTGGCTTATGAGCATGCTCATTTCAATCCGATCTCAGTTCGGAATAGCATTCCGCATTTGAGTATCTCGTTTTTGTATGCAATTCTAGATATTAGCTCGTCAAATGATTCTTATATCCGTTGACATATTTTTCTTACGTTTCTACTAACAAATGATTGATCCAATTACAAACCCAAATCTATATTTTTATTTTCTTAATATAATAAAATCTTGTATAAACATTACAAATTTCTAAAATAATTAATAATTGCGTTGCAAGCAATAAGATATTCTGGGCGAACAGAACTGATTCTATACTATGACATTTATTATTTGACATGAGCATGCTCATTAAAGAGCATGTGTGTTCAATTGTTGGCTTTGAGCATGCTCATTCATAAGAAAGCTCAAGCCAAGTCTGTTCATTTATGAGCAAGTGTGTACAGTTGTGTGAGCATGCTCATTAAAGAGCATACTCATAAGCCGGCTTGTAATAAGCAAGTGTGTCAGTACCATACCAACATACCAAAGTGACAGCGGATGAGCAAATGGATACAGATATGGCCAAAATTTCACAAGACGATAGCTAATTTTAATTTTACGTAAATGAAATTTAGAATGAAATATTTTGCACTTCCCCAATGCAAATAGTTGACTTTTAATGTAATTAAGGTGAATCAAAAGATTTTTTTAAAGTGCGTGTTATTAACCGATGCCAGCGATATCCAATAATTACAAAAAAAAATCAAAATGCAGATAACAAAAATTTTCAAATTTTAAAAATTCGTACTTAATTTATAAATAGATGAAATTTTTTTGAAAAATTTCAAAATTTAGACATTTTTACATTTGAAATCTTCAAAAAAGTTAAACTTTTCTAGTTATAGGCTTCATATGAATGAGTCCCTGTGAACGATTTGTGAATTGTGAATTTGATTTGTGAACGACTCGTGAATCGTATGTGAAACTTCACGAAAAGATTAACGATTTACCTTCCCTACTGTGGACGCCTTTCCTCTGCAATATTGCCGGTATTTCATGCTGAAGTCGATTTTCCGACAAATGCGAAAACTAAAGTGAACTCACAATTTTAGATTAATTTTTACTACATATAATCGCTTTACTACAAACCGTTAACATTATAAAGTTAACGGTTTGTAGTATCATTTTTTGATATTTACATTATAAACATCAAAAAATATGTTTTAGATAAATTGAAGCTTTTCCTGATGCTTAATTAATATAAAAAAATAATAACTTTTTAGAAATATTTGCGAAAACTACTTAGAAATGTATTTTTCATCTGAAATATATGAACGTTCAAGAAACAATACAAAAAAATACGCTATTTTATGGCTAAGGTTATATGTGACAGTTTCCCTTGATTGACTTTTTCTTTATTTTTAAATTATTCACAAAATAAATAAAAACCTTTGCCCTAAAATCGACCGTTTCTAGACTCCAGATTTTATACATATATTCGACAACACAATACAATAAGAAAAGCTAATAATATACGCAATTTTATCTTGTGGTGACTTCAGTGTAAACTCCTTAATCTGTACCTGATACAAGTGTGACGGTCATGTAAACATTTAACAACAAAAGAGTACAAAAATACAAGTCAGATTTATTAAGATAATTATATCAGATTCAAATAATAAAAAGTACACATTTTTGGTTTGAAATAACGATAATACCTGATAGCATGTACTGTTCAAATTTATGACCCCACGAACTCGAGGGTGACTTATTGTTGGTTATAGAGGTGGACGGACTGTCTGTAGGCCACAAGCGGGAAACATACAATACTCCTCGGAACAGACACCCAGTTATTCTGTAAGATGACTTTTTCTTGTATGGAGTGCAACATAACTTCCGAAATAACCCCTGATTCGCTACAAAAGGCACTTCCTCGAGAGATATCTCACTAGAATCCAGCACGTTTAGGCAATCTCTGTGATCCTTTAAAAAGTACTGCATGAATTTTAGCTTCGTATCGACGCTAGCATGCTTCTCAGCAAGATGTATTTTATAATTCAAGTCAAATTTAACAGGAACATCTTTGTAGGTAGAGTTGATGTATTTCAGCTGGGAAAAATCATTCAGATATATTTGCTGAGGCCCGATGCTATAAAATCCAATCTTTTTCGGTTCGGAGAGTTTGGCTGGTCCGCTTTTCTCTTCAAAGGCATTTGGATAAGTTTCCGAATCCATTATCTACGTTTTTTAAAATCAATTTTGGACTGATGTAAAATATTCGTGTAAACTTAACTTCGTACTTGCACATTAAACTAATTATAATATTATATTTGTAAACACCACACTATAATATTATTTAAATATAGAAGTTGAATTTTATAACCGTTAAAACTTTCTAGTGGTAGTATTGTTGTTAGTGCCGTTCGCGGTTTTTTCTGTTACGGTGTTGCCATCTGCATAGATAAAAATACCTCGAAAATCGAAACAAACTATAATTATCTTATTTTAGGAAAATCAACAGTTTACACAATGCGGTTCATTTATACATGGTAAATCACCTAACCGAGAAACCAATTGTAGATTTCCTAATTATACTAATGTATCTAAAAATTAAACACTACACTTATAACAACTAAAAGATATTACGTTATTATAACAAGAGAGAGATAAATAATAACAGAAGATACTATATATAACATTTCTGGTGGCGATAACTTAGCGTGAGAACTAGGGTATTATAATTTTCAAATTTCGACACAACGAAACTAGTTCAAGTATTTTTTTTTTACATTAACTCCACACAGGAGGCTCTGAGGAAAATAATTTCCCTCAGGACCTATGTCATCTTTGAAGATGCTGTGAGGAGGGTCTTTTTGAGGAGAGGAAGGAGTGAACGTGGGTCTTGAAGAGACCCATGTTATAGGAAGGAGGAAACACAGAGGCCGGTAATTCGTTCCACAGCCGAGCTGTTGAACACAAGAACGAGTCGTAGAAGCGTCCCGTTCTCATGTGACAAATGTCAACTGTGTACATATGTTGGGCGCGCGTTTGGCGTGTTTCCCGAATATGCACCGATGCCGAGGGGATCAATGACGCTAGCTCCTCGGAGCATCTACCATTGAAATACCGGTAGAACAAGGATAACATTCCCACCCGACGCCTGTGCTCTAAAGATTGCAATCCGTTTGTTAAGACGGGAGAATCTATCAAACGGGCCGCCCGTTTCTGCACAGAGTCGTGGGTGTTTTTCAGGTACTTTGGGGCTCCAGACCAGAGGTGGCTGCCAAATTCAACCGTGGGGCGCAGGCTTAGAGGGAAACGAAAGGGCAGACGCAGTAGCGAAAAAGGGAAGAATATTGAAAAAGGCCCAGATTACAGTAAGGTACCTCCAAGCTTCACAAAACTAACACTCAAGAGGGAAACGGAAGAAAAATGGGATATTAGATACACGGGGGAAAGCACGGGAAAAATCACCAAGAAGCACTTTCCAAATATAAATACGGCACTTAAAAAGGGGAAACTTGCGAAAAACAGCTTTCACGCAACACAGATCTGATGTTGACAGGACATGGATGCTTCAAGGAATACCTGAAACGCTTCAAGATAATAGACGATGATAAATAATGCCCGTGTGACAAAACCTCTGTTCAAGACAGCACCCACGTATTAGAAAAATGCTCAATTTTTGATGGAGACAGATTCAGATTAAATTACAAATTAAAAAAAACTTCGGAATCACTGAAGATAATAGGTCAGAAATTTGGAAACAAAAAAGGTAGCGAAATATATATAGCGTTCTTAGAAAAAATTACCAAAAGAAGTAAAGAAATTAATGAAATAAAGGAAAATTAAAAATAATAAGAAGAATAAGGAATATGTATAAAAAGAATTAGGAGAAACCTTGTGTGTAACAAGCAAGGTACCCACAGTAGATTCTAACAATGCATACAACCTAACCTAACCTAAGGTTAAAATTATCAGTTTTCGACGCTTCGAGACATGATGAATTATCATGTGAGGAATTAACATCGGATGAAAAGTTTGTACTCAATATTCATACACTTAAAAAGTTTTCACTGAACATTCTGGTCACCGTAGAAAACATGTCAGAAGTCATGATATTTAATATTCTTAAAATATGTATTATATGGGATAAACTGTAAAATACAAGTGCATCCAATGGCTCTCTAACACTATGAGGACGGGAAATTTCCGTAGAAATCGATTATATTGTGGCGAAGCGAATGAAATGCAGAGCTCCTATTGGTCATCGCAGCCATTTGCCACAATGTAATAGAGGAACGCTCCCGAATTTCGAACTGAACTGAAATGAAATGATACATTCTTTGAATACAAAAATACCCTAAAATAAAATTAGGTTTTTGCAGATGGCTACACCACCACCACAATAAAATAACAACCGCGAACAGCGCGAACAACAATCTCGACTCAGCATTCTGTTTTTAAAAGTTTTTAAAATTGAACTATTTTCAATGTTTGTGTTTTTTCAGTGTTTAGTGATGTGTAAATATAATATTATTATTTTGTAGTACCTAAGTGTTTTTTTATGTACAAGAACAATCCACAACAAGTTGGTGCGAAGACGAAATTTACTTATTTACATCAACCCGAATATTATTATTGATTTATAAAAAAATTTGGAGAGAATGGTCCATTACCCAAATGCCATTGAAATCCGAAACGGACACGCCAAACTCTCCGAACCCAAAAAGATCGGATTTTATAGCATCGGACCGTATCCAGACTATTCGTATCTGAATGATTTTTCACAGCTGAAATACGTAAACTCTACCTATGAGGATGTTCGTGTTAATTTCAACTTGGACCATAATATGCATCTAACAAAAAGGCGCAAGATCGGTGTTGATACAAAACCGAAAGCCACGCAGATTTTTTTAAAGAATAACAGAGATTGTTTGGACGTTCTTGATGTTAGTGATATATCTCTTAATGATGTGCCTTTTGTGGCTAATCACGAGATATTTCGCAGGATCAGCTATGCTCCATACAAGAAGGATGACCCTTACAGAATCAGTGCTTGTTTGTTCCGAGGGGTTTTGTACATAGCCCGATTGTGGCCCACTGAAAATCCGGAGGACTGGCCTAAAACATCGTCAAAGCGGTTACTTTTAAGTTCCCGGGGTCACAAATTTGAACAGTACATGCTATCAGGTATTATTGTCATTTCAAATGATTACTTTGTACTATTATTTTTTTATAACTCATATTTTTGGACTTTTATTTACTCTCTATAACGTCTAATATGCGCTGTGAAGACAGCATCCAACCTCCTGCAATACAATATTGCAATGTAACATAAATAAAGACATTGGGTCTCCCTGCGGATCCTTTCCCATTATTTCCCCTCTCGCGTCCCTTTCCTCTCCCGCGTTCCTCTCCCACCTTCCCCGCCTTCCCTCCTCTCCTTCAATCCTCTCCTCCCTTCTTAGATTCCCTCCCCTTTCCCGCCTTCCCTCCCTGCCGCAAAACTATATAACAACGACAATGAAAGTGACAGTTTGATAAAATAATTATTTAATAACTAATTATTCAAATTTCTCGGCGACCGTGTTGCCTCTTAATAGGAGTCTATGATAGGAGAGTCCTCGCCTGCAATGGACGGAGGCCTTAGAAATGGGAACACACGAAGCAGAAGTGACATTTAATGTCCCGCACTAACCAAGTCATTTCTCTCTTTAAGATAGTCCAACGAGGGAACCAGACACAGAAGCTCCTGTCGATGAGGATTCATACTTCGCCTGTGTATTTGAGGCATATCTGAACAAGCATCGTCTGATCTACACTGGGAATATGAGTGGAATCCTCACAGAGGGAACATCTCTGGAGGAAGGCTTCCTGCCAAGCAAACACTCCAACCAAGAAGTCCTGGAGGAAATTAGGAAACTGCCGTTCGTCAAAATAAACACATTCAGCAGTATCCACAATGATTGTCAAAAACATTTCTTCAGGTAATGTTAAAATGGGTTGTTTCAGGGAATCTGAACAATTGATTAAATTTCAAAGTTAAAATTTAAGTTCTGTGAAAGTTTTATTCTAATTATTAATTCGTCATGGGTCGGTTGGTTCACGGTACTTGATAATAACAGAACTTGAATGGGATTTTCGCAGAACTTGAATATTAACTTTGCAATTTGATGAATTTTTCAAATTCTGTGTGTCGTCCTTAGGATGAGGCCACGTGAAATAATGCAAAATCATACAAAATCACGTGTTTTCGGTTTGAAAATTTAATCGCTTACAAATACTATAGATGATTCAATTAAATTACGTGAGTAGAACACATCTGGGCCTTGAAGTAGTCGAGTATTTTTTTAATAAGTCTTTTTGTAAGCCCAGAAAAAAATATATATCAGGCCTATAAAAAATGCTTTCAAGTGCAAAATCTCCCACCAATGAACCCCCTTTCGGATAATGTTTTATTGCATAAAATATTTCAATTATTATTTGAGCAGATTAGGTTACACTGAAGTCGAAAGATCATGTAAATTGGCAAAATCGGGTTTTTTACAAATCTGTAAAACCTATAATATAGGTTTATATTATTTTATTTTAACTAATATAATTATTTATATTAGTTTATATTATTTTATTTCACTATTATTTTGAAAATAAATTAAAGAATCTGATACTATTAATAATTTGGTGAGTACTTCAAAAACGTATGAAAAATATTTTTTTCGAATTTTCTATGGGGCACCTTTTCGAATGTTTTCAAATGTCCAAAAAATGGCACAGTTCTTTTCAGATTTTTAATGGGGCTTTGGGAGTCGCTACCACCAGCTGTGAAAATGTAAGGGTTTGACCAAAAAATATAAGAAATTGGTATTTAATCTGAGTATTCATTTTATGCAATTTTTTACAATATGTAATTTAATAAATGATTAAAATCAATAAAATTATTATATGATACGCATTTGCTCGCAGGTGACATTTTTGGTCACGATTGTAAATTCAGTCAGAACAAAAAGTACGTTATTTTATCACTCAAAGACTCTTATTGCGATATTAACACGTTTAAACACGTACAGCCTTACTAAAAAAAAACAGTCCGCGGCCGTTAAACGGTGATTTTGTGAATCTTTAGATTTGGCAACGCTGTATATTACTTGTTTAAATTGGAGTTTTCATAATAATCCGCTAGGTGGTGTGATTGATGCGCCTGCGCATTGCTTTCCCGCTGAAAAAAATAGCCGCGAATGCGCACTCTACTAAAAAAAGTCGGTTGCGAATGTGTGTGTGATTAAGATGATGTTGTAGTTAATGATTTTAATCCTTATGACTAATTCGCACTTATATTCATGTACTCAATATATTTATTATTAATTTGTGTTGTTTTTCGTTAGTTTAAGTCAAATTGTGACACAAAAATCGTGTGTTCTAAATTGAACTGTCGGAAATTATTCTATAGGTTATATATTTAGAAATAATTTGCATTTTAAGATCTTTATTTTATGAAAGTGATGTTTTTTGGTGACTAAAATGTCTAATACATATTTTAGTAAACGTATCAAAGAAATGAATGTCTTAAAATGTGCAAGCAATGTATTCAAACGTGAGTTTTTTTTATTGTAAATTTTTGGGAATGAAAAGCTAATTTCAAGATTTTTTAAATATTTTTTTATTGTGTGAAGGAGTAAAAAGTGAGGTGACATATTTATTTCAAAATCATTAAATAAAAGGACTGTGTTTTTTGAATTTTGAATTTTTCCAAATATTTCAATTTTTTAATAGAAAGAGTTTGGGGTAAGTAAGTTTTCAACTTGATGTTTGAAGCTTAAAATACTACAGTTTTTAAACACTTAAGTATATTTTAGATATGAAAATCTTAAAGGTAATTAAATTTTGGTTCTAAAATGGTATTTGTTTTTACGACATCTCAAAAAATAATAAATATATAGGACATTAAAAAAAATCGAAATTCGTTGAAAATTACAAATGGAACAAATATATACAACAGATAAACTACCCTCCTTGGCCGTGTAAGCAATGTACATATCTTTCCATGAACAATTTTTTGTCAGTTCTTAATTAGTAAGGATTCTTCACACATGGTTGTTTGACCATTGTAAAAATTTTTCAGAAAGTTTATTAGTAAGGCTGGTAAAATACGATGTTGTCAGATAAAAACCATATATTCTGTTTAGTAAGAATTTGAAAAACGAAATGTACAGACTTTATACGTGATACAGACGTGCTACAGAAGCACCGTTTAACGGCCGCGGAGTGTTTTTTTTATAGTAAGGCTGTAATTGTTTACAATACTTCGGGGGTCGGGAGAGGGGTGTGTTGAACCTATCTATGGCTCATTTAATTCTGCATACACTAGTGACATGTTTAATCTGAAGCCTTGCAATCATTGCCCTAAAAGTGGTGTATTTTCGAAACGTTGATCAATGGTAGCAACCCCTAAAATTTATTAAGAATTGTATAATTATTATTTGGGCTATTGAAAGCACTTACAAGGGTGCCCCGATAAACTTTTACTTTTTGAAGTAGCCTAACGAGTATATATCGATATTTATATAAATAATATCTACATTCTGTACCATTTTTAACATTGCAGAAGTACCAAGATGCTAAATTGGTGGCTGCAAGCCACCTTTATTGGAGTCGAAACCATTCTGTGTGGATTCCGGAATGACAAATTAGGAATTGTGGAAAGAGTCAAACGTTACGAAACGGATGATCTACCAAGGGACAATGAAGTGAGAAAAATAACTTATTTATTTTAAGGAAAGTAAGTTGGTAGGATAGAGGTGCGGGGAAACCTCAGAAATTTCTTTTGAACTCTCTCCAACACGAACGCTTTACTTGGCGTGGACTCCAAATTACCGACCCACTTTCAAGTCCACTCCTAACTAAGCAATTGAATAAGATTATGAGAACCAGTCTATTTCCCCTGTATTCATACTGTATTTCATTAGAAGGTAAAATGAGGTGACCTCCTCTTGGTACGGTGGCGATTTAACCCGGGTCTTCCAGAGACTGCTTCTGATGCAGAGTTTCAAATTATAATTTTAACTTATTTATTGCAGGAATTCTGGGTTCCCGATCGTTGCATGAATTTTAGCGACAGATTCCTGAAGTTCGTGAAGCGGTCTTTCTTTGAAGAGATCTGCCAAAAGCACCCTGAAAGTGTTGACAATGTGAGGCACCTTCCAATGATCCTTCTGGCATTCGAGATACGACCCAAAGAGGTTTTTACCCCAAACGAGTTTGTTTTAACACAACCATTGCCCAACGAAGATCTTCATATTCTGGGGGCAGACTTTACGGAAATATTCACAGACTGATACTACAAGAAATAACAATTTAAGTATTTTTTAAAACTACATTTTAACAATAAACATTATATTATTTTCTTTATATTTAAACATTAAATATTATATTATTATTAAATTTAAACATTAAATATTACATTATTATCGAATTTATACATCAAATTTTATTTTATCTTAATAAAAACTTAAAATAGTCCAAAACTCATTTACATTTTTCATTACATCATCATTTTTTCCTTTTCCTAGTACCAATATAAGTGAGCAATTGAAGACCCCAAGGCAAGAAGTTGTTAACTTACATTGAAGGCATTCTGAGATATTTAGACTTTTGCGTTTTGCCTTATAATTTTTTACTTCAATGTCATATACAATGTACTGATCCTTCATGGTGTAGTAAACAAACCAAATTTACATTACATCTAGTAATATTAAGTAGTTTTGCAGTCTAAAAGTTAAAATAAACACATTTTCTACAAAAAAATGTAGTTAACATGTTCATGCCATCTAGATATCTACAGGGATAGGTGAGGAAGATACAGAATTGAAAGGCAAGAACATGTTATATTCTTGTTGTCTTATTTAATCAAACAAATTAAACATTTTTTTAAATATTATAAAGTAACTAAATAATTATTATTATTGAAAAGAAAAGGTAGCAGAGCATATGAGTAAAAATTTTTTTTTGAGATTGAAAAAATACACAAAAAACCTCATCCAGGTATGGTAACAATTTTTGGATATCATTCCATGTGGCCGCATCGATTTTTTTGTTATCTCTCACTTTTGATGACAGCATTGGAAGATTCTCTTCCAGTTTTGGTGTACTACAAGATTTAAGACTTTTTTATAATTAACGTAAGAATCACCTCTCATCCTAACTAACTAACTAACGAACACCATCACGCCGTTTCCCCGCATTAGTGAATTCGCTGGCCAAGTAAACTAGCCCCGTGTCATTGATGCTTTATTTACCTGGCAGGTTAACTAACTATCAATGTTAATTATTAACATGTAACAAATTGATTTATGTTCCCGACAGCTTCACAAGAGCGTTCAGGCACAGGGCTTTTGGTGTTCGAATGTACCCAGTAATTAACAATGTACCTCGAAAAGAATAATAAGCAAAAGCTAGCTTTACACCGATTTACGACTTAGAGGGCATACATTAATTACGTGAGCAAAAATGGGGGGATCCAGTAAAATCTCATTATACCGAGGGGGGGGTCAATAAAAACCTATCGTCAAATTACAAGAATTAAAAGAATACATATTATTATGGAGATAATAAAAACATATTTAATTGTCGCATTTTGCCCGCTAGAAAATTGGCTATTATGAAAAACATTTATTTCGAGAGTAAGAAAAATCTCACGTAAAGGAGGGGGGGGGGGGGGTACCACCAAATCTCACCAAGGGGGGGGGGTATAAATAAAAAAACAGCTTACGTAATGAATTAATGTAGGTCGCGGGTTCGAACCTGGCGTCAGCAAATAAATCTTATTTGATTAATTGTGTTATTTCACAATTTATTAATCTAAAATAATATATAGAATATTTTAATTTTTAACTTTTTAACTTAATGAGTTAAACCTCAAATTATAATATTTTAATTGATGAAGATAATATTAGCGAAAGTCAATCGAAAACCCGAAACAGAAAAATCAGTGATGAAAAATCAATCATGTCCCAGATGTATCAGTATCTTTATCTGATTTTTCTGTTTCGGATATTCGATTGACCTTCGCTAATATTATCTTCATCAATTAAAATATTATCATATATAGAATATTTGCGGCACGTTCCACAGTGGAAGATACTGTCAGTATAGCCCTGGTGTAAGGCCACCATTCAGAATTGAAACGTTGCTTGAAATGGCTTTAGCCGTGTTTGGTGACCAGATCTGAATGGCCAGGTAGGTACTTCCCCACCTTCTTCCCCATCTTCTTTTTCCCCATCTCCTTCCCTTCTCCACTACCTTCAGCCTAACAACATACCAATTGGGGATACCATAGTCTCACTGGCTCTAGACGGGAGCAGTTGGGACTCTTGTGCGGTTTTTTTTTTATAGAGAATACCTCACAAGAGTCTTAACTGCTCCCGTCTGGAGCCAGTGAGACTATGGCATCCCCAATTGGGGTATGTTGTGAGGCTGAAGGTAAGTGGGGAAGGGAAGGAGATGGGAAAGAGGAAGGTGGGGAAGCACCTGGCTATTCAGATCTGGTCACTTAACACGGCTAAAGCCATTATTAAGCAACGCTTCAAGGTTATACCAGGGCGATACTGAGAGTATCTTCCACTCTGGAACGTGCCGCAAATATAGTATATATTATTTTTATTAATTAATTGCCAAGTCATTTTCTCTCTTTAAGATGGGCCAACAAGAGAACCAGGGACGGAAGCGCCTGTCGATGAGGATTCATACTTCGCCTCAGGTTTTGAGGCGTTTTTGAACAAACACCGGCTGATATGATTTTAGATTTTCACAGCCAAAAGTATTTTTGTTATTAATTTTTGATTGCCAAAGTTTTTATTTTTTTAAATTCAAATTGGAAAAAATCGGTTGCTACGGGGATCGAATAATTAATTGTTTGAGTCCTGTATTGTGATATTCGTAGATTCACCAGTTTCCCGTCTGTACCGATAGTTTCTAATGTGACACCGTGTATAATGGCTAGATAATTAAAAATTTTACACAACTTCAGATTTTTTATGAAAAAAACAAAAAGATTACAAAATTGTCCAACTAAAATAACAATAATGTGTTTCCTAATAATTCATATCGTTATCATATATTATGAATTACAAATTACCTTGTTCATCGATAAGCACTATTGAGATTAAATCTGAGTATGGATATTAGAGAGACGGCATGTGAAGTGTGCCCGCGCGCTCCAAGTGTGCCTTTTCGAGAATTCTACCCACACGGCTGACATTGGCTGTCACCATGTAAAATGGCTGCTGTCGTAAAAATGTCGGAATGTATTAAACGGCTAAAAACCAGCAGCCAATGTAAGCCGTTTGGGTATAATTCTCGAAAAGGCACACTTGGAGCGCGCGGGCACACTTCACATGCCGTCTCTCTACTATCCATACTCTTAGTTAAACCCTGTTGCGAATTCAATATTCAAACCGTGTCGATGTTTTTCTGGGCCAATTTATTATTGGTACATATTATCCCATAGCGCCGTGGAATTAAAATGGCCATCACAGTTTATAGCCTACAGGATGGTTCAAAATGAGTATTCGCCAAATTCTATCCCTGTTCACGGACTAATGCGGCTCGTTCTGCTCCGAAAGTACACAAACTCATTCTGGGAACTGCATCTGAGTGAGAAATTTATTATGGTTGCCCCTGTTCAGCGACAACCGGCGTAAGTTCCTTGACACTGTAATGGTACTTCCACACCGCAGCCAACCTTGACCAAAGATTGGCCGATCGTGTGGTTGCTGCGGCCAACCTTCCAACTCCAAACTCCGAATTTCAACATGACGGATGTCGAACAGCTGATTCGGCGCTTATCTTATCAGTTGTCTACAATTATTGCATAGATGTATATACACGGCATGTTTTCAAACAATTGTTATACCACTCTCCCGTAATAATATTTTCATTTTAATGGTACGCGGAACACGTGTCTTGATCGCCAGCGGTTCGCAGAATGATGTGTGCAAAAATAAACCAATCCCGATGTGTGGCTGCGGCAGGCTAGTTCGTGTGAGTTGGCCGTCGCGATCGCCTCGGAGGCGATCCCGGGCCAACTCGAACTCCAACCTTCCAACTCGATCTTCCAACGCACGAACTACCCCTCCACACAATCGACCAAACGTTTGAAGTTGGAAGTTGGCCGCAGTCTGGACGTAGCATGACGTTGTCCGAAACGTTGGCTAAAGAAGGAGATAGCGTAACAATATAATAGGTAAGCTTAAGATGATACCCGGTGGTGCAGAAATAGATTTTACTAAAATATTGCTGTCACTGTTGCTCAGTACCTTTCTAGCCTCCGTGCGGATAGGTTATGTTTACCTTGCTCTTGAAGTTTTTCAATTCCTTTCAAGTGTAATCTGTAAACTATCGTAGTGTAAAAAGTAATAAAGTATTTAACAATATAGTGAGCCTATTTAAGTGCTTGTTTTTAAACTTTTGTGGCGGTTAAAAGCGCAATATAGTGACTAAATATCACATAATTTCCGACTTTGCCTAACTGCCAGTGGGTAGGTCGGAAATAATTTATGTTATTTGTATTTTTATTTATTTTTGTTTTTTTATAATATTTGTGTTTTAAATTGATATGAAATTGGGTTCCAAGCAGCATGTCGGAGAAAAATAAAGATGCTGATAGGGGCATGAGGCAAGACATCTCTGCCTCTATCCTAGAGCTGGAAAAGGAGGAGTTAGCACTAAAAAACATCACAAGTGCAAACATTCAAAGAGGAAGAGAGGTGGCAACCAGTCTTATGCATCTGAGACAATCTGTTTCGGCTAGTATGTCGCCTGGGAATTTGAATCTCCTTACACAGGTTTCACAACCGCTGAGGGATGTTTGGGCGCAGGGGGGTACGCAGGGTGCTATCCCAAGCGTTATGTCTCCGCTTTTCGTCGACACAGAGCAGAGGAGCCGTGAGCCACCCCAGGCGCAGCCATCAGAGGGCACGTCCACCTCGGGCGCCATTTTCGCGGCTGAGGCCACAAAGAAGCGGCCGAGGATGGAGGACACAGGTAGTATCCTGGAGCAAAATTTACTGGCCTCCTTCAGGGAAGCTATAAGGAACATTGAGTCAGCCGTTGGAGATTCCAAAACAAAATTAAACAGGGAAGACAAAAACAAGGTTAGTACCAACACAAATGTTATCTTGGATCTCGCGGGTGCTGTACTCGCAGAGTTGGCTCTTTACAAAGGGAAGTATGAGGGTATTAAAGAGGCGCTACGGGCTCAAGGCACCATCAAGGATGATGTGGCGGAGCTGACTTTACTAACTAGGGAAATTTCTCAGGCTGTCCTAGCTGGGCAGAATAAGAACAACCCCCCGAACCAGCGATCATATGCTGGAGTGGCTAGCTCTAACTCTTCGGGTACAGTCACAGTTGATGGTATCTCAAGGGAGGTTGGCACCATTCAGCCGACTATCATCTTCTACCCCAAAATTCCCGAGGGCCGGACATCAGAGGACACAAAAAAACTATTGATGTCAAAACTTAGCCCGAAGACGGACGGCTTCAAAACCGTTCGTTTGAAGAGTGTCAAAGGAGCGGGCGTTCTTGTGCAGACATCATCCCCCACTGGTTTAGCAAATATTAAAAAAGCATCGGCGAAACTGGAAGATGTGATGTCAGTCACTCCTATGGGGAGACTGCCAAGGATCGTCCTGTATGACGTGCCTAGGCCACAAAAAGATAAGGAGCCAGATTTTTTCACTGAGATTTTCATGTCTAATTTTTCAGGAAAGGATTGCCTCTCAAAGGAAGACTTCCTACGGACAACGAGACGGGTTTCTTTCTTTGGCAAGCGTGATAGCCCAACCGTTAATATGATCGCCACGGTTCACCCGGAGGCGAGAAGATTACTCTTGGACAGCGGACTGTGCTTTATTGGCTGGCATGCGTGCCGCGTCAGAGACTACGTGGGTGCAACACGTTGTTTCAAATGCCATTTATATGGACACGTGTCAAAGAATTGTAGCGCCGAAAAAGAGACTTGCAGGCACTGTACTGAATCAGGTCACAACTTCGAGGACTGCCCCAATAAGGCACAGGCCGCCAAATGCGCAACATGTACTAGATTTGGTAAAAAGGACGACCACCCTACTGGTGATAGGAGCTGCCCGGCCCAGGTTGCAGCCATCAGTGCGCAAGTTAAGATGACCGACTATGGCGAACGAAAGTAGTCTCATCGTGGGCCAAATTAATCTCCAAAGGTCACGCCCCACGACCTTGGAGGTGCAACGAGTCATGTCCGAGATGGGAATCCATATCATGCTCGTTCAGGAGCAGTACACTTGGCAAGGTAGAACTAGAGGTATTGAGTCTCCAGGAGTGATGCTCGAAAGCGGTCACTCTCCGGGAGCGGGGATTCTGATCAACACTTCGTTGGTCAGTCCCCAGACTTTAACGCGCGCTCTCCACTCTGGCACGACCATAGAGGAAATAGAACGGAAAGATCGGACGCCGTTGAAGACTTAATTGCGGCACAGGGTCTTGTCATCTTAAATGAACCGGGAGATTTAACCACATTTTCAGGTGCAGGTGGAGAAAGTAATATAGACTTAACTCTATGCTCTGGGTCTATTTGCAATAAAATAAAAAATCGGCGGGTTCACGATGCTGCGGTGGTTAGTGACCATAGGCTCTTAACCTTTAACCTAAGCCTTAAGATTGATAAAGTTCCGAGGGAAACTTGGCACTTTAAAACTAAGCAGGTGAACTGGGACTTCTTTGGCAGAAGGTTACGTGATGAAATCAGGGATTTCTATGCTGTTGCTGCTATGGAACCTGATAAATTGGGAAACTTTTTTATCGCGGCGGTGGTCAATGCGGCTAATACGTCTTTGGGAAGGTCAAACCCGAAGGCAAAGTTTAAGACGCCATGGTGGTCGAGTGAACTAACTTCCCTCAAAAGTTCCTACAAGAGGTCTTACAGGAATTACGGAGAGGCTAGAAAGGGGGGATGTCCCCCCGAAAGGGAGTGCATTCTTCTGGATGATCTCCGTGCTTCTCGTAGGGCATACCGCTTGGGAATTTGCGAGGCAAAACGAGCTGCGTGGAGGTCATGGGTGGAAAACGTGGGTAACTCTAACCCTTGGGAAATACATAGTGCCATCGGGAAAACGGGAAAAGGATCCGAACGTTACCTGACCAGTGTTACACTTGGAGCAGGAAGCGGGGACGGTGAAAGTACCTGCGTAGCTAGTACTCTCAATATCCTGCTGGGAAGGCTAGTCCCTTTAGAATCAGTAACTGGGGAAAACGACCACCATAGGCAGATCAGAGGTCTGTCACGTCTCATACCCAGTGAGCTATCCCATGAAGCTTGTCGTATACCACCCTTAACTGAAGCAGAGCTGGACTTAATAATCAAGGGTCTTGGCCCCACAAAGGCCCCGGGTTTCGATAAACTTAACGGTGCAATCATAAAACAGGTATGGATATATGCGCGTCAGGAATTGTTTACCCTTATGGAAACCTGTTTGCGAAGGGGGACTTTTCCCTCAGCATGGAAAAGAGGCGTGCTCAAAATCATTCCAAAAGGTAATGACAAGCCAAGGTCGGATCCAGGAGCCTACAGGCCGATAACTCTACTGCCGATTCTTGGAAAAGTTCTTGAAAAATTAATCAGAACTCGCCTAGACCTAACCCTATCGCCTCCCTGCGACAGACAGTTTGGCTTTGTTGGGAAAATGTCTACTGAGCACGCCGTTCTGCATGCGCTTGACTGGGTGAAGGTTTGCCCATCGAAGTATGTTGTAGGAATATTTTTAGACATCTCCGGGGCCTTTGACAACGCGTGGTGGCCGATGATATTGTGCAAACTTAAAAATCGTGGGTGCCCCAGTGGCTTATTTAAAATCCTGGCGGATTATTTCTCGGAACGCACAGTATCGGTTTCCCATGGAGCTACCGAGGTAAGCAGAGCTGTCAATATGGGATGCCCCCAAGGTTCGGTTCTTGGACCCACACTTTGGAACGTGCTCTTTGATGACCTTCTCAGGTTGCCCTTACCTGAAGGTTGCACCTTGGTAGCTTACGCGGATGATTTATTTTTGTTAGTCTCGGGGGGCAACCGGACGGAAATCGAAAGAAAAGCCGAAGAATGTCTGAGACGTATATTGAAATGGGGAGAAATGAACAAGTTGGCCTTCGCCCCCCACAAGACTGTTGGTCTCCTGATGAAGGGTTCTCTCAGTCGTACGAGAAACCCCTCAATCCGAGTTGGGAGTACCCATATCAAATTTGTCGAACAGTGTAGGTACTTAGGTGTTGTTCTTGACAGATCGTCATCGTTCCTGGCACATGTTAAGAGTATTTCAAGCAAAGCCCAATCCCTATTTCTAAAGCTTAGAAGACTTTCCACTTCTGAGTGGGGACTGCGTAGTCCGGCGCTGCGGCTCCTATACCGCTGCGTGTATGTGGCCCAAGTCGCATACGCGTCTTCTGTATGGTCGCATCGTTTGGACAACGTTATGATACAACTTGCGCTGAAACGGGGCCAACGCACTCCCCTGCTTGCTCTAACGGGTGCTTACAGGACTGTAGCATCAGACGCACTCCCAGTACTGGCTGGACAGATGCCGATTGATCTCGAAATCAGGGAAATTTTAGCAAGAAAGGACCTCATCAAAGGCAAGGCTGCTGTCCACCTAGGAGTGACCCTCACTCCGGGCGGGGCCGCACGCCTTCCTATATTATTGAGAGAGATGAGAGTGAAAAGTCTTGAGGAATGGCAAAGTAGATGGGACAGGTCGACAAGTGGGAGATGGACTCACTCCTTCTTCCCCTCAGTTAAAGCCAGGATGGAAGGGGCCTACCTTAAGCTGGACCACTATGTGATCCAGATGCTAACCGGACATGGAGAATTTCGGGGAAGACTGTTCAGCCTCGGTCTCTCTCGGCATGCAGGATGCGCCTGTGGCGAGGAAAACCAAACGGCCATGCACATTCTGTGGCACTGCCAGATCATGATGGATGCTCGAGAGGAAATGCTTGAGGGTTTGCAAGATATTACTACCAGGCCGGTTTGGAATCCCGACCTGGTATCGAACAAGGTGAATTTCGAGTGCTTAAAAATTTTTGTTAAAGTATGGGTGGAGAGATGGGATGCGCTTAGAGTCGTTGAACTAGAATAAAATCATTACTTAGTTTCAGGTGCCGGGTGTGCTGCTCCCGTAGGAACTTTATTAGAAATGTTTTGAATCATATTCTATGATTTATGCTATGAACTTCTTATTTTGTTTTACTTATTTTGCTCTGCTTCAATTGATTTAATAACAGCATAATATTGTATTAATGTTTTTATCTATGTTGTCATTTCCCTTGTAATTAATATAAAATAGGAGAGCACTTTATGAAAACTTCTAGGAATGACGCTGGAATCTTTTATATATAATTTTACTAATTATCTAACTGGCTGGAATCGTACTGCACTTCGTATGTACTGTTACACCCTCCCCATAAGGGGGTGGAATAGCCCCTTGTCCCTGCCTGGCACAGGTGATGCCCTTATCTTATAACTTTTGTAAGCGCTTAGTTTCCTGCATTGTCCACTGCGCTCCCCCTGACGTAGCGGTAGCAGTGAAAGGGAAGGATCCTTTCCACCCTGATCTCTAGTTCCCTTGTGGTCCTGTCGGCTCGAGTGAGTTACTTAGTCCCCAGGGTTCTTCAGAAGTCTCTTCTCCACTATCCCACCGTCTTCACAGGGGTCACATCTTGCCACTGTTCTGCCGGGGACGGTGTGAAGGGTTTGAAGGACCACCTTCCCGTCCCACTGCTTACTGCCTCTCGTCGGGACTGCCTGTGGCTTGCCAGAAGCTGTAGATGCTGTTCTTGTGTTGTATGCTGCCACAGGAACGTGCTTAAATTTGCTTTTCCTTTATTTCATTTTGTAATGTACCTATATGTTCCTCTTTATAAATGTTGTCTCTCCACTAGCTTCAAGAACAAGAACAAACTGCCTCGGATGAAACACTTAAAATTTAATGGTATGTATAAATGTATGTTGTGCCGTGTAGGGACAGTCGGGGGCTTTTAGAATCATTTAATAGTAGCTTCGTTTTAAAAACAAATTAGAGTCTTGACGTGAGAATCGATAGAGGGATCCATCTGGTCCTTAAAACGATTCGGGAAAGTGGTGGGTGCCCTCGACTGTCACTGTTGCTCTTACTCCACCGGATATTGAGCGAAAGGGACAATGCACTGACACCTAACTAAAATGGAGGTTTTGTATTCCCCACTTTTCTCCTCCAAAAGTTGACTGATTTTCAATTTTTTTTTTACCAACTACATAAGAAAAAACTATTCTATGTCTGTACGTTTTGCTTTTTTTAAAAAAACATTGTCTGGTTTGTATACTGAACATCTTTTGACGGCGTTTAAACCAGTCAATTTTATTGATTTTTGGAAGGTCATAACTTCTATAAAAAGTAACTTATCAAAAAAAAACAAAAAGTACCGACACGCTAGTAGTTGATATCTATTTTATGCAAAAACAATATTTTCTCTAGGGTTAAAATCCAGAGAGATAAATAGGGAATACGTTTGTATGGAAAAATCACCGCCGGGTAACCTCTTAATATTATTCCCAGTGATTGAATGGGAACAGTTGGAACACTTGTGGGGTATTCACATAACAAAAAATACTGGGAGATCGATATAGTCGACACCTATGCAAAAGCAGTTTGAAGAAGGTTAAGATGGATACGTTTTTAGATTTTCACGGCCAAAAGCATTTTCGTTGTTTGTTTTTGGGGTGTTATGCCGTGTTGTGTTACCTCCTTCTTTAGCCGGCGTTTCGGACAGCGTTGCAGTGTCCATCATCAGGGCAGATCCGGCAGATCCGTCGATGTGACGACGACAAAGAAGGAGGTAGCACAACACGGCATAACACCCCAAAAACAAACAACAAAAAAAGGTTAAGATGGTTCGTTTGGAAAGGAATATGAAAAGTTTCCGAGTTTCTTAGTAGACGTTGATTAATATTGATTTTGATTATTGGGAGAACATTTTTTTTTTTTTTTAAGTTAAAAGAAATATACATATTTCGCTTTGTTAACTTATTACATTGATACAAATAATATTAATAATGATGATTTACTACCTAACACCAAGTAACACATTTTTTAAGTGAGAACATTTTGGTTTTGCTCATTAATTTTGAGAGCAAACAGTTTTTTTTTAAATATACTTATATTATTTTCGGTTGTCAGGCTATCAGGAAGGAGATTATATATGTTTATACCCTCATAGCCTATGTTTCTTTTGCCACACTCTGTCTTTGTTGAATTTGTGTATAATTTATTACGTTGTCTTGTGTGGTGTTCATGTACTTGTGATGTTTTCATAAATGTAGTATTTGTGTGTATAAAGCCATTTTGAATTTTGTAGATTAATAAGCATATATATGTTGTATTAGTACAGTTTTCTGATTTGCATTAAGTTAGTTTCTTTGTATACTCTTTTGGTGGGGGTATCTGGTCGATAGTTAAAAAGTTTTTTTATAACTTTATTCTGAATTATTTGAATTTCGTTTAAGAGTGTGATATTTGTGTTTCCCCATATTTCTATGAGGTAATTAAGATGGGAATGAATTCAACTAAAGTATAATCCCCTCTTTACTTGTATTGGTAGAAGATGGACTATTCTACCAAATACACCAATTAGTGGGATAATTTTTTCTTTTACTTTTTGTATGTGGTGTTTAAAAGACAAATGTTTATCGATATAAAGTCCCAGGTGGGCGTTTTCCAAAAAAGATGTCGGTGACGTAATAGGAATTCCACTTAAGTGAGATGCTGCATTTCGATTAAAAATATACGTAAATTTATTAAAGAAAGAATGAACTTCATGACAAAAAGTATTTAAATAGAAAATGTCAATAAACTTCGAAAATAATTGCAATTTAAGTTTAATACTATTGGTAAGAAATTCTTTTACGTCACTTTTATCATAAAGTTTATAAAGAAAATTAAAAGAAATTCATTATTTCAGATTTTTATTTACGAATTGAAAACACAATCAGTCTCCTAAAAAATATGAATAATCAAGCTTATTGAATTAAATATTAAGTTTTTCAATAAAAATATTCTTTTACGCTACTTTTGGATACTTTGTACTGTATATTTTGCGTTCTAGAAAGACGAATATAAGTTTTTGTTTTACGAATGTTTAATTATAACAAATTTAAAATTAATCATGAACTATATCAATTAAAAAAAGAACAAATTTCTTTGAGATATAATAATTGATCTTAGAAAATAAATCACAGCAATAACAGGACAGTGGCGTAAGGGGAAAAATTTGGTAACGTTTAGGAATTCTAAGGCCTCGGCCAGACTGAGAGGCTTGCCCGGTAGCGACAGCGGGCGCGAAATATCAGTCGTATGTGTACGCACGTTGTGGCTACACTGCTGAAAGCGCGACAAGCGACTGGTATGGGAAGAGTGGAAGATACTCTCAGTATCACCCTGGTGTAAGACCACCATTCAGAATTGAAACGTTGCTTAATAATGACTTTAACCTGTTTAGTGACTAGATCTGAATAGCCAGGTACTTCCCCACCTTCCTTTTCCCCACCTTCCTCTTCCCCATCTCCTTCCTGTCCCCACTTACCTTCAGCCTCAAACGTACCCCAATTGGGGATGCCATAGTCTCACTGGCTCCAGATGGGAGCAGTTAAGACTCATGTGAGGTATTCTCTATAAAAAAGGACGATTTTACGTACTACCGCCACCGTGGAAGGCCCCCCGCGCAAGTACTTTTTCTTCCACTTGTTCTTTTTTCTTTTCTTTTTATTTTCGTTTCTGTTCTCTCCAACGTCTTCTTTTTTCTATTCTTCTTTGGTTAGCTCTCTGATTATATTTTGATGTTATTTTTGTCTTTGTAACTCTTTTTTCATAAAGGCTTCATATTTTTCAGGGTCGTTTTTAATTTTGTCTCTGTACCTTTTTGATTTTTCTGCAGCTTTCAACGGCATATTTGAACATAAAATTAAAATAAATTATTTATAAAAATGCACAAATAATTAGATAGGTAATAATGGGCTACACGTGCATACCGTGTATAGCCTGAAATAGGTAACTAAGCTGAAAGGGTATTAAAGTACTTGTTAATGTACACAACTTTAATTAGGTACAGGATTAACTAAAACACACAGGAACATAAATCATGCTACATTTTATACTTACTTAATCAAAATTGTATGAACCAGCTGATTTTATACTGAATTTCAGAGTTGCCTCTACAGTAATAGTTGCTCATATTGCTGTCTATATTAGTACTTCGACACCATTTCGACTCTTTCAGAATTAATCTTTAATAATCTTAATTAATAAAAAAAAGAAAAAAAATTATACACATAAAAATCAAATAATTTTTTCTTTTTAGCTATGCTGTTCTTTTTTTTCAATGCTACATATATCACTCAACCCACATATCTACATGTAATAGTTACATTTTGAAGATACATGCAAAATATAAATTTAATTAGAAAATTGTAACACACCCAAATACCCTAAAAGACGGACAGAGTGAACCGACCTTTAGAATTCCATTACGTCACTTTTAAGTTCCATTCACGACACCGTTGCGTAAGAGAAGTAGCGTAATCGCGTCAATATTTTTTCGAAATGTATTTATCAATAAATTATGAAACTTCTGTTTGTTCTAACTAAACATTTCATAAAACAATAAATGAATCAATTTAATACAAAGTAGAGTCTAATACATTCTGGTAAATTACCTGGAGAAATACGGAAGCGTTGGTGGAACACTTTTTTAGTACAGCCGAGAACGACCACTTTTGTTACGATTTCTTGGCAAACTGGCTGTAAAAAACCAAGCATGGCCGCCCTTCATAGACTAAATAGGGTTGCTATTTTCGAAAATATTCATCAATTTGGTAATATTTTTATTGGAAGACGTCAATAATGTGGTGGCGTAGGCGGAAATTCCACCATACGCTATTTCGTAGGACAACTCAATATCTGGCATTTAAATTATTTTGCACGATAATTAATCTATATTATGATTGCAAATCGAAAATATTATCATATACTATTAGTAGAATTAGAAATAAATACTGGGATAACATTAAATAACATTAATTTTTGAACTCTTACTGGTAGTGGTAGGTGTAGGACATACCAGAAACAGTGACCTGTAGTCTTACTTATTTTAAAATAATATCGAAATTTAATAGATTTATTCATTATTTTTAGTCCATAAAGGTATTTATTTGTTATTATATTGGTAAAATATATGGTTGGTCATTAAAACCGACACAACAAAAGTTACTGATCCTGAAAGTGATGGGACACTGACTTTTATCTATGTACACTTTTTTTGAAAAACGCCCAGGTATTTTTCACTATCTGAAATTTGTAGGTTTATTCCTTCTATTTGCAAAGGTTTATGAGACGGCGTTTTTCTTTTTTGTGAACTTAAGATCATGTAATTAGTTTTTTTAGTGTTAGTAATTAATAAATTTTTAATTAGCCAGTCATTTAATTTATTAAGATCCAATTGAGCTTTTTCAAGTAAGTTTTCTAAGTTTTTGCCAAAGTAAAATATAGCAGTATCATCTGCGTATAAAAAAATTTCCCCATTTAGGTTTAATTGACAGATATCGTTAATATATATTTGAAATAATAGAGGTCCTAATATGGATCCTTGAGGAACTCCATAGTTTATATTATTGTGTTGACTGTTTTTGTCATCTAAGCTGACATATTGCATTCTGTTATTTAAATACTGTTAAATGAGTTGGAATAAATGAGTTGGAGAGCAGGCCAAGAGGGTAGATTCTATAAAGTAATTTATAATTTTGAAATCAAATTGATGTCATTTTTGACAAAATGTTCATAAAACAAGTTGTGAAGCACTGACTTCTAAGAATTTACAAATGTATTATAAATGTAATCATCATCTCACTTTTTTGGTTTCGTGTTAAAATAATAAATAAAAAAAAATCACAAAGTTTAAGGGGGTATTCTAGTGTAGAATTAAAAAAAAAAATTTTTACGTATTTTTAATGTTTAGATTTTTAAAAATATGTTCATAAAAGGATTTTTCGAAGTTCGAATTATTTTCGGAGTTATAGCTCTTTTTGTGGTTTGCCAACTAAACTGGTCTGGCCGGAAAAAATTGACCAATACATGGTAGTCGTTGCCCGACTATCTACAGATGGATTACCCCATAAAACCTTTCTTATATATTATATAGGTACCTATATAATGCAAATATAACGTATTTTTAACTGAGAGTCCTAGTAATGTAACGTAAGAACACCGTTTTTATCGAAACTACTTTTTTCAAGCTGGCGTACATGATATGTAAAGTTCTACTGAACCGATTAATTTAAAATTTGGTACGAACTTTCTCCACACATCCCTTTATGGCCCCAAGTAGAATTAGAGAAAAATTTTAGTTTTTACTATTTAAAAAAAAAATTAAATTGTTAGAAAAAACGTAAAAAACATCCGTTAGATTTTTTTTTCAGATGATTAGACGGGTTGCAATCATGTTCGCCAGGGCGTCATGTTTTTTTTGGATCCCCCACTTTACCAGCAGATTACTTTTCGAGTTTTGAATATTTTTTTTTGTTTGATTTTTTTATTTATTCTTAAAATATAAATAAACAAACCATAAAAAGAAAGATCCTAAAAATATTCTTTTTTATTTTTTACAAAGCTCGGAAAAAAGCTAGAAATTTGTGTCTCTAGACTAGAATACTCACTTAATAAATTTTGTTTCAAATTAAGGCTGGAAACTTTGATTTTATAAAGGTGTACATTTTAATCATTTCGTTGTTAACTTTTAGATTTAAATATTAAATGTAATGATTTTTTTCATTTAGATCACTATGACAGTAAGGGAGATACAACGATTTCTATGAGACCTCTATTTAAGCTGTTTCCAAAAGCAAACAGATTAGCCTGAAGGGTTTAGAAAAAAGTAACTTCATTTCACTTTGTGGGTAATTATTAACTGTTCTTGCAGCATCAGCAGCTCTAGAGAGATACTTTTCATCCATTGGTCTAAAGGGATACTGCCGTTTTTGTTCCGTACCCTGCATTACCCTAATGGAGATTGCCGTTATTGTTGCAGAACTAAACACATTTATTCAAAAATGTATGGGTTTCTGTCATTTATGCTCCGAACCCTTTGTAGCTTAGATATGAAATTAAACAATTTTTTTCACTTTGTTCCACTTGTTTATTTACACCAGGACCGAAATAATGTAATTAATATGTTGGATATTTTGATATTCGTATAAATATCTAAATTCTGTACCATTTTTAACATTGCAGAAGTACAAAGCTGCTAAATTTGTGGCTGCAAGCGACTTCACCGGAGTGAAAACTATATTGTGTGGAATCTGGAATAACAGATTAGGAATTGTGGAAAGAGTCAAATGCTATGAAACGGATGATCTACCAGAGGACAATGAAGTGAGAAAAACTAATTTATTTATTTCAAAGACGACCCCCGTGGCCAAGTGGTAAAGATCCTTAGTTTAGGATCTTAAGATCGCAGGTTAAAATCCCAACATGCGCAAATAAATTATAATTAGGAGATATATCACCATCCTCTTATATATTCATAGGTAATCTGTAGCATAATGTATGTTTTAAATTTACAATTATTTACGATTTATTTATCAAGTCTGACTTTAGTAGTAGTACTTTGTACTATTCACTACTTTTGACAGCCTCCGTGGTCAAGGGGTAAGACTCTCGATTCGCAATCCGAAGGTGGCTGGTTCAAACCCGGCGTGTGCAAATAAATTTTATTTGATAAATTCGTTTTATTTTACTAATCACAAATAATAAATAGTTTATTTGCGGCAGGTTTCAGAGTGGAAGATACTCTCAGTATCGCCCTGGTTAGGTTAGGTTAGGTTAGACCACCATTCAGAATTGAAACTACTTTAGACGTGTTTGGTGACCAGATAAGAATATCCAGGTACTTCCCCACCTTCCTCTTTAGCATCTCCATCCCCTCCCTACTAGCACACAAACCCCATTTGGGGTTGCCATAGTCTCACTGGTTCCAGACGGGAGCAGTTGGGACCACTTGTGCGGTATTCATATATGAAAAAAGACTTGAACCTATAAATAGTTGCATAATATATGTATATGTAGAATATATGTACCGAGTTGTCTACCTATTGCGAGTATTCATATGTATAAATCGGCCCTTAGGGTCAAAAAAACGTATCTCATTTTTCTACAGATCTGTGTTTCTGTGATGATGAGATCAGTATCTGTAATGATGAGATCAGTATCTGTGATTTTCTACAGCTATGTACCGATGTATATGTTTATCTATTGAACATATGGATATGTTTCTTTGTCACTTAACGCAATGTGTTATTTTGTGGCTAGTAACACCCGTTACTCAAAATCGATAAAAACTGAGATGCGTTTCTTTGACTCTAAGGGGCCGAAATATTAAAATAACTCCAATGCTAGCGTTACTAATATAAATTTGCATCCAGAGTCTGGGATTTCTGACAGTTCGATTGGGAAATTTCCCGCTCTCATCAAAAAAATGGTACCTTCTAATTTTAATATGGAGACAAACATAAATTTAAATTCGAACATGTAGTTTTTACTATGTAAGCTCATGATCAATGGATTTGTAAGAAAAAAATATTTCTATAATTTAGGTTTGAGAAATTAATGTCAATAACAAATAATTCAGAACAGATGCGAGACATCTCTGGTTGAAAAGTGAAAATATGTACTAAGTTATCTTTTGTGATTCGAAGTATTAAACATGCGGGAACTTTTGGAATAATTCCAATACATGTTTTAAAATATCTTTTCAAATTGGCCAAAAACGCTCCAGTGGATAAACTACCAAGAGGATGGTGATGTACCCCCTAAATTTACCTTTGTTATTCACAAAAACACCAAAAAAAACAGAAAATTTCACTGCCCCAGCGCAGTTTCTGAACATAATTATTACGATTGAAAGAAGATCCTGATGTGTTAGGCTATTTGAAGGTAAACGGAGGAGCCTTCCTCTTGGTATGATGGAGAATTAACCTGGGTCCTTCAGAGACTGCTCTGATGCAGAGCCATTCAGTTTCACATTAAAATTTTAAATTATTCATTGCATTAATTCTGGGTTCCCGATAGTTGCATAATTTTTTTTTTCAGATAAAAAAACAGATTTCTGAAGTTTGTGAAGCGATCTTTCTTTAAAGAGACCTGCCAAAAGCACTCTGTAAGTGTTGACAATGTGAGGCACCTTCCTATGATCCTTCTGGCATTCGAGATACGATCCAAAGAGGTTTTTACCCCAAACGAATTTGTTTTAACACAACTGTTGCCTGAATGAAGATCTTCATACTCTAGGGGCAGACTTTAAGGAAATGTTCACAGATCAATACTAAAATTAATAAAAATTGCATGATTTTTAAAAAATTTTTATTACTGTTCAAAATATTATTTTATCTTAATACAAGATGTTAAAAAGTACAACAATGATTTACATTTAATTACATCATAATTTTCCCCTTGCCCTGTTCGGGACGGGGACTCATCGCTTCGACAAGGTGCCTCCTGGCTCTGGCTTCCTTGTTCTATACCGGCTGTTCTTCAGTGGCCTCCG
The DNA here is from genome assembly GCA_951813805.1 of Limnephilus auricula. Taxonomy (NCBI): domain Eukaryota; kingdom Metazoa; phylum Arthropoda; class Insecta; order Trichoptera; family Limnephilidae; genus Limnephilus; species Limnephilus auricula. Next base: position 741,212 of record OX638410.1, read on the forward strand.
ACCATTATAGACCCAGCCTCTCCTTGCACAGCCTCATTAATGTATGACAATTTATTTCAGGGTGTTAAGGGACATACTTGACTTGCTATAACCAGTGATTACTGACATTATTTGGAGTAAAAAATGTAAATGAAATTTTGGTCTCCGGTGACTTTTTTTTTCAAATTTTCTTTCGCATAACTTCACTGGTCACTCAGCCGAGTAACCGCCCGACCTCTTACCTGCCCCAAACTGTCCAACAACTACTATTTTTTTGTTTTGGTAAGGTTTGGAAGACCAAAATTTCATTAACGTTTTTTACTCCAAATAATGTCAGGAATCACTGATAATAAGTCAAGTACGTCCCTTAACACCGTGTATAAATGACTTTAAAAAAAAAAAATATATATATATATATATTAATCTTTAAATTAAGTACTTGTAGGTATTATAATCAAAATAAAAACAATAAACTATAGGAAATATAAGTGCGTAATTATACAGATCAGTTGGGACAAAACGTTTTGATTCTCTTGAAGGACTATGATTAGGTACCAATCATTCTTAATCGGCCACCATAATACGGGGATGTGCCTAGCACGGTGGTCGTAAAATCCACAAATTTTATAATAATTACTATGAAAAGAATAAAGAAAAATTTTAAAAAATAAATAAAAATTTGCACTGCAAAATTCTGAATGAAACAATACATGTGGGAAATTGCTTAGATATCAATAGTTCTTTAAGCTGAATCAAAAGAAAGTGCCAAGAAAGGGTATTTTGAAATTATTTGCACATAAGCAGAATTGAATTAAGTCCACCCGCTCGGATAGTAACTTGCGAATTTCAATGGAATTTTCGAATTTCCGCACACAGGCAACTTCTTACAGACCAGTTGTCAACGGCGACGCAAACCAGTCAGGCGATCCGCTCACTGAGGCAACTGAAAACTCTCTTTGTATGACAATGTGATGGCCCGCACACTACACAATCAATCAAAAACCCGTTGTCAATGGTAACGCAAGCGGTGACTCGCGACTCGCACTGCTGATTGCCGTGGCCGACCGTTGCTAGTTGCCAGCTGTCAGCTGATTGTTCTTCGTCTATGGTTAAACAAGCTTTTTGACAAATCAAGACATAGAAACCAGCCGGTTTTAGTTTGGTTTCAGTTGCCTCGTCAGCGGAGCGCCTCACTCGCAACATACTTTCAACTCGCCTTACTAGTTGCCTGGTTGCCATGGTTGCCCCTCACGAGCTGTCAGTTTTCGAGTAATTTGTGTGTATTTATGGATATGTTGTAGCAGGAAAATAACAATTTTGTTCAGGAGGTTGATAAATTATTAATTATTATCTGTACCCAAACGCATGCGGACTTAAGTACAAATCACAAAATGTTCAGGAGAGCCTGAAATTCCACAAATATTTTGATAATCGTTGAAATAAATATTGTGTTTTGCAATTATCTATCTTAATATTTATGGAAATTACGAGAGATTTGATAAATTATTAGGTTGATAATTGTGGGTTATAAAAGCAAAAACACCACTCTCCAAAAATGACGAAATTAAGTTACAAATGCCAATCTATGTGCAACGTCCTTAGCTACAGATGGTTTTTGAGATCACTAGAAAAATTAACCGCAAATCATGGAAAAATCGAAATGAAAATAGGGTTTAGATAAAAATCACCACTCTCCACAGCGATTAACAAGCAAAATCACCACTCTCCACAAAAGCCAATCAAAAGCCTGAATTCAAAATAAATTCAACATGACCAATGAACACATTATTATAAAATTTTTTGTTATAATATAATTCACTTTAGATTATACTTTTTAAGTTATTACTAAAAAAGCACACAAAAAATGAGTGGTATTCTTTAATCAGTTTTTTGTGGTTTACCAAAACAGTACTTTTGGAGAGTGGCTTTTTTGCTTTCATACCCCTCAATTAATAAATTATATTTTTGTTAAACGAGCCAATATATTGGAATCGTAAAGTTGAGCTGCGCCGTGAGAGAAACTTTTCTATGTTTCCAACCAATTTTAGTTTGGTTTCGGTTTCTCCATTAGCGAAGGGCCTTACATAGACGTTATGTGCCAATACATCTCTGACAAAATACTAACGATGTAGTAATCTCAGTAAGAGTTTATGTAACAATAATTACATAGGTCTGGTACAGTAGAATACCGAATGTATTACAACTTTGGGAACATGTTAATGTACCAATCAGTCAAGACTGAAATGTTCTCGTTTGGGAAGGCTCGAGTCATCTTCACATTAGATCTGGGCATCCTTTCGAAGACCAGCTCCAGGAGTGGAAGGCTCCGGACGCTGTGAATATTCCCGGAGGGTCCCTTTCTGATTTCACGGGCAAAGCACTCCTTGATGTATTTCAACATCTCATCGCAGAAATTCATGCAGATGTTGGGATGCCAGAAGTCCTGGAAGAAATTCAAAATATATATTCAATCCCCAAAACACTGTTAATAACATGCGTAATATATATCAGTGATATTATGTAAGATTATGACTGACAGTGTTGGACTATGGCGACATAGTCCACATTATTTAAAAAAAAACCCAAAAATGTCCAAAATGCATGTGTCCGTTATTGCCACAATGTCTTGAGATGCGAGCATATCTCGCCTTACCTGTATCGGCATCGGATCCTAAATACGTCAAACAGAACGAAATTCAAATTCGAAATTCACATCAAATGTGTTAAATATACAATTTGATGAGTTCAAAGGCGTATGTCTATCTATTTGACAGACTGTAGTGGTCCCGCGACTCTCATGCACACAGTACAGGCCAAAGAGACCATTTACTCGTTTTCTCCAAACATAAAACCGCTGTATTTGAAAGTAGTTTTGGCCATTCATCATCAAAATTTTGGAATGAAATATCACTGTGTTTTTTTTTATTTATTTTTTTTATTTTATTTTTTTTATTATTTTTATTTTATAGTGAATACCTCACAAGAGTCCCAACTGCTCCCGTCTTGAGCCAGTGAGACTATAGCATCCCCAATTGGGGTATGTTATGAGGCTGAAGGTAAGTAGGGAAGGGAAGGAGACGAGGAAGAGGAAGGTGGGAAAGTACCTGGCTATTCAGATCTAGTCACTAAACACGGCTAAAGCCATTTCAAGCAACGTTTCAATTCTGAATGGTGGTCTTACACCAGGGCGATACTAAGAGTATATTCCACTCTGTCTATTCGAATATCGACATTGTTGCAGTGCTTCAAGAAGCTCTGCGACGAATGGTTGCTGACTGAATAGTCAACCGCATCTTGCAATCATACATAAAGATAGCAGCCAATAAAAATATGCATTAAAAAAATTAAGATAATGTTGGCAGTTCTCAGTTTATGATACAGTTAAATATGACCGAATTGGATAAGGACACATTAGCTCAGTGGATAGAGCTCCGCTTGGCAAGGCGTAGGTCCTAGGTTCGAGTCCTAAATGTGACCGTATCTTTTTCTGTTTTCAGATTTTCGATAGAGTTGCTAATATCGTCTTCATTTATAAAAAGAAAAGCTAATATTTAAAATTGACTTACCGCACTTCCTTTGGGCAAGTCAAACATCCTGAATGTTTTCACTTCTTTAACTATACCCTCATCGTCTCTAAACCCACAGGCGATAGTTTCAATACCGGCAAAGAAAGACTGGAGCCACCATGAAATTGTCTTGTGTCTCCTAAAATAAAATATATGTATTTTGAAGACCGACTTAAAATACTGGTGGCAGTTCTAGAAAGAAGATGTCCAGTGGCCACTCCAGGCAAAGTTGGAGAAAGAAATTCCAGAGGCTGTGCAAAGGACGGGGCCGCTAAAGTATCAAAGGACAGGGGCACCTGGAAGCGCTGCATCAGGGCAAACTGATAGCACAAGCAGAAGAACAAATATATTGAAATTTTGAATATAAGTATTTAAACTAAGCGAATGGAAACTACAAAGGTGGAAAGCTATAAATCCAAAAAAATCAACAATGCAGCTCTGCTGTCCGAAAGAAAGATCTCCTGTGCACAGTGTTTCATTATTGAAACATACAGGGCGGGGTCACAATATTTTTTGTTTTCTATCGGCCATAGAAAACAAAAAACATTGTGGCCTCGACCCAATGTTTTTGTTTTTTTTTTTAATAAGAAATCTTTCTTTTTAACTTTAATTTATTTATTTTTGAAGGTTATTTCCATCAAGGTAATATATCATTGAAGAAGAAGACAACAATAATAATCTAAAATAAAAATATGAAAATGAACAAGACACAGAAAAATAATAAAACATAATGGTCGCAACTGCGACACAAACCCAGATCTCACGTCTTACCGGGACGGCGCTCTACCAATTCAGCCATTGCGATCTATTATGAGACTGTCGTATTTGTCAACTTCATATTTCAAATTGCAGAATTAACAATATTATCTTCGACTAATGTTTTTTCCATATTATTGGCATCTACAAAGTAAGTCCCAGTTGTGACCATTATGTTTTATTATTTTTCTGTGTCTTGTTCATTCTTATATTTTAATTTTGATTACTATTGTTGTCTTCTTCTTCAACAATGTTTTTGTATTTGTAGGGTGTTTTAAAAACATTTTGTTGCAAGCGATCCCAAATACATTTTTCTATAAATTTCCATGTTATATCTAATTTGTTAGAGCGTATCAAAACGTATCTGACAAACGATTCCTGAGCATATTTGGTCTATAAACATAAATATGACAGTTTGCTGTCCAGTGACATTTTTTTTTCAATTTAAAAACCAAAAAAATATTTTTCCATCACATTTTGCCATTGCATTGCAAAGTGTGGCAGTGTGGATCAGTGACAAAGTATGATAGAAAAATATTGTTCTTGTTTTTAATTGAAAAAAAATATATCATCAGTCATCAAAACAATGTCTACAATTTTTACTCCAAATATGCTTAGGAATCGCTAGTTAAAAATCTGTCAGGTACGTGCTTATATACACTGTATGAACAGAACTAGTGTAAATATAGAGTACTAATATAGTGTAAAATCATATCTACCTGAAAGTGATATCATGCCTCCTTTCCTCTATTTTCCGGCTGGTCTTCAACTCTATAAACTTCAGCTTTCTCAATTCCGCCAGGACCTGGTCGTGGGAGTGTTTTTCTGGGCGGAACCCCTCCTTCAGCGAGGATCCCTCCACCAGAATGCCGTCCATCTCCGCCCCGTAGATCAGACGGTGCTGGTTTAGTCGACTCTCGAACACGGCGGAGAATTCTGAAGATTCGTCCACCGGTGGTTCAATATCCGGATCGCGAGAAGGGTCATCTACAATAATTAATAAGACAGAAGAATAAGGACTTGAAACTGATAGGAAATTACCCCTGGAACCATTGTAATAACACTCCTGTCATAGGTCACCCAAGTAGTTTCGCTACATGGTTACTTGGAAGGGATGTCCGGGTTCATGGGGTGTGATTTGTCTAGCGTTTGCCAACCTACTGCGTGGCGTGATCGGGAGAGAGTGGTTGAGGGAGACCTAACCTAGACCTCTCCAGCAGGACTCAATTGGTAGAGGTGTATGTCCCGGTAAGATGTAAGGTTCTGGGTTCGAGTCTCAGTTGCGACCATTATCTTTTATGGGGCCAACAGACCTAGCTATAAAAGCTCAAGCGTTATTTGGTTTGGCGTATTTCGGCATATCGGTTGCCGTACATTCCCATATTTAAAAAAATTTGATTATCATTGTTATCTTCTTCTTCAATGATATATTGCACTGATGGGAATAACCTTCAAAAGTTAAAAAGAGAGAGTACATTTTATGTCCTGAGGAAGAGAACATTGTTCTCGAAACATGTCGATGTGTTAAAATAAAGATTATCGTGGTAAAAACAAAGTGTTTTAATTTGTCATTGTTAAAAAGAGAGTTTTTCTTATAAAAAAAATGAAGATGATATTGTTGATTCTAAACATTGAATTTTCTATGCGATCGACAAATATGACATTTAAATAAGAGGTGACAGTGGCCAAATTGGTAATTTGATATAAAAACAACTTATTATAGTGGTTTACACAAAGTAATTTGTTTAATTTAATTATTATTTTTGGGGTGAAATGCCGTGTTGATCTATCTACCTCCTAGTTTAGCCAACGTTTCGAACAGCGTTAGTGTCTATCATCAGGGCAGATGTGCAACACGGCATAACACCCCAAAAATAAGTAACAAAAATACTTTTGGCCGTGAAAATCTAATATGTTATAATTATTATGTGCATTTACCTGAGACAATATACTGTTCAAACTTGTAGCCCCAAGCGCACATGGTTTTCTCCCTCTCTGTGGTGTTGGCTTTCCTCTCTACAGCTTCTGGAGTCTTCAGCGAGTGGAGATAGATGACTCCTCGGAACAGACAAGCCGAAAACCTGAAGGTTTCCTCATTTTTATACGGCAGAGCACTTATTTCTCTTAACAACCCTCGGTAGCACATAAAAGGCACATCTTTAAGAGGTATCTCACTAATATCAAACACATTAAAAGCTTCCCGATGATCTTTGAAATATTCCAGTAAAAATTTCAGTTTTTCTTCAGTTTCTATACGCTTCAATGCACTGGTTATATTATGGTTTAAATCGTAAGCAACTTTCCCGACAGGAATCTTGTTGATATATTTCAGTTGAGAGTAATCGTTCGAATAGTTTCGCTTGGAGCCGACGCTAAAAAATCCGATCAGTTTCGGCTTGGAGAAGAATGGAAATTTGTCGCGGGAAAATGATCTGGGATTCGTCGTTTGCTCCATTTTTTATACTGCACATCGACCGCTAATAATTATATTTAAATAGTATATATGTAGTTCACAACAATTTGGAAAATGATAAAATATTATTATCGATATCACAATAAAAACGAAATCACCATTTCACATTAATCTGATATAATCCATCGTGTCTTCATGGGTCTTGTTAATATATAACAAAATAAAGCCAATTCAATTGTTTAGTGCTGTTTACATATCGCTCGCGGTAGTACCGCTAGTAGATTATTATTTTGAAGTTTGACGTTTCGCCGGGGTTGCCAATGTATATGTTCAAAATACCCATAATAGATACCTAGATTCTCCACAATTCCTTACAAGTTTCTTTACATCCAAAATGAAATGACGGACCGCCAAATATCTCGGTCTTGGCATACATTCCTTGCCTTATTCACATCTTCTCATAATACTCTTCTATTATTCTGACTCTTTTCATGGCCCGACTCAACTATCTGATTCACTTGATCGTGCCATATCTTCCTTCGGCGTCCTCGATTTCTTCTACCATTGAATTCTTCTTCCATAAATTGAAATTGGCTTTTATTTTTATTATCAAGTCATTTTCAAATTTTCTTTCGTTCAGGCTTTAAAAATAGAAATTTGTCGGACTATTTTCAACTGTAGAAAGTGAAATTATTGTACTTTCACACAATTATTGTAAATATTTTTTTCCAATAAATATGGTTGGTTGGATAATCAAGATATGACCAGAATCCCCGCATTTTCCCCGCAAAAAGGTTCTTCCCTCAAAGTACCCAAATCTTGAAAAATCTTCGAAATTTGGGGAATTCCCACGAACTGGCAACCCTGCGGTACGCACAATGTTGCTAACATTAAAATAGTTTACACTCGACCACGAAAGTGGCATAATATTCCACGTATCCACGTATTTTCATAATGGCAACACGCGATACTTGTCAACTTTCTACTTTGACGTTCAATTCAAATTTCAAATTTTGTCCAACTTTGTTTGACAATCAAAAGCACAATAATTTATTTTTAAGCTCACATTAGAGCAATTATATAACTTTAAAATATGAAATGACAATAGCTGGATAATCTGCAATCAAGTGATATTTTGCAATGGGAGTGAAAGGATTGTGGACAATTTTGGGTCCGTTCTGCGAAAGGAAGCCACTTTACGAGGTAAAATTGATTTTAACATATTTCGCCTTTTTTGTAATCATCGACTGGAATAAATTCAATTGGGGTACAGCCGCCCCATGTCCCATTTATCAAATTACCAAAACCCCTGCCATAAGTCACCCTAAGTGTTTCGCTACGTTTGGTAACTTAGCAGGAGTGTCCGGGTTCATAGGGTGATGTTTGTCTAGGTCTTAGTGGTGGATGCGTTTGCCCACCTACTGCGTGGCGGGGCGGATCGGGAGAGACTGGTTGCAAGGGCGGATCCACCGTTGTGGGCACAGTGGGCATGCCCACAACCCTAAGCTGGCGAATGCGTGGCGAGAGCGTTACAAAAGTGTAGTCGGGCGTGGCGAACGGGCTGTATCACACTGTAGGGGCAAGAGAGAGCAGTGCGCGTGCACATTTTCTTTCTCTCATAGAGAGTGCATGAAGATTATTCGTAATTTCATTTCGTTCTTGAAGAATTTTATAAATACTGTAGGAGCAAGAGAGAGCAGTGCGCGTGGACATTTTCTTTCTCTCTAGAAGTTTTACTTCAGTCGTGTGGTCTAAAGCACACTCGTTTTTTTTATTTGAAACATATTGTTATGTATTTTAAATAACGTTTACAGTGTAAGTAAATTAAAATTGAAAAGGCTGAGAAATAATGAGATATGCTTGGTTATTATGTGAGAAATGTATATATTATAATATTTTATTAAACTTTCTCAAATAATAAAACAAAAATAATTATAAGAGCACTAAAAAATTATAATAATTTTAAACTTATTACTGAATAAAACATTTGCCTCTAATCATTGATAAGTACCAATTATTCTGTTACAAAACTTTGTATAAAAGAAGCGGTGATTGGTCAAAACATGTGTTTGTCAATCCAAACCCTGGCGCAAGAGTAAAAGAAATTCAAGAAAATATGTTTTGTATTTTTTGAGATATGCTGTCTCCCTCTTTGTAGATCCGTGGAGAGAAGGTGGCAGTGGACCTGTCAGGATGGGTGTGTGACAGCCAAAATGTCACCGACTACCACGCCCAGCCACGTCTCTACCTCAGGTAAGCTCCTCCTACCATTCTTCATCCATCAATCCAACCCATGGTTTTGAAACTCAAATCTGAGTTGTAAAAATTTAAAAAAACAATTAAATGAAACAAATAGCTTTGTGTACACCACTATACAGGGTGTATCGGCACGTACCTGACAAACTTTAACCAACTATTCCTGAGCATATTTAGAGTAAAAAATATTATGACGACTTTACTAGCCGGTAATGTTTTTTTTTTTTTTTTTTTAAATTAATTAAACATATTTTCACCACATGTCTCCACTGAGTCAAAATTTGGAAGGGTGCACTGTGGCAACACGTGCTTCAATTAAAACATATTATGTCGCAGCGAATGAAGCCCGTATTACACACTCCAGTACCAGAAAATAAATATTTTATGTAACAATAATAACTATGTACATTTTTCGTATGCAAATCCAAAGGAAACGTTCGGCTTGACACACTTAACTTTATTTCCACTAATTTGTAGGTACAAAGAATGTATAGTTTTAAAAACAATCCTTTTTAATGCATAAACAAAATTGTTCATATAAAACATCTCGGCTAAACACAGAGTAAGTGACGGGGAGAGGGTAGCGCGAAGTTGTGGACAGTGACAAAATGTGTAATATTTTTTTTTTGAAAAAAAAATGTTTCCGGAGAGCAAAGTCGTCATAACATTTTTTACTCTAAATATGATCAGGAATCGCTGTTTAAAGTTTGTCGGGTATGTGCTGATACACCATTTATAATCACAATTATCAAAATTGAAATGGATGGTTTCTTCGTCAGGATAATAATAAATAAAAAAATAAAAAATAATAAACAAAATAAAAAAAATTAATTTATTATTAATTTTTTTATTTCCAGAGTTAGAATATTATATTATTTATTATAAAATAAAATAAATAAAATAATTATTTTATCTGTAAATTTCATTGTCATGAATTCCTTGTTATATTAATTACCTGTAAACATCATTATCATTAATTACTATATTATATGTAAATTTCATTATCATAAATTCATTGCTGCATTAACTGTAAACCTCATTATCATAATTATTATATTATCAGTAAATGTACTTCATTACCCATATAATCTGCATACTTCACCCGTCATAACACAGGGACATCCCTAGCATGGCTGGCGAAATAACACAATATCTACACTATGTATAAAATTCTTTTAATAAATAAAAAAAAAAAAAAAATAGCTAGTTATTAATCAAGTTAGATTTGTCAAATAGCCCCATTTTTAACATATTTCCCTTACCCCCACCTATACCCCTCTCTCTTAGGCACCCCCTCCTCGACCTCACCTAAATCGGTGTTCTCTCTCCCCTTTCTACTTTTCATTTAAATACTCTGTATTTTGTTCAATATATTTTATTCACCTCTGATGAAGGTTCCGATCGAACTGAAACCGGTTGTTTAAAGATACATAAGTATACAATAAAGTGGAATTAAAACAAAGTTATTTAATTGTCACATATTTATATTCTAGGAACCTGTATTTCCGCACAAGCTATCTGCTCCTGCATGAGGTGGTGCCCGTATTTGTCCTCGAGGGGGAGGCCCCTGCCCTAAAGGCCGTGGCCATGGCGGCCCGGGCCCAGGCGCAGGCTCTGGCCCGGGGCGGGGCCCCACGCAACCCGGCCCGGGCCCAAAACACTTCCAGGAAGAGGTTTGCAACTGTTCTGGGACATGTACGTGGATATTATTACCTAATATCATAGAGCTTTCCAGTGTGTACAGCTTTAGGCACAGGAGAAAATGACTTCTATAGGTCTACGATGTCTATGACGTCTACGATCTCTTTTAATAATAAGGATGCTCGATGCTAGTATAGGAAATCTCTAAATATATCAAACGCGCTAATAAAATAAAATAGTCGTTAGGTTTTCTGAAATTATCCAATTTTCTTAATTTTTCTTTCCATAATAACCTTTTACTAAGTCTTAGAAAACTTTATAAAAAAAGATGAATGAAATAGGTAGTCGTTCTGATGTTATGGCGTGACCAAGGGAAACAGGGATTCCTTTTTATATATATATAGATTTATCAGTAATTTTAATTAAGTGTTTTTAAAAAAACTTTTTAATTTTTTTAATATATTAATACAATTTTAAACTTGTTTCCACTTAATTTATTTGTGACCGTAACCGGTTTCAGCCTGTTCAGGCCATCTTAAGACTGGTCTGAAGAAGAAGAAGGAGGGGTAGAGGAATCGGAAGGGGAACGGGGACGAATGGGAAAGGCACGCAGGGAGAAACAGTTTCTTTATTTAAGTTGTAATGCAATGTATGCCGGGTCAGCTAGTCGAAGTACGTAGTGCACCAGGAACTTGAGTATAATTCCAATCATTTTTAAAATATCTCTTCAAATTGGCCACATTTTGACCAGCAAACGCTGGAGGGTGTTTGTAAATTGACCAAAATGTTATAGTGATTTGTTTTTGGGTTATTATGCCATGTTATGCTACCTCCTTTAAAGCCAATGTTTCGGACAGCTTTATAGTGTTTACCGTGAAATTCTAAAATCATATCTGACCAAAATATGGCCAAAATCGCTCCAGTGTTTTATTTTTATTTTTGTAATCATACGCACTATTTAAATAAATAAATTATTTCAGTGCGAGAAGTTGCTCTCTAGTATGGGCCTGCAGTGTGTGACTGGCGCAGGAGAAGCAGAAGCAATGTGTGCCCATCTCAACCAAACTGGGGTAAGATGATACATTTCTGATATATTAACCGTTTTACAGAGAACATGAAAAATAAGATTTATGAACGTTTATATTACACATCTTATTATGTAATTATACCAATATTTGGCTAGCTTAGAGATTTCTAAACACCACATGTAGGACCAGAGCTTGCTGTAAAGATGGCGGTCCCTTCATCTATCCTCTGTATGGAGAAAGACAATCCAAAGTGCTCATAAAAGAACCAAAACTCAATATGAACTCACTGAGATTACAAGTAGGATTATGAGTTAAATTTCTCTGCTTTACAGCAATACGGTATGGATGGCCAGCCTTTGATGGTTAATCCAGGGTCCATCGTTCAGATACGCGTAAAGTTTAACAGTATGATAATGCGTGTGTTATGTGCTTCTGGTGTCCAGGAGGTGACGGCCGTCATATCGCAGGACTCGGACTGTTTTGTGTACGGAGCGACGCGGCTGTATCGGAACTTCACCGTGGCGGGTTCGGGTGCAGGGACGGTTGACGTCTACGATCTTAAACGAGTTCAACAATCCATGGGTGAGTTATTGCAATGTCTTTGCCTTTTCATAAAGGAAAGGGATGGTGGTCAGTGGCTGAGTTGGCATCGCGTTTGAGATCCACCCAGTCGTTGTGAGTTCAATTCCTCGGCTGGCCATATCCTCCATCACAACACAAGCAACATTTTCCGCTTAATGTGATGGTAGTAGGAGCTTTTCAAATATTGTCAGGTTTTTCGTAATTCGGTAATGTTTGTCTTTCTTTTAAAAAAAAAAATTATAGTCTCACTTTCATGCCATCTATCTCATAAAAGACTGTTGTATACAATTATATTTAACCCTTCAGGCCTCGGACCTATTTTGTCAGAAGGTCAAAATATTTCTGTATTATTAAATTTGTCAAAATATTATGTATTATTAACCCATAATAAAGCACCTTCTGGTTTAATTATTTTACACATTCCTCAAATGCTCTAATATAAGCTGTAGAATATATATCTCTGAATTACTATGAAATTATGTTGAGCAGATCTGGGGCGCAACAAGATGGTGGCTTTGGCGCTGCTGTGCGGCTCAGACTATAATGGAACCGGAGTGGACGGAGTGGGACACTCCTCAGCTACCACCTTCATCATGCAGCATGCTGACCAGGACGTGATAGCCAGGTAATCCATCCTAGATACACAACCGGTTCCATGACAAAACTAACATTGCAGAAAAGTCAAAAGAACTTACCTAATCTGTAATGGTGTAACTAACCTAACTGCAATTCCAATATCAACCTCAGGAATGAAACATACCGACGCTGGAAAGTAATAGTGGCTAGAACGCCACAAAGGGTGAATATGAGTTATATATGCAGTGCAACTCAGTTATACACATTAGCCCTCAGGCCTCAACCATATTTTGTCAGAGGGTCAAAGTATTTCCGCTTTGCAATAAAATCCAAATAAATGGAATATTTCTGAACACACCAGAAAACTAAAAACGGTTTTTAAAAGGTTACGCTTAATTAATTATTTATGCTTTAATTTTTTTATACATCGAAATGAACAAATAATTTTTGAAGTATAAAAATTGTGCAAACATTTATAGAACTACAAAAATATGCAAAATTTAGGGAGTGCTCCAAGATAGTCCTTTAGTTTTTAGCTCCATCGCACCTTAAAAAATAAACGCTGTAATACTTGAGGCGACTTGAGGCATTTGAGATGTGGATCTACAGAAGAATACTCAAAATAAGCTGGATGGACAGAGTTACGAATGAAGATGTTATGGTTCGGATGAATAAGGAAAGGGAAGTTGATAAAACAATAAAAATCCAAAAAACTTCAATATCTAGGACACATGATGAGACATCCGGAGAAGTACGAGATCTTGCATCTCATAATGCAGGGAAAGATTTCCGGAAGACGGGGCCCTGGAAGAAGGAGGACATTGTGGCTGAAAAACTTGAGACAGTGGTTTGGCCAGTCTACTGTAGAGCTGTTCCGGGCCGCAGTAAACAAAGTCCGCATAGCCAACATGATAGCCAACGTCCGTTGAACGGACAGGGCACGAGAAGAAGAAGAAGTAATACTTGAATTTCGTTGATGCTGATGAGGGGATCATTAAATAAATAAGTTTTTTGTCTTTTTATTTTAGACTATTATCGTGGAGCACTGACCCTGAACAATTTGAGAAGTGGCGGAGGAAGGTGGAAGATGCGACGAGTTGCACCAACTGTGGGCACGGGGGCTCCATACGCCTCCACTCCAAGCAGGGCTGTGCCACCTGCGGCTCACACAATACTTGCCACAGCAACGGGTATAAGTATGTCATTTTCAGCTTTTTTATAAAGTAATAACTTTAATAACTCAGGTCCGGGGCATACGTCATTCCTACGTCTACCTACGTTAAATTCTCGTGAAAACAAGCTTATGTGCCCAAGCGGTTAAACTGATCTACGTGGCTGTCACATACATCGTTGTCGTTCAGACAAAAATCACCAAACCACTAAACACATTTGTGAGATACTGCAAATTTGAAAGCTAAGATATATAAACTTTAATAACTCAGGTACGGGACATACGTCATTCCTATGTCTACCTACGTTAAATTATCGTGAAAACACGCTTATGTGTCCAAGCGGTTAAAGTACGATTTTAAGAGAAGTACCTTGAAGTATTTAAGTCTGGTAGCTAAAGCTATTTTAAGATGACTTTTTTGCCTGAGAGAAGCTGAGAATAGCTTCCATTCTAGAATGAGGTGCAACTATTTTACCTAGAATTTAGGCGATCCGCTCACTGAAGAGACTGAAACCAAACTAAAACTAGCTATGGTTTCCAAGCATATTTTCTACTCAATTTTACGATTTCATTAATTATCACAACTTGTTTAACCATAGACGAAGAACAATCAGCTGTCATATCACACAACTGGCATGTCGAGTCGCGAGTCACTGCCTGCGTTGCCATGGACAACGGGTTTTTGAGAAGTTGTGTAGTGTGCGTTGTAGTTGTAAGTTGTGTATTTACATACAGAGGATAGCGAGTTTAGTTGTAAACTGTTTTTTTTTCAGTTGCCTCGTGAGCGGAGGCAGTTATTATTTTACATGCATATTGTTTGGTTTTAAAATGAAAAAGTTTTACCTTACAATAAAACTTATATTATGTACTTAGCTTTATTTAAAACCTATAAAGTGATGCCGGCATAGAAGATCCACCTGGTAGCTTCCGTTCAGCAGTGGCATCCCTGAACTGGTTGCAAAAGTATAGACTGGATGATATACTGTCGCGGGGCAACTGGAGAAGTCCTAATACCTTTGCCAGATTCTATAGAAGGGAAATTGTGGAATCGGCTGGCCGAGTCACCACCGACCCTTCTGTTGCTGCCCTTTTTCAACCTCTGTAACTGGTTAGCTGATTTCTGGAAATCTTTTCCCTATTTCTAGCATATAAATATTATATTTGATTCACATTAGCATCATGTCACCAGGCGATAACAAACAATATCTCACTTTATAGGTTTTAAATAAAGCCTATGCTACATAATGAAAAAGTTTTACCTTACAATAAAACTTATATTATGTACTTAGCTTTATTTAAAACCTAGGCAAGGGCTGCCTGATGAGATCTAATGATGCGTCAGTTGTAGCGTCCCCTACTAGTACGCTGCCTGACGGATACAATTGGCACTGCCAGGTGACATTGGCGGGAGATTTAAACTGAGAATTACACACGAATATTTGTAAGAAACGTCGATTTGGCTGCAAAATGGTAATGTTTATCTCTTAGTTCCAGGATGTTATTTATCCAGTTCTTACCTCTCCCAAAACATCACTTTGCTGGAAAAGTATTTGAAATTTGGAACTATGGTAAGAAAGATAGTGAATATTCGAGTTCATTTGTTTTTGAAACAAGATGATTTGGAATTACTTTGGAAGCAACTTGTAGATGTTTTTCGTGTACGCAACTTCGTTTTTAATTAACCACTCGGGTCTATCGCCTTTGTGTAGGCTTTTGGTTTCAATGAATCTGTCAGATTGATAAAAATTTTGTATTGTTATAAATTCAATTTTTCTGAACGTAGCCGAATACTAAAAACTATTTTTGAAAGGTAATGAAATACGCCTTCAAATTAGTTTATAAAATTAAAAATAAACATTAAACAAATAAATATTAAAATTTGTAAATATGTATTTAAATTTAGAAAGCAAACATAAAAAAATGTCAAAATGACACATCTGTGATGTTTTTATGTTAAAACGGTACTAAAATCACAGATAACGTTAAAAAAACACTTATTTTTATCATACAAATGTATAATAAACAATTAAAACGGTACTAAAATCACAGATAACGTTAAAAAAACACTTATTTTTATCATACAAATGTATAATAAACAATCTCCTCACTGTTTTACCATCTCATACAAAAATATTTAATAAAAATGAACCAAGTCTAACAAAAAGTCATGCGATTCGGGTAAAACTGTATCTACAAAATAAGTATTTTTATCTATTTCTATGGAAAACTTTAAACAGAAATGTGAAGCGTGGTTTATTCTAGATATTTTCCTTTTTGTTTTATCTACAAAATAAGTATTTTTTTTATCTATTTCTATGGAAAACTTTGAACAGAAATGTGAAGCGTGGTTTATTCTAGTTATTTTCCTAACTACAACAACAACGGAGTTATAATGATTTCTGTGGGGACAAACACATTAGCTTGAAAACCAGCTTATTGGACTTGACTGCTATTGTTATATTGTCGTGAAAACAAACTTAGGGTCTAAGTGGTTAAAAAAGAAGGAATTTGATCATCTCGGAAATACATAATTTTGTACTCATTCTTTTGGTTGTGGCGATATTTACCTCGAGGTATCGCGGTGGAACTGTGTAACTATGTTGTAGTTGTGTCGTGTGCTCCTTTGCAGAGATACAGTGTTAAGATGATAGACTTCGCTTTTCGGCTCATACAAAAAGGACGCCCGGGAAAAAACACTTTTCTACATCGAAAATTGCACAAAATGAATATATATTTTTTATACTGCCTTCTAGAGGGTGAAAACTATGTCGGTATGTTTTCGAATTTTCGATGCGTTTCGTATTAACGTAAACATTCACTGTCAAATATGTACGATTTATCAAAAAATATTATTTAAGGAAAAAGTGCTGCTAACTCAACTCTCATAAAGAATTATAAAATTATAAAAAGCTACCGACGTAGCTTCTTCTTTCTAAAAAATATATATTTTTTAAAATTTCAATTTCTTGATAGTTTCGGTGTAGAAAAGTGTATTCTCCATAAACCTCTTTTCGAGCGATTTCTGTAGGTAAATTTGAGCGTTGTCTCATTCGCACATTTCGCATTCGCATGTATTGTAAGTGTGCGTGAGCTTATTGTGAGCGGGACAGAATGACAGTCGCGGGTGTTCCGCGTGTGGTTCAAAGTCTAGCCTCTTAAGTGATTGGTCATCCCTTTTCCTCGCATTCCTTTTTTCCTGCACATATTATCACCAATTCCAGCAAACACCATTTCGTTCTTAGTATTTACAGTCCATTACAAGTGCATCTGAAGCTGTAATTCTTAAGCAGTTTTGGATACAAGACATTGTTTATGTAACTATAAATGAAATAACT
Source organism: Limnephilus auricula (assembly GCA_951813805.1). Classification (NCBI taxonomy): domain Eukaryota; kingdom Metazoa; phylum Arthropoda; class Insecta; order Trichoptera; family Limnephilidae; genus Limnephilus; species Limnephilus auricula. The sequence goes on from OX638410.1 coordinate 758,515, forward strand.
GCTTGAATCAGTATTTTATGCATGTTATTCTTCACTTAATGATTTATAGGGAGTGGCGTCTCAACATGAAGTCTGAGCTACAATTACGGGGGCGCTGTCTGGCGGGGGCAGAGGCCTTCCCCTCCCCCTCCCTGCTGCGGGAGTTCCTGGACCCTCGGGAGAGCACCCCGCAAGGGTTCTGTCCCCAGTGGGGGCGCCCGGACCTCATCAAGTTCACAGTAAGATATCAAACTGTCGGTTTTAAATGAAATCTATTCAACCATGCAGTATATTTTAGCACAATGTGTTTGTTGTAGTGAAATTTCTGGATCATACATGAGACATTTACATGGATTAGTTTAACGTATAACTAACACTTACTTCTCAATTTGGGAGGCAGGTTGGGGTACCGCCGCCCCGGGAACCGTTTATTGAATAACCAACACCTCTGCCATACGTCACCCCAAGTGGTTCGCTATGTTTGGTGACTTAGCAGGGGTGTACGGGTTCATGGGGTGAGGTTTGTTCAGGCGGCGGATGCGTCTTCGCGCTTACTGCGTGGCGGCCAGATCGGGAGTGATTAGTTGAGAGAGATCATTTGGCCTCTCCAGTCCTTATTGTTGAGATACCTCTAAATTAGATATAACTACCTCTACTAACGACATCTGTCGAAGAACACTGAAACTATGTACATATTACTTTACACTACACTATCATACATTAGGAATCTGCCGTTGTTCTAACTATGTATGTTCAAGTTTACATAAAAGCACCGAACTTAATATAATCCCTAGAAGTGTGATCTATACTAATTCGATAAAAAAATGGTTGTAGCCATTCCGAATTCCAGGCATCAGACAGGTCAAAGATATTGATTATTAATTTTAAATAATTTTTAACATCTTCAGAAACTGATGACGCATTGGCTTTGTTGGACCGAAAGTTATTGCGTTGAAAAGTTTCTGCCACTTGTCACCAGATGGCAGCTGCTACACCCAAACAACCCTTCCCCTTGCCCTCTCCGGCCGCAGAAAATAAAGAAGAAGAGGAACCCAAAAGGTAAACCTGAAACCCATCCATCTTCAATCAAACTTGTAGATCAAAACAATGCACATAGTAAATTGCTCATATTATAATTTATTTTTGCAGGAGTAGCGTGTTACGAGGTGGTTTGGGAGGACCCGGAGGGATATTATTCGGGATTAGTCTCTGATGACCAAGTTGAGGGTATGCTTAAGTCATTTATAGTAAAACTCACGCATAAGGTTCTTCAAGGGACTGAAAAAAATTACTTGATGTGAGAATTTCTTTTTGCCCATTTTTTTTATTTCCAGCTTGTGCGGTTTTTAATTTGTATTCTTCTCACTTCTTGGTGGAGCATATAAAGAGACCCAACAAAGGCGGGCTTTATAGCCTAACAAATAATTAATTATACACTCAGTTCTCACCTCAAAAATTATGGTCGAGAATATCCTGAACATATAATGAAACTTGCACTCACCTGAAGGAAATGCCTTCCTGCAATAGTATAGGCAATATATCCTTGTGAAATCAAATCAAATGTATGGGCAGGCCAAATTATTCATCCATCAGGTGGCGCATTTCATTTATTATTTTTTTTTGTGAAAGAAGAATTTTATATCTTGAAATCCAAACTCTCAGAATACCAATTTTTCAATAATAAGAAAAATAATAATTGAACATGGATAAATAGGCAAAGATAAATTCTTTTTTTGAATTATTTTACTTCCAAAATAGACCAAATGCCATTTGCTGTGCATTCGGGTAAGTACCTACCAGATTAGTGCACATTATAAATACGTATAGGCATGAAACATGATCTTTGAGGTACTTATTTAAGACTTAAGAGTAATTATAAACTGACCTTAAAAAAAATCTTTATATATAAAAATCCCCCGTCACAATGTTTGTCCGAGATAAACTCCGAAACTACTTAACCGATTTTGATTAAATTTAGCTTACTGTGTGTAATTTGGTCCAACTTAAAAGGTAGGATAATTTTTATCTCGATTATTGACCTCAATATTATTGAGAATTAAATGTTCATTAAATGTTTGTTATGGGACAATGATTTGAAATTATTTGTAAGTTCCATAAGTTTCTAACAGATGGGGGTGTGAGTTAATTTGCATTTTTTGGTTACCTAGGTAATGGCGTTGTGTTTCGATTTCACGTCATCTATTCCACGTCATAGGGGGATTGATTTATTTATGGTCATAGGGTTGTATTTCATGAGCCGGTTCATCTAGTATATTATATATTATGGTGCTCAACCACTTCTTCTTCCCCTGGTCGGGGATTCATTTATATATTTTGATTATTTTTGCTTTGACACTTAGCTTCGACAAGACCTGCTTCCTTGATCTCAGCTACTTCAGTGGTCCTGTTCATTACAGGTTGATACTCTGGAGTTGCTTTCCCCAACATTGTCTGGGACGGCCAACTGGAGTTGGCGTCTTTCCTTGTCTCTAATTTTTTTATCCTGAGAATGTAGTTTTCGCTTTCCTATATTTTCAACAATTTCAAATTATTAACCTGAAATGTCTTTCATATGCTTCTGCTAATACAGATGTTTTTTTAAACAGGAGAAGCTCAACTTCAAGATTTATGGACCACAGTTGAAAGACAAGACCTCGTGGAAGCAGCTCATCCCCAACTGGTTGAAGATTTCAAAAAATCCCTCATCAAGGTCAAACCTAAAAAGAAACCTACCAAAAAGAAAACCACAAAAGAAAACTTAGACGAACTGGAAGCTAGCATGAAAAATTTAAGTGTGGACGCAACTTGCAAGAGTAAGAAAGTTAAAAAAAGGAAACAGAATGGAGAAGTAAGTTTTAAGACCAAGACAAAGAAGACCAGAAAGAAAAACGTTAAAGACGCTGATTCTATGCAAAAAAAGATGGACGTTTATTTAGATAAACCTTTAGAGAACTTAGCTGAACCTTTGGAGAATTTAGTTGAACCTTTAGAGAATTTAGTTGAACCTTTAGAGAATTTAGTTGAACCTTTAGAGAATTTAGTTGAACCTTTAGATAATTTAGCTAAACCTGATGACTTATCTGAATCTTTAGAGAATTTAGCTAAACCTTTAGATGTTTACGAAGCAAAACATATAAGTGATTTAGCAAAATTTTCTGACAGGAATTCAAAATTTATACCTTCTTTGGAAAACGATGCAGAATACATAGAAATTAATAGAGATGTTAAACGCATTAGAAATCATAAAGTCAAGTGTAAAAGTCCTATGCTTTCTAGAAAGAAACACTTATTTGAAAATGCCAATACAACAGCTGAGCTATTGAAAAATATGAGCCTAGATTGTGCAGACGAGATAAGTGAATCAGAACTATCTAATATAGTTGAAAACATTTTATCAGGAGCAGAGGATATAGATTTTAAATCAATTATTCATAACAATCAATGTGTACAAGAGATACAAAACTATTCTACTCCTGTAAAACCAAATAATAATGATAATTATTTTCCCTTGGAAGTTAAAAGGAGAGAGAGCCATTTGTTTGGAGATTTAAATGACGACTACGACGCTTTTGAAAAATCCATGGACTTGAAAAATGTGCCTGATTCGGAAAACAATTTTGAAATTGACCAAAACGAAACTGTAAATTATGATTTAATCGATTATTCTCCAATTCTGGTGAAAAATTTTACCAGTAATTTGAGTAATTTGAATTCACCGGTAATAAGAAAAAAATATTGTCATAACAAAGAAAATAGGCCAGGAATAAAAAAGGTTTTGAGCTTGGAAGAAAGACTTTTTGGTAAAAATGAAAATTCTCTAGTCTCGGATAATTTGGATGAAATAAGCAGTAATGTTAATTTGGTCGAGTCTCCAGTGCGTGATTCTAGCACTTGTTCCACAGTCTATACCCCTTTACTAGAAAGAATTAAAAAAGCCAAGGAAAATGTTAGCTGATGTAAAATTTGTATATTTTTTGTTATTACTAATACAGTATATATATATTTATATAGTGTCGGGAAACTCATAGTAAAAGCTGGAAACTGGTGAATCTACATCACATTTGTGGTATTACTTTTTTGATTTGAGCCTCTATTTTCGAGTAAATCGAGTCTAAAAGTGGAATTTAAAGGTCGAATTTGAAAAAAATTACCTATGACCAAGGCACCCTTCCATGTTTTTCTATTATCTATGACCAAAACAGTTGCAATTTTTGTATTGTATAATAGAAATCACAATTAATAATTCTTACCTGTGGCATCGTTGCTTTTTGTTGAAATGGGCATTTTCATTTCTGTGATAAAAACATGTATATTGCTTGATCATTATTTAAAATCAACTGTGAAAAAAATTTTGAAAGAAAAGATTGTTTTTTATTTTTTATTATATTATTTATTTATAACATAAGGCAAAAAGTGTTAAAAACAATAAATTAAAATGTTGCAAGTATTATTATATACATTGAGAAAATGGAATGTCAACAACTGGCGATAATATTCTTTTGTACATAACAATGTCCTCACATAAATATTGGACCACAAAAAACCTCAACTTTTCTACCCATCAATCCACTCCTCCATACTTCCAATCGAAATCCCAAAAAAAGTTTTTTTTTAAATAAATAGATTCTATCATTTCAAAATAATCTTTCAGTTTTTTTATGAGTTTGTTAGGAAATGGGAATTTATAAAAATAATTGTGAAACTGACAAGATTGTATGTTGCATGTAATTGTTAAATTGAATGAGACTTTCTAAAGACAAGCAAGTTTTCACGGCAATATATTGCCAGCAAGAAATTGGTGTAAAAACTTGCTGGTTTACCAGTGCCTTAAGTTGAATTCAAACGGAAGCCATCTTTGAATCATTGAACTGAAATTCACTTAATTCATTCCTTTTTCAAAGTTGAAGTGTTAAAAATTCCTTCCTTCCAAGTGAGTATTAGTTTCCAAGATGGCGGCCGTTTAACAGTTTAATTTGCAATCATTTTTGATACATCTGTTTTATAAGTAACTGTCTACATAAAATTGTGTTCTATGACTTTCAGTGTTTGAATTTTTTAAATCATTTTTTGATAAAAATAGAAATAAATAACATAATGAATCGTTGTAAAATTTGACACATTTGGTTTGATTGTATTTTTGACAAAATCCTTCATAAAATTGTACAATACAAATTATAAAATGTATGTACATCAAACTGCACAAAAAAATTAAGTGGGCTATATGAAATTTCACACTTAAATTAAATGGGCCACATGAAATTGCGCACTTACATTAAATGGGCTATATGAAATTGCACACTTAAATTAAGTGGGCTATGTGAAATTGCACATTTAAATTAGGGGGCTATATGAAATTGCACGCTTAAATTAAATCGGCTACATGAAATCGCACATTTAAATTAAACGAGCTACATGACAGTGCGCACTTTAATTAAGTGGGTTATATGTAAGTGCACGCTTAAATAAAATGGGCTACATGAAATTGGACATTTATATTAAGTGGGCCATAAGAAATTGCACACTTAAATTAAATGGACCACATGAAATTGCACACTTAAATTAAACGGGCTACATAAAATTGCACACTCAAATAAAATGGGCCACCTGAAATTGCACACTTAAATTAAATGGGCTACACGAAATTGGCAAAACACATTTTTATTATATAAATTTGGCCACACAAAATGGCTGGTATTGTACAAAATAGTTAAGTATGCCACGCAAGATACTGCTTTAACTACAGCTGCATAAGAACCGAATTACTCGATGGTGAAGTTCTCTCCAAAAATGTTTCCAACACGAAATTTCTCTCGCGACATAACTGTCAGATTTGTGGTCGCTGTTCGTAGCAAAATATTTCTGTAGCGTTCCCTGAAAACAGACAATATTATTACACTGTCGTAAACATTAAAAATGATTTTGTCAGAATTTAAAAAAACATAATACAGTCTGCCAACAATTGCCTTAAAAATGAAGAGCACTGCCATTGTTTAAATAGTTTAAAATGGCAACACCAAGATGGTTGAAAGGAAAAATGATGTAACATTAAAAATCTCTTTGGTCAGTTAGCACGATATGAATTTTGTTTTTAGCGTCCCACCATTTTTCAGGAAAACCATTTCACTCGGGGCCTATTTCATATTTGGGGAAGCTGTGTGGGGTGTCATTTTAGGGAAAAGTCATTTTAAATTAGGAGAGGAAGTTCTGGAAGGAAAAAGGTATGAAGGGTTGGTAGAAATCTGAGGGTCAGCATGTCCAGGAGTGACGGACGTATGAATCCATCCCTTCAACTGTGGTGCAAGGCGATGGGTCGAGAGAGTCTGGATGAAGAGGGTCAAAAATCCTTCCTCAACCGGTTCCCCTGAATCCAATCCGCCGCCAAGACCTGGACAAACTTCACCCCATGAACTCGTGCACCCCTGCAAAGTCACCAAACGTAGCGAACCACTTGGGGTGACCTATGGCAGAGGTGTTGGTCCAATAAATGGTTGCGGGGCTGCGGCACCATACCGCCTCCCAAATATGGTTCAAGTAGCAAAGAAGCCATTTATTAGAGTAAATTAAAATTGATTTATGTCATTTTTCCTGTCCGAACAATCTGTCAGATTCGGAAGTCAAACATAACCTCACATTTGAATATACCATAATTATTTGTTCTAAAATCGGAGTTACTCGGTGTTGCCATAGTGAAGAAAAATTTAAGATCCATTGTATTACATCTTTTGACTTAGTTGACAGAATGTATGAGTAGAAGGCAAAAAAAAAAAAAATGGTGCACTACTGAAAAATAATACAAATAAACTAAACTATATAAATGTTCTCCTACAAGAGAGAAAGTAAATCCCATATATAAACTAGAGACGAAAGAGGCTTCTCTATGATGAACCTGTTCAGTTTTAGAAGTGTTTTAGACCAAATAATCTTGTATACAGGGAAGGAAAAAGGTATGAGGATTGGGTAGAAACCTGGGGGTCAGTGTGCCCAGTAGTGACGGATGTATGAATCCATCCCTCCTACTGCGAGAAAGTCCCACTGCAGAGGTCGAAGGGTCTCTCTCAACCTCTTCCAGTCCGGCCCACCACGCAGTTGGTGGGCAGACACGTCGGAACCTGGGAACCCCTCCTAAGTCACCAAACGTACCGAATCAACAAATTAGAAGAAGGAAGAGAAGTTGGTGTGTTTCTGCCAGATAATTATGATGGTCATGACTTTTATGTTTGACAGCTGATCACAATTTGATCAAAAGCTGAAACGGGTGGACAATCATTGGCAGTTAAAGAGAATCGTTCAATGTAAAAAATTCTAAATGGCGATGTTGTTCATAGATTGTCACAATAAGATGGTCATTAAATAAGACGGAGTTGAAAACATTGCAACAACTTTGTTTTTACTATGCTACAAGCAGTAAGGGTGAGGTTTGTCTAGGTGTTGGCGGTGAATGCGTTTTCCCACATACTGCATGGGGGGCTGGATCGTGAGAGACTATTTGAGGGAGATCTAAGCTAGACCTTTGCAGCCGGACTCTCTCTACCGGTCGCATTGCAATGGGAGGGATGGATTCATATGTCCATCACTCCTGGACCCCAGATTCCTACCCACCCCTCATACCTTTTATCCTTCACAGAACTTTTTTTCCATAAAAATACCCTCCACACAACATCACCAAAGATGACATAGGCCCCGAAGGATTTTTTTTCACACAGGGCCTCCTGTGTGGAGCTAATGTAAAATAATAACAGTAAAAGTAGGTACTGTTAGATTAGATTTTCTCTTGAATGGAAAAGTAAGGTTAGGTTAGTTAATTAGGTTAGAAAAAAGACAACATTTGGGCATCATACCACCGGGTACATTGATATGTTGGAGCAAATCCAGACAAGTATGTTTATGTGCGGACCCATGGAACCTAACCTAGATTCATGCACCATATTGACTTACTTGAGGAAACTGATTCTGTGAGCCTGGAAACTAGGCGGAAAGCGAGTCTAGCTATTATGTCTTTCAAAATTTGGAACAATTTTATCGATAGCACATTCCTCTTAGGATGTTATGATTTAAATGTACCAGACCACTACAACCGAATTCGATACAATTCAGAGTACCAAACAGCAAAACCGATGTCCTGGAAAAGCATAGCATGACGAGGGGAGTGGCGCTGTTAAATGAACTTGCAAATAATTTGTATGTAAGGACTGTTCTATAAATGCCTTAAAACAATTATTGAAGAGTCACAAAAAAAAACCCTGCACTCAGTGGGTCAGTCACATGTGGCAATGCTCTCCACTGACTGCAGTCCCTTCCTATTGGCCTCCAAACCTCCGTACTTCCTGTTCTGCTTCACTTCTCTTCTACACACGCCCGTATAATGACAATATGCTATATCTCCAAATAGCTAGTTTTGAGATAAGCAAATTAATTTTTTTTTTTGATATTTTGTTACTTTCCTCGCAAACTAATAGTAAGTAGTAACAGTTACACACACAATTTGGGGAAAGATTAGATGGATTTTTATACTAGCTCTATACCGGAGGCTTTAAGGAAAAAAAATCCCTCAGGCCCTATGTCATAAGGCCCTGGAGTCGCTGCATGAAGGGTCTTTTCAGGGAAAGGAGGGAGAGGAAGTTATGGAAAGGTAAAATGTATCAAAATAATACAACAAACGGATAGTCATTTATGAATGCCTATTACCTATTAGTTTATGTAAGTAGTTATAATGACTAATAAATAATATGTGTTTTTAAGTAGGCAATTAATCCAGATCAACTGACATCAACACACGACAGGCATAGACAAGCCATTGAAAATAGCAGAAATTTGACTGGCGATAATGCACGACGGATGCCTTCCGATATCGGACAGATTTTGCCTCTTTGTCTCAATTGTCTCGTAACGCTGACTTAACACAAAAGATAAAGAATTACCTTTCTTACATGGTTGAAAAAGTGTGAACAATTCCACCCGAATGGAAAATTGTGCTTTTCTGGGGCGCACAGATACGCCCACAACACAATTCTATCAGTAAATCCCTTCAGTGGCTTACATAGAACGACCGCCCCTCAAGTATAGTTAGAAACAAGATTTAGTTACACTAGAAAGAGTGTTAGTAAAATTAGGTTAGGTTAGGTTCAGAAGTAAGTATGGTTAGGTTAGGTGCAGCTAGAGGTGTGACATACTGTGTGGGTGTTAGGAGGGCACCTGTCCGCTGTGCATGTAGCGCCGTAGTTCCTCCTGCGTGTCGAATATCATGACTGGGAACGGAGAGCCAGGTACCAGCTTGCCCGCCCACTTCACCTCCACCCTGTAGTCTCCGGGCTCCGTAGGGTCAAACTGTGGGACAATAACGCAGTTTTGTTTACAGGCTGTAGTGGCAAGCAAGCGAGAACTTTTAATTAAATAACTTTTATCAGTCAATTTACAGTTAGTGAGCATATAATTTTTATTTCAAATGTATCTTTATCTCCACCCACTTTCTTCCTTTTTATTATTATTAATCATCTACTTATTAATTAAGTTTTAAAACCCTTCCACACCTCAGGCGAAATTACCTAATGAATGGACTTACGTAATAGGTACTATAGAAACTTATGGAAATTACAAATAATTACAAAGCATTGTCATATAACAAACATTTAATGTGCATTAATAAATATTGAGGTCAATAATCGAGATAAAAATCTTTTAAGTTGGACCAAATTAATATAAAAAATAAAATCAAAATAAATAAAAAGATTAACTCATTACTTGTAGAGAATTACGTGCAATATTACATTATTAAATTAACTCATTACTTGCAGAGAATGACAGGTAACACAGTAATATAGATAATACCTTGCAGAGAATGGTGCGATCCTTTTGGCTCTCACGCTGCATCTCGACGCGGAAGGCTCCCTTGGGTCCGCGCACCCGGACTGTCAGTTGGCCGGCGCCCGCTCCTCGCGTGTCGCAGATGAAGCGCGACTGGAACGTGGCGAGCACTCCGGCTTCCACTCCCGGTCCGTACACTCGCACCTATTAACAAAACCATTTTTATAATCTTTCACAGACACATACTTTAATAGTACTCAACTATCTCAGTCGATGATAGCTATTGTTTGACAAGCCTCCAAAGGGCACACAAACTCCAACGGCTTGGAGGGCTTTGAAGCAAAGAAAGGACGGTTACCTTGAGAGAGTTTTCTCTTGGGGTAAGAATAACCCCGTCGAATTTAATGTTTCAAAGACCCAATCGCGTCTGATTACGACTAAAAGAGATTGAAATGAAAATCTAGTCTCTTTCAACGGAAGCAATCTTCCGAAGAAGCCTTCCATTGGTATGCTTGGTGTAACTCTAAGTGATCAGCTCAGGAACGGGGGCTCCATTGAAGCCAGAGTTAAGTTGACCTCTCAGAAACTGGGCGTACTGTACAGGTCCCGCATGTGCCCAACTGCTAACCCTGTACAAATCGCAAATGCGCACTGCGGTTGAATTTGGCAGCCACCTCTGGTCTGGAGTCCCAAAATACCTGAAAAACCCTCGACTCTGTGCAGAAACGGGCAGTTCATTTGATAAATTCTCCTGTCTTAACAAATGGATTATAATCTTTAGAGTAAAGGCTTCGGGAGGGAATGTTGTCCTTATTCTACCGGTATTTCAATGGAGGAGCTAGCATCATTGATTATTTCAACACCGGTGAATACACGGGAAACACGCCAAATGCACGCCCAGCATTTGTATACAGTTGAGATTTGTCACATGAGAACGGGTCGCTTCTACGACTCATTCTTAAGTTCAACAGCTCGACTGCCGACATCTGTGTTTCCTCCCTCCTGCAACATGGGTCTCTTCAAGACCCACATTCACTGCTTTCTCTCCTCCAAAACACCCTCCATACAGCATTCTCAAAGATGTTACAGTGGAGAATGTATAAAAAGTTAAGGTTTGTTGTTGGATATATGTATATACATATTTTTTTAAACTTTTCTTCAGGGTACTCTTTTGTCATGCGAGTTTATTGTGATCAGTTTATTTGTTAGGTTATGTTATTTACCTTGGAGGCATCGGGGGCCCCAGCTACCCGCAGTTGGAAGGGGGACCCGGGTACATGCTCCCCGGCGTACTTCACAGTCAGCTGGTGCTTGCCCGCCTCCTGTGGCTTCACGTTTAGCGTGAAAGTGGCGTCGCCATGCTCGTACAGCTCACAGTATGCCACTTTGCGGGGACCTGGAATGTGAGACAATACGGTGTAAGAAATATATTTATAATTACGGCGATAGTGGATGCAGCGGAATGAAAGATTTATTTTAATTATTTATTAAAAATAAATTTATAATACAATGTACATAGTTTGTATTACGGGCGGGCTTATTATCTGGTGGCAATTTCTACAACCAACCCGATCGTAGTAGGAAAAAAAAAGGTAAAAATAGAGTAGCGTTTTCCGCATTTGAGTTCATAAATCATGTAAAAATTAAGGTAAGTTAATAAGTTATTGATTAATTACCTTCAAAAAGGACAGGACAGGGAGGGAAGTAATGGAAAAAAGATGGGAAGTAGTAGTTAGAGTGGATGAGAATTAACAATTAAATGTCCTAGTGAAAGGAATTTTTTTTTCTTCGTTTTTTTAACTCCATACAGGAGGCTATGATCCATCTTTGAGGATGCTGTGTGGAAGATCTTTTTGAGGAAAATGGGGAGTGAACTTGGTTCTTGAAGAAGCAGCCTCCGCGGTCGAGGGGTTAGGCCTTCAACTAGTAATTTGGAGGTCGCGGGTTTAAATCCCGGCGCATGCTATTCAATTTTATTTGATAATTTGTGTCATTTCATAATTTCTTCATTAAAAATAATATAGGGTGTCCGGGGGTAAAGTGCATTATCTCGGGTGGCGATTCTACATGATGAACAACTTTTTTCAAAATTCCAACTTTTTGTTTCCCTATTAAACGTACCTATTAAAAATCCTAAGTGTAAGGTACAAACTCCCCGATAAATTTTCTGTAAGTCAGCCGGGCGCGTTGTGACGACTTTGGTTTTGATTGGCGCATATCGTAACAGTGGAAAACACCTAATAGTGCATGCCGCACACGCTGTACTAATTTTATCTTTTTACCAAAAAAAAAGAAACGAAGAAGATGGAATTTCGAAAAAAGTTATTCATCTTTTTTACTTACACTACCATGTATGTAATGTATCATGTAGAATCACCTACCGAATTTAATGCACTTTACCCCCGGACACCATGTATATAGTTCGAGAATGGAAGATATTCTCAGTATCGCCCTGGTGTAAGACCACATTTAGATTTGAAAGGTGGCTTGAAATGGTTAGAGCTATGTTTGGTGACCAGATCTTAATAGCCAGGCATTTCTCCACTTTCTTCTTTGCTAACTACCTTCAGCTTCACAACATACCCTGATTGGGGATGCTAAGGTTTCACTGGCTCCAGACGGTTGGGAGCAGATGGGACTCTTGTGCGGTATTCACATTAAACCAAGACCTATGTTGGAGGAGAGAAGAAACACAGAGGCAAATCATTCCACAGCTAAACTTTCAAACACAAGAAAGAGTTGTAAAAACGACCCGCTCTCATGTGGCAACAGCTTAATTTTTGTTTGTAGGAATTCACAGTTGCGGAGGGACTGGGGACTTCTGGGTTTCCCCCTCCAGGGATAGTAAAGTATTGTTACCCGTGCAGTGTGCAGTCAGTTCTCCGGGCCCAGCGCGCCGCGTGTCTATCCAGGAGCGTATCTCACGGCCCACCACGCCCTGCGAGAGCCCCACGCCGGAGCAGGTCACTAGAGATGCATCCGCACCCCCCGAAACCACTACTGATAGTGGACAGCCTGGTAACAACAAAAGGTTAACTTAATACTTATCAATGTATGAACTATCAGATAAACCGTGCTATTTAAATTTTTTCAAAAATTATTCGGCCCACTTATGAGTAATTATTTCAGTCTGACAATCAAAAACTTAACCCCTCAGGCTAATTGGGCCAACCCATATAGGTCTCATAGAAATCATTGTGTCTCCCTTACCATCATGTTGAGAAATATGATATAAGCGATGCGAAAAAGAGAACACACCAAGTTTTATATTCAAATCTAAAAGTTAACCACAAAATAATTGAAATGAACACCTTTGTGAATCCAAAGTTTCTGACCACAATTTAAAAAGAAATAAAAAATTTGGGATTATTTTATTAAGATTTTTTAAATGAGAGTTTTCAGAGACATTCAGAAATATTCCATTTATTTGGGTTTTATTGCAAAGTGGAAAAATTTTTACCTTCTGATAAAATATTACTGAGGCCTGAAGGGGAAACAAAATTATGTGTAGATAAATACTTTACCTTTGACGAGTCTGTTATCCCAAAGCACCCGGAGTAAGTAATGCCCGGGCTGTGGGGCAGAGTAGGCCGCCTTCCATAGGGCCGGTCCGGCCCGTGTGAGTGCCACACCGACGGCCCGGCCCAATGATCGCGTCTGCAGGACCACCTCGGGGGCGCCGTTGCCGGCCTGGGAACCATCTGGAAATAAATTACAATTAGTTTGAATTAAAATGTGAAAGACACAAAATAAGAATAATCAAAGATTTAATACTATTACATAAAATACTGCATTACAAAATTGACTGTCCTGAATTGCTTCAATTAATCAATATCCACATACCTAAAAGATCTTGCCGAAATTTACTACCCTTTTATTTTAATAACACCAGGACACTCTCTTATCAAAATTCCCCGATACCGAGACTTCACAGTCTCGGAAATAAATATTCTGATCTGGGAGATATATTTCACATTAAAAACAATCAGTATAAACATTGTTTATTTCAATTCTTTTTTATATTTAGACATAAATAGACGTCTATAATCTCTACAATTTTTGTCTATATTGAATATCTTTTTTTTTGTGAAACTTCTTATATTATTTACTTATGTATCTAATTTTATTATATGCATTTATTGTTATATTTTGTTGTAGATATATGCTTTTGTTTTACTTTTATTTTCACTGTATTATGCCTTCTTTATTGTTTTAATTTAGATTTTTTTTAAATCACTGTTATACTCATCTATTTAACTAAAATGTAAAAGCCCATAAGGGCGTTTAATAAATAAATAAATAAAATATTTTTTTACAGAAATTTTCCATAAAGTGCAATGTAACAAGAAACCGTGTAAAAAGAATCGTATAAAAATACACACAGCATATAATGAAGTCTGAGTTTCTTATTGTCCAAACAATCATTAGCAAATTTTACGGTTTTTATGATGAAGCTATTCCCGTAAAGGTAAAGATTAGTTTAAATAATTCTGAGTAAAGTGATTATTTATCATTTTTGATACTTTATTTTTAGTTTTAAAATGGAGATTGAACAAAAACTAAAATGGTCATTTGGACAATTAAGAACTAAGGCGACGAGTTGGTATTAATAACCCAAAATTATAGTTACCTATTATAAAATTATTATTTCTTTTTGCACTATTTACCAATTTTAAACCTAAAATCGATTTCAAAAATACCTTTTAATAAGTTGGTATGTATTTTGATACGTTTTTAGATTTTCACGGCCAAAAGCATTTTCGTTGTTTGTTTTTGGGGTGTTATGCCGTGTTGTGCTACCTCCTTCTTTAGCCGACGTTTCGGACAGCGTTGCAGTGTCCATCATCAGGGCAGATCCGGCAGATCCGTCGATGTGACATGTCACATGGATCTGCCGGATCTGCCCTGATGATGGACACTGCAACGCTGTCCGAAACGTCGGCTAAAGAAGGAGGTAGCACAACACGGCATAACACCCCAAAAACAAACAACGAAAAAGTTGGTATTTTTATCACAAGAATTTATTTACAGTGCCTAATTTTTTGTACCTACACACTGGTATGCAGTATAGACTGTCAAAATAGAGTAAAAAATATAAAAACTGGAACTAAAAAATTTGTAGGCTGGCAACATCAATTTTACTGTCAAATGACAGTAAAGTGACAATGACAGTACATGCATTAATTATTAGTATACATACTAAATCAACGTCCCATCAGCACCAGCAGGTGTCAATAATAAATTTATGTAAAACTTTTGTATTCTACCTTTAGTATGTAAGTTTCTTTGTATGTATGTAAATTTTTGGGCAAATTGCCTGTTTTATGTACTAAAATAAAAATAAATAAAATAAAAACAAAAAAATAAATAAATGACACTGTTCATGTAGAATACTGTAAGTAACATTTTAAAAAACATTTTTTAAATAAAAATATTTTCAGTTTTATTTTAATAATAACTATTTTTAAGTGTGATTTTATTTTATTTATTTATATATATATACAATATTGTTAGCAATCATGGTTGTACTTTCTTTTTTGCAGTTAATTCAGAAAGTACCATCAGGCGAATTGTCAAGGAGAGCGAAACAAATAGAGGTAAATTCGAAACTTCAGGCAAAATAAAAAGGATCTCACTCCGAAAGCTATAGATAGTTTTGACATCAGTGCTATTCGTCATAAGGTACATTTTTTAGGAGGATGATCTAGCCCAGGCAACGCTGGGTACTTCAGCTAGTATTAAATAAATGTGTGAAAATTCTAAACTGCTTTTTATTTTACTACAATATCGTTATTCTTCATTGTTATATTCTTCATATGTTAACACCAAATTGCCAAGGGTTAATATACATATATGCAATTTTGATTTTGAGATCAGTGGATATCTATATTGCAATGAAAAAATATTTTCCCCCCTTTTATATGTTTTTGTTTTTTTATAAAATTGCAGCTTTACATTTCCACCGTGTGTTATAATTTTAGTATTGCTATTTGAAGAATAGTGGCGCCCTCCTATGTTTTCTACTCTTATTTGACAGACAATAGTTACGTTTTATGTAAGTAAACCTTCTGCAAATTGATTAAAAATATGCCGGAGGGACAACTGTTGGGGGATCAATTGTCATGGAATATGTCCTGTCAGTAGTCAGTATCTATGCCACCTGTCATCTGTGTGAGAAGGTTGAGACTCTGCTGCAACACTTGTTACCTACTTAAACTTAACTATTTTACAAACTTACCTCACTGAAAAAAAAAAACAAGATGTTATTTTAAGAATAAAAAAATGAACTGTACCGATTGTGAAATGTGCCGTTTCTCCCACATGCGCCGTGGCAAGTCCCCTTCCGGCCAGCAGCACCCTCTCGGAGGCCCCGCTGCCCTGGGCCCCCGCGGTCCCCGGGGCTCCCCCGACCACGATGGCGGCCCTGGGGGCCCCCGCCACCGCCACGCCCCCGTACATCAGCTCCAGGGGGAGCTCTGCCCCCGATACAGAGCCTTCGGGGGGAGTGAGGGTCACGACGGAACGGTCTGACACAGTTTCCACCACTGAAAAGAGAATAACAAATGATATATTATAAAAGGATGTGAAGTATAAATCAATGTAGGCAATAATAAATGAATTATTTCAAAACTAACAACTCGGAATTTTCAATATCTTAGTATTAAATTCTTTTTGATGGTTGTCCCACATTTTTAAATGAATTATATATGGTGGGGAGAGTGTCACGGAGAATGACGAAAAGCCCAGAGCTGTCATGAGCGCATATTTTAGAGAATCTGTGGCTAGTGAATGAAAAGGTGATTAACCTTTAGGAGAGTATGGCCACATCATGTACGGCCGTAAAAAAATCTGCTTGAAGGAGTATGGACGTCAACGTCAACGGCGGAGATATTATAAATTCTTCTAACAATAATGTTTTTTGTTGTTATGAATATCGGATTATTTCGGTTATTTTGTTATTATGTAGGTATTTGTTTAACAAAGTTAATTTTTTTATAATACAGTGGTGCCTCGCATAACGAACGCCTCGCACAGCGAACGCTGCACACAACGAACTTCCTTTTCGTTCATTTCACGATTCATACAACGAACTTCGCTTCACACAACGAACTTCGCTTCACACAACGAAGTCGCCCACTTCACACGATCACTGCCGATTTATTGCATCCTTCCGCGCAGGCAGTCGTTAGTCACTGAGCAGTATGCTTAACTTACGCACGTGTCGCAGCAATCGTTCATCATTACAACGAAGTCGCCCGATCTTCTACGATTACTGCCGATTAATTGCATCCTCCCGCGCAGGCAGTCGTTAGACTCGTTAGTCACTGCGTAGTACGCTTAACTTACGCACGTATCGCAGCAATCGTTCTTCATTACGAATTAAATCGCACACGTATCACGGCAGTCGTCCTTTTAAGATAAACTCAACATTTTTTTTATATGATGGGTTCTAAAAAAAGCAGGAAGGTGATTTCTCTTGAAATGAAACAGGAAATAATTAGAAGGAGTGAATGTGGGGTAAAACAGTGTGACCTCGTCAAAGAGTTTGGCCTCAACAAGACCACCATTTTCACCATTTTGACAAACAAGGATGCAATAAATCCGTTATTTCCGGCAGATGTTGAAGAAAAGAGAGAAACAAACGACTTTGGACAGGTTTTTCACTGCACCATCGGCCAAAAAGCGGAAAATGGATGAAGATGTGCAAGATTCGATTATTTCTTAAAATTAAAAAATGTGTGTTTTTTTCATTATGTTTTTAGATGTATCTAAATAAAAATAATAACAAAAAATTTATCTTTTTTTTATGTCATCTTACCATATTTTATGCTACAGAACGAATTATTTTTTTTAACATGTATTGTTATGGGAAAACGCGTTTCACATAACGAACTTTTCGCATAACGAACTTGCTCCTGGAACGAATTAAGTTCGTTGTGTGAGGCACCACTGTACTATAAATATAATAAATTTTTTTTTTGGATAAAAACATATGACTTTTGAACACTTTTTTATCTAAGAAAATCACTCAAATAAAACAGAACACTGACAAAACAGTACATGACAAATAATAGTGTTTTGAGACGTGGCATTGAGAGAAGTGGGAATCGCCACAAGGGATTAAGTTAGTTCAGGTTAGATATGTTCCGAATGAAACAATTGTTAAATTTAAAATATGCACTCGCTACAACGCTAACATTCAACAGATGTGTCAGGTTTTCAGAAATAAGAAGGTTATGTTAGGTTAGGTTACTAAACTAATGTGAATGAGGCAGAGAGTGTGTGCCAAGACCGAGTTGTTTGGCGGTCCGTCCTCTCTGCCTATCCCTGCGGTAAATGGTTAGTTAGTTTTTAGTTAGTTAGGTTACCTGCGGGTCGGCCTCCCAGCACGGCCTGGAGCTCGCCAGGCCCAGCGCCGGCCGTCAGGAAGACCAGCTTGGCGGGCACTCGCAGGCGTCCCCCGCCCCCCGTCTCCAGCTGCAGGGCCCATCCTCCCACCACGGTGACGGCTGATGTGTCTATGACCTGAAGGAGAATGAACAAGGATTAGAAATGAATCGCATACATCATTGATTGTGTTGTGTGCTCCTTTGCAGAGGTACAGTGATAAGGAATTGGTTATCCTTCTTCCTTGCATCCATTGTTTATCCTACACATATTATCACCCAATTCGTCTCATTTCATTTTTAGTATTTACAATTCATTTCGTAAGCAGTTTCAGATGCAAAGGCTTCCTTTCATTAGCCCAAAGGTGTTCACATTATATAGAAATAGGAGAGAAATCAGTGTCAAATGAGTTTCAAAGGAGTGACAAACAAACTGAGAATTCAGGGAAAAATTGATGAAACAAGCGGTAGATGAAGATGCCTACTGTTGGGAGGGGACATCAACACAGGAAGAAGGATATTCACCTTGAGGTCCCAGGGGCTGCCGGGTAAGGGGCCCTGGTGGGGGCAAGACAGGCGCACCTCGTAGAGCCCTACGAACAGAGGGATATAGGAGCAGCGCCACTCTCCCCGACCCAGGCCCGCCACCGCGCACTCCAGGAGTTGGCCTGCACCCTCGCTCCAGGACTCCTCGTGGCCGGATACTTGCTCGATCTGGAACAATAATATTCCACGTTAATGATCTATTAAAATGATACAACTATCTAATAAAATGATGCAATGATCTAATACATTCCTGGCCAACCTGCGGTCATGTATGAAGAATATTTTTTTTTTTTGGGAATTAGTAGAGCTCTGGACATGTAACTTGTTTGACCGTGTAACAAGGATCAATCAGTGCAGAATTGTATTTAGATTTGCTCACTAATGCAATCGTACAAGTTGCATATCCACAGCTAAACAGGTGCACTAATTTTAGTGATATATTATTAATTAGTATATTTACTTTTACTTTCGTCTTGATTTAGTATATTTACTTTTGTCTTGATTTTACTTTTACTTTACTTTTATTTTTATATCTTTTTTACTTTTTAATTTTGATTTTTACTTTTACTTTACTTTTATGTTTATATATTTTTTATTTTTTACTTTTCATATCTATAAAATATTTATGCTTTTCAATATTATATGTACATATAATATCTATGGGATGTGTGGGATTGCACTCACCTCCCCACATTCTGGAATAAAGAACTTATTATTATTATATTATTATTATTATTTACATTTCACCTTAAAAATAATCAGTTTAAATATTGTTTATTTCAATTCTTTTATATATCGAGACGCAAATAGACGTATATAATTTCTGCAATTTATGTTAATTCTTAATATCTATCCATGTGAGGCTTCTTATCATTTAATTTTGAAGTATTTAAAATAACTGTGATACTCAATTATTAAACTACAATGTAAAAGCCCATTAGGGCGTGAAATAAATAAATAAAGTGAGGAGGCAGCAACCCGGTACAATACAAAAGAATTACATTTTTAACTAGCTAAACAAAAAACTGTAACAAAAATCTGGACTACCAAAAAGCTACAAAAATAATTTCATATATTTTTAATCGGTTAAGTCCCACCCCCCCCCCCCCCCTCCCATCCCCCGCGGCCCTAGGAAAATTTTAGGTCGTCAATGCGGCCCGTGCAATTTGGGTTGGCCAGGCCTGATCTAATATAATGATGCAGCATTCTAATACAGTAAATAATCTAAATAATCTAATAGAGTAATGAAATGATTTTTTTTTTAAATTTACATTAGGTTTGCATTTACAGGAGGTCCTGAGGAAAATAATTCCCCCAACGGCCTAGGTCATCTTTGGGGATGTTGTGTGAAGAGGCCTTTTCAGGAAAGGAAGGAGAGAAAGGAAAAAAAACGAGTGTGCTTTAGACCACACGACTGAAGTAAAATTTCTTTAGCTCCATCTACACATCCGCACCAGCATCCGCATCCACATCCGCATCATCTTCACTAACTTATATCTCCCTCTCAACTTCCGTTCGCCTCGCCCGATCACCACTTTTCGTAACGCATAGCGTCAAGAAGTTTTACTTCAAAAAGGTATGAAGAGTGGGTAAGGATCTGGGGATCAGGATGTCCAGGAGTGACAGACATACGAAGACATTCCTCTCACTACGGTGCAAGGCGATGGATCGAGAGAGTCCGGTTAGAGAAGTCAAAAGGTCTCCCTCAACAAATCTCTTCCTCGGCCCGCCACGCAGTAGATGGGCAAATGCAACCGCCGTCAAGACTTAGACAAACCTCACCTCTTGAACAACGTATAATTATACCAAATTATCAATAGAAGATTAACATTTATTTACCTGGACATTAGGCTGAGCATGCGGCGATATGACAGTGAACACCGATTCCTTCCCCACGTGTGCCACCGTCAAACCAGCCCCGGAGGCCCTGGTGGAGGAGCCAAGAGCCCCCTGGGCGTTTAGGGTACCTGCTGAGGCACCCGTTCCCCCGCTGCGACCAGACACGACCCCTACGGACAGCGGGCTGCCTGGTACACTGACTCCTAGAAAACCATACAGATTTACATTAAAATTAAATTTCTTAAAATATATTTACAACCAAGGGTATTTAATAACTCAGGTACGGGGCATACTTCATTCCTAAGTCTACTTACGTTAAATTGTCGTGAAAACAAGCTTATGTGCCCAAGCGGTTAAAATAAATTTTGTACATTATTTTAAATTTTATGCATTTTCATGCCAATATTGCGAAGTTCTCAATTTTCTGGTAATGCAAATTTTTTGCTGGGACAAACACATGAACAGGTGAATTAAGGGATAATGGGGTTTTCATGAGTTTATGGGAAATATCCCTAATTCTTTTTGGTTTTTTGGAGTTATCGTGTCTACCGCACGACCATCAATTTTCGCAGTGCTCCTCTAAATCACCTACCAAGCTGTAATTTTTGCAAAAAAAATTTTTGTACTTTAATAGCATAAATAAAGACCGTCTTCTGACAGGAGTCCTTATCTAAGGCTATCTGCCAAAACGCTTTTGAAAGATCTATGGAGGAGACGTATCTGGCCCCGCCAAGCTTATCAAGAGTCCTTGATATATATATATATGGCGGCAAGGGATAGGAATCGCTAATTGTTACATTGTTAATTTTTCGAGAGTCTGAGCAAAAAAAACCCCTACTGTCTTTTTTGGTGACATTTAACACCGGACTCGACCGAGGAGAACTCGACCGAGGGACGTATAACCCCTAGTTTAAGTATATCTTCCACTTCTGCTTCTAACTGCCCTTTTCTCGCAGGAGACAAGGGATAATATCTCTGTTTGATTGGGGGCCTCGTACCTCACCGTACTTTAATTTAAACAAAAATGTTTCTGTCCTTCAAAATAAATTTATGAAAAAGCGTAATTTTTTGTAGGGTAAAAGTGGTTACAACACCTTAAAGGTACTTGTACCACATATCGTATGATTTACTTTACTTCAATGGCAAGCCAGAGATATATAAATAAATAAATCATTATTGTTTTGATTTATTGTTTTTTTGCTCACAAATATCAAAAAGGGAACAAAACATAACTTTTGTTGCAAAATAAGACCACTTTTCCCAAAAATAATGCGAAATTTTCAGGTCTCTAATCACTTAAGTGATGGCGGCGTTCGGTTTTCGATTTGGTCATTCGATTTAATTAATATCATTCCTGAAAATATTAATATAGAAACATATGAATTTATTACTCTAGTTTAAAGCCAATATTCATTGGATCCATCTAGATTTCACTGTTTACACCATATTTTTAGGATCTATAAATTTTGGCACATGTGGCAAGTGGTCACTCAAGACGTTTTGTAAACTTGCCATAATATGCCAAAAATTGCTAGAGTGGCTAGTGATTAATATTTCTTCTTTTCTGACCTCCGTAAGAGCAGTATATCCGATAGTGTCCGGGGGTGTTGGGCAGCAGCTGCACACTGTGGCCCCCTTCACCGCTCTGGCCCCCTTCTCCCTCACTGGGGGGCAGGGCCTCTATGGCCAAGCCCTGCCCCTGGGGTCCCGTGGCTGTCACCTCCAGCTCAGCCAGACCAGCCCCGGCAGTGTTCACTGAAAGATTAAATTGAATTAAATGTATTTATTTACACAGATAAATGTGACCAAAATATCAAAATGGCGAAGGCAAATAATAATTCAATTTTCACCCCTCAGGCCTCGATCATATTTTATCAGACAGAGGGTCAAAATATTTCCGCTTTACAATAAAATTCAAATAAATAGAATATTTCTGAATGTATCCGAAAACTAAAAACTGTTTTTGAAAGATGATGAAATACACTTTCACTCTTGAGTCATACCCGGGCGTCCCGTGTTCAATTCCTCAGCTGGCTAAGTCCTCCATCACAACACAAGCAACATTTTCTGCTTACTGTGGTGGTAGTAGGAGATTTTCAAACATTTTCAGGTTATTCGTAACCAGAGAATGTTTCTCTTTCTTTTAAAAAAAAATTGTAATTAGTTAAGGTATAGCTCTATTGGATATATTTATTTGACCGCAATAGAGAAAATAGCTCACCTGTGAAGCAGATTGGAGTATGCACGCTGACATTACCATGCGGTGTGTTGGTGAGGTGTACCTTGTTGGGGTCAAACGCTTGGCATGTGAAGGGACTACCTGACACTGGTTTGGACAGGTGTAAAACCTCTGTAACATAAAAAAGTACAATATTATTACGGGCACAGAGTTAGTTAGGTTTGATCGCTTGTGAAGATAAAATTTATCTTTATTTACCTATTGTGCAGTTCCCAACTTGAGTGACTGTGAATTCTGCTTGAAGCATGCCGGATTTTGTCTGGTAACATCTGAAATAAAACCAAAACACTCATGGGATCAAAGTTATGAATTTTACATAACGTCAGTGTTCTTCGAAAATTTGAAGTTTTGAGCAAAATGTAATTGAGGTCTTAAAAGCAAAATATTTGTAATCAAATAAAAATTTTAAATTACAACTTTATTTGTAAGGAAAAAGGCGGGAGTCATGGATTTGATTTTTAAACAAACCTACAATTTTATTCTGAGATTGATGAAATTTTGCACACTTGACCTTCAAAATGAGAGGAAGGTCACTGTTATTATTACTACAACTTACTTCGGAAAAGTCTTGTGTAAAGCCCGGGCAACGCCCAGGACTTCAGCTAGTTAAAAATAAAAGTACTTTCAATTCAAACTATTAACAACAACAAAAAAATCAAAGATAACAATTTGGAAAAAAATCCTTTTGTCTTCCAAAATACTATATATAATATAATATCTTCATATTTTCAGTTATCATTTTTTTGAAATTTTTATTTTATCCTGCTTTATATTTTGTTGACAGTAGAACATATATTTCAAAGATCTATAAGTCGTGGTGAAAATCATATAAAAATAGTTATTATGCAATGGTTCATATAAAAAATTTGTGAGACTTACCTAACAGGCAATGCAGTGCCTCCGGGCCCGGAGACCACCACATCCAACTCTCTGGCGGGCCGGCCCAATGTGTCTATACTGAAGGAGCTGACTTGGCCGACCTTGGCTTGGTACAGCCCTATGCCAGATGCTGTCACCTGAAATAAATAAATAAATAAATAACACAATATGTACACTATGTATAAAATTCTTTAATAAATAAATAAATAAATAAATAGTATTTAGTACATAATAAGCACAGGAGCGTATTTTTGGCCATATTTTTGCCAATTCGACCCTCTGGAATAATAAGGTTCCATCTGTTGCGGAAACGTCACGAGGTGATGGGATCTATGGTAAGCTACCTTAGAGTTCATTATTGCATGACTTTAAAGCAGCAGATGGAACCTTGTTATTCCAAAGGGTCGAATTTGCAAACATCCTCGAGCATTCGCTTGTGGCCAATTTGAAGTGATATTTTAAAATGTTGAAAGTTAAGTTTTTATATGAAATATGCATTTTTGTTGAAAATTAAGGTATGAATGCAGTTTTTTTTTGTATTTACAAAAATTGTGCTTTATTTAATTTGTATAAGAACAACTCTCTTTTTATTTAGACTTCTACAAAAAGGTCAAGGTCAACAAACACGTTCATAGAACACTTGTTTCCAATGAAAAGGGTAGCTGCCGATAGTATGGAAAAAAAAAATTGTCAAAGATAATATTGTTAATTCTGAAATGTGAATATTGTTAATGCACAGGACATACGCGAAGTTCACATCAAAAGATACTGTGTTATAAAGTATATTACCGACAAACTACGTTATAAAAGATTTCTTCCTACGGCAGGAGAGGAAGTCAGTTGAATTCGGGAGCGGTAGAGCAAATATAATTTCTTTGTACAAATATGTCAACTTGACGGCTGACAGCGGCTTGAGCATGGCGGTCCGTATATTTACAATAACCCTCTCTCCTGTTTACGGCAGAGGGGGGGGGGGGTCGCATAACTTTTCAAATATCACATCGGGAGCGGTTACAGTGAATAACTCCGAATTGCGAAGACTCGAACTGTGCTTATAACACATCACCTTTTTACGTGTGGCGGGTCTGTATAGGATTGTATGGCGAGCGCTATTGTGTTATAAAGTATCTTTTGATGTGAACTTCGCGTCTGTCACCCCCATAATTCTGAAATGAGATTGACAAATATGACGTTTAAGTAATTGGCGGCAATAGCCGAATTGGTAGAGGCGCCCGGAAAGACGAGAGGTTCTGGGTTCGAGTCCCAGTAGCGACCGTTATCTTTTATTTTTCTGTCTTATTCATTTTAGATTATTAGTGTTATATTCTTCTTCAATTATGATTTATTGTTCATAGCACGGCATAAGAACAAAAATATTTTTTTTTAAATAAAAGTAATTGGAGTTTGCCGTCTTCGTTTCAACACGCATCATTCATAAATAGAGGTTTTACTGTAGTGTTTACCTCCTGCCCAACAGCTGCCGGTTGAACATTAGGTTTAAGTGGCCTTCGTGAGACTGGAACCCCATTGTAGAGCAGCGTGACGGTGTGGGGCGCGGCGCGTGAGGGATGGTACACCAGCTCCTGTCTGCTGGCCGAGGACCGCACCGAGTGGGGCACAGCGGTTCCTCCACAACGGACCTGCGCGGTCAGCACTCCCGATCCCGCATCTGCTACGGAAACTGGAATGGAAAAAGAAGTCATGGGAATTGTAAAATATGATGGATTAATTTTTTTTTTCCCGCCGCCATGAATGAAGATGAGTACCTCCAAAACAGAGGTGATGGTTATAGGAAGGGACCAAACTCAGTGCAATATACTCGCTAATGGGACTCAGCTGAACCAGGTGGACAGGTTCAAATACCTTGGGGTCGAATTCTCCAAGACGGAGAAATTGATCGAAGAATTAGTGCGGCAAGCAGTGTGCTACGTCCTCTCTACAGCTCAGTGATAAGAAAAGCCGAGCTCAGCATCAAGACAAAGATGGCAGTGTTTAAAACGGTATACCGCCCGACACTCACTTACGGCCACCAGATATGGATGCTAAACGAACAAACACGCTCTAGGGTCCAGTGGCAGGGGTTACGAAATGGGATCATATAAGAAATTGTACGATCCGAGATGATCTAAACATTGAACCACTGCTACTCTTCGTAGAAAAATCGCAACTGAGGTGGCTTGGGCATGTACTAAGAATGTCTGATGACCGAATTCCGAAGAAAATACTGAGTGCCATTCCAGAGGGTAGACGTCCAGTAGGCCGCCCCAGACACAGTTGGGCGAGGCAAATCCAAAAACTGTGCGAGGAGAGGATGGATCTGCCATGGACGGAGGCCGAACAATCGGCGCAAGACAGGGACGTATGGAGGAGCCTTGTCGATGCAGTGGGTCACCGACCCGAATAGGACAAGGGGAAGAAGAAGAAGAAGAAGGTTTTTTTTTTTTACATTATTTCCACACAGGAGGCATCATCTTTTTAGAGAAAGGAAGGAGAGGAAGTTCTTGAAAGGAAAAGGTATAGGGGTCGGTAGGAATCTGGGGGTCAATGTGTTTAGGAGTGATGCGGTGGGAGGGATGGATTTATACTTGGGGTGCAAGGCAATGGGTCAAAAGAGCCCAGCCGGAGAGGTCAAAAGGTCAATCATCGTAACCGTTCGAACATAAGATACAAACGACGATAGATGGTACTCTTCTGATATCATACGTAACTGCCATCTGTTGGGATATGTCTAAACTTCATATTACTAACTATACTAACGACATCTATTGAAGGATGCTGAAACTACATGATTAACCTATACATTAGAATAATATTTTCTTTTCTTGAGAGAGTTTCAAGAACAGGGAATTATTCTTACCTGTGATGATAGCTGGTCGATGGCAATAGGCATCCCCCACTGAAATGACCCTGACTTTGTTGCTATCGAAGGCATTGATGTTCTTGATGTAGAGCGGTCTTCCCTGCGGATCAGTGGCTCTAGCAGTGTAACGCCCCACGCGGCCCACACCAAACTCGGCCAGGCCGGCCCATACGGTGTGGGGAACTACATCGCCTGTTGGATCTGTTATCTCCAGGGTGTGGGCGGAGGTGGGAAGATCCACGGTTGCGGTGCCACCTAGTGAGAAATAAAAGAAAAGTGAATAATCAGAAATGTTTGGTATTGATATAAGAATATGGTTGGTTTCTACCGGGATGTCATTAATCCAGTTCCTACTTCTCTGTAATCATCAACTCACTGGAAAACATGATAATGCAAGAAAATTGCAAGTTTGAGTATTGTTGTTTTGAAAACAGAAGAAGGATTCGCACTATCTTGGAGCAAGTTAGATACAGTGGTAAGTGATTGGTCATCCCGTTTTCCTTCCTTACCTTGTTTTATCCTTCTTCTATCACCTAATTCCAGCAAAGACCATTTTGGTTTCATTAAAAGTATTTACAGTCCATTGTCAAATTTGTCTGAAGCTGCATAATTCGTTTGCAGTTTCGGATGCACCTTTTGGTGAGAGGTAAAAAAAGAAGATTGGGTCACTTCCATCAATATGTACAGACCCGGAGCTAAAATGTACATTTGAACATATTAAATACAAGCGGTACATACCAATCTGCACATGGTTGACAGTTTCCTGGA
This sequence comes from Limnephilus auricula, assembly GCA_951813805.1. Taxonomy (NCBI): domain Eukaryota; kingdom Metazoa; phylum Arthropoda; class Insecta; order Trichoptera; family Limnephilidae; genus Limnephilus; species Limnephilus auricula. The sequence continues at coordinate 785,813 of OX638410.1, forward strand.
TGTCGCACTGGAAGGGACTGCCGGGTACGGCTGCCTCGTTGAAGGTTATGTTGACAAAGTGGGGCTCGCAGGACTGGGGAACAAACGTCACGTCGTACAAACCACGCGCGCACGCTACTACCTGCAATTTATCAAACAAAACAATTATTTTAAGACGAGATGTGGTGGTAAGATAGATAAATAGATATGGTGAGGCAACCCACAAATATGAAAAGTTCTTGTTAGGTTAGGTTTGGCGGACGTGTTACGAACCTCTGCTTTAACGGTGGAGTGTGCTGTGGATACCACCAGCTCGAGGGTTCCTTCTCCGGCACTGGCCGCGTCCACACTGAAGGTCAGTGGTCTTCCTGCCTCACCGCGGGCCGCCTCTCCCAGGCTCAGCCCTTCCACCATACCTTCTAGACCTGGAAACAGTGACAGACGTTGTAAATACAATTTAACACTTCAGTTATATTGTAAACAATCATTTTTATTGGAAAAAATGGAAAAAAAGGTTATTGCGGCGACTGGGATTTGCATCAGAATCTTCCACTAATTAATCCATACCACTGGTCTAAACACCGAGATTTTTTAATATATTTTTTTATGTTATGCACTGACCAACCGTCTGGAGCCAGTGTGACTATACCATCCCCAATTAGGGTATTTTGTGAGGTTGAAAGTACTGAGGAGGAGAAGGAGATGGGGAAGAGGAAGGTGCGGATGTACCGGGCTATTCAGATCTGATCACCAAACACAGTTTAAATGCCATTTCAAGCAACATTTCAATTCTGTTTGGTAATCTTATTCTTATTGGTAGATAGTGAAAGTGCGGTAAAAAAAGGTAAAAGAATGTGCGGCAAATATACTACATAATATTTTGAATTAATAAATTGTGAAATAACAGAAATTAATCAAAATTAAATTTACATACAGCTGTATTATATACATAAGTGGTTCGCTACGTTTAGTGACTTAGCAGGGGTGCCTGGGTTCATGGGGTAAGGTTTATCTAGGTCTTGGCGGCGAATGATCTAGACACACTGAACCCCACATTCCTACCCAACCCTCATACCTTTTTCCTTCCTAGAACTTCCTCTCCTTTCTTTCCTTAAAAATACCCTCCACACAGCATCCCCAAATATGACATAGGCCGTGAGGGAAATTATTTTCCTCAGGGCCTCTTGTGTGGACCTAATGTAAAAAAAAAATAAGCAATTTTTTCCTACTGCTTGGCTTGTTAGTCATTCTGCCTTTCCTCCGTCGATATCATTTAGAGATAGTTTGACAGATAGGTAAATCGATTTATTTTTCTACTTTAAGGATTAACAATTTATAGCATGACAGAAAATAACTGCTATCGGTGCATTAATCAAGTTTTGATAAGCGACAAACCATTGTTTACTGAATATATTATGCATTTGCTTGCAATACTTTCTAGCAGAAAACAAACATATAATTTGGTATCTTCTGAGTTATTGTAAAAGACGCCTCATTTTCGAATATTTTGAATCAGTATGAAGGAATTAATAAAAGAGAAAATTTGAGTACCTCCAGCTCCCAGACCCGTGACCCTGACTTTAGCCACATCGTACACATTGCAGGTGAAGGGGGACCCAGCCAGTGGGGCTCCCGCGGCCTGCACGGTCAGCAGGTGCCTCCCCACTTGCTCGGGGGCCCAGCGAGCCACCCAGTCGCCCTGGGAGCCACCGGCCGCTACCGTCACGGGGAGAGTTTGCCCCCCGGGGCCAGTAATGGACACTGTAGCCTCTGCACCTGAAAACATGGAAATATTATTATTTAAGCATTAACTTTTTTAATTGCTTCTGTATCCATAGAGATAAATTTAAAAAAATTTCTTTGATCTATTCTGGGAAAACTGCATTTGGTAGACACATTAGCAGATAACCTCTGCAGCGATGGCCATCCAAATTTGGGAAGGTGATTTTTGTGGGTCACAATAAATTTAACTTTTTTTTTTTTAACCCATAAATATGGGATGTGAGGAGAAATCTAGGTGAATTCAATTTTTTTTTTTGTACATTACGACCTTTTGGAATAACAAGGTTCTATCTGTTGCGGCAAAGTCATGCGATTATGAACTGTAAAGCAGCATTTTATAAATTCCATTATCGCATGATGTTATCCCATTATGACAGATGGAACATTGTTTTTCGGGTCGATTAGCTCTTTTAAATAATTTCCCTCAGAGTCCATGTCATCTTTGAGGATGCTGTGTGGAGGGTATTTTTAAGGAAATGAAGGAGAGGAAGATCTGGGAAGGAGAAAGGCATGAGAAGCGGTTAGGAATCTAGGGGTCAGTATGTCCAGGAGTGAAGGACCTAGACAATCCTCACCCCATGAAACCGGGCACCTCTGCTAAGTCACCAAACGTAGTGAACCACTTCATTGGTTTTAAACCGCAGTAAACATTTTATTTGTTTCCGTATTAATGTATTAATATTTGGAGGTATTATTTTTGTAATGAGCGCGGCTAAATCAAAAACTGAACACCCCTAAAATTTCTATTGGATAAGACGGTACAATTTACAAAAAGCATAATTTTGCAAAACACAAGTAAGTTACTACCAAAATAGATCACCCGGCGATCATCGGCCATTTAGAATTATCAGTTGTGTGTATCAGATAACCTCGACCCATCGCCTTGCACCCCAGTGGGAGGAATGGATTTATACTTCCATCACTCTCGCACTCACTGACCACCAGATTCCTACCCACCTCTCATACCCTTTTTCATCCCGTCTATTTCAAACCATCCTTTTCTTTAAAAGAACATCCACACAGCATCCTCAAAATGAAGTAGGCCGTGAAGGAAATTATTTTACTCAGGGCCTCCTGTGTGGAATTAATGTAAATTTTTTTTTTTAAATAAGTAACGTTCCATCAACACAGGTTCCGATTACAAAAAGTTGTGTTCTGTCAGGATTTTTTCAAAGCCAAACTCACGCTTGTATGATGCCCATTGTAAAAGAATAGGCGCTGTTACATATCACTGTTCAGTTTTGTCATCGAACCACATAGATCACATTTCTATGGATTATCTGTTGATTGGTTGATAATTACCTCCGAATCCTGTCAAATTGACTTCGGCCTGGTGCCCCCTTTGCGCGGCTCTCAGCCCGTCCCCCTTGACCCTGGCGGTGGCCGGAGCATTTCCCACAGGGGCCCCGCTGGCAGTCCCCGCAGCCCCGGTGGCCCCCGACACGATGCAGGTAAAGGGGGAGCCGGGTACGGGACGCCCGTTGAATCGCACAGAGAGGGAGTGGGGTGCCGCTTCTACTGGCTTGAAATTTACCTGGAACAGAATTTAAGGTTATTTTTTAATTAGTGTTATGGATAAAATTAACTACCTTCTCCGGAGCGAGGGGTTAAAAAGTGGGGACAAAATATACTAGTACCGGCGATAGATCGTATGTGACGCCATCGTTCTAGTATGTTCTGTCTTTTTCGTTTTCAAACGGGCCGCGTGAGAAAGAAGAGGACGAAATATGTGTAATATCACCAGAACAACATCGCTAGAAATATGTGAAATATCACCCCAAAGAGGTTTATAATGAACAAATAAAATTATTAGACATTTAACCTCTAATTGGCCGTACGTACACCGGTGTAGCATCGATTTTGGAAGCAATATTGTCCCTTATGTATAAAGAAATTGTGTCAAGAACAAGGTCAGAATCGCTTGGGCCATTCTCGTTCTCGACGTAATGAAATACTGCGTAGCGTCTAGCCTCTCGGAATAATTTTAATAAATTGTCGATGATGCGGCGGGCAAGAAAGATGGCCGACAAAATGGCCGCCGCGTCAAAATATGGACGGAGTTGGTTTAGAAACTCTATATTCTTTCATTGTTTTTGATATAACTTCGTTGTGGAAAGAATACATTTCAGGTATTATCAGAAAGATCATTTTATCTACATTATTTTCATGTAATTTTTGTAATATATCACAAAACAAATGTTATAAATATTGGATTCGTATGAAATGTCAAATTTCTTACGTCGTAATGAAAAAAAATATTTTTCCTATGCTGGCTTTCAAAACGTTAAAAAACTCTTTACTGTCTACTTACTTTGAATCTAGCGTTTCCTTCACTTTGTACATAGTTGGGTACATTCCTTCCCCCAACAGCTACTATGATCTCCAGATTTCCAGCACCTGTGTACAAATACATTCATTATTTTACTATCAGCACTAAAATGATGCTGTAATATTAAATGAGAACAGACAATAGAATAAGAACTAATTATGGAGGCAATTGAAATTGACCAAAATCCAATTAACCAATCCAGGCCTCAGGTATATTTTGTCAGAAGGTCAAAATATTTCCGCTTTGCAATAAAATCCAAATAAATGGAATATTTCTGAATGTATCCGAAAACTAAAAACTGCAATTCAAATTAAACTTAAAATTTTTGAAACATTAATTTTTTTGTAATGCAAACATAAAAACTTTTTTAAAATGGCTCGCCTTACTTTTTTTCTAACTACGTCGGCTGTTCGTAAAATAAGGTCTCCAATCCGCGCGGTTATAAACTTTACGATTTTTAATATTTTTTTATAAATCCTACAAATATGAGATAAACGGTAAAATACAGTTTAATTCATTGGCTATATATCAATAAGTTTTTATGCCTCAATGTCAAAATACGAAAGTATAATTTTTTTAATGTTGGCGTAAATTAAAAAAACGATCGTCTGGAAATCTCAAGCAATCGAGGCAAATTTATTTATTTCGCATGGTCGCTCCAGTGGATAATTTTTTTTTTAAATTACGGTCGGAAACTTTGGTTTCATAAAGGTGTTAGCCCATTCGTTCACGGAGCTACTTACAAGCGAATCGAGCTTCATGGGCGTAGCACCCGCGCCGGCCATGAGTACCCGCCATGCGCATGAAGCTCGAGTCGCTTGTAAGTAGCTCCTTGAACGAAAGGGCTTAAATTCAATTATTTTGTGGTTAACTTTTAGATTTGAATATAAAGTGTTGTAATTTCTCTTTCTAATAATGTTTAGATCATATTTCTCACCATGGGAATCATTACGACTAAGGGAGACATTACGACTTCTTCAAACAGATCAAACTTATGTTGTGGCACTATTTAAATTCAAAATTTATAAAATACTTAGTTTTAATAACATTTATTTTTTAAAAAGCCAACATGTTTCATAAGCAATGCTTACGAAAGGATTACTTATGCCCAGGGTTGTTGTTCCCAAAAGCAAACAAAGTAGCCTGAGGAGTTAAATGTTATGTTTTGTCTTACTATAAGAGACATATTAAGAGACGATGAAAATGCTTAAATTTTAAATAATGTAATAATAAATACTAACCAGCTTGTGAAGCATTGATAGTGAATCCCACAGGGCGGCCCACCACTCCAGGGCTGATGTCCGTCACGGTGACCCTCTCGGCGGAGTAGGCCTTCAGCAGGAAGGGGCTGCCCTCCACGTGGCCCCCGGCCGCCAGGCGCACCTCCACGCTGTGGTCCCCCACGTCCAGGGGAGTGAACGCCACCGTGTAGAGTGCCGGGCCCGATGGGCTCACGGTGACCGGGAGGGCCCTTCTAGCTGGACCTGGCACATGGAAATATAGATAGATTAAATGGAATGGTCAGTGGCTGAGTTGAGTTATAATTCAGGTGTTGTGGATTCAATTCCTCTGAGTTCTCCATCGTTGCCAAGCAACATCTTCTGCTTATAATGATGGTAGTGGGAATTAAAAAAATATTTTCGGATAAGGCCATTATTATTTTTTTTTTAAATTAATACCGCACAAGAGTCCCAACAGCTCCCGTCTGGAGTCAATGAGACTATGGCATCCCCAATTGGGGTATGTTGTGAGGCTGAAGGCTGTGATGAGGAGAAGGAGACGGAGACGAAGGAAGGTGGGAAAGTATCTGGCTTTTCAGATCTGGTTACCAAACATGGCTAAAGCCATTTCAAGTAACGTTTTAATTCTGAATGGTGGTTTTACACCAGAGCTATGCTGAGAGTATCTTCAACTCTGGTAAGAGTATAGTATTCGATACTGATGTTGTATAATCACATTGCAAACACTCACAACTAAACGGTTGTTGTAGCTGTCTTTTTTTACATCATGTCATTCTTTGTTGGGTTTTTTGTTCCTAGCATTGGTATAAAGCACAAGTTAGAAAAAAAAAATTATCGCTCTTATAGGCCTACAAGGCTTTAACATTTGGTACATATTGTTACAATTTTCAAGGAGTTGATTTTGACCATAGAATAAATAAGAAAACTAGAAGTGTCTTCCATACAACAAATAATTCATTTAGCACGCGCTCTGCCTCACTTACACTCGACTGACATTGTTGATCTGTATTTAAGCCCCAATTGGCCAAATATTTTGATATAACGAAACACGTCCACAAGGTATTTTTTGGGTACTTCTTTATTCTATGATTTTGGCGTACAGAAAACAGAAGTTTGGGAGACATACTACAGTTGGCTAAATTTTGAGATTGATTGGACTGATGAATTGTAAAAATAATAAAAATTAACGAACCTAGGACTTCCGCAGTTGGAGCAGATGGACTTTCCACACTGAATTCGCATAGAGCTCCAACCGATACCTTCTCTAGTGATTCCACATCTACTACACGGGCTGGTGAGGAGATTTGGCATTGGAATGGACTGCCTGTAAATAAATATTATACGTACATTACATCAATTAGCTAAGACAAAAACAATAATGTTTTCATGCTAAGACAAAAACAATAAAGTGTTCTAAATTGAGTTCCACCGTTAAAGACCTATACAAAAGTGGTAACATAAACTCATATCCAAAAACATGATTAACGGGTGTACCTCAAGGATTTGAGAATAGACCACTTTAATTTTGTAATAATTAAGTTTTTGAGCCACTGGAGCGTTTTTGGCTACATTTCATGGCCTACGGCCAATGAAAACATCCTCGAGCTTCCTGGCCATGTTCTGGCCAATTTGAAAAAATATTGGAATTATTTCAAAAGTTCCTGGATATTGTATACTTCGATAAATCACAAAGATGACTTATTTGATAAATTATTTGTTAATGACATTTCGTTTTCGAACTGAAATTATTATAATATTTTATCTTGTGTCACAAGTTATGGAGTAAAAAATTTTAATTCATTACCAGAAAAAATTAGAAACATGAATACTAATATAAAAAAATTTAAAACTCACCTTAAAAATTATTCTGAAAACTTGAACTGAATCATGTCAAATAAAACCAATGTAATAACACCCCCCCCCCCCCCATACACATAAGCCCTGCTTATTTATGTGGGTACATCAAATACATATTTTATGTAATTAATTCATGTATAAAATTTATTTGTAATTTATGTATCTTTATTGAACTAATAAAAAAATAAAAATAAATATTTGAAAATGCTCCTTCGAATTTAAATTTATATGTGAAATTTCCAAATCGGACACTCAGAAATCCTGTACGCTGGACGCGTAATTCAATTATGTAGAAGGATGAGTGGATAATTTCAAAGTAGAAACTTATAAAATCACCCAATTCTACGGTATTCAATATCGATTCACGCGCCAAACCTCTACACTTATGATGACACTGCGCCAAATTCAAGAAGGTATGGCCCTGATGATGTAAAATGCTCATATGTAGGACTGGCTGGATGTTGGGGAAATCTACAAGATAGCCGACATCCAGGTAATAGATGATAAAATAAAATAAGATGAGGTTACCTGGAACATCTTGACCGTTGAATCTCAAGTCCACTGTGTGTGTTTGTGGCTCTCTGGGTGTGAAGGATATGGCGTACGTGTGCTGCCCTTGAGCCTGGGCCGAGGTGGGAACCCTGCCACCATTTACTGTCACCTCCAGGTTACCAGGGCCTGCCTGTGATGTCTCCACTAAGACAAAGAAATACAAAATTTTGGAATAACTTAATGAGTAAAACCTCAAATCGTAATATATTTAATTATCGTAATATTTAATCACCAAAGACAATATTAGCGACTCTCAAACAAAAATTTGATTCAGAAAAATCAGAAAAAGATTCGACCGCATCTAGGAATTTAACCTAGTACCTTAGCCTTACCCGGGCTCTGCTCTAACCACTGAGCTAATTTGACCCTATTCAGTCATATTTAACTGTCCTTCAGGCATATTTAAAAATCCTTCGACTAAGAACCACCAACATTATCTTCATTTTCATAATGCATATTTTTATTGGCTGCTAGCTTTATGTATGATTGCAAGACCTTCCTGAACTAAATGCAATCCAGGTAGTGTCTTGGAATTATCTTGGATACTACTGAATTTTACATACGAATACTGTTTAATTTCTACTAAAGTCACTGACCGGTCAGTGGTTCAGTGGGCATCGCGTTTGGGTCCCACCCAGGCGTTCAGTGTTCGATTCCTCGGCTGGCTAAGTCCTCCATCACAACACAAGCAACATCTTCCGCTTAGTGTGGTGGTAGTAGGAGATTTTCAAATGTTGTTGGGTTATTCGTAATCTGGGAATGTTTGTCTTTCTTTAAAAAAATTAAATAAAAAAAATTTTTAAAAAAAAATTTAAAAAAATTATAGAGCTCGATTTTGTACTTTTAATTGCAAAAATATGGTAGATTATAGTAGTTGTCAGATTATCAAGTGATGGATTACTGAAAGAGTACTGTATTTAGTAGGTATTTTCAATTCTGTCAATTTATTGAAACCAACATTTTATTTGCTCTTTGATTCTAGCATTTCAAGACATTTGCAAAAGGTCTTGCAATAGTTATCTTTTGCAAAACATATTTATTCTCTATTAATAAATTTTTTTTACATACATATTATTGTATTTTGGCTTCAAGAACACACATAAGTTTTATGAAAGAGAACTCACCTAAAAATGTGACGGGTTTGCCGACTGTTCCGCTAGCGACATCTTTCACTCTTATGGCATTGACATCATAGACCTAAATTCAAAAATTACTATTAGTGTTGAGAAATAAAATGAGATCAGAGAAAATACAGAAGGGTGTCCAAAATAACCAAAGTAATTTAGTATTAGTTTCTTTATCCACTGGACCAATTTTTGCCATATATTGGCGACATTGTAAATGTCTCTCATTGCTTTTCGGATAAAAAAAAGCCCATTATCTCTTGATTCGGCAAAAAAATTCTTAAAAAATATTTGAAACTCCCACGTTTGTTATTTTGGACTTTCAACGAAGCTATTGAAATGCTTTATCATTTGATACATAGAAGTCGCAAATCCGAACTTTGTAGACAATTCCAGAACGATGTTGAAATTATTTTTTTTGCGCAGAATTTCTGATCAGCTGTTTACGGCTAAAATTAGTAAAATAAAATTTAGTTCTCGTTTCATAGATATGTACCTTCCATTATCAAGTATATATACTACAGACAACATACAGAAATCGAAAATATTCTATGTTGACTCAAATAAGTAGCTCTCACGGCAGTTTCAAAGTAACAAACACGTAGGATCCGTGCGGTTAAAAACTTGACGATTTTTTTTATAAATCCTACAAATATGAGATAAACGGTAAAATACTTTATTTCATTGGCTACACAGCGCTGTAATAAGTTTTTATGTCTCAATGTTAAAATTGGAAGGAATAATTTTTTTAATGTTGGTGAAAAATTTTAAAAATGATCACCTGGAAATCTCGAGCAATCGAGGCAAATTTATTTATTTCGCGTGGTTATATGGTTTCCTTTCTTTGGTTTGGGCCCAATCAAGCAGAATTGACTGTAATTGTGGATAAGACTGAAATAATATATTATCTACCTTGGCAGTGAAGGGGCTTCCCGGGCATGGCTGGGAGCGCAGAAGCACGTGTAGACGATGCTCTCCCACCGCTCGGGGCACGAACTCGGCCCGGAACAGGCCTGCGCCCGCCTCAAGCACGCTGGCCGGCACGCTTCCCCCATTGGGACCTGGGCACACATACACTCAGTCTCCATCACTACACGGTCCAGTCTCATGTCCTAACACACATACACTCCAGTCCTGTACTGTCTAATTCTAATGCAGTCTTAAGTCTTTTAATCTTAAGCTTGAAGATTTAATAGGTCGTCTGTTTTAAGTCTTTTGTGTCAGTTCATTAATTTTAAGTATTAAGTTGTAAAATTTAAGACTTCAAAATTAAGTCTTAAAGTATAAGTTAGAAGTCTCAAAATTTTAAATTAAGTCTTAAACTGTTTCTTAAATCTTTAAATGTAAACCCTAAGTCTTAACTGCGTCTTAAGTTATTCTGAGTCTTAAGTTGTTCCGAGTCTTAAGTCGTAAAGTCCTGTCCTGTATTAAGTAAGTCCTATATAGTCATTTAAGTTTGTAAGTTATGGTCATAAGCGAGTTTTTGAGTTTGGTTTGAGGAAGAATGATTTCAATGCCATCTAGGGTGTAAGTTCTAAGAACTTAGTCTGATCAAAAACATCGGAAAGCAATGTAAAGTAGAAAATTAAATATGTGATTGGATAAAATTTTTCACAAAATATTGTAAGTCTTTATGTACTCATTTCCAATGTTTTCGATCATACGAATTTCTGTTGGTTTGTTCTTTTCAGAATAGCAATATAAGCATTATTTGCGATTGTCTGTCAGTGATGTAAAAACCAATGTAAGTATTGTTATACGGTCGAATTGTTATTGTCACCTGGTCAGTGTAGTTGTGAAAATGTTAAAAGTCTGGCAGATTATGATAAATCCATTTCCAAACATCCAAGGATATCCAATATGCGGCAACATTTAAAAAATACCTTTTTTAAAGTGGGATTTGAATAAAGGAAAATATCAGCCATTGTCTTCAAAACATAACATTATTAACTTTCCGAAATATTAAAAAAAAAATGGATATCTGTGCATATTTTCTTTGCTACTAGATGCATGTAAAAGCATTACAAGTAAAAAAATATTATTTTGTATGGTGAAGTTCTAATTTGTGACTTGTGGTTAAATTATAATATTGTCTATGACACAATTTGTCAATGCACTATGTATTAATTTAATGTCTATGTTATTTCTCTTAATTATTAATTATTATTATTTAATATAGCATTGAAAGCATTATGGCGGCAAATATAGCTTTTTTTCTACATCACCTTATAACCTCTATTGTTATTTTTAGCTCCGACTATTTTAAAATATTTACTTTTAGAGATTTAATTTTTATATTAATTTAATAAACAAGTAATAAATAATACGTTGTTTAAATAATTTAGCTTTAAAACTGTCATAAAATCTCATAAGTTTTTTTTAACACATTTTTATTTTTTATTTTATGCAATAATATTTTAAATCAAGTTTCACTAATTTACCTATAAAAAAACATACACAAATATTATATAACATGACTACAATCAATAAAACTTTTTATTCTTCGAATTAATGTAACAGAATTCTGAATAAAGTGAGAAATTTACTTACTAACAATTAAATCCTATAATTAATTGTAATCGTCCTTCCATAGAAGTATATTATTTTAATAAAATCTGTAAATTACTTCATTTCTTTTCAATTTTCAAACCCATACTTGTATGACTTGTAAACATACATAAAAAGAAAAATGTTGAATTAATGTATGAATATTTCGTAATAATAGATTACACAATATTGTTATTTAGATATTTCAAAAAAATCAAGTGAAATAGCTGTGTTTAAAAAGCAATATGCTTGAAAACTAATTACCATCGCCCTCTGTAGAGTAAAAACTAAAACGCTTTAGGTTCGCAACTTGGCTAAAACCTACTGTGATTACTTAATACTTGTATATTTAATAGTCTTAGTTGTAATATAATGTATTTGTTTATATTAAAAGCAACCAACTAAAGTGGTATTTTTAAAGTTATTTTATAAATGTGAAATATCTAAACACAATAATTGCCAGTAATGCAAGAAAAAAATTGTTAGTGGTACTTACAATAAATTATTTATGCCAAACAATTAGTAAATTCCTTCTCCCAAGCAAGTTAGCATGTAAGCAAATATTAAGTGATCCAACACCATCTTTATAAATCTACCATCAATTATAATTTGATGAAAATAACATAAAACATTTCCTCAAACATTTAAGTTTTATAACACATTAATTAACTAATATAAATAAATAGTGAAGTTTGCTTAAAACGTACTTTAAAAAGGACATAACGAAATTATATTAGATATAAAAGGATTATGTATTTCTAATCTGATTCAAAAGTGATTATAAAATTATGTAAAAAAAATTCTTGCGCATTTGCGCTTGGTGTAAACCAAATAAATGAAGAAATGATAAATGTTTATAAGATATACCTACTAAGTGTTTTTAAGTACACAAACAAATTATGAGCAAAAATAATATTACATGCAATTCTACATAATATGTAGTTGTGATGAAAAATTTCAATAATAAAATTAGTTGTAGATGTTAATCCATCAATTACTAGAGCTATTATTGATAATACAACCAATAATATTGGTAATTCAGGTTATTCTTGATAATATGAGTACAATCAAGAACACTACATATTTATTCTTGACGATAAAATCAATAACACTAGTTATTCTTGATAATAAAATCAATAACAGTAGATATTGTTGGTAATAAAATCAATAATAGTAGTTATTCTTGATAATAAAATAATGAACTCTAGTTATTCTTGATAATACAATCAATAATAAGGATTATTCTAATTAATATTAATATTATCCTTCCCCCTATTCATGCAAGTCAACGTCGTCAATTCTGTAACTCCATTCTAAAAGTCAGTTCATATCTAACTGCTTTCATTCTTAACACGCTGTCATCTGTCAAAAGCGACGACAGTCGCTGTCACCGTGACAGTAGAACTGTCAGTCTATCTGTCAGTCGCGACAGTTGTAATTCGTTAGTAAGTGATTGTCGAGTTACAGTCAAGTCTAGTAATAGTAACGCCGCCTTCCTGTAAAGACAAGCACAGAAAAAAAAAGATAGTCACACCAAGACATACATACATGAAGATACATAGACAAACCCAAATATGGAAAGATGTGTGCGTGCAAATTATTTCCAATCCTGTGTACTTCGAGTGAGGGCATAATAGGGGCGGTAAGTAAGTATGTAGGTACTTAAATATTCAAAGGGAAAAATAATAATTGAACAGCAAAAAAAAAATTTTAATATATAAAATATGTTATTATAAAACTATACTACCAGACAGAACAATTAGTCATAATAGACCCAATATAGTTTTACATGACAAAATTTAAAAAAATAACTTATATTTCTGAAAAAATAAGAAAATATACAGATTTAGGAAATGAGATTAAAAGAATTTGGCATTCTCAGACTATAAAAACATTACCATTTGTAATTTCGGCTACTGGCTACCTAGCTCTCTCATTCAAAATTTAGGCTTATTAGATTTGTCAAATAATTACATAAAAAAGGGTAAATCAATCATTTTAAATACATGTAGGATTACGAAAGATTTTTTTAATATTCATACTGAGGGATCAGTAGGATTTATCGGTCCAGTTAGGAATTCTACCGAGCCGCACCCTTTGATATGAAAATATTTGGAATCGGTGAATTATTTCCCATTTGGTCTCTGGTGGGTTGACGTATTGTTCTTGTATTGTTTTGTATTTATTATACTTAACCGCATGGGCAAATAAGCTTGTTTTCACAATAATTTAACGTAAATAGACATAGGAATGACGTATGCCCCGGACCTGAGTTATTAAATAGTACAATTGCATAGCATGGATTGACTAGATGATCATTTGTGGAAAAGTGTGTGGAGGGGTTTAGTTTTTCCTGTGGGGAAGATTTTACCCGGACATAAAGTCGTAAATAAAAATCTGAATACACATGGAGTGATAGAGGATATTCAAAATAGCATTCCAAAGTAATAATTGAGAGTCCGGGTGAATCATTTGAACCTACTGCTATCTAGGCATAACATGCAGAAGTAATATTTGGAAGAGCGAGAGAATAATTTTCAAGGATGATAGGTTGTTTTTTTTCCAATCAACTTCTCAAATATTGATGCTAGTTAATTATAAAATAATTAAAGAGTGTGTTTATATATTGTTTATTTTGTTTTGCTTGCTGTGTGCATCATTTTGCAAAATCCCCGAATAGTAAAAAAAGTCAGAAAACTGTTTTACCATCAGCTACACAATGACATATTGTGTTTCAAAAATACTTTTAACCGCTTGGACACATAAGCTTGTTTTCACGACAATTTAACGTAAGTAGACATAGGAATGACGTACGCCCCGGACCTGAGTTATTAAGAAAATATGCACAGGATACCAATGTTTTTTTTACATCTTTGTAAAGATTCACAAACTCTAGAATAGATATTGATTTTGTTGGCAGGATATAAAATAAATAAAAATAATATCAATTTGGAATCAGCCTAACCATAGAGAAAATAGTAAAAACAATATTATTTACAGGTTTTGTTCATGAATTTTTTTAAAAATATAAATAAATAACAAAGAGAACACTAGAAGAAAGAAATGTTACATAGATATTAATATAAAAATATGTGCACTCTGTTAGAAAAATGCTAGGAATAAAAACACTTCCAAAGAAAGACAGAAAACAATTATTACAATAACACAACACATTAATATCCATCCATTATGAAGTTTGTACAGGCATGTAAAAGAAATGAAGTAATTTTCAATAAGACAACAATATATCATGGGGTAATTACTACAACTAGGTAGCTCTCAAATCAGCTTTGTGGGGAAATTGAATTATAATACGCCCCCTTAGCGTAAAAAAAACGTATCTCATTTTTTTACAGATCTGTGTATCTGTGATGATGAGATCAGTATCTGTAATGATGAGATCAGTTTCTATGATTTTTTTACAGATACGTATCGATGTATATGTTTATCCGTTGAACCTATGGATACGTTTCTTTGTCACTTAACGTAATGTGTTATTTTGTGGCTAGTAACATCCGTCACTCAAAATCGATAAAAATTGAGATATGTTTCTTTGACTCTAAGGGGCCGAATATATGGTAATCAATCTGATAAATCGGTTGTTGTATATTTATACTGAAAAAACTGTTAAATCGTAGATTAATGTATCGGGAGCCATAATACTTATATTTTGGAAATAAGAAAATGGCGAATCACATTATTTATGTATGTTTTTGTTTTCAAAAATGGAATGACTTACCTCATTGTTACATACAGAAATGCAACGAAATCAACTTTGGAAATTCCATAAATTTTAGTGCTACAACCAGATAAGTCTAGTTGCCTAATTGAAACATGGGGAAACTCTTGTGGTATCTAGAGCTACCTAATTGTAGAAATAAGCGATACCGTGTTTTGGAGATTCCCACAAAAAACATTTTCAAATAACTTGATGATTCCAATGCGTTACGACTTATCTGCTTGTAGCATTCATAGTCTAGGAAATAGAGTTATGCTTTTAGTGTGTAACTCAAAAATGCTGATTTCAGAGTTACCAGTAATTACCCCACGATAGTATACGATTATATGGGGTTTTTAAAACTTATGAGAAAAAAAATTATGCAAAACTTTAATGATGTAAATCTTATAAAAAAAAATTTCCCTGTAAGCAATAGTTCACCACTTCATTAAAAATTCATTGAGAATTTATTTGTCCCCCTCTGCTTTCAACCCTTTCGATGAGCTATCGAGCATAACGGCATAATATCAAAATTTGATCAAACGCTGAAAAGGGCTGAGAATTGGCTCTCAACGGCCACTTATCAAATGTGAAAATGAGACACTGATCGTCAATCTGAATATTTTCACATTTGATCAGATCCTGGTAAACGCTGATCTCGGTCAGTTTGAGCTTTTGATCAGACGTGAAGTATTACATCATATTAATTGATCAAATACTGGAACGGGGCGAGAATCGACTCTCAAAGGGTACCGTTCAAATATTTAAAAAAATTCAAAATGGCGCTGATCGTCGACTTGATCACCAATGAAGTATGACAAAATATCCCAACCGAAGACAATTCTTTAGTTTTTTTTTAAAAACATTTACATCCCTCGTCCGGTTGATTAGTCAGACATCTCCAAATATAAAGTTTTGAGATAATGAGGAAAGCAATATTTGTATGCTCAACATAAATCAAATATTATTTACACATATCTGTGTTTTTACATATTAAATATGCTATACAATAACACCGGGAGGCTTAACATTGTGGTAGATTTATATGACATTTTAAAATATCCTAGTAATGCCCCAGAATATATCAGCATTTTGTTTACTTTTTACTACAATTTTTACTACATCATAATTATTGATTAGGTGGTGTTCATGAGTAATCTGAGTATTGTACCAGATAGAGGATACATTTTTACATATAACTGCATTCTCAACTCAAATTTCGATATTTCTGAGATATCTGACTAATCAACATAATTAAACACATCACAATATGGCTTTTGATTGAGTATGATTGAACTATTTCTCTTAAAATCAATATAACTTTTTCACAGCGACTAATAAATGTGTTTTAAATTGGACACAATGACCAAATGCAGGGTAAATGGTGGTTTATCAGTTGGTAAACACTAAAACACGTTTATTATTGAAATATGGGAGATAGAATGTTATTGACAACATTTAAAGAATCTTTTCCGTGCTTGAACATGTAATTACCTTCGACGTTGACTTCAATATCCTCTAATTTCCCTCCGGGGTGTGTGATCAGCAGGTGGGCCGGCTGAAGCACGGGTCCGGGGGGCGGCAGCGCCACCTGGGGGCCCGGGCCTCCTCCACCGAGCACGGACACCACCATGGGACAGCCAGGCACGGCTTTCTGCAATTATAAATGTCGTCGGTTGGAAGAAATACAGTCATAGTTATTTCTGTTTTTTCACAGTTTTAAAATAACACAGTCCACAAAGCGCATGCGAAAACGGATGAGCATGTTGTCTGACAGCGATATAATAAATTATGCAATAAAACAGAATTAAATGTAGTTTTTTGTTTTAAAAAGATAAACATTACCGGGTTATGAATAATGTGACAATATTTGAACATCTCCTACTACATAGCTTAATTATTATTTACAGTTGTTTATGTAAAATGTTGAGGTTGTTTTACCTTATTGAATGATACATTCACTATGTGGTCACAAGCTTCAGCAGGTACAAAACTAACGGAGAACCGAGCATTGCCCTGAAAGGAAAATAAAACATTAGCATATTACTGTTCACATAACACAGTTATTTTTATCAAAATAACAATCACATATTCCTTTTCTTTTCGTCTCCAATTTGATTTGTCTTTTCTAACGTCAACTGCTCGACTTTCCCACTTTTCCCAGTTTTCAGTTTCCCCCCATAATCCATCTGTCAAATTTCAAAATAGAACACCAAAAAAATACAGAGTCAAGTACCTAGTACCTACCCCAATACCTCATACCGAAAATATTATGCCAAATTTCATAAAAAAGTACCTAACCCAATTTTGCTACAATAAATAAGATTTAACCATGAAACAAACAAATAGAAGAATGGTATAATTTAAATAAAAGTCAGAAAAAGATACGGATACATCTGGGACTCGAACCCAGGTCCTCCGGCAATCCGGGCCGACCCCTAAATAAAAGTCCTTTTTGTTTAATATTATTATGTAATCCATTTGTCATTTTACAACAGCTTTTGATGGATGATGTCAGTGTAAGTACCGAACCTAATCGTATCCGAACGGCGTTATTCTTATTTTTGTATTACCCCATTAGGTCGATCTCCACATAATCTCTAGGCGCATCTTATTTTGGGCTAGGAAAGCTCAAAAGAGGCTGTTTAAAAAATGAAGAGATCTTTTTGAAATTTGATCAAAAAAATTTCAAAATTGGATTCAATTTACTGGAAAAAGAAGGCTAAAATGAAAAAAGTTAAGCCACAAAATCGACTTTTAATGTCACGTAGATTCACCCACTTCCCAATTATTCTACGAATTTCCAAACACCAAATATAATTTATCATTGAATTTTGCAATTCTAACAATCATTTAAGTAAAGATATTCTTTGTTCATTTGTTACTTACTCTTAATATCCTGCCTGCGTAGATAAGTGTGTGTTTAAAAAAATATATTATTTAAACTCCCCTAATCCATGATGTAACGATAGTCTTCCATACTCTATTTTTCATTTCAAAAACCTATTCAGAACAATATTTCTGTATAGGGATATGCAATAAGATCCTAAACTCTTATGGTCACGCTGCGTTACATCACGGCATACAAAGGTATTTTTTTTGCACGGCTTATCATTATAGAAGGAATTGTTGTACTGACCTGAGGATGAACTTGTGTAGGTATATTGAGCCCCCTTGCCGAGATGGTGATCTCCAGGTTACCCTCGCCGGCGCGACTAGCATCCACGGAGAAGTGGGCGGGCCCCCCCATCATAGCGCCTCCAGAGCCTCCGGCGACGGAGCCCCCGCTGACGGCCCCCACAGACACCAGGCGGGCGTCATAGGCCTTCGCTACGAAGGGGGTACCCTGGAAACAAAAACATGCAATAAAGTTAAAACCTTTTCAATATGAAATAGTTAGGTAATATTGGATATTTTTTAGAGAAAAAGGTAAGCACTAATGCCTTGTTCTGACTAGGAGAGAGTATTTTAGACGAGTAGCAAATATATTAGTAACTAAACGTGTCCGAACACCACAATTTTAGTAAAGTAGGCTAGTTAACTCTTTAGTAGATTGAATCCATTTGGTTCTACTTTTTCGGCGAGTAGAGTCCCCCTCCACGCGTCCCTGCGCACTGACATGCGCAGTTCATTCGTAGACGCAGACGCGCGCAATATGTCATCCCGTTAGAGCGAAAATACTACTCTAAATTCTTTATTTTTGGAATATATCAAATTTCCGTGTTAATATTCAAGTTCTGTCAACGCTCTACTCCAGTTTTGTTATTATTCCAATAAATATAGGCCAGTTGTTTCACAGAACTTGAATTATAACAAAACAAGAATAGAAAAATTCTAGAACTTAAATATTAACTTTGAAATTGTTCAAGTTCTGTGAAACAATTAGTCCACGTGGAACTAGTGTGGACCCGTAGAGAGCAGTTAGGATTTAGAATGTTTGCTTCATAGTTAATTATAATCAGATAATCATGGCAAAAGTCCTACCTGTACAGGATGTCCGTTATATTCCACCGTAATGGTGTGGGGTCCCACAGCATCAGGTGTGAAGTCCGCACTGAGCCCCGCGTGGGCGTCCCCTGCCACCCTCACCGGCAGCTCCCCGCGGGGGCCCCGCACCGCCACAGCCAGCTCCGCAGCGCCTCCGCCACCCCGTACGCTCAGTTGGAAGGTGGAAGGGGTTCCCACAGGGATCAGTTCTGGGGACAGAGTTAATGGTTAGTTTAGTAAATTACAATCAAATGGAATTTGGGTTGAGTTGTTAAACTAAGGGCTAAATCCTGGAGAAATTCATGGTTGCTGACAAAATGGAAGGCAGGAGAAGCAGAGAAAGACCACCGGTGGATGAGTCACAGCAGTTTGGAACGTCACAGTCCTTGGCTCTCCATGCAGTGCAGGACTGTGAAGAGTGGAAGATCCTTTTCCACCAGAAAAATTGGAGTGGGAATCACGATTAAAGAAGAAGTTGGTAGGGAAGAATTATTTTAGAAGAACTAAAGAATTTAATTATTATCCATGAAAATTTTGTAAGATTTTGTAGTCCTAAAGACTACGACCAATACAAGCTGAAAAGATGCAAAGTAGGGACCAGTTCTCTATTCAGAACAAATGGTTATTTACGGAAAATCATGACAAGGTGGGTGTGCCTGTAATAGGTTAGTCATGTATTTTCAACATCCTTCAATAGATGTCGTTAGTTTGGTTAAACAAAATTTGTGGCATCTCAACAGATGCCAGTACATATTATTTTAGAAGAGTACCATCTTTCGTTGTTCGTGTCTAATGTGCGATAATTTCCACACCCGAGATAACTCGGGCAAACTTTACCTGCAGAAAAGACCACTCCCGAATATACTCAGGTGAAAACAAATCCGATTTATGATATGTGGAAGTGAGACAAAAGACAGTTGCGATAATATTAACGAGATACCTCTCCCTCCTATCTTCCAATATCCGCAAATCGGTTTAGATCACGCCATGTATTAAAAATGTGTTTTTTTATAAATATTTTATTATCAATAAAGGCGTTAAAACAAATCGAGTGGCTATAATCGAAACAAAAAAGTTTTTTTAATGTTCTGTATGCGATCTCGACTCACCAGTTTACTCACAAGTTATCGGACACCATGTATAAAAAAAATTCAATTGAGAAATATTTAAATCTCATTTGTATGCGAGAGTGAATAGGTGTACCACAGGGATCACTTTGAGGTCCACACTTAAATTAGTTGTTTATATTGTTTTGACCAGGGAAAAACCAAAATGTTTCATTTACTGATAACTTACCTAGATTGGAGAGATTGAGGGTTACTCGTCCCGTGTCGGCGATGTTGCACAGAAAGGGACATCCTCTGACAGTTTCGCCGTTGAATTTGATGTCTATGTAGTGCGGGCGCGCGTGCTCGGGCGTGAAGGAAACCAGGCACCTTCCTCCCCCCACAACCTGAAAACGTGAAGTCACAAATCACAAAATGAGCCGCTTGCAGGCTTTATTTATGTGCTCAGAAAAAAAACCCATTGACATTTTAATTTGGGAGGCATGGGTAACGCCGTCCCGGGAACCATATAATGGATAATCAACACCCATGCCATAGGTCATCACAAGGGGTTCGGTACGTTTGGTGACTTAGTAGGGGTGCCCGGGTTCATGGGGTGAGATTTGTCTAGATCTTGATGGCAAATGCATTTGCCCACCCTCTGGGACCCCAACGGGGGACTGGCTGAAAGAGACCTTTCGACCTCTCCGGCAGGTCTTCACCCATCACCTTGCACTGGGAGGGATGGATTCATAAGCCCGTCACTCCTACGCACATTGACCCCCAGATTCCTACCCACTCTTCATACCTTTTTCTTTCCCAGATCTTCCTCTTCTTCCTT
The DNA here is from genome assembly GCA_951813805.1 of Limnephilus auricula. NCBI lineage: Eukaryota > Metazoa > Arthropoda > Insecta > Trichoptera > Limnephilidae > Limnephilus > Limnephilus auricula. The sequence continues at coordinate 806,816 of OX638410.1, forward strand.
AGGGCAGCGGTACCCATATCCTCCTTCCAAGTTGTTATTATTATGATTAATAAAGAATTCTTGAATAATTTAAAATGTAAAAAATTCAAAAACAATGTTTAGAAATCGATACCAAACATATTTCGAAATTTTATTGATACAAGTAGGTACCTATCGATTGTAAACATCACCAAACATCACTACCCCGACCACTAATTGCCAACCAACGCTATGGTGATTATCAAATATTTCTTCATAAAAATATAAATAAATGTACCTATTTAAAACACTACATTTTTCAATGACTAAGCACTACGTAATGATTTGAAAAATCACTAAGTAACAATAATAGCATTATTAATTATATATTATTATTATGTTTCGAAATGCCATTTCAGTGATCGCTTTACCGGCCAAGGAAACAATGGACTCATTTATTTATGAATGGACTCGTGGACTATAATAATATCACATTGTTTTAGGTTTAATCTGTCAAGGTCTTTTATTATCTATCAATTAAGTAACCAGAATTTCTGCAGCCAGTGAATGTGAACTGAAGTAAGTACCTAGCCGACTTGACATTAGATATATGTCAATTGCCGCCATTAATCTGCTGTCAATATGAAATTAATGAGGTTAGGTAAACCTTGCAAACTAGTGACGGAAGTTCAATTCGATATGTAATTGAGGTTATGTCGTGCCCAGCAGAAATTGGTTTCGGTATTATAACAATTAATTTATGGATTTGTATTAACAATGAGTTATTGTCTGAATATTTAACTGCACAAATTTAAAGAGAATATTATGCAAAAGTTCGCTACTCTCGTTTAAATGTTTTAAGAAACTTTATTACGCGAGTAGCCGGCATGCGTAGCATTCCCCGCCTTCCCCGTCATCGCACACCACCCTTCTTTCCCCTACCCCCTCTCCCTGAAGGATTTCCGCCCCCCTCCATGCCGCTAAACTGCATAAAATACACACATTTTTCAAACTCGCGCGTCACCTACTGTAAAATTTTTATACAAAATTTCATAACGTCAGAAGTCACCAGTAGACATAGAAACCTTCACGGGCGTGCGCACAACAAATCACCAAATTTTAATAGCAATTGGATTAAGGTACAAATAGAGTAACATTCATCTGTAAAAATAAAGATTATATCTATTTTTTTGTCATACTGGAGGCCCTAAGGAAAATAATTCTCCTCAGGGCTTACATCAACCTTGTTGAATGCTGTGTGGAGGGTCGTTCTAGGAAAGGAAGGCGAGGAAGTTCTGGAGAGAAAAGGATAAGTAGGGTCAGTGTGTTCAGGAGTGACGGACGTACCAATTTATCCCTCCCACTTCTGTTGGAGAAGTCAACATGTTTCCCTCAACTAATCTCTCCCGATGCTGCCTGCAGCTGGTGGGCATCAGACGCAATCGTCGCCAAGGTCCGGACAAACCTTACCCCATGAACCCGGGCACCCCTGCTAAGTCACCATACGCAGCGAACCAGTGACCTATTGCAGAGGTTTTGGTTATCCAATAATAAGTTCCTTAGGAGGCTGTACCCATATCCGCCTCCCAAATTCAAATAGAAATGATTATAGATATTTTACCTGCACATGGTTCGGTACCTCCCCTTCATTTATTGAAATTTCTAATTGTCCTTCTCCAGCCGCACTTGCGTCCACTGTAACAACAAAATAAAATAATTACTTTTGCATTAAAATGTCCAAATCAACATTAATTGATAGAATTCTGGTATATATAGTAATAAAATAGTAACTATGTACATATAATGTATAATAATTTGAAAAAAAAAAACAATTCATCAAATATCATTGCAGAAGAAGATAACACTAATCTAAACGAAAATATGAAAAAAACAAGACACAAAAAAAAAAACGGTCGCAACTGGGACTCGACCCCAGAACCTCTCGCCTTACCGGTACAAACGCCATACCACTTAGGCTACTACCACATCTTTGTTAATCTCATATTTAAAATTTCAGAATTAACAATATTATCTTCGACCATTTTTTCCATATTACCCGCAGCTACCTTTTTATATATTTTCGTTTAGATTACTAGTCTTATCTTCTTCTTCAATGCTATAATAATATGATTGATGGGAATAACATTCAAAAGTTATAAAAATAGTGTTGTTCTTATATAAAAAAAAAACAGTTCATAAAAATCCGGCTCGATGGACCAAAACTTAATGAATTAGATTTTATCGATCGATAAACTCCTGTATCTATATCAATGAATATTGACCAAATCCGTCATCTATGGTCAGTTATCAACACTTGCAATTACGGTCAACAATTATTGGTAAGAAATATTTCGACCGACGATCGATAAATTTTACCCCGAACCCCATTGTATCAGATAAGTTTTGGTTTACTGTCGATATACGCATTTATTTGGATAATTAATTAAATAAGCGTTATGAAAAATTATTGTCTTATTTAATGAACGGGTTGAACTAACAAAGCTTCTAGAATAGAAAGAAGTTGTAAACGCGATCCATAGATTTAAATAATTCAACTAAAATGCGACCAATTTATTACGTTCGTTCGAAACTAAAGTGGTTGAAATATTAATAAAGACCCTATTAAATAATTTACTCCCGTTGTCAAATAGTAAATGCGGACTGCCAATGCATATTTAGGTAAGTATTTCAAATCAACATTGATAATTTATTAATATTTTTACGTAATTACTATGTATTTTGTCAATTGCTTAATCTTAGTGAATAGAGAACTAAAACAAATAATTAAAAGATTAGTTACCCCTAAATTGGCAGGGCTGTCCAACAACTCCGCTGCTGACGTCGCTGACTTGTATGAGGCTGGAGTCGTAAACCTTTGCCACCAGAGGACCAGCAGTCAATTTGTTTCCTCCTATTGATACCTGAAAATAAAAAAAAAACAAAATATTGTTTAGGACACAAACAAATTTTATTTAGTAAAGAACATAAAAAATATCTATACTATTCATGAATTTCAGCAGTTCTTGATGGCCAACAAAAATATAGCCACATATATTGTGTTTATACATTTAAAAAAATAGTTTATAATCTAACATATGTATTTTCCTCAGAATAACTACTGATATTCGGAGAAATGAATTTTTAAAAGTATCCTTATAGATATGCTGGCACTAAAAAAATATATTTTTTACTATTATCGAGAAATCTTGCATTTTGCTTATTTAATTCCTTGCAATGTCTTAATAAAATACCTTAAGACAGGAATCGGCAAACAATAAAACATTCTGTCCAAATAGTTGTACAAAAATGGCGCCAAGAAGGAACCAATATTTATTCCTTATCATATAAACTGAATAATAACCATAGTAACCAGTTGAACGCCTCGATTTCTTGTTATAATTATTTATTATATTATATGGCTTACTAAAATGATTTTATTATTTCAATTTGATTCCCTCACCAAAACATAAGAGCTTTTTCTCTCTATTATGAGGAAAAATTGTTATTATTGTTTCATAAAATACACAGTAAACATTGTATAAATATTTAAAGAAATAAACATATTAGGTATATTAATAAGAAATATAAAATTCATAAAAATCCGGCTCGAAGAACAAAAATCCGACTCGAAGGACCAAAATCCGGCTCGAAGGATCAAAATTGAATTCAGAATGTAAGAAATGAGTAGTAAGGACCTCTATGATGTGAGTGCCGACCTCCTCCGGCATGAACTCTATGCGGAAGGCCCCGGGCTGGGAGGTCACCTCGGCCACTCTCGCCGGCACCAGCCGCTTGGATGGCGCCACTACCGTCACGCCGATCTGGAAAAAAAAGCCACATTATAGTATGACTAAATTGATGATTTGAAAAAAATACAGAAATAGAGGTCTCGCGAGAGCAAAGATAAAAAATAGGGAATAGAGATGAACCAACATGTTGTGCAAGTAAATCACGTGTCCCATCTATGCAAGGATAACCAACTCTGCCATAGGACACCCCAAGTGGTGTTCGCTACAATTAGTGACTAGCAGGGCAACTGCCCAAGTTCATGGGGTGAGGTGTGTCTAGCTGTCTAGCTCTTGTACAGAATTAATCTATTCACTTACTGCATGGTGGGCTGGTTGAGAGACTGGTTTGGGCAGGCCTTTTTACCTCGCTAGCCGGACCCATCGCCTTGCACCACAGTGGGAGGGATAGATTCGTACGGACATAGACATATGAATATTCAGTGGATCAAATTCAATAATATTTTTACTTTATATTTATTTTTGTGCAAGTGTCGTTTCCAGCACTATTTATTTGTATAATTAAAAAAAAAAGTTATATGTATGTAAAAGCCTTAATAGGCGTAAATAAATAAATACATAATTTGTAAAACACAGGCACGTATAAATAATATACGATTTATTGCGAGCATTGGAATATGGCTTTCCTCATTGTCCCAAAACTTTATATTTGGAGATGTCTGAGTAATCAACTGAATGATCGAAAAGTTTCACAACAATAAAAGTAAAGATTAAACATTAATTAATTATCATTTGTGTCGGACAGTCAAATCTTTCGTGAAGATTATTTATGGAAATTGATCATTACCTCAGTTTGAAGACGTAGCATTGTAAATTACAGCATAAATGCTTTTTTTTTAATAGTCTTTGAATTCATAATATCCCAACACAAATATACATTATTATTATTAATTATAAAAGCTTTAACGTCATTGCTTTTCAAAATATCACCGCCCAATGTTTTATTTCATTCTCGAAGATATCCAAGATAATCTAAATTATAAAAATAAGATTAACTTCAAAACATATTTCGTGACACCCGAAACTAAAATCTTGCGTTTGACTAAAAACTAAGCCGCTTCACAGTATAGGCAGTAAAAAACAACAAAAAAATACGTCAAATACTATTTTGAACGCATATCCAACCAGATTATCGGAAATATTTATTTAACTACCGAGATTGATTGTTCCGCTATCGAGAAAGTTTAATCATCGTAAGATCTCGATTTATGTTGGCTATAAAAAAAAAACGAATTCAAATAAGAATATTTTATTATGCGAATTTAATATTGTATTTTTTATATTTATAACTCCATCGAAATTAAGTCATTACGAAAAATTAGAATCAAAGAACATTTAACTTGTCTTAGTAATAATAACTTTTCAATGAAAACGATTAGATAACTTAGAAGTCTTAGAAATAAATAAAAAAAACCCTTTAATAATAATGAGTCTCTTCAATAAACATAAAATATTATCTTATAGCCCTATCTTAGATATGTTTCCTTTCGCTGTCCGGTCTGTTTCCTCCCCCCACTCTTCATTATTCCCTAGCTACGCCCCCACCCCTATCACAAAACTTAGTAATACACTGTATATTGTACTGACTCACTGTTTTATAATTGTTAAGTCATTATATGTTTGCTCTGAGGAAGGAACAGCCGTTCTGAAACCGGTCGGCGTTAATAAAATATATAAGTGGTTCTAACAAAGAAATATTGTTGCATTTATAGAAATAATGATTATAGAACGCTAGTAGAACAAATCATAGCCTTTGCTTTCGAACATTTTCACAAGTCTTTTTATTGACCCAGAAAAAATAATGAATCAGGCGTACAAAACGTGATTTTAAGTGTAAAATCTCTTACCTACGAACCCCTTTTCGGGTACCTATAGTTTTATTGTATAATGTAGCAAATTAAGTTCTTTAGAAAATGATCAGAAAACATTTTAGTATTTTACTGACCTTCCCAAAATAAAATAAAACCTGCATTCTGGAGTGTGTGATTTCGCTCAAATGTTACCAATAATTGGATCTGGAGAGTGTAAGTTAGGTGAATGAGAGAGAGTTAGAATAGGACAGGCTGGAGGCTAATGGCGAGGGACCGCTGCCAGTGGAGAATATTACTGTTGAGGAGGCCAAATCCTACCCTGGAGATCCCCATCGTGATGTTGAAAGAGGTTTGCGAGTTTGGTAGGAAGTTATTATAGTCATAACGTGTAATTACAATAAAAAATCGAGTTGTAGAGCATAAAACAGTACATGTTAAATGTTGCATTGGCCATTCAACCGTACAAAATGATAGGCCCAACCAGTGTGTTCATGGTATTCAACACGCAATTGGTACATCTTCCTATTTACTACCTGCGATTTGCAATAAAACTAGAGAAAGTTATCATTTTGTACCTACATGTAGTTGGCGCAAACAAAAAGCTGTCCAAAGAAGCCAAGCTAGAAGTCCCCACAGTGGAGTGCTGGTACCTACCCCGATATATGACAGTGAAGCATTGAACTGACAGAGAAAGGATGGAAGTAGACTTAATGCTGTAGAAATGAGATCCCTGAGGCGTATGTGTGGTAAAACCCTGTATGATCGTGTGAGGAATGTGGAGGTCCGAAAATAATAAGAAAGATTAAGAAAGGGACGCTTAGATGGTTTGGGCATGTAGAGCGAATAAGAAGAAAGGAGTGTAAAGTAAAAATATAAGACGCAATTGTGAATGGTAGAAGAAAACGGGGAGGCCCGAGCAAGACATAGCACGATCAAGTGAATCAGATATTTGAGTCGGGCCATGTCAAGAGTCAGAATAATAGACGAGTACTTATTAGAAGATGTATGAATGCGAATGAGGCAAGAAGTGTGTGCCAAGACCGAGTTGTTTGGCGGTCCGTTCTCTTTGCCTACCTTTGCGGGAAAACGATGTGATGATTAGTTAGTTATGTGTATTATTATGATTGAATATCACCCCTAACTAGTCTATCTAAAACTATGATTATTTTTAAAATTGTGAATGTGATAATTGTGATGAATTGTGATGTGTTCAACTGCACGAAATGGAGTTAAATAAAGGCTATAAAAACATACATTAATAATAATAATATTTTTTTTTAAAGATCGGAGACGGTTTACTTGTAGTTTCCGTGAGCACTTAGGCCGTAGGCGCATTATATCCATTATCATTGTATCATTTTAGGCCCTAATATCTCCTCTCCACTCCTTAGTTCCCGGAAGACTCCACGACGGAGAGTCCTTTCCCCTTTGGTTCCCAAAGGCCCCACAAGGGCCTAGTCCACAGTCCACCCCACCTTGGTTCCCTGATAGCCTCATGAGGGAAGAGGGCCTCATCTCTCCTATCCACTCCTTCTTGGTTCCTTGAAGACCGCGCGACGGAGAGTACACTCGCATTTGGTTCCCCAAAGGCCCCACAAGGGAAGAGTCCTCCCCACCTTGGCTCCTGAAGGCCCCATGAGGAAAGAGAGCCTCATAATAATCAATGTTAGTATAAAACTATTCGTCTGCATGGTTTAAACATATTTTAAATAGCATATTCTACTTCATGATTACTGTTCCACAAAATTATTATGTATATTACACGTTTTGTAAAAGCCTGCATAAGCGTATAATAATAATATAAATAAATATACCCACTAACGATCATTATGGCTATAGTCTAATTAAAACTACATCGGGATATCTTGTGATAACTATCAAGCAGAAGCTAAGACGTTTTGTTAAAAGTTAAGTTTATTTTCCGGGTAGAACAATTCGCTGATAAACTAATATTCTTGGACGAATGCCAAGAGTCATTGAACTATATATATCTACATCTGAATATATCAAAGATAGATGTAAATTCAGTAGTTGCATCACCTACTTTGTGGGTGTACTATAATGCGAGTTTGTTCTGCTCTTCGGATGTTGGATGCTTACAAAATCTTGTGATTCTTTGCACGAATGTGTTTATTTGGAACAAACAGAATCTCTTTCAGAATAAAGCATACTTTCGAATAAAAACTTAAAAAACGTTTGCCCAAAATTCATTTTTATCGAGCTAGCAGGTTGTAAGTCAAACCATACTTACGTAGTTAGAAAGACTTACTATATTTGAATCATTTTGTTGTACCCTAAAGTCCCAAAGTTTCATCGCAATCGGATGAATAGTATAGGAAATCATTTCATAACGCCAGAGCTCACTATTATATAAATATATCAACCTGGACATTCACACAACGAATCCCCAAAGTTTCATCGCATTATTTAGGAACCTCGTAAGGGACAAACAAAGAAACATTCATTTTTATATATTAAGAATGTGTACCACTATTGTGTTCTTTATGGAACATCTGATATGTTAGAAATATTTTTAAATCTGAAATTCTCACCACTCTTAATGAAAAACCTACTTTAGTATCTATTTTATTTTATAATATTGATTTTTTAATACTGCAGGTCTTACTAATCGACCTTGCGGAACTCCTGATTTGCTAGAAATATGACAAAAATCTCACCTCTCCCTTAGTGAAAGTTCCTCCTCCTGGCGTGGTAAGGACCTCGAAGACTGCGGGCTCGCGGGCGGGTACCAGCCTTGTACCCTCACCCACCACCGCCCCTCCACCTCCACCCCCTCCCCCTCCTCCTGACATCACCTGAACCTCCCAAGGGGATCCTGCAACACAAAAACAAGTATTATAGTTAGACTGCAAGTAAATTAAGGTGCGCAGACGCACGACTCTTGCCATGCAGAGCATTTCTTCCTTTCGGAATCTCCTAGAACTTACTAGCGACTTCCGACGCGAATCAATAGTCACAGTCCTTTGATAAATTTCTAAGTACGCAGAAAACCTAGCGAGCATATATTATGCCGAGGTGTGCCTTTGCATTTGGGTACATTAATTGGATTTCTTTTTCGTTTCTAGGCAACATACGAGACCATGCTTGCGCACTTCACTTGAATTGGTTTTTATTTAGCTCGGGAACAAACCATTAAATCCCCTCGTGACGAATATTATTTGACTGTTTTACAAGACGACACCAATAGCCTAAAATATAGTCAGAATCTTAACGACTTAAGCGAAGAAGGCGTGTACACAAATATGCGGTTGCGATCCCGGTGTACCTGACGGACCTATTGTCGAATTTTCCCTAACAAATAATGTGGGAATCTTACGACGTAAGTGAAGAAGGCGTATACACAAATATACGACGCGCGGCCCGGCGTAAAAGATGGACCTACGGTCGAATTCGCCCTAGCAGGCCTGGGAATTTGATAATTTCGCGTAGTTTATTTTAATTAATTCCGACGAATGTATTACTAAAGTATCAGATGTCTCTAAACGAATCCCTCCCAAAGTTATTAGTTCATCGTCTACAAACATAAAATCTGGTGCTTACCACTAAATTTATAATTGAAAAACGGGTTATAAAGTCTTCAAGCCGTTTTTTGTAAAATATTTTAATGGTAAGGTACTGTTTTTATTAATCTTAAATATAAATAACTTACATCCGTGTGTATCGGCTTGAAAAAAAAGGTAATATAGTTACGAATTATTCGGAAATAATTAAAATGTGAGTCTTAAGCACACTCTTATTATTAGGGTATTGTCCCACCTTAAAGAAAATTAGTTAGTACCGGGCGGGAATCACAAGCGTTCGAATAAAGTTCAATAAGAATCGTGCAATACATTGCGTTATTTTTATTATTCAACTTTATTAGGGATAAGTTATGAAAGCTTATTAACCGTAATATTTAATTATTGTCGAAGATAGTATCAGTTCCAGTTGGGAAGTTTATTTTCTGTATCTGTCATTTTTATATTGTTCAGAAAATTGTTGATAAATTATCTTCAACAAGTACTATTGTTATATTATGATTGTATCTATTCATTGATATATGTCGGATGCCTGCCACCCACCTATAATGATTCTAATTTAATTTCTGTTTAAAGATCTGATTGCGGTCACCATTTTTTTTGTATCTGCACAAATTTCATTGACAATTGATAACTCGTTTGCTATCAGTCAATAATACTTGGGCAAAAACAGTACGTATTTTAATTAATAGTTTTTTATGGGCAGTGTAGAATTATGCTCATGTATAATTCATATAATTTTAAACACAACAAATTAATTGTTTGAATATTTTGCAGAATTTAGGAGCAAGAAACCCCTCGTGCGTAAAATTAATACGAATTGTGTCGGTAGATTTGAGAATAATTCGTTAAAAATATTTAGAAGTGTAAAATTATGAAAGAATATTTTAAAACCATTTATTTTTGTGTTGTTTTCAAACTTTTCACAAAGCAATAAGTTCTTACGGTATAAAAACACAAAATATATCAAATTATTCATGGCCTGCTATAACGTGTCAAAAGCAGAAACTAAGTATGCACAATGACGTACATGTCATATTCAAATGTGAACTAAATTCTACGCAAAAAAAAATTACACGTGTGCTCAAAATATGCATTCAAGAGAAGACTCGATGGTGTTAGTGTCGAAGAAGGCAGTGCCTCTGCAGGAATCTGGATATTTGTTGTGGCTGTAATCCCAATCAAACATTGTTTATAGCAAGTAGTTATTAGGCATTCTTGGCAAAAACTTGATAAATCGGTGAAACGTTTTTTAATGTCAATTTAAAGGAAACGCACTGGATGGCCAAGGAATTTGAATAATACTCGTAACAAACTTTAGGTTTTTTTTAGACAAACAATTCACCCTAAAATAGTGCTTTTTGTAACTGTATATGTATACATTATACTGAGCGAAAGGGACAACTACAACTGAGGCTAATAATATACGTAAATAAAATCGTCAAACGAAATTTTGAATTCCGCGTCTTTCTCCTCCAAAACTTGACCAATTCTTAAGAATTTTTTTACCGAGTGTATTAGACGAAAATATTCTATGTATCCTTTTTATACGTTCCTTTTTTTGTAAAAATACGTCGTCTATTTTGTATACTGAACTGATGATGACGTTCTGATGATGAAGTTCCAATTACACGGAGAAAAATGTTATTCTAAAATACGCAATTATTCTTACAATTTTCCCGCCAATAAACATTGAAACACTGTTAATTTGTTCGTAAGAACTTCAGTCCTGTTTTTAACCGTTTTTACGAATAAAATGATCTTATTTTAAAATAAAAAAATTCTCCATGTAGGTAATTTTAACGAATTTTATAGGGTCCTAGCTCTTATAAGAAGTAAATCTAATGGGCTCTACACACGGTGCTGCGAACAGCCGGCTGTCAGCAGCTGGTTATTGTCTCCTGTCTCCCTTTTCCTCGTGCGAACCCGTAACATTCTGTTTCACGTTGTCTTCTGTCTCTTTTATTAACACAAAAAATTCAATATCACCATCTCATTTCCTCGGTTGGTACTAACGGCAGACGGTTTTTTCCAATTTGCAGTCAACGTGAAACAGAGTGTTACGGGTTCGCATGGGAAAAAAAGAGACGGGAGACATTCTCCAACCTTCGATTTTTAGCCAGCTGCCAAAAGCTGCTGTTCGCAGCATGGTGTGTAGATAGTATATATATGTACCGACACGTTATTGGTTGTTATCTACATTATATTTAAATATTTGAACTATTGTCAATATCCAGAGAGGAAATTGGGAAATGCATTCGTATAGACCAAACGCAGCCCGGTTTCTTTTTAATTCGCTGTTTTTCCTATTGACTTTTTTTTTTAATAGAGATTACCTCACAAGAGTCTTAACTGCTCCCGTCTGGAGCCAGTGAGACTATGGCATCCCCAATTGGGATATGTTGTGAGGCTGAAGGAAAGTGGGGAAGGGAAGGAGATGGGGAAGAGGAAGGTAGGAAAGTACCTGACTATTCAGATCTAGTCACTAAACACGGCTAAAGATATTATTAAGCAACGTCTCAATTCTGAATAGTGGTCTTACACCAGGGCGATACTGACAGTATCTTCCACTCTGGAACGTGCCGCAAATGTAGTATATATTATTTTTATTAATTAATTGTGAAATAGCACAAATTAATCAAATAAAATTTATTTGCGCACGCCGGGTTCGAACCCGCAACCTTCCGATTGGGAGTCAAGTGTTGTTACCACTCGACCACGGACGGTCGTCATAAGCTGCCTAATTAAAAATCTCTCTGTGCTCGCCACTGCTGCCTATTACTGGTATAGTTATATTAGGCACCCCGCCTACTATAAAAAGTGGTTCACAAACCAAAGTTGTAAAATCTCTGCTCTACGCAATTATCTCTAATCTCTGGAAGTAATAATATTTGGTAATGTCGGCGAGTCATTATATTAATTCGAGTGTTTTGCTTGTAAATTCGTGTTTTTAACACGCACAACGTTTTTTCAATTAACATTAGAACATTTGTGTGGGGATAAAATAGATGATATTAATTTGGTTTCGGGGTTTTAGAACCTGCCATAGATCATCCCAAATGGTACGTTCGGTGACCTAGCAGTGGTGTCCGGGTTGATGGGGTGAGGTTTATCTAGGTCACCTTCTACATGGTCTGGGAGACTGGTTGAGGGAGACCCTTTTCCTCTCCTGCCGGAATTTCTCGACCCATTGCCTTATACCGCAGTGGGAGGAATGGAATCATAAGTCTATTACTCTTGGACAGGTAGACCCCCAGATACCCACCCATCCTTCATACCCCTTTCTTTCCCAAAACTTCCTTTCCTTCCTTAAAAGACCCTCCACACAGCATCCCCGAAGATCACATATGCCCCGAGGGAAGTCGTTTTCCTGAGAGCTTCCTATGTTGAGCCAATGTAAAACAAATTCCTTTCATTCATCGAATAGCTGAATTTTACTACATTTTGATTTTGTTTCATTGACTAATAACATAAAAAAATATATCAATTTTTTTTAACTATTTATCTACCTACCATGAATGCAACAAACGGGTCTAAATAACCTAATATTTGAAATCGGAAACGCAGCTTTTACGATTTTTAGAAAGGAAATTGATTATAAAGACAAAGTAATTAGTAATCCAATAAAGATCGGGCAAGTGCCCATTGTTACTCTGTCCAAGACATTAAATAACTAATTCGTGGGCAATCGTGGGAACTCCGAAATTCGCCGTGAATTTAAAGTAGGTTCTGTTTACATTTGCGGGTGTTTTACGGTGAATATACTGTGAAAAGCCTAATTCTCTGTATTTCTATGTATCTTGAATGCTACGATTTTAGTTCCAAAATTCTGCCTTTTGCGGGTTTTGCGTCTTACCGTACGTTGGGGTCATTTCGGAGTCAAATTTCAATCATGCTATCAAACGGCGACTAAATAATACTAACGCCGTTCTTCCATGGAGCTACCTTCAAGCGACGCTATCGCCGCTCGTCTGTGTTTTCCATACTATTATTAGTGTTTGAAAACGCCGCTAGGTGCTACACTAGCAAATTTGTTTGACAGGTCGCTTGTGAATAGCTACGTGGAAGAACGGCGTATCCCAAAGCAAAAAATACGAGTGTGCGACCACACGACGACACGACTGAAGTAAATACTTCTTTAGTAATCTAATCTAATTTTCTTTCTGGCATCGAATAAAACCATTCCAATCATCAGTGTATAATAATCTATATTGAAGATTCGTTTGGAATGTTACCAATCATCGTGACAAATCAGCCGTTTCGATGCACGGAGTTCGCATACTCTAAGCGAAAATTTGATTAATTTTATTATGGGAATTACGCTTAGAATGGGATTGTTGATTTAATTCTTACAAAGTTTAAAATAAAACTTTTTTGATGCAGATTCTAGTTAGAGAGCGAATTCACATTTGTAGTAGGAAATTCAAAAAAATCCAATCGAAAAAGTGCTAGTTATTAGTTATTTTAACGTTTGGAATGTGAGAAACAATAACACAGCAATTGTCAGCATAAATGCCAGCACCCATTCCAAACGTCATTACTATGGATTTGAGCACTGTTGTTACGATTAGATTGTGAGGAAAGAACCTCAAAATGAATTTAAATTTATTATCGTTCGCCTCCGTAACGTTCGTAACGCCCGATATTACGCCTCTCGTAACGCTTTCGCCAGTTTGCCCCCAAGTCAAACGTGCGTAAAGAAGTATCTACTTCAACAAGCCCATAATGAAGTAACATCAGAACTTTAATAGAACTTGCCGAAAACTTGAATAGAACTTGCAGAAAACTTGAAAACTAATTTTGACATATGTGATGATTTTTTCAAAAATTCTGTGAAACAACTGGCCCTATAGTAGGTACCTCTATATACTTGAAAGTGTCTAAGAAACACTGTAGAACGCTTCAAAAATTAATGGTGATATTTTAGAGTAACTAGGTTATATACAGAAAAGGTAGAGTTACATAGGTAGGAAAATAAGTAAAACGTAAGTTGGCAGTCAATAATTTCTCCAAGATTGAGCCTTCGACGTTAAGGATATTTCTGGACATGCTACTTCATTACAAGTTTTCAGAAACCATTTCAGTTAATTACCTCATAGACTTTTCTAGGCAGTGGAGCAATACAGTGGGATTCCAAAGGATTCCAGATAATATTTTGACCAAAATAAAAACATTTCTGAAAAACTTCTGTTAAACTTTTATTGTATTTAAAATGAACCCTTATTTATTACTTATTAGCAACGTGTTTTCAAAATATCCCCAAGAATGGTTAAATATTTTTTTGTTATTGCGGATTTTAGTGGAAGTAATGAGAGAAGTTATAACTTTTTTGACCTAATTTAATATCTTGGAAGCCCCCTTGATGATAGCACAGCCTAAACTCAGTGTTTCGCACTTTTTATGATATAGCTACAGAGGAGAACATTATATTTTTAAATCTAATTTATTATCTTTTACAGTTCTGTCATAAAAAAATGGTTTTATGTAATAATAACAGTCGGTGTGATGTATTGAAACCTATTTTTTTTGGACACCCTCTGTTTATCAAATCATATTATTATATCTATTACGGCTTCCGGGGAACATGGGCATTGAAAGCCAGGATATATATGGTTTATTGGTATTCAAGAGCAAGCGTCTGACCTAGGAGCACAGAACGGACAGGCAATAAATTATCTTATCCTGCTGAGGTAACAACACGCCAAGCCTTTGCTTCCTGCTTTTAGACGTTGATTTCTTGTTCTCTCTCAATGTGAAGGTTGTTATAATTTAGGAGTCGAGAGCTACAAACACGCTATTCTGTTTGGTTTGTTACCTGCTTTACCTTAGTGAGATCGTGCTGATTTTTGGGATGCATGGGTACTGCCTACAATTAATTAAACACACATTACCAAATATATTTTCCGGTATTTTTTGTCGTGTTTTTTTGATAAAATTATTTTTTGCAAAACTATATGTGCAATGTGTTATTCAATACCAGTGTTTGAGATTATTTGAAATATGCTCGGGAAAACTCCAATAAAGATTGAGGTTCGTGGAGATTACAAGTTACTTTATTTTCGTTATTGTAAGGTTTACAATGAATATTTAACTAGATTAGAAGTCCATTTTATCGTAATTCTGAAGCCAGAGAACCCGTAACTAGGGGAGCCCAGCTGTCTATCATCGGATATTAACATAACTGTTCGTGCATTATACAGGATCGACGATAGTCGCCACTCTTATAAGAAACCTACTACTTATCTGACAACTGTTAAGACACCTCAAAACACATATAACTATCTATACTAACGACTAACGACATCAGATCTGTTGAAACTACATATATGTATAATCCGGGGTACCACAGTATCTATGCATTGTCACTTCGATAGGCAACGAACCGGTGTTTTTTGTGATTCCGAAAGCCATAATCGTTAAGCACTTATATAAAATAAACAACGGAGATAGGCCGTAAACCATTATTAGTATGAAACCGCGTATAAAAATGTCGCCAACTACCAGATTTTTTACAACCCACACACCAATTCCACATGCACGGTACAGACGCGAAGCTCACATCAAAAGATACTTTATAATACAATAGCGCTCGCCATACATTTAAAGTACATAGGTATTAATTAAAAAAAAAAATAATAATTTAAATTGCATTTGGCACTTTACACACTTTGGTTCCTTAGAACAGGCAATCTGCCTAGCTAGGAACTAATATCGACCTAAAACAACGTAATAACACTTGTATTAATTTTAAATATATTCTCTTATTATGTAATATTATTTGTTATTTTGGCTTTAAATGTATCAAATGTAAATAAATAAATAAATACAATCCCATACAGGTCCGCCAGACGTAAAAAGATGATGTGTTATAAGCGCGGTTCGAGTCTTCGCTATTCAGAGTTATTCTCCGTAACCGCAAGCGGCGAGATATCAGAAAAGTTATGCTTCCCCCCCTCCGCCGTAAACAGGAAAGGGGGTCATTTTGAATACACGAAGCGCCGTACTCAAGCCACTGTCAGCCATCAAGTTGACATATCCAGTACAAATAAATTATATTCCCTCGGTCGCCGACGAATTTAACTGACCCCCTCTACTGCCGTAGGAAGAAATCTTTTATAACATAGTGTGGCGGTAGAAAAGATATATCACACAGTATCTTTCGATTTGAGCTTCGCGTTTGTCACCCGCTTCAATGGTAACAAATTTTCAATGAATTGGTTTGTAACTTAGATTAGAACATATCCGATTTTATTTATATTCGACACCTATTGACCTTTTTCTAAAAGTCTACATGAATATTTATTTTTTTATAGGGAAAACTCTCTTTTTTAATAACTTTTGACGGCTTTTCAATCATAGAAGGAATAATCATTCTTCGAACATTTGATATAGGTATTTTAAAAAGGTAGCTAAAAATATGGGAAAAAGTTGTCGAAGATAATATTGTCACTTCTGAATTTGAAATATGAAATTGATTATAATGGCTTAAAAATAAGAGGTCTCAGTGGTCGAATTGGTTAAGACGAGAGATCCTGGGTTCGAGAACCAGTTGCGACCATCAGCTTTTTATGTCTGTGTGTCTTGTTATTTTTCGTATTTTTGTTTAAACTTATTAGTATTGTCTTTTTCTTCGATGCTAAATTAAATTTAGTTGAGATGGTACCTACCTACATCTAAAAAAATCTATGCTGGTCAATACAAAAAGCTTTTATTCGAAAATTTGAATTCGAAAAGTACCATTACTGACAGCTCTGCTAGCTGATCGACGTTTCTTTATAGCGAACTGTTTTACCGACAGTCATTTAGGTTGTGTCAGATTTGTTCGGCGCGAAAGTCAAATAACTACAAAGAGATAACGATGACCGTGCATGATAATGCAAATATTATCTTAATTCTGCTTTTCTCCTTTCCATAGTAAATCAACTGTCACAATATCAACAATCAATAATAATTGTGCCAGTGGTGTTCCGTCACATTTTTATGGTTCTCCTCTACAAAATAGGCTATTTTTTGTTATCATCATTTTGTTCGGACAGACATTTTGTGGAGCTATTTTTCAATTTAGTATTTTAACAGGGCGAAACTGAAAGTAGGTAACTTCCTTACTTCCATTGCAATGGGAAAGCACTATTATTATTGTCACAGTATACATAAAACTGTATTCTGAAGCTGCAAAGACTCTCGCACTTTGGGCTCTGGCGTTATGAAACTTCACAGCTAAAAAAATGTTTAGTTTATATAGTAATTAAATTTGCGGGTAAAGGTACTCCAGCCCCGGAAACCATTTATCGGACAACCAACAGATCTGCCAAGGTCACCCCGCGTGGTTCGCTACGTTTGGTGAATTAGCGGGGGGTGCCCGAGTTCAGGTCTTGCCTGCTGACTGGTTGGGGGAGACCTTTTGATCTGTCCAGCAGTTCTCTATCGAAACATCGCCTTGCACCGCAATAGGTTAGGTTGGATTCATACGTCCGTTACTCTTGGATACACTGACCCCCAGAATCCTACTCATCCCTCATACCTTTTCCCTTCCCAGAACTTCCTCTCCTTTATTTTCTAAAAATACCCTTCACACAGCAACATCCCAAAAGATGACAGAGGCCCTTATTTTCCACAGTGCCTCCTGTGTAAAAAAAAACACAATATGTATTGTAGTTCCCAAACTTGCATCGTACGTAACGTAGCAATTAAGTCCAAAACATTAATTTAATTTAAAAAAAACACCCACAAATGCATTCAACAGTAATCGAACACATAAATATTCTTTGAACAGAAGCGAATGTTTCACTTTAACTTTAAAATTTCTTCAAGTCAGAACCTATTAAACTTAATGACAGCAAATCTCATGAAAAACATAATTAATTGGCGAAAGGCGAAAGGAAACTGCAGCAAATAATTGGAACAAGTCGATATAAAATCCAATATAATAAACACTCACCGTTAGTTACAAATATCGGCTATGGAATATCAATTGTGTGAGTTTTTTGCAAACATTTACACGCCTTTTAAACGACTGCGAAAAAACCTGCTGACCTCACTGTTTGTTGGTCAGCGAGTAGTAGAATTTAATAGAAACTGTATTGCAACTTGAGATTAGCTAGCTAAATTAACATATCCTGAAATAATTGGGTATTTTTTTAAAGAAAGATAACCATTCCCGAGCTATGGAAGGCCTTAACAATAATTTGAAAATCTTCTGCATTCACTTTATTATGAAAACAGGCCTTATTTTTTAATAATGATTTGACTGGGCTGTTCAATATTATGTGCGTCCACACAATCATCGGAAAAAAACGAACGGTTTCTTAATTAAACGCCAAACTGCTGGAAGAAAGTCAGTTTTAAGGTAATTCATGTGAAATAGATGTATGGACTCTACTCTTCCCAGTATACGGTACTAACCCATTTCTATTACTCAAAAAATTTCCTCAAAACAGTCCTTTTTCCAGTGGTTTGGGAAAATAGTTGGCGTTTTATAAAAAAAAAAAATTCATTTTCGTTTTTATCTATCCTATTTTTTCCTAGGCAATACTAAGGCCGATGGGGGAGATTTGAACCCTAACATCGAATTTCTAAAATTGATTAACCTTATACCAAATGAAACAAATAACTTTGAGATAAATAAGATTGAGTCCAATCGAAACCGGTCGACAAATATAAAAATAAAAATAAAGTGGTTTAAAACTAAGTTATTTGTTTCATTTGGTATAATGTCAAGCCACAAAGTGTTTGCTTTCTTCGATAATGGTTAACCTTATATTGAATAATGAAAAAAACAAACCAATATGGATTTCAAATACTGTAGGGCGCCTACTGCGGCAGCACATAAAAAAAAAACACATTAAAAAATAATATTTTATGGCTACAATTATATGTGATGGTTTCTCTTGATTAATTTTTTTCTTTCTTAACAAATAATGCACAAAATAAATAAATATCACTTTTGAACTAAAATCGATTGTCACTAGTCTCAGATTGCCAAGCGATTTTTATACCTACTAGCTATTTTCGTGGTAAAATTAAGCACCAAGAATTATTAAGCTTAGCCTTCTCAAAGAATTTTTGGCTAAAGAAGGAGGAAGAGCAATAAGGCATAACTAATAACTCAAAAATAATCGATAATAATAACCCAAAAAATAACTAAAATGCTTTTGGACGTAACATCTATAAACATACATGTAGTGTCCTTGGAATGGCATATAGTCTCATTGGGTTTTGATGGATGTCGGTAGGCTTAAAGCTTACGGCAGTTACCAACAGATGTCGGGGAATTATAGGAGTAACAGCATTATTTACAATAAAACTATATAAATTTGTTTTAGGCCACATTAATTTTAATTAAACCCTACCGGTTTCGGAAGAACCCTTCCTTCGTCAGGAGAATATTAAAACTACTCTGTAGGCCGTACTCGCCGATAAATGTAAAACAGTAGTGTTCAATGGACCTTATAATATTTATTGAAGAAGTCCACCATAAATTCTGCCTGTGGATTAGGCACACACTACAAAACACAAGAAAAAATGTGTCTAAAAATATCTTCTTGGATTGAAATTTGATACAGAATTTTAGCAAACAAAGTATAAATATAGGTACAATATATGTATCTACAACAGAGGAGCTCCAGCACAGGTAAATGCCGTGAGAACCGCTGATCCGTAACTTCGTGTACTCAGTCCATCTGTAGTATAAATAGTGTAGCAGTGGGTATTCACCAAGGTCAATAATGATAATGATTTAATGATGGTTCTGGTGAAAGTGAATGATAATGGCGTGCCTTGTTTGGCCAACAGACCATGAAGAGTTTGTTGACACTGAATAAAGCATCGACTAATTATTACAATTGTGATGACAACGAGTAGTGACTTACAAAACTTGTGAAACAAATGGTTCAGTGATCTTCTGCAACTTCTGTACTCCTGGTATAGAATACACAAAAACAGATAAGAACATTACGGATGCAAATGAAATCCACAGCAAAACATATAAATATTGAATAGGCGCGAACCGACGGGGCTTAGCTTACACCAAAACTTAATACAGAAAACCACATTCAGAGGATGCGTGCAACACGATATCACTTCTATATGCATAAACACGCAATTCACCACAATCCACACATCGTAACGCTGCACTGTCCGAAACGTTGGCTAAAGAAGGAAGCGAACCACGGAATAATAACCCGATAACTAATCACGATGAAGAGAACATTGATTAAATTTGGAACTGCAGTCAAGTTTATTTATTTTTCATTAATTTTTTATTTTTCATTTCAACATTAATTTATTTTCTTATCTTCTAAATCGGGTCCAATTTGAGCTCCAAATGAATTTGAATCAGATGTCGATGCAATGACACTGCGAGCAGGGAGAAATAGATGGCAGGGACGTTTTAAGGTGTTGTTTTTTTTTACTATTATGAAAAATAATAATACAGTTACAATATATTTATTATGTTGAGAATCGATGTTTGTTTTTTTCCATATTTTTAAAATAACATTTCTCACTGGTTTTTCTTACCGTGCACTTATTCAATGGTATGAAAAATATTGGATCAAAGATCTACTGAAACTTGGCTGGAATTATGCAAATATCAATTATTAACATTGACTTGTTCATTTTCGTTAATATAACATTTACATCCGCAGAACGATCACAATTCTAGTCGTCAACCGAACAAGGCACTAAAGATTCAATAATTTCTAAGTAGGAATGACTAACTTCAAAAGTGCAACTGTAAAATGTTTTGTGATAAGAAATTCTTCACGGTAGATTTAATCTAAAAGGTTTCTTGGTAAATACGAAATATATTGCCGATATTCCAATTTATGATACTTATTGTCGAAGCAAACAAATTATATTCGTGATCGTGTGGTATTAAATGTCAGCGGGAGTTAAGTCTTTTGTACACAGAACTTTAATAAAATTTGGACTTTGGGTTAAAAGGCAGTTAACAACAACATCTTCTTGGCAACCTTGCACTGTCTTCAGGGCAAATGCTCACAGATATACAATCATCCATATTTGGGCTTCCTAACTCCTTTTTAATCTACTGAAGTTTGTCTTTCATTATTGTTAAATGTCCTACCCATAACCAATTCAGTTTTATGAATCTTTTTGAAGTTAAACTTCTTTAGGCGCGATATGACGAGTAATTCAGATGTTTTAGGACGGAAATAACGTTTTTTAAATAGAAATGACCTTCGGATATCGGTACAATTACTGCCGTCTGATTTTGTTTTTATCTTTAAATGGTTCTCGCCGTCGCTAGAATATTTTTATTATTTTCCAAAACTTGGATTAAAAATCAAGAGCGAATCTATTATTCATAATTTTTATTGCATATCTCAATACAAGCGACCAAACTCAATAGCCGGAGGTGTAGCTGTGTATCATTCATGCATGCACGTCTTTTAGTAATACCTGCCACAACAGTCAATTAAGAACACATTTACAAATTGCAAAATACTAATGGGGGAGAATTTATTACTTTCCCAAGAAATCGGTTTAACCGATAATAAATCAATTTACTCACTTTCAAATTGACATTTTAAATCGTATAAATATCGTGGTCTAATTGTGGAACACCTCAGTTTGAAAATGGCCTAGTAAGCCGAAACAGCTGTCACAATAATAAAAACTAAAACACTTGCAGAACTTAATAATAAACATTATTAAATTTAATTTAAATTTAATCAATCACAAAAACAATAAATAAAATCTCTATTATAAAACAATATTCCTTAACATTCATAAAAAAACACAGAGAAATAATAACCAACATGTACAAATATTATAAACACTCGATCTCAGGGTCAAAAACATGTTTAATAACCACTACGAATTACAAATACAACATTTGGACAAAAAACTACTATTTACTATTGTACTTAAACTATATAACAAAACCCAATAACATTATAACGTTTAAATCTCAAATAAAAATCTAGATACAAAACATAGAGAGATCAGAAATAATAAAAAAATGACACCAAAGCAGACTGAAACCGAAACCATTTTACTGCACTAAAAAAACTACGCATTTAATAATATATTTATAATTACTTCAGTTTAATATGTAAATGAATCCTCAGCACGGGCGATCCCATAGAGGATATTATTACCTGTACTTATCACAAGAAAGAAGATAATAAGACATTTATTATTACTACACTCTTAGCGTGTGATGTTGAAACAACAGACATTTTATACCTAGGCATAACTAATGCTGTGGAAATCTGATACTTTACGCGATGACAAATGTTTGAATTAAACATAAACTAGAAAGGCAAAGCGGTCAAATGAGATTAAACTGTTAAGTAGGCTTACAAGGAACGGAATTTAAAGTACGGTAAGAATTTCACATTAGGTAAAGGTGGAGGCATTTATCCTTTATACATCTGTAACAGAGAATCGTGGGAGCGCCTTATACGTGCTGAATAGGACGGAATCTCTCAAAGAGATAGATGAATGGACAATTTGGGAAATGGATCAAGCTAGAAAAGTTTAAATTATTATATTTTTTCGAAGGAAGCAAATACTTTAGGGGTGTCACATTATATTTTATATAAAAAACACACTTTGTAATACAACACTTTTTATTTTAATTAACAAATGACAGCCAACCACGACGAAGCTTGAGATGTGCGAAACTTGGTTGTGGCGAACAACAACAGTGAAAACATTAAAGTAATGACGAAGAATAAGGTCTTTTATTGATTTTTTTGTTCACGAAAAATAAAGGTATTTGCATTCAATTTTTGTCTTGACGAATACATTATATTCATATTTTTATAAGAAAAACTCTATTTTTAACTTTTGAGGGTTATTCCCATCAATGTAATATATCATTGAAGTTCGAGTCCCAGTTGAGACCGTTATCTTCTATTATTTTTCTGTGTCTTGTTCATTTTCATATTTTTAAAAATTAGATTATTATTGTTATCATCTTCTTCAATGATATAATACATTATATATTTATAAATTAAAATTTGATCAAATTTTTCTTCACTTAGTACAAGTAATTGCCTCCTCACATTAAACCCGCGTTCTGTACTGACAACAACTAAAGTAAATTATTAAAAAAAACACTGAAGATGAGATTATAAACTAAGCCACTCAGGCATTTATCAACTATGTTGCAATGATTGTCCATCGTTCTACATAATAAGTAAGACAACCAGAAATGTAAGTTATGCGTTTGATGTTTAGGTAGAAACAAAGGCGTGATGCCTATATGAGTATACGCGAAATATATACTACAGATACATTTTTTTTTCTTGTCTTGTCTATATCTGTCAATATTTTATATCATAGGTTAGTTTTAATATTCTCCAGACGAAGGAAGGGTTCTTCCGAAAACGGTAGAGTTTAATTAAAATTAAAGTGCTTTAAAACAAATTTATATATTTTTTTTATTTTCATCTTCCATTTTTGAACCACAAAGAAAGAAAACAAAAAAAATTAACGAAAAGACATAACATGAAAACAATAAGAATCAATCAAAACTGTACAAGTATTATTTGTGACTATGAGTGTTGACCTTAAAAATCTTAAAATTGATTGTGCACAATTTGTCAACCTTGTAATATTGAACATATTTTTTATCAATTTTTCAACTACTGAGTCATTCGAGGAAGTATATAATATGTTGGCTAGACATGATTGTGACTGAAACCTTGCAATGGTCAGAAAGTTGGCACCAAGTGCCTTATTTGAAGACAAACTTGTCTAAAGCAATCTGTCTACCGCTATAAGGGAACATTCGATAACCTCCGTGGAAGAGCGGTTAAGATCCTTGTCTAAGGATCTAAATTTTGCAGGTTAAAAACTCGGTGTACCTACATAAAAAAAAAATTGTATCTATACCCGTGTTATTTCTTGTAGGTGCGCGGAGTGTTCCATAATGGTCGATACTCTCAGTGGGTATGGCTCTTGTAAAAGTCCACAATTCAGAATCTAAACGTTACTTGAATTGGCTTTAGCCGTGTTTAGTACTACCTACTTTACAGCCATCTTCTACGCCTTCCATTTCCCTCCAGACAATAGATAGTTGAAATAGGGGGACGGTCTATGAACCATTAACACTAGGTATGTTTATATGAAGATATGGTTCACTCATACTACCACATATCGCGTATAATCACATAAGCATCACTCCTTTTCTACCTAAACATCAAACGCATAACTTTCATTACCTTTGATCTTCGATAGTCCAATTTGGAGGCGGTAATGGGTAATGCCGCCCCGGGAACCTTTTATTGGATAACCAACAGCTCCGCCATAGGTTACTCCAAGTGGTTCGCTACGTTTGGTTACTAAGCAGGGGTGCCTGGGTTCGTGAGGTGAGGTTGGTCCAGGTCTTGACGGCGGATGAACTGATCCCCAGAATTCTATCCACCTCTCATACCATTTACTTCCTTCAAATTTTTCTCCGTCCTTTTCTTAAAAGGATCCTCCACACAACACCCCTAAAGATGACAGGGCCTGAGGGAAATTATTTTCCTCAGAGCCTCCTGTGTAGAGCTAATTTTAAAAAAGTCCGTGCATTTTGATCGTACATTCGGCACGCCCCTATACCATATCTTCAATTATTTCCATTATCTGTGCTTCAGACTCACAATTTTCCAAATTAGGAATGCGGTAGTCCGTAATTTTTCATATAAAATAATTGCAATCATAAATTTAAAGCGTCCAAACAATATTATATTGAATAGTGTTGCCATATGATATCGCAGTGTCACTTTTGAAAGTTTCTGACCCCAAATAAAGTCCTGTATCCTACGCAAAACTTATTTTAAGATGTGAGCAAAGTCAATAATACAATATAAATGTTGACCCAAAGACTAGTTTGGTATGGTTGCCTAAACCAGATTCTACCAACGGTAAATAAGTGATGACTGCAAATAATTTTAGCGAACCAAGTTAGTAGATTCACATTCCGCCCAACTACAAAACGTGGGTAACTAAATGTATGTAACATTTTTTCTGTCCGGTTATTTTGTTTGATGTTACAATTGTTATTGAATGAAGATATAATCAATGTTTAGTACAATAATAAGAAACAATCACAAAAATAGAATAAAAACTTTCATCCAGTACTTATTTTTATGTGAATACTGTACAATATCTATCTGTACAATATTTCATCTTCAGTCGCCGAGAAATTAGAATACTTAATTTTACCAAACTGTTACTATCACTGTCGCTGCTATCCCCCCGAATACCGAAAGAAAAGCACAAACCTAAATAAAATCGTTTTAGAAGAAAATATTATACATCTGTACGTTTCGCTTACATTTTTTTTGTCTATTTCGTATACTGAAGAAACCGGGTGGCGTTTTGTCTATACAAACGTATTCCTCAAATACGTTTCTGGTATTTTTACACTAGTGTAATCATTGTTTAATATAATATAGATATCGACCATTAGCGTAACGGTACGTTTTGCTTTTTTGATAAGTTACTTCTTATGCCATGTCCAGACGCTTGCCAAGTCTCGGAAAGCTTTTATGTTCATTTCAAAAAAACGAAAACGAAATGTTCTTAATAAAACGCTAACTGTTTTCTGAAACTTTGGGAAAAATCAGCTGTTTTGAGGCAATTTGTGTGATATAGAAATAGGTTAGTACCGTATTAGTCCACAAATTTATTTATGACGAATTGCCTCAAAACAGCTGATTTTTTTCAAAAGTTTGAGAAAACAGTTACGCCCTTCGTTCACGCAGCTACTTACAAGTGACTAAATCGCCGCTACATGTCACACTATTTTGGTAATGCTGCCCCAAGCGGCGTTTACAAACACTAATAATATTATGGAAGGTACAGACGAGCGGCGATCGCTTCGCTTGAAAGTAGTTCCATGGAAGAACGGCGTTAGCGCTTTATAAAGAACAGTTCGTTTTCGTTTTTTGAAAAAAAAAGTAAATGCCCCCAACTCTAGTAAAAGCTTGCCGAGGCTTGGCAATCGTTAAGGAGTCAGGACCCTCCAAAAATCGTTATATTGACTCGTTTGAACGCCATTAACAGACGTTCGGTATACAAACTAGACAATTTATTTAAAAAAAAAAAGAAAAACGTACAGATATAGAATATTATCTTCTAATATACACTTGGTAAAAAAATCTTAAAAATCGGTCCAGTTTTAGAGGAGAAAAATGGGGAGTATAATACCCGGATTTTGACAATTTTATGAGGTACAGTTGTCTTTTTCGTTAAGTGATCGAAAGGGAAACAGCGACGGTGACTGTTTTGTAAAATACCTAATATACAAATTTCTCAGCTGCCGTGTTTGCTTTTAAATCATATCTATGATCAACGATGTATGGTTTGTCGAGAGTAATTTATGCAAATAATAATACATTCACTTTACCTGAAAGACGCAACGGCTCATTCACATTTTCAAAGTCATCTATTTTCAGATCTGATACAATAGAATGACTGACCTACCGAAGCTTTTTCTCACATCATAAACATGTGAATAAAATTATATTGTTAATTAATTTATTGAAACTCTGTATGCTCGTCATGAATACGATTTGTTCGTTTAAATGTTTGTACATTTGACTGATCGATGTATGAATATATATAGCAGTGTTAAAGGAGAAATTTGAAATCACCTGTAATAGGTACCAGTGTCCGAAGCATACTGGGCATTATTATTTGTTGTTTCCACACGTTCTAGACAACTTTTCAAAGATTTCACTGAATTAACCTTTTTTGATTCCTTGAAAATTGGTAAAACCAGGAGCATCCAACTCTATTGTTATTATCGTAAACCACATTCCCCTATATGACTTTTTTTCCATCCTCAAGGATAGATCCGCTATGTTTGGGCAGAGTATTGGTACATTGCTAATCAATCCAAGGGAGCCTGCTACGCAATACAAAGGAACATCCAATCATAACCGTTTATAAAAAAAATCACACATTTTTCCAAAAAAGAAATTTCCTCACATATTCGAATGAGAGTTGGACATTGTTCAGTTCCTTCTCATCTTTTTAAAATTCACGTCCTTGACTCCCCCATATTGTGGTATAGAATTAAGAACTTCTATCACATGTGTTTTGGTTAGTCCTTTCTAAACAAATATCGTCTATTCCATCAAGCCGTATCTAAAATTTCCACCTCTCCATTCAACATCTCATCTCTACTGAGTATGAACTGGTCTCCAATTTCCCGTTTAATTATGAAAATTGCCCTTTTAAATAAAATTAAATATAAATTCACCTTTCCTCTCTCCATAATTTAAAATAATGGTCTAAAAAACCAGAAACATTTGAAAAAAGCTATAAAGACGCCGACGTCAAATTTTAGCAAATCTCAAATATGATCCATGAAGTTTGACACACGATAAAGGCTGTATTCTTTAGACAATTTTGGTTAGAGCTTTATTAAAATAATCGTTTATGTTAATTTTTCTTTTACTGTCATATTAGAAGAGCTAAATGATGAAGTACAGAAACAGGGTTGTCTACAAATTGATGATTGAAATACACAGATTTTTACACCTATAAGGCGCTCCGCTGACGAGGCAACTGAAACCAAACTAAAACCAGCTGGTTTCTATGTCTTGATT
This sequence comes from Limnephilus auricula, assembly GCA_951813805.1. Taxonomy (NCBI): domain Eukaryota; kingdom Metazoa; phylum Arthropoda; class Insecta; order Trichoptera; family Limnephilidae; genus Limnephilus; species Limnephilus auricula. The sequence goes on from OX638410.1 coordinate 834,505, forward strand.
GGTCAAAAAGCTTGTTTAACCATAGACATCAGCTGACAGCTGGCAACTAGCAACGGCCGGCCACGGCAATCAGCACTGCGAGTCGCGAGTCACCGCTTGCGTTACCATTGACAACGGGTTTTTGAGTGATGGTGTAGTGTGCGGGCCATCACATTGTCATACAAAGACAGTTGCCAGTTGACAGTTTCAGTTGCCTCAGTGAGCGGATCGCCTGATACTTAACTTTATCGACCATAAATCTATTTCGACTTTTAGTTTATTGAAACAAAGTTATAGGTAATTAGGTTTAAAAATCCAAACAAATGCATTTGTTTTTAAATTAATTAAATTCTAATGCAACAGTACATCTCCACCGCGATATGCAGAGAAGGAAATCAACAATACCTAGCATTAATTCTCCTCACATCTCTCAACTGTCTACTGTCTACTACCTGTACCTCTTGTACCTGCTTACCTAGAAAGTTGAGGCAATTTGTCGCAATGCTACGACAATTTTAAATTGCTCGTTTTCTCTGGTTACTTTCTTAGGTATTAATTTCTTTCCACAAACGCAACAGTGAGCACTAAATGCAATGTTAGCTTTTTGAATCACAAGATTTTTAATATATTTTTTCTAATATTAATTATTTTTAATAATATATAATAATTTTTAAATTTTTTTTTGTGAATTCCGCACAAGAGTTCCAACTTCTCCCAACCGCCTGAAGCCGTTGAGACTATGGCATCCCCAATTTGGGTATGTTGCAAGGCTGAAGATAGAGAGGAGTGGAAGGAGATGAGGTAAAGGAAAATGGGGAAGTACCTGGCTATTCAGATCTAGACACCAAACACGACTAGAGAGTCTAGAGACATTTCAAGCAACGTTTCAAATCTGGATGGTGGTCTTACACCAGAGCGATGATGAGTGTATCTTCTTAATTAATTAATTCTGAAATAACACAAATCAATTAACATAGGTAGGTAATATACCGTTTAAATTGTATCATGTTTCTGCATAAAATGCTGTCATTATGTCCCTGCTGACAAACTACCTGAGTAGTTTAGCGCGTTTAAATGTTAATAAAAAAATCAAGTAAAATTTACTTGCGCATGCCGAGATTAGAACCAGTGACCTCGGAGGCCGTCATATGTACCTATAGGTATATATTAGATTTGGACAGTTTGGTACTTTTATTATCTTGGGTGTTTTCTATTATTTGCTGACATTTTGTTTCGGTATTTTGCTATTACTGAGTATATCTATTATTAATTTTTTGCAGTTATATAATTTTGACATTGTTGACACTTTTTTAATCGTTTAATTTTGACGTTATTTTTGGTCACAGCAAAATTGCAATAATGACGTTTATGTAATTTGGTTACTTATACAATAAACTCACAAATAATAAAATTTTCGGTTACACGCCGATATTAATTTATGGATAGGTATATCTGGTATATATATTACGAGAGATTGTCAAAAAGTCGGGAATGCCCGGGGAAGAAACGAGTTAATCAAAAACCTGCGTCGGGTTATGTCAAGAATCGGAATCAGAAGTGTATAAATGTATATGAGACGATGCATGAATGTGAATGAAGCAAGGAGTGATTGCCAAGATATAGTTGTACGGCGGTGGCGGGCAGGCATAGTTGCCTCTGCCCACCCCTGCGGTACAACGGTGTGATGGTTAGTTAGTTTGGTTTTTTAAATGGATTTGAGAAGTTTTACTTTTATTTAACAGTGAGGTTTTAAAAGAAATAAATTGTAATTACCCAATCCCAAGTATCCCAACGATCGAGTCCCAACTGCTCCCGTCCCAACTACTCCCGTCTGCAGCCAGTGATAATATTATATAGCCATTTTAAGCAACGTTTCAATTCTGAATGGTAGTCTTACATTAGGGCGACGTATCTATACTCTTTATCTATATTCAGGAACTTGCCGCAAATATTCTTTACATTATTTTTTATTGATTAATACAATAATAAATTAAATAATGACATCTATTTGCGCACGTCGGTATTTGATCCTGCGACCTTCGGATTGCCAGTCAACGGACATCACAAATTTAACTTCACAGCTGTTCTGATGTCACGAATACATAAATAAACAGTTATTTACAAAACCATGTATACCAATTCAAATGTTAGGCATTCTAGGCAATTACACAATTTAGATCGAATCAAGTTTTTTAAAGCCCATTCAAGTTTCCAACAAATTCCTTTGGCAAACTGCGAACATTCCTCGCTTAATAAACAGTTTCTTTGCCCAGTTGATTACGGTGACCTAAAAATAATGTTGACTGACTGAGAAGAAGTCAGACCTGTCAGATAGGTGCTAAGTGGTGAGTACCTACTGGTATCTGAACAAATCTCTGGTGAAACAGGTCACTTATAACTAGACATCGGATTATACGCATTTGCATATTTGCATACGCAGATGCATATAACTCTCTAACCCAGTTTCCCAATCGTGCATATTTCGTTGGTCAATTTGACAGTTCTGAGGCTATTGCAATTCAGTCAAGGAAGCTATAGCATTTAAAGACGCATCCATTAAACAGAATATCGCCCTCATCTCAACACATTTCCACGAGTTACCAGATGCCACAGAAAAATTTAAAAAAAAACTTCTTCTATTTAAATCAATAGAAATACTGGAAACAATGATCGAATTCGCCAATGCCCTTCCCAATTCAATGTCAGAAAAGATTCGTAAAAAGTAAGACGCTATTTTGCTTAAAGACCCTAGTCTTGAAGACACGAAGAACATTGCCTACATCAACGGCACAGGTCCATACCCTGCCTAAACAGGTATCGCCAGAAATGGAGCCAAATTTTAAATTTGGTCAATGACGTTAGTTGACGTAGAGAGGTCGTTTTCGGCTTACAAAATTAATACTGGGTGATAAACGTCTAGTCTCTGATCGAAAATTTAGAAAAAAATACTTATTTGTACATTGTGATAAAAGTTATGCATAATTTGAAGAATATTTAGTTGTTTTTGTACTGTCTTTAACTAAAATATTTAAAAAACAAACATGGTTTTTTGATTTTGCATTGTGCATATTTTGGGAATATCAAGTGTTTTTAGTGCATATTTCGGCATTTTTAGTGCATATTTTCATGCATACTTTGGAACTTTGTTAGTGCATTTAATCCGATGTCTACTTATAACATACAGTTTAATCGTAGGCCTTTAGATTAGCCAGCAAATCATTATACTCGTCCTACTTTGTAATTACCATACGAGTATGATAAGGATATGTAACTTAAACTAAATTTATTAAAAAACTTATTTCTAAACTTATTTCTAAACTTATTTCTAAACTTATTTCTGTAAACTAAAATTTAAAAGAATGAAAGAAACCTGAACGAGATTAGATGACTGATTTTTTCGGGTCATATTTTGAATCTTCCAAAATAATAGGTGGGTACTAGGTACCTACCAATTATTTTATTAAAACTTAAATTGACTTCAAAACACCTTTTATAAGTTGGTATGAATATCACACACATATCACATTCACAGTGTCGATTTTTTTGTACTTATACACTTGTACATAGTCAACTAGTTTTATCCTTGATGCCATTGAATTTAAATATGCTTTATACGTTTGTTATTTGGCGGTAGGTAGGTACATCATCTCTACGCACTTATTCGGAGCAACATAGTAATATGTTATGTAAGTGGGTGTACCATATTTTCCCAACCTCTTGCAGGCTGCAGTCCCCCCGGTGGGTACGGATTTTTGTAAAGATTTTGCTCCTTATGTATAAAGAAATTGTATGAAGAACAAGGTCAGAATCGCTTGGGCCATTCTCGTTTTTGACATAACAAAATACTGGATAGCATTTAGCCAATCCGAAAAATTTAAATTAATTGCCAATGACGCGCCGGGCACCAAAGATGGCAATCAAAATGGCTGATGCTTGATAATATGAACGCTGTCATATTCGAAGTCTATATTTATTAATTGTTTTTGATATAAATCCATTTGAGTGATTATTAGGAAGTTCGTTTTATCTACATTATTTTGATGTAATTTTTGTAATATATCACAAAAGAAATGTTATAAAAATTTAATTCGTTAAAAAAGGTTAGAACTTTCAAATATTTTACGTCGTACTGAAAAATATTTTTTTTGTATGCTGGCTTTCAACAAGCATTATCGCATATCGCTTTCTGAATATCGTTTATAAGTATGGCGGGGGTCAATTGTCGGGGATCAACGGACATGGAATCGTTCTTCAACATGTCTTTTTCTCGTTAGCGATTAATGAGACCATGCGTATCAAATTACACACCGGGACAACATGACAAACCGGCAAATAGGGAGGTGACTTTAAACCGGGACAATCCCGGTCAAAACGGGACGTATGGTAAACCTATGCATTACGCATGTAAACTATACTATGAGTATCATTAGATATACCCAGGTTTAACGGAGGATGACAACGATGTTTTCAGCTTGAAAGCTTAGTTACAGAGTGGAAGATGCTCTCAGAATCGCCCTGGTGTAAGACCACCATTCAGCATTGAAACGTTACTTGAAATGGCTTTAGCCGTGTTTGGTGACCAGATCTAAATAGCCAGATACTTCCTTACCTTCCGTCCCTCTCCGTTACCTTCAGCCTCACTACATACCAATTGAAGATGCCATAGACTCACTGGCTCCAGACGGGAGCACACGGAGAAAATTTTTACTCTAAAATACGATAATTTTATTCGTAAAAACGGGACTGAAGTTCTTACGAACAAATTAACAGATTCAATGTTTATTGGCGGCAGAATGTAAGAATAATTTGTTGGTATACGTACGAAATTACGTATACTAACAAATTATTCTTACATGTTCCCGCCAATAAACATTGAAACCCTGTTAATTTGTTCGTAAGAACTTCAGTCCCGTTTTTATCCGTTTTTACGAATAAAATGATCGTACTTTAGAATAACATTTTCCTCCGTGCAGTTGGGACTCTTGTGCGGTGTTCACATTTAAAAAGCTTCATTACTATAAGGATGACTATGTGTGTCGGAGGAGATGGTAAAATATACATTAAGGTTACTTTTTTCAATCAAAGTTCAAAATTGCACATGCATTGACCACCACTTTTTTTTTTCTGACGTTTGTCGTAGGTTAAGTTTGAAGATTGAGAAATACGCCAAATTATTAAAATAACCCAAACTAAGAACCTTACAACCTATTTTGTGCAAGTTTTTTCCACATCCCTAAATAGTAGTCTCTCGTTTGTTTCTTTTGTTTTTTAATTTTCATTTAGATGTTTGCAAGAGTTTATACAACTAGATAGAAAAAATACATAAAATACAGATTGAGAAATATAGTTAAGTTGGTATAAAAGTAACTAAAATAATCTTGGTAAGTCACAATATACACCACATATCTACAAAGGATGAAATTGTTTTTAATAGAGATGTATATACATAATTACGAAACCAGAAATGTAATTAGTATTAGATTGCCACATATGAAGTAATCAAAATCATAGAACTGCCTAATGTACAGAGGACTAAAGACGTATGATGAAATGCCCGAAAGAAAATGAAGACTGAATGTATTTAAAAAGAAATGTTACGTTTATTGTAAAAATATTTAATATTATAAAATGAAATATTATCTTGCATAAATTTGTTTATGCTCAAATGTTGTATAAACTAACTCAATAAATAATTTAAAAAACATAAAAATTATATCCTACAAAAAGGACCAAGACTTCGTAGTACTTACATAATTAAATTGAAACGATGTGTTTTTTTGCGTGAGACCGAATTCATTAATTTTACCATTATTTTTTCTGTATAATGCAACCGTAATAGATAAATAAAAAATCAAACGTCAAATTACTCGGAAATACTACGACATCTACTAGTGGTTATAATAATCGCTTGGTAAACGGAGTCTAAAGGTCACGATTTCAAGCGCAAAAGTGATTTTTATTTATTTTGTGAATAGTTTTATATTAAAGAAAAAAAGTTAATGAACGGAAACTGTCCCAGATAATAAAGCAAAAAAATTATATTTTGCGTTTATAATGAAAAAACATATTTTTTAATAGTTTACGCTTATATTTTTTATTAAGTAATTGACAAATATATTTAATTCTATTCAAGGGAAACGGTAGGAAAAGCTTTAATTTATCCAAATCAAATTTTTTCGTATTTATAATGTAAACTCATTTGGAGTAAAGATTAATCGAAAATAGTGATTTAGCATTAATATTCGCCTACACCCGATCTAAATTTGTTTTGGGATAAACAAAAAAAAAAATTATTTTCATTATTTTTTTAAACCGCGGCATCCTTTATTTTTTTAAACCGCGGAATTTCTACCGATTTCTTACATATTTTCCTTAAACATTATTTGAAGTTTTTAAGCTCTTAAAAAATATATGTTATTCTTTAAGATAGTATCTATACATTTCCCACGCCGAAGCGGTAATTATTTGAAATCCCCCAATAGAAATAAATCGCAAAGTATGATCTGAAAATTATTATGCACACGTTTGTTTCTGTTATTTTAGAAGTATGAAAAAATTCACAATGTTTATTTAAATGCTATTTAACACAACCCCCACAAGATTTTTGCTCTTTTTTCAAACTCGTTGTGTTTTATTAAACATTTTCACAATTTTCGTTTGAATATTATTGTTTTTAATATCTACTAGCGCGCTCCCTCCAACATTCGAATTGTCGTATCTCTCCTTAGCAGTTAATACGGGGCCTTAATGTTTTGAATTATAATCCTGCAGTTTTTGGATATACAATTTAAATTATTAGTAAAATACCGGATATTGACTGTCTAATTCTGTACACCTACCTAGTAAATTGTTACATAACCTCAAAATACTTATACCATATTGTTTGTAGGTACCTACCTAGATAAATAATAATTACAAATATTATCGACATATCTTTGAAATGACGCAGACGTAATTTACTAGAAATTATAATTTTAATCTGAATAAAAAGAAAGCTGGCCACCTGCATACAATATTCTACGAATTAACAAGCATTTCACATTGAAGAAGAAGATAATACTAATAAAAAGAATAAGACACAGAAAAATAAAAGGGTAAGGGGACTCGAACCCAGGATCGTTTTATATATTATGCTTCATTAAAATTTTAAATATTGTATTCACACTCATCAATTATATATTTTTCCTTGTCCAGTAGTCAACTACCCGAATTACTCACATTGTACATCACATACCTGACATACAATATTCAAAGTGCACACATCACACAGATCACAGTTCTTGCAAGCAGCTAGCATGTAGTGTAGAATTTATCTGGGCCATCTCAGCAGGTCAACAGTTATACGAGATTCCTCTCATCTCTCAGCCCAACCAATACCAACACTCCTCAACTCACTCTCTGGCCTCGCGTCGCTTTCATTTCACCTACCTCCCTCTCACCAACACACAGATCACCAATACACAAACTCAACAACACACAGACTCAATACCATGCAGACTCACCAACACATAAACCAAAAGTCACGTACGCTTTAAACCTACCAAAACAAGGCAAACTCAGAAAGTCGCTAATCTAGAAAGATTCCAAGACTTCAGATAAATTGAAAAAATCGTGACTTAAAATTTGATCGGTTTATTTATGACATTTCAACAGAAAAGAAAAAACAAAACTAACTAGGTAGTTTTGCGATCATCTCAGAATGTTTCTAACGTATAAAGATTCTAAAACGTTTAGGAAAACTTGTGGCATTCATGAATTGTGGCTAGTTTATTTATTTATAAGATTTACACAGTACAATAAATATAAGTTGTAAGGTATTTTAAGTAAATTACATGGTTTTGTACCTATTACGTAAATCTGTAAAATGTCAATAGGGAATTTCGCCTAAGTTTGAGAACTTAATTATGATGAAACTAATGAAAAGAATCAAACACTGATTGACTAATAAAACAGAAATTAAAGGTGGAGAAAAAGTTACACTTTAAAATCAAAAATTATTTGCTCACTAAAGTTTAATAAAACGACAAGAAATTTCATAATTTGGTTTTGTATGTTTGCAATGAATCGTCAAAATATGATATACATATATGATAAACATGTGAACAGAATGTAATATAAAATAGGGAACTTATTGTGGAATTTCTTTCATAAACAAATCAAAAACTTGGCAATCTGAAAAAGTCGCTAATATAGATAGAGTTCAAAATATTTACACAAATGATTACCTAGTTTAATTAATACGTGAAATATGAACAAAAATTAACCTTATTTTGGAATCTGGTCTGAAATCGAATCACAAACTTAATACACTCAGAAAGTTCTTAATTAAAACCTTATTTTGCAATCTGGCAGATAGGTACCTAGTTTGTTGATCAAATCTTAAATTTAGTTAACTCAGAAAGTCGCTGATTTAAAAAGATTCCAACTTGTGACATAAATGATTAGAGTTTTTGTATTATTTGTGAAGAAAGGGGCACTTTACTGTGGAAATTGATAGTTTGACGATTGAATAATATGTCAACTCAGAAAGTCTCTAATCTAGAAAGATTCCAAGATGTTCAACAAGTCTTGCACAACTTGAGACACAAAATGATTGGTTTATTGATGATATGTGAGAAAAGAAAACGCAAAAACACACCTTACTAAGGAATCCGGTAGTACGATGACGGTACAACTGGCTCGCGTCAAATTCTTTGTAGAATTCCAAACAATTATTGCGAACTCTCCTTTGAAACTGCCAACTGAACTCACTTAAAAACACTGTAAAAACGCACAAAATCAAAATTGCAGAAATGGCAACACACAACACTGATTGTAATTTAGTTTATTTGTTGATAATTAGCAAAGAAAATAGTTTCGCGAATGGTTTAAATGCACAAATAGTAAAGACGCGTAGCGCGATTTCAGGCAATTGTTAGCCATCTTAGTTCTTGAAGGAACTTCAACGAACTGCTGGTTAGGTTCTTTCATAGTACCTACCTACTTTTGCGTTTAGGCGGGAATGGTAGGTATAAGACGGACGTTTTGTGTTCAATCACGCGAAGAGAACAAGATAGAACGAGAAGGGTGATACCTGTTGCACTGTCACACCTGTTGTTACCTGGGTGGGTGGGGAATACACCTACGGGAGGCAGGGTCGGATTGAGAATTAAATTGATGCTAAAGTAAGTTGTACACGTCGCAAAATAAACAAGTAATTTGGTTGGGTTGGTTTCTCACATCATTGTTTGTTCAATTGCAGCTTGACGCACCTAACTTTGTAGTCTGTGACCCGAAAGAAGTGTCCAGCTTTCATGACGCCAGACCTCATCTTGGAGGGTTTCGCTGGATGTAAAAAAGGTTTACAAACTCAAAAATTCATAGTTAAAGGGATGTTTCGAAACTCCATAGCACACGCTAAAGTAAGCTGGATGCTTTTTTAAACTTTTATTTTTTTTTCATGTAGAATACCTTCACAAGAGTCCCAGCTACATCCTCCTGGAGCCAGCGGAACTATGGCATCCCCGATTGGGGCGTATTGTGAGGCTGGAGGTAGTGGGGTGGGGAAGTACCTGATTTTTTAGATTCAGGTCACCAAACACGACTAAAGCCATTTCAAGCTACGTTTCAATCCTGAATGGTGGTTTTATTTATTGTTATCAAATTTATTTTGTAGAACTCCATTTTCATTTTCATTTTTTATTTCTTTTATATTTTTTATATGTTAATTTAATATTATTTCAATAATATTATTATTTAATGTATAAAAACAATTTATTATAAACAAGTTCTGCTTCGTAATTATTGTTTGTTTGTTTATAATAATCTGTTTTTATACATTAAATAATAATATTATTGAATATATAAATTTAAAAAAAAAAACTGAATGGTAATCTTATATCAGGGTGATACTGAGAATATCTTTCACCGTGGAAAGTGCCGCAAATATACTATAATATATTAATTTAAATGAATACAATTGTGAAATAACACAAATTAACTAAAATAAAATGTATTTATTTGCGCACGCCGGAAATTTAACTCATGTCCTCCGGATTGTTAGTCGAGAGGCTTTGCCGTCACGGAGGCCGTTAAAACTTCTACGTAAAAAAAACCGGTGCAAATGAACATATCAGTACCTTAGAACAAATGTTTTTTTTTTGAAATCCTAAAAAAAAATAAAACGTACTATTTTAGATTTATTTATTTTGAAAGTCTGATTAATAACTTGAAGCCAGCCCTGCCCACAGGGCAGCATGCTAGAATGAGAAGTGGCATATTACCTACAATCGCGTGGGAAGAAAGAGAGAGAGAATTTTAGTGGGCGTGCAGTTCAGAGTTACTACCATGACGGAATTACACCGACTAGAGCTGTACTGTCCGGTTGTTCCTTGCAACATGAATAGCCGGTTGCGCGGTGGGTTAAGACGAACATAAATTTGGATTTGAGGCCAAAATACCAACAAAACTGAAAAATTAATGTTTTTAATCAAATAGTAAGTATATCATGAAGAAGAAGACAACAATAATAATTTTAATTAAAATATGAAAATGAACAAGACACAGAAAATAATAAAACATAATGGTCGCAACTGGGACTCGAACCTAGATCTCACGTCTTACCGGGGCGGAGATATAGGTTCGAGTCTTTGATGCAGCCATTATGTTTTATTATTTTTCTGTGTCTTGTTCATTTTCATATTTTAATTTAGTTTAGGAATAACCATCAAAAGTTAAAAATAGAGTTTTCTTATTAAAAAAATATTGAAAAATAAAGGCCGGTCTCATGCGACCAATTTCAGAAACAATACCTCAAACATTACCATAAACATGGGGCAGAGCCACAACGTTTGTTGTTGTGGCCCCAACCTAACTATCCACAAAGTGTGTACATATTTTCGTCGGAGGAGACGCCGCTTAAAATAAACAAAAACAAAACATCGTAAACAAAGCGTATTTTGGGTAAATTTTTTAAATTTGTATACCTACAAGTTTTTGTAAGTATTTAAATCGGCTTTTTGTAATTTGAATTTACACCCAAACAAATACTTCATTAATTATTAATGTATTTTTTTTATTTTACGAGTAATTTCATCATATTTTTTGTAGCAAATGGAGTAAATTATTTTTCAAATAAATATCATTCACTCACAAACAATTTCTTAAAGTTGCCTATAAAATCTTGAAAAAATGAATTCTTTAATGGCCTATATTTTATAATTTGAAACACAAATCAAAAAAGTAGCACGTATCCGTATTAGATATTTACTATACATTTTGATAAAGAAAATAATTTTTCAGTATGGTTGGGTATTTTGGCCTCAAATCCAAAATTTAGATTTGAAATTAGAATGACTTAAGGGGGTATTCTATATAAATCTTTTTTTACATATTTTCAAAGCTTAGATCTTTAAAAATATATCATTAAAGGATTTTTCGAAATTCGAATTATTTTCTGAGTTATGGCTATTTTAGTGGCGCGCCAAATAAACCCGTCTGGCCGGAACCAGACCGCGATTGCCTGACTATCTTCGGGTGGATTACCCCTTAAAACCTTTATTATATTCTATAGGTACCTATATAATGCATATAAAATTTATTTTTAACTGAAATTCCTAGTAACGTTACGTAAGTATACCGTATCATTATATGAATAAATCTGCTAAACTTTACTCAAAACTTTAAACGCGCTTTTCTCGAAACTACTTTTTTCAAGCTGGCGTACATGATATCTCAAGTTAACCAAATTATTTGAAATTTGTATGAATCTTCTCTACACATTCCTGTATGGCCCCAAGCAGAATCAGAGAAAAAAAGAATTTTATTATTTAAAAATAAATTGAAAAATGTGAAAAAAAAACTAACGTTTTTTTTTCAAACAGCCGCCATTTTTTTTTTTACTTCTCTCAGGTTGGTTAATAATCCGGTCGTTTTTTTGGTTTCAAATGACCAGAAGGGTTGCAATCGTGTACGCCAGGAAGACCGGTTTTTTTTGGATCCCCTACTTTAACACCAAATTACTTTAAGAGTTTTCATTTTTTTTTTGTGTAATCTTAAACCATAAATAAAAAAAATCATAAAAAAGAGATATTTAAAAATATTCTTAGTTTTTATTTTACAGAGCTCGAAAAACACATAAAATTTGTGCCTCTTGACTAGAATACCCCCTTAACGCATCGCCCGGCTGATCTTTGTGCGAACACATTAGGTTTTATTAGTCGGTACTTATTTTCCATGTAAATAACACTAGTTAAAAGAGATCCCTTACCAGACAACATTTTTACTATTATTTCTATTTGAATAACTCACAAGAGTCTCGTGTCTCAACTGCATACGGAGCCAGTGCGATTATGGCTTCCCACTTGGGATAGGCACTTATATTGTGAGGCGAGAAGGGAAGGAGATGGGGTAGAGGAAGGTTAGGAAATACCTGGCTACTCAGTTCTGGTCACCCAACACGGCTAAAATATTGGATTGGATTTTTTGGACATAGAGTAGTCTGCCGTTCATAAGAGCTACTAGAAAAACTTATGTTTATAATTATCAATGTTTTTACAACTTCTGTGAGGCCATTTATTTAAGCATTTTCCAACATTCTATAAAGTATATACGTCTATGAAAAAACATGTCAACCACAGACAAAAACTACATTTTCCCCTTCTTGGCAACATCCGACAGAAGAGAGCATCAGAAGGAAAAGATTCAAATATCTTGTCAACGAAGTCACGGAATAAAGCATTTGTAGTGAATACCTCATTAAAAGTTTTTTTGTCAAGATAGACTGAATTATTTATTTAAAAAAAACACTAAAAGCATTTGAAGTAAACGGATTACCTCAGGGATCTCAATTAGGTCCTGCATTAAAATTTGAAAAGGTAATACAAAGAAAAGGCAAAGAATACAAGGCTGGTGTAAGCGAAATGAATAAGATTAATAAGTGGACGCTTTGTTGATTTGCCCATGAAGACCCGGTTGACAATGCAATGAGTGTAAGGAGAATATTATATGATGGAAGTCAGGGATATGGTAGTTAAACATTATTGTGTTGACAATAGAAAATAATGCCTTTTGTATTGCGTTCATCGCCCTAAGACCTGAATTCCCTTTGCACGACGTGTAATAAAGAACACAGTGCATAGATCTAACAGATGGTTTTCAATAAAATATGTTCTGGTACCTACGCCATCCGATAGTTCATAAAGTTGTTATTTCTATGGAAGTGCGAGAAGAAGTGAGTCACTGGCGAGTGGGAGAAGTTGACTTGGTAGGTGCCTACTTACTGCACACAAATATGGGTACGTTTGTTGAAACTACATTCCTATTCAAATTATTTATCATTTCTATTCAAATTTCTTGTCAGATTTGTTATTGGCCAAACACACCTAGATTTTCTGGTCTCTATTATCTACAATTAGTAGATATAATATAGGTATTTAAGAATAAATAATGTAATTATCGTGATTCCCAACAGTCAATAGACAGTAGGACTATGAGGTACACTAAATTGAGGTAAGTTATATGCATAGGTAAATGAAATTTAGTTCAGTTTTTTTTTCAGGAAATTATGTGTGCCGTGTGGAGAGTCCACCTAGGGAAAGGAAATAGATGCAGTTCTGGGAAGGAAAAAAGGTATGAGGTATAAGGCTAGGAATCTGGGGTTCGGTGTGTCCAGTAGTGATGGCCGTATGAATCAATTCCTCCCACTGCGGTGCAAAGCGATGGACCGCTTTAAATAAATACTTACACATGCACACGCACCTACGCACATCACCCGGAAATTACTAATAATACATTCCACAAATAAGACATTACAAAGAAACATATCATAGGTACCCCAGTAGATTTTTGCGTTACCTGTATATGAGGGAATATACGTACTATCCATTCCTTTATCCATCCTTGTTCTTAACAGGGATGCTCGATTTCAACACCTTAGAAGCCCGCAGAAAAATATTTTTAGGTAAACACTTTTTTAAGCTAATCTCTGGTATCATACTCAATCCGCCTATATTAAAAGAGGTTAATTTTTACGTCCCTAACAAGTATACTCGTGGTAAATCCCATGCACTTTTTTATGCTCCGAAAGTGAGGACTTCTACATATCAGAACGCGCCAATAAACAGAGCGACTCAACTGCTTAACGATTCTGCATTGACCATCGACATTTTCAATGTCACTTACAGACAGTTCAGCAACTATCTTTTAGCAAATGTCACTAAGTAGTAAAACTGCCCTTGTGTACTTTGTAATTTATAATCTTCTCTATGATATATATTGGTGTATAACTGTTTTATAGAGAACATGAAAAAATAAATAAATAAATAAATATAATACTATTTAATATATGTAATTTTTTTATCACCGTAACCAAATTTCTGTTTGTTTCTATAATATAAAACAAACAAATTTAGAGTTTTTTGTTATGGTAGATAGGCTTATAAAAGAAAATTGGTTTATTTTTATTCTTGGTTTTCTTTTTATTTTATTTTTATTTTTATAACGTATGTAAGCTTTTGATGGTAGTGTAACAAATAATAAAATCAAAATAAGAAGGTATGTAAATATTTATTATATATATTTACTTTTTGCTTTCTTACACATATCTTTTTAACACATATCTCTATTAATACATATCTATATTAATACATATTTTTAATGCATGTCTCTTATGATTGATATCCTTTTTAAATATATATACTTATTATGTTATTTACCCGCCTCGGAACAGACTTTGTCTAGTGAGGCAGGTAAAGGAACTGAAAATTGTAAACCATTTAATGTATATTAAATAAACGCCCGGGTTGCCGGCACTGAAACTGAAAACGGATGATTGACGAAAAACGGATTACCTCAGTGATCTAAATTAGGTCCTGCATTGAAATTCGAAAAATTACTATGGCATTGAAAATGATTGCATTGACAACTTGAAAATAATTATGCTGGTTAATACCGAGTCTATTAATACTTTATTATCGTACAGAATTTCGAAAACATAATTAACCAAAAATAATAGCAAAAGACGCTGCGAGCAAATACAAATACTTATGCTGAATTCAACAGAAATTTGATTGTACCCAAACTAACTGAATATTGTAGTTAATGTAAAAGTTGTTTGGTATGAAAATTAGCGGCAAGGCCTTTCGGTGAATAATAAATATTAGCCAGTGACATAAGAATGTATTTATTTGATAACCAATCAACCTTCGAGGAACCCGGTACTACAGGTTGGCTGAAAACTCAATAGGTTTTGCAATAGCGGTACTTTAACCTCAAAGCTGATTTCAGGTATTTTTGTGTGGGACGGAACTCTCAGATTGCAATGAATTCAGGCAGTAAAAAAATGCAGTATTCCGCTGATGGATAGATCCGTCGTAACTTCTCCCTCTTTATGATGAACGATGGATCTAACAAGATGTTGTTTTGGTGTAGTGGTTAAAAGATCCCAGACTAATACTCCAGATATCGCAGGTTAAAATCGCGACGTGCGGAATAAAATTTCATTGTATTCATTTACAATTTGGGAGGAAGGTATGGGTACTGCCGCCCCGGGAACCATTTATTGGCTAACCAACCCCCCCTGCCATAGGTCACCCCAAGTGATTCGCTACGTTTGGTGACTTAGGTGCCCGGTTTCGTGGGGTGTGGTTTGTCTAGGTCGTGGCGGCGGATGGGCTTGCCCACCTACTACGTGACGGGCCGGATCGGTAGAGACTGATTGAGGGATTCAACGACGAGTTCGATATACAGGATGTAACAGCACGTACCAGAGTTGTTTTAACCGGCGATTCCTGAGCGTAGCACTGTTGTAAATAATGTGGATGTCATTTTGCTGTCCGATAATATTTTTTTACGTATTGACGCGTTTCGTGTATTACCGTGCTGCTGGAACGAGACGGACTACTTATCATGTGACCAGCTAGGCTATTCCCGACTGTACACGGAGAAAAATGTTATTCTAAAATACGATCATTTTATTCATAAAAACGGGACTGAAGTTCTTACGAACAAATTAACAGGGTTTCAATGTTTATTGGCGGGAACATGTAAATGATCGTATTTTAGAATAACATTTTTCTCAGTGTCGACATTTGATGGAAAAATATCATCGGACAGCAAGATGACATCTACTTTTTTTATTCCAAATATGCTCAGGAATCCTTTGGGTACGTGCTGGAATACCTTGTGTAGATAGGCGAAATTCCTGGAATCTTTACATTTTCAATTATGGGCAGATAAAAATAAATTAAATGTTATTTTTATCGTGCTATTATTACATTTATCACACGCTCTTGAATACCCAAATGCATGCTATTATTGTTGAAGAAGACAGCTGACTCATGCCCGCCAATTGAGTTCATTTTAAATAGATTTGGTACGCCACTATTTTTCTGGGAAATCGTGGATCGCTCAACTATTCAATATACGCTTTAAAAAAATAACAATAAAATTTCTGATAACAGTGATGGAAATTAAATGTTTAAAATTTTTTGATAATCGAAGCAATTTAATAAACGTGGGTATTTATTGAAATGAGAATTTGTTTAGTTCCTAGCGGGATGTCTCTCCCTAACCCTTGCTGTAAAAGTGTTTGAAATTTGGAACTAAGGCATGAAAAATAGTGAAAATTCGAGTGCATTTGTTTTGAAAGCAGAAGAAGATATGGAAGCAAGTTGTTGGTATTTTTCGTGTCACATAATCTCGGAAGGAATTTGACCATTTTGGATGTACCTACATAATATGATTTTGTACTCATTCGTTTTGTTGTGGCGATAATTTCCTCGAGGTATCGCGGTGGAACTGTATAGCTACATATATTGTGATTTTGTTGTGCTGATCCATCGCAGAGATATACTGGTAAGTGATTAGTTATCCCCTTTACTTGCATACCTTGTTTTTCCTACACAATTATCAATCAAATCCAGCAAACACCATTTCGTCTTATTTAATTTTTGGATCTGGTGTGCTAGCATGGTCAATCGATTAGGATCGGTAGGATAATATGTGGCTTGGGCATGTACTAAGAATGTCTGATGACCGAATTCCGAAGAAAATACTGAGTGCCATTCCAGAGGGTAGACGTCCAGTAGGCCGCTCCAAAAACTGTGTGAGGAGAGGATGGGTCTGCCCTGGACGGAGGCCGAACAATCGGCGCAAGACAGGGACGGATGGAGGAGCCTTGTCGATGCAGTGGGTTCCCGACCCGAATAGGACAAGGGTAAGAAGAAGAAGAAGAAGGATAATTGTCGGTAACTTCTCATCGTTCCCTAGGATAACTGCAGATCGCTAACGTACAAACAACAGTTGATATCGAATATATTAAGGACACTTAGTCATTATGAACTGTAACCTATTCGTTTGCGATCTGCAGTTGTCCTAGGGAACGATGAGAAGTTACCGACAATTATCCTACCGATCCTGATTCTGATAACAGTGATGGAAATTAAATGTTTAAATTTTTTTGATAATCGACCATGCTAGCACCCCTGAAGCTTTAATTCGTAAGCAATTTTGGACGTAACAGCAGGTAAAAAATTTCGAAAAAATTCGCTTAAATTTTACTGAAACCTTTTGATAAAATTTCTACCTCTCTCCTCAGTATATGAACATGATAATAATAAAAAATCTAAAAATATGAAAATTATTCATCATCTCATTGTAAAAAAATATACATTGCTGTCGGAGCACCGATACTTGTACCTTAAAAATTCCAGGAATAATTTTGGACTGGCCTTGGTTTAGTTTAGGCTGTTTGAATCTCCTACCAGCAACATTCCTATCATGTTGTTTCGAGATAGTACCGAATTCTTTCATATTATTACAGGTGGGGAAACCCTGATAAGACGACACATAAAGCAATAACCCGCTTGTATCGATACAGTCGTTGGTTCAGCCAGTCTGGTGTTGTTATGCTTGATCAACATTAGAAAAACAACGTTACTGTTGATAGTTGTGATGAGATAGGTTTTTCCACAAAGAAATTAATTAATTATTTTATATGACAATAATTAAAAATGAGTTTGGAGATTTTCACTTAGTTCAGAAAACCATCACGAGGGCGACATCTCTCGAATAAGTTGCAAATTAGAGCGGAAACTGTTTTACGGATAGAAGGAGAGAGAGAGGTGACATGCATTGGAGTGAGACAATACGCCAAATCATTTAAGAGTGGGATCTCAACCAACGACAGATCTTGTTTTGTGTCATAAAACGATAAAAAATCGAATAAGCCAATGGAAATGGTGATGTGGGCGTGTTGGAAGTCAGACAAAGGAATTGAACTTTACGCCAATCAATTATACGTTTGATTTATGGTTGAGAAAAGCACACGTGTCCGAGGGGGTCATTGATTGTTTAATAGTTTGTTTCTCACGAAAGAATTTAGCGATCAAGAACCAACGATTTGGTGAAGGAAAATTTTCACATTTTATTATAAAAAATTACAAAAAAAGGAGTTAAAAGTGCTTGGGAAGACCGGTAGACTTTTCATCTAACTACGTGCACTTCAAAAAAGGTTCATAAGATTAACAAATATCATCAAATAGCAGAAAATTATTACAAAGTGACGTACATCAAAGAAGAAACTTTAGATGAGTTTGGGAAGAGAGTTGTTGAATTGAGAATTGCATAGTAAATGTAAATCTGTCAAAAAAAAAAATGGAATGAAACACAAAAAAAACAGTAATTTTGGTCTGTGAAATGGTCCAGAATAACGGGTAGAATAGCGAATTGTTGTTGACCGCTGACATTGAATACAACGAGGGTGTTGTTCTTCTCAAAGAATATTCGTTACATGACTTCAACATTATAACAGACCAATTTAGCTGGAATATTGTCGTAAAATTTACATGGGCCTTATGGAAGTGTTTATATTATACAAAAAATATTAAATTTAATGGGGAAGCGATTAGTTCAGAGTTCTCACCAAGTACGTACAAAATTTAACATCAACACAAAAACTTAATCGCTTTACATGAGCAAGGAGGACAGAAAACTGATCAAACGAAGGGCGGGTCTTCGGTTTGATAGGAATTCGAGGGTTGAATTGGTGAAATTTGTAGAAAATTTGAATAAAAGACATAAACATTTATCTGACAATACAAAATATAGAGGTATAGTTACTTGAAAACATGTGTTTAAATAGACATGGAAAATGATATTCTATAAATGCATAAGATAATTGATAAAACGAGAGAGAAAATAAGATACGAGAAGGGTTATTTGTGAAAGTCCCAAATTAAAGTGATTGAATAAATACAGTCTTGGATGATAATTATTTATATGATAATATAACATATCAATGGGTTGGAGACAGGATTTCATAGAAAATTACGACATTATAAATAAAGTTCAAATTTACAACGTAAATAGAGTGAATACGGTTTCAAATGAAATTATTCATAGAAATGGCATTAAAATTCGGAAAAATCAATGTCTAATATACATGAAAATTTTATAGAAAACATTTCGGTATGAGATTAATCGTGTTTTACAAGCGTAGATGTTTTAGGGGGCATAAACGGGTTAAGCAAAGTATGGACCTATCTCGAATTATTAAAAATAAAACAAGAAAATTATGTAATTTTACATAAATTTCTAAGTGCAGATGAACAAAGGAATCTGGGCATTTTGATGGAGAATCGTAGGTTCGGTACTGATAGAACGAGAGAGCGAGACACATATCATGATGGGCTGTACTAAGATCTTGGAAGCAAGAATGAAAAAAAATATATATCAATATACGAGTTGATAAGAAACATTATTTGATATCAAAGAAAATTCGTTTAGGCTCTTCTAGATCTCAATGTGGTATTTATACGGGTACATAGGGAAAATTCAGTCAGTCGTCGTTTGTCGGTCGGGAGATCTCAATAATATACCTTACGTCACGTCGTCGTTAAAGTGGTAAAATAAGTGTTTGGAATTTAAAAATAATTCTGATATTCGAGGACTTAGAAAATTTAGATCCAAAGTTCCAAGTGACTTAGAGTATTTCACGTTACAAAGTAAAATAAAATCAATAATAGTTATATAATAGTGAGAAATTGTTATATCGAGTTTAGTGAAAATTAAAATGAATGAAATAAAATAAAAAAAGTTTAATACCAAGTAATAAATATAGTGATAACATTTAATATCAAAGTGTATAAATCAATTTTGGAGATAATCATCATCTTTAAAATAAATTAAAATTTAAAATTGTGTGTTTGTTTAAATAATTAAAATCAATTTTGGTAATAATCATCATCTTTAAAATAAATTAAAAATTAAAATTGTGTGTTTGTTTAAATAATTAACATCAATTTTTGAAGAGTTAATAATAAAAATTTTGCAAATTCCAAATTTAATTAAAATAAGGAAAAAGGGTCTCACTTGAAATATTTGATATGTATACATTTTAGGTAGAGGAAAAATTAATTAAGATTGTCGTGTACACCCGACGGAAGAGTCTTAATTCGGTAAGTCAATTATTTTCATAATTAATCATTTCCAGTTTACAGATGGGAGGTAGCTGAAAACTCGGGTGACTATATGATATTTATGTACTTTATGGTTTTGTATAAAAAGAATTATATATTGAAAATATATATATATAAATATATATGTAATATATATATAAGCATAATTATAAACAATTCAAAAGAAAAAAAATTAAATCAAATCATCCCTAAATTGATTGAGTTGGATTCGAATTCCAATTATTATTATAATCATATGTTCATTTTTTTGGGAAATAAAAGTATTTGATAAAAGAAGAATCATTTCAACTGCGCTTAGGTGACCAGGAGGGTGGTTTCCAGATTGCCGTTTTTATTGCGTTTCAAACAAGTGTGTAATTAAAAAAAATATATATATATATATTGAAAAATAAATAAATAAATTAATAATTTTTGAATTAATAATAAAAAAAAAAAACCGACAAAGTGCGAATTTTAAAAATAGGTTTTATCTAAAATAAATAGGACGTAACCATTTGGACATTTTAGTTAATGGAAGTGATAACAGATTAAAAAAAAATTTAAAGAAAAGTGAAACGTTGAATAAGTCTAAAAAAATATATAAAATAAATCTAAAAATAAATTATCCGTACAAATAAAACGGTATAAATTACGTTGGAACAGAATAAAAGTAAAAAAATAAAAAAAGTGTGGCAAAATTGACCAAAAGTGTAAAGGAAAAAACATTGACATTGATTTTAAAATAAAAATAAATAAATTCACGCTGATAAAAACGGAATTCAATCATAAAGCACGAAAAATAAACAAAGATTTGTAGGCCAACTATGGTTTGTTTACATAACAATAACAAGACCTCTTTAAACCAAGCCATAAATCTTAAAATAAGAAGGTTGATATTGACATATCTCGGTCAAGAATGTTAATGATCTTAAAATAAACTGCAGAGCAATAAAATTTTAAATATTTAGGTCAGGAATGTGGAATGTTTACATTTAAAAAAAAAAAAATCATAACATAAAAAGGTCCTGATAACGAAACGTTGAATTGTAAACAATTGGGAACATCGAAATATTAAAACATCGATTTGATAATTTAGAAGTTGATGTTTTGATAATAGAATTAAACATCGAGGGTCTCGCGAGATCAAGCAAATATAAACAAATTTTAACTTCAAACGAAAAGGCAATTTGGTTGTTGACACTTGGGCATCTTTCAAAACGATTCTGTTGACGGTATCTTGATTGTTGATTGTGGATCATCACATAAAAATCCATGACATAAACATAAATAAAAAAAATAAAGATGGAGTTGAAATTTTGTTGAGTGAATAGAAATATATTCGTTCAATCGGTTCGTTATTTGTTTGGAAAATAATCATGTTGAGAAGATAGAAGCATGAATGTCAAACATTTGTAAATAGGTAAATACCGATTTAAGATTATTCGGATATTCAATCTTTAAGTAAGGGAGTTTATCTCGATGAGGAAAGTCGAAATTGACGACATTTTTCCCATGATAGGTATTGCAAAACGTGAAGAAATGATTGGCATTTAGACAATAAATAATTATTGTTTAAATTTAATTAACAATAGTAGTACAATGATCATTACGTGCCATTTCAAAGACAATTACGTACATTTATTGGAAATGAAATACGTGTTTGTAAACGTGAATTATTTTGGGTTGCGATCGTTATGCGAACAAGCTAGGTAAATGTTAAATGGAAATCTTACGTGATTTACTGATGAATAGGAATAGAAATTTTTTTTTAAATAATAATAATTATACATAAAAATGTATTCTGTATATAAATACTATATATGTTTATATACAGAGGAGAAAAAAAAGGTATAGTTAGTATTGTTAATCAACAATAAATTTAAATGGCGGGAAAAAGGAAGGTGGATGCGACAGAAGTACAATATAATACAAGAAAACTGGCAGCATTTGACATTGAGTCTATTTGATATAAAACAGAACGTCGAACAGTTTGAGATGCATAAGGAGATCCGATAAATTTTGTTTATAAACAATCATGGATGAATAACAATGAACCCTATTTAATGTGATGCTTAGAAGTATTTGGTATGAAACACGAATAAATAAACATTTGGATCATAACAAAATGACGCTTCTCGGGAGTTGAGATTAGATAGAAGACTAGATCATTTGATATTTTATTTATGTAATGGAATAAAATAAAATAGCGTAAATAAAATAAAATGAGATAGCAAACAATAACATAAATAACATAAAGGTGACATAAAAATATTCAATCGAAGTTTTCGATGTGTTTACAGATTAACTCGGTATCAATGAACGGATCACGTTAACACAGATTTCGTGTGATAAGACATACAGGGTAGAATTGGGGAGGAAATTTTATAAATAGGTCAATTAAAATTTTTCTAGATTGAATTTGAAAGTTCCACGGTAAGGAAAAGATTAAGTTCTAGTTGTTCGTAAAATGGAAAACAAAGATGTTTCAAAGACAGAAGTGGGGGATACAGAAAATCAGGAAGATGAGGTTATGAAGCATTCTGAGAATGTGCCTTCCGAGGAGGAACTGAAAGAGATTTTTCGGAGATCTCGGAAAGTGGGTCGGTTTATAGTTTCATCTCACGCATCACAAACATCATTCGTATCCGCGTCATCGAGTGGGCAGGAAGGAGAAGTACGTGAAAAAAGCGAAGGTGAAGTTAATCGCGAGACATCCTTTATTACAGGAAGAGATAACAAAGAGGATCAAGAAAACAAAATTGAAACAGAAAAGAATTAGAAAATTAAAATAAAAATAAAATTTAAAAAAAAAAAAAAAAAAAAAAAAAGAATCGAAAAAAAAAGAAAAATATCTAAAATAATCGGAAAAATCAAAACAAAGAAGAAACTTTAGATATAAAATAGCCTAAGGTTATTCTAAGAAATAATAGATAAGAACAGTTTAAAGAAGAACATATATATAACATAAGAATTAGATCATAAGAAAATTATCAGTGCGTAAAGAATCATAAAAAAAAAAAAAAAAATAAATAAAAAACTATAAATACCAAGGAAAATGGTCGGAAAACGTCGTGCACAGGGAAGTGATGCCGAAGAAGTAATGATTACTGCGGTGATAGAAAATCCTACGTCAACGGTTGCGTCGGTTGATATTGGACAGGTAACCCAGATTATTCAAGCGGCTCTGGAACCACTTGTCAATAAGATACAATGCTTGGAGAGACAATTAACACAGCCAGAAGTAATAACAGCTCAGGTTGGTGATATCGAGCAAAGGAATGTACTTCAAGTGGTAGAAATGCTACCACAACAGGAAAGACCTTCATTTTCGGGAGGGAATCAGAACCCGATCAGTTTTTTGGAGGATTTGAAAGAATACACCAGGAAAGTGAAACGCACGGATCCATTAGTTGTCGTCCGGGAAAATTTAAAAGGAGAAGCAAAGAGTTGGATGAAATTATATAGTAAGAGATGGCAATCGATTGAAGATTTCGAACGAGATTTCCTTGCAAACTACTGGGGAGACGTGAAGAAAAACGCAGTACGACGTCGTCTCGCAGAGGGGGTTTTTGACGTAACAAAGGGTACATCGATGCTCACACATTTTGCATCATATTGGGAGTTGGCAAAAGCTTTAAAAATCACGGATACTTCAATGGATGTCGTGAACGAAATAATGCGTCATTTCCCGAAGGAAACGCAAGCACTTTGGTTTTCAGGAGAGATGGGCGACGAGATAGCAGCTTCAGAATTGCTCAGGAAGTTAGACAATATGGTATTTTCACCGGAGGAACGACTTCCTAGGAAACGAAGTGTAGAAGAGAGCAAGAAAACTGATAAATATCGTGAGAAATACCAAGCTATGAAAAGAAGAATTAATGTCATCGAAAGTGTGGGTGAGACAGCAGAATGCAGCCAATGTAAGAAGACTAATACGCCGCCGAAGGAAAAAAATTCTACAACTACTATGGCAGTCAGTGGAAAGGAGCTGCGGAGCGTGGGAAATTCGGGAAACTTCAGCGGGTCGGTTCAGAGGTCCTGAGGAATACGACTCAAACAGATGGAGGAGGGACATTGGCGCCGAGGCATAACATCGCACTGAGGATAATGATGAATTGGAATTGGGATATCACAAAGGGGTTAGGAAAGAATGGGCAAGGAATAATTGCGCCTATAAAAGCGGGGAAGAATATAAGAAGAAAAATTAACAGTGAGGAAGAAGCTAGAATGGAAGAAGGATTGATAGTGGGGGCGTGCGTGAGATCACTTCAACAAACAAGTAATGAATGGGGGCGTATAAAAATGAACAAAAAAAAATGGGGTAGGGAGTTTAAAGGGTTTAATAATATTTTTGAGGATAGGGACTACGAGGAAATAGAAAAGGGTAGCAATTTACCACTTTTACCGGAAGCCATAGCTCACATAGGTGATACGGAGGTTCATTGTTTAGTTGACACGGGGAGTCAGATTACTTGCATTGCTAAAGAATTTTATGAGAATCATTTGATGGATCCGGAACTTTATCCCATAATGCCGATAACGACCATGCAGATTAAAGGGGCTGTTGGACATAAAAGCCAAAGTATATCTAGGTTAGTTTTGGTGCCATTGCGATTTGGGAAGTTAAACATAAATACACCATGTTTGATAATACCAAAATTGATTAGACCGATCATTTTAGGGATTAATTGGCTGGATGAATATGCAGCTGAATTTAAGTGCGGTGAGAATAGAAGGTTGAAAATCATAACGGAAGATGGGAAAAGGAATATAACTTTGGTTACTTCATCGGTAACATGCAGAAAAACAGGAAAGGGAAGTAGCGACACGAGTCCAAATTGCACAAGCGGGAAGATAAACTACATTGGAAATAATTTAGAATCAAACGATATGCAATGCATTAAGCGAAGGATAGAATCATGCGTGTCGGGTTTAAATTTGGATTCAAATGTAAAAGAAGGGTTAGAGAAAGTTTTAAACAAACATTGGAGGGTGTTTATAGATCGACCTGGTTTAACGCATTTATATACTCACGAAATAAAAATGATAGATGAATCCCCTTTTGTCAAAAGGTCATACCCAGTACCATTTGCATATAGGGAGAAGGTGGATGAGAAAATTAGGGAGTTAGAAGGTTTGGAAATAATTAGTCGGGAGGCGACCCAGTTTTCTAGTCCTCTTACGTTTACAATGAAAAAGGACGGAACGGTGCGCGTACTTCTTGATGCTCGTTTATTAAATTCGAAAATGTGTGGTGAAATCGAAAAGCCGCCTTTAACGTCTGAAATAATTCAACGGTTTCATGGGGTTAAATATATAACATCCGTAGATTTGCAAAGTGCATACTTTCAGATACCTATCAGTCGGGAAAGTCGCAAATATACTGGGTTTGTTTACAATGGAAAATCATACGTTTACAAGGTTCTTCCGCAGGGATTAAAAACATCGGTTGGGAGTTTTTCTAGAGCGATGGACAAAATATTAGGGCCGGACTTGCGGGAGTTTTGTGCGAACTATCTCGATGATTTAGTAGTATACACGTGTGGGAGTCAGGAAGAACACTTTGAACATTTAGGAGCAGTACTCGAGAGGTTAGAAGCGGCTAACATGACATGTAAGCTCGAGAAATGCCAATTCTTATTTACGGAAGTGCGCATGCTAGGACATATAATAACACCATACGGAGTAAAAATGGATCCGGAAAAGATAGCGGCGATAAAAAACTATCCTGCACCGAAGAAAATTAAACAAGTTAGGGCTTTTCTCGGTTTATGTAATTATTATCGGAGGTTCGCGAGCAGATATGGAGAGACGACCAGGGTATTGTGTGATTTGTTACAAAAAAATCGAATGTGGCGATGGGGTGACACAGAACAACACGCGTTTGAGCAGATAAAAGCTTCATTTTTAGAATCTGTTATGTTACACCATCACGATCCAAACAGTACGTATTATTTACAGACGGATAGTTCAGGATTTGCTATTGGTGGTGAATTATATCAGCTAGATGCACAAGGAGACCATCATGTAATAGGGTTTATTAGCAAGGCTTTAAGGGGCCCAGAGTTAAAATGGACCACGTCAGAGCAGGAATTGTGGGCAATAATATATGCTCTTCATAAATTCGAGACGTATTTAAGGGGAGTACAATTGGTAATTAGAACAGATCATCGGGCGTTGACATTCCTGAAAACTTGGAAAATGTATAGTGGTAGAATAACTAGGTGGATACTTTATCTAAATCAATTTAACTTCAAGGTAGAGTATGTCAAGGGGAAGGAAAATATAGGCCCGGACGTCTTGTCTCGTTATTCACACGACGCCACAAATGTACAAGAAGAGAAAGTCGTATGCCCAGAAGTAGCCACGTTCACAGTACGGGGAAAACGTCAGATTAGGTCACAACTTCGAAACATAAAGGAATTACAGCAATTAGATACGTTTTTAGGGGAAATATTTGTAAAATTAAATGAACCGATTCTGGGGCCACCTACAAAAGACGTTAGCAGATATTTAAAAAATTATAAATTGGTAGATCAAATATTACATTACGTGACGGGAAAGAATAAAACATTGTTAGCCATTCCTAGCGGTTTAACTGAGGATTTAATTAATATGATACATTTAGAAATTGGGCATGGAGGGATATTTAAAACAGGTTCAGCCATACAAAATAGGTATTTTTGGCCTGGGATGAATAAACAGATTAGACGGGTCATTAGGACGTGTCATTTGTGTCAATTAGCTAAACGTGAAATTCGACCTACTGTAGGTCCCAGTAGGTCGATAATAACTCGCGAAGTGGGAGAGTTGATTATGGCAGACATATATGGACCATTGCCGACGAGTGTAGGCGGAGTACAATTTGTTTTTGTTATACAGGACACTTTTAGTAGATTCGTAAAGTTATACAAATTGAGGACTGCTACCACAAAAAGCGTATTACGATGTGTAGGGTTGTTTAACGATACGATAAAGATAA
Source organism: Limnephilus auricula (assembly GCA_951813805.1). Taxonomy (NCBI): domain Eukaryota; kingdom Metazoa; phylum Arthropoda; class Insecta; order Trichoptera; family Limnephilidae; genus Limnephilus; species Limnephilus auricula. The sequence goes on from OX638410.1 coordinate 861,901, forward strand.
AAGCAATACTAACTGATAACGGGTCGCAATTCACTTCGAAATCGTGGGATCGCAGTTTGGGGCATCTAGGTATTCAAATTTTACACACATCAGTACGAAATCCGGGACCAAACATTACAGAGAGAGTTAACAAGGAATTAGGACGGACTTTACGAATCTATTGTCACGAGCGTCACACAAACTGGGCAACATTTGTAAATAATGTAGAACAGACCTACAACGATTCAATTCATTGTTCGACGGGATTTACACCTAACGAGATAGCTTTCGGTATACCACCGCAGTATAGTCTAGATAAATATACTAGGGGTTGTGAAAATCCAACAATAGCCCTGGACACAATTAGAACAGCGGCATTAAAAAACATGAAAGAAAGTGCCGCAAAGAGACAACATTACTACAACATAAATAAAAGGTTGGTAGTATATGAAATAGGAACATTAGTAAAGCTTAAAAAGGTTACACAATCAAGTCTATTAAAACGAAAAATTAAGAAGTTCGCGCTACTTTATGAAGGTCCGTATATAGTGGCGGCTGTTCCTTATCATAACACGTATACTTTAGTAGATCCAGAGACGCGAGAAATAAGAGGAGACTATAGCGCAATACATTTAGCGAGGTATTATACAAGTGACAAAAATCAAAAACCAGGTCTAAAATTGAACGAATTGGATTGAGGGTACAGGAGTTAAAAGAAGTAAGAGAATTAAAAAATACGGGATTTGAGATTGTTTGCGAAGGGAGGGGGTTCATCTGTCAAGAAATGTTTCGAAAAAAAAAAAATTTTTTTTTTTAAATGATTAGGGGAAGCATTAGGAATGCGTTTAGATAAGAAAATTTTACGATTTTATAGGGTTAACTAATGGTAAATTGAATTAATTTAGCTTCGGCAAATGAAAATTTTTACATGTTAGATTAGAAATGAAAAAAAAAAAATCTTACGATTTTATAGGGTTAACTAATGGTAAATTGAATTAATTTAGCTTCGGCAAATGAAAATTTTTACATGTTAGATTAGAAATGAAAAAAAAAAATTTTTACGATTTTATAGGGTTAATTAATGGTAAATTGAATTAATTTAGCTTCGGCAAATGAAAATTTTTACATGTTAGGTTAGAAATGAAAAAAAAAAAATTTACGATTTTATAGGGTTAGCTAATGGTAAAATCGGATTATTTTAGATTCGGCTAAAAGGGAAAAATTAAATGGTAGATTAGAAATGAAAAGATAATTTTATAGTTTAAAGAGATAGGTATTGAAAATTGAATTATTTTGGTTTTGGTTAATGGAAAATTTTACATGATAGTTTAGAAAAAGGGGAAATTTTACGAATTATAATAATAGAAAAGATATTCATAGATATGGAATGGGATGGGGAGGTTTTAGATTCAGTATGAGTGAAAGAAAAAGGGATACATGACTTGTACACTTATTGAATGACGGACAGAATTTAGAATTGTGCGAATTGAATATTTTAACATTAATATTGCACAACAAAATCATCCGACATTCATATGGTAATAAAAAAAAAAAAAAATAAATAAAATAAAATAAAAACCGTGGGATTGAATATCAATCTTTTGATTTGAACCATTGTACAGGAGTTCCGGGTCAAAATGGATTGAGGAACACTTCTATTGCGCGGGCGCGGGGCGCATTAGTATCTTATAAAAAAAAATATTAATTTTGATTGAATTCACAAAAAAAAAAAATATATATATATATATATATATATATATTGTATGACTACATTGTCTTATAATTACACATAGAGGTAGAATCAACGCGGAAAAGAAAAATTTGAAAATTATACAATATGGTTCGAATTCGGGGATTGTTACACAATCGATAGAGAGAGAAAAATGCAAAAGAAAGAAGGAGGGGAGGAGGAACGAAAAGTTGAAGAGGGGAGAAACAGAATTAGGAGGGAGTAAAGGGATCTATACGGTGAGGAGGGAAGCCTAGTTTCCTATGTTTTGTCCCAACGTCAGTAAATAACGGAAAATAAAATTGAACAATAACATCGAACTGAAATGAAGAAAAACAAAAGGAGGTAGAACACCGCTATTCACAGAGGTTGTGACAATAGGAGGGAATTGTGATGAGATAGGTTTTTCCACAAAGAAATTAATTAATTATTTTATATGACAATAATTAAAAATGAGTTTGGAGATTTTCACTTAGTTCAGAAAACCATCACGAGGGCGACATCTCTCGAATAAGTTGCAAATTAGAGCGGAAACTGTTTTACGGATAGAAGGAGAGAGAGAGGTGACATGCATTGGAGTGAGACAATACGCCAAATCATTTAAGAGTGGGATCTCAACCAACGACAGATCTTGTTTTGTGTCATAAAACGATAAAAAATCGAATAAGCCAATGGAAATGGTGATGTGGGCGTGTTGGAAGTCAGACAAAGGAATTGAACTTTACGCCAATCAATTATACGTTTGATTTATGGTTGAGAAAAGCACACGTGTCCGAGGGGGTCATTGATTGTTTAATAGTTTGTTTCTCACGAAAGAATTTAGCGATCAAGAACCAACGATTTGGTGAAGGAAAATTTTCACATTTTATTATAAAAAATTACAAAAAAAGGAGTTAAAAGTGCTTGGGAAGACCGGTAGACTTTTCATCTAACTACGTGCACTTCAAAAAAGGTTCATAAGATTAACAAATATCATCAAATAGCAGAAAATTATTACAAAGTGACGTACATCAAAGAAGAAACTTTAGATGAGTTTGGGAAGAGAGTTGTTGAATTGAGAATTGCATAGTAAATGTAAATCTGTCAAAAAAAAAAATGGAATGAAACACAAAAAAAACAGTAATTTTGGTCTGTGAAATGGTCCAGAATAACGGGTAGAATAGCGAATTGTTGTTGACCGCTGACATTGAATACAACGAGGGTGTTGTTCTTCTCAAAGAATATTCGTTACATGACTTCAACATTATAACAGACCAATTTAGCTGGAATATTGTCGTAAAATTTACATGGGCCTTATGGAAGTGTTTATATTATACAAAAAATATTAAATTTAATGGGGAAGCGATTAGTTCAGAGTTCTCACCAAGTACGTACAAAATTTAACATCAACACAAAAACTTAATCGCTTTACATGAGCAAGGAGGACAGAAAACTGATCAAACGAAGGGCGGGTCTTCGGTTTGATAGGAATTCGAGGGTTGAATTGGTGAAATTTGTAGAAAATTTGAATAAAAGACATAAACATTTATCTGACAATACAAAATATAGAGGTATAGTTACTTGAAAACATGTGTTTAAATAGACATGGAAAATGATATTCTATAAATGCATAAGATAATTGATAAAACGAGAGAGAAAATAAGATACGAGAAGGGTTATTTGTGAAAGTCCCAAATTAAAGTGATTGAATAAATACAGTCTTGGATGATAATTATTTATATGATAATATAACATATCAATGGGTTGGAGACAGGATTTCATAGAAAATTACGACATTATAAATAAAGTTCAAATTTACAACGTAAATAGAGTGAATACGGTTTCAAATGAAATTATTCATAGAAATGGCATTAAAATTCGGAAAAATCAATGTATAATATACATGAAAATTTTATAGAAAACATTTCGGTATGAGATTAATCGTGTTTTACAAGCGTAGATGTTTTAGGGGGCATAAACGGGTTAAGCAAAGTATGGACCTATCTCGAATTATTAAAAATAAAACAAGAAAATTATGTAATTTTACATAAATTTCTAAGTGCAGATGAACAAAGGAATCTGGGCATTTTGATGGAGAATCGTAGGTTCGGTACTGATAGAACGAGAGAGCGAGACACATATCATGATGGGCTGTACTAAGATCTTGGAAGCAAGAATGAAAAAAAATATATATCAATATACGAGTTGATAAGAAACATTATTTGATATCAAAGAAAATTCGTTTAGGCTCTTCTAGATCTCAATGTGGTATTTATACGGGTACATAGGGAAAATTCAGTCAGTCGTCGTTTGTCGGTCGGGAGATCTCAATAATATACCTTACGTCACGTCGTCGTTAAAGTGGTAAAATAAGTGTTTGGAATTTAAAAATAATTCTGATATTCGAGGACTTAGAAAATTTAGATCCAAAGTTCCAAGTGACTTAGAGTATTTCACGTTACAAAGTAAAATAAAATCAATAATAGTTATATAATAGTGAGAAATTGTTATATCGAGTTTAGTGAAAATTAAAATGAATGAAATAAAATAAAAAAAGTTTAATACCAAGTAATAAATATAGTGATAACATTTAATATCAAAGTGTATAAATCAATTTTGGAGATAATCATCATCTTTAAAATAAATTAAAATTTAAAATTGTGTGTTTGTTTAAATAATTAAAATCAATTTTGGTAATAATCATCATCTTTAAAATAAATTAAAAATTAAAATTGTGTGTTTGTTTAAATAATTAACATCAATTTTTGAAGAGTTAATAATAAAAATTTTGCAAATTCCAAATTTAATTAAAATAAGGAAAAAGGGTCTCACTTGAAATATTTGATATGTATACATTTTAGGTAGAGGAAAAATTAATTAAGATTGTCGTGTACACCCGACGGAAGAGTCTTAATTCGGTAAGTCAATTATTTTCATAATTAATCATTTCCAGTTTACAGATGGGAGGTAGCTGAAAACTCGGGTGACTATATGATATTTATGTACTTTATGGTTTTGTATAAAAAGAATTATATATTGAAAATATATATATATAAATATATATGTAATATATATATAAGCATAATTATAAACAATTCAAAAGAAAAAAAATTAAATCAAATCATCCCTAAATTGATTGAGTTGGATTCGAATTCCAATTATTATTATAACCAAATGAAAAGAACATTAAAAAAAAAAATGAAAGCTATTTTATATGTACGTATGTTAAATGATATTTTGAATAAAAATATATATATTTATTATTTATTATAACTTACATATTATATTTGGAAAAATTGTATGTATAATATGTTCATTTTTCAGAACCAAAGGATGACACGCAAAATCGTGAAGCGTTCCACATTTTTATTAGATTTTTAATCCAGATGGTTGATATAGATCTAAACACGCGTTTGACATTGAATGAGTTCCAAGGAAAGTACCCATTCATTGTGATATATTAGTAGGTCAAGAGATCGGAATGCATAAACATTCTGAGTTTGTTTATGTTTATTATTAACATACCCTAGGGCAATTCAAGCGACCTTCTGCGTGTAACAACGACCTTCCTTTAAATAAATATTGACATTCATGGACTACGATATTTAATTTAAACTTCAAAGCCAAGGTTAAGGAACGTTATCAAATTTAAAAAAAAAAAAAATAATATGAAATATTATTATAATATTACCACTCAATCAGATAAGAGATATAGACTTTATTAAATTTCACACAAGTAGAGCAATGGGTTTTAATTTCATAATTTTGTTTTGGTGGATTATACCATGACATACAAGGTCGAGATCATTATGAAGCTAATGTATAGTAATAGACTCTTTAAATTATTTGACGTTGAGTAGGTCAGGGGATAAAGTATTTAAGGATCATCTAGGTTACCATTAAAATTATGTAGGTACTTATCAATCTAGATGGGGAATGTCATTTTGGAGGGGATTAATATCGAACAAGCAATCGGAGACAAAATTATTTCAAATAGTGGAGGTGAAAAAGGAAAAATTATTTTACAAGCAACATCTACATTTAACATTGGGAAAATCACGGGATAGTAGGAAAATACTACTGAGGTTGCACTCGGAGGAGGGAAGAATTATATCAAACAAGCAATCGGAGACAAAACTATTGCAAATAATGGAGATTGTTAGCCATGGGTACGAAATGAAAATTCATTTAAATAAAAATAAACAAAGAAATTAAAGTGGGAAATTAAATATTTACTATGTTAGTAAATAGACAAATTCAGGGGAATGAGAGAAAGCAACAAAATAAAGTGTTATGATTACATTGAGGTTAAAATGGTTTGAGGACCATGTTATAGAATGTCATAAATATGTTCTATACAAATATTAGAGAGAGGAGAGGGGGTGTGCAATTGTAAATAATTGCACAATATAGAGTGGATAAACTCTATCAAAAAAAAAATTATCAACCAAAACCAAACAGACGAGCGGAGTATATATTTTATGTGTACAGTGTTATTTATTTTTATATTATTAAGTATATATCGGGATACTTGGATCCGGGTGGTGTCAGCCCCTGATACTGAGGATTCTCGGCCTCGTAATGCCATTTGAAAAGGTGGACATTGCAGGTTAAAAAAAAAATTATGTATAAATATATATTTTTAAATGTACTATTCATTGGAGAATGTAATCCCGTCGCCACTAGACGTTTTTACATTTTCTCTTGGATGTGGCTGAAGGACGTAGGAAACCCGGCTGTCACAAACCTCGTGAGTATATGATTGTTTGGAAAACGAAACCGGTTCGCTTTCAGTAGTTGTAATTTATGGAGGAGTAAGGGCTTGGGTACGTTTGACCTCGGAGGAAGGCTTTTCTAATCCGTTGGAGAGCATGGAAGGGTTGATTTGGAACTCGGAAAAATCATTGAAGAGATTTAGCACCAGCCAATTAATTCGCGCTCAGTGATATCGGAAAGGTTTAGTTCGAATTCGATCAGTCGAATGTTACGCAGGAGGTAGGTGCCAAGCCATTGCAAACAAGTATATCCGCCTTCGTTTTCTATTCGATCTATAAAATGTACTAACCAAATAAAACAAAATTATATATATGTATGTAAACCCACAATCTAGGACAGGCGAACGGGAGCAGACCAAATGACTTCATAATTGCACATTTTGCACACTAACTAACTAACAAAAAAAAAAAGATAGCAATCAACATATTTAAATTAAAAATAAAAAAACAGATTAGGATGAGGTTGAGTCACAGTATAGGAGGGAATTTAAAAGCACATTAAATAAATTTATATAACTAAAAGTAACTACACATTCTGTTTGAGATGCAATTATCAACGGCAACGCCATCCAAAAGAATCAGGGATACCACAAACAAAATGTAATTAGACTTTAATATCATAAACAAAAAAATTTACACAACGGTTGATACGAAGTCTCTTTACGTAATAAATAGTCACGTAGATTTGCGTTCAAGATCGTAAATAACGTAGACAAATTAGATGCATATATATATTTGATAAAAATAATGCATCAAAATACTCTAATGAGTATTTAAATTGGGGAAACAAAGGGTTTTCAGAGAGTTCTGTGATTTGAGTGGGAGAATTTTCTTCATCCCTTAGTTATACAGAACAAAGCCTTGAAGGAAATGGTGATGTAAATCACGACAAAAACGAGGACGGAAGTTTAGGGGTCAAAGATATAACATTTTTTCAATTAGTTCGCTTGAACATGAGTAACATCTTGGATCACGAGGAGGGAAAATTCACGTATGTTCGACTTTATAGAGGTAAAACTCTAAGGGTCTAAGAGAGGGTGGAAAGCCTGAAAACAACGTGTATGTGAAAGAAAATTGGGAAATAAAAGTATTTGATAAAAGAAGAATCATTTCATAGTACTGATAGCTAGTTGCAGTAAAACAGTTAACCTGTAATAATAATAATTGGATAATTTGTAGAGCGCCGTTTTTGTGAGAAATCACCTCAAGGGCTGTGTTATATAAAAAGAGTTATTTGTGTATGTGTTCAATCATAGATTATTAAAACAAAAGGAGATTCAGGTCTTAGGGCAATGAACGCGGTACAAAAGGCATAATTTTCAATTTTCAATAAAATACTCTTCTAATATATAATATTTTTTAAGACAGGACCTAATTTTGATCCCTGTGGTAATCCGTTTTTCATCAAATGTGTTTATTGTTTTCTTCTATAGATATAGATTCCATGTCGACACGACAGAATGCGAAAATTCGAAATTAATTTTATAATCAGTTGCGAAAATTGATTTATTTCCAAATATTGTTCAAACGAGGAAAATGGAAAAAAGATAATTACAATAATGTTTAGTGAATTTCACTACAATGAGTCTACGAGTATTTGGGTGTGTATATATATAACAAAATAACTGTATTCTTTTCCAAGGCCAACGAGTCCAAATATGGGCTAGCTTTAGTAACATAGTATTCTAACAATTCTCTATCACACAATATCTAATATATATAAATGAATGTATCTTTGTTTGTCCCTTATGCGCAACTTAAAATATTCTTCCGATTGCAATAAAACTTTGAAGATTTGTTGTACACATACCCGAGATGGTTTTTGTACATAGTGCTAAGCTCTAGCGTTATGAATATTTTTTTCCTATACCTTTCATCGGATTGCGATGAATTTTTGGTGAGTTTTTGTGCGCACGCCCGCAAAGGTTTCTACATATGCTGGTGAGCTCTGGTTTTAATTGAAATGAAACATTTGTAACAGATGACGCATGAGTTTTTTGAAAAAATTGTGTATTTTATATAGTTTAGCGGCAGGAAGGGACGGCGGGAGGGGAGGCGAATCCAGGAACGGGTAAAATAAAAATAAACAATGGGAAAGGGCATGCAGGGAGATTTATTTATTTAACGGGAACTCGCCAGTGGTAATAAATTATTCTGTTGAGACATTCGAGCAGTGACAACGCTTGCATTACCCAGACTGCCACAGTGAACCCTGCCCAGTGACCACTGACAACTTGACTAGTTCCCAGGGATCTGTGACAGTTATAGAAACAATGCACCGTGACTGTTGATTGCCGACTGCTGACTACTGAACTGGCTACCGACTACTAACTGTTGCGTGGTGTATTTCCTGTGACAGGTTTGGGCAGACGGACGTGACGCAACGTCTCGAGGAATGAACAAATTGCAGCTGTGTATCGAATGGGAAATTTCCCGTATTTGTGTTGGATCAAAACAGGACTCTGTAGATATGGTGGCTTAGATCGAATTGTCGAAGGCTACCGACAATTTACAAAAAGGCTTGAATATTTAAATGCTCTTACTCTGATAGCAGATTTGATCAGTTTATGGTGGACTTGTGGGATTTCGATAGAAAATTGTTACAAAGAACTATCACCATGTTCATCAATATAAGATTACGTTATGATTGTAAGATTCTGTGAAGTGTAGACTTAGGAGACTGCACACAGAAAATCATAACCAAATAATGCAAAGTTTCAAAAACGGAAAAAGTTTGGCTTTCGTTTTCTTTTTTGCCATATATTTAAAAAAAATAAACATCTGTCGAAAAAACCAATGAAACCTTTTTGAAAGTAGAGTAAATTTTCTACAGCTAGAGCACAAGATGTATCGCAATTCCCGAAATATACCGCGTAGTTTTTTTAAAAAAAATTTTTGTTGAAAAATTTTTGATACAGTAGTACATAAAATAATAAAAGGTATATAATATACTTAAATATAATATTGTATGAACAAAAAATCCCACAAAGGCAAATGCCTGAGCATGGGTATAATATTGAATTTATTATAATTTTATGGTTAATAGGAGATTTAAGAATTAAGTATAAATTTTGGTATAAAAAGAGTAACTGCCTTAAAACATAGAGCAAAATAACAGTCTTTGTTGTTATTATTGCATTTGTAAAATTTAATGAAGAATTAATGTTAAATGCGTAATTTAAAAAAAAACAAAAACATAGCAAGCAATATAAAATTTCTACTTTAAAAGTTGTCTGATGGTAAACATAATTAATGGCTTTGTTAAATCTTATAAGAAAAAAATATCTGTTTAGGAGTTTAGGAGATATTTAACATAATTCATAGGCTTTGGTAGTTTTCTAGGACTTTTAAAAAAATTGTTTTTTTTTTTTAAAGTGGTATCCCGGAAATTATCATACCCACATGTCATACATTACATATACAGCTTATCTTGTGTTCTAATTGTGAGAATTTACTCTATTTGGAAAAAGGTGGATTTTTTCGACAGACGCTTATTTTGCCGATATTTGGTTGTTTTTACGGGGTAGCACTGATTCTGGGGTGCGCCGTGCTCAAAAACTTGGTTTTTACGTCACTATGACAACTTAAATGATATACAAAAATTAAAAACTATCCGAAATTTATAAAGGAATTTTGAATTTTATTGACTGGACTGCGTGGAAGAGGATTGGAGCAGGTTGGGTTAAGTTAGGTTAGTTAGTCATTCAAAGGCCTGATAGGAATAATAATTGTGGGAAGTGACTAGTACCGAAGATGTGTTTCCGAGATGATGATGGTTAATAATATGTACCATCAATATCTAAAAAGACACTCTGCCATTTCAAGATGAATTTAGTGACAACATTTTGTTGTTCCATAAGATAACAAAATAGTTAAGTAAGTGATACCATTTTTTCAAGTAATTTCAGCCATATCATTTTACGTGATATAGCTGAAACGTGTGTATTTCTCCCTCTTATTGTTGAAGAACTGTTGTATAAAGTAATACAATACTTCGATAATTCCCCGAACTCCAATAACGTATTCAGTAAGGTATTCAATGGAACATGCCTCAAGAAAAATTGCCTAGTAACTATTACATTACGAACAATCTAAACGAGCATCTAAGTTTAACGTAGTAAAGGTTCATTGATTTTAGTCTTGTATTATTTCCTGAACTCTGTGCACTGATTTATCTAGGGCGAATATCTCACTGACTTTCCCTTTCACCCGATGATGATAATTCTGCTCGTACGTCTCAATAGCCTCTGGCCATTGCTGACCTTTAGGCCTGAAGTTATGCACTCACGACTGGAGTTGTGTACGGAGTGGTATGTTTTGGTCATGACTATAATGTAATGGAGAGGAAGTAAGGTGTGTTCTGCGTTATGTGGGTGAGGTATTGCGCAGAGCTTGAGATGTACTTCTTGGTACGAAGCCAAATGAAGCCTAGAGCATAATGCCTTTTGAAGTCTAATTAAAGTACTGATTTTACTGGTATTGACGTTTGGCTTAAAACTCTATATTTAGATAATTAATTAGGTACATTTACATGATGCACTGAGGCGGTCGCTTGTGCTGCCGCTTTTTCTGACATGGTTTCTGCAAGTGCTAGTTGTGTATCATGTAAATTTGCGTTAATCAATTCGACATATATTGGCATTGAATGGGAATTGGACTCGTTAACAATCGATAAGGTAGACAAATAATGTGGCTGATCACTATATACTATTATACCTGTTCTAAATTTTATATGACTGTTAAACAACCATTTGCAATTCATTAATGATTGTTTATCAGATGTGTGAAATTGAAAACACATTTATTAGTACGATTTTGTGTGAACTTAATATATTTTTTCTGGTGCACATCAAAAGCCATGCCCTTAAAAGAAAGTTCAATAGGGTTTTCACCGGGAGTCTGGCGATCTCCTGATTCGATGTGATATAACAAATAAAACAATATGCTGTATATGCTTTTCCAATAATTTCGCGATGAATGATTGGTTAGAGATAAGGTACCTACTGTTGAAATCAAAATGGGAAGTTTTGACTCGACAGTTAAAAAATATTTCAATGATCCATAACTCATAAAGGGCACCCCAAGGACTCGGATTAGATCCCCCTTATTGAAATAGTTCATTTATGTTTCTTGGTGGAGATTTTTTTCAAGATTTGCATTACGGATTAGTTTTCTACATTATAGTTATAATTTTGACAAGACTGTATATCAGTACTTTTTTGGTAACAGTTTAGCTTTTCCGGTTTCTTTCTGGCTTTCTTGCTTCGAAATCTAGGTGACTGGTACTAGGAGTGCTGTTCCGAGTGCCTCAGTGTTTTCACTATCCTACAACATGGGTCTCTTCAAAACTTAGCTTCACTTCTTCCTTTCCGCAAAAATACCCTTCACGCAGCTTCCTCAAAAGATGAGATTGGCCCTGAGTGAAATTATTTTCCTTGGCGCCTCCTGGGCGGAGTATTGTAAATGGTAATCACCAATAATCTAATCATATCTATTTCTGGCACTCACCCGGAACAGTCTCGTCGTTGAAGGTGATCTGAATGGTATGCGTGGCGGTGCGGTGCGGAGTGAAGGAGGCCAGGAACCTCTGTCCCCCGAGAGCCCTGACTGCAGAGGTCACGCGGCCCCCGTTCACAAGGATCTCCAGGTTACCTGACCCGGCCCGGGAACCATCGACTGGAAAAAATACACCATTTAGATTAGGTTAGCGCAATGGCAACTAGAAAAGATTATAACTCACCAAATACTCGTTGAGATACACAGCTTTCGTTTGCGTCAATAATTTTTTGCGATTTTAGATTTCTGAGCGTCCAATTTGGAAAACTACCCGCCTTCATTAAAAAAATTATACCTCGGAATTTTAATGTGGAGACATATAAACTGCTTAAAGCATTACAGAGCTATTGAATGCAACTATATTTAACCGTTTATCCCATATTTTTAGGATTCATATAAAAAATCGTTAAATTTATAAACTTGTGAGTTCTGCGAATTATTTGCTTAAAAAATGGAGCACGTAGTATGTATTTGTAGAATATTAAATATTATGACTTCTATGTGTTGTTGCCTAGTTGAAAATCACAGATAGAAAATTTTTAAATCAGAAATGCATTTTTTTTAATATGTAACACACGATTAGTATTTTTTTTTACATTAATCCATCCACACAGGAGGGCCTTAGAAAAATAATTTCCCTCAGGGCTTATGTCATTTGTTAAGATGCTGTGTGGAAGATTAAGTTAATCCAATTGATGTCAAATCGAATAGGTTAAAAAGGTAGGTTAAAAAAATCAAAGGCCTCAACACCATAATATAACTATGTATGTACACCGTAAGATGTGCTTATCATTACAGGACAGCAGAAAAATGGCTGATGAGTCAAAAATATATACTTACTCTCAAATTCCACTGGTTCGCCAACTACTCCGTTGGGTATCTTCTTTACAATCACTGACTTGGCACCTCCTTTCTCCAGGGGAGAAGATGAAGCCAGTTGACTTCTACAAACAAAACAAAGGGTTAAAAACCTGTTCCTTAGTAGTTCTTTTGCAAGCTCACCAATATAATGCAATGGCTCTCCATGACAGTGACGGGAGCAGTTGGTACTCTTGTGAAGAATGCACATTTAAAAAATATATGCTACCAAATGTAAAAGGTCAAGTGCCCGCAAAAATGTAAGAAATTCTGATAAATGGGCTAAAAACATTGCGAAGTAAAACAGGTAAGGAAACACTCCACAGATACTAGATTGCATATAATCACCAATGTAATCTTTAGTGATATAATACATTGATTGTTTTACTTCAAAAGTTATTATGACAAAAGATTTTGCAATAAAAATTGAATATTCATTTAGGCTTTTAGAAAGGGTCAATAGGTGTCCCACATAAATAAAATCGTATATGTTTATCCGAGAAACTACCTAGGTTGCAACTGCCAAAAATATGGGAAAAATTAATCAAAGATTCTGAATTTTAAATGTGAGATCGACAAAAATGACTTAAAAATGAACTTATGAAAATGAAATTAGGACTTGAAGTTGGTTAGGGGGTTTATCCCGGTAAGATAAAAAATCATGGTTCGAGTTGCGTCTGTTAGCTTTATTTATTTTTCTGTTTCTTGTCTTTTTTCATATTTTCGTTTAGATTGATTAGGAATTTCGTCTTCTTCGATAATATTTTATGGTCTAGATTTAAAACATTATCACAAAGAAGAATTTCGAAATGTGGATTGTGATGAAAATACAGTTTTTGTTGGTGTCCCACAATTTCACTTCCTTCTCTTAGACTTAGTGGGTTTTGATCTATTAGATATTCTTGAGTGGATCAGTGTATTGGCAAAAAATAATGATAGACAGAATAATAGTAACGTAATATTATCATAAAGGTACATTTTTGTACGATGGATGTCAGGACAGAATTTTAGACTTTGGAAAATTTGGTAGAACTTTGATTTTTTGGAACAATTTACTAAAAAGATGTAAGTAAGTATTAATTTCCAGTAATATAATTGTGTGGGTAACTTACTTGAATCTGTTGTGTGTGGCATCGGTCTCGTAATGCCCACTGGCCCCCCCAGTTTGGGGGGGCCTATTTGATAAAAAAGACTGCTGTGCTGAAGATGTTACAAATTGGCTGCGCGACTCTGTGATGTTCTTGGTCTAGAAATATTGAAGAAATAAGTTAAAGAAAGAGAAAAAAAATCTCAGAATGACTAAAAGCATCGATTTGGTTGAGCGCTCAAAAATGGCTCTCAATATTGCATCGCAGTCTGCTAACTCAAGTAATACTACAAATGATTTATCTGTAAATTCCATATGGAAAATGGATAGTTAGCAATTCGAGTGTTCGCGTTAATAATAGATACGATTAATAAATAATTCTTCGGGGATTTCTGAGCATCTGGCCCTCTAGCACACTCGATCGATAAGGATTGATAGGCTAACGTTCGGTAACTTCTCATAGTTCCCTAGCATGACTGCAGAAGGCCAACGAATAAGTGACAGTGCACAATGACTAATTTTCCTTAATATATTCGATATCAACTATTGTTTGTATATTAGCGATCTGCAGTTGTCTTAGGGAACGATGAAAAGTTACCGAAAGCTATCCTATCAATCCTTATCGATCGAGTGTGCTAGTGGGTCTGATACGAAAAGTTCCCGCTCTTATAAAAAAATCATAACTCCGATTTTTAACATGGCAACAAACAGTACAGCTTACAGTGTTAGAAAGCCATTGAATGCACCCGTATTTAACCATTTATTCAATATTTTTAGGATTCACGAAAAAATTGTGAAATATAGTTGAATTTATAGTGTATGATCTCTGCGTGTTATTTACTTCAAAATTGGCGTACGTGGTACCTATTTTGAGAATATTTAATATTATGACTTCATATGTTGCTTGCCTGGTTGATAATCATAGATTACATTTAAATTCGAACATCCATTTTTTAATATGTTATGCATGATCAGTGATTTTTAAGAAAACATATGTCAATAATTTCGATTTGCGAAATGTCAATAACAAATAATTCAGAAGAGATGTGAAACAGCTCTTGTTGAAAATTTAAAGTACCAAAGTTATCTTTGAGATTAATTGAAGAATATAATGCGCGGGAACTTTTGAAATAATACTTATAAATGTTTTAAAATATCTCTTCCAATTGGTCACACTTTGGCTAGCCAGAACCGCCCATTGGTTAGGAAAATGATTAGGTATGGTTTCCATATCAACCAGTTTGAAAACATTAAAAAAGTAAACAAAAAGAAGTGTACATAAAAGCTTAGGATGCGTTGTTTAAAAAAAAAATGATTTTTTTCAATTATTTAAGTTAATTTTCACGTCTTGTGTAAGTCCTATTCAAGTTCTTTGATTATTTCAGTGTTATGAAGCAATTGGCCTGTAGAACTTACAGAGAAAGAGAAAATTAACCAAAAAAAAAAAATTGACGAATTGTTCAAATTTTTTTAAACAACCAGTCTCAGGACTTTTTTTTATTGAAAACCTTAAATATTTACACTCGTAATTACTCGTATAAAAATTACAGATACGTCGTTAATAGAATTATTGCGTTAGCAGATTTCAAAGTTTTGCAATTTTTAATGCTGACCTTGACCAAAAACTAGAGATTTTTATTTGGATATCTTATTGCAAAAAATCCCAATTAAAACTCTAGAACCCAATACACTGGAGATATTTACTATCTAATATCTACTCACAAAACTGTTTTCCTCCTCCCCAGCCAGTTCGTCCAGGCGTCTGTTGAACGAGTCCCTGCTGGTGTCTGCAAAGCGACTATAGTGGGTGCTCCTGTTGAGCTGGGTATTCCGCAAGGTCTCCGCATCCTGCCTACCAGGGGATATCTCGGCTCGAGTGTGGTCCAACCCGGTGCTGAGACTCTGTTCCGTCAGGTTCGCCAAGGACTCCAAACTGGGGGCGAGAACATAAATATTGTTAATACAACGAATTGTCTGGTGAACGAGTTATGCCAACTGTTCGAAAAGCAAAAAGTAATAAGATTTATGAAACTAGACGGCGTGACATATAGCAAGGAGGTAAATTAAGTTATGAAAAGACCAAAGGAGGAAGAAGGGTTATAGTGAAACCTAAACATAGTTGTCTTGGTGGTGTAAAAGCGAATACAACTCTACTTAGGGGTAAGAACTGTGAGGCTTTCATAGAGCGTTTTGGAATTCACAATTTCAAAAGATAATTTGAAACAATGAAGAACATTTATCTAGATGAAATTTATCTGTCAGCAAGAGAGGCGTTTTGAGGAAGTAAGGTATTTAGGAATTCACGATTTCAATGGCAAATTTGTAACAATGGAGAAAATCGGGAAATTTATATAGATAATATTTACTTGTTACCGAAAACGGAGTTTTGAAAAAAAAATTGAAATTCATGAGATCAATAAATATCAAATACGTAGGTACGCTCGTAACAACGATAAAAATAAGGATAGATGAAATTTACCTGTTAGCGCTCATAAGGTGACGAGTCTTGGCGATTGCATCCCAAGAGTCTCTCCTAGCGGGGCTTCTCCCGGCAGACACCTTCATGTTGGAGCTGTGGTCAACTCCAGACTGGGTGTCTACTGCAAAGAGCAAGAATTTGGTCACATTCATATATTCTTGTGTGTATGCAGTGGTGTCATCCTGTAACAAGGGATTTCCAGACACCCTCGGAAAACCCCTAAATAAAATTTGATATTGGTGGTGATCTGTTAGTCTTTCTTAATCGAGAGTTTAATCAGGTTATTGTATTATTTACAATGTATATTTAACTGAACTTAACGGGGGTTCTAAGGGATTCTCTGGGTTTATCTGTAACAGGAGACCTCGTTACTGAAAGTACCCACCTGTCAATTAGATACCATCGACTATCTCGTGTATTAGACCCGAAGGGACTACGTTTGACTCTCTCATAGAGTAGGTATAACTTTACTGACCTATGTTGAGACACATCAAACTACATTTATACGAACGATATCTATTGAAACTACATACATATTCATATGTACTACAATATTGGAGCCAATTTTTGACGTAATATCATTTGTTCCAATGTACAATCTCCATTAATCAAACCGCAATCATCCCGGTCACGAAGATCATGTTATCGTAATGTATTCATGTAATTTAAGACACACAAGGAAAGATGTTCACTGTTCACCAATCTTTCCCTCAGCATCATCTCATACGATGTACGACCTGAACAAATTTTTATCATAACACCTTTGTCCATTCGTATTATTGAATCTTCAGATCAAGAGTTTTTTGTTGTTGTTTATATATATATATATAAAATCTTTACACAATAGTTGAACATTTTTACTATTGGCAATGAATATTAAAGTTACACTTACTAGTACTCGAGGCATTGTATGAGTAACCACCACTTGGACTTGAATGGCCAACTCCTTTTGATCCTCCGTAAACTGGACTTCCCGTCCTATAACAGAATAAAATATTAACTCCCATACGAGATCTCTAAAATGGAAGCAAGCACCTATAATAATTCAGTGTTCTGAATGTGCTACATCTCATACAAAAACTAACCTGTTTATTGGACTTGCAGTTCTTCCAATGGGACTGGTTGTCCTGTACAGGTCTGGTCTTGTTGACTCCGGGAATCGGTTTCCAATAGGACTTGCCGTAATATTACGAGGACTTTCCGATCTGTACTTGGTCGTTGTGATGTTATCCTGTGACTTAGTGACCCTCGTAACAAAACTTGAGTCTGTGGTGTCAAAACTGGACGAGTTTTTAAGTTCGTAACTGTCATTGAAAGACGATTTGTAAATATTTGAATCGTCCAGCCTTGATGTTGAATCTCGTGAGATTTTCTTGTTATAATCTTGGCCTAGACTGGACTTATTATAATCAGTGTTAAGACCAGATTTGTTGTAATCTTGGCTCACGTTTGTATTGTAATCAGTGCTTAAACTAGATTTTTTGTAATCTTGGCTCAGATTAGACTTGTTGTAATCAGTGCTCAGACTAGATTTGTTGTAATCCTGGCTCGACTTATTATAATCTTGGCTTGACTTGACGTAATCATGGCTTGATTTGGTATAATCATGACTCAGGCTTGACTTGTTGTAATCTTGGCTCAGACTAGATTTGTTGAAATCGTGACTCAAATTGGATTTGCTGTAATCTTGGCTCAGGTTTGACCCGTTCAGAGGACTGCTTTCGCGGTATCTGCCAGCTGAAAAAACAACATCATAAATAAAAATTCATAACTGAGTCAAATGAAACTATAGTAGTGTACATATTAGGTATGAAAAAGATTGAAGTGTTGTTAAAAAGGAGATTTTTTTACCTGGACTACTGACTCTGACAGGACTTTCCCGAGTTTTGGAAGATTTGCTCTTGTGTGAACCAACTCTCATCATAAAAGGGGATCCTTTCACATCATATCCATTGTAGTACACGTAAATCTGTAAAGAAGAAGTCGTGAGTTAATTGTCTTACCAGGTAGAAACAAATGTCACAAAAACATTCAAATTAGATCTTTGCAAAGATATCATTTTAAAATATTTTTTATTTCAATTTTAACCCTCCTATGGGCAATATGCCTTGCTAGGCCATTTTGATTTTCTGGAGTGTTTTTTTTCCGTTGAATTTTCGGCAAGTGATTTCAAAATATTCGTGCAATCCGGCAACACTGGCGTGTAGCTTGTTTCACCCACGCCAAATACCCACCAGCTGCACTCTCTGCGATGCTTAGTCTTGGCATGGCAGCCGTTCGCGAAGGAATTTCCACTCCCCACACCCACCAGGTGTGAATTACGCTTTGTACTTCGTTTTTCAACTTCCGTGGATTCGGTTAATCTGAATGACGCCACGCGACAGCCCTCGCAATTATATAGTGATACATATTCTTACCCTGTGTTTCCCATTGTCTTTGGGCATGAAGGACACCCTGTAGGAGTGAGTGTCTAGTTTTTCCACGGCGCACATGATGCTGCGCTTGTCGTGCACGATGTCCACGGACACCTCCCCCTTATGCAGGGGGCCGCAGCCCGAGGTGTCCAGCAGGAAGTAGTGCGCCTTGTGAGCCACGGCACCTTCCAGGCCGGATACTTCCACGCCGGCAGGGTCAAACACGTCGCAGGTGAAGGGGCCACCCTGATTATAAAAAATAATTGTTATTCATGAATTGTTTTTTTTTTTTTCAAAAATAATTTATATGAGATGTATGTGAGCCGGGGCAAATATGGTCTCTTATGAATCAAAGGGTAAATATATCTCTTAATCCAATAGTTGTGGCGTCAAGAATAAAAAAAAATGGACCATTGTCCGTTTTTTGTATCCATCTTCCCCTGGTAAGGTAGGTTATTTTTACCTGAATATTCTTTCCCTGGTAAGTAATAGATATTTCCCAGGTTCCAGGTTCATCTGGCTGGAAGATGGCTGAGCTGGTGTCGTCCACTGTCTGCAGGGGGCATCGCATCGCCCTGCCGGAGGGGCTGTGCGCTGTCACCATGATGTCCTCGCGCTTAGGGGCCCCTGAAAGAACAAACAATATGATGCAAAAAAATAACAAATTATATGAGAATTTATTTACAAAAGGGCATTTATGGAGAAGCTCGAAATTCAAAGCATATTCTTTATGTGCCATGCTAACCACTGGAGCGTTTTTGGCCACATTTTGACCGGTCAGTGGTTGAGTGGGCACCGCGTTTGGGTCCCACCCAGGCGTTTCGTGTTCGATTCCTCGGCTCGCTAAGTCCTCCACCACAACACAAGCAACATCTTCCGCTTAGTGTGGTGGTAGTAGGAGATTTTCAAATGTTGTTGGGTTATTCGTAACCCGGGAATGTTTGTCTTTCTTTAAAAAAAAAAATTAAAAAATTGAAAACATCCTAGACAGTTTTATGACCAAAATGTGGCCAATTTGAAGAGATATTTTAAAAACTTATTGGAACTTTTTCAAAAGTTCCCGCGCATTGTGTACTTCAATTAATCATTGGGAATTAGCAGGTAAAAATCTGCTTCCGTGTTAAAATTACAATATGAAGATTTCAATTTAGAAGATTCAAGTTCTATTTAAATATTATAGATGGCAGCACTTCCGTTTATATCTCGTACGTTGAGCGAGTGTGTACGACAAACGTTAGCGTATTAATAATATAGATATATGAATACGTAGCTGTGTCTACTGCCCAAATATAGTATGAAGCAAATAAATCTAATTTCGGACACAGTTTAAGAAAAAAACATTACCTGTGGCGTTAACAAGGACTTCGACCAAACTTCCCAGGGCACAGGGAGCCATTCCTGGGGGTGCCACTGTCACCAGGCGAGGGAGCACCCGGAAGAAGAATCGATTGTCCACCCTGGGGAAAAGGAATCATTTGGAGATTGGAAATAAATTTTGGTCCTTCGGTTAATCAAAAATTCAATCCTATATTGGTTCGTCTTAGCCCCTCAGGCCTCGGGCATAGCCTGTCAAATGGTCAGAGTATTTCCGCTTTGCAATAAAATAAATGGTATATTTCAAAACGTAACGGAAAAGTAAAAACTGTTTTAGAAAAGTGATGAAATATGATCTTTAATTTTATTATTACAAATAATTATATGATTTTTGAAATATAACTTTTTTTGGGCGCAATCATAAAAGTTTAAACAATGTCTAACTTTACTTTTTTCAAATCAAAATCTCTGATAACGAAATAAAAACATATACAAACATGTTTTATTAGACAAATGCATAATAAACGTCACGATGATCTCACTTATATGTCGTTACAAGTAAAAATAATTATTAAAAATGACACAAAGTTTAATTTTTTTTTCAAATTACGGTCGCTAATTTTTGTTTTATAGATGTGTACATTTCAATTTTTCTGTGGTTTTCTTTTAGATTTGAATATAAAGCGTGGTGTTTTTTCTTTGTAACACTGTTTAGATCATATTTATTTCTCACAATGCCAGTAAGAGAGAGACGATTTCTGTGTGACCTTTATGAAGTGTTCCCCAAAGCTAACAAAATACCCGAGGGGTTATTTATTTATTTATTTTTCATGTTCTCCGTAAAACGGTTATACCTACCTACACCAACATATCACGGAGAAAATTTGTAAAAAAGTGTTTCGGCAGGAAAAAATTGACAGTTTAACTATTTTGTGACACATGTCAAAAGATAGTTACTGTCCGTAAGTGACATTTAAAATATCGATGGTCATTGCAGAATCGTCAAGCAGTTGAGTCGCTCTGTTTTTTGGCGCGTTCTGATAGGCAGAAGTCCTCGCTTTCGGAGCGGAAAAATGTGCATTTACGTTAAAAAAAAAAAATTTAATTTTGCGTTATTTGCTGGCATTCCTCAATTTTGGCCTTCTCATCCTTAGATGAATAAAAAATGTCATTATTCTGATCTCTGATATTTTCGTGAAAGAGTTGATATTGCAATAATGCATGGGGTCTAAGTAATTTAAAATTTAATACAGCATATGAACCAATAATTTCGAAATACGTTTATTTGGCGCTTTCTGTTTTACAGCCCGAGCCGAATTGATTGGTGCTTTAAAATTGTTAAATTCACCAATAAACTGCTTCTACTGGGTTAACGTCAATACCGCCAATGAACCTCCTCCAGTAGGTAGGTACCTAATTAAGCAAACAAGAGCGCGTATATCCCTAGATAGTTTTTTGTCCCTCATACACATTTTTATAAATGGTTCTTCCGCGGTATTGGACTTACACCGACTAAAGATATTATGAAAATGCTGTTATTTTGTAGATTTTTATAGAGCTTATGCAAAAGCAGTGCAAAATAAATTCCATATTTTAATTTTTAATATCAACAGATATCATAACGACAATATGAACCCGTACTTCGACAGATATGTGTATTACGTACATATTTTAAATTAAAGATATTGTGTAAAATCATTATTTATACGATAGTCATAAATCGAAGTTTGAAAAGTGGGTTGTATGGTGTATCAATGTTTTTTATTTTTTATGGTCAAATGCTTACATCAATTACAAAAAAAAAATCAGCAGTTTAAAAAATAAT
Organism: Limnephilus auricula; assembly: GCA_951813805.1. Classification (NCBI taxonomy): domain Eukaryota; kingdom Metazoa; phylum Arthropoda; class Insecta; order Trichoptera; family Limnephilidae; genus Limnephilus; species Limnephilus auricula. The sequence continues at coordinate 883,896 of OX638410.1, forward strand.
AGTCCATTATTTGGTAACAAAAAATATCAAGTCTGACAATGACATACAAAAGGTAGTAATTCAGCTGTTTTAGAGGGCCGTTTTGCAGCAAATTCCAAAACAAATTGTTTATTTTTGCCATATAGATCTTACTTGGTAGGTATTTATTTATTAACGGACTTACCTCCAATTTACAATAAAATAACACGAAATTCGAAAAAAATATATAATATATTATATGAATAAAGGATGGTATATGTTGGGCAAAACAGAGATAGATATACATAATAAAATAGAAGTGACAAGTGACAAGTCAATTAAAGATTTAGCTATAATTCAAAATGGTTATAAAATATCTTCAATTGTTTAGTGACTGACAAAAAAATCATTTAGACTTACACCAAAAAAATCAAGGTTTTGACTTGAGTTAGCCATTCTACACATTCTGGACAGTTGTGAATTATATCCATAATTAGTCGAGTGTTGATTAAGGAAGAGCAGTTCATTATTTCTGATTCTACGGGATAGTACATTGAATGAGATGAGTTGTTTTAATGTAGGTGAATCAATAAGACAGTCGATAATTGTGAATCAACATATAAGAACAAATGCGGTATTATACCTGTTCTGAACATTAGAAATATCTACCTACGTATTAATGTTTTTGTGTTAACGCACGCATCTTTTTTAAGACATTAAAAATAAACTATTTTGAACGTGATTTAAAAGATATTTGTTTATTTTTCAATCAATAAAATATGAACAACAATGTTTAAAATTTTGTTGGATATTTCCAGATGTTTTAATGTTCGGGTGACTGAAACAAGAAACATACGCAAAAATAACGCCACAGACTGTTTACAATATTTCTTTACTTACGAGGCAAATATGTTTACAAAATCAGAACGATTAAATCATAGTTATGCGATGAAGTAATGGAGAAACATTCTCCGGGTGTAATAAATTGCAAATTGTAATGCCACTACTTGCGTAACATTTTAAAATAATTACTGTGATTATGTTGTGTTAAATATTTTAATCTTTTGATCGTACTCGAAAATTTCATAAAAAACATTGTAGGGGCGTAACATCAACGAGGACTGATTAATAAGTTTATGCTATCGTCTAACCAATCCTAATCGATGAAGAAATTGCCAGCAACTACTCGTTCATATTTTTCGTAATATATCTACCTATGTATTTCTAAAATAATTTATAAATATTGAAAGCAAAGATTATCATAAAAACATGTAAAAACTTAATGAACTCTGAACAGTATAATTTTTTTTAATATTCTGAAGAAAGGCTAATGAAAACCGACATTGTTTATCCAATTCTTGTAGAAGGTCTGCTTTCAATCTTTCCGTGGCTCCTTCCTTTGTTCTTGAACTTGTTTATATTGACTTTAGTATAGTTCTAGGGTTATAAAGCTGCCAAGCTAAATTCTGCCCATAAAATTAAAGTACTACTTATTTGATGTTAGAGTGAAGAAAATAACAGTGTACGCGTATGGAAAATACTGAGCAATAGCAAACTAATCATAAACTGAACGAAATTAAACGAAAATGGACGGTTACCCATCATAGGTTATCCTTGTAATAAGTGTGAAATTTGATGTCTAACTCAAATTACAAAAAGATATACATTCTTTTACGTGTGAAGATTGTGAACGCGAAAAAATTATAGCGATAAAAATGGATCACACAGATTATATAGGCCAAACGGGAAGATCATTCAAAACCCGTATAAAAGAACATTTCACAAATTGGGTGAATGATAAAGGTGAATTGTCGAATGTAGCGCCACACCTATTAGAAAACCAACATTCGTTTGATAAAGACAGAGATATTAAAGTCCTCCACACTTGTAATAAGGGTCATAAACTTGATAAACTAGAATCATTAGAAATAACCCGCCTAACAAAAAAAGTAGACCCTATATTTGTAATGAATAAGAAATTAGAATCATTTGCAAAATCTCCACTATTGTATCCATTGTAATTTTCTATCATATATGTTCCAAGTAAAATATGTACTTTGTTTGTATTAGGTCCATTATAAGAATAATCCTACTCCAACGTATCCCCCTTTATAAAATCAATTGGTTAAACCAAAAATTCCATAACATCATAAATATAATAAAGATTGTAATTAATAATAGACTTGACAACAATAAAATTAGGTGCTAATAATTCACATTACTTGTAAGGTATTTCCCAAACAATACTAAAGTATGTAAGCTACCAACCCTATGTAATTAGCCTACTGGGAATAACCAAAAAAATAATTAGATAGTTGGACACTCAAGACCACTTAACAACAAATGTAATAAAATCCATAATTGAATAAAATCCCCGTAGATCACCCCTCCCCCCCCCTCCTTCCCCCTCCCTAATATGTTTTGTATAAAATCCCTAGGTTAAGAATATTTTTCACCAGTCTGAAGATGGCTTTGACAAGCTGAAACCGGTTACGGTCAATAAATTAAAAGTGGAAAAAGTTTTAAATTTGTTTTATTATACGATCACACAGAATTTATGGGAGTTATAAACTCGATAAACTATTTGAGAATTAAACAACTCGAAGATATTTTTGCTTTATTTGCTTATTTCGTAGTTATGGTAAACCGAACATTGGAAATCACGGTTAAATTAGATATTTAGAGGAAGTTACCCAAAGATAGTCCGAAAAAAAAAACTCTGAAAGGTCCAAGGAGTGGATAAGAAAAGCCAACGACCATGTGTACCAGACCTGTGATGAAAAATCTAAAAGAACTTAGTGAAGAGGAATGGCTTAATGCAAGGTTGGTAGTTCGTACCTGACATCATCTACATCCAGTACGATCTCATGCATTCCCATCTTGTCTGGCGTGAAGGTGCCGTGCCCTCTCTCCTGAAGTCTGACGGAATGAATCTGGTCTGCTGGGGTCACGATGTATGCCTTGATCTGCGAGTACTCCAGCTCTTTGGATAGGATGTCGATGCGGAAGTTCATCTGGAAGATAAACGAAGATTTGAGATTGAATCATGATAGGAAGATGAAGGATTACTTAGAGCTTTATGATTAAAATGTTGAACCCATTATTTGTTCGGAAAGTTGTTTCAGGAGAAGCTAGATAACCTCAATTGGCTATCAATTGTGTGTGTCCTAGAATATTTTGGATGTTTTGCTCGACAAAATTAGAACTAGGAGACACTCATGATTAGTTTTAAGTAGGAGAAGTAGCGGAAGATCACCAATGCTTTGCAATGATCAAATTTCACAAGTTTCCGAAATGTCTGTGTCTTTAGTTCTCCATGCAACGCAGTACCGTGAAATCTGATGATGCCATGTTCACCAGGGAAATTGGAGTGGAGGCCACGATCCTCGGCAATGAGGAAACGGCTAAAGAAGAAGAATGGACTCTACACTTTGGGCAATGTTTATAGAGGTTGAATGAAGGGGAAGAAAATGATTGTAGGATAGGAAAATGGTAATATAATGGGTGTGAAGTGTACGGCTTCAAAATATGGCCAATGCCATTTTAAGTAACGTTACGGTTCTATATGATATTCTCTCTAAGTGAATTTTTTAAAGATTTTTTCAACCTGATGAATAAGGGACAGGACTCACCGGTTCCTCTACTCTCCCGCTGGTCGAGGTGAGCGACACGGAGATTAGATCGGACATAGGAGGCCTCGGCTTAACCCATTGGAAGTGCGCAGCGTATGCCATCACCCCGAGGTGCTCTACCTCCCGGGAGCTCATGTCGCGGGCGGACAAGATAGGTTCCACACCTGGAACAAAAAAAAGAGATTAGAATCAGAACTATATTCTGCCATTGCAGAGCCGAGAAGACGTCAGGGGTCTGCTCTGTAAGACACATCGCGCTGTCCTATGAAAACACTGCAATTAAAATTAGCCCAGGGTAGATATGCTGCACCAATGTCCATGGGCAACTGTTGCAAGGGTACTTTCATTTATTCCAAGAAGTTTACATATATTAACAACTAGGTACAACATCGAATATGGGAAGAAAAAAGCTGTGAAGGATGGGTACAAATCTATGTCCAGGAGTGACAGACATTTGAATCCATCCCTCCTACTGTATTGCAAGGTTGAGAGAGTCCAGCTGGAGAGATCAAATAGTCTTCCTCGATGGGTAGACGTATTCGCCATCATGACGAGGACAAACGACATGCTATAAACTCGGCTTCTCCCTGCTAGGTCAAACGTAGCGAACTACTTGGAGTGATATATGGAGGTGTTGATTATTCCATGAATGGTTCCAGGAGCAGTGATATTAATACCCTCCTCCCAAATTAAGTTTTTTAGGATTTATGGAGTAACCAGATAAAACAACACAGTATCAAAACTGAAAATGATGAAATAATGGTTATGGTCAGTTAAGTTTAGGTTTGTAGAGGTCATATTTTTTCTCCTTCATCTTTCATTTCTTCTCTTCAATGTTCTTTTTTTCGGTGGAAACAGTTTGTAGATATTGTTATTGTATTACGAGTTACTGTACCTAGTTTCCTTCCAGCCTCAATAGCCTGTTGGTGGTTGTGCTCCCAGTACTGGGGCTCTGTCCGCAGCCTTTCAGGCGCGGGGGCGGATCCGCCCAACCCACGTATCACCTCGCAGGTGGCGTGACCATCGTTCCAATCACTCTGAAATTATAATAAATAAAAACTGTAATAGGCCAGTTGCATGGATTTCGAAAAATCGTGTGAATAGATTTTTCTACTAAGATTACGAAAATGTTACTAAAAATTAATAGTTTTTTTTTTTTAATAAATAAATTCTTTTTTTAGGCTAGTGACGTCATCACACGAAAATGTCCCGTCTCCGATAATATTCAATTAGTTTTGTAAAATTCCACACTGATTTTTTTAAATAAAGCAACGTTTTGATTTCCGGCAAATTTTTGAATTTGACACTTAAAATTCACTTGCTTTATTGTTTGTAGCCTGCGAACTTTGTTTTACGAAATTATTAAGCAATCTTTTGGATTTGAAAAATGGCTGAAATAGGTTTTGTTCAGGGTCAGTCAAACAATTTGCCGAAAATAGATTCATTTATGATGGCTAAATTTATGTTTTTTTAAATAACTAAACGCAGCGTCAGAATTTCCTCCGCCGTAAACAGGAGAGGGGGTTATTTTCAATAAGGAGCCGCCGTGCTCAAGCAGCTGTCAGCCGTCAAGTTGACAGATCCAATACAAATAAATGGTATTTATGACCCCCTCTCCTGCCATAGGAAGAAATCTTTAATAACGTAGTGTGTCGGTATAAAAGATATTGTGTTATAAAGTATCTTTTAATGTGAACTTCGCGTCTGTCCCGTGCGTTATGCACGGGACTGACACGAAGTTCAATGTTGTGTTTTATTTTGATTTGTTCGATGGAATAACTTGATGCCACCATAAGGTTATTGTTGTCGACCTTTTTTTACACAATTTTCGGATTGTTTCATGTTCAAATTCTACAATTTGCTAAAGACATCAGAAACAGGATTATTAAACATTTTAAAATAATATTATAACGAAAATCCACCCCAAAATAATACTTCACTCGTCGTAATTTAGACAAGGAAAAAACCATCTCACCAAAGCATTATTTTTATTAGCAGTTCTTGGCACGCGAAGAGACGTCATGGTCTGGTAGCTAATGTTCTTATAATTTTACCACATTATTCCTAATCATAACATGCTTCTTGCTCTTGTAGCTTTACGTAAAAACATTGCCATTATTATTAAAAAAAACCCAATGAATTTTCACATTTTGGTCCAAGGCTTCTGATTTTTAATAATCCACATGATTTATCCAATCATAATCAATAATAATATTATCTACTTTACTCAAAATTATTTATTATTTACAAAATTATTTATTATTTATTTAAACGCCATAAAAGGCTTTTGCATTCAAGTGATTTATAAGTTTACAATGATACACAGAGGAAAAACAGATTATGAACAAAATACGTACTCTGGAATAATATCGAAATATATCTAAAAAAATAATATCAAGCAGGTACCTACATACATTCATTATTACTCATAAGTGCATATTATATATTATGTAATTAATTAATTATTAATTACTTAATTTACTTACTATTACATAATTGTTAATTATTATTTACCTACTATTACTTACGTTGTATTATTTACCTAACTTCATTTAGTTATTTTTATATATTTTTTATTAATAATGTATTATTCACACTCTCCCTCTTGTCACTTCGGTATGGTCACTTTATGAATACATCTGTTTATCTGATAAGCCATCACAGGGACCTTGTACATAATTGGTTTACAGTAGAACGTTATTGTTGCCAACTATAACTGTAATTAATGTTTGAATAACTGTCTTCAGTGCTCCTTTTTTAAGTAAAACTTCTTTACGACTTGGGGGGTAAGCGGCGAATGCGTTACGAAAAGTGTAGTCGAACGTTACGAAGTGCGAGGCAAACGGGCTGTATCACACTGTGGGAGCAATAGAGAGCAGTGCGCGTGCACATTTTTTCTTTCTTTCTTCCTCTCATAGCCAGTGCATGGAGATTATTCGTAATTTCATTTCGTTCTTGAACAATTTTATAAATACTGTAGGAGCAAGAGAGAGCATTGCGCGCGCACATTTTCTTTCTCTTTAGATGTTTTACTTCAGTCGTGTGGTCTAAAGCAGGCTCGTTTTTTTAGGTTTATTTTTATGATTATATATGTCATTAAGTTTATATGTATTTTTTTTTAAATTCCATAATTTTAAAGCTGCACATATCGATACAGGAATGCCCTAGTGAGATGTGCAACTTATGTGTTATGTAATACATTAATTATTCGAATAAATAACTAACCAATTTAGAAATTATAGAAGTAAAATAAACTTACGGTGAAGTTCGCCACAGGTCTTTGCAGTCTGGAATTGACCCATCTCAGGGTCGCGTGGAAGCCAGGTGAGTCTGGCTTCATGAAATATGAAAGGTAAGTCATTCCCGATAACTCGTCCAGCCATGGAGAAGCCAGGTATTCTGGTTCCAGAACCATCGGCACTCCGAACTCACGTTGGGCCTTTTCCATGGCCCAGTGACAGTTGTCGATGCTGTCATTAGGATCTGGAATAAATAAATATGAGTCGATATTTAAACAATGAATGGACAGGAGGAATTTAACTTAACTCACAAACATAGAGTCTAGATATTAAGTAAGTTTGGAAATTTGGACAAAATGGTAGGTGGTATACAAAAGAAATGAAAAAACTCGAACATAGTTTTTGAACGTTTTTGTTACTAGTAGGTCCTACTAAATATTCTGTAATTAGAAGAAATTAAAGCTATTATAAATAGGCGCGCTTTGAAGATAGTTAGTTAGCTTCCATTGTCTTTTATAAAGTCATTTATCATTTCCGAAGCGGAAAATTACTTGAAGATAATTGTAGATTTTTTTTCAATCAATTTCGGAGCCATTTATTGGATAATCAAGACCCCAACCACAGGTCACTCGAAATGGTTCGCAACGTTTAGTAAATTAGCATCGGTGCCCTGAGACTGGCGGCGGACGCGTCTGCCCACCAGCTGCGTGACGCTGGTTGAGGGAGACCTTTTGAATTCTCCAGCCGTACTCTCTTGCACAGCAGCGCGCAGTGGGAAAAAGACATGAAAGGTCGGAAGGAAATTGGAGGTCAGTGAATCTATTCCTTTCACTGCGGTGCAAGGCCATGGATCGCCAGAGTCCGGCTGGAGAGGTCTCCCTCAACCAGTCTCTCCTGATTCGGCTCGGCGCCGTAGTAGGTGGGCCAATGCATCCGCCGTCAAGGCCTAGCAAACCTCACCCCGTGAACCATTACCAAACGTAGCGATCCACTTGATGGCAGGAGTGTTGGTTATCCAATAAATAGTTCCAGGGTCGTATTCCATACCCACCTCTCAAATTTAAAAATACTACTGGTGCTTCATCCAACACTGTTGCTGGAACAAAAGACCGACCGAGAATGAAATTTGCAAACCAGGCAAAATAAATTTACTCACTCAGCTGCCTCCAATGCGGTGCTAGACCAGGCTTGCAATAGTCCAGCAGCGCTGTGAGCAGTACTCCACTGTTCCAGTCCGTGGTGAGGTTGCCCACCCGACACTCCGGCAGGACTGCCTGCAGCCAAGCCAGCATGAGCTTGCGAGGAGGGAATTTGCTCCTCCCGATCTGGTAGCGGACGATCAGCGACCAGATCAGCCCGAGGATCAGCTTCAGGTTTCCGTTGACGATGTCGACGTTGCCTGCAAGAGAAAAACGTGGTTATGAATGATGCAAATATGTTTTCAAATATCACAGAAGTCCCGGAGTTCTAGCACTGTGAAATCGATTACTTAGCGATATCGGACCAGGCGTAACTATCGATGATTTTATATTGATCCCGAGTACGTTGAAAGCCGAGCCGATATTGACAGGGAATAAATTAGAAATCGATATACGCTGGCAACACCGAAGGTATTTTCTTTGAATTGACGCCAAGCAAATACTTAAAAATATTAATAAATTGGCAAAGTTGAATTGAAATACTAACCTAACATATGCACTAGCAATCCGCATTTTATTTTTGTTATTAAGATGATAGACTTCGCTTTTCAGCACATACAAAAAGGACGCCCGGGAAAAAACACTTTTCTACGTCGAAAATTGCACAAAATGAATATATTTTTTTTATACTGCCTTTTAGAGGGTGAAAACTATGTCGGTATTATTTCGAATTTTCGATGCGTTTCGTATTAACGTAAACATTCACTGTCAAACATGTACGATTTATCAAAAAATATTACTTAAGGAAAAAGTGCTGCTAACTCAACTCTCATAAAGAATTATAAAATTATAAAAAGCTACCGACGTAGCTTTTTCTTTCTAAAAAATTTCAATTTCGTGAAAGTTTCGATGTAGAAAAGTGTATTCTCCATAAACCCCTTTTCGAGCGATTTCTGTAGGTAAATTTGATCGTTGTCTCATTCGCACATTTCGCATTCGCATGTATTGTAAGTGTGCGTGAGCTTATTGTGGGCGGGACAGAATGACAGACGCGGGTGTTTTGCGTGTGGTTCAAAGTCTAGCCTCTTAAGGACTTTATTCATATTTCAACCATTTCCAAGTTTCTCATAAGTCGTTTGCGTCTTAGATGCATTATTTAAGTCTATGGATTGTACTTCTTTCGTTTCTAAGAGCTTCGTTAGGTCAATACGTTCAATAAATAAGCCAGTAATTTTGCATGACGAACGATATAATTAAAAAATATATGTTTATTAATAGTTAACCGAAACTTATCTCATTCTATGGAGGCCGCGGTAAAATTTATTAATCGTCAATCGCAATATCTATTAACAATCAACGACCGTGCTCGCAAATATTGACAAATGACCATAACTGGGCCATAAATGCGGATTAACCTTGATTTAAATTGTACTAGTCATATTATTATAATATTATCATAGCCATACATCCAATTGAATATCCAATATAAATTACTTGGCTGAATACTGCAACCTATAAAATTCTATACCAAACGTACATTCTTCTTTATATATAAAAATCTCGCATTACAATGTTCCTCCAAGGTAAACTCTGAAACTACTGAACCGATTTTGATGAAATTTGGCTTAATGTGTGAAATTTGGTCCAACTTAAAAGATAGGATAGTTTTTATCGCGATTTTTGACCTCAATATTTATTATTGCGAATAAAATATTTTTTATGGGACATTTATTTTTTAAGCTCCATAAGTTTCTGACAGATAGCGGTATTTTTTGTTACCTGGATAATGGTGTTGTGATGGCGTTGTGTTTCGATTTCACGTCAGTCTATTCCACTTCATATATGTTTATGTTTAGGACATAACCGAGTTTTTTTTATTTTTCGTGTATTATCATTTATATAATTGTGCTGTGAATTGTGGTATAATTATACTATGTTGTTTTATATCGTTTGTTTGTTTTTTCAAACCACTTTGAATATAATAAAAGAAAATGTTACGATAAATTTAAAAACGTTAATAGGTAGATATATCTTGCTTGCTTCTCATTTTTATGTAAATTAAATTATATTTATTTTTATTCAATTATTTTAATTTAAATTTTTGCAATATGTACACTATTACCACTCGGAATCGGAAGGTCGCGGGTTCGAACCCGGCGTGTGCAAATAAATTTTATTTGATTAATTTGTGTTATTTCACAATTAATTAATAAAAAAATATATACTATATTTGCGGCACGTTCCAGAGTGGAAGATACTCTCAGTATCGCCCTGGTGTAAGACCACCATTCAAGATTCAAACGTAGCTTGAAATGGCTTTAGTCGTGTTTGGTGACCTGAATCTAAATAGCCAGGTACTTCCCCACCCCACTACCTCCAGCCTCACAACACGCCCCAATCAGGGGATGCCATAGTTTTGCTGTCTCCAGGCGGGTGTAGTCAACACTGACGTGTTGAGAGAGCTAATCAATCGGCGTTCAAAGAACCAGGTTAGGAAAAAATAATTATGAAGAAAATTAATTTTTTCATATATTTTGTATGGAACGGCTTTTCAAATATTGTGCGTTGGTCGACATAATTTCAATCAATTCGAACTGTCAATGGTGTAGTGTGCCGAACATTTCGGCAGATCAATTTCATTTTTTGAACTTCTACTATTTATTTTAACTTAATAAAAACTTAATTTATTTCAGCTAATAAATTAAACACAACATGTATTGCTTCTGAGGCGGTACGAAGTTTGCCGGGTCAGCTGGTTTGTAATAAAATTTTAATTTAAAAAATTATTTTCGTTTGTTCATAATTTCTCTGAAACACTTAAAAAATTATTTTTTTAATTTTTGAATTAGGAAATTTAGTATAACATTTAGTATAGCATTAGGAAATTTAGTATAACATTGATCCAATGTACTATAACTACTGAGCCACAGCAACGCGTGGCCGGGTCAGCTAGTAAATAAATAACATTAACACTAAAATGACCTCTCATCAAAGGGGGACACTACAGTGCAATTAGTATGTCCATACTTGCCGCAAAGACAGTCCATAAATTAAATATAATAACAATGAAATCGGAACAGGTAACAGACAGGTAGAGGTCTAATTAAAAGGCTGATGGTGAGGGGCTAATGATAGAATCAGATGCAGCGGAGGAGCACTGAGGGGCTGCGTCTTCAGTCTCTGGAACGGAGCGTGAACAGACCGTTACCACTACAACTTGCATGACCAACGCCATCGTCTGCATTAACACTGTCATCATTCATAACAACCATATTACTGCATGGGTTCAACGTACTCCCCATTCAAGGCTCCTAAAGCTTTCCAAAATTAGAAGAACATGGTTTGAAAGGGATATATTATTAAATACGAATTCAGCTGATATAAAATACCGAATAATAAAGCGAAAATTGTGAAAATACGTAAAATAACATGACTCTTTAGAATGGAGAAAAATCTCTCGAAAAAATGTCTAAATAAGCACTTAAGATGATACCCGGTGGTGCAGAAATAGATTTTACTAAAATATTGCTGTCACTGAGATATTGAGCGAAAGGGACAATGCATTGACACCTAACTAAAATGGAGGTTTTGTATTCCCCACTTTTCTCCTCCAAAAGTGGACTGATTTTCAATTTTTTTTTATCAACTACATAAGAAAAAACTACTCTATGTCTGTACGTTTTGCTTTTTTTAAAAAAACATTGTCTGGTTTGTATACTGAACATCTTTTGACGGCGTTTAAACCAGTCAATTTTATTGATTTTTGGAAGGTCATAACTTCTATAAAAAGTAACTTATCAAAAAAAACAAAAAGTACCGACACGCTAGTAGTTGATATCTATTTTATGCAAAAACAATATTTTCTCTAGGGTTAAAATCCAGAGAGATAAATAGGGAATACGTTTGTATGGAAAAATCACCGCCGGGTATCCTCTTAAACCGCGGCATTCAGCATTTCTATCGATTTATAACATATTTCTCTTGAACACTTTAGTTTTTACGTTCTTAAAAAAAATATACCTATGTTAGTTGATACCCGGCATGCGTTGCAATTTGCAATGCCACTTAAATGAAGAAATTGTTTCTCCCTGTGTATCCTTTCCCATTCGTCCCGTTCCCCTTCCGACTCCTCTTCCCCTTCCGCGACTCCTTTCCCTCCCACGTTCCACTTTCACCTCCCACCTCCGCCCTCCCGCTGTCCCCCTTCTAGCGACCCCCCTTACGCATTCCCCTTCCACCTTTTCCGCCTTCGCCCCTCCCGCCCTCCATAATTCCGGATTTCCCTCCCTCTCACAACTTTTTTCCCTGCCGCTAAACTCTTTGACCTATTTCAATCTTTTAATGCAAATTTCATAAAGCCAGAGCTCCAAACTAACCAAATATATTTTTAAAAAATCATTAAAATCGGTCTAGCCGTTTCGGAGGAGTGCGACCTCAAACACGTGACACGAGATTTTTAAATATAAGATTTTTTAAGGTAATTGAATGAAATTCACTAGATTCAGCTACGAAAAAACTAACGGTGTTGTTTTCTGTAAATGCAACTTAAGAATTTGTCGAGAGATTTTTGCTCTATATAAAAAGAGTAATTTTTTATTAAATTTTTTCAGAATTTTGGCTTAATTATTGTCGTTTTTTAATATTTTTGCGCTCCTCTAACATTTGTATTAACATATCGCCCTTAAAAAGTATCTTCTTCTTCTTTTTGAATGGCTCAATAGTAAGCATAAAAAAGTAGAAAAAATGGTTTGAAAGGGAAATATGAAAATACGAATGTAGCGAAAAATGTGAAAATATTTACTGTTTCTGAAAAAAAAGAAAATATACAGATTTAGGAAATGAAATTAAAAGAATTTGGCATTCTCAGATTATAAAAATATTGCCATTTGTTATTTCGGCTACTGGCATTATACCTAGCTCTCTCATTAAACATTTAGGCATATTGGATTTGTCAAAGAATTTGTATATAAAAATGCAAAAATCAGTCATTTTAACTACATGTAGGATTACGAAAGATTTTTTTTAATATTTATATTGAGGGATCAGTAGGATTTATCGGTCAAATTAGGAATTCCACCGAGCCGAACCCTCTCATATGAGAATATCTGGAGTCGGTGAATTATTTTCCCATTTAATAGTCTGGTAGGTTAACATGTTGTTCTTGTATTGTTTTGTATTAATTATACTTATATAATACATTTGCATAGCGTGGTTTACTAGATTATCATTTATATGGAAAAGTGTGTGAAAGGGTTTAGTTTTTCCTATGGGAAAAACTAAACCCGGACCTAAAAGTCTGGTGCGTAATAAAAACAAATGGAGCAAAAATCTCTCGACAGATGTTTAAAATTAGCATTTCACGAAACACTGTGAATTTTTTCGTAGCTTTAACATGTTAAATAACCAAATAACAGAACGAAGTGTGTTCAGAACAAAAAATATATTTGAACTTAAATTTATAACTGTGATTATCAACCACGCAACATATGGATGTTATAATATCTAATATTCTCCAAATAGGTACTACGTGAACCCATTTTTAATAAATATAACAATCTTTTATAATTTTTTTAAGAATCCTAAATATATGGGATAAACGGCTAAATATAGATGCATTCAATGGCTCTCTAACACTATGAGCAGTTTATATGTTTACGTATTAAAATTTGGAGGTATGATTTTTTTAATGAGGGCGAGATTTTTCCATGTAGAAACCCCCAGAAACCCCGTACGCTTGACGCGAATTTCAATTATTAACGCTGAAACTCGGGTATGTAAGGGTATGTATGAGACAATACTCATGAATGAGAATGAAGCATGGATTGTGCAACTAGACGAAGTTGTTTTGCTGTCCATTCTCTTACCCGACCTCTGCAGGTAATTGGCGTATCGGTTAGGTGATCTGAAAATGGCATGATCTGGGACATTGTGCGCATCAATGATCTCCTACGTTAATCGCCATATCAGAGTATCGACCAATGTGGGTCATTGAAGCAATGTTGCCATATTACATAATAATAATGGTAATCAATCAGTTGGTACCCTACGGAGATGCAAACTAACTACGACAAAGAATGACAATATTTACCTAATTGGTAGCCCAAGCACATCATAACAAGACTTAGGACCAGTTGTTTCGGAAAATTTCTCGTTAGAATTTCCTTCAAATCGACATTCACCGAAAAATTGGGTTGTTTCAACCTCCGTCAGAAGAAATTTCAACGAAAATTTCATAGGACCAGTTGTTTTGGAATTACCTTCAAATTTGAATTTCCTTCAAATTTGAATTTCCTTCAAATCGTCATTCATCGAAAAATTGGGTTGTTTGAACTTCCATCAGCAGTAAAAACACTATAGAAATGTAATGTGAATGTGATCAGCCGAGTCCGGACGGTTAGCGAAATAATGGGAGGCGAATGCGCAGACGTCAAAATTGTGATTCGGCGGGGAACACTTGAATAAAATTTTCAAATTTATCGAACGTTATTTGGAGTTGAAACAACCCATTTCGTATTTGAAATATAGGAAGACGTGATTGCGTGTCAAATTTGAAATCAAAAAAAGAATCTTTTCATTTTTGAAACATTTCCATAAAATTTTCCTTGAAATTTCTTCTGACGGAGGTTGAAACAACCCAATTTTTCGGTGAATGACGATTTGAAGGAAATTCAAACGTGAAATTTTCCGAAACAACTGGTCCTTATTGAATCTTGAATCTGTTCATAATTAGGGATACATTCAATTTTTATTAGGATAACTTTGTTTTAGAATAAATTAGCTGATACTTGGCATGCGTTGCTATGCTAATTAAATAAATAAATTCATTCTCCTTTCGTGTCATTTCCATTCGTCCCCGTTCCCCTTCCGACTCATCTTCCCCTTCCCCTCCCGCGTTCCTTTTCCCCAACCCGCCTTCCCCCTCCCCTCTCCCGCTCACCCCTTTCTCGCAACCCCCCCTCACGCAATCCGCTTCCACCTTCTTTGCCTTCCCCTCTCCCTCGTCCCTCCTCCCGCGAAGCCCCCTTCCTTAATCCCCAACCGACCCGCCCGCGTACTCCCCCCAGCATTTTTTCCCTGCCCTAACTCCATAAAATACACCCATGTTTTCAAAAAATCGCGTGACCTATTTAATTTTTTATGCAAATTTCATAATGCCAAAGCTCACCAGTATAGATATAGAAGTATTTACAGGCATGTTCACAACAATTCAAAAAATTTAATAGCAATCGGATGAAATTTATGGAAAAATTATTTATGAAAATCGTATGGGTAGTATAGGAAAAATTTCAGAACGCCAGAGCTCACTAAAGTTTCATTGAAATCGGATGAACGGTATAGCCGCGCATAACAAACCGACAAACAAACAAAAATTAATTATTATATTATAGATTTTGATGGTTATTCCCATCATTGAAGAATAAGATAATACTAATTGATCTAAATAAAAGTATGAAAAAGAACAAAACACAGGAAAATAAAAAAGGTATTAGTCGCAACTGGGTTTCGAACCCAGGGTATCTCGTGTTACCAGACAAGGAAAAGCTTCTTATCCAAAAATCAATAACCTAGTTGGCTGAGGCGCTTGTCCTGGTAAGACGAGAGATCCTGGGTTCGAATCTCAGTTCCCGCCGTTACTTTTTTAATTTTTGTTTTGTTCTTTTTTTAAATTTTCGTTTAGATTTACTATCTTTTCTTCAAAGGTATAAATTAATTTGTGATAGTTTAAAAATTACCGGAATCTGATCAACATTTCTAAACACGCCTCAATTTGTATTTTTTAGATTAACTCCACACAGGAGACCATGAGGAAAATAATTTAGGATTTTTGGGGATGATGTGTGGATGGTCTTTCTGATGAGAGAAATAAATGAACATCGCTCCTGAAGAGACCCATGTAGTAGGGGGGAAGAAACAGTCCAACTCAAGAACGAGAATAATCAAATTGCCAATACTTGATGTGCTTGGAACAGTTCATTTTAATTGTCTTTTTAAATTTTATCGAGGGATTAATCACAATTCAAATATGTGATCTATTTGACCTTGTTATTGAGAGAACCTTACCCTAAATTAAGGTCAAAACAACAACACTGTCAATAGGCTCATCTCACACGAATCATCATCAGCTATAGAATGCAAATGATTCATCGCGCCTTGTGTCACCTGAATACAAATTGGCTAATTGCCGGCAGGATTAACACAATAACAACCATCCAAATTCATAATTAATAATCTGTTTACAGGCGTCACTGTATTTAAGGCTGGGAATTCCGATAATATGTCCCTTGAACACTTTACGTTTCTAAGTTCTAAAAAAAAAAAAAAGTTATTTTTTAAGATAATTTCTGGATATTGTCGAGCCGAAACGGTAATCACATAAAATTCCCTCGATAGAAAAAAATCGCAAAGTATGCACCGAAAATTAAAAAAAAAAACTCGTACTCTTCTGTTATTTAACTCATCATAGGTTTGAAAAAATTCACAGTGTTTCTTTACATGCTTGTTAAGGTATTGTCCAGAGATATTTGCTCCATTTTAAAGTAGTCGTGATTTATTAAACATTTTCACAATTTTCGCTTAAAAATTATCGTTTAATATTAGCCCGCTCCCTCCAACATTCGTATTGTTATATCCCTTCTTCTTCGTTTTGGGCCGGTATTGAACATTATTTCATTGTCTCTTTTTTTGAAATAGGCGATTCTCCCTAAAAAAATAGTTCTTTGTGCTTCCGTCTCTGGTTTGGATCTTTTTCAGCTGCAGACATCTATTTATCGATTCAATTGTAATTGATTTCGCTATGAAATTACTATTTTGAATTCATCTTTACTGAAAATTGGTTTTTGCTTTATGAATACCAAAAAAATATATTTGGATACATTAAAACTTTTGCTATCGTTTCGCTTGAGTAGATTTAAAACAAAATCGTATTTTTTAATTAGAAATGTACCTATAAACGCATAAAAGAAAGAATTTGAATGTAAGTGAATGTTCTCCAAATGCTTTAAAACTATTATTGAAGAGTCACCAGCCTAAATGCTGATATGGCGACTAAATCGTACCGTAAAAAAAACACTGATGTTTTTAAAAATATATTATATAAGGAGATCAAAGAGCATCGTAGTAAGATAATGAATATTATGGTATTTCTTTGACGAAAACTGCATGCGTTGTGTTATTTAATCAAGTTTGTCAGGGTCGATTCAGCGTACAAAGAAGGGTTATGGGAAAATAATTCCTATGAATCGAGGCTTGTAGAATGACTGTCCTATTGTTCCAAAGACAATGAAAGTAACCGCAGAACAGGTATTCGCGTATGTGTGGAGCTATTAAAGATTTTGTATCGTCAGGTGCCTGAACAATTTATAAAGACATGCTTCTCCAACCAATGTTTTCCACTCATATCAAGGTATTTCAGTTGAAAGCGGGACGGTTCCGTTATTTTTGTTAATCAAAATTCAGTTTCTAGTATAATTTATTTGGGTGTGTAATTGGTGCTGTAATCTACCCACAGTGTATTTTGAGATACTTTGGATACGTTGCTTGCTAAACTGAGGACTCCAACTTGGAGAAACTGATAGTCACTGGGAAAGAAGGCAGAAGAAGCAGAAGGTCACCAATGTGCTGGAGTGACCAAGTATCACTGGCGTCTGGTACGTTGGTGTCCGCAGTTCTTCGTGCAGAGCTAAACCGCAAGGAGTGGAAGAGTCTTGTCCACCTTTGGAGTACAAGTCACAATCCTCAGCAACGAGGAACCGAGAAGATAAGACGGTTAAGATTAGAAGACTCAAGAAGATAATAATAAATTAAGAAATTCTAAGAAACTTACAAAATACACGAACAAGGGTTACAGTGTGACGAGGAAAGGGAGTGGAGAGGGCCACGTTGTAATTAGTTAAGTCGGTTCCGTAATTGAATGCGTTAGAGGAGATTCGAGCAATCTAAAGCTGTAATATCTAGGTTTTAAATGGGGAAAATGCATCTGTAATGATTCTTCGCTCTTTTGAATAAGTGAACGAATCCGAAATGCCGAGGATAAGTAATTTGCCCTGTGGACTAAGTTACTCCTAACCTGACGGTTCTGAATTTAGTTTTAAGATTTGGTCAATCTAATTATAATGATATTTCAAAATAAAAAGGGTTATAATTTCAACAAAAAAGCTGGTACGAATTGGACAGCTCTTTGAAAATCAGATAGTTCCTTTAAAATACGAACAGAAATATTTACTAAAGCCTAAAGCATGAACACCGGAATCAGTTCAATGCTTTCCGGGTTCACGGCGAGTTCGTCGAAAACGAGTTCAACTAACTAAAATTCAACCTAACCTAACCTAACCTAAACTAACCTTTTTTGTGTATTTTGTAAATTTGCTTTCGATGAATTGATTTTCGATGAACTCGTCGGTTACCGTTTTCCGAACAGCGGATCTACGATAGACTGATGGTCTCAAGAGCAAGCGTATACAGTTGTACAGTTCATGTGAGGGGAACCTCAACTATATTACCCGTGGGAATATTGATTTCAACACTAACCATTGTTACTATTTGCTATTGTGATGGAGAATCGTTGTTTTTCATTCAAGTTGCTTCTATATCTACCTACCCATACCGTTGTGTTGTCTACTAGGTGTTGTCTTTAGACTCCCACTATCTGAATTATTCTGTACCTGTTGTAGCCTTATCCATCTGTCTTTCAAATGGCCTCCAGCCAACGCGTAAACACAGCGTTATGACTCTGAAACTAAGAATAATAAATACGTATTTTTAATGTACTATCAAAAGAGCTGTATGTTCCCATGACGCGAGACAATGACGAGAAAGAGTGAACTCTGGGAACAAGAGGATGCGAGATACGAGCACACATGAAGTGCAATTTAATTGGTAGGTTGATAAACGTGCAAGTGGAGTTAGAAGTCAACAATGAAAGTATAATAAGAAATTAGTGTAAATACGCTAGATGTTGGATGATTTTCACGTTTTTTAAAAGTCTGTAATCCATTCATGCTACACAGATAATTAAATAATATCCAAGGATTAAACTTTACAACCCTGACCGTAAATATTATTTTTCTAGATCAGTGGAAAGTCATTATAAGGTATTTATTTATGTATCGATTGAAACTATGTAGAATTTAAGGCTTGATCGATGAAAGCCTCATATCATAGATATGATTTCATAGATTATCTCATAGTTCATAGTAACTAACCTGTTAATTGAAATGAAAACTATGTCTACTTTATTTAGACAAGTAATAAGGAAGGAAAAGCCGAACTTTGATAAGATGAAACTTGAGCGACAATTTACAAATTAAAACTTGCGATTAACATGTGAATCCTTTTACCGCTTGGAGGGCTAAGGACCAATGCATCCTGAATGTGTTCGTATAATATATGGAACGTAACGTCAGGAATTCACGAAAGCTATGATGAAAAGATCGCAAGTCGCCTTGGCGATAGAGTTAGCCTAAACTTAGATATATAGATACGGCTGAGAGATCGAAGATTAAGATGTGGTCTATATCATCACAAATAATGTAGAAAAGTGCTGGCTATGTCACAAGAAAGAACATTAGTTTTATGCCCAAAAACTCGTCAGCAGCTGAGAATCTTAAGCGTGGGTCTAAAAGATGAACAGAAGAAGACCTCAAACAGATGGTTTGACGGCATTAAAGCAACATTGTAATCCCGATGCTGACCTCGGTAGTGTACAACACGTTTGGAGATAATAGAAGTGATATATTATTCTATAACTGATCAGTAAAATATTGCTTTAATATTTTCAACAAGTCAGATAGATAATATTCAGTTACACTAAGCTAAAAATATCAACTGACCAGCAGTAGCTCACCACGCAAAACCCTGGTGTTATGGAAATCACCTCAGTGGGTGGAGAAACACCAACATTTGCTGGAATGCGAGACATTTTGAAGTCATGTGCCTACATGGAGACTGAAGACTATAAACTATACGTAAACAGTGACGTCAAAATAATCTGAAGATTTTGTCAGATCAACTAGGATGCAAATGTTGGATTCGAATCGAGAATTGTGGGAGGAACCGGAACGAAACTAGTAGAACAATGGTGTAGGTGATTTTTAGAAGTGTGGACCACGCCCTGTTGATAGCCGAACATTCCGATCCTGCTACTTACGTAAATATGTTATGATATACCTTGGTAGTTGCTAGAATACTCTTCAATTCCCCGTGTAATACTCATACTTCTATCGTCTCAATGAGAATTCTGCTTCCTTGGTCTAGTCAGTCCAGCGGTTTCAGCATTCTTACTTAATTGTTAGTTGTATCTGTCGTTGACTGCAGTGAGGTATCGTGATTCACGTTTAAATCTAAACATGCGGGTGGTGTTAAATGGGAATTTAAACCTTATCGCCATCTACATAAGGAGTGGAATTTTACACGACATGATGTATCGTCTTAATGACTTCTTGCACTAAACCGACGATATGTTGGTACAAGCACGAAACTAGGCGAAACAAAATAATTTATATGTCTTTTGTTTGTTGCAGAAGTAATGGGCAGATCAGCAACTTACCAATGTTAACCAACTTGACTCCATCAGCCTCTATGGCGGCCAGGGCTGCGGTAACATTCTCCAGGCAGTGGTGCGTGCTAGCGGGCCTCCTGTGGGGCGCGGGTTTCAGGGGGCGGCCCTGGAGCTGCTCGACCAGGGCGCACAGGATGGTGCCAGACTGCAGATCTGTGCTGAGATCTGTCACCTGAAAAAAATGAGACACAAATGTGAATGAAGAAAGCACAAAATCAGTTTTCAACCTAACCTAACGTAAACGATTTTTTAAATATATTTTTTTACATTAACACAGGAAAATAATTTCTTTCATGACTTTTGTCAACTTTAGGGACCCAGTGTGGAGGGACTTTTTGAGCATGGGTCTTGAGAGACCCATGTAGGAGGGAGGAAATACAAGAGCCGGCAAAGCCTTCCACAGTTGAGCTATTGAGCTCCAGAACGAGTTGTGGAAAGGACCCGTTCTCGTTTCCCAACTAGGCACCGGTGCCGAAGGGATCAATGACGCGAGTCCCTCAAATCATCTTCCATTGAAATACCGGTAGAACAAGGACAGCATTCCCACCTAAGGGTCAGGTGGGAATGCTGCTCTAAAGATTTCCATCCCTTTGTTAAGACAGACAAATCTATTAAACGGGCCGTCTGTTTATGTACAGAGTCAAGGGTTTGGGGCTCCACGCCAGAAGTAGCTGCCAAATTCAATAGTGGAGTGCACCGGCGATTTGTACAGAGTTACCGCAGATTACAGTTAAAAAAATGATTTTGAGTATTTGTTTGCTTTGCTTACTGTCACTTGTTCTTGAAAAATTGATACAAACGGTGCCTCAGCAACGTGACGTCAAGAGTTGACTGGTATAGTGGTAAAAAATACACCTGCTATAGTGGTAAATGAAAACTGAAACCAGGTTCTTGAAAGTTGAATACATCACTAAAAATACAGTTCATGTCACAATTATACTTAAATAGTCAATATTATTGGATCTTTGTTAGTTTTGTTCAGTTTCTGTTTGAATAGATCTTGGCTGTACAACATTCAACAGTTGACATAACCTAAAAAGAGGTAAATATTCATCACTACGAGTATATGTGAGTGCCATAGCTTTGTGGCTTCTCAGCATTTCATTGTTTTTACATATGTCATTATGGTTTCATTTTCCTCCTTATTGTACTTTTATGTTTAGTGTGCATTCAGAATGTTCTTTTTTTCGAACCAAAATTTCCTCCTGTTTTATATAATAGTTGTTTATTATGTTTTTATAGTTGTTTATTATTATGTTTTAGTTTGGTCCTGTGTTATAATATAATAAATAGCACCGTTATTGTCTATTATTATTGTTCTGTGATATAACTATTAATGTTACTGTTTTTGTTCTCTTGCCATTGCTTTATACATACCAAAATTTTTTAAATTATTATTTTTAGATTTATTTTAGTTAAGTGAAGTTTAAGTGAAATAACACAAAATGTGTAATAAACAAAGCTATACAAATAGTATGCTGTTATTATTATTATTATAAAAATATATTTTTTAATAAAATTGCTCCACACAGGAGGCCTTGAGGAAAATAATTCCCCTCTGGGCCTGTTTTATCCTTGGGAATGCTGTGTGGAGGGTATTTTTAGGAAAGAATGGAGAGGAAGTTCTGGGAAGGAAAAAGGGTATAAAGGGTGTGTAGGAATCTGGGGGGTCAGTGTGACCAGAAGTGACGGACGTACGAATCAAACCCTCGCACTGCGATGCAAGGCGATGTTCCGATAGAGTCCTGCTAGAGAGTAAAAATGTCTCCCTCAATCAGTCTCTCCCGATCTGGCCTGCCACGCAGTCCCAAGATCAAGAACCCGAGCATCTCTGCTAAGTCACCAAACGTAGTGTTGGTTACCAAGTAAATGGTTCTCTGGGTGGCGGTACTCATACCCACCTCCCAAATTACGATTGTTACCTCTTTATTTTCTGTGTCTTGATCCGTTTCACATTTCATTTAGATTTATTAGTATTAACTTCTTCAATGATTTTAATATAAGAAATTCTTCATGTAATATTTTGCCCGTATTAGAATATTTGGCTACGAAAGAACATATTTCATTTGTTAGACTTGATGATCCAAAAATACACGTGAATCATGAAACTATATAAAACCAAATATGAAGACTTCATCGTGGTTCGTTAGCAGGTTTTGTATGCCCAAAAAACGAAGACAGAAACTGAATTCACAATGACGACCCATTGTTGACACATGTGCCGATGTGTGGCGAGGGGCATAACGGTGTGTCATGGATTAGGAATGCGGTAAGCCAGGGTACCTGCCTAGTGGGAACAGATTGGAATTGAACTTTGGGTCAGGGTCAATGAGTGCAATTGGTGTGGAGGTAAAATAAATACTATCAATTGTATAAATACTTAAATGCCAAGCATTCTGAAAAAAATGCTGCAGTTTGCATTCCACAGAACATGCAAACATGCATACGTATTACTTTTATGATGAATAATTTATTTCTATAGTGTAATAACTGAGTAACACATCAAATTGTGATATTTACGGTCGTTGTTTCCAACTTATCTATCGATCAATCTGAGTCTCCGATCAGCTGAGTGATTTGTTTAGTAACGCTCGATTCGCCTGTTGATCAGAGAGTTGCGTTGGTAAGAGTGGATTTGTGCATTTTAGGGGTGTTGAGTTGTTTTCTTCAGGGCCACCTTTGTGAAGATAATGATAAAAAAGAAGCCAGGGGGACTATGTTATCCCATTTGGGGTATGTTCTGAGGATATATAGGAAGAGGAAGGTTGAAAAGTACAAGGCCATTCAAATCTGTAATCTGCAATAAACAAGGGGAAATGCCATTTCAAGCAAAGTGTGGATTCTGGATACCACGGCAATACTTTGAATATCTACCACTCTGGAATTGGAAGTTACAACCGAGCTGTAAGCAGTACCTGTCTTTGGTGATATAATGTTGCGGTCAGAACTGTAAGGATATCTAAGGATGCGATGCAGCCATAAAGAATATAAACTTTATCTTCTTTACCACAATAATGGCTTGTGACGAGAAGCAAAGACAATCGTTAGGCCATAAAATAACAATATAGAGATAATAAATGTCACATTAAATGTATAATGGCCCCCATATCTGTGAAGGATGACATAAAATAAAACGCATACAGGTGATGATGACAGACAAATACAATTTATGAGAAAACGACTTCATACAGAAAGTCACCTTGGCCCAAAGAACTACAAACAAAATAGAATTATTTGTGGGGGCTTAACCTAATTAACAAAAGAATCACCATGGCTAACAGAACAATAACAACTAAATAAATAATATCAATGAAGAAGAAGACAATACTAATAAATCCCAGCATAGACCCACCATCTTAACATACTTAACTGTTGGGACCTATATTTTTTCTGTCAAATTCAATCAATAATAATATCTACTATACAGGGTGTTAAGGTACGTACTTGAGTTACTTTAACCAGTGATTCCTGACATTATTTGGAGTAAAAAATGTAAATGAAATTTTGGTCTCCGGTGACATTTTTAATGTTTTTTTTTTTTCTACAAAAACATAAATAATAGTAGGTGTTGGGTAGTCGGGGGCGGAGTAAGTGGTGGGGCGGTAACTCGGCTGAGTGACTAATAAGGTCATGTAAAAGAAAAAAAAATGTTTGATTTTGAGGAAAAAAAATTTTGAAAAAAAAAAAATTGACATAAAAAAAGTCACCGGAGACCAAAATTTCATTTAAATTTTTTACTCCAAATAATGTCAGGAATCTCTGGTTAAAGTAACTCAAGTACGTACCTTAACACCCGTATACAGTCTTCAAAGAAATTATAAATGGAGAACCAAAACCAACACCCATAAAGCTTAGGTGTTTTATTTGCATTGAATATTTTTAGTAAAAGATCCCAAGATGAATCTTTTGAACGATTTGCAAATGGTATCTTGTGGACAATGTATAACCATGAGATATGTCAATTATTATTAGAATAACCGACAATAAACTAGTCCCAGCGAGAACTCGTACGAACATCATCGACGTTCGTTCTCTTCACGCGTCTTATTTGAAAACGAAAAAGACAGAAGATACTAGGACGATGACATCACGTACGATCTCTCGCCGGGATCTGGGACTGGGAAGAAAATTAGAGTGCATTTATTATGAAAACAGAACAAGATTTGGAACTACATTGGAAGCAAGATATTGGTGTTTTTCTTGAACCAATATAGTTTTTTTTAGTAAAAAGAATGATTTGACAATCTCGGAAGTAGATAAATAATATCGTTTTGTTATTGCAATAATCCTCTGGTGGAACTACATTGTGGTTACGTCGTTTGCTTATTCGCCGAGATACAATGCTAAGTGATTGGTTATCCCTTCTCCTTGCATATCTTGTTTTTCCTACACATATTGTGTGTCTCGTTTTCTTTTAATTATTTACAGTATTTCAAAGTGCATTCGAAGCCGTAAACCGTATTGGAAGCAACATAAGGACTGCCAAAGAAATTTATTTAGAAGCCCATGGGATGGAGTGTTGAGAGACCTATAATAAGTTGGTTGGACGGTATGGAGACGAACACCATATTTTTAGTCCAGAATGAAGATAATTGAAATACCATTATGACTGGAATCCTTTCCTATTATAGGTGCATCTAGGACTCTCCAAGGGTCACAGAGCTAATGGTGATGATGACAGATGAATACATATCATTTAGCAAAGACAATGAGGGTGAGCGTAAGCTGAGATTCAGGCGGCACTGCATGTGCAGAATGTGCAGGTGCAGATTTTGTAATGTATGCATACATTACAAAATCTGCACATTCTGCACCTACTGCGCCCTTTGAATCTCAGCATACGCTGACCCTAAGGCGTGCAAGAATCATATTCAACAGGGCAATTACCACGGATCATGTATTGAAATGAGAAAACAACTGAAATAAGACAGATAATGTTTTGAGCGGAACAAATTCAACAGCACCTACCAGATATCTGTTGGGATCTTGTCCGTAACCCTGAACTGAGCTGCAAACATTGCATTTGGAGCCGCATCTAATCGTGTTGTGAATATTGATGTACATTTGCATTTACTTGGGAGTCAAGTATATCGTTAATAAGCGGAACGTTTCCTTTATTTTTGAGACTTTCAAGCCTTGCTTAAAACAGGTCGTCTGCTTTAAAGAAATGTCATGTACCAAAAGACGTCACGTTTTTATAATCTAACTTGTAAAGTATGGTATATATCAGGTCTTGTATATCAGTTAATTTTAAGCTCGGCTTGGTTGGAATGTCGAACTTAGCGCGGCTTGGAACATATTCCGAATATAGATCGTAAGCCTAGATATCACCAGTAATTACTAGGATTATCTATGATTTTCATAGAGGAGTGTGTTTTTTTCTTCGAAAACCAAACTACTGTCTACATGAATGTTATATCTATGCTTTTTACTGCCATCGCAAGATCGCGATCTTTGAAAATGTTGACGTCGGCATTTTATTTCATGAACCTAAAATATTTTTAAGGCGACTTGATTAACGATTTTATACGAATTGATTTTAGATAAAGTTCTCCACTAATCAGCATGCTGCTATATGCAGGGGTACTCATTTTAAATAGTGTTTATTTTATGGAATCGAGCATTATAAATGAAATTAACTGCTGAAAACAAACTGTCCTGACGTTGAATCTTTTAAAATCCCTTATCAGACTATTTTTGATTGATTATCAATTAATAACTTCGACATTTCTCAATGAATTAATATTATTGTCCATACTTATAAAATTAGGCAATGTCTATGGAGCTTCTTCGGCAATCATCCAGAGGTAGAACAAAGAACTCCTGTATAACTCAATGCTCCAAAATTCTACAGAGAAACGGCCTGGATGAAAGCGATACTCGGAACCGAAGAAGCTACAACTTGAGAACGACAAAAGCCTACCTAGGAAATGAGTTGGGAAAGTGCAAGGAAGAAGAAGAAGACTTATAAAATTAGGCAATTTAGGTAAATTTTTTTAATAAGTTTACATATCATTTTAATATTATTTTACTTGTGACTGCTAGCGCCACGGCGTCTAAAAAAGGAACTATTCTCCGGCTTGTCAAGGCTTGAGTGGCAGTTTAAGCCCGATTTGGGCAAGCAATGTTGTAGGTACATAGCGAGGATATCAACAACATAGTCAAAAAGACAACATTGGATCAGCTCTGGATGACGCCTAATTTCAACATGAAGGTGATGAAGAAGATTTCTCGTAAATGATGATGACATGTTGATGACGAGAAAAACACACTGCCCACTTTAAAAAGTGCTGTTACTTTTTTGTGGGCAGTGAGAACATCCTTTTATTCGAAATGGAAGCAAAAACGAATTCTACAGCTGACCTCAATTTTCCGAAAAGGAACTAAAAATATTTATTATTACGTATTTAATAAATCAATACCAAAATATCTTTTAATATCATAATATTTATACGAAGGTACTTAAATGTCCACCTAATCAATAAATTATAAGCCATAAATATTTTAGTAAGATACTTTATTCCAAAAAAGGAATTACTGGGACAATTTGTCCGAAGAAATGACCTACCTCAATGGCATTTCTTTTTTCAAACTTTGCTTAGGCCCGTAGATACTATAATATTGATTATTTCGATTTGACAGCTCATAGTAGGAACCAATATCGTGTGAACTCTGGCGGTATAAAAAGATACTACCCAACACGGCTACCATCTTGAATCAAAACCGGAACATAAAAAAAGCTCATTGACAAATGATATGTCAAATGGTTGAGTTAAAACAGGACTTTCGCTACGCTCAGTCAATAACGAATTGTCCATAATATCCAAAGACATCGAAATAAATAGCATTGCCATCTGTCCATAGGTTTTGATTGTACTTGACTTACTTTAACCAGTGATTCCTGACATTATTTGGAGTAAAACGTGTAAATAAAATTTTGGTCTCCGGTGACTTTTAAAATGTCGTTTTTTTTTTCAAAAACTTTTTCTTCAAAATCAAACAAAAAAAAATCTTCCACATGTCGTCACTGGTTACTAAGCCAATCAGCCAGCCCACCCGTAACCACGTCCCAAACTTCCCAATACCTAGTGATGTTTTATGCTTTTGTAGAAAAAAAAATGTTACCGGAGACCAAAATTTCATTTTAATTAATAATGTCAGGAATCACTGATTAAAGTAAGTCTAGTACGACCCTTAACACCCTAAACAATAAAAACATTATAAAATAAATTCTGAAAGATTATTTACAGACGATGGAAACAGTTGAACGGGGACGCATAATGTGAAGGGAATTGCATGTGACCTACAAAATAATAAAACAAAAGCAAAAAATTAAATAAGTGTATAATTATTACCTTCATATTCAGCGGTTTGACGTGCTCGTTCACCCAGTTCCTGAACGTGTTTGCCTGTATCTCCACCCACAGATCTTCCTTGCCCTTTATCTGCATGCCCTTGGCAGCAGTGCCCTCGGGGGACCGGGCCGCCAGTCCAGCCTGGAGCACTCTTGCAGCCTCTCCTGACGGGGGGCCCTGCTGCCCGAGCCCCCGGTAACTCACTCGACCCTCCATTGTCAGGTAAAATCAAACGGACATCACTGAACAAACTTCTGTTCCCGAGGTCTGCAGAATCAGACCTGAAACACTTGGTCACTGTAACAATTTAGTTTAATGTGTCACTAATTGTCAATCGGACGCTTTATCACTGTTTTTTCTGTTGGTACAGTTTTGATGATTGCTTTGGTATTCACTGATTATATTGATTATTAACCACAATTATTGTTCCATTGGATGTTTTTTTTAACTTTTTTTTGTCAATAGGTCTTGGATGACTATTGATTTTTAACTGTTCCACTGTTTGTGTTCTATTTTTCACTTTATATGTTTATCAATAGATCTTATGTGATGACTTTGGTAGTGTCTAACTGTTTTGTATTTCACTATGTGCTAATCTTTGGTCTTTTTTATTCTATGTGAACTTGTTTCGTTGTCGGTTTGTAGGCACTATTTTTGTTCACTTCTTTCATTTGTACTCCAATCTATGTATAAAATATAACCTTAATATATTGTGGTAGTGTTATGGTTAGTTTAATTTTGGTTGTTGTTACGAAATATGTATATATATGGTGTGCCGAATTGCATGATTTGACATTTAAACCAAATTGTCAATTTTTCACATTTTTTAAAATTTTCCAAAAGATCTGGGACTTTTTTAATAAGTCCAAAAGTTAAAATATATAGATTTTTTTCGTAAAAATCAAAACATCAGTAGTTTTAGGGTTTTTTTGCAGGGGTCTGTTAGGGGAAAGAACGTGAACGTCTTAAAGAGATCTATGTTTAAGGAGGAAGAAAACACCAAGTCGGCAAGTTATTTCACAGTCGAACCGTTGAAAACAAAACAATTTTAAAAAAAAATTACACTTTCTCATGAGTGTTTCGAGTTCCTTTTTTGAAGCACTGGTAGGACAAACTCAATATTAAAATCCATTCGTTACAATAACAATATATGGGTAATCTATCAAAGAATTGAATTTAATATTAACTCATGACACTTTTTTAATAAAAATCCCGATTAATAAATATCAAACAGCCGCTGACCGATGTCGGTGCAAGACTGATCGAATGTTACATAGTTGAGGTAGTTGAAGAAAAAAACACTTAACAGTTACAACTCATAAACTATTTGTAAAGATTAGTCGATTCAAATGTGACATCATCAGAATGTGAACTTCTGCCCTCACTGATCCCCGTTTCTTCCTCTCTTCTTCTCCTTACCGCATTCCTCCACTTACAATGTTGCCACCCCGCCTCCCCTCAAACAATTATCTATCCTTCCCCCCCTGTATTCTAATCCACTCCCCTTTTCCATTTACATTCTTCACAGGGGAGTATGGAATAGATGTTTCCACATGTGAGAATAGTCGTTTCCATACGTAATTAGCAATTAGCCTCCATTAAGATTCTCAAGATATGATGTGATAAAACTTACAGAATGTTCAATTGCCTTCTTGGATCCACTTACTGAAGAACCTTTTTTTACACATTAAGTAACTAGGTTAAGTAGGTATAAGTAACCGAAGGGACTCAAAGTAATTAACTCCACGAACATGAAAATAATAATAAATTATCATATTCAAAAACTGTGTTTTTAGTAAACCGAATTTGTGAAATACCTTTAAAGATAATGAAAAAGACAGACCCAGATATTCAACATATTTTTAAGAATGAACAATTTAATTGTTAAAATATTTACGTTTCTCTCAGAACTAATATAGAGATTATAATATCATCTTCAACTATAGGTTAAAGGACTTGGTGTGAACTTGTAGCCTCTGAGACCAGATTTAAGGATATTACCACTTTACGATGGAGAAATTATAATTTTTGTGAATGTGTAAGTAATCAAAATATCAACAATATAAACTCCCAGCAAATAATGGCCAGTTAGCCGAAACGCCAATGGGACCCCCTGTTTAGATTTGTTTTGCTTCTAAAAACAGGTTTGTCCTCCTACAAGGCACTATGGCTGGTGCTTATATCCACAGCTGAACATTATGCCATGACTGGGCCCGCAGTCCACAGTAGGTAAATATTTACTTATGTTATCATTTTTAGGAATTTGGATACTGCGAGACAATAAACACGCCATTTTATGAAAGTCATCGTTTATTTTTTACATTATTTTAAGTGGGTACCTACATAATCAAGTCTAAGTTACACATATTTACAAATGATGAATAAATAAATAAGTATTTTTATTAGAAAAACTCTCTTTTTTAACTTTTGAAGGTTATTCCCATCAATGTAATATATCATCGAAGAAGAAGACAACAATAATAATCTAATATATATATTTTTTTAATATGAAAATAAACAAGACACAGAAAAATAATAAAAGATAACGGTCGCAACTGGGACTCGAACCTAGAACCTTACGTCTTACCGGGACATACACCTCTACCAATTGGGCTACTGCGATCTTATATGAGACAATTGGGTTCGAGTCCCAGTTGCGACCGTTATCTTTTATTATTTTTCTGTGTCTCGTTTATTTCATATTTAAAAAAAAAAAAGATTATTATTGTTATCTTCTTCTTCGATGAAATAAATAAGTATCTACGTACTGTTTGAAGCATTATTACTTCCACAGTTTTATTAAAATTATACTTATACACAATTATTTTTAAATTATCGAAGAAAGCAAACACTTTGTGGCTTGACATTATACCAAATAAAACAAATAACTTAGTTTTAAACCACTTTATATTTATTATTATATTTGTCGACCGGTTTCGATTGGAGTCAATCTTCATCAGGACAATAAAATAAACTTTATTTTACTAAAAGTTTATTTTATTGTCCTGATGAAGATTGAGTCCAATCGAAACCGGTCGACAAATATAATAATAAATATAAAGTGGTTTAAAACTAAGTTATTTGTTTTATATGGTGTAATTATTTTTAACATGGATCTAATGCGAGCCCTTGGGGAAAACCTTTTTTTCGTAAGTACAAATGTTATAAAAACACTATTTTTCTCATTAGAAAATATCGAAGAACGAACAATATGGTCTTAGAGTGATAACAAAACTTATAAAATGGTACGAAAATATCCATATCAAAATATTTTTGCACTGCTGTGGGAATCGAATCAACAATCTGCTAACCGAAAGTGCGTAGGCCTTTGTGACTGCAAGTGATAAAGAAAGTAGAAATGTTTACTACTGATAGTGGTTGATCTTTTCAAAATATAATTATCGATATTACGTAGACCCAGAATCAAGAGAATATGATATTATTCATTTGCGTTCGAGGAAGCCACCTGATATTATTAATTTATTTACTTTCATTAGTTTTCGTCTAATTCTGCTTGTTTATTCAGCCTACGTGAAAAAATCCCACCTAGCCAACGATAGTCTGCGCACAACACATCATCGTCCTACATTATTCATAGACATCCATCATTAATTTAGATGCCTTTTGCTGAGCACCAGGTATTCATTAATCGGGCGTACACGAGACACCATCATCTGGTCCAAACATCTATCCTCTTCCATTCACGTGATATCTTGAGGTGTGTTCAACAAAATAATAAAATTTTCATCAAAACATTCACTGAAATATCTGGGCTAAAATAAATTATTTTGCTCTAATAGGTATGTTGTGTACGTTCGCTTTGGTTAGCTGTTGTAATACATATTGGTTACATAAATAACTACTTTTACATTTGCTTAACTAATTGATATAAGTATGTACTTTACATTTTTCATTGTTTCATTATGAGAGCTGACTGTGTTTGTTTTGAGGTTAGTTTGTGACTACATCACAGGAAACAACGGAGGTCACAACAAATAATAGAAAAAACTTTTCAATCGTTATCGCCCGAAGTAACGGAAAATAATGGCGTTAAATTTGTATTTTCCACGCTTTAAATGCAAAATAGAAAACAGTAATAAACAATAAACACTGCGGTTGAAACTGTAATACAATTGAATGCGTCTGCACTAATCACTTGACGATTTGTTGTGGCAGATAAAAAGATGACAGATGTTCTGTTAAGAATCTTGTACATCTTCTCTTGGCTTGGAAAAGTTCTTAGAATTCCAGAAGACTTCTGCACATAATACTGACGGCAATTATGGTAGAGGGATGTTGCTATTTTTTCGCCATAGATATAGCTAGGGAAAGCAACTCCGAAAATCGTACTAGCGGAAGCGATGAACCCCCACCGGAAGGGGCAAGGGGAAGTGGAAAAATTGTTGTAAAAATTCTCTAGGTATTCTGTTTCTTTCTTCCAGAGATTTCACATGTGTGTCGTGTATCATGTTCATGTTTCTTTGGTGTTGTATGCACAATGAACGAGTATTTGCAGGTGTCTTTTTAATCATTATTACACACGAATGTTTGTTGCGTTTCATGATGCCTTGAAAAAGTTCTGCACGCTATACCAATATCAACGTGTATGAATCTTTGGTTTCGTGAGGAAGTAGTCTTCTTGCTTGTTTTGTAGTTACAGTCTTGTCACTTCTGCATGTTAATGAGTCGTTGTCACTCACCGTGACCTAGAATTTCCGTTTGATGACATGCTTGATGAGGAATGGCATGGGTTTCTTGGACTGCCCACCGGGCTTGGCATTTTTGGAGGCCGCGGACATCAGTTTGCTTCTCTTAGTCTTGCGCTCCTGGTCCAATGTTATCTGTCCACACACGGCTAAGAAGACGAGGGGGAATGTTGTATCCTGCATGCTGTCTCCTCTCTACTCTCCCACCTCCTCCCACTTGTCGTTCCACCTCTCTTAGACTTGCAGACCTTCACACTAACAATAAACTAACTACCTCGCTGCAGCTCACTCGCGGCACTACGCGGGAATATTATATAAATGTTTGAGACAGCACAAATAAGTTAGCGGAATGTTTTCGCTGTTGGAGTGTACCTCCGATGGGCAGGGGCAGGAGTTGAGGCGGGTCGGGGGAGGAGCATGACGTCACTTTCGTTCAGGTATACGATTATGACTCTGCTTGCAAAACGTAAAAACATGCGTCGGGGACGTATTTGGGCCTGAGCCACATGGGCGGAAAGTTTTAGAGGGCAGCATTTTTCCGGAGTTATTTAAATGATGAATTTGACATGAATGATGAAAAATTTGGCCCTATTAAAGAAAATGTTACAAATTATAATATCTAAACCCCGTGGAGTTGTGATTTTCTCGAGTTGGACATCAACGATCTACAAGCACAAGAACTTCCAGAATGATCTAGTTATGGGAGAATTGACCGGTCAGTGGTTCAGTGGGCATCGCGTTTGGGTCCCACCCAGGCGTTCCGTGTTCGATTCCTCGACTGACTAAGTCCTCCATCACAACACAAGCAACATCTTCCGCTTAGTGTGGTGGTAGTAGGAGATTTTCAAACGTTGTTGGGTTATCCGTAACCCGGGAATGTTTGTCTTTCTTTAAAAAAAAAAAAAAAGTAAGCATAGGTATGTATGTCAAATGATTATTATTCATGTGCATTAATCAATATGACATATGAAATAAGTAATGATTTTCTACCAACACGATTCGAAACCAGTTCTTTATGTAATATTGAGAAAGCATTTTTTCTTCGAATCACCTTATATTAATAATAATGGATGATTTCTATAGTTCCATTTTCGTGAGAAAATCACCTCAAGGGCGCTTTACAAATTCAATTTAACATTTAACCTATATAAGAGTATATTACAAGTGGCTTATAACTAAGATTGATAACTATTGACTTACTTACAACTAAGATTTATGTAATTGTATAATTTTATGAGAGACAAAAACAAAAATATTTTCAAAATGGCAAGCAATAAAATATGGAATATAATTGAAAAGTTTTAATAATAATAATCGAAGAAAGTATTAAAAAAAAAAATTATTTGAAAAATAAATCAGCACGTTCTCGGTAGCTCAGATCCGGATAGACTAGAGGTTCGGATTTTTTCCAGTGTCAGTCGCAACCGTTTCTTTATTGTCTGCGTCTTCTCCTATATCATGTTTTTTTTTAAATTAAATTTTTTTGATATTAATTATTAAATTATAATAAGCGTAAGGCGGTATAAATCCAAAACCGGCCCTGTCAGCCGGTGAAACGGGAGGGAGTCAGGCAAAATGTTTCGACATATCTCTCGACATGAGATCGCAGATCACAGTGGACAGGTTATTGTGTCACCGGCGAAATATGGGTTAATACCTAGTGTATAGTCATGTCCTTCTTTGGTTATCGTTTTAGTCGCGAGTTCTTAGTATATAAAGTCATGTTTGTCATAATTTTGTGGTCTTACAATGATTTGTCTCCTATTTTCAAAGAATAATCGTCGTTCGACAAGGTTCTGACTAACATTTTTTTCAAAAATGACCTTTGAATGCAAAATCATTTATTTTGGACATTTCTATAACAAAAATAATTTTCAGAGCCTTCTGAGTTGTATTTCCATAGTTTGGTACTTGTTTGACGAAGTTCTAACATCTCTTT
This sequence comes from Limnephilus auricula, assembly GCA_951813805.1. Lineage (NCBI taxonomy): Eukaryota > Metazoa > Arthropoda > Insecta > Trichoptera > Limnephilidae > Limnephilus > Limnephilus auricula. The sequence continues at coordinate 918,420 of OX638410.1, forward strand.
GAACCTTTTGCAATTGCCATTTTGTTTGTATCTTACAATTGATCGTGTTTTACGGGTTCTAACTTTGCCTTACCATGTTCTGAGGTTTCAAAGTTTGCGAAGACGAATTAGCATAATCTATATAAGAAAATCTGATTTTGAGATTACATCTTGTGTAAAGTATTTTAGTAACACACTTTGAATGGAAATATTTAATTAGAAAGTGGCCCTATCTTGGAATGGGACTAGGGAAATGTAGTTAGAACCTTATGCTATGCATTGAATTATTATGCCCTAACTGGTTGCACATGGTTCTATCTGCACATTTGGGTATGTGCATTTAAACATTTTCCTTTAAAATATGTTAAACTAAAATGCTTAACATGAGAACTTCAAAATCAGGAATCGGTAAATTAATTATGATAAATCGTATTTGCAAACTTTGACACTCATATCTATAAGAACAAGGAAAAGTGAAGTTAGATTCCGGTCAAACCAAAGTGACATAATGCCCCAGCTTTATAAACAAAGCTAAACGAGTAGACCAGGCATTAGGTAAAGCAAGAATGGGCATAAGTCATAGGTAATAAGTCGGCTCTGTTAGCAGAAAAAAATCACGTTACACAAACTTCCTGGAAATATCATGTACACCGAATCGAAAGATCTTTCATCTCCTAGGCCTTAAATAGCGAAATTAAATTCATTATATGTGTGTTAGATCTTTTTTTTTTTTTTTTTTTTTTATTATTTATTAACCAAAAAATACATGTTATGTACATTCTTTTAGGTATATGCCACCTCACTAGGCTGAGCCTGTTCCGAGGTGGCAGTAATTTAATATTTTTTATATCATTTTCAAAAGAAATAATAAAATAAATGATTAATTAATAAATAGAATTTTGAAAAATAAACATAAAATGAAAATTAATAAGAGCAATAGAAAAGAAAAGAAAAAATGGAGAAGAGATGATATAAAGAACTTAAATTATTTGAAAAAAAAGAGAGATAAAATTTAATACAGGTAGCTATTATATTGAAGAAGTTATCATTTGTCCGCAGTATATAATGCCCTTGTTTACAATCCATGTATGTATTTTGTGTTTTAGATTTACGCTTTTTATCAGGTGAATGTCTTTAATGTCTTTTTCAATTAAATTTGAAAGTTTTGGAGCCAGATTACGGTAATGTCTTTGTCCATAGGTGGTATTTATCTTCGAAGTCATGTGTTGATGTCTATGTCTTGTGCAGTAGTTGTGTTGTACAGTATGTTGGTTTAGCTTGTCTTTTTGGTAATGTATAGATATAATTTTGATGTACAGTTGCTGTATGTTCAGTACTGCGAAGTCCTTAAATAACTGTATTGTAGAGAATCTATAAGGTTTTTTTGTGATAACTTTAATTAAGGCTTTTTGCGCTTTGACGAGAGGGTCCATGATAGTCTTAGCAGCACCACCCCAACCAATCATACCGTGGGTGATAACCGATTGGCCTAACGCGTAGTATATAGTTTTTAAAGTCTTCATTGGCATTATGTTTCGAATGTTTTTAAAAAGATATATAAGTTTTCTGACTTTACCCGCTGTTTTATTTATTTGTTCTGTCCACCTGAAATAGTTGTCAATGTAAATGCCTAAGTATTTGATTGTCTGAGTCCGCGCTAGTGGGTTGCATTGGCAGTTTTTTTTAGATGTGCAGTCGTGTATGGTTAAGTTTTCATCGAGTCTTGGTTGTCGTCTGGGATCTATACTAAATGTCATGTACTTTGTTTTGTCTATATTTAGTGTTAGCAGGTTATTGTCTAGCCAATTTTTAATCCGGTTGATTCCTTCAGCAGCTTTTTTATATACATTTGTCCAGGAGTCAGAAGTGAAAACAAGAACAGTATCATCCGCAAAGCAAATAACTTCACCGCTAATGTCTAACTGACACAGGCAATTTATATAAAGTAAAAACAGGATGGGTCCTAATGTACTTCCTTGGGGAACTCCATAGGTTATGTATCTGTTTTGGCTTGTTACGTTGCCTAATTTTAGTGCATGACTGCGTTCAGTTATATATGATTTGAACCAGTTATATGCAGAATTTTTAATACCTATGTTATCTAATTTTTTAAGGGCAATTTTCTAAATACTAAATGGATTATATTAAATGGAGTGTTTTGTGGCTCAAATCTATTGACCACGGCAACTTTGAAGGTTTTAAAACACTTCTGCATATCTCATTTTCGCCAATTTTGTGGCTTGGCTCCCTCGACATCTACGGCGACGATATATACATGATGTAACAGCATGTACCCGAAGGATTTTAACCAGCGATTTGTGAGTACATTTGGAGTACAAAATAAAGACGTAATTTTCCTGTCAAAATAACCTATTGGCATCGTAAAAAAAATATTTAAAAATATGTGTAGTTCCTTTCACATAATTCGTGGTTCATCAACAAGATAATGCAATTTATTCAACTGAAACCGATTGTCCGAATAAAGTTGAACATGTTTTGTCTTTTGAACCGGTTAACAGTGTTAACACAATTGGAAAAGGTCTCGCTAAAAATCTGGCTACCTTGATAATATTTAGCTGCAGGTAATAATAAATATTATGGTGGTGCAAGCGATTTCACCAAATTACTGAGTTTCAGTTTCAGCAAATGTTGCAATGTAAAGGTGACCAGTTTCACAGATTTCATTTGGGTTGGTGCGGGCAACAAGAATGTTGTGGTGAGCAGTGGCGGTTCGTGGTCTTTTTAACGGGGGTTCAGAAATTCAAGAGAAGATATATTTTTTAATCAAAATTTACTCTTGTCACACAAATTAAATAAAGTTAGTGGAGGGGTACCTAAATAGGTACTATTGTTTTTAAATAACTTGATACTCCTCGACACAATTATTAAACAACCAAAATGGTTTTAGAGGATTTAAATTGTTTAATCGTTTTTACAACACTCAATGTACGTTGCTAATAATTATTGTTTATTTCAATAAGAAAAATTGCGTAGAATGAAGAATATAATATAATTGATATTTTAAAACATAAAAAAAATAAGAAACACAAATAAAGGTGGCCACGAAATAAAATTAGCTTTTTTCACTTACACAAAAAATCCATTATACACGTATACAAAAAATAATTATATTTAATTTCCAAACTTATTTCATAAGCATTAGCGTTTTTTAATATAACACTGTATTCCGTCATTGTGTGAAAAAAATAGGTCAGAATATTCGTGACAACCGATAAACGCAACCACTTTAAATTTGAAAGCCGAAACAATACTAGGAAAGCTCAACACAAAATTGCATAACTAGCGACGTTGTTTGCCGAAACTTTAGTAAATGTACTCGCAAATAAGGGATATAACGACTTATCTATTAAAAAAAATACGAAAACAGAAGTCAAAATCGGTCCACTTCAATAGTAGATTTACAAATGCCATTAGTAAACGGTTGGAGATATGCAGAAACAAGAAAATAAAAAATGTACAAAAATGACTACAAAGTTAAATACCATAATATATAACATTTAACTTGCATCCGTCGTGCAAAAGTCGACCGTCAGCCGGTCATCCTGCGACAATCTCGGGCTTCGTTTCGGCGAGACTCGTCAAAGTTCGGAGGACACGTAACATCTTGACTCGTGAGCAGCGCACCAAGCTGGGTAGTTTTGTCCATTCTACCGCCACAGCGATTCGTATCGGCTATGATTTTTTCGTATGGACAATGTGTGCGGATCGCAACGCGCACAAAATGGGAATAGATAGGTACCGTATTTTTCGGTGGCGCGGGTTTTAAAGACGGAATTTTAATGTCGAGCTATCTGTGATGCGCTTATATTACTATACAACATGATTGATTTATTTTATCATCTTTTTAATGGGGGTTCACCGCACAACCGCACTTTAGAGAAAACCGCCACTGGTGGTGAGTGAACACAAAAGTGTTTTTTACAACTTTGTGTGGCTATTTCCAATCATATAATATTGCACTATGTTGATTTTAGTTATATGTGTAAATTTTTGGAAGTTGTGTTTTGTATTTTACAGATTTACACACTTAATTACTAATATTGATGTTACTAGTTCAAAATGAATTCTTGAAATCATTTTAGGTTGGGATGCTTTTTCGCCATCTTGATTTTTTTGTTATTATTCGAAGACGAAAATTTGATCCAAATTTGATCAGCCACAAACATAACGAAAGCTGGAAATCATTTATTTGACCAAAACAAGACGAAGGCCATATTTTTTTCTTGTAGAAGGTAGTAGTAAATTATGTCATCTTTGGGGGTGCCGTATATAGGATCTTTTTGATGCGATAAATGGTGGGTCTTGACAAGACAGGAGTCTAGCAAATCGTTGCACAGCCGTGTTGTTACACTCAATAACGAGTCGTAGAAACAATTCGTTCTCATGTAGCAAATGTTAACCGTTTTTTACATAGACGGGATCATCTTCCATTGTAATACCGGTAGAACAAGACAGCTTTCATACTTAATGCCAGTGCTCTAAAGAGAAATCTATCAAACGGATCGCCTGTTTCTGCAAGAGTTACATAAGGATTTTTCAAATACTTTTGGGCTCCAGAACAAATGTGGCATGCCAAATTCAACACTATGGCCGCACTACCGATTTGTATACAGTTTATGAACTATTTTTTTATGAAAGGTACCCATTTAATGCATATCTAATATTATTTTTAAAATAGTAGGTACCTACCTAATAAGAGAAAAACGGAATTTAGTATTTAAGAATTATAAACTCAGATAAATCGTCAGCGTAATTCGACAAGACCAAAATCAGCAATTTATTTAATGTCGTTGGCCAGGCCATTTGGAGAACGAAGAGGGAGACACGAAACGCAGAGCGGAATCTTAATTAGATATTGAATAATAATAAGAATAGACGCTTATTAAATCATAACGTGTGATGCAAACGCCAAACAGGGGACAGGAGAACAGGAAACGTGGGCAGGTCTTGTCTACACCCGTATAAGTTCACGACATACTCCTAACGCGTCGCATAATAGCTGTTGTTCGAATTGAATGAAAAAAATACGTAAATTTATGTAACTGATAGTAATTTATTCTGAGGTAACTTGAACGATGTCATCGCGGATTAATGTATTTAGATATAATATATATTAGAAGGAAATTTTAACAAGCTAGAAGTTATACAGAACAGAGCTATAAGATGTATACTGGGGAAAGGCAAGTACGCAAGGGTTAATCAAATGAGAGATGAGCTAAATTGCAATGCTATTTAATGTGTTAATTTTTGTTCATAAAGTTCTGAAAAAACAAATGCCAAATACTTTGAAGATGAAATTGTTTTTAATAGATACATAATTATGAAACCAGAAATATAAATAGAGTTAGATTGCCGCATATAAGAAAATCAGAGTCACAGAACTACCTAATGTATAGAAGACTAAAGATGTACATATGATGAAATGCCTGGAAAGTCTGAAGAATGAATGTATTTTAAAAGAGGTGATAGACTTACTTTAAAAGCATGATCTTATAAAATAAAATGTTACCTTGTGTTGCCAGTTACAGAATATGTGAGAAATATTTATTTTTCTTACTTTTTTGGCTAATTAGGCTAAATTTTTCCTCTACAAATCGCGTTTCCGCCAAATTACGAAGCCAGTGCTGTTGCTAAGTAAACCAAGTAAAAAAGTATAATAAAAACTGGTAAAACAACACAAAATCAGCAGTAGCTACGAGTATCAACAACAATCGAAGCCATTTGCAAGCTGCCGTTGCTCGATGGCACTGACTTGATTACGTGACAGTTCAAAGAATTTTGAATCTATACTAGCAAACGTCACAGACTACAAAGTTAAGCATGTCAAACGGTTTTAATATTGTAATTAATTTTTTTGAATATTATGTAGGTAGGTATAGGAACTGAGAAATTCGCATGATCATCATTCCACAAGATTGGTAGTTATTACCTTTTTAATTGATATTTCTGATTTTTATCAATTGTTAATTTAAATTAAAATAAACTATTCATAGGACAATAAATCCATTAATATTAATCTAGCTGTTCAAATTGTTAGGGAGCCCCTACTTAAAATATTTCTAATTGCCTCAAATTCGTGTTTGAAAAATGATCTTCACAGCTAGTGCTGTTGAGGCGAGGTTGCTGGAATACAAATTTGCTCAGTGCATATCAACAAAGGGTAAAAAGCGACGCTTCTTCCAATATTTCGACTGCGAGATAAAGAATTTTCTTTTTGATACATGTTTTCTTAAACCAATATGTTTAGTTTCGGTGCTAATTTTAAGGTTCACACGCCCTGTCTAGATAGAACTTGGTCGATGCCAATAACCAATAAGGAAATGTATTGATGTTCACAAAATTCCAATATTCATAATCTCCAAGTAGGTACCTAAGAAGGAAAATGTTCAATATCTGAACCAAACATGAATTGAGTAAAAATTGAGATGGTACCTACGTCTGCCTCGCTAGATACAAAAACTACTGTCTCACTTGACTAGTGTCACACTAAAGGTAGGGACAGACGCGAAGTTCACATCAAAAGATATTGTGTTATAAAATATATTTTCTATCGACACACTACGTTATAAAAGATTTCTTCCTACGGCATGAGAAGGGATAGGAGAGGGAGCAGATGAATTCGGAAGCGGCCGCGAAATTCCATTTATTTGTATTGGATCGGCTGACAGCTGCTTGAGCACGGCGGCTGCTAATTGAAAATGACCCTCTCTCCTGTTTACGGAGGAGGGGGGGTCGCATAACTTTTCAAATATCGCATCGGGAGCGGTTACGACGAATAACGCCAAATAGCGAAGACCCGAACCGCGCTTATAACACATCATCTTTTTGCGTGTGGTGGGTCTGTATGGGTTATAAAGTATCTTTTGATGTGAACTTCGCGTTTGTCGGCCGCTTAAAGATAAGATAATCGCACAGATGTTTATAGTTGTGTTGAATCAGGTGAAAATTAATCAGGCCAAAGTTAAATAAATTTTCATTTCGCGTAATCACCATTATTGAATAATTAGATGTCACTTTTGGAAGAAATAAATGACTGAATAGTGGATTATGTCAGCAGATGGATTCGTAAGGTAGATACCTACCTACTTACTTAATCGGTTAGGAGCCGAGTGTAAAAACGCGTCGGGTACCTACCCACCAGACGTGGTGGGTTCATTTGCAAAGTCTTTTTCTTTTTCATGTTTCGTTTTCTCAATATTATTTTGAAGAAACTAGTTATTAGCATAATTTGAAATTAAAACGTTGCTTGGAATAGCTTTACCCGCGTTTGGTGACCAGATCTGTATAGTCGGGTACTTCCCCACCTTCTCCTTTTCCATCTTCTTCCCCTTCTCAAAACCTTCTGCTTCACAATATATCCCAATTGGGGATGCCATCGTCAAAACAAAACAAAAAAAATCCATCAATATAGTTAATAGATTTAAAATGTAATAATTTTGTTGTCGATAATAAGACCAGATGTCATTTTGTTCAATAATGTTGAAATCTTCGAAAAGACGATTAGTAAAGCGAGCATTTAAACAAATTATTGATGGTCAAAGTCAAAACAAGAACTGCTATTGGTACTTTGTATGAGCTAGCTTTCTCCTAAGAAAGGGTTTGTCGCTTGCTCTACTGAAGAGGTCACCATTTTTAAAATTTCAACAATTCCTAAATACTCAACTGAAAAAGCGGTAAGTACCTACCTCCTTAAATCAATTTAGCCATATTATAGAGAGAGAAACGTTTAGAACGTAATAAGAATGTGCTGAATGTTGAAACGCAAGAAAGAACTGTATAAAATGTGTGATGGGTGATGTGGATTTTAGAATCAACAATTATTATCTGATGTAAAAGAGGCTACACAGTATTAATATTCCAATAATAATTGAATATTCATTTAGACTTTTATAAAAAGTCAATAGGTGTCTTATATAAATAAAATCTATATGTTCATCCGAGACACTAAATAATTCGTTAAAGAACTTTGTAATCTTTCAAAAAGGTAGCTGCCAGTATGGGGAAAATTAGTTGAAATTAAAATTCTGAATCTGAAATATGAGATCGACAAAAATGACAGAAAAAAAATTGGTCACATTGGCTGAGATGGTTAATGCGCTGTGTAGTAAGACAAGAGATTAGTAAGGGTTGCGACCGTTACCTACCTTTTTATATTTCTGTGATTTATTCTGTTTCATGTTTCGTTTAGATTCATTAGTAATATCTTCTTCTTTAATGACATATTTTGTGTCTTACATCATTAAAACTATGTAGAAAGCGATTTTATATTTTAACTGTTATATTATATTGTTTCTCCTTTTATATACTGTAACTTAGTCCACTGTTTTTTTTTTTTGCACAAATTATAATTTACAATTATTGAAAAATGTCCTCTACAATACAGGTGAACTCCTAGCGTGGAGGACAATACACTATACATTTGTATTTTAAATATATTAAGTATAAATAAAAAAAAACAAGTAAACAGTTGTTCCTCTGTTATAGGTAATAATATAAATAATTGTCATTTTAACCTCGGGTATGAGAATTGGCTTTCAAAAGACATAACATATACCTGCACATTAAAGGCAGGGATGTCGGGTGAGAATCTGGTGTTTCTTATGAGAGTATTCCAATTTATGGTTCTCCAAATAACAAGCAGCATTGATTTCTTTAGCAGGATGCCGACGCAGTTAGGAAATACGCCATACACATTATTTGCAGTTGTGCACAGTTTATATTTGCTGACAACGTTCCCGTGTTCAACAGTTTGACTCTAGAATGATTCGCTGGCTTTTGTATTGAATCCCCTCCAACAATTATCAAAACAATAAATATATATATTTTTTAATTTTTCTTTATTCAATAAACTGTTAGTTATATATTTTGAGGATTTTACGACTACCACGCTAGGCATATGCCCGTGTCGTGGTGGTCAAAATGTCTTATAATTGTCCTCAAAAATATTATCTACACAGCGTGAAATATGATCCGCGCAAACTCAGACTCTCCTGCCCAAAAAAGAGTGAATAAGTCTGCATTTAAGTATAATTTCACATTTTAGGGCTACAGACGTGACCATTTTAAAGGGACAGTTCCTAATACCAAGGTCTGACCCACCGTCAGGGTCTGTCAGACCAGATGGTCACTGAGATCTTCGAAACAAAGTGGGTGTCTTACATCATTGTTCAGAAATGTATTATTGGGAAATATTCGGCAATACACGCCGTGGCTCAACTTCCAGCCATCACCGTAACGCAGTAATAACCAACAAAAACCATACAGCACAACTGTTACAAGAATTGTCCATAATGGTAGATAAATAATTATTATAATTATTGCCTGTTACACTAAAGAGCACTGAGCACAAAACGCATAGAAGTGTGACATATACCGATTTGAAATTGAATAGAAAGTCTAACAGTAGTGACACGCCCACATCACATCTGTATTTCATTTCAGTGCTTAAAACTCACAAAATAAAAGCGTGCAAAAACTTTACCAACATATTGAATCAAACTGTCGTAAATCAATATATTTATGTCAAACTGGGAAATTAATTTTACACCTACACCTTTTAATCTATGTAGAGTATAATTACATGTGATTTTTTTCAATGCCTGTCTCACTAGGTAATACCTGTGTCCGGACAGACTGATTATCTAATACCTATCATAATACACAGTGTCCGGAAACTATTCGTTCAACTGGTGAATCTAGATGACATGAGGACCAAAAATACTTATTTTTCGATCCGAGTTTAATTTTGATTTATTTATAACTTTGGTAATTATTCCTCTAACCAACGCACTTTTAGGTAGATATATGTTGTGGAAATTACACTTGGTTTCATCAATCACTACAGGAAACAACTAATTACTCGCACGGAATGGGTAATTAGGTTCTTAGTTTGGTTTGATTAAGTAATTCATGCATATTTATACTGATATAAACTTCGCAAATGTCAAACTACACAAAAAATCAAAATGGCGGCAAATGGATCGTTTCATACTGGAAATTTTGTATTTTGATTGAATAAAAATGTAGTTTTTGATCGAATAAAAATTTAATTTGAATGCATCTATTCAGACGTAATTAGTTGTTTCTTGAAGTACGTAGCGTAATTTCCAAAAGCTGTGCCTAATGAAAGTGCGGCGGTTAGTGGAATATTTACCTTAACTTTTTTCGGTATCTAAAAAAAAACTTTGTTCAAAAGTGACCTAAAAAACTCCAACTTCCACAAAATAGACTCCAAATATTATGTAGGCACACCAGTTTCCCTGCTTGTGCCACTGGTTTCCGAACACCCTGTAAAAGTATAAAAATAATGTTTTAGGTCTTCATGACTGTGCACTCTGACAATTCAGCAGAAACTGTGTGCCTAAAATGACTTACAAAGACAATTTTTCCTAATTTTAGACAGGTAATGTTACTATTTTAACTTATGACAGTTGTTGTTTAAGAGGCTAGACTTTGAACAACACGCGGAACACCCGCGTCTGTCATTCTGTCCCGCTCACAATAAGCTCACGCACATTTACAATACATGCGAATGCGAAATGTGCGAATGAGACAACGCTCAAATTTACCTACAGAAATCGCTGGAAAAGGTGTTTATGGAGAATACACTTTTCTACACCGAAACTTTCACGAAATTGAAATTTTAAAAAATATTTTTTCTTTTAGAAAGAAGAAGCTACGTCGGTAACTTTTTATAATTCTGTATGAGAGTTAAGTTAGCAGCACTTTTTCCTTAAATAATATTTTTTGATAAATCGTACATGTTTGACAGTGAATGTTTACGTTAATACGAAACGCATCGAAAATTCGAAAACATACCGACATATTTTTCACCTTCTAGAAGGCAGTATAAAAAAATATATATTAATTTTGTGCAATTTTCGATGTAGAAAAGTGTTTTTTCCCGGGCGTCCTTTTTGTATGGGCCGAAAAGCGAAGTCTATCGTCTTAAAAGCGTGAGAGCAATTGTAAGCAGGTTGTTGTGTACTAATAGTAATAAATTAAAATTAGTAGACTTAAATATGTATTGTAATTTGTAGTTTTTCCTGTCAAAACACAATACGAGAGGCTATAAACTTGTCAGGCACGTCACTCGCGTAGGTACAATGTCCATTGCAAAATTTCATTCGTAAGTAAGTACTAGTTGTTTTATTTATTATTATTTCGCACACTGAAGATGAACACAATGCTGTAGTAATAATTGATTAGACCTTTGATCGTGGAGGTATTGCAGAATATAAATAATAATTATACTACGCTACTCGTAAACTCGTATACACCCGGTGCGGGCCGCGATGCGTGCACTACTGAGCAACTGAGCTGACTCTACTATTGTACCGATGGAGTTAGGTCTGCAGGCAGGTACAAAAAGCCTACACCAGGTGCGGATTGGTTTTTAAAGCAGTGATATTTTATTAATTATAAAAACAACGGTACTATTGTTTAGTGTTGAAATAACTTTAGGACATTAATCCATTATACCCATGTTCCTTACCAAATATTCCTTCCTTGTGATTCCCTTCCTTTCACATCAAGGCCGTTACCCAAGAAGCAAAGAAGATGATTTAAAACACTTGAAAAAAGAACACTTTTGCACTTCCTTTTTTTGAATAAAAACATTCAGTTGTTATCTTTGAAAATTCGACCAAGCTTGTACAAGCATTTCGCAAATCTCGCAAATAACAATAATATAAATATATTATAATTGTCGTGAAGACCATCGGGTCATCATCATTGGAAAGTGATCGTAAAGAAGAACTGTCAACTGGGAGCTGTCACCTCATCATCAAGGTAAGGGCCATTCCTATCGTTTCCTTCCCCCCTTGTCGATTTAAAAACACAATCTTATACACTCGTAATTTCGCTACACATAATTTAGTTTTACAGTCCACACGGTGTCATCGGACACTTAACAACTATTTTGAAATTATAACTGTACAAAATGTTTAGGATTTCATCGACAGCCAGACGCACAAATGTGTCCATTCTGGAAGAGCTAGGCATCCCAAATAGGCTATCATGCTTTGGACACGTTGCTCGCCAAACTGAGGATGCCAACCTGGAGATAGGTACTCTTAGCCACTCTCAAAGTAGAAGGCAGAAGAAACAGAGGAAGGTATAAGAATGCGTTGGAGTGACCAAGTATCACTAGCTTCCGGTACGTCGGTGTCCTTGGCTCTCCGTGGAGCGCAGAACCGCGAGAAGTGGAGGAGCATTGGCCACCATGGAAATTGAAGTAGGGGTCACGATTCTCAGAAATAAGGAACCGATAAGGTTCGGTAGTACGCGCCCAAAAAGAAGAAGAAGGAGAGATACGGCAATACGAATGTTGGAGAGAGTGCGCTAATACTAAAAACGATAAAATTTTGCGAAAATTGGGAAATTTTTAAAATAAAGTACGACTCGTTTACATTAGAGCAAAAATCTCTCTTCAACACCTTAAAAGGCATTTGAGAAATACTGTGAAGTTTTCATACATATAACTTGTAAAATAATAGAAACAAACGTGTAAATAATAATTTTCGGAGCATAATTTGCAATTTTTTTATCTTAATCTTAAAAAATAACACATATTTTTTAAAAACTTAGAAACTGAAAGTGTTTAAGGGACATATGTTATAAATCGGTAGAAAATCGAAATTAAGAAGAATAAATAAACACTCAAACCCTTGAAACTAAGCGCCTCCGCCCACTGAGGCAACTGAAAACTCTCAACTGCCAACTGTCTTTGTATGACAATGTGATGGCCCGCACACTACACAATCACTCAAACACCCGTTGTCAATGGTAACGCAGGCGGTGACTTGCAACTTGCACTGCTGATTGTCCTGGCCGGCCGTTGCTAGTTGCCAGCTGTCAGCTGATTGTTTTTCGTCTATGGTTAAACAAGCTTTTTGACCAATCAAGACAGAGAAAACAGCCGGTTTTAGTTGGTTTTAACCATATTCCTCAATTTTGATTTGCCTAACTTCTAAATCCCCACCTGAACACAAGTACACGCCCACCAGAACGAGCAACAAAATAAAACTACTTGGAAACGAGTAATATTATTATTTTCAAGAAAATTTAATGTCCCATACAAAAATAACACTATTTACTATGTTATAACTAGAATAGGTAGGAACCTAACTCCGTAGAAATATTATATTAATCTTACCAACTGCTTCTGAGAAAAAAATAGCAATAAAGTGGTTCTATTCACAGATCTGATGTCAGATATTATAATGCCCTGTAATAAGAGTTTACGAGTATAATTTATAGCATCTGCGGTCTAAAGATGAATTGTTTGGGAAAATCAATAAAGAGTGGTGTTTCTTTTTTTATTTCTAATTATTAAAATTGTTTTTGTGGCGCCGAATCAAGGAATATTTATGTTTCCGGTTAGAATCTAGTAAGACAATAGGGAAGTTGAGTAAAAAAATATTTTGACTTATACAAAATATATGTTCATGTAGATGACATGCAAACTTAAATATCAGTATTTTTTTTTAAGTCCGTTTTCATAATTAAATTAATTCTAAAAGTTTGAATTTTATTAAAGCCGGGCAAAACGCCGGCAAGAGTGTAATACCGTGCGGGAGAGTTCGTGACTTAACCCGGTCCTTGATTGTGTGAAATATAAGGGAAAATATTTACAAAACCGCGACACGCTTAATATGGACGAAAAAAAATAAATTTAAAAAGTTGTAGTAGTTAGATATTAACTAGTACTAATCAATTCAGTTACCGGAATTTCTAAAAAAGTGCATTTTAATGGTTATTTTTAAATTTAAAAACACGAAATATCATTTTTCAACGAAACTTGCAACAGTTCATAACATAGCGGTCACCGCATTGGTGAATTTTCTCTGTTTCGTCTGCCAAACACTTTGCCGTGACTACGAGTTTCTCCAAGTTGGAGTCCTCAGTTTGGCGAGCAACGCGTCTAAAATATCTTAAAACACGCTCTAGACATTGATAGTTGAAAGCATATTGTATGGATGCCTAGCTCTTCTAGAATAGACACGTTTGTGTGTCTGGTCGTCCATCGAATCCTGAACAGTTTTCTCCAGCACCACATTTCGAGGGCATCTATCAGCTTTCTTTCGATTGCTCTAAGTGTCCATGTTTCCACATCGTTTAGACGACATATGGGGAAAATCAACGCCCGGACGAGTCTCATCTTGGTGACTTTATGTCCCGTACTTTATTATTAGAAGCATCAGAAATAAAATTGACGAAATCGAAGAAACTCTCAAAAACATTACAGAAACAGTTCACATTCTCGTGATTACGGAAACCTGGTTACGTAAAGGAGAGGAAACCTTTTTCAATATTGCTGACTATTCTGGAATCTTCGCTTCCCGTGAGATGGACCGAGGAGGAGGGGTCGCTATCTACACGCACAATACACTCACCAATAAGAAGATCGAAAAATGCTGCAGCGAAAATACCTTTCTAGGAATTACAATCACGTCAAAAAATATTAAACCTCTAAATTTGTATGTTTTTTACCGTAAGCCGAACTCAAATATAACAGATTTCTTTGAATCTTTAGAAATAATATTAAATAATAACAAACAAGACACATTACTTTTTGGAGATTTCAATATTGATATCTCAAAAGACACTGATATTGCACGAAGATATATTCATACTTTGAAATCGTACAACTTTTATGTATTTAACACAATGTTTCCCACAAGGGTAACTAATAACACCAGCTCGTTGATAGATCACATCATTACAAATAGGACAAATGTTTCTGGCACAATCTCAAACATTGATGATCCCCTTAGTGACCACAATATACTTATATTGGATTATGAAAATTCCTTGAAAAACCTTTCCAATAACAGATCCGCAGTAAACCTCTCAAATGCTTACAAAATAAATTATCAAAAATTGAATACTACACTTAAAACTAGTAAATTTGCCCATTCGTCTGACGATGTAAACAGAAATTATAATAATTTTGCTGACTATCTCGAAAATGCTATAAATTCATGCAAAACAAAGGTAAAAACTAATATAGGGGACAAAAGACTGAACAATACTCCATGGTTTGATGCCGAACTTGATACACTTATTAAAAAACGAAATAGCGTATTTAAACTTTGGAAACAAAATCAAGGAAGTATTCCTTTGACAATAGAAAAAAATAAAGCTCGTAATGCTGTCACAAATTATAGAAGATACATCAAAACAAAATATTATACGAAATTGATTAATGAAAACATGAATAAGCCACAACGAACATGGAAAACAATCAATTCCATTCTATCAAATAGCTCGCGAAGCCCAACAATAGCTTGTAAATCTCTAGTCATAAATGACGAAGAAGTAAAGAGACCAAAGGAGATTGCAACTGCATTTAACACATTTTTTCTCTCAGTTGGAGAAAGTTTAGCATCAGTCATAAAAACCCCAAAAACTGATATAAATACGATCTACACGGAACCTCAAGCAAAACAATCTTTTAACATGATCAGGACTAATAAAAAGGAAATCTTACGGGTTATATCTAACCTTAAATCTAAAGCGGCAGCTGGTTCCGATGGTGTAACCTCTCTCCTTCTCAAAAACTGCAAGGAAGAACTGGTGGATGACCTCGTATTCTTAATAAATCTCTCTCTATCAAAGGGTACCTTTCCCGATAAACTAAAAATTGCGAAAATTATTCCTGTACATAAAGACGAATGTAAAAAAAATGTCCAAAATTATCGTCCAATCTCTATACTTCCAGCTATCTCTAAAATTTTGAATGTGTCATTAAAGAAAGACTACTGAAATACCTTGAACACAACAAAATTCTCACGTCAAAACAATATGGTTTCAGACGACGTTCTAACACTAAATGTGCAGCCTTCGATTTTATATCAAATCTGCAGAAACATATAGATCACGGTGATTTTACGGCGGCAATATTTATTGATCTAAAAAAGGCGTTTGACACGGTGGATCATAACGTATTGATCGAAAAACTGAAACATTTGGGAATTGTTGGTACACCTCTGGAACTTTTCCGATCTTACCTCTCAAATCGCTTTTCGGCAGTAGAACTAGGGGGAGAAACGAGTGAATTAGGTAAAATATCATGTGGAGTACCACAGGGATCAATTCTTGGACCGTTGCTCTTTCTAATCTACGTAAATGACATAACAAAGTGGGGTATTAAAGGAACTATACAACTTTATGCGGATGATACGGTAATTTTTTATACTAAACCGAACCTAGCGGAGCTTGAAACGGAAATGAATGCTGATATTTCCCATCTCACAAGTTGGTTGAGAATAAACAAACTAACCCTTAACGTAAAAAAAACCCACTATATACTTTTCGGTAACAAAAAAATTTCAGCCTCGATATCAAAATTGGAGACAACTCCCTCGAAAAGAAAATGAGCACAAAATATCTGGGTCTGATCATAGATTCCCAACTCTCGTGGGATCTCCACGTAAATCATGTAAAGGAGAAAATTACACCCATAACTGGTGTACTATATAGGCTTCAAGGATTACTACCCATCCCTTTATTAACTTCAGTCTACAATGCCATGGTACACTCTCACCTGTCCTATCTCTGCTGTATCTGGGGCTTTGCCTCAAAGAAATTGATAGCCGACCTGCAGGTAGTTCAAAACCGAGCTCTCAGAAATGTTCATGGACTTCCATGGGACACTCATGTCAGGGACATCTATTCAGTTTCCGGTATCCTTCCAATCACAATCCTTCCTAAACATGAAATCACAAGCACCATCCTACAAATTACCCAACAATCAACTCATACTAACACCAAGCCAATTTACAATTAAGACATCCACAACCACAATACTCGAAATAACAATAAAATCCGCATTCCTCAAACACACACTACAAAATATGGGATAAAATCTCTGAACTATATTGCCTATACACTATATAATTCGCTTCCAGATATGTACAAAAACATCCAGCATAATAAAAAATTGCAAAGCAATGCTTTAAAAGAATATTTTTTAACTACATTTAAAAATGAAAATATGTAATCGTCTTGTCATTTTTTGTTCTATCTTATATACTCGTATCAGTTTTTCCCTCTCTTTACTTGTTTTCTCTTGTTGTTTGTTCTACTTAACCTGTCTTTATTTTTATTTTATGCTGTACTGAATGTAAAACTTATATTATGATATCAAAATACCTTTGTAAAATTGTAACTACTACCTCCTACCTATGAATTGTAAGTTCCTCCTGTCCTAAAATGAGTTTTGTAACTCATCGGGATTGCTCTAGCAAGAAATAAAAAACAATGAAAAAAAATATATATATTTTTCTTTATTAAACTAGTATTTCTAATCAGTAAACGGCGGACTTCGCGTCCGAAAAGTATGTTTTAATTCCCACTTACCTAAATTTTTCTAAAATCGTAAGTTTTGTAAGCTGGTACCCACCTTTTTTATTTTAGCGACTATATAAAATAATTGTACATACAAAATTTAATGTTGAATTTAATATTATATTCTATTTCTTAGTCCTCCTCACTAGGAAGTCCTGTGTCAAGGCAGACTAAAGTTATTTAATTATAATTTATATTTCTTCTATGTAGTTTTAAGTGTTTTCATTAGGATTTTTTCAGTAACCTCTTTCAGCCATTTTTTTATTTTTAATTTGTACTCATTAAAATTTTTATTAAGTTTTATGTCTTGGAGAAGAATGTCGTGGAGTTTTGTTGCAAAGTAAGTGTAGTTTCTTTGTCCAAATGTGGTTTTACAACTTAGAATATTTTTTATTTCACTTTTGTTTGATCTAGTGTGATGAATGCTCGGTCTAGTAGAAGAATCAGTATTTTTGAATAGCTTCAATAATATATTTTTGGCATATATTCGTTGTACATTTGGTACGTCAAAGCTGTTGAATATTTCAATTTCAGGCGTTCTAATGGGTATTTTCAGTATGGTCTTTATGATTCCTTTTTTAATTGTATTTAGGTTGTGTATGTACTTGTAGCAGATCCCCATCCTGTAATTCCATATTCAATTCGAGAATGACATAACGCGTAGTAGGTATACTTTTTTCATATTCTTTTTATTTACCACATATCTTAGATTTACCTACTCAAATATAATCCATATAATGTACCTTTAATTATGTAAGGAACTATACAATTTGTCCAAAGCAACATCACTATCGTATAGTACCTACGCGCCAAACTTATGATACAGTCACTTTACTGATTTTACAATGACGGTAATCAAAAGAGAAAGATGCGTAAAACATATTATTTAACAATATTGCCACATTTCGAATCTTAAATTCTTCTATTGCGACGATTTCTGTAAAATGCTAATAAGAAAGTTTAAATAAACACGAATATTTCACATTTGAAAAAGTACAAGCTAATTAACAGACATACGAAATGCAAAACGGTCTAGTTAAGACAGAACTTCGCTAGGCTCAGACAATGAATGATCTTTTACCATTATTTTACGATTATTTTATCTCTCTTTCATATTATTTTTAACTTTACCATAAAATCGATTTTTGTACACACTCGCACAAAAGATCGGTTTCATCTCTGGGGTGCAGAGAATTTATAAAACGACCTACAAGCTTAACGCCAGAGATTCTCAAACTTTTTAACATTACCCGTACATGCTGTATAAAGAAGTACACGAAGTACGAAGTCATAAGTACGGAGTAGAAGTACGAAAGACTATTTCTTGAAGTAAAAAAAAAATAGGTAAGTATCGTTTTCCGGTCTGGTGAAATTTATTTCAATTTAATTTTTAAAGAAAGACCAACATTTCCGGGCTACGAATAACCTGACAATATTTGAAAATCCCTACTACCACCAAGCGAAAATGTAGCTTGTATCGTGAAGGAAGACTTAGCCAGTCGAGGAATTGAAAACACGAGGCCTGGGTCCCCAAACGCGATGCTAACTCAGCCACTGACTTAAAAAAAAATCTATTAACTACGCTACTGGTTACAATCTCGAATCACGTGGTATGCGCTCAGCGTCGTCTGTCCAATAAGCGTACAGTAAGCGCGAAATGTTAATGCCGACCTGACGCTGATACAGAAATCGTCACAATAGGCGAGTTTAAATTCCAAAAAGGGGCATGCCTCCCCGCCCATGCTTTTCTCTGTCGCACGTATGTTTTACGCATCTTTCTCTTTGATCGAAGGTGATATTTGATAACTCCATCGCATTGGTGATCTTCTCTTGCGTCTCCTGCATCTGACATTGCCAGTGACCAAGAGTTTCTCCATGTTCGAGTTCTCAGTTTGGTGACTAACGTGTCCATATTACCTTAGGATATTCTATAGGGAGACACGGACAGTTGATAGCAAGGACGTTTATAAATCTCAATTTGAGGTCTTGGCGACGACGGGTTCATCCGCCCGCCCACTGCATGGCGGGCCGGACCAGCCGACCTTCCCGCCTCATCGCCTTGCACCACAGTGAGAGGGATGGATTCATACGTCCGTTACTCCTGGACACATTGACCACCAGATTCCAACCCAGCCCTCATACTTTTTACTTCCCAGAACTTCCTCTCCTTCATGATGATAGGAATAGGCCTTGAGGGAAAATATTTTCCTGAGGGCCTCCTGTATGGAAATAATAGTATTGTGTAGGAAAAAGGAGAATAAAAGTACTAGAAGATTACAGTCCTGGAAAATACAACAATGTTATTTGCACCGTCTCTTTTTTTAATGTGATGTAAATAATGAGTTGTAGTAAGTAGAGGCCCAAAAGCCTTTCTTATAATATTTCCACCCCCTCCCTTTTCTCCCTCCCCCTCCTCCATTTGAATGGTTGATTTCTAGCTCTTCCAGAATGGATACTTTTACAGCATTTTTAATAGTTCCATTGCCCCTATTTTGAGAAGCATTTACCTTACTACTTACGACAAGTCTGTAAGTAGAAGTATAGGTACCTACACATGCCCAAACTGAATTTATTTATTTGTCGAGACCAAAGTGACCTTGAACCAGTTCCAGCCGCCGACCTGCATTCCACAGTGGGGGGAGGGGGGTGGTGATTGGGGGGAATGGGGGGCTGTCTGCGTACTGCATTGATTTACCATCACTCCTGCAGTCTCCAGAGCAGTAGCATCTCACTTCTCGTTTTAGGGAATAGGTAGGAATAGAGCATTTACGTATTATTGTACCTGAGTGCATCAATGTTCCTGTACCTGCACTAACTTGTACCGTGTACTTTATGCATAACCTGGTTTGGTTAAATAATTTTACATTGGTTTTCTAATGGAAAAACCCGTGAAAAGCGATGCCCGAAGCATTAATCTTAAGAGGAAACGAAGGAAGAAAGGGATGTTAAAATATTTGTATTGCTGGTGTCAGTAATACTTTTCACCCCTTCGCATCATTCCGGCAATTTTTCATTTCATGTAAAAATTGTAAATTAAATTTCAATTAAAATGAAAATGCTTTTGGCCGTGAAAATCTAAAAACGTATCATTCATTATATTTCAATAGATTTCAATGAAAAAGAAATAAAATCTGCGCCTACCTACGTTCTAATAGGTTAGATAAGTTTTGTATCGTGTAGCCGTTGAAAACTGCACAATTCCATAGAAATTTACCCTATCATCTACCTTTTCAATTAATCTATGGTTAACAATATTATTTTAAATCGAGAAATTAGACAGCTAATAGCCGTTTTCTTATCTTTTGGGGGGAATTAAATTGCGGAATCGTTAAATGCTGTGAGTTTATTATTTTTGATTATATCAACGATACTAAAAACTGTATTAATCCATTCTCAGTTTCTCAGAGTGGCTCCTAAATAACATGTCAAATTATCCCCTTATTCAAGAATTTGACAGTTCGCTTCTAGTGGCATTATTTATTATTTGTATCTAAAGTATTATTTATAATTTATTGAAGCCAATATTGTTAAAATAGTAATAAAGTTGTCGAACATCTTTATATATTAAAAAGAGCAATGTTGCACAAATTCATACTTTAGAAAGGTCAAAGGGCCGAGCGGTCAAACACCAAAATAGCTGTTTAGTTGAGGTTACTGTCAATTTTATTTGACGACTTCAGTAAATTCAGTTTTATATATTTATGGAGATAAATTGTGTTTTCGGTAATTATTGGATATAGATGGAAACGGTTAATACGCACTTTTTTTTAAAACACTCTTTTGATTCACCTTAATGACATTAAAATACAACTATTTGCATTGGGGGCAGTGGAAAATATTTAATTTTAAATTTCAATTACGTAAAATTAAAATTAGCTTCGTCTTGAGAAATGTTGCCCATTTTGTAATAACTGTCACTTTGGTATGTTGGAATTCCTGATACATTTTTATATATAACGAGAGGCTAGAAGATTTTGAAGATACACGAAATCTGGTCGTATTAGGTAAGCACTAATTTAGGAACCGGAGTTTTGGAAATAAAATGAAGTAAAAATAACATGCTTTTTTCTTTAGTAATATTTTTTTTTTAAATAATACATTCACTTTTGTATCACAAACCATGGACGTTTTTCTTGCCTTAACGTGATCAGGCACTGTAAAGGGAGAACTTTCTTTTGTATCACAAACCATGTTACACAAACCTAACGTAGCCACTAAACTACTTGAAAACTGGGATGTTTTTCTTGCCTTGACGTGAGCAGGCGCTGTAAAGGGGGCACTTTCTTTTGTATCACAAACCATGTTACACAAACCTAGCGTAGCCGCTAAACTACTCGAAAACTGGGATGTTTTTCTTGCCTTGACGTGAGCAGGCGCTATAAAGGGGGCACTTTCTTTTGTATCACAAACCATGTTACACAAACCTAGCGTAGCCGCTAAACTACTTGAAAACTGGGATGTTTTTCTTGCCTTGACGTGAGCAGGCGCTGTAAAGGGGGCACTTTCTTTTGTATCACAAACCATGTTACACAAACCTAGCGTAGCCGCTAAACTACTTGAAAACTGGGATGTTTTTCTTGCCTTGACGTGAGCAGGCGCTATAAAGGGGGCACTTTCTTTTGTATCACAAACCATGTTACACAAACCTAGCGTAGCCGCTAAACTACTTGAAAACTGGAATGTTTTTCTTGCCTTGACGTGAGCAGGCGCTATAAAGGGGGCACTTTCTTTTGTATCACAAACCATGTTACGCAAACCTAGCGTAGCCGCTAAACTACTTGAAAACTGGGATGTTTTTCTTGCCTTGACGTGAGCAGGCACTGTAAAGGGGGTACTTTCTTTTGTATCACAAACCATGTCACACAAACCTAGCGTAGCCGCTAAAATACTTGACAACTGGGATGCTTTTCTTGCCTTGACACGAGCAGGCGCTATATCATCACAGAAATAGTCATAAAAAAATTAAATTTTGGGGTAAGAAAAAATGCAAGCTAATAAATTTTAATCACAATGCATGCGTATTAGGTAGGTACTAATTAGGCGGAATGTTATTTTTTTAACACTAAAAAAAAAAAAAAATCTAGCCGCTCGTTGTTTTTCGTATAGTATCAAGAATACTAACATAACAAAATGACATTTGACAAAATTTTTTGAAAATGTCGGTCACATTTCACAGAACGAAAGCTAATTTTAATTTTACGTAATTGAAATTTAAAATTAAATATTTTCCACTGCCCCCAATGCAAATAGTTGTCTTTTAATGTAATTAAGGCGAGTCAAAAGAGTTTTTTAAAAAAAAGTGCGTATTAACCGTTTCCATCTATATCCAATATTTACCGTGTTTTCATTTATTGATCTTAGAAAAATGACCTACGTTGAGCTGTTAGGCTGTACACAAAAAAATCTATTGAAATTTCATTTAAAACCAATCTTTTTGTAACAAATAAATTGGATGAATTCAATTTGTATGACTTCTTTTCTGCTATATTATTTTATGTTGTCTTTGACTTCAAATAAAGGATACAAAATATACCATAATATCGGCAAAGTGGTGAAACGTGTCAAACTATGTTTAAATTATCAAAACATTTGCTTTACAATTTTATTATTAAAATCAAGAATATATTTGCTGAACAAATTCTAGGAGTAAATAAGATGAAGAAGTAACATACTTGTATCATTTTTGTATGAGTCATATAGTTCTTTTGTGCCATCAACACACCCAGAGTGTGGGCAGTGAAGTGAAGCAGAATTCATTGTTTCTACTGTACAAGTATCTTCTTATGCTGGTATTTGTAGACTTGATACTCGATATTCTAGTTGTTATATCAGTATGTGTGTGTTTCTAGGAAAACATGAGTGGAAGTAACACGGATTCGGTGTTAGAAATCTCCGAGTGTCTGAGGAAATTGTGCACCAAGCTATGTCCTACCAAAGGTAAATCTGTTTAATTAATAAACTGATTTTTAATTTACTGTAATGTGATCTTATTGATGCATATTGGTTTCCAGAAAGTATTGTATTGATTTATATAATAATGTAAAGTTTAACCGCTTGGACACATAAGCTTGTTTTCACAACAATTTAACGTAGGTAGACATAGGAATGACGTATGCCCCGGACCTGAGTTATTAAGGTAACTAGCAGCATGTCAATGGAAGGGTTGTTGGGAAGATTTCTATCTTTGAAGAAGACTAAATTATCATCACCCACAATTGGGGCTTTTATATATGTATATTTTTTTAACATTAGCTCCACACAGGATGCCTTGAGGAAAACAATTTCCCTCAGGGCCTACGACATGCTTTTTGGAGGATCTCTTTAGGTAAAGAAAGTTCTAGGATGGAAAAAGGTTTGGTGAAAATTGGGGGTCAATGTGTCTAGGAGTGACAGACGTATGAATCCATCCCTCCCACTGCGGTACAAGGCAATGTGTCGAGAGAGTCCGACTGGAGGTGTAAAAAGGTCTCCCTTAACCAGTCTCTCCCTATTCGGCCCGCTACGCAATAGATGGGCAAATGCGTGTGTTGCTAAGACCAAGACCTCACTCCATGAACGCTGTTTAACTCAATGAAGTTATTCTTAACCCAAGAGGAAACTCTCTCGAGGTGACTGTCCATTCTCTGCTTTTCCATTTCTGTGTCCTTTTGGGGGTTCTTCAAACAAAAACCATCACAATCTGTACTGTCAACCTTGTGACAACGAATTGTTGCACACAACAAAAACAAAGTGGGAGATAGAACTGATCCTTGTGGGATGCCAGAATTAATTGAAAGTGAGAAATAGGTGAATAGCGTCACGAAAGTTATAACATAATGTGCCTTTTTGTAAGGAGTTTTGTTTTTATAAACATCTCAAGAGCTTTGTAACCTGTGAAGTTGGTTCTATATCGTACATCTTAATCTTTTTTCAATCTATCTATAAATTATGCTAATGCGCTCTACATTGATGATCAATTACATATCTCTTAAAAACCTTACCTAGTTGAAGCGGCCAAAAGATTAATCTTAACTCGTGTTCAACGAACTTCAAAATTTGTATAGAATTCATCGATTGATAATATCAACTCTAGATATGGAATGTCTTATATATTTGATTGAATAATTCAGCCCATCAATGAAACCAAAGAATTGGTTTCCGTCGCCTCGCTTCGTAGACAAATTTGGTCCTTGCAGACCAACAAAAGATAAAAACCAATGCTTCCTGCAATCTTTTGGCTGCAAAATAATGTACTTTCTTTTAAAATGTAATGTTTTCTTATCCCAATTTTTTGGAACCAATAATTTTGGTTTCGGTGTAATTTTTATCATCCATACGACCTGTCTAGACTTTGTTGGTCCATGAATTCATTCCATCCTCTTTCGCCGTGCATTTCTGTTTACATGTATGTTGTTCGCCGAACTAACCGTTTTGTATTTAAATTGCAGAAGTGGCAGAGTCGGCATACCGCATGTCGGTGGCCGCCATATCTGCAGCCGGTTCCAGCGCGGGGTCGGGGGTGGGTAGAGAGGAGCTGCTGTGCCGCCGGATACGCGAGCGCCTGATGCATTCACACTCACACAAACAGGCCGACTCCTTCTCACATTACCACCATCAGCTGAAGGTAACTGGGTCGGGGAGATTAATTAGCTCACAATCGCAAAGGTTTAATGTAAAATTTCTTGATTAAAAAGACTCATCCAATATGGGTTGTTACTGCTGTACCTGTTACCGGATACTGATTTGGAACCAGTTTTTAATTCATTTACTATTGGAATCAGTTCCTCAAAAACCCATTATAGAGAATTTCTGAGAAAAATGAATTTCTGAAAGAAATGAATTTCTGAGAAAAATGAATTTCCGAGAAAAATGAATTTCTGAGAAAAATGAATTTCTGAGAAAAATGAATTTCTGAGAAAAATGAATTTCTGAGAAAAATGAAATTTTTCCTTAAAAATTCAAATATTTTGTCGCTTTTATAATTTTATTTCATTTTTGATAAATATTCTGAAAGAAACCAGTTCCAAAATCGGTTCTTCAGATAGATAATATTGTATTGTGGGCTACTCCGCAGAGATACAGTGGTAAGTGCCTGGTTATCCCTTTTCCCTGCATGCCTTGTTTTTCCTACACATGTTGTCACCCAAATTCCAACAAGCACCATTTTATTTCGTTCTTTTGTATTTACAGTCCATTTTCAAGTGCATGTAAAGGTGTAATTCGTAAGCTGTTTCGGATGCAACATATTTTTTTTTATTATTTATTAACCAAAAAATACATTTTAAGTGCATTTTTATTAGGTATATGCCACCTCACTAGGCTGAGCCTGTTCCGAGGTGGCAGTAATTTAATATTTTTTATATCATTTTCTTAAAAGAAAGAATAAAATTTATTATTAATTAATAAATAAAATTTTGGAAAAATAAACATAAAATGAAAATTAATAAGAGAAATAGAAAAGAAAAAATGGAGAAGAGATGATATACAGAAATTAAATTATTTGAAAAGAAGAGAAATAAAATTTAATACATAATATTGTAGAAAATATATATATTTACACTTGTGACAGACTCAGCTACAAAAGGGCCAGCGTTATTTGGCTTAGCCTATTTCAGAATATCGCTCGCCATACATTCCCACTGGAAATGTACGGCGAGCGATATGCCGAAATATGTTAAGCCAAATAACGCTGGCCCTTTTGTAGCTAAGTCTGTCAGCCCTATTAAGCGTAATAATACTTGACGGCCAGCGTGGTCGAGGGATAAGGCTCTCGATTCCCAATCTGAAGGTTAAGGGTTCGAACCCGGCGTACGCAAATAAATTTTATTTGATTAATTGGTGATCTTTTAAACGTGAAAGATGACATTCTTCTGAATCCTGTAAATTTTTTTCTAAGATTTTTTCTTCTTGTTACTGATTGTTTTATCTGTCTTTCAGTCCCAACACATGCTGAAGAAGCGGGTGGCGGTTCTGGAGCTGCTCTGGGCTTTGGCGGGGGCTTCTGTAGCCCCCCCGAGCGTGGGGCACTCCGGGGAGAGTGCTGCGCTCACTCCATCTAACTGGACCTCAACACCCCCCTTGCCTCGCACCCCCACTTGTATGTATTCAAAATTATCAGCCTTACTAGTAATAAACGGGGGTTAAATTTTATACAACAGATAAACATCCAATCAACATACTTTTGAAAAGTGATATAACCACTCCAGCGATAACTATCCAAATATAGGTTGATGATTTTTATAAATTAAAATGGATTATAAATTTAACAGTTTTAATTATTTTTTTTTAAAATCTAAAAATGGGATAAGCAGTGAAACCTAGGTGGATTCATTGGCGTTAGGTCAGGTCTATTTGTTCAGTTTTCTGAATAACTCATACGGGTCTCACAGAAACCATTGTGTTTATATTCAAATCTAAAAGTTAACTGCAAAGTAATTCAAATTGACACCTTTATGAATCCAAAGTTTCTGTCTGCAATTTGAAAAAAAAAATATTTACCTTTTAGAATGTTTTATTAATAATTTTTGCATGGAATGACAAAAAAGTGAGGTGACCATAACATTTATAATTTATTAGTCTAATAAAATATATTATTTGTTTTTATATTTTTTCATCAGTAATTTTAGTTATAAAAAAGGTAAGGTGAACCATTTTTAAAACTTTTTATGCTTACATGTAAAATTTTTAAATTTCAAAAATTATGAGTTTATTTCGATATATGTATAAAATTTGGAAGCTTTATCACCTTTCCAAAACAGTTACGCCCTTCTTCCATGGAGCTACGTTCAAGCGACGCGATCGCCGATCGTCTGTATTTTCCATACTAATTAGTGTTTGAAAATGCAGCTAGGCGCTGCACTAGCAAAATGGTATGGCAGGTAGCGGTAGCGTCGCTTGTAAGTAGCTACGTGAACGATGGACGTTATAGATTTCGGATACATTCAGAAATATTCCATTTATTTGGATTTTATTGTAAAGTGGAAATATTTTGACCCTCTGACAAAATACGGTCGAGGCCCGAGGGGTTAATTCATCAAAATGTGTTTATTTTTCAGCTAAAGAATCCGTAATATCTGCCGAACCTGGAGAGCGCGAAGCCGTTCAGGCAGCCCTGTACTCGGCGCTGGGCGTGGGGGTCTCCAGTGGGGGCGAGGGCCCCCGGGGACAGGAGCACCTCCGGGGGCGCGCCCTGCTCGGGGCTCGCGTTGCGGAGCTGGGCCACCTGCACAACAACATCACGAGGTACATGGACCCCTCCTCTGGATGTATGCCCATAGGTGAGACCTGAATTTATACTTATTCAACAATTTTTATTAGAACAACTCTCTCTTTATATCTTTAGAAGGTTATTCCAATCAATGTAATATATCATTAAAGAAGAAGATAACACTAATAATCTAAACGAAAATAAGAAAAAGAACAAGATGCAGAAAAATAAAAATATAACTTTCTTATTAATCATTAAAATCCAAATTTCGGACAGTTCCGAACTCCTGCAACTAGCTGATCCCCCGATACAGCGCGCAGCGGTTTCGTACTATGCGAAATCAATACCTAGGTGTCATTAACGTGTTTATTGTTGTAATTCTCTGTTCACCGTACTTTTAAATTTGGTTGCTTGTAATTTTATATCTAAGTATTTTTTTTTTATCTTAACTTTATTGTTAATATTTTTCACTGTACTTAAAATTTTTTTGTCTTTATTTTTATTTCATACATGTATGTATATTTTTTTTCCCATGTTAAAGTGTACTGCCTTTATGTAAATATGTAAATGCCCTCTGGGCGTAAAATAAAATAAATAAATAAATAACGGTCTCAACTGGGACTCAAACCCAGAACCTCTAGTCTTACCGGGACAAACACAAAAGCACAAAAAAAAATTGTCAAAGATAATATTGTTGTTTCTGATATCTGAAATATGAAATTCTATTCTTCAACATATGTCATCTTAGAGGATGCTATGTGGAGGGTAATTTTATGGAAAGGAAGTTCTGGGCAAAGAAAAATGTATGAGGGGTAGGTAGGAATCTGGGGGTCAGTGTGTTTAGAAGTGACAAGCGTATGATCCATTCCTCCAACTGCTGTGCAAGGCGATGGGTCGAGAGAGTCCGACTGGAGTCTCTCTCGATCTGACCCGTGACGCAGGTGAGCAGACGCATCCGCCACCAAGACATGGACAAAGCCTGCTAAGTCACCAAAAATAGCAAACCACTTGGGATGACCTATGGCAGGACTGTTGGTTATCCAATAAATGGTCCCGGGATGGCAGTACCTATACCTATAATGAATTGATAACATATTTGAACATTGAATTTGTTGACTAGGTCTGGTGGGAGAGGGACTAGTGTCGGCTTTCAGAAATGAGCTCACAGAATACTACAGATCCGCTGCTATACTCCAATCACAGGTAATAAAACATTTCATTTTACTCTACAACATAGCCCAATCGGGGTTGTCATAATCTTACTGGCTCAGAGTATTTGAGATCGCATCATACTTACGCACTTCAAAAATGTTCACAATAAGGAGTGAAAAATATTTTGACTTGTAAAAAATATATTCATGTAGATGACATCCAAACTTAAGGCTCTGTCAAACAGAAGGCGTACTTACCGCGCGTCAAGGCATCAGCGTAACGTCGCGTACTTTCTATTTGAACGGCTTCGACGCGCAAGCCAGCGCGTTCGGCGTCTGTAACTGTCAGTCGGTCTTCGCCACGATGTCCAGCGATTCAGATGAAGATAAGTTGTTACTGCTGTGTGCATTATCATGTTCCCTTAGTAATAGAATATGGGTGCATGATATTAATAAGAAGAGGAAAGAATTTGGAAAATATCATCGTTTATTCCGGGAGCTTTCATCACATGAAGATCGCTTCTTTCAATGTCACGGGAGTGCTTCGAAGAATTGCACTCCCTTCTGCAACACCAAATAAGCAAATGCATCACAAATGCACTGTTCCTCGTGTCGTACAAACAAGGATCTTTTCGGACACATTCAATTATTTTTTCAGCAACCATTTTTACCACAGTCAATCAAGAACTTCCCGCGTCAAAGGAAATTTTGTAACAAAAATACAACGTGACATTCTGCCGCGGCGGCAGGGCTTCGCGTATTGCTACACGCTCGCTCTGTTTGACCGGTTTAGACATGTTCAGTACAACACAACATAGCACTATACGTCCGGGACGTTTTAACGCCTTGACGCGCGTAAGTACGCCTCCTGTTTGACGGAGCCTTAAAGAGGTATTACCAGAGAATATCAGAAATTCCTGGTCCTTTTAAAATCAAATTCTAGAGGTATTGACTCTTTTTTACAAAAAAACAAACTGATTTTGAAAGATTGTTATTTTATGTGGTACATGCAGTTTTAAAATCTTGAAAAACTATGTTTTTAAAATACCGAGATTATGCAGTTGGTCGTTGGAAGATTTTTTCAATTTTCAAACGATAGATTCTATTAAACAACATAATTTTCAAATCAAATAATCGTACAACAAAATAAATCAATACAGAATCTAGTAAACACTTTTAGAATTTTAATTTTAGTTAAATTAAAATCATTAAAAAATAAATCCGAGAACGTGTTTTGTGACAAAAATACCTAAGTTTTTCTATTTATTTAAGGTCCTTCAAACTAAAATATAAAAAAAAATTTAAACATTTAATTTGTTTATACATTATTGAAAAATCATAAATACTTATGATCAAAAAATACTTGCAAGAAGTACACGATATTTAATAATTTATCATCATGCGTTTTGAGCATTTTTATTGCTTACTTGAATGTAGATAATATAAAGCAAATTTTGAATGAAATAAATCTATATAAAAATTTTATATGGGGAATAATCGATATAATTATTCCCCATATAATCGAACCTTCCTGTTCAGTTGCAAGCATTTTTAAACTTTTATTCTCAGCCGCTGGTCAATCATTCTTAAACACGTTGTATTTTTTTTTTCAAAGTTCGTTTTCATAGTTAAATTAATTCTACAAGTTTGAATTTTATTATTCCTGCCAAAACGCCCGGTAAGATGCGGGAGTGTGTGTGACGTCATCTGTACGCTTGTTTGTATGAAAAATAATGGTAAATATTTACAACACCGGGACACGCTTAATATGGACTAAAAAAATTATAGTAGTTAGATATTAACTAGTACTAATTAATTCAGTTACCGGAATTTCGAAAAAGTGCATTTTAATGGTTATTTTTTAAATTTAAAAACACGAAATGTCATTTTTCACTGACCGCTTTGTTAGGAACTATTCCAAGTTTTGGTGAAAAATGACATTTCGTGTTTTTAAATTTAAAAAATAACCATTAAAATGCACTTTTTGCAACTTCCTTATTGATAAGTAAAAATGGGACTTTGTATATTTTCAGTAGATATTATTATATTTTAAGACCTTTTTTTAAAGATAATATAGAACAAGTGTTTTGACAAAAGACATTAGACTAATTATAAATATAAAAGTTAAACAAATTTGCAAAACTGTGACCCTGGATTCTGAGAATGACTTCAATGAGAATAACTGCATTTTTACTTACAACGGCAATAGCTCAATAAATTAATAAATATGTGTGGTATTGTGATTTATTTTTGTGGTATAGTGTTGTGCTGCGCTACTTCCTTCATTAGCGAACATTTGGGACGGCATTGCAGAATTGCAGTGTTCATCATCAGGGCAGATGTGTAATCACATCACATCAAAGAAGTAGGTAGCACTGCATGATACCCTAAAAATAAAACAAGATAATTGTTTTGGCTGTGAGAATCTTAAAACAATATGTATGATGTTTTATGTTTAGCTGAATAGTTCTGGCGGCGATGCAATGACCCTGAGGCGCCTCTCCGTTTGGGCCCTGGAGCCCCTGCACAGGCTCAAGTGGCTTGCCTTCATAGGGCATGCTGGACAGCATAAAAAGGGTGAGTCATTCATTAACTAAATCATTTATAATTATCTCTTAACTACCTACCCCCTATTTTAGCCACGTAAATACCTACTTTCTCTCTCTGTGGGACATTGGCGATTTTTGAAATAAAACTATTTATTTTAGTGTTTTTTTTTTTATTATTTATTAACTTATGTAATCTGGTTAGGCATTATAATATGCTTAGGTTTGATCTCGATAATAATTTAAAAATATTTATTTCATCAAAATGGTTGTTTGGCGGTCTCTCTATACTTTCAGAGACATTCAAATATATTGTGCTTGTGAACTACGAAATGACCACAACTGGGCCACAGATGTCGTTGAAGTGTCCTTTTGGAAGACAAATTTGAATTATTCAAAATAATTAACATGAAAAAACGCAACTTGCCTAATCATTGTGATTTGAGAATCATTGTGAATTTTACTGTGGTCGAATCAACTTGATAACCTAAATCACAAATGTCTATCGCAAAATATTATTAAATTGTGCTTGGTGATTCTGAACAATTCTGTGAACATCTATATCCCTCCTATGCAATAGATGTCACTCTATAAGATCGGTGTCTTTTGTTCTACATTGAGTCCGTTGCCGATTGCCATTTTTTAAAATATATTTTGTGTCCGCGTAAAGTAAATCCATCAGTCAATTTTTAGGGTATTATGCCCAGCGAGTTTGGGGTTATTTATACACCCAAAGCTAACAAATTATGATACAAAATCTTTATTATATATATTTTTTATTACAGGAGGAGAACTAGCGACCTGCGTTCACAAATTCCTATGGCACGGTGACCCCCGGGTGACCTCTCTAGTGCATCAGTTACTGGCCACAGTTTGCTACCCGCTCTACGTGATGCTGTGCAGATGGCTGCTAGATGGTAACACCTTCCACTTATTCAAATACTCATCTTCTTCCCTTTGTCCTATTCGGGTCGAGGACCCGTCGCCCTGACCCCTGACCCCTGACCCCTAGCACGGTCGAACGATAAGGATTGTATGAATAACTTTCGGTAACGTCTCATCGTTCCCTAGAACAAATGCAGATTGCTAAACAACAGTTGACCTCGAATATATTATTTTATTTATTTATTTAAGGCCCAGAGGGCGTTTACATGTCGGTACAGTACACTTATTACATTTTGTTAGTACAAATTTTTGATACATTTTCTTGGTAGTAAAAAATACACAAGTGATAAAAATAAAAGAAACAAAAACTGAAAAAACAGCGATTAGATAGGTTTACAAAAATACAAGATCTGTTTAGGAATAGTGTTGGAACAAATATTTATATACAGTGAAACTCTCTTAAGAAGTTTTCCAAGGGACCGGGGAAAAAAAACTTCTTAAGTGGGAAAACTTCTTAAGTGGGATTCAATTTTAGCCATTTAATAACTCGAGTCCGAGGCATACGTCATTCCTATGTCTGCCTACTGTCGTGAAAACAAGCTTATATGCTCCAAGCGGTCAAAAAAAATTTGAAATTCATGGGACATCAAATTTCGAATTGACTAATTCCCGTGTAAATCAAAAATTTATGAAAAAAAATATCATAAAAATTTCCCAAAAATCGAGTTCTTCGGCCGAAAATTAGGTATTTGAAGGTATATTTCTGCGGAAATCGAAATTTCGCGGTCGATTTCGGTCGCGGCCGGTTCTCGACATCTAGGTATTTGAAGTAAATTGGTAAAAATACGATATATTTCTGCGGAAATCGAAATTTCGAGGTCGATTTCGGTCGCGGCCGGTTCTCGACATCTAGGTATTTGAAGTAAATTGGTAAAAATACGATATATTTCTGCAGAAATCGAAATTTCGAGGTCGATTTCTGTCGCGGCCGGTTCTTGACATTTAGGTATTTGAAGTAAATTGGTAAAAATACGATATATTTCTGCGTAAATCGAAATTTCGCGGTCGATTTCTGTCGCGGCCGATTTTTGACATTTAGGTATTTGAAGTAAATTGGTAAAAATACAGCATATTTTCGCGGAAATCGAAGTTTCTCGGTCGATTTCTGCCGCGGCCGGTTCTTGACATTTAGGTATTTGAAGTAAATTGGTAAAAATACGGTATATTTCTGCAGAAATAAATATTTCGCGGTCGATTTCAGTCGCGGCCGGTTCTCCACATTTAGGTATTTGAAGTAAATTGATAAAAATACGGTATATTTCTGCGGAAATCGAAATTTCGCAGTCGATTTCGGTCGCGGCCGGTTTTTGTCATCTAGGTATTTGAAGTAAATTGGTAAAAATACGATATATTTCTGCGGAAATCGAAATTTCGCGGTCGATTTCTGTCGCGGCCGGTTTTTGACATTTAGGTATTTGAAGTAAATTGGTAAAAATACGGTATATTTCTGCAGAAATCGAAATTTCAAGTCGATTTCGGTCGCGGCCGGTTCTCGACATTTAGGTATTTGAAGTAAATTGGTAAAAATACGCTATATTTCTGCGGAAATCGAAATTTCGCGGTCCTTCTGAAAATAATCGTGCAGCCCAATATTATGTCCCACCCACCTACCAGATGTCGAATAGTTACTATTTCGCACGTAAATAAATGGCTTGATGCTCGAATCAGAAAGTTGTATCATATGAGCTGTTTGACGCTAGAATTATATCTGTTAACGCCATATATCAATGGTTAACGCATCCAAAGTTGGTAAAACTTTGAAAACGGTGAATACAAAACTACAAAAATCATTTGCGAAGTTTTGTTTCAATCTAAATTTTAAATTTATGCATATGTATTTCCGAACCCTTAAACTTAATTTATGACAAATGTCAGATGAAACATGATGCACGGCAATTTTTGAAGATTGAAAAAACGTAATTATAATGCATATTTTACCATCTCCCCTGTCATATTTAATCATGTTATGTAATAATAAAGGTAAATATATTTATTTGAAGGTGAAATATTCCATATTAATCATGATCCAATAGATTTTCAAAAGTTTTTCGTGTTCAAATTCGATGGAATAAAAAATTTATACAATAATATTACGAAACATCTCTGTGTTCAGTACCAAAAGGAAGATTATTGAAGGAGGCGTCAAGTGTATGCAAATGTAGATCTGGCCCACGTTGTCATTGAGGCCGAAAAAACATGAAAGGTTATATTAAACTCAACCTAGATGCTTGCATATTCGTTACCTACATAATTCCGCATTGCTTATTTGTTCCACAGGTCGCATTGCTATTGTACCTAGTTAGGGGATTAGGGGACTGGGTATTGGTTTATTTATGGGTTACGGCAGGTTATGGCTCACGGCCCGGCGGCTGACAAAGGGTTTTATGGTCTCAGGTACTAGTTATGGGTACTAGGATCGCGCGAAATCTGTGAAGCAAACATCTTTCAATTTATGACTTGGAAAAAGGTTCATTTTAGATATTTTGCGGCACAATATTTCGTTTGTGTTGATTTTACCGCCGGATTTCTAAAACCTCTTAAGCGGGAAGCAGTTTTAGCTCTAAAACTTCTTAAGTGGAAAAAATTCGTGTTTTTTGCAGTTTTTTGTATGGAATTTTCAAGGGACCGAAAATCAAAACTTCTTAAGCGTGAAAACTTCTTAAGTGGGAACTTCTTAAGCGAGTTTTACTGTAATCCACAAAATTCGCCAAGTTGATATTAAATATATCAACATCACCTAAGTATTGATTTCCCATTGTGAAATCGTTGTTTCGGAGAGTGGGCAATGTACATAGTTATGCTATGAATGCTGCAGTAGAATAGTGTATTTTGTCATGTTGTTACTGTGGGCATTCGTAAGTTTATAAGCTGCAGGAATTGTAAGAACACGGGACGGGTTGTTTAAAAAAATTTTAACAATTCATTCATCCGTAAGTTCTATTCAAGTTCTGTTATTATATCATTATAGGCCATTTGCTTCATAAAACTGAAATAATCGCAGAACTTAAATAGATAATTCACATAACGCGAAAATTAACTTCAAATATTTGATTTATTTTATTTATTTATTTTATTTTTTATTGGCAAAATTTTTTGATACATACATTTACAAGTAGATACATACATAATAACATAAATGAAAAGGTAACAAAAAAAATCCCACAAAGGCGAAGCCTGTGCGTGGGCATTATAATATGTGGGTATAAAACAGTGGTGGTTAAAATAAAAAGATTAAGAATTAAAAATATAGTACATATATGTGCAGAGGTAATTGATGTAATTGATGAATCAAACCATCCATCCTTAGTCACTGTGAGCTCTTATTTATTCATTCATGCTAGGGAACGATCAGAAGATACCAAAATTTATCTATCGACTTTCAAGATCGACCGTGCTAGGGGTCCAGGAGTCTTTGATTCTTCCTATTTTGCCCAAATTAATTCTTTGCCTACAATCGCACTTGCCACGAAGTAAATAATAACAGAGAGAGATGCCCTTAAGGGGTGAGGGGAACAATCCAATCCAACAAGAGCTTTGAAATATCCATTTAGCTATCCAAAAATAAGATAATATTGTTTATTTCAAAGTTTTCATTTTGAAAAAAGAGTCAATATTTTGGATTTTTTCATTTGGGATTTAAAATGAACAAACTAATTTTTGTTTGCAGGAGAAATAGATGACCCCCACAACGAGTTCTTCATTGAAGGAAGGACTAGTGTCTCCATCGAAAGACTTTGGCATGACAAGTATAGAGTCAGGTAAGAAGAGCTCATTATTCGAGTTCATTACAGTTCAATGTTTCGCCAGTGTACCGCCAATAGACGGGCATTTGTGACACAATTTTAAATCTGCCCTCAACAGGCCCACCACCTCGTACTTTGTTACCGCAAGCTGGCGAAAAGTCAAAATGAAAATTTTCATATGTCCACATCCTTTTCCTTCTTTCCTCCATGACCAAGACGTTCACGCAAATCACATTGTGCAAGATTTACGGTCCTCAAATTTTTTTGACATCGAACAAAAAAGCAGTGAGCGAGGTGGTGCACATATTGAGACATGTTCGAATGAGCGTAAAACCATCAAGCATGAACGAGTATGGGTACTTAGCATAAGAATCTAATTTAAGTTCTTGTATTGTGTATATATAGGGAAGCGATGAGGCCCGCCTTCATCAGCTCGGAGCAGGCCCAGCATCTTCTGGCGGCCGGCAAGTCCATCACCTTCCTGCGAGAAGTGTGCGGGGAGCAGGGACCCCTGGCCGAGAGGGACCACCTCAAGAGGGTACTCGATGACAGCAGCGGTGAGTGCTGAGTTCATTGAATTGCTCAATTCGGCAACCACCTATGGTCTATAACTCCAAAATACTTTAAAAACCCTTCATGCTGTGCAGAAACGTAAGGTCCAATCCCCTTATCAGATCACATCTTTATGGAGCGCAATCGTTGGAGCACAGACAGTCTTTGGAGTCTGACTTTGAAGTCAGGTGATAGGTGATATTTCAAAGAAAAATGCTCTGAAGAACCAGATTCATTGATTTCTTCGGCATCGGTGCACGGTCGGGAAAACTCACACAGACGGGAAAAGTACACCCTCAACATTTTTGTATTCGGTTGGCATTTGTCACATAAGAACAAGTTGCTTATATGTTGTCGCGTTCGCGCCAAATCGCCAGGGTTTAGTTTTATTAAAGTGTTCCATAAATGTCATAAGGCAATTATGGAGTGGCAAGCTCAGATGAGGAGGTGGAGTGCATGGACAGACTCTTGGGACCTCACCCACCTTACTTCACATTCGACTTTTGTCCATCGGTTTTGATCAATAACAACACTGTGTACATATAACATTTAAAACACATTTTGTTACAGAACTATACAGGGAGACACACATTAAGCCACAAGGTTACACAAATTGATAAACTCCTTGTTACAGGGTTACACTAATTACATCTTAACAAATATCAACCTCTCTCTCACAAATCGCTAACTCCCAACACGCAGGAACAGCATTAGCTATTACTATGAACTATTAATAACACTATTAGCTATTAATCGACACCTATTGGGAAAAGGAAGGTTGATAGGCTTACACGGCTTAGGTCGCGGCTGTGGACGGCTGTGGTGATGGCTGGATAGGTTAAATTTTAAAAAAATGTGAATTATTTTATTTATAATTTTTTTGTGTTTAGTGGAGCTTCTGTTCTCCGACGGTCCACAACTCCAGGCTTTGATGTCCTCGGCCTATCTGGGGGTGTCGCGCCGTCTACTGGACACCCTGTTGGGCCCCCACAAGCTGCTGCAGCACCTGGCCGCACTCCGGGCGTACCTGCTCCTCGCCCAGGGGGACTTTGTGCAACTGTTGATGCTGCTGCTAGAGTGAGTTCTTCTTCCACTCCCTTTAATAAACTGCCCTGATAAGGAGGGGCAGAGGGAGGGATTACAAAGTAGACATAGTAGCAGTAGAGGAGAGCAGGTGGTATATTTGGTAAATTGCAGGTTTCTCACACAGACAGCTGTGAGTAGTGACATGTAGGGAAGGAGGGAGGGTTAGGGGAATCCGGGAGTGAGCAGGGGAACTAATAAGGTGGGATAGGCGTGGAAGGGGGGGAAGTCGGAGAAGGTGGAAGGAGATCGCAGGAGTGGAGAGGGGGAATGTGAGATAGGGAGCGGGTTTGTTGGACAGGGGAACTCGAGAAGGCGGAGAAGGTAGAAAGGGAATGCGTGAGGGGTAGGGGACACGTTAGGGAAACGGGGCCGCATGGGAAAAAGACACATAGGGAGTGGTGACGGAGGGGTGGGGGACGAGGGGGATGTAGCAAGAGGGATTGCAAATGAGACATAGTAGCGGTAGGGGATAGCGCGAGGTAAATTTGAAAAATCTATATGCTTCTCACATGGACAGCTGTATGGGGCTTGCTCACGTTCTGGAAAATCTTCTGACTTATTCGTGCACGAATTATTTATTTGTGTGTTTCCAATTATTAAATTTGAAAACGAATTTTATCACCTTTCAAAAACAGTATGTACTTTTCAGATGCGTTCAGAAATAATGCATTTATTTTGATTTTATAGCAAAGGGGATTGACCTTCTGAGACTGAGGGATTAAGAATAAATAATATGCACTAGTTGTTGTGAATTAAGTTACATGAATTATTGTTGAATGATAATTTTGGGGAGCCAAGTGCCATATTATTTGTGAAGTTGAGCTCCAGACTATCTACAGATAAATGAAAACGTAATCCTGCAATCTAATTTAAAAATTTGATGAATTAACTGACTTATCGCAATATTTGTGTCTGTTTTATTCCAGACCAGAGCTGAACAAACCTGCCAGCCAACTGTACGTCCTAAACCTGACTTGCGTACTGGAAGCGGCTATCAGAGCCACCAACGCTCAGTACCACGACCCCGACACCTTAAATAGGCTCTACGTCAACTTGTTCCCCCCTTCTGCAGGTTGGTTCCACTCTTTATACTACTACTGTATCAAAATATAACTAGCCGGTG
Source organism: Limnephilus auricula (assembly GCA_951813805.1). Taxonomy (NCBI): domain Eukaryota; kingdom Metazoa; phylum Arthropoda; class Insecta; order Trichoptera; family Limnephilidae; genus Limnephilus; species Limnephilus auricula. The sequence continues at coordinate 957,104 of OX638410.1, forward strand.
AACAAGATAACTAGATGTTTCAAAAACCCATTCCAAAAAAAACGAAATCGTAATTATAGACAATGAATTCTAAAATGTGGATAGAAAGTTTTCTGAACTCTAGAAATCAACATGTAAAAATAAACAACACTCTTAGTGAACCGAATACAAACGACTTCGGAATACCACAAGGTACCATTTTTGGCCCTCTTCTATTCATCTTATATGTTAATTATTTCTTTTAATTACCAATAACAGGAAAATTTATTTCATATGCAAATGATACTGCAATTATATTCCAAGCAAATTCGTGGAATGAACTTGACTGATTATGTCTAAAAGAGATTGAAATGAAAATCTAGTCCTTTAATGAAAGCAATCTTCCCAACAGGCCCTCCATTGATATGTTCGGTGTAACTCTGAGTGACCAGCTCAGGTATGGGGACTCCATCAAAGCCAGAGTTAAGTTAGCCTCTCAGAAGCTGGGAGTACTGTACAGGACCCGCAGATACTTAAATAGTACACAACTGCTCCCCGTACAAATCGCTAATGTGCCCTACGGTTGAATTGGTCTGGAGCCCCACATCACCCAAAAAATCCCTCGACTCTGTGCAGAAATAGGCGGTCCGTTATATATAGATTCTCCTATCTTAACAAACGGATTGCAATCTTTGGAGCACAGGCGTCGGGTGATAATTTTTTTCTACCAGTACTTCAGTGAAAGATGCTCCGAAGAACTAGCGTCATTGATTCCTTCGGCACCAGTCTGATATATATATATTTTTTATATTAACTCCACACAGCAGGCCCTGAGGAAAATAATTTCCCTCAGGGCCCATGTCATCTTTGAAGATGCTGCGTGGAGGGTATTTTTTTTTAAGGAGAATATCTCATAATATGCCATAGTCTCTGGAGCCAGTGAGACTATGACATCCCCAATTGGGGTATGTTGTGAGGCTGAAGGTAAGTGGGGAAGGAAAGAAGATGAGGAAGAGGAAGGTGAGGAAGTACCTGGCTATTCAGATCTACTCACTAAACACGGTTAAAGCAATGGCTTTATTAAGCAACGTTTCAATTCTGAATGGTGGTCTTACACCAGGGCGATACTGAGAGTATCTTCCACTTTGGAACGTGCCGCAAATATAGTATATATTATTTTTTTTATTAATTAATTGTGAAATAACACGAATTAATCAAATAAAATTTATTTGCGCACCCGCGACCTTCCGATTGGGAGTCAAGAGTCTTACCACTCGACCACGGACATTTGTCAGTCGGTCGGCATTTGTCACATGAGAACGGGTTGTTTCTTCAACTCGTTCTTGAGTTCAACATCTCGGCTGTGAAACGATTTGCGAGCCTCTGTGTTTCCTCCCTCCTGGATCTCTTCTTGTGGTCTCTTCAAGACCAAGGTTCACTCCTTCCTTCACTCATTCCTAACTTTTAGATTTGAAATATAAAGCGTGGTGTTTTCTCTTTCTAACACCGTTTAGATTTAGATCATATTTCTAACCATGATCGTAAGGGAGACAAAACGATTTCTTCAAGACCTACATGTATTATTCACAAAAGCAAAAAGATCTTTATTTATTATTTTCGTCAGTGTTTTCCTTAAATGTTGGCGCTATTCCCAAATGTTATATTCAACAAAACAACAAAATGTGCTTTCTTAACCTGGCTTAAAATTTAAAAATTTAAAACTTAAAGTTTTGAATATAATATGTATGTGATATTTTCAGAGGACACAGGCTGGGACGTGTTCTCTCTGTTCTACCGTGTGGAGGGACCCTTGGGCACGCTGCTGGAGCCCGACGCAGCGGCCCGCTACCGCACGCTGTTCTCGCACTTGTGGCGCGCCAAGCGCATGGAGCACACGCTGGCGCACATGTGGCGGAGACACACCACGGCCGCCAGGGCTGCGGGGAAACTGCCGGAGGTAAGTCTCACTCTTAGGCTTCTTCTTCTCAAGTTCTCTAATTATTACACACTAGCAAGTACCCGGAAAGCATTGCAATGCCACTTAAATAAATTGTTTCTTCCTGAGTGTCCTTTCCCATTCGTCCCTGTTCCCCTTCTGCTTCCCCTTTTCCTATCGCGTCCCCTTCCCCTCTCGCGTTCCAACCCCCCCTCCACCCCTTCCTTCATCCCCACTCCCGCGAACCTTTGCCCCTCCTTCATTCCCCATTTCCGCCTCCCGGTTGGAAGATGATTCCTTCGGCCTTCTTGTATTCAACAGCTATGGAACAACTTGCCTATGGTACTAGGTAGACAACTAAACAACTTGCCGGCCTCTGTGTTTCCTCCCTTCTTTAATATAGATCACTTCAAGACCCAGGTTCACTCCTTCCTATCCTCAAAAAGAACCTCCACACAGCATCCCCAAAAATGACCGGCCCCGAGCGAAATTATCGATATCGACAGGATCTTACTGTATAGATATATTAATCAACATATTATTATAATTGTTTTGTCCGCCTTCAGGTGCAGCCACTTCTCCGCCGCTTGCACGCACTCCGCTCAGAGGCTGTGCACCTGACTAAGGAGCTGCAGTACGCTGTGTTCGTGGTGGTGGAATGCGCATGGCAAGCGCTGCAGGCGGAAGCGGGACGTGCCCACGCACTAGACGAACTGCTGAGCGCGCATCGTCGCTACCTGGAAACTCTCATCGCAGGCGCTCTGCTCGACGAGCGCACCAAGGTAACTGTTAAAATCAATTACTAACTATTACTGCCATCTGTGGCATAAAATGTATAATAGGCTGGAATGTTAAATGTATAATAGGTTCAGCACTTAACTGTGCCCTGGAATTGGTTCTAGAAACTAATTTACACTAATTATCTACCCAGTCGGTCACGTCCATTTGACAGTTGTATGTTTTTGAATTTTAAATTTTGGAAACGTAAAAACTTATTAAAGTGATATATAGCCAATGAATTAGCATGTATTCTACCGTATATCTCATATTTGTAAAATTGATAAAAAAAATATAAAATAATCGTTAAGTTTATAACCGTGCGGATCCCGCGTGTTTGATACTTTGAAACTGCCGTCAGAGGTACTTGTTCGAGTCAACATAGAATATTTTTGATATATGTATGTTGTCTGTGGTATACTTGACAATGAAAGGTACATATCTATGGAAAAAGGACTTAATTTTAACCGTAAACAGATGATCAGAAATTCTGTGCGAAAAAAATATTTCAAAAAATTATTTTTACCATCTTTCTAAAATAGTCTACGAAGTTATAATTGATGAAGCATTTCAATAGATTTGTTTTAAGACCAAAATAACAAATGTGTAAGCTACAAAAATTTTTTAAAAAATTGCCCGATCAAGAGATAATTGGCTTTTTTCTTCCAAAAAGTATATAAGTTAAGAATCGCTCCAGTGGCTAAAAGACCCTCCACACAGCATCCACAAATGTGATATAAGCCCTGAGGGAAATTATTTTCTTCTTTGTGTGGAGTTAATGAAAAAAAATGTAGGTGAGAAATGTGAATATTTCACTTTTTTAAAAAATTGCCCGATCAAGAGATAATTGGCTTTTTTCTTCCAAAAAGTATATAAGTTAAGAATCGCTCCAGTGGCTAAAAGACCCTCCACACAGCATCCACAAATGTGATATAAGCCCTGAGGGAAATTATTTTCTTCTTTGTGTGGAGTTAATGAAAAAAAATGTAGGTGAGAAATGTGAATATTTCACTTTGTGAAAAATTATCATTTTTTGCTACACATAAGCAGGTAAATAAATGTACATTTGAAAATCTGAATTATCATTTTGGTGGCCACCTGCATAAAGAATAAGAATAAAAAAAAATATTAATAAACTGTTTAGGGTAGATAATTCTGTCTGTGAAAAATTTCCTCAATTACAAAATGTATTATGTATTTTACTTTATTAAAAAAAAATTACCTCACCTAACTCTAAAACTTTGTTTCTAGTTATTTAAACCTAACTTAATCGTTAATTCTAGGAACTCCAATCGTACCTAGGAAACGTGTACGCTGAAATCCTCACCCTGCAAGAGTATGAGCGTAAACTGTACGCCCGAATCAGTCAGGAAAGCGAACGTCGAAAAGCCATCGAGATCCTCAAAGCGGAGAGAACCAGCAAAGGGGAATACGGAGTCACAGCCCTGGAAGCCGCCCGCTCTGAAGAAGAACGCCTACTCTTCCTACAGTACCTAGCAGAGCGTAAAGTAGACCTAAACGTACTAGCGCGAACGTATCGCGGTCACGTCAAAACATTCTTACTCAAACTGGCTTTACAAAACGAGGCAAATTTACAATTCTTGCTCTTCCGGTTAGATTACAACGATTTTTACAAGCGCGGCGATTCAAAACTCCACGAACCCCTCACTTACCAGCACAAGAGGCTCTCAAGCGTGGGGATGGCGGGGCGTAGGGGGACCCAGCGGCCTCACTGACCCCGTCCCTCCGGGGGCCCCCTGTCCACCCTTTTGCGCCCCTGGACTTCGTGCTGCATGCGGCGGAGCCCTGCTGTTGAATCTCCCGTTGAAATTCTGATAGATAAATGTGATTGATATTATATTGCGTTTAAAGAATTGGAAATATAATCCCTGATGTTAAAAAGAATTCCCAGTGCGTAAAATTTACACAACATGATGCGTAAAAACTTATGCAGGACTGTTTTTTTTGTCAGTGTTGGTTGAATCACTGTTGCTGACACAAGTGTGAACAAGTTCTTGTAAACTGAATTTAGTTAATGGAATTACCCTCATCATTTCATGATCTTTGTTTTTTTTTACACTCTCCATTCCCCGTAAAATGTGGGTCATTTCCTCCTATTTTTTCCCAGTCTATATCTACTCTTGAGACCAAAATGTCAATTATTCCTTGAATTTAGGCAACTTGAAATCTACAACTCTGTGACGGAGTGATAAGATCACTGACTCTGGATTCAGAAGTTGCAGATTCAAAACCTCGTCAAATAAAATATATTAAATTCATGTGGTTCTTTTCCCATGTAGAATTTTAACAAATTTATTTAACATAGAGCATATTATATATTCTCACTTTGTTCTAGCATTCAGATTTGAAACTTTGCTTAAATGGATATAGCTATATTTAGTGACCTTTCCCTCACTTTTGTGTCCTAACATTCCCCAATTTAGAGATTCCAAAATTCCACTGATTCCAGAGAGTTGAGATGCGGTAAAAAATATAATATCTATATTATCTTCTAATTCACAACACAAATGAGCTATCGTTTTAGCTACAGTATGATTATCCTTGTAATATTTTCATTACCATATTACCTTAGTATTTATATATAAATTTTTTCCAGTTTATTTCCTCTATATGTATTACAGTGAAACCCTCTTATTAGGTTTTCAAGAGCCCTGAAGGGTGATTCTGTATCATGTGTTATATGTTGTAGTGGTTAAGTCAGCATTACCAGACAATTAAATCTAAAAGGCACAATCCATCAGACATCGGAAGGCATTTGTTGTGCGTTATCGGCTGTCTTTTTTGTGATTTTCACAAAAACACAAATTACTCTTTATTAGTTATTATAACTACCTAGATAAAAGCCGCCTAATAGGCGTTCATAAATGACTATAAACTAACTGTGTCATATTATTTTAATGAGGATTATTTAAGGATTATGCGGAAAACGCGCTGCCATCTCTGACGTAAAGCTAACTACTTTTAAGAGTAACGGCCGCTGTTCCCAATCCTACTAATCAATTACTAAGCCAAAATTTTGCCTTAGTATTTGATTAGTGCACAACTACGCTTTTTCCAACACACAAATATCGCTTAAGCATATATCTTAACCTAAGGAAGCCGGACTAGTGGATTAAACTCGTTCCGGCCGCCTCAGTTTTGGACTAGTTCTTAAAAGTGTCAACAGAGTAGAAAAAATACCGCAAACACAATGTATGGTCGATGAAATATCACTTTGACAGAAGACACAGTTTCGCGCTCATTTCACTTCTGTTGTATTGCGTTTATCAATTATCATTTTAATTAATATGGATTGAGAAGATCGGATGCGTGCGGAGCAGAGACGAAAAACGGTTAATTTATGCGAAAAACTATGTCGTTTTCGAATATTCGCCAATCCAAGTGTCAAAGTCCAGTACCTACAGTCAAGCTGACAATTTATTTTATATATGTTTGTTTAAAAAAATATAAAATGTCAGTTTATGGATAAAAATATTTAAAATAAATTATGTGTATTAATAATAAATCCAACAATTAACTCTATAATATTAATTTAACTTCGAAAGTTCTTACTTTGATGTCATTTTATTGTCTATGAAAGTGGGCGAGGCCAGATAACATAAGATGTTTGGGGACAACATAAATCGAGCGCTACCCTACAAAATGCTTGGCTGATAGCGGCCTCAGATGAATCGATGTAAAAGTTAGAAACAGCGGCCGTAAGTGTCTTAACACAAGTGCAGTATTTAGCTTGTTAGCGCGATACGGAATACGGCATTTAAGAAAACTGTAAAAATGTGTTATGTACGGCCAATTTAACTCGCGTCATGCTGTTGCAAAAGATACAAAATCCCCCTCAGAAAAAAACCCTTATGTGAGATAAATTAGATCATTTTTCAATTTAACTTCCAAGGAACCGAAATAATAAAACTTCATAAGCTGTATAAATATGTTGGTTTCACTGTAAACATATTTCCCATAATATATGCCTTTCACAACATTTGTTCGCTTAGTAGCTCAATGAGGCAGGTTCCCACACAAATGTCGTGGGTTCAATTCTTCTGTTAGGTAAAGCCCTCTTTCCATATATATATACAAGTAACTGAAACTCAATGATTCAAGTAACTCGGCATACATCTGCGCGGAGTTTCATGCGTATGGATTGTGTGTGACAAGTTTGTGATGTGAATACATAACATGGGTTTTGCGTATACCTAAGGAAGAAGGGCATAAGTTCTCCATTATTGCACAAACAACATTTTCCCACCACAACGATGCCGGTAGAAGTTTTTCAAATATTGTTATTTGTAACTTCAAAATGAAAAAAGTTACAGCTCTTTCCTATTTATTGTTTTTCATGTTAGTTGCATATCAGTGCCATATTCATTTCACATTTTTAACATTATACATACCATTTTCGTGCCATTTTATTGCAATTTCCCGAGTGTTGAAGTAATTTTATCGGCTGCTTAGTGAGATGGATTATTGTTAGGTTTTATATGTAAATGTTATTTTTATAGCCACAAACAAATAAATATATTGTAAAGACCCACAACAACTACTGTTATTATTAAAAGTATTGTTTAAAACACTTATTTTATTTGACTTTTATTTACTTCTTCTTCAGTTTGTTACCGTGAGATTGGATGGCAACAATTTACATTAGTGAAATGCTGAAAAAATATAGATTATTATGAACAATGTGGACTCAACATAGCAAATGCATGTGCAAGGATTAGGTTTTAGCTTAAAATGAAAAGAAGTTGTTCGAAAAATAAAAATATAATGTAAATAAAAAGGACATCCTGATTCTAATACTTTCTGGCATAAAGGGCTTGCTTAGGTAAATAAGTTGATGGTGATATCGTGATAAGTCGTAGCGAAGCTGAAACGTAGCTTGCCGAAAACTCCTCGATTTGGAAAATAATCTCATATCATCAGAATGGAACATCTGCAGAAAATTGGCTGCCAGCCAAAAGGGCCTTCCAGAAGCAGGACAGGCGGATGTCTCCAGATGCCAATCATCTTCCCATTATGACCTCCAATCAATTCCCAAGATGGTGAGAGTCTTCCAAGATGTGCAATCACAATCATCGCGATTTTAAGCTGATTCGTCGTAAGACAGTCCAGAGGATCACCCAATGCTCTGGGCGATCCTTTGAATTTTGGGCTTCATTTGAATTCTGCAGGTTTGACAACAGTTCAACTCCAAAATACTCCAGGGCTGGCAATCTGACCAATCACAATTGTCAATGTGCAAGTACTGCAGGTGCCACACACCGAAACCATAAATATGGTGTGTATAAAAGGGTGCACACACCTTGTTACAAATGCTTACATGTAAAAAGTTGCTCTATTCTTTAAAAAAATGTTTGAACCATCCTTCCATACCCTTAACACTATAGCTGTTCACCAACAGATACATATTTTAATGAAAAGACAAATAACTTTGTTTACATCACTTTTATTAATACACAATCTACATGTTTCATGAACGATGTTCACGTCATCTGGATCAAATGTATACTAAACTTAAAAATTAAATGTAGATCAATTATGGTAGATTCAGACTGGGTCGACGTACGTGCCCATCGCTACGCCTAACAATATCTGGACTGCTTAGCAACCATAGTTATTATTACCTATATTATTTTGTGTTTTTTGAAGTATTATTTTTGTTTTTCCTTTTGTGTTATTTTGTTACTTTAAGTAAATAATTGTTAACCTCAACACAGGCTTGTCCTAGTGAGGTTAAAAATTGTATTGTAAACTGTTATACCTAAAATGTGAAGAAGAAACAATAAACAATAAATAAACAATAGATTTTCAATGAAAATTTATGTTTTAGAATCACATTGGCCACACGCGTCGCGATGTGCGATGTCTGTGGCCATTTTCATAGAAAATGTATGGGTTGCTAAGCATTGTTTGAGTAGCGATGCGTACGTTCGTCGTCCAGTCTGAACCTACCATTATGGATACATCACATATGGATATATTAAATATAGATACATATTCTTCAACCTCACTTGAAAACACTGTTTTTTAACACTTCATATTGTACATACCCAGTTTTCTTTTTATATTTACCTTAACGAAAATAATTCCCCTCAGGGCCTAAGTCTAAGAAAAAGGTATCAGGGGTGAAGAACACACACTTAGTAATACACCACTTTGATTGAATTAACACAATACATGACAGCCTACTAGATTTCACTTATCTCAAGTTTTGTCAGGGCTGATTATATCAACAAAGTTGAAGACCTCAACTTGGGGTACGTTTGTACTCCTAGGTACAGTTTGTGTACTTGCTGGTATGGATACGGTTATGGGGTTAATATAAATATGATGTTGCACCCTAAAGCATTTGCCTCCTTTGAAAAAAAAATGTATACAATACACACCTACATCTATGTATATATTAGGTCATTACATATGAATATACATTACATATATTGGTGTTTTGCCGTACTGGCAACTTTGATCTCAAATATCTTCTCTTTGGTTAGGAATTCCAAATTCAAATTTATACAGCTATTTACTCATGTATTTGTGTTTTGAAAATTATAATTCATTTGTTTTTACCTTAATTATTTTTTTTCTTTGCGTCACTTAGTTTACAAAATGGAAAACTTGAAATATCGCGTTATTTACGAGTACGAGTTCCACCGTGGCACCAGTGCTGCAGAAACGGCTCGAAGGATTAATGATGTATATGGCGACGGTGCCGCAAAAGAAAACACAGTGCGTTTTTGGTTCCAACGTTTTCGTTCTGGAAATTTCGACCTGCAGAACAAGCCCCGTGGACGGCCGGAGACCAAAGTTGATAATGAAGAATTGAATGCTATTGTGGAAGCGGATCCATCGCAAACCACATCCGAGTTAGCTGCAGGCTGCGGTGTTAGCGATAAAACTGTTTTAATCCACTTGAAGCAAATTGGGATGGTGAAAAAGCTTCAAATGTGGGTACCTCACGAATTGAGTGAAGCAAATCAACAAACGCGCGTTGACTGCTGCGTTGCATTACTCAACCGGCACAATAATGAAGGGATTTTAAATCGAATCATTACCTGTGATGAAAAGTGGATCCTGTACGATAATCGGAAGCGCTCATCGCAATGGCTGAACCCTGCCGAACCAGCCAAACCATGCCCCAAGCTAAAATTGACTCCAAAAAAGTTACTTGTGAGCGTTTGGTGACGCAAAGAAAAAAACAATTAAGGAAAAAACAAATGAATTATAATTTTCGAAACACAAATACATGAGTAAATAACTGTATAAATTTGAATTTGGAATTCCTAACCAAAGAGAAGATATTTGTGATCAATGTTGCCAGTATGGCAAAACACCAATTTCATATGTAATGACCTAATATCATGAACCGCTGTACCTGGTAGTTAGTATTGATACATATTTCTAACCTACCCTCCTGCGTAGACTTGTCATTTTTATTACCCACACTATCAGTCATGAATTGATTCCGCTACAATAAACATCTCCGCCTCAATATTCACACTTCGGCATAAATTCTACAAAGTGCGTCAAACCGCGAACTACTATTATACAAATATTCCACCATAAATTCAGTGTGAAGCAGAAGGAGCTAGAAAAGAGAATATCACAAGGCCTGCAGTAGGTCCCATTTCTTTCCTGAGACATTTCTTATCCATGTGCGGTGGTTTCGCTACACACACATCATACAAAAAGTCTTTCGATTACAAAATTACAATAATAAATCAATGGGGTACCAGAATAAAACACATACTGATTGTAAAATATTATTTAATCACAAACATGTACACATAATACATATTAAATTGACTTTTCTTTCTTGTTGAAGGTTGAAAGAAGCTTGTTAGTTTTTAACTGGAGTTCTACATATTTTACCAACCATAATTTGTCCTTCAAGACATTTGAATTTCGGTACTATTACCGCAGAGTCTATAATCTTTGTGCGTTGGCATTTTACACAATTGACCAAAATTATCAGACATAGCCAAAGCAGATATACTTTTTTGAAGTACTGCATGATGAACACGGGTAAGTTTGTAAGAAAGAACTGATATGAATCTCTGTAAAATTATTCATCGAAACCTGTTTACAATTATTATTGCTAATTAATCGTATAATGAGCTTCTAACATGTTGTTTTAATTTTTTTCAGTTCAGGAATAATATTTACTTTATTCATTATTTAAAAAAACTTTTAATCTCACAGGCTAATTTGTTTGCTTTTCAAAACAACTCATGGGTCTTATAGAAATCGTTATGTCTAGTGAAAAATATGATAAAGGCTGTTTTTTCTAGAGGTATACAAATTCAAAATGAAAAAAACACATCAAAATAATGTTTATGTCTGTGATATTGGCTTTATTTAATAGATAATTTTATTGTTTAACCATTCAACCGCTTTTTGCCACATTATGGCACTATTTCCAAAACCTCGGATTGCTTTGTTGCCAAAATGTGGCAAATTTTTTATTAAAACGACTATATAATATATGGTACATTCAAAATATGACAAAATAAATATTCTCTAGATTCTTTAAAATTTTTAAGGTTAAAGATTTAATTATATTTCCGCAATCCGAGAAAAAATATTTTAATTGCTCATATGATCGCCACGGCAGAATTGGTTTATTTATGGCCACGGCTAGCTCGAATGAAGCGCAATCGTGAAGTCCAATTTTCGACAACAAAATAAATTTGCACAATTTGCAAGCGCTGTTCTGACGTCAGTCTATTCATGGTGAAATGGCAAAACGTACTGATTACAAATCAACGGTCAACTGTCAAATTGACAGTCTGTAGAAACAATGTTGCCAGTTTAAAACCAAACCTCTAAAAAAAAACCTTTTTAAACACGGTGTTAGAAAGAGAAAACACCACGCCTTATATTCAAATGTAAAAGTTAACTACAAAATTAGAAAAATGTTCACCGTTAAGAGACCAAAGTTTCCAACTGCAATTTAAAAAAATATACCTAATTTTTATATGAAATGACAAAAAAGTAAGGTGATGATAGCATTTATTTGTCTAATAAAATATGTGTGTTTTTATTTTTTTGCATTACCTATCAGTAATTTTAATTAGAAAAAAGTGTGGTAAGCCATTTTAAAATTTTTTCATATTTGCATCTGAAATTTTTATTATATGATTATTTCAAAATTTTGTAGCACATTTTATCACCTTTCAAAAACAGTTTTTAATTTTCGGATTTATTACATTCAAAAATATTCCACTTATTTGGATTTTTTTGCAAAGCGGATATATTTAGACCTTCCGACAAAATATGCCCGAGGCCTGAGGGGGTTATCTGTTAACACACTTTGATCGGGCGAAAACAAGGTACCTACCCGTTTGAGAAAATGCAATTTATTTTAAACCGATATATCTTTGAAAATAATAAGTACATTTGAATGATTTTTTTATATGGTGCTCACCATACCCTAAATATAAAATTATTGTCCAAAATTATAACCTACTTTGTAATACGACTCCATAAACAGAAGTTAAAATCGGTGTTGGGCCATTTAGTGATGTTTCATGTGTAAAAAATGTACATATTTTATTACATTACAAAAGAAATATTTTTCACTTTAGTACAAAACAAATCATTACAAAAAAAAAACAATTTGCGCATCTCCAGTGCCAGAGAGTAAGCTCCCTTTTGATAAAACATTATTCCACACAAAAGACAGGGAGATAAGAAGATTTCCCCAACTTGTATCACATACACATATGTATTTATATTATTTATATGTTTTATACATAAACGAATAGTTGGAACCTTTACGAAGAGATTGGTGTACAATAATCATTTAAAAATATTTGACTACAATAATCATTTAAAAATTATTGTTCTCGACTAGCGATCGGAGGTCGCGGGTTCAAATCCCGGCGTGTGCAGATAAGTTTTATTTGAATGATTTGTGTTTTCACCATTTAAAAATATAAGGTATATTTGCGGCACGTTCCAGAGTGGAAGATTCTCTCAGTATCGCCCTGATGTAAGACCACCATTCAGAATTGAAATGTTGCTTCAAATGGCTTTAGCCGTGTTTGGTGACTACATTTGAATAGCCATGTACATCCCCACCTTCCTCTTATCCATATCCTTCCCCTCCCCACTTTCCTTCAGCCCCACAACATTTGGGCAATAGTCTCACTGGCTCCAGACGGGAGCAGTTGGGACTCTTCTAAGGTATTCACATAAATTGTTTATTATTAAGTATTCAGGAACTTTTCGCCTTCCTCTTCCCCATCTTCTCCTCCCCACTGTTTCAGCCTATTGGGGATGCCATTGTACGACTTACTCCAGACAGTTGGGAGCAGTTGGGTATTCACATTCAAATGAAATAAAACTATGGTATACAATTCAAATTTTTTTTACAATTTCAATAAAACTCATTGTCTAATTATCAAATTGAATGTCAGTTTTAAGTTGTCAATCATAAAACAAATAATTTCATGTGTAGTAAAAAAGAAAATCATTTTCATATCGTGACATCACAAGCTAACGCATATTTGTTGAAAAGAATTTGTAGCATTGTCATTTTTCAGTAAAAAAACAATTTCACGAGAATTTTTCTAAACCAGTAGCAAATGGATGAAAGAGACTCATTGCAAATACAAGGTGTCTCAAAAGAAAGTTCATATTTAGTGGATCGATTTAAAAAAAAATAAGGGTTTTATCAAAAAAATGTTTAAAATTAAAATACACAATTTGGGAATTTATTTCTTAAAAATAATATCGTCCAAATGTAAACCCTCGCGTTCGCGGCAGTCATTTAATCGAATAGTAAAATTTCCTACGATGGCTCGGCAGGTAGGCTCCGTGATGGCTGCCATTTCGTGAAGAATATTTTCTTTTAATTGCGCGAGGGAAATCAAATTGTTGGCATACACTTTAGATTTGAGATAACCCCACAGGAAAAAGTCCATAGGGGTTAAATCAGGACTATGAGGAGGCCAATTTATGTCACCTCTCCTAGAGATCAATTTGCTAGAAAAATTTCACAAACTCGTGACAAAGACGTATTTGACGCATGTGACGTTGCTCCGTATTGCTGAAACTATGTTCATGGTTATAGCCAGTAAAGTTTTGCAGTTCAGGCACCAAGAAGTTGTCTAACATCTCCACATAATTTTTTGTATTTCTTGGGCATTAACTATGTAACAATTTCTAGACATTTTGTTTTGAAGAGTTTTAATTTTCAATGTACTATCGTTACTTAAATTTTAATTTTTATGCTACCGGTTTCGACACATCCGTGTCATTCACTAGCAAACTTAAAAGTTTTAAGTTTGCTAGTGAATGACACGGATGTGTCGAAACCGGTAACATAAAAATTAAAATTTAAGTAACGATAGTACATTGAAAATTAAAACCCTTCAAAACAAAATATCTCCACATAACGTTCTGAATTCACTCTAATTGCATGTCCCCTTTCATCTTGAAAAAAGTAAGGGCCGATAATTGGCCGAATGAACACTCTCTACGTTTTCTATCGTTCTCGATGATCTTGGTCGCCCGGATTTTGGTTTTGCCAGCATTGTACCAACCTCTTCAAACTTTTTGAACCATTTTCGAATGAGAGAGGAATGCTTGGCGCATCATTTAAGTGACGAGAACCTCAAATATTGCAGAAAATTCTACGCGTTAGTCACCGAATCACTATTTTTGTAAAACTCGCGCACGCACTCGGTCCGCTCCCGAAAAACGCTCCATAGTGACTAAATTCCCAAGAGCCAGGCTACTGATTGACACCCCTTGCATCCCTCGAAGAAGTTGCGTTCACTCAGTAAGCAAAACAAATATAAACTTTCTTTTGAGACACCCAGTAGTGGAATGACTTGTTTTACAATTAAAGTTGTTATTTTCCTGGTCGTGTAACCTACATACTATTATTATGTCTAATGACATTGCTGTTTATGAAAAATTTTATGCATTTTGCTCTTGTGTATTGATGGATTCCCCTTCATTAACGATTATGAATTATATTATGATATATGTATATTAATAATTATGAATACATTCAAAAGACAAGGAGATAAGAATATGAGAAAGACTTGTATTACATATACAGATATATTTATCAGTGGCGGTCGGTGACTTTTTGTATAAGGGATGCTGAAGTATATACCTACTATCAAATATAAAAATCTATAGACTAGCCCACGAACAAGATGCAATTACAAGTAAAAATAGTACCTATGTCAAATTAGCTCTATAAATCCTTTACGCTTCAAATTATTACAGTTCCAAAATTAAATGAATTAAATAAGTATTCGAAAGATGTTCAACGCTCGGTTTCAGAACTGAGCCCAACTGAGCCAAACTGTCAAAAATGATCGCGCAAACAATCCGCTATGGCTATGGTAATCTGTACACTATGCCTGTAAGCAGTAGTTTTTTGTGCGTTGGATGCTCTTATCGAATATGTATCCGGATTCAAGCAAGCTTAGACAGGCAGGACTAAATGTGCATGCGCGAATATCAAACTTCTTCTAGCTTCGTCGATACGGAACGAAGCAGATAATCCACTGTTGCTGATGTTGGTGTGCATTGGTGCGCTTAGGCGACGTACGAGCATTGAGAATGTTATTATTGTAGGTATAATATTTGAACCCGCTCCGCGCACCGTTTGTTGTTCTCTGATATTGGGACGGGCAAGTTAAATTACGATATCTATTGCTGTTTACGGCTAGAAAAAAATAAGCTCAAGTCTTTTTTTAACCTTTTGAAAGCCAGCATAGGAAATTTTTTTTTTTCAATACGACGTAAAAAATTTGACAATTCTCACCTTTCTTACGAACTCAATTTTTATAACATTTATTTTGTGATATATTACAAAAATTACATGAATTTAATGTAGACAAAACGATCTTTCCGATAATACCTGTAAGCTATTATTTCCACAATGAAGTTATATCAAAAACAATGAAAGAATATAGAGTTTCTAAACCAACTCCGTCCATATTTTGACGCGGCGGCCATCTTTCTTGACCGCCGTGTCATCGACAATTTATTAAAATTATTCCAAGAGGCTAATGCTAAGCAGTATTTCGTTACGTCGAGAACCAGAATGGCCCAAGCGATTCTGACCTTGTTCTTGATACAATTTATTTATACATAAGGGACAAAATCGCTTCCAAAATCGATGGTACACCGGAGTACGTACGGCCAATGACAGGTTAAATCGGAATAAATAATAATAATTATTATATATATATTAATAGCCTTCTCGCAAAAAGTTTAAGCATCATCCTTCACGCGAAAAACGACCACTCTGCCCCTCAAGTTTAAATGACCTCAAGGCTCAATTTCGGCAGCCAGGGACCGGCCCCAATCCGATGCGCTTTTGTTTCAGCCCGTTTTTGTATGAAATTTTTTGACAAACTTTAGGGTAGAACTGTCCTTTGCCATTCCCAGTAACTTTAGATGTTAGTAACTACCTACCATCTTCGCCCAGTAATCAAACATTGAGTAATGCAAAATGGTAAAAGATATGTTACAACATCGAGTATAACTCAAATAATTTTATTTTGGTCCTTTCCAGTAACATACACCTTTCATGGCTGCACTCGCTGCTTGTTTGCAACGAAGAATTAAAAAAAAGTAATAATGAGGATCACGAGGGGTGAGAGGAGAGACTAATTTTATCAGAATTAGATAGATATTTTTTTCGAAGGACGCAAATACTTTGTGGTGAGATAATATTATATGTTAAATTATAATGGCTAATACTGCCAATAAAGCAAAATATTACAAAAAAGTTTTCTATTAAAACTGACTTATCTTTAGTTAATATAATGAGTCCTTAAACTTGTCATTAATTTGTAAATTGAAATAAAAAATGGTGTATTACAAAGTGTGTTTTTAATGGATAGATATTATTTTTTTTAAACTTTATTTATTCCTATTTCTTTATACATATAACTTAATATAATAACAAATGGTATAAACAAGAAATGAAAACCCACTAAGGCACTGCCTGAGTGTGGGTAATATAAAAACAAATACTATATTTCCAAGTACCTAAAGTATAAAATAGACTTATAAAACATATAAAAAATAGTAATGGGATGTGTCTTTTAAATGCAGGTCGATTACCGAAATTATAAAGTGTGTGATTTAAAAAAAAACTTATAAATATTATAAAAATCTCCTCGTTTGGGGGAATTGTATTACCCCCCCCCCCCAATGCAGGACGGTTAAAAACATTGAGCTCTGATTAAAAATACAAAACAAAATCCCAATGTTATGAATTCTAACAAGATATCTATCTATATGTGTGACAGACATAGGTGCTCAAAAAAAATATTGGGTGCCAGAATAAAAAATACATTTTTAATCAAAAAGATTTATTGACTTTGTATAAATTTCACTTGAAAGCCTGTTAATATTTATATCTACATGATCTTCCAACAAACACTTGGCCAGGGGGACATCTGTTCGAGAATCTTGGTACAATAATCGAACTAAAATTAATCACTATATCTGTTCGTTGACACTGCACACAGATGAGCAACATTACTGCACAGAGCAAAAACAGATATGCTTTTTGTAAATACTGCATTTTGAAGACGAGTGGATGTAAAAAATCCGAAAATTTACAAAATAAATTCTCAAACACTTGAGTAGAATGTCCAATTGTTATTCTTACAGTTCCAGGAATCGATATGATTAATAAGATATACTATTATTCTTATATATTATTATTTTTGTTTTCATGTAACCTATGAACTAATGATAAATGTGATGGGGTTGGTAGCCTGCAATTCATTTATACTGATAAACTACCAGGGGCGGATTGAAGGCTCAAAAGGCAGTCAGCAAACATACCCCTTGGGAGAATTTCGAATGTGGAGGTTTGGATGCGAGGCCGTTTTTATAAAAAACTTATTTAGGGATCAGAGGCCAAATTTGGCTGCGAGGCCGTTTTTATAAAAAACTTATTTAGGGATCAAAGGCCAAATTGACCAAACAATTTTTTTTTAAAATCAGAAGTTATAAGAATTATATAGTGCTTGCGTGTTGACTGTGGACGTTAGCTGTGTCATTTTGCTATATACTTTGCACATTCTGTAATGCATCGATATTGGGTATTTTAGAATTTTCTTTTAGATCGGATGGCTAACCAATAAATGCTTTTGATTTTTATTTTTCGAAATGTCTAGGTCTGAACAATACTTGGATGGAAATTCTTTAGTATTTTCTTTGTTGGAAATCTTTTAGTGACGGAAACGTTTAAAACATGTCAGCTTAAGCCAAGTGAAAAAATGCATCGAGATTCCAATCCAGATGTCGCAAGTTCAATCCGATGCTAGCTAAGTCCTCCATCAATGCACAAGCAAAATTTTCCGCTTCTATAAAACCTACACCTATTTAAAATACAGAGATCTGCACCACAGCCCAGTCTAGTACTCACCTGCTCCCGAGTCCGACTCGTGTCTCCGGCCCTTCACCGCGTCTGCTATCCGAGACCGATTTATGTCTCCAGCGACCCATGACTATGGCTACTTTCCACCACTGTTTATCTCCACTACCACGGTGTCGAGCATCTCCCTGGAGGACCAGGAAGATCCGTGATTTTCACCACCAGTTTTGACCATAATTTCATCAAGTCTGCCCGCCGCGCGTTAAGCACCATCCCGCCGTGATGTGACTTACGTGTTGCGCATTCCATGTAATACATAACAAAGACACAGTGATATATCATCAACATCTTTCATTGTCTTTCTCTACCATTACCCACACCTCTACTAGTTTAGTTAAAGAAAAAAAAATAGCCAGGGGTTCCCAAACTTTTCCAAGTCGTGGCACACTTAGAAAATTTGAATTAGTACCCTAGTCGTATAATATCTTCCTGCGGGAGCTATATTTTATATTTGTACGACTATGACGAAGAAACCAGCTAAGAAACTAATATAACTCATATTTTAAATGAACAAGTACAATAAAAAATGTACTCGTAGGAAACTTCTCCTTTGGTAGGAAAACATAGGTGAAAATACAAAGAAAATGCTAACAAAATTACAAAAACCTTCCACATACTCTTGAGGTGTGTATGTGTGTGTTTAGTGCGACGGGTGAGCCTGCTGCCCACTGCACTATTTTTCGAATCGTGGAATAAGGCTTGATACAGCTACTCTCATTTCTTTTTCCACATTTATTTTCGAGCGATATTTGCTCTTTATAACAGCAACCACTGAAAATCCGGCTTCGTACAGATATGAAGTCGCAAAGGGAAAGAGGACCCTTACAGCTTTTGCACTTTGAATTTTCGACTGATACCCAAAATTCCTTGAAATTTGATGAAGCGTCTGTTGTTTTTAGGCTTTTGTCGCTCGAGAGGTCAGATTTTCTTCTTCTTGCATAGCTTGACCACGGAATGGATCTTGGATCCACACAAACTTATCCAATTGGTCTTCTGCAAAGTACTTTGCAAACTCCTTCCTACAACATGGGTCTCTTCAAGACCCACATTCACTCCTTCCTCTCCTCTAAAAGATCCTCCTCACAGCATCTTCAAAGATGACATAGGCCCTGAGGGAAATTATTTTCCTCAGGGCCTCCTGTGTGGAGTTAATGTAAAAAAAAAAAAAAAGTCAGTTAACTGTGATAGGTGCTCTGTGAAAAGGGTCAGCAAGTTATGTGAAACCGTAACTCCACTATGGGCCATGTACCTAATGTTGTAATTTTGGAAAGCAATCTTTACCTCCATTATCACAATTTTTTCTCTTCCACAGTTGTAGTTATTTCCTGAATGATGAAATCTTCTCTACAATTTGATTTTTTATATCAATTTTGATTTTTAATATCAATTTTGATTTTTAGTAGAGAGATCATTTAGGAGAGAGATCAGGGAGTCTCGCGGCACCACTGATCTCTCTCCGCGGCACCCTGCTTCTATCTACTTTGGGAACCTCTGACCTAAACATTGTGTTTAACAAAAATATCTTTGTATTTATTGAAGTTTCTTGTCCGCTCCTATTAAAGGAAAAACCCTGGTTAAAACCAATATTATTATTATGATTCGTCATTGTGTAACCTCTGAACTTGTGATTATTTTTTTTGCCTGAAATATTATTAAAATAATTTTAGCACTACATATTTATCTTTAAAATAGTAAAAATGATGATAAAAAGTTAAAAACATTTAAAAATTCAACATGATTTATTACATAAAATGTGTGTGAATGTATAAAAAAATAATGAATATCCTCATTGTTTGACAGATTTATCTTCTGGAAATTCCTCTATAACTTCAATATAGAAATGACTGTCCTCTTGCATTATTTCGGCAGGTTCTTTGGTCACTATGGAAGAATCTTCTTGGGTCTCTTCTTCCTTGGAAATGCTTACTTTGCCAGTTTCCGTCGGGGCCTAAAGAAATAATACAAAATTAGAAACACATAAAATACTTAAGATACATTAACATTTTCTCAGCATCTTTGAAGTGATTTTTCACAAAAATGGCTCTAATATTATTGAATATTAACACCTGTTCTATTCTGTCAGACAGTCAGATTATTTCAGCATTGCAATAAAATCCAAATAAATGGAATATTTCTGATGTATCCCAAAATTAGAAACTGTTTTTGAAAAGTGATGAAATATGCTTTCAAATTATATTATTAGAAATAAACATATAATTTTTGAAAAACAAAAATTTTGAAAGCAAACGAAGGTTTAACCTTCCAACGGGCGCATTGTCGTAAAATTTACGACAAATGGGCCTTATCACTTCCCCCAGTTTTACCTCTTGTCGCAAGCATTGAGCTCCAAGCTATTCGAGGGTCAGTGTCTCTCTAAACTGCAGACGTGCCGGGTGTGCTTAGAAGTTTTTGTTATTCATTGATATTTGGAAATTTCCATTGAGCGTAAATTTTACGACACGTGCCTGAAAGTGAGAAAACACCAGAAAGCCTCAGGTAATACTGGACTACGACGAAACCAAAGGCGGAGTGGAAACAGTCGAAAAAATGTGTGCCGCTTACTCGGTCTCTAGAATAACAAAGAGATGTAGTTTTCTGTACTCTAATGAATGTCGGCGGCATAAATGCTCAAATTTTATACAAATTTGCCTGTCCAGGAAAGGTTCCAAAGCATTGAAGAATATTCCTAAAAAATTTTGCATTGATCATGGTAAAGGAGCATCTTATCTTCAGATCAAATGTCAAACATTTACCTAACATTTATATAAAGAAAACACCATTTAAATGGAGAAAACTTGATGACGCAAAAATTACGACACGCGCCCGCCCGCTCAAGGGAAATTACTCAACGCGCCTGCTGCAAGGTTAAGAAGATAATGATAATGAAAAAAAAAAAAAACACAAATACATTACAGAAGAATGGTAGGTATTATGCTATCATGGATTAAATGAGATATGTTATTATAGCCTGTTTGTAACTATATTATGTGCAATTGAACAAATCTACTACTTCTGAGAAAGCATTTCCGAGTGCATGCAATCTAGGTACAAACGAGTATTTAAATGACTAAGTCCTGATATTGTTGTTGCAATTAAAAATAATTTTAGAGTGAGTAGTTCATGTTGATATATGGAAGGTAATTAAGCTTAATAAATCAGGGCTGTCTGTAATACCATCAACCATGCATATATTACAACGCTAGTGCTAGTGCGTGTATGATTATTTCATTTATTGTTGTAACATTTCTGTGGAACTAATCTCCTGCTGACAAACTACTTGCAGTAGCTTAGCGGGTACAAATTACCCTTGTATGCCATTTTTTATACAATAAAAAAAAAAACAACAACAACATTGTTGTATAGCTTTTAAGCATCTCTGTATTTGAAGGACCTTAGATTGCAGTCGATAGAAACCGCAATGCCTGGGTATAAATCGATCTTGAAGTTAATTATTCACGAATAATTTCAATATTAGTACCTTCATCTGGAAGTGTTTGCGCATGTGCAGGAGCAGGGGCCCCGAGGTGTAGAAGCCCACCCGGCAGACGTTGCAGATGTACGGCTTTTCGCCGGTGTGCGTGCGTTGGTGACACGTCAGCGAACTGGACGTCTTGAAGCCCATCTGGCAAAACTGGACAAGGAAACACAACAACTATGTATTCATCTTTACTACCGACAGATAATACTTGACTTTCTTCGTCCGATTACTTATAGATTGGATTAGATGTGGATCACAGCCGATACACACGCTGTACTTCCACACTTCTGATGACAGTACCGAGTTCACCGAATTAAAGAAGCAATGTCCCAGATTTGCTGCTGTATGGAAATCGATTTTCGGTTCCTCAATCAATATTCTGGTCACACGGATCACGAGCCGTGGATACTTAGTGTTGGGGATAAAAAAAATACCCACAAAGCAGAAGCAACTGAGGATTAACAGTAGTGCCGACATATCCGGTTTTTCTTCCTTCGCTTGTCTAATTTCACTGGTTCTCACATTCACAATTGAACTCACGATGGACACTTATACAGGGTCATCGAAAAATAATGCCAACATTTAAAATAACTGTTAAGAAGTAATTCAATGGTTTTGATCTTAAAAAGTGCAGAAAACGATAACTTTTTTTCATATCTTAGTATGTTTCGATGTGTGCACCGTTCGTCGCTCTGAAGATGGCTAGTCTGTAGTCGATTTCTTGCCACGTACGTGCTATCGTTTAAGGAGTAACTGTCAAGAGATAGTGGCAGAAATTGGCTCCCGCAGGTGATCCAGATCCCGATTCTTTTCTGCGTACACAATGTTTTTAATGTACCCCCAGAAAAAGGAATCCAAAGGGGTAATATCAGAACTTTTGGAGGATAGGCAATGGGGGCTCCTCTACTACCTTGGCTACTAGTGTGCGCATAGCAAGGTCACGCCACCTCCAAAACAAAACTTACGTTCACCAGCTAGCGTTCAGTGACAGAATTACACGTTTCACATAAAGGGTTTCGGTGCTATAATTTTTTTAAATGTTGGCATTATTTTTTGATGACCCAGTATATTTTGACATGGTCAAACAAAGGCTCCGTATTCAATAATATGCTGACAGGATGAGGTGTAATTTTCAACTAAACATTGTGACACATGATTTTATCTAGTCGGCATAAGGTGGGAGGAACAAAAAATTAATTTGTGGGTAGGAATTATAATTTGGAAAAGATACAAAGAGGAATGCTAGGCACCAACACTCAGTATGGATGGAGTAAAATCATCCTGCCACTTTAACAAAATATTAACACTGTTACAGTTGGAAGGTTAGAGGTTCAGTTTAATGGGCTATTAGAGAACCTGGCAGACGAAGGGCTTCTCGCCGGTGTGCGTGCGAATATGTGGGTTGAGATCAGAGGTGAGCAGGAACCTCTTGGGGCAATGGGGGCACTGCTTGGGTCGGGGGCCCCCGTGCAGGCGCGCCATGTGCCCCCGCAGGTGCTCCTGACGGTTGAAGGCCGCGTCGCACTCGGTGCACACATGAGATCTGACAAACGAAATACATACATGGTTCCATTGCAATACAGAACATTGAAGAAAAGAAAAGAAAAAGAATGAACAAATAAACAATAAACCTAACATAACATAACATAACCTAAATGAACGTAATCTATTCTTCTTCTATCATGTTCTGTTTTGCCACTTCTGCATTATTCTATGTATTGCAAAATATTATGTTCCAATTTTCGTTTACACCTTCAGCGCAATTAATGACTTCCAAAAATTAGAGTATTTGAAAGCAGAATATTTTTGGATCTTTTCTAGAAAATGGTTAATACAGAATTAATATATACGAACTATTGTAAGATTAGTAGGAATGCCAGATATCCCGAAAATCATGACTCTGTGAGGCCCCTAGTTGAAGCAACCCAGAGGCAGACCGAGTAAGAAGTGGACTGACCGTGTGGAAGAAAATTGTAGCAGAATGGAAAGCATAAAGAACTAAAGGCAAGGGACTGAAACCGGTATAGCATATCCATTATACCATAAAGTAAAGAACATGTTAATTTACCTAAATCCATATTACATCAGTAAACGGACTACCTAAGGGTCCCATTCTAGGACCATTTTTAATGTAAGAACTACTTTAATGTAATTGTAGCAACCTACTAGCTATTATCTATCCGATATTATCACCTTCATGATTTTGAATAAGAAAATATCGACAAATAAGAGTTTAAAAATAAAACAGGAGAACAACCACCATGCGCAGCGTCATATTAAATATCATAATTATAAATGTATTGAATATCTTTATCATAATACAATCTCGGTGAATTGACATCTATTCTGTCATTCTCTCTCTATCAACACCCACTTTGATGTGATCTGAAGACGCAACCTTCAGATAATCACTAAGAAATCTTTGGATAGACTGACCTATCGCCGACTAGGTGAGTTTTGATATGCTTTTCCAGGGCACTGGTGATAGGGAAACTCTTAGGGCACTTGGGGCAGAAGTACTGGCAGGTGTGGGTCTATGAAAAACAATAAAAAGTAATATATAATACACATTGGATTTTGAAAACATTTTTTCTGAATCATTTATTGTAATTTCAAATTACATGATTGTAATTTCGAATTTTTTGTGAAAAATATATTAAAGTAATATTTTTACGGGAAATTGGTAGATCTCCATGATACAGAGAATCCAAAATAACTTTTGTTTTCGATCTGAGCATTTGAACCTCAAAATCATAAATAGTTAAATTATGAGAATTTGTATTTGCAAACTTTGACACCTCATATTATCTCAGAACATTGTAAGATGAAATTAGAACCATATCCAACCAAAGTGACGAGCTACATTACGCCCTGTAACAACGATCAACTATTAGATATAAACAAAATGGCGATTGCAGAAGGTTCAAAGTGATTTTAGAACCATGTAAAATAAATGGGTATGGAATGTTAAAACTTCGTCTTACAAGTATCTACGGATATTCAAAATAGATTGCTTTGAAAAGAAATGACTTGATGCATTCAAAGATAATTATAAAAAAAAATGTTTTAAAAATCTTGTCCAACCAAGGTGAACGAAACATAAAAGATTGGTCTTTAGTTGGTTTGGCATTCAAAATGTTAAAATATTGAATGATACCTTCATGTGAGCATCCATTTCCTTGATGCTGTCCTGTGCCACCCCACAGATGGTACACACTCCCCCCGCTGGGTGTTCCGACCCCCGATGCCGGTCTACGCGAGCCCCCTCATGCTGGGTGATGGTGTGGTTACTCAAGTTGTGCAGGGAACTGAACGTCTTTCCGCAGAACGAACACATAAACTTTCCGCCTGCAATAAAAATATCAAATCAAAAATGACAATCTCGAGTGGTTAAGATTCTCGGCCTCGAATTCAGTATACAGTAATAAGTACATAAGAGGCATTTTAGCTGGTACACTAAACGTTGTGATCTTTTTATCCGAAGCGTACTTCGACCAAGTACATATATCAAGACAAGGCGTGCGGGTCTTAAAAATGACAACGGAACCAAAAATATTGGTATAAAAAAACATTTATCAAAGAAATTTCACCATCTCATAGTCAAAAGACAGCGAGAATCATTGGTTTGTACCTTTTGTTGGTCTGCGTGGAGCAAATTGGCTTTCCAGCAAGTTCGCGGGCAACGGAATCACGAGCTTTGTGAAGATCATTTTTAAAACATAAAATTGAAGCAGTTAAAAATATTTTAGGTAACGGCTTCGCGGACCTTATTATTCACAATTTAATTATGTAGTTATATGAATATTTAAAAAATATACATATATATTCAAGGCAGCGTGTCGAGAAATGAATCATTTGATAAAAAAATATTTAATTTCGTGATAGCAAAACAACTACGTCACGCAAGAGATGCAAAGGAATTCGATAGGTAGTTAGTTGTACTATGAAATTACCCATAAGCGGTGTTATTTTTGGATTAAAATTAGGTTTGGGAGGGCTAATCTATAGTTTATAATATCGATGGAAGCATACCTTCATGAGAATCCTGATGTTTGCTGAGCTGACGCTGGGTTTTGAAGGCTTTGGGACACTGATTGCATTTAAACGCCCTCAAATCAGCATGCTTGAGGCGATGAATTTTTAAACTGAAACAATTTTTTTTTATATATATTGTTACCTGAAGTTAAAAAAAAAATATCTATAAATATTTATATTAAATTGAATCAAGTTACCCCGTATTAGTTTTGTAGCTACGTCCACATTCCTGACAGAGATACGGGTTCTCATTTGTATGAATTCTCTCGTGATGTATAAAATGGTGGCGGAAATTGAAAGCTAGAAAATTATAAAATAGATTTTGTTAAAAAACATTACTCTTAAATCCAAATACAATCGTCAACACAAAAAATACAGAAGCAAATAATGTTTACAAAAAAATGTTACTTTGTAACCACAACTTTATTATTGGTCTCCCCTCAAGTTCATTTAAGTTTTTGTTACTTCCTCTTATATTAATATTACACTCAACTCCAGTAAAATATTGCCAGTTTAATGAGATAATTTAAATAAATGCACAATTCTAACGGTGAACACAATTATTCTTTCTTTAGGGTCAATCAATTTGTAAGATTGACATGTATTTATGGCAGTTCAATAAAAGTAAGACAGTATAATAAAATAACAATAACTTTATGGATTGAATTATAAATGGGTTACACCTGTGTTGGTCCTCCCAAAGGAAACTTCATTGTTCCCTTAACAGTTCGTTTTACCAAAAGGGTTTCAACGAGTATTATTATCTCTCAGGGTTAGCTGAACTCCAAAGTAAACAGTTTACAGAGCGTCTCTTGGTTTTGTTCTGGCAGAATTTCACTTAAAGTAGCACGAAAAGTACTGGGAAACAACTTGCTCTCTAGAGCCAAAACTTGGCCTTTTATCAGTCATCAAAATTGTGACATCTCTTCCAGACGGTTTCACATTTTTTGCACAACACTTAGTAAATTTTTCTGTATTACTTCTCTACTAACGGCCGCTGTTTCTAACTTTTAAATCAATTCATCTGAGGCCGCGATCAGCCAAGCATTTTGTAGGGTAGCCCTCGATTTATGTTGTCCCCAAACATCTTATGTTATCTGGCCTCGCCCACTTTCATAGACAATAAAATGACATCAAAGTAAGAACTTTCGAAGTTAAACTAATATTATAGATTTAATTGTTGTATTTATTATTAATACACGTAATTTATTTAAAATATTTTTATCCATAAACTGACATTTTATATTTTTTAAACAAACGTATATAAAATAAAGTGTCAGCTTGACCGCAGGTACTGGACTTGACACTTGGCTTGGCGAATATTCAAAAACGACATAGTTTTTCGCATAAATTAATCGTTTTTCGTCTCTGCTCCGCACGCATCCGAACTTCTCAATCCATATTAATTAAAATGATAATTGATAAACGCAATACAACAGAAGTGAAATGAGCGCGAAACTGTGTCTTCTGTCAAAGTGATATGTCATCAACCATTGTTTTCGCGGTATTTTTTCTACTCTGTTGACACTTTTAAGAACTAGTCCAAAACTGAGGCGGCCGAAACGAGTTTAATCCACTAGTCCGGCTTCCTTAGGTTAAGATAAATGCTTAAGCGATACTTGTGTGTTGGAAAAAGCGTAGTTGTGCACTAAAAAAATGCCAAAATTTTGGCTTAGTAATTGATTAGTAGGATTGGGAACAGCGGCCGTAAGTAGCTAATGTTGGGCACTTAGAGCAAGCAAAAGGAAGCAGATAGACACCTGGAGAAAAATAATTAGGATTCCATGGTCAGCCAGGTACACAAATATATCCATTCTAGAAGGGCTAGCAGCGTATCCAAAGATATTTTGGACCCGTTGCTTGCCAAACTGAGAACCCGAACAGGGAGAAACTCAGTCTTTGGCAAAGTGGAACGACAGGAGAAGCAGAGGATGATCACCGATGAGTTGGAGTGAGTCCTGAAAGTCGGTGTTAGCGGTTTCCCATGCAGCGTGGGACCGCACGGAGCGGAAAAGCCTCATTCACCAGGGAAATAGAAGTTGGGGTCATAATCCTCAACAATGAGGCAAAGACTAAAGAAGGATCTATTGTTACCTTTGTCGCAATATCTGCACTGGAACCTCTTATCAGGCCTGTGCATCAGCATATGGTGCGTGAGGTTCTTCCTCTTGCTGCAGACCTTCTCGCAGAACTTGCAGACGAAGGAAGAGGCGTGTGGCACACCCTCGGTAGAGACTATCACCTCAGAGTGGTGCCGCACGTGCACATGCACCTCCAGATCGTACTTGGTGGGGAAGCAATACTTCTTGCAGCCGCGGTTCTGGACAAACAAGAAAGATTATAAATTGCGCTAGTGGTGCACAATGCACATTTTATTGTACAAGATCGCTGCACTACAGTATGTCAACTGAAGCATAAGAAATTGGGGAGAGGGAGGAGACGGGCAGGTGGAAGGTTTGATAGTAACTGGCCGTGTAGATTTGGTGACTTCATCTTTAGTCATTGCTTCTTTGCTGAGGATCGTGACATCCGCTCCGATTTCTCTCGCAGTCCTGTGTGAATGGAGAGCCAAGAACACCAACGTTCCAGACACCTGTGATATTTGTTCACTCGTATCTTTGATCTCTCTCTGCTTCGCCTGCCAAACACTTTACCAGTAACTGTGAGTTTTTCCGGGTTTGAGTTAGTATAGCAAGCAACATGTCCAAAATACCTTAAAGTAACACCAAGCAGAGGTCATATCGCATCATCATGAAGCCTTTGAAAGGAATGTACGCCCAACTTGCTTTTTATAATATTGATGGGTAACAATGACCATTCTTCTATAATTGGCTGAACCATTACAATATGATGTATTTATGTTAATAATGTATTATCAAGAAGAACCGACTTCGATGATTCAGATGTATAATGCTGCGTGTAAACAGGTAGGTATTATCGTGAACCCAACCACGAATTATGGGAAAAGAACAAAGCAAGCGCAAGCGAAGCAAGTATATATATATTTATTCAAGTGTTTTAAAAACTTCAATATTCAAAATTGGGTGGACACCTTACCATTTCATTGCGTAACATTTAAATTCCAAGTCGAATCTAAAAACCATCCTGGACAGGAACTTTTATACTTTCTAATGATAGTATCTTATTATTTAAGGTAAAATTATTAAATGTAAATGATGTTACACTTTGTCAAATAAGAATAGAAATAAAAAAATTGTAGGCTGGCAACACCAAGTTTACTTTCAATATGACAGTAAAATAACAATGACACTGTTTATGTCGAATACTGTAAGTAACATTTTTTTAAATATAAATATTTTCTTTCTTCAAACTTCGCAAAATCACTTTGTGGCGTCATTTTGAATTAAATTAAAACAAATAACTTTGTTTAAACCATCGGTTTTGAAACATGTAGGTAATTGTGATTATATTAGTAGTTTTAACAAAGTTCAAATTTGTTTTAATTTACTAAATATTTTCAGTTTTGTGGTTTTTTAGTTAATAACATTTTATAAATATTTTCACACATAGATACATATTTTAAGTATGATTTTATTTACGTAGATATACAGTATCAAAGTTGTATTTTTTTTTCGCAGTTAATTCAGAAAGTACCATCAGCCGAATTGTCATGGAAAGCGAAACAAATGGGGGTAAATTCGAAACTCCAGGCAAAATAAAAAGGGTCGCACTCCGAAAGCTATATGTAGTTTTGACATCAGTGCTATTCGTCGTAAGGTACATTAAGAACCATACGATCGTGAAATGGCTATAGGAATATTATTAAAGATATTCGACATTATAGTATATTCTGTCTTTTTCGTTTTCATACAAGACATGTGAGAATGAAGAATGACCTTTAGGACGATCGTCGATGACATGCGTACTAGTATAGGACATGCCTTAGTATTACGCTTACCCATTTTGATAACCTATTGTGGATGCCTAACTTCTCCAGAATGAATAAAACATCCAATTGGGTCAATCACAGTCCAACTGGTTCCGAACAGTAGGACTTTATGCGGTAATCACATTTAAAAAAAAAAGTTTAACTCATATCATATGTTATCAGGTTATCCCCAGAGTTTCGTTGTTCAATAACTCAACAGATTTGTGAACTATAATCAGAGCTTGAACTAAACCTCTTCCAACCATCTATAAAAATGTTCAGTCTCTCTCAGAGTTTCATATCATCCAAAATGATATTCTTCCCTTATACAAATTAAAATATAGTCACGTCACCCAATCTCTCGGCCCATAATGTTCAAT
This sequence comes from Limnephilus auricula, assembly GCA_951813805.1. Classification (NCBI taxonomy): domain Eukaryota; kingdom Metazoa; phylum Arthropoda; class Insecta; order Trichoptera; family Limnephilidae; genus Limnephilus; species Limnephilus auricula. The sequence goes on from OX638410.1 coordinate 986,999, forward strand.
GACATTATTTCATCTAAATGGCCCAACTTTTCTATCTTGTTTACTGATGGCTCCAAAGCTCCAGACTCTCCTAACTATGGTATAGGAATTAATGTTTACCACAATAATTCTAATGACTGAATGAAAATTTCATTCAATTTCAAACTGATTTTCAGCCGAGTGCATTGCAATAATTGATTCTCTCAAACATATTATCAAAAATAATTTTGAACATTCCCTTGTTCTCTCTCAGTTCTCTCCAAAAACTTAAATCCAGTCCAGTTCTTTATCCTGATAATCACTTTTTATACCTTATTCGAGTGCTGATAGCCTCCATTCAAAGCTCTGGTAAAACCGTAACCCTGATTTGGATTTCTGGATATGTTTGCATTGTAGGTAACGATATTGCAGATTCCTTGGCAACACAAAGAGCATCCAACCATATTGTTACTCTCATAAACTCACATTCCCCTATCTGTCATTTTTTCCATCCTCAAAGATAGATCCCGCAATATTTGGGCAGAGTATTGGCACATTGCAAGGCAATCCAAGGGAGCCTGCAATGCCTCAATACAAAGGACTACCCTATCAAAACCGTGGTTTCAACAATTCCCCAATTCTCCAAAAAAGAAATTTCCTCACTTATTCAAATGAGAATTGGACATTGTTGTTCCTTCTCACTTTTTTACAATTAACATCCTTGATTCCCCTGATATATTTATTTTATTTTATTTATTTGCGTTATAAACAGTCTATACATTTATATATGACAGTGAATAATATGTTTATGTCATTGACCAATAAAATAACGACATTTAAATATAGGACCATAATAAAAAAAAATATGCAACAATATACCTAATACAAACAATTCTGATGCATCTTCAATTTACAAAGTGTTTTATGATATAGATATTTCTAAGGTTTACACTTAAATTTTAAAGGATATCAATAATATCTTTGAGGAAAAGATTTCGTTAAAATACAAACTACTAAAAAAGTAAAAGAGAAAATGTGACGAATTAATAAAAAAAAAAGAATTCAATGAAATTAAGTTTTTGGTTAAACATATGGCATTCGATGGAATGTCATTTTTTTATGAATGTTTTGAATTTAGCAAGGTTCGTGTTAAACACATCGATGTTTGGGCATAATCTATTAAATGTGCTACAGCTTCTTCTTATAAATACATTTTCAAGGTAATTCGTTTTGCTCTTAGGAATATAAAAGGTATCCATAGATCGAGTAACTCTTTTTGGACATCTAAAATGAATATTTTGTAGTAAGTATGGGCTGTCAATATAGTTATGAATTATCTTATAGAGCATTAATAGGTCTCTGGTGTTATATATGTTATACTTTCTGTGGTCCAAAATTGGGAACTTTAGATTACATATTTTTTTATGGTCCCTCTCTAAACAAATACCCTCTCTTCTAAATCTGAACTAGACTCCAATCTTCCACATAATTTTGAAATTTGCCCATTTATTACCGCGGGATTCGGTGAAAACAATACATTTTTAAAAGTAATATGATGCAGCATTGCCTTTAAAATTGTCAACAGTCCAAAATGAGCAATGAGAACTCTACTTATAGCAACTGAATCTGAAAAAAGGATAAGGTTTTATATTCAAAATGAAAAAAAGTATTTGAAACACAAGATTTATATTAGCACCAAAAAAACATCCTAATGCTATCACTGTCTGATAAAGGGCTTGTTTATAAAAAATGTTTATGGTGTGATACCGTTTTAAACTCGCAGCTTAGTTGTAGATGAATGGCGCATCTTGCAGGAACCTCATCAGCTGGTTTCCAAAAATAACCTCACATTGAGGGATTGGGTCGTCTGGACAACAATGGTTAAAGGCATGTCCGGATCCTAAAAAAGGTGATGTCTTCCGATTCGGAAAATCCTCCAAGAATGACTTCCAATCTATTCCAATAATGGCGAGTGAATCAATGATGATGAGATTGTCGAGTAGTTTTGTTTGTTGATCATTTTCATTTGTCAGTTAAGAGGAGCCCATCACTCTGGACTGCCGCACAAGGAATGAAAACTCTCTCACTTTGAATCCTAAGGTTTTTTGTGTCCTGCCTGCAGGTTTGGCAACAGTGCACAATCGTCAATCCGTAAATACTGAAGGTGCCACACACCGAGACCATACTTAAAGTGTGTGTAAAAGTTGCACACACCTTGTTACAAATGGTTTATGTAACAGGATGAGAGACAAAAATATTTGAAAAAAAAAAACTCATATCATTCAAGACGTATTTTGAGTTTTCCTCCACTCACCTCACACACATAGGGAGTCCTTTTTTTATGACTTTTAATATGTTTAGCCAGCAAACACTTATCTGTAAAGGTCCGTCTACACTGGGGACAAGAATGCTTATTGGCTCTGTATTTCCCTCCCCGTTTTTTGTCAGACCCAACGACTGATGAGATTTCATCTGTAAAGTAAAAAAATTACACATCAAAAACATATGAAACGTAAACATATAAAAATGTAATATCCGTCATACATATGTAACATAATATGTCTTTATAATAAAAATTAGGAATGTGTTATCTCGACTAGCAGGTGATGAAAAAGATACTTAGACAAACATTCACTCTTTTATAGTCCTATTTCTCTCTCTCTCTCTCACGCCGTCTCTTTCTTACATATACTTGATCAAGCTAGAAGTTATACAGAACAGAGCTATGAGATGTATACCGGGGAAAGGCAAGTATGTAAGGGTTAATCAAATGAGATAGGAGCTAAATTGGAATCAAATAAAAAATAAACTGCTATTTAATGTGTTAACATATTAAAATAAATTTAAACTTTTTTTTGCTTAATTTATTTCCGACCACAACCGGTTTCAGGCCATCTTTGGATATTTAAGAAATATATATACCAGTCGGAAGATGGCCTTAATAGGCAGAAAACTGGTTACGGTCAGAAAAAAACTAAGTGGAAAAAAGTTTAAAATTGTTTTAATACATTTACATTACATTTTAATACATTACACAGCGCCCTTGAGGTGATTTCTCACAAAAACGGCGCTCTACAAATTATTCCATTATTATAATGGAATTCCGCCACGAATTGTCAGTATCAAAAATAGAAATATTTATTGTGTTTTATCACACTCACAACACATTTGTATTAGTCTATCCATAGATAATAGAAAAAAATCAGATGGGCCAGGAATCATTATTAATATACACATGCACAAAAGTATCGCCAACATCGTTTACCGATACTAGTTCTGTTCGCATAGCGGTGCTCTGCTTTCGTTTCTACCTACACATCAAATGAATGACTTTCACTGACTCCACCGCTTCAATGTTCGGCGACAGTCGGCACGCAAACATACCATATGTCTCTGTGTTATTATCTATGGATATCTGTATAAAGATGTTTGGAGAATTAGGTCTTACTTTTTTGTTGCTCACTTTGAATGCTGATGGGAGTGTTTGCTTTGGTAGTATGGCTGACCATGTGGATTTGCAGGAGTCTTTGGCCTTTACATATTGTTGTGCAATATCCACAGACAAATCTTCTTATATCAGAATGATTGGAGCGGAGATGTTCTATCAATATACTGTAATAAAATCAATATGTATATTTATTTTATTTATTTATTTATACGCCTATTGGGCTTTTACATGCATAGTTATAAAAAAATATTCTTAAGATTGTAAGTTCACAGTTACAGTAGTAATACATAGTATAATCTATCCATTTGACATATTATAACAGCAAGTAACTAGTAATGTATAAGATGATTATTTGTAGGTATAAACCTGTTGTACAAAAATAAGAATTTGCCTACTCCTAAGGTTAACAAACGTAATTTAGCTATAATGAAATGTAAAGTTTATATGTACATAGTAGACAGTGAGAGCAGTAACATGGTATTATACGACCTAATAATATAGTGTACAGTATGAGGCCATTGAATTAGAGAGTTTACAAAATAATTGTTGGCGGTATTGTTAACATAATATACCTAGATCGTTTGACCAGTTATCGTGGCCTGTTAAATCCAGGGCGTTCGCTCTGCCATTTTACATAGTTTATAAAAAATATTATACACAAAGATTGTAAGTATAGAATAGTAAAAGCAATAACTTAACCTTAACCATTTGACACATAAAAGTAAGTAAAAAGCAAATGAAAACATGATAGTTTGTAGGTGTAAACCTGTCGTATATTAATATTAATAGCGTTAAAGTATTGTAAAATCTAAGATTCAAATGAAGATTTAAGTTATAAATTTCAGAGAAATAGAAAGTACAGCTCTGTTTCTGTAAGGTAATAAATACATCTATGTATTGATTTCTTTGGTGTACTATTGTTTCCTCTGATATACAATAAATCTCTGATAATCAGGAGTTTCAATAATATTTCAGTTTATTTAGATAACTAGTCTTGTTTATTATCGTCTTATTTACAATGAATGTCTAACTGGACTTAACGCCCGTTCTAACTGATGTGCTGTGATAATCTGGAGAAGGGGAAATGGTCACCGAAGGTGCCCACCTGTATATCAGATTTTTCGATTATTCTTTTCACAGTAGATGAATTATGAACATTATTTCGACCGAATATTGTACGCACTTTATGAATTGTGTCAATCAAACTTTCACCATTTTGATAATAATTTTTAACAATCAGGACGCGTTGTTCTATCGTATATTGCTCCATGTTTACAAACTCCCATCTGTCTCCTATCAATCTATCATATCATAATCATGTAACAATAAGATTGGCTAAACTGGCGGGCAATTCAAATCTTGCGCATTTATTGAGACACCTATATTAAAATCGAGAGTAAAAAAGATTGGGTTAAAACAGAATTGGCTGTACTAACAAAAATACAAGGTACCTTGTCTGTAAACACTGTTTATTGCAGAATCGGCAATGCTTGTTGAATAAATGTGGATTAGCGTGCGTTAGGTTGTGCTCCTCCAAGGCGGGCTGGTCGAGGAAATGTTTGTCGCAGTTTAGACAGCCAAACACGGGCAGATATAACGCACACGGTTTGCTCTCATCAGCCAACTGGAATCAGAAACAATTATTCACGTTGAAGGAGTTAAATATCTTGTCATTTAAACCAATTATTTACTTTAATACTATATTGTTAATCTACAAGATAATCAATGGCCATATGTCTGTTGAATTCCTAAGAAAAATTGATAAACTGCAGAACAAACACACACATGAGACGAGGAAAAAAAATGAATTGAGACTCCCCTTCAGGAAAAAACACAGAGTCTCTTGATCTACGGTTGATGTACGGAGCGTTGAAGATATTTGGAGAATTACCAGAAGAAATAAAATGGGAAGAAAACATAAAAATATTTAAAATTAAATTACGTAAATATGTGATTGATTTTTTGTAAATGTGTTATTTTAATTATGTGTATATATATATATACAGTGAAACCCTCTTAAGGAGTTTTCTAAGGGACCGGGAAAAAACTTCTTAGGCGGGAAAACTTTATAAGTGGGAAAAATTGGGTCATTTGGTCTTCAAGGGACCGAAAAAACCAAACTTCTTAAGCAGGAAAACATCTTAAGCGAGAACTTCTTAAGAGGGTTTCACTGTATAAGGATTTTATTAAAACATAGATAACTATGTACCTACTTAAAATGCCTCAATAAACAATAAACAATAGATAAATAAACATTAGCACAGACCATACATAATAGCAGGAAGGGAGATGGCCATGAAACAATATTGGAAATATTTTTTTTATACATTAAATCCACACTCCACACAGGCCGAGGAAAATAATTTCTCTCAGGGCCTGTCATCTTTGGGGATGCTGTGTGGAGGGTGTTTTTGAAGAAAGGAAAGAGTGAACCAGGGTATTGAAGAGATTCATGTTGTAGGAGGGAAAAAAAACACAGGCTGGCAAATCGTTCCACAGCCGAGCTGTGAGCCGTGAGAATAAATTACAATAAAATTTGTGAATAAATAGAAAAAAATGGCATTAAAATTGACAAAATACATGGGGTAACTGAGCCACCCCTCAAGGCAGCGCGTGTTTAATTTTGCATCTTGGCATGCCGAAGGTTAATTGTCGATTCTTGACCCATTTTATCTTTTAGTCAGCTGTTAAACAAAGCAACATGACCGTTAAACTTGAAAAGTGATCACATTTTGTTCAAAAGCTGAAACGGGCCGAAATTCGATGTATAACGGATACTGTTCAAATGATTAAAAAATTCAAAATGGCACTGATTATCATTGATTTGACGGTTATAAAGAGTGATGGAGTTAGAAACACCCTAAAGTAACTAAAATTTATTAAAATTACTAAGAATTATGATTTGGCCAACTATGAATCATATTTGCAATGCCGCATATAGGGCATGACGCATTGAGATGATCATACACAAAAATGGCGCTAAACAAATCATCCAAATATTATATTATTATTATCCCATAGAAAAGTGTCGAAAGTCAAAATTTTCTATTTTACATTTTATCTCTGAAAAGTAAAGTGATTGTGATTATCTATGCTCCACGAAAACTATTTTTAACTGTTTTTAAGCTAGATCACCCCATCTCCGCAAATTGTCACTATTATCTCTTTTTGACGGGACTGCTTATTCATCAATCATTCATTTGTTTTCCCTCTTCTGTAAAATTAACTTTTCTGACTTACAGCACTTTTCTTCGGTGTGTGTGATATGGTACGCCAGCATTTATCGGGTATAAAAACCTCTGTATTACTTACATAATCATGTCCATTACTTTCCGTGACTGATTCTTTTGGAACTAGTGCTAACTCATTTAAAAGTGCAGGTGCCTCGTTTGAGTCTGTGGGGACTGTTTCCAGAAAAGGAGGTAAAGGTATTGCTCTTTTAGCTCTTTCAATCTTTATTATTTTACTCAGCGGAACCTTTTCTTCATCGCTTGAAAGGTCTTCTTGTTTCTGATATGCAATTTCATCATATTTCATGATGGTTACTTCTTCTATAGGGAGGATGTACTCATTGTCGTCTGACCAACAATTTTCTGAAAGAATTGATTGAAAATAATATAATAATGACGACAAATTGATTGTTGCATAGTGGTTAATCTCTCGTGCCTCGGGCTTATTTTGTACGGTCAGAATGTTTCAATAAAATGCAAATAAATGGAATATTTCTGAATGTATCCCAATACTAAATATTGTTTTTGAAAGGTGATAAAATACGCTTTCAAATTATATAATTCAAAACTAACATATCATTTTGGAAATATAATAATTTGGATGCAAACTTTATGTTTTTTTAAAACTAAAATTATATATTTTAAAGGCATTAATTAAATAAATCGGTGGTTTTAACAAAGTCATATTGTTTCATTTAATTATAATGGAAAATCACAAAGTAATAGCTAGTTTCAAAAGTATACTAAAATGAATGATTACGAAACAATTTAAAAACATGTACCTACATATTTTTAGACATATCTATTTTAAACATTATTGTTAAATCACTTTTTTGTTATTCCATGTAAAAATAATTAATAAAAAATTCCCAAAGTTTCATAATTTTTTTTCAAATTGCGAACCGAAACTTTCTTTTCATAGGTGAACATTGTACTTTTTTAGTTAACTTTTAAATTTGATTATAAAGCTTGGTGTTTTCTCTTTCTTTTAGATCAGTGTTTTCCACATGCCGGTCTGCGGACCGATACCGGTATGTGGAAATTTTCTGCTGGTCCGCAGAAATACTTGTCGTCAGTTGGTATATACAATAAAAATCTTCATTTGTTATTTCTACATCTATTATAATATAATATTAAAAACCAATAAAAATAAATACTCGATAAATAAAAGTTTTTTTCCTGCGTTTCCGATCAGCACAATTTTAAAAAGTTTGGTAAATGCTGATTCAGATCATATTTCTAACCATAATTGTAAGGGAGTTAGTATTGTTAATAGTAAGAGAGACATATCGATGAGACCTACTTGAGTTGTTATGAAAATCGAATAAATTATCCCGAGGGATTAAAAAATAAACAAATAACCATACCAATTTTGATATCATCTAATAGCAATGGATTAGGTTTTGGGTCCAAAGTGGCGGTCACAGGATCAACAGATTTAATGATCTTCCTTGTAGCCGACAAAACTTTCTTATTCTTCTCTTCGTTAATCCTTATCAACTTTCCATATTTTCTTCTAGTTTCCAGTTTATTTTTTGTCGATAAACTGCCAGTAGCTTTATTAGTACGCCTGCCTCTCGTTTTCTCAACTTTCTCTGATATTAACAGGTCGTCAGTTGCGGAGGGAACGTATGGTAAAGAGTATTTCAACAGCCTGTAGGCTTCCTGACTCTTTTTGAAGAAACCAAAGAAATCTGGTAATAATTCTGCACAATCTGAACACACTCTCTGGGGGAGGCCATCATCTTTATTTGTCTGAAAATAAAAAAAATTAAACAATTTAACCGTACTTATGGCTGGTTTTATAAACAAAGTACTAAATTTCTGTTAAATAATGAACAGTTTTTCGGACCGCTATCCGTTCGTTATCTTATTTAGCGTAGTATAAACAAATTTTCATTACTAGCGGTCATCGGTTACATTTAGTCCGAAAGTTTTTTTACTGGCAATGTTTTTGGTAAATAATTGTCTCTTATTTTATTTTTTATTTTTATATATTTAATTTAAATTAAATTTAATAGTGTTTTTTATTAAGTTCTTTCAAAGTAGACAGTTTGAAAATGGCCTTGTAAGTCAAAACAGCTGTCACAATAATAAAAACTAAAACACAAGTAGAACTTAAGAAAATTAAATGGAGTTCTACGAATTAAACACAAAAACAATAAATAAATTGATCGTCTCTTATACTGTTTTCATCTATGGCATATCGTAAGCTGTCAAGAGCGCGTTGTTTCGAAATTCGTTGTTTTAAAAGTTTTAATTTTAAATAACTTTATAAATCTTGAACATATTTATGGTACAGTTGGTATGAATACATATAATGTTAAGATTATTATGTAGTTTTATATGCGCATAAACTAATCTATGTATATTAATTAAAGGTTGACGTATTTTTACACTATCGTGATGAGGTTTTAATGTAATTTTTCAGAAATTATCATCGAGAATTGCCAATCACCCATCTTCAATTTCACTGCTCGACAAGAAATAAATTGCACAAATGCAAATTATATAATATTATCTCTTAAAAATAATACACGGTTCCAAATACGCGAGCGCCAGGAACAACTATCTACTATAACTGTCAAAAATTGTCAGCAAACGGATCGCTATTTAACTGACCAAAATCAGTCCGTAAAGCGTTAACCGCTACTTAATCGACCGATAGCCTGGCAAATGTTTATAAAACGGCGAAATCAGGCAGTAGACCAAATATTTGTTAAAAATGGTATCAAGCATGACGAACGGAGGTTATAAAAACGGCTCTTAACTATTTTTTATATATATATTTTCTTTTTACATTAGCTCCACACAGAAGGCCCCGAAGAAAATTATGAGGAGATGCTGTATAGAGGATCTTTCTGAGAGGAAGTTCTGGGAATTAAAAGGTATGAGGGGTGGGTAAGAATCTGGGTCTAGGAGTGACGGACGTATGAATCCATCCCTCCAACTGCAGTGCAAGGCAATGTCCTGCTGGAGAATTCAAAAGGTCTTTCTTAACCAGTCTCTCTCGATCCGGCCTGCCACGCAGTTTGTGGGCAGATGCATCAACCCTGCTAAGTTACCAAACGTAACTTGGGGCGACTTAAGGCAAGGGTTATCCAATAAATGGTTCCCAGGGCGGCGTAACCCATACCCGCCTCCCACATTTAATTCATGTGAATGATAGAAGAAGTCGGGGACGCCTGAGGAAGACATGGCACGATCAAGTGGGTGAGTCCATGTCAAGAGTAAATCACTAGAGTAACAGAAGGGTAATTAATATCTCTTAATGTGCTCTCCAGAGGCATTCATTATTTATCAGTACTGCGACCATTATTCTCCAGTATTATATATATAATGCTTATTAAAAGACTTAGATTCTTGAGAGCACAGTGATTGTTTATTGACGTATCGTAATTTATAAATATAGTTTAGGAGGAGTAACGTCCTTACTAATTGGAAGCTAGGTTTTGTCTGCCGAGATCTGGCATTATAATGACTTTGCTGTTCTGCACACCTGCCTTTAGTTATCTTCGGCACATCTCCTAAACGAGACTATGTGATCCGAAGATCCCACAGATAAGAGAAGCAATGTTAGAACTAATCGTAGACTAATTATGATACATTACAATATGTATGAATTGAAATGTGCATGGAGTGTGTGGCAAGAAGGAAATGTTGAAGGTCGTTCTCTCTGCATCTGAAACGTGATGGTTAATGTGGTTTGATATTAGTTACCTCAAATCCGGTGCAAAAAGAGACCATTTCGCTGTATCTGTATCCGCTGATGTGAATTTCAAACAAGCCTTTTAGATTCTTCTCTCCGAGGCATGTTCGACACAACTTCAGCAATTCACGCTTACTCTTGGATTCTCTGCACAAAAATACACAATAAAATATATTATAAATGTTTGCAGGGTTTAAAATGTACATAAGTATATTACGTGGATCCATGATAACTCCACAAAATGGCATTTCAACACCCATTTGTAAAGTCATTAAAAAAGTTTATTTTTTATATTTTTTATAGTGAATACCTCACAAGAGTCCCAACTGCTCCCGTCTTGAGCCAGTGAGACTATAGCATACCCAATTAGGGTATGTTATGAGGCTGAAGGTAAGTAGGGAAGGGAAGGAGACGAGGAAGAGGAAGGTGGGAAAGTACCTGGCTATTCAGATCTAGTCACTAAACACGGCTAAAGCCATTTCAAGCCACGTTTCAATTCTGAATGGTGGTCTTACACCAGGGCGATTTTAATAGTATCTTCCAGTCTGGAACGTGCCGCAAATATACTACATATTATTTTAAATAATTAATTGTGAAATAACACAAATCAATTAAATAAAATTTATTTGCGCACGCCGGGTTTGAACCCGCGGCCTTCGGAATGGGAGTCTAACGCTCTACCGCTGGACTACGTCGGCCGTCAAAAGTGATGAAAATAAAAAATAAAAAAATAGCCCCTAACCTAACATGCAAGCCTTATTATGGTACAAAATATTGATTGAATCTGACTCTGAATATAATGTAAGAGGAAAGTGGAACATGAACATAATACTAGGCTCACAGAGAATGAAGGAATGCTTGTTCCAAAATATAACAATTACTACAGACAGTGAACTCTGGAATATAATGTGCACAAAATATTTAACATGTTACCAAGTAATATAAAAAATTGCTATTCACCAAATAGATTGAGATATATGCAGAAAACATGGTTACTAAATAGAGATGCTTTATACTAAGTCATGTGTGTTAATAGTGACAGTCTGTACAGTTAGATTATAATGAGAATAATATTATGTATATATGTTTATGTTTATGTTTACATTGTAATTAAACATCCGTTTCCATTCATTAAAAATCCACACAGCGTCTTTAAAGATGACATAGGCCCTGAAGGAAATTATTTTCCCCCAGGGCATCCTGTGTGGAATTAATGTTTAAAAAAATCTCCCCCAACGTAAATAGCTGTTTCTAGTAGTAAATTAAATTGAAAACAAATATAATTTAATATTTTTTTGCGTATTAAGTGTACAAGGGAGTAATGCAACTTCACCCATTTAAATATATGTGTAGATATTATTTTTTCCCTGTCTTCAGAGAGCTATCAAATTAATAATATGGAGTAAAAGTCACCACCACTAATATTTCAGATTCATTTCTTTAAACAGTTCTATTTTTTTTGTCCACACATTAAAGTTTATTTATGAACTACAAAACAACAACTTACATTTTTGATTTAGCAATTTTCTTGAAAGCGTTGAAGTCCGACATTTCTGAAGATGTATTAACAATATATATTTATGTTTTAATATAATTGCTTGCACAAACTGTATTACCATGGAGTGAATAACCAACTTTTCTCATTTTATGCGTATAAAGCCCCAAAAAACTGTTAAAAACATGAAAATCACGTTGATAAAAATGTTCTGAGAAATTTTCATTGAATAGATATTTTGGTTATATATAATATTGAAACATAAGACACGATAAAATTCGACTAAACAATAACACTCACACAATATTATTTTTGACATCGGTGTTGCATTAACATCTGACAGTTGTCAACCATAGATATTAAGATATAGATGGTTTCAGGGTTGTCAATGCTCATGTTATAAAATACCCGCAACGAATGTTCAAAATCCCCGATCGGGGAGAGCAAAATTGCAAATTCCCCACACGTAGGGTTACCAGGTCCGAAAATGATCTGATTGTATTAGTTAAGTGCATCTTCAATTTACAAAGTGTTTTCTGATATATATATATTTCTAAGGTTTACACTTAAATTTTAATGGATAAAATAAAAATTATAAAATAAACTTTCCAACAACAAGTCACTAAATCATCTAAACCACAAGACGTACGTAAGAAAGGAATTCTTCTGTCATAGAAGTTCCATGACTAGCAAATTCATGTGTCTTCGTGTTTGGGTTTAGAAAAAAGTGCTACAGTGCTGCCATAAAATAAACTACGAATTCTTCCACCGAATGAGCTTATTTTTTAATATGGTTGGAAAATCAAGAAATTCCCAGAATCCCTGCATTTTCCCCACAAAAAGTCATTCCCCGCAAAATACCCAATTCTTAAAATTTTTTTAATATTCCCCGCAGTTTGGGGAATTCCCCGCAAATCGGCAACCCTGGATGGTTTATAACCATAAATAAACCTCTCACTGAACTGAACCGATGTGGAACCGGTTCTTCATTGCGAATTTCTGAAAAAATCCCAGATAAACTTTCAAGCGAACTGGCCACGCTTTACGAATACTTTTTTTCAAAAAACTTTTAGATTCTCCTTAATAACTATAATAATGCGCCTCCGCCCACTCAGGCAACTGAAAACTCTCAACTGCCAACTGTCTTTGTATGACAATGTGATGGCCCGCACATACACTATCACACAAAACCCCGTTGTCAATGGTAACGCAAGCGGTGACTTGCGACTTGCTCTACTGGTTGCCCTGGGCGGCCATTGATAGTTGCCAACTGTCAGCTGATTGTTCTTCTTCTATGGTTAACCAAGCTTTTTGACCAATCAAGACAGAGAAACAGACGGTTTTAGTTGGTTTTCAGTTGCCTGAGTGGGCGGAGGCGCTAAGCGCCTCCGCCCACTCAGGCAACTGAAAACTCTCAACTGCCAACTGTCTTTGTATGACAATGTGATGGCCCGCACACTACACAATCACACAAAACCCCGTTGTCAATGGTAACGCAAGCGGTGACTTGCGACCATCTTGCGACCATCTTGCGACTGTCACGGCTGATTACGCGCCTCCGCCCACTCAGGCAACTGAAAACTCTCAACTGCCAACTGTCTTTGTATGACAATGTGATGGCCCGCACATACACTATCACACAAAACCCCGTTGTCAATGGTAACGCAAGCGGTGACTTGCGACCATCTTGCGACCATCTTGCGACTGTCACGGCTGATTACGCGCCTCCGCCCACTCAGGCAAGTGAAAACTCTCAACTGCCAACTGTCTTTGTATGACAATGTGATGGCCCGCACACTACACAATCACACAAAACCCCGTTGTCAATGGTAACGCAAGCGGTGACTTGCGACCATCTTGCGACCATCTTCCGACTGTCACGGCTGATTACGCGCCTCCGCCCACTCAGGCAACTGAAAACTCTCAACTGCCAACTGTCTTTGTATGACAATGTGATGGCCCGCACACTTCACAATCACACAAAACCCCGTTGTCAATGGTAACGCAAGCGGTGACTTGCGACTTGCTTTGCTGGTTGCCCTGGGCGGCCATTGATAGTTGCCAGCTGTCAGCTGATTGTTCTTCATCTATGGTTAAACAAGCTTTTTGACCAATCAAGATAGAGAAAACAGCCGGTTTTAGTTGGTTTTCAGTTGCCTCAGTGGGCGGAGCGCCTACCCTGGGCGGCCGTGGCTAGGTTGCGAGCTGTCAGCTGATTGTTCTTCATCTATGGTTAAACAAGCTTTTTGACCAATCAAGACAGAGAAAACAGCCGGTTTTAGTTGGTTTTCAGTTGCCTCAGTGGGCGGAGCGCCTTAAACATAACTTTTTGCATTCGGAGGCGGTGGAAAATAATGACTTAAATATTTCAATAGAGAACAATCACATTTTTATTTATTTTTAGGTACCAAAAATTAAAGAAAAAAATTACGAACTGGAATATTTAAACTATTTTTTGCGATTGGAAAAGTCTTTCAACAATGTTTTGAAAAAAATAACATTTCAAATTAGGACCAAAACGCATTCTTTCGCGCGGTTTGGCTTTTGACGTCACTGCGCACCCCGTGACAAATGCCATTTTAGTTGAGCCTAGTGTTATGGCCTAGTGTAATCCAGTAATCAATCTCCAGTTGATCATTTGTTTTTCGAAGATAAAATAAATACCGTATACCTAGAACCAAAGTGTACAAATACAACATCTTCAACATCAAATAATTCGGACTCGGGAGTACATTGTGACGTCAATGATGACTCGTTTTTGATATTTGAATTTTGACACAACTTTAAAAGTGAATTAAATGTTTTTTTAGTGTTTTAAGTACGATATTCGAGTTAAGTTATTTTTTTTACATTTAAATTAAAGGCACTAAAAATGCTATATTAAATACACTGCATGTACCCTATTGCGTAAAATGAAAATTTGCTTTCGATATAATATGAAACTCATCAGTTCGGGACCATTTACAAAAATATCTTCTCTCATTTAGTTTTGTTGATATTCCTGATAATTTACGAAGAGTTATGGTGCTAGATCATAACCGACTTCACGTGAAACAAGCTGTTTTTACGTAAATTACGTATTTTTTAAGTAAAAAAAAACATTATTTCATAAAAACATAACGTAAATTAAAAAAAAAATACATTTAAGCATTTTTTTGTGTCGCACCTCACAAGTGCGCCCCTGTCTGGACAGTCTAAGATAGGGGAACTATGTCGCCACCGGTTGGGCGGCATTGTAAGGCGGGTTAAGGTAGGGACTGTAGGAAGGGCTTTATTAATGCAGGTCTTGAAGATGAAGACCCCGATTATATAAAGGAGGAAAACAGATGCCGCTAGCTCGTTCCACTTACACAAGCTCGAGCTAGCTCGTTCCACTTGCGCTTTACGATCCGTTTTCATGAAGCCAACATCAACTGTGAACGGGTGTTCCTGTGTCGTACCAGTCGAGTTTCATGTACGTGCACCGGTGGACCGGGGATAAATGCTGTTAGCTCGTAAGATCAGGCTTCATTTAATACCTATAGAACAGACTCAGCATGCCTACATTACAACTGTACATTTTTAACATTATTTATTTTTTATTTATTTATTATTGTTGGTTAAATGTTTTGAGGATTTTACGACCACCACGCTAGGACACATGCCCGTGTTGTGGTGGTGGTCATTGGATATGGCAATCGGCCTGTTAACAACTAATTGTTTTGACCACTGTCCTTTGCACATAATCAAGCAGGTTTATCGAGTATTGTGGAACTCCAGCCCACTCGTAGCTCCCAAATTTAGTTGTTGAGCGTACTTGAGATTTGTACAGTTCTAGCAGTGGTCACCATTGAAGAGTCTGCTAGCCCTATACACGATGTCCAGTTTCTTTGAAGCCAGATTTACTCAGGCTTCTATGGAGACCCGATACTTGAGCCGATCTGATATACTTATTCCAAGCATTTCAATGAAATCTTTATTGGGGAGGAAGCTCCCATCAAATCTCCCAGTGCCGGATTAGCCTTTAAGCAAATTAAGCAATTGCTTAGGGCATCACGTCTTGGGGGGCACCAGAAACAGCACAAAAAAACTGTTAGCGCATGAAAGGTAAGGCCCAGGCTACACGAGCGGTTCTACCGCCACGGGAAACCGCAGCAGACACAATTTACTATGAGACGGCCGCGGCGGTAGAACCGCTCGTGTAGCCTGGGCCATACAACGTCCATAGTAAATTGTGTCTGCGGCGGTTCGCAGGCGGTTTCCGGCGGCGGTACAACCGCTCGTGTAGCCTGGGCCTAAGGCTGTTTGAAAATCTGCGCATTCAGAATACAGTCAGCATTATAGAAATTTACTAAACACATATCGAAAAGACTTTAATACCGATTTAGGAACCGAAATTCAACAGTTTCATTCATGTCATAAAAAAAAAGTTCTAGTGATTTGCCTCGCAAAAGTTCACCTCAAACTCGCGCACAATTGTACAAAATCATACACGATTATAAAATTAAATCGATACACAGCGAAACGATATTTTTCGAAATTGAAAATAATCAAAAATTAAAAAAGAATGACAATGCTGCAGGAAAGGCTCCATGCTTTATCAATATTACAAGGATGTCCGGGGGTAAAGTGCATTAACTTCGGGAGGTGATTCTACCTGATGGTAGGAGTAAAAAAGCAAACCTTTTCCGAAATTCTAACTTTTTTCCCATACAAAAAGTGTACGTAGGTACAAACTTACCTACATTTGCAGTGAGTCAGCCGGGTGCGTTTGTGGTGAGGTTAAATGGTTGCGATTCACCCTTATCGTAACAGCATAAAATAATGGTGCTGGCCGCACACGCCAGACTAATTTTATCTTTTTTCCAGAAAAGTACCCCTAAAAGCAGGAATTTCGAAAAAGTTATTTTTCTTTTTTACTTATACTTTCATGTAGAATCACTTCCCGAAGTTAATGCACTTTACCCCCGAACACCATGTATATAGAGTCAGATTTGCTAAAAACTTTAGACTTAAAAACTATTTTCCGTGAATTTAATGTCCGAAAAAGTCGTAAGTCACATTTAAAAAAAAAAAAGATTTTTACTGTATGTATTTATTTATTTATTAAGTTATTGTGTTATTTCGCCAGCTATGCTAGGGATAATATGCCATGCATGTAATACCTACTTCACCTACTTCACGACTTCTTTCGTCCACCATACATATTTTAAGGTACGTAATGATCTATCTCGTTGCATTAAATGCGTAATTTTTTTTAAAGACCGATACTAGTTTACTTATGGATTGGGGGCCTACAGGCGTGGATTGCTTAAGGCATCAATTAGTCTTAATCCGGCACTGTCTGCACCAGACAGTCATTGAAATTCCTCTTTGCAGAAATCAGACACGTTTAGGTTTTTGAGACGTTGAAATTGACCAGGTTGGCCAACCAGGTGGTAGTTATCTTTTTGTCTCTAAACTTCCCGAGCTGCTAAAACGTCATAAAGAGGCTTGTCAAAAAGATAACCCTCGTGAACGGTGCTGTCATCAGCGCAGCAATGAATTGGTGCACATTGAATGCAACAAAAACAGCGTCGGTTACAGGACAGATCCTTGTGGCACTCCCGCATTGATTTGGTACGGAGAGGAAGAAGAACCGTCTACCATGGTTTGAAAAGTTCCACCTCTAAGAAATGGTATGGTTTAAAAGTTATATTAGATTTAGTAGTCACACGACTGCAGATTTTAAATTTTAAGTACAAAATGAAGCTTAAGAGCGATTGACCAGCGGCTGAGAATAAAAATTTAAAAATGCTTGCAACTGTACAGAGAGGTTCCAATGAGAAAGGTCGATTATTCAAATTTTTAAAATTAAAAATTTAATATAAATTTATTTAAGTCAAAACTTGCTTTAATATATACCTACATTCAAGTAAGCAATACAAATGCTCAAAACGCACGATGATAAAATATTAAATATCGTGTACATCTTACAAGTATTTTTTGATCATAAGTATTTATGATTTTTTAAATCACCAGCGGAGTCCCACAAGGTTCACACCTGGGACCTTTATTATTTATCCTATTCATCAATGACGTTACCAACATTTTCTACAATGTCGAAGTTTTACTTTTTGCCGACGATATGAAGTTGTTTAAGGTCATTAATGATGCGTACGACTGTATAATCTTGCAAGAGAATCTTAACAACTTTTTCAAATGGGGTTTTAGTAATAAACTGCAACTAAATATTAACAAATGCCATGTTATGAGGTTCCACAAAATTAAACATCATATAATGTATAATTATTCATTGTGTAATGTAGACTTACTCTCTGTAATCGAAATAGTCGACCTAGGCATCATGTTCGATCAGAAACTCTGCTTTGTATCTCACATAACTTCTATCGTTAACAGGGCTATGAAAATGTTAGGTTTTATAGTAAGAATTTCCAAGGATTTTAAAAATATCAATACATTAAAACTTCTGTTCACATCTCTCGTTAGAAGTATTCTAGAATACAACTCTTCAATTTGGTCACCTGTCTTTAATAATCACATTAATACCATTGAAAGAGTCCAACGCAAATTTTTGAGGTGTATTAATTTTACTTGGAATTGAATTTGACTTGACTTGGAATTCCTTTAGAAACAATAGATTATGATTTTTTATTACATTCATTGAAATTGCTTAAGTTAAGTGATAGAAGAAAATTTTTTGATCTTATATTTTTATATAAAATTGTAAATTATCATTTGGATAGCCCTGATATATTAATGTTGATTCAATTTCATGTACCTACCATTAGATCGAGGTCCTCTTGTATGTATTATTGTGACAATTATACTACAGTCTCAGGATAAATAGGTTGCAAACACTTGGTAACTTTTATGCTAAAATCGCCGATATTCTTAATATACCTCTTGTGAAGTATAAAGCTACACTAATTAAACATTTTAATGAGGTCACTGTATAACAGGTTTGTTTTTGCTTCCATCTTTCTTAAAGTTGTTATTATTTTATTTGTTATGTTTCAATATAATTATATATAATTTTCACTCAATAAAATTTAATACTGTACTATCTATGTCTGTGTATAAAAAAATAAAAAAAACTTATGTATGTAAATGGCACTAGTGCCGTAAATTCTAAATAAATAAATAAATAAATAAACAAAATAAGTGTGTAAAATTTTTTTAAAATATTTTATTTTTTTAAGACCTTAAATAAATAGAAAAACTGAGGTATTTTTGTCACAAAACACATTCTCGGATTTATTTTTTAATGATTTTAATTTGTCTAAAATTTATATCTTGAAAACTGTGTTGACTAGATTATATAGGTAATGAGTAATGATTTATTTTGTTGTATGATTATATTGATTGTGTTATTATGATTAAATTTGTGTTGTTTAATAGAATCTATCGTTTGAAAATTGAACAAATCTGCAAATGACCAACGGTATAACCTTAGTATATTATTAATACACTTAGTTTTTTAAAATTTCAAACCTGGGTATAGCAGAAAAAATAACAATCTTTCAAAATCAATTTATGTTTTTTTGTAAAAAAGAGGCAATACGTCTAGAATTTGATTTAAAAATGGTAAAACACTCTTGTCAATTTATTAATAGATGTAAATGTATTAGTTTTTATTGGTATCCAAGTTTGTATTTATTTTTGTTAATTTATTGACAGTAAATTTTTAGACTTTGTATTTTTACTTGTTCTTTAATCGCTACTTGTTATGGTCGAATTTCTGTATATTTAAACTTTAGTTTCTGAACATCAGTTTTGACAATTATTTAATCTCCAAGAAAAATAAGTTGTCGAAATAAATCACTCTTTTTTTTCTCTCTTTTTGTTTGTTCTCTGATTTCGGCATTTTGTTGAGAATGCTTGAAAGTTCCTGTAAGAACCCTATGAGCGGAAAAATCCAAAGAAAAAAAAAATGCGTATTTAAAAACACCAAAGCTTCACAAAACATGCAAGGGTTGAGAAAATAAATGCAAGAAATATGATACAAAATAAGAAAATTATGCTCTTTGTCATTAAACCGGGTTTGAAAATCAAAAACCACTCTCAACATCTTCTGATAAAACAAGAGCATGTTATTTGAGTTTTAGAATAATTTGTGTTTCCGAATTTGGCACATTATTAAAATAGTAAAACCTTTAGGTATGACATATTCTGTATCATCGAGTTAAATTTGTTTAAAACTACCGACCCGATTACTTCAGACTTTTTTACAATCCGATTCATACTGAAACAGAACAACTAAATTTTGTTACATTAGCTGCACACATAAGGCCCTGATGAAAACAATTACCGTCGGTGCCTAAGTCATCTTTGGGGATAAGATTATATTTGGAAAGAGAGGAAGTTCTGGGAAGGAAAAAATTATGAGTGGTGGGTAGGAATCTGGGATCGGTGCTTACAGGAGTGACAGAGATGTCAAAAGGTCTCCCTCAAAAAGCTCCTCCCGATCCGGCCCGCCGCGCAGCTTGTGGACAGGCACATCCGCCGTCAAGACTTGAACACACCTCACCCGAAGAACCCTGGCATCCCTGCCAGTCATCAAACGTAACGAACCACTTGGAATGACCTATGGCAGAGGTGTTGGTTATCCAATAAATGGTTCTCAGGGCGGCGGTACCCATACAGCTTCCCAAATTGTTTGACTCTACTAAAGAAATAGTGTTGTGGACACAACAGAATAATTTGTTTTAATAAATTTAATGTTTCTTTAGATCTGTAATTATTAGATATACGAAGCCATGTTATGGAGCAACAACTTATGAAGTTAGAAATTTGCCTTTGTAAAATTTTAAGCCTTTTATAATACCTTTTTATACATTTTTTTCTATGAAAAATTCAGGTTTTTGGCGGAAAGCAAAAATTGTACTAGTCACACTGCACAAAAATGTGTTTATGTTTTTTGTAACCTCACCTTAAGAAAAATATCTTGGAAATTAGAAATTTAAAATATATAAACCTTTATGGGGCCAACAGACCTAGCTATAAAAGCTTCCCAATGGGAATGTACGACGAGCGATATGCTGAAGTGGGCCAAGCCATATTGACGCTTGAGCTTTTATAACTAGGTCTGTTGGCCCCATTAAATTAAAACGGTGCCAAAAACTGAGTTTAAAATTATTGAAAACTACTAAATTTATTAACCAACTAAAACTTACTGACATACCGCCGTTTCTCCGTGGGCAGAGAAGACAAACCCCCAAAACAACTCAGTCTTGGCACACACTATTTGCCTGATTCACATTCATACATACCCTCTATTATTCTGATTCTTAACATGGTTCGACTCAAGTATCTGATTCACTTGATGATACCATGACATCTTCTACCATTCACATTTACGCCATGTGTTCTCCGTACAACCCTTTCTTCTCCTACTCCAATCTCAAATAATGGAGTTACCCGTATTTACCCTTCTCTCAATATCATTATCGGTCTACCTATCTCTTGTAAACATACTTCCCAGATATACAAAATCATCCACCTGCTCCAAATATTCATCATTCACAACTATATTGCACACTGTTATCTTACTCTTTCCTCAAACATCATTAGGTACTTTAGACTTATTTACATTCATCAACTCATTCTTCATACATACTTCGCTCATCCTAGACACGAGAGACTTTAGATCTTCAATACTGCTAGAAATCAGCACCGCATCATCAGCACATAGGCAACATGCTTACATTTATTCTTAATACATTTTGAAAATTAATTTAATCTTATTACCAGAAAAATTACAACGAAATCATAGCTTTGTTTCACTTTTATCTGTTATCATTAAAAACCATAAATTCAAAATATGCGCTTCGCGACTAGCGACGGAAATTCAAACCTTTCAGTTAGTGCTGCCATCTAACGGTGGAAAACCGTCACCATTACCTGGATACAGCGAAAAATGTTAATGGGCCAGTAATTACCAACGTGCAAAAAGAGTAAATCATTTGTTTATTAAGGACACAGAAGTGTTATCCATTTCGCGTATCTTGTTACATAGTGTCATTATTTAAGTGAAAACCGTTGGCAGGATGGATAAAGTAGTTCCGTAGTCCTTTTCTTGCACGAAACAGAATGTGAAAAAGGTGCGCGTCGTAACTAAAAAGTGATTAAATGTCTTTTTTATTTGCAAGTTTGCGTCTAGTAAATAATATCGCTTTTTTGTTGAGGGCCTAGATTTTGCTTGTTGGAAATGTATTTTAGTGTTTTTTGGGCATGGGCCTTATCTCCCAGCTGTCAAATTCGAGTTTGCGCATGAAACGTCCCAGGCCGAGCGAACTGAAAATTTTGTTTTGTTTTCAAACGCCAGTCGCAAACTGTCATGGCGCCGCGCTGAAAACTGCGGTTATGTCGATTCGGCTAACATCTCGCGCGGGATTTGCACGCCGTGCGTGCCGCTCGAGGGAGGGCTAGTGGAAAGTGCGGTGCCGATAGCATAAAGCCGGTATGGCCGTGATCGGTGGAAAAGGATGCAAAGTAACGACGCGGGAAACGCACCATTGCGATGATAGTTCGGAAAGTGAAAACGAATCGGAACCCGCGAAGGTTTTTGTGCGGAAGATCTCGACGAAACAGAGTGTCAGTGCGCTGGTGAGTAACCCCAACCTTTATCAACATTTTAATAATAAATTTACATAGTTTTTGTGTCATATTTCGGTGGGCGTAGCCTTCATCTTCCCGGGCTGGGTTTTCAGTGGACATCGTTCAAATGAAAATGTATGTCGCTTGGCACCCGCTTGCTAATGCCGGTTCATTACCGTAGTATAGATATCGGGAATATCGGTCAATCGCAAGTGACCGATATTCCCTATATTAGTAGGTGCCATAAATAATTTACGATATAGATAATGATCCAACGAACCAATATGAAACTAAACCGTGCTGATTATTATGCAGCTTACTTAGCTTATTATTTATTAAAAATATTATGTACATTTCTCATCAATAGTATCGCTACCCGGAAGCATAATATATATTACTATGTATCTATTCTTAAACATTTTGGGGTGATTTTTTTGCAGTTAAAAGTACGTTTCTTTCATAAAACTTGAAATATTATTTTAACGACAAATTGAGTTCAAAGCTCACATTAAAATTTTGTTATACCATTTTTTTGATTTTACGGAGGTACCTATTTATCCGTTGTTGAACAATTTTAAGGTGCATTTTTTTATCAATCATTTCAGGACCCGAAAGTGAATGGGCGATTAAAAAGAAATCGGGGACGCCCGGGGAAAACATGGCACAAACAAGTGAATCGAATAATAATATAATTTTTCTCTAGATCTGCTAGTATACGCGCAAAAGGCAATTAAATCTAAAAACTGTAAAAAAATTATAAGCTTCTCGACGTTTTATCAATTAGATAACTTAATATCAAATCGTATATTTTTTTCTCCTCTTCAAATATGTATTTATTTATTTGGTTGGTATATCATGTTTATTTTTTTACACATGGGTTAGTAATAAAAATAAACAATAGGTTAATAAAAACAATTTCTCACATTGCAGTGGTTTAGTGGAAATTAAAATTATAATAATGTTGATATAATAATAACTTGATTGACTGTCATAATATAGTACCTACCATATTATGAGCACGAACCAAATTCATTTTTAGAAAATGATTTCTTTAAAATATAGCATGATAAAACTATACTAACAGACAGAACAATTAGTCATAATATACCCGATATAGTTTTACATGACAAAATTTAAAAAATAACTTATATCATTGATGTAGCTATTCCAAACTCCTGTAATATTGAAAAATCTGTTTCTGAAAAAATAAGAAAATATACAGATTTAGGAAATAAGATTATAATAATTTGACATTCTCAGACTATAAAAATATAACCATTTGTTATTTCGGCTACTGGCATTATACCTAGCTCTCTCATTCAAAATTTAGGCTTATTAGATTTCTCAAAGAATTTATATATAAAAATGCAAAAATCAATCATTTAAATACATGTAGGACTACGAAAGTTTCTTAAAATATTTATATTGAGGGATCAGTAGGATTTATCGGTCCAGTTAGGAGTCTACCGAGCCGAACCCTCTGATATGAAAATATCTGGAGTCGGTGAATTATTTTCCCATTTGGTCTCAGGTAGGTTGACGTGTTGTTTTTGTATTGTTTTGTATTTAATAGTACATTTACATAACGTTGATTGACTAGATGATCATTTGTGGAAAAGTGTGGGAAGGGTTGAGTTTTTCCTGTGGGGAAGATTTAACCCGGACACAATGTCATAAAAAATAAACTGAAATTATTAAAAATAATACGTTAAGATGAAAAAATTGTCTAAGTACCTTTTAAACATATATGTTACTTAAACAATAGGTACTTAAACAATTTTTTTAAATTCGTAAAAACGGGACTAAAGTTCTTACGAACAAATTAATAGGGTTTCAATGTTTATTGGCGGGAACATGTAAGAATATTTTTTTGGTATACGTAATTTCGTACGTATACCAACAAATTATTCTTACATTGACCCACCAATAAACATTGAAACACTGTTAATTTGTTCGTAAGAACTTCAGTCCCGTTTTTACGAATAAAATGATCGTATTTTAGAATAAAATTTTTCTCCGTGTAGAAATTGTTATTGTTTGGTAAATTATGTAAACGAGGAATAGGCGATTTTGTGCATAATTTGTTTGTGAATGGTGACATTGAAATAAGTCCTTATGCCTAGTGAGTCGCGTGGGTACTCTTCTTAAATTGACTACACTCAAGAGTTCGCAATAGCCGAGCTCCAATTTTCACAATTTAAAAAACGATATGTAGGTCGCTTATCTTTCGCCGATCCTCGAGCGTTATTATATATGTTTTAAGGTATTTATTAAAAAGTTTAGTTAATTTGTTCTGAGGGGATATTTAACTTAAAATTAATAAAATCGTAGAAAGTCCGCTGAATTCTTTTGACATTTCTAATATGAATTTTATGAGGTGACTAAATGACGGAATTATATTCTAATTTGTTACGAACTAAAGAGACAAATACAAATTTCATTATAGGAAGTGAATTAAAGTTTTGTTAATGGTTTTTAGTAAAAAGCCTAATAAATTCATACTATTGTATGAATTAACATTGTGTACAAATTCTAGTTTTTCATCAAATACATAATACAAACTCCGTTTGCCCTTCCAATCTCAGTACGCAATGATAACAAAGACTTCAACCACCTAATCCTTAACCTCCCACTAAAGGACTCCATCCACGGACGAAGATTAGACTCTTCCATTAAACTACATACCAGCACGTCTCCTACTTTAAACAACCTGCTCATAATTCACCAATACACAAACTAAAAAAAATAATACATATCGCAGATAGGATAAAAATGAATGGTACACAATTTTTCCAAAATCTAAGAATCTTTTTACCCCAAAACGACATAATAAATATTTTAGTTACACAACTAAATCCAATTTAAAAATACATTATTAAAGTAAAAATAAATTAAGAATATCTATAACTAGGTTACTTACTTATAATTAAGTATGTTTTACTTAAACCGCTACTAACCTCATTTACAATAACACTATCTAAAACAGCACATGTTTTTTTTCCCTTTATTTGTAAAATAATTATTGTTTACAGTTTTTTCGATGCTTTTCGACTACCACATTAGGCATATGCCATTGACGAAGTATAATCGCATATGCACATAATTTTATTTATTAATAAAATAATTGGTATTACATAAGAAAAAATATGCTGCACAACTGCACATCTCACTAGCGCAGCGTTTCTTAACCTTTTTCAGCCACGGACCCCTAGGAAATATAGCACAATTTTCAAAAACCCCCTCAATAAATAAACAAGCAATAAATTTCAGACCATTTATTTTAGTACTACAAAAACAAACAAAATTTATTTTTACAAAAAATACATTATTAACGTACAACAGCAATACGAACATTCACATTAATTAACGGTTAATTAATGTGAAGGTTGATGTTGCTTTTTTGCAACTACATGAGTGATATTCGAGTTGATGTTACGACTGTAAATAATAAAACAGTTTTTACTAAATAATATTTACAGTTACGACTGTAGACTCAAATCGGATTCATCTTGTAATCTGTTTCTGTATTTGTATTTAGTATATACAAGTACAGAGTATGTGGTTGAGAAAAGCAGTAATTGTTCAGTGCTTCTTCTGATATTTCCTAATAATCTTTCTTTACATTCACCCAAAAACTTGATAAAAAGGAATATTTGAAATTACGTTTCAAAGCTGAACCACACGATATTTATATTAATTGGTTTTCCTGTGCCACTATCAAGCCAGTAATTTGTGTTGAAAGCGTCTAATATCCAATTTTTATTTTTGTCGGTACTGGAAAGTAATCCCGAAACGAAGACCTTAAAGCGCGGAGGTGTTTAATCCTTTCGTCTTGCAGTTGTGTTGGCAACATTGCCCCACCAGAGGATTCAAAAAACGCTGATAATGTAGGAAAGTAATAATAATTTTTTTTAAATTATAACCCAGAGATGAGACCGCGGACCCCCCATGCATGTGTTCGCGGACCCCCACGGGTCCGCGGAACACAGGTTAAGAAACACTGCACTAGGGCATTCCTGTATCGAGATGTGCAGCTTTACAATTTTGTACAAAGTAAGTAAATAAACATAAGTAAATTAAATACACAACAATTATGGGTGAATAATAATAATAATAAACAATTATGATTAATAGTTTCATACTCCGCCTACTGGTTAATACGGAATATTTTTTATTCAAACAGTTAGATTTTGATTTATTATTACGAAAATTGAGTATTTATGTCGGGGGAGACGAAAAAACCTGTATTTTATATTTCAATTTTATAAGATTATTTCACTTACGCGAAGTATTTGACAGCCACGTTTGGCCAAGTGAAACGGGACTTATACAACTTCAATTACTACAATATACAACTATTTACGTGCACAAAATAGGTTATTAGGTTCTTGGGCTGGGTAACCTAAGTAATTCGTGCGTATTTAGATTGAAAAAAATCGCAAATATCAAATCCAAAGAAATGGCGGCAAAGCAAATGTTCCGCTCCGTATTATCCGTGTATCGAAATTCGAATTCCGTATTATCCGGTATGCGGAGTAGTAAACATTTACCCAATTATGTATTATGTAAAGTAAGTAATATGGTAGAACAACTTCTTACTTATTTACTTCTTAACCATTTACATCCTTTTACTTGTTTTATTATTACGTACGTCCTGTAATCTCCTGTAAGATAATGATTTAAAAAATAATGTGCTTAATAAAGTTGTCCAATTTTAATACGCCAGTGCTCACCTTCCGATTTAAAAAAAAGATCGTTCATTATATCATTTATTGGACCCATGCAAAGTGAAGTGTCTCAAGTTGTAGCGTGGGTAACAATAAGTGGTAATCATTTTATTACTATTACAATAATCGTATCCGTAGGTGCGTACTTGACGTAATGTATTCACCTAACTGCCACTGAAGAAATTATCTCTAGAAGTGTCTCATCCAGATTTAAAATTAAACGAATATCGCTAGTGATTTATTTAAGACCTTTCGATTTCCAGGCGCCCGACAGGCAAATATGTGTTCAAGGATCATGTCACAATTCACGTCAGGTGAAAATGTTTTACTTGTACTACCGGTATTTCAATGTAAGATGCTCCGAGGAAATATCGTACCGAAGGCCCGGCCTTCCAATTTTTAACCGATTTATAACATATAAATAAAAATTTATGTTATTTTTAAAGATAATCTATGGATACTGTCGAGCCGAAACGGTAATCACATAAAATTCCCACGATAGAAAAAAACCGCAAAGTATGCTCCGAAAATTAAAAAAAAAAATACGGTTCTGTTATTATTTGACACATCAAGTTTGAACAAATTCGGTATTGTCGTGTGATTTTTGCTCTATTATAAAATAGTGTTTTATTAAACATTTTCCTAATTTTCGCTTAAATATTATCGTCTTTAATTTTAGCGCACTCCCTCTAACTTTCGTATTATCGTATCTCCCTTTTTTCTTCTTTTTGAGTGGGTACTACCGAACCTTAAGGCGAAAAACTATTAAAAGTAATGCAAAATCATGTGTTTTTGGTTTGAAAATTTGATTGCTTAGAAATATTTTAGATGTTTTAATTAAATACTGCTAGTAGAACACATATGAAATAATCGAGCGTTATTTAAAAAAACGTTTTTTGATAGTCTTATAATAAGCCCAGAAAATATAAAGTAAAAGTCCTCCAAAAACTGCCAAGTTCAAAATCTCCTACTTACTACTATACCCATTGAGAAGCAAAGTGACAGTTCAACACAACTAGGGTGACACTCTGATTTTGGCAGATGGAATTTTAATAAAATCTTACTACTTAAACAAAATCTTATTATATTATTTACACTTGTCTGTGTTTTACATATTAAATATGCTATAAAATAACACCGGGAGGCATAACGATCCGGCACATTAGTATGACATTTTGGAATCCTGCTAGTGACCCAGAAAACATCCACGTTTTGTTTAATTAATTTTGTGGTTTTTTAGAGTAATCTGAGTATTCTACCAGATAGTTACATATAACTGCATACTCATCTCAAATTTCGATTTTTCAGAGATGTCTTTCTAATCAACTGGACGATCGAAATGTAAAGGTAAATGCGTGTAGTTGCATCAACAAGAAGTGTTATCTAAGTTTTTCAACTCTCACATGAAATACTAAATAATATTGGCGCAGCCGGTAAGAATAGTATAGTTGAACAAATTCACTAGAAGTGAGGAAAGATTGAGCTCACTTTGGGCGCACTGAGCCCCCCACAACGCATTTCTACCATTTTGTCTCTTCTTGTCTATCAGCTTAGATTATGCTCGCATAATTTCATTAGGGGACCCGGAGGTACTTAATCCTATTTTTTCAAGGATTAGAGAGGGTACTTAGGCCATTAATATAATGATAAAATAATCCATTAGTTATTGGTTATACAGACACAACATAATAAAATATTATATATTATTATAATATCAGATGGTGGCTGATGAAAATAAATCGATGGAATCAAGGTTAACTGATGCATTTTAGTATCGCTCTGGCCCCCTAGCACACTTGATCGATAAGGGTTGATATAATAACTTTCGGTAACTTCTCATCGTTCCCTAGGACAACTGCAGATCGCTAACGTACAAACAACAGTTTATATCGAATATATTAAGGAGAGTCATTGTGAACGGTCGCTTTTTCGT
Organism: Limnephilus auricula; assembly: GCA_951813805.1. Classification (NCBI taxonomy): domain Eukaryota; kingdom Metazoa; phylum Arthropoda; class Insecta; order Trichoptera; family Limnephilidae; genus Limnephilus; species Limnephilus auricula. The sequence goes on from OX638410.1 coordinate 1,016,077, forward strand.
TGGCGATCTGCAGTTATGCTAGGGAACGATGATAAGTTGCCGAAAGTTATCCTTTCAATCCTTATCGATCGAGTGTGCTAAGGGGTCTGATCGATAGGCGTAACTTCCAAAGATTTTTTTTTTTTATCGCGTGTGACGCATGGTTTAGGGCGGTGCCTGGAACGTTTCGGTGAGACCCAAACGGTTGCACTGTAAACCTCTGGTCTGGAACCCCAAAGTACCTGAAAAACACCCTCGACTCTGTGCAGAAACGGGCGGTCCGTATGACAGATTCTCCCGTCTTAACAAACGGATTGCAATCTTTAGAGCACAGGCGTCGGGTGGGAATGCTATCATTGTTCTACCGGTATTTGAATAGAAGATGCTCCGAGGAGCTAGCGTCATTGATCCCCTCGGCGCCGGTGCGTAGTCGGGAAACACGCCAAACGTGCGCCCAACACAGTTGACATTTGTCACATGGGAACGGGTCGCTTCTTCGTTCTTGAGTTTAACAGCTCGGCCATGGAACGATTTGCCAGCCTCTGTGTTTCCTCCTTCTACAACATGGGTCTCTTCAAGACTCATGTTCACTCCTTCCTCTCCCCAAAAAGACCTTCCACCCAGCGTCTTCAAAGATGACATAGGCCCTGGGGGAAATTATTTCTCTCAGGGCCTCCTGTGTGGATTTAATATAAAAAATATCGATGTCCTTAGCACGCATTCACTGTTGACAGCCAAACCGATATTGACAGGGAATAAATAACAAATCGCTACACGCTGTCAACACTAAAGAATTTTCAATTAATTGACACTACGATATGTCAGACGTTAAGCAATTACGTAAAAATATTAATAAATTGGCAATGTTCAATTGAAATACTAACCTAAAAATGCATTGACAGTCTGCATTTACGAATTTGACACTAAACTGGAGTTATTTGGTTAATGAGGTTTTTATTCATATTTCAAACATTTTCGTTTCTCAAAAATCGAATGGAATAAATTGGGATATTATTAAGTCTATAGATCGCGTGTACGAATTCTTTCATTTCCACGAGCTTCGTTAGTTCAATGCGTTAATTAAATAAGCCAGTAATTTTCATGACTAACTGAGGAAGACACGGCACGATCAAGTGAGCCAAAAACTTGGGTGGGGCCATGTCAAAAAGGGTATGTATGTGAATTTTAGATAACACGGGCATGTGCCTAGTATGGCGGCCATAAATTCCACAATTGTTATATATTTACTATTCAAAGAATAAAGAAACATTAAAAAAAAAAAAAATTATTAATAATTGAGATTTCCACGGTCAAAAGTATTATCGTGATTTATTATTAGGGCATTATGCTGTGTTGCGCTAACTCCCTATTTAATCGACGTTTCGGACAGTATTACATTGTCTGCCATCATCAACGCTGTCCGAAACGTTGGCTAAATAATGAAGTATCGCAACACGGCATAATTCCCCAAAAATAAATCACAATAAGATTATTACCGGTTTATGGCCAATTTCGCTTGTTTATATATTGCGAGTCTGAAGGTACAAGGGTAAGGAGACAAGAAAGTGGAAGGTTGAAAAACAGGTTGAACTTTAGTTGAAAAAATTAAAAATAATTAAATTTGCCTTTTAGGTTCGTGTTACAAGAATTAGATGGCCCTTATCTCGCTGGCGTAATGCAAATTATAGGGGGTATTGAATTATTTATAATTTCGTAGTATCAAATTTACCTCTGGCAACACCGTAACGAGAGTTTTAATTATTGCGAGTTTTGTTCCCATATCGGATTACCTCCGGTGTCTTAGATCCGGTGACACGGGAAAGGGGTGCGATTTTATTTGATTAATTAAGTTCCGTTTTCGTTTTAAAGGTTAAACCATCCAGAATTTCGAAAATGATAATAAAGCTTTAGATAAAGCTATAAGCATTTCGTAGAATAAAAAAAGACAAACATTTCCTATTTATAAATTTCGGAACAATATTTGAAAATTTCTACTAGTATTATTATAAGTGGAAAATGTTGGTTATTCGATGGTAGAGGTCTTAAACAACATGGCTAGGGATGTGTTGCGGGAACACTGACAGCAAAGTCTGGAAAGCGAGGAACAGCTGGACTCCATCGAATATAAAGTTACTTCGAAGAATCTTAGGAGCGGTGCGAGAGGGAGAGGCATGGAGAATCCACCACAAAAATTTGCTCTATGATATCTATCAAGCTACCAGACTCTCTACCCATTTAAGGCTCCAAAGACTAAGATGGTCCGGACATGTGTGACACCGAATGCCGAGCATGTCCCAGCAGAAGAAGGTTCTACTGGGACACGCGGGGGGTAAACGAAAGGCGGGAAGACCTAGGCTGAGATGGGAGGATGATATCAGGAAGGATGCCAGAGGACTACTCCGTGTTGCAGTTTGGAAGATGAAGACCGAGGAGGCTCATGTTGAAGGAGGTCAATGCTCGAAATGGGCTGTAGCCCCATCGAAGAAGAAGAAGAGGACTTAACCAACAATATTAATTAAGATAACAGAGAATTGAACCCATAACGCTTCTACAAAAAACCTTCTTAAATGACTTGCTTTGTTACCCTTTCAATGTATTTTTATAATATAGAAGCGAGTACCCGGCATGCATTGCAATGCCACTCAAAGAAAGAATGTGTTTATGTTGTAATTATGTTTATTGAAGTTTATACTTATCCGCTTTAACTTTTATAATAATTTTTAAGATAACTCATAAAATGTTAATCTATTTTTTTTTTAAATATTTTTTCACCAGATTTACAGGAACGGGTTTAGTTTTTCCCATAGGAAAAACTAAACCCTTTCATACACTTTTCCAAATAAATGATCATCTAGTAAATCCACGTTATGCAAGTGTATTATATAAGTATAATTAATACAAAACAATACAAGAACAACATGTTAATCTACCAAACTATTAAATGGGAATATAATTCACCGTCTCCAGATATTTTCATATCAGAGGGTTCGGCTCTGTGGAATTCCTAATTATATTATTATTTAATTTATAAAAACAGTTTATTTTTAAACAACAATTTGGTTTATCTGTGTCATAAGTCATCGGCTCAAAGTAAGTTAAAATTTTTTCATATTTATCATAATTTACTTATAAGGAGCTTTTATTTGAAAATTGTTATTGTTCATCGTATAAAGACATTTTTAGTCCTGTTATCATATATATTTAATTTATATAAGCCAGGTTTACTTCAGCCTCTATAGGGAGAGGTTTAATATATCAGTTTTATCACAATTAATTTGTATAATGGATTAATTAATTTTTATTCAATTAGAGTTGTCATAATTCATTTGTATACGAGAGTTTTAATCGTATAAATTTTATCAGAGATCATCTGTGCAGAGGACCTTCAATTTAATCAATGCTCATCAATCATATCAGAATGCATAGTTTAGGCAAGCTATATTTATATCAATGTTATCACAAATCATCATAATAAAAGAGCTACAATAAATTAAGATCAGTAATATTATTATTATTATATTAGTATTATCCGAAAATAATAGATATTATTTCTAGTTTTATCTTATTTCTTTTGATAAATACGACTTTTTACAGTTTTATCATTAATTTTCAAAGAAAACTAGTCATTATTTCTAGTTTTATCTTAATTCTTCTAATAGATAGCACTTTTACAGTTTTATCATAATTTTTTTGATTAAAATAGCACTTTTCCTGTTATTAAATTTTCTGATTAAAATAACACTTTTAGAGTTTTATTTTAGTTTAATTTTTACAGTTTTATCTTAGTTTAATTTTTACAGTTTTTTTTTTTTTTTTTAAAAGAAAGACAAACATTCCCAGGTTACGAATAACCCAACAACATTTGAAAATCTCCTACTACCACCACACTAAGCGGAAGATGTTGCTTGTGTTGTGGTGGAGGACTTAGCCAGCCGAGGAATCGAACACGGAACGCCTGGGTGGAACCCAAACGCGATGCCCACTGAACCACTGACCGGTTTGATCTTAGTTTAATTTTTACAGTTTCATCTTAGTTTAGTTTTTACAGTTTGATCTTAGTTTAATTTTTACAGTTTCATCTTAGTTTAATTTTTACAGTTTGATCTTAGTTTAATTTTTACAGTTTCAGCTTAGTTTAATTTTTACAGTTTGATCTTAGTTTAATTTTTACAGTTTGATCTTAGTTTAATTTTTACAGTTTCATCTTAGTTTAATTTTTACAGTTTGATCTAAGTTTAATTTTTATAGTTTCATCTTAGTTTAATTTTTACAGTTTCATCTTAGTTTAATTTTTACAGTTAGATCTTATTTTAATTTTTTATAAAATTTGACTTTACAGATATAATATACTTTTCATTGGTTAAAGTCTTGAAAATGGCCTCACACCAAATTTGCACAATTGAGTTTAGAGGAACGGCTGCGCGTCTTTTCGTCATACAAAATTAAATTTGTATTTGAAGCCGAGATGTTTTTTATAATAAATTTTTTTAATAACTTAAAAATATATTTTTTTAATTAAAAGGCATAGCAAATATCTAGTATTTATATTTACTTGTTTGAACTATGAAAAAAAGGCCATCAAAGAATTTAATTTGTGCTGATTTCAGAGGTAACTTTTAATTTTTTTGTGAGTTTATTTGTAACCGTTAAAGAGTAATCTTGGCTTTCATAAAATAAATTAAAAATACTTTTATTATTGCGATTTGTTTCAGAAAATATCCTATTCTAGTACATACGTGTAATTCTCTCCATATGTAATTCTGTCCTTGTGTACTTCTGGCTGTGTAATTATTATTGGTACGTCAAATTCACGCCTGTGTAATTCCGTCCTTTAACCCACCCTAAGTCCTTTCTGAATTAGTTGAGAGCAGAGAAGGCACTATCTAGAGGTTGGCTGAGGTGAAACAAGCGCCGGCAGTATATATGTATATATACAATAAAGCTTCCGGATAATGCGGGGATGACAGGGAAGTGTCCTATTATATAACTAGTGGACCATTTGTAATTCTGTGCCCGGATTATGAGCCCGATTTGGAAGGGAAAGATGGAGGGGTTGGTACATAGAAGAGATTTTCCGTAGTGAGTTCTCTTCTCTATTACCACTTACCGTAGAATAAAGAATGTCACTAGAACGGCCTTCTACACAAATTTGAATGGAAACAAATGCCAAGCGCTTCGTTACGCTTACAAATCGCAGATCTCCATAGCTAATATGACGTCTGTCACCGACGTTGCCCGGCGTGACGTCAAAGCCGCCGAATTCACGAAAAAACGAACATGTCGTTTTGGCGGCTAATCGAAAATGACACAATATAAATCGTTATAGAAAATTTATTCGTCAAAATAAAAATACCTTCATTATCGTAATTTTTTTCTACAATAAAAAAACAGTGAAAATACCACATTGTTAACACCTGTAAATGTTTCAAATGATAAATAATTTATTTTTTCTACATTAGCTCCACTCAGCAAGCTCCAAGGAAAATAATTCTCCTCAGGGACTATGTCATCTATAACGATACTCGTCACAGTTATTATATAGTGAAAGCAAAATTATGACAGTAAGGCAGTTGTGCATAATACAGACTCTCTGTAAAATTTTACTGCCAAAAGATCTAGAATGGGTTCTTCTGTATTAGCCGGTTTATACCAGAACATTCTTTGAAAAAAGGAATTTTTCATATAAAACTCTGTTGCTTTATAATATCCTCAGTGAAAATATAAAAAACTATAGGTACATAAAATTTATTCAAGAAAATGATCAAAACTTATATACACCAACTGAAAGTGATGATTTTGGATTACCCATGTTGTCGCTTTTGTCATAAATCAGCATGGAAGTCCAATATTCGATAAAATCCATGTTTACTTACTGTGTATGGTGCTTTACTTATTTATTACTCTTATTATATATATACTTCTCATTTACTAACTATAATATATATAATAGTAATAAGTTCACCAAAGAACAAATGGGGAAACGGTCACCAAAACTATCCGAACTGTTGAGAAATATAAGCCTTGTCGCAGCTAAAACGGGCTTTTTAGAAGGCCAACTTGAGGGCGCGCTACGCCGCTCAAAAAGAAGAAGATGGAGAGATAATAGGTAGGTATTATGGATTATAAATATCAACCGATACAATAAATTTTACAAGTACCTATGATTTCTAATATAAGATGGAGAAATACGACAATACGATCGTGGGAGCGAGCGCGCTAACATTAAAAACGATAAAATTCATGCGAAAATTGTGAAAGTGTTTAATAAAAGACGACTCGTTTGAAAAAGAGCAAAAATCTCGTGGGGGATGTGTCAAGTAGCATTTAAAAAAACATTATGATTTTTTTCATACAAATAACTTGTAAAATAACAGAAACAAACGTGTTAATAATATTTTTTGGAGCATACTTTGCGATTTATTTCTATCGAGGGAATTTCAAATAATTACCGTTTCGGCGTGGGGAATGTATAGATAATATCTTAAAGAATAACACATATTTTTAAGAGCTTAAAAACTTCAAACGTTTAAGGAAAACGTGTCAGAAACCGGTAGGAATTGGCAGAGCGGCCCGTTAAGACATATCAAAGGATCTCAGAAAACCAGCTACTCCAGCCCTCGCCGCAGTCCCTGTCAAATAAGGCAAAAATATCCCAAATGCAAACAAATTCACCTCAAATATCGAAATATTTTTTACATAAGTTTACCATTATTTAAGAGATACCTGAATGATATTTTTATGTAGCATATCTTTTTATAATTGGAGCATCACATAAGAGATGTCGGATATATTTTAATATTTTTTTTATTTATGTAAAATGTAAAAACTTGTTCCTCTCCTTTCTTTTTCTATATCATGCACTTTATCATGTATTATTTAGCCAAAAAAAATATATTTTAACCCACATTGCAGTATTATTGTTATGCTGTCTACAATTGAAAAACTGGCTTCTGTTCTGTTTTTTTTCTCTCTTTCTTTTTCCTATAATATATTATTTTCACTTAAATTTACCTTCATACCTACTATTTATGTGATGTTCATATTTTAAGTTGATCTTTTTTTTATCAAAACATTGTGTCTGTATATATTATATCATACACTTACTATATAAAAGCCTATTAGGGCGTTGAAAATGAATACATAAATTATTGTTTATTATTAGTATTATTTACTCTTAATTGTTGTGTACTTAATTTACTTACTTATGTTTTTTACTTACTTCTACAAAATCGTAAAGTTACACATCTCGATACAGGAATGCCCTAGTAAAATGGGCAGCATATCGTTTCTTGGGTAAATACAAATTATTTTTAGAATAAATAAATAAATAAACTGTGTGGAGGATCTTTTTTGGAAAGGAAACGAGGAATTCTACGAAGGAATAGAGGTATGAGGGTGTTTAAGAATCTGGGGGTCAATGTATCCAGGAGTGACAAATGTATGAATCCACCCCTCCTACTCTAATCCAAGGCGATGGGTCGAGAGAGTCCGGCAGAAGAGGTCAAACCCGTCACGCAGTAGGCGGGCAAACGCATTCGCCGCCAAGACTTAGACAAACCTCACCATATGAGCCCGGGCATTCCTGCTACGAGGCAATACGTACCGAACCACTCGGGGTGACCTATGACAATTTAAGGTGAATGTCAAAATCATTCTGTAAAATTTTCAAGCTATAAATAAAAGTAAGCTAGGTTACTAGAGAAAGAATTCGATTTCCGCTGGTTTGTTAAAAATACTCTAAAAGCTCTTTGTAAATTTTCAAAGCCCGTGTCATTCTGCCTATGCGCTGTAATGCACACGTATGACGTTACCTATTGCATCCACAGTGTGATTGCCGGACGAGCTTTGCCGAGAGCTTTTGCAGCCGACAAAGGCACAATTAAATCAACACCGGCCACTCCATAGACCAAAGTCCATAGCACAGTGCTGGGTACACAAATTACACCAGGCAAATACAAAGCGTGAGATTATTGTATACACGCTCTTGTACTCGTACAATCAGTGTATCGTACTTTACTATGATAATCGATATTGGAATTAGACCTAGGTACCTAAGGTTGACGTGTTGGCATATTATTATAGAATATAATATTATAATTATGTAGATTATTTGTTTATTTATTTATTTATTAAACGCCCTTATGGGCTTTTACATTTTAGTTAAATACATAGATGAGTATAACAGTTATTTCAAAAAAATCTAAATTAAAACAATAAAGAAAGCATAATACAGTGAAAATAAAAGTAAAACAAAAGCATATATCTACAACAAAATATAACAATAAATGCATATAATAAAATTAGATACATAGGTAAAAAATATAAGAAGTTTCACAAAAAAAAAAGATATTCAATATAGACAAAAATTGTAGAGATTATAGACGTCTATTTATGTCTAAATATAAAAAAGAATTAAAATAAACAATGTTTATACTGATTGTTTTTAATGTGAAATATATCTCCCAGATCAGAATATTTATTTCCGAGACTGTGAAGTCTCGGTATCGGGGAATATTGATAAGAGAGGGTCCTGTTGTTATTAAAATAAAAGGGTAGTAAATTTCGGCAAGATCTTTTAGGTATGTGGATATTGATTAATTGAAGCAATTCAGGACAGTCAATTTTGTAATGCAGTATTTTATGTAATAGTATTAAATCTGTGATTATTCTTCTTTCTGAAAGTTCTAATAGGAACATTTTATCTAGTAGGTAGTTATAATCAATGTTTTCTACAGGAATATGCAATTTATAGTTTATATATCTCAAGAACTTATGTTGAATCTTTTCAATGTTGGCGGAATGAATATTGTAAAAGGGAGACCATATCGTAGAGTTATACTCTACTTGGCATCTAACAAGGGTTTTTTACAACATGATAAACGTGCCTAAATTATTGAAGTCTTTTGAAACTCTCAAAACAAATCCAAGAGTCTTAAGGGCCTTATTAATAATATTATTAATATGACACAAAAAAAGTTAGTTTGCTATCGAACATAATACCTAGGTCAATAATTTCACTGACGCAATTTAATTTTTTATCATTTAATGTATATTGAAAAAATATTGGATTATTTATTCGATAAAAATTAATGAACTGACATTTCTTTATGTTCAATGCTAGTTTGTTGATAGAGCACCATTCAAAAAGACGTCTCAAATTAGTTTGTAATATAATGCAATCATTTATGTCATTGATCTCCTTATAAAGTTTCATATCATCAGCAAAAAGCAATACGTTTATGTTAGTAAATATATCAACAATATCATTTATGAATATAATAAACAAAATGGGCCCTAAATGAGAGCCTTGCGGCACTCCACTTGTAGCTATAAATTTGTAAGAATTTGTGCCATTTATTTTTACACTGAGACTTCTTTCGGACAAATAACTAATAAACCAATTTAGCCCTTAGAAGACGGGTAATATTTTGGAAATATCTCAAAACCAAAAACAATATTGAAATTTAGATTTAAAATAATTGACAGGCTTCTACAATATTAACTTTTTTACTTTGGAAATATGATGGACAATAACAAAATGCGTCCAAAACTTCTAAAACATAGCTCTACATGCGTAAATTTCAGTGCATTTGTAGGTATAGTCAAGATTTTACTGCACTACCATTGTAGTTGGTCGTTTCCTAGGGGTTAATAAAGTACCATAAACTCCAAGTGAGGCTAATTTATTGATTAATATTTTGTGACACACCTTATCAAAGGCCTTGCTAAAGTCAGTGTATACTGAGTCAACCTGGCATCTGTTTGCTAAAGATTTGGATATGAAATTTTCGTATATTAGTAAATTAGTTAATGTAGATTTATTTGAACAAAAGCCATGTTGGTATGAAGTTATAATTTTTTGTATGTTTGTAGATATTTTAGAGAGAACAATTTTTTCAAAAAGTTTGGGTATCGATGATTGGATACATATTGGTCTATAATTTGTAATGTCCGTTTTGTCCCCCTTTTTAAAAATAGGTGTAAGAAAACTGTGTTTCCATGAATCAGGGAAACAACCTGTTTTTAGAGACTGGTTAAAAATTAGGAAAAGAGGAACAGTTAGGCCGTTTAAACATATATATATATATATATTAATGCTCGTAACCACCAGATTTTAAGTCAATCGCAGTCTTGCGAAAAACGACCACTCTGCCCCTCAAGTTTAACCGACCTCAAAGCTGATTTTCGCGAGACATCGACCGTGGATAAAAATACATACGATTTTTTCAGACCTGATTTGTATGGGAAAAATTCAGCCAGAATTTTACCAATTGCAAATTTTCATATAAAAAAACTGATGCAAAAAAAATAAACTGCTAATAAAACTGATGTATGAAAACCTAGCGGCGAAAACTAGAAGCGCTCATTATTCGACGAAGAAATTCAAAGTTGTATTTCCAGCCGCCAGGTTCGCCCATCAAAAAAGGAAAAATTTATCGTCAGACCTTCACGAAAAATTTGTGAAAGAGCCTCAGTACTAAAATCGTAAAGTGTATATTTTTTTAAATATAAGGCGTCTCACCTCAAAACTTTACATTCCGACGAGCCTCGAGGTAAATCAAAATTGCGACTTAAAAAAGATACCTGGCTTAGATGTTTTTGTATTATTTCGACTACGACAGGTTTTGGAACATAAATAATATATTATATTTATGACTTTTCATGGAAATTTTGTCAGGATTCGTTTTCAAACGTCGGTAATTTCTGACGTTTACGAAAAAAATTCCGAGTTAAAAACTGTTAAAATGTTCGTAGCCAGTAAAAAAATGCTTTATTAAGGAAAAAATTATCGTCAGACCTTCAAAGTACTGAAATGTTGGGGCATTTTTGAAAATTATTCTATGGCGTCTCGCATGTTAATTTGACATTTCGACGAGTCTCATGTGTATCAATATTACGTCAAAAATAGCATATGTGGATAAGATGTTTTTCTATAATTTTGAAAACCATAGATTTCCGAACTCCAATAATACATTACATTTACCACATTTCATGTAAATTATTTCAGGATACATCTTCAAAAGTTGAAAAAATTCTGACGTTTATGAAGAAATGCAAAATAAAAACAGGTTAAACGTTACCGGCCAGCTACATAACGTTGATTTTAATTGCTGGGTTGGTACTTTTGTAAAGACAAATAAAATTCGAACGGTTCAGGCTGCCGAGATCATAGAAAATAATTTACCAGTGGGTAGGTACCTACTTGGGTGGGAACGTTATTTTTCAAATATTGAGAATTTAACATGATGAATAAAACTGTTTAAATAACTCAGGATAATCCATTTTTTTTGCCTAATGGTGTAGGTACTTCTTTAAATAGTGCACAATAGTGTTATTATAATATCATTCGGCGTGGGTGGTGTGCATTGGTACTGCCACCCCGTGAATCATTTGTTGGATGACCAAACCCTTTATAACCGGTTAATCTGAGTCGATTTAAGAATATCTAAATATATTCAGGTTGGCAAAAAGATGTATCTCAGTGACGTTTTGCATCGTTATATGCACCAATACACACAATCCTAAGGGCGGGCTTTTTCGTGTGAATGTTTATGCATAAACTATGGATCTTACTCGACTAATTTAAAACAAAATTAGGAAAATCTACCGGGAAAAGAGAAGTTTATTTAATTTTTATAATAGCTCTACACAGGAGGCCTTGAAGAAAATAATTCCTCTCAGGGCCTATGTCATCTTTGGGGATGCTGTGTGAAGGGTTATTTTTAGGAAAGTAAGGAGATGATGTTCTGGTAAGGAAAAAGTTATGAGGGGTGGGTAGGAATCTGGGGATCAGTGTGTGGAGTGACGGACGAAAATAATTCCTCTCAGGGCCTGTGTCATCTTTGGGGATGCTGTGTGAAGGGTTCTTTTTAGGAAGGTAAGGAGATGATGTTCTGGTAAGGAAAAAGTTATGAGGGGTGGGTAGGAATCTGGGGATCAGTGTGTGGAGTGACGGACGAATGATTTTATCCCTCCCACTGCGGTGCAAGGTGATGTTCCGAGAGAGCTTTGCTGAAGAACCCAAAAAGTCTCCCTAAACCAGTCTCTTCCGATCTGGTCTGCCACGAAATTGGTGGGCAGACGAATCCACCGCCAAGACCAGAACAAACCTCATGAACCCAGGCACCACTTCTAAATCAACAAACATAGCGAACCACTTGAAATGACCTATTGCAGAGACGTTGGCCTACCCACCCAGCGAATTTTTTTAGCGTAAGATCCTCACGGCTTTTGCGGTAGGTCAGAGGCCCTAGCACGCTCGCTCTATAACGATCGATAGGATAACTATCGGTAACTTCTCATCGTTCCCTAGCATGACTACAGATCGCCAACGAATAAGTGACAGTTCACAATGACTAAGTGTCCTTAACATATTCGACATCAACTGTTGTTTGTTCGTTAGCGATGTGCAGTTGTCCTAGGGAACGATGAGAAGTTACCGATAGTTATCCTACCGATCGTTATAGAGCAAGCGTGCTAGGGCCTGAACAAAAAATTAGACTTTAGCCTTTAAAAAAATTGAGCTTTGGCGTATTTGAGAATCCTTCATTTGCAAACGAAATTGCGTCAAAATGACGGCCTCTGGCGTAAATGTTTTTTTATATATTCAATGGCAAAAGGTTTCGAAAACTTATTCAACCGTTTTTTAGTGGCATTCCATTGAAAATATTCCACAATATCGAGCTAAAAATTTGACATTTTACAAAAAAATCCATGAAAAATCCGCTAACAAATTATACAAGATTTAAAAATATTACTGGTCAGGTGGATTGGTATAATAATAATCACTGGGTAGGTACCTACTTTGCTCCATCGAATTACAAATAAATGGTTTGAAATTAAGAGAAATCACCAAAGATGGTAGGTACTAAATGCGTTTCTTCTGGAAAAATGCCGATTGCAGTTTGTCGGTCTTTTAATTCAAATTCAGAAACAGGGTGGTAAAAAAAATTCCGCTCGAAATATACTGATTAATTTTTTTATTAAAACTCATGATTTTTTCCTTAATTTTTTTTGTTTAGAAAATATTGTCTTGCGTTTGCGACCAACGTTTTTGCGGCGCATTAAAATTTATCTAAATAAGATGCAAAGTTTTTTTTCTAATTTTCTATACATTTATCGTTATTAATAATTATTGATTACGAAAAGAGTTATGGCGTCCGTGACATCAAAGGGTGGATACTTGAAAGATGTCATTTCCATAAAAAAATATTAAAGAGTCGATTTAAAAAAAAAATCATTTTTTTAATCGATTGGTTTTTGTAATAATGAGTGAGGAAATTTTGCCGGACCCTGTCGTTCATTTCGACTGTCCAATCAGGGAGTTCAGTAGGCATGCGGATTGCATTGAATTCAAATATCGATATTTACTCTAAGTAAGAACTTCTTTCCTTTAAATCACAAAAAAAATATGATATAAAATAAAAAAAAGTAACCAAAGATGGATATTTCCAAAAAAATGTAGGCGTACACGGGGGTAGGTAGATATGCAGGTAGGTAGGAACTAAGTACTGAACAGGTACTCTGGGTAGGTAGGTATGTATGAAGGTACTTTTTATAAATTAGGTGGGTTCGATGCAGTGCTACAGATTTTTTATATGCATATAAATCGAAAAATAGATCGGTCAGGATTCGTTCGTTTACTTTGGACATTATTCAATTTTAAAATAAAAATAATTATACGTGTGCACGGGTAGCCGGATATTGTTAAAGAATTTCTTTGTGTAATTTTTTTGCTGCAGTAAAATTGAGTTTGATAAGATGGTTTTTTGTTGAACAAATATTTTTTGTTTGAGGGTTAGGTAGGTTTTTTTTCCAATACTATTCATCTGATGGCGACAAAACTTTTGGGATTTGATGTGTGCATGCCCGGGTTGGTTTCTACGCATAATAGTAAGCTCTGGCTTTATGAAATTATTTTATATACTATTCACCCGATCGAGATGAAACTTTGGAAATTTGATGTGTGCATGCCTGGGATGGTTTTTATGCATAAAAGTAAGCTCTGGCGTTATGAAAATATTTCCTTTAATTTTCATCCGATTGAGATGAAACTTTGGGAATTCGATGTTGACATGCTCGGGATGGTTTCTATGTAAAAGAGTAAGCTCTGGCGTTATGAAATTTTTTCCAATACTATTCATTTGATTGCGACAAAACTTTTGAGCTTTGATGTGTGCATGCCCGGGTTGGTTTCTACGCATAATAGTAAGCTCTGGAATTATGAAATTATTTACGCATAATGGTAAGATCTGGCGTTATGAAATTATTTCCTATACTTTCCATCCGATTGAGATGAAACTTTGGGAATTTGATGTTGGATACTCGGGATGGTTTGAACATAAAAGAGTAAGCTCTGGCGTTATGATTTTTTTTCCAATACTTTTCATCTGATTGCGACAAAACTTTTGGTATTTGATGTGTGCATGCCCGGGTTGGTTTCTACGCATAATAGTAAGCTCTGGCTCTATGAAATTATTTCCTATACTATTCATCTGATTGCGATGAAACTTTGGGGATTTGATGTGTGCATGTCCGGGATGGTTTCTATGCGTAATAATAAGCTCTGGCGTTATCAAATTATTTCATATACTATTCACCCGATTGAGATGAAACTTTGGAGATTTGATGTGTGCATGCCTGGGATGGTTTTTATGCATAAAAGTAAGCTCTGGCGTAATGAAATTATTTCCTTTACTTTTCATCCGATTGAGATGAAACTTTGGGAATTCGATGTTGGCATGCTAGGGATGGTTTCTATATATAAGAATAAGCTCTGGCATTATGAAATTATTTCCATTACTATTCATCCGATTGCGATGAAACTTTGGGTATATGATGTGTGCATGCTCGAAATGGTTTTAAAATATAATAATGAGCTCTAGCGTAATGAAATTATCTACAATAATATTCATCCGATTGCGATGAAACTTTGGTGAGTTATTGTGCGCAAGCCCGCGAAGTTTTCTTTATATAATGCAGAGATTTGGCGTTATCAAATTCATACAAAAAATTTAAATAGGTGTAACGGGAGTTATTAGAAAAGTGAGTGCATATCATATAATTTAGAAACAATTTATTAGTGAAAAAATTGAGCCGTAAACTTCTAGGCCCCTTTTTGCGAGAAAAGGCCCATACTGAACGCCTTAACCAGGGCGACCAAAGTGGCTAAGTAGCGGGTGTACAAAATTGAGCGATTAACTCACAGGACCCTTTGAGTAGTTCTCACAATCCTTGCTTCATCCACATTCAAACATCGATTTTTTTTTTCAAATATTTAATTTTTAAAAAATGTAGACACACACACTTCTTGCTTCATCCACATTCAAACGTCAAATCGCTTAGTGCTTTAACCAATTAGTTGCCTTGCAACGGGCAAAAGCTAGTTTATATATTAATGCTCGTAACCACCAGATTTTAAGTCAATCGCAGTCTTGCGAAAAACGACCACTCTGCCCCTCAAGTTTAACCGACCTCAAAGCTGATTTTCGCGAGACATCGACCGTGGATAAAAATACATACGATTTTTTCAGACCTGATTTGTATGGGAAAAATTCAGCCAGAATTTTACCAATTGCAAATTTTCATATAAAAAAACTGATGCAAAAAAAATAAACTGCTAATAAAACTGATGTATGAAAACCTAGCGGCGAAAACTAGAAGCGCTCATTATTCGACGAAGAAATTCAAAGTTGTGTTTCCAGCCGCCAGGTTCGCCCATCAAAAAAGGAAAAATTTATCGTCAGACCTTCACGAAAAATTTGTGAAAGAGCCTCAGTACTAAAATCGTAAAGTGTATATTTTTTTAAATATAAGGCGTCTCACCTCAAAACTTTACATTCCGACGAGCCTCGAGGTAAATCAAAATTGCGACTTAAAAAAGATACCTGGCTTAGATGTTTTTGTATTATTTCGACTACGACAGGTTTTGGAACATAAATAATATGTTATATTTATGACTTTTCATGGAAATTTTGTCAGGATTCGTTTTCAAACGTCGGTAATTTCTGACGTTTACGAAAAAAATTCCGAGTTAAAAACTGTTAAAATGTTCGTAGCCAGTAAAAAAATGCTTTATTAAGGAAAAAATTATCGTCAGACCTTCAAAGTACTGAAATGTTGGGGCATTTTTGAAAATTATTCTATGGCGTCTCGCATGTAAATTTGACATTTTGACGAGTCTCATGTATATCAATATTACATCAAAAATAGCATATGTGGATAAGATGTTTTTCTATAATTTTGAAAACCATAGATTTCCGAACTCCAATAATACATTACATTTACCACATTTCATGTAAATTATTTCAGGATACATCTTCAAAAGTTGAAAAAATTCTGACGTTTATGAAGGAAAGGAAAATTGAAAACAGGTGAAATGTTACCGGCCAGCTACATAACGTTTATTTTAATTGCTGTGTAGGTACTTTTGTACAGACAAATAAAATTCGAACGGTTCAGGCTGCCGAGATCATAGAAAATAATTTACCAGTGGGTAGGTACCTAATTGGGTGGGAACGTTATTTTTCAAATATTGAGAATTTAACATGATGAATAAAACTGTTTAAATAACTCAGGATAATCCATTTTTTTTTGCCAAATGGCGTAGGTACTTCTTTAAATAGTGCACAATAGTGTTATTATAATATCATTCGGCGTGGGTGGTGTGCATTGGTACTGCCACCCCGTGAATCATTTGTTGGATGACCAAACCCTTTATAACCGGTTAATCTGAGTCGATTTAAGAATATCTAAATATATTCAGGTTGGCAAAAAGATGTATCTCAGTGACGTTTTGCATCGTTATATGCACCAATACACACAATCCTAAGGGCGGGCTTTTTCGTGTGAATGTTTATGCATAAACTATGGATCTTACTCGACTAATTTAAAACAAAATTAGGAAAATCTACCGGGAAAAGAGAAGTTTATTTAATTTTTATAATAGCTCTACACAGGAGGCCTTGAAGAAAATAATTCCTCTCAGGGCCTATGTCATCTTTGGGGATGCTGTGTGAAGGGTTCTTTTTAGGAAGGTAAGGAGATGATGTTCTGGTAAGGAAAAAGTTATGAGGGGTGGGTAGGAATCTGGGGATCAGTGTGTGGAGTGACGGACGAATGATTTTATCCCTCCCACTGCGGTGCAAGGTGATGTTCCGAGAGAGCTTTGCTGAAGAACCCAAAAAGTCTCCCTAAACCAGTCTCTTCCGATCTGGTCTGCCACGAAATTGGTGGGCAGACGAATCCACCGCCAAGACCAGAACAAACCTCATGAACCCAGGCACCACTTCTAAATCAACAAACATAGCGAACCACTTGAAATGACCTATTGCAGAGGCGTTGGCCTACCCACCCAGCGAATTTTTTTAGCGTAAGATCCTCACGGCTTTTGCGGTAGGTCAGAGGCCCTAGCACGCTCGCTCTATAACGATCGATAGGATAACTATCGGTAACTTCTCATCGTTCCCTAGCATGACTACAGATCGCCAACGAATAAGTGACAGTTCACAATGACTAAGTGTCCTTAACATATTCGACATCAACTGTTGTTTGTTCGTTAGCGATGTGCAGTTGTCCTAGGGAACGATGAGAAGTTACCGATAGTTATCCTACCGATCGTTATAGAGCAAGCGTGCTAGGGCCTGAACAAAAAATTAGACTTTAGCCTTTAAAAAAATTGAGCTTTGGCGTATTTGAGAATCCTTCATTTGCAAACGAAATTGCGTCAAAATGACGGCCTCTGGCGTAAATGTTTTTTGATATATTCAATGGCAAAAGGTTTCGAAAACTTATTCAACCGTTTTTTTAGTGGCATTCCATTGAAAATATTCCACAATATCGAGCTAAAAATTTGACATTTTACAAAAAAATCCAAGAAAAATCCGCTAACAAATTATACAAGATTTAAAAATATTACTGGTCAGGTGGATTGGTATAATAATAATCACTGGGTAGGTACCTACTTTGCTCCATCGAATTACAAATAAATGGTTTGAAATTAAGAGAAATCACCAAAGATGGTAGGTACTAAATGCGTTTCTTCTGGAAAAATGCCGATTGCAGTTTGTCGGTCTTTTAATTCAAATTCAGAAACAGGGTGGTAAAAAAAATTCCGCTCGAAATATACTGATTAATTTTTTTATTAAAACTCATGATTTTTTCCTTAATTTTTTTTGTTTAGAAAATATTGTCTTGCGTTTGCGACCAACGTTTTTGCGGCGCATTAAAATTTATCTAAATAAGATGCAAAGTTTTTTTTCTAATTTTCTATACATTTATCGTTATTAATAATTATTGATTACGAAAAGAGTTATGGCGTCCGTGACATCAAAAGGTGGATACTTGAAAGATGTCATTTCCATAAAAAAATATTAAAGAGTCGATTTAAAAAAAAAATCATTTTTTTAATCGATTGGTTTTTGTAATAATGAGTGAGGAAATTTTGTCGGACCCTGTCGTTCATTTCGACTGTCCAATCAGGGAGTTCAGTAGGCATGCGGATTGCATTGAATTCAAATATCGATATTTACTCTAAGTAAGAACTTCTTTCCTTTAAATCACAAAAAAAATATGATATAAAATAAAAAAAAGTAACCAAAGATGGATATTTCCAAAAAAATGTAGGTGTACACGGGGGTAGGTAGATATGCAGGTAGGTAGGAACTAAGTACTGAACAGGTACTCTGGGTAGGTAGGTATGTATGAAGGTACTTTTTATAAATTAGGTGGGGTCGATGCAGTGCTACAGATTTTTTATATGCATATAAATCGAAAAATAGATCGGTCAGGATTCGTTCGTTTACTTTGGACATTATTCAATTTTAAAATAAAAATAATTATACGTGTGCACGGGTAGCCGGATATTGTTAAAGAATTTCTTTGTGTAATTTTTTTGCTGCAGTAAAATTGAGTTTGATAAGATGGTTTTTTGTTGAACAAATATTTTTTGTTTGAGGGTTAGGTAGGTTTTTTTTCCAATACTATTCATCTGATGGCGACAAAACTTTTGGGATTTGATGTGTGCATGCCCGGGTTGGTTTCTACGCATAATAGTAAGCTCTGGCTTTATGAAATTATTTTATATACTATTCACCCGATCGAGATGAAACTTTGGAAATTTTTAATGTGTGCATGCCTGGGATGGTTTTTATGCATAAAAGTAAGCTCTGGCGTTATGAAAATATTTCCTTTAATTTTCATCCGATTGAGATGAAACTTTAGGAATTCGATGTTGACATGCTCGGGATGGTTTCTATGTAAAAGAATAAGCTCTGGCGTTATGAAATTTTTTCCAATACTATTCATTTGATTGCGACAAAACTTTTGAGCTTTGATGTGTGCATGCCCGGGTTGGTTTCTACGCATAATAGTAAGCTCTGGAATTATGAAATTATTTACGCATAATGGTAAGATCTGGCATTATGAAATTATTTCCAATACTATTCATCCGATTGCGATGAAACTTTGGGGATATGATGTGTGCATGCTCAAAATGGTTTTAAAATATAATAATGAGCTCTAGCGTAATGAAATTATCTACAATAATATTCATCCGATTGCGATGAAACTTTGGTGAGTTATTGTGCGCAAGCCCGCGAAGTTTACTTTATATAATGGAGAGCTTTGGCGTTATCAAATTTGTACAAAAAAATTAATTAGGTGTAACGGAAGTTATTAGAAAAGTGAGTGCATATCATATAATTTAGAAACAATTTATTAGTGAAAAAATTGAGCCGTAAACTTCTAGGCCCCTTTTTGCGAGAAAAGGCCCATACTGAACGCCTTAACCAGGGCGACCAAAGTGGCTAAGTAGCGGGTGTACAAAATTGAGCGATTAACTCACAGGAACCTTTGAGTAGTTCTCACAATCCTTGCTTCATCCACATTCAAACATCAATTTTTTTTTTTCAAATATTTAATTTTTAAAAAATGTAGACACACACACTTCTTGCTTCATCCACATTAAAACGTCAAATCGCTTAGTGCTTTAACCAATTAGTTGCCTTGCAACGGGCAAAAGCTAGTATATATTAATGCTCGTAACCACCAGATTTTAAGACAATCGCAGTCTTGCGAAAAACGACCACTCTGCCCCTCGAGTTTAACCGACCTCAGAGCTGATTTTCGCGAGACATCGACCGTGGATAAAAATACATACGATTTTTTCAGACCTGATTTGTATGGGAAAAATTCAGCCAGAATTTTACCAATTGCAAATTTTCATATAAAAAAACTGATGCAAAAAAAATAAACTGCTAATAAAACTGATGTATGAAAACCTAGCGGCGAAAACTAGAAGCGCTCATTATTCGACGAAGAAATTCAAAGTTGTATTTCCAGCCGCCAGGTTCGCCCATCAAAAAAGGAAAAATTTATCGTCAGACCTTCACGAAAAATTTGTGAAAGAGCCTCAGTACTAAAATCGTAAAGTGTATATTTTTTTAAATATAAGGCGTCTCACCTCAAAACTTTACATTCCGACGAGCCTCGAGGTAAATCAAAATTGCGACTTAAAAAAGATACCTGGCTTAGATGTTTTTGTATTATTTCGACTACGACAGGTTTTGGAACATAAATAATATATTATATTTATGACTTTTCATGGAAATTTTGTCAGGATTCGTTTTCAAACGTCGGTAATTTCTGACGTTTACGAAAAAAATTCCGAGTTAAAAACTGTTAAAATGTTCGTAGCCAGTAAAAAAATGCTTTATTAAGGAAAAAATTATCGTCAGACCTTCAAAATACTGAAATGTTGGGGCATTTTTGAAAATTATTCTATGGCGTCTCGCATGTTAATTTGACATTTCGACGAGTCTCATGTGTATCAATATTACGTCAAAAATAGCATATGTGGATAAGATGTTTTTCTATAATTTTGAAAACCATAGATTTCCGAACTCCAATAATACATTACATTTACCACATTTCATGTAAATTATTTCAGGATACATCTTCAAAAGTTGAAAAAATTCTGACGTTTATGAAGAAATGCAAAATAAAAACAGGTTAAACGTTACCGGCCAGCTACATAACGTTGATTTTAATTGCTGGGTTGGTACTTTTGTAAAGACAAATAAAATTCGAACGGTTCAGGCTGCCGAGATCATAGAAAATAATTTACCAGTGGGTAGGTACCTACTTGGGTGGGAACGTTATTTTTCAAATATTGAGAATTTAACATGATGAATAAAACTGTTTAAATAACTCAGGATAATCCATTTTTTTTGCCTAATGGTGTAGGTACTTCTTTAAATAGTGCACAATAGTGTTATTATAATATCATTCGGCGTGGGTGGTGTGCATTGGTACTGCCACCCCGTGAATCATTTGTTGGATGACCAAACCCTTTATAACCGGTTAATCTGAGTCGATTTAAGAATATCTAAATATATTCAGGTTGGCAAAAAGATGTATCTCAGTGACGTTTTGCATCGTTATATGCACCAATACACACAATCCTAAGGGCGGGCTTTTTCGTGTGAATGTTTATGCATAAACTATGGATCTTACTCGACTAATTTAAAACAAAATTAGGAAAATCTACCGGGAAAAGAGAAGTTTATTTAATTTTTATAATAGCTCTACACAGGAGGCCTTGAAGAAAATAATTCCTCTCAGGGCCTATGTCATCTTTGGGGATGCTGTGTGAAGGGTTCTTTTTAGGAAAGTAAGGAGATGATGTTCTGGTAATGAAAAAGTTATGAGGGGTGGGTAGGAATCTGGGGATCAGTGTGTGGAGTGACGGACGAAAATAATTCCTCTCAGGGCCTATGTCATCTTTGGGGATGGTGTGTGAAGGGTTATTTTTAGGAAAGTAAGGAGATGATGTTCTGGTAAGGAAAAAGTTATGAGGGGTGGGTAGGAATCTGGGGATCAGTGTGTGGAGTGACGGACGAAAATAATTCCTCTCAGGGCCTATGTCATCTTTGGGGATGGTGTGTGAAGGGTTATTTTTAGGAAAGTAAGGAGATGATGTTCTGGTAAGGAAAAAGTTATGAGCCTTTAAAAAATTGAGCTTTGGCGTATTTGAGAATCCTTCATTTGCAAACGAAATTGCCTCAAAATGACGGCCTCTGGCGTAGATGTTTTTTGATATATTCAATGGCGAAAGGTTTCGAAAACTTATTCAACCGTTTTTTAGTGGCATTCCATTGAAAATATTCCACAATATCGTGCTAAAAATTTGTCATTTTACAAAAAAATCCAAGAAAAATCCGCTAACAAATTCCACAAGATTTAAAAATATTACTGGCTAGGTGGAAACGTATAATATTAATCACTGGGTAGGTACCTACTTTGCTCCATCGAATTACAAATAAATGGTTTGAAATTAAGAGAAATCACCAAAGTTGGTACGGTACTATATGCGTTTCTCCTGAAAAAATGACGATTGCAGTTTGTCGGTCTTTTAATTCAAATGCAGATACATGCTGGTAAAAAAAATTCCGCTCGAAATATACTGATTAATTTTTTTATTAAAACTCATGATTTTTTTCTTAATTTTTTTTTGTTTAAAAAATATTGTCGGGCGTTTGCGACCAACGTTTTTGCGGCGCATTAAAATTTATCTAAATAAGATGCAAAGTTTTTTTTCAAATTTTCTATACATTCATCGTTATTAATAATTATTTATTACGAAAAGAGTTATGGCGTCCGTGAAATCAAAAGGTGGACACTTGAGAGATGTCATTTCCATAAAAAAATATTAAAGTGTTGATTAAAAAAAAAAGTATTTTTTTTAATCGATTGGTTTTTGTAATAATGAGTGAGGAAATTTTGCCGGACGCTGTCGTTCATTTCGACTGACCAATCAGGGAAGATGACTAGACATGGTCCATTGAATTCAAATATCGATATTTACTGTAAGTAAGAACTTCTTTCCTTTTAATCAAAAAAAAAAATTATGATACAAAAAAGTAACCAAAAATGGATATTTGCATACGGTATACACAGGGGTAGGTAGATATGCAGGTAGGTAGGAAATAAGAACTGAACAGGTACTCTGGGTAGGTAGGTATGTAGGAAGGTACTTTTTATAAATTAGGTGGGTTCAATACAGATTTTTCATTTGCATATAAATCGAAAAATAGATAGGTCAGGATTCGTTCGTTTACTAAGGTCATTATAAACTTTAAAAATAAAAATAATTATACGTGTGCACGGGTACCCGCATATTGTCAAATAATTTCTTTGGGGTAATTTTTTTATTGCAGTAAAATTGAGTTTGATAAGATTGTTTTTTTGATAAATAGTAAATTTACAATGTTTTTTTTTTCAGAAATTACGTAGATAAATGAATAAATATTATATGTTTGAGTGAAGGTTAGGTAGGTTTTATATTATGTTTTTTATACAAAAAGATTAATGAAATACAAATGTGTTTTATGAAATAATTTTTATTTTAAATAGTGTATATTTTTATAGCGCCAAAATTTCTCTAGAAATTCCAAATTTAAAAAAATTTCCAATTTAAAAAATTACATTAAAATTTTTTTTTATGGGTATCCCAAATGTTTCGCTACCCGAGGATTATAAAAAATATATAAAGGACCAAAGAGCATTAAATTCTTTGGGAATGCTGCGTGGAGGGTTATTTTTAGGAAAGGAAGGAGATGTTGTTCTGGGAAGGAAAAAAGGTATAAGGGGTGGGTAGGAATCTGGGGATCAGTGTGTGGAGTGACGGACGAATGGTTTTATCCCCACCACTGCGGTGAGGGGTGATGTTCCGAGAGAGCTCTGCTGGAGAAGCCAAAAAGTATCCCTAAACCAGTCTCTCCCGATCTGGCCTGCCACGCAATTGGTGGGCAGACGCATCCACCACCAAGAGCGGTAAAAACCTCACCCTATGAACCCTGGCACCCTTGCTAAATCATCAAACATAGCGAACAACTTCAAATGACCTATTGCAGGTGTGTTGGTTCCCGAGGCGGCGGTACCCATACCCACCTACCAAATTGAGCTTTTTTGCAATTCTTGCTTCATCCACAGTCAAAAATCATATTTGTAATTAAGAATTGTTTTTTAAGACTTTTCTAAGGTTAGCCATGTGACATCGTTTTTCAAAAAAGGTGGGGTTTTCATATTAGTCAACATTTTGGTGGCCATTTTGTTTTTTAAGACTTTTCTACGGTTAGTCATGTGACATATCGTTTTTCACAAAAAATGTGGGGATTTCATATAATTCAACATTTTGGTCGCCATTTTGTTTTTTAGGACTTTTCTAAGTTAGTCATGTGACATATCGTTTTTCCCAAAAAAAGGAGGGGATTTCATATTAGTCAACATTTCTGTCGACATTTTGTTTTTTAAGACTTTTCTAAGGTTAGTCATGTGACATATCGTTTTTCACAAAAAAAGGTGGGGATTTCGTATTAGTCAACATTTTGGGCGCCATTTTGTTTTTTAAGACTTTTCTAAGGTTATTCATGTGACATACCGTTTTTGACTAAACCAAGGATGGGGATTTCATATTAATAAAAATTTTGGTCGCCATGTTGTTTTTTAAGCCTTTTTTTAGGTTAGTCATGTAACTAATCGTTTCTGGTAAACCGAGGATGGGGATTTCATAGGTCGCCAGCGATTAACTCATAGGACCCTTTGAGTAGTTCTCACAATTCTTGCTTCATCCACATTCAAACATCGTTTTTTTTCTTCAAATATTTAATTTTTGTTAAATGCAGGCTTACACTTCTTGCTTCATTTACATTCAAACGTTAAATCGCTTAGTGCTTTAACCAATTAGTTGCGATGCAACGGGCAAAAGCTAGTATATTAATATTAATGCTCTTGACCACCAGATTTTAAGACAATCGCAGTCTCGCGAAAAACGACCACTCTGCCCCTCGAGTTTGACCGACCTCAGAGCTGATTTTCGCGAGACAGCGACCGTGGATGACCGATTAAGTGTTTTGCAGTCTTGCGAAAAACGACCATTCTGCCCCTCAATTTTAACCGACCTCAAAGCTGATTTTCGCGAGACAGCGACCGTGGATGAAAATACATACGATTTTTTCAGACCTGATTTGTACGGGAAAAATTCAGCCAGAATTTTACCACTCGCAAATTTTCATATAAAAAAACTGATGCAAAAAATAAAAACTACTAATGAAACTGATGTATTAAAACCTAGCGGCGAAAACTAGAAGCGCTCATTATTCGAAGAAGAAATTCAAAGTTATATTGCCAGCCGCCAGGTTCGCCCCT
The DNA here is from genome assembly GCA_951813805.1 of Limnephilus auricula. Classification (NCBI taxonomy): domain Eukaryota; kingdom Metazoa; phylum Arthropoda; class Insecta; order Trichoptera; family Limnephilidae; genus Limnephilus; species Limnephilus auricula. Next base: position 1,041,262 of record OX638410.1, read on the forward strand.
CAAAAAAGGAATAATTTATCGTCAGACCTTCACGAAAAATTTCTGAAAGAGCCTCAGTACTGAAATCGTAAAGTGTATATTTTTTAAATATATGGCGTCTCACCTCAAAATTTTACATTTCGACGAGCCTCGAGGTAAATCAAAATTGCGACTTAAAAAAGATTCCCGGTTTAGATGTTTTTGTATTATTTCGACTACGACATGTTTCGGAACATTAATAATATATTATATTTATGACTTTTCATGGAGATTTTGTCAGGATTTCTTTTCAAACGTCGGTAATTTCTGACGTTTACGAAAAAATTTCGAGTTCAAAACTGTTAAAATGTTCGCAGCCAGTAGAGTAAAATGCTTTATTAAGGAAAAATTTATCGTCAGACCTTCAAAGTACTGAAATGTTGGGGCATTTTTGAAAATTATTCTATGGCGTCTCGCATATAAATTTGACATTTCGACGAGTCTCATGTATATCAATATTACGTCAAAAATAGGATATGTGGATAAGATGTTTTTCTATAATTTTGAAAACCATACATTTCCGAACTCCAATAATACATTACATTTACCACATTTCATGTAAATTATTTCAGGATACATCTTCAAAAGTTGAAAAAATTCTGACGTTTATGAAGGAAAGGAAAATTGAAAACAGGTTCAATGTTACCGGCCAGCTACATAACGTTTATTTTAATTGCTGTGTAGGTACTTTTGTACAGACAAATAAAATTCGAACGGTTCAGGCTGCTGAGATCATAGAAAATAATTTACCAGTGGGTAGGTACCTAATTGGGTGGGAACGTTATTTTTCAAATATTGAGAATTTAACATGATGAATAAAACTGTTTAAATAACTCAGGATAATCCATTTTTTTTTTTGCCAAATGGCGTAGGTACTTTTTTAAATAGTGCACAATAGTGTTATTCTAATATCATTCGGCGTGGGTGGTGTGCATTGGTACTGAAACCCCGTGAATCATTTATTGGATGACCAAACCCTTTATAACCGGTTAATCTGAGTCGATTTAAGAATATCTAAATATATTCAGGTTGGCAAAAAGATGTATCTCAGTGACGTTTTGCATCGTTATATGCACCAATACACACAATCCTAAGGGCGGGCTTTTTCGTGTGAATGTTTATGCATTTTTTATACACAAACTATGGATCTTACTCGACTAATTTAAAACAAAATTAGGAAAATCTACCGGGAAAAGAGAAGTTTATTTAATTTTTATAATAGCTCTACACAGGAGGCCTTGAAGAAAATAATTCCTCTCAGGGCCTATGTTATCTTTGGGGATGCTGTGTGAAGGGTTCTTTTTAGGAAAGTAAGGAGATGATGTTCTGGTAAGGAAAAAGTTATGAGGGGTGGGTAGGAATCTGGGGATCAGTGTGTGGAGTGACGGACGAAAATAATTCCTCTCAGGGCCTATGTCATCTTTGGGGATGCTGTGTGAAGGGTTCTTTTTAGGAAAGTAAGGAGATGATGTTCTGGTAAGGAAAAAGTTATGAGGGGTGGGTAGGAATCTGGGGATCAGTGTGTGGAGTGACGGACGAATGATTTTATCCCTCCCACTGCGGTGCAAGGTGATGTTCCGAGAGAGCTTTGCTGAAGAAGCCAAAAAGTCTCCCTAAACCAGTCTCTTCCGATCTGGTCTACCACGAAATTGGTGGGCAGACGAATCCACCGCCAAGACCAGGACAAACCTCATGAACCCAGGCACCACTTCTAAATCACCAAACATAGCGAACCTCTTGAAATGACTTGAAATGTAAATCCTCACGGCTTTTGCGGTAGGTCAGGGCCCTAGCACGCTCGCTCTACAACGATCGATAGGATAACTATCGGTGACTTCTCATCGTTCCCTAGCATGACTACAGATCGCCAACGAATAAGTGACAGGTCACAATGACTAAGTGTCCTTCGTAACATATTCGACATCAACTGTTGTTTGTACGTTAGCGATGTGCAGTTGTCCTAGGGAACGATGAGAAGTTACCGATAGTTATCCTACCGATCATTAAAGAGCAAGCGTGCTAGGGCCTGAACAAAAAAAATTTAGTTTATCCTTTAAAAAATTGAGCTTTGGCGAATTTGAGAATCCTTCATTTGCAAACGAAATTGCGTCAAAATGACGGCCTCTGGCGTAGATGTTTTTTGATATATTCAATGGCAAAAGGTTTCGAAAATTTATTCAACCGTTTTTTTAGTGGCATTCGCTTGAAAATATTCCTCAATATCGTGCTAAAAATTTGACATTTTACAAAAAAATCCATGAAAAATCCGCTAACAAATTTTACAACATTTAAAAAGATTACTTGCCAGTGGATTCGTATAATATTATCACTGGGTAGGTACCTACTTTGCTCCATCGAATTACAAATAAATGGTTTGAAATTAAGAGAAATCACCAAAGATGGTAGGTACTAAATGCGTTTCTTCTGAAAAATGCCGATTGCAGTTTGTCGGTCTTTTAATTCAAATTCAGAAACAGGGTGGTAAAAAAAATTCCGCTCGAAATATACTGATTAATTTTTTTATTAAACTCATGATTTTTTCCTTATTTTTTTTTTGTTTAGAAAATATTGTCGGGCGTTTGCGACCAACGTTTTTGCGGCGCATTAAAATTTATCTAAATAAGATGCAAAGTTTTTTTTCTAATTTTCTATACATTTATCGTTATTAATAATTATTTATTACGAAAAGAGTTATGGCGTCCGTGAAATCAAAAGGTGGACACTTGAAAGATGTCATTTCCATAAAAAAATATTAAAGATTCGATTAAAAAAAAAAAGTCAATTTTTTAATCGATTGGTTTTTGTAATAATGAGTGAGGAAATTTTGCCGGACCCTGTCGTTCATTTCGACTGTCCAATCAGGAGTTCACTAGGCATGCGGATTGCATTGAATTCAAATATCGATATTTACTCTAAGTAAGAACTTCTTTCCTTTAAATCACAAAAAAATTATGATATAAAATTTAAAAAAAAGTAACCAAAGATGGATATTTCCAAAAAAATGTAGGTGTACACGGGGGTAGGTAGATATGCAGGTAGGTAGGAACTAAGTACTGAACAGGTACTCTGGGTAGGTAGGTATGCATGAAGGTACTTTTTATAAATTAGGTGGGTTCGATGCAGTGCTACAGATTTTTTATATGCATATAAATCGAAAAATAGATCGGTCAGGATTCGTTCGTTTACTTTGGACATGATTAAATTTTAAAATAAAAATAATTATACGTGTGCACGGGTACCCGGATATTGTTAAAGAATTTCTTTGTGTAATTTTTTTGCTGCAGTAAAATTGAGTTTGATAAGATGGTTTTTTTGATAAGTAATAAAATTGCAATGTTTTTTTTTTTTTAGAAATTACGTAGGTAAATGAACAAATATTTTTAGTTTGAGGGTTAGGTAGGTTTTTTTCCAATACTATTCATCTGATGGCGACAAAACTTTTGGGATTTGATGTGTGCATGCCTGGGATGGTTTTTATGCATAAAAGTAAGCTCTGGCGTTATGAAAATATTTCCTTTAATTTTCATCCGATTGAGATTGAGGGAATTCGATGTTGGCATGCTCGGGATGGTTTCTATGTAAAAGAGTAAGCTCTGGCGTTATGAAATTTTTTCCAATACTATTCATTTGATTGCGACAAAACTTTTGGGATTTGATGTGTGCATGCCCGGGTTAGTTTCTACGCATAATAGTAAGCTCTGGAATTATGAAATTATTTACGCATAATGGTAAGATCTGGCGTTATGAAATTATGTCCTATACTTTCCATCCGATTGAGATGAAACTTTGGGAATTCGATGTTGGCATGCTCGGGATGGTTTCTATGTAAAAGAGTAAGCTCTGGCGTTATGAAATTTTTTCCAATACTATTCATCTGATTGCGACAAAACTTTTGGGATTTGATGTGTGCATGCCCGGGTTGGTTTCTACGCATAATAGTAAGCTCTGGCTTTATGAAATTATTTCCTATACTATTCATCCGATTGCGATGAAACTTTGGGGATTTGATGTGTGCATGTCCGGGATGGTTTCAATGCGTAATAGTAAGCTCTGGCGTTATCAAATTATTTCATATACTATTCACCCGATTGAGATGAAACTTTGGAGATTTGATGTGTACATGCCTGGGATGGTTTTTATGCACAAAAGTAAGCTCTGGCGTAATGAAATTATTTCCTTTACTTTTCATCCGATTGAGATGAAACTTTGGGAATTCGATGTTGGCATGCTAGGGATGGTTTCTATATATAAGAATAAGCTCTGGCATTATGAAATTATTTCCAATACTATTCATCCGATTGCGATGAAACTTTGGGGATATGATGTGTGCATGCTCGAAATGGTTTTAAAATATAATAATGAGCTCTAGCGTAATGAAATTATCTACAATAATATTCATCCGATTGCGATGAAACTTTGGTGAGTTATTGTGCGCAAGCCCGCGAAGTTTTCTTTATATAATGCAGAGATTTGGCGTTATCAAATTCATACAAAAAATTTAAATAGGTGTAACGGGAGTTATTAGAAAAGTGAGTGCATATCATATAATTTAGAAACAATTTATTAGTGAAAAAATTGAGCAATAAACTTCTAGGCCCCTTTTTGCGAGAAAAGGCCCATACTGAACGCCTTAACCAGGGCGACCAAAGTGTAGCGGGTGTACAAAATAGAGCGATTAACTTACAGTACTCTTTTAGTAGTTCTCACAATCCTTGCTTCATCCACATTCAAACATCGATTTTTTATCTTCAAATATTTCATTTTTAAAAAATGTAGACACACACTTCTTGCTTCATCCACATTCAAACGTCAAATCGCTAAGTGCTTTAACCAATTAGTTGCCTTGCAACGGGCAAAAGCTAGTTAATATTAATGCTCTTGACCACCAGATTTTAAGACAATCGCAGTCTCGCGAAAAACGACCACTCTGCCCCTCGAGTTTGACCGACCTCAGAGCTGATTTTCGCGAGACAGCGACCGTGGATGACCGATTAAGTGTTTTGCAGTCTTGCGAAAAACGACCATTCTGCCCCTCAATTTTAACCGACCTCAAAGCTGATTTTCGCGAGACAGCGACCGTGGATGAAAATACATACGATTTTTTCAGACCTGATTTGTATGGGAAAAATTCAGCCAGAATTTTACCAATTGCAAATTTTCATATAAAAAAACTGATGCAAAAAAAAAAAACTACTAATGAAACTGATGTATTAAAACCTAGCGGCGAAAACTAGAAGCGCTCATTATTCGAAGAAGAAATTCAAAGTTATATTGCCAGCCGCCAGGTTCGCCCATCAAAAAAGGAAAAATTTATCGTCAGACCTTCACGACAAATTTGAGTACAAAACAGTATCTTGAGGTGTGTTTTTTAAATTTTCTTAGGCGACTCGCTTGAAAATTTTACATATGAGAGGGTTCCACGGCATTCGAGATTGGGTCGTAAAAAATCATTCTGGTGGCAATGTTTTTGAATAGGATCGTAGACGAGAGGATTGGCCATCTTATTCAGGCAAAACATCTAACCCTCTTCATTATAAATTTGCCGCTAAACTTTGCCAAACTTTTGACATCTAGCGAAAAAATTGTGTAAAAAACGTTTCGTCATGAATGAAAATTTTTTGCGGCCAGTAGAAGTGCGAAAACACTAGACACCGGGTAGGTACTTTATTGCTTGCGACTAACTTCACGACTGATAGAACATTATAACTGGGTAGGTACTGTATGTATGAACTGAAGATAAAACTTTTTCCACCGTATTTCAAATTAAAGGCACCAAAGATGGTAGGTACTTTTATCCACCGTATTACAAATTAATGAAATGATTTTTTTTTTAAATTACCAAAGATGGTAAATAATTGTTGGTTTTTCTATAGACATTTATTTTTTTAACAGGTTTTTGAAAGATTTTTTCGCTTATTTTTTTATTGCAATAAAATATAGTTTGATATAATATTTTTTGCTCAGTAATAAAAAAATGTAGAGCGCCGTTTCTGATGCCCGTCAACGATGCTCGGCATGGTTTCTAAATATGATAGTGAGAACTGGTGTTATGAAATTATTTGATATACTATTCATCCGATCGAGATGAAACTTTGGGAATTTGATGTGTGCATACTCAGGATGGGTTCTATATATACCTAATAGAAAGCTCTGGCGTAATGAAATTATTTCCAATACTATTCATCCGATTGCGATAAAACTTTGGGGATTTTATGCATGGCTTTTCTATATAATAATAAGCTCTGGCGTACTGAAATTATTTCCTATACTATTCATCCGATTGCGATGAAACTTTGGGAATTTGATGTGTGCATGCCCGGGGTGGTTTCTACGCGTAATAGTAAGCTCTGGCATTATGAAATTATTTCATCTACTATCCATCCGATTGCGATGAAACTTAGGTTTGTCATATCGATTCAGACAAAGCGAGAATGGGGATTTCATATTAGTTAAAATTACGGTCGCCATTTTGTTTTTTAAGACTTTACTTAGGTTAGTCATGTGACATGTCGATTTTGGCAAAGCGAGGATTGGGATTTCATATTAGTCAAAATTACGGTGGCAGTTTTTTTTTTTAACACTTTTCTTAGGTAATTCATGTGACATATCGATTCAGACAAAGCGAGGATGGGGATTTCATATTAGTTAAAATTACGGTCGCCATTTTGTTTTTTAAGACTTTACTTAGGTTAGTCATGTGACATATCGATTCTGACAAAGCGAGGCTGGGGATTTCATATTAGTTAAAATTACGGTCGCCATTTTGTTTTTTAAGACTTTACTTAGGTTAGTCATGTGACATATCGATTCTGACAAAGAGAGGATGGGGATTTCATACTATACTATTCATCCGATTGCGATGAAACTTTGGGGATTTCATGTGTGCATGCCCGGGGTGGTTTCTACGCATAACAGTAAGTAAGCTCTGGCGTTATGAAATTATTTCATCTACTATCCATCCGATTGCGATGAAACTTAGGTTTGTCATATCCATTCAGACAAAGCGAGAATGGGGATTTCATATTAGTTAAAATTACGGTCGCCATTTTGTTTTTTAAGACTTTACTTAGGTTAGTCACGTGACATATCGATTCTGACAAAGCGAAGATGGGGATTTTATATTAGTAAAAATTTCGGTCGCCATGATGTTTCTTTAAGACTTTTCTTAGGTTAGTCAAGTGATATATCGACTCTGACAAAGCGAGGATGGGGATGTCATATTAGTCAAAATTACGGCCGCCATTTTGTATTTTACGACTTTACTTAGGTTAGTCATGTGACATATCGATTCTGACAAAGCGAGGATGGGGAATTCATACTATACTATTCATCCGATTGCGATGAAACTTTGGGGATTTCATGTGTGCATGCCCGGGGTGGTTTCTACGCATAACAGTAAGTAAGCTCTGGCATTATGAAATTATTTCATCTTCTATCCATCTTTTACCAAAGCGAGGATGGGGAATTCATATTAGTAAAAATTTCGGTCGCCATGTTGTTTCTTTAAGACTTTTCTTAGGTTAGTCATGTGATACATCGACTCTGACTAAGCGAGAATGGGGATTTCATATTAGTCAAAATTACGGCCGCCATTTTGTATTTTACGACTTTACTTAGGTTAGTCATGTGACATATCGATTCTGACAAAGCGAGGATGGGGAATTCATATTATTAAAAATTTCGGTCGCCATGTTGTTTCTTTAAGACTTTTCTTAGGTTAGTCATGTGATATATCGACTCTGACTAAGCGAGAATGGGGATTTCATATTAGTCAAAATTACGGCCGCCATTTTGTATTTTAAGACTTTACTTAGGTTAGTCATGTGACATATCGATTCTGACAAACCGAGGATGGGGATTTCATATTAGTCAAAATTTCGGTCGCCATGTTGTTTTTTAAGACTTTTCTTAGGTTAGTCATGTGACATATCGATTCTGACAAAGCGAGGAAGGGGATTTCATATTAGTTAAATTTTAGGTCACCAAGTAGATTTTAAAAAACCCAAAATTTCTAAATATTCAAATTTCCAAATTCTTTAATTTTAAAAATACTTCATATTTTTAAAATATTCAATTTTCACAAACCCTGTGAAGGCTCACAAGCCTTGCTTCTTCCACATTCATACATAGTTTTTTTTTCTCCAAATATTTAATATGAAAAAAAATGTACGCACACACTTTTTATTTCATCCACCTTCAAACGTCAAATCGCTTAGTGCTTTAACCAATTAGTTGCGTTGCAACGGGCAAAAGCTAGTATATATTAATGCTCGTAACCACCAGATTTTAAGTCAATCGCAGTCTTGCGAAAAACGACCACTCTGCCCCTCAAGTTTAACCGACCTCAAAGCTGATTTTCGCGAGACATCGACCGTGGATAAAAATACATACGATTTTTTCAGACCTGATTTGTATGGGAAAAATTCAGCCAGAATTTTACCAATTGCAAATTTTCATATAAAAAAACTGATGCAAAAAAAATAAACTGCTAATAAAACTGATGTATGAAAACCTAGCGGCGAAAACTAGAAGCGCTCATTATTCGACGAAGAAATTCAAAGTTGTATTTCCAGCCGCCAGGTTCGCCCATCAAAAAAGGAAAAATTTATCGTCAGACCTTCACGAAAAATTTGTGAAAGAGCCTCAGTACTAAAATCGTAAAGTGTATATTTTTTTAAATATAAGGCGTCTCACCTCAAAACTTTACATTCCGACGAGCCTCGAGGTAAATCAAAATTGCGACTTAAAAAAGATACCTGGCTTAGATGTTTTTGTATTATTTCGACTACGACAGGTTTTGGAACATAAATAATATATTATATTTATGACTTTTCATGGAAATTTTGTCAGGATTCGTTTTCAAACGTCGGTAATTTCTGACGTTTACGAAAAAAATTCCGAGTTAAAAACTGTTAAAATGTTCGTAGCCAGTAAAAAAATGCTTTATTAAGGAAAAATTTATCGTCAGACCTTCAAAGTACTGAAATGTTGGGGCATTTTTGAAAATTATTATATGGCGTCTCGCATGTTAATTTGACATTTCGACGAGTCTCATGTGTATCAATATTACGTCAAAAATAGCATATGTGGATAAGATGTTTTTCTATAATTTTGAAAACCATAGATTTCCGAACTCCAATAATACATTACATTTACCACATTTCATGTAAATTATTTCAGGATACATCTTCAAAAGTTGAAAAAATTCTGACGTTTATGAAGAAATGCAAAATAAAAACAGGTTAAACGTTACCGGCCAGCTACATAACGTTGATTTTAATTGCTGGGTTGGTACTTTTGTAAAGACAAATAAAATTCGAACGGTTCAGGCTGCCGAGATCATAGAAAATAATTTACCAGTGGGTAGGTACCTACTTGGGTGGGAACGTTATTTTTCAAATATTGAGAATTTAACATGATGAATAAAACTGTTTAAATAACTCAGGATAATCCATTTTTTTTGCCTAATGGTGTAGGTACTTCTTTAAATAGTGCACAATAGTGTTATTATAATATCATTCGGCGTGGGTGGTGTGCATTGGTACTGCCACCCCGTGAATCATTTGTTGGATGACCAAACCCTTTATAACCGGTTAATCTGAGTCGATTTAAGAATATCTAAATATATTCAGGTTGGCAAAAAGATGTATCTCAGTGACGTTTTGCATCGTTATATGCACCAATACACACAATCCTAAGGGCGGGCTTTTTCGTGTGAATGTTTATGCATAAACTATGGATCTTACTCGACTAATTTAAAACAAAATTAGGAAAATCTACCGGGAAAAGAGAAGTTTATTTAATTTTTATAATAGCTCTACACAGGAGGCCTTGAAGAAAATAATTCCTCTCAGGGCCTATGTCATCTTTGGGGATGCTGTGTGAAGGGTTATTTTTAGGAAAGTAAGGAGATGATGTTCTGGTAAGGAAAAAGTTATGAGGGGTGGGTAGGAATCTGGGGATCAGTGTGTGGAGTGACGGACGAAAATAATTCCTCTCAGGGCCTATGTCATCTTTGGGGATGCTGTGTGAAGGGTTCTTTTTAGGAAGGTAAGGAGATGATGTTCTGGTAAGGAAAAAGTTATGAGGGGTGGGTAGGAATCTGGGGATCAGTGTGTGGAGTGACGGACGAATGATTTTATCCCTCCCACTGCGGTGCAAGGTGATGTTCCGAGAGAGCTTTGCTGAAGAACCCAAAAAGTCTCCCTAAACCAGTCTCTTCCGATCTGGTCTGCCACGAAATTGGTGGGCAGACGAATCCACCGCCAAGACCAGAACAAACCTCATGAACCCAGGCACCACTTCTAAATCAACAAACATAGCGAACCACTTGAAATGACCTATTGCAGAGGCGTTGGCCTACCCACCCAGCGATTTTTTTTAGCGTAAGATCCTCACGGCTTTTGCGGTAGGTCAGAGGCCCTAGCACGCTCGCTCTATAACGATCGATAGGATAACTATCGGTAACTTCTCATCGTTCCCTAGCATGACTACAGATCGCCAACGAATAAGTGACAGTTCACAATGACTAAGTGTCCTTAACATATTCGACATCAACTGTTGTTTGTTCGTTAGCGATGTGCAGTTGTCCTAGGGAACGATGAGAAGTTACCGATAGTTATCCTACCGATCGTTATAGAGCAAGCGTGCTAGGGCCTGAACAAAAAATTAGACTTTAGCCTTTAAAAAAATTGAGCTTTGGCGTATTTGAGAATCCTTCATTTGCAAACGAAATTGCGTCAAAATGACGGCCTCTGGCGTAAATGTTTTTTGATATATTCAATGGCAAAAGGTTTCGAAAACTTATTCAACCGTTTTTTTAGTGGCATTCCATTGAAAATATTCCACAATATCGAGCTAAAAATTTGACATTTTACAAAAAAATCCAAGAAAAATCCGCTAACAAATTATACAAGATTTAAAAATATTACTGGTCAGGTGGATTGGTATAATAATAATCACTGGGTAGGTACCTACTTTGCTCCATCGAATTACAAATAAATGGTTTGAAATTAAGAGAAATCACCAAAGATGGTAGGTACTAAATGCGTTTCTTCTGGAAAAATGCCGATTGCAGTTTGTCGGTCTTTTAATTCAAATTCAGAAACAGGGTGGTAAAAAAAATTCCGCTCGAAATATACTGATTAATTTTTTTATTAAAACTCATGATTTTTTCCTTAATTTTTTTTGTTTAGAAAATATTGTCTTGCGTTTGCGACCAACGTTTTTGCGGCGCATTAAAATTTATCTAAATAAGATGCAAAGTTTTTTTTCTAATTTTCTATACATTTATCGTTATTAATAATTATTGATTACGAAAAGAGTTATGGCGTCCGTGACATCAAAAGGTGGATACTTGAAAGATGTCATTTCCATAAAAAAATATTAAAGAGTCGATTTAAAAAAAAAATCATTTTTTTAATCGATTGGTTTTTGTAATAATGAGTGAGGAAATTTTGCCGGACCCTGTCGTTCATTTCGACTGTCCAATCAGGGAGTTCAGTAGGCATGCGGATTGCATTGAATTCAAATATCGATATTTACTCTAAGTGAGAACTTCTTTCCTTTAAATCACAAAAAAAATATGATATAAAATAAAAAAAAATAACCAAAGATGGATATTTCCAAAAAAATGTAGGTGTACACGGGGGTAGGTAGATATGCAGGTAGGTAGGAACTAAGTACTGAACAGGTACTCTGGTTAGGTAGGTATGTATGAAGGTACTTTTTATAAATTAGGTGGGTTCGATGCAGTGCTACAGATTTTTTATATGCATATAAATCGAAAAATAGATCGGTCAGGATTCGTTCGTTTACTTTGGACATTATTCAATTTTAAAATAAAAATAATTATACGTGTGCACGGGTAGCCGGATATTGTTAAAGAATTTCTTTGTGTAATTTTTTTGCTGCAGTAAAATTGAGTTTGATAAGATGGTTTTTTGTTGAACAAATATTTTTTGTTTGAGGGTTAGGTAGGTTTTTTTTCCAATACTATTCATCTGATGGCGACAAAACTTTTGGGATTTGATGTGTGCATGCCCGGGTTGGTTTCTACGCATAATAGTAAGCTCTGGCTTTATGAAATTATTTTATATACTATTCACCCGATCGAGATGAAACTTTGGAAATTTGATGTGTGCATGCCTGGGATGGTTATTATGCATAAAAGTAAGCTCTGGCGTTATGAAAATATTTCCTTTAATTTTCATCCGATTGAGATGAAACTTTGGGAATTCGATGTTGACATGCTCGGGATGGTTTCTATGTAAAAGAGTAAGTTCTGGCGTTATGAAATTTTTTCCAATACTATTCATTTGATTGCGACAAAACTTTTGAGCTTTGATGTGTGCATGCCCGGGTTGGTTTCTACGCATAATAGTAAGCTCTGGAATTATGAAATTATTTACGCATAATGGTAAGATCTGGCGTTATGAAATTATTTCCTATACTTTCCATCCGATTGAGATGAAACTTTGGGAATTTGATGTTGGATACTCGGGATGGTTTGAACATAAAAGAGTAAGCTCTGGCGTTATGATTTTTTTTCCAATACTTTTCATCTGATTGCGACAAAACTTTTGGTATTTGATGTGTGCATGCCCGGGTTGGTTTCTACGCATAATAGTAAGCTCTGGCTCTATGAAATTATTTCCTATACTATTCATCTGATTGCGATGAAACTTTGGGGATTTGATGTGTGCATGTCCGGGATGGTTTCTATGCGTAATAATAAGCTCTGGCGTTATCAAATTATTTCATATACTATTCACCCGATTGAGATGAAACTTTGGAGATTTGATGTGTGCATGCCTGGGATGGTTTTTATGCATAAAAGTAAGCTCTGGCGTAATGAAATTATTTCCTTTACTTTTCATCCGATTGAGATGAAACTTTGGGAATTCGATGTTGGCATGCTAGGGATGGTTTCTATATATAAGAATAAGCTCTGGCATTATGAAATTATTTCCAATACTATTCATCCGATTGCGATGAAACTTTGGGGATATGATGTGTGCATGCTCGAAATGGTTTTAAAATATAATATTGAGCTCTAGCGTAATGAAATTATCTACAATAATATTCATCCGATTGCGATGAAACTTTGGTGAGTTATTGTGCGCAAGCCCGCGAAGTTTTCTTTATATAATGCACAGATTTGGCGTTATCAAATTCATACAAAAAATTTAAATAGGTGTAACGGGAGTTATTAGAAAAGTGAGTGCATATCATATAATTTAGAAACAATTTATTAGTGAAAAAATTGAGCCGTAAACTTCTAGGCCCCTTTTTGCGAGAAAAGGCCCATACTGAACGCCTTAACCAGGGCGACCAAAGTGGCTAAGTAGCGGGTGTACAAAATTGAGCGATTAACTCACAGGAACCTTTGAGTAGTTCTCACAATCCTTGCTTCATCCACATTCAAACATCGATTTTTTTTTTCAAATATTTAATTTTTTAAAAATGTAGACACACACACTTCTTGCTTCATCCACATTCAAACGTCAAATCGCTTAGTGCTTTAACCAATTAGTTGCCTTGCAACGGGCAAAAGCTAGTATTAATATTAATGCTCTTGACCACCAGATTTTAAGACAATCGCAGTCTCGCGAAAAACGACCACTCTGCCCCTCGAGTTTAACCGACCTCAGAGCTGATTTTCGCGAGACAGCGACCGTGGATGACCGATTAAGTGTTTTGCAGTCTTGCGAAAATCGACCATTCTGCCCCTCAATTTTAACCGACCTCAAAGCTGATTTTCGCGAGACAGCGACCGTGGATGAAAATACATACGATTTTTTCAGACCTGATTTGTATGGGAAAAATTCAGCCAGAATTTTACCAATTGCAAATTTTCATATAAAAAAACTGATGCAAAAAAAAAAAACTACTAATGAAACTGATGTATTAAAACCTAGCGGCGAAAACTAGAAGCGCTCATTATTCGAAGAAGAAATTCAAAGTTATATTGCCAGCCGCCAGGTTCGCCCATCAAAAAAGGAAAAATTTATCGTCAGACCTTCACGACAAATTTGAGTACAAAACAGTATCTTGAGGTGTGTTTTTTAAATTTTCTTAGGCGACTCGCTTGAAAATTTTACATATGAGAGGGTTCCACGGCATTCGAGATTGGGTCGTAAAAAATCATTCTGGTGGCAATGTTTTTGAATAGGATCGTAGACGAGAGGATTGGCCATCTTATTCAGGCAAAACATCTAACCCTCTTCATTATAAATTTGCCGCTAAACTTTGCCAAACTTTTGACATCTAGCGAAAAAATTGTGTAAAAAACGTTTCGTCATGAATGAAAATTTTTTGCGGCCAGTAGAAGTGCGAACACTCTAGCCACCGGGTAGGTACTTTATTGCTTGCGACTAACTTCACGACTGATAGAACATTATAACTGGGTAGGTACTGTATGTATGAACTGAAGATAAAACTTTTTCCACCGTATTTCAAATTAAAGGCACCAAAGATGGTAGGTACTTTTATCCACCGTATTACAAATTAATGAAATGATTTTTTTTTTAAATTACCAAAGATGGTAAATAATTGTTGGTTTTTCTATAGACATTTATTTTAATTAACAGGTTTTTGAAAGATTTTTTCGCTTATTTTTTTATTGCAACGAAATATAGTTTGATTTAATATTTTTTGCTCAGTAATAAAAAATTGTAGAGCGCCGTTTCTGATGCCCGTCATCGAGGCTCGGCATGGTTTCTAAATATGATAGTGAGAACTGGTGTTATGAAATTATTTGATATACTATTCATCCGATTGAGATAAAACATTGGGAATTTGATGTGTGCATACTCAGGATGGGTTCTATATATACCTAATAGAAAGCTCTGGCGTAATTAAATTATTTCCAATACTATTCATCCGATTGAGATAAAACTTTGGGGATTTTATGCATGGCTTTTCTATATAATAATAAGCTCTGGCGTACTGAAATTATTTCCTATACTATTCATCCGATTGCGATGAAACTTTGGGAATTTGATGTGTGCATGCCCGGGGTGGTTTCCTATTTTTATAAAATGTTCGGAAAATCTACCGGGAGTAGAGAACTTTTTTTTTTACAATCGCTCCATACTGGAGGCCCCGAATAGTATTAATAATTCCTCTCAGGGCCTATGTCATCTTTGAGAATGCTGTGTGGAGAATTTCTTTTTGTTGTTTATATTATGTTTATATTATCATTCAATGTGAGTGGTGTGCATTGGTACCGCCGCCCCGGGAATTATTTAATGTATGTCATACTTAACGGGGTACTTAACTCGAGTATGTTTGTACAATATTCGGAAAATCTAACGGGAGTAGTTTTTACAATAGCTCGATACTGGAGGCCCGGAAGAAATTAATTCCCCTCGGGGCCTACGTCGTCTTTGGGAATGCTCTGTGGAGGGTTATTTTTAGGAAAGGAAGGAGAGGATATTCTGAAAAGGAAAAAGGTATAAGAGGTGGGTAGGAATCTGGGGATCAGTGTGTGGAGTGACGGACGAATGATTGCATCCCTCCCACTTCGTTGCAAGGTGATGTTCCGAGAGAGCTCTGGTGGAGAAGCCAAAAAGTCTCCCTAAATCAGTCTCTTCCGATCTGGTCTGCCACGCAATTGGTGGGCTTTAGCCTTTAAAAAGTTGAGCTTTGTGTGTATTTGAGAATCCTTCATTTGCAACCGAGATTGCCTCGAAATGACGGCCTCTGGCGTAGATGTTTTTTGATATATTCAATGGCGAAAGGTTTCGAAAACTTATTCAATCGTGTTTTTAGTGGCATTCCATTGAAAATATTCCACAATATCCTGATAAAAATTTGACATTTAACAAAAAATCCAAGAAAATCCGCTAACAAATTCCACAAGTTTTAAAATATTACTGGCTAGGTGAATTCGTATTAAATAAATAACTGGGTAGGTACCTACTTTGCTCCATCGAATTACAAATAAATGGTTTGAAATTAAAATAAGTCACCAAAGATGGTAAGGTACTAAATGCGTTTCTCCTGAAAAATATGTCGATTGCAGTTTGTCGGTCTTATAATTCAAATGCAGAAACAGGGCGGTAAAAAAAATTCAGCTCGAAATATACGGATTAATTTTTTTATTAAAACTCATGATTTTTTTCTTAATTTTTTTTTGTTCAGAAAATATTGTCGGGCGTTTGCGACCAAAGTTTTTGCGGCGCATTAAAATTTATGTAAATAAGAAGCAAAGTTTTTTTCCAAATTTTCTATACATTCATCGTTAATAATAATTATTTATTACGAAAAGAGTTATGGCGTACGTGAAATCAAAAGGTGGACACTTGAGATATGTCATTTCCATAAAAAAATATTAAAGAGTCGATTGAAATTTTTTTTTAATATTTTTAAATCGATTGGTTTTTGTAATAATGAGCGAGGAAATTTTGTCGGACCCTGTCGTTCATTTCGACTGTCCAATCAGGAGGTTCGCTAGATATGTCTATTCCATTGAATTCAAATATCGATATTTACTGTAAGTAAGAACTTCTTTCCTTTTAATCACAAAAAATTTATGATATAAAATTTTAAAAAGTTACCAAAGATGGATATTTGCAAAAATATGTTGGTAAAAACGGGGGTAGGTAGATATGCAGGTAGGGAGGAACTAAGTACTGAACAGGTACTCTGGGTAGGTAGGTATGTAGGAAGGTACTTTTTATAAATTAGGTGGGTTCAATTTGGTTCAATGCAGTACTACAGATTGTTCGTATGCACATAAATCGAAAAATTGATAGTTCGTTTACTTTGGACATTATTAAAATTTAAAAATAAAAATAATTATACGTGTGCACGGGTACCCGCATATTGTGAAAGAATTTCTTTGTGTAATTTTTTTCTGCATTTAAATTGAGTATGATAAGATTGTTTTTTTGGTAAATAATAAAATTAAAACGTTTTTTTTCCTTAGAAATTACGTAGTTAATTGAACAAATATTATTTGTTTGAGTAAGGGTTAGGTAGGTTTTATATTATGTTTTTTATACAAAAAGATTAATGAAATACGAATGTGTTTGATGGAATAATTTTTATTTGAAATAGTTTATATTTTTTGTAGCGCCAAAATTTCTCAAGAAATTCCAAATTTAAAAAAAATTAAAATTTAAAAAATTATATTTTTAAAAATTTTTTAAGGGTATCCCAAATAGTTCGCTACCCGAGGATTATAAAATATATATAAAGGACCAAAGAGCATTAAATTTACATAGCGCAGTTTTTGTATTTTGCAAGTTAATAATATCATTCAACGTGATTGGTGTGCATTAGTACCGCCGCCCCGGGAATCTTTTATTGGATGTCAAAATCCTTTACAACAGGTTAACCTGAGTCAATAATCATTGATTTGAGAATCTCTAGAAGTGTGATATATACAGATTGGCAAAAAGGTTTTTCTCAGTTACGTTTTACATCAACCAATATATGCACCAATCCTAAGAGCGTGTTTTTCCGGGTGAATGTTGATGCATTTTTTATAGTCAAACTATAGGGGTACTTACTCGAGAATTTAAATACAATATTCGGAAAATTTACCGGGAATGGAGAAGTTTTTTTAATTTTTTTATAATACCTCCACACAGGAGGCCCTGAAGAAAATAATTCCCCTCAGGGCCTACGTCATCTTTGGGGACGCTGTGTGAAGTGTTCTTTTTAGGAAAGGAAGGAGATGATGTTCTGGGAAGGAAAAGGGTATAAAGGGTGGGTAGGAATCTGAGGATCAGTGTGTGGAGTGACGGACGAATGGTTTTATCCCGGTGCGGTGCAAGGTGATGTTCACAGAGAGCTCTGCTGGAGAAGCCAAAAAGTATCCCTAAACCAGTCTCTGCCGATCTGGTCTGCCACGCAATTGGTGGGCAGACGCATCCACTGCCAAGACAGGGAAAAAGCTCACCCTATGAACCCCTGCTAAATCACCAAACATAGCGAACCATTTTAAATGACCTATTGCAGGTGTGTTGGTTCCCGAGGCGGCGGTACCCATACCCACCTACCAAATTTAGGTTTTTTGCATTTCTTTCTTCATCCACATTCAAAAATCTTATTTGTATTTAAGAATTGTTTCTTAAGAATTTTTTAAGGTTAGTCATGTGACATATCGTTTTTCGCAAAAAAAGGTGGGGATTTCATTTTAGTCAACATTTTGGTAGCCATTTTGTTTTTTAAGACTTTTCTAAGGTTAGTCATGTGACATATCGTTTTTCACAAAAAAAGGTGGCGATTTCATATTAGTCATCATTTTGGTGGTCATTTTGTTTTTTAAGACTTTTCTACGGTTTGTCATGTGACATATCGTTTTTCACAAAAAAAGGTGGCGATTTCACGTTAGTCATCATTTTGGTGGTCATTTTTGTTTTTTAAGACTTACTGTTTGTCATGTGACATATCGTTTTTCGCAAAAAAATGTGGGGATTTCATATTAGTCAACATTTGGTTTTTTAAGACTTTTCTACGGTTATTCAGTCATGTGACATATCGTTTTTCGCAAAAAAAGGTGGGGATTTCATATTAGGTAACATTTAGATCGCTATTTTGTTTTTTAAGACTTTTCTAAGGTTAGTCATGTGACATATCGTTTTTCGCAAAAAAAAGGTGGGGAATTCATATTATTCAAAAGTTAGGTCACCAGCAGGTTTCAAAATTGAGCGATTAACTCACAGGACCCTTTGAGTAATTCTCACAATCCTTGCTTCATCCACTTTCAAACATCTTTTTTTCTTTAAATATTTGATTTTTAAAAAATGTAGACACACACTTCTTGCATCATCCACGTTCAAACGTCAAATCGCTTAGTGCTTTAACCAATAAGTTGCATTGCAACGGGCAAAAGCTAGTTAATATTAATGCTCTTGACCACCAGATTTTAAGACAATCGCAGTCTCGCGAAAAACGACCACTCTGCCCCTCGAGTTTGACCGACCTCAGAGCTGATTTTCGCGAGACAGCGACCGTGGATGACCGATTAAGTGTTTTGCAGTCTCACGAAAAACGACCATTCTGCCCCTCAATTTTAACCGACCTCAAAGCTGATTTTCGCGAGACAGCGACCGTGGATGAAAATACATACGATTTTTTCAGACCTGATTTGTATGGGAAAAATTCAGCCAGAATTTTACCAATTGCAAATTTTCATATAAGAAAACTGATGCAAAAAAAAAAAACTACTAATGAAACTGATGTATTAAAACCTAGCGGCGAAAACTAGAAGCGCTCATTATTCGAAGAAGAAATTCAAAGTTATATTGCCAGCCGCCAGGTTCGCCCATCAAAAAAGGAAAAATTTATCGTCAGACCTTCACGACAAATTTGAGTACAAAACAGTATCTTGAGGTGTGTTTTTTAAATTTTCTTAGGCGACTCGCTTGAAAATTTTACATATGAGAGGGTTCCACGGCATTCGAGATTGGGTCGTAAAAAATCATTCTGGTGGCAATGTTTTTGAATAGGATCGTAGACGAGAGGATTGGCCATCTTATTCAGGCAAAACATCTAACCCTCTTCATTATAAATTTGCCGCTAAACTTTGCCAAACTTTTGACATCTAGCGAAAAAATTGTGTAAAAAACGTTTCGTCATGAATGAAAATTTTTTGCGGCCAGTAGAAGTGCGAACACTCTAGCCACCGGGTAGGTACTTTATTGCTTGCGACTAACTTCACGACTGATAGAACATTATAACTGGGTAGGTACTGTATGTATGAACTGAAGATAAAACTTTTTCCACCGTATTTCAAATTAATGATTTGAAATAAAAAAGGCACCATAGATGGTAGGTACTTTTATCCATCGTATTACAAATTAATGAAATGATTTTTTTTTTTAAATTACCAAAGATGGTAGATAATTGTTGGTTTTTCTATAGACATTTATTTTTTTAACAGGTTTTTGAAAGATTTTTTCGCTTATTTTTTTATTGCAATGAAATATAGTTTGATATAATATTTTTTGCTAAGTAATAAAAAATTGTAGAGCGCCGCTTCTGATGCCCGTCATCGCTGCCCTGTCATCGTGAGAACTGGTGTTATGAAATTATTTGATATACTATTCATCCGATTGAGATGAAACTTTGGGAATTATATGTGTGCATACTCAGGATGGGTTCTATATATACCTAATAGAAAGCTCTGGCGTAATGAAATTATTTTCAATACTATTCATCCAATTGCGATAAAACTTTGGGGATTTTATGCATGGCTTTTCTATATAATAATAAGCTCTGGCGTACTAAAATTATTTCCTATACTATTTATCCGATTGCGATGAAACTTTGGAAATTTGATGTGTGCATGCCCGGGTGGTAAGCTCTGGCATTATGAAATTATTTCATCTACTATCCATCCGATTGCGATGAAACTTAGGTTTGTCATGTGATATATCGATTCTGAGAAAGCGAGGATGGGGATTTTATATTAGTCAAAATTACGGTCGCCATTTTGTTTTTTAAGACTTTACTTAGGTTAGTCATGTGACATATCGATTCTGACAAAGCGAGGATGGGGATTTCATATTAGTCAAAATTTCGGTCGCCATGTTGCTTTTTTAAGACTTTTCTTAGGTTAGTCATGTGACATGTCGATTTTGGCAAAGCGAGGATTGGGATTTCTTATTAGTAAAAATTACGGTGGCCGTTTTGTTTTTTAAGACTTATCTTAGGTTAATCATGTGACATATCGATTCTGACAAATTGAGGATGGGGATTTCATATTAGTTAAAATTACGGTCGCCATTTTGTTTTTTAAGACTTTTCTTAGGTTAGTCATGTGACATATCGATTCTGACAAAGCGAGGATAAGGATTTCATATTAGTCAAAATTTCGGTCGCCATGTTGTTTTTTTAAGACTTTTCTTAGGTTAGTCATGTGACATGTCGATTTTGGCAAAGCGAGGATTGGGATTTCATATTAGTCAAAATTACGGTGGCCGTTTTGTTTTTTAAGACTTTTCTTAGGTTAATCATGTGACATATCGATTCTGACAAGGCGAGGATGGGGATTTCATATTCGTCAAAATTACGGTCGCCATTTTGTTTTTTAAGAATTTTTTTAGGTAAGTCATGTGACATATCGATTCAGACAATCCGAGGATGGGGATTTCATATTAGTTAAAATTACGGTCGCCATTTTGTTTTTTAAGACTTTACTTAGGTTAGTCATGTGACATAACGATTCTGACATAGATAGGATGGGGATTTCATACTATACTATTCATGCGATTGCGATAAAACTTTGGGGATTTCATGTGTGCATGCCAGGGGTGGTTTCTACGCATAACAGTAAGTAAGCTCTGGCGTTATGAAATTATTTCATCTACTATCCATCAGATTCCGATGAATCTTAGGTTTGTCATATCGATTCAGACAAAGCGAGAACGAGGATTTCATATTAGTTAAAATTACGGTCGCCATTTTGTTTTTAAAGACTTTACCTAGGTTAGTCATGCGACATATCGATTCTGACAAAGCGAAGATGGGGATTTCATATTAGTAAAAATTTCGGTCGCCATGTTGTTTCTTTGAGACTTTTCTTAGGTTAGTCATGTGATATATCGACTCTGACAAAGCGAGGATGGGGATTTCATATTAGTCAAAATTACGGCCGCCATTTTGTATTTTAAGACTTTACTTAGGTTAGTCATGTGACATATCGATTCTGACAAACCGAGGATGGGGATTTCATATTAGTGAAAATTTCGGTCGCCATGTTGTTTTTTAAGACTTTTCTTAGGTTAGTCATGTGACATATCGATTCTGACAAAGAGAGGATGGGGATTTCATACTATACTATTCATCCGATTGCGATAAAACTTGATTGGGATTTCATATGTGCATGCCCGGGGTGGTTTCTACGCATAACAGAAAGTAAACTCTGGCGTTATGAAATTATTTCATCTACACCCCATCCGATTGTGATAAAACTTTGGGGATTTTATGCATGGCTTTTCTATATAATAATAAGCTCTGGCGTACTGAAATTATTTCCTATACTATTCATCCGATTGCGATGAAACTTTGGGAATTTGATGTGTGCATGCCGGGGGTGGTTTCTACGCATAATAGTAAGCTCTGGCATTATGAAATTATTTCATCTACTATCCATCCGATTGCGATGAAACTTTGGTTTGTCATGTGATATATCGATTCTGATAAAGCGAGGATGGGGATTTTATATTAGTCAAAATTACGGTCGCCATTTTGTTTTTTAAGACTTTACTTAGGTTACTCATGTGACATATCGATTCTGACAAAGCGAGGATGGGGATTTCATATTAGTCAAAATGTCGGTCGCCATGTTGTTTTTTTAAGACTTTTCTTAGGTTAGTCATGTGACATGTCGATTTTG
Source organism: Limnephilus auricula (assembly GCA_951813805.1). Lineage (NCBI taxonomy): Eukaryota > Metazoa > Arthropoda > Insecta > Trichoptera > Limnephilidae > Limnephilus > Limnephilus auricula. The sequence continues at coordinate 1,063,634 of OX638410.1, forward strand.
GCAAAGCGCGGATTGGGATTTCATATTAGTCAAAATTACGGTGGCCGTTTTGTTTTTTAAGACTTTTCTTAGGTTAATCATGTGACATATCGATTCTGACAAAGCTAGGATGGGGATTTCATATTAGTTAAAATTACGATCGCCGTTTTGTTTTTTAAGACTTTACTTAGGTTAGTCATGTGACATATCGATTCTGACAAAGCGAGGATGGGGATTTCATATTAGTCAAAATTACGGCCGCCATTTTGTATTTTAAGACCTAACTTAGGTTAGTCATGTGACATATCGATTCTGACAAAGCGAGGATGGGGATTTCATATTAGTCAAAATTACGGCCGCCATTTTGTATTTTAAGACTTTACTTAGGTTAGTCATGTGACATATCGATTCTGACAAACCGAGGATGGGGATTTCATATTAGTCAAAATTTCGGTCGCCATGTTGTTTTTCAAGACTTTTCTTAGGTTTGTCATGTGACATATCGATTCTGACAAAGCGAGGAAGGGGATTTCATATTAGTTAAATTTTAGGTCACCATGCAGATTTTAAAAAACCCAAAATTTCTAAATATTCAAATTTCCAAATTCTTTAATTTTAAAAATACTTCATATTTTAAAAATATTCAATTTTCACAAACCCTGTGAAGGCTCACAAGCCTTGCTTCATCCACATTCATACATAGTTTTTTTTCTCCAAAAATATTTAATATGAAAAAAAAATGTACGCACACACTTTTTATTTCATCCACCTTTAAACGTCAAATCGCTTAGTGCTTTAACCAATTAGTTGCGTTGCAACGGGCAAAAGCTAGTATTAATATTAATGCTCTTGACCACCAGATTTTAAGACAATCGCAGTCTCGCGAAAAACGACCACTCTGCCCCTCGAGTTTAACCGACCTCAGAGCTGATTTTCGCGAGACAGCGACCGTGGATGACCGATTAAGTGTTTTGCAGTCTCGCGAAAAACGACCATTCTGCCCCTCAATTTTAACCGACCTCAAAGCTGATTTTCGCGAGACAGCGACCGTGGATGAAAATACATACGATTTTTTCAGACCTGATTTGTATGGGAAAAATTCAGCCAGAATTTTACCAATTGCAAATTTTCATATAAAAAAACTGATGCAAAAAAAAAAAACTACTAATGAAACTGATGTATTAAAACCTAGCGGCGAAAACTAGAAGCGCTCATTATTCGAAGAAGAAATTCAAAGTTATATTGCCAGCCGCCAGGTTCGCCCATCAAAAAAGGAAAAATTTATCGTCAGACCTTCACGAAAAATTTGTGAAAGAGCCTCAGTACTAAAATCGTAAAGTGTATATTTTTTTAAATATAAGGCGTCTCACCTCAAAACTTTACATTCCGACGAGCCTCGAGGTAAATCAAAATTGCGACTTAAAAAAGATACCTGGCTTAGATGTTTTTGTATTATTTCGACTACGACAGGTTTTGGAACATAAATAATATATTATATTTATGACTTTTCATGGAAATTTTGTCAGGATTTCTTTTCAAACGTCGGTAATTTCTGACGTTTACGAAAAAAATTCCGAGTTAAAAACTGTTAAAATGTTCGTAGCCAGTAAAAAAATGCTTTATTAAGGAAAATTTTATCGTCAGACCTTCAAAGTACTGAAATGTTGGGGCATTTTTGAAAATTATTCTATGGCGTCTCGCATGTTAATTTGACATTTCGACGAGTCTCATGTATATCAATATTACGTCAAAAATAGCATATGTGGATAAGATGTTTTTCTATAATTTTGAAAACCATAGATTTCCGAACTCCAATAATACATTACATTTACCACATTTCATGTAAATTATTTCAGGATACATCTTCAAAAGTTGAAAAAATTCTGACGTTTATGAAGAAATGCAAAATAAAAACAGGTTAAACGTTACCGGCCAGCTACATAACGTTGATTTTAATTGCTGGGTTGGTACTTTTGTAAAGACAAATAAAATTCGAACGGTTCAGGCTGCCGAGATCATAGAAAATAATTTACCAGTGGGTAGGTACCTACTTGGGTGGGAACGTTATTTTTCAAATATTGAGAATTTAACATGATGAATAAAACTGTTTAAATAACTCAGGATAATCCATTTTTTTTGCCTAATGGTGTTTTCAAACGTCGGTAATTTCTGACGTTTACGAAAAAAATTCCGAGTTAAAAACTGTTGAAATGTTCGTAGCCAGTAAAAAAATGCTTTATTAAGGAAAAAATTATCGTCAGACCTTCAAAGTACTGAAATGTTGGGGCATTTTTGAAAATTATTCTATGGCGTCTCGCATGTTAATTTGACATTTCGACGAGTCTCATGTGTATCAATATTACGTCAAAAATAGCATATGTGGATAAGATGTTTTTCTATAATTTTGAAAACCATAGATTTCCGAACTCCAATAATACATTACATTTACCACATTTCATGTAAATTATTTCAGGATACATCTTCAAAAGTTGAAAAAATTCTGACGTTTATGAAGAAATGCAAAATAAAAACAGGTTAAACGTTACCGGCCAGCTACATAACGTTGATTTTAATTGCTGGGTTGGTACTTTTGTAAAGACAAATAAAATTCGAACGGTTCAGGCTGCCGAGATCATAGAAAATAATTTACCAGTGGGTAGGTACCTACTTGGGTGGGAACGTTATTTTTCAAATATTGAGAATTTAACATGATGAATAAAACTGTTTAAATAACTCAGGATAATCCATTTTTTTTGCCTAATGGTGTAGGTACTTCTTTAAATAGTGCACAATAGTGTTATTATAATATCATTCGGCGTGGGTGGTGTGCATTGGTACTGCCACCCCGTGAATCATTTGTTGGATGACCAAACCCTTTATAACCGGTTAATCTGAGTCGATTTAAGAATATCTAAATATATTCAGGTTGGCAAAAAGATGTATCTCAGTGACGTTTTGCATCGTTATATGCACCAATACACACAATCCTAAGGGCGGGCTTTTTCGTGTGAATGTTTATGCATAAACTATGGATCTTACTCGACTAATTTAAAACAAAATTAGGAAAATCTACCGGGAAAAGAGAAGTTTATTTAATTTTTATGATAGCTCTACACAGGAGGCCTTGAAGAAAATAATTCCTCTCAGGGCCTATGTCATCTTTGAGGATGCTGCGTGAAGGGTTATTTTTAGGAAAGTAAGGAGATGATGTTCTGGTAAGGAAAAAGTTATGAGGGGTGGGTAGGAATCTGGGGATCAGTGTGTGGAGTGACGGACGAAAATAATTCCTCTCAGGGCCTATGTCATCTTTGGGGATGCTGTGTGAAGGGTTCTTTTTAGGAAGGTAAGGAGATGATGTTCTGGTAAGGAAAAAGTTATGAGGGGTGGGTAGGAATCTGGGGATCAGTGTGTGGAGTGACGGACGAATGATTTTATCCCTCCCACTGCGGTGCAAGGTGATGTTCCGAGAGAGCTTTGCTGAAGAACCCAAAAAGTCTCCCTAAACCAGTCTCTTCCGATCTGGTCTGCCACGAAATTGGTGGGCAGACGAATCCACCGCCAAGACCAGAACAAACCTCATGAACCCAGGCACCACTTCTAAATCAACAAACATAGCGAACCACTTGAAATGACCTATTGCAGAGGCGTTGGCCTACCCACCCAGCGAATTTTTTTAGCGTAAGATCCTCACGGCTTTTGCGGTAGGTCAGAGGCCCTAGCACGCTCGCTCTATAACGATCGATAGGATAACTATCGGTAACTTCTCATCGTTCCCTAGCATGACTACAGATCGCCAACGAATAAGTGACAGTTCACAATGACTAAGTGTCCTTAACATATTCGACATCAACTGTTGTTTGTTCGTTAGCGATGTGCAGTTGTCCTAGGGAACGATGAGAAGTTACCGATAGTTATCCTACCGATCGTTATAGAGCAAGCGTGCTAGGGCCTGAACAAAAAATTAGACTTTAGCCTTTAAAAAAATTGAGCTTTGGCGTATTTGAGAATCCTTCATTTGCAAACGAAATTGCGTCAAAATGACGGCCTCTGGCGTAAATGTTTTTTGATATATTCAATGGCAAAAGGTTTCGAAAACTTATTCAACCGTTTTTTTAGTGGCATTCCATTGAAAATATTCCACAATATCGAGCTAAAAATTTGACATTTTACAAAAAAATCCATGAAAAATCCGCTAACAAATTATACAAGATTTAAAAATATTACTGGTCAGGTGGATTGGTATAATAATAATCACTGGGTAGGTACCTACTTTGCTCCATCGAATTACAAATAAATGGTTTGAAATTAAGAGAAATCACCAAAGATGGTAGGTACTAAATGCGTTTCTTCTGGAAAAATGCCGATTGCAGTTTGTCGGTCTTTTAATTCAAATTCAGAAACAGGGTGGTAAAAAAAATTCCGCTCGAAATATACTGATTAATTTTTTTATTAAAACTCATGATTTTTTCCTTAATTTTTTTTGTTTAGAAAATATTGTCTTGCGTTTGCGACCAACGTTTTTGCGGCGCATTAAAATTTATCTAAATAAGATGCAAAGTTTTTTTTCTAATTTTCTATACATTTATCGTTATTAATAATTATTGATTACGAAAAGAGTTATGGCGTCCGTGACATCAAAAGGTGGATACTTGAAAGATGTCATTTCCATAAAAAAATATTAAAGAGTCGATTTAAAAAAAAAATCATTTTTTTAATCGATTGGTTTTTGTAATAATGAGTGAGGAAATTTTGCCGGACCCTGTCGTTCATTTCGACTGTCCAATCAGGGAGTTCAGTAGGCATGCGGATTGCATTGAATTCAAATATCGATATTTACTCTAAGTGAGAACTTCTTTCCTTTAAATCACAAAAAAAATATGATATAAAATAAAAAAAAATAACCAAAGATGGATATTTCCAAAAAAATGTAGGTGTACACGGGGGTAGGTAGATATGCAGGTAGGTAGGAACTAAGTACTGAACAGGTACTCTGGTTAGGTAGGTATGTATGAAGGTACTTTTTATAAATTAGGTGGGTTCGATGCAGTGCTACAGATTTTTTATATGCATATAAATCGAAAAATAGATCGGTCAGGATTCGTTCGTTTACTTTGGACATTATTCAATTTTAAAATAAAAATAATTATACGTGTGCACGGGTAGCCGGATATTGTTAAAGAATTTCTTTGTGTAATTTTTTTGCTGCAGTAAAATTGAGTTTGATAAGATGGTTTTTTGTTGAACAAATATTTTTTGTTTGAGGGTTAGGTAGGTTTTTTTTCCAATACTATTCATCTGATGGCGACAAAACTTTTGGGATTTGATGTGTGCATGCCCGGGTTGGTTTCTACGCATAATAGTAAGCTCTGGCTTTATGAAATTATTTTATATACTATTCACCCGATCGAGATGAAACTTTGGAAATTTGATGTGTGCATGCCTGGGATGGTTATTATGCATAAAAGTAAGCTCTGGCGTTATGAAAATATTTCCTTTAATTTTCATCCGATTGAGATGAAACTTTGGGAATTCGATGTTGACATGCTCGGGATGGTTTCTATGTAAAAGAGTAAGTTCTGGCGTTATGAAATTTTTTCCAATACTATTCATTTGATTGCGACAAAACTTTTGAGCTTTGATGTGTGCATGCCCGGGTTGGTTTCTACGCATAATAGTAAGCTCTGGAATTATGAAATTATTTACGCATAATGGTAAGATCTGGCGTTATGAAATTATTTCCTATACTTTCCATCCGATTGAGATGAAACTTTGGGAATTTGATGTTGGATACTCGGGATGGTTTGAACATAAAAGAGTAAGCTCTGGCGTTATGATTTTTTTTCCAATACTTTTCATCTGATTGCGACAAAACTTTGGGGATTTGATGTGTGCATGCCTGGGATGGTTTTAATGCATAAAAGTAAGCTCTGGCGTAATGAAATTATTTCCTTTACTTTTCATCCGATTGAGATGAAACTTTGGGAATTCGATGTTGGCATGCTAGGGATGGTTTCTATATATAAGAATAAGCTCTGGCATTATGAAATTATTTCCAATACTGTTCATCCGATTGCGATGAAACTTTGGGGATATGATGTGTGCATGCTCGAAATGGTTTTAAAATATAATAATGAGCTCTAGCGTAATGAAATTATCTACAATAATATTCATCCGATTGCGATGAAACTTTGGTGAGTTATTGTGCGCAAGCCCGCGAAGTTTTCTTTATATAATGCAGAGATTTGGCGTTATCAAATTCATACAAAAAATTTAAATAGGTGTAACGGGAGTTATTAGAAAAGTGAGTGCATATCATATAATTTAGAAACAATTTATTAGTGAAAAAATTGAGCCGTTAACTTCTAGGCCCCTTTTTGCGAGAAAAGGCCCATACTGAACGCCTTAACCAGGGCGACCAAAGTGGCTAAGTAGCGGGTGTACAAAATTGAGCGATTAACTCACAGGACCCTTTGAGTAGTTCTCACAATCCTTGCTTCATCCACATTCAAACATCGATTTTTTTTTTCAAATATTTAATTTTTAAAAAATGTAGACACACACACTTCTTGCTTCATCCACATTCAAACGTCAAATCGCTTAGTGCTTTAACCAATTAGTTGCCTTGCAACGGGCAAAAGCTAGTATTAATATTAATGCTCTTGACCACCAGATTTTAAGACAATCGCAGTCTCGCGAAAAACGACCACTCTGCCCCTCGAGTTTGACCGACCTCAGAGCTGATTTTCGCGAGACAGCGACCGTGGATGACCGATTAAGTGTTTTGCAGTCTCGCGAAAAACGACCATTCTGCCCCTCAATTTTAACCGACCTCAAAGCTGATTTTCGCGAGACAGCGACCGTGGATGAAAATACATACGATTTTTTCAGACCTGATTTGTATGGGAAAAATTCAGCCAGAATTTTACCAATTGCAAATTTTCATATAAAAAAACTGATGCAAAAAAAAAAACTACTAATGAAACTGATGTATTAAAACCTAGCGGCGAAAACTAGAAGCGCTCATTATTCGAAGAAGAAATTCAAAGTTGTATTTCCAGCCGCCAGGTTCGCCCATCAAAAAAGGAAAAATTTATCGTCAGACCTTCACGAAAAATTTGTGAAAGAGCCTCAGTACATGCTCAGTACTGAAATCGTAAAATATATATTTTTTAAATATATGGCGTCTCACCTCAAAATTTTACATTTCGACGAGCCTCGAGGTAAATCAAAATTGCGACTTAAAAAAGATACCTGGCTTAGATGTTTTTGTATTATTTCGACTACGACAGGTTTCGGAACATTAAAAATATATTATATTTATGACTTTTCATGGAAATTTTGTCAGGATTTGTTTTCAAACGTCGGTAATTTCTGACGTTTACGAAAAAATTTCGAGTTCAAAACTGTTAAAATGTTCGCAGCCAGTAAAATAAAATGCTTTATTAAGGAAAAATTTATCGTCAGACCTTCAAAGTACTGAAATGTTGGGGCAGTTTTGAAAATTATTCTATGGCGTCTCGCATGTAAATTTAACATTTCGACGAGTCTCATGTATATCAATATTACGTCAAAAATAGGATATGTGAATAAGATGTTTTTCTATAATTTTGAAAACCATAGATTTCCGAACTCCAATAATACATTACATTTACCACATTTCATGTAAATTATTTCAGGATACATCTTCAAAAGTTGAAAAAATTCTGACGTTTATGAAAAAAAACTAAAGTTTAAATGTTACCGGCCAGCTAAAGAACGTTGATTTTAATTGCTGAGTAGGTACTTTTGTAAAGACAAATAAAATTCGAACGGTTCAGGCTGCCGAGATCATAGAAAATAATTTACCAGTGGGTAGGTACCTACTTGGGTGGGAACGTTATTTTTCAAATATTGAGAATTTAATATGATGAATAAAACTGTTTAAATAACGTAGGTACAAATGGCGTAGGTACTTCTTTAAATAGTGTACAATAGTGTTATTATAATATCATTCGGCGTGGGTGGTGTGCATTGGTACCGCCACCCCGTGAATCATTTATCGGATGACCAAACCCTTTATAACCGGTTAATTTGAGTCGATTTAAGAATTCCTCTCAGGGCCTATGTCATCTTTGGGGATGCTGTGTGAAGGGTTCTTTTTAGGAAAGTAAGGAGATGATGTTCTGGTAAGGAAAAAGTTATGAGGGGTGGGTAGGAATCTGGGGATCAGTGTGTGGAGTGACGGACGAAAATAATTCCTCTCAGGGCCTATGTCATCTTTGGGGATGCTGTGTAAAGGGTTATTTTTAGGAAAGTAAGGAGATGATATTTTGGTAAGGAAAAAGTTATGAGGGGTGGGTAGGAATCTGGGGATCAGTGTGTGGAGTGAGGGACGAATGATTTTATCCCTACCACTGCGGTGCAAGGTGATGTTCCGAGAGAGCTCTGCTGAAGAAGCCAAAAAGTCTCCCTAAACCAGTCTCTTCCGATCTGGTCTACCACGAAATTGGTGGGCAGACGAATCCACCGCCAAGACCAGGACAAACCTCATGAACCCAGGCACCACTTCTAAATCACCAAACATAGCGAACCTCTTGAAATGACCTATTGCAGAGGCGTTGGCCTACCCGCCCAGCGATTTTTTTTAGCGTAAATCCTCACGGCTTTTGCGGTAGGTCAGGGCCCTAGCACGCTCGCTCTACAACGATCGATAGGATAACTATCGGTGACTTCTCATCGTTCCCTAGCATGACTACAGATCGCCAACGAATAAGTGACAGGTCACAATGACTAAGTGTCCTTCGTAACATATTCGACATCAACTGTTGTTTGTACGTTAGCGATGTGCAGTTGTCCTAGGGAACGATGAGAAGTTACCGATAGTTATCCTACAGATCATTAAAGAGCAAGCGTGCTAGGGCCGGAACAAAAAAAATTTAGTTTATCCTTTAAAAAATTGAGCTTTGGCGAATTTGAGAATCCTTCATTTGCAAACGAAATTGCGTCAAAATGACGGCCTCTGGCGTAGATGTTTTTTGATATATTCAATGGCAAAAGGTTTCGAAAACTTATTCAACCGTTTTTTTAGTGGCATTCGCTTGAAAATATTCCTCAATATCGTGCTAAAAATTTGACATTTTACAAAAAAATCCATGAAAAATCCGCTAACAAATTTTACAACATTTAAAAAGATTACTTGCCAGTGGATTCGTATAATATTATCACTGGGTAGGTACCTACTTTGCTCCATCGAATTACAAATAAATGGTTTGAAATTAAGAGAAATCACCAAAGATGGTAGGTACTAAATGCGTTTCTTCTGAAAAATGCCGATTGCAGTTTGTCGGTCTTTTTATTCAAATTCAGAAACAGGGTGGTAAAAAAAATTCCGCTCTAAATATACTGATTAATTTTTTTATTAAAACTCATGATTTTTTCCTTATTTTTTTTTGTTTAGAAAATATTGTCGGGCGTTTGCGACCAACGTTTTTGCGGCGCATTAAAATTTATCTAAATAAGATGCAAAGTTTTTTTTCTAATTTTCTATACATTTATCGTTATTAATAATTATTTATTACGAAAAGAGTTATGGCGTCCGTGAAATCAAAAGGTGGACACTTGAAAGATGTCATTTCCATAAAAAAATATTAAAGATTCGATTAAAAAAAAAAAGTCAATTTTTTAATCGATTGGTTTTTGTAATAATGAGTGAGGAAATTTTGCCGGACCCTGTCGTTCATTTCGACTGTCCAATCAGGAGTTCACTAGGCATGCGGATTGCATTGAATTCAAATATCGATATTTACTCTAAGTAAGAACTTCTTTCCTTTAAATCACAAAAAAATTATGATATAAAATAAAAAAAGTAACCAAAGATGGATATTTCCAAAAAAATGTAGGTGTACACGGGGGTAGGTAGATATGCAGGTAGGTAGGAACTAAGTACTGAACAGGTACTCTGGGTAGGTAAGTATGCATGAAGGTACTTTTTATAAATTAGGTGGGTTCGATGCAGTGCTACAGATTTTTTATATGCATATAAATCGAAAAATAGATCGGTCAGGATTCGTTCGTTTACTTTGGACATGATTAAATTTTAAAATAAAAATAATTATACGTGTGCACGGGTACCCGGATATTGTTAAAGAATTTCTTTGTGTAATTTTTTTGCTGCAGTAAAATTGAGTTTGATAAGATGGTTTTTTTGATAAGTAATAAAATTGCAATGTTTTTTTTTTTTTAGAAATTACGTAGGTAAATGAACAAATATTTTTAGTTTGAGGGTTAGGTAGGTTTTTTTCCAATACTATTCATCTGATGGCGACAAAACTTTTGGGATTTGATGTGTGCATGCCCGGGTTGGTTTCTACGCATAATAGTAACCTCTGGCTTTATGAAATTATTTTATATACTATTCACCCGATCGAGATGAAACTTTGGAGATTTGATGTGTGCATGCCTGGGATGGTTTTTATGCATAAAAGTAAGCTCTGGCGTTATGAAAATATTTCCTTTAATTTTCATCCGATTGAGATGAAACTTTGGGAATTCGATGTTGGCATGCTCGGGATGGTTTCTATGTAAAAGAGTAAGCTCTGGCGTTATGAAATTTTTTTCCAATACTATTCATTTGATTGCGACAAAACTTTTGGGATTTGATGTGTGCATGCCCGGGTTGGTTTCTACGCATAATAGTAAGCTCTGGAATTATGAAATTATTTACGCATAATGGTAAGATCTGGCGTTATGAAATTATTTCCTATACTTTCCATCCGATTGAGATGAAACTTTGGGAATTCGATGTTGGCATACTCGGGATGGTTTCTATGTAAAAGAGTAAGCTCTGGCGTTATGAAATTTTTTCCAATACTATTCATCTGATTGCGACAAAACTTTTGGGATTTGATGTGTGCATGCCCGGGTTGGTTTCTACGCATAATAGTAAGCTCTGGCTTTATGAAATTATTTCCTATACTATTCATCCGATTGCGATGAAACTTTGGGGATTTGATGTGTGCATGTCCGGGATGGTTTCAATGCGTAATAGTAAGCTCTGGCGTTATCAAATTATTTCATATACTATTCACCCGATTGAGATAAACCTTTGGAGATTTGATGTGTACATGCCTGGGATGGTTTTTATGCATAAAAGTAAGCTCTGGCGTAATGAAATTATTTCCTTTACTTTTCATCCGATTGAGATGAAACTTTGGGAATTCGATGTTGGCATGCTAGGGATGGTTTCTATATATAAGAATAGGCTCTGGCATTATGAAATTATTTCCAATACTATTCATCCGATTGCGATGAAACTTTGGGGATATGATGTGTGCATGCTCGAAATGGTTTTAAAATATAATAATGAGCTATAGCGTAATGAAATTATCTACAATAATATTCATCCGTTTGCATTGAAACTTTGGTGAGTTATTGTGCGCAAGCCCGCGAAGTTTTCTTTATATAATGCAGAGCTTTGGCGTTATCAAATTTGTACAAAAAATTTAAATAGGTGTAACGGGAGTTATTAGAAAAGTGAGTGCATATCATATAATTTAGAAACAATTTATTAGTGAAAAAATTGAGCCGTAAACTTCTAGGCCCCTTTTTGCGAGAAAAGGCCCATACTGAACGCCTTAACCAGGGCGACCAAAGTGGCTAAGTAGCGGGTGTACAAAATTGAGCGATTAACTCACAGGACCCTTTGAGTAGTTCTCACAATCCTTGCTTCATCCACATTCAAACATCGATTATTTTTTTTTCAAATATTTAATTTTTAAAAAATGTAGACACACACACTTCTTGCTTCATCCACATTCAAACGTCAAATCGCTTAGAGCTTTAACCAATTAGTTGCCTTGCAACGGGCAAAAGCTAGTATATATATTAATGCTCGTAACCACCAGATTTTAAGTCAATCGCAGTCTTGCGAAAAACGACCACTCTGCCCCTCAAGTTTAACCGACCTCAAAGCTGATTTTCGCGAGACATCGACCGTGGATAAAAATACATACGATTTTTTCAGACCTGATTTGTATGGGAAAAATTCAGCCAGAATTTTACCAATTGCAAATTTTCCTATAAAAAAACTGATGCAAAAAAAAACAAACTGCTAATAAAACTGATGTATGAAAACCTAGCGGCGAAAACTAGAAGCGCTCATTATTCGACGAAGAAATTCAAAGTTGTATTTCCAGCCGCCAGGTTCGCCAATCAAAAAAGGAAAAATTTATCGTCAGACCTTCACAAAAAATTTGTGAAAGAGCCTCAGTACTAAAATCGTAAAGTGTATATTTTTTTAAATATAAGGCGTCTCACCTCAAAACTTTACATTCCGACGAGCCTCGAGGTAAATCAAAATTCCGACTTAAAAAAGATACCTGGCTTAGATGTTTTTGTATTATTTCGACTACGACAGGTTTTGGAACATAAATAATATATTATATTTATGACTTTTCATGGAAATTTTGTCAGGATTCGTTTTCAAACGTCGGTAATTTCTGACGTTTACGAAAAAAATTCCGAGTTAAAAACTGTTAAAATGTTCGTAGCCAGTAAAAAAATGCTTTATTAAGGAAAAAATTATCGTCAGACCTTCAAAGTACTGAAATGTTGGGGCATTTTTGAAAATTATTCTATGGCGTCTCGCATGTTAATTTGACATTTCGACGAGTCTCATGTGTATCAATATTACGTCAAAAATAGCATATGTGGATAAGATGTTTTTCTATAATTTTGAAAACCATAGATTTCCGAACTCCAATAATACATTACATTTACCACATTTCATGTAAATTATTTCAGGATACATCTTCAAAAGTTGAAAAAATTCTGACGTTTATGAAGAAATGCAAAATAAAAACAGGTTAAACGTTACCGGCAAGCTACATAACGTTGATTTTAATTGCTGGGTTGGTACTTTTGTAAAGACAAATAAAATTCGAACGGTTCAGGCTGCCGAGATCATAGAAAATAATTTACCAGTGGGTAGGTACCTACTTGGGTGGGAACGTTATTTTTCAAATATTGAGAATTTAACATGATGAATAAAACTGTTTAAATAACTCAGGATAATCCATTTTTTTTGCCTAATGGTGTAGGTACTTCTTTAAATAGTGCACAATAGTGTTATTATAATATCATTCGGCGTGGGTGGTGTGCATTGGTACTGCCACCCCGTGAATCATTTGTTGGATGACCAAACCCTTTATAACCGGTTAATCTGAGTCGATTTAAGAATATCTAAATATATTCAGGTTGGCAAAAAGATGTATCTCAGTGACGTTTTGCATCGTTATATGCACCAATACACACAATCCTAAGGGCGGGCTTTTTCGTGTGAATGTTTATGCATAAACTATGGATCTTACTCGACTAATTTAAAACAAAATTAGGAAAATCTACCGGGAAAAGAGAAGTTTATTTAATTTTTATAATAGCTCTACACAGGAGGCCTTGAAGAAAATAATTCCTCTCAGGGCCTATGTCATCTTTGGGGATGCTGTGTGAAGGGTTATTTTTAGGAAAGTAAGGAGATGATGTTCTGGTAAGGAAAAAGTTATGAGGGGTGGGTAGGAATCTGGGGATCAGTGTGTGGAGTGACGGACGAAAATAATTCCTCTCAGGGCCTATGTCATCTTTGGGGATGCTGTGTGAAGGGTTCTTTTTAGGAAGGTAAGGAGATGATGTTCTGGTAAGGAAAAAGTTATGAGGGGTGGGTAGGAATCTGGGGATCAGTGTGTGGAGTGACGGACGAATGATTTTATCCCTCCCACTGCGGTGCAAGGTGATGTTCCGAGAGAGCTTTGCTGAAGAACCCAAAAAGTCTCCCTAAACCAGTCTCTTCCGATCTGGTCTGCCACGAAATTGGTGGGCAGACGAATCCACCGCCAAGACCAGAACAAACCTCATGAACCCAGGCACCACTTCTAAATCAACAAACATAGCGAACCACTTGAAATGACCTATTGCAGAGGCGTTGGCCTACCCACCCAGCGAATTTTTTTAGCGTAAGATCCTCACGGCTTTTGCGGTAGGTCAGAGGCCCTAGCACGCTCGCTCTATAACGATCGATAGGATAACTATCGGTAACTTATCATCGTTCCCTAGCATGACTACAGATCGCCAACGAATAAGTGACAGTTCACAATGACTAAGTGTCCTTAACATATTCGACATCAACTGTTGTTTGTTCGTTAGCGATGTGCAGTTGTCCTAGGGAACGATGAGAAGTTACCGATAGTTATCCTACCGATCGTTATAGAGCAAGCGTGCTAGGGCCTGAACAAAAAATTAGACTTTAGCCTTTAAAAAAATTGAGCTTTGGCGTATTTGAGAATCCTTCATTTGCAAACGAAATTGCGTCAAAATGACGGCCTCTGGCGTAAATGTTTTTTGATATATTCAATGGCAAAAGGTTTCGAAAACTTATTCAACCGTTTTTTTAGTGGCATTCCATTGAAAATATTCCACAATATCGAGCTAAAAATTTGACATTTTACAAAAAAATCCATGAAAAATCCGCTAACAAATTATACAAGATTTAAAAATATTACTGGTTAGGTGGATTGGTATAATAATAATCACTGGGTAGGTACCTACTTTGCTCCATCGAATTACAAATAAATGGTTTGAAATTAAGAGAAATCACCAAAGATGGTAGGTACTAAATGCGTTTCTTCTGGAAAAATGCCGATTGCAGTTTGTCGGTCTTTTAATTCAAATTCAGAAACAGGGTGGTAAAAAAAATTCCGCTCGAAATATACTGATTAATTTTTTTATTAAAACTCATGATTTTTTCCTTAATTTTTTTTGTTTAGAAAATATTGTCTTGCGTTTGCGACCAACGTTTTTGCGGCGCATTAAAATTTATCTAAATAAGATGCAAAGTTTTTTTTCTAATTTTCTATACATTTATCGTTATTAATAATTATTGATTACGAAAAGAGTTATGGCGTCCGTGACATCAAAAGGTGGATACTTGAAAGATGTCATTTCCATAAAAAAATATTAAAGAGTCGATTTAAAAAAAAAATCATTTTTTTAATCGATTGGTTTTTGTAATAATGAGTGAGGAAATTTTGCCGGACCCTGTCGTTCATTTCGACTGTCCAATCAGGGAGATCACTAGGCATGCGGATTGCATTGAATTCAAATATCGATATTTACTCTAAGTAAGAACTTCTTTCCTTTAAATCACAAAAAAAATATGATATAAAATAAAAAAAAGTAACCAAAGATGGATATTTCCAAAAAAATGTAGGTGTACACGGGGGTAGGTAGATATGCAGGTAGGTAGGAACTAAGTACTGAACAGGTACTCTGGGTAGGTAGGTATGTATGAAGGTACTTTTTATAAATTAGGTGGGTTCGATGCAGTGCTACAGATTTTTTATATGCATATAAATCGAAAAATAGATCGGTCAGGATTCGTTCGTTTACTTTGGACATTATTCAATTTTAAAATAAAAATAATTATACGTGTGCACGGGTAGCCGGATATTGTTAAAGAATTTCTTTGTGTAATTTTTTTGCTGCAGTAAAATTGAGTTTGATAAGATGGTTTTTTGTTGAACAAATATTTTTTGTTTGAGGGTTAGGTAGGTTTTTTTTCCAATACTATTCATCTGATGGCGACAAAACTTTTGGGATTTGATGTGTGCATGCCCGGGTTGGTTTCTACGCATAATAGTAAGCTCTGGCTTTATGAAATTATTTTATATACTATTCACCCGATCGAGATGAAACTTTGGAAATTTGATGTGTGCATGCCTGGGATGGTTTTTATGCATAAAAGTAAGCTCTGGCGTTATGAAAATATTTCCTTTAATTTTCATCCGATTGAGATGAAACTTTGGGAATTCGATGTTGACATGCTCGGGATGGTTTCTATGTAAAAGAGTAAGCTCTGGCGTTATGAAATTTTTTCCAATACTATTCATTTGATTGCGACAAAACTTTTGAGCTTTGATGTGTGCATGCCCGGGTTGGTTTCTACGCATAATAGTAAGCTCTGGAATTATGAAATTATTTACGCATAATGGTAAGATCTGGCGTTATGAAATTATTTCCTATACTTTCCATCCGATTGAGATGAAACTTTGGGAATTTGATGTTGGATACTCGGGATGGTTTGAACATAAAAGAGTAAGCTCTGGCGTTATGATTTTTTTTCCAATACTTTTCATCTGATTGCGACAAAACTTTTGGTATTTGATGTGTGCATGCCCGGGTTGGTTTCTACGCATAATAGTAAGCTCTGGCTCTATGAAATTATTTCCTATACTATTCATCTGATTGCGATGAAACTTTGGGGATTTGATGTGTGCATGTCCGGGATGGTTTCTATGCGTAATAATAAGCTCTGGCGTTATCAAATTATTTCATATACTATTCACCCGATTGAGATGAAACTTTGGAGATTTGATGTGTGCATGCCTGGGATGGTTTTTATGCATAAAAGTAAGCTCTGGCGTAATGAAATTATTTCCTTTACTTTTCATCCGATTGAGATGAAACTTTGGGAATTCGATGTTGGCATGCTAGGGATGGTTTCTATATATAAGAATAAGCTCTGGCATTATGAAATTATTTCCATTACTATTCATCCGATTGCGATGAAACTTTGGGGATATGATGTGTGCATGCTCGAAATGGTTTTAAAATATAATAATGAGCTCTAGCGTAATGAAATTATCTACAATAATATTCATCCGATTGCGATGAAACTTTGGTGAGTTATTGTGCGCAAGCCCGCGAAGTTGTCTTTATATAATGCAGAGATTTGGCGTTATCAAATTCATACAAAAAATTTAAATAGGTGTAACGGGAGTTATTAGAAAAGTGAGTGCATATCATATAATTTAGAAACAATTTATTAGTGAAAAAATTGAGCCGTAAACTTCTAGGCCCCTTTTTGCGAGAAAAGGCCCATACTGAACGCCTTAACCAGGGCGACCAAAGTGGCTAAGTAGCGGGTGTACAAAATTGAGCGATTAACTCACAGGACCCTTTGAGTAGTTCTCACAATCCTTGCTTCATCCACATTCAAACATCGATTTTTTTTTTCAAATATTTAATTTTTAAAAAATGTAGACACACACACTTCTTGCTTCATCCACATTCAAACGTCAAATCGCTTAGTGCTTTAACCAATTAGTTGCCTTGCAACGGGCAAAAGCTAGTATATATATTAATGCTCGTAACCACCAGATTTTAAGTCAATCGCAGTCTTGCGAAAAACGACCACTCTGCCCCTCAAGTTTAACCGACCTCAAAGCTGATTTTCGCGAGACATCGACCGTGGATAAAAATACATACGATTTTTTCAGACCTGATTTGTATGGGAAAAATTCAGCCAGAATTTTACCAATTGCAAATTTTCATATAAAAAAACTGATGCAAAAAAAATAAACTGCTAATAAAACTGATGTATGAAAACCTAGCGGCGAAAACTAGAAGCGCTCATTATTCGACGAAGAAATTCAAAGTTGTATTTCCAGCCGCCAGGTTCGCCCATCAAAAAAGGAAAAATTTATCGTCAGACCTTCACGAAAAATTTGTGAAAGAGCCTCAGTACTAAAATCGTAAAGTGTATATTTTTTTAAATATAAGGCGTCTCACCTCAAAACTTTACATTCCGACGAGCCTCGAGGTAAATCAAAATTGCGACTTAAAAAAGATACCTGGCTTAGATGTTTTTGTATTATTTCGACTACGACAGGTTTTGGAACATAAATAATATATTATATTTATGACTTTTCATGGAAATTTTGTCAGGATTCGTTTTCAAACGTCGGTAATTTCTGACGTTTACGAAAAAAATTCCGAGTTAAAAACTGTTAAAATGTTCGTAGCCAGTAAAAAAATGCTTTATTAAGGAAAAATTTATCGTCAGACCTTCAAAGTACTGAAATGTTGGGGCATTTTTGAAAATTATTCTATGGCGTCTCGCATGTTAATTTGACATTTCGACGAGTCTCATGTATATCAATATTACGTCAAAAATAGCATATGTGGATAAGATGTTTTTCTATAATTTTGAAAACCATAGATTTCCGAACTCCAATAATACATTACATTTACCACATTTCATGTAAATTATTTCAGGATACATCTTCAAAAGTTGAAAAAATTCTGACGTTTATGAAGAAATGCAAAATAAAAACAGGTTAAACGTTACCGGCCAGCTACATAACGTTGATTTTAATTGCTGGGTTGGTACTTTTGTAAAGACAAATAAAATTCGAACGGTTCAGGCTGCCGAGATCATAGAAAATAATTTACCAGTGGGTAGGTACCTACTTGGGTGGGAACGTTATTTTTCAAATATTGAGAATTTAACATGATGAATAAAACTGTTTAAATAACTCAGGATAATCCATTTTTTTTTGCCTAATGGTGTAGGTACTTCTTTAAATAGTGCACAATAGTGTTATTATAATATCATTCGGCGTGGGTGGTGTGCATTGGTACTGCCACCCCGTGAATCATTTGTTGGATGACCAAACCCTTTATAACCGGTTAATCTGAGTCGATTTAAGAATATCTAAATATATTCAGGTTGGCAAAAAGATGTATCTCAGTGACGTTTTGCATCGTTATATGCACCAATACACACAATCCTAAGGGCGGGCTTTTTCGTGTGAATGTTTATGCATAAACTATGGATCTTACTCGACTAATTTAAAACAAAATTAGGAAAATCTACCGGGAAAAGAGAAGTTTATTTAATTTTTATAATAGCTCTACACAGGAGGCCTTGAAGAAAATAATTCCTCTCAGGGCCTATGTCATCTTTGGGGATGCTGTGTGAAGGGTTATTTTTAGGAAAGTAAGGAGATGATGTTCTGGTAAGGAAAAAGTTATGAGGGGTGGGTAGGAATCTGGGGATCAGTGTGTGGAGTGACGGACGAAAATAATTCCTCTCAGGGCCTATGTCATCTTTGGGGATGGTGTGTGAAGGGTTATTTTTAGGAAAGTAAGGAGATGATGTTCTGGTAAGGAAAAAGTTATGAGGGGTGGGTAGGAATCTGGGGATCAGTGTGTGGAGTGACGGACGAAAATAATTCCTCTCAGGGCCTATGTCATCTTTGGGGATGGTGTGTGAAGGGTTATTTTTAGGAAAGTAAGGAGATGATGTTCTGGTAAGGAAAAAGTTATGAGCCTTTAAAAAATTGAGCTTTGGCGTATTTGAGAATCCTTCATTTGCAAACGAAATTGCGTCAAAATGACGGCCTCTGGCGTAAATGTTTTTTGATATATTCAATGGCAAAAGGTTTCGAAAACTTATTCAAACGTTTTTTTAGTGGCATTCCATTCAAAATATTCCACAATATCGAGCTAAACATTTGGCATTTTACAAAAAAATCCATGAAAAATCCGCTGACAAATTTTACAAGATTTAAAAATATTACTGGTCAGGTGGATTGGTATAATAATAATCACTGGGTAGGTACCTACTTTGCTCCATCGAATTACAAAAAAATGGTTTGAAATTAAGAGAAATCACCAAAGATGGTACGGTACTATATGCGTTTCTCCTGAAAAAATGACGATTGCAGTTTGTCGGTCTTTTAATTCAAATGCAGATACATGCTGGTAAAAAAAAATTCCGCTCGAAATATACTGATTAATTTTTTTATTAAAACTCATGATTTTTTTCTTAATTTTTTTTTTTGTTTAAAAATATTGTCGGGCGTTTGCGACCAACGTTTTTGCGGCGCATTAAAATTTATCTAAATAGTATGCAAAGTTTTTTTTTCAAATTTTCTATACATTCATCGTTATTAATAATTATTTATTACGAAAAGAGTTATGGCGTCCGTGAAATCAAAAGGTGGACACTTGAGAGATGTCATTTCCATAAAAAAATATTAAAGTGTTGATTAAAAAAAAAAGTATTTTTTTTAATCGATTGGTTTTTGTAATAATGAGTGACGAAATTTTGCCGGACCCTGTCGTTCATTTCGACTGACCAATCAGGGAAGATGAATAAACATGGTATTCCATTGAATTCAAATATCGATATTTACTGTAAGTAAGAACTTCTTTCCTTTTAATCACAAAAAAAATATGGTATAAAATAAAAAAAAATTAACCAAAGATGGATATTTCCAAAAAAATGTAGGTGTACACGGGGGTAGGTAGATATGCAGGTAGGTAGGAACTAAGTACTGAACAGGTACTCTGGGTAGGTAGGTATGTATGAAGGTACTTTTTATAAATTAGGTGGGTTCGATGCAGTGCTACAGATTTTTTATATGCATATAAATCGAAAAATAGATGGGTCAGGATTCGTTCGTTTACTTTGGACATTATTCAATTTTAAAATAAAAATAATTATACGTGTGCACGGGTAGCCGGATATTGTTAAAGAATTTCTTTGTGTAATTTTTTTGCTGCAGTAAAATTGAGTTTGATAAGATGGTTTTTTTGATAAGTAATAAAATTGCAATGTTTTTTTTTTTTAGAAATTACGTAGGTAAATGAACAAATATTTTATGTTTGAGGGTTAGGTAGGTTTTTTTCCAATACTATTCATCAGATGGCGACAAAACTTTTGGGATTTGATGTGTGCATGCCCGGGTTGGTTTCTACGCATAATAGTAAGCTCTGGCTTTATGAAATTATTTTATATACTATTCACCAGATCGAGATGAAACTTTGGAGATTTGATGTGTGCGTGCCTGGGATGGTTTTTATGCATAAAAGTAAGCTCTGGCGTTATGAAAATATTTCCTTTAATTTCCATCCGATTGAGATGAAACTTTGGGAATTCGATGTTGGCATACTCGGGATGGTTTCAACATAAAAGAGTAAGCTCTGGCGTTATGAAATTTTTTCCAATACTTTTCATCTGATTGCGACAAAACTTTTGGTATTTGATGTGTGCATGCCCGGGTTGGTTTCTACGCATAATAGTAAGCTCTGTCTTTATGAAATTATTTCCTATACTATTCATCCGAATGCGATGAAACTTTGGGGATTTGATGTGTGCATGTCCGGGATGGTTTCTATGCGTAATAGTAAGCTTTGGCGTTATCAAATTATTTCATATACTATTCACCCGATTGAGATGAAACTTTGGAGATTTGATGTGTGCATGCCTGGGATGGTTTTTATCCATAAAAGTAAGCTCTGGCGTAATGAAATTATTTCCTTTACTTTTCATCCGATTGAGATGAAACTTTGGGAATTCGATGTTGGCATGCTAGGGATGGTTTCTATATATAAGAATAAGCTCTGGCATTATGAAATTATTTCCAATACTATTCATCCGATTGCGATGAAACTTTGGGGATATGATGTGTGCATGCTCGAAATGGTTTTAAAATATAATAATGAGCTCTAGCGTAATGAAATTATGTACAATAATATTCATCCGATTGCGATGAAACTTTGGTGAGTTATTGTGCGCAAGCCCGCGAAGTTTTCTTTATATAATGCAGAGATTAGGAGTTATCAAATTTGTACAAAAAATTTAAATAGGTGTAACGGGAGTTATTAGAAAAGTGAGTGCATATAATATAATTTAGAACAATTTATTAGTGAAAAAATTGAGCCGTAAACTTCTAGGCCCCTTTTTGCGAGAAAAGGCCCATACTGAACGCCTTAACCAGGGCGACCAAAGTGGCTAAGTAGCGGGTGTACAAAATTGAGCGATTAACTCACAGGACCCTTTGAGTAGTTCTCACAATCCTTGCTTCATCCACATTCAAAAATCGATTTTTTTTTCAAATATTTAATTTTTAAAAAATTTAGACACACACACTTCTTGCTTCATCCACATTCAAACGTCAAATCGCTTAGTGCTTTAACCAATTAGTTGCCTTGCAACGGGCAAAAGCTAGTTAATATTAATGCTCTTGACCACCAGATTTTAAGACAATCGCAGTCTCGCGAAAAACGACCACTCTGCCCCTCGAGTTTAACCGACCTCAGAGCTGATTTTCGCGAGACAGCGACCGTGGATGACCGATTAAGTGTTTTGCAGTCTTGCGAAAAACGACCATTCTGCCCCTCAATTTTAACCGACCTCAAAGCTGATTTTTGCGAGACAGCGACCGTGGATGAAAATACATACGATTTATTCAGACCTGATTTGTATGGGAAAAATTCAGCCAGAATTTTACCAATTGCAAATTTTCATATAAAAAAACTGATGCAAAAAAAAAAAACTACTAATGAAACTGATGTATTAAAACCTAGCGGCGAAAACTAGAAGCGCTCATTATTCGAAGAAGAAATTCAAAGTTATATTGCCAGCCGCCAGGTTCGCCCATCAAAAAAGGAAAAATTTATCGTCAGACCTTCACGACAAATTTGAGTACAAAACAGTATCTTGAGGTGTGTTTTTTAAATTTTCTTAGGCGACTCGCTTGAAAATTTTACATATGAGAGGGTTCCACGGCATTCGAGATTGGGTCGTAAAAAATCATTCTGGTGGCAATGTTTTTGAATAGGATCGTAGACGAGAGGATTGGCCATCTTATTCAGGCAAAACATCTAACCCTCTTCATTATAAATTTGCCGCTAAACTTTGCCAAACTTTTGACATCTAGCGAAAAAATTGTGTAAAAAACGTTTCGTCATGAATGAAAATTTTTTGCGGCCAGTAGAAGTGCGAACACATTAGCCTCCGGGTAGGTACTTTATTGCTTGCGACTAACTTCACGACTGATCACAGCGAGTATAGTGACCTAGCCTGTATCAAAACCTCCGCAACATTATCCGTGTAGGTTTTGTATGAAAATGTTTTTAAAAAGATGGCGGAATTCGATTTTCAGGCTTTTATTGAAGGAGGTTATGCTAATTTTTATGGTTCAGTCTTGCCCTTATAAAAAATATGTAGAACATTATAACTGGGTAGGTACTGTATGTATGAACTGAAGATAAAACTTTTTCCACCGTATTTCAAATTAATGATTTGAAATAAAAAAGGCACCAAAGATGGTAGGTACTTTTATCCATCGTATTACAAATTAATGAAATGATTTTTTTCTTTAAATTACCAAAGATGGTAGATAATTGTTGGTTTTTCTATAGACATTTATTTTAATTAACAGGTTTTTGAAAGATTTTTTCGCTTATTTTTTTATTGCAACGAAATATAGTTTGATTTAATATTTTTTGCTCAGTAATAAAAAATTGTAGAGCGCCGTTTCTGATGCCCGTCATCGAGGCTCGGCATGGTTTCTAAATATGATAGTGAGAACTGGTGTTATGAAATTATTTGATATACTATTCATCCGATTGAGATAAAACATTGGGAATTTGATGTGTGCATACTCAGGATGGGTTCTATATATACCTAATAGAAAGCTCTGGCGTAATTAAATTATTTCCAATACTATTCATCCGATTGAGATAAAACTTTGGGGATTTTATGCATGGCTTTTCTATATAATAATAAGCTCTGGCGTACTGAAATTATTTCCTATACTATTCATCCGATTGCGATGAAACTTTGGGAATTTGATGTGTGCATGCCCGGGGTGGTTTCTACGCATAATAGTAAGATCTGGCATTATGAAATTATTTCATCTACTATCCATCCGATTGCGATGAAACTTAGGTCTGTCATGTGATATATCGATTCTGATAAAGCGAGGGTGGGGATTTTATATTAGTCAAAATTACGGTCGCCATTTTGTTTTTTAAGACTTTACTTAGGTTAATCATGTGACATATCGATTCTGACAAAGCGAGGATGGGGATATCATATTAGTCAAAATTACGGTCGCCATTTTGTTTTTTAAGACTTTTCTTAGGTAAGTCATGTGACATATCGATTCAGACAAAGCGAGGATGGGGATTTCATATTAGTTAAAATTACAATCGCCATTTTGTTTTTTAAGAATTTACTTAGGTTAATCATGTGACATATCGATTCTGACAAAGCGAGGATGGGGATTTCATATTAGTTAAAATTACGGTCGCCATTTTGTTTTTTAAGACTTTATTAGGTTAATCATGTGACATATCGATTCTGACAAAGCGAGGATGGGGATATCATATTAGTCAAAATGACGGTCGCCATTTTGTTTTTTAAGACTTTTCTTAGGTAAGTCATGTGACATATCGATTCAGACAAAGCGAGGATGGGGATTTCATATTAGTTAAAATTACGGTCGCCATTTTGTTTTTTAAGACTTTACTTATGTTAGTCATGTGACGTATTGATTCTGACAAAGAGAGGATGGGGATTTCATACTATACTATTCATCCGATTGCGATAAAACTTTGGGGATTTCATGTGTGCATGCCCGGGGTGGTTTCTACGCATAACAGTAAGTAAGCTCTGTCGTTATAAAATTATTTCATCTACTATGCATCCGATTGCGATGAAACTTAGGTTTGTCATATCGATTCAGACAAAGCGAGAACGGGGATTTCATATTAGTTAAAATTACGGTTGCCATTTTGTTTTTTAAGACTTTACTTAGGTTAGTCATGTGACATATCGATTCTGACAAAGCGAGGATGGGGATTTCATATTAGTAAAAATTTCGGTCGCCATGTTGTTTTTTAAGACTTTTCTTAGGTTAGTCATGTTATATATCGACTCTGACAAAGCGAGGATGGGGATTTCATATTAGTCAAAATTACGGCCGCCATTTTGTATTTTAAGACTTTACTTAGGTTAGTCATGTGACATATCGATTCTGACAATCCGAGGTTGTGGATTTCATATTAGTCAAAATTACGGCCGCCATTTTGTATTTTAAGACTTTACTTAGGTTAGTCATGTGACATATCGATTCTGACAAACCGAGGTTGGGGATTTCATATTAGTCAAAATTTCGGTCGCCATGTTGTTTTTTAAGACTCTTCTTAGGTTAGTCATGTGACATATCGATTCTGACAAAGCGAGGAAGGGGATTTCATATTACTTAAATTTAAGGTCACCATGTAGATTTTAAAAAACCCAAATTTCTAAATATTCAAATTTCAAAATTCTTTAATTTTAAAAATATTTCATATTTTAAAAATATTCAATTTTCACAAACCCTGTGAAGGCTCACAAGCCTTGCTTCATCCACATTCATACATAGTTTTTTTTTTCTCCAAATATTTAATATGAAAAAAAATGTACGCACACACTTTTTATTTCATCCACCTTCAAACGTCAAATCGCGTAGTGCTTTAACCAATTAGTTGCGTTGCAACGGGCAAAAGCTAGTTCTTTAATTAAAACCGGTGGAATATTATCAGGTCCAGCATTTTTTCTAGCATCTAACAAATTTACATGCTTTTTGATATCATTTATTTCTTTATTATTTATGCCAACATGTCAACCTTAGTTATTACGCCAATTATACAGAGTGTTAAGGGACGTACTTGACTTACTTTACCCAGTGATTCCTGACAATATTTGGAGTAAAAATGTCAATGAAAGTTTGTCATACAAGATGGCTGCCGGACAATTTCCCGTCACCCTAGATTTGGCTTCAATGTCATTCATAATGCACTGTCCAGGGCCTTTAGGTTCATAGTCAAAATGCATTTTAAAGAAAACAATTTAAAATTGCGTCTACTCTCTACAAAACATTATTTGGAGTGTTCCATGAGAGAAACATAAGTGACATCTTTCGGTTTGCGATACAAGTTAGTTAGTTAATCAAGTTAGCGACTAAACAGATTAGATTTTTTTTACATTAGCTTAACATAGGAGGCCCTAAAGAAAATAATTCCCCTCAGGGCTTATATCATCTTTGGATTGCTGTGGGATGGGTTGTTTTAGGAGGAAGTTCTGGAAAGGAAAAAGTATGAGGGTGGGAGGAATTTGGGATCAGTGTGTCCAGGAGTGACGGACGTACGAATTTATCCCTCCACTGCAGTGTCAGATGTTCCTAGAGAGTCCTGCTGAAGAGGTTTAAAGGCTTCCCCAGTCTTCAGTATCTTCTGATCCGGCTCGCCACGCATTAGGTGGACAGGCGCAACTGCCGCCAAGACCCGGACAATCCTCACCTCATGAACCCGGGAACCTCTGGTAGGTAACCAAATGTAGCGAGCCACTTGTTGGTGACCTATGGCAGAGGTTGAATTGAAAATTGTTGCAAGAAGTTCAAAATAAATTCATAAAGCTCATACCTTCAGTAAACCAAATTTGGGTAGCTGTCACTTAAAAGCATTAGTGTGCTTCCCAAATTTGGGCAGTTATCGCTCGAGTGATTAACACGTGGCTAAACCACCTCAATTGCGACTTTTCCATGAAGATTCGATGTTCGTTGTCCGCATTGGATCGTCGAGATTTTTATTCGATCCTATTCTATAAATCCTTTATTAAATATCGTTAACAATTTATTTATTTGTTTATTAAGACATACACAGCACATTATAATACAAGTTGTAAAGTATGGTAAATAAACTACATGGTTATAGTATGGTTATTGCCCATTACGTAAAAACGTAGAATGTCATTAGGTAATTTCGCCTGAGATTTGAATGGGTTTTAAAACTTAATTAATATGATGATAAGAATTAAACATCGGATGACTAATAATAACAAAAAGGAAGAATGTGGGTGGAGAAAAGGATGTATTTTAAAATCAAGAATTATATGCTCACTTATTGTAATTGAACGTTTGAATTATTTGATTGATTAAAGTTTAATAAAAAATTAAATGTAAGTAATTTAAAATATTTTATATTACGCTAAGAAAATTAATTAATTAGTTTCGTATGTTTGCAAGGAATCATGAAACATGTCTAATATTTTGGTAGTGGGTATAAGTTGTGATTGCGCTAGTAATTTATGAGTTATTTGCTGCATTAGTGTTGTGGGCTTCTATTTATTTATTTATTTATTTATTAAACGCCCTTATGGGCTTTTACATTTTAGTTAAATAGATGAGTATAACAGTTATTTAAAAAAAATCTAAATTAAAACAATAAAGAAAGCATAATACAGTGAAAATAAAAGTAAAACAAAAGCATATACCTACAACAAAATATAACAATAAATGCATATGATAAAATTAGATACGTAGGTAAAATATAAGAAGTTTCACAAAAAAAAGATATTCAATATAGACAAAAATTGTAGAGATTATAGACGTCTATTTATGTCTAAATATAAGAAAGAATTGAAATAAACAATGTTTATACTGATTGTTTTTAATGTGAAATATATCTCCCAGATCAGAATATTTATTTCCGAGACTGTACAGTCTCGGTATCGGGGAATTTTGATAAGAGAGTACCCTGGTGTTATTAAAAAGGGTAGTAAATTTCGGCAAGATCTTTTAGGTATGTGGATATTGATTAATTGAAGCAATTCAGGACAGTCAATTTTGTAATGCAGTATTTTATGTAATAGTATTAAATCTATGATTATTCTTCTTTCTGAAAGTTCTAATAGGAACATTTTATCTAGTAGGTAGTTATAATCAATGTTTTCTACAGGAATATGCAATTTATAGTTTATATATCTCAAGAACTTATGTTGAATCTTTTCAATGTTGGCGGAATGAATATTGTAAAAGGGAGACCATATCGTAGATTTATACTCTAGTTAGCATCTAACAAGGGTTTTGTACAACATGATATAAACGTGCCTAAATTATTGAAGTCTTTTGAAACTCTCAAAACAAATCCAAGAGTCTTAAGGGCCTTATTAATAATATTATTAATATGACACAAAAAAGTTAGTTTGCTATCGAACATAATACCTAGGTCAATAATTTCACTGAGGCAATTTAATTTTTTATCATTTAATTTATATTGAAAAAATATTGGATTATTTATTCTGTAAAAATTAATGAACTGACATATCTTTATGTTCAATGCTAGTTTGTTGATAGAGCACCATTTAAAAAGACGTCTCAAATTAGTTTGTAATATAATGCAATCATTTATGTCATTGATCGCCTTATAAAGTTTCATATCATCAGCAAAAAGTAATACGTTTATGTTAGTAAATATATCAACAATATCATTTATGAATATAATAAACAAAATGGGCCCTAAATGGACAAACCTGTGTTTCATCCTTCCGCGTTCCTCGTTACTGGGGATAACGAACCGTTATGAAGCGTTATGCATCGTTAACATCGTTATTAATTACCCGTGCAGCGTCACTAACAGGGCAGGGGTTATCTAACCCCTTAATACAGCTCTACCACCGATGGACAAGTCGTAATCCGATTATTTGTAGTTATCGATTGATAGTGTATTTCAACAGTTGACATGGTTTACTAAACACTACCTATTTACTAATATGAACATCGTAAATCAAGGTAATCTACGTTGTTTTCTTTGTTTCTGCGTCGACTCGAAATAGGTGACTGGTTTTCAGGAGAATTCTCTTTCATGTTTCCTGTACGTGAAACGACTTGTTGACGCAACTAAATACATATTTCGAATGTAATCTATTTAATAATGTTTGTTTTGAGTTTCTATCTTGTGTTAATTATTATAATGACAAATTAAAACACTTTGTTTTTACCACGATAATCTTTATTTTAATATTTAATAAAATGTACTAAAACTAAATAATCAAGTATACAAAGCCATGCGTGGGTAGAAATTGGAGTGGTGGGGGGAGAAAGGTGGAGAGGGGAGGTGCTTAGAATATCAACAGGGAAGAGTGGGGAGGGGGAGAGGTGGAAAGGGGAGGTGCTTAGAACATCAAAGACAAAAAAATTAAATGGAAATATGTTTAAAATAGGGTTATTCTATTTAAATTTCTATTGACATTTTTCCTAATTTGTAAAATTTCTAAAAGACCTAATTGAAAACCACTAACGTTAGTATGTAAAATTTTAAAACCAGTAAATTTTAAAACCAAAAAATAATAAATATATCACCGCCTCTAATTTGCTCCATTCATTCTTTACATTTATTTTGTTCCAACGAAATAATCATACATGTTTTATCTATTTCCCTATGTACGTACATAATATATGCTAACCATTAATCATTAATAATAATAATAATAATAATTTTTTATTGATTTCTTACACAATTACAAATTTAAATTTATTACATGTAAGAAATAATGTCATATAAATATATTACAAAAAATAGTTTATATGTAAAAGAAATTTCAAAGAATGTAGCAATTTCAAAGAATAAAAAAAATTCCAGGCAGTGGTGATGATTTCGTCAATGTGGAGAGACTCTTTCAAGAATCAAAAGAATTTCTCTTTTGAATCTCTCCTTACTGACGCCAAATATATCAATAAATATATCAATATATATATACCATGTATTTATAAGAAGTACAATTCATTCCCCTTACCTGTGAGTCGAGTCGGTGCCCCACAGGTGTTTGGAGATTACTACTTTTGTACCGCAGCAGGGGTTATGGTAGCTATTGTGATTGCTTAACCAACCCCCTTCAGTAATTCGGTCCCCCCTAGTGGGCATCAAACATACTGTAAAATCGAAAACTGTAAATCTTTGAATTCTCATTTCGAAAGCTAAATAATATGTACGTAGGGATTATAATAAATGGTTAATAGATATTTTTATACAAAAGTTTTATAAAAGGGGTCTACAAAATATGCGCAAAAATAATAAGGTACCACTGCATAATATTACGCAAGTCTAATCTTCAAAGAAAATGTAAATCATTTCATGTGAGTTGTATATGTAAATTCCCTCAAGACAGGTTGGTTCTGTATTAGCCCATGCATTCCGATTTTCTACCGATTTATGACGTATTTCCCTTGCAAAACTTACAAAAGTTTTTAACTTCTTAAAAATATTATTCTGAAGATAATTAATATCTGTACATTTGCCAAGCCGAAACGGTAATTATTCGTTTAGATATATGAAATTTCTTCGATTGAAAAAAAATGGTAATGCATGCTCTGGAAATTATTAAAACCGCGATTTGTTGTGTTATTTAACATGTTTATAAGTCATGAAAAAATATCAGTATTTCTTTAAATGCTACTTTAGACATTTGTCGAGAGATTTTTCCTTTACATATTTTAAATAAGATATGCTTTAAGAAATGTTTTCAACTTACGCGCTTAAATTATATTATTTTTTTGTATTTCTTAGGTATTAGCTATGTAAAAATTTCTAGACATTTATTATTGATGAGTTTAATTTACAATATGTTACTTAATTTTATTTATTTGCGACCAGCATTTTCTTTTGCAATAAACAAAATAATAGCACCCTGTAAGTCACCATTGTTGACAATGTTTCCTTGTTATTTTGACCTCCCCCCCTCTTAGATCGCCACTCGCCACTACCCTCACCTAATAATAAATAATCATTTCTGAACATGTATAATTTTTAAGTAAGTTCTAAGATGCTATTTGTTATGTCTGCCTTATCTACATTCAGACATAAATGATTTCATTGTTTTTATTTCTTGCTAGAGCAATCCCGATGAGTTACAAAACTCATTTTAGGACAGGAGGAACTTACAATTCATAGGTAGGAGGTAGTAGTTACAATTTTACAAAGGTATTTTGATATCATAATATAAGTTTCACATTCAGTACAGCATAAAAATAAAAATAAATGCAGGTTAAGTAGAACAAACAACAAGAGAAAACAAGTAAAGAGAGGGAAAAACTGATAAGAGTATATAAGATAGAACAAAAAATGACAAGACAATTACATATTTTCATTTTTAAATGTAGTTAAAAAATATTCTTTTAAAGCATCGCTTTGCAATTTTTTATTTTGTTGGATGTTTTTGTACATATCTGGAAGCGAATTATATAGTGTATAGGCAATATAGTTCAGAGATTTTATCCCATATTTTGTAGTGTGTGTTTGAGGAACGCGGATTTTATTGTTATTTCGAGTATTGTGGTTGTGGATGTCTTGATTGTAAAGTGGCTTGGTGTTAGTATGAGTTGATTGTTGGGTAATTTGTAGGATGGTGCTTGTGATTTCATGTTTAGAAAGGATTGTGATTGGAAGGATACCGGAAACTGAATAGATGTCCCTGACATGAGTGTCCCATGGAAGTCCATAAACATTTCTGAGAGCTCGGTTTTGAACTACCTGCAGGTCGGCGATTGTGTTGGGCTCTTCAAGAATAATAGGCCCTTGTTACAAACTAATAATTACATTTACATGTTTACAATATATTATACTTCTGGGTCTCACGACCGACTATAACCGTCTAGGAATTGAATCCGACCGGCTGTACTGCCCGGGTATATCTACTCTAACTGCTGGACATCTGTCGGAACTTGGCATAAGCTCTAAGATAACGGCATCTATCAAAATCAACTGAAACTACGTGACATACACCGGTACTAAATAAATAAAATTATTAATTACAATGTTTTTTTTTTATATCAGCGCGTTCCCTCTAACATTTGTATCAACATATCTTCCTTTAAAACCATTTTCTTTTTATTTTTGAACCCTTAGCTACTACGGAGCCGTAATGCAGCTTTCCAGAAATGGCGGAAACAAGCTATTTATTTCAGTTCTTTGTTAGGTACAGTATAATGATATACTGTTAGCAGGAATTGTTGGCATGTTTTGCCTTCTGGTTATTCCAAACACGCGATCAACTTTACTTTAACAAAGCGAGGGTCTGTTGCAATTTATTTATACTGAAATACTGGCCAACTAGTAGGGTATTATTCTGATAGGTTTGTTATGCAGGTCAAAGTCGGTATGCATTAGTCATAATTCATAATCGATTTTTTATGTTTTTTTTTAATGTGACACGTCACAATAGCTCACCTGACTAACATGGGTGTGGATACATGAGTATTAAATTTATTTTATTATTCTTATAAGCCCAGAAAAAAAACAGGCCTATTAAAACTGGTTTAAATCTCCTATTTACGAATCGGTTTTCGTTTTATTGTATAATGTGGAAAATTAAGTTCTTAAGTATTTTGTGCCTAAACTTTGCAAAATAAAATAACAAAACACTTTTGAGCGCCTTTTTTGCATAAATCAAAACAGGCAAGGTTGCTCCCTTTCTGTCTTTTCTTGAAGAGGTTCACCCCTTCTTTACCACAAACAGAACATCCACACAGCACCCCTAAGATGATCATATATAGATATGCCTCCTGTGTACTGTGATTAGTTGATGTAAAACATGTGATCCAAGTGAAACCCATTCTAGATATGTTTCCAATAAACCGCTCCGTTATTGCAGGAATTCCCGCAATTACCCCCCCTCTCCTTTTGACCTCCCACTCCAGCACCTAAATGTTTGGTATATATCTATCAATATTTTGTATCATAGGTTAGTTTTAATATTCTCCTGACGAAGGAAGGGTTCTTCCGAAACCGGTAGAGTGTAATTAAAATTTAAAGTGGTCTAAAACAGATGTATATATTTTATTGAATATTTTATTGCAAGTGAAATGTATTTAGATTAAGAAAATTATAAAAAAATGTTAAAATTGTGCATTAGAAGTGTCTATCAAAATGTATCTTTATTTATATTAGACCACATGAAGTTGATCTATGTGATAAATAAAAAAAATACGAGTGTGCTTTAGACCACACGACTGAAGTAAAAAACTTTTTTAGTAATCTAAAAAATTTTACCGTAAACCTCATTATCATTAATTAATATATTATCAGTAAACATACTTCATTACCTTAAATTATATAATCTGCAAAATTCAGCCGCCATAACACAGGGACATCCCTAGCATGGCGGACGAAATAACACAATATCTACACTATGTATAAAATTCTTTTAATAAATAAATAATAAATAAATCTAATCTATTTTTCTTTCTGCCATTGAATAAAACCATTCCAATCTTCAGAGTATAAGAATCTATATTGAAGATTCGTTTGGATTGTTACCAATCATCGTGACAAATCAGTCGTTTCAATGCACTGAGTTCGCACACTCTAAACGATAATTTGATTAATTTTATTATGGGAATTACGCTTAGAATGGGATTGTTGATTTAATTCTTCCAAAGTTTAAAATAAATGCCAGCACCCATTCCAAATGTCATTACTATGGATTTGAGCACTGTTGTTACGATTAGATTGTGAGGAATGAACCTCAAAATTAATTAAAATTTATTATTGTGCGCCTCCGTAACGTTCGCCTCTCGTAACGCTGTAATTTCCGTAACGCATTCGCCAGTTTACCCCTCAAATCAAGCTTGCGTAAAGAAGTATTTAATTCAAAAATAAAAATTGTCAAAATTATAAACCGTTTCGAAACCATTCACTGTTCTCATTCACTGTTCACTGTTCGCTTTGACAATTGCTAATGGCAACTGAAAAAAACATTTTCGACATGAAATGGTTATTTGATTAAAATGATAAAGTTACCTCTGATAAAATCATTTTGAATGCTGCCTATCGAAATGGTGCACTCAAATTTTATTATTTCACGAAAAGATTCAGAATGTTGCTATATCACAAAATAGTACATAGCAATAAATATAACAAATTCACAGAAATTTCTTCAAGAGTGCCTTCGAATACGTAGAAAAACATTTAGAAGATATGTTGTGAGCGTTATCATCTTTCATATGGCTTGGAGATGCTATGTGAAGGGTATTTTTAAGGAAAGGAAGGAGAAGAAGTTCTCGGAAGGAAACAGGTATGAGGGGTTGGGAGGAATCTGGAGGTCAGTGTGTCCAGGTATGACGGACGTACGAATCCATCCCTCCCTCTGAGGTGCAAGACGATGCATCGAGAGATACCGTCTGGAGAGGTCAAAGTGTCTCTCCAAAACGGCTTCCCCCGGTCTATCCTGCCACGCAGCTTTTGGGCAGGCACATACTCCGCCAAGACCTAGTTATATGTCACCCGATGGACCCGGGCACTCCTGCTAATTGATCAAACGTAGCGAACCACTGAATTGTGACCCATGGCAGAAGATGTGTTAGTTATCCAATAAATGTTTTTTTTTTCATACAGCAAGTTTTTTTAGTTTCTAGCTTGAAGCGATCATATAACTCTGTCTCTTTCTAGCATAAGAAGCTCTCACGCACAATGCCGCGTGTATCGGTTCACAATATGTAATGATAACGTGTCGTGATAGAAAATTACTTATATAATATCTGTTTTTATAATGGAGCCGCGTAAAATCGCATAAAAGCGCGTTGCGCATAATGCGTTCCCACAAAGACAATGCAGGATGTTGAGAATGAAATAATAAAATCTGTCAATCACGTCGATAGTCCCTTTGTGTCAATCTTTAATGATTCAAAAGAACAATAATATTTATTGGCATTTAGTGAATAATACAATTGATGTAACCCTCCATAGAAATTTATTGTAGACGAGTTGTAAAATGCGTCGGGTTCGAACTCAGGCGTCGCGATTGTAAGTTAAGACCTCAATCATTGCATAAGCAATTTAAAAAAATATATTTTAGAGTTGGAAAAAGGTAAGGATTTGAATGTTGGAGTTCGTAATCCGGAAATGTTTTTCTTTCTTTTAATATAAATATTTTAATTTTCTTCCTTTTTGATTTTTCAATTTACTCTATCTTAAATCCACCATCCTCAATTTGGGAGACGGGTATGGTTACCATCGCCCCGGGAACCCGGGATAACCAACACTTCTGCCACAGGCCACCTCAAGTGGTTTACGAATGCTTCTGAAGATCTGTGAAGAATATGCACACGAAACTAACATGATTTATAATGCGAAAAAAACAGCACTGTTGGTAATAAAACACGGCAAAGGCCCCAAAAACATTCCCCCTGCCTTTTTGAACGGTGAGCTTCTGAAGATAGTAGAAGACACCACATATCTAGGACATGTCATCAATAATAAGTTAACAGATGATGAAGATATTGACAGGCAGAGGCGAGTACTGAGCATAAAATGTAACATGCTTAGTAGAAGATTTCAACTTTTGCAGTCCACGGCTGAAAAAGACGCTCTTTCTAGCCTTTTGCACTACTCTGTATACGTGCGAGCTCTGGGCAAAGTTCAAAAAAAGAACCATGGAAAGGCTTCGGGTGCAATACAACAATGCATACCGCTTGCTATTCGGACTTCCCAGGCACTGCAGTGCCTCCTCAATGTTCACAGAAGGGCGAGTTCCAGGATTCAAAGCTGTAATAAGAACCAGGGTTGCAGGACTGAGGGAAAGAATAAACCACTCCAGAAACATTCTCGTCATAGAATCCCGTACGACCCCAGGATCGAGCATAGAAGACCATTGGAGAAAGACACTGGCTCCCACAATCCTAGATCCGATGGATTCCTGCGTTTCCGTGTTTTGATTTTACTTTTACTTTACTTTTATTTTTATATCTTTTTTACGTTTCATATCTATAAAATATTTATGTTTTTCAATATTATATGTACATATACTATCTATGGGATGTGTGGGATTGCACTCACCTCCCCACATTCTGGAATAAAGAACTTATTATTATTATTATATTATTATTATGTTTGGTGACTTGGCAGGGGTGCCTGGGTTTATGGGATCAGGGTAGTCCGGGTCTTAGGGCAGATTTGTCTGCCCACCAACTGCGTGGCAGGTCGGATCAGAAGAGATTGGTTAAGGTAGCAGCAGGATTTGATTGGATTCATACTCACTCCTCATATCTTTTTCCTTACCAAAACTTTCTCCTTTCCTTTCCTAAAAAGACCCTCCACACAGCATCCCCAGCGATGACACACACCATAGGGGTAATTATATTTCTGTATGGAGTTAATGTAAAAACTTTGTCCGATTATTTTGAAATTGTTTAAATACAAAGTTTTCTCACTTTACGGTCTTTGGCTGTACTCAACCTGGACATCCTTATTCAAATTGTCCTCCACATCACAGACTCCTAGCTTACAAATTGCCGACTTGCTTACTAAAATATTGCAAGCACGACACCGTTAAGTTTGCTTACAGCAGGGCAGCATACTCGCGACGTTCGTAACCACAACACAAAAAGGAAAACGATTTGAATTCACGTTTGTATGGGCCTGCTGCGCCGGTGCTGTTATTAATTATAATTATTATAAATTAAAATACGAAGTGTGGCTATTAAATAACGAGACTGACTCTACTGCAGAAGAAGTACGTATGCTCCAAACGCCAGCAACCGACAGGTGTTTTGCGTGAAGCCTTCTCATTCGAATTCAGTACCTTTTGCTTCTGTAAACAAATCCGTACAGCCGTAGCCTTCGTTCACATTAGAGTTGTTTTTTTTTGTTTTGTCTGACAAATGATAAGTTTAATAATAGAGCAACGAATTGTTGTGAAATTTCACATGAAACTTGGGAAAACCGTTACTAAAACGTATAATTTATTAAAAGAAGTGTATGACAATCAATGTTTATTGCGTGCAAGTGTTTCAAGATGGTCAAGAAGACGTTGAAAAGGATTCACGCCTATTCATTCAAATATTTGTGCGTTTTTTTTTTTTTTTTTTAATTAACTCTACACAGGAGGCCCGGAGGAAAATAATATCCCTCAGGGCTTATATCATCTAAGAGGATGCTGTGTGCAGGGTCTTTTTGAGGAAAGGAATGAGAGGAAGTTCTGGGAAGGAAAAGTTACGGGGGGTGGGTAGGAATCTGGGAGTCAGTGTATCCAGGAGTGACGGAGCATACAAAAAATAAAAGGCATCCTCTCTCGATTCGGCCTGCTACGCAATTGGTGGGTAGATGCATCCGCCGCCAAGACCTGGACAAACCTCACCTCATGTCATGAACCCGCGCACCCCTGCTAAGTTACCAAAAGTAGCGAACCACTTGGGGTGACTTATGGCAGAGGTGTTGGTTATCCAATAAATGGTTCCCGGGCGGCGGTACTCATACCCGCCTCCCAAATTGAATTTAGTTGCTGAAACTGTAAGAATTGACGAAGAAGGGCAAACTTTACATCAACAAATTTTGTCATGCAAAAAGTGGGTGCCAAAATGGTGTCTAAATTTCTCACATTTTAACAACATGAGCACACAAAGCACTCTTCTCAGGGTGAATTGCCTATTCCATAAAAAAAAACAACATGAGCTCGAAAAAATTTTTGTACTGACACTTCATACTGCCTTGTGTACTAGCTTATTTGCCGGATTTTTTTTTTTTTTTACATTAACTCCACACAGGAGGCCTTGAGGAAAATAATTTCCCTCAGGGCCTATGTCATCTTTGAAGATGCTGTGAGGAGGGTCTTTTTGAGGAGAGGAAGGAGTGAACGTGGGTCTTGAAGAGACCCATGTTATAGGAAGGAGGAAACACAGAGGCCGGCAAATCGTTCCACAGCCGAGCTGTTGAACACAAGAACGAGTCGTAGAAGCGTCCCGTTCTCATGTGACAAATGTCAACCGTGTACATATGTTGGGCGAGCGTTTGGCGTGTTTCCCGACTATGCACCGGTGCCGAGGGGATCAATGAGGCTAGTTCCTCGGAGCATCTTCCATTGAAATACCGGTAGAACAAGGAAAGCATTCCTGCCTTATCTGATCTTATGCCTTACGACTCCTATCTGTTTCGATTTGAGTCCGTTGAAGCTGTGAAAGAGAAAGCGGCACGCGTCCTGAAGGAGCTGACATAAAAAGGCTTCCAGCACTGTTTAGGACAGTCGAAGATTCGCACGGAGCGTTGTAGGGATAGAGGAGGGGAGTATATTGAAAGTGACAATAAGTAATATGTATGAAATCAAAATGAAATGTTTTACAGCGTCTGTACCGTTATTTAATAACCACACCTCGTATCCCTACCTCTAAGCTCTAGGGATATTCTTTATTCCCTGCTTTAATCTTTTTAATGCAAAATGTTGTGTTTCTCTTAAATACAAGTTTCTGTACACTGTACGAGTACTACTTGATTATGAAAGGGAACCTTTTTACGAAGTTACAAAGAATGAAACTAATTGGTCCCTTGCGGAATTAATAACTTCTTTAGACGTAGCTCGATCAGGGGTGCTAGCATGATCGATCGATATGAAGTTACCGACCGATTGTCGGTAACTTATCATCGTTCCCTAGGACAACTGCAGATCGCAAACGAATAGGTGAAAGTTCACAATGACTAAGTGTCCTTAATATATTCGATATCAACTGTCGTTTGTACGTTGATAGCGATCGCGATCTGCAGTTGTCCTACAACAAAATTCATATCCATAATATTGAAAGAATTCGAAGAAAATTTCTAAGATTTGTAAATTTTAAACTTAACATCCCTTTAGAGCACATAAATTACTTATCATTAATGAATATTTTAAATATTCCAACTTTAGAAAACAGACGAAAAATAACTGACCTAACCTTTTTATTAAAATTATTGAACTCTAAATTTGATTGCTGTGAACTCTTGCATTTAATTAATCTACATGTACCTACACGAACTACTAGACAAACATTAACATTTTATATACACACATCTCATTCTAACTATAAATTGCATTCCCCAATACAACGATTACATAGTCTTGGTAATCAATATTTAAACAATATTGATGTATTTGACAATAATTTGAATTTGGCAAACTTAAAACGCCGTATGTGCGAACTATTTTTACTTAATTCATAAACTATTGTAAATACCAATTTTATACATTTTTATTAATTCCTATTAATATTTATTTGGAGGATATTGGCAGCCTATCTATTTTTACTTTATTTATATTCTGTATTACCTACATTTTCTCAACTCATATTTTATCTAACCTATATTATGTGTCTTTATATTTTCTGTTACTTACCTTTATTTTATTCACTTCTAACTCTTCACTGTAATTAATCGAAACAAGTATTGCTTTATGTATGTAAAAGCCCTTTGGGCGTTTAAATATAAATAAATAAATAAACTGTAACGATGAGAAGTTACCGACCGATTGTAATATCTGTCGGTAACTTCTCATCGATGGACCATGCTAGCACACCTGGCCCCCTAGCACCAAAAGTTATCCTGTCAATCCTTATCGATCGAGTATGCTAGGGGGCCAGGTGTGCTAGCATGGTCGATCGATAAGGATTGACAGGATAACTTTTGGTAACTTCTCACCGTTCCCTAGCAAATCGCCAACGAATAAGTGACAGTTCACAATGACTAAGTGTCTTTAATATTATTACCTTACTTACTACTTACTTTTTACCTTTTTTTCTTCTTATATTTAACTTACATTTATACTGTTATTCTTCATGTTGTTGTACTAATTATATATTATGTCAATTATTATCTGACATTATTTCAAGTAAAAAATGTAAATGAAATTTTGGTCTCCGGTGACATTTTTGATGATTTTTGTTTTTTTTTTTTCTACAAAAACATAAATAATAGTAGGTGTTGGGTAGTTGGGGGCGGGGCAAGTGGTGGGGCGGTAACTCGGCTGAGTGACCAATAAGGTCATGTGAAAGAATTTTTTTTTTGTTTGATTTTGAAGAAAAAATATTTTGAAGAAAAAAAAAATGACATAAAAAAAGTCACCGGAGACCAAAATTTCATTTACATTTCTTACTCCAAATAATGTCAGGAATCACTGGTTAAAGTAACTCAAGTACGTACCTTAACACCCTGTATGTATAAATAAATAAATATATTCGACATCAACTATTGTTTGTACGTTAATGATCTGGTGTGCTAGATATGAAGTTACCGACCGATTTTCGGTTCCTAGGGAACGATGAGAAGTTACCGAAAGTTATCGCTACAATCCTTATCGATCAAGTGTGTGCTAGGGGGGCAGGACAAGATTTGTGTAAAGTTAAACATGGGTAATTTTGTAAAAGGAACTAAGTTTTGTAAGGGTTGGTAAATTTTTGAAGAACATAATTTTAAGGATTGAATTCATTAGTCCCAACTGTTCCCAACCACCTAGAGCCGGTAGAGAAGGTAAGTGAGGATGGGAAAGAGATGGGGAAAAGGAAGGTGGGAAACTACCTGGCTATTCAGATCTAGTCACTAAACACTGCCAAAGCTGTTTCAAGCAACATTTCAATTCGGAATTCTTTTTCAATTCAATTCTTACACCAGGGCTATTCTGAGAGTAGGTATCTTCCACTCTGGAATGTGCCGCAAATATATCGTATATTATTTAAATGGTATAATAATTGAGAAAACAAAAAATCAGTCAAATAAAGTTTACTTGCTCACGCCGGGATTTGAACACGCCACCTTCCGGATCGCTAGTCGAGTGCCTTGCCTCTTGACCATGGAGGCCGGAGCTAACCTCTTTTAGAAGGCTAAATAGACGCTATGAAGGATAAATGAAGGCTTTAGCCGTGTTTGATTTATCTGAATGGCCAGGTAGTTCTCCACCTTCCTCTTCCCCATCTCCTTACCCTTCCTCACTTACCTTTAGCCTCGCAACAAACTCCAATTCGGGATGCCATAGTCTCACTGGTTCCAGAGCACAAAAGGAGTCTTATAAATTCCATTGCCATGATCCACAATGTCGATGGTCCCGGCTGTTAAAACGTCGCGTCGGCAAGAGTTCACTATCCATATTTTATAAACACATTACGCAGTATTATACGCACAGGGCACAAGCAACGCCGATGAAATCGCATACACAAGGTTGGCCATCGCAGCAAAATAATTTGTCAATCGCGTCTGATTTTTAAATACATATAAAATTGCCTTCATAATTTTTTGTACGATTTCATCGACGCACTAAACTAAGTCAAATAGCTTGTATTGCGCTACACTTTTACACGTTAGGTTAGGTTAGCAAGCCATTCTAGGAAGCCATCACTTCATAGTTAGATTAGGTTAGGAAGCCATCACATGAAGCCATTACTTTGTGGTTAGGTTAGGTTAAAAAGCTATCTCGGGAAGCCGTCATTTTATGGTTACGTTAGGTTAAGTTAGGAAGCTATCACAGGACGCCATCACTTTGTGGTTAGGTTAGGTTAAGAGCTAACTCGGGAAGCCGTCATTTTATGGTCACGTTAGGTTAGGTTAGGAAGCTATCACAGGAAGCCATCACTTTGTGGTTAGGTTAGGTTAAAAGCTAACTCGGGAAGCCGTCATTTTATGGTTACGTTAGGTTAGGTTAGGAAGCTATCACAGGAAGCCATCACTTTGTGGTTAGGTTAGGTTAAAAGCTAAATCGGGAAGCCGTCATTTTATGGTTACGTTAGGTTAGGTTAGGAAGCTATCACAGGAAGCCATCACTTTGTGGTTAGGTTAGGAATCCATCACTTTGTGTTTAGGTTAGGTTAGCACGCCATTACAGAAAGTCATCACTTTGTGGTTAGATTAGGAAGGAAGCCATTATTTTGTGGTTAGGTTTCGTTAGGAAGCCATCAATTTGTGGTTAGGTTAGGTTAGGAAGCCATCACAGGAGACCATCACTTTGTGGTTAGGTTAGGGAATCTATCATAGGAAGCCATCACTTTGTGGTTACGTTAGGTTAAGAATTACAATAATATCAATTTTTATTGTGTGTTAGAACACCATTTTAATTGACGTTCTAAACCAACCGTTATTGTTTAAGGTGAGAATAAAAAATATACGATGTGATATTGCAAATCACCCTTTATTGGTACATGCCAAAACTTCATAAAAAAGATTATTATCCATGTACATAAAAATATAGAAAATTTTAATAAAATTGATCACAAATACAATACAAGAAGTCACAACAGAAAGGATCTCTTGGTCCCAGGGAGCAAAACGGCAAAGTATCAAAAGACGTATGCGTATCTGGGACCGAAATTATACAATAAAATCCCCCAGACTTAAATATTAAAAATTGCAAAATGTCCTGCATTGGTTCAATAATAACTATATGGTTAATTGGCTTGGGTAGGGAGGAATCTGAAAAACTAATATGTAATGTGACTTAAAACTATACATGGTTACATATGAATGGCACATTTAGTAAAAACTTAGTATAAATAAGTATTAATTTAAAATAATAATAATAATTTAAATTACATTTGGCACTTTACAAACTTTGGTTCCTTAGAACAGGCAATATGCCTAGCTAGGAACTAATATCGACCTAAAACAACGTAATAACAATAACACTTGTATTCATTTGAAATATATTCTCTTATTATGTAATATTATTTCTGTTATTTTGGCTTTAAATGTATCAAATGTAAATAAATAAATAAATAAAATAAAATAAGTCACAGGTAGTTAAGTGAGACCTTGTGATCTCTCCAGTCGGACTTCCTCGACCCATTGCCATCCACAGCAATGGAAGGAATGGATTTGTACGTCCGTAACGGCAACGGTTTCCCTCAGGACGTCCTTTATGGAACTAATGTAAAAAAAAATGGCGCGATTGTACAATGTAACTTTTATCTTTAGATTATTTTCTCTCAATCTTACACTATATCTATATATATATATGGTATTCCTATTATTAAAATCAATTGTGTCAATTTACGCAGTAAACTTAACTTATCGAAATTATCTGAAAGGCGAATAATATTTGATCTCCTTCTATTTTATAAAATTGTTCATTCAAGGTTGGACTGCCCGGACGCTATAAATTTGATATCTATACATATACCGCCAAAATATACCAGACGGAATATTTTATTCTACAACAATAACTTCGCTATGAACTCTATGTTAGAAAGAATACATAGGTTGGGCAATGAACTAACCGATGTCACAGACATATTTAATTTAAACTTCGCCACATTTAAAGCCAAATTAGTCCACCATTTTTTAAATGTAAATAATGAATGAGAAATCGTTTTATTTTATTTCGATTTTCTTTTGATTCTATTGTTTCTTTTCTTTTCTTATCTTTTTTTTGTTTGTTTTTATTCTAAAGTCATCCATGTTGATTTAGCTTTAGATATATTCTTATTTTATTTTTTAAATTTTTTTTTATTAATTTATCACATTGTGTTTATGCTTTATTTATATACTTTGTAATCTTTTTTAAATATATGTTATATTGTTGTTATAAATTTGAATTCAATATGTAAAAGCACAATAGGGCGTCAATAAATAAATATATCCAAAGAAATACACAATGAGTGATTTTGTGAAGGACCCATCTACCGCATTCAGTGTAAATAGTGTGTGCACATCTTAAACTAATATTCCTGAAATACTATCTGTGGACCGGATGAGCGCGTTTGCGGCGATACTGAGTTTCTTCGGCTTTCTCATTTGGCGTCGGCTTTCAGCGTCGCGGTGCGTGGCGGCGGCGTCGCGTCGCCCGGACTAGTTTACATCGCAAGTTTGCATCGTTAAAA
The DNA here is from genome assembly GCA_951813805.1 of Limnephilus auricula. Lineage (NCBI taxonomy): Eukaryota > Metazoa > Arthropoda > Insecta > Trichoptera > Limnephilidae > Limnephilus > Limnephilus auricula. The sequence continues at coordinate 1,106,638 of OX638410.1, forward strand.
TATCAAGCGACGAGAATGCAAAAGGAAATGAATGGAAACGCTCTATTATATTGCTTATCGTGTTGCCAACTTTGTGACGAGATTATACGGCTTTGGCGACGTTTTAGTATTACCTACACGGAGAAAATGTTATTCTAAAATACGATAATTTTATTCATAAAAACGGTTAAAAACGGGACTGAAATTCTTACGAACAAATTAACAGGGTTTAAATGTTTATTGGCGGGAACATGTAAGAATAATTTGTTGGTATACGTAATTTCGTACGTATATCGAAAAATTATTCTTAAATTTTCCCGCCAATTAACATTGAAACACTGTGAATTTGTTCGTAAGAACTTCAGTCCCGTTTTTACGGATAAAATGATCGTATTTTAGAATAACATTTTTCTCCGTGTACAATTGGCAATCTCCGCGACTATATTATTACAAACATTTTACACTCTCCGGGATTGCGTAACATTGGGAAACTTCGTGACATCGTGGTATATTTTTTAGTTTAAAAAATCCTTCACGTCACAGTTACATCTATACATACATTACATTTATATAGACGGTTCCGAAGAACAATGTCGGATTTGCTAAACATTGAAAATCGTTATGTTGGCTTATTTCATTGATTTTAAAATCTGCATTTTTGGAATTTTTAATGAAAAGCAAAATATCAACACTTTATTTCTTGATCTCAAAAACAGTGAAAATGCAGAAACGAAACATTAAACAGCTCTACTGCAATACTACAAAATCGTACATCCGACATTGTTATTCAGGACCTTCGATTTAATGCTTTTTCCTGTAATGTTGAAAACATACATTACAATTACAGTTAGACCGTAGAATGGATGTCACATCGTAGAATAGGTGCATTGGCAAACTCTGTCACGTCGCTTCGTAGTGTTTTAACTTCATTGACAAAGTCCGTCACATCGTAGTATGGATGTATTAAAAAACTCCGTCACATCGTATGGATGCGTTGACAAACTCCGTCACATCGTAGTTTGGATGCTTTGACAAACTCCGTCACATCGTAGTTTAGATGAGTCCGTCACATCGTATGTATGCGTTGACAAACTCCGTCACATCGTAGTATGGATGCATTGAAAAAGTTCGTCACATCGTATGGATGCATTGACAAAGTCCGTCACGTAGATGAATTACCTACATATAAATTAACAAAGTCCATCACATCGTAGTATGGATGCAATGACAAACTCCGTCACATCGTAGTTTAGATAAATTGACAAAGTCCGTCACATCGTATGTATGCGTTGATAAACTCCGTCACATCGTAGTATGGATGCATTGACAAAGTTCGTCACATCGTATGGATGCATTGACAAAGCCCGTCACGTAGATGAATTACCTACATATAAATTATCAAAGTCCATCACATCGTAGTATGGATGCATTGACAAACTCCGTCACATCGTAGTTTAGATGAATTGACAAAGTCCGTCACATCGTATGTATGCGTTGATAAACTCCGTCACATCGTAGTATGGATGCATTGACAAAGTTCGTCACATCTTATGGATGCATTGACAAACTCCGTCAAATAGATGAATTACAGATGAATTGATAAAGTCCGTCACATTGTAGAATGAATTGAAAAAGTACGTCACATAGTAGGGATGCGTCGAAAAACTCAATGACATCGTAGTTTAGATGCATTGACACACTCCGTCACATCGTAGTATGGACAAACTCGGCCACATCGCATTATGGGTGCGTTGGCAAACTCACTAATACTATTACTACTGGTACTATTAACGCCAAATAACTTCATTCCATAATTACTCGAACAATTTGCATCGACAACCACATTATAATAGAAATACAAACTTGCGTCAACAAACCCCTTCACTTTCAAAATATCACAATAATGACCTGGTTTCGCTGGCAAACCCCGTCACATCATAAATATATTATTCGTAATACATATCATAAACAGGTTGCATTGACAAACTCTGTCACATTTATTAATACTATTACCTACTCCCCTTGACAGTCCCCGGGGCGAGGCAGTCGGAATCATGACTCGGAAGTTTCAAATTTGACTCGGGTTGTGTAAGTGCAGAAACATGTCAAGAATTTTTCTGCGCAGAAAATAATAATATTATATATTTATACAAGGTCTGGATTTTGCGATGTGATCGCTTTCAGTTGCTGGTTTGAGTTTTTTATTGTTTATTCTGTGTATTTTATATTGTGGAATTCTGTGTATTTTAATATTCCCAATCATAATAAAATTTTTTCGCCAAATTTTGGATGAAATTTTATTACTTTGAAATCACATGCTTTTAGTTATGATACAATATATGGATTTGGCTTTTGGATTTTGTAAATATTTATAATACAATTAAGTAATTAAAAAATATACTTCAATGCAGGCACAAGTAGCTTAATACGTGTGACTTTTTATGTGAATGCCGCAAAAGCGTCGCAACTGCTCCCGTCTGAATTCAATCAGACTATGGGATTCCCAATAAGGAACTCCAGTTAAATTTTTTATTTTAATTTTTGTTTTAAATATTAAAATAATTGTCAAAGTTTAAATTTTTCAAGATCACCGGAAACCACAGTATTTATGGTGAATCGTGTGACGTCATCACTCTCCAAAAGTTTTATTTGTTTTCAACAGGTGTTGTCATTTTGTATCTAAGATTCAATGGGGGAATGACTTTAGGCCTTAGAAGTCGAGGCGTTTTTTATTCAAAATTAACCATTTTTAATATAGAAAAACATAAAATAAAAAAAACTGCTATTTATAATACACTGATCATGACGAACTTCTTTAAAAAGCCCTTGATAATAAAACCAATTCTAAAATACGATCGATGTTATTGTAAACAAAATGTCAAATATGGCCCGACTATAATCTCAAATAGGCCAAACTTACTGTACATTATGAAAAAATATTTTTTTACAGCTAACTACGACTTTCAAGTAATTAAATGATTTACTTACTTAGTAGCTTTTATTCTACAAGATTCGGCACTCACATAGTCTTTATTATATTTGAAAAACATGATCATCATTTCGGTATCAACTACTGGCAAATTATCAGATTGTCCGCAAATATAGCCCTTTTCCGTCATCATTTTAATTGTTGAGGGCCTAAATAATGTTTCAATTAACACAACAACTATTATATGTCTAAATCTCTATAAACAGTATGTAAATAAACCAATTACAGGAAATGTTGATAACATCGATGGCTTGCGTCATACATTTCAATATAACTTCAATATGCTAACACCAGGTGACCGGAGAATTATGGAGAGCAGTGACGTCAGTACTAATAATTCAATAACACCAACTTGACAGTGTATTTTAATGACACGATTTAAAATTGACTTTTTAATCATTTTTTTAAGCTCTACGTTTGATATAATTTAATAAAACTTATATTATTCAGAATCAGCGTTTATTGGTCTAAATGAACATATTTTTTTAAAGCCATAATATTTTTCACTGGAGTTCCTGGTAGTTATGTTGTAAGGCTGAAGTTAGTAAGGAGGGAAAGGAAATGGGAAAGAGAGAGGTGGGTAAGTACCTGGCTATTCAGATCTGATTGCCAAACACGGCTAAAGCCATTTCAAGCAACTTTGAATTATGGTCTTACAATAGGTCGATACTGAGAGTATATTCCACTCTAAAACCTGCCGTAAATATTCTATATATTACTTTTTACGAATAAATTATGAAATAAAACAAATCAATAAAACAAAAATTCCTTGAGCATGCCGGGATTCGAACGTGCGACCTTCGGATTACTTACCAATCGATCACTGTCAAGGCCGTCAAAATTTGTTTTCAAAGCACGTTATTGCTTTAAAAGTTTAGAAAGAACATATTTTAAACACTTGCACTTCTTAAGAATGTATCCGCCAAGAAAAACTGAAACGGATTCGTAAAGGATTTATTTATTGAAAGGCTTCTGGAAAGCCCTTCCGGATTTAGAATTCATTTGAAAAAGTTTCTGAAGCTTTCTTTTATTTCATTTTATTTAGGAAAGAGCTATTTTATGGATATATTTAGGTCGATTCATATAAGTTGCAATTTACATCATTTTCTTTTGATCAAACGTAATATAATTATATAATTTATTAATATATATAGGGGAGACCCAGGCAAAGCGGATGTGTTAAGGGAGATATTAAATAAAACACACAATGTTTGCATAACATCAAAAAAAAATTTAAGTGTAATGTTAAAAAAACGTTTGTCTACAAAAGTAAAATAAATGAAAAGGTAATAATAATTAGAATTTTAAAAATTATGTAAATTAAAAAACATCTTCGTATTGTTCACTTTGCCCGGGTACCCGGGCAAAGTGAACTTGCGCTCCGGGTAGAGAGAATTAGGAATCACAATCATAGCAGGAGTAAGAATCATATCCATTATATGAGGTTCATGATTCGTGAGCGAAACTTGTACTTGTAATACCCAACTTGTAATATTTTTAGATTTTTAGAGGCATAATCCAAAGCTGGGTAATATTTGTGAGCTTCATGATTGTCCAAGAGAAGTAAGACCTTGCCTGTAATAGCTTTAGCCATCGTTGACTTAGTCCAACTTGCCTGGTTTGTTTTTCGTGCGTATGTATACACCATCTATAAAAATATGAACATTGTAAATATTTATACTTACGCAATTGCATATAATCAATCAAAAAAGTTCATTCACTCGGGCAAAGCGAATGGTCCATCCGCTTTGCCCTATTCGCTTTGCCCAAGGCAGTATCAAATAACTTTTTGTTCAAAAATACAATGTGGTTGCTGCATTTCATAACTAAACTTAGTTTTTTAGATAGGAAATAAATAAACATTGGATGAAAAAAACTAATCTTCACATGAAATATAACCAAATAATAATAATCACAAGTACCTTACCTTCGTTTATCGTATGAAAATTCTAAAAAAATTATTTTTTATCGAAAGGAGCGTGCGTTTCTGCCAAACGACAAATATTCACTGTCATGGCGTCGGTAGTGATGCGGTACGCCAATTGTGAGACTATTAGCACATTCTAGTGGTAATATTCGGAAATATTCAATTTATTCGCTTTACCCGGTACATTCGCTTTGCCTGGGTCTCCCCTACGGGCATTTACAACAATGCGATATACATAAAATTGTATGGAACGATAACCATGAAGTAAAATATGTTAAATAAATTATACAGAAACAATGCAGAAGAATAGAAGGTTTTATGTTAAAATTGATTTATTGTGGTATGTTAAAAAAAAAATATATATCTAGACAAACTCGCAGTAAAGGTACTTTTAAATGCAACAATAACTTCAATACAAATTACTCTGTTTATTCAAAAATTCCCAGAATTCATACCCTTTCGAATAAATATTGTAAACTTATATGTAGATATTCAGTGTTGATTCTTGCAAGTTTCAAAAGGCAACTAATTTCAATTCTATCTGCTAATAATTAACTTTTATTAGTTTTATTATTTTATAACATTTTTCATTCAAAACCTTACGTGTAAATTATATTCTTATTTTTTATTGTATTTTAAATAATGTACACAAATAATTTTATGCTTTTACCTACTAACTAGCTTTTATACATTATACCTTGTTGTATTTTAGGTCTTATTTTATTTTATTTAACTCTCTATATTTATATATATTTTGCTAAATTATATAGTTTTTTTTAAGGTTATTAACTCTTATTATTTTATTTTTAATTCTCTGCTATAATGTTTCTTACCTCACGTGTAAAGTAAGTAATTACTAGTTATACTTAATTACCTTCTGTTATAATTTTTATACCTACTGGTGGCGCTGGTTTTATAAATACTTCGATCACATTGTTGTAAATTACAAATTAAATGAATTAAAATACAAATGCCTTATATGCGCAGGAAAGGTGGGAAACCCAAAGACTTACCTGATCCACTGAAAATGTCACTTCAATAGCCGCTGGTTTTTCTTCTTATTCTTCTTTTACATATAAAATACTATAGTTCAATTATTCTTCATAACACAACCACAAAATATATTGGTCGCGGCGCGGCGGTTCAAAACTTCAGTACTTCACTCTCTTATTAATAACACTCGACGTGTCGGCGGAAAATGTTATTATAGCCTTTTTGAATAATATTGTGTTAATTATTATGTTATATTCATTATTATCATAACTTTGTTATATTATAATTATTTTACTTTATTGAACATTTTAATTCTGAAGCAATGGGTAAGAAATTTAGACTTCACTGATCAGGACACGATAAAATGAATCAATGAATGATTCCGCCTATATAAGGCTGCGTAAACATAACCTTCGAGCCCAACTACGAGTTACAAGAACGAAGTAACCGCAAACGGCGTGAAACGCCGCTGGCAGTTGCTTTGTTCCTTTTCCATAATTCGTGGTTCTTCTCGCATCTCGGCGCTAGAAGCAATTCGCTTTTGACTTAGAATCCTTATATCTCCAAGAAAGCTCATACTGCCTACTGACTTGACAGCGTGGTGTTACGTGTTGGTTTGTTTAACTTGAACTTTTCAATAAAAGCGGGATCAGTTTCCAAATCAAATGTCTCTTGCCAACAAATCAAATAGGAACAGATCGAGAACTTATTTGTGAAGTTGGTGGCGTCGCTAGCTAACTATCCTATAATATATATTTTTTATAAAGAACGAATGTGGCTAGCGGGAGAGCACGCGGGCGGCGTGGATTTAATTTTAAAACACATTTATTACGAGATTGATGAAATTTTGCACACTTCACCTTCAACAGATACGTCCGATCAGATTTGACCGGTCAGTTGGTGAGTGGGCATCGCGTTTGGGCGTTCCGTGTTCGATTCCTCGGCTGGCTAAGTCCTCCATCACAACACAAGCAACATCTTCCGCTTAGTGTGGTGGTAGTAGGAGATTTTCAAATGTTGTTGGGTTATTCGTAACCCGGGAATGTTTGTCTTTCTTTTTAAACAAAAAAAGAAAGAAAAAAAAAGAAAAAAAAAGAAAAAAAAGTACACAAGAGTACGGTCGAAGAAAGGATGGGTGCCCGGATACACCTGCTGCGTGGCGGACCGGATCGGGAGTGGCCGGTTTGGGGAGACCCTTTGAATTCTCAAGATGGTCTCTCACGACCCAGATCACCCACGAGTAGGTCTCACATAAATCGTTGTATCTCTCTTACTATCATAGTGAGAAATATGATATTAACGGTGTTGAAAAGAGGCCTTATATTCAAATCTAGAAATTAACTATAGATAAATTAAAAAGTGCACCTCTATAAAACCAAAATATCGGATAGCAATAAAAAAATTAAAACTTTAGTAATTTTTTATTAATTATTTTTACATGGAATGCCAAAAAGTGAGGTGACAGTAACATTTACAACACATTTGCCTAATAAATAGTGTATGTATTTTTATTTTGTTTCCTTATTAGTAATTTTAGTTAGAAAACACGTAAGGTGCCATTTTAGTTAGAAAACACGTAAGGTCTATTTTAGTTTAAAAACACGTAAGGTGCCATTTTAGTTAGAAAACCCGTAAGGTGCCATTTTCGTTAGAAAACACGTAAGGTGCCATTTTAGTTAGAAAACTCGGAAGGTGCCATTTTAGTAAGAAAACACGTAAGGTGCCATTTTAGTTAGAAAACACGTAAGGTGCTATTTTAGTTAGAAAACACGTAAGGTGCTATTTTAGTTAGAAAACACGTAAGGTGCCATTTTTTAAACTTTTTTAAAATTTGCATTAAACATTTTAAAACTTCAAAAATTAAATTTTTATTTAAAAAATAAAACATTTGATTGCGTATTTTATTACCTTTCAAATCAATATTTAGTTTTCGGATATGTTCAAAAATAATCCTTTTATTTGGATTTTATTGCAGAGTGGAAATATTTTTACCAGACAAAATACGACCGATTTTTGAAGGGTTAAACACACAGTTTATAAAATAGCTCTTAAATGCGAAACTTAAAGTGAATTTATATTCGTTAGCAGCTCCTCGCTTCACCAACAGGTGTCCCCAGGGAAAAGCATCGTATTATATAATGTAGATGTAGGATTCCACAGTTTTTCTCACTATACATTTCCATAAGGGGTGAATCGGGGACGTTTTTTCCCAATGATTCTGATTCTAAAGGTAGTAGCATACATTATTTTAATAACGTAATGGTGAAGAGAAGTTCTAATACTTTGCATGCAGTGCAAATTTTGTAGTCTTTCACACATGAAAAGGACTAAATGATGCACGTTTGAACTCACTAGGCAGGTGCTGAATTAATTATGTAATTTCAATTTATCCACTTGAACGTTTGCGTTAATAACCGTAATACGCGTCCAGCGTCCGTGATTTCTCAGCGTCCGATTTGGAAATTGACCGCCCTCATTAAAAAAATCATAACCCCGAATTTTGATATGGAGACATTATAAACTGCTTATAGTGTAAGAGAGCTTTTGAAATTATTTTTTTTTACATTAACTCCATACAGGAGGCTCTGAGAAAAATAATTTCCCTCAGGGCTTATGTCATCTTTGAAGATGCTGTGAGGAGGGTTTTTTTGAGGAGAGGAAGGAGTGAACGTGGGTCTTGAAGAGACCCATGGTATAGGAAGGAGGAAACACAGAGGCCGGCAAATCGTTCCACAGCCGAGATGTTGAACACAAGAACGAGTCGTAGAAGCGTCCCGTTCTCATGTGACAAATGTCAACTGTGTACATATGTAGGGCGCGCGTTTGGCGTGTATCCCGACTATGCATCGGTTCCGAGGGGATCAATGACGCTTGTTCCTCGGAGCATCTTCCATTGAAATACCAGTAGAACAAGGATAGCATTCCCACCCAACGCCTGTGCTCTAAAGATTGCAATCTGTTTGTTAAGACGGGAGAATCTATCAAGCGGACCGCCCGTTTCTGCACAGAGTCGAGGGTGTTTTTCAGGTACATCAGGGCTCCAGACCAGAGTTGGCTGCCAAATTCAACCGTGGGGCGTACTTGCGATTTGTACAGGGTTAGCAGTTGTGTACTATTAAAGTATCTGCGGGCCCTGTACAGTACGCCCAGTTTCTGAGAGGCCAACTTAACTCTGGTCTCGATGGAGCCCCCGTACCTGAGCTGGTCACTTAGAGTTACACCGAGCATATCAATCGAGGACCTGTTTGGAAGAATGCTACCGTTGAAGGAGACTAGATTATCATTTCGATCAATTTTAGACGTAATCAGACATGATTGGGTCTTTGAAACATTGAATTCGACGAGATTATTCTTACCCCAAGAGAAAACACTCACGAGGTAACCGTCCATTCTTTGCTTCAAAGCCCACCGAGACGTTGGAATTTGTGCACCCTTTGGGGGCTTGTCAAACAAAAAGCTATCATGGACTGTACTGTCATCCGCGTAGCAATGAATTGGTGCACATGTCAAAAGGTCATTGATGTGCAACAAAAACAAAGTGGAAGACAGAACCGATCCCCGTGGGACGCCAGCATTTATCGAGTGCGAGGAAGAGGTGAAGCCATCAGCAACCGTCTGAATCGACCTCTCCCTCAAAAAGTTGGCAATCCACGTACACAAGGATGCGGGAAGTCAGTAAGAAGGCAGTTTGTTGACAAGTCCTCGGTGCCAGACCCGGTCAAAAGCCTTGGAAATATCCAGTGCGACCGTTTGGGTCTCACCGCAACGTTCCAGGCACGGCCCCTAAACATACGTCACATACGCGAGAAGATCACCGCACGAGCGGTTCCGCCGGAATCCGTTTTGACGGTCATTAATAATTTTGTTCTTCTCGAGGTATGTGAGCAGTTTGTCGTTGATCACCCGTTCCATCACCTTGGATAGAACTGATGTGATCGCTATGGGGCGGCAGTTGACCGGGTCGGAGCGGTCTTAGGTAACTAGGTATTATTTTAAGTGACATTATTGATAGTAGTTATTAGATAATAGGTTTTCGAACTCCTCCCCTACCCAAGCCAATCAGCGATTTAGTTATTATTTAACCGATGTAGGAAATTTTGCATGATTTTGTTTACTCGTATAATTTCGGTACCCGAAATGTTTACGTCTTTTGATACTTTGCCGTATTGCTCCCTGGGACCATGAGATCCTTTCTGGTGTGACTTCTTGTACTATATTTGTGTTCAAATTTGTTATTGTGTAACGTGATTTTAATGAGAGGAAAGATAAAAATAGGGTTTACAAAAAACTATACTTGTTGATTATGGGGTCATTTAAAAAAAAAAAATTATTTAATTCTTTAATATTTATAGTTTTTCTTTTTTACAATAAATATACAATTTTTACATGTTATACAGTGTTAAAATAGAAGATAAGAATAGCTTTCCCTCACACATAAAGAGACGAGGCTCTTGTGTTTGGTGAGGGAATTTTAGTTCAATTATATAATATCATGTGTGAAAGTAAATAATACAATATGTCAAAAACAAGGGATAATTAAGAAAATGCAAGATTCATCAATAACGGATTTGAAACAAATAATAATAATAGTGAGATATGGACTCTTATAGTAGTTTTTGGTATTTTAAAATTTTTGCTGAAATTCCTGAATATTTTCGATAACTTTCAGATATAATGGTAGTTTGTTATAATATGTTATACCTAGATAGAGATAAGTATTTTGTGTATGCTTTTTACTAAATTTAGGGATTTTGATAGTATTCTGATATCTTGCTGATGAATGGAATTGTATGTTATTTAACTGTACTTCTTTGTAAATTTGTAGTATTGAATATTTTTTTATATATTTCGTCTATTGTAGGTACATTGAATATTGAAAAGAGAATTTCAGTAGAAAATATGGATAGTTTTTTTTCAATATTACTTTAATTATCAATCTTTGAACAATTTTGAGTGGATTTAAAATATTATTATAAGTTCCTCCCCAACCAATAATACCATATTGCAATATAGATTGAACAATTTCATAGTACACTCTTTTTAAGTTTTCTAATCTAAGAATATTTCTTAGTCTTATAAATATATAAATACATTTTCTAATTCTTTTGACAAGTTCACAAATTTGCTTTTTCCATTTAAAATGTGGGTCTATATATATTAAATAAATTAATTCTTTTCTGTTCCATTGCTGAGACCAGTCAATATTTTGTTTTTAAAAATTACCTTGGAGAACTATTTTCCGGAAATTGTTTAGTTTATTTTGATTTCCAATTCACATCTGATTCCACAATTCTCACCCTTACTTCTAAAGAACCTGTTTTCCCACCCTCTTTAATATTCAGTAAACGCCTGTTGCAACTAGCGGTGGCAGACTTGCCACAAATACAACGATTACCTTCTAATAAATAAATTATGTCAAGCTACTGATGTGAGTTTTGCATGTCATTTATACGGAATATTTTGTAAAGTAGATAGTTGATGCTAAGGTATGTTAAATACGTAGTACTATGAGTTTATAACTTTTATATTCTATAACGGCTCATGGCTATAAAACGTACAATGAACATTCATCAGCCTAACCCAAACATTAAACAGATAATTATAACTTTATGCGTATGGTTGAAACAATGGGACGGCCGGTAGCCGGCGTGTCCAGGGGCAAGGCTTTGGACTCCCATTCCGAAGGTCGCGGGTTCGAACCCGGTGTGCACAAATACATTTTATTTGATAATTTGTGTTATTTCGCAATTAATTAATTAAAATAATACTAACGATATTTGCGGCACGTTCCAGATTGGAAGACACTCCCAGTATCGCCCTGGTGTAAGACCACTATTCAGAATTGAAACGTTGCTCGAAATGGCTTTAGCCGTGTTTAGTGACTAGAACTGAATAGCCAGGTACTTCCCCACCTTCCTCTTCCTCATCTCCTTCCCTTCCCCACTTACCTTCAGCCTCACAACATACCCCAATTGGTGATGCCATAGTCCCACTGACTCCAGAAGGGAGCAGCAGTTGGGACTCTTGTAAGGTATTCACTATAAAAAAAAAATGAGGCATAAAATAATTTTTTACTTTATAAAATTTCTTGTACATTCATTAAAAAATTAATAGTTAAGTAAGAAATTATATAATATGATATTTGCAAAAAATATATATTTACAAATACAGGGTGTTAAGGGACGTACTTGACTTACTTTAACTAATGAATCCTGACATCATCTGTAACACGTAAGTGAAGTTTTGGTCTCTAGTGACTTTAAAAAAAATATTGTTTTTCAAAACCCAAAAAAAAAACATTTCACACATTTCATCACTGGTCTTTCAAACGAGTATATCTATTGATTTGTGATGTTTTAAGTTCAGCTACTTGCAGTAGCTTTGCAGGTATAATGTTAACATAAAAAAATCTGTGTTTCTGTAATAAAAAATAAAAAAAATAATAAAAAGCATTATGTAGTACAGCGAGTATTTAATATTTTTTCATAGTACCGTACCGATTTGTGTTTTTTTGTGTACAGATGAGTGAGGATTGTTTTTGCGTATAACTACCGAACGTCAAACACATTCATTCATTGTATGGGTGAACAATGTTGACGATACTTTTGTGTTCAATGAGGGAGGTTGATAGATATTATGTAATTAATAACGAATAATGGATTATGGTTTGTCTCCCCTTGTTCAATTATTATCGGTAATAAATACTTTATTATGTCAGTGTTGAAAGTTTACAGTTAGTAGGAACACTGCAGTTTGGAAATAAGCGTATTAGTTTTCTAGATGAGCTAATAGGAGTCTCATTTGAGTGGCGTTGTAAAACGTCTATTTGTGTGACACGCGATGAATTATTGGCATTCCAAGTGCCATCTCCAGCTCCAACACACAATACACCGCTTTGATCTGTTCAAATACCAACCATTTCATGATTTTCCAAGAAATGTACTTATTTAAAGACGGGTTAAATAAACTCAGATGGAATTGCCCGTTTCTTAGTCACCCGTGTAGCGAATATTAGCCAATATTTGTTAACGGTTCCACCATAACTCAACTAGAATCAACTCAACTCAACTAAACTCAATTCTACACGGAGAAAAATGTTATTCTAAAATACGATCATTTTATTCGTAAAAACGATTGAAAATGGGACTTATTAAAAGATGTAAGAATAATTTGTTGGTATTCGTAATTTCGTACGTATACCAACCAATTATTCTTAAATTTTCCCGCCAATAAACATTGAAACACTGTTAATTTGTTCGTAAGAACTTCAGTCCCATTTTCAATCGTTTTTACGAATAAAATGATCGTATTTTAGAATAACATTTTTCTCCGTGCAGCATTCCCAGAAATGACGTAGCCCCGGCCTTCTGTGTGGAGTTAATTTACAACAAAAATAAAATAAAAACATTTATTTTTATGTTAATACCGCACAAGAGTCCCAATAGCTCCCAACCATCTGGAGCCAGAACCCTTGAGAGGCTGAAGGTAGTGAGGAGGGGAAGCAGATGGGGAAGTACCTAGATATTCAGATCGTTTCAATTCTGAATGGTGGTATTACATTAGGGTGATACTAAGAGTATCTTCCACTCTGGAACGTGTCGCAAATATACTATAATTTTTTTTAAATGTTTAAATTAATTTGTGTAAATAACACAAATAAATCAAATAAAATTTACTCGTGCACACCAGAATTTGAAGCCGCGACCACCGTATTGCTAGTTAGGATACCTACCCCTCGACCATTGAGGCTGTCGAGTTTACCTAAATGAAAACAGAAATCTGTTTTACGTATCAAATATTGTCCCTGAATGTTGGGCGTACAGCCCTCACAAAAGTGTATATTCTTATTAAAAATACTCACACAATATTACAATAAATTTGCCAATCCTCAGTCACCTCTTTGAAAAGTCATTAAAAGCTATAAAAAATATATAAACATAGCCCATAACCCAATATAAAGTAACCTATTTAAATAACTTTTAATGACTGATTTTATTTTTGTGTTGAAATGAATTGATTATGGTTTCCGCGTATTATCGGCCTTAACACCAGCAACCTTAATGGATAACCTACACCTCTGCCATATGTCATCCCAAGTGGTTCGCTAGGTTTGGTGACTTAGCAGGGGTGCCCGGATTCACGGGATGAGGTTTGTCTAGGTCTTGGCGGTGGATGTGTGTGCCTGACTATCTGCGTGAATGGCGGGATAGAGAGATACTAGTTGAGGGAGGCCTTTTGAGCTCTGCAGCCGGACTTTCTCGACCCATCGCCTTGCACTACACAGATTCATACATACACTTCCTGGACACACCGATCCCAAGATTTCTACCCACCCCTCATACCTTTTTCCGTCCCAGAACTTCAAGAAAAATACCCTTCACACAGCATCCCCAAGGATAACACAGGCCCCGAGGGGAATTATTTTCCTCATAGCTTCCTGTGTGGAGCTAATTTAAGAAAAGATGGATCGCTGAAAATATTTTTTTTTGTGAAAGTTTTAAAAGGGTAGAAAATCTCAGCGTTTTTCCATATTAAACCAGACTCCTTCAGCGAAATGTTTTGAAAACTCATATTTCCATTTTCAATATGCTTTGAAAAATATATTGAAAATTGTGAGATTCTCGTCTTACAAAATGAAGTCCACTTTTTCACCTCGCGCTGTGTTCTGCTTTAAAATACAATATGCTGCTTTGAAATGCGAAATGGAAATGCTTTCGGAACTTTTAGAAATGTGAATAATATACTATGAAATTCACAATATAAAACTTGAGTAGATTCCGCCTAGTAATATTAGAAAAATATTTACTAATTTATTTTAAACTAACAATTATTATAAGCAATAATTATCAGCCTGAAACACGCATCCACATTGAAAAATCTTCGGAGAAAAGATACACGCCGCGCCGAAGGGACTCGAACCCGTGTCCTTCTGATGTCCGAGCACTGAGCTTTGGCGGTTTACCTCTTACCCGCTAAATGACTCAATATGTACTAGTGTTTTCATTCAACAACTACCGCTTATTACATTTTTTCCCCTGCAAACAACCAACAAGCTATCTGAAAACCCGGTCTGCTTTGAAAGGTGAGAAAGGTGATGGGTGGTTTTTCGAAATCTCATGTAAACAGTGACCTTTGTCTGGTTTTGAAGGTCAAGTGTGTAAAATTTCGTTGATCTCGGAACTCAATCCGTATATTTGTAGATTTTTTTTTACCTAGCTCCACACAGAAAGCTTTGAACAAAAAAACATTCGTCAGGGCTTATATCTTTTTTTGAAGATGTCCATGTCCATGAAAAGGCCAATATGTCCAGGATTGACTGACACAATGAATCCATCCCTCTAACTGAGGCAATGTTCAAGAGAGTCCTGCTGGAGAGGTCAAAAGGTCTCCATTAACCAGTCTCTCACGGTCCAGCCGGCCTCGCGGCATGTGGGTAAAAGCATCCGCCCATAAGATACAGAAAAAACATACACCATTGACCCTGGCATACCTGCCAAGACACCAAACGTAGCGAACTACTTGTAGTGAACAATATGTGTGAGTAATCCTATAAATGGTTCCCGGGACGGAAGTACCCATACCCGCCTCCCAAACTGACTGTTGTTGACATCGAATAAAACGTTGTTAGTTTATCGAGTCCGTTGGATCCCTAGGCAAGCTCGTCTAGAAGTTGATAAACATCGTTAACGAAAAAACTTATTATCCGCTTTTTAACCACTAATTAATTATCTTACTGAAAACCTACCTAAATAATTATCCAATGTATTTAGTTGTCCTATGTAACCCAATCTTTTTTCTTTTCTGATTGTTTTTTTAATTTCACATTGTTCGAAAAGTTGACCTTACTGTAATAAAATCCAAATAAATGAAATATTTATGAACGCATCTGAAAACTAAAAAACTGTGTTTGAAAGGTGATGAAATACGCTATCAAGTATTATTCAAAGTGAATATTTATTTTTTTCCATATTTACTTATTTTGAATGCAAACATAAAAAAGGCTCACCTTACGTTTTTTTAACTAAAATTAAAAATTACGAAAAAAAAATAAAAGTACACACATATTTTAATTTTTCAAGTATATTATGAACGTATTCGTCAACTCACTTTTTATTCTTTCATGTGAAAATTTATATTAAAGTTTAATATTTTTTTCCAATTTGCAGTCGGCAACTTCGGATATATACCTAAAGCGTGGTGCTTATTTTTTCTAACACCGTTTAGATCATAAATCTAACCATGATAGTAAGGGAGATACAATAATTTCTATGAAACCTGTTATTTGAATCACTTCTACAGAAAAGTGAAAAATTAGTCCAGTAGCACTCTTGCAAATTCTCCTGTCTAAGAAAGCTCTCATGAGATGTTAAATAAAATAAAACAAATACATAGAAAATATCATTGAAGAAGAAGATAGAAATAATAATCAATTTTTTTTTTAAATATGAAAATAAACAAGACACAGAAAAATAATAAAAGATAACGGTCGCAACTGGGACTCGAACCCAGAAACTTACGTCTTACCGGGACATACACCTCTACCAATTGGGCTACTGCGATCTTATATGAGACTGTCGTAATTGTCAACTTCATATTTCAAATTTCAGAATTAACAATATTATCTTCGACTAATGTTTTTTTTCCATATTATTGGCAGCTACCTTTATTATAAGACGTAAGGTTCTGGGTTCGAGTCCCAGTTGTGACCGTTATCTTTTATTATTTTTCTGTGTCTTGTTTATTTTCGTATTTTATAAAATTTGATTATTATTGTTATCTTCTTCTTCAATGATATATTACATTGATGGGAATAACTTTCAAAAGTTAAAAAGAGAGTTTTTCTAATAAAAATATGAACATAGAAAATAATAAAAAAAAAAATTATAACATCGGCATCAATCAGCGATTCTCTTATATTGAAAAGAATATTTATCCTGCATTCCCCAGCGACCAAATTTGGTGCGTCGAAACGAAATTTCTGATTTTCTATTTATCTGGAGAATTTAACGTGGATTTCTCCCAGATCATTAATTTAATTCGTTCCTCCTCTATTCACGACAGATTTTATGGTGAAGTAATTTCTCTTCCATTGTATGGGATACAGAATTCATTAATTTCTCTCCTCTGGAGGCGGTGAACCACGAACTTGTTAAAGTCTGCTCTTTTTTATTCCTGCCTTTTAAGGCTATTGGCTGTGCGGCCGGTTTCACACAAAACATCGTTCTGGATTTGAGGCCAAGGTACCGAACCAAACTGATTTTTTTTTTGTAATTAAAAGGTATGGCAACTCTATCTCGGACAGGAGCTACTTTAAAAAAAATTTAGCTCCTGTCCGAGTCCTTTACATATTATAGATTGTCCTCCTGTCCTCCGAGTCCTTTAAACATCAGCAGCCTTACTAAAAAAAAATGAGATGGGCAAGCAATGTATTCAAACGTGAGTTTTTTTATTGTAAATTTTTGGGAATGAAAAGCGAATTTCAAGATTTTTTTATATTTTTTATTGTGTGAAGGAGTAAATAGTGAGGTGACAGTTTTATTTCAAAATCGTTAAATAAAAGGACTGTGTTTTTTGAATTTTGAATTTTTCCAAATATTTCAATGTTTTAATAGAAAGTGTTTGGGGTTTGGGGGAAGTAGGTTTTTTTTTTCAACTTGATGTTTGAAGCTTAAAATACTACAGTTTTTAAAAACTTAAGTATATTTTAGATATGAAAATCTTAAAGGTAATTAAATTTTGGTTCTAAAATGGTATTTGTTTTTACGACATCTCAAAAAATAATAAATATATAGGACATTAAAAAAAAATTCAAAATTCGTTGAAAATTACAAATGGAACAAATATATACAACAGATAAACTACCCTCCTTGGCCGTGTAAGCAATGTACATATCTTTCCAGGAACAATTTTTTGTCAGTTCTTAATTAGTAAGGATTCTTCATACATGGTTGTTTGACCATTGTAAAAATTTTTCAGAAAGTTTATTAGTAAGGCTGGTAAAAAACGACGTTGTCAAATCAAAACCATATATTTTGTTTAGTAAGAATTTGAAAAACGAAATGTACAGACTTTACACAACGTGCTACAGAAACACCGTTTAACGGCCGCGGAGTGTTTTTTTTTAGTAAGGCTGTAAAGATTTTAACATTTTATGATTTTAGAGGCCACTTGGACAATTATTTGCGAGTAAATGTAAACATTTAAAAAAATTATATTATTAAATTTTTTTTTTAAATATGATAAAATATTAAATTAAAAATATTGATTTTTTTTAGGAACAATTTTGATGACTGTGAATTTAAAATACAAATTACCTATTTACATCGGAAGAAAAACTTGTCGTTTATATATTAAAATTACTACCCAAAGAAACGCATTTCTAACATTTTTTTTTTCCTTATATTAAAACCAAGGATTAGGCAGATTTTTTTAAAAAAAGCTCACAAAAAAATTCCAAAGTTGCTTCCAAAATGAACCAAAACATATGTCTTTAATTACCTATACGTCATATTTTAAAAGCAACTCTTGTCCGAGCTAGATATTTGACATGCCTTTTAATTACAAAAATAATTTTTCAGTTTGGTTTGGTATCTTGGCCTCAAATCCAAAACTACGTTTTGTATGAAACCGGCCGCGCGGCCGTTCCTCTTTTTTTGTGGGAAAGATGTATTATCATCGTGCTGTTGTGATTTTTGTAAGTGCGTATCGAACTGAAGTTCCAATAATGGAAGGAAGCAGTAGTTTAATATCAGTACAGAAAGGATTATTTTTGCAATAGGTATTGGTTCTCAAAAATACACACTTTGCAAATTTATTATATAAGCAATACTACACAAGATTTATCTATAATTCTTAACGAGTGGCCCGTGGTCGAGGGGTAAGGCTCTCGACTAGCGATCCGGAAGTCACAGGTCAACTACACACCTTGTCTCTCTCATATAGTATAAATTACTGACCTCTGTTGAGACACATTAAAACTACATATAATTACCTATACTAACGACATCTGTTGAAAGACATTGAATCTACATACATATTCATGTGTCGGTGGTGGGGCTATACTATTATTTATTCAGGATTCATAGTATTAAGGTTGTCTTGAATAAACTTATCCACGTATGCAAACACAGAATGCTTTCATAACATAATATTATTATAATATTAATCTTGATGCGACGGGTTGAGAGGCTCTCTGTGTCTCTTTCTGCCCTCTGAGGGGCAGTCTCTTAGAGGGAGACAGCTATTAGTTTCTCGGTTAGCTAAATGGTACATAGTATGTAGCTACGGGCCGAAAATGTTTCAGATTCTAGATGGTGTTTAAATTTTTATTCGTTTCGTAATTTTGAAAAATTTGATTATTTTGATTGGTTCTAAAATGGTTGAGACTAGTAATATGATGAGGTTGGTTTGTTTATTTACAAATTAACTGAATTCCCCGGCGTTGCCCGAGCTTTTGCATAGTTTTTCGAAAACTTCCGATCTTCCTCTTGTTTTGAAGGTCAAGTGAGCAACATTTCAACAATCTCTGAATAAAACTCTTGATTTGTATAAAAATCAAATCCTAGCCGCTTGTTAGAAGTGTTGCCGCCCTCTTCAAAACAATTTATTTATATAAATAGAAGGTAGATATTTAAGGAATTTTATCTTGATGTTACAACTATTAAAATATATCGAAATTAGTGATTTATTTTTGGGGTAATATGCCCTGTTGCGCTACCTCCTTCTTTAGCCAATATTTCGGACAGGCAACGAATCATCGAAACTATTAACTCATCTTAAATCATATCCATGTCAAAATTAGTTCTGGTAATTTTTCAAGTCTATTTTTCAAGAATTTAAGTTATTTTTCGTTCCGTTAGTTTTTTTTTCTATTTTTCTTGATTTTTAGAAAATCCAGCTATTTTTAAAAAGATTGTTAATTTTTGACCTAGAAGCCTTTCTTCAAATTTTGCAAATTCACTTTGTGGCACCATTTTATTAATGACAAATTAAAACACTTTGTTTTTACCACGATAATCTTTATTTTATCACATCGACATGTTTCGAGAACGATGTTCTCTTCCTCAGGACATAAAATGTACTAAAACTAAATAATTAAGTATAAAGTTATGCGTGGGTAGAAATGAAAGTAGTGGTGGGAGGGAGGGGGTGAGGGGAGGTGCTTAGAAGATCAACAGGGAAGAGTGGGTTTCCACCTCCCCTCCCCCCCCCTCCTCAGGACATAAAATGTACTAAAACTAAATAACCAAGTATAAATCTATGCGTGGGTAGAAATGAAAGTAGTGGGGGGAGGGAGGGGGTGAGGGGAGGTGCTTAGAAGATCAACAGGGAAGAGTGGGTTTCCACCTCCCCCCCCCCTCCCCACTCTTCCCTGTTGATCTTCTAAGCATCTCCCCTCACCCCCTCCCTCCCCCCACTACTTTCATTTCTACCCACGCATAGCTTTATACTTGGTTATTTAGTTTTAGTACATTTTATGTCCTGAGGAAGAGAACATCGTTCTCGAAACATGTCGATATGTTAAAATAAAGATTATCGTGGTAAAAACAAAGTGTTTTAATTTGTCATTACTAGAAGCCTTCGTTTATCTCCAAGATTCTGTTTGTTTATCTTTGCTAAAACAGTAAAACCGTGAGCTTTGACGTCATGAAAAATGCGCAACTTTTTCTGTTCGTTAATTCTAGGCGACTATTTTCAGATTGCACTCGTATTTCTCTCGGTAGATTTGAATTTTCAAGATGAACTGTCCAAAGACGATACAAGACACTGTTCAATATCATAAAATTAGTTTTAAAACCCAAACGAAGCCGGTTAGTAAATGAAAATATATACTATTCACTTCGACCAAACTATTCATGAATATAAGAACGTGCACTTTCTCTCGTTGAAATTTAGATGGGACGGTTTATTAAAAAATAAATAAATGTTTCGAAAAGTTTTAAAAAATCAGGCTGTATGACAATTTTGCGCAAGAGCGCCCCTTCTGAAGTCACGACTCACGTTGGGAGAGAGACCGCGAAAGCCTCTGAGCGTTTTCCATTGTTTTCTACCCCCACCCCCCTCCCCCCACAGTCACTACAGCCTCCCTCACATCATACCCCTAACTCGGCTTAGCCTTTTGGAGGTTCACTGGGGAGCCTGCGGGCCGGATGGGTAGGTACTGTGATTCAACTTGTGATGCGTTTGGTGTGTATAATCTTAAAAAACATGTTTTCCACATATTTGTCCAAAGTTTCACAGAGTTATAGTCTTAGGGAGATTGCGACCATGTCTTACCCAATAATTGGGTTCTGTTGTGATGCTGAAAGGAGTTCAAAATGAAATTATATCAAACATATACACAGGAAAGAAAGTGCCGCAGGCAATTTTTTGCGAGAACCAAGGTCTAACCTTAATAATTCTCCGTTTTTACCATCCTGAAATATTAAATAAGAAGTAAAAAAGCAAGTAATTTTGGGCGGCTTATGTAAAACATTGCAGAGAGACTAAAGTTTGTCTCGAAACTCAAAACCCTTATGTATTTCGTGTAACAGATTAGAAACCGTTGAATAATTTTTATGTTTTTTAGTCAATTTGATCATACACCTAATATATATTCGACATATTTGACCGGTCAGTGGCCGCGTTTGACACAAACAACATTTTCCGCTTACTGTGGTGGTGGTAGGAGATTTTCAAATATTGTCAGGTATTCATATCCCGGGAATGTTTGTCTATAATTCTTTCAAAAAAATAAAATATATATGTAATTCTTAAAATACGTAAAACGATTCTTTAATCATTGAAGAATAAGATAGTCCTATTCAATGTAAACGAAAATATGAAAATGAACAAGACACAGAAAATTAAAAAGGTAACCGTCGCAACTGGTACACCAACCCAGAATCTTGTTCTTCCAAGGCAAAGGCCTTAAACAACTCGGCCATTAGGACCTCTTATTTTAAAGTCATTTTTATGATATATAACACTTTTAAAAAAAAAAATCTTTATTCATTAAACTGCTAGTTACATGTTTTGGGAATTTTACGACCACCACTGTTGTGGTGGTCAGCAGTAATGGGTATAATCTTCAAAATGTATTATAAACAAGAGATATTACAATAAAAATTGATAGCGAGTCTTCTTCAGCAACATTTTTTTCCCAAATACAAATCTTTTTCAAAATATTGAATCGTATCTTACAAAATAAATACAAATTTTCGATTATGTTTTTCGACAACAATTCTTGCTACCATTTGCGGATTCACATCTTACTAAATATCTATTATAAACATCTGCTAGGAGATGCTGCCGAAACAAGAACAGAATAAACCTCAATCCAATAAAATCACACCAAATCCCCTGTTGAGAGTTCTATGTTTCTTTCCAAGAGCATGTTCTATGTATATTCCAGCAGTCATCATAATAAAAGACTTAACTGTGCACATTTTTAGAGTTCTCACAACAATTCGGTATGAATAAGAACAAGTGCTTTTGAGAAATGTTTAGTGCTTGAATTCTTTCAGCATTTTGCAAAGGTGTTAAAGTTTCTGAAATTATAAATTCATTTGGCTAAATTGTACGTTTACAATCTTTTTAGAACCTAAATGCAACACCTTATAAACTAAATATCTGACTTTCGGACTCTAGGTATTTTAGCCAACACATGCATTAAGCGAATCTTAATGCCAAATCACCTATTTAGATTAATGTTTATTACGAATTGGTTTACATTATAAATACAAAAAAAAATGTTTTTTGCCTTTCACTAGCAAACTTAAAACTTAGTTTTAAGTTTGCTAGTGAATGGCACGGATGTATCGAAACCGGTAGCAGAAAAAATAAAATTTAAGTAACGATAGTACATTGAAAATTAAAACTCTTCAAAACAAAATGTCTAGAAATTGTTTCATAGTTAATGCCGAAGAAATACAAAAAAATGTAAAGACGTTACAATTTACGAAATCAAAATTTTGTCAAAAAACAAGTAGGCGCCGCGATTATTTAGTGTTGAAGAGTTACTCACCCCAATTAAGAATGCACCTGTCACACCGGCTATCTGGTATGTAAAACCCTCATGACGTCATCGTTCAAAAAATTCAAAGTGATTTCAAACATTTTAGCTTGTAAGGGGCGAATCACCCTGTGCCGCACATTGGGCCCAAATCAGCGAAACACGCCTAAAGTATTTTTTCAAACATGCTCCAATATTGTACTTTTTCTTACCTTTCTTCCCCCTACATTGTCTCACCGCTCTAATACAACACCCTAAACTTGTCCGTTTGTTAGCCTGACGTTCCTTTTTCTATCGGGCGAAAATTAATCGTAAATTCGAATGTGTTTTTTTATTGTGAACGACGTTGTTTTTGGTTTAATGTTATCATTGATGCAGACATGAAGGTTTGATCTTTTACATAATTTTTGTTTTCCAGCATTCTTCTTATGCTATGTTTAACAACTTATTGGCAGGGTGTCGAAAAAACTTTTTGAAATATATATATATATATTTTTTTTTAGGTTGTTTGTCATCGACTTTAGGATTGAGTTTCCAATTGGACTCTAATAGGGTAACGTTTCAACATGTTAATACACTCATTACATATTTAGCTATTAGAACCTCAAAAAATCTCTTACTGCTGTGTACTTCGACCTTCTGAGTGAATACGAGTACATATTTATTTTCAATGTACAAAACACATGTATTTTCAAAACATTCTTTTTAAGTTTTCCAAAGAAAGTTTACAAATGTATTAAAAGTTTTTCGCACACGGAGAAAAATGTTTATTCTAAAATATGATCATTTTATTAGTAATTTCATTTTAATATTAAAAACGGGACTGAAGTTCTTAAGAACAAATTAACAGTGTTTCAATGTTTATTGGCGGGAAAATGTAAGTATAGTTTGTCGGCATACGTACAAAATTACGTATACCAACAAATTATTCTTACATTTTCCCGCCAATAAACATTGAAACCCTGTTAATTTGTTCGTAAGAACTTCAGTCCCGTTTTTACGAATAAAATTATCGTATTTTAGAATAACATTTTTCTCCGTGCATAGAAAAATTTCATAATATTTTTGTTTGTTTTTATATGTTAAAATTTAAAATGCCCTTAATATTTACCGGTAATTGTAAAAATAAATGTATTTACTCATTTCGAATTGATGCCATGTTTTAGCGATTTTGGCCTTTTGTGCGCCGTTGTATAGCGCGAGGTTTTTTCCTTCTGAGAGTACCCAAGGGTCTTAGTTTTTAATCTCGCGACGATGAATACTTAATTGATAGAAGGTACGGTCTTTGTTTTGCAATTCCGCAGTACAAACGCTTTGTAATAAAAAGAAGTTGGACGGAAATTATTTTCTTGTATTATTTAATGTTACATCTGACTTTTAAGATTGCCTGTCTTGGAGCCGTGGATAATATAAAAAAGGGGATAAGGCATGGAAGCCGTAGACTGTCTTCGTGCTAAGAGCAATCTGTACCGACTATCAAAGCGGCTGTTTTTATGTGTGTAGGTGGAAACAAAGGCGGGGCGCCGCTGTGCATGCTAATTTTTATTAGAATGAGTTAATAACGTTAGAACACACGTTTTGCGCATGGTTATATTTGGAAATTACAGGTCTTAAGCGACATACCCGACTTATTTTAATTAGTTGGTATTTAAAGTAAAGTAAATTGTGGTTTGCAATGAGGTTTTCGATGTTTTTTTTAAATTATAAAACAGTATTTTTGTCGTCACTGGTCACTCAGCCGAGTAACCGTACAACCTTTCACCCCGACCCTAAGGGGCAGTTATTTTGGAAAATTTCACGTATGAATTTCCTTCAAATCATCGTTCACCGAAAAATTGGGTTGTTTCAACCTCCGTCAGAAGAAATTTCAACGAAAATTTCATAGGACCAGTTGTTATGGAATTCCTTTCAAATTTGAATTTCCTTCAAATCGTCATTCACCGAACAATTGGGTTGTTTCAACTTCCGTCAGAAGAAATTTCAATGAAAATACCATAGAAATGTAATGTGAATGTGATCAGCCGAGTTCGGACGGTTAGCGAAATAATGGGAGGCGCGTGCGTCAAAATTATAATTCGGCGGGGAACACTGGGTGAAATTTTCGAATTTTTCGAACGTTATTTGGAGTTGGAACAACCCATTTCGTATTTGAAGTGAAGGAAGATGTGATTGTGTGTTAAATTTCTTCTATCGGAGGTTGAAACAACCCAATTTATCGGTGAATGACGATTTGAAGGAAATTCGAACGTGAAATTTTCCGAAACAACTGGTCCTAATTGTCCCACACCTACTGATTTTTTTTAATGTTTTAGTTGAAAACATCGACCAAAGAAGGACACTTGGTCTTTGGTTGAAAAACAAAAGACGACAAAAATGTCAACGGAGGCCAAAAGTTCATAAACATTTTTTTCTCAGAATAATGTTAGAAATCACACAATTTATATAGGATGCTATGGACCGTACTTGACTTACTTTAACCAGTGATTCCTGACATTATTTGGAGTAAAAGATGTAAATGAAAAATTCTAAACTTTTATTTTTATTTTATTTTTTTAATATTGACTCCGTACAGGAGGCCCTGAGGAAAATAATTTCCCTCGGGGCCTATGTCATCTTTGAAGATGCTGCGTGGAGGGTCTTTTTGAGGAGAGGAAGGAGTGAACACGGGTCTTGAAGAGACCCAAGTTGTAGGAAGGAGGAAACACAGAGGCCGGCAAATCGTTTCACAGCCGAGCTGTTGAACTCAAGAACGAGTCGTAAAAACGACCAGTTATTAAGTGACAAATGTCAACCATGTATATATGTTGGGCAAGGGTTTGGCGTTTTTCCCGACTATGCACCGGTATAGAGGGGATCAATGATGCTAATTCTTCGGAGCATCTTCCATTGAAATACCGGTAGAACAAGGTTAGCATTCCCACCCGACGCATGTGCTCTAAAAATTGCAATCCGTTTATTAAGACGGGAGAATCTATCAAACGGACCGTGTCGTCACTGGTCACTCAGCCGAGAAAACCACCCAACCTCTTACCTTACCCCAAACTGTCCAAAAACGACTATTTTTGATGTTTTTGTAGAAAAAAAACATCAAAAATGTCACCGGAGACCAAAATTTTATTTACATTTTTTACTCCAAATAATGTCATGAATCACTGGTTAAAGTAACTCAAGTACGACCATTAACACCCTGTAGGTATGCAGAGTTAAGAGTACAACTTTTGTTATAATTGCAAATTCAACGCAGTTAAATATGCAGCAATTTCAACCATTTATTGGATAACCAACACCCCTGCCATAGGTCATCCCAAGTGGTTCACTACGTTTAGTTAAAGGGGGGCCGGGTTTGTCTAGGTCTTGGCGGCGGATGCGTTTTTGGACAAACTGACCCCCAGATTCCTATCCACCCCTCATACCTTATTCTTTCCCAGAACTTCCCATCTTCATTTTCCCGAAAAGACCCTCCAAACAAATCTGGTGTGGAGATAATGAATAAAAAGTTTTTTTTATTATTTACAATTTTTGCTGAGCGAAAAAATTGTTAAAATTACTTTTCTTTTATTAAAATTTTTTAAAATATTTTATCCATGGTAGTATTTTAACAATGATAAAAGCAAGGTTTACATAAATAATACACGGCTCAGCATCACTACCTGTATTTAGGTGTGAAATGGTACAATTTATTATTGTCCAAAAACAAAATTAGTATAACCGAAACTTTGAAATATGAACAATACAAAAAACAAATTAAGTCCCTGAAATTGGATAATGATATATTGTAACCTTAATTTACACTTAGTTTACGCTTAGTTTAATCTGCACTATTCAATGTAAAAAATATATATATATATTGTTGTCTTTCAATAAAAATTTCTTTCTAAATTGTAAACCTATGTAATAATTTTTCGTTGTTTGGTTTTGGGGTGTTATGCCGTGTTGTGCTACCTCCTTCTTTAGATCTGCCCTGATGATGGACACTGCAACGCTGTCCGAAACGTCGGCTAAAGAAGGAGGTAGCACAACACGGCATAACACCCCAAAAACAAACAACGAAAATGCTTTTGGTCGTGAAAATCTAAAAACCTATGTAATAATGTTTGTATTTATCTTTTAAGTCTTTGATTATTGATTACAAATTTAATTAGAACGTTATTTTTTGCATGTAAATACTCCCCCCATAAACACGAGCTCTTAGAGCTCAACTTATGGAGTAGTAGAATAATTATCTATAATTGTATAACTTTGCATAATGTAATCACCTGTAATGTAAAAACTTTTTCTTATTAACAAATAAATAAAAAAAATAAAAAAATATGAGTAATGGCACCGCTATTAGGCTTATATTCTTATGATTCGAATAACCGCACTCTCTTAGAAATAATATTAACCTAGAATCTAAATCCATCTTAAAGTCGCTGCTTGAAAGAGTTTAATCTGGCGGATAACGAAGGAGATATTGCGGCTCTCGCTTCCTTCCTTCTACAATGGACTGAAGAAAGGGATTGGATGCATTTCGAATGAAGTAAATTTATTTTTATTTTTATTTCAACTTTATATTGTACATTTATTAATTGTTATTTTGAGTTATAATTAAGTACCTACGTAATATTTTTTTTGTTCATTTTTTTATTATTTGTTGAGACATGGAGTTGTGTCAAAAAATTTGTAACATTTTTTTTTATATTAGCTCCACACAGGAGGCCCCGAGGAAAATATTTTCATATCTCCGTACCTCTTTGCGCATGCCATGCACCTAGGTCTTTTTGGGGAAAGAAAAGAGTAAAAGTTCTGGGAAGGAAAGAGTCAGTAGGGGTTGGTAGGGATTTGGTGGTCAATGTGTCTAGAAGTTATGGACCTATGAATTCCTCCCATTTCGATGTGTGGTGAGAGTCCAGTTGGAGATTTCAAAAGGTCTCCCTAAACCAGTATCACCCGATCCGGTCTGCCGCGCGGTATATGGTAGGTGGGCAAATTTATCCGCAGCTAAGATCTAGATGAACCGCATCCCATGAATTCGGGCACCCCTGCTAAGTCACCAAACGTAACGAACCACTTGGGATTATCTATGGCAGCGGTGTTGTTTATCTAATAAATGGTCGTCATACCCGCGTCAGCGTCCTGTTAGTAATCCTATTACTCGTAGCTCACTCACATTTCAGAAATAAAGTGAAAATCATTTTAAGAGCCATTGACCAGCGGCTGAGAATAAAAGTTTAAATTGCTTGCAACTGTACAGGGAGGTTACGATGAGAAGGGGCGATTATTCCCCGTATCAATTTTTTAAAATTATAAATTTAATATCGATTTATTTCATCCAAAACTTACCTACATTCAAGTAAGCAATAAAAATGCTAAAAACGCACAATTATAAATTATTAAATATCGTGTACTTTTTGTAAGTATTTTTTGATCATAAGTATTTATGATTTTTCAATAATATCCAAAGAAAATAAGTGTGTAAAAACACATCTGAAATATTTTAGTTTGTAAGACCTTAAATAAATAGAAAAACTGAGACGTTTAAAGTTTATTTTTTAATGATTTTAATTTAACTAAAATTAAAATTCTTTAACATATCTTTACCAGAATGTGTATTGATTTATGATTATATATGAATATATTTTTGTATTTTTCGAAATGTGTGTTGTATAATACAAATACTTTGTTTGAAAATTGAACAAATCTGCCAACGGTATACCTTACTATATTAAAAATAAATTATGTTTTTCAAAATTTAAAACATAACTTTACCAAATAAAATAACAATCTTTCAAAATCAATTTATGTTTTTTAGTAAAAAAGAGTCAATACGTCTAGAATTTGGTTTAAAACGGACTAATTTCCGGTATTCTGTGGTTATAATACCCTTGTAAGTTATATTATCCTTAATAATATTATTTGATATTCTATTTTATTTTTATTTATACAAGATTCACCTACTTTAACTCCTTTCATGAATGTGATCATGTACCAAATATTAGTATGAATAGTTTCCCTAATATGTATGCTATATGTTTTTACTTTCATCTACATATATGGATGATTATAATGAGTCTAGTTTTTTAACTGTTAATTCATGGTGGAATTCCATTGTATTAGATATGAAATTAAACAATTTTTTTCACTTTGTTCCACTTGTTTATTTACACCAGTTTACACCGGTTTCGTCCTACTACGGACATTTAGAACTACCAGTCTGAAAATGTCCGTAGTAGGACGAAACTGGTCCTGGTGTAAATAAACAAGTGGAACAAAGTGAAAAAAATTGTTTAATTTCATATCTAATATAATGGATGATTATACCTAATATTTTATACTTAATATAACATTTTATGAATCTCGACTACCATAATACGGGCATTTGCCTAGCTTGGTAGTCAAAAATCCATGTAAAATAAACCTGTAACAAACAAAATGAATAAATAAAATTTTAAAAAAGTTGCATCCATTGCATCACATCTCCCCCTCACTGGTTTGTTTGAAACTTACAGTCGGTAAAATAAGAAGAGATCACTCTGTTTTAAAACTCTGAGCTCAGATCCGGACCCGGATTAAAGTTCCTACTTTATCTGCGACCCACTGGTATGCTGTGACTCTTAAACGATTTTCATCATTTAAAAAATAAAAAAGATCAGAAGGGTGGGAGGTTTGTTGCTCTCTTGTTTGATTTTCTTTACAAAGTCTTCAAAGACGATTATTTTTATAAAACTGTGGAAAATTCAGTGGCTATATATTATAGTTCGTGCGGTGTATGGTTCGTTAGAAGAAGCGTATTCCATCATTTGACATTTTTTTATGTGAATACCTCACACGAGTCCCAACTGCTACCTTCTGGATTTACTATATTTTTATATTGTGAATATCTCACAAAGTCCTAACTGCTCCCGTCTTGAGCCAGTGAGACTATGGCATCTCCAATTGGGTTATGTTGTGAGGCTGAAGGTAATGAAGGGGAAGAAGATGTGAAAAGGAAGGTCGGAAAGTATCTGGCTATTCGGATCAGGTCACCAAACACGGCTAAATCCATTTCAACGTTTCAATTATGAATGGTGGTCTTACACTGGGATGATACGAAAAATGGTATATATTATTTGGAAATTAATAAAATTTCGTAAAATAACACCAATTAGTCGAATAAAATTTATGTTATGATAGTTAGTCGAGAGGCTTACATTTCGTCCACGGAGGACATCAAATGATAATGGTTAAGGGGGTATTCAAGTCTAGAGGCCCAAATTTCGTGTCTTTTTTCGATCTCTGTAAAAAAAAACGAAGAATATTTTTAGGATCCACTCTTTTATATTTTTTTTATTTATATTTTAAGAATACATATAAAATGAAACAAAAAAAATATTCTAAACTCGAAAAGTAATCGGTTGGTAAAGTGGGGGGTGAAAAAAAATTTGAAAAATTGGATTTGTATAAAAATCAAAACCACAGTTCGCAGATTCTCTTCTTTACATAAATACATGACATGTATAATATATAGATTTCGCACATTATCCCCACAGATGAATTTAGAATGAAACACAGAATCTCTCGAGTTATAAAATTCTGGATAATATAAAAAAAAACTTATTTTACAAGATGTAACAGCGCGTACCCAAAAGATTTTAACGAGCGATTCCTGAGCAGAATAGTATTAAAAATGAAGACTAAAAATAAAAATATTTTTTTTTTCCCCGCTGAGTAGGCGGTACCCCTCGGGTCACGTTATACGCACTCCGTCGCATTCCAGCAGAACGGTAACGCACGAAACAGCGCGCGTGTCACGTGTCCCAATGACGCAATGTGTAGGAGTGTGATCAGTGGCGACGTGTGTTTGAAATTGGTTTTTTTGTTATTTTTAATAGAAAAAAACATTATCGGACAGCAAAATGATGTCTACTTTTTGTACTCCAAATATGCTCAGGAATAGCTGATTAAAATCCATTGGGTTTCCAGTCTTTATAAATAAATATAAATGTATATCGTCGCTAACATTCTATCACCGCTTATCTAAAACAATACACTTTTTTTTATTTCTTCAAAGTTTACTAACAAAATAATTGGTACTGACTTAGACTAGAAGTTAATGTTCATACAAAAGAATATTTAGGGTCGGCATAAGCTGGGAGTCAGAATGTGTCGCGCGTGCAGACTTGTACGACATGCTTCGTATAAACATTTCCTGCGTCGTCTGCACGCGCGACTCATTCTGACTCCCAGCTTATGCCGACCCTAAATATTCTTTTGTATGGACTTGTACGACATGCTTCGTATAAACATTTCCTGCGTCGTCTGCACGCGCGACACATTCTGACTCCCAGCTTACGCCGATCCTTATTATTTTATTTTTAGTGCTCTAGTTGAATAGAATATTATATATTTCTCGCATGAGAACCGAGCGTATTTAATTATTTCTCAGGCATTTTTGTTTGTTATAAAATACCTAACAATATGTTTTAAATAATAAAAAACATTACTTCTCCAAATTGTGAACTGATCCCTAAATATTCGTTTTAAATGTGTGTAATTTTTATTAAATAAACAAAACATTTTTTTGTTCCTCCTGAAAATTTGTGTAAAATGTGAGCGACGATATATAGATTTTGCACTTTATCCTCAAAGGTGTATATAGATATCTCAAGTTAAAAAATTCTGAGAAATATTATAAAACTTAATACACTATTATATTGTGTAATATAAAGGCACTCAGACCTTCAATAGTGATAGAAAATGTAGAAAAGCGAAGAGAAGCATATTGTCGACGAGAAGAATGGAGTGAAACGAGGAAAACCGTTAAGTATATCGAAAGCGTGTCAGCTAGGAGAAGAATACAAGGCAGTAAAACGATCATGATGTATGGGCCAGTGATTGATGGTGGAAGAAGTCGGCGGCGACCGTGATGGATGCTTTTACATTAGCAAATCTAATAATGCTGTTCATCTTGTAAGGAATCGCCGTCTTGTGGTCGAAAGAGGGCTTTTGTTGATTAAATATTATATGTCACGTTGTGTACATACATAAGTGCATGCCGCACAAGTGGTTCACTGAATGGAACTGATGGTTTTATTGCATCTTCCATGTTTTTTTTTTAAATATTAGTGTAGCATATCTATTTCACCAGTAGGTACTGCGTTAATTTAATCCGATTTTAGATTTTAACTTGGTGTGGTTGGTCAAACTGACAACCGGAAAGTGGAGAAAAACGGAAATTGTTTTTGTTTTTTTTTTTTCTTACAATCATGGCGGCGGGTGTCTCTTGAAAGAGAGGTTATTTTTTGGGTCTTTGGGCCGGAGTTCGTTTGATTAAGTGCTGGGAAGCCTTAAATATGATTTAAATGGATTCACGAGTTAGTGAACTAGCTTAATGGCGAACGAGCCAGTTTTTTGAGTCGTGCCAACGTTGGATGCCGATATATTACGGTGTGTAGCTTACAAATGGCGCCCAACGTGGAGCTTTTTAACGCAGGATGCCCTGGGGAAAATTAAATCCTCTAGGACCTATGTCATCTTTGGAATGGTGTGTGGGGGTCTTTTCAGAAAAGGAAGGAAGGAAGTTCTAAGAAGGAATACATTAGATAGAGAAATCTGGGGGTCAGTGTGTGCAGGAGTGATAGACATATGAATCCATCCCTCTCACTGCGGTGCAAGGCGATGGGTTGATAGGGTGCGGCTGGAAACGTCTAGGCTAGGTCTCCAGGTGTCCCTTGTTCGCCACGCAGAATGTGGGCAAACGCATTCGCCGACACGACCTAAACAAACCTCACCCCTTGAACCCGGGCACTTCTGCTAAATCACCAAATGGGGTTATCTATGGCAGAGGTGCTGGGTATTCAATAATAAACGGTTTCCAGGGCGGCGGTACCCGAAATGACGGAGAAATGAGATTATAGAAACAAGATAGATGGACCAAGAACCGTTACCAGTATGAAACAGCGCGCACAACAGTGTCGCCAAAATTGTCCACAATTGCAGATCGTATCTACGTACAACTGTTTCTACTTATTATAGGTACATCAAACGGAAAACTTTCATTGCACAGTCGATTTGTTCTGAAGTTTTTCTTTGTTAAAACATTTTTTATTCAATTTAATCAACGTTCACGTATTGAACAGTGAGATTCTAACAAAAATTAAACTATTTATGCCGAAATCTCACATTCAGAGACGTCCCAACATTTTTTATTGTATGTACACGAATTCTTTAAATAAATTTGATTTTCCTTACAGTTTGGTTGTGGCTTGGCGACATTTGGCACGATTCAATACCACATCTATCTTTGTTTCTATAATCTAAGATAAAACCTCACTCACCATAGAGTAGGGCGATTCATCTGTGATTTTAAATCTATCGCAATACAAACATTTTATCTATATTTGAAGGTCTTTTTATAAAGCATAAATTTGGTAGATATTTTGCACAATTTTGATCGTTTTTATTTTTAATTGACCTTTCACACCTAGTCACTGGCCTTATTGGGAAAGTGTTAATAGGGAAAATGATTAAGGGCTGAGAGAAAAATATATAAAAAACATATTTAAATACTTAATAGACACAAGGGAGGTGTTTCATAAGACATTATTTGCCATAATACTATACAACTAGGGCGGCAGGCGACACGATAGTATTTTTGCAAAAAACTTCACGCGTGTTAACAACCCCAGAATGCACCCTACCCTGAGATAACGCTGCACCTACTACACATCCGGCCCTGCACCTTATCTGTGGACAACAAACCAATAAACACTATCAACCACAATGGACTCGGACCTCGATCTACCCACGAGAAGAAGATATAAAAGGAACCACAACCCCCGAAAAGCCGTTAATCTCCAATCTAGAGTTACAGAAGCAATATGCTTCTTTCGTTTAGAGATTCTCCTTGAATACTATTGTAACTCACTTGTAATGTCCTTTGTTGTTAAATAAATATTATAAGTTTATTGTGTATTCACTTTACGTGATTAACCAAAACCAACATAAGTTAACTGGCGCCCAACAAAGGAGGCTTCGAGAACATCCCAAGCGTTCCAGATACCTGGATCTGGCTAAGAAGTTCTGGCTGATATCGTTTCACCCCGTGCAGAAGTCTCGAACCCACAAATCGTTAACACCATCAAGGACACAATGAAGAAGACGCTGATTATTTACATGTGAGTACATTTTTTCAAATTTTCGTCTATCCCATATCCCGATAGATCATTACCCTTCCTTATCCACAAGGACAGAGTGCATTTTTTCTTTCTCATCCAAGAGCAAGTTATATTTGTAGAATTAGATAATTCTTTTTATCACATTATAAAATTAAAAATGGCACTGCCAAACCCGTCAATGTCTGCGTCATGCTCGGACTCTATCTTTGAGTACCATGGGTCTCAAGATGAGCTATATTTTTTTATTAAATCAGTTAGAGGATTTTTATCGAGAAATGGCAATACACCTAACAACGTAGAAAAAAATATTTCTAAGTTAAAAGGTAAGGCCCTTCAAGTAGTTTTAATGCACGATCATGACCTTACCATTGAAAAAATATTTGAAATTTTACAAAAAGAATGTGGCGATAATAAAACAATTTCGTTATGGCATACGGAACTGATTAATTTTCAAAGAGGAAACCGAGATTTCTCAACCATCATACATGAGGTCAATAAGATACTATTTGCAATAAAAATAAAGATAACCGAGTCGGTTGGTGCAACTAATGCACCAGTCTTATTTGCCGCGTATCAAGATACCGCACGTAATACTTTACTTAACATATTACCTACACACATTAAGTGTACAAATTTAAGTAAAGATTACGAATCTTTGTGCCACGAAATTAGAATCTTAGACGCGCATGGGGAACTTAATAAGAAAACATTTACGCAACGCCCCTTCGGTACGGATAGATTCAAAGACAATCATATTGCATCCGGAATGCAACGCCCAGCAATGATTGATAAAGAGCCTTGGGAAAATCGCAGTTGGCAAAATAATAATCACTTTAATAAAAAAATTAGACTTAATAATAACTATGTACCGCGCCCATACAATAATAGTCAATCGACATTTTTGCCTTCAAAAAATAAATATAATAGACGCGAAGACGTCAGTATGCGTTCTGCACCTCAGCATCGCCCAGATGGAAGGCCCATCATTAATTTAGGGAATGGTCGCACAGCGCAGGAACTATTCCACACTGAATATCCTGAGGATTTTCACGAGGAAGAGATAGAAACTCCACCCCCATAATCCATTTGCACAATATTAATTGTGGTCTACCATTTATTAAAGCACCCCTGGGAATTAAAATATTAATAGATACTGGCAGCATGAAATCATTCATGACCCAGGAATTATATAATAAACTATTTTTTGACTGTAAATACGTAAAGGAACCTTTCACCGTTCAAACAGCGCATCAAAGAACTTGTCATGAAGGAACCGTAATAACACCGTTCTGGAAGAAAGTTTTTGGTGAAAATGAAAACGAAATGCGTTTTCACGTTTTTAATTTTTCTAATAATTATAATGTTTTACTAGGTATAGATATGTTAAATTTTGATGGAAGCGACGCTTGTGTTAAAAAACAAAACGCTGCGTACGCCAAATAAAATTATAAAGCTCTTTCATATGGAAGAAGCGACCAATTTCGATAATATATTAAATAAAAATCAGAATTTACTTTCGACAAAATTGATAAGGAACCGTGTTCCGAGAGTCGAACATAAGATAACCGCACCTATCTATCAGCGGGCCTACCGCCGTCCGCATAATCAGAGCAATGAAATGGAGTTGAAACTCCAACAATATGATCTTTCCATAAAACATAACCGGGGTTGCACTAACGAAGCAACCACCAACTCAATGATAGGAGAAGTTGCCACGTGCTCCCGAAGTGTAGTTAGTACTTTGCATAGCAATACTGACGATAACAAATCAGGCATTCCAATTAGGCACGAACACCCTACCCCTAGAATGAATAGAATATTTATCAAAACCGCGGTAACAGCATCACGAAAATTACAAAATAAAGAAAACGGAATGGATCATATCTGGTACATACCCCCAGATAACGCAAGTAATATATTCGTCCAGTTTATAGAGCAATGTTGTGATAAGAATAAATACGCTGTAATAATAGAAGATGATTTTATGTACGAAAAGTTAAACGAAAGCTATAGAAAAAACATCGATAAGAGCTCCTTGAAATTAATTCGTTACACTAACATAAAAAATGAACCCGCAAGTAAAGAAGAAGAAGATAAGATAATACATTTAACGCATGTAGAAAACCAACGACATGTTGGGTTAGAAGCTCTTTTGCCAAAAATAAAAAGAAAATATTACTTTTCACAAATGCGCCACAAAATTATGGAATATCTCAAGACATGCATAATATACCAACAAACGAAATATAATAGTACAATTCACAGTGTAACTCAACCTACACCCAATGTAAAAAATATAAATTCGGGAAATAGAACCCTCCCCGAAGCTGGGGTTATCACCCAAGATTACGTCTTACAACAGGCTAGAGAATGTAAAATGTTGCAAGAAATAATACACAAAGGTCAAAAAACCATAAAAAATAAAAGCTTAGCTCGTATAACTAAGTATCGTACGATGCAACAGATAAATATTGGAGATACACTTCTAATAAAAACATATGACCGCGGTAAACATATTAATAAATTTCGGGGGCCACCGCATTGCTACCCCATAATGTCTTAAGATAAGCCCTTTACTGGTAATTTAAAAGATAATGACTTAAATGTGTTAAAAGATAAAATTAAAACTAATGATTATAGGGTATCTCTGACCTGACCTCTCGTACGATGGAAGACTATTATTCAAAACTCAAAAATCTCTCCGATAACCAAATTGTCTTATGGGCACAAATAAGTCGTTACCATTTCGAAGATATGAATGCATTATTGCTGATACATTTCATTTATCAGGCAGAAACGATAACATAACTGTTAGACCGCTTAACGGAAGCTGTTTAATGCTATCTACTTTACATAATATGTACCATTATAGTATGTTAAAACCTAAGGTCTTTTTAGACGCCATTAAAAACATAAATAGACAACAGATGTCATTAGAAGATTTTAATTTGCTTCAGCGCTTACTATAAGTAAGATTAGTTCGATCAGAAAGAAAATTGCACTTCGTCATAACACTGACTCTAATGGAAGAGTTTTTTATGGTTATTATGATATTCTACCCATTATCCCTAAATCTCCCGATAATACTTGCCTTCCTTCCATCCTTCCCAAGACGAATTTTGAAGAATGGAAAAGATGTATTTTTAGCAAACTATAACAGAATCTGTAGGCATCTGATGCCAAGAGATGACCGACACCACGAGTATATGCAACAAGAAGATTATAACCTTAGATGACTGCACACTAAGAAAAAAATACTGTCCTGATGAGCACACCCGCCTCATTGCACAGAACATAATGTTTTACATTCAGAAACATTCGTATCACAGACCGAGTTGAAGTTGAACCAGGAGGCTACATATAGCACTGACCAGTAGCTGCATCATTACCGTAGCCGCATTCCTCATATGGAAAATCTTCAAACTCTGCATTTAAAAGAAGAGTTTGAATTTAGAGGGGGGAGTGTTAACAACCCCAGAATGCACCCTACCCTGAGATAACGCTGCACCTACTACACATCCGGCCCTGCACCTTATCTGTGGACAACAAACCAATAAACACTATCAACCACAATGGACTCGGACCTCGATCTACCCACGAGAAGAAGATATAAAAGGAACCACAACCCCCGAAAAGCCGTTAATCTCCAATCTAGAGTTACAGAAGCAATATGCTTCTTTCGTTTAGAGATTCTCCTTGAATACTATTGTAACTCACTTGTAATGTCCTTTGTTGTTAAATAAATATTATAAGTTTATTGTGTATTCACTTTACGTGATTAACCAAAACCAACATAAGTTAACTCGCGCGAAGATGGTTTTGCATAAGGCACGGCGTCAGATGTGTACTCAAAGTCGGGTTGTTAAATTTATATTGTACATTCCCTAGCGTATTAGAAATATTGATTAGAAGAACTATTGTGTACTAATATCACGTCGAAACGCGTTCCACTATTAGAAAGCGATAGGCGGTGCGCGTAGACCATGACAGTTGAACCCCCCACAGTTAAGTCCTCGGCATTTTTATAAAATACAACATGCAGTCGGATTAGAGAAAATACGTAATACCTACTTACACAATATGTATATAATATTAATGTAATAATTGATAACACTCTGTAAATGTTTCAAAAAATAAATAAACAAAATAATTATTTATTTTAAATTTATAAGAAATACAAATATTAAGCTCTTTATATTCCATTAGAGATTGTCAACAAAGATTATTTGTTTGATGACAACAGTCAATTTTATAAAAGTCAATGCGATTAATTTATTATTTTTTTATCTGACCCATCAACAAAATTGTTCACTTTTTGATTAATTAATCGATTAATAATCGATTGTCCTGATTTGTTGTCGATGTTTACGTAACACGTACCAAATCAAGTAATTGATTTTTGTAAATGTAAATATAACGGTTGTTTGAAAAGTTTGGTAAACAATGAAATAAAACATTATTTTTTCGGACAAAAATCAAAAAATTGTCTTCCTTGACGGCTAAGCAATTATTTCCAGCGGTTTCACTTTTCCAATCATGAAAAAAAAACTTTCTTCAAGTTATGCAAAATATTCGTTGACCGTACTTTCTTTAATTGTTTTCTCGTCATTATACAATAAGGACGGGTTGTTTCAGAGATTTTGAAAAATTTATCTAAATTTTGACACCCGATCCATAATGACATAAAACAGAACTTGAATACAACTTTCACAGAACTTGAAAATTAACATCGAATTTCGATGAATTGTGTAAATTGTTAATTTATGTAAATTTGTGTAAATGTAATGTAAATTTCGATGTTAATTATTATTATTATTGTTAATTATTTTTTTTATGTCACTTGTTTTTTTTTAAATATGTCTGTTTTTACCATAAATCATTAACAATCCATACGGAGAAAAATACCCAGGATTCCATGGACAGCTAGACGCACATATGTGTCCATTCTGGAAGAGCCAGGCTTCCACAATTGGCTCTCAACTATCTGCCGACAATTTATCTTAAAATAATTAAATGAAACAATATAACATTGTTAGAATCACTGTTATATTGTTTCATTTCAAAAAATAATTATTAGTTTCAAACGTATATCTTAAAATACTTTGGACACGTTGCTCGCCAAACTCAAACTTGGAGAAACTCGACACTGCAAAGTGTTAAGAGGGTATTACCAGAGAATACATTTTTAAGTCAAATTCTAGACATATTGACTCTTTTTTACAAAAAAACATAAATTGGTTTTGAAAGATTGTTATTTTATCTGGTACACGCAGTTTTAAAATTTTGAAAAACTAAGTATGTTTTTAAGATACTAAGGTTATACCGTTTGTCGTTGGCAGATTTGTTCAATTTTCAGACGATAGATTCTATTAAACAAAATAAAACAAATCATATAATCATACAACAAAATAATTTAATACGTTATCTAGTCAACACAGTTTTAAGAATTTTGATTTTAGTTAAATCAAAATCATTAAAAAATAAATCAGAGAACATGTTTTGTGACAAAAGTACCTCAGTTTTTCTATTTATTTAAGGTCTTACAAACTAAAGTATTACAAATTTTTTTTACACACTTATTTTGTTTAGACATTATTGAAAAATCATAAATACTTTGATTTGCCGGCCTCT
The DNA here is from genome assembly GCA_951813805.1 of Limnephilus auricula. Lineage (NCBI taxonomy): Eukaryota > Metazoa > Arthropoda > Insecta > Trichoptera > Limnephilidae > Limnephilus > Limnephilus auricula. The sequence goes on from OX638410.1 coordinate 1,146,285, forward strand.
GTGTTTCCTCCCTCCTATAACATGGGTCTCTTCAAGACCCACGTTCACTCCTTCCTCTCCTCAAAAAGACCCTCCTCACAGCATCTTCAAAGATGACATAGGCCCTGAGGGAAATTATTTTCCTCATGGCCTCCTGTGTGGAGTTAATGTAAAAAAAAAAAAAAACTTATGATCAAAAAATACTTACACGATATTTATTAATTTATCATCATGCGTATTAAGCATTTTTAATTGCCTACTTGAATGTAGGTATATTAAAGCAAGTTATGAATGAAATAAATCGATATTAATTTTTTATAAAAAAAATTGATACGGGTAATAATCGATCTTTCTCATTGGAACCTCCCTGTACAGTTGTACTTTTATTCTCAGCTGCTGGTCAATCGCTCAATTTCATTAATGTAATAATTGTTAACGTTCTGTAAATGTTTTAAACAATAAACAAATACATTTAGAAATTCAGCCCTAGAAGTTGGATGAGGATGACCTTTATTTTTAAACTTCTGAACCAATGGGTTACAATTTTTTCCATCAAGGTTCGCTGGCTTGTATCGCGGAAGTGTGCGAATTTTCCCCAAAAGTCTCGCGCTTCATTGGTCGCGGTTAGACACGTTATACACGTGGGCCAAATTAAAGTTATTCATCTCTAATATGACTTACAAACATAGTATATTTGCGACACGTTCTAGAGTGGAAGATACTCTCAGTATCGCCGTGGTGTAAGACCACCATTCAGAATTGAAACGTTGTTTGAAATTGCTTTAGGCGTGTTTGGTGACCAGATCTGCTACTTCGCCACTGTCTTCTACCCATCTCCTTCCCCTTCCCACTACCTTCAGCCTCATAATATACCTCAGTTGGGGATGCCGTAGTCTCACTGGCTCCAGACGGGAGCAGTTGGGATTCTTGAAAAATGTTGTATTGAAACTAAATATTTTCTAAAATTTGTATTATTTATATCTTTTTGTGATTACCCAAGAGTCCCAACTGCTCCGTAACGCTTAGAGCCAGTGAAACTATTGCATAACCATTTGGGATATGTGTTGTGGCCGAAGATAGTAGGAAGGAGAAGTAGATGGGGTTGTACCTGGAAATTCAGATCTGGTCACCAAACACGGTTAAAGTTTCCAATCTGAATGATAACCTTTCACCAGAGCGGTGCTGAGAGCATCTTGTCATTCTGAAAATATTATAATTACGCGACGTTATAAATGTCAAAATATCCCGGCAGCGAAATTAATTAAAACACAGCCTTAATCCTGCTGGGGAAATTGCAATTTACATCCTGTTGCCTCTGAGAAAGGTTCTGGGGAGAAAATATGACACGAAACGCGAAATGTAATATGGTTACTACGTTCCGCGTAGAAATAAGGAAATTAAAAGAATAATTTGAAAAACTAAAACCTCATTTAAAGGGCTGAATACCGAATACACGATTAAACCGACCAAAAAATATATATTAGATATTTAAAACTCGTATTTTTTTATTATTATAATCATTTTATCGTATTATACTTGGAGCAGGTGGATGAGTTTGTATATTTGGGAAGTATGTTTACGAGAGATGGGAAGGCTGATAGGGATATCGAAAGAAGGGTGAATGCAGGTAACTCCATTAATGGAGGATTGAACGCCGTTGGAGCCAACAAAAAGTTGTCCACAGAAGCGAAGTTAGCAGTCCACAATGGAGTACTGGTACCTACCCTGATGTATGGCAGTGAAGCGTGGAAATGGCAGAGAAAGGATGAAAGTAGACTGAATGCTGTAGAAATGAGATCCCTGAGGCGTATGTGTGGTAAAACCATGTATGATCGTGTGAGGAATGTGGAGATCCGAAAAGAATGCAAGGCTGATGTGAGCGTAGTAAGTAAGATTAAGAAAGGTACGCTTAGATGGTTTGGGCATGTTGAGCGAATGAATGAATGACGCGAATGTGAACGGTATAAGAAGCCGAGGACGCCCAAGGAAGACGTGGCACGATCAAGTAAATCAGATACTTGAGTCGGGCCATGTCAAGAGTCAGAATAATAGAAGAGTATGTATGAGAAGATGTATGAATGTGAATGAGGCAAGGAGCGTGTGCCAAGACCGAGTTGTTTGGCGGTCCGTCCTCTCTGCCTACCCCTGCGGAAAACGGCGTGATGGTTAGTTAGTTAGTATTTTTTTAAAACACGTATTTGTTCCACAAATATATGATTTTTATTTACCTTTTTGGGCGTCCTGCTGAGTGAAGGGTCTTTTCAGGGATAGGAAGAAGATGAACTTCTCTGAAGAAAAAGGTATGAAGGGTGGGTATGAATTTTTAGGGTCAATGTGTCTACACGCAGAAAAATGTAATTCTAAAATACGATCATTTTATTAGTAAAAACGGTTAAAAACGCGACAGAAGTTCTTACGAACAAATTAACAGTGTTTCAATGTTTATTAGTGGGAAAATGTAAGAATAATTATTTGGTATACGTACGAAATTACGTATACCAACAAATTATTCTTACATGTTCCTGCCAATAAACATTGAAACCCTGTTAATTTGTTCGTATGAACTTCAGTCCCGTTTTTAACCGTTTTTACTATTAAAATGATCGTTTTTTCGAATAACATTTTTCTCCGTGTGGTCTTACACCAGAGTGATACTGAGAGTATTTTCTACGCTGGAACGTTCCGCAAATATACTAAATATTTTTGTAAATTAATTAATTGTGAAACAACACACATTAGTCAATAAGAACCCGAACCTGCGAGCTTCGGATTGGGAGTCGAGAGTCCTCGACCACGCCGGTCTTAATCGCCACTAACAAATAACGGTCAGTAGATATTAATAAACTCAGAAATCTCGACGGCCGGCGTGGTCGAGGACAAGGCTCTCGACTCCCAATCGAAATTTGAAAATCCTCCCAATTTGAAAAAAAGCATAATACGTATACACAGTGTGTTTGCGGTACATTCCAGAGTGGAAGATACTCTCAGCATCGCCCTGGTGTAAGTTCACCATTCGTTGCTTGAAATGGCTTTAGCCGTGTTTGGTGACCAGGTCTTAATAGCCAGCTACTTCCCCGCCTTCCTCTTCCTCATCTCCCTCCCCCCGCACTACCTTCAGCCTCACAACATACCCCCTATTGAACATGCATTTCTCACTGACTCCAGGCGGTTGTGAGCAGTTGGGACTCTTGTGCGATGTTCACATAAAAGGCAATACTATTTGCCTTGAAGCCATACTTTTGAGTGTCTCAATCTAGTTATTTTTGCGGGATACATAACGCAAAGATATTCGCAAACTGCCTGCACTAAAGGCGGTGAAATTTTTTTGCCAATTTGAAAAACGACACATAGTCTTCCCTTGGGAATTTGGATTGGATCAATTCCTCTGAGAATAGGGAAGTTGAGTGAAAAATATTTTGACTTATAAAAAATATGTTCATGTAGATGACATTCAAACTTAAATACCAGTATTTTTTTTTTAAAGTTCGTTTTCAAAATTAAATTAATTCTACAAGTTTGAATTTTATTAAAGCCCGCCAAAACGGCGGCAAGAGCACAGCAGAGTCCGTGACGTAACCCGGTCCTTGCTTGTATGGAATATAAGGGAAATATTTACAAAACCGGGACACGCTTAATACGGACGAAAAAAATAAATTTAAAAAGTTGTAGTAGTTAGATATTTACTAGTACTACCTAATCAATTCAGTTACCGGAATTTAAAAAAAAGTGCATTTTAATGGTTATTTTTTAAATTTAAAAACACGAAATGTCATTTTTCACCGACCGCTATGTTAGGAACTGTTGCAAGTTTCGTTGTAAAATGACATTTCGTGTTTTTAAATTTAAAAAATAACCATTAAAATACTATACTTAATAATACCATATTTTTTTCGAAATTCCAATAACTAATTGATTAGTACTAGTAAATATCTAACTACTATAACTTTTTAATTTATTTTTTCGTCCATATTAAGCGTGTCCCGGTTTTGTAAATATTTTCCCTTATATTTAACACGCGCAAGGGCCGGCTTACGTCACGAACTCTGCGCGCACGGTATTATGCCCTTGCCGCCGTTTTCGCGGGCTTAATAAAATTCAAACTTGTAGAATTAATTTAATTATGAAAACGAACTTTAAAAAAAATAAAAAAAAATATGGTATTTAAGTTTGCCTGTGAACATTGATAAAAAAAAATAAAAAAAGGACTCAACTTCCTTATTGATGATTTTCGCTTGAACTAAGAAATAATTAAATTGCAATTGCAATCGGTACGCATAGCGCTGCCAGTATTACATAAACCTCCCTCCGGACTGTCGCAGCGGGGTATTGAATATTTGTTGCAATAAATGTCTGGATTTGTGCCAAACACGCGCACAAAACTGTGACTGCACCATCTTTTCAACATATAAAAATGTAGCATTCATCCGGTTGCGATGAAACTTTGGGGATTTGTTTTCTTTATACAATAGTGAGCTCTGGCGTCATGAACTGTTTTCCTTTACCATTAAGAGCGATTGACCAGCGGCTGAGAATAAAAGTTTAAAAATGTTTGCAACTGTACAAAGAGGTTCCAATGAGAGAGATCAATTATTCTCCGTATCAAATTTTTTAAATTAAAAATTTAATATCGATTTTTTTCTACAAAACTTGTTTTAATATGTACCTGCATTCAAGTAAGCAATAAAAATGCTCAAAACGCACCACGATAAATTATTAAATATCGTGTACTTCTTGTAAGTATCTTCTAAACATAAGAAGTATTTATGATTTTTCAATAATGTATAAACAAAATAAGTGTGTAAAAAAATTTTGAAATATTTTAGTTTGTAAGACCTTAATAAATAAATAGAAAAACTGAGGTATTTTTGTCACAAAACACGTTCTCGGATTGATTTTTTAACGATTTTAATTTAACTAAAATTAAAATGCTGATAACTGTGATGACTAGATTATATATTGATTTATTTTGTTGTATGATTATATGATTTGAAATTTGTGTTGTTTAATAGAATCTATAGTTTGAAAATTGAACAAATCTGCCAACGACCAACGGTATAACCTCAGTATTTTAAAAATACACTTAGTTTTTCAAAATTTTAAAACTACGTGTACTAGATAAAATGACAATCTTTCAAAATCAAATTATGTTTTTTTAGTAAAAAAGAGTCAATACATCTAGAATTTGATTTAAAAAGGACTAATTTCCGGTATTCTCTGGTAATACCCTCTTAATACGATTTTGTTTCAAAATTTAAGATGGTATTTAATTTATTTTCTTATGCGAGTTCCGCTTAAGAATCCTAATTACTTCCAACCGTCTGGAGCCAGTGAGACTACGGCATCTCTGATTGGTGTATGTTGTGAGGCGTAGGATATGATGGGGAGGGGACGGATATGGGAAGAAGAAGTTGGAGAAATACCTGGCTATTCAGATCTAAACCCCAAACACGGCTAAAGCCATTTCAAACAACGATTAAAATCTGAATGGTGGTGTAACACCAGGGCGATAGTGAAAGTATCTTCCACTCGTACGGCAAACACACTGTGTATACGTATTATGCTTTTTTCAAATTCAATTTTTTCGACTTTGGAAACAATCTTTGAAATAACACTTTATTCATTAGTCTGTTTATTTTTTTTTAGTTAGGCTTTTTAGTTGTGGACATATAAGTCGCGAGTTCGAAATCTGACGATCTTTTTTTTCGTGTTATTTCAAATACACTGTGCTCGGAAACTGTGGTATAAGCTGGAATCTGGTGGTACAAGCTGGAAACTGGTGGCACAAGCTGGAAACTGGTGGTACAACCTGAAAACTGGTGGTACACGCTGGAAACTGGTGGTACACGCTGGAAACTGGTGGTACATGCTGGAAGCTGGTGGTACAAGCTGGAAACTGGGGGATGTATATCACATTTGCAGTCGATTTTGTGGTAAAATTTTTTTTGATTTGATCTTTCATTTTCAAGTAAATCGAGTCTGGATGTTGTGGGTTCAATTCTTGGCTTGCGCCCGCATATTTTATTTGATAAATTTTTGTTATTTCACAATTTATTAATTACAAACTATATACTGTCTAATAAACGTGTTTTTAATTTTACACAACTGGTAAACGACTGTTAATGTAGAGTAAATGGTTGTTTATCAGTAGTGTAAAATTTAAAATACGTTTATTAATTAGTAAAGTGAATAGTATATTTGGGGAACTTTCCCGAGTGGTTGATAATTTTACGGCCGTTGTTTCCAACTTTTCGATCGATCTATTTGAGCCTCCGATCAACTAAGTGATTTGTTTAGCAACGCTCGGTTTGCCTGTTGGTGGGAGAGTTGCGTTGGGAAGAGCGTATTTGTACATTTGAAGAGTTTTGTAATAAATTTTTGTTATTTCACCGTTTGGAATGGAAGATATTCTCAGTATCGCCCTGGTGTAAGACCACCATATATAATTGAAAATAGTTGCTTGTAATGGCTTTAGCCATGATTGGAATCTGAATAGCCAGGTATTTCCACATCTCTTTCCCCTTTAACTTCAGCCTCACAACATACACCGCTATAGTCTCAATGGTTAAAGACGTATAGACCGTTCACGTAAAAAAAAAAAAAACTTTTACCGGTGAAAATATGAAATCCTATCCTCGCCGACAAGCCATTTAATTTCTGTAATAGGAAACTCTATGGGTAGCTGTTTTTCCAGATATTTAATATTATAATTATTATTATGAAACGCTTTATTTTGTATCCTTCTGAATAAAACAAACAAACAAATAAAAATAGGACATGGGCGTAGTCGAGTAGGTACCTATTATTTTCATTTTTCTTCAGTCGGTCCCAAATTGTTAAGGATCACGCCCCTTTCTCCAATTGTCCTGATGAACAAGGATCCCTCACTTCTCACAGTCCTGTGCAGCACGGAAAGCCAAGGTATTTTAAAGTACCAGATGCCAGTAATATTTGATCACCTACCTTTGCTTCTCCTTGGAGAACTAGGCACCTGCCCCGAGGAAAATAATTACCCTGAGACCCAATATCAACTTCGGATATGCTGTGTGTAGGATGTTTTTGAGAAGATAAAATAGTGAACATGTTGTATGAGGGAGGAAACACAGAGGCCGGCAAGTCGTTATTATCCACAGCCGAGCTGTTGAACTCAAGAACGAGTCGTAGAAACTATAACCCTTTCTCACACAAGTGACAAATGTTAACCGTGTGCAAATGTTGCACGTATAGCGTATTTCCCGACTCTGCACCAGTGCTGAAAATATCAGTGATGCTGGTTCCTCGGAGCCTATTCCATTGTAACACCGGTAGTAAAAAGATAGCATTTCTACCTGATGCCTGCGCTCTCAAGAGTGTAATCTGTTTGTTAAGATATGGGAATTTATCAAACGGACCGCCTTTTTCTGCAGAGGGTCTATAAGGATTTTGGGGCTCTAAACTAGAGGAGGCTTCCAAATTTAATAGAAGGGCAAACTTTCAAATTCTATTCTTATCTCAGCTTGACAATTTGTGGGTTGGATGATTTATGCAAAACATTGTCCAAACTTAGGGTTCAAGCAAATAATTAGAAGGGGTCGCTGAACCAAAATCAGATTGAAATTATGTGAGGGGTCTTTTTCAAATATTTTGAGGCTCCAGACCTGAGGTGACAAACTAAACAGTGGGGCATACTTGCAATTTGTACGTGCGTATATGTGTATATGTGACGTACTTAAGACTATTCCATACGCACAAACGCAGTAACTAATTCGCCAATTAACCGTGCTCTTCAAATACTTTCAATACTATTTGCCTAAACTATATCGTTGACATTTTCTCCGCGCAAATTTAAAAAGCATAATGTCAATAGTTAATTTAAACCAGTCACATCACCCGGTAATTTATTATTAAACGTAATACCACAAATAAAGCACATAAAAAAAAAATATATCACAGGTACCTAGCCACCATAAAATATTATTTAATATCTGTAAATTTGTTTTATGACTGTGACCAATGTACTGTTTGTTTCAATAATATATATATTTTTATCCGAACCTAGCCGAGTTTCTAGCAATGCTGAATATTTTCTTGGCTTTTTCTCGTTTTTTTAATTTTGCAACATTCCGCGATACTTCGCGGTTTTCCGCTCCAACCCTGCCTGTCAAGGTTTTACGGGGGATTTGTCAAATTCAAGCCTATCGAATGATACCCGCCCGGCAAGGGTGGGTTCGGTTGATATGGGTGGGAAATGGCGGGATGGGGAGGGGGAGGAGGCTCTGTATCGGATTTCAAAATGTTTGCATATTGTTACGGCACTGGATAAAGGAACAACCATAGAGATAAGATACGTTGAGTTGGTCCTTCTTTAATGAGATGTTAACAGTTTATTCTGGTTACAAAACATCTGGTTAGGTCCCACCCAGGCGTTCCGTGTTCGATTCCTCGGCTGGCTAAGTCCTCCATCACAACACAAGCAACATCTTCCGCTTAGTGTCGTGGTAGTAGGATATTTTCAAATGTTGTTGGGTTATTCGTAGCCCGGGAATGTTTGTCTTTCTTTTTAAATTAAAAAAAAATAAAAAAAAAATAAGAAAAGCACTTCTTCAAAGTGAATAATCGCGTTCTGCTTAACAACAGCAAGCCTAAACCATTACATATAAAAATGAAAGGATCTTACATTAAATTAACCTTAATGATTAGAAATGAACGAACGAATGATGCTGATAGATGTAACATTAATTATTAAAGAAAGGAACATTATTTATTTCCGCTTCTCAGTATGTGCACAAGACCTAAACAATATGACACATTTAAATAAATCAAAGCAGTCACGTCATTATTTAACAATCATTTATTTATTTTATTTTTATTTAAACGCCCATAGGACTTTTACATACATAAAGCAATATATGTTTTGATTAATTACAGTGAAGAGTTAGAAGTGAATAAAATACAGGTAAGTAACAGAAAATATAAAGACACATAATATAGGTTAGATAAAATATGAGTTGACAAAAAGTAGGTAATACAGAATATAAATAAATTAAAAATAGATAGCCTGCTAATATCCTCCAAATCAACAGTAATAGGTATTAATAAAAATGTATAAAATTGGTATTTACAATAGTTTATGAATTAAGTACAAATAGTTCGCACATCCGGCGTTTAAAGTTTGCAAAATTCAAATTATTGTCAAATACATCAATATTGTTTAAATATTGGTTACCAAGACTATATAATCTTTGTATTGGGGAATGCAATTTATAGTTAGAATGAGATATGTGTATATTTATTTATTTATTATAGATAGATACAAAAGAAAGTACAATTTACATATTATGAAGCTTTGCCTGTCCAACTAGGAAAGTTTTCCGTTCCAGGACAGACAAATTGACAGGTTTAGTTCATATTATTCCTTAAGAAATGTACATAATTACATAACAAAAACTAAAAACCATAAAAAAACAAAAAAAAAATTTTTTTCTCTGAAACCAAGTTGTGTAATGAAGAAATATATACATACATTTTTTTGTGAGTCTGCTGTAGAAAAAGTAATATGGTAGCATATATTTTATTCAGATTTACAGAGTATGAGATAAGTAGGTAAGTTGGTAGTATTTAGAGTGTAAATTTAGAGTATAAAATATAAAATGTTAATGTTTGTCTAGTGGTTCGTGTAGGTACATGTAACGTGAGTTAATTAAGAACACATTCAATAAGGGGAAAACAGATTTTAAAGTACACCATATAAAAGATAATTATGTCACAGGTGATCTTATTGTCACAATTATATTTTCACAATCGGTTTAACCGGTAATAAATCATTTAAGGCACCATAACAATGAAATTGGGCTGGGATAAATAGAATCATATAAATAAGTCATCTCTACGTAGCCTAACCACAGTTTGGAATCTTGATGAACTTAAAACGACAACATTATTAGGTACATTTGATTTCCTTAAATTAAAAAAAAAACGAACTAAACCAGCTCGCAGCATGATTGCTTTTTAACATTGATAATGTTCTATAGATTTATCTGACAAACGTGCTTCAATATTGTTCAAGGAGGTAACAGCACCCTGCAGAAGGCTCGACTTGCAGTCGTGCGAAGAGAGTAAGACTATTCACGACGGGTACCGAATTACTCCCTTTTCAGATTTTTTTCAATATTACATATCCACGACAATATCATTTGGTATTGGTATCACCATGCTTTTTTGTGGCACAAATACCAATCTAGATTGTTTTCAGGTCGGTGAATCGGGTACACCCAACTCAAAATAGCTGGCGGTGTGTGTCCTCGCTGTGTACCCACTGTACATACTGTATGTAAACCACGCACAGGAAAAGTAACCAAAAGTTTCAAGTGACGGTCGATCAATAGGAAACTTGCTTATTATTATACTGTCATTATTTATTATACACGGTGTGTGGAAAATCGCAGTATCAGTGGGAAACCGGTGAAACAAAAAATGAAGAAAAGCACATAATACATACTCTATTACATCTTTTCCAATTTCTCTCATGTCACTATAAAGTCAAATGATTATAAACATGTACTCTTCTAGAGGTGTACCTACCTACCATGATTAACCTATGTTAAAAAATTTATCTTAAATAAATTTATATTTTTTTATTCGGTTTGTTTTATTTTTCCTAAAATATGTTTTCTTTCCTTCCTTCCTATGTTTTATCATTTGTACAGTACCTACGCCCAGTTTTTGAGAGGCTAGTTTGACTCTGGCTTCGATGGAGCCCCCCATACCTGAAGGTCAATTAATGATACACCAAGCATATCAATGGAGGTCCTGTTCGCAAGAATGCTACCGTTGAAGGAGACTAGATTGTTATTTCATTGTCATTGGTAGTGAAATGTAATCTCTTTGACCCTCCTATTTAAGGTAGATTTTCACGACCAAATATCACTTTTCAAAAGTGTATGTATTTGTCACTGTCCCGAATGGACCGGTTACACAAATTTATTAGGCCTCTGTTACTTTTCTACTCAGCTCTACCGATCAGTCGACATTAAAATGGATTTTCTTTGTTTGTTTCCAGCCGGTCACGAAGGAAGGATTCCTCATGAAGCAGACCTGGAGTTTCCAGCGCTGGAGGAGACGATTCTTCAGGCTCCGGGGCAGGGTCCTGTACTACGCAAAGGATAGAGAGGTTAGTGTACTTTCACCAATTAAATTATTCTGTTCCATACTAAGATTAACTGTAAATAATAGTGAATCTGAATAAACAGTTTGGTTTGGATAACCACTGGAGCGACAGAGCAATTAAAATATTTTTTCTCGGATTTCTAAAGGAAATTTTTCCGCCCAAACTAAAAAAATCATACCTCCGAATTTGAATATGGAGACATACAAACTGATTAAGGTAGATTCAGACTGGGTCGACGTACGTACGCATCGCTACGCCAAACAATGCTTAGCAACCATACATTTTCTATGAAAATGGCCACAGACATCGCACTTCGCCATTCGTGTGGCCAATGTGATTCTAAAACATAAATTTTCATTGAAAATCTATGGTTGCTAAGTAGCCCAGATATTGTTAGGCGTAGCGATGCATACGTACGTCTACCCAGTCTGAATCTACCATTATAGTTCAATGTAGCCAATGATTTTTCTATCTTTTATTTATTATCACATATTTGTAGGATTTATAAAAAAAATATATTTATATCTTTAATCTTAAAACATTTTAATGTATCAAGAGAACATTTATTTTGTTATATTTTGGTTGTACAATATATTGTATAATCGTTTTAATTAATTTTTTTTTTTTGAAAATTTGCCACATTTTGGCAACAAAGCAATTCGAAGGTTTTGGAAATAGTGCCATAATGTAGCAAAAAGCGCTCGAGTATAAGCCATTTCTACCAAGAAAAGCATAGGAATGCAATATTGTATTTGTTACCTTTTCTTGAAAAAATATGTTGGTTTATGGACAAAACTATTTATTCGTATTCATATTGCGTATTTATGGGCGCAAACAATTAATTCATCTTAATATTTTAAAGCATAACTTTTAAAGAGCGCTTTTTCCTTAAAATAATTAACTCGCGCCATCTATGAAAGAGAAGATTGTGAATTCTTTTGAGTATTACCTTAAGCGTATATTATACCCTTGGAACATTTCATTTCCTGTCAAAATGTCTTTATTTTTACATCGCTAGGTGGCGGTCATAGTCCCTTCTCGGACTTAAAATGTTCAACATTTAACATGCGTGTATTGCCAACGTCCGTTGGACGGACAGGGCACGAGAAGAAGAATGGTTTGGAATTTCGTGGTTCACATTTAAAGTCAATTTTATGGTGTTTTTTTTATTTAACTTCTAAATATTCAGCTTTTTAAACTATATTTACCGCCACGGTCGGCCTTATATTCGAAAAAATATATACCAATATATAATTTTTTTGCGTAAATAAAATTTTCGCTGCCAATTTCCAACCCTTTAAATTCAGATATTCTAAATAAATTCGTAAAAATACGATATATTTCCGCATAAATGGAAATTTCGCGGCCGACATCCTTCGCAGCCTGCCTTTCAAATTGATATATTAGAAGTATATTCGGATTTATATGTTATATTTCAGAGCCTAAATCGAAATTTGGCAACCGATTTCCGAGAAAAATTCGAAGTAAACTCGTAAAAATACCATATAATTATCGCGAAAAAATATTTTGGTGCTCGAATCCCGTAGTAGCCGGCCATTAATTCAGATACCTACTTGTAGTAATTCATAAAAATACGATATATTTCATAGTATAATAAAACAAATTTAAAACTTTTCCACTTTTAATTTATTGACTTTGACAAGCTGAAACCGGTTACGGTCAATAAATTAAAAGTGGAAAAAGTTTTAAATTTGTTTTATTATACTATTATAATGGAATTCCACCACGAATTATCAGTTTCAAAAATAGAAACGATATATTTCCGTGTAAATCAAATTTTCGCTGCCGATTACCGCCGCGGCTGGCCCTTTAAACTCAGACATTTGAAGTAAGTTCGTGAAAATACGATATGTTTTTGCGTAAATTCGAAATTTCGCAGTCGATATCCGTCACAACTAGCTCTTCATATTCAGATATTCAAAGTAAATTCGTAAAATTCCGCATATTTTCCTCGTAAATCAAATTCTTACGACCGATTGCCGTCGCGGCCGGTCCTTGACATTTAGGTAAATTCGTAAATATACCACATTCAACTGGAAACCGATTCCGATTTACAAAATAATAGTACGAATTAGGACGATTTCCAACAGCATAAATCCACATTTAAGCTCGTTTTACCGCCATGGCTGTCTGTCAGATTCCGATTTACGAAAAATATCTGATGATTATCATAAATTTTTTCATGTAATTCGAAAATCGATGTTTTTCTCGAATTACACAAACAAAAAGTGTGCGGACAAAAATAAATTTCCAATTAAGAATTAAAGAATTTCGAAAGAAAACATTTTGTATGAAATATTTTTTTGAAAATGTCGAATTATCTACGCATTTTTCGAATTATCGGGGTTCAAATAAACGGGGTACTACTGTATACATAATTGTTAATTTCCTTAAAAAGATTTTGGTCTGTTTCTCAAACACCGTGTACATTCAACTTCATTGACTTCATTAGAAATTTTAAAGATAAAAAATAAGTAAGTATTTATTTCCAAACACTGTGTACACTGCCCAACAAGACATAACATAAAAAACGTTCACTCACACAAGGTCAGAGCTCGTAAAGACAATGAATTCTTACATATACTTGTAACTGAAAACCAACACGAAGTTAGTAATAAACCATTCCGAATACACTGAACTAGAACACACTTTCAAACATAATATTTCTTGCATTTGAAAGAAATGTGACAGTTGATGTTAAAAATTACGTAAAAAAAGGGAATTTGTGAGTTCTGACTGTTTTTCTGGCTTCTTAAATTATTGCAATGTTTCAAGTGAGCCCCTTTAGACCTTTTACACCCAGTAATAAAACATTTTGATGGCATATTGTAAATACGTATGCTGTGAAACACGGAACGTACAGTTTCACCTCTGTTCAACGGGGCTTCTCTCCCGGAATGCGGCGGAATGGCGAGAAAGCTGTGAAGTGTTGTAAAATATGGTGAAATTGAAGTATTTATTTAATTGTTAATATTCACAGATATCATAACGACAATATGAACCCGTACCTTGACAGATATGTGTATTACATACATAATTTAAATTAAAGACATTGTGTAAAATCATTAATTATACCATAGTCATAAATCGAAGTTTGAAAAGTGGGTTGTATGGTGTATCAATGTTTTTATTTTTTATGGTTATTGTGATAAGAAACGTACGTGTATTACTTTGTGTATCGTCGCCGTTCCATAAACGTGAGAATACCCATTGGAAGCGCTTATAATTGGATGATGGTCGTGTGAATTGACTAAGAGGTTAATTAAGTAATTGGTTCATTGGCGCACCCAGAGATGGCATTAATTATTTATTCATTTACCCGCTGACTTTATTACTTTTATTGCGCGATTTAGAGGTTAGTTTAGATACCTACTAATTAATAATTCATTTAATATCTGTGATGTACTGTTAATTCTTCTGATTAGCAATAGCATAATTCTGATGTTCGGGGGTTTTCAATAATACTTCGGTTCGTCGAGATTAATAATAATAAAAAACATTTATTTGTAAATAGATTTTTACAATTCATATAACCTGTTTACAATGCAATACAATATTCAGGATGTCCGAAGATAAAGTGCATTAACTTCGGGTGGTGATTCTACATAATGGTAGGAGTAAAAATGATCAATTTTTTCGAAATTCCAACTTTTTTCCCATTGAAAAAGACGTATCTATTAAAAATCCTTAGTGTGGCACAAACTTACTCGATTAATTTGCTGTGAGTCAGCCGGGCGCGTTGTGGCGATGTTAGTTTTGATCGGCGCGAATTGTAACAGCGGAGAATACCTAATGGTGCAGGCCGCACACGCCGGACTAATTTTTACTTATCAGTACCGCGTGCCGTTGGCCCCTTTTTTGAGATTAACATTTTTTTTTAAACTTGATGATGAACACTGTTTATAAACTCCATCCAAAGCGCGGCTCTCGCCAACGACCATACCATGTTGAACACACCGGTTCTCGTCCGATCACCGAAGTTAAGCAACATTGGGCGCGGTCAGTACTTGGATGGGTGACCGCTTGGGAACACCGCGTGCCGTTGGCCCCCTTTTTTTTTTAGATTAACATTTTTATTTAAACTTGATGATGAACACTGTTTATAAACTCCATCCAAAGTGTGGCTTTTGCCAACGACCATACCATGTTGAACACACCGGTTCTCGTCCGATCACCGAAGTTAAGCAACATTGGGCGCGGTCAGTACTTGGATGGGTGACCGCTTGGGAACACCGCGTGCCGTTGGCCCACTTTTTTTTTTAGATTAACATTTTTATTTAAACTTGATGATGAACACTGTTTATAAACTCCATCCAAAGTGTGGCTTTTGCCAACGACCATACCATGTTGAACAAACCGGTTCTCGTCCGATCACCGAAGTTAAGCAACATTGGGCGCGGTCAGTACTTGGATGGGTGACCGCTTGGGAACACCGCGTGCCGTTGGCCCCCTTTTTTTTTTAGATTAACATTTTTATTTAAACTTGATGATGAACACTGTTTATAAACTCCATCCAAAGTGTGGCTTTTGCCAACGACCATACCATGTTGAACACACCGGTTCTCGTCCGATCACCGAAGTTAAGCAACATTGGGCGCGGTCAGTACTTGGATGGGTGACCGCTTGGGAACACCGCGTGCCGTTGGCCCACTTTTTTTTTTAGATTAACATTTTTATTTAAACTTGATGATGAACACTGTTTATAAACTCCATCCAAAGTGTGGCTTTTGCCAACGACCATACCATGTTGAACACACCGGTTCTCGTCCGATCACCGAAGTTAAGCAACATTGGGCGCGGTCAGTACTTGGATGGGTGACCGCTTGGGAACACCGCGTGCCGTTGGCCCACTTTTTTTTTTAGATTAACATTTTTATTTAAACTTGATGATGAACACTGTTTATAAACTCCATCCAAAGTGTGGCTTTTGCCAACGACCATACCATGTTGAACACACCGGTTCTCGTCCGATCACCGAAGTTAAGCAACATTGGGCGCGGTCAGTACTTGGATGGGTGACCGCTTGGGAACACCGCGTGCCGTTGGCCCCCTTTTTTTTAGATTAAGACGATAGACTTCGCTTTTCGGCCCATACAAAAAGGACGCCCGGGAAAAAACACTTTTCTACATCGAAAATTGCACAAAATGAATATATATTTTTTATACTGCCTTTTAGAGGGTGAAAACTATGTCGGTATGTTTTCGAATTTTCGATGCGTTTCGTATTAACGTAAACATTCACTGTCAAACATGTATGATTTATCAAAAAATATTATTTAAGGAAAAAGTGCTGCTAACTCAACTCTCATAAAGAATTATAAAATTATAAAAAGCTACCGACGTAGCTTCTTCTTTCTAAAAAATATTTTTTTTTTTAAATTTCAATTTCGTGAAAGTTTCGGTGTAGAAAAGTGTATTCTCCATAAACCCCTTTTCGAGCGATTTCTGTAGGTAAATTTGAGCGTTGTCTCATTCGCACATTTCGCATTCGCATGTATTGTAAGCGTGCGTGAGCTTATTGTGAGCGGGACAGAATGACAGTCGCGGGTGTTCCGCGTGTCGTTCAAAGTCTAGCCTCTTAACATTTTTATAAACTTGATGATGAACACTGTTTATAAACTCCATCCAAAGTTTGGCTTTTGCCAACGACCATACCATGTTGAACACACCGGTTCTCGTCCGATCACCGAAGTTAAGCAACATTGGGCGCGGTCAGTACTTGGATGGGTGACCGCTTGGGAACACCGCGTGCCGTTGGCCCCCTTTTTTTTTTAGATTAACATTTTTATTTAAACTTGATGATGAACACTGTTTATAAACTCCATCCAAAGTGTGGCTTTTGCCAACGACCATACCATGTTGAACACACCGGTTCTCGTCCGATCACCGAAGTTAAGCAACATTGGGCGCGGTCAGTACCTGGATGGGTGACCGCTTGGGAACACCGCGTGCCGTTGGCCCCCTTTTTTTTTAAATTAACATTTTTATTTAAACTTCATGATGATCACTGTTTATAAACTCCATCCAAAGTGTGGCTTTTGCCAACGACCATATCATGTTGACAGGGTTGCTGATTTGCGGGGAATTCCCCAAACTGCGGGGAATATTTCAGATTTTTTAAGAATTGGGTATTTTGCGGGGAATGACTCTATGTGGGGAAAATGCGGGGATTCTGGGCATTTCTTAATTTTCCAACCATATTGAAAAATAAGCACATTCGGTGGAAGATTTCGGAGTTTATTTTAAGCACTGTAGCATTTATTTCTAAACGATAATGTCGGGGGGATTTCCGAAGTTCGGATCTCAAACTCGAAGACACATGAATTTGCTAGTCATGGAGCTTCTTTGACAGAAGGATTCTTTTCTTACGTATTGTGGTTTTGACGAATTGGTGACATGTTGTTGGAAGGTTTATTTTATAATAAGTAATAACGTGAGCTTTGTGAGAGTCTTTTTAAAATAGATAAATGGTTAAAGAAGTGTGAAGGGTAGTCGATTTGTTTTACCACTTGACTAATGACTTTTCAAAGGAGTGAAAGTTGCACATTGTTGCGTTGCCGGTCATCATATAATATCGTTACGTTGAGAGAGGCAGAGAATTTTTTAAAGCTTTCTTATATACATCTATAAAATTGTTTAAAAAGTACGAATTGATGGTAGGTACCTACATGGAGATATAAAAAAAATGTGGATAAGAGTTGATGGTAGGTACCTACATGGAGATATAAAAAAATGTGGATAAGAGTTGATGGTAGGTACATACATGGAGATATAAAAAAATGTGGATAAGAGTGCCTTATCCTATAAAAAAATGTGGATAAGAGTTGATGGTAGGTACCTACATGGAGATATAAAAAAATGTGGATAAGAGTGCCTTATCCTATAATGTGTTCCATCCTTGTCAAGGGGAGTGCTAACCGTCTCTCCTTTCAATAGACACGGTTTTACAAAAATACATTTTGTATATAAACCACCAGAAATAAAGCATTCGTATGCTAGTTGTACCGAGAGCCAAATGTTGAAAGTTACAAACCTTTGTAACTTATTATTAGCAAATAAATCACAACAATGTTTTTTGAATATGACCTAAGAAAATAATTATTTATTTTATTGTGTTTTAAATTATGTAAAAAGTTCTATTTAGGGAATTTTTCAAGCAAGTTTAACAGAGTTTTTCAATAGATGGCGGTAGTGTAACGAAAGCATTATTTTTTTTGACTTATTTGAAGTATATTTTTACACTAGTTGGCTATAAAATAATTTATAATGCTTTTTAATTTCTAGAGACTAGATTTTAGAAGACGAAATTATTTTTTGAAAATAAATTACTGTTACTGCCATCTATTTCCTCTTGTCATAACTAGATTAGTTTGAAATTCAGACACAGAGTGTCGCTCTCTTTGTTTCCTTATTGTTTTCAACAGGGTAGGACTACCCTGTTGAAAACAATAAGTACGTAAGTACGTCGGCCCAGTATGTTTCTACCTGTCGTAAGCCCACCGACGGGCGCAATAATTTTTTTTGCAAAGTAACTGCTTACTAAGGGTGTTTCTCACCATCCTACCCATAGCTTATCTACCCTAATAACGAATATTTTTAAAAATAAAAATAAAATACTCGCAGTGGTTAGAAAACTCGGCCAACTTATCCAATATATAGCCACTATTCGTAGGTTCGATTACGGAATCATGAACTCCAACTTAATTTATAAATAAACCGTAAATCGTAAATCGAAAATATTCGTTATTAGTGTAGATAAGCTGTTCAGAGGATGGTGAGAAACCCCCTAAGACTTACTTTTTTTTAATTGCTTTTTTTTATTGCGATTTTAACCCATAGGTATGTATAAAAAAACTGTATCTAGGACAAGGTCAGAATCGCTTGGGCCAATATCTTTCTTGACGTAACAGTTGATCTGAATAATCTAGCCCCTCTGAATATTTTTTTAAGTAATTATTTATGACCTTCGGGATTCATGTTTTTTCGCGCTCTACCAGTAATTGTCAACTTTTTGAAGATTTATCAATGGCATTAATTCCTCAAAAACACATTTGAATTGTTGGTTTTCATGTAGGGTGTATATTCAGGTTTGTGTATAAATAATAAAATCAGATCATAAAAAATATATATTTTTTGATATTTGTTTGCCGAAGGGAGATTTTTTTTTTTGCTAAAGTTAGCTATTTTGGGAAAACTGGTAACGATATTATCATGATTTATATGAATAATATGATACATTATCTGGTAAACAGAAAACAATCGCATAAAAAACAATTCCATTGTTTTTATATGGATATTTGCCCTGAAGTCATCAAGGTAATTTCCGCGCGGTTTTTCTAAATAATATCATCCGACATTCAACGGGCGGCCGGGTTTCCGATTTTCTATCGATTTATAACATATTATGTTCCTTGCACACTTTAAGTATTAAGTTCTTAAAAAAATATATTACCTATGTTATTTTTTAAGATATCTAATATCTGAAGATTTGTACAGCCGAAACGTTAATTACATACAATTCCCTCGATATAAAAAAATCGTAAGGTATGCTCCAAAAATTATTATTTTCACGTTTGCTTCTGTTATTTTTAAGTTATATGTATGAAAAAAATCACAGTTATTCTTTAAATAATGCTACTTAAGGTGTTGAAGAGAGAATTTTTCTCTATTGTAAACGTGTGGTGTTTTTTCGTTGTTTGTTTTTGGGGTGTTATGCCGTGTTGCGCTACCTCCTTCTTTAGCCGACGTTTCGGACAGCGTTGCAGTGTCCATCATCAGGGCAAATCCGGCAGATCCGACGATGTGTGGTGTTTTATTACATTTTCCCAATTTTCGCTCGATTTTTGTTTTTAATATTAGCGCGCTCACTCCAACATTCGTATTGTTGTACATCTCCTTCTTATTATTTTTGGGCGGGTACAACCGGCCCTTAAGCACACAAGAACAATAAGGAGAAAACCGAAACCAAACACTTACCGGATAGTTGAGAACCTGGCTTATTGTAGGTTTATTGAAAAGAGGATAGATTCATAAATAATATGAGTTTTTAAATAATTTTGTTTAAAGCCCGTTTACATTCAGCCAAATTTTTTCAGGAAGTTTATTCCAAATGAGTGAGCCAGTTACACGAAAAGAGCGATCATAGTAAACAGCTCGATTTGACCGAGAAAGTTCGATTAAACGATTAGTAACATCTAGAAGAATAAGCTGTCTATCGCTTAGGTTTTGTCGGACATCGGAGAGTACCTAAGTTCTTCTGTAGTTTTCAATTTGTTAGTGGGAAGAACTTATTCTAGCGCTAGCATTATTATTGTTGTATTCTTGTATCTCCACAAACTTACTACAAATAAACTTATTTACATAAATACTCTCGAATTCCATTACTTTCCTTTGAAAGCAATGTCCATTCAAGCGAATTCTGTACACTACAACGCAACGCTACAATATGCTACTAAACTTTTCTGCAGACAGTGCAGACGCCGGGAAATAATAGTTTCAAAACAAATTTAAATTGAAAAACAACAACGCCATCTCTGAAAGGCGCCCGACGACACTGTTTACGGAAAAGTTCCAACTGGCGGCAGATAATGAAAGCTCGGTTGGTGTTCGAAAGTATCGCTAGAGGCCTCTATTCGAAAATTTAAAAGAAATTTCCAACCATGTTGGAAAATATGACAGAATGTTGTGAATAAAATGAATAATATTTGATTAATTATTCCGGTTTTTAATTTTATTGATTTGTGCAGTTACCTGCGCACTGTTCGTTGCTTACATTATAACACCGCGTATCTCATTTTACACAGGTTTTCAGGAGGACCAAAAAACTGTTTAGTTTATAAATAAAAACAATAGCACATGTTTTGTTAACTAATATTTAGGTATCAGTTATTTGGAGAAGTATTTTTTTTCATTAAAACCATATTATTAGGTATTTTAAATGACATTCGCGATGTAAAACACAAAAAGGCTGAGAAATAATGAGATACGCTGGGTTCTTATAATATATGAGAAACATATAATATTCTATTCAACTTTCTTAAATAAAAATTAAAAAATAATTTTAAAAGCATTAAAAAAAATGTAATAATTTATTCTTATTATTAAATAAAACTTTTTTTAATTAATGAAGATAATATTAGCGAAAGTCAATCGAAAATCCGAAACAGGAAAATCAGAAAAAGATACGGATACATCTGGGACATCAGGACTTTCGCTAATATTATCTTCATTAATTAAAATATTATAGTTTGAGGTTTAACTCTTTAAGTTAAAAAGTAAAAAAAAAAAAATGTATTAAATAAAACTTTTGAATAAAAATTTACCGCTTTTAACATTTGTTTGTCGAATCAAACAAATGTTTGAATTTAAAATGAATAAAAAGATGTATTTTTGAGATACGCGGTGTTACAATGTAAGCATTTCATAACCAAGCCATAGTATATATCTACTATTTCTTCTTTAATGTGGATACCGCACAAGAGTCCCAACTGCTCCCGTCTGGAGGCAGTGAGAATATGGAATCTCCAATTGCGGTATGTTGTGAGGCTGAAGGTAGTGGGGGGGGGGGATGGAAATGGGGACGAGGAAGGTGGGGAAGTACCTGGCTATTCAGATCTGGTCATACGGCTTAAACCATTTCAATCAACGTTTCAATTTTGAATGGTGGTCATAGACCAGGGCGGTACTGAGAGTATCCAGTCTGGAACGTGCCGCAAAAACGCAATAAGCTAGCCTATGTGTTCAATAAATATCACTGTATTTGATAAATATTGACGGATCTCAATAAATATTGAACGTGTAGCCTACTCCTACAAATATGGAAAAATCTGTAGTCAAATAAATGTTTCTATTATTATTATTTTCTAGAATATTCTAGAAGTAACATATAAGTAATTGGATATACCCAAGAGTATTACAATCATAGTTTATGGGATAAACAGTGAGGGACAATCTGAAAGTAGAATATTACGAGTGAACTTAACTTTCTCGTCAAGTTTCATGTTAATGTTAACATAACATATTACAACATGTTACATTACGTACCTCCTCTACAGGAGCGGGCCCGGTGCGGTGCGGGCGGTGATTGCGAACAGGGCGCCATCTCTAACGGGGCCCCAAAATAGAATAATTAAATTTCAAATTCGAACTGTAACGTTATTCATATGACTGAATGTAATTATATCCAAAGACGCCAATTGGATTCGAAAAATTAAAAATCAATCACAATAATAATATATTGTTCCAATACCGCTAAACTATATGAAATACACACATTTTTCGAAAAACTCTCCTCACCTCAGCTCACCATTATATATGGATACCTTCGTGGGCGAGCGTACAACAATCACCAAAGTTTCATTGCGATCGAATGAATGGTATAGGAAAAAAAAATCATAACGCCAGAAGTCACCATTATGTGTAGAAAACTTCGCTGGCGTGCGCACAACAAATCACCAAAGTTTCATCGCAATCGAAGGCATTATATAGGAAAGCATACGGAACAAATAAAGAAACATTAATTTTTTATATACAAACATTATTATATCGTTGCAATTATTACGTTAAGCGGGCGACAAACGCGAAGCTCACATCAAAAGATACTCTGTTTAAAGTATCTTTTCTACCGACACACTACGTTATAAAAGATTTCTTCCTACGGCAGGAGAGGGGGTCAGTTGAATTCGGAAGCGGCCGAGGGAATAACGTATCTTTGTACTGGATATGTCAACTTGACGTCTGACAGCGGCTTGAGAACGGCGCTCCATGTATTTAAAATGACCCCCTCTCCCTTTTACAGCGGAGGGGGGATCGTATAACTTTTATGATATAGCGCCGCTAGCGGTTACGAAGAATAACACCGATTAGCGAAGACTCGAACCGCGCTTATAACACATCATCTTTACGTCTGGCGGGTATGTATGAGATTGTATGGTGAGCGCTATTGTGTTATATAAAATATCTTTTGATGTGAGCTTCGCGTCTGTAACGTGCATTATTCTCAAAAAATTAATCTAGCTAAAATGATAATCTTCTAATAGAGATTCATGACATCTCAGCCCAGTGGCAAATCAACACACCTTTGAGAAGAGACATTTGTTTTGGTTTGACTGAGGTTTGAACCTTCCTACTTTGTAAGATCGAAATTTTGTGCCGTATATTATAATATGTAAATTGTTTGAATTTCATGCGTGTGGGCGCACGTGTGTTTGCGTGAGTGTCTCCATAAAATGCATTGTCACCGACAACGAGTCTGGAGGTAGGTTATTTTTCACTTCCAAGATTCTACTTCATTACATTCATTCAATCAAGATACTAAAAGTGATATTCAAATATGTAGTGGCATTTTTTTTAAATATGCTATGTCCGCTCCTGTAACTGTTCATAGGTCTCTTGGAGGTAAATACATTGAAGTATAGCTGATCGCTCTTCGTGCAAGAGTTCGGAAAGAACTTTAACTTAGAAGCTTAGCTGCGGTTATTTCGTTGAATATGTTGAATATTACATTAGTTCGGAGGAGTTTAAAGACAAGTTTTTTCTTAATCTGTTTTACATTTCTTTCCTCGCTGCTCTTTTCTACGACTTTTAAAGTTGATGTTTTTCTTAAACTGGAAAATGTTATACTTCTTTTGTTAGACTAACTAACCTTCATGCCCTTTCTTCGCAGGGGTAGGCAGAGAGCACGGACCGCCAAACAACTCGGTCTTGGCACAAATTCCTTGCACCATTAACCTTCAAACATCTCTCATGATCTTCTATTATTCTGACTCTTGACGTGGCCCGACTCAAGTATCTGGTTCACTTGGTGGTGCCATGTCTTCCTCGGGCATCCCCAACTTCTTCTACCATTTATATTTGCGCCATATATTCTTCTTTCTTCGTTCGATATGAGCGTTTCTTTCTTAATCTTATTCATTACGCTTACATCAGCCTTGATTATTTGCGGATCTCCACGTTTCTCACACGATCGTACATCGTTTTACCACACATACACCTCAGGGATCTCATTTCTACAGCATTCAGTCTACTTTTACTTGCTTCCTTCCGCCAGTTTCATTCCTCACTAACATACATAAGGTAGGTACCAGCACTGCATTGTGGACGACTATTTTTGCTGCTTAGAACAGTTTTTTATTGGCGCAAATGGCGTTCAGTCCTCCATTAATAGAGTTAACTGCGTTTACCTACCCTTCTTTCAATATCTCTATCAGCCTTCGCATCTCTTCACATACTTCCCAAATATACAAACTGATATGACACAAATGGTATTTGTGTGTTATTGTATGTCTGCCTTATCCACATTTAGACATTAGTATTTGTGTTGGGGTTCTTCAAGAATAATAATCGTGTTAACAATATATTATACTTCTGGGTCTCACGACCGACTGTAATAGGAATTGAATCTGAGCTTGTTGACGATCGTCGACCGGGCTGTACTACTGGGGTGTACTGCTTTTACCACTGGACATCTGTCGGAAATTGACACAGGCTCTAAGCCTAACTGCATATATTAAAATCAACAAAAGCTACGTGTCATTCAAGACACCACAGTTTTTAAAATGGAGTAGTTTTACTTTGTATGTAAACATACATTAACAGATATATTGTAATAGTTATAACCGGTAGCGATATTTTTAATCATTCAATTGTCTGAAGTTAGTCCAGTCAAGTTAAACATGAAAAGGGGGTCGTGCTTGCAAAAGGTCCGATCTTTCTGATTTTTTTATATGTTGTTAGGACCTATACCAATATTAAAAAAACAGATTTGCAATTTCCAAAGTGCTGTGCGAGCGGCGGTGTACCCAAAAAACCATTAAATTTTCGGACTTTTTTCAGTTTTTGCTCAATATCTTGGTGAAGGAAGGGTCTGACCGGTATAGTTGTTCAACACTATTTTAAAGTAAACTAAATTTCCTACAATTTGAGACCAAAAGAAGTTCTATACAGCAATTGGTTTTTAAGATACAGTTCTTCGAAAATCAACAATTTTTTCCAAAAAATGATTTTTTCTCGAAATGGTCACTTATTTTATGAAATATTTTCTAAAATACGATTCCCACCTCAAATATTATATAAAATGAAGTTGTAGTAAATTTAATTAGCTTTCATTTGAGACCGGATTGGTACCTTGGTTACATTGGTTATCTGCCATTTTTGAATTTTTTGAGTGAACCGCTAGACCCACAGGTACCAATCCGGTCTCAAATGAAAGCTAATTAAATTTACTACAACTTCCTTTCATATAATATTTGAGGTGGGAATCGTATTTTAGAAAATATTTCATAAAATAAGTGACCATTTCGAGAAAAAATCATTTTTTGGAAAAATTGTTGATTTTCAAAGAACTGTATCTTAAAAACCAATTGCTGTATAGAACTTCTTTTGGTCTCAAATTGTAGGAAATTTAGTTTACTTTAAAATAGTGTTGAACAACTATACCGGTCAGACCCTTTCTTCACTAAGATATTGAGCAAAAACTGAAAAAAGTCCGAAAATTTAATGGTTTTTTGGGTACACCGCCGCTCGCACAGCACTTTGGAAATTGCAAATCTGTTTTTTTAATATTGGTATAGGTCCTAACAACATATAAAAAATTCAGAAAGATCGGACCTTTTGCAAGCACGGATGTACATCTTGACTGGACTAAGTGGTAAACACTATCGAATATTGTTTTTTCTGCCTGGAGTTTTTTTTTTTTTTTTTTTTTTTAAGTATATAAAGTATTTATTTATCAAAAAGAACAGGAATACATTATTATATCGACTGCTCCAAGGAAGACCGCAGTAACTCACTTTTTATCATTTTGCATGAGAGCGATTTTAAAGTTCAAAAAATGTTGCATAATCTAACATAAGGGTTTTGAATTTTTTTTAAATTGAATAAAAATTGTTGGTTAATACTCTTTCTAACTGTATAGTATTTTCTTAGTATTTTCTTCGAATTCACACAAATTTTTAGGGTTTTCGGACTTACTGCAAAAATTAAAAAAAAAAAAAGAAAAATTAAAGAATTTATAGAAGTAGCAACGAGCTGCTTTATTTTAACAGTATAACACATAATTTATACACATTTAAAGTACACAGTTGACAGTTTATCATTACCTAGTTACGGTGTTTCAGTGTTTTAATGCAAGATAAAAAACTTTTTAGTTCGATCAACTGAAAAAATAATATATATTTTAGAAACTATTACCTATATAAAATAGAAGAGATAACTAACTAACTAACTAACCATCACGCCGTTTCACCGCAGGGGTAGGCAGAGAGGACGGACCGCCAAACAACTCGGTCTTGGCACACGCTCCTTGCCTCATTCACATGCATACATCTTCTCATACATACTCTTCTATTATTCTGACTCTTGACATGGCCCGACTCAAGTATCTGATTTACTTGATCGTGCAACGTCTTCCTTGGGCGTCCTCGGCTTCTTATACCGTTCACATTCGCGTCATAAATTCTCTTTACACTCCTTTCTTCATTCATTCGCTCAACATGCCCAAACCATCTAAGCGTCCCTTTCTTAATCTTACTTACTACGCTCACATCAGCCTAAATAATAGAAGAGATTCTTAAGTAATTACATAAAATGAAAGAATAAAAAGAACATTATCAAGTTTCATTCGCTTTCTGAATCATCAAATACCCCATCTCTGGCATTAGAATCTCCAATGTTTCTTCAATGGAAGAGTTTAGTGAAAGATAGAAATTATGGTAAGACTTTGGAGTACGCTATTGCATAATGCTGGCAGATATTTATGTTTAAGTATATCGATGTTTTGTTTTTTATTCTACTAAGCAAATGGTTCAACTAATCTATCCAGTCGCCTGCCTCTTGTCCGTTTTTCTAATATGACGGTTATGGCCTGAACTTTATTTTTCTGACGCGTTTCATACATCTTTCGATAGTATTTTTTCTTCTTCTGTGGCTATTTTAAATTTCTCACACACCTCATACTGGTCTTTTTTATTTTTGTGAAAAGCGTAATTATAATGGAAATTAAAAACATCTGAGTACTGTCTCAGTGTAGCAGATGTTTCAATGCTTCTTTCTTTCTGCCAATACAGCCTGTACATTTTGGAAATACTCAGATCTTTTTCTAGGTAAAGCTTCTCGGATGATTTCCTGGTGTAGTGTGACTCCACTACAGGAAAGGCTCAGATCTGTTCGTGTACCGAATCATTGATATCAGGGAGAATTTTATTAGGTCTTGTGAGATGTTTCCCAGACTGATCAGGCATTACCGCACCTCCTTCGTTAATGTTTCCACATGCAGTGGTTATCATTCTATCAGAGATCCCTAATGTTTGCAAAAACCTTGTTTGGCAAACATGTTGCTTATTACTCTGAATCATATTTAAATAATATTATCACCAAATTCCACGCCTGGAGTTGTTACGCTTTGCAGCAGGAATTTTTTTTGGCACTAACTCCACGAATTGACAAATAAAATTCGACTGCATGGCATGACATCATAATATCCAGAACATTTTTTTCACGATTCTTCGCGCAAAGTATTCTTGCATTTAAAGTGGCAGTTTGATGTGCAACCTGATCCCATTTTCCCGAATGTGGTTGTATTTAATCCGCAGTATCATTTAAATTTGCTGAGCTTTTAAAAAAAGTAGGTTGGTTAAAACATTGAAATAATTTTTTTAAGTATTTGAAAACGTTATCATTTTTATGAATTATATACGGTGCTCGGAATATCCGTATTATCAGTTGTTTTAGTAGAACAATAGAACAATCCTCTTTCCTAATTAAGAAGCAACACGCGATCAGGAGAAGTTAGTCAACAAACACTCAATTCCATAGATCTTGAATTACTACATTCATCAGGCTTCCAATAGTCATCAGAATTCACTCCACTAAAATCTTGCTGATGAAGGACCCAATAAGTCATCAGACTCTTTAATAATATATTATAATATGAACCAACAATATGTGAAGAATAAGAATTAACGAGCCAATTTTTGAGGCTTTAGAATTTGGTATTAAATAAAAAATTTGGTTATGTCTGACATACTCGTATGTTTAGACTTACCAGACTGCATTGTAGACGATAATGCTCTACCTACTAATAATGTGCTTCTACATATTCTCATGTTTAACACTTTCACGGTATAATTCTCTTTATATTCATACACAGCGTTCATCCGTCCCCACTTAGAACACTGCACACCGATCTGGACTCCTTTTTACCAAGCTCACATTGTTGGAATCAAAAGAATAAAAAAAAAGTTAAACACATAAATAAACAAAACTTAAACTTCTCACATTACACCGAATCTATTAATTACCATAACTTCAACTCCCATCATACACAACGTTTAATTTTTGACCAAATCTTATTATTTAAAATTCTTAATAATGGCCTGGACTCGCCAGAACTAACCAACTCAATAAAAAATATTCATATTCCGACAAGATCAACACGGCAATCCCATTTGTTTCATTTGCTTACATATAGAACTAACTTTAGAAAAAAAATCACCAATTCCCCATGTACGTGCACAATATAACACAAAATTTAAAAAATAGACATATTTAACGATACACTTCATAAATATCGATTAGAAGTAACACGTACGATCGAAAATTAATACAAGAGTGTGGAATGTATCCGGAGCATCTCCTATCCTTATCCTATATTCTTCTTCCTCTCCTCACCCAAAACTAATTTTAATATGTAATAAAACTCCTTCTCCAATGAACTTTAACATAGGAGACTTTTTTGGCTTGACTTCATTTAACAATGTATATATTTATCTTTATATTTTATTTATAAGCTGTTTGTCTCTTACTTAATAAGTAAATAAATATTTTCCATTTTTATCACTGCAATAGGCAAACCGCAATGACTGTAAAATCAACGGACAAACGCAATTGAAATGATAATATGGATATTTCTCCGTGGATAAAAGAAGTAAGTCTGACTTACGACCGTAGACAAAACAAAAATTTCCGAAGAAAAGGGCAGTAACTCAACTTACTTCTTTAGTATATGGAAAACTAATGACTTTGTGACTTACGACTATTTTGAAATGGGTTTTTCTCGGGGTGTATTAATGTTAGAGTACAGAATGTCTTCTTGGGAGGTAGATAATTATTTATGAAACCCGAAAATGTAACTAACTCAAAAACACCAAATAGTGAGTTACTGCAGTCTTCCTTGGAGCAGTCGATATAAACTATTACATATTTATTACATCCAGAAAATAACATGAATATATAATATAATATCATATTATTACATAGTAGTATTGGTTACTTTTATATTTTTCCTTTTTACCTTTTATTTTCTTACTTTTATTTTACATAGTAAGGTTAATAATATATTTTAGTGACAATAACATTCAATTTAAAAAGTTAATAACATATTCATTGGTCAGTTAATAACTATAAGTTAATAACAATAAGATTGTTATAGGAATAATGTTATAATAATTGATGTCACTAGAGTAGTATCTAATAGGAGAAAAAAATAAATATGTATGTAAGAACGGTCATATAGAAATAGTTTTCAGGTAAACCCAGAATTTTTAGGCAACGTATTTTCCATAATGACAGATGGAGCTTTGAAATATATTTAACTGCAGAAAATGAGTTACGTCTACACAATATTTATGTATTTAAATGCCCCTTTGGTTTTTACATACAATCGATATAACGAATTTAAGTACATTTTAGTTATAATAATCTTATAATAATAACAATAACTTAGTGACAAACTGATACAGTTAAAGATATTCTATGAAAAATGATTATCGTGATTTATTTTTGGGATATTCTGCTGTGTCGCACTACCTCCTTCTTTAGCCGACGTTTCGGACAGCATTAAAACAGTGTAAATCACCAGGGCAGAAATGTAATGGTGTAAATTGTGTAGAAAATGTGCAGATGTAAATGATTACATATTTGCCCTGATGATGGATACTGTACTGCTGGCCGAAACGTGGCATAAAGGAGGAGAGCGCAACACGGCGTAATACCCACAAAATAAATCACGATAATACTTTTAGCCGTAAAAATCTGAAAACATATCAATAGGTATAAATTAAACTTCAAAATTATTATAAATTAATTAATACGCATGCTAGCTATATTTGCCATGCATTATTTGTCAATTTTAACTTCTTAATTTGGGAGGCGAATGTGAGTACCGCTGCCCCGCGACCATTTATTAGATTACCAACACATCTGCCATAGATCATCCCAAGTGGTTCGCTATGTTTGGTGACTTATCGGGGGAACCTAGGTTCATAAGGTGAAGTTTGTCCGGATTTTGGGCAGGCTCACGAGAGAATGATTGAGGGAGGCTTTTTGACCTTTCCAGCAGGACTCTCTCGCAACATCGCCCTGCACTGCAGTGGTGGGAATAGATTCACACGTCCATCACTCATGGACACACTGACCCCCAGATTCCAACCCACCCCACATACCTTTTTCCCCCAGAACTTTCTCTCCTTCCTTTCCTAAAAATACCCTACAAAGCAATATGACGTAGGCGCTGAAGGGAATTATTTTCTTCAGGACCTACCTATGTGGAGCGAACGTAAAAAAAAACTTGAAAATGGTGTTGAAATTTTGGCAAGACCGGAGAATAAATTTTAATGGCCTATTAAAATAAAATTAGGTTTGAACGAATAGTCCTATAGGTCCTTGTTAATATTCCATAAAAACTACGTTATTTTGTTTTCACAAGGTGATTGTTTTATAACACAATGTTTTACCATTATTTATCATACTGTAAAGTGATTGGTTTCTACGAAAATATAAGTGGTACATTTTTATATTGGTACGTAAGTGGCTAATTTTTCAGGTTTTAACGAATATTTTACACGAGGCAAAACACTCTAGAGACCTTACTAATATGATTTTTTGTGGTTCGTTTTAAAAACGTTCACAGTTGCATAAATGATATGATAAATTTTCTACAACTTTCAAACAGGATGTAAAAAAGAAAATAGAATAATTGGTCAGTTTGAAAAACTTTGCGAGATTTTTTTAGAACATCGTGAATAATCAATCACCCTTTGAAAATTTCGCAGTACCTACATACCACTCAGAAACTCTGCGAATATATAATTTTAAATTAAAAATTACTATTGAAAGTTGTTTGTCTTTATTTTTAATTGTCCTCCCAGCCAGAAAAAGAAAAAGACCTGTGGCGCTTCTTTTCCGAGACCCTTGAGCTGGCGATATTGAATTCCAAGCTCTTTGTAGAGTCTCGAGCGGAATGGATAAGAGAATTTATGATCTCTTGATCCTGGGCGGTGGCATTTATTTAATATAAAAGACTTGAAAGGGTTCCTTCCCTATTACAAATAACACAATATAAAAATATAAAGCCATACAAGATGGCTTCCCTTCAATCCTTAAATGCACCTTGTGCTATAATTCCAACACACCATCATAATATCGTCTACGGATTCGTTTGGTTTCAAAATATCATCAGACTGCATATTTTTATATAAAAACAAAAATTATCGTAAAACATTTTTTTTTAATATCTCTAATATATGTATTTTTACATATTTAATACTTTTTCTGTAAATACAGTATTTTTTCACATTTTGCTTATTCCCAAAAAAACGATTATGAAGGAATTTTTTTATGTTGACGAATACATTTTAAGCGATATTCCGCCATGTCTATTGCCACGTGTTCGTTTTTATTCGTGAATTGAACATTTTAACGTATTATTTTGTGAAAATAATCCATTGCCAAATGTCACACATCATATTTTCGAAACTTTATGTGTGCCCAAATCTTTTAATTTTTAAAAACAATCATACTTTTTACGATGACCGGACTCATCAGATTGAAAATGACGAAATAAAGCTACGTTTGGTTAGGTTATGTTATGGGCTATAATGTCAAGTAAACAAACCCTAATGTAAACCTAAAAATGGTTTCTGGCAAATGGCAGCCTTGACAGGATGTGAATACACATCACAATGGATCCATTTACAAAACAAACTACTAATACAGGGACCATTAAATAAGCGGAGAATTTTGTACTAGCTGATGGGAGCGACGTGACGCGCGACGCAGCGGTCGGCAACTATGAGTTAACTAAACTTATTTAGAGTAATAAGTTTAATTTAGAGATTAATCCATTAACGCCCAAAACCAAACTGAAAGTTAAAATTATTTTTTAATGTTATTTATTATGAGGCAATGAAAAAAATAAAAGGTTTATTGAGAAAAATTTAATGAAAAATGTTTAACATAGAAAATAAAGGGGTTTACCAAACTATGTACAGTGGGCGCTTTAGGAGTGAAATTGTCCAAAGTAAGATCGTTCAACACATAACGTTTTCATACACAGTTCGCAACGCCAGTGACCTCGGTTGTGGCAAATAATACATCGCATTGGTTTTCAACGCCCATTGGACTCGCTTTTGTACAGGGTAATAAAATATAATCTAGCATACGGTAGTTGAACATTTTTATCATAATAATATAATGTAACGTTAATATAGAGTCTAAGTAAGCATTATAATAGAAAACGAGTCAATATTTTTTATTGTTTGTAATAAAAAACAATAAAAACATCTTCCAAGAATTAGCTTTTTTGCAATCCGTATTACGATGTAAAACCTATGACATTTTCGACATATTGATATCAAAACATTATTTTTTCCATGGATCGCTACTAACATCTAGTTTTGAAATAAATAATTACTTCCAAAATAATCATAGAAAGAAACCACCAAATTATGTCACGAACAGGTGTACCCAAGCGGGTACGGAGGGCGTTAATGGGTTAATAGTTTAGAACTACAACTTATAATATGAATTTATTTTCTTCCGCAATGATGACAGGTTAGTATGATCTCACACATCTCATACATTATGCATCTACATAAAGTAGAAGCAAAACAAAAAAAAAAACGAAAAAAATGGACGTGGAACCATAAAAAGACCTTTACCTTCGTATTTTCTATTAACATGTATCGTTATATTTTTGAAGGTTTTCCAAAAACAGTATATTTCAATAATAACTGTGTAACCGTCTTATAAAAAATACGTAAACACTTCAACACAAGTTCTCCCGGCAGGCAAAAGAATGTAATTTTTTAAATCATTTACGAAATAAACTCATCACAAATCTGTTTTTTTTTTATTGTTGTTGTCTTTTTTTAAAATTAACTCCACACAGGAGGCCCTGAGGAAAATAATTTCCCTCTGGCCCTATGTCATTTTTGGGGATGCTGTGTGGAGAGGGTTCTTAAGGAAAGAAAGGAGAGGAAGTTCTGGGAAGGAAAAATGTATGAGGGTTGGGTAGGAATATGGGGTTCAGTGTGTCCAGATCGTCCACCGCCAAGATCTAGACAAACCTCACCCCATGAACCCGGGCACCCCTGCTAAGTCACCAAACGTAGCGAACCACTTGGCTACTATAACAGAGGTGTTGGTTATCCAATAAATGGTTCCCGGGGCGACGGTATCCGTTCCCGCCTCCCAAAATTAAAATATTATTTAACTAAATAATACAATCAATGCACAAAACACTTGCAGAACTTAATAATAACATTATTAATTTTTTGTGAATGCCTAGCTCATCCAGAATGGACACATTATTTGTGCGCCTATTTGTGTCCATGGGAACTTAAGCATTATTCTCTACTACCACATTTCGAGAGCGGCTATCCGCTTTTTTTCGCTGGCTCCAAGTGTCCAAATCAATTTTTTTTAAATAAACTATTTTCAAATTTAAAGAGTTGAAATTACGCGTCAGTAAAATTAAGTAGGTTACTTCATTTGAATGATGTTGATCCAGTTCCGCAAAAGGTTGCTAACCACAGACATGGTATAATATTGCATAGCGTCGTTCTATGAACTCGCTTGTGTACACTTTATATCTAAATGTTTTACTGTGGGAAAGTAGATTGCAGATTCAAAGTTCAAAGGGTCAAGGACACGATGTTAATAATAATAATACTTGGATTCAAGCAAGTATATTGAATTATCGTGATTTATTTTAGCAATGCATATGAATACGAATGTAATTCCAATGTTTTCAACATTGGAATACGTCTTTAGTATAGGTACTTATGTGTAGTTTTGAGGTATCTCATTAGAGATCAGTAAAGTATTACTATTTGAGAGAATCAATTTTCGCCCAATCTGGTCGATTGCGGAAACAACCGATGATATCCGATCGGCAGTGAGGCACCTTCAGTGACTAATTTCTCTGCCTCAGATAAATACAGATCATCCATTAGAATGGACGTGTAGTCTTGTTTTTTTAAATATTTATTGTAAACAAGACGATAATAAATACGACTCGTAATCTGGCGAACCGAGTATCATTGAAACTCTGTATCATCAGAGAAGTATTGTTATCAGTGAAAATAATAGATCACCTGAAGTATTATGCTGTATTGCGCTTCCCCCTTCTCAAGCCAACGTTTCGGCTAGGGTTACTGTAGTGTTCTTCAGTCCCATTGATTGGGATTACTTTATGATGTATATTTGGGAATCTTTAATAAAGCTTGTGGTTCGTCGAGATTATAAGTCATATTTATTTACGTTATCGTGAAGTTTACAATGAATATTTAACTGGAAAAAACGTCCGTTCTAGCGGATGCTCTGTGTAATTCTGAAGCAAAGGAACTCAGCACTGAAGAAGCTCAGTTATCGATCGGATTACACCGGCTATTTCCGCAATCTTTTTCCAAATTTGACACATAGATATGAGGAGCTCAGTATCAAAGTGGGACATACGCCACTTTTTCTGAAATGCATATTTTGATTGATTATGGTAGAATATCTGATTCTCTTTCCGAATAACTGAGAAAATCTATCAAAAACGGACTATAAGCATTTTCAAATTTAAAAATAAATTAGTTAGAGTATTAGATTGTAGAATGTTATTGATGGCTTGTGATTATTTACGCTCAAAGATTATGCAGGTAGAAAAAAATATCAGATATTTCATACCGGCATATTCGAAACAAAAAACTCACTCTACTGCAAAATAATCCGAATGGCTTATGTCCCACTTTGATACTGAGCTCCTCATATATATATAATAATAATAATAACATTACATTTATATAGCGCAGTTTTGTGTGGTTTCACTTCAAGTGCGCTTTAATAACTCAGGTCCGCGGCATACGTCACACCTATGTCTACCTACGTTAAATTGTCGTGAAAATAAGCTTATGTGCCCCAGCGGTTAATATATATATATAACTACTTTACTGACATCTGTTGAGACACCTCAAAACTACACATAACTACCTATACTAACGATAACTGTTGAAGGATGTTGAAACCACGCATATTTACCACAGTTTCATTATATATCAGGTCAGATGCAGCAATCGGAATGAATTTAGCCTTATTTGGAGGCTAGATCTGAACAGCCAGGTACTTCCAAACTCTGTTTTTGCATATTCTTCTCCTATCTCTCTCTTACCAATCTACTGGAATACCCCAGTCTTGCTAGCGCCCGTGAAGGACTCCAGTGCAAGATTTTCATACTAATATCATCATAATACAAATAGACATTTTAAAAATCTTATTTGCTTGTTTCCTACATGTTTTTTTACCCACTTGTACGTAAAAAAATTTGTTTCTCTGAATTCATCACTTATTCCGAAAGCAATGTTTTAGAGTGCTACCATAAAATCGCATAAAATTGCCGGAATTTTTCATCTGCTTCAAACTCTGCGCTTTTTTTTTATATGCAGTAATATTTATTACATATGTACCACGATTCCAGTCAGTAAAAATAAGAGTTTCTTCCATTATTAGATTCTTAAGTAGTTATGTATCCTTTTATATAGTTAGTTTTTATTTTTCAAGTAAACAAATTTATGAATTAAAACAAAAATCCAGCTGAACTACTTTTAATAGTTTTATAAATAAGAACTGGTTGTTTCAGAGATTAGAACAAGTTCTGAAATGCATAATTCAAGTTCTCTGAAAGTACTGTTCAAGTTCTAAGAAGGTTATGTCATTATTTCATCATGGGCCGGTTGTTTATCAGTACTTGTATAATAACAGAACTTGAATATAAGACTTTCAGTCAACTTAATGAGTAAAACTTCTATTTGTAATATACAATTAATCAAGACAATATTAACGATACTCAAACGAAAATCAGAAAAAGATACGGTCACATCTAGGAATCACACAGTTGTGTGTTGTTTTTCAAGAATAAATTTAATTGTGCATTGAATTTTAATAATGGCCGTTTTAATATCATCTGTGTTGTGTAATTTAAAACGTAGGTTCTTTAATTTAATACGCCAATCTAATTAAAAAAATTGCATCTCAATTATACCAACCTCCCGGCAGTTATTGATTTATTAAAAATATATTTTTTCGAAATATTGAAATTATATCACTGTAGGTTGTTTTGCACTATAATGATACTGAGCGTATGTTGCATTCTAAAACGTTCCGCAAATATTTATTTATTTATTTATAGATAGATACAAAAGAAAGTACAAGTTACATATTAGGAAGCTTTTCCTGTCCAACTAGGAAAGTTTCCTTAGTTAATATTACATATTATTTCAAATGAATACATTGCGAAATAATCCAAATTAATCAAACAACATTTACTTGCGTACGTCTGGGTTTGAACGCGCGTCTTGTCCCTCGACCACCGTGGCCATCATCTCTGCTCTGATTAGTAGCGCTATTTTGTTTTATTATTTCACATTTTATATAATTCTCATACTTCCAGCAATTGAAGTATTGTCTAATTTTTCTGTAAAATAAAAATGAAAATATTTTGTACAGAAGCATGAAAATGGGAAACAAATATAAAGAATGATACATAAATTAATAATTAGGTTTGAAAAAAAAAGTGTATTTTCTTCCTTAGATATTTCCTTTCAAATATTTGAGCCGTCTTCTGGAAAAGTCATTTCAATCTCTACACTTATGTATATTTACATAAAGTCAGTTGATATGCCTAAAAATTTACAGTTTCATTCCGAGATTGATAAAATTTTGTACACTTCGCATTCAAAACGAGAGAATGGTCACTGCTTTTCGATGAGGTTTCCAAAAACCATCTCCGTCCGCTTTACATTCTATCCCCGGTACTTCTTGATGAAATTTTGCACACATGAAGTTCAAAATAAGAGGAAACTTGCTGTTTTAATCTGATTTCTGAAAACTCTACGTGAAGCCTGAGCAAATCCGGGGACTTCAGCTAGTCAAATAAATATTTCAGTGGGTATTTTCATTAGTGGCTCCTAGATATAGGCAAAAGGCACAGCATTATAATAATTTTCAAAGAAAAGAAAAAGACAATATAGAAAATTAAAAATAGGTAACGGTCGCAACTGGGATTCTAATCCAGGATCTCTTCTATTACAATGCCAAACGCCTTAACCAGCTCGGCTATTAAGACTTCTGATTTTTAAGTCATTTTTGTCGAACTCATATTTCAAATTCAGAAATAACAATACCTATAACAATTACAATATCTTCAACTTGACTTTTTCTTTTTCTGTGACATGTTTTTTTAAATTTTTTATTTATTTATTTATAACAACAACACTTAAGAAAGTACAGAGTTCAGACAACAAAAAGGTATATCCGCGAAGCCGCCACATGATTGCTTGTCTGCAGATTTTACCTCTATATGCAATAAGAATACAATAATTTTAATATTTTAGTTTAGATTTACTAGTATTTTCCCCCCTTTTCAATTATGTATTACATTGATGTTTATAAGCATCAAAAAATTATTACAAGAAGAATTATTTAACTAAACCAATAAAGTTTTCATTTAACTTAAATATAAGTGCGTAAGACGTACGTATTGTTTATCGCTATCTCACTTTACTTACACAAACAACCACGTCACCACAATCTATACATTTACCCTGATGATAGACAACGTAACGCTGTCCGAAACATTGGCTGAAGAGGGAGAAAACTCTACACAGCATAATACCCCAAAAATAAATCAGTCAAGATAGTAGGTACTCAAATTATTACAATAATATTAACTAGTGAATGCTGATAAAGAAATTCGCTGTCATGTCGGTGTTTTTAGACTTTTAGAAGCCTTTCACACCCTTCCCATCCCCGACTTAACTTATTTGGTGAAACCCAAAGAGCACTGAAGAGTTACACCGTTAGACAAACGTTATGGGCGGGTCTGTGTACCCAAAACATTTTATAATTGAAAATATCAAATCAATATAGGTATATAAAAATTAATTGTGTTTTTTGTGTTTTTTTCTTTTTTTTTTCCTGTTTCCCTTGGTCACGCCATAACTTCAGAACGACTTTACCTATTTCATTCATGCTTTTTTAAAAGTTTTCTAATAGTTTGTAGTATATACTTATGGAAAGAAAAGTTAAGATAGTTGCGCAGAAAATTGGATAATTTCAGAAAACTTTACGACTATTTCAACACGTTTGACAGTTCGCGCTCTTGATATATTTAGAGATATATCCTATACTATTCATCCGATTGCGATAAAAATTTGAAAAGTTGTAGTGGACATGCCCGTGACGGTTTCTATATAGCAATATTTCTCTATTGGTGAGTTCTGGTGTTATGAAATTTCCAAAGAAAATTCAATAGGGCACTCGCGAGTTGTTTGAAAAGTGTATTTTATGGAGTTAAGCGGCAGGCGAAAAAGGCAGTAGGGGGAGAGGAATCGGTACCCTTCGAACATTTTAAGAATTTTAATTTTATTTAAATTAAATTCAATAAAAAATAAATCCGAGAACGTGTTTTGTGATAAAAATACCTCAGTTTTTCTATTTATTTCAGATCTTACCAACTATATTCACTAATATTTTTATTTTTTTTTACACACTTATTTTGTTTAGACATTATTACAAAATCATAAATACTTATGATAAAGAAACACTTACAATAAGTACACGATATTTAATAATTTATCATCATGCGTTTTGAGCATTTTTATTACTTAATTGAATATAAGTATATATTAAAGCAAGTTTTTAATGAAATAAATAGATATTAAATTTTTAATTTTTAAAAATTGATACGGGGAATAATCGATCTTCCTCATTGGAACCTCCCTGTACAGTTGCAAGTATTTTTAAACTTTTATTCTCAGCCGCTGGTCAATCGCTCTTAAATCTTTCATACATTTTCAAAGGCATTTATAGTTTTTGAAAATACCACATTAGATCTTCGGCTGTTTTAAGCGTGATGAGAAAAAGACCCCCAAATGGTTTGGGTATGTAGAGCGAATGAACGAAGAAAGGAGTGTAAGGAGAATATGTGACGCACATGTGAATGGTAAAAGAAGACGGGGATTCCCGAAGAAGACATGGCACGATCAAATGAATCAGATACTTGAAACGGGTCATGTCAAGAGTAAAAATAATATAAGAGTCATGCATTTGACGATTCTTGTTAACGAATGAGACAAGGAGTGTGTGTCACGACCGAGTTGTTCGGCAGTCTATCATTTTCATCCACCCCTAAGGGAAAACGGAATGATGGTTAGTTAGATCGAATTAGTTAGATCGAATTTTGAAAATATCATTTAATTTCAAACTAATAATTTTTTTAATATTTTAGACAATATTAGCGAAAGTCAATCGAAAATCCGAAACAGAAAAATCAGAAAAAGATACGGATACATCTGGGACTCGAATTGCCAGATTGCCAGAGGTCCTGGGTTCGAGTCACAGATGTATCCGTATCTTTTTCTGATTTTTCAGTTTCGGATTTTCGATTGACTTTCGCTAATATTATCTTCATTAATTAAAATATTATAATTTGAGGTTTAACTCTTTCAGTTAAAAATTAATATAATTATTTTTTTTAATCTCCAATCTTTGCAAAATTTATGGCATCATTTTAATTAAATGAAACAAATTACTTAGTGCAATCCACTATAATCACATGTTATAATATCTATATGTTTCAAAACCGATGCTTTCTTCGTCAGGATAATAACATTAATAAAATTAAGAAACAAACAAGTATAGATAAAAAGAACAATGGACAAAAACATTACAGAGAGAGGTGATTAATTACCTAAAAATATCATAAAAAACAATTATATAAAATGAAATATAAAAATTATTTTAGATTGTGTAAACATTATATAAAATTTAATAAATGAAATTTAATGTTAAACATTAGTTGAACATTTTAATGCAGGAATAATTCAGGTTGGAATATTTAACATTCCTCGCATGGAGAACAAAAATTAGTAGGTACTTTCGATTGCTGGTAACGAACACCCTTCTAATGTTTATGTATTTAGTGCCTAAGAAATACAACAATCTTATCCTTATTCATATTTTAAAAAAACCCAGTAGCATTTCTTGATGAACACAGGCGTATTTATTTCGCGTTTCTAAAGAATTATATTGAAAAGCTTGTATATTTTCCAAAAAATATGAACACAATAATTAAAATTGGTAATCTCGTTCTGTGACAATCATTATTTATACAAACCGCCGCGTTCGTTTGTTTTTCGTGACGCTGATTGAATTTTCCCGCCTTTTGCAAATGCCAGAAGCTTTTGTGCCAAGTTACAGATGTCACTCCGTTCCCGGCGTAATGGATTCTGCCCGTCTCGCTCTCGCACCCGTGAAACAATGCCGCTAACGGCGGGACGGGGAAGGGGGATCGCTGTATTATTATTATTTGGAATATAACCCGCATTTGAAATAATATTTCGTGCGATACGAGTTCCTTTTGTTTTTAATTAAACATTATTTCGGTACAAGAAAGCTCGACTTATGTACTTGTTCATTTGCAACGCCGACGCAAGTATACACCTTTAGAAAGAAATCATTTTTAATTCCTTCAAAATCGGCATTACCGTACGTCAGTACAGTTTAAAATCCCGCAAGATTTCAGCAATATTTAGTCATGCAGAGATGTTGTGTGGAGGTTCTTTTTAGGGAAAGTAAGGATAGGAAGTGCTGGGAAGGAATAGGTATGACGGGTGGATAGGAATCTGGGGGCCAATATGTAAAGGAATGACGGGCGTATGAATCCATCCCTCCCTTTACGATGCAAGGTGATGCATCGAGATAGTCCGGCTGGAGAGGTCTAGGCTAGTCTAAACCTGTCTCTCACGTCCGATTCGCCACGCATTAATTGGGCAAACGCATTCGCCGCTAAGCCCCAGGAAAACCTCACACCAAACATTACGAACCACTCGGGGTGACATTTTAGTTTTTCACTTAATATTTAAATCGAAATATTCATCAACCACGCAAAAAACTTGGATAAACACAGTAAACAAACACTGTAATTGATTCACGATGGGAATCACATCGATAACTAAAACCAAACAAACTAATCCTGTAGGATCTTGTCACCAATGTGTGCCTTCCTATTGGTCAGTTAGCGAGCTAACTAGTTGCTATCTTCATTCAACGAGATAGCAACTAGCAAACACACGCGAGGCACGCGCCACTCTGGCCCCGCCCACTTTCTTTACATGTCGTTACTTGTTGCAGATGAGAATCCGCATCCGTATCAGCTCCGCATTAATTGATGCGGATGCGGATAAAGATGTCTGAATTGCGGATAATGATGCGAATACCCGTAACACCCCGGGTTTGTACGATCTATACATCAACCATTGATACGAATCTATGAATAATTCATAATGGTTCTGGAATTCATGACCTACATTCAATCGATCGTACCTATTCCTCCTCCTTGTTCTGGAAAGTGAAGGCGGCGCGACGTGACGGTTGACGTTCCGTGACGATCCCAGCAGCATATTTACAAAATCTATGACGTTTCAGTCCGGACGGTGACTGACGTGGCATAGGTTTTGTTGTGCAAAATCATCTATCATCTCGGTGACAATCATCTCAGTGGCGAAAATGGTATAGGTTTTGTAAACACATGCCCCGGCATTACTCGTTCCCTCGGGAGTGAAGCAATTAGGTAAAAGCAATAGTGAATTGTTTCAAACAACAAGCTGGAAAGTTAGACTGCTAAGACCTAGTTTGATGGCCTCCGTAGTCAAGGGGTAAGGCTCGATTTTGATTGATTGATTTCTGTTATTTCACATTTAAAAATAATGTTATGTATACTCGCGGCACGTTGCAGAATGGAAGATACTCTCAGTATCACCCTGGTATAAGGCCACCAATCAGAATTAAAACGTTGCTTGAAATGGCTTTAGCCGTGATTTGGGGTCTAGATCTGAATAACCATCTTCACTTTCCCGCCTTTTCCCCTCCTTGCTACCTCCAGTCTCACAAAATACCCCAATTGGGGATGCCATAGTCTCACTGACTCCAAGCGGTTGGGAGCATTCACATAAAAAGAGACAAAGGTCAAATAAAATTTCGAAAATGTTTAAAAGAGAATTTAAACCTTTTAATTATTTTCTTAAAACCATAAAAACCAAAATGGTGCATGACTAGTGATAGGGTGAAAGTCGGATATTAGCGCCACCTTTCAAAAAAGCTCTATTATTGAAAAAAATGTACTTACTAAGAAAAATGCAACATGTATATTAAAATGTAGATCTTTGACTTTTATGGGAGTCTCTTTTTTTGTAAACGTAATTAAATAGGTTTTGAGTAAATCCTGTATTATTTGTCCTCTCAAAAAGGGATAGTGTGGATAAATATCCACAAAAATATCTAGACTAACCAATAATGATAAATGTAGAACAGCATATTATAATGTATCGACCAGATACCCCCACCAAAAGAGTATACAAAGAAACTAACTTGATGAAAATCAGAAAACTGTATGCTTATTTATCTACAAAATTCAAAATGGCTTTATACATACAAATACTACATTTATGAAAACATCACAAGTACATGAACACCACACAAGACAACGTAATAAATTATACACAAATTCAACAAAGACAGAGTGTGGCAAAAGAAACATAGGCTATGAGGGTATAAACATATATAATCTCCTTCCTGATAGCCTAACAACCGAAAATAAAATAAGTATATTTAAAAAAAAAACTGTTTGCTCACAAAATTAATGAGCAAAACCAAAATGTTCTCACTTAAAAAAATGTGTTACTTGGTGTTAGGTAGTAAACCATCATTATTAATATTATTTGTATCAATGTTTTAAGTTAACAAAGCGAAATATGTATATTTCTTTTAACTTAAAAAAAATATGTAAATTCTATAGGGAGAATTTTAATTAACAATAAAGATAAGAGAGAAAAACTGGAAAACTCAGGCGTTTACCAAGTGAACTGCTCTAATTGCCCGTCATATTATATAGGCCAAACGGGAAGATCATTCAAAACCCATATACAAGAACATTTCAAAAATTGGATGAATGATAAAGGTGAATTGTCGAATGTAGCGTCACACCTATTAGAAAACCAACATTCGTTTGATAAAGACAGAGATATTAAAGTTCTCCACACTTGTAATAAAGGTCATAAACTTGATAGACTAGAATCATTAGAAATAACCCGCCTATAAAAAAAAGTAGACCCTATCTTTGTAATAAATAAGAAATTAGAATCATTTGCAAAATCTCCACTCTTGTACCCATTGTAATTTTCTATCATATGTTTCAAGTAAAATGTACTTTATTTGTATTAGATTCATTATAAGAATAATCCTACTCTAATCTCCCTTTTCAAAATCAATTATTTAATCAAAAATTCCATATCATCATAAATATAATAAAGATTGTAATTAATAATAGACTTGACAACAAAAAATAATTAATAATAATTCACATTACTTGTAAGGTATTTCCCAAACAATACTAAAGTATGTAAGCTACCAACCCTATGTAATTAGCCTACTGGGAATAACCAAAAAAATAATTAGATTGTTGGACACTCAAGACCACTTAACAACAAATGTAATAAAATCCCGTAGAGCACCCCCCCCCCTCCTACCCCACCCTAATATGTTTTGTATAAAATCCCTAGGTTAAGAATATTTTTTACCAGTCTGAAGATGGCTTTGACAAGCTGAAACCGGTTACGGTCAATAAATTAAAAGTGGAAAAAGTTTTTAATTTGTTTTATTATACGAGTAAACTTATCTCTACTGTTACGTCTTGTCTACCCTCCCCTATCTCCAGTTCTTGCAATTTTCCATTACATTCACGTCCCCTTAAAAGCGCATACCATATGCAGCCTTTTATATGTATATATGCCCATATTATGTGCCCACCCCTCCGTTAGAGAAACGCAGACGGTTTTTAATTATTTTGCGCGATTGCAAAGGTTCTAAATACTTTGTTTTTAGGTACGAGTTTATATATTACTGCACTCTATTGTTCCGCTATTGTTCTAGTGGAAACGTGGCATTTGGAAACATAGCAAATGAATGGAAAACTAATAATAGATTTTTCACCATCCGTTCCAATTTAAAAA
The DNA here is from genome assembly GCA_951813805.1 of Limnephilus auricula. Classification (NCBI taxonomy): domain Eukaryota; kingdom Metazoa; phylum Arthropoda; class Insecta; order Trichoptera; family Limnephilidae; genus Limnephilus; species Limnephilus auricula. The sequence continues at coordinate 1,190,754 of OX638410.1, forward strand.
CATTTTTTGTTACACGTGAATGGCAATTTGGCGAAATGAAACCCAATGGAATGTGCCGAGTAATTCGGGTGATTACTGGACGAGTTTTAAGCCCTTTGCAGCGAGAAAAATAGTGAACATTTTACGCCGAACACCAAAGGTTATGTTCGGTTCATTTTAAAGGTACCTACCTATCTACGTAAATCCCGAATTGTTAAAGAAAGTTGGTTCCATTATAATTTTTGTGACATGTTTTAAAGTAAAATTGTGTTTTGTTTATACACTGGATCGATTTCGGTCACTTTTGGACTACTTTAATTTTTCTAGGATTGATTTCGGTCCAAAAATGGACCACATTTTCCTACCATTCGTAATTTTTTGAATTTTTTTCAAATGTTCCCGCGTCCTGCAGAAAACGTGTTTTGAAAACTAAAAGTTAAAAACTAAAATTAAGGATCAAAAGATGTCAATGTTCTTTCCTTCTCTTTTGATGTGGTACTTTCTCCCTTCAATTCGTTTGATGGCAAATATTTTTTCAAACTGCCAACTGTCAAAATCTTGTTCTTTTAAAATGTTGAATTTACGTGTTTTTGTCGTTTTTTCTAATATATTTGTATACCAGTGTAATAATTATTGAATTATCAATGTTTTTAACTTGTTTACATTTCGAAATAATTAAAAATGATGTGAGTGATCTTTAAAACAGTAGATTTTCGTTTTCAACCTCGCCATTGATATCTCTTAATGGCGATCTTTGGAAATGGTTATTTTTCAATAAATAAAGCATTACTCGAGTTAATTCTTATTGTAGAATAAAGATAATGAATGTATCTATGTGGTGTAAGCTTTTTTTGGTGAGTGCATTAAAATCGTGTTTTATTAAAATCATATTTGTGCTTTCACGAACCAATTTTCTTACGAAAATTTCTTCTTAGGAACCATTTCATCTCTTGAGAACTTATCAAAATTCAGTTTTATTATAGATATTTCTTGTGCGATTATTAATTAGACTATTCAAAAGAAACTCCATAGAAAATATTTAATGTGAACGCAAAATTAAAGTTTGCACGGCAGATTTTAAATAGAAACCCAAAAAATATATCCTTTTGGAATGTTTTTAATTTTTTAATATTTTATTTATAAATCTTACAAATTTAGGATTAATTTTTAAATATATGTGAATTTATTGGCTGTATAGCAATATAATTTGTTTATATGTTTATGTATACAAATGTGGACTAATGATTTTTTTAATGGGGGCGGAAAATTTTCAAAATTCATTTTCAAACGTGGTGAGCGCTCAAGGCAAATTTATTTATTTCGCGTGATCGCTCGAGTGGATGTATACACAGTCCATTTTAAAATTATATGTCCCTTTAAAATTTAACTATCTATCAAAAATGACATGTTACCATAATTATAAAAACGATATTAATAGACTTCAATGAGTTGTTAATAATTCACGTAATGTATTTCCCAAATAAATATTAAAGTAATTTATAAACCCGAGGTATTTATGCCTACCGTTAATCACCAAAAATCTAGAAATTTAATCGTCACACGTGACGTAATTAATGTGGGAAAATCCAGATATTTAGAACAAAATCCTTCTCTTTATTTATTCTTTTGCTTTTTTCACTGTAAATAGAACATTTGTTTTATTCTACATAAAAATCAATCTCACTAGGACTAATAGCCTGTTTTGAGGTTAAAATTACCCCACTCCCTTTAACCTCCCTCCCCCAAATGTTATGTTTGTCAACCGTTGTTTAAGAAATTGTAGTATTTGCCTTATCCACAGGCAAACATTAGTAATTGTGTTGGAGCCTTGTGACAAACTGTTTTATTTTTTATATTTACGTACTTATAATATACCATACTTCTGGGTCTTACAACCAACTATAACTGTCTAGGAATTGAATCTGAGGGCTTGAGCTGTCCGGGAATACTCGCTGGATGAATCTACTCTAACTGACCGACATCTATCGGATCTTGACCTAAGCTCTAAGCCTACCGACATCTACCAAAAACAACTGAAACTAGGTGCCATTCCAGAACACTACTAGAATGAATTAACCAGTCTGAAGATGGTCTTAACAGGCTGATACCGGTTACGGTAAAAAATAAATTTAGCGGAAAAGGTAGAAAATTGTTTTAGTATTTCAAGAAAAGTTTGTTGAAATGATGGATTTGAATTCAGGCTTCGCGTCGGGTCGTGGGTTAAGTCCTCTGATAGCTAAGACCTCTATCATCGCACAGTGAACCTTTTCCGCTTACAATGATGGTAGTTGTTAGTTTTAAAATATTTCCAGATTATTCATGGCCTAGGAATGCTTGTCGCATTTTTTTATCGCAAAATAATTTAAAATTAATTAATTTTCAAAATTATACGAACTTGTTTCAGTTAATTGCATCAAATTAATCTGGCTCATTTTAATTATTGTATCTGTTACCGGGAATGTATGAAATTCAGGAATTGCATACAACTCCTAGAAAATGTATATAACTCCGAAGCTATTTAGGAAATGTATAAAATATTGTTTTAAAAATTATTTAATACATACATATCCTTGGAAATGTATACATTTCCTAGGAATTGTATGTAATTCCAATATCGTATTAGGAAATGTATAAAAAGAATGCTTTCTGTAATAAAACACGAAGTTTTATTTATAGCTCTGTTTTCCATGAATTGCACAAACCTCAAGCCCTCACTCCAATGTGAATTATCATTTTCTTGCATACACGTGGTCAACATACTTTCTATATTCTGATTTGCTCTTTCCACACACTCCTGACATTGCAAATGCAAGGGTTGACCTAACCTAACCTAACCTGACTGTTTACGCGGCACTAGCGCGATCACCTTATCAGATGATGCAATACCCCGCTATCCCCGCGTACCCATTGATATCTTAAATGTTTTACATTTCCGATTGCTATTTAGGAAATGTATTGATTTCCTAGGAAATGTGTCTAATATAATTTATTTCACACATTTCCGGGCGATTTTAGGAACTACATACATTTCCTAGGAATTGAATACAATGACGGATTACATACATTTTCGTTAACATATCTATTATTTACGACGCAGTTTGAGGAATTATCCAATTAATTAAATGGACTTCGTGATTTTGCGTAGCAATTTCAAATTAATTTTCCGTTTATTTGTGTGTCACACCAATATGAATACACAGGCAGATAGAGATGGTGGTTTGGGGTGGCCTTATAAGTTTAATTTCGATTATTTGAAATGTTGGTTGTGTTTGTTAAATTTTGGTTTGTGGTAAGCAAGAATTTATCAGTAGAAAAGCCTTCCGTACAAACATTTTTTTTTACACTAACCTCACACAGGAGGTCATCGCCTTGGATGGTGTTTCTGAGGAAAGGAAGGAGAGGAAGATATGGGAAGGAAAAGGGGTGAGGGATGGGATGTGATGAATGCATGAATCTACCCCTCCAATAGTTGAGAGAGTCCGGCTGTAGAGGTCAATATTTATCTCCCTAAATCGGCCACTCCCGATTCGGCCCGCCACGCAGCTGATAGTAGGCGCATCCACCTCCAATACCTGAACACATCTCACTCGGGCACCCCTGCTAAGTCACCAAATTTAGAAAACCATTTGGGTGACCTATAGCGGATTTTATAAATATCCTTAAAAATTAATTTCATCCAAAATTGAAAAAAAAATAAGCAAACCACTTACGGTGACCTATGGCAGAGGTGCTGGTTATCCAATAAATGGTTGCCGGGCGGCGGCACCAGTTCCCGCTTCCCGAATTGACATGGCAACAAATGGTAATGGGGAGGGGAAGTATTGCATATAATATATAAACTATACTACGCGACTTAATTGGGCATGATTTGACTGGATGTGACTAAACGTTACTTTACTGGACATGTCTTGGCTGGATATGACTTTACTGGACATGTCTTTGCTGGACATGACTTGACTCGACATGTCTCTGCATGGACATAAATTGACTGGGCATGACTTGTTATGGCATGGTTTGATAGGACATGACTTTTTTTTTTAAAGTATATTTTATTTAGTTATAAAACTTTACATTTTATATCTAATATACTCTATTCTAAGACTACTATAATATTATTTACTAGGTACCTACTTACTAAATTTTGGACTTCACAACATTGAGACATAATCCACGAAAAACTGCAAGACTTTTAGCTTCCTTAACAATTTCAGGGAGTTCATTGAATATTTTAAAACCTTTGCAATAAATATTGTTATGTGTTCCCGATAAATTTGTTTTAAGAAACCTATAATCGTTGCAGTTTCTCGTGGGATAGTAATAAACTGTGCTATTAATTCTAACATTATTCAACATATAATCTGGTAACATTTTATACTAATAAATAAATAATAGCGTATTGTAAACTAATCGGTTTTTAATAAATAAAGTTGATAGGAGATGACTTGGTATGACATGATTTGACTGGACTTCACTGCGCAAGATTCGACTGGGCGTGAATTGATAGACATTATTATTGTTGATGCTTGCCTGTAAAGCTTCCTTCAAAGATAGCAGAATACAATACTGTTAGTGAGTTCTAGTATCTTTGGTTTTTCTCACTTATTGTATTGTTTAATAATTATTGTTACATAATATTTAAAATGCTAAATTAAATTTTTTTGAAAATGAAAATGGAATTCTACAAATTAAACTTCTTAAAAATAATTAAAATCTATTCAAAATAATATTCCATAAGTTTTGGTGCTTCTGGTAAGGTAAGGAACCTAGATATTTGATATTTCAGTTCTTATTTGGGACTGACTATACCTCGTGCGCTGATTGGGTTACAAGTTTGAAGGTTCTACCCATGGTGAAATTTGCATGACAAGCACTTCTGTCTCATTTCGTATTCATTCGTAGAAATACTTCAAGTCTTCTTCCCATATTTTCGGCGCAAAACCTTCAAAAGAGTCCTTTATAAAATATCATTGAACTGGGTAAAAGAACACTGAATAGAAAAAAAATTAGTGCGTCTAACCTTTACGCGTTGAAGTAAAAGTTATTTGACTGTTGTGGCAGGTATTACTAAAACGGTACAATTCCTGCAATCTGTGTTTTTTTTTAATGGGTTCTCGCCTTAGCTAGAATGTTTTTATTATTTTCTGAAACTTGGATGAAAACTCAAGAGCGAATCTATATTCAAATTTTTTATTGCATTTCTCAATATAAGCGACCAAACTAAACAGCCGGTGGTGTAGCTGTGTATCATTCATCTGTAGACATTCAGTTATAAAGATGAATGATACACGGTTTGGTCGCTTGTATTGAGAAATACAAAAAAAATTATGAATAGATTCGCTCTTAATTTTTCATTGAAGTTAAATAATAAAATATTCTAGCGAAGGCGAGAACCCTTTAACAATAAAAACAAACATAGATGGCAGCAATTGTACCGATATTCGAACTTCTTTTTCGTTTGAATTACTTAAAAACATCTGAATTACTCTTCATATCACGCCTAAAGAAGTTTTACTTAAAAAACCCTAGAGGACGTTTATTGTGGATGTTGTGGAATAAATAATTACAAAAATAACTTATTTTTTTAATGTATTACCTCACAAGAGTCCCAAATGCTCCCGTCTGGAGCCAGCGAGACTATGGCATCCCCAATTGGGGTATGTTGTGAGGCTGAAGTTACGTGGGGAGGGGAAGGAGGCGTGGAAGAGGAAGGCGGGGAAGTACCTGGCTATTCAAATCTAGCCACTAAACACGGTTAAAGCCATTTTTAAGCAACGTTTTAATTCTGAAGAGTGGTCTTACACCAGGGCGATACTGAGAGTATCTTCCACTCTGGAACGCGCCGCAAATGTTCCTTATATTATTTTTTTTAAATGAATAATTTGTGAAAACCCAAATCAACAAATTGATTTCTACATGATGTAAGTAAAAAAGATAAATTACTTTTTTCAAAATTCCAACTTCCTTTTACGATACGGGTGAATCACAACCATCCAACGATGCACAGTCACGCCCGGTTGATCCACAGCATATTTATCGAGTAAGTTTGTACCTTACACTGATGATTTTTAATAGATACGTCTTTTTGTATGGGAAAAAAAGAATTGGAATTTCGAAAAAAGCTGTTTACCTTTTTTACTCCTACCATCATTTAGAATCACCACCCGAAGTTTACCCCCGACTTTACCCCCGAACACCCTGTATAAAAATAAATAAATATCAAAATTACTTTTGGTTTTTGAGACACTATCTATGTTATAGTTATTATCTATGGGAAAAAACGTTAGTCCGCCCGGTGACCCGGGTCTAAGGAACCCAAAAGGCCCGCTGTCTCACATACTAATATTTTATGTCTAATATTTTTATGAATGATGTTAACAAAATTATCCGCAACTCTCAGTTGTACCTATATGCAGACGACAAAAAGATTGTCAAAATCATTAAGTCTGAGATGGATTGTATAGAGCTCCAGAATGACCTGGACTCTCTGGTTAATGTGTATTGTCTAGAAAATCGCCTCCTTTTGAATGCAGATAAATGTAGCGTCATATCTTATTCTCGAAAGAAACACACAGTATTGTATCCATACACAATTAAGAACAATATTTTAAACAGGGTAAATGTAGTAAGGGATCTTGGAGTTCTATTAGACAGTAAGCTTCTTTTTCAATCTCACGTCGAGCATATCACGTCGAAGGCTTTGAAAATGTTGGGATTTATACTTAGAGTAAGTTCAGCTTTCAAAAATCCACAAACATTTAAAATTCTCTACATATCCTATGTCAGAAGCCACCTAGAGTACGCTTCAACTGTGTGGAACCCCCATTGTTCTACGTATAAAGCAAATCTAGAAAGAGTTCAGAAAAAGTTTGTTAATTATGTCTCTTTTCGCGTACGAAATTATGTAAACTATGTCCCCGTAAACCTTAAATCTCTTGATCAACGCCGAGACACCAGAGACCTATTAATGCTCTATAAGATAATTCATAACTATATTGACAGCCCATACTTACTACAAAATATTCATTTTAGATGTCCAAAAAGAGTTACTCGATCTATGGATACCTTTTATATTCCTAAGAGCAAAACGAATTACCTTGAAAATGTATTTATAAGAAGAAGCTGTAGCACATTTAATAGATTATGCCCAAACATCGATGTGTTTAACACGAACCTTGCTAAATTCACAACATTCATAAAAAAATGACATTCCATCGAATGCCATATGTTTAACCAAAAACTTAATTTCATTGATTTCTTTTTTTTTTTTATGAATTCCTCACATTTTCTCTTTTACTTTTAGTAGTTTGTATTTTAATGAAATCTTTTCCTCAAAGATTTTATTGATATCCTTTAAAATTTAAGTGTAAACCTTAGAAATGTGTATATATTTTATGTATCATTTTGTAAATTGAAGATGCACTTAATCAGAATTGTTTGTATTAGGTATATTGTTGCATATTTTTTTTTTTATTATGGTCCTATATTTAAATGTCGTTATTTTATTGGTCAATGACATAAACATATTATTCACTGTCATATATAAATGTATAGACTGTTTATAACGCAAATAAATAAAATAAAATAAAATAAAATACAAAATAGGTCATTAATTTCTTTGCATACGAGATACGAATACAGCAGAAACTCGAGTAATTCACATAGCTCAACTAAAACATGCGGGATGGCCCTTATTATCACGAAGGGTTTTGATTAAGTAAACCAAATTTATCCAGTGACATTGAGCAAATTATCCAATAACTTCATTCTAGACACGTTTAAAAAATATATATTGTAAATCTCTACACAAAATGAAGATAATGTTGGTAGTTCTTAGTCGAAGTGTGATACAGTTAAATAACACCGAAAGGGACAGGGTGCCATTAGCTCAGTGGTAGAGCATTGCCCCGGCAAGGCTGAGATCATGGGTTCATTTCCTAGATGTGATGTTATCTTTTTCTGATTTTTCTGCTTCAATTTTTCGATTGAGAGTCGGTAATATTGTTTTTGGTGATTACGTAATATTTATTTGTTCAGTCGAAAATGTTAGTCTGAAGAAATGATTACCACCAATATGTGTAAACTTTAAATTGTGCCGAAATAAAATTGTATTACCTAGTTAAATTTTAATAATAGAGAAGAAAGAATTGTTGAAAAATTCGTTCCGTAACATTTTCACACAAAGAAAACAAGTGATTGGAATATTATATTTTTTTTACGTATTCAAAAAAATCCGGTATTCAAAATTGGGTTTACCATTTCTTTACGTAACATTTGATTTCGAAGTGTTACAAATCTAAAGTAAGTCTTCCCGGACAGGAACTTTATTTCATAACGATAATGTCATGATAATTTTACTAAATAATGAATGAACGAATGAATAATATAATTAATTTTTCGTTGTTTGTTTTTGGGGTGTTATGCCGTGTTGTGCTACCTCCTTCTTTAGCCGACGTTTCTAAAGAACGTCGGCTAAAGAAGGAGGTAGCACAACACGGCATAACACCCCAAAAACAAACAACGAAAATGCTTTTGGCCGTGAAAATCTAAAAACGTAACCAATATAATTAATGTTTAATATCTAGCTTATAATAAACCTGTGCGAATTTTATTACTATAGTTTTCGTTTCATTTTGTTTTATAAAACATTTATTTATTTTGTTTGTTTTTATAACCTGCAACATCATAATAGTTCTAACATTCGAAAGAAACGTACGTTTACGAAATGTCTTTAGGAATATAAGACATTCGACATTCTTGTATCTTCTGTCCTTTTCGTTTTCATACAAAACGTGTGGGAGGGAAGATTTTTATGAACGGCTTTTAGGACAATCGTTGATGACGTACGAGTATTATGCGTTTCATAAAATAAACCCTTCTTTGCTTGTATTTATAACTGTTAACACCACAATATTTCTAAAATTAAAATAAACAAATGTTCACGAAATGTTCTTAGAAATATAAGGCACTCGACATTCTTGTATCTTCTGTCTTTTTCATTTTCATACAAGACGTGTGAGAAGGAAGATTTTTACGAACGGCTTTTAGGACGTTCGTCGTGACGTATTTGCGATTTCTTCCTGGGACCAGTATACCAAATGCATCAGCGCCAATGAAAGATCTGCATTTCGTGTATCAGTAGAAAGTAATGCACCTTTGCAATTTGCAGGAGTGAACAATGTTGGCGACATCTTTGTGTGAACGGTTTGGAACTTATTATTGTTCATGGTCAATCTCCCTAATTTCTATTAGGCACCCATGGTATGTTGCATTAATAACTTTCACAATAAAATGTGGCGTAAAATGTAGGATAGCGTCAGTAGATTTTATGATGATTAAGAAAACAATAAAGTAGTCTTTCCGGGGGGTGTCATTAGAACCCACCCCCGCTTTGTCCCAAATTATGTAGCTGTATACCTAATTAAAACATTATAATAAACGTAAAACATTAATGTTTCACTCTGTTGCTTGTGCCTTCAATCAACTTCACAGCGCAGTTGACTATCGTTAGTCAAGTTAGTTAAAAAATAGGGGTAAGCTTACAATAATTCGCATAAAGTTGAAAATTGGTACGAATACGTATAGTATATATAGAATAGTACGAAACACCATTATAAATAAAATGTGAAAAGTCTCCATCACAAAAAAAATTATTCAAGGTCAAAGTTCGCAAATATGGGTTTTATTGCATTTTTCAGTCAAACGGTAAGTTTTATCATAAAAATAATATGGAAATAATATACTAAGGTTATACGGTTAGTCGTTGGCAGATTTGTTAAATTTTCAAACGAAATATTGTATACAATACAAATTTCAAATCATATAAAAATACATAGGAAAATAAATCAATACACAATCTAGAAAACAAATTTTTCGGAGTTTTAATTTTACTTAAATTAAAATCATTAAAAAATAAATCCGAGAACGTGTTTTGTGACCAATATATCTCAGTTTTTCAATTTATTTAAGGTCTTACAAACTAAAATATTTCTGATTTTTTTTACACACTTATTTTGTTTCGCCATTATTGAAAAATCATAAATACTTATGATCAAAAAATACTTACAAAAAGTAAACTATATTTAATAATTTATCATCGTACGTTTTGAGCATTTTTATTGCTTACTTGAATGTAGGTATATATTAAAGCAAGTTTTAAATGAAATAAATCGATATTAAATTTTTAAATTTAAAAAATTGATAGGGGAATAATCGATCTTTCTCATTGGAACCTCCCTGTACAGTTGCTCGCATTTTTAAACTTTTATTCTCAGCCGCTGGTAAATGGCTCTATGATAAATCTTCTTGAAAACTTGCTTTAATATACACCTACATCCAAGTAAGCAATAAAAATGCTCAAAAAGCACGATGATAAATTATTAAATATCATGTACTTCTTGTAAGTATTTTTTGGTCATAAGTATTTATGATTTCTAAGTATCTAAACAAAATAAATGTGTAAAAAAACTCTGAATTATTTTAGTTTGTAAGACCTTAAATAAATAGAAAAACTGAGGTATTTTTTTTCACAAAACACATTCTCTGATTTATTTTTTAATGATTTTAATTTAACTAAAATTAAAATTCTGAAAATTGTGTTTACTACATTGTGTATTGATTTATTTTGTTGTATGATTATTTGATGTGAAAATTGTGGTTTTTAAGAGAATCTTTCGTTTGAAAATTGAACAAATTTGTCAACGACCAATGGTATATATAACTTTAGTATATCAAAAATAAACTTAGTATTTAAAAATTTTAAAACTGCGTGTACCAGATAAAATAACTATCTTTCAAAATCAATTTATGTTTTTTTTTAAAAAAAAGAGTGACTATGTCTAGAATTTAATTTTAAATGGACTAAATTCCGGTGTTCTCCGGTAATAAATACACTCTTAACACCCAGTATAGTTTTATTCAGTAGGTATAACTAAGTACCCATTTTTAACTGAAAATTTCTAAAAGCAGGGTTATTGTAAATACATTTGTTACATAAAAGCATTTATAGCAAGCTGTGTACCCTTTTATCCACACCATATTTATGGCTTCGGTGTGTGTCACCTCCAGTACTTGCACATAATTGTGATTGGTCAGATTGTCAGTCCCGGAATATTTTGGAGTCGAATTGTTGTCGAACCTGCATGCAGGATTCAAATCTGCAGAATTCATGTGAAGCTTCGTCATTCTTTGTGCGGTAGCTCAGAGCATTAGGCGATCCCCTGGACTGACCTATGATACAACGAATACTCTCAAAGGAATTTTAAAAACATTGCTGATATTTGTCTCTTTTGACTAATGAGTTTGCCGACCACTGTGCTGAGTACTTTGAGGGGTTTTGTAAAGAACTTCACGGGGAAAGGTTGTAATTATAAATCTGTGTAAATTACAAGTCATAAAAGTGTGAATGTTCTTATACCGTATTCAATTAATCAAGTTATTACACGGGTGGCCATTACGTTGAAGACGTTGTCATTTTAACGACTTGCCGGTGATAAATCTTCTTGAAAGCTGTTTCTTGAAAACATTTTATTTAAGAGCTGCTTGAAGTTTTATAGACAAATTATATAATGAGTGTATTTTTAATTAACTTAATAAGGAACAGTGTGTTCTGTATCTTTGCAATTTCGACAAACTTATAAATCTGGAGAATTACACTTGTCACTATCGTTTATTTGATAATTTTAAGGAATTTGGGAGGCAGGTATGGGCACAGCCGCCCCTAGAACCATTTATTGGATAACCAACACCCCTATGAGGTCATCCCGAGTGGTTCGCTACAATAGTGACTTCACAGGGGTTCCTGGGTTCATGGGGAGTGGTTTGGAGGTCTTGGCGGCGGATACATTTGCCCACTTACTGTGTGGCAGGTCGGATTGGAAGAAACTTGATGAAAAAGGCCTTTTGACCCCACCAGCTGGACTCTCTCATCGCTTTACACCGCAGTGGGAGGGATAGATACCTTTTCCTTTTACCAGAATTTCCTCTCCTTCCTTTCCTGAAAAGACCATCTATGCAGCATCCCCAAAGATAACATAGGCCGTGAGGGATTTTTTTTCCTCAGGGCCTTCTGTGTGGAGCTAATGTAAAAGGCAGCGCTGTAGTCCGTTTAACTTCCAATATGCCACTCACTAATGTGCTCAACTCAACCGTAATGTGAACGCTTTTGGTCAGTTAAACTACTAGCCTGGTCCGAACAAGCTTTATTAAAAGTTTGGTATTATAATTCCAATTTAATACATACACTGACGCGATTTTTTAATAAAATTATATTATATTTTTATTTTATTATTTTTAAAAAGTATATTTTGATTTGGAAATAAAAAACAGTTGCATTATTTTATAACGTACAGTATAATGTATAACAATTGAACCAATAATAAAGTGAATATAAAATAAAATAAATAGTTACAATTAGTAATAATACGTAATTATGAGATATAAAAAAACAGTGAACAATCCTACAGGGTGTGCTAAAACGAAAACTTTTCCATTTATATGTTTAAAGTCGAAAAGCACATAGCGTAACGACCATGTACCACATGTTATTTCGTGAATTATTGTAAAAGGAAAGGGTTTGCTGAAGCGTTATTTTACTGTTGCGTGCGGTGTTTTGAAAATTATTACCCTTTTAGAAGCAGCGTTATAGAGCCTTGCGCGCGAAAGCCTTCGACCTTTTTCACTTAGAGGAAGCTATGAGACAACCCACGTGTTTTTCGAGAAGATTAGTCACTTTGAATTCAGATATATATGGACTGCTACAATGTTTAAGATCTAATAGAAAATAATAATATATAATAATTATTACTTGCTGAGTATCGTGACCCCTACTCCAAATTTCTATAGTGGACAAGACTCCTCCAATCCTCGTGGTTCTGCGCTGCGTGATAATAATATGTAAAATAATAAGTAGAAACTACGAAGTTATTATCAGCGACATTCGAAACAGAATGACAGTTGGCTTTTAAACCACTCCGGCATTGAAAATGCGCGGTCCAACGCGCATGTGCGGCAGTGTGGCAATTCAGTAAACATTGCCAACATTTACAAATCGAATTACTAGTAGTTCCTACACTAATATTAATTCCACACAGTTAATAATAAATTGAGATTTATAGCAATTTTCGATTTAATCAACTATTTTACAAGAATTTGATAGCCAGTGCCGAGATCGGGTTAATATCAGTCACTCCTTTGTTTTGCAATTCCTTGGTATTTTTCACCAATATTATACAACTTCGCCATATTCCTGAATTCTTCGTGATCTTCTTTCAAAGTTCTCCCCTTACAGAGCCGATTTGAGAAACTCATATTCTACAAAGTGTCTTACTTTTCACAATGCCGACGGGATTCGCCTGGTTATGCGTGATGTTGTATTTTCAGATCTACCGCCTGACTTCTCCTCCTTCCTTTTCCCATATCCTACCTCCCACTCTCTTCAGCTTCATAATACACCCCATTGCAGATTTCTTAGTCCCACATCTCATTCATTTAGGAGAATTTCGACCCTTGCGTGGTTATCGCGATTCTTATAAAATATCATTTGTTTGTATTTTTAAATACATCATCACCCTAAAACTGCAACTATTTCAAAAGAACACTAACTCGAAACTCTAGACATAAGGCCGTTTTCAATGTTGCCGTTCATAAAAAAAATATTGTTAACACCTAGCCAATTATTCGCCACCGTAGTTCAGCAAACGAATATACAAATTATAACGTCAAAATTAACGTAACTTAAAAAACTAGGAAGTTTCGGGTAATCTGGAAGAGCTGAGGCCAACTTCATGGAATATTTCTTCGTAGGTTATTTAAGGAGCCAAAGGGGAGTGAAGTTTTCCGTCGTGGGACCTCCAGGGAAGAGTAAAATTTTCAGAGAAACATTTTTCATTCAACTCACCTATTGTCGAGTTTTTATGCAAAATTCATAATATCAAAGCTCACCATATATATAGAAACATTTGCCGGCGTGCGCACAACAACTCATCAAAGTTTTTTCGCAAGCTGACGAATGGCATTGGAAATAATTTCATAACTCTAGATCTCACTAGAAACCTTTGCGGGCATTTATACAACAAATTACCAAAATTACATCGCAATCAAAGTTTAGGAACACATAAGGGACAAACGAAGAAACATTGATTTTTATATCTTATAACGGGCTTTATAGACTATTAGGAATTTCCTGGAGAGACCACATTACAAATGAGGAGGTTCTCCAAAGAATCGAAGGAGGAAGGCACCTGCTCAGTACCTTGTCCGAAAGGCGTGCAAGATGGATCGGCCATATAATACGACAAGAAGGCCTCTTGCATGCCATAATGGAGGGTATGACCGAGGGGACAAACTGGTGGACATGCGCTGCTCATCATATGCAGACTTCAAAAGAGCCGCACAAGACAGGGAAGAATGGAAGAGAAAAATAAAGGAAACTGCTGCAAACCAATATCAGGATTGAAACCAGAGAGAGAGAACGGGCTTTTAGAAGATGTATAGCATATAGCAGGGTTGGTATCAGCACACTATTATGAACTGCTAGGCTTGCTTCCTACCTTTTATTTTGTTCTACGAAATAATACTACAATCCTTGAAACCATATCAACAACAGAAATCTATTTTAAAAATAAATTGTGGAATCAGTAAACTTTAAAACGATTCCAATGTTTGTTATAATAATATGCGGGATCGTTAGTTAGTTAGATATCTGTTTTACATTGTTTGTGTTTCATTGTTAACCATTGTATAAATAGTTCACGTTTGCTTGTAGAATTTATGACTGCCGAGGTATTTTGACGGTAAATTATTTTCCCTTACATCTCTGGTTAAATAAATAAAAGTTGGTTACGTGGGCAACAGTGAAAGATACTACAACCACATCCAGAGTAAAATATACTCTCAGTTTCGCCCTGGTGAAAGGAACTACAACAACATCAAGAGTAAAATATATTCTCAGTTTCGCCCTGGTGAAAGGTACTACAACAACACTTAGAGTAAAATATATTCTCAGTTTCGCCATGGTGAAAGGTACTACAACAACACCCAGAGTAAAATATATTCTCAGTTTCGCCCTGGTGAAAGGTACTACAACAACACCCAGAGTAAAATATATTCTCAGTTTCGCCCTGGTGAAAGGTACTACAACAATATCCGGAGTAAAAGATACTCTCAGTCTTTAAAGACATTCAGAATCGAATCGTTTCTCGAAAAGGCGAAATCTGTAAAATACTTTCATGGCCAAAATTATTGATGTTTGCTCCATCTTATTTATTTAGTTATTTTTTTAAAATACCACCTTTTTCACTTGAGAAATCTACCTCTGTGGTCGAGGGCAAGGTTCTCGTTTAGAGATCCGGAGGTCGCGGGTTCAAATCCCGGCGTGCGCATATAAATTTTATTTTATTTTTTGTGTTTTCATAAAATAATCATTTAACATTATAAAAGGAATACTTGCGGCACGTTCCAGAGAGGAACATACACTCAGTATCGCCCTGGTGTAAGACCACCATTCAGAATTGAAACGTTCCTCGAAATGGCTTTAGCCGTGTTTGGTGACCAGATCTGAATAGCCAGGTAGTCCCCACCTTCATATTTCCGTCTCCTCCCCCTCCACCACCCGTAGCTTCACAACATACCCCAATTGGGGATGCCATAGTCTCACTGGCTCCAGACGGGAGCCGTTGGTATTTTTGTGCGGTATTTATATAAAAAAAACAAGGTTTTGTGGTATCTCAACTGATGTCAGTTAAGATACGTTTTTAGATTCTCACGGCCAAAAGCATTTTCGTTGTTTGTTTTGGGGGTGTTATGCCGTGTTGTGCTACCTCCTTCTTTAGCCGACGTTTCGGACAGCGTTGCAGTGTCCATCATCAGGGCAGATCCGGCAGATCCGTCGACGGACGGGAGACCTGATATATTAATCACTTTATTTACATTGTCGTAAAGTTTACAATGAATATTAAACTGGACCAGGAGGTAGCACAACACGGCATAACACCCCAAAAACAAACAACGGAAGATGTCAGTTAAGTTTTATTTTAGAAGAGTATCATCTATCGTCGTTCGTGTCTAATGTAATTATAAACTGTTACGATAATAGCCGAAGGAATCTGATACATCCATCAGTCTGGCGGCCCACACCGACAGAATGTCTTAGAGCCTACTAGAATAGGGACGTCTGGTCCAGTTTAATATTCATTGTAAACTTTACGACAATGTAAATAAAGTGATTAATATATCAGGTCTCCCGTCCGTCGACGGATCTGCCGGATCTGCCCTGATGATGGACACTGCAACGCTGTCCGAAACGTCGGCTAAAGAAGGAGGTAGCACAACACGGCATAACACCCCAAAAACAAACAACGGAAGATGTCAGTTAAGTTTTATTTTAGAAGAGTATCATCTATCGTCGTTCGTGTCTAATGTAATTATAAACTGTTACGATAATAGCCGAAGGAATCTGATACATCCATCAGTCTGGCGGCCCACACCGACAGAATGTCTTAGAGCCTACTAGAATAGGGACGTCTGGTCCAGTTTAATATTCATTGTAAACTTTACGACAATGTAAATAAAGTGATTAATATATCAGGTCTCCCGTTCAATAAAAAAACACTCCGATTCAAAAAGGTATTCGAAATTTATTTTACTTTGCTCCCTTTAACGACTTGCATCATTTTTTTACGTTATAGTGAATGTAATTCACAACGGCTCGGCCCCTGAAGTCTAAGACACTCCTTAGTTTGTTGGCTTGATTGGGGATGTCAGTTAAGTTTTATTTTAGAAGAGTATCATCTATCGTCGTTCGTGTCTAATGTAATTATAAACTGTTACGATAATAGCCGAAGGAATCTGATACATCCATCAGTCTGGCGGCCCACACCGACAGAATGTCTTAGATCCTACTAGAATAGGGACGTCTGGTCCAGTTTAATATTCATTGTAAACTTTACGACAATGTAAATAAAGTGATTAATATATCAGGTCTCCCGTCCGTCGACGGATCTGCCGGATCTGCCCTGATGATGGACACTGCAACGCTGTCCGAAACGTCGGCTAAAGAAGGAGGTAGCACAACACGGCATAACACCCCAAAAACAAACAACGGAAGATGTCAGTTAAGTTTTATTTTAGAAGAGTATCATCTATCGTCGTTCGTGTCTAATGTAATTATAAACTGTTACGATAATAGCCGAAGGAATCTGATACATCCATCAGTCTGGCGGCCCACACCGACAGAATGTCTTAGAGCCTACTAGAATAGGGACGTCTGGTCCAGTTTAATATTCATTGTAAACTTTACGACAATGTAAATAAAGTGATTAATATATCAGGTCTCCCGTTCAATAAAAAAACACTCCGATTCAAAAAGGTATTCGAAATTTATTTTACTTTGCTCCCTTTAACGACTTGCATCATTTTTTTACGTTATAGTGAATGTAATTCACAACGGCTCGGCCCCTGAAGTCTAAGACACTCCTTAGTTTGTTGGCTTGATTGGGGATGTCAGTTAAGTTTTATTTTAGAAGAGTATCATCTATCGTCGTTCGTGTCTAATGTAATTATAAACTGTTACGATAATAGCCGAAGGAATCTGATACATCCATCATTCTGGCGGCCCACACCGACAGAATGTCTTAGAGCCTACTAGAATAGGGACGTCTGGTCCAGTTTAATATTCATTGTAAACTTTACGACAATGTAAATAAAGTGATTAATATATCAGGTCTCCCGTCCGTCGACGGATCTGCCGGATCTGCCCTGATGATGGACACTGCAACGCTGTCCGAAACGTCGGCTAAAGAAGGAGGTAGCACAACACGGCATAACACCCCAAAAACAAACAACGGAAGATGTCAGTTAAGTTTTATTTTAGAAGAGTATCATCTATCGTCGTTCGTGTCTAATGTAATTATAAACTGTTACGATAATAGCCGAAGGAATCTGATACATCCATCAGTCTGGCGGCCCACACCGACAGAATGTCTTAGAGCCTACTAGAATAGGGACGTCTGGTCCAGTTTAATATTCATTGTAAACTTTACGACAATGTAAATAAAGTGATTAATATATCAGGTCTCCCGTTCAATAAAAAAACACTCCGATTCAAAAAGGTATTCGAAATTTATTTTACTTTGCTCCCTTTAACGACTTGCATCATTTTTTTACGTTATAGTGAATGTAATTCACAACGGCTCGGCCCCTGAAGTCTAAGACACTCCTTAGTTTGTTGGCTTGATTGGGGAGAAGAGACAGAGATAGAGAGTTAAAGCCCTACATTGCTTTAATGAAAATGGTAAAAGCTAACACAATGAAAGATAAACTAATAATAACATACAATTGCCAAATGGGAGTGACCGGCCGGGTAGATATCTGTTTTACCGTTTGATAATTAGTTTCTAGAACTAATTCCAGAGCACAGTTAAGTACTGAACCAATAGGGTGTTTTCACAAACGAAGGATTCTGTTGAAAATGGATGGAATATTTAAAGATAATTTTTCTGATTTTAATCGTCACACTGAAAATATTTGTTTTTTACGTTTTCATTCAAATTTATTCATTTTAAAAACGCTTAAAAAACCAATAAAACCAAAACGGCCCGTGATTGCCAACGACGATTCGTACGCACGTCATCAAACAAACAAAGTAGAACTGTCGGAAATTTTTCAAGAACGAGCGACCCTTGTGACGTCATACGTCGAAAATGCCGTTTTGGCGGGATTACAAAAATTGGCAACTTGGACTCGCTGTAGAAAATTTATTCGTCAACATAAAAATAAAATTAAAATCCCATTATAATCGTAATTTTTTTACTTAATTTTTTTAAGCAATAAAAAAACGTGGAAATACCCTATTATACATTTTATACTCCAGCCTATTCCTTTATGCGACAGATGGCAGTAATAGTTAGTTATTGATTTTACATAAAGCAACTTGTAATCTCGACGAACCTCGATCTTATTTGGAAGTTTCCCAACACATTTCAGTCGTAATCATTTGGATTAAGTACTACATTAGTTACTATAATTGTAATGAGCGGTTCGTTGCAAGTTGCAGAGAGAATTATGAGGTCTGTTTTAACATAATTAAAGCCAATTAGTGTTTGGAACTTTGAATGGTAAATTTAATACTGACCGAAGCAAATAAAAACTAACGTACTGGACTCCAAGCTTTTGCAAACATTTGATGCCAGGAAGTTAATAATGCATTGCTTTGTTGAATTAAACTATCCCAAACTAAAATAGTTCACAAATTAAATTTTGTGGGACTGGGTATTTTCACAGATTGTTGGAAATGTGTGGATGATTTATAGTTTATTTTTCTGATTCTGATCATTGTACCAAAACTGTAATTTGTAATTTGTGTGATTTTAATACTTTCATTCGTAATTATTGATTTGAATAAAAAAACCGCACATTCCGAAACAATTCCATCTGGATACAACGCCATTATGACATAGAAACCGCCACTGGCTGGTAAGACGGCTGTAACATACGTTGCCCGGCGTGACGCCACCGAACTCACGAACAAAAACGAACATTTCGTTTTGGCGGCATATCGAAAATTAAAAAAAAAATCATATTTAATTACCCCGCCCTATCATATAACTTTCATTGTATAATACTTTTTCTTGCTTAATGTTATTCTTACAATCTATTTTGGTGCTGTTTCTGTTGCAACTCAACGATTTCGTTGTATTTGCACCGATACATTGCTACGCTGACGACAGGACAGCAAAGAAGAGCAGTCCGTCTGATTGACAATTCATTTTTGGACCGATTGCCATCTCTAATGCACAAACGCAATGTTGGCATGCGGAGTCTGTTTTATACGAATTTTAATAAAGCCTGCTCTAAGAAGCTAGCAGCATTGATTCTCTATGCGCCGATGCGTATGCGAAACCGCCCTCATTTGATGCTGGCTTCATGAGAATGAGTCGTTTCTTCTTTGTGTGTAGAACGAGCTACCGGAACCTAATTTTTCCTATTTCATATTATAATCCGGACCTCTTCAAGACCCGCATTTATAAATCCCTACAGCTCCTACCTTAGCTGTTATTAAGTATTTTTTTTGTTTTTATTTTTAACTTATTAACTTAAAGAGTTAAACCTCAAATTATAATATTTTAATTAATGAAGATAATATTAGCGAAAGTCAATCGAAAATCCGAAACAGAAAAATCAGAAAAAGATACGGATACATCTGGGACTCGAACCCAGGACCTCTGGCAATCCGGGCCAACGCGCTATCCACTGCGCCAACGTATCCCTATCTGATTCGGTCATTTTTAACTGTATCATACTTCGACTGAGAACCACCAACATTATTTTTCATTTTTCTTAACGCATATTTTATTGGCTGCTATCTTTATGCATGATTGCAAGATTCAACTTGAACTAAATGCCATCTAGATAGTGTCAGGATAAATTTTATCACTTTTATTAATATGCGACATCTATTGACTTTATCTGCAAGTCTAGGATGAAATATTTAAATTTTTATTTTTAACTTATTAACTTAAAGAGTTAAACCTCAAATTATAATATTTTAATTAATGAAGATAATATTAGCGAAAGTCAATCGAAAATCCGAAACAAAAATCAGAAAAAGATGCGGATACATCTGGGACTCGAACCCAGGACCTCTGGCAATCCGGGCCAAAGCGCTATCCACTGCGCCAACGTGTCCCTATCCGATTCGGTCATTTTTAACTGTATCATACTTCGACTGAGAACCACCAACATTATTTTTCATTTTTCGTAACGCATATTTTATTGGCTGCTATTGGTCCGGATTGCCAGAGGTTCTGGGTTCGAGTCCCAGATGTATCCGTATCTTTTTCTGGTTTTTCTGTTTCGGATTTTCGATTGACTTTCGCTAATATTATCTTGATTAATTAAAATATTTATTTTTTTTGTAATAGATTTATAAAAGAATTAAAAAATAATAAACATATAACATTTTATCCATTTGTATAACGAATCGATTTGCATAATGGCTTTGTCCTTAGTTTGTGTAATATGTAGTTGAATTTCATCGCACGTCCTTATTAATTAAATAAACTATTAGATTAAATCTTTGATAGCTAATATTATATCCCATTTAACGCTCTTGAATAACAGTTTACCACAAATTCGTACAGAAATAACTACTGTACGTGACCGAAATAAATTTCCCTCTGTGGAAAATAAACCCGTAATATATCGCGCAAAGCCTCCAGAATATTAATACGATATTCCCGGGCCGATAAGGCTCACTACCAAAATTAAAAATAATCTCACTTCATAAACGAAATTGGGAAGCAGAGAAAGACTGCTGTTCCTTTGTATTCCTCCGAAATTCTGCAAAGTAATAAAATTATCATTTTCTTAGACCGCCATTCTTGTGAGATTTTCTGCTGTTGGATTAAAAAGACGATTTTGTGAAAGTTAACTCAATATTAAGGGAATGGAAAATCAACAATCCAACGGTGAAAACGGTACTTGAATTTTTGTAGAAAATTTTAATAATTTTTTTTTCAGCTCAACTACGCCTCGCTGTCTTTTTTAAAGAGAATAGTGTATACCGCACAAGTGTCCTAACTGCTCTGGTCTGGAGCCAGTGATACTATGGTATCCCTAATTGGGGTATGTTGTGAGGTTGAAGGTAGCGGAGAAGTGCAGTAAATGGGGCGGGGAAGTAACTGACCGAATAGCTACATATTTCCTCATCTAGTTACAGATCTTGTCATTTTAAGCAAGGTTACAACTCTGCATGGTGATCTTACACGAAGGTGGTACTAAGAGTATCTTTCACTCTGGAACGTGCCAAAAATATATCTTATATTAGGTCCTTAATATGAAATTGACATTTTGCCGTACTGGCAACTTTGGTCTCAAATATCTTCTCTTTGGTTAGGAATTCTAAAATTCAAAATTATACAGCTATTTACTCATTTATTTGTGTTTATATTGTGTTACAAAATGGAAAACTTGAAATATTGCGTTATTTACGATTACGAGTTCCACCGTGGCACCAGTGCTGCAGAAACGGCTCGAAGGATTTATGATGTGTATGGCGACGGTGCCGCAAAAGAAAACACAGTGCGTTTTTGGTTCCAACGTTTTCGTTTTGGAAATTTCGACCTGCAGAACAAGCCCCGTGGACGGCCGGAGACCAAAGTTGATAATGAAGAATTGAAGGCTATTGTGGAAGCGGATCCATCGCAAACCTCGTCCGAGTTAGCTGCAGGCTGCGGTGTTAGTGATCAAACTGTTTTAATCCATTTGAAGCAAATTGGGAAGGTGAAAAAGCTTAAAAGGTGGGTACTTCACGAATTGAGTGAAGCAAATCAACAAACGCGCGTTGACTGCTGCGTTGCATTACTCAACCGGCACAATAATGAAGGGATTTTAAATCGAATCATTACCTGTGATGAGAAGTGGATCCTGTACGATAATCGGAAGCGCTCATCGTAATGGCTGAACTCTGCCGAACCAGCCAAACCATGCCCCAAGCGAAAATTGACTCCAAAAAGTTACTTGCGAGCGTTTGGTGGACTAGTGCTGGTGTCGTTCACCACAGTTTTCTTAAATCTGGCCAGACGATTACGGCAGATGTCTATTGTCAGCAACTGCAAACCATGATGGAAAAGCTAGCTGCTAAACGAGGCTGGTTAATTGCTCTAGGCCACTGCTGCTTCATGATAACGCTAGACTACACACTGCACAACAGACGGCTACCAAATTAGAGGAGCTTCAATTGGAATGTCTAAGACATCCACCGCACTCTCCGGACCTTGCCTTAACAGATTACCATTTTTTTCGAAATTTGGATAACTTCTTGCAAGGGAAAAAATTCAACTCCGATGGAGCAGTTCAAACCGCCTTCAAAGATTTTATTGATTCCCGTCAGAATGGTTTTTAGTTAAGGGATTGCTGAACTACTTATGAGATGGCAAAAGTGCATAGATAGCAATAATACATACTTTGATTAAATAAATATATTATATAGAAAAAACGACTTTATGTTCCTCCCATACAAAACGCCAATTTCATATATAAGGACCTAATATTATATTATTACTGTTGGTTTTCCAAATAGAATGAAGTGAAAAGAAAGGTTAGAAATCACCTTGCTCTTTAGATTTGGTCACCTAACAAGGCTAATAAGCAACGTTACGATTGTGAATGTCGGTATTTCAATGGAGCGATTCTGAAAATATCTACCAAAAAGCGAATAACTCGAAATTCACAATTTTTTAAAGTAAATAACGTGACAGTATTTTAAAATAAGAAAGTAATTACAAATTAAGCCTTGCAAGTAATTAATTGTCTATGGTTTTGACAAACTTATTCGAGCATATAAAAAATATTTTTTTAGTATTTGCTTATGTTTTAATAAAGTTATTATATAACAAGTTTATTTTATTTCTCCTCAATATAAACGGTAGGAAATAAAAAGCGTATATTTTGTATTTATAATTTAAACCGAAAAGTTGAAATAAATAAGTACATAAATAATGTATTATTGACATCTGCCCTTACACTTCTTACACCCGTGTCTCAAGAGCCATTGAACTTGAAACCGCACGATTAAAAGGCGAGTGCGTTGTACATTATTATTTCATCTTGGAGGTCATTCCCGAAAATCCATTTCCCAGGCCGACGGTGTCCCATTTACTTGAAAATCGGTTCTGCCGTACCTCTTGCGGGGGAGGGGGCGTGCTGCATGTACTTGTAAGGGTCTCCTTCGCCTCCCTACCCACCCCCAAAACGTATTTCCGCTACTACCCTTACAACTCTGCCGGGGATTCTCAGTAGAGGCGCGTTCACCAGCCGGTGCGGACGTCTGCCCAACGTACGTTTTCTTTAGCCGCTCTTTCGCGATACGCCGTCGATGTTTTGAAAATTAAAATAAAATATTTTTACAAGGCTTTTATGATATTCTGCAAAATATTATCAAGATTTTGCTTTCAATAACTCGATAAATACTCTCAGCATGAATTCCTAGATGAATTTTTGCTAATTTCGTCGAACTACAAACTTTTGCTTCTAGCATATATATGTTTTAAACTGTGACAATTATCAATGCATCTAATTGTGAAAAATGAACATATTATCATTGAAGTGATTCTAATGTGGTTTTAATGATTAATTCAAACGCACCAAAAACAATGATTGCCGGCGTCTTTGACTGCAGTCGAATTTCTAGTTTCATGACATTTTCATAAGCGAGTTTTCATTAAGTTGTCCGTAAACTTTTAAATATTATTTTTTGTTTACCATTGTACCTGCTTCCTGATCAGAAACATATCATTGATGTGAGTTTTAGGGAGATACGTGACATGCTTTGGATCGACCGCAAAAAGACACATAAAAGGTTTGTAAAAAATGCTATAATTTATTCAATCTTGTCGATAGCGGAAATTTGAAATGCGATAAAGGACAGTAAATCCAAAAATTAGTTAAATATGTATTTTTTATCCATTATTTTTTCTTTTTCGATCTGCGTCGTTGAAATATTTCTAGGAAAAAAAGTGCTTCGCTTGCGACGTGCATTTTATGGAGTTTTTTTTTCTTCTGAAAAGTTAGAAATAAATTCTGGACTTCTATCTTTAATTAATTTAACTATAGGTACCTTTAAGACGTACAAGCCATTCAGCGCTATTCCACACGCTTAATTACAAAACGAATGCAGTAACTAATTCGCCAACTAACCTTGCTCTTCATACATTTAATAATATTCGCCTAAACTCTAACGTCGAAATTTTCTTGGATTCACTGCCCAAATTTAAAAGAAGCATCATCATTTCAATGATAGACACTGTTTAATGCGCATACATCCCTTCACCGATTACCACTTATCACGTCTTCAAGCGTACACACACACACACACACACACACACACACACACACACACGCACACACACACACACACACACACACACACACACACATACAGTGGCAGTCGATGACTTTTTATAGAAGGGATGCTGGACAAGTAATACGTGATGATATATCTACTAAAAATAAATATACAAATCTATTAAATAGCCCATGAACAAGTTGCTATTATTGACAAGAATAGTCTAATTAACTATATAAAATCCTTAATGTTACCTAAATCCGCTACATCCGTAATTTCATATCCACAAATTATTACCACGGATTCACAAATCCAAGAAATTTGGAAATAATTTGGAGTTTTGAAAATGCCTTAAAAACGATTTATTTCTTGATGTTAAGTTCAAAATGGGAGTCGGTTTTCCAGTATCCAGAATATGTTTCCCGGGACACAAAATTTTTTTAATGAATCAATTTTTCACACAATTTTTTTTTAAAGAAGTACAAACATTCCTGGGTTACACAAACCTGAACATATTTTTAAAATCTCCCACTACCACCACAGAATGCGTAATGTGGCTTGTGTCGCGATAGAGAACTTAGCCAGCTGAGTAATTGAACACGAGACACCTAGACCCAAACGCTTTGCCAACTCGGCCACTGACCGGTCAGTTCATTTATTGATTTTTCCATATTATATTAAAAGCATATGATTTTATAATTAATTAATTTTTTATAGTTTACAGCATTAAAACACATTGACGAAGTTTCCATGTTATTTACTGAATTCATTTTTAAATTTAAAATGATGAATTACATATGTAATCGATAATTATTCAATATTTCCGTATCAGTTATTTAAAATAAAATGTCAAACATGTATCACCCATGTACCTACTTCAAATAATCCACTCGATGCTTGAGAAGCTATTATGTGCATTATGCTCATATGCGGCAAAGAAGTTTTTTATTTAGTGGATGCTGTCGGGATATTCGCATTTCCCACTCATAGTACGAGGCAAACAGAATCGAGTACGCATGCGCAGGATTAGCTTTACTTCTGAGGTTTTTGGATTCGGACTTGACTGAAGCATCCAACATCGCCGGACAGTGCGTTACGTCTCGCGTCTTGAATGTGTTGAAGCAGCGAGTACCTGAGTAACCATGCGGGTATGTGTGTGTGTGTGTGTCAGGCGATGTGTGACGTTTAGAGTTTAGACTTTAGACCATATATACATATCGAGATGTATATGTATTTTGACTTGCTCGAGCTTCGTGTCCAATGTTTGTTGTGTTAGGATACTTACTGTAGTACTGCTGTCTATGGTTATAAAAAAAAGTAAAAAGCTTTTTGACAAGAACACAAGGGATGCGGAGCATCCACAGCATCTATTGACCGACCGCGCCTGACACACCCTATACACTGTGGATCACATCGTCGGATCTGCCGGATCTGCCCTGATGATGGACACTGCAACGCTGTCCGAAACGTCGGCTAAAGAAGGAGGTAGCGCAACACGGCATAACACCCCAAAACAAACAACGAAAATACTCTGTTTGTTTCTATAATATAAAAAAGTAAATAAGTAAGGAAATAAAAAAATATATGTTATGTTTTCTAAAAGATCTATTATTTTACAATAAAAAATCATAGCTCTCCTGAACAAATTACATTTTGTCCTTTACAACATTTCAAATTTTCGTGATCGATTAGCATTTTTTTTTACCATAATTTTACATACTCGTGTTTATTTACTATAGAAACTGAATAACAATCGCATCATTGTGTGTACTTCGTGTTTATGGGGTAATTTACCATCAAGATGTAAAGTACTATAATGATGTGTTACAAAATGAATGTACTTGTCGCTTTCCTTGAACTTGTGTCAAAAGAACGTAAAACTATATCAAGCTCAGATACGAGGGCTCCATCGAAGCCAGAGTTAAGTTAGCCTCTAAGAAACTCGGCGTAATAATAAAAATAATAATTGGATAATTTGTAGAGCGCCGTTTTGGTGAGAAATCACCTCAATGGCGCTGTATAATTTATTCTTAGGCTATATCTAAGTTTAACTTCCGATAAACACACTTTAATTAGAAAGTTTATGCTTGGAGAAGATACCAATTTGCACGCGGAGGACATTGTATTAAAAACACTGGACATTGCATGATTTTACATTTACTGCCCCCCATCACTCTTGGTATTCACATACGAGTAGATTAATGCCAAAGGTGAGTTAATATTTATTTTGAAAGACTTGAGAATTTAATGATTTTTTAGAACTGGAAAATTTTCCTGGTTTACTGTACAGGGACCGCCGATACTGCGAATAGTACACAACTGCTAACCCTGTACAAATCGCAAGTGCACCCCACGGTTGAATTTGGCAGTCACCTCTGGTCTGGAGCCTCAAAGTACCTGAAAAACACCATAGACGGGCAGTCCGTTTAATAGATTCTCCCATCTTAACAAACGGATTGCAATCTTTAGAGCACAGGCGTAGGGTGGGAATGCTATCCTTGTTCTACCGGTACTTCAATGGAAAATACTCCGAGGAACTAGCATGATTGATCCCCTCGGCACCGGTGCATAGTCGGGAAACACGAAAAACCCGCGCCTAACATATGTACACGGTTGACATTTGTCACATGAGAACGGTTCGCTTCTACGACTCGTTCTTGAGTTCAACAGCTCGGTTTTCCGGCCTCTGTGTTTCCTCCTTCCTACAACTTGGGTCTCTTCAAGACCGGTTCACTCCTTCTATTCTTTCTAACAGTAGGTATATTTTGTTTTCAGATCGAATTGAAAAACTTTGCCGTAAAATTTCCAAAAGCCTTCATAATATTTCTTGACAGTAAGTTCTGAGAAATTATCGCAAATTTATTACTTAAATAGCTTGAACCCGTTGAAAATCGTCGGAATCCTTTGATCATTGAAAGTATTTATGAATATTTTAGAATGTTGAATGAATTAACAGGTATCTATAGCTGTCATCCAATTAAGTACTAAAATGTCAAAGAAGAAAATGAGTTCATAAAACAATGAAATTAAAATCATTCCGCTTTTGCGCATATATTTTTATGATGCTGTAAATTATTTTTGTATTTAACTGGCTGTAATCCCCGGCTTTGCCCGAGTTTCACACAGAGTTTTTAGATATTTTTTATTTTATTTAAACGCCATTAAGGCTTTTACAATAGGGTGAATATGGGTTTTAAAGTTTACAGTTATATACAGGAGGGAGACAGCCAATAGCTTATCTACACTAATCACGAATATTATTAAAAATAAAATACTCGCAGTGGTTAGAAAACTCGGCCAACTTATCCAATATATAGCCACTATTCATAGGTTCGAGTACCGAATTATAAACTCCAGCTTAATAAATAAATTAACTGTAAATCGAAAATATTCGTTATTAGTATAGATAAGCTATTGGGAGGATGGTGAGAAACCCCCTAAGCGTAAGATATTCTGAAGTAATATAGAAATGTCCTCATAAATAACATCATATCTTAGTAGTTTTATTAGCAATTCATTGGATTCTGGGAATTGGCTAGTGAGTGGAGTAGTTTGGTATTGAGTATTGTCACCCACAAAACTATACTTGTTTGAAATGGCACTGTAAGTACTTAAGAGTTAGGCTGTGTTGAAACAGGGCTGCCAGTTAGAGATTTATACATAAAACTATTTTTTCATAAAACTCAAGTGAGTAAGGAGGTAGCCCAACACGGCATAACACCCTAAAAACGAAAACGACAAAATCAACGTTCATCAACCTAGATATTCTCACAAGGAGGTTTGTCATCTCCCCCGTACACCCTTCGTGCTAATTCGAATTAGGGGATTGAACCCGCGACCTCATCAATCATCATTTGAACCCCCGTCAAGCGCCCTTCCGGCGATCCATCCCGCCCCGTCACGCGAATAAAAGCCTCCCTGATATTTCTCTTTGTGAAACTTTATGTATCGGTGACATATAATATACGGTACATTCGTGTGCTAACAAGTATTGGCGTGATTTATGGCGCAGGAAATCAGGGCAAGTGTACATCAGTGTACAGGGTCCGCTGTCGTGATCAATCGATAAGGAGATTTTAAAATCACAATAATTGACGGTCTCCTTGATCGACGGATAAGGCCCCCGATTAGCAATCAAAGATCGCGGTTTCAAATCCCGGCGTAAATTTTATTTGATTAATTTGTATTTTTTCACAAATAATTCATGTAAAATAATATATATAAAATATGTTTACCGACGAGTTCATCGAAAATCAATTAAACGAAAGTAAATTTACAAAAGCTAATTTACAAAATACACAAAAAAGGTTAGTTTAGGTTAGGTTAGGTTAGGTTAGGTTGAATTT
Source organism: Limnephilus auricula (assembly GCA_951813805.1). NCBI lineage: Eukaryota > Metazoa > Arthropoda > Insecta > Trichoptera > Limnephilidae > Limnephilus > Limnephilus auricula. The sequence goes on from OX638410.1 coordinate 1,219,917, forward strand.
TAGTTAGTTCAACTCGTTTTCGATGAACTCACCGTGAACCATAATATATTCTCTCACCACCATTCAGAATTGAAACGCTGCTTGAAATGGCTTTAGCCGTGTTTGGTGACAGATCTGAAGAGGCAGGTACTTACCCATCTTCCGCTTTCCAATCTCCTTCCTCTTCCTACTATCTTCAGCCTCATAACATACCTCAATTGGGGATGCCATAGCCTGACTGGCTCCAGAAGGGAGCAGTGGAGACTCCTGCGCGGTATTCCCGGGGATTCCGCGTTATTCTCGGTAAACGGTATACCCCACGGACAGGCGTGGATGTGTAGTTACCGTAGTCACTGCAATGGTAATGGCTTAAAATTTCCTAGGATCATTTAAACTTCTTTAGTTTCCAGGGTTTTGAAACTTCACACTAGCTTACTATCCTGGCTTGAAATACTATCCTCTTGTGCACCGGACATAACTCATTAAAAAAAAGCTTGAATTTGCGAACAAATTGTAAGTTTTTTTATAAGTTTTTTTATTGCAGAAAAAAGAGAATAATATTTTCACTTATTTAACTAGAAATCTGAATTACTTACTTTTTCATTACATTACATGCTTTTTACATTATATTCTTCTTCTTCTTGTCGTGCCCTGTCCAGCTCTACAGTAGACTGGCCAAAGCACTGTCACAAGTTTTTCAGCCACGATGTCCTTCTTATACATTATATTACAGTACGATATTATTCACTTGTTTGTGAATAACAAATAATTCTTTTTTAAGTCTACTCACACTTTTTAAATTTTTAATATCGTTTGGAAGGTAATTATATAATTTTCACCTTTCGTCACTAATGGATTGTAGTTAGTATGTATAATGTTAAATGTGTGTTATCGTGATGTCCTGTAAAATGTTTGTGTACTTAGGACGTTTTCATGAATCTGTGTTTGTATGAATGAGTTTATTATTAATTTTGTTTATAAGGAGACATATATTACATTCGTATGGTTTTCTTAATGTTAACAGATTTGTTTCCAAATATATGTTTTGTGAATGTTTTGGATCCGTCGTGAAATAGTTTTTTAATTATCTAATTTTGAATTACCTTTAAGTTTGTATCTAGTTATGTTTATAGTAAATTAATATAAACCATTGAAATACTTTTTTTTCGATATACTTATCTACCCTGATTTTTCTACGATTTTTTTGTTTTTAACTTACCCCTTTTCAATCATTTCAACTCAGTAGGTACTATTACCTCTAACCAATTTCAACTCCGTTCAAACCTATTTTCCCTCCTAAACATCTGTTCCCATTTCAATAACACATCTATCAATTTTACTCGCTTGCTTTTTTTTTGCTACACTCCTCTTAAAATGGAACGTGTCCAAATATGATGCGAAAATCTCTCAAAAAAAAATGCCTACCCCAATTTCGTTACAATATTATTTTCTCAAAAGTTTCCCCATTTCTAGCGATTCCGAAAAATGGTATTCTGTAGTCTATACTAGGGCTCGCAAAACTTTGTTGTTAAGTGCAAAGATTGAAAAACAAATTGGCTTTACCTTTGGCCCAGGAAGCAATCTCAAAAACTTAATTTGTTTAATTTAATCTCAAAAACTCCTAAATAATTCAAATTTATTAGAAAAAAAACGGTTTTCACATTTTTCACCAATATTTTTGTCTATACGGTGGAAATATTTATATGTTTACTGTTTTTACACCTTATATTTTGTACACTTTGCTTTCCTGTGAGGACCCCAACTCGGAGAACCTCATAGTCACTGGCAAAGTGTTTTGCAGAAGAATCAGTGGAAGGTCACCAATACGCTGGAGTGACCAAGAATCACTAGCAAATGTTAGACATAGAGTTGGATAATGGCACTGCCTATTTTGATGTAAATAATAATTTTGACCATGTGTACTGTCAATCGTTTTCTCATAATGCATACATTCATAAAAATAAAATAAATCATGTAGTGTCCTTGAATGACACGTGGTCTCAGTTGTTTTTGATAGATTTTGGTAGGCTTAAAGCTTATGTCAAGTTCCGTTAGATGTCGGGCAGTTAGAGTAGATTCACCCGGCGAATACACCCGGTCAACGACACCTCGAGCTTTCAGATTCAATTCCTATACGGTTACAGTTGGTCGCGAGATCCAGAAGTATATAATATCGTAAACACGTAAATAATATTAATAAATCGGTTCGTAACAAGGACATTTACTCTTGAAGAGCCCCAACACAATTATTAATGTCTGCCTGTGGGTAAGGCAATCACTAAGGAGTGTGTTTTATGTAATTTGTATATCGAAGGATCTATGTATGAAAATATGTCGCAGGCAAAGAAAATGAGAGAAATGACTTACAGCGGAACTTGTGACACTTTCTTCTGTCGAGCTGGTTCATGAATTGCACTGTATTTATAGCGGAAATGTTTGCATTGTTTGCAGTACATTCTTTAGCGGCGGCGAAGAGCAAAAAAGCGAAATAGAAATATTGGTGTAAAGATGTTTCTGCATCGAGGATCGATTTTTGACTGGATGTGGGTAATCGAAAAAAATGACAGGTCTATAGGAGAAGGGTAGGAAGGAAATGTAACAATAATAACCACAAGTACCTACAGTGGTTCATGATATACAGATATATGTAGGTAAGTGTAAAGGCCCAACCACACTACATAATAATATGAATAAATAATTTAAGTTTTGTTCTTTGTTTTTAAGGTTTGAAAATGTTAAATCCACAATTTACTGGCGGGCCGATTTAGGCTGGTCGCGGTCGGCTGGTCGAACTTTGCCGAGCCCAGCTTTGTAACTGTATATTTGGCACTGTTAAATCTTTCCTCATAAAGCCAGAGAGCTGTTTATCTTTTCTTTGAATCCTCTCGACTTGGAATTAATGATTGATTTCCTTTGAAATTAAACACTGTTTCAGTCACTTGACACTTGACACGTTTTATCTGATGATTAAATCGTCAGCAATAATAATTGAGGGGCTTTTATTGAATCGGCTTTTAGTAAAACAATTATTAAAGCTGCTCTTTCTTTCCTATGATGAATAAATAACACTGTCTGTTTTTAAATGTCAATTGTTTTCTTTAATGAATAAATTATTGTGTAAGATTTTTGTTTAAAAACAAACATTTTTTTAAAGCTGTTTCAAAGTACATTTTGTATACACCACTTATTGAATAAAAATTATCAACATATTTCAATACCAACGATTTTTTCACATTTCTTCACTGGTTTAGAAACATGTTGATAATTTTGATTAAATAATTGGTGTATAGAAAATGATTTGTTTTCATTAAATTTCTGGTTTTTTTCGGTTTCCTTCGTTGGTATAATATCATAGAGTAGTAATCTAAATGTGGAGCAACAATAGTTTTAAAAATGAGCTGCTTAAAAATGCCTTTCCATGGATTAGTGTATAATTATGATATTTGTTTTATTGAAAAGTCAAATAATTTGTACAATTTGTTTACACACTCTACATGTTTTGTGAACGATGCCCTCATTATAAGGAGTAAATGTACAATAAAGTTAAAAATTAAATATAGATTACATATGGAAAAGAAGGTGTAGTAGGAAGGGGGAGGAGTAAGCGTGGGGTAAGGAATATTAAAGTCATTAGAAGGGAAATACCAGTTAAAAGTGAGAAAATGTTTAAAAGAGGGTTTATATTTTTATGCTTATTAATTATATCTGCTCTGATATTAGAATTTTTTCTTATTTCTAAAATTTCAAAATTATTAAACTGCGATGCCTAATAACCTGTATGAAGTATTTTTATTCCTAAATTTTTATAAAAAGTGTGATCATTTTTCAATAATGATCTGCGAACTCAGAAATACGATTGCCGTTTAGTGCTTTGAGATGTTCTTTAACTCTTAACTTAAAAGTTTTTATTAGTTCTACCTATATAAAAGGAATCACCTACCATCATCCTACAATTGAATTTATAAACTACTGATTTTTTAGCTTGAATTTCGCTATCTTTGTTGTGAGTATACATATGTTTCTTCAATTTCTTATTCGTATAAGGCGACCCCTAGACCCTACAATAATATTGTAAAATATATTTTATGGTACAATAAGATTGAAATGCGCTTAGAATCCAAACGATCAATTATATTGCACAATAAACGAACTGCGCAATGTTTTCGTGTTCAGTCGGAGAATAGTGTTAATCCCGTGTTGATCCCGTGTTGATCCCGTGTTGATCCCGTGTTGATCCCGTGTTGATCCCGTGTTGATCCCGTGTTGATCCCGTGTTGATCCCGTGTTGATCCCGTGTGCACCTGCTTTGACTTTTTGATTCTCTTTTTCCGCCAATTTTGCAAGCGCGTGTGTACTCCTAAAAATATTGCAAATACTGACCCTACACAATACAATGGAAAATATGGTGCAATAAAAATGAAACTCGCTCAAACTTTTGTTCAATCATTGCGCAATCTTCAATATTAACCCTAAACGGTCAATAATATTGCACAATTCGTAATATTGCTCAATATAATTGCTCGTCTGGAGGCTGATTGAGTTGTTGAATACTACCGGAAACGTTTTTACTTAAAATTTTAGAACTATCGTTATCAACAAATAAAATTTAAATTGAAGGAATATAATATACAGGGTGTTAAGCATCGTACTTGACTTACTTTAACCAGTGATTCCTGACATTATTTTAAGTAAAAAATGTAAATTAAAATTTGTTTCCGGTGAAATATTTTTTTTTTAAAGTTTTTTTTTTTTTTTCTACAAAAACGTAAAAATTGGTAGGTATTGGGAAGTTAGGGGCGGGGTGAGGAGTTGGTTGGTTACTTGGCTTAGAGACCAGTGACGACATGTTAAAAAAAAATTTATTATTTGATTTTGAAGAAAAAGTTTTTGAAAAAAAAAATCTCATTAAAAAAGTCACCGGAGACCAAAATTTTATGTACATTTTTTATTCCAACTAATGTCAGGAATTACTGGTTAAAGTAACTCAAGGACGATGCTTAACACCCTGTATATACTTAAAAACAAAAAGCTTTTGGAGGAAATTTTCTTCGAAAAATTAATATTATTTGTACTGAGGTGTGGGCACAATAATTCCCATCCTCCTTAGGATATTAATGTTATAATATATATAATAATATATATCAATGTCCTAAGAAGAATGGGAACGGATGTCAGAAGGGGTGGGAGAAGGGATATCAACTCCAAAATTTATATATCATTCGTTTGTTCCAGCGTCAGTATATATTCATTAATACGTGTTTCTCCCTTAGTTGTGGAGTTTATACAAACTCTCTTATGCTAGCAACTGTCGCTAGCATAAAAACAAGTAACATCCAATCAATGGTACGACAACATTTTAAGTTGAAACAGTTTAAAAGTTGTGCTTAGCGAGCTATTTGTGTGTAATGTGTGTGACTGCTGTTTGTGACAGCCGTTTTCCTTTGCAAAAGCTTGTGCTTTTATTTTTTTGTGTCATAAATTATTTTGTTACACGTTTTTACACAAAGAAAATCTCTAAAATGCTTATCAAGGCTGAAATAATTTTTCTGAAATATGTGTACGATGGTTACATTAGAGATTCTATTATTAATTTTTATGATTTTAGAAATCTACAAACGTATCACGACGTTTAAAAATATATTTTTAATTGTACTTGTCTAGCAGAGAAAATGTAAAAAAACTTGTGAACCTTGTTTTTTTTTATTTTTTTTAGATTGGCTTTACACAAGTGGCCCTGAAGAAAATACTTTCCCTCAGGGCCTACATTTTTTTTGGGGATGCTATGTGGAGAGGTATTTTTAACGAATGGAAGAAAAATAAGTCTTGGAAGGAAAAAGATATGAGAAAGTCTTGAGAAGAATAAAATATGTAGCTGGGTAGGAATCTGGATGTCAGTGTCAAGGAGTGAATGAATCCATTCCTTTCACTGCGGTGCAAGGCGATGGGTTGAGAGGGTCTAGCTGAAGAGGTCAAAGGTGCTCTCTCATCTAGTCTCTCTCTATCCGCCACGCAGTAAGTGGGCAGGCCATCCACCGCCAAGACCTAAGCAAACCTCATCCCATGAACCCAAGCACTCCTGCCAAGTCACCAATAAGGGTGACCTTGACCTATGGCAGAGTTGTTGATTATCCAATAAAAGGTTCCCGGGCAGCGGTATCTAATATAAAATGACGCAATAAAATACAAAGATCATATCTGTCTTGTTATTTTCCAGTGAAAAAAATATTTACATAGATACACAAATTTAAACCTATGAAAATATTGGAGATACGTTTTTAGATTTTCACGGCCAAAAGCATTTTCGTTGTTTGTTTTTGGGGTTTTATGCCGTGGTGTGCTACCTCGTCGGATCTGCCGGATCTGCCCTGATGATGGACACTGCAACGCTGTCCGAAACGTCGGCTAAAGAAGGAGGTAGCACAACACGGCATAACACTATTAAAATATTGTTAAATTTCATTTTGTGTAAATTTAGAACGTGAATTTTGGTCCGTGTGTTATTCCGTGCTATGTAATTCTTGCGGTGTACATAATATTGGTACGTTAATTCATACCTGTGTAATTTCATCCTAACACCGTGAGATGAGCTGTCAGTGAAGTGGTCGCCAACTGAATCATTCTCGCAAACACTTTAAGAGGAGTGTTCCCAGTCTACCGCCGGCGCCTCTTTGTCTCCGTTAACAACACAAAGTGACAATGTAAAGTGTGGAAATAGGAAAATGCCAGACTGAATAAGTATACAACCGCCACGCCGTTTACTCGCATGGATAGGCAGTAAGGAACACACGCCTCTCTAACAGAAAGAGACATTATTTCTCATTACTAAATAATAAACCCTTGGTTTAAAACATTTTTATTACATTTTTTCTTTTTTTTTGTAAATGGCTGTAAAATTAAATTGATTTCTAACAAACGTAAACAATCACATACCAATACAATTAAGTTCCAGAGGTCTTATATTTTTCCAGTAGAAAATTATCGAGAAGAGAAGAAATACGTTTCTGAACAATTTAATCTACAATTTTATATCAAAGAATATACAAATATCTAAACAATCAATAATAAACTAAAAAAATACATTTTTAATAATAAGGATATAAAACATGATTTGTGATATTTATTTTTTGTTTTTTTTTTTTAAATTTTTTTTATAGAGAATACCTCACAAGAGTCCCAACTGCTCCAGTCTGGAGCCAGTAAGACCATGGCATCCCCAATTGGGGTATGTTGTGAGGCTGAAGGTAAGTGGGGAAAGGTAGGAGATGGGGAAGAGGAAGGTCGGGAAGTGCCTGGCTATTCAGATCTAGTCACTAAACACGGCTCAAGCCATTATTAAGCAACGTTTCAATTCTGAATGGTGGTCTTACACCAGGGCGATACTGAAAGCATCTTCCACTCTGGAACGTGCCGCAAATATAGTATATATATTATTTTTATTAATTAATTGTGAAATAACACAAATTAATCAAATAAAATTTATTTGCACACGCCGGATTCGAAACGCGACCTTCCGATTGGAAGTCAAGTGTCCACTGTGACCACTCGACCACGGACGGCCGTCAATTATTGTGTCCGGGTTATTGTGCCATGTTGCGCCACCTCCTTCTTTAGCCAACATTTCAGACATCTATCTACCCTACACATCTGCCATGATGATGGACAGTGTAATGCTGTCTGAAACGTTAGATAAAGAAGGAGGTAGCGAAACTCGGCATAATAACCCAAAAATAAATCACCAAAACAAGGACAGGAACTGAAAATTTAAAAAATGTGGGTTCCATAAACTAACTTGTAAAGATTGTCGTTTTATTATGTACTTTGGTAAAACTTCGAGGAACTTAAAAAAAATAAAATTTCCTTTGCCCCAGAAAAAAAAATCACCCAGGGCCTATGTCATCTTTGGAGATGCTGTGTGAAGGGTCTTTTTAGGGAAAGGAAGGAGAGAGGAAGTTCTGTGAAGGAAATTGGTATGAAGAGTGGGTAGGATTCTGGGGGTCAATGTGGTTGGGAGTGACGGACGTATGAATCGATCTCTCCCATTAAGGTGCAAGCAGATAGAGTACGGCTGGAGAGTTAAAAAGATCTCGCTAGTCTTTCCCGATCCAGCCCGCCAAGCTGTAGATGGGCAAACAAAAAAATCCACTCTTTAGGCGGATTGAAACTGTCAAAACAAAGGTTGAAAGTAGACTAAACGCTCTAGAAATGTGATTTGCAGTCGCGGAGTTTCCTATCTGAGAATATATGTTTTGCTTATCAGAGCAAATTTTTCTTTTACCCTTGATGAATAACATTAAAAGAAACATAATATGGATACTCCTTGCATTTGCCGATTCTTTATAAATGTCATGCATACTCCCTTGTGATAAAATCAACGAACAAGCGAGCGAGACAAATTGAAAGTAAAGCGAAAATTTCTCATGCTGGGGGTAAAAATAGCTCCAATGAGTAAATATTCGCATGCCGAAACTATGTCAAAGTAATTTCAGCAAAACGTCAGAATTCCTAAATTCTCGACAAGGTCTTCTGACAAATTGCAACGATTTAAATAGTGCATTTCTTGCATTAATCTCGCAAATTGGCTAGCTGTCAACAGAAGTAAAATAAATTCATTGAAATGAACTATCGGCGGATTTCTCAAACATTGTAACAGGTGAGTCAATGAAACGCAAAGATTTAAAAAAATCAGCACACATTCAATAAATCATTTTTGTAAAATTTGTTGATGAATACATAATATTGTTGCTAGGATGTTTGTAGGAATTTATCCGGGATCTTTCATTTTATGTAATAACTAACTACCCATCACGCTGTTTTCCCAAAATAATAGGCAGAAAAGATAGGCCACCACACAACTCTTGTCCTGTCACACACTCCTTGCTTCATTAAAATTACTAATATATTAAAACAATTTTCTGCTTAATTTATTTCTGACCGTAACCGGTTTCAGCCTATTAAGGCCACTTTCAGACTGATTCAACCATGTATTACCTAACCTAAAAAACATAATTTATAAACATTACATTTGGGGTAGGGGAAGGAGGGCTTTACAGGGGTAGTATATAAGGATTTTATTCAAATTATATGGATTGACACATATGTCGTATTTCAAGAGAGTTTCAGTGATACTCGATTGGTTAGATTACGAATTGTGTTTATTATCATCTTATTGGATATCACCGACTATTTCCGTAACCGCTCGGGTGTTAGTGTCAATTAACTCTCTCATATAGTATAACTTCACTGTCCTCTGTTGAGACACCTCAAAACTACATATAACTACCTATACTAGCGACACCTGTTTATACCACACTTTTGCATGCATATTCAAATACACTACAAAGTCCGATAACAACGTATCCAGGGTTTAAAACAAACAAAAAAATTACTTCCATCTCTTGTGAAAAAGATTAGCTTTATTATAACTTTTTTCTCATAAAGACACCGCTTTAATCTTAAAATCCTTCTAAAATCCCCGTATATGGGTAGATTACGGCAGTGAACGAAGAAAATCCTGCATTCTTTTGTCGGGAGCAGACTTTTGCCGTACAACTTTCCGACTTCCTTTGGTTTAGAGGAGCGAAATGAGATTAAAAAGCAATTTTCCATTTTCCGAGGAAAAATCCCACCCGATCGCCCGTGGCAATGTGCTTATGATAGAATAAAAATTACAGAATCATTGCAAAAGGGACTTAATTAATGGAAAATTAAACCTTTTTTATTTTATTATTTCTACCATGATGAATTAATTAATAGGTTGATTTATTTGAGTTGATTGAATTTGACTGACCATTGGGAATAACGCAAAAAATTCTAACTGCCCGAAGTTAATGGGTGTATGGCGTCTCTAATTCGAGGGCTTAAATGTAAACAACGTTATCTACAAAATCTAAGCCTTAAAGTCAAATAATGTTATCTACAAAAATCTATGCCTTAAAGTCAAATAATGTTATCTACAAAAATCTATGCCTTAAAGTCAAATAATGTTATCTACAAAAAAAATTTACTTCCCGCGTTCCCCCTCCCCTCTCCCGCTCCAGCCTTTCTCGCTAACCCCCCCCCTCATGCATTCCGCTTCCACCTTCTTTGCCTTCCCCTCTCCCTCGTCCCCCCTCCCGCGAAGCCTCCCTCCTTAATTCCCCAACCGATAATAAAATATCTAAAATATATTTATTGGAACAATTTATTGGACAATCAACATCTCCGCCATATTTCATCCCATGTAGTTCATTTGGTGACTTAGCTGGGGTGCCCGGGTTCAATGAGGTGAGGTTTGTCCGGGTCTTGACGGAGGATGCGTCTGCCCACCAACTGCGTAGCAAGCCGGATCAGGAGAGACTGGCTGAGAGAGACATTTACATCCGTTACTCCTGGAGACACTGACCCCCCAGATTCCTACGAACTTCTCCTCCTACCTTTTGTCCTTCGACCTTCCACACACCATCCCCAAAGAACACAAACATAGGTCCAGAGGGGTTTCCTCTATGCCTCATGTATGGAGTAAATAAAAAAGAAATATTGCGTTTCCTTACATATATTATTTGAATAAAGACAGATTTTTTCGTGATCGTTAACTTAGATTTTTAGAATAAAAATAAATGTAGGTTTTAGAAGATTTTTTTTTGGAATTCCAACACGAATTATCCGTTTCAAAAATAGGAATATTAATAGCGATATATTAAAAACACTTCTGCCCGATATGTTAAAAACAGCTTCTGCCCGTTCTGACTTCGTCTGCGTAGGATTAGTACTTCGAGTAATCTATTTTCTTTTCCTAGGTCCAATCTACGTTTGTACCAAAATTCTTAACATATTTATTTATAATATCTATAATTCCTGATTCGATTTAAAGTACTAGGCCAGTAATTCAAATAAATTCACTAATTTTAATATTTTCTGAAATAGAATTTTGATTTAACAATTTTGTTTTGCAAAATGTCATTCTCAAATTTTGACATTTTCTATTAAACAATAATTATTATTTTCAATATATTGAAAATAAATACCTAGATTTATAAATTACAGCCTATATGTTATTTTGTTGTATGAGCTATATTATTGTTAAGTTTCATTAAAATCCATTCAGTAGTTTTTGCGTGAAAGAGTAACAAACATACATACATCCATACAAACTTTCGCGTTTATAATATTAGTAAGATAATGTTTTTCTTAAATAAAAAAAGTTTTGTTCCATTATTTTATATCAATTCAATAATAAACTTTGTTCTAACGTTCGACTTGGAGATTTAAATCATTATTACCTGTAATTATTTTCAAAGTAAATCCTTTTGTAAAGCCTTAAATATATTTTTAAAGCTGCTGCTAGCATTTCAGGCGGATTTTTGTTATCCTTATTTCATTGAACGAATTCACAGAAATGCCTTTATTATCGAAAAAGCTACGAGAAAATAAATACATTTATTTCAATGCGAAATAATGGCACAGTGAAAATAATCCAACGCAAAGGTTAACATTTCGACGGGAATTATTTTAATGAAATTTATATTTAACAACATTCTTGAATAGTCAACAAAATTCAATTTGATATTTTGGGACTGTATGCTCAAGATTGGTAATTTTATTATATTTGATAGAAATTCTAAAAGCTCTTTCCAAAGCACAAAATTTACTTGAATATCGAAAATTACTACATCATGCGTTTAAATAGCAATCACGTTGAAATTGTTCGTCGCGTTGATTGCCTGTCTGATATCTGTGAATATTTGGAAATTCAAATGTAACACTTTTTTTTTCCATAAATTTTATTTCGACATACTAATATTGATTTACATAATATCACATACACTTTCCTAATAAAGCAAATGCTTTTGCTTATAAGAGAACTTATAATATATTACAACGACTTAGACTTCACTTTTCGGCCCATACAAAAAGGACGCCCGGGAAAAAACACTTTTCTACATCGAAAATTGCACGAAATGAATATGTTTTTTTATACTGCCTTCTAGAAGGTAAAAGCTATGTCGGTAGCTTTTTGAATTTTCGATGCGTTTCGTATTAACGTAAACATTCACTGTCAAACATGTATAATTTATCGGGAAATATTACTTAAGGAAAAGGTGCTGCTAACTTAATTCTCATAAAGAATTTCAAAATTATCAAAACATACCGTCATAGCTTATTCTTTCGAGAACATATTTTTGTTTCTATATATCAATTTCGTAAAAGTTTGGGTGTAGAAAAATGTTTTCTCCCGAAACTCGTGCGATTTCTATAGGTAAATATGAGCGTTGTCTCATTCGCACATTTCGCATTCGCATGTATTGTAAGTGTGCGTGAGCTTATTGTGAGCGGGACAGAATGACAGACGCGGGTGTTCCGCGTGTGGTTCAAAGTCTAGCCTCTTAAAATGTTACCGAGTAAAGTAACTAACTAACTATTTAACCATCACGCCATTACCCCGCAGGGGTAGAGAGAGAGAACGGAACGCCAAACAACTCGGTCTTGGCACGCACTCCTTGCCTCATTCACATTCATACATTGTCGTAGACATACTCTTCTATTATTTATTTGTTATATATATTTTTTTGTGAATAAGAATTTGTCCCTCAGATTTTTTGCCAAATAGTATGCTTAATATAGTAAAATAAAATAATCACGAAATTTTTATGTAATTGCGTTTAGTGATTTTCTCGTAATTTCTATATTTTTACAGAATATTTAATCTGTTAAAAATATCTCTGAAGGTTTATTTATGCCTTCTGCAAAATATTATAAACTTCTGCGAGTGTGCTTCTCAGTTCACGTAAAGCGATTAGCTAGTTAGTTAAGTTCAAATCTAGTAGAACAAAAACAACAAGTTAAGTGAGATCAAAGTCACTTGAATTAATTCTTGTTGCGCTATTTCAAGTGAAGGTAGTTCTTATAGAACGAGTAACAAAAATCATTACTCTTTGTCATTTTCATTTTTAGTAATAATTCATTTTATATTATTGTAGAAAGCAATCACTTTATGGTTTGACATATTTAATAAAAATAAAACACTTACTTTGTGTAAAACCTTGAATTTTAATTAATTTATTTTACCGACCGGTTTCGCTTTTCTCAAGCATCATCAGGGTACAAATTAATACTTAACAAGAAATGCATAGTGTAAGCTTATATATTAATACAGAGGGAGACAACACGATAGAAATAAAACAAACAGTAAGGATACATCACATAATTACATTTTTTCCAATTTCCTTTGTATTATTGTAAATATATCCGCACTGTTTGTTGTATTTTTATCGTGTTGTCTCCCTCTGTATTTATATATAAGCACACACTATGTATTTGTTGTTAAGTATTTATTTTTACCGGGATGATGCTTGAGCAAAGCGAAACCGGTATTAAAATTAAATTTATCGTAACTCGTGGTTTTTTTACACAAAATAAGTGTTTTATTTTTATTAAATCAGTTTTAGTTATTTTCCACAAATAATATTGTTTTCTTATAATTCGTCGAAGAAACTTTTTCTACATGTGTTGTATTGCGTTAATTACGGTATTTTCACTTTCGAAGCTTTTAACTGCTCTATTTGATTGTATACAAACGAAGCGTAATATTTTTCTTACCAAAAATGATTGAAACTTTTTCTACAGTCTCTGCTACACGTCTTGTATTTGGTTATTTCCGATATCTTCACTTTCGAAGCTTTTAACTGCGCTATTTGATTGTATATAAACGAAGTATAATATTGTTCTCACGAAAATGATTGAAAATAATTAGGGCTACCAATTTAATATGTAAAAGTTCCCCCTGGTCACCGTTCAATTTTCTACTGAAAAATTAAACCCGCAGTAACATGTGGTATTTCCCAAGAGTGCTTAGAGTACAAATGAAAAAAAAGTCGCATTACTCACTTGAATTCCCGACGGCAATTTTCCATTTTGTATTTTTACTACAGATGCGATCATAGTGAATAGAAACAAAGGGAGATATGGCACGAGGGCGTGACTGCTGTCGCCGAGCTAAGACAAAAATTCACGAATCAAGTTAAAAACGAAGGCGGAGTGCCGTTGAGCGTACATTTGATACAGTCTGTATAAATTCGTACTTGACAGTGATAAGTATATTTATGTCATTGACCAATAAAATAACGACATAAAAATTTAAGACCATAATAGAAAAATACACAACATTATACCCAATATAAACAATTCTGATAAGGTGCATCTTCAATTTACAAAAAGTGTTTTATGAAATATTTTCAATGTTTACATTTAAATTTTAATTGATTTGCGATAGAATTTTTTATTATTATTTACACGTTTGTTTCTGTTATTTTACATGTTATAGTAAACGAGCCGTGTTTTATTAAACATTTTCCCAATTTTCGCTCGAATTTTTACGTTTTTAATATTAGCGCGCTCGCTCCAACATTCTTATTGTCGTATCTCTACTTCTTATTATTTTTGGACGGGTACTACCGGCCCTTACGAGGAAACCACAAGCTAAAAGTGTATTTATTCCAACAACCGTTGTGCCCAACTTTTCGATCGATCAATCTTTGATCAGCTAAATGATATTTTATTTATAAATTTTTATTTTAGTAATTTGTACATTTAAGTTTACAAATTGCTAATTATTTACATGTTTTTTCGTTGTTTGTTTTTGGGGTGTTATGCCGTGTTGCGCTACCTCCTTCTTTAGCCGACGTTTCGGACAGCGTTGCAGTGTGCATCATCAGGGCAGATGCCGGATCTGTCCTGATGATGGACACTGCAACGCTGTCCGAAACGTCGGCTAAAGAAGGAGGTAGCGCAACACGGCATAACCCTCCAAAAACAAACAACGAAAATGCTTTTGGCCGTGAAAATCTAAAAAACGTATATATTTACATATTGTATTCTATATTAAATTTTCTCCAGTTTCACGTATGTTAATATATTTAGTAACGCTCGATTCGCCTGATGTCTCTTTCCAATACCAATGACATCATACATTCACTGTGATAGTAAGGGAGACACAACGATTTTATGTGAGCTGGGACAAATATGGTCTCCTGTGATTAAACGGGTTATAAGATGAATAAATCGTACAAACTTTCGCAGAATTCTTTTGACATTTTTAATATGATTTTTTTGTCGAGGTGACCAAATGACGAAATTATACTCTAATTGGCTGCGAACGATAATGAGACAAATAAAATTTTCATCACAGGAAATGAATTCAAGTTTTTAATGGTTCTCAGTTAAAATCCTGATGATTTCAAACTATTGTTTGTAATGGTCAAAATGTGACCGTTTGAATACGTACACTGCCTCAACACTGCTGATCACTACCAGCCAATGATGTGCCTCGAACGGACACCAACACACTTACGCATTGGTTTATGACACGACCTCTGTTAAAGTATTAGTAAAGGATCTTATAATGGTGAAACTAATCTACCTATACACTGAACTAATAACATTTATTGACTCCGCCACTCGATTTGATATTCCGTTCAGTTGCATATGGTTCTATGCCTTTTCTACCATTGTTTTTATTAGCAATGTGCGTAGATGTCTTAACAGGTGTAATAAACATCCTATGGCAGGTGATACATGTTTCCAAACGCTCTATTTTACGTTTCAAGCTCTCCTCGTTTAGATTTCGTGAGGGGCGATTAAATAAGAATGTAAAGTAAACTGGCCTAAATACTCGGCTAAATTGCCATCTAACCACAGACGGATTTCCCGTATTTGTGTAGACTTGACCTCGTTAGCCTGTTATAACTTGGCATCTGGACTTGGCTTTTTAAACTTACGAATGTGTTACACTTTAAAAGTAAATAATCACAATCGTACTCGGGAAGCTAGAATGCTGCGTAAAAAGTAACATGTTTGTTTACTAGGTATAAATTTAGAAGTATCTTGAAAGTTTCCTATTTTTGACAGCCTCCGTGGTCGTCGTGACGTCTTTGGTCTTTGGTCTAATTTAAAATCAGAATACCTTTACTATAAAAAATAATCTTGTACTTTAAGAGGCTAGACTTTGAACCACACGCGGAACACCCGCGGCTGTCATTCTGTCCCGCTCACAATAAGCTCACGCAAACTTACAATACATGCGAATGCGAAATGTGCGAATGAGACAACACTCAAATTTACCTACAGAAATCGCTCGAAAAGGGGTTTATGGAGAATACACTTTTCTACACCGAAACTTTCACGAAATTGAAATTTTAAAAAATATATATTTTTTAGAAAGAAGAAGCTACGTCGGTAGCTTTTTATAATTTTATAATTCTTTATGAGAGTTGAGTTAGCAGCACTTTTTCCTTAAATAATATTTTTTGATAAATCGTACATGTTTGACAGTGAATGTTTACGTTAATACGAAACGCATCGAAAATTCGAAAACATACCGACATAGTTTTCACCCTCTAGAAGGCAGTATAAAAAAAATATATTCATTTTGTGCAATTTTCGATGTAGAAACGTGTTTTTTCCCGGGCGTCCTTTTTGTATGGGCCGAAAAGCGAAGTCTATCATCTTAAGGATTGTTTTTATGAATTTCTTTGCTTTTTATTCGTGTACTTTATGAAATTTCGGGAATGTGGGAATGGGAAAATTGTCCTAAAACGAAATGCAGAGATGTTACGGGAGTAATTTCTCTCAAAGGACCGTTTTCAGCATAATTTAATATTTGAGTGTAGAATTTGCGTCATTACTGGAAAGCAAATTTATCGTGGGGTTTTCATGGTCTGGTAATCCTGCATTAAATGGTTTTGCAGGTGATTTAATCAGTTTCTATATCAGGGGAATGTTTGTATCTTTGTGTAGAGTGTTAGCTCTGATCCACAAAGAAGCATTCAGTATTATAGTCGAAATACCTTGTTTTTAGGGGTTTTATGTCTGTCTAAGAGTATTTTAAGTCTGTGGATAATAGAATATTTTTTCCAAGCATCTAACGCATCAAGTTAAAATTAAAGTACATATTAATCCTAGACAAGCAGAAAAGTCAATGGAATATATCTGCAAATTTTCGATTCATAGTTGCTAATATTGTCTTCAGTGATAAAATATTACAATTTGAGGTTTTACTCATTTTGAATTTTGAAAATGATGACACAATTCAATACAAACGTAATAAAGTTCAATAAACACAACCGAAATTAGTTTTTTTAAATTACAAAATAATAATATAAATAACTCAGGTCCGGGACATACGTCATTCCTATGTCTACCTACGTAAAATTGTCGTGAAAACAAGCTTATGTGCCCAAGCGGCTAACAAAAAGAAAACAATAAAAAAATACGGTACCACGTGAAAAAGGTTAGAAGCATAGAATAAGGAAGACAATAAAAAGTGCCTTTTGGGCGTGTTTCGTAATCCATATATTTGCCCAATCGAGGCTTAAGTTTCCAATATAAAACTGCGTTGATGAAACTCAAATGGGATGGAGTTCTTTGTTGTCAGATGAGTTTAAGTGAGACAAAGCGGTAAGCTACTGGGCTAAATGGAAAATTTGTTTCTGTGGTTTATAGGATTATATACATAGTTTCAACATCCATAGTTTAACAGATGACGTTAGTATAGATAGTTTTATGTAGTTTTGAAGTGTCTCAACATGTGTCAGTTAAATATCAGACCGGTCAGTGGTTGCGTGGGCATCGCGTTTGGCTCCCACCCAGGCGTTCCGTGTTCGATCCCTCGGCTGGCTAAGTCCTCCATCACAACACAAACAATATCTTCCGCTTGGGACGCGGGGTAACGGGGACGCACGCAAAAAGGGCACACAGGGACGGGATGAAGGACGAGGGAGAAGCGGAGGGTCGCAAAGGAGACATAGTAGCGGTATGGGATAGCAGGATATTAATTTGGGAAAATTGCTTCTCTCAGCTTTACGTGGCCTGTTCATGCATCGAAAACTGAATTTATTTGTCTACGCACCAGTCGAAAAAACGAAAAAAAATGTGTGTCCAAAAGCGTTTAATGAAGTGAATTAAAACACAAACACTTTCTTCCTTTGAGTGACAATGCAACGCACGCCGGGTACTTGCTAGTAGTAAAATAAAAAAGATGGTGACTAATCACTCGGTGATCGGATCCCCAACCGGTCACCACCCTGCCAGCCTTTGTTGATATATTGCCAAACCATAAAGGAAAGACAAAATAAAAATTAGATATAATCTTACACAGTAGGTACTTGATTATTATATGTGTGGTAAGGGAGTTAGTTAATAAATGGATGAGATTTAAATTTATGTTATAAATATATTATTTGATAACAGCCCCACTGGCTCACTGCCGTAAGTTTCGCTTCCGCATTCATGTAGTTTCCACGTAATAATTATATTTAAGGGGAAGGCTGCGCAGCCCTTTTCATACAAGTTGTTTTGAAGAGTTTTAATTTTCAATGTACTATCATACAAGATACATACATACTTTTCATACAAGACTTAATTTTGGATTACAACACTTAATTTGGGTGTTCGATTCCTAGGCTGGCTAAGTCCTTCATCACAACACAAGCAACATCTTCCGCTTAGTGTGGTGGTAGTAGGAGATTTTCAAATGTTGTTGGGTTATTCTTAACCCGGGAATGTTTGTCTTTCTTTAAAAAAAAAAAAAAGAAATAGAACCTTAGAAGAGTGGCGACTGTCATCGCATAATGCACGCACGGTTACGAAAATAGCCGATGTTACACGATGGACAGCTGGGCTCCCTTAGTGTCTGGTTCTCTGGCTTTCGAATTATTTAAAGTATTCAATAGAAAAGTTAGTCCAGTAAATATTCTTTGTAAACCTTACGATTTCGTAAAAACAGGAACTTGTAATCTCGACGAATCTCAATTTTATTGGAACATTTCTAGTAATCTCAATCACTGGAATTGAAGGACAATCCAGTATCCATTCAAATTTGGGTGGAAGACACTTCTAGTTGTTTTTCTTTATTCCGTGGTTAGAAGCATGTGCCCGGAAAAGAAGTGATTCATGATGAAAACAATGTTTACTGATCCGAGGTGACGGCAAATCCCAAACATAAACAACGTCCATTTATTTCCGACCAAAAGCGATTACTTTTATAATATGTAGGCCCATGACGGAGATGAAGCTGTCACACAGTAGGGTAAATTATTTCCACGCTAACTCTGTTTTTCTGCTTTCTATGGTCTGGTAATACGAGAAAATAAATGTACTAGATATCGATCGAGTGTGCTAGGACCCCAGGTGGGGATCTCCGCTACCGACAGCTTAGACGTTTCTAGCCTGCAGGACTAACTTGCCAATAGTCATCTCAGTGGTAAGAGAAATCTTGATGTTGAACAGAATCAATTTGGATATCGACATATTTAATGTCAGCTTTAAAAGGCAAGCTCTGTTAATGCTTATAGTTGATATACCTACTGCTTATGTTTTATGTAATGTAATACTCTTTTACAGGTGAATTTTAAAAACGCATTAAAATTTACAATTTTGTTATGTTTAAAAAAAAAGTTTAATTGAATTGATCGTCGATCGTTAAACGAATCAGAAAACTTCAGGAAAAGGTGACGCCCAGCGATGGCAACACTGATGCATTTTATGTATTTATTTCGCCCAGAGGAAATATAATTGTACTGCCTATACTAACATACATACAGAAACAAGGGGTTCCGTTTGTTAGAATCTCCAGTCTTAACAAACGGATTGCAATCTTTAGAGCACAGACGTCGGGTAGAAATGCTATACTTGTTCTACCGGTATTTCAATCGAAGATGCTCGGAAGAACTATCGTCATTGATCCCCTTGGCACTGGTAAATGGTCGGGAAACACGCCAAACGCGCGCCCAACATATGTACATTGTTGACATTTGTCACATGAGAACGGGTCGCATCTAAGACAGCTCGGCTGTGGAACGATTGGCCGGCCTCTGTGTTTTCTCCTTCCTACAACATGGGTCTCTTCAAGACCCATGTTCACTCCTTCTTCTCCTCAAATAGACCCTCCACACAGAATCTTCATAGATGACGTATGCCCTGAGGGAAATTTTTTTCCTCAGAGCCTCCTGGATTTAATGTTAAAAAAAAATACACGTAGCACAACTTTAACATGGCTAATAATTTTGAATACAAGATAGAAATACTAAAAATAAAATTACAAAGGGAAAACATAAAAGAAATGAAAATACAACAAACAAAAATACTAGAAACAAAATAAATACACATTTCAAATAAAGACGTAAAATAATTTTGGTGACTACTGCATCGCTTGTTTGAATCGTTCCCACAATGAAATCATAATTTTAAAATCACAGCAAATTCCAATCCAAAACTTCACTGAACCCAACTTACACATAGACAGAGAGACAGGCCGCAAATAAATATGTTTTACGATTTTCATCGCATCGATGTTAACTTTCATAAAACTGTGGTTTTGAGGTAATTCGAGAATTAATATCTTTCAAAGTTCATTACTCAGCCTTTAAAGCAAATTGTAAATGAATGCCTCCTGTTTCATTTCCTGAATCTCCCTGCGGAGGTTGGCTATCATCATAGAAATCTTTACTCTGTGAGCCGCAGCCCAGATTAATTTTGCGGAATTGCACTCGCACACGTGTCACGTTATGTGGATTACGAAGTAGTTAGTTAGTTCGCACACGTGTCACGTTATGTGGATTTCGAAGCTATAAAGTGTGGTATCGTCATCTGCTGGTTATGCAATCTAAATTTGTTCCTGGAGCTAGAGTCAGGGAGCTAACCGCTCTACCACAAAGGTCGTGAAGGTATATATCAGAGATGAAGTCGTGTTAGGTAATTTATTTCCACTGAACTGGAAAATCCTAGAAGAGTGATCTATATAATGACAGTTTGAAATTGTCCCCAATTTTGAAAATTTTGTAGAATAATGTCATTAGATACATGAAAATAGGTAGATGTATATTTTACTTTCATCAATCAAAATCAAAAACAAAATCAGGTCCGCTTTTAGAGGCTTACGATTCACGGTCAGAATAATTCATACTGAATGGATTTTGGCTCGGAGATTGGACATATACGGCAGATGGGATGCATCGGTGAAACCTAAAGGTAATGCTAACTCAGCCACTGACCGGTCGTATGAGGGGTGGGTAGGAATCTGGGGGTCAGTGTTTCCGGGCGTAACGGTCGTCTGAATCCAACATTCCCACTGCGGTGCGAGGCCTTGTCCCCAGAGGTTTTTGCTGGAGAGATCAAAATATCTCCCTTAACCAATCTCCCCCGATCCGTCCTGCCACGCAGCTGGTTGGCATTTTACTTCCGCAGCCAAGACCCGGACAAACCTCACCTCATGAACCAAACGTAGCGAATCACTTGGTGTGATCTGTGGCAGAGGTGTTGGTTATCCAGCGGTACCGATTCTCCCCTCATACATTATATATTTAGTTCTGCCACAAACAGCCGAGTTGCAGTCACTTGTGAGTTACAGTGAGGTAAATTTTATCTTACTTTTAAGTACGCAAACTCGCCCGCAATACACTTGTATAGGTTTAGCTCTTCAGTGGGCAATGCAATGGGAAATATTAACTAGCCAGAAATGTACCTGGAGCAGAGCTGCGGTTATGAGGCGACTCTTGAAGCAAGCTGCGTTCCTTATTAATTCCAAAATCCACCTCAGTTATTCCAGAAGACTGCAAAAGTGCATACTGCATAGTATGCAACT
The DNA here is from genome assembly GCA_951813805.1 of Limnephilus auricula. Classification (NCBI taxonomy): domain Eukaryota; kingdom Metazoa; phylum Arthropoda; class Insecta; order Trichoptera; family Limnephilidae; genus Limnephilus; species Limnephilus auricula. Next base: position 1,241,509 of record OX638410.1, read on the forward strand.
TAGATTTATTTGCATTAAAGGGATACCCGGCGGTGATTTTTCCATGCAAACGTATTCCCTATTTATCTCTCTGGATTTTAACCCTAGAGAAAATATTGTTTTTACATAAAATAGATATCAACTACAAGCGTGTCGTTACTTTTTGTTATTTTTTGATAACTTACTTTTTATAGAAGTTATGACCTTCCAAAAATCAATAAAATTGACTGGTTTAAACGCCGTCAAAAGAAATTCAGTGTACAAACTAGAAAATGTTTTTTTTAAAAAAAGCAAAACGTACAGACACAGAATAGTTTTTTCTTATGTAGTTAGTAAAGAAAAAATTGAAAATCAGTTCACTTTTGGAGGAGAAAAGTGGGGAATACAAAACCTCGATTTTAGTTAGGTATTAGTAGCCCGAGGTACATTGTCCCTTTCGCTCAATATCCGCTGGAGTAAGAGCAGCAGTGACAGCAAGAATTTAGTAAAATCTATTTTTAAAATTTCTCCACCACAGAGTTTCATCTTAAGAGGAATGGCTGCGCGCTCTTTTTGATAGAAAACCTTATTTTTAATTTCAGGCGAAAAATACTTGAACTAACTAACCTTCACCGTTTCTACTAACTAACTAACACTTCAGCCGTTTCCCCGCAATAGTAGGCAGATAGGACGGTTCGTCAAACAACTCGGTCTTTGCACACACTCATCGCTTAATTCACATTCATAGATCGTCTCATACATGCTCTTCTATTATTCTTACTCTTGACATGGCCCGACTCAAGTATCTGATTCATTTGATCATGCCGTGTCTTCCTCGGTCGTCCCCGACTTCTTCTACCATTCACATTTGCGACATACATTCTCCTTACACTCCTTTATTCGTTTATTCGCTCTTCATTCCCAAACTATCTGAGGGTCCCTTTCTTAATCTTACTATTACCCTTACATCAATCTTTGCGGATGTCCAAATTTCTCACAAGATCATATATGGTTTTACCACACAATCAGGCATCTCATTTCTACAGCATTCAGTCTACTTACATCCTTTCTCTGCCAGTTCCATTCTTTACTGCCATACTTTTTTTTATTTTAAGAAAGACAATCATTCCCGGGTTACAAATAACGAAATAACCCAACAACATTTGAAAATCTCCTACTACCACCACACTAAGCGGAAGATGTTGCAGGTGTTGTGATGGAGGACTTAGCCAGCCGAGGAATCGAACACCCAAATTAAGTGTTGTAATCCAAAATTAAGTGTTGTATGAAAAGGGTGCGCAGCCGCCCCCCTTAAATATAATTATTACGTGGAAACTACACGAATGCGGAGGTGAAACTTACGGCAGTGAGCCAGTGAGGCTGTTATCAAATAATATATTTATAACATAAATTTAAATCTCATACATTTATTAACTAACTCCGCCACCATACATATAATAATCAAGTACCTACTGTATAAGATTATATCTAATCTTTATTTTGTCTTTCCTGTATGGTTTGGCAATATATCAACAAAGGAAAGCCCCTGCCGACCGGTTGGGGATCCGATCACCGAGTGATCAGTCACCATCTTATTTATTTTACTACTAGCAATTACCCGGCATGCGTTGCATTGTCACTCAAAGGAAGAAAGTGTTTGTTGTTTTGTTTAATTCCGTTCATTGAAACGCTTTTGGACACACATTTTTTTTCGTTTTTTCGACTGGTGCGTAGACAAATAAATTCAGTTTTCGATGCGTGATCAGGCCACGTAAAGCTGTGAGAAGCAATTTCCCCAAATTAACATCCTGCTATCCCATACCGCTACTATGTCTCCTTTGCGACCCTCCGCTTGCCCATCGTCCCCTATCCCGTCCCTGCGTGCCCTTTTTGGGTGCGTCCCCGTTACCGCGTATTTTCCCGTCCCGCGTCCCCTTCCTCTCCCGCGTTTCCCTTTCACCTGCCCGGTTGTTGAGTGTCCGATGACACTCGAGTGTACTTTAAAAAAAATAATAAATCGAATAACGAGAAACATACATGTATGATCGTGTTTTTTTGCGAAATAGGTCATAGTTGGAGCACAGGAATCGAGGTCCTACCTTACTGTTGAGAGTGGATCGTCCCAGCTTCAATTTCCATCGTTATGCACTGGTTACTGGAAGATTTTTATGTCCGACACGATGGTTATTATTAAATAACGTTTATGATTGTGAAAAGACGAGTTTTTTTAGTGATTTGCATGCGAGATTACAACTACATTTTTAGTGCAGCACGGTGGGTAGATCATTTAAACGTCTTTTTCTTTGATTTTTCTTGAGTAGGAACCTCGAGGAAAGGAAGGATTCCAAAGAAAAACAAGATTTAAATATAATTGAAATAGGAACATGGGGAAATGGACTAAAGTCGTAAAACTATTTCAACATAAAACACCAGTCTTACCCACCTCCCGCGAACCTCCTATCTTTCGTTCCTCTCCCCCTTACCGGATTCCCCTCCCCATCCCGCTTTCCTTTCCTGCCGCTAAACTATATGAAATACACCCATTTTTCAAAGAACTCCCTCGCCACCATACAGTTTAAAGGCAAAAAATATACACGACCATACTTAACAGGGAGGTCACTAGAAATTAACATTTTTTGTTGTTTATTTAGAGAAATTAAGATAATATAATTGGGAAATTAGCAATTCCAATTATTTAGTCCTGGTATATATTTTAATACTAATATATAATAAGTTTTTTAATGAGTGTGTTCGGGAAAAAAAGCAAAATTTTGTGATGGACGATACAATATACAAGGTAAATATATCAGAATATTATTTACCTTCTAAATGTTTTATTATCTTACTAATGTAGTTTTCTTTTATTTTCAGGTAAGGAAATGACAGCATATGGGGTTTTTAGTAAGTTTGTATATTTTAAAATATTTTACTTTATTACATTTTTTATATTATTTATTACTTACTATTGCACACCTTCGCTTACGCTAAAGTATCCGCCCCTTTTCGAACTCACACTTAAAACTTGTCGTTATCGTTGGCACTAATACATAGAACAGATTTCTTTGCGTACACGTTTCGAATGCATTCGCGATTAGCAACACATATAAATGACGACGAATAAAGCTTGCAATAATATAAATCGATATAGATCGATATGTTAGTTTAAAATTATTCCAGTTAAAATTTTGATGAAAACTTCTTATTCTCAGAACCGATAAATCGGAACAGGTGTGATCAATTCTCAGAACCGATAAATCGGAATAAGTGTGCTCTAGACTATTGACACGTTTAACGTGTCTCATTCGTAACAAATCCATATCAATTCTTTCTAATCTATAATTAGATAACTGATATTTAACAGTTTTTGGTTTTTGTTCAATAATGTTAATCAATCACAATAACACTCACCATGTGTTTTTATTGTTGTAAAAATTCAAAATAAAACTCAAATTTTTTACTCATGCTAATTTTTTTTGTATTTGAGTACTTCCGAAGAGTCCCATCTGCTTCCAACCATCTGGAGCCAGTGAGACTAGGGCATCCGCAATTGGGGTATGTTATGAGGCTTCAGGTGGTGGGGAGAGGAAGAAGGAAATGGAAGGTGGGGAAGTACCCGGTTATTCAGATAATAACAAACATTTAAAAAATACATATTATTGACCGGTAAAGTAGAGATATTTGATTAATACTTGTCGCTTCGATAATTTTGGTGTTACGTTTTTAACTAAGTAAATAAACGGACATCGAGATATTTTTCCAAAACGGCTTTAGTGAGTTGAACTTAATGATTATTCATTGGTGATTGGTCACTGGTCATTGGTCGGAAACCAGTTTCCCTTTCTCCCCGTTGCGTCAATCCATTTTTCTTTAATTTTTCCGTCCTTCGGAAATCTGAAATAATTAAAATACTATAAGTTACTACATCTTAAAACGGATATAAATTATTCTTTAACTAAGATAAATAAATTATCACGCTTTTTTGTTATGCTTCTCCCCGTCCCGCAAACGATCCCTCGTCCCGGATTCCCGTCCTCTTCTCTTTACCTTCCTGCCGCTAAACTATATGAAATACATACATTTCTCAAACTGATCACGCGCCAAAAAATATAAAAAAATTCATAACGCCAGAGCTTACCGTTATCTATATTGAAACCTTCACGGGTGTGCCCACAATTCAGATGATTTTGTGCTTCAGATGAATGGTATAGGAAATAATTTCATAATGCTAGAGCCCACCATTATACTCTATATAGAAACCTCCGCGGGCTCCGGCACAAAAAATCACCAAAGTTTCATTAAAAATCAAAAAATGGTACACGAACGCATGCGGAACAAACAAAGAAACATGCATTTTTTATAAATAAAGATTTTTAAAGAAAAGCATTGCATTTGTTTCTATCACCAATCAGTATCTACAAAATAATATGTTTATTTATATATGTATATATATATATAAATATATTAACAAAGCCCTGCTAATAATTACGAAATATCGATAGTCAGTAATTAAAAGAATTCGCGTCCCCGTCACTACCAGTGAAAGAGCTTTAACGGGGCCTTATGTCAAGCAAAACTTTGAATAATCATTAATAATTGATAACGTACTCTAATTTTGTACTTACCGGTGAAATGAAACTCCATTTATCTTGAATTTCACATTGCTTGTGGTATTTTTACATAGTTGCACTGAACAAGACGGCATTTTGAATAAAACGGACACAAACTGCACTCCGTCACGACACAAAATCAACTGATTGAACGAGTTCTTTCCGTATTCAAACTACCCTTGTCAGGTAGTAGTCCGTCCACGTTCTGGCGGCCAACATAGCATATCTCCCCTTGTTTCTCTTATCTGTGATTACTTACAACTGAAATTATGCCAATTTTTAAATTTCCGTATCTCTTCAAAAACTTGGTATTTATGAATACGATTTGACGTTGGATTTAATTAAAAACCTCGAAACATTAATAAGGAAACATAATATGAATTGTTTAGGTACTGCGGTTTAAAACCAATTAATTCACCTAGATTTTACCGCTTATCCCACACTTTTAGGTTATTATTACATAAAAGAATTTTAATAAAGCACTTAATTAAGATTTATTTTAATTTATAAAATTCACCTATTTTAATTTGGGCAGCTATCGCTCTAGTGGAATAAATATTAAGGCTAGGAATTTTGATTTTCTACCGATTTATAAAATATGTCCCTTGAACGCGTTACGTTTCTAAGTTCTAAAAAAAATATATATCATTTTTTAAGATAATCTTAGGATACTGTCGAACCGAAACAGTAATCACATAAAATTCCCTCGATAGATAAAACAACGCAAAGTATGCTCCGAAAATTAAAAAAAAACACATACGATTCTGTTATATAGGCTTGAAAAATTCACAGTGTTTCTTTACATGCTTCTTAAGGTATTGTTGAGAGATGTTTGCTCTATTTTAAACGAGTCGTGTTTTATTAAACATTTTAACAATTTTCGCTTTAAAATTATCGTTTTTAATATTAGCGCGCTCCCTCCAACATTTGTATTGTCGTATCTCTCCTTCTTCTTTTTTTGGGCTGCTACTACCGGCCCTTACTACCTAGGTACTAAGAAATGCAAAATCATGTGATTTTGTTTTGAAAATTAGATCGTTTAGAAATATTTTAGCTGTTTTATTAAATACTGCAAGGAGAACACATATTTGAAATAATATACCTTTGAAATAATATACCTTTGAAATAATATACCTTTGAAATATTATACCTTTGAAATAATATACCTTTGAAATAATGTACATTTGAAATAATATACCTTTGAAATAACATACCTCTGAAATAATATACCTTTGAAATAATATACCCTTGCAATTATATACCTTTGAAATAATATACCTTTGAAATAATATACCCTTGCAATAATATACCTTCGAAATAATATACCTTTGAAATAATATACCCTTGCAATAATATACCTTTGAAATAATAAAGTCTTTTTATAAGCCCAGAAAAAAATAAAGTATCAGGCCTATAAAAACTGCTTAAAAGTTGAAAATTTTATTGTATAGTGTGGAAAAGTCAAACATCTAAATATTCTGGCTGACTTAGCAAAATAAAATAAAAAGCTTAGCAAAATAAATAAAACTCATTTTTTGCGATGCTTTTTTCTTGAATAAATTAACATGGCCGGCTGGTGTTAAACGGGAGGTTAAAACTTATCGCCATCTACACTAGGGGTGTTATTGTTAGCGGCCTGATCCCTATTTTTACGACATGTTGGATCGTAGAAATTATTACTTTATGACTTATTCTTATTGATTGTACGTTCAAATCTACACTCCTGCATTGCTTTAAGCACCCAAATATAAAAAGTCTATTTAGGCACCACTCTTTCTCATTTATTTTTACTCCTTTTAGTTTTTATTGTATGTTTTGATCCTTTAGCTTTGCTACCCCTAAATTACTACCCTTGTCAGGTAGAGGCGTCATTCAAGCTCTGTATAATGGCGCAGCCTCATCCTTCTACCGGAAAACAATGTTAATGTTATTTCCATGCGCGGATTCTGACTGCTGATCCTTCGCAAAGGAGACTGCGTGTTTCAGTGTTAATTAGGGTGGGTCGCTGTGGAATAAAGATTATTGTCAGATTTTCAGGGAATTTTGTTTTTTTACAATAGCTCTATGCAAAAGGAAAAAATATTCCCTCGGGGCCTGTCATCTTTAGGGATGCTGTGTGGTGAGTTTTTATTTGGAGAGAAGAAGGAAAGGGTGTTCTGGGAAGGAAATGGTATGAGGGGTGGGTAGGATTTTGGGGGTCAATATGTACTGAAATGAAGCACGCATTAATTCATCCTTCCCACTGCGTTGTAAGGCGATGAATTGAAAGAGTCCTGCAGGAATCGTCTTGGTTAAGTCTCCGGCCCACCACGCAGCAGGTGGGCAAATGCATTCGCCATCAAGATATAGATAAGCCTCACCCGATGAACCCCAGCACCCCTGCTAAGTTACCAAACGTAACGAACCACTGGGGGTGACCTATAGCAGGGGTGTTGGCATGCATACACGCCGAATGCACGCAGGTATATCAAAAATTGCATACAGCAGTTTAGATTTTAATCCCATTATGATAACATTTTGACAATTTTTTTTGGCTATGAATCCGGAGGTCGTGGTAAATTTTAGTTAATTTATTTATATTGTTTCACTATCAATTCATAAAAAATAATATATAGTATATTTGCAGGTATTTTATTTGTATTTAAATTCAACAGAATCGGCCCACCCTGATTTACGTTGTTCCGGTTTGTAGGCTGCCGGGAAATGTCATTAGCCTCCTAGCGAGATGATCTCTTCTTCGCGTGAAATGGGGAAGGGGAGGTTGAAAAGGATTTTATATTACGCATCAGGCTTCAAATCGAGTTATTGGCTGCTGCAGTCGTGAAAGCGTCAATTTGGTGTGATGATTGTATGAAGACGTGAACATAAGATTAGATGGGAAATATTTACAGTCGTGAAACCAGGGGCGGTTCGCTCTTAGGTCAAGTGGTCATTGACCACCCCAAACTCTGAGAAATTATATTTAAAAAAATGATAATCCGGGAATATTCATTGTAATTTGACGGCTTCCGTGGTCGAATGGTTATGATCCTCGACTACCAATTTAAAGGTTGGCTCCAGATGGGAGCTGTTGGTACTCTTGTGAAGTAATCACATAAAAAAATTAAAAAGTGGTTTAAGCAGAATGTTGTAACCAGATCTGAATAACCAGGTAATTCCAAAACTTCCCTCCACAACAAACCCCAATTTTCAGTTCGGAGTGCCATAATCTCACTGTCTTTGGTCAGTAGGGAGCAGCCTAAAAGCTGTATCAGCACGTATCAGAAAGACTTTACCTGCAATTCCTAAGATTCAAGATGATTCAATTGTTTCAAATAAATAAAAAAAAATAACAAAAAAATCATTGGGTGCAATCTAGCGCATCACGTGATAAAATTTTGTTGTTTAAAAAATGGTTCCATGATACTCGTAACTCAGCGAAATGATATTTTAACATCCCTTTGAAAAGTCATTTAAAGTGATGAAAAAATAGCCCATAACCTATTTCAATATTGCCTATTTAATAACTCATGTACGGGACATACGTCATTCCTATGTCTACCTACGTTAAATTATCGTGAAAACAAGCTTATGTGTCCAAGCGGTTAACGTAGTTTTATAACCCAGCAAAATTACATCTATGTACATTGTATATTCCAAATATGCTTAGGAATCGCTGGTTAAAGTCTTCCACTTAGGTACTTGCTGATACACCCTATATATCTGGCGCTATTCACATATAGTAAAGTACAGTAAAATAGTTGAAATCTAAAAATCCCTTATCGGTAAAATATAAAAATCAATTTCATTTCCACCCATTCTCTCATTTCACGTCAGCATTTTCCAATAGACTTTTCCTTTTTAACCTTTTCCATCCACATCCCTAATTACACCGTTGCAACTAGTTCCATGTAGCGCTCGACCCAATTCCGCTTGACATTCAATTTCAGCACCAGTTCAACATGAACGATTCGCCTTTATTCGTCATTTCGGCAATTCTGACGATGGCGGGCTATTACCGGGAAGCTCACAGAAAGGATTTTTCTCGTATCGACTTATTTACGTCGGCTTATTTTATTTATTTATTTTATTTTAAGGAAATCAACAGTTTACAATGTGGTTAATTTATACATGTCGACCCTTTGGAATAACAAGGTTCCATCTGTTGCTGTATCGTCATGCAATAATGGGATCTATGGTGAGCTACTTTAGAGTTCATTATCGCATGACTTTTTCGCAACAGATGGAACCTCGTTATTCCAAAGGGTCGATGTCTAATTCACCGAACTGAGAAACCAATTATAGATTTTCTCATTATACCATTGTAATATGTGTCCAAAAATAAAACACTATACTTAAAACAATTAAAAAAATATTACGTTATTACAATAAGAGATAAAATTTATGACAGGAGATACTGCATTTTTTTATTCACCAGATTTACAGGAACGGGTTTAGTTTTTCCCATAGGAAAAACTAAACCCTTTCATACACTTTTCCATATAAATGATCATCTCGTAAATCCACGTTATGCAAGTGTATTATATAAGTATAATTAATACAAAACAATACAAGAACAACACGTTAATCTACCAAACTATTAAATGGGAATATAATTCACCGTCTCCAGATATTTTCATATCAGAGGGTTCGGCTCTGTGGAATTCCTAATTATTATTATCATTATATGTCATTATCATTACATTACAAAATTTAATTTCAACCAATGCGGGATGTTAAATATACTAAAATAATATTTTTTTTGTTTTGTTTTGTTTTTGGAGTGTTATGCCATGTTGCGCTACCTCCTTTAGCCAACGTCTGTGTACACATCTGCCCTGATGATGGACACTGTAACGCTGTCCGAAGGTAACCACTGTAACATTGGCGAAAGTAAGAGGCTGCGCAACACGGAATTACACCCCAAAAACAAATAACAAAAATATTTTTGGCCGTGAAAATCTAAAATCATATGTAAGGTAATATCCACTCCAATTACTTTTATTTAAATACTAGTACTTATATTAATACAGCGTTTAAATCACTTTACTTTCAAGAATATTTTTACCGAAGAGTATTACTGCTATATAATCGATTTCAATCTTGAGCCCTCGGAAATTTCGAGCTTTCGGTTTTATTTGGAAATTTTCCGCCTTCTTTCAAAAAATCAAATCTCCGAGTTTTAATATGGTAACCTGCCAACTGCTTATACTTTCGGAGAACACTTGAATGCACCTATATTTAACCGTTTATCTATATATATATATATATATATTTAGGATTCATGAAAATTATTAAAAAAATCATAACGCACGCATTTTAAGTTTATTTTTTTTAAATTGACGTACATAGTACCAATTTGTGGAATATTAAATCTTATGACTTCTATTTGTGGTTTATTTTCTTGATGGATAATCACAAGTATCATTTTAAATTCGAACATGCATTTTTTATTATGTAAGTTCATTATCAATCGATTTTTAAGAAATTATAATAATTACAACAATTTCGGTTCGCGAAATGTCAATAACAAACAAATCAGAAGATATGCAGGACATCTCTTGTTAAAAAAATATTAATCGCATTGTACAATGCGCGGGAACTTTTGAAATAATTCCAATAGATGTTATATGCCACATTTTGGCCAGCGAACGCTCGAGGGTGTTGCAAATTGGCCAAAATGTAGCCAAAACCACTCCAGTAGATAACGATTAAGTTAGAGATGTTTATTTGTATGCAACGCCAAACTTTATTATTAGATTCTTACGGGCCCTTTAGAGGTGGTATATCGTCGACGGCAATCCATCACCGCGTAAATCATATTTGGCCACTTTTCAGGAGAGACATAAAACCACTTTTCTTAATATATTTACATCAAAATCGCGGCAAACCATTTTATTTTTCATGTTCAATTGTCTTTTCAATTATGCATTTAAACAAATATACTTTTTTGCCCGAAAATAAAATAATAAATGACTTAAGCGGTGATGTTCAGTAAAATACGGCAAAAGTTTTGACTTACGCGGAAATGTATTCTTGTTGCGAGGTAGGTATATAATATTATTATAGTTTTAAAACACGGAAATGTGGAAACAAATAAATAAAAATAATAACAATATTTTACAACGAAGTTATGTTATGTTATTATATTTATGTTACATGACATTATTTAGACAAATAAAATAGTAGATAGGTACCTTATCATAAAAATACACAAAGTTATTAGTTACTCAATGACAGCGACAATCATCAACGTAAAAATAAAGCACATCAATTTTTTAATTTAAAAAAAATAAACTTTTCTTATAGGTACCTCGTGTAATGTTAAAAATACACAAAATTAAAGTCATTGATACAGTAATGAATCATAATAGCTATGACAATCTTGCGGTATTACAGATTTCAGTTCCTGTAAATGTTTCCACTTGGATTCTTTTATTTTAATTCTATCTTTGTAAAGTTTTGGAATAATATCATTATAATTTATATTATTCGACAATTTTGGTCGTCGTGGCAATTCGGCAAAATCGTCTTCGAAGTTTGTTTTAAAACGAATGATCCCATCTGGTGAGTATTGTAACAGTATATTAACAGTTTGATCACTTACTGTTCTGCCTGGCCTGATTGAATCGTATAAAAAAGTATTTTTTGTGCATAATTCAAAAAGAGTTCGAATGTCAGTATTTGAACGTCTTATGGCTTATTAGGAGGTTTCGAGCCAGTTTAGTGATGGTTTAGTGACTTGCGCATACTGACTTGGTAGGTATATTTCTTGTTTTTTTAATTTATTTTCGATTCTACTATGTACTGAGTCATATTCCATGTAGGTATGTCATTCATCGCTATAAATTATAACTGGATGAGCAGGGGCTTTGTTTAATTCTCCTACAATGTAATCAATTATACAGGAGGTGAATACAGATGCCTCCAGTCCGGCATGGGTTTCGTCAAACCAATATGTCATTACAGCCTTACTTGCCAAATTAAAGACGGTAAAATTATGCACACATAATTTCGTTTTGTAATAAATTGCACTTGCGTTTATAATATTTTAATACTTTCTCTAATATTTTCAATGGGCAAAAAATACACCAACGTGCCTTGTCTACGAAAAGAACTGATTTCCGATCATCTTTGTTTGGATTCTGTTTTTATTACATTAGATGCAAAAAAAAATTCTCTGATCCCAATTTAGTTTTGACTAAAACATTTTGAAAATAGATTCTCTAGAACCTTGGTTAAGTTTGGGACAGTTTCGTAGTTTTGATCGAATGCACATTTTGGATTTGCAAGCCTGGACCCATTTGACGATCTTCTTTAGGCACATCGTGTACCATGTTAAATTTCCCATCTTGCAGTAAACTACTTCTTCTGTAGCCTAAATAATCTTTCCCTTGCATCCTCAATTTCTTGTTTATTAATCTTGATGAATCTGCGTGTATGTCGCCATCACTCGGCCGATTTGATGGTGATGATATTATTTCCGAAGCAGATAATATAGAACCTGGTCTAGGATTACTGTAATTCACTACCTGCATTTCAATTGAAGTTGAATCAACTATAATTTTGTCATTATTTGTAACAAAAGATGTTGAATTATTATTAATGCTATGAATATCTTGGCATAATATGTATTCAGGAGATACCACCAAGATCAACTCCGCACTGTCTTCTGTTGTTGGTGGCCGATTTTGGGAATAATCAACGATTGAAAATTTAAAATTATTTATATCAATGTTTTCTATATTTTCATTTGTAGAACATTCACCAACTTTATTTCCACTGCCCTGTTTGTTAGATATTGTATTTATTCTGAGTTCTTTGCACATGGCATCAACAAATAACTAATCATCGCTAGAATCGAACATTTTGTTACTGAAATAAAATTAAAAAATAATATTTAATATGTTTTTTTCGCTATATACTATTACTATAGTAATAGTAAAGTATAATATATAATTATTAGTAAAGTAATTCAATTTGATTAAAAAAAAAGCACAAATCAAAAAAGAATAAATCAGCGCGTATCTCACGTTTTTCGATACAATGGAACGAATCATTGCGAAGTGTATCAGCGCGTAAGTCCATAATGATTAATAATAACGTCTACCGTATGCACAAAACAATGTTTTCAATATATAATTACTTAGTCTCATAAAACATACCTTTTGTAAGACTTCCGATGAACAAAAAACACATAAATTTAAAAAAAAAACTTTGTAATCAGCGAAAGTGACGGTTGGTCATCGACTGAGATAGGCGATGATTTTACCGAAACGGAAGGTAAATGAGATGCGCGGTGATACTATTTTCGTTGTAGGACTATTTCCTTACATTGAAAAAATCCTATAATAATCCCACCGATGTAGGTTTATGACCGCCGTCGAATGGCATTTCAGAATGACTTACGCGGTGATGTTACATACGCGGTGATGGAATGCCGTCGACGTTATATTATTATCGTTCATACTGGGTGGGGTTTTATGTGAAGTTTTTTACTATTCCAACTGCCACAGTTATTAAGAGCTCTCAACAATATAACAATACAACATTTTTCAACCTCTTAAACTACAAATCTTAATCATGTTCAGGTGAAAAATCACGGGATAGCATAGAGGCGCTATTTCATACTAATTATAACGTCTAAATGTGTTACTATTATCACGCGAGTAGCAGTGCGCGGGGACCGGTTTCGGTAGTTCCGGATCGTTCGACGTTAGAGGGATGGGAGCGCTGGAGATCAAATTGGAACTGAAAAGTGGAATTAATTTTTCGCTTCGTATCTCGTCTAAATGTAATATTATCATTGGCAATTGTCTGAAATCTCGACAATTGAGCTCCACTTTGAAAATGTCAATTAAAATAATTTTCTGTTAAAAATATAATATCACTAGCCAATTAATACCCGGCATGCGTTGAAATGCTACTTAAATAAATAAATTATTTCTCTATTCGTGTCGTTTCCCATTCGTCCCCGTTCCTCTTTCCCCTCTTCTTCCCCACCTCTTCCCCTCCCGCGTTAACTTTTCACCTTCCCACTACCTTCCCCTTTCTCGTGACCTCCCCCCCCCCCTCCTCCTGTATTCCGCTCCCATCTTCTCCGCCTTCCCGTCTCCCTCGTCCCCCCTCCCGCGAAACCCCCCTCCTTAATTCACCATCCGACCCTCCCGTATACCTCTTGCCCCAGCCTTTTTTCCCTGCCGCTTAAATATATATATATATATATATATATAGAAATCTTTAAGGGCATGTTCACAACAATACAAAAAAAAATAGCAATCGGTTAAAATTTTAATTCCAATCGTATGAATAGTATAGGAAATAATTTCATAACGCCAGAGCTCACTATCCTATAACTATCCCGGGTATGTCACATCACCTTCCCAAAGTTTCATCGCAATCGGATGAACAGAATGGCCACGCATAACATACGAACACACAAACAAACAAACAAACAAGCTTGAAGAAGCTTGTTAAATATATTATTCAAAACAAAAGTTCATTGAATCGGAATACCTACAGACAGAGCCACCACCGGAATTAGTATTTTTTTAAATGCTTAATGTACATAAAATTTGACATAAACTATCTACGTGGTATTTCCAGTGAAGACGCAACAGTAAAAGGAAAGGTATACCAGACTATTGTTAGACCCGCGATAATGTATGGCTCCGAATGCTGGACCATGTACAACTCCTACACCAGGCAACTCGAATCAGCAGAAATGCGAATGCTTAGATGGTCGGCAGGAGTGTCACTAAAAGATAAAATTAAAAGTTCACGCATTCGTGGTAGCCTGGGTGTCACAGACATAAACAATAAGCTAGAGGAACGACAGTTGAGATGGTATGGTCACAAAAAACGGAGACCACCAGACCACACAGTGAAGCAGGCAATGTCTATGGAGCTTCATCGACAGTCATCCAGAGGAAGACCAAAGAACTCCTGGATGACTCAATGCTCTAAAATTCTAAGTAGAAACGGCCTGGAAGAGCGCGATACCCAGAACCGAAGAAGCTACAACCTGAGAACGAGGAGAGCCGACCCCAACAGCCTACCTAGGCAATGAGTTGGGACAGTGCAAGGAAGAAGAAGAAGACGCAACACTTCCAACTCCATTATATTTGTTTGGCAGACGTTGTTGCAGTGAGATTTATAGAATTTGAATGTGGTTTATATTAAACAATTCTCAATATTTCGTTTCCTATGATAGACAGGTAAGCCTCGACTTTTGATCCCGGGTTTTGATCGACGTGAATCTCAGACACTGAGAGCTAACTTAACCTAACCCGAGAAATAATATTTAATGTATTGTATTATTCTTGGTCTAACTATAGAAGCAATAAAAATATTGTTAATGGTATTATAGACAGCCCTGATTTAAACGTAATTATCTTCCATATACCAACAAGAGAACTACTTGATTTAAAATTGTATTTTATTCCAACAACAGTATCAGGACTGAGTTATTTAGATATTCGCTTGTACCTAGATTTCATGCAGTCGGAATATAATACTTTTTCAGAAATAGAATAGGGATGGTCCGATGCTCTGTAGGGAACCCGCTTGCACAGCGCGGGTATAAACTGTGCGACCTAAAGTTTAAGTTTAGACTTACGGAATTCAATTCAATTCAATACCTACAACTGCACGGAATATAGTTATCAAATAGCTATAATAACATTTCTCAATAATAACAGTCAATATTAGCATAATACCTACTGCTCTTCCGCATAATTTAATTCCGTATTTTTTAAAATTTTTTATATTAACTCCGTACAGGAGGCCCTGAGGAAAATAATTTCCCTCGGGGCCTATGTCATCTTTGAAGATGCTGCGTGGAGGGTCTTTTTGAGGAGAGGAAGGAGTGAAGAGACCCAGAAGGTCTTGAAGAGACCCATGTTGTAGGAAGGAGGAAACACAGAGGCCGGCAAATCGTTCCACAGCCGAGCTGTTGAACTTAAGAACGAGTCGTAAAAACGACCAGTTTAATTTAATTAGCACATTTTACTAATTCGTGATACTGTCCCACAAAAATATTATGTATATCACAGGTTTGTTAAAGCTAGAATATGCTTTTATTAATATAAATAAATATAAAAAAAATTGAATTTAAAATCATGCTTTCTCTAAGCGTGAAAAAACATATGAATATAAATATTTAACTATTTGAAATGACTTCACGGTTGTCTTAAACTCTGAGAAATATGTGTGAAATATTTCTTATATCTTTAAAATACACAATATAAAGCAAAGGGCATAAAAATCTTTCTAACCCAAATGAAAAAATCTACCCGTAACTTATGTTTTATTGTACCAGTATATCATACTTATTCGAAGTAAAAAAAGGTTTAGGAGACTCCCGGGAAGAAATTTCTGCAAATTTTATTCGAGGATAAATCATAAAGGATTATTTAAATCTGGGAGTGAACCTTCATTCCTGGAATCAAAATTCATTGTCTTGTCGGATATTTTGGATATTTAAGGTAGAATTTGTACGTGAAAAGGGAGGTTGCAAAGAAGGTTACACAGGGTATATGTTAAAGCAAACTACTCGGCTAAATTAATCGAGGGATGTTTACATGAAATATTGTAGATATTTTTTGGTACTCCAGCAAGCAGACTGCCGTAATTTAAAATATATGAAACTTAAATAATGGACCATGAAGTTTAGCATTTTCACTTTGTCCGTCAAAAATGTCTGGAAAAAATGAAAGGCGCTGCCATCATTTTTTTATTGTTTTTATTTCTTGCTAGAGCAATCCCGATGAGTTACAAAACTCATTTTAGGACAGGAGGAACTTACAATTCATAGGTAGGAGGTAGTAGTTACAATTTTACAAAGGTATTTTGATATCATAATATAAGTTTTACATTCAGTACAGCATAAAAATAAAACTAAAGACAGGTTAAGTAGAACAAACAACAAGAGAAAACAAGTAAAGAGAGGGAAAAACTGATACGAGTATATAAGATAGAACAAAAAATGACAAGACGATTACATATTTTCATTTTTAAATGTAGTTAAAAAATATTCTTTTAAAGCATTGCTTTGCAATTTTTTATTATGCTGGATGTTTTTGTACATATCTGGAAGCGAATTATATAGTGTATAGGCAATATAGTTCAGAGATTTTATCCCATATTTTGTGGTGTGTGTTTGAGGAATGCGGATTTTATTGTTATTTTGAGTATTGCGGTTGTGGATGTCTTGATTGTAAATTGGCTTGGTGTTAGTATGAGTTGATTGTTGGGTAATTTGTAGGATGGTGCTTGTGATTTCATGTTTAGGAAGGATTGTGATTGGAAGGATACCGGAAACTGAATAGACGTCCCTGACATGAGTGTCCCATGGAAGTCCATGAACATTTCTGAGAGCTCGGTTTTGAACTACCTGCAGGTCGGCTATCAATTTCTTTGAGGCAAAGCCCCAGATACAGCAGAGATAGGAAAGGTGAGAGTGTACCATGGCATTGTAGACTGAAGTTAATAAAGGGATGGGTAGTATTCCTTGAAGCCTATATAGTACACCAGTTAAATTTAAATGGAACATCTCAACGGAAATGACCCCTACAGTCAATAGTAACAGTCGACAACTCTTGTCGAACGCGGCATTTTTTCTCTTATTGATTTCAGACATTAGAATGATAATACTATACTGCCATCCAAACGGAGTAAAATTTTTGTATTGAAAAATAATTTATTCATTTTTTAACTGAGCTCTCGCGTGACCTGTGGATGTAGGTATTTTATTTTATTAAGGTGAATGTCAAAAGAATTCATATTCTCCTCTTTCGGTGGCGCACGTATATTATTTTTTATTTATAAACGCTTTTTTACAAGTTATGCTTTGAAATATCAAAAAAAAAAAATTGTTCGCGAAATTCGTTTGTCAATTAAAAAACGCAAATCTTTCAAGAAAGGCTAACAAATACAATATTGGATTGAATCACCGATGAAATATTGTATTTGTATTAATATTCATATTGTTTTTATAAGTAAAAATACTATACGCGCTCCGTCTACGAAAGAGTAGAATATGAATACTTTTGACATTCACCTAAATACTTTTCAATATCGATCCTCATTCATCACAAAATTGTACAGGCGATGGTGCCTACAAATTAATCTGTTAACGGCCATCCATACTAGCAAACAGAGAAAATTGCCTTTTTGAACATCCTTCCGGATGATTGCTAATACTTTCAAATTTCCTCCTGAACGAAATTTATTATATTCAAAAATATTATATTAAGCAACGGGATTATATAACTAGACTTAATAATTTGTAATTTTTTTTAATATTAACTCCATACAGGAGACCCTGAGGAAAATAATTTCCCTCGGGGCCTATGTCGTCTTTAAAGATGCTACGTGGAGGGCCTTTTTGAGGAGAGGAAGGAGTGAAAATGGGTCTTGAAGAGACCCATGTTGTAGCTTAGATCAAGGATAGCATTCCCACCCGACGCCTGTGCTCTAAAGATTGCAATCCGTTTGTTAAGACAAGAGAATCTATCAGACGGACCGCCCGAATCTGCACAGAGTCGAGGGTGTTTTTCAGGTACTTTGGGGCTCCAGACCAGAGGTGGCTGCCACATTCAACCGTATGGCGCACTTGCGATTTGTACATTGTACTTGGTAATATTTTTCTCACAAAATTAATACAAATTGTGTAAAGTAAGAAACACTTATATTTTTCAAGTTAATTCTTAATTCAAATATTATAAATGTATTGTTTTTTTCTTATTTACATTATTTGTGATGTTGTACTATTCGTAGGTTAAGGGTACGTGTTGTGCCGTGTATATGAAAATAAATAAATATGTGACAGAGAAATGGTGATTGAAATGTAGAATAAAAATGTTTCATCGAAATGTTATTGGCAGATTAGTTACCGTTAAATTTGGATAAATATGTGAAGGAGAAAAATTAACAAAATATGTAGTGCGTAAAAAAGAAGAAAAGGAGTAAATTTTTAGACATAAGATTAAAAAGGCGACGATTACATAATACATAAAGAAATAATAAATATATAAAGTGAAAATACAGGACAGTACCTACTATTAGCAATGCATAAAGAATAACAAGCTCTATTTTATAAGGTCTTCAATTTCCTTGTGATCTTTTCTCATTAGTCAGTATATTATATTAGTTATTTGCAGTGTTTGCCTTATCCACAGGTAGATATTAGTAATTGTGTTGGGCTCTTCCATAATAATAGATCCTTGCAGAATACTGGTTTATTAACAATATTTTTGTGTTAACAATATATTATGCTTCTGGGTCTTAGGACCGGCAATAACTGTCTAGGAATTGAATCTGAGATCTAGGGCTCTCCTTGACTCTAACTGCTCTAACTGCCTGAAATCGTTCGTAAGCTTTAAGCCTACCGACATCTATCAAAAACAATTGAAACTACGTGCCATTCAAGGACACTACAGTTATTGCTGTGGTCTTTAATAGCAGTTTGTTGTATGCGTGAGGCGCTATATACAAATTGTATACTTGAGCAAAGGTTGCCGTAAGTTTTTGGTACCAAAAGTCTCTATTGTATGTTTGCTTTCGTGTTATTTATTTTCATTTATCTTGAATAACCTTGGAACAATAACAAGTTCTATTTCATAAGGTCTTCAATTTCCTCGTGGTCTCTTCTCATTAGCTAGAATATTATATTAGTTATTGCTTTGGTCTGTGGTGGCAGTTTGTTGTACGCGTGATGTGCTATACACAATTGGTGTCTTTGAGAAAAGGTTGTCGTTAATTTCGGTTCCAAATATTATACTCGTTTGCTTTCATTTTAGGGAACGAAATTGTCTATAGTATGATGTATTATATTATGTAAAGAGACACATCATTGAAATCCTATCATTAACTAAACTAAACTATACAAAATTATTGTTACTAAAATTGTCTCTTTTATATGTTTGCTCTTGTGTATTTTTTTCTCCATTTTCCTTTTATCTTGAATAACACTGAAACAAAAGCAAGTTCTATTTCATGTGGTCTTAAATTTACTTGTGATCTTTTCTTATTATCTAGTATATTATGTTAGTTGTTGCTATGGTCTGTAGTGGCAGTTTGTTGTATGCGTAATGTGCTATACACAAATGGTGTCTTTGAGTAAAGATTGTCATAAATTTCGATATCAAATATCTCTCTTGTGTTTCGCTCTAGTGCACTTTATTCATTTTCCATTTATCTTGAATAACCCTGGAATATGTTGTATAAAAACCACGAAATACCATAATCAATTTTCTGTGTCTCGTTGTATTATTTTTTCTAAAAACAAAAATTTTAACATGCTGATTCCCCCGGGAAATCATTCGAGCTCAATTATTATTGCTTCAGGTGCTGTTAACTTGTTCTGAAACAGAAAACGGGCCATTTGCTTTCCTTTTTCCAGATAATGGCTGTTTTTCGTTGGCTACGTGGAAAGGGCAAACATCGCTTAAGGACCTCTTAGGAAGAAGCCAAATTGAAAAAAAATCCAGCATATTAAAACGGAAAGGGCGTGGTTTTACAACATCCCTTTGCGAGGAGGAATCAAAAATTTTAAGAAATTTTAAACGCAAAACTGATATCGTAAATTTTGAAGTCCTTGAACTCTCACGTAAATGTAGACCGCTACGTCTGGATTTAATGGTAATTTCAGTGGGGGTGTTCATTGTTCAACCCTTAGCAATCAAAACCTTTAGAAAATGTTTCTACTGTTTCAAGTGACAAGTAAAGAAGAGAAGTGAAGGTACGCTGTTTGATGATTCGTTGTGTAATGTACATATCTCTCTTGCTTATATCAAGCAATGTTTATTAACTAATTGTTTTCTATCATCTATCTCAAATATTGTGTTGTAACACATTAAGGGAAACGGATTCGGAACCATTTTCGAACAAATCTTAAATTTGGATTTAAGAGGAACAGCGGAACCCAACGAAACTAAAATATTACTTTTGTAATTAAAAGGTATCTCAAATATCTAGCTCAGAAAGGAGCTACTTTATTTATCTGTGCTTTAAATTATAAAATATAGGCTATTAAATATTTTATGATTTTAGGGGTAATTTGGACAATTATTTGCTAGTAAACGTAAACATTTAAAAAAATTATATAACTATATTTTTTTAGAAACAATTTTTATGAGTGTAATTTTAAATTACAAATTACTTATTTACATCGGAACAAAAACTTATCGTTTGTATATTATAATTACTATCCAAAGAAACATTTTTTTTTTTTTAAATTTTCTATTTTATTGTATATATATATATATAAGGAATAGGCAGAATTTTTCTTTTAATAATTTTAAATAACTATTCCAACGTTGCTTCCAAAATGAACTAAAACTGATACGTGATATAAAAGCAAAAAAAAAGTAACAAAGCAAAAAAAAAGTTCATCGAAAACGAGTTCAACCTAACCTAACCTAACTTACCTAACCTAACCTCTCGTTGTCGATGAATTTGCTTTCGATGAACTCGTTGGTTACCGTCCGAGCTAGATATTTGAAATACCTTTTTATTACAAAAATAATTTTTCAGTTTATTTAAGTATTGTGGCCTCAAATCCAAAACTATGTTTTGTATAAAACCGGCCGCGCTGCCATTTCTCTTAAGGCCAGAATGCCCATACCAACTAAACAGATAAAAAGGTTTAGCAATTACACTAGTATAGTACGGATATATGAGATACTTTATTTATTTGAGTTTTAAATCGAATTGCGTTTAAGCATAATCGGCAAAAAACAGCCTAATCTGAAAAACACCAATATTTAAAAAAAATCTTCACTTAAATCCACATTAAAGTTAAAAGAAAATGGTACCTATGTATTATTTATAACCTTTAGAAATAAAATACATTGTAGGTGGTGAGTAGATTTGATTATTCATTCTTTAGACAAAAGTGCTTTATCTCGTCCAAATGAGATAAAATTTATCTATTAACAAAAGTACTTATTAAACCTATTTTCATACATTATTAATCTCTTTCCAAATGGTTCGGTTTCCATTGGTTTTGTTAGAGGATTATTGTAATGTTTTGTTCTATATAGACCTATTATCTTTGTGTGTCTGCTATTCTGAATTCTAGGGACCGTGTTTAAATTTTGTGCTACAGCCACATCATGGTGAATGGGGGTAAATTCACTAATATGCTTTCAATATATTGTTTCCCTTCCGTCTCATCGATTTCGTCCGTTGTTTTCTCAAACACAACAAATTTTGTCGACTCTGGTTTAATTTGAAACTCAGAACGTGTAGCGGTGTTAAGGAGTAATAGTGATGGGCGTGAAAGTTAACCATTTCGTAATAATCGATTAATTATTGTGTAGATGATATATTTCGAACCTGACAGTTATTGATTCGAATTAATTTGAAATGTTTCGATTCCAAAATGAATTACACACTCTTTCATGTGAAATATGTGATTGTAAAAAGTAACACTTGATTTGAACAAATGGAGCGGGTGAACAATATGGCTGCAAATATTTTTCGAATAAATGGATGAAATAGTTAGTTCCTCGCGGTTTACATTAAAAATTCGTTAGTTGCTAATGTGTACAATCAGGTGAGTCATTTAAAAAAATGTGTTATTTCTCAATTCTATTAGCGTTAAAAGGGTGCCGAATGGGGTCAAAACGAAGTATTTAAATTATTTCGAATTTCTAATTCGATTTTATTTAAATTTCTAATTTGAATCTGGATTGTTTATTTAAAAAAAAAAAACATTTTTCTAGTACGCTAAGTCTTACGGATCCGATAAAACATTCTTCTTGTCATCTTTACAGCAAATTTAGTATATTTTATTGTAAATTATGGCGAGCCACAAAGTTAATGCTTATTACGAACATGTAATTTAGTAAGTATTTACGAAATCATTTACCAAACGTCCCAATGTTGATGAGTGGGGTCGTTTGGAAAAGGGGGAAGGATCACCAATTGCATTAAGCGCAATCAACGTCTTTTGTTTCAAATGAATCCGATTGTAATGTCGTGTTTTCAAACCAACTGTTGTACTTCAAACTCCTCAGAAGCATGTTGCGGTCACTATCTTTAGAAACGACCAACTATTTTTCGTTCCCTGCGAAGCTTATGCTCCATATGAACTGGAGTGTCAAACGTAATGTTCCAGTCATTGACAAAAGTAAGTTTCTCAGAGAACAAAAAACAATAAGACAAAACACAAGACAAGTTTTCCAAATACCCGCAAAATAGTTTGATGGTCGGAAGGATAAAACATTATTGAAGAAGAAGATAACAATAATAATCTAATTTTTTATAATATGAAAATGAACAAGACACAGAAAAATAATAAAAGATAACGGTCGCAACTGGGACTCGAACCCAGAACCTTACGTCAATTGCGACCGTTATCTTTTATTATTTTTCTGTGTCTTGTTCATTTTTATATTTAAAAAAATTGTGTTATAAAAAGATTTCCCTGGAAGTTAAACATTCAACCCCGTGAAATGATTTGCGTCAGGTAATGAATATTTAATATTTTTCCCCCAAAGGATGCCAACACTGACGTGCATTTTGATTGGTTAAGATTTTAGGGCGGGGAAGAGAGCGGTCAACCGGGGGACTTTTGGAGACAAAAAAAAGATTAATTAGATTGTAAGTAAATCTGAAATGTGAAACTTGGGCAATCACCAAACGCCACAGAGAAAAGTTGGAACGCTGCCAGAGAGCCATGGAGAGAAGTTTGACAGGAATAAGGAAACAGGACAGGGTGAGATGTAACATAATAAGGGAGAAAACTAAAGTTGCCGATATAGTTACCCGAATAGACCAACAAAAGTGGAGATGGACAGGTCACATGATCCGCGATCCACAAGAGAAATGGTGCAAAAATGTCACTGACTGGTATCCCAGAGATGGCAGGAGAAGTAGAGGACGTCAACACATAAGATGGGAAGACGACCTAAAACTCACGGCTGGACATCAATGGAGAAGAGTAGCGCGTGACAGGTCCCAATGGAAAATGTTAGAGGAGGCCTATGCCAAGAGGCAAACTGAGCTTCGGGATATATTATAACAAACATATTATAACAAACAAAAAATGTTTAAATTCATGTACCTAACCGAAGTCCAGAATAAAAGGCTATTATTATTATTATTATTATAAGTAAATCTTTTTGAATAATTGCAAAAATTACTTTGTGACACCACTTTTATACAGGGTGTTACTACTTGACTTACTTTAACCAATAACTCCTGACATTATTTGAAGTAAAAAATGTGATTAAAATTTTGGGATCCGGTGACATTTTAGATGTTTCTTTTCTACAAAAACATAAAAAAATAGTAGGTTTTGGACAGTTGAGGGCGGGATAAGAGGTTGGGCGGTTACGGTTACCTGGCTGAGTGACCAGTGACGACAGGCAGAAGAATTTTTTTTGTTAGATTTTGAAGAAATTGAAAAAAAAAACGTCTTTGAAAAAGTCACCGGAGGCCAAAATTTCATATAAATTTTACTCCAAATAATGTCAGGAATCACTGGTTAAAGTACGTCAAGTACGTTCCTTAACATCCTGTAAATGTAAATAAAAATTACACAAATACAATTTAAAAAATGGACGTCGTTGTTTTATCTCATTTTAATAAGAGGAAAGGTAAGGAATTTTTCATTTTTCTGAATTAAAAATCTACGTTATCGTCAATAAGAAGTGATTATTCGAAACACCAATCGATAATTTCAGTATTATTTCTCGGAACCAAATGTTTCGAATATGCCCGTCACTAGTCTCTTCCGATCGGTTAATCCTTTGTAGACATAATATATTGGGGATGGTTGGGATAAACAAGAACAAAGTTTTAATACTGATTTACAGCTACCCTCGTCGTACAATGGGTTGATGAATTAGTCAAATAAAGCATTCACGGTATTAAATGTTCATTAACTTGGTTTGCCAGACAAAATGCCGAGCGACACGCCATGCGCCGGTTGACAATATTTTCGTAAAAACTTACTTGTGCTTTTTTATATACGAATATATCTAACCTATTATAGTTTCCCCAGGATAGCTACTTATTGTGGTGATTGTTGCATGTACGATGATATGTGAGAGATCGTATGCTGAAAGAGACAGCATGTATGACTATATAAGGGATGTATTTTGTCCATTGTGCTCTCTTCACTCGAAATCTCCATTAGATACACATTGTATTACTAGTCACTTGTGCGCTCAATAAACTGTAATAGAAGAACCAAACTCTCATCACCACCCTTACTAAATCCGTGGAAGCACTCGACCACGAGGACCTTGCACTTTCACCACCCTAACTAACTTTTAACTAACCAACTAACCATCTTGCCATGTAGTCGCAAATAAATGCGAATCATAAAAAGAAGTGACTGTAATCAATTTTGGGATCTAACCAAACTTATACGTTTTGGGATCAAACCATTTTGGGATCTAATCAAACTTATATGGACATTGCGGATATGTTTGACACATCATTTATTAAGTATAAACACCTCATGTGGTGTACTTAATCATGTAATCATGATGTAATAAATGATAAGATGCTTATCGGAAGAAAGATCAATAATATTTAATTGAATATACCACTAGTTCTCCTTGACTCAATCTACAAATTGTACTTATCCCATTCTGTTGTTGCTCTACCTTGCATGGTAGGGTATCCTGCTTCTAGCAAACTCGCATTTGATTTTGTTTTTGATTATGTTGTTGATTTTGCTTTTGATTTTGACTTTGATTTTGTTTATGATTTTGTTTTGGATTTTGTTTTAGATTCAGTTTTATAATTTTATTTTTTGCTTTTGTGTCTAAAAGATCCAACTAATTTTGTGTGAATTGAATGTAATTTATGATTTAGATATACTTTGTTAATTAAAAAAAAACATGTAAAAGCCCAACAGGGCGTGAAATATAAATAAATAATAAAAAAATATATATATATAATGCCATTTTTCGTGACGCATCTATGGGGATGGGAATTTCGGATGCTAGAAGGGAATCTGACACTTACCCCGAATTCAGTCTTCGCTCTTGTGGATTTATTGTGTCATACAATCACTTGGCCTTTCACTTGCAAAAGTATCCTTTTGAATCTATATTATAAACGCCAAAGGGATGTACGTAAATCACGCACTGCACAGAACGCACATAATAGATTCCATGAAAATAAGCCTTCACAGTCAATGCACCGAGGGATGTATATCACAGCACAGTACACGACAGACTTCGATAATAGTGGATATTAAAGTCGCCGAGGGTTCGATGTTAATGGCGTCGAGACCAAAAACAGACTCATTCAAAACATATGTAGTTATTATCACTCTCACATAGTATTCTCCACTGGCGGGTAGTCAGAAGGGATATAGATATGTAGGCAGAAAGAAGAAAGGTAGGTATATATACGTAGTTGCGCCAACATGTCATTTCTCTGCAGGGTGGGTAGAGAAGACGGACCGCTAAACAACTCGGTCCTGGCACACACTCCTTGCCTCATTCAAATTCATCCAAAGTCTTCTATCATTCTGACTCGTGACATGGCGCGACTCTAGTATCTAATTCACTTGATCATGCCATGTCTTCCTTGGGCGTCCCTGACTTCTTCTGTCATTCACATTTTTGTCATATACATGCCCAAACCATCTTACTTAATACATCTTTCTTAATATTACTCATCATGCTTACATCATCCTGGCATTATTTGCGGATCTCCATTTACATTTCTCACACGATCATACTTGGTTTTACCACAAATAGGCCTCAGGGATCTCATTTTTACAGCAATTAGTTAACATTCATCCTTCCTCCGCCTCATTACAGGTATGAAATTAGTAAACCTTGAAAGGGGACAACCTTCGGGGAATGAACCTCCGGCCACCTCTTTCAATACATAGCGCCCTTGAGGTGATTTCTCACAAAAACGGCGCTATACAAATTATCCAATTATTATTATTATTATTATAATATGTCAAGGGCCTTAAAACATTTCTCATCTTTGTCGGTGTAAATGTATAAATAAATAATTATAAATAATATAATTGTTAACCTCAATACAGGATTGTCCTCGTGATATTAAGAATTTAAATGTAAACAATATCTAATATCTACCATGTAAATAAACCATAAATAAATGACTTGCTTGTTTTGCCTTAAATGGATACGTTTTTTCATGTCTTCAAAACCCAACTTATATTCATTTATGGAAAAATAACAATTTCATTTCGTGCATTTATCGTGATTTATTTCCTATTTTTTTCTTTCCTTTTCAGCCTCAATAGACAGCACATTCTGAATATATACATACACAAATCGATCGAAAAATAAATTCATAAATCACCCGATATATTGATATTCAACATGCCAAAAAAGGGTTAACAAAAACACATCGAGTTAGAATTTTCCTCTGATTTATCTTATCCCGGGTAAAGTAAACCATATTTTCACAAATTCTGAGATTTCCTGAGTTAACTGAAGCCACCCTGAAAATTTACACACCTTTAACTTGCCTCAATTTATTTCTGTCTTGTTTGGGATATAAAACCAAAAAATAGAGATTTAATACATAGTTTTCACATATTTCTTTTTTGTTTCTTTCCTATCGGAAGTTGGCTACTATCGGGGCGGTCAACACCCGAAAACATCCCCTGCAAGCTACAACAGCCAAGAATATCTAAGTGGAAGTGCACTCTTTAGGTCTATCATACTAAGTAGACTTCGTTAACACCCAAATAAAACCCTGGTGAGATTACTGAAGGGTCTGGGCGTTTTTACATTAACTTCACATAGGAAGCTCTGAGGAAAATAATTTCCCTCAGGGCCTACGTCATCTTTAGGGATGCTGTGCGGAGGATCTTTTTGGGGGAATGAACGAATGAAGCTGGTTCTTAACCCATGTTGTAGGAGGGAGGAAACACAGGCAGGCAAATCGTTCCACAGCCGAAAGAACGAGTCGTAGAAACGACTGAACGAATGAATTGTGATCTAAATATATCAATACGTTTGTTAAGATAGGAGAATCTTCATATTCTGTATACAACGACGAAATTATAATCTCATACCCCAATGTGTTTTCTCTTTCTTCGAAAAAAATAAAAATAATTTCCTACAAGCTCTAGAAGTATGTAAAAGTAAGAGTTTTTTTTTTTTTTTAAAGAAAGACAAACATTCCCGGGTTACGAATAACCCAACAACATTTGAAAATCTCCTACTACCACCACACTAAGCGGAAGATGTTGCTATATACAAAGTATATACAAAACATATAAATACACATCTGTAGTGTAAAGCGCATTTATTTATAGGACAGGTGACCAGCAATGGAGCACAATTAGCAGCCTGGCAGAATTAGAAGAAGATGAAGGGTTTCCGATTGCAATGGCAATACGAGATACGTCTGTATAAATAGAATGAGAAAACCAGAATCAAATGGCTAGTTACGTCAACTTGTGTTTGATTTATCAAGAAACAGTTATATACAGATTTACAGACTATTATTTAATATTCTCAAGCATAACAAGATATTTAGTGTTACAGTAGGTTAAAATAATATTGATTGAAAATAAATTATGAAACAGCTTTCTTGTATCGTCCTTCCGTGCAGTTTTTTAAAAATTAGTTTGTTACTATATTAAAATACATTTATAGAAGATACATTGTAGATATGTATATATAAAATAGATGTAAATTATATTCGTAGTCCTCCTCACTAGAAGCTCCTGTGCTGAGAGGGACTGTGTTTTAGATAAGTTTTCAGTGACTTATCAACTTCTTGGTTTGGGTAAGGTTTTCCAGAAACTTCTATGACGACCTTTTTTAATATAAGTAGTAAGTTTTTTCCGATACTTCCTTATGCCTAGATTTAATGTCCTCAATGTAGTTATTTTTCGTTTTAATTTGTTTGATACTGTGTGTATATACCTTTACTGCTAAAGATTCAGAGCTTATTTAAATACACTTTGGTATATTTATTACGTCTGTTTGTTTGGCTCTGGTTTTAGGAGTGTGTGGGGTGTTTTTGCGTTTGAGGTGAAGAATCAGAATGTTTTTGACATTGATTTTCTGTATGCTTGGAACATCAAACTATTTAAAAATATCTGTAGTTGTTTCGATAGCTGTTGAAAATTAGCTATTCAGGGCGCGTGAATTTTTGTATCGTGAACAACGAATGGAAAGGAAGCAGGAATATGAGGATGCCACCAGAATACTGAAAAGTCCCACCTTTTACAATGTAGCCTTTCTGCTCATCTGGACTCTGGATGCACAAAATACTCACGTCGAAATTTGTTAGTTATTGCTCGGCACCAGTTATCGACCATGAAAGCGCTCTTGAAAAACATATGACGCGATATGCGTACAGTTAATTAGGCGGTAGAAACGGTACTGGTGTTAAGGACTTCAATATTTCTCCTGGTGACAAAGGTAAGGGACACATTGGATTGGATGGATGTGGGTAATAATACATTAATTATTATATTTTTATGCCCGAACAGTAGTTGACGTTCTTATCGTGACCTTTAGTACAGGTCTTTATGATATAATTCTGAGTTATCTTCAGTTGTCTTCCATGTTTTGATGCTGCTGAGCCCCATCCTTTTATTTCGGTTCCATGTCTAATCGGATTATGAGATCTCAGCGTCTGAATTCCCATAGTAAATTTATTCAGACACGATACTTCCTCACATGATAATTCATCACATCATAACTCACATTAACCTACCCTAATCTAACCTAACCTAAGGTTAAAAACCCCAATCGTTAGTTTTAGACGCTTCGAGACATGATGAATTATCATGTGAGGAAAAGTTTATACTCAATATTCATACACTTTTCACTGAGTAGACCGGTCACCTTTAATTTCATATTCCATGTAAGAATTTTCCAATTCATTTCCGAACTTGAAACAGTCTACCTTTAGTCTCATATCAATACATTCTACTGCGTATTATGTAGATACCTTCTGGTGTCATTTTCCATAAAAATTCTGAATGATGAAAATCGCATTTCGCTAAAGAGCTCTTCTTCTAAAGGAGGAGGCATTATAAAGTAATCCTCCAGCGGAGAGGATTGACACGCGGCATAATGTCTCAAGACGCCCACGTCACCCGCTGAGGGTCTGAGGGGCTAAAGCATAGGTTCTCAAACTTATTTCAACCACTGCCAACATTAAAATTTTAATAAAATTTAGTGCCCCCATTTTTTTAAATAAATCTAAAATATTTATATCTTGCCGCCCATACACGGAGAAAAATATTCTAAAATACGATCATTTAATTCATAAAAAAGTTCTTACGAATAAATTAACAGTGTTTCAATGTTTATTGGCGAGAAAATGTAAGAATAATTTGTCGGTATACGTAATTTCGTACGTATACCAACAAATTATTCTTACATTTTCCCGCCAATAAACATTGAAACACTGTTAATTTCTTCGTAAGAACTTCAGTCCCGTTTTTAACCGTTTTTACAAATAAAATTATCGTATTATAGAATAACATTTTTCTCCGTGAACACATACATATTTCACGTAATTTACGACATCGGGTTTGACGATCAAAATGCCATTTTGGTCATAATCTGTAGATGCCAGACTCATGAAATAAAAAGCAGGAACGAGACTAGTACATGCGTAAGTGACTCTAGTTTTTCGTCTATACGGGTCTCCAATAATTAAAGCCTATAATCGTATCTCAAGAATTTCAGATAGGGATGTGATCGCCGCGATCGACCGAAAAATTTTGTATGAAAAAAAAAATCGGATGTATCAAAGACAATTTTATTTAGTTCTTTTAATTTTTTTTATATGAATACTACACAAGAGTCCTAACTGCTCCAGTCTGGAGCCAGTGAGACTATGACATCCCCAATTGCGGTATGTTGTAAGGCTGAAGATAGTGGGGAAGGGAAGGAGATGGGGAAGAGACATGTGGGGAAGTTCAGATTTGGTTACTAAAAACGGCTAAGGCCATGTCAAGCAACGTGTCAATTCTGAATGGTGGTCTTATCACACCAACTTATCCATGGAATACGTACGTGAAATATAAAGCTACATCCATATTATTACAAGCGCAAACGACTCTAATTCAACCGTATACGCGGGACTCCAAGCATTCCTGTAGTAAATCGCATCTCAAGTGTTATCATCTTGATCCGTCGGATTTTTATAGATAGAATTTGTTTTTCGTTCCTCTATATTTCCTTAACGCCCACAATTTTCTTTGAGTCTTCTACTGCTCCCCTGAACCCCCGCAGCGCCCACAAGGGGGCATTGTCGCCCAGTTTAGGAAAGACTGGGCTAAAGGCTGGAAAGGGCGCCGGTACAGCCTTCGCCGGAAACTATGAACAACTGGGACATTGAAAGGGCATTGACATCACTTCACCAAGCATATCTGTGTCATTTCAATTGATTATTAAGCTTTTCAAGATGAATCTTTTCTAGTTATAATTGATTGTGTTTATTTCGAGTGGACAAAAGAGGTAAATTTGTAAATTGGTAAAACTGTTAAAAAATATTATTATAAATATTTTTACATTAGTTCCACATAGGAGGCCCTTTCTCCCCCAGGAAATCTTTGGGGATGCCGTATGAAAAGTCTGTTAAGATGAAACCATGCAAAATAATACAAAATCATGTGTTTTTGGTTTGAAAATTTAATCGCTTAGAAATATTATAGATGCTTCAATTAAATACTGCTAGTAGAACAGACATTGGCCTTAAAAAGAGTCGAGTATTTTTTTTAATATCTCTTTTTGTAAGCCAGGAAAAAAATAAAATATCAGGCCTGTAAAAATGCTTTCAAGTGCAAAATCTCCTACCAATGAAACCCTTTTCGGATAATGTTTTATTGTGTAATGTGGAAAATTAATTTCTTTAGAAAGTGATCGGAAATCATTTTAATAATTGTGCCAGAATTTCACAAAATAAAACAAAACACTGAAATTTCGCATAATTTTTTAAGCATGAATCAAAGTGGGCGGTGTTTAATGAATTTCGAATTGAGAAAGTTGGTCATAAAGGCTACCTGCTTTTGCAACAGTGAGCCCGTCAGCACCGCCCCCCCGATGTCGGTGGCAGACAGACGTCTCTACACTTCACGTCGCTTGGCTCCGTGAAATCGTTTTTAATTTTCCTTGTTATTATCCTCTAAAATGCACGTCGTAAAAGACGCATTAATTTTTGTAGAAGTATATCGACGACGCAGATTGAAAGAGATCCATTTTTGGATTTATTGTTCTTTACAGCCTTTCAAATTCCAAATGTCGGGATATATTATTTAAAAACGACTTTAAATTCACATTTTGTGATGTTTTTAGAATAATATACAATGAATGTAATTAAATCCGCAACATCTATTAAATCGGCATCTGTTAAAGAACAAGTTTAAAGTTTCTTCAGGATGGCAAGCAGCCACGTCGTAAATAAAATTAAAGTATGCAATTACGAACTAAAAGCTCATCGTGTTACCTATAGTTGAAGTTGTTAACCGGGTGGTGCTGAGACCAACCGCTGGGCCTAACTTTTCATTTGACCTTTTCATTGATAAACTTTTGCCATTACGTCGTAAAGCACGCGGTGGTGCTGGCGATGGTAGACAAACCACTAGGCACTAGCACTAGGCGATCCCCTGATGATCGGTATTCTTCAATTTATCTATTATCTTATCATTGTAGCAATAGAGTATCAAACGCTGAATTACATTTCATAACTACTGGAGCGACAGAGCAATTTAAAACTTTTTGTCGGATTGTTAAAGAAATTTTTTTTTACCCACTTTAAAAAAATCATACCACCGAATTTGAATTTGGAGATATACAAAATGATAATATAGCCAATAAATTCACCTATATTTTGTCTATTATCACATATTCGGAGGATTTATAAAAAAAATATTATAAAATCGTTAAGTTTAAAACATTTAAAAAAAATTCATAAAACTTTAAGAATTTCCTTTAGCAATTCGAGAAATAGTTTTAAATTTCTCTGTCGCTCCAGTGGATGTGTATTCTGAGTCCACATTTCAAATTATTTTAAGTCCTATGTAAAAGCCATTAGTCGGTATTAATTAATAACAAATAAATAATTAAATGTATATAAATGTAGTTATTAGAAGGCTGTAATAACATACCTCATTAATAATAATCAATGTCAGCATAATACCACCATTCTGTATTAAAATAGCATTTTTACTTCATGATTACTGTTCCTAAAATTATTATGCATATCAAATGATTGCAAAATTCCCTTATAGACGTATAATATATAAATAAATAAATTGATTAGAATGTTCAAATTTAGGACTGGAAAATTGTATGAAATGATCTTAAGAGAAACTACGGTCGCCGTGACATTTGAATAATCAGTATTTTACCAAACTGTTACTGTTACCCCCGAATACTGAGCGATAGGGGCAACTGCGCCTCTAGACTGATAATACAAAACAAAATTTCAAAATCGAGATTTTGTATTCCCCATTTTCCTCCTCCAAAACTGGACCGATTTTTAAGATTTTTTTTAACAACCGTATTAGAAGAAAACATTCTATATTTGCCTTTTGCTTTTTTTAAAAAATATATTGTTTAGTTTGTATACTGAACGTCTGTTGATGGCGTTCAAACTTTGAAGTTCTACCGATTTATGAAGGTAATTCCTTCAAGAAGTATCGTATCAAAATAAGCAAAACGCACCGACACGTTAGTTATTCCATATTACATTAAAAAATTACAATAGAGGGTGTCCGCCGGCAGATTTTACACTTCAAAAAATAAAATAAAATAAAAATATGAATAGAATGAAATTTATTTATTTATTATCTCACATAAGAATAATGCGGATTTTAGTTTTTTTAATTATTCCACTCAAATGGCGTCCTTCTAGATCTAGACACTTTTGCAATCGTTTAGTATCCATGAGTCAGTGGACGGGACCGCACCGCTATTTTGCGGTTGAGGAGTATTTTGCGATCATTTCGTATTTTGAAGCGTATTTCGCGATTTCGATCAATGTCTTAAAAACTTTGTAGTGATCCGTCTCGACACCCTACCCGCCGCGGATACTAATTTGTGACGATCCACCCTCCTGGGCTACCCGGCACCAGTTGTAGTGAACCAACCCCTGGCCTTACTAACTTCTATGGGTCTCGGGACCTCCTGTAATGTACCTGTGGGGTTACCCGGCACCCGTTGTAATGATCCGTAGTCGTCTACCCTTGGTTTTTCTATTCTTTCCCTTTAACACTAGCTGTCGGGATCTACTGGCTACGCTACCCTTATCTTTTGGCCTTCGATCAATATACCCTTGTATCTAGCTACACCTAACTTTTCCTTAAACCCCTGCGATTTTCTCACAGTAAATAAGATTTAAGATTTTATTGCACATTATTCCTATTCACCACGTTGTGTGATTTTTTGATTCGGTAATTACATTTGAATGTGTAAATTAATACACATACACATGTAGAGGAAATAATGTAGTGTGTGTGGTAACCTCAAATTCTTTTGGAGTAAAGTGTGAAAGAATCTCGTTTGATAAACTGACCCCGTTTTTTAGATTGTTTTATTTTATTTTCAAACCTATACTCGTATTACCCGCCTTTTCTCAACTTGAACGGAGTGTCATTGACGCTAATCCTACAGTGAATTGTCAGCCGGTTTATAAAATTCAAAGTCGTAGTTTTCTTACCCGATTTTTTTCTGTCTATAGGTTTACATTGGGTTATTTTAACATAACCTGGAAAGAGTGAATTTTGACATGCATGCTAGGTTCCTTGCGAAGCTCTCAATGTCGTCGTACTGCACCTAAATGGTCAAGTTATTATTTTTATTAGTATACACTACATGTACTGGGGAAGGGGAAGGTGAGGAGGGGTGATAGGTGGATTTTTGGGGGATATTGTTTCCTGAATAAGTCGGCTCCTCCTCTAACCAAATAGATACTGGTGACCAACATTCCAGACAAAGACTCAATCATTACGTTTGCTAGGATGGTCCTTAAGTCCTGATTTTGTTCTCTTGCATGAACTTCATTGCTACGAAAGGGTCCCTTCACGCCAGATGAAAGAGTGCAGAGTCCTCATGTTACTTCCAGTATTATCCCGACTTCCTTTCCTCCAGATTTGATTTTAACTCGACTGATTCTAGAAGGGGTATGTCCATTTCTTCCCTTATCATGACTCTACTCGCGTTGAGTGCGTACGGAGCCGTTTGAGATGATCCTTTCGTCTCCTTCGTAGGATAATCATTGGCTTGCGTTCCTCGCCTCTGAGAGCTGACATAACTTCTACCTCGTAAAAACTATGTTTGCTTTCAGGTCGACATCGATGACAAATACGCAAATGGTCGATTGTTTGAATGCCGCGCCAGCGTGTCAAGTCAATACAAACTACACCTTCCTCCTCACGTGCAATTCGTACCTTTGACACCGTCGAAGGAATCAAAATCACTCCTCAAAGAAACAGTTGTGGGCTGTTTAATTCAGAAAATGTTTACGTATCTCACCGAGGAAGTGTAATTTCGCAGGGCAAATATGGATTGGTGGACTGTCTGATCTTGTTGTTTGCAGTGGTTTTTTATTGAAGGTACTGACCCCTCGTGTATGGAATTAGGTAAGGTTACCCATCTGTTCAGAAGGGTATGAAATGGGGAAAAGGGTTGAATTGCGTAATCTGAAGGTTGAAGACTATCTGTCTTATGATTGTGGGTCCAATGGAATCCTTTAAAATTGAAATTTAAATCTCTATAATATTAATAGCGTAATCGATTGAGGGTAAGTATATGTCTGTTGGAATCATAATACTAAACCGAAGTTGAATATGCTGGTTCGTTAACCTCTGGCGGAATGTGATACCCGAGAAATGTTTATATAAGGCCCATTTAATTGTTTGTTTATAAAACATTTGGTTTGGCCTACTGCCCTAGATCGGAGGATTCTGATTTCAAGGTGAGGTACCTCTAATATATTCATGTTGGATCTCGATAGTGATAATATCAATAATAAGATGATTTACAGAGCGCCGTTTTAGGGAAACTCGTATATATTTACATTGTATTTATTGAGGTGAAGGTCACAGGTGACGAAATGACGTTAGTGCTAGGTATATTTGAGATGACCTAGTTCTGGCTGTTAAGTACCGTTGATAGGTAAAATCTATGGTTAGGTATTTCAAAATGACCTACTTCCTGTATAGGTACTTGGATGGATAACCTATATTCTCAGTTAGGTATTTTCGTTTTATTGAAAGGTGAAGGTCACAGGTGACGAAATGACGTTAGTGCTAGGTATATTTGAGATGACCTAGTTCTGGCTGTTAAATACCGTTGATAGGTAAATTCTATGGTTAGGTATTTCAGAATGACCTACTTCCTGTATAGGTAATTGGATGGATAACCTATATTCTCAGTTAGGCATTTTCATTTTATTGGAAGGTGAAGGTCATAATTGACGAAATGATTTTAGTACTAGGTATTTGGGATGACCTAATTTCTAGTTAGGTACTTTGTGATGCGGCTGAACATACATCACGCTAACCTGTGGAAAAACGATCTATAAAATGTTACATTTTGTTAGTGTCAATCATGCTATTTCGCAAAAAAATCGTAGACACGTACAACTGCTGCAAAGCTCTCCGGGGTCTGGAAAATGTTTAATATTGAGCACTTACCGAGATCTCTCCAAATTACCAATTTTCCACTGGGAATACAACAGCTTGGCAATATTTCACTGTGTTTATCTTACCTTAAAATTACAAAATTTGTGAATTTAATTTCTCAATATTTCTCCCTGATCTAAGAAAATATAACTATTTCTAAGTGACTACCTCCTTTGATTACATTGTACTTAATGTTCAAATTCTAAAGTTTTCTAAATTGTGCAATATCCCTTTCCGTACTTTTTATGACATTATTTAAAGTTATCTAACGTGAAGGATTTATTTAAATTTTCGAACAAAAAATGGAGTCCGTTTTCCTCTCAAGTCCGTTGTAGTATATTTATTTAAATTTATTTAATTCGTGAACTTAATCCTCCTTCCTTTATTTTTATATCAATAATAATGCACGATGTTTACTGTTGATTTATTTTAATTATTTGGGATTTTTCTCTTTTCAATCACATTTAAATAATAACCGCGAATAATTTTTAATTTTCACATAATTTTATCAAATTAGATAATTATTATTTTCCCGAACGCCTTCCTATTTCACAATAATAACCGAACTCTGTCTATCAATACTTTGATTATTATTTTATTTAAACTTTAAAATAAACTTTTTCTACACTTAGATGTACGCACTTTAATTTAAGCACTCGGATTTATTTTAAACTTTATTTTTAGGCACTGTTAAATATTTATAAAACTAATCACTTTTGTTATTTAATTTTTTAATTTTTATATATTTTATAAACTTCACTGAAGTGTTGATCATTTTGGGCCACGATAATCAATTTGTTTACACTCACAACACCCTTTATTTTATTTATCACCATTTTTATAACTAAATTAATAAGGTAATTATTTCCACTAAAACTTTTCCGTTTAAATGCAAGTCACTTTAATTGTTAGCACTAATAATTATTATTTAATTCAACTCTTTTACTTTCACTTGATAAGAATAAAACCAAATTCTAAAGAAAACTCTAAGTGTTGAAAATTATTTTGAACGAATTTATAACAACACTCTTCAATTATGTAACTGGACTTAGAACTTTTGATCTGTAAATTTCACTTTGAAAGTTAGCCGTACGTATGTCGCGTTATTGTAGATAATCCTTCCGTTGTCGAATCAACTGTCATTCTGAGCTCGTCATCAGCATTTATACCTCCCTCAATTCCAGAACATCTTAACTCCACTTGTCCTGGCATAAAATAATGATTCCTATCAACTCGTAATTTTTTGAAATGGACACATTA
This sequence comes from Limnephilus auricula, assembly GCA_951813805.1. NCBI lineage: Eukaryota > Metazoa > Arthropoda > Insecta > Trichoptera > Limnephilidae > Limnephilus > Limnephilus auricula. The sequence goes on from OX638410.1 coordinate 1,278,928, forward strand.
TTATCGACTGTCTTGACTTAAGTCATTTTGTTTCGTGAAGAAATATTTTTTAGTTGCAACCCCCCTAGCTATTTCAGTCACTCGCGGAATTCGGATCCGGACTGGTAAATATAATCAACTATTCGCCCAACCTTTCTGAGAATACAGATCAAGTGGATATTTTATTTATACATATAAAATTTATTTTGTAAACGAATATGTCCATGATCGCGGACACAATGCGAGCCTGTCACTGGGTGCAAATACGCTATTTTCCCGTTGATTGAGTACATCTCTCTTCACTTTCAAATTTTTTGATCCAAATTTTAACTGAAATACCTTCAGACTCTTTCAACTTTATAATCGATCATTTAGTTGCACATTTTTCCTTCGTTTTTCGCTGAATTTTACATCAAAAATGGCTTTCGCCATGCCCATCTATGTATGTATTAAATTTCTTTCTGAAACCGGTAGAATACCTATATTCGTCATTATGTGCATTCTATTCACCCTCGAATCGTGCTAATTTCGATGTGATTTAATTTTTTGGCACCATTTTCTGATTTTAAAAAGGGTTTCCGTTCTATAAAACATTTTTCCCTCTTTCCAAAGTGATTTGCCATGTATTCAAACGCTTTCCAATAATTTAAGGGGAACTTAATTTTGTCAAAGCATTTTTTCTTCCATTTTCTTGCACCTTCACTACAAACGTATCACCAATTCGACCCCGTTTAAATGTCATCTTTAATTGTTTTATTCAAAGTACGTAAGTATTTTGTTTCACTCACCCTGGGAAAAGCATTAATATCCATTAAATATCTATGTTTATCATTCGATTTGTTTATATCCCAGGACTCCGCTATCTCTGTTTACGTTACGTATTATTTTAATGTGTTTCCTCTGTTTAGATTATCTCATAAGACCAATGTATTTTTTTACGACCTCTAAAGCTATAAAAGGGTCCTTAATTGCTAGAAATCATGTTCAAATTTTGATGTGTTTATGTTTTGAATTCGTCGGCGGCCGATAACCTTTTATATCCGAGTTTCTCCCTTGTTAAATCACATGTCTATACTCTGGTTTTTCCTTTAAATTTCATGGTTCCGTACGTCCAACCATTTCCTTCTATTTTCCAACAAAATTGGCTGTCGGTTTTCAATAATATTATAACCCTCGCATTAAGATTAAAGCTGTTTTCAGTGTTTTAAGCTATCCGCCATCTGTCGATAAAGTACGAATTTCCCTTGATTTCCTTTTCGATTTGCCGTTCCTCTCGACTCACTATACCATATCAACTCTCATAATTGTATATTTCCCGTTTTCTGATTTATACAAATCTTAGTTCGGAATTCTCGTTCTGTCTCGCCTTTTACGTCAATTTTCATCAATGTTCGTAAGTTTTTTTAACACCTCAATCATTGTGTGTAACTTTTCCTTTATCGTACTGACGCATTTTATACATCTGATTTTCATAATCATTTTACGCGAAATTTTTTGTCATCACGGAGGCAGTTTCTTCCCGTACTTCAATGGTTAGTTATCCCTCTACTGCACTCGTATTGTAAACATTTGCTAGGGTCATCGTTCCGAATGCACTGATCGTGTGACTTTGTTTATTTCTCCGGGCATGAACCCTTATTCGATTTTAATAAATCTCAAGGTTGGATCCATTAGTTTCTTGAATTATGTCTCAAGTCCAAAGTTCAAAGTGGTCTTTCATATATTGTCACGCCTCCTGTTTCTTGATTGGATAAAACTTTTCTGTGAGACTCCACCCTTAAAGTTTTAAATATCACGTTTTTATTTATCGACATCTTTCGATGGAAGAAGAAATCACCATAATCTTGTTGTTTTACAGATCTCTCTAATAGTTTGTTGATTTATCGCAGGTGTCGCTATAGTGTCCGATTTGAACTTCGTTTGGGTGGGAAAAAATTGTATGAGCTTTTCCGATGAAGAAAATCCTCCTTTTTTTTTTTCTCTTTCGAAAGTAATGTTGAAGTCGTCACAACTTTGCAAGCTAGTTTTCGCCAACATGAAGGAAAGATTGATTATTTGCGGCTGGAAGGACGCCATTTGAGTGGGATGATTTTTAAAAACTAAAATCCGCATTATTCGTATGTAAGATAATAAATAAGTAACTTTCACTGTATTCATTTTTTTTAAGTATAAAATTTGCCGGCGGACACCCTGTACATTTTCACTAGAGTAAAAATTTAGAGGAGAAATTCGTTTAATTTATGTGTAATACCTACACACGAACAAAACATTTGTAAAAACATCACAAGTAAAATATAATAAATTATGAACTAAGGGCCGTATCTACTACTAAACTTGTTTTAAATTTTAAACAACTGATAAACAACAATTAATGTGTCGTAAATGGTTGTTTATAAGTTGTGTAAAATTTTAAACGAAAGTGGTAAAAGAAGCATTTCTTCTCAGCACTCTCTTCATTTACGTTATTATGCATGTATCTACCTGTAAATGTATGTTTCAAAAAATTTTGTCAAAAAAAAAAAAATTAAAAAAAGCATAGGCCATGCGATTATTCACATTTACAATTTCCTTCCCGACAGCCCAAAAACGGAGAATGAAATAAATATATTGAGGTGTGTAAAAGCAAAGGCAGCAATCTCCATTCCGGCCAGATTGCTATGTTTGCTTTTGAAATGACGTGGAGATTGCTATCTTTGCTTTTACGTACAATATTTTTTGTATGTAATATAGTGTATACAACAATATATGTGTATACAATATGTGTATGTAATATATAGTGTAATATGTAAGTAAAGTCTGCATGTCATTTCAAAAGCAAACATAGCAATCTGGCCGAAATAGAGATTGCTGCCTTTGTATTTACACACCTCTATTTAAAAAAAAAAATAGTTCAATCTTTAGAACTCTTTCTGTGAATTGAATCTGGCGTCTTTGTGTCATATTTGCGATATTAAAGACCCATCTTATGTTCTATGCATCAATGGTCCTATTGCATCACACTGTTTCCATAAAATTATTTTCCCAGAGAACGTTATAATTTTTTTGTGCCATTTGGCTTAAATAATTCCTACGGATTTAGAATTTAATGGGAGTTTTTACTTCTTCCTTTATAATGAATGTCTTCCTCTGGTTCCATTATTGAAAAATTCCTTGTGAACAAATTAATTCATTGCGTTCGTTTGACAAAATAAATAAATTTATTCCCTTATTGAAAAGGAATTCAAATGAATTGGAAAAAAGTCAGAATTCGATTAAATTATAAGTCTTATAGATATCCTTAAACAAATTACTCCTTAGGAATTCTTAAAGGAAGTTTGTGGAATTTGTTTACCCATTTTATCGTTTCATGTACGTGAATTCGGAATGGGAAAAATAAAATGTTCATAAGCCGTATCGCTTACATTTCCACGAATTCTTTATGTTTGTTTATTTAGTTGTCGGCCTAGTATAAAGTAGCATACTTAGGAGCACATTTTCAGCGTATATCTGAATCTAGTGGGTTATTCACACTTATCGATATTACTTAGGTTAGGTAATTGTACTTAGGTTAGGTAATTGTAGGTATCCAAAAACTAAAAAACTATTTTGGAAAGGTGATGAAAAGACGCTGAAATTATATTATTAAAAATAACCATGTAATATTTTCGTTGTTTGTTTTTGGGGTGTTATGTGCCGTGTTGTGCTACCTCCTTCTTTAGCAGACGTTTCGGACAGCGTTGCAGTGTCCATCATCAGGGCAGATCCGGCAGATCCGACGATGTGACTGTGGAATGAATTGCCGGCCTCTGAGGTTCCTCCCTTCAACAAAACATGGGTTTAATATGCAAAAGATTTAAAAATAGTTGTCCTTACGTTTTTTTAACTAAAATTACTAGTAACGAAAAAAAAAAAAAAATACAAATTATATTAGTGAAACGTATTATAAATGTTATCGTTAACTCACTTTTGAGTCGTTTTTAGTAAAAATATTTCATACAAAAATTCCAAAATTTCATGTTTTCTTTTAAAGTGCGGTTTTACGAAAACTTTGGTTTTACAAAAGTGAATTTTTTGTGGTTTCCTTTTAGAAATGATTATAAAGCGTTGTGGTTTTTCTTTTTAACCCTTTTAATCACAGGAAACCATATTTGTTCCAGCCCACTTAGGTATCTCCCTTCCTATCATAGTGAGAAGTATGATTCAAACGGTATTGGAAAGAGAATACAACACGCTATATATTCAAATCTAAAAGTAAACTATAAAAAAATTAAAATGTACACCTTTTTTAAACCAAAGTTTCCTATAGCAAATTCAAAAAAAATTAATGAAACATTGTGAATTTTTTAAGATTTTTTTTACATGAAACGACAAAGAATGAGGAGAAATTAATGTTTATAATTCATTTGTCTAATGAAAAATCTATGTGTTTTTATTTTTTAAACGTAAAGTGAGCCATTTTTAAAGCTTTTTAAAGTTTTCACCCAAAAAAATTATTTATGAAATTACGTAGTTATTTATAAAATTTGAAAGCCAATTTCATTACCTTTCGAAAACAGGTTTTAGTTTTCGGATACGTTAACAAATATTCCATTTATTTGGATTTTATTGCAAAGCGGGAATATTTTTGCCTCTGGCAAAAAACGCCAATTTTTTTAATATCCACCGTTTATAACATATTTCTTACCATGATAGTAAAGTAGATAGATTTCTATGAGACCTATGTATGTTAGTTGTTAATTCGACTGTCTGAGGAGGAAATAATTTGCAAGAGAACCGCCTTCATAAATATTTTTAAACCACTGCGTATTAAACAGGTAAATCATTTCGCCTGCCTTATTAAGCCTATGATTTAAAGGCTCATCTATTCGATTTAACGTTACGACAAGAGTGGCTTTTGGGACTTCGAGGCTAGGCCGTTAATGCTACGACATTGATTGCACTAGAATAGAGTAATTAAAAAAAGTAACATAACTTAATTTAGACGGCCTCCAAGGTCGAAGGTAAGGCTCTCGACTAGCCATCCTGAGGACGCGTGTTCAAGTCCCGGCGTGTGTAAGTAAATTTTATTTGATTTATTTCGTTTTTTACAATTTCCTAATGTAAAATAATATAAGGTATATTTGTGGAAAGTTCTCTCAGTATTGCACTGGTGTAATACCACTATTCAAAATTGAAACGTTGCTTGAATTGGCTTGAGCTATGTTTGGTGACTAGATCTGAATGGGTAGATACTTATCCCCTTCCTCTCCCATCGCCTCACTTACCTTCAGTCTCACAACATATCCTAAATGAAGATGCCATAGTCTCAGTGGCTCCAGGCGGTTGGAAGCAGTTATAAATTAATATTCACATAAAATAAATAAAAAATGTAAATTAAATTTTGGCTTACGGGTTACATTTGTCATGTAAAATGTAAGTATTAAACATTTAGGGTTGGGTTGAGGGTTTGGGCAGTTACTCGGCTGAGTGATTAGTGACGATATGTGAAAGAGTTTTTTTTAAAAATTGATATTCCCTTTAAAAAAATGGCGTATTTTTTCAGAGGCAAAAAATATTTCCGCTTTGCAATAAAATCCAAATAAATGGAATATTTGTTAACGTATCCGAAAACTAAAAACTGTTTTCGAAAGGTGACGAAATAAGCTTTAAAATTTTATTATTATAATTTTTTTTAATATAATTTTTTTGGATGAAAACTTTTTTTTTTTTTATAAATGGCCAACTCATTTTTCTTATGTTTACTATCATGTCGATCACCTACCGAAGTTTGTGTATTTAACAGCTTATAAATATAAATTTATATTTATTTCGTTAATGTGTTTTTAGGTTAGGTTAGTTCGAATCGATCAGCGATTTTCCTTCAAACCATGATGCGATTTTTTTTACTAACAGGCCATTCTTGAAATTCTGTAACGATGCACTCATTAGATTATAGTAATACGAATGAATGACGGTATTTTCATGGCGGGAATTAACTCTAAAAGGTGGGGTATTCCACCCACCACAATGGACGCTATAACGAATCATTAACTAATTAGAACATAAATTTAGAAATTGCGAATGATCTATTGTATTCCATTACTCTAATATGCCACAAAAATGGTTCCTTAGTGAAAAAAAATATTCATGAAAAGTGTTGAAAAAATTATGAAAAATTAAAAAATTATAAAACTTAACCTAACCTCTATTTACCATTTTCCGTGTTGTTACTGTTCTATTTTATATGGTTACCCCATAAAAATGCATAGATTGTGCATTACTTAAGAATACTTTAATTTTTTATTTATTTGAATACCAATATCGGTAAGAGTCCGAACTGCTCTCGTCTGGAGCCAGTGAGACAATTAGGGTACGGTGTGACGGTGAAGGTAGCGGGGAGGGTATTGAATATGGGGAAGGGAGGGTGAGGAATCACCTGGCTATTCAAATCTGGTCACCGAACACGGCTAAAGCCATTTCAAGCAACTTTTCAATTCTGAATGGTGGTCTTACATCAGGGCGATACTTAGAGTATCTCCCACTCTGGAATGTGCAGCAAATATGCTATATATTAATTTTAATTAATTAATTGTGAAATAACACAAATTAATGAAATAAAATTAATTTTGGGTTCGAACCCGCGACCTTCGGATTGCGAGTCGAGAGTCTTACCTCTTTATCACGAAGGCCGTCAAAAGTTAAAAATTTCACCAGATGCTAACTTTTTTTTTTTACTCCAAATACAGTCAGAAATCACTGGTTAAGAGGTAATATCCAGCGATCCATTATTCCGTTTTTCTTAACAGCCGGCACGCGGATGTTTTTACAACCATGAAGCCAAACGGTATTGTTTTTAATTTATTACAAAATTTGTCATTAAGAGCCCCGCGAATACATAACCACGCACGGCCGCGTCTCGGCGGCTAATGAATCGCGAGAATTTATGTCTCGAACTGCCGTAAAAATGATCAAACGGGAGATTGTAAATGAATGAAAATTATATACTTCTTAAAATTAATTTGTGATCAAAATAATTTATAATTTTTCAATAATGTCTAAACATTAATAAATGTGTAAAAAAATCTGAAATATTTTATTTTGTAGGACCTTAAATAAATAGAAAAAACTGAGATATTTTCGTCACAAAAGAAGTTCACGGATTTATTTTTTAATGATTTTAATTGATTTAAAATTAAAATTCTATGTAATTTTCATTATGTGATTTGAAATTTGTATTGTATAATACAATATTTCGTTTGATAATTTAACAAATCTGCCGACGACCGTCGGTATAACCTTAGTATATTGAAAATAAACTTAGTTTTTCAAAATTTAAAAAGCGCGTTTACCAGATAAAATAACAATCATTCAAAATCAATTTATGTTTTTTTGTAAAAAAGAGTCAATACGTCTAGAATTTAATTTAAAAACGGACAAATTTCCGGTATTGTCTGGTTATATACTTTCTTAACAACATGTACACGTGTACACATACACATAGTCGTCGTTAGGAAAGGGTTTTCGTTTGTTATATTATCAAGTCTGATGTAGGATTAATAAATATAATACCATTTTATTGCATAGTCATCCTCTTTTCACGCTTGGAAACTAAAACCCCAATTTAGCTTTACGTTTTAACGAGCCTCTTTAAATTCTACTAAAAAAACATATTTCCGACTACGTCAAAATTTCCACGTTGCAGATAAAAACGTGACCTCATTGATATTCGTGACCTATTTAAAACTTGCGAATGTAATACTCATTTTCACTACTACCTACATATTTATATTTATATTTTGTATTTGTACACATTGAGACACTTTCAACAATTTTCATTTTAAAATTATTATTGAAGTAAAATTTCTTTACGCGCGCTTGACTTGGGGGGTAAACTGGCGAATGCGTGACGAGAGCGTTACGAAAAGTGTAGTCTGGCGAGGCGAACGGGCTGTATCACACTGTAGGAGCGAGAGAGAGCAGTGCGCGCGCACATTTTCTTTCTCTTTTCCTCTCATAATCAGTGCATGCATTATATATATATATATATTCATATCACCCGTTTTTTTTTAAATTAATTTTAATTTAATTTAATAATAGGTACCATTATTAAATTCTAATTATTTTAGTTTTTTATTATTGTGACAGCTGGTTCGGCTTACAACGCCATTTTCAAAAAATGGTTGGACCACTTTGAGATGACTTTTTTATAAGATTCTAAGCCCATTCGTTCACGGAGCTTCTTACAAGCGACTCGAGCTTCATGCGCGTAGCACCCGCGCCGCTCGTGTATTGTGTACGACATCAGCAAAATAGTATAGCGGGTACTCACTAGCGGTGAGTGTGCTATGCGCATGAAGTTCGATATGCTTGTAAGTAGCTCCGTGAACGAATGGGCTAAATCTCAATTTTAGCTAACTTAACTAACTTATCTAACCATTACGCCGTTTCTCCGCAGGTTTAGGCAGAGAGGACGGACCGCCAAACAACTCGGTCTTGTCGTACGCTCAGTGCTTCATTGATCGTCTCATACATGCTCTTCTATTATTCTTTCTCTTGACATGGCCTAACTCAAGTATCTGATTCACTTGATCGTGCCACGTCTTCCTCGGTCGTCCCCGACTTCTTCTACTATTCACATTTGCGTCATATATTCTCCTTACACTCCTTTCTTCATTCTCATTCACAAACTATCTCAGGGTCCCTTTCTTAATCTTACTTTTACGCTTACATAAATCTTTGCGGATCTCCACATTTCCCACAAGACCACACATGGTTATTATAATTTTTCCAATATTTAACATGATTTATACTAATTCCATGTTTACACTAGACTTCATATTTCATACAATGTAACTATACCATATTGGTCACCATGATACAGGCAGCCGCCTAGTATGGTGATTTAATATATCAACTTTATGTAAATGTCACAATTATGTAACATGTATTATATAAATAAAAATAAATAAATGGTTTTACCACACATACGCCTCAGACATCTCATTTATATAGCATTCAATCTACTTTGAATGCTATATAAATGAGGGAGGCGGGAATGGGTACCGCCGCCCCGGGAACCATTTATTGGATAGCCAACACCTCTGCCATAGGTCACCCCAAGTGGTTCGCTACGTTTGGTGACTTAGCAGGGGTGCCCGGATTCATGGGGTAAGGTTTGTCTAGGTCTTGGCGGCGGATGATCTAGACACACTGAACTTCAGATTCCTACTCAACCCTCATACCCTTTTCCTTCCCAGAACTTCCTCTCCTTTCTTTCCTTAAAATACCCTCCACACAGCATCCCCAAAGATGACATAGGCCCTGAGGGAAATTATTTTCCTCAGAACCTCCTGTAAAAAATGTAAAAAAAAAAAAAAAAATTCATCCTATCTCTGCCAGTTCCGTGCTTAACTGCCATACATCAGGGTAGGGACCAGCACTCCATTGTGGACTGCTAGCTTCGCTTCTTTGGGCAGTTTTTGTTAGCGCCAACGGCATTCAGTCCTGCATTAATTGAGTTACCTGCATTTACCCTTCTTTCAATATTTCTCTCAGCTTTCCCATTTCTCGTAAACATATCTACGGTGCTACTTAAAGAATTATAAATCTACTCTTTCACAGATTGCGATAGTTTAATTATTTTAGGAAAAGGCCTTTTTGTATTTTATGCTTTAAAATATTAAAGATGAATTAATTATTAGTTTTGTCCATAAAAATACTGAAATCTTTCAAGAAACGCTTACAGATACAATAATTAATCTGTGATATAATCAAATATTTTTGGACAAAACTATTTATTCATTTTGATAATGCCTATGAACGAGCGCAAATAGGGAATTAATCTTAACAATTATTATAAGCAATAATGATTAGCCTAAAACACTCATCCATATCGAAAAAAACCTCCTGATAAAAGATACATGCCGCTGACGGGACCTATAATAAGCAATAATTATTAGCCTGAAACACTCATCCATATTGAAAAAATTTCCCGAGAAAAGATACATGCCGCCGACGGGAACTGTTCTTGGGAGGTTTTTTCAATGTGGATGAGTGTTTCAGACTAATAATTATTGCTTATAATAATTGTTACCCTTTGTGCTATGCATAAAAAATCTTGTCTTAAACATTAGTTTATCGATTTAAAAATAATAATTAATCTTGATATTTTAAAGCATAACTTCAAAAAAGAGTTTTTTTTTAAATAATTAAAATATCACCATCTAGGAAAGAGCAGATTAAGAATTATTTTGTGGTAATACTTAAAAGAATTCAACTTAATTTAACAATGGTATTATCAAGTTCTGCAAGTAATTTAGTTTTATTATTATGACAGCTGTTTTGACATTAAATGCCATCATCATACTGTGGTTATGCCACATTGAGACTACTTATTTATATATTTTTATATTTATTCCTATACTATCTTTATTTGTATGTTGTCTTCCATAGTAAGTGTAGAAGTACCCATTACTCACATCCTCACGCTCACGTAGCATATCCCCGTGTTCGTTTTTATAATTCCTTTATTTAAAACTGATGAATGATGCAGTGATAAGCATTGATAAATTTCTGTCAAGATTGTCTTGTATCACCTGTCTGGATAAAAATTCTGAATAAGGCAATATAGAAAGCGAATCGATTTGCATGCAGGGAGTTTGACGAACACTTCTTCCAAATATGGACTTATTTCCCCACTGTCGATTTGAAGATACTTAAACCTCCAGCCAGATAGGTGATTCCCTAATGGCACATTAGAGTTTCCAATATTTCTTACCGCTTAGATTATTGTACATATCTAAAATATACTTTAGTGTTTAAAAATGGCAGTATTTTAAGCTTCAAATATGAAAAAAAGTTTTAATAAAAGCCCAACCCAAAGATATTCTATTAATTTTCGGAAAATTCAAAAAGCACAGTCATTTTATTTAATGAATATGGGGGAAAACTGTCACCTCACTTTTATATCGTTCATACGATAAAAAAAATTAAAGTTTGCTTTTAATTTCCATAAATTAACAATAAAAAAACTGTCATTTTAATGCATTGCTAGCACATCTAAGAACGTTCATTTCTTTGATACGTTTACCAAAACATGAATTAGACATTTGAGTTATCAAAAAACATAATTTTCAAGAAATTCTTATAAACAAAAGAAAGGCTAACAAATAATGGATTGAATCACCGATGAAATATTGTATTTGTGTTAGCCTTTCGTGAAAGATAAAAGTTTTTGAATTAACAAAACTATTTATTAATATTCATATTGCATGTGTACTTTCGCGAACCATACATTTTTCTATATTTTTCAAAGCGTAACTTCTATAAAGCGTTTATAAGTAAAAAATACTGTACGCGCGCAATCTACGAAAGAGTAGAATGTGAATTCTTTAGACATTCACCTTAAACAAGATAAACGGATGACGTCTGACATTTGAGTTTGATTTGATGTTTTGTTATTCGTTGCTAGGTGTCACTGTTGCCATATCTACGACGTTAATATGACGAAATATAAATCGAACGTCATTTCCGGTTTAAAACATTATTTCCGTCCAAAAAAATTAATTTTAATTTTTAAGTGTCTAAAATGATTTATTACCGGATAAACCGATTTGCTGAGAAAATAATCGTTACAATAGATTCTTTATTTTGTGATTAATCTTCCTCTGAACTCTAATTTAGTTTATATGTTTTTGTACTGAAGAAGGTTGAGTTCAACCGAAACCGGTCGAAAAATATAAATTAAAATAAAGTACTTTAAAAAAAAGTATTTGTTTCATTTTGTTTAATTTTTATAATGGAATTGAGTTATTTTTACATTGTATTCATTTGGAAAAATTATAAATTCTAGAAATTATGAAGACCGTCAATATGAATTCAAATATTATAAATTATCGAAAAATATGTTTTAGTGATCCATTATCAAACTTTTTCCCCTTGTAAATTATGCCCTATTACCCCTACCCCCTTCATACTCCCGCCTATCCATAGACACGTCTTAAGTCTATGTCCATTGTTGTAATTAATTGTAAGTAAACCCTCATTAGCATTGCTTACGAAACATGTTGATTTTTTAAACAATTGGTTTAAACTAAGTAATCTATTAATTTCGAATTAAAATGGAGCCATAAAATACATTTGCTGTTTTTAAAGAAGTGAACATAAAATATGTATTATTTTAAGTGACTTTATTTATTAATTTGAATCCTTAAATAAATACCTAAATACCCTTTGGAGTTGACATATAAATAATTCTGTAGGATTAATGAACCTACTAAATATTTACAAAGTGGCTTTGAGCGTCTAAAATTACTGTTTTATTTACTGCTTTTAATCAACACGATCTAAAATGAAAATTTTATTTAACCGAGTTCAACATAATGTAGATAATATTCTTAATTAGGTACCTACTCCTTTTCATAAAGCTTCTAATTGTTTGTTTTAAGTACAAAAGAGATGATTAAAACCCAGGAATTTGCATTTCTTATTCTTATGCTAATTATTTTTTTTCTTTCTTTGCAGGTAAGGAGTTAATTTTCTTGGAACGAATTCAGAGCACCACGTAAGTCCTCGGCTTCCTAGAGCGCTATATATTTTTTAATCACACTAAAAAAATAATTAAGGCCTTCCCAGAAAAACCAAAGAAAGAACCTAGCAGTCTGGCGGGATGAAACCTTATTCACATTAGAGTTTTATTGTTAGCGGACGTTGTGGATTTTTTTTGTTGCTACAGGCGAGCTGTCTTTTTGCGTTCGTATTTGGAATAACTATTATAACACATGGTATAACATGCATTTAACAAACACTTATTTCTTTTATCGACTTCTGAAACTTTTTTTTTACAAACACGTAGCAACTATTTTCATTATTTATTTTTGGGGTGTTATGCCGTGTTGCGCTACCTCATTTTTTGGCTAAAGTATCTTCTTTCGCATCTCCAAAAGTGATATGGGCCATGAGGGATCCTTTTTCTCAAAATAAAAATATTGTCCATTACATTAAAGGTTTATGCGTTGTTACCTGTGTATGAGGGAATATACATACTATCCATGTCTATATCCATCCTTGATCTTAACAGGAATGATCGATTTCAACACCATAGAAGCCCGCAGAAAAATATTTTTAGGTAAACACCTTTTTAAGCTAATCTCTGGTACCATACTCAATCCGCCTATGTTGAATGAAGTTAACTTTTATGCCCCTAACAAGTATACTCGTGGAAGATCTCATTTACTTTTTTATGCTCCGAAAGCGACGACTTCTGCCTATCAGAACGCGCCAATAAACAGAGCGACTCAACTGCTTAACGATTTTGCATTGACCATCGAAATTTTCAATGTCACTTACAGACAGTTCAGCAACTATCTTTTACATGTCACCAAATAGTGACACTTCCCTTGTGCACTTTTTAATTTGTAATCTTTTCCATGATATATTGGTGTATAACCGTTTTACCGAGAACATGAAAAAATAAATAAATAAATGTAATGGTAAAAAGTAATGACCGCTAGTAAAAAGGGTTGTTAAGAAATTAATAAATAATTATTAAAGCGAACAGGGAGACTTGTTTATAATGTGAGACTAGCTGCAAACTCTGCCAAATGGGAGCCTTTGGAGTTTTGAATAATCATAACGTAGGCATTACAGGCAATAACTTTTGTTGTAAAATATCTGGATGTCGAAAATAGCATCACGACACTTTTGTGAATAAGGCTGATGACTGATGTATACGAACAAATGGAAACGACAATAGTCCCGGTGTAATAATTTTAACGATTGGTCCCTCGAGCAAAAGCCTTATTTCGAATTCGCGAAATTGGAACAAACATTCCCTCCTTTAGAGCTTTCTTTTACGAGAGAATCATTTCGCGGAACGCTATTTTTTCGCTCGCTATTTAACCATTCTTATCTGTATTTATTATTAACACGCACAAATTGACGGGCCAACCGTTGTTTTTTTTGACATGACGATAACCATAAAACACTATTTGCCTAAGACCTAGCGACTCCTAGCACAGTAGATCGATATAGGGTTTATCGATAATATCGGTAACTTGACATCGTTCCCGAGCATAACTGCAGACAGCTATCGAACAAACAACAGCTCACAATGACTAACTATTCTTAATTTATTTGACGTGGACTGTTGTTTGTTCGTTGGTGATCCGCAGGCATGCTCGAGAACGAACGATGACAAGTTACCGAAATTATCGATAAATCATATATCGATAATTTTCGGTAACTTCTCATATAAATATAAAAATATAGAAATGGGGGTTGCTAAAATAATTTCTTTCTTTACTTTACATTCTGTACTCAATACTCAATATATTATATTTCGGAAGAATTATATTTTTCGGGACTATAAATATTTGAACCAAAACGTCTGCTCACTTTACATATAATGCAAACATAACTGTTTCACATACTCGTCTGGCTATTTCGAATCTTGACAGGACCCAACTTAAATATTTGATCGCACGTCTTCCTAAGACAACTAGACAGCTTATTTGATCTCCAACAATAATATCTTCCGCCAGCCCATGTACATTTTATGTGCCCAAACAATAAAAGGCCCCTTGGTAATTTAGATATTTCTTTTTCATGGTTTTTATAAAACAGATCTGATGTAAGTACACCAATATTTTACAGATATATTATATATAGGCACTGTTTAAAAAGTAACATGCTTAAAAAATAACTACCACTGCCCTTCTGTGTGGTAAAATCTTAATGGTGTTAGGTTCGGAGCTTCACTAAACCCGACAGTCATTTCTGTTAATTACTTGCTATAATATGATAAAGCAGTTCTCGCTCAGTCTCACTCAAGTCCTTTCCTGCACCTTCAAAGTCATTAATTCACTGTAATAATATTTAATTAGGTATCAGTTTTACAACTGGTGCTATCATTATATTAAAAAAACCTGTACTTTTTGTAATTTTTCGTATGACATTTTTTTGAGATTGTGGCAGTAATATAGTGTCTGTCTTGCTTCTAATCCTCTCATTAGTAATTCTATCCCGCAGGGAGATAACTAGCTTGGCTGTGATGTGATAGCCATTTTTGTCACAACTTTTTTGGGATAAGTTCAATTTTGAGCTCCCTAGGCGAGAGTAGTTACTTACGTGGAAAAGTATATTTTTTTTATTTCATGCCACAGTAAATACAATTTTTTATATTGTTTCACCCGTCATGCTTGGGATATCCCCGTGTTATACGATAATTAAATAAAGAAAGTTGTATAGGGAATGTGAGAAATTTACGAACGGATATATATATATTTATTTTATTTTATTTTTTTTATTTAAAGAAATATTTAAAACAAAGAATAATACATACATATCAAATAAAAACATAATACAAAAACAGAGAAAAAGTCCCAATAAACTACTTTTAAGTAGTTTGTCAATGGGTTCTTTTAACTTAATGGATTATTACAAAAAATAAATTAATTATTAAGAAAAAATAATGTAATATATCTCGTCGAGGTCACAAATGCAGGAAGATAGATAGTCATCAGAAGGTTATGATGTTTGTAATCTCGCATTTACTGTACTTCCAGACCTGTAAATCGGTGCCCTGTTATGGCTGTGGATGTTGCGGATTTAAACTCTCGATTCACTAATGTCGAATTTATTAATACTATGATAATTTTTACATCGAATTCACAAAGTACTTGAGGCGTAACGACGGAGGGAGTGTAATGACCCGCGGGGGCCAACGTTAGAACCAGAATAAATATTGCTTTGTCACAGTGAGCGTATAGGCGTATAGTATCCAGTGATACCAGTGTCACTACAGGCATGAAATGAATGAAATGGATGAAAAAATATAATTGCAATGCGAAATTAAAGAAATCTTTCTACAGCGTATTATGGCTGAAATTTATTGCAGATGTGAGGATCCATCGCGTTAGTGTTTTGAAACTATGGAGTTGGGATTCGGTTTTTAAGCTATCAGGGAAAAGGTTGAATATTTTAGGAATTGGATAGGTGAATTGTATTTTTCTTTAATAATTGTAGTATGTAGTTTAGGTATATTGTTGTGTCGGTATGCATATTTTATAAAATTCTTGAACAAAAATACATTAACTCTGTGATGAAACTGGGTTTTCATTTGATTGATTCCTCATTTTAACAGATGGATTGCACTCTTTGTCAGGTGGGAGTGTTGTCCTTGTTCTACTGATAGAACAGTGGATGATGAATAGTCGGAAAACACGCCAAACGCGCGGCCAATAATTGTGTACATGGGAACGGGTCGCTTTTTCAACTCTTTCTTGTGTTGCTCGACTATGGAATGATTTGCCGGCCTCCTAGGTTCCTCCCTTCCACAACATGGGTTTACTCCAATCTTTATTTCCTCCAAAAAATCAGCAAACCCAAAGATGACAAAGGCCTGAAAAAAATTATTTCCCCGTTTCCAGAAGGGAAAGTTAATAATTTATAAAAATTTATAAGAAATTCAAATGTTTATTTTAAACGGTATATAACCCTCTTGAATGGTCTTGGAAGAGGAATTAAGTTTACAAACCCGGTAATGTAAAGGGTTTAGCCAAGTTCTGCAAAGATCACGATTTCTAATAACGAGATCATAAATAATAAGGAATTTCCCTTCAGAATGGGACCCTTAAACATGAATTTCCCCTATAGTGGGGCTCTTCCCAGCACAATGCATGGAACGTCTGCCTTTAAATATGCCCAGCCTCCATGTGAAATCGAAAAGGTGACTTCGAGAGGCAAAAGCGGAACCATTATCCGTTTACGTGGAGAGTTTCCCTCCCTTTAACTGCCTAATTGTTGGGAAATTCTACGTAGGTAAAATTCTTCGGGTTGGAGTTTGTTCGCGTCTCTCTTCCCTATGAATAATACATTATACGCGGTTTATATAATATACTCGTTTACGGTTGCTGATATTTTCTGGTATGAATATTTTAAGTTGATGAGTAGGTTTTTAGATTTTTTTTGATTTCCTGAGCACAGTTTATTTGGTTTTCTTCGTTTCAGTTAGCTATGTTTAAACAAAACATACTTTATAATCTAGGTGTTCACATATGGTGCCAATTTTATTATTTTAGGATAATACACTTTGTACAGGTTATGCTTTAAAATATTATGTACGTATACAAATTCAATTCTTTCGAGAAAGGGTTAATATTGGGTTGAATCGGCGATAAAATATTGTATTTGAGTTTGTATAATATACATTTTATGCACAAAATTATTTATTCTTATTCATATTGCATATACGAGTAATTGGACGCAAACAAATAATTAATATTTTTATTATTTATTTCTGGGGTGTTATGCCGTGTTACGCTATCTCCTTCTTTAGCCGACGTTTCGCACAAAAAAAAAACACATCTGCCCTGATGATAGACATTGGCCAAAGAAGGAAATAGCGTAACACGGCATAACACCCCAAAAATACTTTTGGCCGTGAAAATCTAAAATCATTTCCAAATAATTAATAATTTTAAACTTGCAAGAAGTGTTTTTTCCCTAAAATGAGCCGAGCCCTCTGAGCCTGCTACCCCTAGTAACAGGCTCAGCCTAGTGGGTTGATATATACATAAAAATATATTTGTATATTTATACTGTAATATAATTTTGGTTAATAAGTAATAAAAAATAATGATAAAAAATAATGATAAGTAATAAAAAATAAATAGATTTGCAGATTGTAAATTCTTTTTAGTATACCTACCCTTATTGAATTAAACAAAGGTAAGTCAATTAATATTACATAAAGAACATCTAAGTAAGTTATAGTGATTAAGGTAGAAATAATGTGTTATTCGATTTAATATCTAATATTCAACCGGGTTGGGCTAGCTTCGTCAGGGCTTATTATATTAAGAGCGATTGACCAGCGGCTGAGAATAAAAGTTTTAAAATGCTTGCAACTGAACAGGGAGGTTCCAATGAGAAAGATCGATTATTCCCCGTATCAAATTTTATATCGATTTATTTCATTAAAAACTTGCTTTAATATATGTCCTACATTCAAGTAAGCAATAAAAATGCTCAAAACACACGATGGTAAATTATTAAATATCGTGTATCTACTTTTTGTAAGTATTTGTTGAAGTGTAAAATATATATATATATATATATATATATATATATATATATTTCAGACCTTAAATTACAAAAATTGAGGTATTTTTGTCACAAAACACGTTCTCGGATTTATTTTTTAATGATTTTAATTTAACTAAATATAAAATTCTGAAAACTAT
The DNA here is from genome assembly GCA_951813805.1 of Limnephilus auricula. NCBI lineage: Eukaryota > Metazoa > Arthropoda > Insecta > Trichoptera > Limnephilidae > Limnephilus > Limnephilus auricula. The sequence goes on from OX638410.1 coordinate 1,297,107, forward strand.
GTTTACTAGATTATGTATCGATTTATTTCGTTATATGATTTGAAATTTGTGTTGTTTAAAAGAATCCAACGTTTGAAAATTGAACAAATCTGCCAACAACCAACGGTATAACCTTAGTATATTAAAAATTTTAAAACTGCGTTTACCAGATAAAATAACAATCTCTCAAAATCAATTTATGTTTTTTTTTGTAAAAAAGAGTCAATACGTCTAGAATTTGATTTAAAGGGGTCTAATTTCCGGTATTCTCTGGTAATACCCTCTTAACTGTTAACTCTTTTCTGTTAAATATTAATTCAAATAAAAAATGGTGTATTACAAAGTGTATTTTTTCATTCAATAACTGTATTCTCCTTGTTATTCTGGCCTGTAATAGCCCGCTGTGTAGGCACACAGAAGGCGTGATGCTGTAAGCGACATAAAATCAAGATGTCATCTCCAGTGATAGGCCATAGAGTTCAAGGGGAGCCCAGATGTTCAGAGCTCATTATCCATCTAGCCTAATGGGTAGGCCGCCCATAAAGAAAAGGGTCAAGAGTCAAGGGGGCACTTTGCCAAATACTCGAAAAGTACACATAATAGCAATAAGAGAGATGGAGCAAGAACCGTTAATATTATGAAACCGTTCGCACTAAAGCTTTGCTTACATCGTACACCCATATACGAGTACTATCGTAAATCGCATAATCTACGCACGGCAGCTCCTCCATGTTTGTACTTATTTTTTATTTATTTATGTGAATACCGCACAAGGGTGCTAACTGCTTCCAACCTCCTGAAGCCGTGAGGCTAAGGCATCCCCAATTTTATTTATTTATTTCTATTCTAACACACATTTTACAAATGATAACAGTGGTTTAAGTAGTATTTTTTTTTCTTCATTTTAATTTAAATTTAATTAAATTATGTTTATTATTAAGTTCTACAAGTGTTTTAGTTTGTTATTATTGTGACAGTTGTTTTGGCTTACAAGGCCATTTTCAAACAGTGTTTTACATAGTAGTACAAAAAATGTTAATATTCACTAACTGTATGTAAAAAGGTATGTAAAAAGGTTAGTAGTAGCATTTTGTGAATACGTCACTGTGAGAACCTGTGCTGAGGTGGTCGCATGTTTTGCATTAAGTGTGATTCTGTCGACTCAAGTAAAAACAAAGTATACTCCTTGATATTGTCAAGAAGGGCACTGTATTGAATTGGGGTATTTTGTTAGGTAGTGGGGAGGGGAAGTAAATGGGGAAGAGGAAGGTGGAGAATTACCTGTCTATTCCATTATAGGCTATTCCGAAGCCATTTCAAGCAGCTTTTCAATTCTGAATGGTGATTTTACACCAAGGCGATGCTGGGAGAATCGTCCACCCTGAAACGTGCGGCAAATATACCTTATTTTAATGATTAAATTGTGAAAATGCAAATAAATATAATTTACTTGCGCACGATGGGATTTAAATCTCCGGATACTTAGACGAGGGCCTTAACCACGGAGGTTGATAAACATATTCACACCTAATGCTTAACTGTAATCATTGTCTTCACCGCTTTGACAGTAGGTACGTGCAGTTTGGTCATAGATCAATGACATGTCATATATTATATTTCTCTTTATTTCTTTTATCTATGGTTCTAATTTCCTGAACGTTTTTGGGTTTTCTTTTAAATTAACTCCACACATGAGGCCCTGAGAAAAATAAATTCTCTTAGGGCCTAGGTCATCTTAGGGGATTCTGTGTGGAGGGTATTTTTAATGAAAGGAAGTAGGGGAAGATCTGGAAAGGAGAAAGGTATAAATTATGGGTAGAAATCTGACGGTCAGTCTGTCCCAGTGCGGTGCTACTCATACCCGCCTACCTTTCGAACTAAACCTCGGGATCTGCATAGTTATTTTGCCAACCAAACCCCATCTGGCGGCCTAAGACATTAGCTTATAAACCAACAAGGCTTAGCACTGTTTGCTCACTTAACTATGCCTAAAACAACACAATATTCCGATACTGTTAAATAGTTGCGATTCTTTGGCTGGCCGTGCTATACAAAGCTAGCAAATTCTTCAATAATCACCCTAACTAATAATAACTTAGTTTACTTGGAAGTCCTGCTAATACATTAATCTATTCACCGCACAAGGATTTGTAATATATATATATATATATCGGAATATTGTTATTATAGGATTCCTTTATCTATATCTTTTGTCTTTGCTGCGCTCGGGTAACGTGGCGTCGCACTGTGTGTTAAATCTCAATCTAGCTCCGCTTTATTCATTCCTACACTCTAAAAATCGTTTGTTTACAAGATATCATACTTAAAGAATTGCAAAAGACGGAATTTTAAAGATAATTAAATAAGAAAGAGTTTACAGAAAACGCGCAATTAAAAAAAATTGTTTACGTAGAAAGGCTTCAATTTTATTACTGAACAAATTAATTAGAATTAGAGTGCGTTGATGTCTCTTTCACAACTTCTAAATAACATGATTTTTAAATAAGATATCATATTTACAACTTTTCATTTTATGTCATTTTGAAGATTATCAAATACAAAAGTATTTAAAAAAATATTACGCACGTGGACATTAATTTTGAAAAACTACGCGTGAGTAAAAAGAGATTAAATTTTTCTTGTCTTTTCAATAAAAATCATCTCAATACTCCGATTTTAATAGAACAACATTGAAAATGAATGTCTTTGTCGAGCCAAACGTAATTATCATTCACAAATTTATCAATGCATCTTCTACTTTTCTCCCAACGCGTCTTAATTCCAATGGTCACCACATAAATTTAATGTGTGATTTTAAAATATCATCAGTAAAATCTACAAAACCAAAATGTTGAATAACATGACGTAATATTTCTAAACAACGGTAAAAGAAGCTTTTCCTTGTAGGCACATAACGCATACATGTATATTTTTATTGGAGTTGTGTCTTGGAAATTTTCGCAGTGCTTTTCTTTATAAAAATCATTTTAAAATCAAAATCAACGCATACATACAGGTTATCCGAGGGTAAAGTGCAGTAACTTCGGGAGGTGATTCTACATGATAATAATATATGTAAAAAAGATTAATGACTTTTTTCGAAATTCCAACTTTTTTTTCCCATACAAAAAGACGTACCTGTTAAAAATCCTTAGTGTAAAGTACAAACTTACCGATAAATTTGCTGTGCGCCCGCCCGCGACGTCGGATTATTGTGAGTCATCCGTATCGTAACACCGTAAAATAGTACCTAGTGCTGGCCGCATACGACGGATTGATTTTATCGTTTTACCTAAAAAGTACCCTTTAAAGCTGGAATTTCGAAAAAAGTCATTTTTTTTTACTTATTTTATCATGTAGAATTACCTCCTGAAGTTACTGCACTTTACCCCCGGACAACCTGTATGTATGCGTTGATTTTGATTTTTAAATGATTTTTATAAAGAAAAGCACTGCAAAAATTCCTAAGACAAAACTCTAATAAAAATATACATGGATGCGTTGATGGTTTGCCTACAAGGAAAAGCCTCGTTTACTGTTTACGTTACTGAACCATGTAACTTTGAAACGATTTTCTAGTTGTAATTGTTGCACCCGAATCTGTTTACGAATTACAGCTTTAAATGCATGAACGAGAAGAAATGTTTTTTGCTGGAATAGTGTAGGTAAAACAAGATATGCAAGGAAAAGGGGTGTCCAATCAATTATCATTATAGCATGGCCTTCTGTGTGGAGATAATGTAAAAAAATATATTATTTTTGTTCTTCGAGTTAATAAATGTACATATCACCAGTTTTCAAACACCGTCTACAGTAGAGTGGTGTTCTATATCAATATGAATGAATTAGTTAGTTAGTTGTTTGTACAGCTGAAGTGTTGAGGCAAAGTAAACCACACTTGTTTAATTCAATTCCCACGTCCATAAGCACAATAGTAGGAACCGGCGTACCGTGTTAGCGATTACGTAAAGATTACTAATTGAACACGATCAATTACAATTAACGAAATGTAAAAATCGTTTGTTTATAACCGAGAGTTCACGTTGAAATAACCTTTCTCTAATCCAGAAAACAGAATGATTATGTGGAATGAAATAACAGTCGAGCTTCTTTAGTTTTTCATTTTTATTTTTTAAAAACATAATTAAAGGACTAACGAAATTAAAGCATTTTCTGACATCCGATCAGTGAAGATGGCGAAGATGATGGTGGGAAAGTTCCTAACTATTAAATTTCTTTAGCGCTGTGTTTGCGCCCTCAAAAAATTGTGATGTGATGAAATAATATTTAAAGGCTAAAGAAGGAGGTAGCGCAACACGGCATAACCGAAAACAAACAACGAAAATGCTTTTGGCCGTGAGAATCTAAAAACGTATCTAAAAAAATATCCAATATTCCAACACACCCCTATAACAGTAGGCCCCGTCAGACAGCCAAACACAAGCCAGAAAAGTTTGTATTCGTATCAAAATGTTAACTAAAGTTAACTAGGCTGTGTTTCCCCAAGCTCAAACACAACTGAATTCCACTGAACTCATGAGACTGGCAAAATACACGTACAGAGGACGTATTTATGTATGTAAATTAGGTTGTTTTCATATTAAGTAGAAGTCAACGCGGAGCTTTTGAGAGCTAATTGCGGCTGCTGTAGGTGAGATGCTGTCTCGCCTCTCGAGTGACAATTTATTTATGTTAGCTGATTATCACTACTTGTTAATGATAATGTTTTGATATCAAGTAATTATCATTCTCTATTTGATGACAAATAATGCTGGTGCAGTACGGAATTAGTTGTAAACTTAATTGGTAATGCATACACAGAGGTAGCTGATGATTGGTAGGGCTCGAAATGTCTCTCGGTATTTGTATATACAGATACAATCTCACGCCTCAAATTAGATGGCAAAATGTTCAATATGGGAATTACGAATATGAAATTAGATCTTCCCTCCTGCTTCTTATCTTCATTTCGTTAAACTCGGAACAATAAATAGTCATAATTTGCTAATTAGTTATGTAAACCAAGTTAAACCAAAAACTTGGTTAGTCCGAACCCGTAGTCTTAGGTAGTGTTCATAAGTAGCTGCAGAAATGTGGTCTCGTTGGAGGGATTATTACTATCTACTCAAAAATTCTTTTTTCTGCTAATAATCCATTTCCGTATCAATAGTTTTTTTTAAAACTTTCATATCACTAATAAAAATAAGCATTATAATCAGCTTAATTAGCGTATTTACATTATTGCATTGCAGCCCGTTCATCTTCCAAAACGCCACTCACTAAGGCTGCGTATTCATGCATGTAACAAAATGCGAAAAGAACCACAAATTATGGGAAAAGAACTAAGTAACTGCAAGCGGCGTTGTTTCATTCATTTCTCACAATTTGTGGTCATGTCGCGCATTATTACATGCATGTATACGTATACGCAGCCTAATATACTCTACTTGACCGTAATGTGAACATTTTTTGACAAACTACTAGCCTAGTCCGAATGGCGACAGGATAACTAATGAATTCAACTCAAAACTTCCTTTGAAAAGTCATTAAGGTGATTTCCAAAAGAATTCATATCCTATACTCTTACACAGATGGCGCGTGTATAATATTTTTACTTAAAATCGCTTTTTTACAAGTTATGCTTTGAAATATTAAGAACAAATAATAATTGTTCGCGCAAGTACACAAGCTATATGAATATTAATTAATGTTTGGTCAATTAAAAAACTCCAATCTTTTAACAAAGGCTAAGAAATACAATATTGGATTGAATCACCGATGCGATATTGTATTTGTTAGCCTTTTTTGAAAGATTGGTGTTTTTTTAATTGACTAACTATTTATTCACCTTCATATCGCTTGTGTACTTGCGCGAACAGTTATTTCTTTTTAATATTTCAAAGCATAACTAGTAAAAAGCGATTATAAATAAAAAATATTATACGCACGCCATCTACAAAAGAGTAGAATATGAATTCTTTTGACAATCACAAAGTCGTGATGAAATTATTCGAATAGGCTTTGTTAGGTTATGGGCTATTTTTTAATTATTTTTTTCACAGCTTTTAATGACTTTTCAAAGAGGTGTTGAGTTGGGTTGATTCTGAGTTGACATGGAACCGTCCGAACAAGCCGCCTTTATGAATGCTAGGGTAGTACGCCGAGAATATTTGTTTTTCTGTCATGCTTTAGAAAAGAGAAGAAATTACCGACCTCCTTTCATTACATTTATTGCATCAATCGACGTCGGGCTATCAATTTAGTTTTACTGTTGAAATTCAACTGTTTCCCGATTTTATTTCCCTCTAGCATTAGCGGGTGTTTTCGCACCCTTGTCCGGGAGCTTGTTAGGAGGCGGTGATTGATTGGGCCGGTATTAAGCTTTCTCCGAAAAACAGCCAACCCTTAATCCGAGGGAATCCACTGGAAGGGCCGATAATTTGTCGGCGAACCCAATCAGCCTTCAGTAATAAAGACCGGGCCAAGGTCTCCAAAATGCTTTGTCGTCTTTGAACTTTGAATTGTTCTGTTTGTTAGTGTTAAATGTGGTAGAAACCGTTCAAGATTAATATATTTAAAATTAGAAAATATCGAATATGTTTACATAAATAATTCGCGGTCATATTGATACTACATTTTGTCTTAGCAATATTTAAATAAATGTTCCCAATTCCCATTGCTTAAGCCCCTGCACTCCGAATTTCTACTGTTTATAACATGTTCCTCTTGAACATTTTAAGTTTCTAAAAAAAAAAATATTTTTGAGATAATATCTATACATTGTGTAGAAGTGAAAAATTTATTATATGAAATTCCTTCTATAGGAAAAAATCGCATTATATTATTTTTATATTAATTTTTTTTTTTAAATAAATATAAAATAAAATACTTGTAAATTTTTGGGTAGCATCGCGTTGATTAGTCAGATGCATTGCACACATAGTTTTGTATCACTGATCGAAGAATCGGAGGATGCAATGTTTTAGCCATAAGTTTTTATAATGTTTGTCTAGTCTTTAGTTAGAAGTAAGATTGTAGAAATGTATTGAAATTTGTACAGGGCTTCGAGGTTCAAGATTGTAGAAATGTATTGAAATTTGTACGCTGCTAAGTGTGCTGAAATGAACATTTTCGTCGATTTGAGATTATTATATTATTATTATCTTCAAAAATATATTGAGAATATTATATTCTGTTTCACTTGTGTCTCTACTTGTACCCCTGCTCTCTGTTTTTATTTTTTGCGATTAGAGTGAGCTTTTACTTAATTTTATTATTTTCAATAAAATGTTATATTCCCTTTGACTGAGTAGGTTTTTTTAAACTTAAATTCCTTATTTTAGTAGTTACAGGTGACCCAAAAAGGGGTTGTATGGCATTTTTGCTATAGTAACTTCAAGATTCTCACAAGAAAGAGCCTTAAATATTTACTATTTCTAATTACAATCAGGCAGGACATTTCTTAACCCTCGCCACCCCTAACTTTCGACAAATTCGATTAACTAAAGGATGAAAGCTTCATTCCGCCCTCGAAATCGTCCAAGATCCTTCGGGCAAATTAAATTCCTCCTTTAAACAATTCTTTCCTTGTTCACATTACTTACATTGGTTTGACCCAAACTTCTCTATCTTATCTATATTGAAAACTATTAGTCTGATTTTGTTTGAACTTTGATTGTTTTGTGGGAAATTGTGAACTTTCATTGGGGAATGATTGCTTGATTTAATCAGCCGATTCCTTTTCATTTTGATTTATAAAAAAGGGTGTATCCATAAATTAATTTGGACTTGGAATGTGGGAGATTATTTGATTATAATTTGAGAGTATCCTGTCGTCTGAGATTTTTTCCACGTGGCTTGCCCAACTCAGTCATTTAGATCTACAAATTCTATAACAATTCCACCTCACTTAAATTCTTGTATTCATTATGCCTGACCTACTTTCTAGTTTTCTGACTTTGGTAAATCCAAACAATATTTTAAGTCTTTTTTGCAAAATTTCTTAAGTATTTGGTTTCTACATTTTAAGTAAGGCCCACATCTGCAATAGCAGAAACTATTTTATTTATTTATTTATTAACGCCCTTTTTAGGCGCTATTACATATGGATAGTAAAAATTACTGTACTGCTTTAGAAGCTACCTTTTTTATTTGTTTAGTGACTTGAAGATGTCCACTGAATTGGTACAATTATTTCCCTCCATTATTATTCTGTACAAACAGGAAAACATATGGTAGTTAGTCCCAGAATTTCTACACTGAAATGAATCCCGACTTGTAATATTACGTAATAGAATCTGAAAGCTAATCAATGCCAGCAATTCTGGACTATCAGCTGCATCCTTCGACCAAGTATAATGATAAAGTTACTCGTGTTACTTAATGTGAGAAAGTTACTCACTTTCTCACATTAAGTTCTTAGTTTGGGTAAACTAGGTAATTCATGCGTATTTAGATTGAAACCAAATTTCGCAAATATCAATTCCATACAAAAGTAAGCGGAGTACTACATATTTACCGGGTGATAAAATACGAGGTAAAAAATACGGTGATTAAAACGGTTTTTAGGTTTCGGATACATTCGGAAATATTCCACACAATATTTGGATTTTATTGTAAAGAAGTAATTTGCTGACTGAGGGGTACTAACGGGTAAAAACCAACTTTTGCGGATTGTATTCCGCTGGGCACACACATATTTCAGCTTGAAAGTGTGACCACTGTGCAAAGTCCCATTTTTATATTTATCCATTCCACTTTCGACCTTGCATCCTTTTCCCGTGACCAAACAACAATGCGGTCTTGTTCTTCTTGTTTGTGACCGCCACTGACCTCGTCGAACAAGTATGCCGCCACTGCATTCGATCTTCTCTGTCTTATATTTTCATCCTTGATTAACTTCTCGAACTGTGGCACTGGCAAACACGTAGTCTGTATTATCTAAGCTAATACGTAAGTTTTAAGTTCATATCTCGAATTCTTGACCCAAATCTCTTAGCAATTTCCGATAAGAATGAGATTTTTATTTCTTTTCTGATGCGACGTGTCCCCGAAATTCTTAGAATTCTAGCAGACAAGTTAGTTTCTCAGTGTGTAGGGGGTAAAAAGCATGGCTCTTGGCCTAGAATTCGTAGGTTTACTTGATTGTCCAGAGAAAGATTCATAAAAGACGTATCAGAATGAGACGCATAGTAAGTAGACTACGTGACTTTTACTAGTGCAGTTCCGCAGAGTTGTCTCAGATTATAACATGGGGAAGATAGCCAATTTCCCATAATGAGAGAACCAGAAAAATAAGTAGTCTTTCATTAATTGTTTTTGTGTTTTATTCGTTCAACGCCATTTAATTTTTTTTAAATTGATTCAAGTAAAATTACATAATGTTATTATTAAGTTCAGCAAGTATTATTTATACATAAGAAACATATTTCCTAATATAACAAATAAAGTAAGGAAAATTATTTATTCCCCACTTCACAGTATTTTTTTTTTTTTACATTAGGTCCACACAGGAGGCCCTGAGGAAAATAATTTCCCTCAGGGCCTATGTCATCTTTGGGAATGCTGTGTGGAGGGTATTTTTAAGGAAAGGAAGGAGAGGAAGTTCTGGGAAGGAAAAATGTATGAGGGTTGGGTAAGAATCTGGGGTTCAGTGTGTCTAGATCATCCGCCACCAAGACCTATGGCAGATGTGTTGGTTATCCAATAAATGGTTCCCGGGGCGGCGGTACCCATTCCCGCCTCCCAAAGTTTGCAAGACCTAAATCATATAACACATTTAAATAAATCAACAGCAGCCATGTCATTATTAAACAATGAAGAACACATTAACATTTAATGTTGGGAAAACAGATTTCAAAGTTCCTCACAAAATAGAGAATCATCATTTTAGGCACAATCAAAATTGGAATTGTGTAGGGAGGAATAGAATCTTATAAATAAGTCGCCTCAAACTGGTCTAACAACAGTTTGAAAATGGTCTTCTAAGCCGAAATAGCTGTCACAATAATAAAGAAACTAAAATACTTATTACATTATTAAATTTGATTAAAAAAAATTATTCTAAAAAGTCGTAATATTTTATTACATCCATAATATGAACATTTGAGACTTGAGATTTTTTTTATTCCCATCATCAAATCGTTAAAACCGTTTTCAGACTTTATTCAATGACCCTTTTCCATTTATTCAAGGGGTTGATATCTCTGTGTTTCAAGATTATCTAGCCAGGTATGCGAAGGTCTGAATGATCATTGTAATATAATATTCAAAGCTTATTTCAGGAATAGCCAACTTTTGGACAATTTTTCTCGGATATCGGCGAAATTAATAATTTTGTAACTGTTACATTTAATGAAAATTACCGTTTTGTAGAATTTGCAATTTTTTGGCGCAATTCGAAGAAAAACTTTATTTTTTCGATTATTCAGATACCAACGGAGAAATTAATAATTGGTAGATTTTTATAGTGTTGTTATTAGTTTTGCAAGTACTTTCTTTCTGGTTCCATGACACTCAAGAAAGTAACATTTCAACACCCTTTTGAAGAGTAATTAAAAGTTATGAAAATAAAAATTAAAATACCCCATAACCTAACCTAAAGTAACCTATTCATTTATTTTTTAGGTTGAATTGCCTATTTAAAAAAAAAAATCATCATTTTTAATGACTTTTTAAAAGACGTGTTGAAGTTGCACGATTCTTTTCGATTTCGATTTTTTTGTCAGCTTTTTTTATGTTTGATGTCATCATCAAACTGTGGTTATGCCACCTGAGACGACTTATTTATCTCCACCCTATTTTTATTTGCATGTCGAAAGTAATTTACCAAGATTTTCGGTGAAAACTGATTTGATTTGTGATAAGCTATTATATTTGGTACTAATCGTAAAAAAAATTGGTTATCCCCCTTTTTATTATTATCATTAATTATTATTTCCGCTGTTTTTTTTATATTCTTACGACTTAATTTTTTTAACTGATAAACTAATGTTTAAGACAAGATTTTAGTTGAGATAAGCAATAATTATTATATCATTCAGGATGAAGATAACAATAATAATTTTTTTTAAATATGAAAATAAACAAGACACAGAAAAATAATAAAATATAATAGCTGCAACTGGGACTCGAACCCAGAACCTCACGTCTAACTGGGACATACGAATTAATAATGAGACTGTCGTATTTGTTAACTTCATATTTCAAATTTCAAAATTAACAATTTTATTTTTCGTTTTAAAAAAAAAAAGATTATTAGTGTTATCTTCTTCTTCAATGATGTATTACATTGACGGGAATAACCTTCAAAAGTTATAAAGAGAGTTTTTCTTATAAAAACAAAATTCAATAATTATTAGCCTGAAACACTCATCCATATTGAAAAAAATTCCCTTTAGGTTAGAGCAATTGACCGGAAATCAGAAGGACACGGGTATGAGTAATAATTATTACTTATAATAATTGTTATTTTTTTTCTAATTTCATCTTGCTGACAACATTCTGATGCATTTCGGAGAAAATTCATTCTCAGGTTCTCGAATTTAAAACCTACAAACTAACATAATAATGCAATCCGCGACAAAATCTTTTTTTTTACATCAACTCCACACAGGAGGTCTCGAAGAAAATAATTCCCCTCAGGGCCCATGTGATCTTTGGGATGCTGTGTGTAGGGTATTTTTAGGAGGGGAAGGCGAGGTTGTTCTGGGAAGAAAAAGGTGTGAGAGATGGGTAGAAATCTGGGGTCAGTGTGGCAGGAGTGACGAATGAGTGAATCCATCCCTTCCACTGCTATGCGAGGTGATGGTTCAAGAGAGCCCTGCTGGAGAGGTCAAAACGTCTCCCTCACCAGTCTCTCTGTACTTTTCTGCTAAACAAAACTTGTTCTAAATTTGAAACGGGCACCGAATTGACGTATGGCTGGGACCTTTAAAATGTAAAAAAAAGACAAAGCAATATAGTCCTCATTGGCCAATTGTTAACATTACTACATTTGAATTTAAATGATACACTCCAACCTACACGGAGAAAAATATTATTCTAAAATACGATCATTTTATTCGTAAAAACGGTTAAAAACGGGACTCAAGTTCTTGCAAACAAATTAACAGTGTTTCAATGTTTATTGGCGGGAGAATGTAAGAATAATTAGTTGGAATACGTACGAAATTACGTATACTAACAAAATATTCTTACAGGTTCCCGCCAATAAACATTGAAACCCTGTTAATTTATTCGTAAGAACTTCAGTCCCGTTTTTAACCGTTTTTTACGAATAAAATTATCGTATTTTAGAATAACATTTTTCTCCGTGTAAGGAGTGTGACTGTAGATAATATTCCGATTTTGATACATAAAATCGTTAATTCCATTGTTGAAAAGCCCATATTGGTGGCCCCCTGGTGTGCTAGCATGTTCGATCGATATGAAGTTACCGACCGATTGTCGGTAACTTCTCATCGTTCTCTAGGACAACTGCAGATCGCAAACGAATAGGTGACAGTTCACAATGACTAAGTGTCCTTAATATATTCGATATCAACTGTTGTTTGTACGTTAGCGATCTGCAGTTGTCCTAGGGAACTATGAGAAGTTACCGACAATTGGTCGGTAATTTCTTATCGATCGACCATGCTGGGGTGCTAGCATGGCCGATCGATAAGGATCGGTAGGATAATTGTCGGTAACTTCTCATCGTTCCCTAGGACAACTTCAGATCGCAAACGTACAAACAACAGTTGATATCGAATATATTAAGGACACTTAGTCATTGTGAACTGTCACCTATTCGTTTGCAATCTGCAGTTGTCCTAGGGAACGATGAGAAGTTACCGATAATTATCCTACCGATCCTTATCGATCGACCATGCTAGCACCCCTGGCATACTTATAAACAGTTTACATCGGTTTAGGACTAAATGCGCTTACTTACTTACACGAAACATAACTAAGTGTCCCCGAAGGTGTGTGCAGAGAATGTGTGAGAGAATGTACCACCAAATAAAAGTAAAAAAACATATTTTAATTTAAATGCATCACGCAAAACTACTTGTCCATACTTTATATACCAGCGTATAAGTAGGCACACAAATTGACACTGTAAATAAATTCATTTCATATCCATTCCAACTTATTATTAAAGGTATTTTTGAAGTCGATTTTAGGTTTGAAATTTGTTAATAATGTCAATTTTTCAACTGTCAGGGGATAAACTGTCGGATAACCATGAATTGAGTGTGTTTTAAATGAAAACAAGGTTTCCGCCCCTGGTCAATACGAAACTAGAATATAAATGTCAAAAACCTTTTTTTAAAACGAATCCCTTTTTATTTACGATTCATGCTGTAAGATATGCTTTGAATATTATTATCGTCGCAATATGCCAGAATTGTATTATGTGATATGAAATGGAATAAAGACAATGGGTCTCGAAACAAATAATAAAACTGTTCACTCTATTTGTGAACAGTTTGATGTCTTTTTTAGAGTGAAAATAATCTCGTTGAGTTTCAAAGATTGTCCAGGCTTGAAAAGTGATAGTAAACGAATTACAATATATTTCTTCTTATCGTCGTCGCATGTAGAATATGAAGCATGTGATATTTTGAGAAAATCGATAAAAACGGTTTAACGAAACGGAAGATACCAATTCTGTTTACGGACAAAGAAGGAAAAATATGTTTCGTTCATTATAAGAATATATTTATAGCAAACACTAATTATTTTATGCCAGAAAATTGAATTTTAACGCGTTTTTCTCACATGCCTCATACTCTATGCACGGCTTTTATTTTACATGGTTCATATTCTATATACAGTTTTCGTAATAATTTTAAATACCATGTTTAAATATACTATTTTTAATTTAATAATGTCAAAATATTTATTTTAAATTTATTCAAATTTGACAGCTAGGCATCACAAAATGATGTTAATATTATATACATACCAAGGCAATTAAATTGTGTAGTGGTGTGCAGATGATACGATTTATTTTTTATTTTTTACTCTTTTGGTTGTCCTCGCATGGTTTATTTTCTATCTTCTTAAATATGTGATATTTTTACATGGTTCAAATTGTAGAAGATGGAGAAAAAAATAAGAAAAATAGCTGTATATTTAACTCATTTTCGTCAAAATCGTCACATTGTTCATATTAAATATGCAACGACGTTATGCTGTATACATTTATTTCGTGTGCGGATCAACTGATATATGATAAATGTTACGGTTTTTCTTTCTTTCTTTCTTGTCCTTTCTCTGTACGTAATGTACACTTACAATGTTTTATATCTCATGATCTATTTTTCATTTAAATTATTATTATTTCAGATTTTTCTCCACTAGAATCTCAACTAAAACTTGATTACGCATGCTGTGAACATTTTTAAATTGTGCACATTCCAACGGCAAAATAATTAATGTAATAATTGTTCCCATTCTGTAAATGTTTCAAAGAATAAATGAATAAATAAATAAATGGAGAAATAGAATAAGAAGTAATTCGGCTTGATTTTTTGTAGACAATTTAAGCAATAACTAGCTTTCCTTCACGGTTTTATGAGATCTCCTATTTTCAATTTTTTTCTCGGAAAACTTAGCTTCGAATTATTTTTAAGTGAAATTAATTTGACAAAATTTAGAAACCTGTGGACGATAAGAGAGCCCCATCAAAATGCTTGACGAGCCGTAGTATAACCAGCTTGCTAAAACATAAATTATAAATTATAACCCTTGAAAATAAAGCGAATGAATTGTATATTATATTAATGTCAAATTAGGCCAGAATATTTAAGCCTTAACCCCTCAGGCCTCGAACCTATTTTGTCGGAAGGTCAAAATATTTCCACTTCGCAATAAAATCCAAGTAATGGAATATTTCTGAACGTGTTATCCCAAAACTACAAACACAACTAAAAATTTTGTAAAAATGGCTCATTTTACGTTTTTTCTAACTACAATTAGTAGGAACGAAAAAAAAATAAAAACACAAACATATTTAATTAGGCAAATGTATTATAAACGATATGTCACCTCACTTTTTTGTAGTTTCATATAATAATAATTAAGTAATCTCCAAATGTGATAATTTTTTTTCAAATTTCGATCCGATATTTTCGTTTCATAAAGGTGTACGTTTTACTTATTTTGTGGTCAACTTTATAATAGAATATAAAGCGTGCTGTGTTCTCTTTCTAACATCGTTCATGTGATATTTCTGACCATACACGGAGAAAAGTGTTATTCTAAAATACGATCATTTTATTCGTAAGAACGGTTAAAAACGGGACTGAAGTTCTTACGAACAAATTAACAGTGTTTCAATGTTTATTGGCGGGAAAATGTAAGAATAATTTGACGATATACGTACGAAATTACGTATACCATCAAATTATTCTTACATGTTCCCGCCAATAAACATTGAAATTGGTATACGTACGAAATTACGTATATACCAACATATAAACATTGAAACCCTGTTAATATTTTAGAATAACATTTTTCTCCGTGTAGTAGTAGTAAGAGAGGCACAACGATTTCTATGAGACCTGTACGATTTGTTCCGAAAAGCGAACAAATTGGCTATAAGTAATGCTATTCCGCATCGATTGTTATCATATTGGTAATATTTGGCAACAATGGGAAATATTGAAACATATGATTCAATAGGAAATACCCCGAAATCCGGTAAATTGCTTCTCCGATCAGAATAATGGTCAGAATATATTTCTCTTCTTCTCGGGAATTATTATTACTTGCAAAATAGTAATGCTGAAGAAATTATTTGTTCCATCACAGTGTATAATAATTATTTGTTCTGATTTAAGTGAATTGAACCTGTACAAATTAAGCAGATTGTAAATAAATTGTTGGTTTCCTTAAAATAAAATATATATAAATTACTGTCCACGGTACTCTATAGTCAAACGGCGCGGCGGTTCTGTACTTGCAACACGTTCAAATTTAATGTATTTTAATTTAGGAAAGGCTAATTTCGTCATTCAGTTTGACTAATACAACGTGCAGACAGAGCTTAGGCAGAATCGCACGTATATTTAGATCAGGGGTGGGGAACCTGCGGTCCTCGAAGCATTTTGATGTGGCCCGCGAGCACTTGTGGTACACAAAAAATATATAAAGCGACAACGGTCTTCTTTCACGGTGTTTCCGTTAAATTTAAAGTTATTATTACTAAACCCAGTGAAAGTTATAACATAGCTGACAGGTAAAGTGCATTTGTCAGATATGTACCTATGTTTCCGGAAATCAGTTTAGACGCAAATACATACGTGACCCAACATCATTTTTTTATTATAATACAACAGGAAAATTAATATTGAAAATATATATCTATATTGATGATAACTCTATTCAGGAAGAGATTATGTGCTTTTTTATATATTGCCACATCCATAATAAAATAGTTAAATATATCATTCCAGATATTCCAAATACATTTGCAGTAAACTGTAGGAAAACCATTAACATGTTCTGAGTATAATATATCTAAGCTGACGAACTCCTGAGCAGATCCACTCTTGTGTTCGTAATGCAAATTCCTGTTGCGGATTCACCATTTGACGTATTTAAAAGGAAACCATCCGGGTGTTCCAAGTGCAATAATCAAGTAAGAACCTTTTTTCGTGTTCTGGGTGTACTATCCGTTAAAGCTGGGGACTCACTTGCACAGCACACTCTCTCTTAAGTTAAAAGTAGTTTCATGTTCCGAATGATCTGTCAAAATTCCAGTAGCGGATTAATCCGCTGACGCATTTCGAACAAACCCGTTATAATATTTCGAGTGGAGTTAAAACTTTTATTTCAAATAAAAAAAATCGTAAAATAGTTATTAGTTGGAAAATACTAACTAAAGCTGGAGACCCTCGTGCAGATTCACCCTTTATTTAAAACCAATTTTATGTTGAGAATGTAATGGTAAAATTCCAGGTGTGGATGATGAAAATCCAGTAATTTATTTAGTTTAATTAATTAAGACATATTAGCGAAACTCAATCGAAAACCTGAAACAGAAAAATCAGAAAAAGATACCGTCACATCTGGTGTGACCGTATCTTTTGTCAGCGAATATCGATTTCCTATTTATTCCCTGTCAATATCGGTTCAGCTGCCAACGGTGAAAGCGTGCTCGGCACATCGATATAAAATCATCTGAAGCTACGCTTTTCGATCCCGTGTTGTATTATCGATTTCACCGTTCTAGAGCTGCTGACGAACTGTATGACTGTAAACTCCCATCATCTAAATTGTATTTTTCATCAGTACGGTACACCAAAACTCTTCTCTCTGATTTCTACATATATATTTTAATTTACTATATTTCTTGAACCCAAGATCTTGCATCTATTCTGGCTAAGGGATGTACAATCAAGACTCACTAATCAGTTTAGCGTTCAATGCCATCGCGAGTTCACTCCCATCCCAGCACTTAACGCGAGATAAGACAGAGGAAGATAATGGAGATGTGTGGGTGTGGGAAGTAGGAATGGAGTGGTAGGGATTGCAGCGGGTTCTCAGTTTGAGGGTTGTGTTGATGAAATCAATACGAAACGTCGTCCGCCCCACGGTGTTAAGTGGATACTAGATAATGAAGCTGAGATTTACTACAGAGCTCGCAGCACTAAACACTGTTTATGTACATTACATAATATTTCTTTGAATTCACGCATAGATATTAGGCTCATGTTGAAATAGCCTTGTTCTGCGCACTGCAAGGAATTTAAGAGATACCCGGGTTCTCATAATTCTATTCAATTCCTAAGTAAGGAGTAGACTTGAAAGTGGGTCGTAATTTGTAATCCATACTAAGTAAAATATTCCCTCATGTTAGAGAGATTTCAAAAAAAAAAGTGAGATTTATCTAGTTATACTGTTCTTACTTATATATCTCAAATTATGTTATTAATTTTAAATACATACCTTTAAATATAAAAATATCGCGTCACGGTGTTCGTCCGAGGTCAACTCCGAAACTACTTAATCGATTTTGATTAAATTTGGCTTACTGTGTGTAATTTGGTCCAACTTAAAAGATATGATAGTTTTTATCTGGACTAATGACCTCAATATTTATTATTGCGAATTAAATGCTTGTTATGAGACAATGATTTGAAATTATTTCTAAGTTTTATAAGTTTCTGGCAGATGGCGGTGTGAGTTAATTTATTTACACAACACTTGGTTATCTAGGTTAGGTAACCATCCAGTAGATGACGTTGTGTTTTATTAGCGACAGCAACGCGTGAGAGGGTCAGCTAGTATACATATATATATTAGTAAAATATATCGGCGTTATTATTTTTTTAAAATATTTTGAATATGAAGGTGTTCAACTGTGTTTTGCCTCACCTAAACAAAATTGATTTATCATATAGATCGTTCAAATATTAAATATGAAATTTTTCAATATGTTGTATGTAATATGACATAATGTCAAGTTGAGACGCAACAAACCAATTGTGGTTTGGTAAAACACTTGAAGCCACGTTTTTGGGAATGTTACGATTCTGTGGTTTACTTATATATATAATACATTAAAGTATTACATAAAAAACACAAGAACGAGATGAAATTTTTATCTCGTCCATGTTTTTTGTAACAAATAATGTCTATAGGAGAATAATAATAATCACAGACAATTTGATTTTAGTATTTTTATTCCCCAAAGAGCTTTTTACGAGAAACAATTTCCAACAGGCTTTAGTTTTGGAGATTTTGTATTTTTTCTGTCATCAATAATTTCGTAAAAGCATTATTTTTCCTGAAAATACAAGTTATATAAAATAAAAGCATCGTTTGGTCGAAGTTTTTTTATTGAATTTGAACCGATAATCTCGTAAAGTGTGCATACTTAAGACAGTTTCTAACAACTTCTTAAGTGTTTTTGACTTTTTGTGACTTTATGGTAAATAATTCATTTAAAAAATGTTTTTAACACAAGGTAATCTTTTAATGGAAGTATTATAGAAGAAATCGCTATTATAAAAAAAAACCTTTTAGAGTTATTTCATGTTGGTATGTTTTACGACAAATTTAAATACTGGACTAACATTTAATTGTAGATAAAAAAATATGGGATCGCCTAAATGATTTTAAATGGCAACACCAAGATTGTGGAATTTATTGACGATTAACTGTACCTAACAACTGGAACACTGAGGTGGTCGTACTTGGAAAAGCGCTTTCAGGGAGTCAAGCACATATATACCTTCGTATTGGATCGATAGGCGTGACTTCCGACGATTTTATATCGATATACCGAGCACGGTTTCACTGTTGACAGCAGAACCGTTATTTACAGGGAATTAATAAGAAATCAACGTACCCTGGTAACACTGGCGGACCTATCTACGAATTCACATTCCCAAAACGTCAAATGCATTTACGTTATAATATCAATAAATTTACAATTTTGGATTGAATTACTATACTAAGTATGTATTAGCAGCCCGCGTTTACTTTTTAACACTAAACGGGTGTTAATTAGTTATTGAAGTCTGTAGTCATATTTCAACCATGTTTTTTTCTCATAGATCGAACGGAATAAATTGGGTTGCATCTTAGATGCATTATTTAAGTCTATGTATCGCGTCTACGACTTCATTCAATTCTAAGAGATTCGTTAGTTCAATCCGTTCACTAAATAAGCCAGAAATGTGTGTATACTTTTCTGATACTGTGGAGGCCGCGTAGGTCGGAATATCTGTTAACAATCAATAACCGTGTTCACAAATATTGATAACTGACCATACATAGATGACAGATTTGTGCAATATTGTATTGATTTAGGGTTTTATCGGTCGTCCATGCCAGACCTTCAGGTACTACGATAATTCAAGAAAGTATAAATGGCGAAGATGCTAGCTTTTGCTTGATTCCTGATCAGAGGATGGGTTAGGAAATTCACTGCTAGTAAGGAGGGATATTAAAGCCTTCGCTGCCTTATAAACCCCCATTATTTGTAGATGGTGGGACTGGCGGAACAGGTTCTGCTCGCATCTCCTACCAGCATTACTACAGACAATAAATCAACAGCCCAAATAAACTAAATAAAGAAGGAACTTTGAGCAGAAGCACAACTCGCCATTTCCGTGTCTAAAGAAAAACGCGGGTGGTTAGGAAATAAACTTGTAAATTCTTTTTTGTATTTCTTGGGCATTAACTTTGTAACAATTTCTAGACATTTTGTTTTGAAGAGTTTTATTTCACGTGTACATTTGTTACTTAATTTTCATTTACCTGTTACCGGTTTTCACACATCCATATCATTCACTAGCAATCTTAAAACTAACATAAAATGTTAACAAGTATCCCATTAATAATAATACACACTTTAGAATAGTTTTTTTATTTTATTTTTTTATAGTGAATACCTCACAAGAGTCTCAACTGCTCCGGTCTGGAGCCAGTGAGACTATGGCATCCCCAATTGGGATATGTTATGAGGCTGAAGGTAAGTGGGATAGGGAAGGAGACGAGGAAGAGGAAGGTGGGGAAGTACCTGGCTATTCAGATCTTGTCACTAAACACGGCTAAAGCCATTTCAAGCAACGTTTCAATTCTGAATGGTGGTCTTACACCAGGGCGATACTAAGAGTATCTTCCACTCTGGAACGTGCCGCAAATATATTATATATTATTTTAAATAATTAATTGTGAAATAACACAAATCAATTAAATAAAATGTATTAGCGCACACCAGCATCGAACTCGCGACCTTCGGAATGGCCGTACAACACCCTACCGCTGGACTACGCCGGCCGTCTATTTTTTTTACTTGATATCTGGTAATCGACGTCTACACCAAAACTGAACGCAGAAAACCATTATGAATTATACTGTAATACCAGCTCGTAGACACGGCATAACATCCCGAAAGTAAATAACGAAAATACTTTTTGTCGTAAAAATCTAAAATCACATCAAACATTGGTTTGCGACTTTGCTAAATATTTATCATTATCTCAGACGCTATACCTAAGATAGTATTTTAATCTTTATTAATTTTTTATTAATTTATTAAATAGTTTTTATTAATTTTTACCATCGGCTTAGAATAATAATTTTTGGGGGCTTATGTTATTTCCAGACAAATTTCCACTGAAACGCCGAAAACACAAACATAGAACAAGAATTATTATTTAATACCTTCTAAAGCCCAAAGTAATCGTAATTCTCCTCCACACAGGACCTTAACAATACATGGTAATGAAACCATACATTTACCAGTTTCATTATATTTATTAAAATAATATTAACAGGTCTCGTGCTTTATTTGAAGGTTTTCTCTTTTAAGGTTATTAGATGCTATTATTTATTTTGGCTATAAAAACGTTTCATTTACAATGTGTTTAATTTAAATTTAATTGTATTTTTATACATTTCACTATTATTTAAGTACATAATTGTGTAGGTTTGCTATAATAATAACTTGTCCAAAAACTGTGTCGGTTCGTGCTATGAGGCAGCAGAGGTTGTGTCTATCCAAAAAAGTAGAGAAGGAAAGGGGGAAAAATACAAGACACAAAATAATCAAAATATAGTAAAACTTTCATATAATTGTTTCCAATTTACAAAGTATAAAAACAGTTTATTATAATTTGTTTGATAATCTCTTCAGAGGGCAAAACAGCTGTAACGCATAATAATAATTACGAATCAGAACTTGTTAATAATAAACTGTTTTTATACATTAAATAATAAAATTATTGAATATATAATATACATTAGGGACTGGTTGTCTTTATATTATGTGACTCATCACACCAGTGCAACGCGATTTCAGCTCGCAACGCCGAGCTACTACGCAACTAACTAACTAACCAATCTAAAGGCCGTTTTCCCGCAGGGGTAGGCAGAGAGGACGGACCGCTAGACAACTCGGTCTTGGCACACACTCTTGGCCTCAATCACATTCTTACGTCGTCTCATACATACTCTTCCCTTCTGGACGGAAGGAGAAAGACTCCTCCAATCACCCCTCAACCCTGAAGACAGGTGGAAACTTGAGTGGCAATCGGCCAACGTGGAAAATGCCCATCTCGTACAAGACCCCACTGAGAGACAGCCTGGGTTCTCATTGCCTCGCAAACTCTGGTCCGCCATCAATAACATAAGGTGCTCCCATAGCCGTTGTGCCCATATGATGCATAGATGGGGCCTTAAAGAGTCGGCGATGTGCGAATGCGGTGCGGTGCAGACCACCGTACATGTGGTCAACGAATGCCCGCTCCATTCATTCCCCGGCGGGATTGATGAGGTCCACGGGGCGACGCCTGAGGCCCTGGACTGGCTCGCAGACCTAGATGTCCCCCTCTGACCCCCCCCCACCATACGAAAGAAGAAGACATACTCTTCAATTATGCCGACTTTCGAAATGGCCCGATTTAAGCATCTGCTTTACTTCATCATGACATGTCTTCTTCGGGCGTCCACGACTTCTTCTACTATTCACATTTGCGTAATATGTTCTCCTTACACCCCTTTCTTCGTTCATTCACTACATGCCCAAACTATCTAATTGCATTCTTTGCGGATATCAACATTTCTCACACGACCATACATAGTTTTACCTCAGGGATCTCATTTATACAGCACTCTGTATACTTTCTTCCTTCCTCTGCCAGTTTCATGCCTCGGTGCCATGATCGGTGTAGGTACCAACACTCCATTGTGGACTGCTAGCTTCGCTTCTTTGAACAGTTTTTTTGTTAGCGCCAACGGTATTCAGTCCTTTGTTAATGGAGTTACCTGCATTTACCCTTCTTTCAATATCACTATCATCCTTCCCATTTCTCGTAAATATACTTCCCAGATACACAAACTCATCCACCTGCTCCGTGTATTCATCATTTACAACTGTATTGCACACTGTTTTCGTGCTCTCTCTTTCAAACACCATCAATAAATAACTCATTATTCAGCATTAACTCATTTTTCATACATGCTTCGTTCATCCTAGACACGAGAGACTGAACGTAGCACAATAATCCGCTAGGGAGGCAGAGATAGGGCCCGCCTCCGACAGCTGCCGATTTCATGTATGCGGATGGGAGTGGTGAAGTCACATCGAATCGAAATGCCATCGATTAATGGAATTGACAGGCAGAAGTCCAACGCTTTCGGAGCATAAAAATGTTCACGGGATGTCCCACGAGGACTCTGCGAACGGAATTATTAGCTAACCTCTTTCAAAATAACTAGATGAAATATAGTTCCAGAGATTTCTCTCTTTGTCTATCTTGGTTGAAATCAATTTATTTGAATTTTCGGGATGGATTGTTACCAGCATAAAGTGTGCTTCCTTTTTTGGTCTCGAAATAATTATAAATATATTAGTAGGTATTATTTTATATTATCAATAACGGTTTACTTACCTACGTGTATTTCAAGTGCAATCGAATGTATCGGTCTTGTTAAAATGCACTGAAGATTGCGTACTAGTATTTATCTGAAAAAAAATAAAATTTTCGAATATTTTTGTTATTGAGACATAAAATCACCTAAGATTTCATTGTGAATTTTGCTCTGGATGGGTCAACTTGGGAATTCTAATTTGACTAACTTACTAACTAACCATCACGCCGTTTCCGGAGGCAGAGAGGACGGACCACCAAACAACTCGGTCTTGGCACACATTCCTTGCTTCATTCACATTCATACATCTTCTCATACATGCTCTTCTATTATTCCGACTCCTGAAATGGCCTGACTCAAGTATCTGGTTCACTTGATCGTGCCATGTCTTCTTAGGGCATCCACAACTTCGTCTTCCATTTACTTTTGCTTCATATATCCTCCTTACACTCCTTTCTTCGTTCATTCGCTCTACATACCCGAACCATCTGTGGGTCGCTTTATTAGTCTTACTAATAACGCTTACATCAGTCTTGCATTCTTTGCGGATATCCACATTCCTCACACGATCATACATGGTTTTACCACACATACGCCTCAGGGATCTCATCTCTATAGCATTCAGTCTACTTTCATCCTTCCTCTGCTAGTTAGGTACCTTTTTCCTAGGTACCAGCACTCCATTGTGGACTGCTAGCTTCGCTTCTTTGGACAGATTTTTATTGGCTCCAACGGCGTTCAGTCCACCATTAATGGAGTTAACTGCATTCACCCTTCTTTTAGTATCCTTGTCAACCTTCCCATCTCTCGTAATTTGTTTGTCACAAAATATTTTATTCTAAGTATGTGAGATATTTTTTAATGTGTGAAAGCCATCTGGAATTCTAAAGAGCCGCTTTTGCGGGAAGACTTTCGCTTAGACGAGAGCAAAATTCGTAGGGATATGATTTATAATATTCTTTGTGATTTTCATAATCGTATTTTTTCATTTTGCATGGATTGAAGAAATAAGTATATTTTCATATTTAATTTCTGTCCGTCGATTTTCTGACTACCCTGTTGGTGGTGGGAAGGTACAAGACAATCAATAAGTCACGTCTCTGTACACGTATTTCTCTGCTGGTTTCATCTCATCTTCCGAAGGAAATTACTTTTGGAGCTATCCGGAATTTTTCTTACTAAATATCGACCTGTAGCCTGAATAAAATATCTTTTAATCCTGCAAATTCCTTTATCATGCACGCCCACCATGTATATACAAATATATTCCCGTATATCCTCTCTGGATGTTGACACTACTTCAAAATATTTTTCCTAAGTGCCTATGTCATCTATGAAGATTTTTTTGAATTTTGATGTTTCTCTTCTGTAGAACCGGACGCTCGTGTTTAGAAGAGGAGCGAGTGTCAGAATGAAAAATATTTTGTACCTATAATTAAATATGATTTAAGGAACTTTGAACTTAAAAATAAGTAGATAAATAGACAGTTAGATATGTTAATTATGAAGATGAATTCGTCATTTATTTGTTTTTACATTGAATTGCTCTTTAATCGCTTTTAGTAAACATTTTTCGTCATCGATTTTTCTTATCTTTTCCGGTAAACTGTTGAAGTATTTTTTTCCTAAATATGTAATGATGTTGTGCAAATGAGGAGATACATTTTTGTGTTGGAAATATATGTTTTTGACGAGTACGACTTTTAGTTAAGCTGTGATTTTGTTTTTATTTTATTAATTGAATTAATATATTTTTTCGGACTAGATTATTAAATTTTAATGTTTTATATTCATCAAAAATAAGATACTATGTAGATGGTCTTTGTGCGGAGAGAAAGTATTGAACACAGGTATTGATGAGATCTTATATGTATAGGAGGAAGAAAACACAGCGGCCGCCAAATCGTTCCACATCCGAGTGGGTGAACTCAAGAACAAGTCGTAGAAGCAAACCCGTTCTCATGTGACAAATGTCAACAGTTTAGGTATATATTTAGGGGTTTAGCCGGTATTTTCGGGCTCCAGATCAGAGGTGGCTGCCAAATTTAACAGTGGGGCGCACTCTCGATTTGTACATGGTCATCAGTTATGTACTGATAATGAATTTACTTCTTATAAGAGTTTTTGTTAGAACTTTAAAATCGGATCAGTTTTCGAGAAAAAAATATAGAAATACAAAAAGTCGATTTTGACAATTTTATTTGGGTACAATCAGCCTGAGGTGCAGTTGTCCCTTTCGCTAAGTATTCAGGGGCAAGGAACAGCAACAGTTTTGTAATATAACTATTATTCCAATTTATCGGCGCCCGCGTTTCCTGTAAAGTACTTTGTACACTGATTATCTTTTTTTATTTATTTTCTGTATTTTTCGGATCCAGTAGGTATTGTGATATTTACTACCGGATTTTAACCCAAGATTTAAACACTTGTTTCTTGTTTTACTTTCTTTTTTACTGTCTTATAATAATTAAGGCGTCTCAAAAGTCCCATGGCTCATGATATGGAAGAATATTTTCTCAATTGGCAACTAAAGCCAAATGGGTCCAAAACAGTTGTGACAGCTTTCCATCTTAGCAATTCACAGGCAAACGCCAAACTCTGTGTTCAGTTTGATGGAAAAAATATTTCCCATGACCCCTATTCCCGCTATCTTGGAGTTACTTTGGACAGGAGCCTGAACTATTGGCAACACGTGGAAACAGTTGGCAAAAAAACCAGGACAAGACTAAACTTAGTTAGTAAGCTAGCTGGAACTAATTGGGGATGCGACGCTAACACGCTCAGAACGGCATCCATTGCCCTGGTTTTTTCAACAGCTGAATACTGTGCTCCAGTATGGGCCAGCAACGCCAACACTTCCATGGTCGACTTAATGCCACTTAATGTTTAGCTTAACAATACAGCTTGATGTCACAATGCGAACAATCAGCGGAACTTTAAAATCTACTCCTCTCCTTTGGATCCCCGTACGTGCAAATATAACCTCGCCAAACATCAGGCGTGAGATTGCAACACTGAGGGAATACAAGAAGGCGCTGCCAAAAAGCGCAATTCCTCTGCACGATGATATCGTCTCTCACCCGGTATGCCTCTTTAAGTCCCGAAAACCCTTCTGGACGGAAGGAGAAAAACTCCTCCGCTCACCTCTCACCCCAGAATATATGCCAATGTGGAAAATTCCCATCTCGAACAAGACCCCACTGAGAGACAGCCTGGGTTCTTATTGCCTCGCAAAACTCTGGTCTGCCATCAATATGATAAGGTGCTCCCATAGCCGTTGTGCCCATATGAGAGAGTCGGCGATGTGTGAATGCGGTGCGGAGCAGACCACCGAACTTGTGGTCAACAAATGCCAGCTCCATTCATTCCCCGGCGGGACTGATGAGGTCCACAGGGCAACGCCTGAGGCCCTAGACTGGCTCGAAGACCTAGATGTCCCCCTCTGACCCCCTCACCATACGAAAGAAGAAGACGGCTCATGATGGAAATGTAATTGCGGGATATTAGAGATTGCAATAAACTAGATGATGTCGAAGAAACAAACTGTATGTACATCTTTCAGGAAGCCAAAGCTTACAGTTCGAGTTTTTAGCGGGGTACACAAACGGATTTTAAGCTTTGTAGCAACCAATTACAAAATCAATATGATATGGTGCTGCTGGCACTTTTGATTAAAACTATGATGAGACGACTTGTGCAAATATGCAAAGACTCCGCAAACTCACATTACCTGTTGTACAATTCTAAAAAGTAACACAATATTTAGTGGCTCACTAAATATTCTTAGTCACTAAATATTCTTCCACCCTATATAGAAGGAAATGAACTGCTAGTGGCGTCACAGGTTCTTAACCGAAGATATGAATGATATAGAAGATATGGAACGACAAAGAAAAGGATATGGAAAAACTTTAAACATGATTCAATTTATTTAGATTTAGACCAGTAAACTGTGGAAAAACGTGAATACTTGTGGCCAGCAAACAACGCAACGCGGTTACCTCCTATTGGCTGCTCGTACTCCAATAGTGGACATGGATCTTCATCAGCACCCGACGACGGGTGCCGTACTAAGAAAAAATATTCATTCTGTTCCCGATTGCCATCAATCCAACAGCTCGCAAATTGCTTCGTGTTCCCTTTCCACTTCTCGATAAATAATCGTACGTAAAATGTAAATTTTAGTACTGAAATGTTGTTAAATTATTTTTGAATAAACCTTGTAATTAAAGAGTCTTGATTATCTTCATTGCAATACACAACTATTCAAGTTCACATATACTAAATTAGTAATGGAAAACTTTCTTAAAATAACTATTCAGTCTCTAAGAACGGGCTGATTTACAGAATTTTAACAATTTATCAAATTTAAAAGTTAATATTCAAGTTCTGTGGAAGTCCTATTCAAGTTTTTTTACTATCCAAATACTGGGAAATAACCCGCCAATGATTAAATATTAACAAAAGTAAAACTTTCATTTTAACCTTGAAATCTGATTAATTCTTCAAATTCTGTTAAAAACGGACATCCTAAGATTAATATCATACATAAGAATTAGGGTTTCTTATAGTCACTTTTCGTGATTTTAATTTTTTCTCGAAAAGTTATACTAAGCCATAAATCGTTAGGCCAAAACGCAATTCATTTTTAAAAATTAATTAAATTAGTTAGGTTTCGTAATTCTGTTGTTGATACCGAAAACTTTTATTTTAGTTTAACTTTGTTAGTAACACAGAATTTGTATGGAATATATTTTGTAAGATGAGCCCTTCTCTAAATAACAATCCAAGTAATTTGAGCTCATTGAAAAGGTTTTTGAAAAATTGTTAGTTGTTGTTTTCGTGGTTTTAGGATCACACAGGACTGTGTCTAACCATTATTTTTTTTTATGTAAATGCTGCACAATAGTTCTAACTACCCAGCGCTAATGGGACTATGGAATCCTTAGTTATTTTATTACACCCTCCACAGGGTGTAAAAAAGGTTAGCTTAAAAAAGCTTAGCTCCACACAGGAGGCCCTGAGGAAATAAATCCTAAGGACCTATGACATCATTGGAGTTGCTGTGTGGAGGAGGGGAAATAAAAAGGTATGAAGGGTGGGTAGGAGTTTGAGGCCCAAGGTGCCCAGGAGTGACGGACATATGAATCCATCCCTTCCACCGCAGTGCAAGGCGATGGGTTGAGAGAGTTAAAAAGGTCTCCCTCAACCAGTCTCTACCGATTCGCAGTAGATGGGGAAATGCATCGGCTGCAAAGACCAAGAAAAAACTAACCCCGTGAACTCGGGCACCCCTGCTAAGTCACCAAATGTAGTGAACCACTTGAGGTGACATATGACGGTGTTGGTTATCCAATAAATGGTTCCCGGCCTTCCAAATTGAAAACATGATAAAAAAAACTATACATAGGTCACCAAAAAAAAAACTAATTATTTCCCGACTAATATTTACAATCATTTTGCAATTCGCATTGTAGCGAACTATCTAGTACCTTCGCACAGCTTTCGCTACATACTTGCATAGCAGGACCTATCTATATCTACGTCGCACTAATTGGTACTGCCTGGCGCCGCTGCACCTACATGCCTTGCTGCACCGAATTATTTTGACCACCTTCTCGAAAGGTCTGGAATCTGCGACAGCGCCACACCGCAATGAGAAACTTCCAGCGTGTGCTCGCATTTCACCTGCCGTTCTCGTACCTGCCAGGCTAGGGCTATATAAGAACTCCAGCAAGCCAAGTCAGGCAATCTTAGTCAGTCTCAGTCAACACTCGGCCACGGGAGTCAGCCGCGCGCATCTACCGCACACATATCTGCAGTTCCGTGCAATCTCAGAATAATCTTAGTACGATTGTAAAAGAATGTACATTTGTAATTATTGTAAATACACATCGTCATCATCCCCGACCAGCACGCTCAGAGATACCAGGTCACACCGATATCTCCTCTTTCAACCGGAGGCCCAACAGCATTTCCTCCTCTATATCAGAGGCCCAATATTTGCCTCCAAATCATTAATTTTCGAATCACTAATAGAGCTTCAAATTAGCCGAAATTCCGCAACTTCGAAACATACAGCAAGATCTAAAAGTTGTGAAGGAGTATAGACTCCATTGGGCCAATCTTTCCAGTTTTATATAAATGGCAACAGGTGCTTAATTGTATTCCGATTCCCTTTTACACGAAATACCCATTATTTTCCCAATTAAAAGTTGTAATTACTTCTATTAAATAAAATTTACGACATTCATTAATTATAGATTACGTATTTTTTTCTATATCGCAGCCATTAAAAACTTGAAATATTTTTTTTTAAATTGTATTGGCTCCTTGCTAACCTGCCTTTAGTTTCGTCATTTAGAAGTTTAGGAGTTCTTCTAAATTTTAATGGAAAACTTGAAATGTTCAATGGAAGGAGTAATCTTCTGTTTGATGGGTTTTAGTAATGAATAAAGTTTCAACCTGTCCTTGTAGCTTTATACGAAAGGTATATCTCGAATGTTAAAAGTTTAGATAGATAGCTTTTCAATACTAACGCTTTCTACACTCTATCACACTCACATTGTTTTCTGTTTGCAAAAAAAATATCCCAAAAGCTGAAGGAATGTCATATTTGTTTTAATTCGGAACTGTTATGAATTTCTTTAACCGCAGATAATTTTGCAATTTGGTACATTTAGGGTGTATATTTGCTTGGCTCTTTTCAATTCGGTAAGCAGGTGTGTGTACTGCCACTCCAGGAGCCATTTATTGGATATGCAACACCTCTGCCAGAGGTCATCCCAATTGGATTGATTCGTTTGGTGACTTAACAGAGGTGCATGCGTTGATGGCTGATTTTTAGGGATTCTGGATAAAGGAGACCTTTTTATCTCTCCTTGCACCGCAGTGCGAGGATTACATTTACAATTCCGTCATTCCTGAATATACTGACCCCTATATTTCTAGCCACTCATCATAACTTTTTCCTTTTCAGAACTTCCTCTCCTTTCTTTTATAAAAATACCTTCAATACAGCATTCCATGACAAAGGCCCTGAGGGGAATTGTTCCTTAAAACCTCCTGTGTCGAACTAATGTAAAAAAAACACTCATGTTTCAGAATTATAATTAGAATTTCAAATATAAATACTTTACATAGCAACGGTTCTTTCCTCTTTCTGTACCCAG
The DNA here is from genome assembly GCA_951813805.1 of Limnephilus auricula. Taxonomy (NCBI): domain Eukaryota; kingdom Metazoa; phylum Arthropoda; class Insecta; order Trichoptera; family Limnephilidae; genus Limnephilus; species Limnephilus auricula. The sequence goes on from OX638410.1 coordinate 1,327,634, forward strand.
TCATTGTCCAGCTAATCTATGCCAATACTTTGAACAATATTCTTGACTTACTTTCGACTACGTCTGACATTTTCAAGGCATTTGCATTATTCTGCGTTGCAAAAGGAGAAGTATGCGGGTAGGAATAAATGTGTTCAACTCTCTGAACTAACTTGAGTATTTCGATCGACAATAATTTACTTGGAAAGTTTCTCACACAGAAAACTTGCAGAAGAGGAAATGATTTTTAAACGTTGAATGAGAAATAACGATTCTAATATTCGCATTTTGGTGCCAGCTTTTAGAGAAACGACGAAAATTTTTGCCCAGGATTCTTTATCTTCACGAATGACGTAATATGTTACTATCTTAAGGTTGGTTTGCACACTGAAAAGAAATTTACTAGAAATATGACATAATTATTTGAAAGAAAACTGATGTCAATTAGCATTACGTCTTTTTTAATGTTTCCTATGTCCTCTCGACCTTTTATTGAAGGCAAGCCTAGCCTGGTGTATACGGCTGTCGACCTCGCTCTTAGACCGACCGTCCCATGTTATTTTGCTCCCGAGGTAGACAAAATCCTTGATGTTCTTTAGTAGAACTCCTCACATCTCTACTCTCATCTGAGTTGCGTTCGGAAAATAATAGAATCGAATAATATAGACCTAAAACTGAGAATACTCCTCATTAAGACCTACGTATGGAGTATCTTGATGTGCGGCTGCGAAACATGGTTCCTATCCGAAAGAGATAAACGGAGACTAGAGGCTTTTGAGATGTGGTCCTATAGAAGACTATTAGGAATTTCCTGGAGAGACCACATTATAAATGAGGAGGTTCTCCAAAGAATCGAAGGAGGAAGGCACCTGCTCAGGACCTTGTCCGAAAGGCGTGCAAGGTGGATCGGCCATATAATACGACAAGAAGGCCTCTTGCATGCCATAATGGAGGGTATGACCGAGGGGACAAACTCTAGGGGATGCCCACGCCGAGAGTATCTGGAGGACCTGCTGGTGAACATGCGCTGCTCATCATATGCAGACTTCAAAAGAGCCGCACAAGACATGGAAGAATGGAAGAGAAAAATAAAGGAAATTGCTGCAAACCAATCTTAGGATTGAAACCAGAGAGAGATGTCCTCTCCAGAGATATTCCTCATTTATCAGTACAGGGACCAGTATTGTCCAGTACTATAATATGCTTGTTAAAAGACTGAGGTTCTTTAGATCACAGTGACTGTTTATTGACGTAACATAATTTATAAATATAGTTCGGAGGACTAGCGTCCTTTCCAACTGAAAGCTAGGTTTTGTCTGTGGAGCTCTATGATTATAATGACTCTGCACACCTACCTTCGGTTACCTTCGGCATTTTTCGTAAACGAGACCGTGTGACCCGAAGAGCCCATAGACAACTAAAACAATGTGAAAAATAATCTTAGACTAATTTTGATCATTACATTTTTAGAGTCTGAAATTGACTGCCTACATATTCCTTCGATAATAGAATGTTGTTGCTTTACATTGTTATTTAGAACGTGTCGCTTCTACGGCTCGTTTTAGCATTCAACAGCTCAGCCGTGGAATTATTTGCTTGCCTCTGTATTTTCTCCCCACTGTAAGTAGATTTTTTTACACACATGAGGTCTTGAGGAAAATAATTCCCCTCAAGGCCCATATCATCTTTGGGGATGCTACGCGGAGGGTCTTTTTAGAAAAAAAGAAGGAAAGGAAGTTCTGGGAGTCAAAAAGATTTTAAAAGTGGGTAGGAATGTGGACTGTGTGTCCATGAGTGACGGACGTATGAATCCATCCATTCCACTGCGAAGCAAGGTGATGTTCCGAGAGAGTTCTGTCGGAGAGGTCAAAAGATCACCTATTAGTCCCTCCTGATCCGGCCTGCAACACAGTTGGTGAAAAGACGCACCTGCTGCCAAGACCCGGATAAACCGCACCCAAAGAATCTAGGCAACAATGCTAAGCCATCAAACCTATGACAGATGTGTTGGTTATCCATTAAGTGGTTCCCGGGGCTGCGATACCCAGCCCGCCTTCCAAATATAACAAGGGTCTCTTCAAAACCAAGTTTCCACGAGAGAAAATGCCCTCCACACAGCATTCGCAAAGATAACATAATTTCCTGCAGTGTGTATGTGGAGTTAAAAAATATTTGGATAAAGAGAAAACTAATTATATTAGAAACACTAAGCACGCTTTTTCAGAGTGAACATTTTTTTTAACAAACCTGCTTTACACAACATGTTAAAATTACAAACTCAAAATTTGTATATTTAACAACCCTGTAGTGTCTTTGCAGCCTCATTAACCAACCCTTAAATTATCTGTACAAACCCACCCTCATTTTTGACGCAGTGAACCTTAACTAAGACTGTACGTACTATTATCATAATTATTTTAATCTTCCGTTTTCATCTTTTTTTTTTTGAGTAACTTGATTTTGAATTATCAAAGAAAAGTTCATTTTTTATTATAATATTTTTTGTAAACTGTTTTCCCGAACTTTGGCGCTAAAATCCCAAGAAATTGCTGACCGATTTTTTATCACGAAGTGCTCCCGAAGATTTAGAGCCAGTAGGACTGTGGTATCCCCAATGAAGCTATTCAGATCTGATCACCAAACACGGCTTAAATCATTTCTCACGCGGGTGATACTGAAAGTATGTGAATTTAGGAGGCGGTTATGGGTATCGCCGCCCCGAGTACCATATTAGATAACCTACACTTTTGCCACAGGTCACCCCTAGTGATTCCCTACGTTTGGTGACTTAGCAGGCTTCCGGGTTTATCGGGTTACGTGCGTCCTCTCCACCAGCTGCGTGGTGCGCGATTTGGGCAGACCCTTTGACCTCTTCAGATGGTATCTCTTGACCCATCGTCTTGCACCGTAGCAGGGGAGATGGATTCATCCGTTGACTGGACACATTGACCCTCCAGATTTCTGCGTACCCCTCATAAATTCCAAATAAATACCTTTTCCCTTCCTATAACTTCCTTTCCCTAAAAAAACACTCCAAAAAAGCATCCCCAAGGATGACATAGACCCTGAAGGATTTTTTTTACTCAGGGCCTCTTTTGTAGATGTAATGTAGAAAAGGGGAACCTTATAGCCAGACAAATTTTCTAGTGTTTCGAAAAACATGAAATATTTTTAAAAAAATTCCATCTACAATCGGTATTAGCGAAAAATATACCTTGTTCAATGGTGGAGAACTAGCAGATTATTAAAACCGAGACCCCTATGTGGAAACCTGTCTTTTTGGATCGCTCTTCCAACTAACCGATTTTTCCCCTATTATTTGTTTAGTTTTCCAACCAAATTACGAGAAACTGTTTTGAAATTGGCTTGTAAATAAATAATTATTTTATCTTACCGTCTAAATTAATTGAAATATTTCAGTAAGTATTAATTAATTTAGAAATATTTCCACTCTTAAATTTCCCAAAACTTTCGAATTGGTCTCTAATTGGGTTGGTAAGAATTGTTAACGGTAAATTACTTATTTGAACGGGAACACTCTGTACATTTTCATTTAATTATAAATTTGACAAAATAAGTCGCTGAGCTTTTTCTAAAAGAGTTCCGATGTTTTTATAATTGAATTACTTTCTGGAATATTTTTATTATAATGGTATCATTTGTTATAATTAATTAATATAATTTTTTATATATCTAAGGACAACACTGAACACATCACCAAACACAAGAGCCTTGTCTCTTTATGGTGAGGAAAAGCTATTCTTATCCACTATTTTACCACTGTATAAAATGTAAAAATTGTGTATTTATTGTAAAAAAAACCTTTAAATATTATTTTTTTTTTAAATTCAAAAAAATCCTGGAAATATGATCTTTAACGAAATAAAAATAAAGTGTGTTTTTTTTTGTATTGGCTCCACGTAGGAGGCCCTGAGGAAAACAATTCCCCCCAGGACCTATTTCTTTTGGGATGCTGTGTGGTAGGTATTTTTAATGAGAGGAAGTTCTGCAAGGATATGGGTCGAGAGAGTCCGGCTGAAAAAGTTAAAAAGTCTTCCTCAATCAGTGTCTCCAGCTACCAACTCCTAAAGACAACCTCATCCCATGATCCAGGGCACCACTGCTAAGGTACCAAACGTAACGAACCACTTGGACAACATCTGGCCGAGGTCGCCATTGAAGAAACAAAGTGATAAATGAGTGCTGGAAATGAAACTGATAAATGAGGACGTGTACGTACGCCTGAAGTCAACTTTTTTTTTTCAGATTTAAATGGCATTAACTCCAAGCTAAATATTAAAAAAAATCCTTTCAAGTTCACAAATCATATAATCATAATATCCAGTTATTTTCCATGGGTCTGCGCTATAAAAACAAAACTCTGAATTTTTACTTTCTCCGGGACGCCCACTAGACACATCTATCGTTTTATCTCTACAGTGAGAAAATTAACAACCAATTTTTTCACCAGAAGCAAGGTTCCTTTTTCTTATTTCGTGCACGCGATCACGCCCACAACGCATTTCTATCCGGATGTCTCATCAGTGAAGTCGAAAAATAATAGAGCCGGAATTTTCTAAAGAAGAAACATTATTTTACATACAATTTTAGCAATTCGTAAAGAGAATATTACCAGCGGCCTATTATTAAACCATTTTCCCTCGTTTTCCCATCTTCAAAACCAAACCTTTCCTTGCGCCAGTGAAGAGGCACTTTATATAATTTGCTCGGAGCTTTCTGTGTAAATTTTACATTATGTCTGGGAATTGCTAGACAAATTGCGATACAATTTTTGAAGTAAGGCGCATTACGACGAGTAACTGAGGCCTTTTTTGAACGGAAGTAACATTTTAAATCTGAAATGACGTTCGATTTATATTTCATCATATTATCGTCGTAGGTACGGCAACACCTATGCGACGCCTGTCAGCGAATTACAAAACGTCAAAGCAAACTCAAACATCAGACATCATCCGTTTATTTTTATTTACTAATGTATAAGGTAAGTTCAACAGGTTTTTGTTATGTTTTGTTGATTATTATATGATTTAACTAAAGATTTTGGTTAAAATTATTGATTTGACTTATTTTTTACGATGAATAAGGAAGATTGGAGCCCGTTTATCAGTAAAGACAAGTGCTAAATGCTATATGAATATTGTTCACGTGCAATTCAATTCTTCTGCGTTAGGTATTATTATAATAATAACTTATTTATTTGTTAAAAAGAAACATGTACTGCATTATATGTAAAAACCCAATGGCGTTTAAATAAATAAATAAATACCTGCCACAGCAATCAATGAAGTGTTACTTCAACCACGCGTATAGGTTAGACGCACTCAATTTTTTTAATATTATATGTGTATAAGTACAAAATATGTAGGTACGTGTATATACATGTGTACTGGTCCCAGGAAGAGATTCTATGCACATCATCGACGATCGTTCTGAAACCGTTCATTTTACAAAATAAATAAAAGCAAAAAAAAAGTTTTTTATTAACGTTTTGCGGGATGTTGATCTCTGTCTTACCGGTACAACTTTTTAACCAACAAAAATGTGTAGGATTTGTTACAGAATTACAGTCACAGAAATACAAAAAATAATTATAATTATTGACAAGATATGCTAATAATTTCCATGCCCCGTGCAATATATATTATAGAGTATTATATAACAATTTTAAGTAAAACGTGAGAGTTTCTGGGAATGCTTGGTTATACAAGCCGTTACGAACGATTATGGATGTAATATTCACAAAACATGTGAGTCCTTTCGGAGATAAACGTTTTCCATCATCGACGTAACCATGTCTAGGAAATTTATTAAATAATTATTCTCAAAACCGGAGTGAAAGGTAATCATCACCCGCAGTATCATCCCCTTGTTAAAAGACCATAATTCAGAATCGAATATTTGCCTGCAATGACTTTAACCTTATGTGCTTATTGACCACGTTTGATAAGCTAGGTGCTACCTAAGTTTCTTTTTCCTATTTGCCTTCACTTTCTTACTACCTTCAGCCTCACACTATTAATTGTCTGACCAACAACTGCACGGTAGGTTGGATCGGAGGGAGACCGTTTGAGGGAGACCTTTTGACCTCTCCAGCAGGACTCTCTCGGAACATTGCCTTGTACTGCAGTTGGAGGGATAGATTCATACGTATGTCACACCTTTAAACAATGACTCCCAGATTCCTACACACCCATCATACCTTTTTCCTTCCCAGAACTTATTCGCCTTCCTTTCCTATAGGTACCCTCCACACAGCGAAGGATAACATAATATAAAAAACAAGATAACTTTGTTTTAAACTAGCATTTTTCGCAGGTTTCGTATCTACCGTGCATTCCTAAGAGCTAACTAAATATTACAATAACTTTTGTTATTATCAAGGCCATATATAGCCCCGGGAACAATTTATTGGATAACCAATACCTCTGCCATAGGTCACCTCAAGTGGTTCGCTACGTTTGGTGACTTCAGTGCCCGGGCTCATCGGGTGTGGTGTTTTTAGGTCTTGGCGCCGGGTGCGTCCTCCCACCAGCTCCGTGGCGGACCGGATCGGGAGGTGCCGGTTTGGGAAGACCCTTTGACCTATGCAGCTGGTCTCTCTCAACCCATCGTCTTGCACCGCAGCGGAAGGGATGGATTCACACGTCCGTCACTCCTGGGTACACTGACCCCTAGATTTGTACACACACTTCATACATTTTCCTTCCAGGTCTTCCTCTCTTTTCTTTCCTTAAAAATAATATACACACATCACCCCCAAAGATGACATAGACCCTGAGCGAAATAATTTTCCTAAGGACCTCCTGTGTGAGGCTAATGTGAGATTTTTTTTTGTAATAATATCTAATAGTTGGATAATTTGTAGAGCGCCGTTTTTTGTATGAAATCACCTAAAGGGCGCTAGGAATTGTAATATAAGGTTAGTATATATTTTGCCCTGAAAAAGGAAATGTTGTTCCGAAACAGGTCGGCGCTAATTAAAAAATATATATAGTGTTTTAAAATATATTTAACCACTCGAGCACTTTTTGCCCCAATATGGCACTTTTTTCAAAACCACGGATGCATTGTTGCCAAATATGGCAAATATTCTCTAGATTCTTTAAAATGTTTTAAAGTTAACGATTTAATAATATTTTTTTTATAAATCCTACGAATATGTGATATTCGACAAAAGATAGGTGAGTTCATTGGTTATATAGAACTATAATCAGTTTGTATATTCAAATTCGGAGGTGTGATTTTTTTTATACGGGCGGAAAAATTTCCTTTAGTAATCCAAGAAAAAGTTTTAAATTGCTCTGTCGCTCCAGTGGTTATATTGTTTTATTTTATTATATTGGAAACACAAGTTTATAGATACATTCAATACAATATATTATTGTTCTTTATAATCACACGATAAATGCACAAGTTTTCAAGTAAATCATTTTAAAAGACTTTGCAAAAAAAACTTTTCCAACATGAAAGGAATTCTATCAAATAAAACTTTCTGCCTTTTTATCTCTGTCTGTCATCCAACGCAGATTAAGTTCACCCTTCAAGTTATCATGTCAACCGAAAACTGTTGAAGTTTATCCCTAGGCGAAGTTATACGAGGCCCGCATGGATATTATCATTTGTTACAGGGGAAGTACGAAGTAGCTTTTCACTAAGAGAGAAGAATATTTATACTGTAGGAAGATTGGTATTGTCATTTTAATGGTAACTAATTATCTCTATTTTTTAAACTGATAATTCGTGGTGGAATTCCATTATGATAGTATTATAAAACAAATTTAAAATTTTTCCACTTTTAATTTATTGACCGTAACCGGTTTCAGCTTGTCCAAGCTATCTTCAGACTGGTAAAAAATATTCTTAACCTAAGGATTTTATACAAAACATATTAGGGAGGGGGGGTTAAAATCCCTGTAGGGCACCCCCCCTAATATGTTTTGTATAAAATCCCTAGGTTAAGAATATGTTTTACCAATCTGAAGATGGCTTTGATAAGCTGAAACCGGTTACGGTCAATAAATTAAAAGTGGAAAAGTTTTTAATTAGTTTTATTATACTATTGTAAGTAACTATCGCACATATATTTAATGACAATATGTGTGCAATATAACGTCTTTGAAGAGTCCGTCGCGGCTTTGCTTGGTTGTGCATTTTCGATTTGAGGACATGGTTATCTCGCGCGGCAGCAACGTGAACTGGCTACCAAAATCGTGCGATATAATGCCTTGAGACTTCTTTTTTCTTTGGGGCTATCTTATATCGGTCTATTCGAATAAACACAAACAATTGACACCATCAGAGTTAACATAACAAACGCCATCCAGCAAATTCAGCCAGATTAATGGACAAAGTCATTGAAAATTGGACCTCCCGAATACCTGCCACCGAGCAAAATCGCGGTGGATATTTGAAATACCTTATGTACCACACTTATTTCCATAAAATATACTTTCAAATCAAATAAAAATTGATTGGATATGTCACACACAAGTTGTTTTATTTACATTTTAAAATCGAACGTCCTTATTGAAATACCCTAATTAAGGCTATGTTTGAGACGATGATGTATGAAAGGAAAATAGTGTGTGCAAAGACCGAGTTGTTTGGCGGTCTTTCCTCTCTGCCTGCCCCTGCGGAAAAACGGCGTGGTGGTTAGTTAGTTGTTATGTACATTATTGTTTTAGAAAACTCCAAAAATAAAGGTTTAAATGCCTACTTGATTGTGCCTTTAATAGCCACGAATTCAGATAATAAGTATGAAAATCGCTTGGTAAACGGAGTCCAAAATCGCTCGATTTAGAGATATTTAAAAAAAAATATTTTGTGAATAATTTTGCAAAAAAGAAAAAAATATATCAATATAAACTGTCACAGATAATCTTTTACAACCACAAAATAGCATTTCTTGGGACAGGTTGTTTCAAATTCATCAAATTTAAGTGAATTTTTACGTTTTGTGTAAGTTCTATTAAAGTTCTGTTATTATATAATTATAGGTCAGTTGCTTCATAAAATGGAAGTAATCACAGAACTTGAATAGAACTTGCACAGAATGTGAAAATAAAATATAATTTTTTTTTTTTTAAACATCCCATCCTAATAAATTGACAATTAAACACCATCCCTTCCTTCTGAATATTTAACATGATTGTGAAACGTGAAAATTAACTTCAAATATTTGATGAATTGTTAAAAATTTTTTAAACAACCCGTCCTTTGTGGTTTTTCACCTTGAATAATATGAAAAATCGAAGGTACTCCAATTCCGAATTCAATATTATAACAAAATCCTCACCAGTTTTATCGGTATTCATCAAAAACAAAGAAAAGCAATTTCCTTCCAATATCTGCCTTAAAGAGGTATTTTAATAGCTTAACATAAAAAAACAGCCAATATTATGCAGAAAAAATGTTTCTCCCTTTTTAATCTTATTTTACAGGTTAACTCTCTATTTAAAATTGCTATTGTCTGTATATTACCGGTATGACGTTGCCTTTTTACACAAATATAAACAAATTCCTTGTGGCTATTAAAATTCAATATTTTACACCAACCAATGCTTTTTTTCAATAAATTGTTTTTTGTTCTACAATTCCGATACAAAAATCTGCTATTTTGTTGAAATAACAAATAAATCCACACTGCTACCAACTTACTGCAATCATAATTTGTTTAATTAAATGAAACAATAAAACTTTGTTAAAACCACTGATTCATTTAATGGCTAACTGTTCGCCCTGAGGAAGGAACGGTTGTTCCGAAACCGGTGGCATTAATTAAATAAATCAGATGTTTTAACAAAGTTACATCGTTTAATTTAATTATAATGTAAAATCACAAAGTATTAGCTACTTTCAAGAGTATAATTTTTTTTATATATTTTCCGCAGCGGGAAGGATGGATTCATCACTCCTGGACACACTGACCTCTAGATTCCTACCCACCCCTCATACCTTTTTCCTTCCCAAAACTTTATTTCCTTAAAAAGACACCCAGCACAGCATCCCCAAATATGGTATAAGCCCTAAAGGAAATCATTTTCCTCGTGGTCCTCGTATATGCGGTTTATGTAAAAAAACATTAATTTGTAAACGTAAATATTAAATTAATCTAAATAAAAACTGTTCTCCAATCGACATATCATTAAAATGTTAAGAAAGTGATTAAAATAAATAAATTAGTTCAATATAATCAGTAGAAGATTCAAATGAAATAAAAATAACAATATATTATAATTTTTAAAAAAAAATTGTTTGAACACCATATTTTGAATATACAGGGTGTTAAGGGACGTACTTGACTTACTTTAACCAGTGATTCCTGACATTATGTGGAGTAAAAAATGTAACTGCAATTTTGGTCTTCGGTGACATTTATAAAGAATTTTTTTTCAATTAAAAATTTTGAAGAAAAAAAATACATTATAAGTCATTAAAGAGCAAAATTTTATAAAGTGTAATCACATAATGTCAGGAATAACTTGTTTAATTTAGTAAAGTACGTCCATTAACACGCTGTATAAACCTTATACATAAGTGATTGCTTCCCGAGAAAAACAGTTTATTAATAAAGAAAAACCTTATAAAGATTTCTTATCTTTATAAAATGATAATTATTCAGTTTTCATACTACCCTATAAAATACCCGATTTGCAGCATTTTCGGTAGTAATTGTTCGAAGGTCTTATATTTTCCTTTGTGAATTTCCTACCGCAGGTGTTTCGTGGAGACGATACTCGAAAAGCAATTAGGGCTGCGTTTGTTCAGCGTTTTATTAAATATTAAGTAGGCTCCGCTCCGCCGGTAGGGCCCTATGAAATATTGGGTGCCTAATGACTAATTACGTTCCGCCGCTGGTTACGCGAAGCGAAGCCTTCAAATTAAAGAACAAGATTTACTTAGTTGATGGAAAATTGATTATTAAAGACAATTATGTGCGTAAAGTGCTTCTGTCATTCGGTATTTTAGGCATTCGATGTTATCCCCTCAGGCCACGAGCATATTTTGTCAGAAGGTCAAAATGTTTCAGTTTTACAATAAAATCCAAAAAATGATATATTTCATTACAAAAAAATGATCATTTTTTTTCTTTCGAAACTTTGGTTTCATAAAGGTATACATTTTTAATATTTATTTGGTTTAGTTTTAGATTTGAGTATTGAGTATTTATTTCTTTCTAATGCCGTTTACCTATACCGTATTTCTCACCGTGATAAATTGGGAGACAACGATTCTATGAAAACTTATGAGTTGTTCCCAAAATCAAACAGATTGGCCTGAGGGGTTAAAATGTCTTAGAAATTTTTAGGCGAGGAAAAACTGCGTAGTTAATTTAATTAATTTAATTTAAAAGTTGTTGTTTTACGAAATAATGGGGAATAGTTCCTTTGCAAAAAGTGGAATGCAAAATGATGAAAAATATATTATAATTATTTTATTTTGGAGAAAGCTCTCCGAAAGGAATTTAATTTTCGCGTTAATTGTGCTTTTAAGTCGAAAATGAATTGACGTTTTTTTATTGCATTTATAATTGAAATTAATGGGAAATTTAAAGGCTTTTTTACTGCTTAAAATAGCAGTTGGGATGAGATTTGTCCGTAGATAATACATTTAAAAAATTACATCAACGCTAAAACACTTACCGTTAAGTTTTAAATTAGTAGAGAAAATATAAATGTGTGTTTTAAGTGCTTTCGTGTAGTCGACTAATGTACTCGTAACCTTATTTATGTACTGCAATGTATATTAATAGACAAATAGTTATTTTTTATTTCTTCAAACTTCGCAAAATCACTTTGTGGCGTCATTTTGAATTTAAGTTATTTTTTACATTTTATTCATTTCGGGTTATGTTGAGGGTGGTTTAACTGTGTGAAAGAACTGAGTATTTTTTTTTACGTGATGATTATTTATTTTTTTCACCAGATTTACAGGAACGTTTTTTAGTTTTTCCTATGGGAAAAACTAAACCCTTTCATACACTTTTCCATATAAATGATCATCTAGTAAATCAACGTTATGCAAGTGTATTATATAAGTATAATTAATACAAAACAATACAAGAACAACACGTTAATTTACCAAACTATTAAATGGGAATATAATTCACCGTCTCCAGATATTTTCATATCAGAGGGTTCGGCTCTCTGGAATACCTAATTTGATGGATAAATCCTACTGATCCCTCAATATAAATATTTAAAAAATCTTTCGTGAAAAAAAAATGTTATTATTATATCTATTGTTTGAATCGAAATCAGTGAGGTGAAATAAATTGAAATAAAAAAAAAAAAAAATAAAAAAATTGTCTCTGGGATAATGCCATCTTTGGGGATAATTTGTGAAGTTTTTTTGAGGAAACGAAATACCGAACATACGTGTTAATAAGGTACATATTGTTGGAGGAAGCCAACATAGAAGCCATAAAATCATTCCACATTTTTATTCAGTATACGAGGGAAGTCCCATTTTGGATGATACAAATAACTTCACCCGCCTTAACACAGGGACATCCCTAGCATGGCGGATGAAATAACACAAAAATATATACAATGTACAAAGTTCTTATATTAAATAAACAAATAAAATAAACTTTATTGATATGTTAGCTTTTTACTATCTAGCTTGTATTCAACGAAACGCTGTGCGACGCGTCGTCAGTGTCGTCATCACCAAGTGCAACGCCAACAAATTATAATCAAAATTTGTGGTGTCCCCTATTGAATAGAATTTTAATGAACGTTCAATAACTTATCAGGAACTTTGGACAACTTTTGCTGTGTAATATGTGTAGGTGAATGTGACAATGCTAAGCTTGCAGCATTTTAAGAACACCATCGTGATTAGTTTTTGGGTTATTATGCCTTTTTGCGCTTTATCCTTATTGAGCCAGCCTGATGATATCAGGGCAGATGTGTAGATTGAGACAAAGTGTATGTTTATATATGTAGAATTGATACCATGTTGCAAGCTCAGTTAGCATGTAATTTATTGTTATTAAGTTTATTTTGTAGAGCTCCATTTTAATTTTTATTTTTTTTATATATTTTATTTCTTTTTTTATTTCTTTTATATATTCAATAATATTATTATTCAATGTATAAAAACAGTTTATTATAAACAAGTTCTGCTGTTCATGTTGGACAAACTGGCAGGTCCTTTGATACTAGATTCAAAGAACACGTACGATCGTTTAAAAATAAAAATAAATTACAATCACAATTTGCCAAACATCTCCTCTATGAGAATCACTCACTTGGCGATGATAATAAACCAACACCTCTACATGTACAAAATAAAGGACGTAAACTTAATCTTTTAGAGCAGTTGGAAATTAATAAACATAATAATAATCCTAGAGCCATTTTAATAAATGAACAAAAAAATATAATATACTAACCGCTTTTAGATATGTTCAAACCAATTTTAAATACTTAATTATGCTGGATAATATATATAATAAAAATTTTAAAAAAACTATGAGTCAACAGTTGCAAATGACAAACAACATAACTAGAGTGCATAGCGACCTTCAGTTGAATTTTAACAATGCAATTTGGGAATTTACAATTAGGGAAATAACAACCATTAATATCTTCAGCAATTTTACTAAGAAATTAGAAATGAGTCATCGTAAATATCGATTTAGATTTTGTATAAATTCATCGTCTGTAAGTGGTTTTGACACCAGTTTGACAATGCCTTTAGAGGGCGAAACAGCTGTAACACATAATAATAATTACGAAGCAGAACTTGTTTATAATAAACTGTTTTTATACATTGAATAATAATATTATTGAATATATAAAAGAAATAAAAAAAGCATGATAATTAATGAAAATAATAATATGGTTTTGGTGTAATGGTTAAGTCTCGGACACTTTTTTGTTTTTATTTTCTATGTGACAGCCCACAAGAGCGCCCCTGTCTGTACAGTATAAATACAGGGTAATACAAATACAGTAAATACAAATGAATAAATATGTCGCCACCCGGTTAGGCAGCATTTTAAAGCGGGTTAAAATAGGGGCTGTATAAAGGGATTTGTTAATACGGGTCTTGGGACGGATTATATGAAGGAGAAAAAACTAAGAACTATTTAAATTTTAGTCCCTTCATCCATATTGATCTAAATGGGGGTTTGTGTGGATTTTAATTGCCTGCGCTTGATGCGTTTTGAGTCTTCCCAGTATTGAAGGAAAAAAAAGTTACGGTCATTTTCAATTAAGAGCTGTGCAATTGCCGATTTCTTCGTTGGTCAAGTTTTCTACAATCGAAAGTGTTCCGAATTCCTTTTGGAGATGGTGCTTTCGGTTTATCTGTCCTACATGGTGCTTTGAAATACCTATTGATGTTTAAAAAAGAAAACGATACGCTTCACTGATTGTTCCATTTTTTTTTTTTTTTAGAAAAAAACGGCACAATTATGTTTATATTCGTGTGAAGCTCAGTTGTACACGGAGAAAAATGTTATTCTAAAATACGATAATTTTATTCGTAAAAACGGTTAAAAACGGGACTGAAGTTCTTACGAACAAATTAACGATGTTTCAATGTTTGTTGGCGGGAAAATGAAAGAATAATTTGTTGGTATACGTACGAAATTACGTACACCAACAAATTATTCTTACATGTTCCCGCCAATAAACATTGAAACCCTGTTAATTTGTTCATAAGAACTTCAGTCCCGTTTTTAACCGTTTTTACGAATAAAATTATCGCATTTTAGAATAAAATTTTTCTCCGTGCACCCACGGAAGAAAAAGAAAATTTACAATTAAATCAATTTAAAAACTTTTTTTGATTGCATTAATATATATATTTTTTTTTTTTTTTTTAATTATTTATTAACCAAAAAATACATGTTATGTACATTATTTTAGGTATATGCCACCTCACTAGGCTGAGCCTGTTCCGAGGTATATATCAATGTCTGATTATTTGGAATTATAAAATTTTAAAGCTAATCTCATAACTAACTAACTAACCATCACGCCGTTTCCCCGCAGGGGTAGGCAGAGAGGACGGACCTCCAAACACCTCGGTCTTGGCACACACTCTTTGCCTCATTCACATTCATACATCGTCTCATACATACTCTTCTATTTTTCTGACTCTTGACATGGCCCGACTCAAGTATCTGATTCACTTGATCGTGCCATGTCTTTCTCGGACGTCCCCTACTTCTTATACCATTCACACTTGCATCATATATTCTCCTTACGCTCCTTTCTTTGTTCATTCGCTCTACATGCCCAAACCATCTGAGGGTTCCTTTCTTAATTATTACTTATTATTTATACTTTTATATGATATACCTTTCAAAAACGGTTTTTATTTTTCAGTGCGTTCAGAAATATTCCATTTATTTGGATTTTATTGCAACGCGGAAATATTTTGACTTTCCAACAAAAAGGCCCGAGGCATGAAGGGTTAAAAAAGAATTAACAACTTACCTACGTACAAACGTAATTTATTTAAATTTTGTCACAGAGTTATGTAAACGTTGGAATAATTATTGCAAATACGAAAGCTGCTTTTTGGTGCCATCAGGCCTAAATGCGCTATAAAACAAAATAAAAACAAACAGTCATTTGAATTATTCAAACATGAAAAAGGTCAAAATGTTTGTTTGAATAATAAATTATACCTTCTACCAAACTGCGTACAAAATTATTTATATATTTTAATTATTATTTTATATTTTAAATTTTGCTGTCAACCTGTTTCCAACAATTTAATTTAAATAATTCAATTAGAGTGGAGTTTACTAAACGCTGAGCAATTGGCCAGAAATGGGATCTATATGGAGTCGAAAAAAACCTCTTTCTTTTTTAAATTCGCAAAAGTTTCTCTTGTGGAATAATCACTTAACAAAAACAAGCCTAAACTATTACAAAGAAAAGAAAAAAGGGGTCTTAGATTAAATTTACTTCAATCAATCAATAAACGAACGAATGACCCTTTTTTATATATGAATACCGCACAAGAGAGTCCCAACTGCTCTCGTCTGGAGCCAGTAAGCCATATGGCATTTCTAATTAGGGTATGTTGTGAGGCGGATGGTTGTGGGAGGGGAGGAAGATGGGGAAGAGGAAGGTGCTGATGTACCTGGCTATTGAAATCTGCAAACAAAAAACGGCTAAAGCCATTTCAAGTAACTTTTCAATCCTGAATGGTGGTCTTACACCAGGATGATACTGAGAGTATCTTCCACTCCGGTACGTGCCGCAAATATACTTTATATTATTTTTAATTAATTAATTGTGAAATAACACAAATTAATCAAATAAAATGTATTTGCGCACACCGAGTTCGAACCCGCGGCCTTCGGATTGAGAGTCAAGAGCCTTACCTCTCGACTACGCTGGCCGTTGACCCTAATATAACATTAAATAATAAAGTAAGGAAAATTATTTATTCCCCATTTCTCAGTATTTTTACAAGACCTAAACAATATAAGACATTGAAAACAGATTTCAAACTACCCCACAAAATAAAGAATCTTTTGTCATAACTATTTTCACAGTAAATCGGTTTAACCGGTAATTAAACCGGTATATATAATCGTTCTGGCCGAGCATAGCATGACAAGAGGTATGGTGCTGATAAATGATATCTCCAAGTCTCTTGACATCTTCAACATTAGCCTTGAAGGTTTCAAGAATAATTTTAAACAAGAACTGTAAAATATAATATATTATTGTAAAATTTTCATTTATTTATGTAAAGTTATGTATATATCATGTGTATTGTAATAGGATTTGTCAATCTGTTATACATATAAAAAAAAAAAAAAAAAAAAATATGTAAATATAAATAAGTCGTCACAAAGTGGTTTAACCATAGTTTGAAAATGGCTTTGTAAGCCGAAACAGCTATCACAATAATAAAAAATACAAGCGGAATTTAATAATAAAATTATTAAATTTAATCGAATTCTACGAATTAAACACGAAAACAATTAATTTATCGAAAAAACGAATATTCATCAAAAGTGATAATAACTTTCTTTGATTCCTAGGCTCTAGAAAGATCAACGAAGCCTTCCGTACCAATTTCATAACCTAAAAACTCAATAAGTTTCATATTGATTTCACATTTCACACTATTGAATGTTAAGATGATACACGGTGGTGCAGAAATAGATTTTACTAAAATATTGCTGTCACTGTTGCTCTTACTCCACCGGATATTGAGCGAAAGGGACAATGCACTGACACCTAACTAAAATGGAGGTTTTGTATTCCCCACTTTTCTCCTCCAAAAGTGGACTGATTTTCAATTTTTTTTTTACCGACTACATAAGAAAAAACTATTTTATGTCTGTACGTTTCGCTTTTTTTAAAAAAACATTGTTTGGTTTGTATACTGAACATCTTTTGACGGCGTTTAAACCAGTCAATTTTATTGATTTTTGGAAGGTCGTAACTTCTATAAAAAGTAACTTATAAAAAAAAAAACAAAAAGTACCGACACGCTAGTAGTTGATATCTATTTTATGCAAAAACAATATTTTCTCTAGGGTTAAAATCCAGAGAGATAAATAGGGAATACGTTTGTATGGAAAAATCACCGCAGGGTATCCTATTAAATTTATTGTGATTATTCACCAAGAGATGTTCTGCGAATTTTGAAGATGCGTTTTTATTATTATAACATCGAATACGTTCTTTGAATCTAGTTGCGAATGCCCTTCCGTTCTGTCCGATGTACGTAGCATTACAGTCGGCGTGGTCACTTTTAATTCGTGTATGCCACTATTATGAAGTTTAATTATGGAACACCACCGTTTGAAAATGGCCTTGTAAGCCGAAACAGCTGTCACAATAATAAAAACTAAACACTTGCAGAACTTAATAAATGAAGTTAAAAATAATAAATTAAATTATTAAACTTAATAAATTAACTTAACATAAGTAAATTTAATTAAAATTAAATTTTTAAAAAATTAAACGGAGATCTACGAATTAAACACAAAAACAATAAATAAAGAGATTGATCAAGTTCAACTTCTTATATACCGTAAACTCTTTCTGCCTCACTCTAACACTGCTCAAGTCATGTTAACATTTTAATAATCGCACGAATTGCAAACCAGTGTGTACCAATTTATATAATGTGTAAATAGATGTTTTAGAATCACACCGGCCACACGTTGCGATGCGGGTGGCGAGTATGGCGAATGATTTGTAAGAAAAATATTTCAATAATTTCGGCTCGCGAATTGTTAATAACAAATAATTCAGAAGAGATGCCAGACGTCTCTTATTGAAATTTGAAAATACTTAG
The DNA here is from genome assembly GCA_951813805.1 of Limnephilus auricula. Classification (NCBI taxonomy): domain Eukaryota; kingdom Metazoa; phylum Arthropoda; class Insecta; order Trichoptera; family Limnephilidae; genus Limnephilus; species Limnephilus auricula. The sequence continues at coordinate 1,345,925 of OX638410.1, forward strand.
TTATATTTGTGATTAATCGAAGTACACAACGCGCGAAAACTTTTGAAATAATTCAAATAAACGTCTCTTCAAATTGGCCACATTTTGGCCAGCGAACGCTCGAGGTTGTTTGCAAATTTGCCAAAATGTGGCAAAAAACGCTCCAGTTGTAGCTTCATGTACAAGGTCACATTGAATTTATTATTCGTGAATTTTATGCTTCTACATTTAGGCAGATAGATACGTTTGGGTAGATAAGTTTCTTGTGTAAGCCGCGGGAAGCACAACACGTTAAATATTTAATCCCTTTATTCCCCGACCTTTGAACTCCCCTAATAACTCCTCCCCTCATTAAATAAAAACTCCCCCACAGGGACGGCCGTAAACATTAATATTTTGATTCAGTTGGATGGAATTCCCCAATTCTCTGCGCCCCGAGGACCCTGCTCTGCCCAGCGTAAATAATAGCAGTACGTTGTATTGAAATACCGGAGGCTTTCATAATTTTAAGGTATCCCGTTTGAATTAAAAAGCAACCAAACCACACACAATCCCCCTTGATAGTCAGAGATCTCTGGATGATGACTTTTAGAGTTACAAAATGGTCTACAATAATTATCCTAACATGCTTTACTTATAAGCCATTAACATTGCGTCAAGTGAGAGTGGAAGGGATCCAACTAATGTTTTGGAGAAAATTGAGATTTTGTCACCAGGGAGTTTATTTTCAAAAAGCAAATCACCATTTGATGCCTTTAAACCAATTTGTTTTGTTAAATAATAAGGTTATAACTGCGCCCAAATTTGAATTTAAAAATCACGTTTGGATTGACAACGGTTCAACAACAGTTGGAAACTTTATTTAGTACATCTTACTATCTTACTAAAATTATAAACGAAGAAAGCTTGCATGGATGTATGTATGTTTGTTACTCTTTCACGCAAAATTTACTGAATGGATTTTAATGAAACCTTACAATGATATGTCTCGTACATCAGAATAACATATAACATATAGGGTATAATTTATTAAGCTAGCTATTTATTTTCAATACATTGAAAATAATAATTATTGTTAAATAGAAAATGTCAAAATTTGAGAATGACGTTTTGCAAAACAATGTTGTTAAATCAAGGTTCTATTTTAGAAAATATTTAAATTAGTGAATTTATTTGAAGTACTCGCCTGATTCTTTGAATCGGATCTAGAATTATACATATTTTAAATAAATAGGTTAAGAATTTTGATATAAACGTAGATGGGACCGAGGAAAAGAATATAGATTACTCGAAGTACTAATCCTACGCAGATGAGGTCGCGGGCAGAAGCTAGTTCTAAATAAATGAAAGTATAATTCGATAAGGTTCCAATTAAGTTCTTTCAAAATTAAATTTTGGATTTAATGCGAAAATATGCTAACAAAACTAATGATCTTTTTTAAATCCAAAGGAAATTTATTTACGCCGTGCCAGCTATTTTGTGTACTTAAAGGCATTTATTTTGTGTATATAGGCCATTAAAGTATTTGATTTATTCTAATTTTAGAGACATCTGTGTCGATTAAGAGTTCATGGTAATTATCTACAAAAAAAAATTGTCTAATATATTATTAAATAAAAAGTATTTTTAATTTAATTTTTTAAGCTTAATTTTAAATTACAAACGACTGATTTACAATTTAAAACAAATTCTTTTATTTTTCATGTTGTATTGGCAAAAAAGCAATGCAATTTTTATTGATGATTTTGAGAGTTAATCAGTAGTTATCAGTTTAATAATCAAAATACTGTATTGTTCTACGATTGAGCTGTAATTAGATAGCACTAAAATGTTTATCCAAAATAACCTTTTAAATTGTATCGATTAAACGTATTAAACCATTTATCATGTTATTGTAAAAAATGTTGTCTCTATGTCCCTGCTGACATACTACGCAAGTAGTTTAACGGGTTTAAATGTGACAAAAAAAAACCTTAATTATAAAGAGATTATGAACAAAGAAAAAATACATGGAACCCTTTTGAAGTGACACAAAATTACACAATGGATTAAAGAATATAAAAGACAGTATTACCAAAATCCTCATAGCATAAAATAATAAAACATACACGTAACACACAAAACCAATATAAAACACATATCACCCACAAACACACAACACACAATATAAATATACCGATTTTAACTTACAAGATGTACTATAAAATATTGTACCAACATTATAAACCTATTATTTTATTAATATTATTTAAATAACTATTCTAAACAAACAACGGTTGTCCTTATGTTTTAATTGGTTATTTTTATATAATTTCCTAACCGCGCTATAAGATGCAATGCATACATCAGATTGTTTTTAATGTTTGTTAGTTTTAATCCTCTGTTATCATGAATAATATATACCTATTATTTTTAATTTTTTTTAAATATTATATTAATAATTGTGCCAAACGAACAAAAGTTATTGTGTTTTAAACTTTTATATTTTTTTATTTTTACTTTCTTATTTTATTGTTGTTTCTATTATTTTTATTTTCTCCATTTCTTTTTGTTTTGGACTAACATGTTCTGTATATTTCACATATCATCGTAATTTGACTGCCCTAAAACGGGAGATTCCTCTTAGATGGGCAGTCGAAACACTTAAATAATGTATAATATAATATGTATAATCTTTTACTAAATAAAAAAAACAATAAAAAAAATTCACAGTAAAAAGGTTAAACTACTATTTTGGTTCAGCAAATAAATTTTTATCAGCAATATATTGTAATATTATGTGTTTAAAATAAATTTAAAAATGTTTGTCAGTTTTTTAAATTAATTATTTCGAAAGTTTTGAACTTTCATATCTCAAAACTTTGGTTAGAGCAGTTAGAACTTTTTATTCTCTCCTAACGGTTAATATTAACATTTTCCAAGCACCCTGTATTAAGTTCGAAAGAATTAGCTGACTTCGTATTTTCCAGCTGTTACGGCTTGTACACTGTACATAATCCAAACCGTCATGGAAAATTTATGGCTTAAATTCTGCTGTGTTTTTTGTTATTCTTCTGTGCCTCGGGTACCCTAGGGACCCCCGTAACGAGGAAAGATTACGAATTGGTTCTGTTTGCTTGCGATATAAATCAAGATAGAGGAATACATATTTTTATTACATTTGACGGTCTTTCGCGACTTTAAATCCGAAACGTCGGCGTCGCGTCGCCATCTTAGAGTCTGGTTGTAAGTTTGGAAGAAGTGAGATTGTATAGCTTATCTCGAAGACTAATTTTATGAATCCCGGTGTTTGATTTTGAAATGCGAATATGCATAGTTCCTACCGGGGTGTCATTTATCCAGTACCTACCTCTCCCTAACCACATCAACTTGCTGGAAAAGCTTTTTGAATTTGGAAAAATGACAAGAAAAATATAAAATTCGAGTGCATTTGTTTTGAAAAACAGAAAAAGAATTGGGATTACCTTGGAAGCAAGCTTTTTGTGTTCACATTCTCAAACTAAAAGGATAATTTTTGCCAAATCTGACCATATTTGACGGCCGGCGTAGTCCAGCGGTGGGGCGTTCGACTACCATTCCGAAGGTCGCGGGTTCGAACCCGGCGTGGGCAAATAAATTTTATTTAATTGATTTGTGTTATTTCACAATTAATTATTTAAAAATAATATATACTAAATTTGAGTGGAGGATACTCTTAGTATCGCCCTGGTGTAAGACCAGCATTCAGAATTAAAATGTTGCTTGAAATGGCTTTAGCCGTGTTTAGTGACTAGATCTGAATAGCCAGGTACTTCCCCACCTTCTTCTTCCTCATCTCCTTCCCTTTCCCACTTACCTTCAACCTCATAACATACCCCAATTGGGGATGCCATAGTCTCACTGGCTCCAGACGGGAGCAGAATTGTGAGGTATTCACTTTAATATCGAAAGAAAACAATATAGTTTTATACTTATTCGTGTTGTGGTTGCGCTAATTACCTCGAGATATCGCAGTGGAGCTATAAAAACTATTTCGTGATTATGCTGTGTGCTCCTTCGCAGAGATGCAGTGGTAAGTGATTTGTTATCCTTCTTCCTTGCATCCATTGATTTTGCTGCACATATCATCACCCAATTCCAGCAAACACCTGAAGCTGTAATTCGTTAGCACTTTGGGATGCAACACCATGGCAGGCATTCAATCATCAAATACCTGCTTTGTTGTACTTCTTTCTTGCTGTCTCTCTTATACAATACGTCAGTCGTATATAGCAAATATTTGAATAAAAAAGAACACAAAATCTCTTGGATATCATTTGAAATACTTCTTATTGAGCATAAAAGTAAAATAATTTAATCAAAATTTAAAATTGTTCATTCTAATATTGAGAGGATATCTTTATCGAAAAATTAGAACAAGGAACAAACACCCTTCCATACAGACGATACTACTTTTTAAACAAAAACCAAAAAGAAGTGAATGTTCAGAATAAAAATAAACTTTCTCGGTTTTTTCTGTAAAAATGTTCAGAATACACTTTTAACTGTTGAGAAAACGATGGGAAAGATAATTTGAACACGTAGTGACCTTTAAATTTAACTATTTTCCAACATTTTTTATTTATTTTATATGTGCTGCTTAGTTGTGTACGTATAACTCATGACTTCTGTGCAAGTTCAGAATGAAATGCAAGAATATATTCATAACACAAGGACATGTAATAAAATTAGATTTGTCAAAATAGAGCAACGCATAAAAATATAACTTATCAGATTAAGGTAAATTGCATAAACTACCTAGTTCAACTTTTAAGATAACAGTATGTATGTACTAGCAGACCTGCCCACGCGTTGCTGTGGCTAACAAAATGCAACGCTATCTATTGGATGGTTACCTAATCTAGATAACCAAATGTTGTATCAATAAATTGACTCACACCGCCATTTGTCAGAAACTTATAGAACTTACAAATAATTGTCCCATAAAACACATGTAATTCGCAATAATAAATGTTGAGGTCAATAATCGAATGAAAAACTATCCTATCTTTTATGTTGGACCAAATTACACACATTAAGCCAAATTTCATCAAAATCGGTTAAGTAGTTTCGGAGTTTACCTCGGACGCACATTGTGACACGAGATTTTTATATAAAAAAGATATGTAATTTTACGTTAACTCCATACAGGAAGCCTTATGTAAAATACTAATTCCCTCGGGGCTATGCCATCTATGGGGATGATTGATAGAGGATCTTTTAGAGAAGGACCCATACTGTAGGAAAGTGGCAACACAGAGGAAACAAATCGTTACACAGCGAGGTGTTGAACTCAAGGATGTGAAGGGTGCTGCGTGAAGATTATTTTAAGGGAAAGGAAGTAGAGAAAGTTCTAGGAAGGAAAAAGTATTAGGGGTAATGTTGAATGTGTCCATGAGTAACGGACGTAATAATCCGTCCCTCCCACTGGAGAGGTCTCCTTCGACCAGTCTTTCCCGAACCGACTCGCCATGCAGTAGGTGGCCAAACGCATTTGCCACCAAGATCTAGACAAACCTATCCTCACGAACCCAGACACCCCGGTTAACTTTAATGTTGAATGTTTAGAATTTTTTCTAATCATTTTATTACTGTATATATTTTAACATCTAACTTATCATCGTCGTAAAGATGAAAGTTTAGCAAAATAAAATGATACGGAAACTTTCATTTGGTGAGCCATTTTTTGTTTTCAATCAAACGTCACCTCAGAATTTTTTGTGTCGCATTTTATAAGTTTACAGTAACAATTCTTTCAGATTTTGGTAGTTTATACAACTGTGGTTACTAATAACGATTTAAAAATAAATAATGATAATAATTTTCATTGGTGGCCACCAGCGGGCCAACGGCCAATTAGAGGTTAACCATCGTATCTACTTTCCTTTTATGCAAAGTATTTTTATAGTAGGTATTGATTGTATAGGGTCTTTCAATGAGAACGCTCGATTTTGAAATGTAAAGAAAACAAATTGTCTGTAAGATATCCACCTTTTTTTATTTATTTGAAAGTATATTTTATGCCAATAAGTGTGAAATATAACGTTCGAGTATTTGCCGCGGCTTTCCTTGGAGGTGCACGAGTTATTTTAGGGAAGCGATCTTGCCTGGCAGCGACTTGAACTGGCCACCGATATCGGGCGATTTAATGTCTTTGTACTTCTTCATTTGGGTCTCTCTTAAATAGCAGGTCTATGCAAATAAACCTCAAACGGTTGACGTCCTCAAACTCAACTTAACAACACCATCCAGCAAGTCATTGAAAATTGAACTTCAAGAATATGTGCTATCAAGATAATCCGCGGAAATCATTTGAAAAACGTTGTATTTTATACTTATTGTAGTAATATAATATTCTGAATGAATGGTCAAATCTCAAAGACGTTTTTTTTACATCGTGTCTGTTTTCAATTGATTTCTTCTATTATATCGGACAAGCGTTAAAGAAAAACTTTTTCTTCAGCATTTATGGCGTTCACGGCGTAAATAGCTGGGTGGACAAGCGATTTTATGAATAATACAAATAACCTCTCTGTTGATATGTCCATTCTTTAAAGGTCATATTCGCGTGAACTTTGAAAACCATTGGCTTTATTTTGACAAGCCTATGTTTTAAGTGATCTGCTACGTAATTTGTGGATCGGCCCTTATAATGCGGACACTGTAACGCTGTCCAAAACGTTGGCTAAAAAATAAGGTAGCGCAACACGGTATAATATCCCAAAAAACACGATAATATTTTGGCCGTGAAAATATCAAATCATTTTCAGAAAGCACTTGTTTTTTTCGATAGAAAGTTTCCAATTAGTTTTTGATTATTCTTGTACATTTTATTACAAAGTACTCACATAAAAGCGTCAATACTAAATGCCTCATAAACAATCCGTAAGTAAATATGTCAAAAAAAAAAAAAAAAATTTAACTTAATGAGTAATGCATCAAATTATAACATTTAAACGTTGAAGATAATATTAGCGACTCTCAATCAAAAATTTAAAACAGTAAAATCAGAAAAAGATACAATCACATCTACGAATTGAACCCAGGACTTTAGCCATACCGGGGGGCTGCCTGCTGGGCTATAATAAACGTTGAAGGTTCCCAGCATACTAATAAACGAAATATGAAAAAAGTAACGGTCGCAACTGGTAATCGAACCCAGGATCTCTCGTCTTACCGGGACAAGATTTGTCAAACAACAATTTCTACAAGTGCAGTTCCGCTAATTAGGCTAGATTATATTAATAGTATAATAAAACAAATTTAAAACTAGATTGGATCAGGTTAGGTTAGGTTCGGCTACATTAGGCCGGGTTAGTAAAGTGGTCAGCCAACCTCTGCGCATTGAAATGCTTTCAAAATACCGGATACGGAAGCCGCCCCCTAAACCGTGAACGTGAAGCAGGTGGTGAGGGGGGGAGGAGGGGTCAGGTTGGCCGGAAGTGGCCGGACCTGCCCACGCTTTTAGTGGTTAAAACCAACGTGGGAATTAAGTGTATTTAGCCCGTCGCCGCGCGCGAAATCTCGTTAGCGGCTAAATTCATGTAAAAATATTTTCTGATATAATACGATAATTATGATTAGATATCTAAATCTAGTGTCCTATTTACATGAATATAGTGTTTAGTGGCTGGTAGTAATCCAAATGCTATCTTCAAATAAACCTATCTATCTTTTCAATTTGGGAGACGGGTATGGGTACCGCCACCCCTGGAACCATTTATAGGATAACCAACCACAGGTCAGCCCAAGTGATTCGCTACGTTTAGTGACTTAGCAGAGGTGCCCGGGTTCATGAACCCCGTGAGGTGAGGTGTGTCTAGGTCTTGATAGCGGATGTGTCTGCCCACCAACTGCGTGGAAGGCCAAATCGGGAGAGACTGGTAGGGGCAAATCTGTTGACCTCTCCAGGACTCTCGGAACATCGCCTTACACCGCAGTGAGAGGGATGGATTCATACGTCCGTCCCTCCTGGACACACGGACCCCCGATTCCTACCCAATTCTCATACAACATCCTCTGCTTTCTTTTCCTGAAGTAACCCTTCACGTCTTCTTTTTCTTCGATGGCGCTACAGCCCATATCGAGCTTTGGCCTCCCGCAACATTCGCCTCCAACTCCTCCTGTCCTCAGCGGCTGACTTCCAGTTTGTTATCTGGAGAAGCTGTGCTGCATCTCCTCTTACCTCGTCTTTTAAAATGTGTCCCCAAATATAACAGAGGCTCTGAGGGATTTTTTTTTTATCGTTAGGGCCTCTTATGTGGAGATGATGTTGAAAAAAATCATTATTTTTCTTATTTATATTGTGTTGTTTGTTTTTGTACCTATTACGTTTTTTCGATTTATTTTTATTTTCTATTTACATAATAGTTGTACACTCAAATCTCAAATAATAAAACATACTGGAATTGCACTATCCCCCTTGTCCTGCTGGATTAAAAAAATACATTAATAAAAAAAGAAAAGGTCCGTTAATCAAATAATTAAATCGCATTTGTGTTTTTTGTTTGTTAATGTTATTACTGTAATAGGTGTAATTGTTTTCGTTTAACGACCAATTACAGGTCCACACCGACTTTTGTTTTAATTAATTTTTATTATTTGCGCCACATAAAAACAAATACTGTGGGTAAAAATTGTATTAATTCATATTAATTATAATAATTTAGCTCTTAAACCCTTTTCTCCATCGCATAAGTGCCTATATGAAAAACCATCAACGCAAAATAAAAATGTCTTACCACAGGAATCTCTTTTTATTCCTATCGGAAAAGTAAATGTCTGCTGTGGTGTTTTGTTGTTTTCTCCGGTTATCGGGAATTTTAATAATACTTCGGTTTGTCTTGATTATGAGTCTTGTTAATTATCGTCCTACATACAATGAATTGTACTGGACTTAACGTCAGTTCTAAAGGATGCAATATGATAATCTGCCAACGAGCCGCCGTGCTCACCGACAATCAGATATCCTCGCAACCGGCACCATTTTTCTCTCTCACATGGTACATTTACTGAATTTTATTGATCCACGTTAAAAACTACATATAACTATCTATAGTAAAGACATCTGTTAAGAGACATTGAAACTACATACTTATTCACGTACACTACATCTATCTAAACATCAAACGCATAACTTGTATTGATTAATGGGGCCAACAGACCTGGCTATAAAAGCTCAAGCGGTATTTGGTTTTGCGTATTTCGGCATATCGGTTGCCGTACATTCCCGATAGGAATGTATGACGAGCGATATGCTGAAGTAGGCTTGACCAAATAACGCTTGAGCTTTTATAGCTAGGTCTGTAGGCCCCATTAATCACTTTGATAACTAAATACAGTTCAGTCGTAGCTCACAAGGGGACAGTCGGCACGCTTCCATGCCATATTCTTTCTATTATTATCGTCTTAAGATATTTTTGTTTAACATTTCAAGTGGCCTACGTCGTTCGTGGCATAGACGGTTATAGCCCCCTCTTTTATCCAATCACATACCTATAATCTAATATATATTTACGAAATAAAACAAAAACTTTGTTCTAAACTCGATGGATGCTCTTATCGAAAACGTATCCGGCTTCAAGCAAGCTTAGGCTCGCGGGACCCAATGTGCATGCGCGAATATCAAAGTTCTTCTAGCTTCGTGGATACGGAACGAAGCAGAGTAGCACTTGTTGCTGGTATTGGTGTGCATTGGTGTATTTAGGCGACATTCGAGCATTTAGAATGTTATTGTATGTAATGTAATATGTAGGTATAATATTTCGACTCGCACCGCGCGCTTTGTTGTTAGTTTCTAAGATTGGGACGGTGAAGTTAAATTGCGGTATCTCTTGCTGTTTAGGGCTAGAAAACATTACCTTTTAAAATCTTTTTTTTTAAATTCGGAATAAATAAATACAATAATTATTATTTTATTTATTATAGGAAGGAAGGGAAGCGCTGCATCCACAGTACTGAGTGAGACAAAACATGAAATAGAAAAAAGAAACAATGAATTGCAAAAAATTAAAATAGTAATAAAGAGAAAGAGACAGATAATGTGTGCATAATAGGTTATCATATTATATTAAAGAGACAAAACGTCAACTGAAGAGGTATAATATGGACTTTTATGGGTGTATGGGAAATATACATAATATTTGCGCTATTGGACACTTTTAATTGATTATTATAATATTATTTTCGGTTTTAACGGTTTTCTTTATTTATATTTAATAAATTTTGTTATATTATGTCCACTATCATATATACTTTAAAAATAACGAAATTCTAATCATGTTCTTTTCTTTCGTTTCAGGTATGTGAGCCACTTCAGATACTCGCCGTTTGGTTAAATTAGGTAATTTATTATTATTATATTTAATTTTATATGAATATTGCTCAAGAGTTCCAACTGCTTCGAATGGGATTTTTTCACAAAATACCATTAAACATAAGGAAGATTAAGGTTTATTTTCTGATTCTGATCAGCGTACTAAATATTTGTAATTTTTATATTTCGATTTTAAAAAATTGCACTTTTCGAAACGGTTCCAACTGCCTACAACGTCATTGTTACGTATAAAGGGCCACTGGCTGGTAAGACGGCTGTCACCAACGTGCCCTGCGTGACGTCATAACCGCCAAATTCACAAATAAAAATGAGCATGTCGTTTAGGAGGCAAATCAAAAATGACACATTTTAAGTCGTCATAGAATATTTATTCGTCAACATTCAAATATCTTCATTTCGTAATTTTTTTCTTAATTTTTTTACGTGACGTCATCACCGCCACAAATAAAAATGAATATATCGTTTTGGAGGCAAATCAAAAATGACACATTTTAAGTCGTCATAGAATATTTATGCGTCAACATTCAAATATCTTCATTTCGTAATTTTTTTCTTAATTTTTTTGCGTGACGTCATCACCGCCACAAATAAAAATGAATATATCGTTTTGGAGGCTAATCAAAAATGACACATTTTAAGTCGTCATAGAATATTATTTTATTCGTCAACATTCAAATATCTTCATTTCGTAATTTTTTTCTTAATTTTTTCAAGAATAAAAAAAAGTCAAAATCCTCAACTGACCGGAGCCAGTGAGACTATGACATCCTCAATAGTTGTATGTTGTGAGGATGCAGATATAAGGAAGAGAAAGTATTTTTTGTTTACGTTAGCTCCACACAGAAGGCCCCGAGGAAAATAATTCCCTTAATGTCATTGATGGGGAGAGCTGTGTGGAGAGTCTTTTGAGGAAAATGAAGGAGGGGATGTTCTGGGAAGGAAAAAGGTGTGAGGGGTGGTAAGGAATCTGGGGGTTAAATATGTCTAGGCATATTATGAATTCATCCTTCTGACTGCGGTGCAAGGCGATGGGTCGTGAGAGTCCTTCTGGAGAGGTGAAAAGGTCTTCTCAACCAGCGTCTCCCGATCCATCCCACCACGCAGTAGGTGGGACGGATATTATATTACATTACTCATATTCCAAGACCTAGATAAACCTCACCCCTATGAACCCGGGTACCCCTGCTATGTCACCAAACCGAGTGAATCACTTGGGATGACCTTTAAAACCTTCAAAAGTTAATATAAAGAGAGTTATTCTAATTAAAAATTGAAATATGTTTGTATTAAGTTTTTCAGTGTAGGTATGATGTTGATCAATTTAGAATGTCTATAATGTTCATAATAGGTAGACTTCCCGAAATTATTTTTAAAAAAACTCCCTTCCTAAAGACTATACTTATATTTTACCAACAGTTAGTTATAAATAATTAAAAAATATGTTTTCTTACATAAAAAATGTAAAAAATATGAAATATAATATATTGTGTTAATAAATAATAAAAATATTCTTGATAAATGAATAAAAAAAATAAAAATCAAAATTGAGTGAATTGTTAAAAAATTCACCCAAATAATATGTTCAATTAGTTAAGCAGCTTTGTGTAATAATTATTTTGGTCGTGTGTATTTTCAGTGAAATATTTATTAGTTATGGTTGCAAATTGCAGTGGATACCTAAATAGGTACTAATTAATATATTCTCTGTTGGTTTGAAATCAATTTATTGCCGAATAATTTGATAAAAGCAATTGTAACAAAACAGCAGCGTCAGTTGTTGTTTATATAATGGCGAAGGCAATATTAACAAATAGAGAGGACTCTTGATTTAACAAGATTGATTTTATAAAACCCGGTCAAACAAATTTCCGGGTCAGTCCAAGTCAAAACTGCTAACCTTAGACCAGAGATCCCAAACTTTTTTGTCCCGTAGACCTAGTGCCGAATTTTTTTCTATTTTGGATAGACCTTTATCTAGATTTTAGATTGATCTATCCTAAAACTAAAAGTGGTGAAATTCGTTTTTAATTTATATTGTAAAAAAATGAACATGTATTTTTTTAAATATAAACATCTACGTTTTTTCTATCAAAAATTGTTGGTAATGAAAAAAAATAAAATCACGCATATTTTATAAACGTAACTTTTTTGTTCTTTGGTGTAATAATAATTTATAAAAAATTCTCTTTTTATCAATTTATTTCTTTCAAATTGCGGTTGGAAACTTTGATTAAAGATGTACTTTTTAGTTACATTGTGATTAAACTTTTGATTTTAATGTAAAGCATGGTGTTTTCTCTTTCTAACACCGTTTTGATCATATTTTTTACCATGATAATAAGGGAGACACGACGATTTCTATTAGAGCTATGTGAGTTGTCCTCAAAACAAACAAATTAGCCTGACGAAATTTGACTCAATAGAAATCAAAATCGTTGTACAGTTAACATTTGCTATTTTGTTCTTTTCACCAATGAGTTTACCGACCACTGCACTATACAATTTTGTCATCAGATCGCTCGGCGATAGTCGGCACGCTTCCACGCAACATCTCATTTTGTTTCTATTATCCATGGCTGAACCAGAAAACAAAGCATAAAATAATGCAGAGAAATGTTGGGGTGATAAAAGTTAGTCCATCGTCTCTGTCCTAAGAAGTCGGACCCATCATCAATCATGTTGAAACTTTATGACAAAACTGTTCCAACTTTTTGGGCAGGCGAACCCTCGGCTTTATGGGACACTGTTCGATATGACATGAGATTAATGATAATTTGGGGACGGTACAAATACATTATTACTGAACTTCTCCGAACTGGCTTTGAGTGCTTTATAACCCCTATATTACGTAAATAAAATAACAAAAAGAGCTATAAAATTTCTAAAATGCTATAAAGATTTCAAGTCACTAGAATGTTTGAAAACATTTTACACCTCTTTAGTAAGAAGCCAGATAGAGTATAATTCGCCTATTTGGTCCCCATTGTATAAAACACATTCCGACAATATAGAAAGGGTACAGCACAAATTTCTAAGATTTATTAACTTTAAGCTGAATATTCCAATTCAAAATATTAACTCTGTCCTTTTGATGAAACAACTCAACTTAATTACGCTGTCAGATAGGCGGATCATGTCTGTCCTTGTATTATTAAATAAAATCAAACAAATAACTTTGTATCAACAAATATTATATAATCACAATTACCTACATGTCTGGAAATCGATGGTTTCTTCTTCAGGGTAGTAATGACATTAAATAACAAAAGAAACAAACAGAGTATAGAATAAAAAGAACGTACTAAAAAGAACTATAGACAAAAATATTATAGAGAGAGGTGATTAATTAATAAAAAAATATAATATATTTTTAATTAATATATTTTTGATACAAAGTTATTGGTTCATGTTAATTAAAAATGACGCCACAAAGTGATTTTGCGAAGTTTGAAGAAAAAAATATTATTAATTGGATTAACAACCCTGAAATTCTCGCCAAAATAAAATTTTACGTACCGACCAGAAATACGAGGCAAAGTGCTACCTTTTTCTGTGACAATTTCAAAACAAATTATGAGGCTCATACACCTATAAATAAACTACATCATTTGGGCAATAAATTTGGGAATGACATGTTTAAAAATTCCGTATTTGTTACAAAACGAAATCTTTATATTTACTTTAGTAAAATGTATGATTTCACGACTCCATAGTGAATAACACCTATTTATTTTACTTAATTTTTTTTATATCTTTATACATATTTCGCTTTCCTTACCTATACATTTAATTTGCTTTTATTTAATCATAAATCATTATATATTGTATACGAAGTATTTGCTAACAGAATTATATTACTTATCTATCTATGTAATCTATCTTTGTAAAAGTCCACTAGGACGTAAATGATCAAATAAATGTGTATTCAGCCTTAGTGAGGTTGTGTTCGAAGTCTGTAAAGAATAAGAAAATACATTTTTTGCTACCCGGTTTCGTTTATGTTTTGAATTATTTAATGTGTTTGATTACTAATTTCCACAAATTCGCAGAAAATACTATGTATCTAGTCGTATTTTTGGACAGTTAAATGTATATTTTATAGCGTCATAGCTCATGATGGATATGACTTTTCAAATTGACAATAGTTGCTTTCACTTAGAATTTCTAGAGAGAAAAACTGCACAAATATCATGACGCTAGAGTCATTTTTTTACTCATTAGAATTTGAAGTAAAAGTGGTAGAACATATTTGACGCTTGATAACATTTTTTTAACGTTTATAAATTATTGCTTATTTCATTCGAAATAACGTTAGGGCGTGATTTACATAAAATGATAAATCGTACACTGAGTACAAAAATATAATATTTTATTAAAATAAATAAAATATATAAAAATCAAACATTGATATATTATATTCAAAACTAACATTTAAAAAAAAATCGGATAAAAAAGATTCGGTCGAAATTGAAAACAAAAATCACATTTAAAATATAAAAATATAACCGCCAAAACTAGTAATATCAAGCCCATTAAATAAATAACACGCTAAACCAGTTAACAAACAATTGACAATCGAAAATCCTCCATTTGTATTCGCGATAGTGAGGAAAAAAAATTATTTTATGTAAGTTTAAATATACACATGGTCTGATAGGGAAGAGCTGTTACTATTTTAAAAAGAAATATATAATCACTGGAGCGTTTTTAGCTACATTTTGGTCAATTTGCAAACACTTTCGAGCGATCTCTGTCTATTGAAATTTCGCAAACCGAAATTATTGAATTTTTTTTCTCACAAATCATTGATCAAGTGTTACAAACTAACAATGCATGTTTATATATGTTACTATTAACTAGGCTACAGAAAACATATAGATGCTATAATATTTAATAATCTCCAAATAGGTGCTACATTATGTCAATTTAAGAGTAAATAATATGCAGAAACATTAATTTTTTTGTGAATCCTAAAAATATATAATATAAGGTTAAATACAGGTGCATTTAATGGCTCTCTAGTACTACAAGCAGTTTATATGTCTCCACATAAAAACTCAGACGTATCATTTTTTAATGAAGGCGGGAAATTTCCAAATCGAACGCCTAGAAATCCTGGACACTGGAAACGTGTTTTTATTATTAACGCGAACGCTCTAGTTGATAAAGTTGTGTGGCTTTCCATCCACTTTACCCTCTCCAGCATATAAAGTTTGTAGGTTAATTAGTTAGTTATAAGAGGTAGGGTTAGGCGCGAAATTGAATAATCTGAAAGTATGTTGCCCGTTGAATGCAGATGATGCGGTGCTGATTTCTAACAGTATGGAAGATCTACAGTCGCTAGAATGAACGAAGTATGTATGAAGAATGAGTTATTGATGAATGTAAGTAAGTCTAAAGTCATAGTATTTGAAAGAGAGAGTACGAAAACAGTGTGCAATATAATTGTGAACGATGAATACTTGGAGCAGGTGGATGAGTTTGTGTATTTGGATAGTATGTTTACGAGAGATGGGAAGGCTGATAGAGATATTGAAATAAGGGTAAATGCAGGTAACTCCATTAATGTAGGACTGAATTCCGTTGGCGCTAACAAAAAGCTTTTCAAAGAAGCGAAGTTAGCAGTCCACAATGGAGTGCTTATACCTACCCTGATGTATGGCAGTGAGGCATGGAACTGGCAGAGGAAGGATGAAAGTAGACTGAATGCTGTTGAAATGAGATCCCTGAGGCGTATGTGTGGTAAAACCATGTATGATCGTGTGAGAAATGTGGACATTCGAAAAGAATGCAAGGCTGATGTAAGCGTAATGAGTAAAATTAAGAAAGGAACCCTCAGATGGTTTGGGCATGTAGAGCGAATGAACAAAGAAAGGAACGTAAGGAGAATATAGGATGCAAGTGTGAATGGTATAAGAATTAGGGGACGTCCGAGGAAGACATGGCACGATCAAGTGAATCAGATACTTGAGTCGGGCCATGTCAAGAGTCAGAAAAAAAGAAGAGTATGTATGAGACGATGTATGAATGTGAATGAGGCAAAGAGTGTGTGCCAAGACCGAGGTGCTTGGCGGTCCATCCTCTCCGCCTACCCCTGCGGGGAAACGGCGTGTTGGTTAGTTAGTTAGTTTAGTAAATATTTGCTTTGACCGTAAACCTTCAGCAAACGTTATCTCCGACTAGCCTTCCCTTCGGGGTTTGACAATTTGGGTTTGTAAGACAGACAAAAAGACGACTTAGAAAAATATACTTACATATATTTAAATTCTTAGTTAGTTACCTGCTTCTGAGTTATTCGAGGTACTCTCTGACTTGTATGACGCAAATGAAAATATGCCACCGGCGAACACGCTTTTGGAATTCCTCCCGAGTCAGTTTATGTTTGAGCAAATCTGACAGTTGCCCGTGAACGGTGGCACTCCCGGCGTACCTTAGGAAAGGTTCCCTTTGCACGTGAATAATAGATTACATTCTGGGTACATTCTGTATACCACTGAAGAACCGACCGGATAGAGGTGTGTGACTGTGTGACCATAGTAAGTCTATGACCCAAGTCTATCAATCAGTCCGTATCCGACATTCGTATATTCTTCGCTCAAATTTAAGCGGACTTAATCTGCAGCTTAAGACATGGTAAGCCAGAGAATAGTTTATTTTTTAGACGCCGAGGCGCTAGCAGTTGCATGTCAAATCTGACATCTACGTAAATAACATTGATTACTCATTTTTTTATTAGATTAACTCTCTTTTATAAGGAGTTTTGAAGGTTATTTCAATCAATATAATATATCATTGAAGAAGAAGATACAGAAAAATAAAAATGATAGCAATTGGTTGCGTCAACTCAAACCAAGGATCACTCGTCTCACCAGGACGAACCATTTAAATTAAATCGGATACGTTTATCCAAGACACTATCTAGATTATAAACTAGTTCTTCGAACATTTGTTTCCATTGTAAAAAGCTGCCAATAATATGGGAAAAATTAGTAGAATATAATGTTGTTAATTCCGAATTTGAAATACGAGATTGATAAAAAAAAACTTTAAAATACACGTTTGCCCGATAAGACGATAGATCCTGGATTCGAGTCCTAGTTGCGATGTTACCTTTTTATTTTTCTGGGTCTTGTTGTTTTTTTTATATTTCGTTAAGATTTGTTACTATTGTCTACTTCTTCCATGAAATATTGAATACTTCCATATCACCAAAGTTTATGTAAATTACCCCTTTTTTTCAAAGTTTATGTAAGTCTATGGGCGTTTTCCAAAAAAGATGTCGGTGACGTAATAAGAATTCCACTTAAGTGAGATGCTGCATTTCGATTAAAAATATACGTAAATTTATTAAAGAAAGTATGAACTTCATGACAAAAAGTATTTAAACAGAAAATATCAATAAACTTCGAAAATAATTGCAATTTAAGTTTAATACTACTGGTAAGAAATTCTTTTACGTCACTTTTATCACAAAGTTTTTAAAGAAAATTAAAAGAAATTCATTATTTTAGATTTTTATTTACGAATTGAAAACACAATCTGTCTCCCAAAAAATATGAATAATCAAGCTTATTGAATTAAATATTAAGTTTTTAAATAAAAATATTCTTTTACGCTACTTTTGGATACTTTGTACTGTATATTTTTCTTTCTAGAAATACGAATATAAGTTTTTGTTTTACGAATGTTTAATTATAACAAATTTAAAATTAATCATGAACTATATCAATAAAAAATAGAATAAATTTCTTTGAGATATAATAATTGCTCTTAGAAAATAAATCATAGCAATAACAGGACAGTGACGTAAAGAGAAACATTTGGTAACGTTTAGGAATTCTAAGGCCTCGGCCAGACTGAGGGGCTTGCGAGGTAGCGACAACGGGCGCGAAATATCAGTCGTATGTATACGCCTGTTGTGGCTACACTGCACTGTTATGGGAAGAGTGGAAGATACTCTCAGTATCGCCCTGGTGTAAGACCACCATTCAGAATTGAAACGTTGCTTAATAATGGCTTTAACCGTGTTTAGTGACTAGATCTGAATAGCCAGGTACTTCCCCACCTTCCTCTTCCCCATCTCCTTCCCTTCCCCACTTACCTTCAGCCTCACAACATACCCCAATTGGGGATGCCATTGTCTCACTGGCTCCAGACGGGAGAACTTAAGACTCTTGTGAGGTATTCTCTATAAAAAAGGGCGATTTTACGTACTACCGCCACCGTGCAAGGCATCCCGCACAAGTACTTTTTCTTCCACTTGTTCTTTTTTCTTTTCTTTTTATTTTCGTTTCTGTTCTCTCCAACGTTTTCTTTTTTCTATTCTTCTTTGATTAGCTCTTTGATTTTATTTTGGTGTTTTTTTTGTCTTTGTAACTCTTTTTTCTTAAAGGCTTCATATTTTTCAGGGTCGTTTTTAATTTTATCCCTGTACTTTTAGATTTCTGCATCGTTTTTAATTTTTAAGGACCGATTTTATTTTGTCTCCGTACCTTTTTGATTTTTCTAAATCATTTTAATATTTCAGGATCGAGTTTAATTTTGTCTCTGTACCTTTTTAATTTTTCTGCATCGTTTTTAATTTTTCAGGATCGTTTTTAATTTTGTCTCTGTACCTTTTTGATTTTTCTGTATCGTTTTTAATTTTCAGGATCGTTTTTTATTTTGTCTCTGTATCTTTTTGATTTTTCTGCAGCTTTCAACGGCGTATTTGAACATAAAATTAAAATAAATTATTTAGAAAAATGCACAAATAATTATATAGGTAATAATGGGCTACACGTGCATACCGTATATAGCCTGAAATGGGGAACTCAGCTGAAATGGTATTAAAGTACTTGTTAATATTCACAACTTTAATCACAGGATCCACTAAAACACACAGGAATATAAATAATGCTACATTTTATACTTACTTAATCAAAATTGTATGAACCAGCTGATTTTATACTCAATTTCAGAGTTGCCTCTATAGTAATAGTTGTTCATATTGCCGTCAATATTAGTACTTTAACACCATTTCGACTGTTTCAGAATTAATCTTAATTAATAAAAAAATAAAAAGAAAAAAAATTATTCAAACATGAAATAAAATATATTTTTCTTTTTATGTATGTTGTGCTTTTTTGTTCAATGCCTCATATATCACTTAACCCACATATCTACAGGCAATACGTTACATTTTGAAGATACATGCAAAGTATAAATTTAATTAGAAAATTGTAACGCACTCAAATACACTAAAAGATGGACAGAGTGAACCGACCTTTAGAATTCCATTACGTCACTTTTAAGTTCTATTCACGCGACCGTAGCGTAAGAGAAGTAGCGTAATCGCGTCAATATTTTTTCAAAATGTATTTATCAATAAATTATGAAACTTCTGTTTGTTCTAACTAAACATTTCATAAAACAATAAATGAATCAATTTAATACAGAGTAGAGTCTAATACATGCTGTTAATTTACCTGGAGAAATACGGAGTCGTTGGTGGAACACTTTTTTAGTACAGCCGCGAACGACCACTTTTGTTACGATTTTTTGGCAAATTGGCTGACAAAAACCAAGCATGGCCGCCCCTCATAGACTAAATAGGGTGGCTATTTTCGAAAATATTCATCGATTTGGTCATTTTTTTTTTGGAAGACGTCAATAATGTGGTGGCGTAGTCGGAAATTCCACCATACGTTATTTCGTAGGACAACTCAATATCTGGCATTACAATTATTATGCACGATAATTAATCTATACTACGGTTGCAAATCGAAAATACTATCATATAGTATTAGTAGAATTAGAAATAAATACTGGGATGACTAAAATAACATTAATTTTTGAACTCTAACTGGTAGTAGTAGGTGTAGGACACACCAGAAACAGTGACCTGTAGACTTACTTATTTTGAAATAATATCGAAATTTAAAAGATTTATTCATTATTTTTAGTCCATAAAGGTATTTATTTGTTATTATATTGGTAAAATATATGGGTGGTCATTAAAACCGATACAACATAAGTTACTGGTCCTGAAAGTGATGGGACACGAACTTTTATCTATGTACACTTTTTTTGAAAAACGCCCCTATGTATATTGAATTTTATAATAATAATAATAATTGGATGATTTATAGAGCTGTCTGCTTGTACTCCAATAGTGGAGACGGATCTTCTTCAGCACCCGGCGATGGGTGCCATACAAAAAAAGAATATTCATTCTGTTCCCGATTGCCGCCGATCTAACATCTCGCGAATTGCTTCGTATCTGCTCTCCACTTCTCGATAAATAATCTTGTATAAGAATGTAAAATAAAGTGGTGAATTATTGTTGAATAAACCTGTAAACGTTTATTTGATTTACATACATAATACGCATTGATACATCCATTAGGTCTCAAGCAAATTGTCGACATCAGTTTTCTAATGTGAATGAAACTTCTAGGAATTTTCGGTTCTGTGTTCTAAATGTTATCTTACTAGGAGTGTCGGCTCGCTCTGAAGGTAGGCTCACTACTCGTACCTTCTTTCTTTAAAATTAATTGAATCTAAGAATTTAATAAGACGTCCAACAAGGGTAGTCTAGGACCTCTTGCGCAAGTTTTCTTGACCTTGGGAAACCAATTTTCGGTCTTAGCTTATCTCTAGGGTAGGCCCGGACATCTATGGGTTTCCTTATACATTTATTTGTTTATTTAGACATACACGGTACATTATGAAACAAGTGAAAATGAATATTAAATAATACGTGGTTAAACTACCTATTACTTAGGTTTATTCAATATCTTAGTAATTTCGCCTGGGACGACCACGATTATATTAGAATAGAAAGAAAATGTGTGTAGAGATGAAGAGAAATTTTGAAATCAAAATTTATAAGCATGCTGACGAATTATTGTAATTGCCTTTTTTTATTTATTTATTTATTAACGCCCTATTGGGCTTTTACATATCGAATACAAATTTCATTTATAACAACAGTATAACATATATTTAAAAAAGATTACAAAGTATATAAATAAAGCTTAAACACGATGTGATAAATTAATAACGTAAAACAACGTAATAACACTTGTATTTATTTTAAATATAGTCTCTTATTATTTAATATTATTTCTGTTATTTTGGCTTTAAATGTATCAAATGTAAATAAATAAATAAAAATAAGAATATATTTAAAGCTAAATCCACATGGATGACCTTAGAATAAAACCAAACAAAAAGAAAGATAAGAAAAGAAAAGAAACAATAGAAACAAAAAAAAAATCGAAATAAAATATAATGATTTCTCATTCATTATTTACATTTTAAAAATGGTGGACTAATTTGGCTTTCAATGTGGTGAAGTTTAAATTAAATATGTCTGCGACATCGGTTAGTTCATTGCTCAACCTATGTATTCTTTCTAACACAGAATTCATAGCGAAGTTATTGTTGTAGAATAAAATATTCCGTCTGGTATATTTTGGAGGTACATGTATAGATAGCAAATGTATAGCGCCCGGGCAGTCCAACCTTGAATGAACAATTTTATATAATAGAAGGAGATCAAATATTATTCGCCTTTCAGATTGATTTCAATAATACGAATACCAATTTTAAAATTAATAAAACGTAAAAATTTATTTTTAATTCTTTCAATTTGTAAACAATGAGAGTTTAAATGAGGACACCAAATGCTTGAATTGTATTCAACCTGACTTCTAACCAGATACGTGTATAGTAATTTTATGGTTTTTATGTTATTAAAATCTTTAGCGATTCTGAGGATAAATCCAAGCATTTGTAATCCCTTACTGGTAATACTAGTAATGTGATTCAAGAAGCGTAATATGGAGTCAGAGATAACTCCAAGATCATTGAATTCAAATACTATTTTTAGAGTGGCATTGTTAATTGAGTAGTTGAATAATAAAGGGGTTTTAGATCTATGGAAACTGATCATTTGTTTACGATGCACCATTCACAGTTTATTTAAGTTCCTTTGTAAAGTTAAACAATTAGAAGAATTTTCAATCGATTTAAACATCTTTAGATCGTCGTCGAAAAGAAGAAAGTTAATATTATCGAAAATAAGTTAAATATCATTAATAAATAGTAGGAAAAGAATTGGTTCTATGTGGGAACCTTGGGGGACCCCACTTAGGGCAAAAAAAAGTGTAAGAAGTTGTGTAAATAATTTTTACAGTTAGTTTTCTATGTGATAGGCAACTTCTAAGCCATTCGAGAAAGTTGCCGCTTATTTCCAAGTGTTCTAATTTTTCCATTAAAATGCGATGAGAAACAGTATCAAAGGCTTTGCTAAAGTCCGTATAAATTGTGTCAACTTGAAGACCTTTGAACAGTGCATTAGAAATAAAATTTTCGTAAAGCAATAAATTAGATGACTTAGATCTGTCTGGCATAAAACCATGTTGAAATGTTGATATAATTGGTTGACTGTAAATAAAAGTTTAATGAAAAATGGAGTGTAAGAATTTTAAAAATATTTTATATCAGCCAAAAAAATATATAAATTATGGTTTTGTATGTTAGCAAGTCATCATGAAAAATGTCTGAGTGTACTACAGTGGAACCTCTTATAATTAGTTTCTCCCATAACGAGTAATTCGCATAATGAGCAAAACCGATTGTGAAAAAAATGTTCTCTTAACGAGCGATATTTCACATAACAAGTGACGTAAGGGGGTGTCCCATCTTCACGTCACACACTTGTGAGCAGGGACTTCCGCGCCTGTGTGTCAGTCTCTGGTTAGCACTTACTGTAGCATGTGATCTCACATTTTTCCAAACTTGTGTTCAGACATTATTTTTGAAAATTCCTTTCGAGAACATGAATAGTTACAGTCGGAACATGAATACGGTTTTTCTCCACTATAAGTAAACTAGTGGATCTTTAAATACTCCATTCTTGAACTTGAATAATTGAATCGGATCATAAAAATGATTTTTCTTCACTGCGTGTGTGTTTCGCCAAATGTCACTGTGCATAATAGTTGCAGTCGGAACATAAAAAAAGGTTTTTCTCTACTGTGAGTCAGCGTTCATACTTTTAAACGTTCCTTTTGAGAACGTGAATAGTTGCAGTCGGAACATGAATATTTTTTTCTCCACTACGAGTAAACTTGCGGGTTTTTAAAATCTCCTTTCTATTTTATGAATAATTGCAATCGGGACATTCAAAAGGTTTTTCTCCAATGTGTATTGAATAAACAATAAAAACAAAAACAAAAATACATATTTTGGCGTGCAACGGTATTACATTGATTTATATGGGAAAAATTATTTCGTTTAACGATTAAGGTTCTGGAACGTATTTTGCTCGTTATAACTGTAATCAATTTTTCGTAGTGGGTATGTTTTATGATCGCGCGAGTATTAAATAATTGGTTAGTTATTTGCTGCATTGGTGTTGTTACTTTCTATGTGAAGAAGCGTAGTGTGCCTGATACGCCTCTTTGCAACATTTAAACCAAATACGAATAGCAATTCGATACTATATTTTTTAAATACAGATAATAAAGAGAGTTAATCAAAACAATGATATTTCAGTTTTGAACATTTTTTCAATATCTGCAACAAAATCTTTACGCGGTGCAGACATATTATAACGCTATAACGGCCCTGCGGAAAAATGGTATTTTCAGAAGGTGTTTTTGGGAAAGGAAGGCAGGAAAATTCTGGGAATGAAAAACGTATGAGGGGTGGGGCGTATAAATCCATCACTCACACTGCAGGGCGATGGGTTGAAAAAAGTCCGGCTGTAGAAGTCTAGATTAGGTTTCTCTCAACCGGTCACTCCAAATCTGGCGCGCCACGCAGTAAGTCGCCAAGAGCTAGACAAACCTCACCATATGAATCCGGTATTCTAAGCTAAGTAACCAGTGGCGGTTCTTCACAGGGGGACAATGGGGACAATCCCCATCAGTTATACTAGAAACCTAATAAAATAAATAACAGTCTTCACCAAAATTAATGAATTCTTTAAACATAATAGCAATTAACATTTTGCAGAAATAAAATACAACAAATTAAAGCGAACCGGTGACCACTCACTATAAGAGTGCATTTCTCAGTAAGCAGATCCTACTTCGTTCGCGATCGTACGGAATCCGAGACCCGCGCATGCGCACTAGTATGTGAATTTTAAATACCGTGGGGACAATCCGATGAATCCCCATGTACCAAAAGCATATACTTCGGGCGGGAATCGCTCGCGTTCAAATTAACTCCGATGATAATCTAGCAAATAAAGCGTTATTTTTATTATGCTGTATTATAAATTGTATATCTATGGACATTTTAATTTATTTTGTGTTTAGATATCTGATAAGCATGATTTGACCATGAAAATTTTTGTTCGAGAAATTTTATATTATATTCTACGGGTAGTGAGATTATAATACAGTATGTAGTAGGTATATGTCAAAAATGTCAGGGGACGTAGTAGTTTCCCAATTGACCGCCAGAGGCGCTAGCAGTATCTCTGTCGGCAATATTTAAATATGTCGCTTATAACAGTATATGTATTATGAAATATGATGAATAATTTTATACGGGTATTCTGTAAATATTATAATGTTCTCTTTAAACTTTAAGATTTCAGCAAAAGGGTACTGAACCTAAGTACAGATATTTTCCAACAGGGTGTTTGTTCCGTGAAGAGCTGCAACAAACATTTAATAAATAACGCTTGAGCCAATTGGTGCATGAACACGTCAAGGGGGATGTGCTACGACGTGGTTATTGCGAAGAAGAGTGAAAATACCGCTTCAAAACGTCAGGGTCGCTTTACATAATTCCCTGAACAGGTCTGCTCTTCAATAGAATCGTCGGACATGGAAATATTACTTTAAATAAATAAACCATAAATAATGTTTATTTATTATTTTTAATTGATAAACTAATGTTTAAGACAAGATTTTAGGCATAGCACAAAGGGTAACAATTATTATAAGCAATAATTATCAGCCGGAAACACTCATCCACATTGAAAAATCTTCTGAGAAAAGATACATGCCGCCGACGGGACTCAAACCCGTGTCCTTCTAATGTCCGGTCGGGTGCTCTCGGGTTACCTCTTACCTTAAAAATTAAATTTGGTCGTTTGCAGGTGAAAAAAATGTAATAAGCGGTAGTATATATTGAATCATTTAGGGAGTAAGAGGTAACCCGCCGTAGCTCAGTGGATTAGAGTACCTGACCGGACATCAGAAGGACACGGGTTTGAGTCCCGTCGGCGACTTGTATCTTTTCTCGGAAGATTTTTTCAATGTGGAAGACCACTTCAAGCAACAAATTGTGATTAGTATTTTTACATTTTTCATCAGCGCATCCTCTTTTCCAGAAACAAGTAATGAATTTTTCTTAATTACCCACGCATCATCCTTTGAGCAAATTTCTAACAATACCTTATCATGCTTATTTTGAGAAAAGGAATCTCAAATATGATTTTACCTTTGTTTATTTTAATTAGTCTCAAAGGAATCATTGTACCTGCAATGATTTGTTCTGGAATACCTTTGTTTGTTTTAATCGTCCTCTCTTTGCTCTGTTTTTCTTCTTTTATGTTGTTGATATAATTATCAACTAGGCCTAACAAAAAGACGACATCATTTCGTGCCGTAATTACTACATCTAGGTAACTATGAAATCAGCTTTTTTGGGAAATTGAATAATAAGATGGTAATCAATCTGATAAATCGGTTGTGCTATATTTATACTGAGAAGTATGGTAAATTAGTTTTGGAAAAAAGAAAATCGCTAATCATTTTCTTTACGTATTTATTTATACAAATGAAATGAATTCAAACAAAATGCAACGAAATCAACTAAGGCTCCGTCAAACAGGAGGCGTACTTACGCGCGTCAAGGCGTTAAAACGTCCCGGACGTATAACGCTACGTTGTGTTGTACTGAACGTACTGAACATGCCTAAACCGGTCAAACAGAGCGAGCGTGTAGCAAAACGCGATACTCTGCCGCCGCAGCAGAACGCCACGTTGTATTTTTGTTACAAAATTTCCTTTGACGCCGGGAGTTCTTGCTTGACTGTGGTAAAAATGGTTGCCGAAAAGTTAAGTGAATGTGTCCAAAAACATCCTTGTTTGTATGACACGAGGAACAGTGCATTTTTGGTGAATTTGCTTATTTGGTGCTGCAGAAGGAAATGCAATTCTTCTAAGCACTCTCGTGACATACCTAGATAAGTATTGAAAGAAGCGATCTTCATGTGATGAAAGCTCCCGGAATAAACGATGATATTCTCCAAATTCTTTCCCCTTCTTATTAATATCATGCACCCATATTCTATTACTGTGGAAACGTGATAATGCACACAGCAGTAACAACTTATCTTCATCTGAATCGCTGGACATCGTGGCCAAGACCGACTGACAGTGACTGACGCCTAACGCTCTGGCTTGCGCGTCGAAGCCGTTCACATAGAAAGTACGCGACGTTACGCTGACGCCTCGACGCGCGGTAAGTACGCCTTCTGTTTGACAGAGCCGTTAAGGGGGGGGTATCAAAACTCGGCTTGACTGCAGTTAGGTATTTTTGGTACTTGTACGGCCCGCTAGCGAACTACAATTTTAGCCGTCTATGGGGCAGACTCGGGTAAGATTGACACCAAATTGGTAAACGATTTAGCATTTTGATAAAGTACGAAATAAAAAATACACTTGCTCTATAAAATTTAAATTTGTTTACTAGATAATGGATACAGCTAGACAGACAAAAAATCATATTAGCAATGGAATGGATAGATAGAAACATCTTTTACGCCCTGAACCTTTTTTGACGTCTCCGTTTTTTACTCAATGAGACTTTGAATCTAATGGTGTTTTGACGTAGATTGTATGGTTTATAAAATGGTAATAACTGTATTTATAATATTACCGGAAAATAATGGGTGTGAATAAAGGGAGATCATAAAATAAAGTTGGGACAAATATTTTTAAGTACGTGCAATAGAAATGACAAAAGGTGGTTTTGTTTTTGAAAGTTTATTTCGACAAATTTTTTCGTACTCAAGAAAGAATATAATTCAAAATATTAGATCAGATAAACAAAAAGTAGAATGACGCACATAAACGAAAAATCACAAAATTTAATACAAATTGATATAAAATCAACTAAATGTAAACTTGGTATGCAAATATTCAGCATAATATCCTACAAAAATTGCCAAGACTTGTGGATTTTAGAATGATATTAATTTTATCTTTAGTACTTGTGTTAAACAGTGTTAGTCGCACGGAATTTTTAAACCTCTCAACACTAATAGTAGAATATATATATTTTTTTTTATATATAACTTCGCACAGGAGGCCCGGAGAAAAATTGTCTTTAAGAGACCCATATTGTATGAAGGAGGAAACACAGAGGCCGGCAAATCGTTTCACAGCTGAGCTGTTGAACTCAAGAACGAGTGGTAGAAGCGACCCGTTCTCATGTGAGAAATTTCGACCGTGTTTATATGTTGGGCGCGCGTTTGGCGTGTTTCCCGACTTTGCACCGGTGCTGAAGGGATCAATGACGCTAGTTCCTCTCTGAAGCATCTTCCATGTCTGAAATAACGGTAGAACAAGGATTCCATCGCGGTAGACGACCCTGAATAATTCTTGAAGCACGTGTGCTCCTGAGGCTGTTCCTTCTTATTGGCAGCTCGTGTACAAATTACCCAAAATTTATTTGACTCTCTCGACTCATCGCCTTGCCCCGCTGTGGGAGAGATGGATTCATACGTCCGCCACTCCTTTTTTATATGAATACCTTACAAACGTCCCACCTGCTCCCGTCTGGAGTCAGTGAGACTATGGCATCCCCAATTGGGGTATGTTGTGTGGCTGAAGGTGAATGGGGATGAGAAGGAAATATTGTAATTATTTCTACAAATCTCATGACGTCAGAGCTCACCACTATATGTATATAGAATCCTTCGCGGGCGTGTGCACAACAAATCACCTATTGTTTCAGCGCAATCGAATGAATGGTATAGGAAATTTTTTATAACGCCAGAGCTCAGCACTACATATAGAAACCATTAAAGGTATGTGCACAACAAATCATTAAAGTTTCTTTGCAATCGGAGTAATGCTTTAGGTACCGTATAAGGAATTACGAAGGTGTGCATTTAACAACTTACAAAAGTTTCATCACAATCGGATAAATAGTACAGGAAATAAATTCATAACGCTAGAGCTCACTTGCACTATAATATATATAGAAACCTTCAAGGGCATGTACACGTACACGAAAAATCCGCCAAAGTTTCATCGCACTCAGATGAATGCTTTAGGTACCGAATAAGGGACAAACAAAGAAACATTAATTTTGTATGTATTTTTTAACAAATTTCATGACGCCAGAGCTCACTATTATTTATAGAAACATTGGCGGGTGTGCACATAACAACTCACCAGAGTTTCATCACAATCGAATAAATGGTATAGGAAATAATTTCATAACGCTAGATAGGAAATAATTTCATACACGACAAATCGCTATCGGATAAATGCTTTAGGTTCCGCACGAGGAACAAACAAAGAAACATTCATTTTTATACGATAAAATAATTAATTATTTAATTTCTACTTTGCTTGTATAACACCTATTTCCCCATTAATTGCTTGACGGAACTGCAATGCGAGCGCGCGACCTCTCCCCTCAAATGTCCACTCATTACTGAATAAATTTCCAAAACGTTACCGTAAAACCTGAGCCTTAAGAGGAACGGCTGCACGGCCGCTTTCACACAAAACGTAGTTTTGGATTTGAGGCCACAATACCCAACCAAACTGAAAAATTATTTTTGTAATAAAAAGGTAGGTTCAATGTCAAACTCGTACAGGAGCTACTTTTTTTTGCTTTAAATGATGACGTATAGGTAATTAAAGAAATTAGTTTTTGTTCATTTTGGAAGCAACTTTGGAATTTTTTTGTGAGTTATTTATTATTATTTAAAAAAATCTGTCTTATCATTGGTTCTAAAATAATGAAATATAATATAAAAAAATAAAAAATGTTAAAAATGCGTTTCTTTGGTTAGTAATAAGATATAAACGACAAGTTTTTGTTCCGATGTAATTTAACGATGTAATTTAACGTAGTTATAGATTTTAGACCAAAATGAAAAATTATTTTTGTAATCTAAAGGAAAAACGTAAACGAAAACGAAATATAAAATATTGTTTTTTTTTTAGAAACAATTTTGATGGGTGTAAATTTAAATTACAAATTACCAAATTACATTTTCTATACATGTATATTTTCTCTGCATACCCATTCGGGGACCCTTAGTTATTTATAATTTTTTAATTTTTTATTTGAATGTATGAATACCGCACAATATTCCCAACTGCTCCCGTCTGGAGCCAGTGAGACTATTGCATCCCCAATTGGGGTATGCTGTGAGGCAGAAGATAGTGGGGAGGGGAAGGAGATGGGGAAGAGGAGGATGGGGAAAATTCTGGCTATTCAGATCTGGTCACTGCCAATGTCTGGTGAAAGCCATTTCAGGAAACGTTTTAATTCATAATGGTGGTCTTATGCCAGGCCGATACTGAAAATGTCTTCCACTCTGAGTGTAGTTACCTAGTTGTAGTAATTACTCCACGATTTAGTGTTTTAAAAGCTAGTCGGATTATGACATGAATTATGACTGAATTGAATATGGGAAAGAGGAAGATGTGTTTTGCCCAACCATCCCCTTCCCCATCTCCCTCCCCTTTACACAATTCTTTCAGCCTCTCAACTAAAAAAAAACTCAGTTTTGGCATTTACTCCTTTCTAAATTCACATTCATGCGTCGTCTCATACATTCGCTTCGTTCATTCTGACTTTTGACATGGCCTGACTCAATTTATTGTCATACGCCTTCCTCGAGCGTCACGAATTCTTCTACCATCCACTTCCGCATCATTTATCCTCTTTTTTCTATTCATCCGCTTCCGCAGGGCGTGGACCTCGGGATTCGTCTGTAGTCAGGCCGATGGCCATGCACATTCTCATTGGGACTGCCGGGTGGTTTGCTGAATACCTTCTCTGGCCATTCTTTCTTTTTCAAAATTTTTGTTCTTTCTGTTGTCATTGTAAGTACTTATATTATATTATTACTGTTTTCTTTCATTATTACTTGTATTTTCAGAAGGTTTCTTCGACGGTTTGCAGCTCTTATTTATCTTTCCCTTTTGCTAACACTTTACGTATATTTTTAAACTATCTTTTTCAGAAGAATTCTTCCACGAGCAGCTAGTTTTATTTCTCTCTCGTATTATTTCAATGTAAGTACTTGCATACTGCTTACTAACCTCGTATGCATGGACATTGGAGAGTCTAGAGTCGTTCAAAATAAATTAGCTTCGTTAAAAAAAAAATTAGAGTCTTGACGTGTGCGGTAAAGGAGGAAACCATATGTTTCCTTATAATGCCGTTGGGAAAGTGGTGGGGTCCCCTCCAATATTCATCCGCTTATAGACGTCAGTGCTTCCCTTAAATGTATCTATTACGCTAACTTCAGCCTTGCATTCTTTCCGGATCTCCACATTTTTAACACGATTTTAGCACATGTACGCCTCATTTTTACAGCATTCAGTATATTCCTTCCTCTTCCAGTCCCTAGGTATGCATCAAGTTTTTTAAATCCAAAAATATACATCAAAGAAAAATGAAACCCAATCCTCCACATGGGTTACCGATAAACTCATAAATATTTATCTATCTTCTAAAAATAAAGTGACGTTGTTTTCCCGGTGAGCCTCCGAGGTATAAGGGAGGATTTAATGCATCCCCTGTGCCTCCCTATGACGTCACCAGCCAACCGGGGTAGATATTATATTTTCAGGGGCTGTTCCGATATCTCCCGAATGCCTCCTCACCCCTTTTGTTGGCCGGATATAAAAGACGGTGGCACATGCACGTAAAACGTACTACGTTATGTTGTATTTTATCTCTGGTTGAAAAAATATAATATGTATACATGCCGAAACCACACTGTAAAAGTTCAATGTATTTTTTTATACTGGGGTTACAACGAAAACGGTGTTCGGAGATGTTTCTTTCATTTTATTATGAAAACCATCTAAGAAGAAGTACTATATGGCCTCTGTTGGCAAGGCTCTTGACTAGATATCTGGAGGTCGCGGGTTCAAATCCAAAATTGATTTGTGTTTAGCAATTTAATTATTTAAAATTATAAAGCGATATTTGCGGCACATTCGAGAGTGGAAGATACTCTGAATATCGCCCTGGTGTAAGACCATATTGAGTGAGAATAGGCTATCCCTAATTGGGGTATGTTGTGTGGCTGAAGGTAGTGGAGATGGGAAGAAGATGAGAAGAGGAAGGTTGGAAAGTAGGTACTTGGCTATTCGGATCTTATTATTAACACGGCTAAAGCCATTTTAAGCAACGTTTCAATTCCGAATGGTGGTCTTACACCAGAGCGATACTGAGAGTATCTTTCACTCTGGAACGTACCGGAAATGTACTACATATTATTTTTAATTAATTAGTTGTGAAATAACACAAATTAAATTTATTTGCGCACGCCGGTATTCGATTCCGTGACCTTCGGATTACACTTAACACTTGACCATGGAGGCCGTCAAGCATCCGGGTGATTCAAAACTAGGATTTTCCTACAAGATCATTTTATTCATAAAAACGGTTAAAATCGGGACTGAGTTCTTACGAACAAATTAACAGTGTCTCAATGTTTATTGGCGGGAATATGTAAGAATAATTTGTTGTTAGATATACGTAATTTCGTACGTATACCAACAAATTATTCTTACATTTTCCCGCCAATAAATATTGAAACACTGTTAATTTCTTCGTAAGAACTTCAGTCCCGTTTTTAACCGTTTTTACGAATAAAATGATCGTATTTTAGAATAACATTTTTCTACGTGTACGTGGGTTCAATCCTCTGGTAATTAAGTTCTCCTTCATTGCACAAGCATATCATTAACGTTTTTATGTTTTTCGGCACAAACGCCTAATGATCTCATTTTTTCCTAATTTAGCATACTTTGGTCTTTGTTCTACGAATTCCATGCTTCTCTACAAATTGTTTGATGTCGTAAGTGCCTCCGCTGACGAGGCAACTGAAAAAAAACTGTTTGCAACTAAACTCGCTATCGTGTTTGTGTCAATGTGATGCCCCCCACACTACACATTTTATCAAAAACCCGTTGTCAATGGCAATGCAAGCAGTAACTCGTGACTCGGCCTGCTAGTTGCCGTGGCCGGCCGTTGCCAGTTTGCTCGGTTGTCATGGTTGCGCCAGTTTTGTTTTCAGTTTTTGAGTTTTTTCTTGTTTTTTCAATTTGACAGCGACAGATGACTACGACGACAGCTGATTGTTCTTCGTATTTAGTTAAACAAGCTGAAATAATTACAGAAATCGTAAAATTGAGTAGGCCGACATAGAAGTTTGATAGAAGTTAAGTTGGAAGCCAGAGCAACCAGCCGGTTTTAGTTTGGTTTCAGTTGCCTCGTCAGTGGAGGCTTTAACTCCACTGTGGACTGCTCGACTCACTTCCATTAACAATTTCGTATTAGAGAATAACCTTACGGACTTAGACCGAAATGTTTTCCCGACGGGGAATTCATCAAAACAGGAAACCATTTTAAAAGTTATAATATCCCTTTATATTTGATGGTTAAACTCGTCGACGCGTGGAATATGAAACTACTTCATGCGGCCATCCAATAATTTATTTAATTCTATGTTATTACCAAAGTATAATCATAACAAAGATGCTCATTCATTATGTAATTTCTTGTCGATCGATATTATTTGACGAGTTAATTTCACCAAAAAATGTAGACATAATATGTCTCGACGCCACCTAGTGAGAGAGTTAGCACGTACATGCCTTTATCATATAAAAATAAAGTTGGTTGTTTGCAGCAAAAAATGTAATAAGCGGTAATTGTTGAATGAAACACTAGGTATATATTTAATCATTTGGCGGGTAGGAGGTAACCCGCTGTAGTTTAATGTTAGAGCTCCTGACCGGCAATCAGAGGGGTGCGGGTTCGAGTCCCGTCGGCGACATGTATCTTTTCTCGGGAGATTTTTTTTTGTGTTTCAGGCTAATAGTTATTGCTTATAACATTTGTTACCCTTTGTGCTATGCATACAAAATCTTGTCTTAAACAATAGTATAACAATAATTTAAAAAAATCATTAATTTATTGTCAGTTGATCACAATTAGAAAAGCTCAAAAGTACGTACAATGGTTCAAGTGTTACCATCTCATGAAATTTATAGTTTTCTACAATACATGTCGCTAGTGTATGTGTATAGGTTTGCCCCTCCGTGTTTAGAACGGAGGGGAGCTAGCGGTAAGAAATAGCAACAGAGAGATTTTGAGAGCATGCAGAGAACGTTAGTCTCCTACCCACTATTTTCTGATTATTTTTTTTTTTATAAAAACGCTTCTACAAGGCCAGCTTACATTGAAACATTGATGAACCAAACGTATCAGCAAAATCTGAGTATAAATAGCGTACAAACTGTACAATACAATACCAGCTATAATACTACGATTAGACAAACAGAAACAACGACCAAATTTAAATACGAAATAAAGAATTTGATTGTAAATATAGGACGTCCCACTATTGCAAACATGTGTAAAACAATTGCACTTACATATTAATATCAATTTAGATACTAACCTAAATAAAATAAAATAATCCTGTCTTATCTAACTTACACAATTATTATTTTAATATCTATTTTACTTCATCTTTTCTCCCATATTTGCAATATTATCCTCTTTAGAGGATTAACCTTCACTTCCTTTTACCATTTGTTTGATTTTATTGGAAGATATTTCTTTCAACCACAAAGAAAGAATGTTAATAATAAAAATAATTGGATAATTTGTAGAGGTCCGTTTTTGTGAGAAATCACGTCAAGGGCGTTTCATATTATGTATTTGAGCTTAGAATCCATGTTAATATGTTTGTAATTATGTATGTACTTCCTACGTCTGTCTCACTGGGTATCGAAAAAACACCTATAATCAAACTTTATATACTAAAAAATGCGGTTTCCAAATTTAAGAACTTTTAGTCCAAACGAGACAGAGTTGTGTTGTGGAGAAAACCTTTTTATTAAAAAACCGTTCTCAACAAACTGGCGCAGCCGATAGTAGAATAATTATGTAGGTATAAATGGTATATCATGCACTTTATTCTTTATGCAAAATACCCCAACCTTGTGATGTTCTTATAATTACATGTATTCTTAATATCAATGCATTAGAAATTCATAATAGGTACATTATAAATTTTATTAATCATATCCCGCTGTAATAATCCATAATACCAACCTATTTTTTTTACAAATGAAACAAATTGCTTTTGTGTAAACCATTATAATCACATGTTATAATAGCTATCTTACATACAAAAAAGAAGTCAAGCTGTTGCTCTAAAAGGTTATATGTCGCAGATAATAATTATTCCCTCGGGGGTACCGCAAGGTTCTATTTTGGGGCCCCTGCTCTTTACTTTGTATATTAATGACATCAAACATGTCATCAATCATTTTGATTTCATTCTTTACGCTGACGATATGAAAATATACAAATGCATAAGCTCAAAAGATGATTGGAATAAATTACAAGAAGATGTTAATAGAATTAATGAACATTGCATAGGAAACCAATTATTTCTAAATATAGATAAATGTAATGCGATAACATTTTCACGTAAATGTCACCCAATCATCCATGCTTACCATCTAAACCATGTTCCCCTCCAACGAGTGGAAAAAATCAGAGACCTTGGAATATTACTTGACTCTAAATTACTGTTTAAAGATCATATTGAAAGCATCTTAAAAAAAGCCTACAAACAAATGGGATTCATTCTACGCGTCACAAAACCATTCAATAAACCTTTTACACTTGAACTACTTTATATGGCACACGTAAGATCTCATCTCGAATTTTCATCTGTCATTTGGAATCCTCAATACCAAACTTATATTAACCGAATTGAAAACATTCAAACAAAATTCTTGAAACACCTGTCGTATCTTTTTAAAAATCATCAGTGTAATCCTATTGGTCTTTATAAACGGAGAAAAATTTCTGACGTACTATTTCTGTACAAAGTTGTGAACTGCCTCATTGATTCCCCAGCCTTGTTAGAAAAGATTGCATTTCGTTGCCCTGAACGCAATACCAGATCGAATACCCTATTTTATATACAACATTTTAAATCAAAATACGCACAAAACTCCTTACTCGGGCGTATCTGTAAATCTTATAATGCCTTAAGCGATATTGACAATTTCCACTGTACCCTTAAATCTTTTAAAGTCAAACTTTACAATGTACTTAAATAAAAACTATGCATTGTATATTATATTATTGTACCTCTGAATTGTTTATTATTTCTTTTTAATATTTTTTCACTAACAATATGTACTTTTATAACTTGTAATTAACTACTTCTTAATCAATAATCACAACCAAAATGTATAAATGGAAATTAATTGGTTGATATTATGTTCACTATCTTATGTTAAATGATATTTTACACAACTGTATGTTTCCTTAAAAGACTTAAATAAATAAATGTTCCAAAACCGATGGTTTCTTCGTCAGGATAATAACGAATTAAAATAATAACAAAAGAAACAAACACGTATAGACAAAAAGAACAATAGACAAAACATTAAGGAGAGAGGTGATTAATTACGTAAAAATATCACAAAAAACATTTATATAAAATAAAATATAAAAATTATTTTAGAATATGTTAACATTAAATTTTATATATAAAAATAATATTTAAAATTAACAGTTATAATCAGTTGTTGAAACAACAAAAACAACAAAAATAAATTATTATAAATATAAGTATTAATGTGAAAGTAAATTTAAGATATGGCTATTTAAAAAAAATATTTGGTTATTTATAATATTTAATTTACTATTAACACTTTTTCTTAATTTCTAAAATTTCTAAGTTTGCTAATTATAAATCTGTCGTGTTTGTGTGTAAAAATTTTAACCCTTTATTTATATAAAAAGAATGATTTGTTTCTAAAATGTGTTTGGCAAATTCAGAATAATTATTATTATTCAAATACCTTTGATGTTCCTTAATTCTAATATTAAAATTTCTGAAAAGTCTTAGCTATGTAAAAATGTTACAATCGTTACAAATTAATTTATAAACCCCAGATTTTTTCGAAAAATCACCCCTGAAAAGATTAAAGAAATAAATAATAATTGGAATTGAATAGGTAACCAGGAAATTTTATTTAATTTATTAATACCAACTGGTTTCGCACACATTAACGTAGAATAAAGGAACAGTGACAAAGCATGAAATCAAAATCTTACGTAGTAATAGAGAGAAAGAGACAGATGTGTAACATAATGGCTTACTATATATTATATCTAAAGAGACAAAACAATTTATTTTGTAACAATTATTATAAGCAATAATTATTAGCCTGAAACACTCATCCACATTGAAAGAATCTTCCGAGAAAAGATACATATCGCCGACGGGACTCGAACCCGCACCCTTTTGATTGCCGGTCAAGTGCTCTACCATTAAGCTACGGCGGGATACCTCCTACCCACCAAATGATTCAATATATACCTAGTGTTTCATTCAACAATTACTGCTTATTACACTTTTTCACCTGCAAACAACCAACTTTATTTTTATATGGGAAAGGCATGTAAGTGCTAACTCTCCCACCAGATGGCGTCGAGACATATTATGCCTACTTTTTTTGGTGAAATAATTTAACTCGTCAAATATTAATTATTATTTTTTAATTGATAAACTAATGTTTAAGATTTTTTTTATGCATAGCACAAGGGGTAACAATTATTATAAGCAATAATTATTAGCCTGAAACACTCATCCACATTGAAAGAATCTTCCGAGAGTTTCAGGCTAATAATTATTGCTTATAATAATTGTTACCCTTTGTGCTATGCATAAAAAAAATCTTGTCTTAAACATCAGTTTATCAATTAAAAAATAATAATTTATTTTGTATTTGGATCTGCTTGTCAACGGTATCAATCCCTGAGGCATTTGTGTTTTCTTCTAGGAGAGATGAAGTAAAAACATATAATACAATTAGTAAAAGTATGTAATACAATTATCCAACTCTATTATCTTTGCCAAAACATCCAAAAATGTGGCTTTGTCTTCAATAACAACGTTTTGTAAACAATGATGGGTAGTTTGGATGTACGTAGAATCCACATTGCATCTATAAATAATTCGTTCCGAACTCCTTTGAATTTGCCCAAAGAACAGAACAAGGTGCGCGAATGAAACTTGGCTCGTACATTATAAAACAGGGTGAGTCGAACGACCGAGTTTCGGTCAATATAGCCTTCGTTGAACTTTATGACCACCCTGTACTCGGGATGGGATCCGGGGCGTTATATTTGGAAAGTTCACAGGGTGTTACATAAATTTAGCAAGCTTTACATATTCTGTTATATTTAAGGTTTTTCGGCGTATTTAATTTTCAGAAGGCAGAGTCGACACTCAAAATGGTTGAATTTTCAATTTTATTAGAATGGGTTGTTTCAAAATTTGAACAATTTATCAAATATTTTATGTTAATTTTCACGTTATGTGACAAGGACCTGAGGAAAACAAGGGGCCTTCAGGGCCTATGTCATCTTTGGGGATGCTGTGTTAAAGAGACTTTTTACGGAAAGGAAGGAGAGAAAGTTCTGGGAAGGAAAAGGGTATGAACTGTGGGTGGTAATCTGGGGTTCATTGTGCCCAGGAGTGACTGAAGTATGAATCAATTCCTCCCACTGCGGTGCAAGGCAATGGGTCGAGATATTCCGGCTGCAGAGGTCAAAAGAGATCCCTCATCCAGTCTCTCCCGGTCCGCCTCATCCGCGCCAAGACAAACCTCACCCCATGAAGCCGGGCACCCCTGCAAAGTCACCAAACGTAGTGAACCACTTTGGGTGACCTATGGCAGGGGTGTTGGTTATTTAATAAACAGTTCCTGGGGCAGCGGTACCCATACCTGCCTCCCAAATCAGTAAATTGTGATACCGCACCAATCATATGCCTATCGTTGAAGAGGGTATAACCAGACAATACCGGAAAATTGTCCTTTTTAAATTAAATTCTAGACATATTGACTCTTTTTACAAAAAAACATAAATTGATTTTGAAAGATTGTTATTTTATCTGGTACACGCAGTTTTAAAATTTTGAAATACTAAGTGTATTCTTAATATACTAAGGTTATACCGTTGGTCGTTGGCAGATGTGTTCAATTTTCAAACGATAGATTATGATAGATTCTATTAAGCAACACACATTTCAAATCATATAATCAATCTCATAGCAAATTAAATCAATTCATTATCTAATAAAGACACTTTTCAGATTTTTAATTTTAATTAAATTAAAATCTTTAAAAAATAAATCCGAGAACGTGTTTTGTGACGAAAATACCTAAACTAAAATATTTCAGATTTTTTTTACACACTTATTTTATTTAGACATTATTAAAAAAATAATAAATACCTAGGATTAAAAAATACCTCAAGAAGTACATGATATGTAAGATAAATATAACATTATTGAAAAATCATAAATACCTAGGATTAAAAAATACTTCAAGAAGTACATGATATTTAAGAATTTATCATCATGCGTTTTGAGCATTTTTATTGCTTACTAGAATGTAGGTATATATTAAAGCAAGTTTTAAATGAAATAAATCGATATAAATTTTTTAGATTAAAAAATTTGATACGGGGAATAATCGATCTTTCTCATCGGAAACTCCCTGTACAGTTGCAAGCATTTTGGAACTTTTATTTCTCAGCCGCTGGTCAATGGGTTGGTCAATAGTGTATTTCGGATAAATTGCGGAGTGAAATATATTTTCAGTCTCCCTAAATAATTTTGCCCTTCTAATTCTTAAAGCCCACACATTATACTCAAATTGCGAATGCATTCGTCCCAATTGCTCCGGACAGTTGCGATTCTTGAGCGGTAGTCACACAAAAAAAAAAGAAAATGCAGGTATTTCACAACCTACCTCTGCCTCTGCAAAACCAACGTATTTTATTATAAAGTCCCAACTGCTCCCAAAGCCAATGAGTCTGTGGCATCCACAAATGGGATATGCTGTGAGGCTGAATGAATGAATGCTGTGGCCATTACTTGAGTCTACTACTAGACACTTCAAATAAAAGCGTGTATGTGCGCATAGGTATGCATGAGTGCCACTATTCAATAGAATTGGTTGAATTCATGGGATGGTCCGATGCTCTGTAGGGAACCCGCTTGCACAGCGAGGGTATAAACTGTGCGACCTAAAGTTTAAGTTTAGACTTACGGAATTCAATACTTCGTTTGTGTGAAAGCACTATGAAACCAATACATGATTTTACTTCAATGGCAAGCCAGAATTCAAGACAACGAATCTATCTGCTGAGTTTCGGCTCAATCGGATGTCGGAAAATAGATTAATTTATACTTAAAAGATTTCATTCATTCATTCATTACAAAATTTAAAATTCAAATAGATGTATTTAAAAATCAAACCCTCTTTAAATAACTCTAAACCACCCCGGTTTTATAAAATGTTGAATTTAAAACAAATTTCCACTCCAAATGGCTTAAAGTCACGTCTGTTTCACGGTGGATTCGCGAGCTTCCGGACACCCTATAAAGGATTTCGGTGCCTGGCTAACTGGCCTTTATTATTGAAAAGGTGAACACCCCCCCCCCCCCCCCTCCCCCAACTTGTCTCCCACCCCTCTAACCACCTCACCCATTTATTCCTGACTTCGCTACGCCACTGGATCGGTAGGAGATAGGAACAAAAACAATTAATTGGAAAATCTATTGGCTTCCCCAGATTTTTAATTTTAATTTTGCTTACCTCATCTATGGCGCCGTATTAAATCATAGGTGAATCATTTTTTGGAATACAGAAGAATCTGAGGTTTGCTTGAGGATCTCTGTGATCTTTAGGGTTGCTGTGAGAGGTTATGTTTAAGAGGAACGCACAAGCCAAAAATTCATATTTCTATTTATCAGAAAGATCGTTTTATCTACTTTATTTTCATGTAATTTTTGTAATATATCACAAATGGAATGTTATAAATATTGGATTCGTATGAAATGTCAAATTTTTTACGTCGTAATGAAAAAAAATATTTTTCCTATGCTGGCTTTCAAAATGTTAATGTATCTACACCTTTATGAAAACAATGTTGGGATTTTTTAATTAATAATTTTTACATAGAACGACAAAAAACTGAGGTGATAATAACGTTTTTAATACATTTGTTTAATAAATAAAAAAATGTGTTTTTTTTGTTATCTATAATTTTAGTTAGAAATAAGGAAGATGAGCCATTTAATATCAGTTTTCAGTTTTCGGATATGTTAATAAGTATTTCATTTATTTGAATTTTATTGCAAAGCGGAAATATTTTGACGTTTTGATATAATATGGTCGTAACCTAAAGCGTTAAGTGTATTTTTCTTTTTCATATATTCTTTTCGATTTATCAGTATTATTTTCTTCTTCAGTAACACAATTTATATATTTATGTGTTTGCCAGGGGGTGTGACGTACAACAAGTCGAGAGTCGAGAGTAACATCGTACATACAAAATACAACATGATGGGGATGGCAAAAAACATTTTCCTCTAGAAGCTGGGACTTTGTTTGATGTGATATAAAAAAACAAGTCTTTCAACACGCAAAAGGTAAAAGTTCACAGAGCTCCACAAAATGAGCTGTCACATGATATATGTTTTAAAGGTCCCAAACCATTTATTTCTCTCGCGTTCCTGAAAGATACTAATGTTCGCTATGAATTCTGTGCACATTTGTTGTAAGTGCACGAGAAAAAGAAGTGTTTGTCTTTTTTTTTACTTTACCACGAAGCCAGTGGAATATTGACATCCATATTTTGGGGATGATGTGAGGGTGATTGAGTAATGGGTGAGAGTTAAAAAATATCTGGCTTATCATATCTATTTTATTAAATATGAAAAAAAAACAAGACGCCGAAAATAAAAAAAGGTTACGGTTGCAACTGGGATCACACCCAGGATTTTTGGGATCTGGGATCACAACCGGGAAAACGCCTGTAACCACTCACACACTTTTTTGCGTCATTTTTGACGATCTCCTATTTCAATTTCGTAACAATTAACAATGTTATTGTCTTATTATATTATTAATAGTTTTGTATCAGAATTATTAATTTTTTAATTTTATTTATTTGCTACCGCTTTCGACACATTCGTGTCATTCACTAGCGTTGCTAAAACTAACATAAAAATTATACAAGTACAGAAATGACAAGATTTTATTAAGGAGAAGGAGAATGGTGGGAGGAGTCAACACAACAAGGAAACATGGTCAACAATGGTGACTTACAGTGTGCTATTATTTCACAACTCTTGAAAACAAAATGTCAAGAAATTGATACATATTTAGTTAATGTACAAGAATTTAAAAAAATACTATTCTCAACTATTTTATTTTGATTTATTACTGTTATCTTCTTATTAAATAATTACATTTTCCGTTTATGGGTATAACCTTCAAAAACTTTAAAAAATAGTTATTCGAATAAAATTATTTATCGCACATCCCAAAGTTAAGTGTCGCAAGTCAAAATTTTCTATGTTACGTTTTATTTCTGAAAAGTAAAGTGATTGTCATTATCTATGCCCCTCAAAAACCTTATTAAAATTAGATCACTCCATCTCCGCAAGACCTCGCTAGTATGTATTTTCAACGGGATAATTTTTTTATGTAGAGAATACCTCACAAGAGTCTCAACTGCTCCCGTCTGGAGTCAGTGAGACTATGGCATCCCCAATTGGGGTATGTTGTAAGGCTGAAGATAAGTGGGGAAGGGAAGGAGATGGGAAAGAAGAAGGTGGGGAATTACATGGCTATTCAGATCTTGTCACTAAACACGGCTGAAGCCATTATTAAGCAACGTTTTAATTCTGAATGGTTGTCTTACACCAGGGCTGTACTGAGAGTATCTTCCACTCTGGAACGCGCCGCAAATATAGTATATATTATTT
This sequence comes from Limnephilus auricula, assembly GCA_951813805.1. NCBI lineage: Eukaryota > Metazoa > Arthropoda > Insecta > Trichoptera > Limnephilidae > Limnephilus > Limnephilus auricula. The sequence goes on from OX638410.1 coordinate 1,388,363, forward strand.
TAATTAATTCATTGTGAAATAACATAAATAAATCAAATAAAATTTATTTGCGCACGCCGAGTTGAAAGCTGGTTCAACGTTTATGCTATCCTGTAAAATTAACTTTTTTGACTTGTGACACTTTTCTGCGGGATGTGCGATATCTCTTTTAAATCCAGAGCAATTGAATTCAACGATATATCAAGAAAATCTTTTCGACATGTTTTGTGAATTTGTTTAAAATTTCCAAAGTCTTTTATTTCCCTAGCGTCCTAGTCAATGTCACTCTAAAATTGTTCCCTCTACGCAATAAATCATTCAACGTTGGCAAAAAATGTTTCTTCAGCAAAGAAATTTATTTGTAGGTAAACTTAACGATTCGGCTTTGTTTTCTTCTACCATTAAAAAAACTTCCACAATCTGTGTTTTATTTAGTTCGGCAAGTCCGTCCTTAACTAACGCTTGTTTTTTTTGGTTCGTGACAAATGAGATTGAAGTTCTTTTTTCTTTAGCGCCGTGACGCGCAACGCCACACAATGGTCTTTCCAGTATGGGAGCGTTGGAAACAAATCTAAATATCAAATTATAGGTATCACCAATTTGTGTTACTTTATCTTGACATCACATACTAGTGCATCTTTCCCCTCACTACATAACTCGTAAAAACGTTTCGTTGCTGCGTACCACGTCAGTAAAGTGCGTGCCACCTCAATCCCGAGCAGCCAGGACGATTGTGTGAAAGTGCGACATTTGTAATATCGGGTGTCCAAAGAGAATATGGGGTGGTTGATGGTTGAATAAAATAAAAAATATAAATATAAAAGAAAACTCAAAGTGTCAGAAATTACCAAATCTTCGTTTGAGGTTAGAGGGGTGCCAACAGCGTGAGGGTCGGCATCTAGGCACCATTTTTTTTTTTTAATCCATTTCTATTTCTGTAAATAAAACATAAACAACCTATTTGATTATTTATATTTTTTTTATTTTATTCAACCATCAAACACCCCATACCCTTTTTGGGTACCCTTTATATATTTAGGGAGTGATAACATTTTATAACGCTTGCTGGCAAAAATGTTCCAACACGGATCCAATACCTTTAGATATGTACTAAATATACAAAGTTTTTCATTTCCTAATGTGACAAATCTGCGATATTTTTTTAAAAAACTACTCGCGACCTTTAAAAAAAATTACAATGAATTCTTAAATAGTTAAGGTTATAGTTTTATATTTCCTAAAATTTCGTAAAAGTGCTGAGGCACTTTTATAGCTGAACTATTTTAGAAACATAAAAAATAAATCTTGCCCATATTTGCCCTTTTACGGCCCAGTAATTTTTACATAATTCACTTACTTAAGTGCTTCAAAAATATTATTTTTGTCACAGGTTCGGTTTCAAAGGATTTTTTCTTAAGACAAAAGGAGTCTTTTGACATAGTGATGAGCCCAACGTGCTGGCAGATGAAAAAGGATTTTTATATTTAAAAAAACTAAAAAATCTCACCAAAAAATCTCTCAACTCTAAAGAAGATTGGGATAAACTCTGTAAAAAGATCGCGGGCTTCAAATTTTGCTTTAAAACAAGGTGGGCAATTGCTCGTCGAGATGAAGCTAGATTTGTAATGAAAAATAAAGATTTATTGGAACTTCCACAGAGTTAATTGAAAAGTGTTGAAATTCTAGACAAAATAAACTGTCGGGGTGTTATTTGTTTCAGATATCTTCTTTTTACGAAAACTATCTGCAAAGCATCACTATTCACTGCGATGATTTATTGGTGACACATTAAAAGGTTTCACAATCGATGCCATCAATTCCTGTCTTGCGATACCTCGTTCAGTACTCACTCATGTTAAACAACCTTTATTTATGGCGTCGTGGAAATCTGCTGTTATTCAACATTTTCTGACAGATCACAATTCAGTGTTTACACTAATGGGATGCAGCAAAAAAAAAAATAGAAACATTTAGTGGTAGAGTGGTTTATTTTATGGCCTCTGAACTCGTAACAGAGGATGTAACAACTGGTGACCGGATAATTCAGAATGAATTCAACTCAACACCTCCTTTGAAAAGTCATTAACAATTATGAGAAAAATTTTTAAAAATTGGTTATGTAGGTTATGTTAGGTTATGGTATGGGCTATTTTTATTATTATTTTTTTTTAATTTGTTAAGTTGAGTTAATTCTGAGTTGACATGGAACCGTAACAACGCAGGCCGTAATATCACATTTATATAAGGCCAAAACAACACAAAACTGAGAAAATCTGGAGTTATGTTTGAGGAACGGCCGTACGACCTTTTTTATACAAAGCTCAAAAAGAAGAAGAAGAAGTAAATACGAATGTTAGAAGGAGCGCGCTAATATTAAAAACGATAAGTTTCAAGCGAAAATTGTGAAAATATTTAATAACCCTCGACTCGTTTAAAATAGAGCAAAAATCTCTCAAAAAATGCTTAAGTTACATTTAAAGATACATTGTAAATTTTTTCATAGCTATAATGTGTTAAACAACAGAACGAAATGTGTTTTTAATAATTTTCGGAACATATTTCGCGATTTTTTTCTATGTAGTGATTTTCATTTAAAATATATTTTATCTTTAAAAATAAAATATATTTTTTTAGGTTATAAATCGTTTGAAATACCGAATGTTGCGACTTAAGGCCAAATTACTTTACCAAATCTTGATAATTATTTTTTTAATCGCAATGTTAGCAAATATTATCTTGTTAGGTTATGTGGTACCTACTTCACTACCTTCTTCTTGTTAACACCTTTCATTCTCGCAACTTACCCCAAATCGGGAAACCAATAGTTCCACTCAATCCGGTCACTTGGGAATCTCATGCAGTAAAAAAATTGAGCTAAGCTTTTTTTAATATTTAATTTTGTTTATTCAACTGTCAACAGGAGGCCTGACGCTTTAACGAACTTTCATATTACAAAGTTTCGGCTTGAACGCGTTTAAGCAGATTCAAAAAGTTTTAAATGTTTAAAACAAGCTAGGTAATTTAAGCTTAACACAATTTGCTTTAAAAATGGCTTTTCTTTTGCGTGGTGATTTTTGTTTATATATCTTTTATAGGTAGGTACTCATAATTACCCTTGGATATTAAAAAAAACGAACTAATCGACGAAGTTTAGCGATCATATCAGATTCCAGAAAAGCTTTTAAAGATTCTGTTGAATTGGATTTCGTGTTTGGATTTAAAAATAGTTTTTGTGTTTACTTTGGGGTTCTGTCACTGTTCATATTAAACAAAAAAATTAACATATTTTTTAAACTAAGAACCATTTATTGGATAACCAACACCTCTGCCATAGGTCACTCTAAATAGTTCGCTAAGTTTGGTGATTTGACAGGGGTGCTCGGTTTCATGGGTTGAGGTTTTTCTGGGTCTTGGCAGTGGATTCGTCTGCCCTCTTACTGCGTGTCGGGCCGGATCGGGAGAGACTGGTTGAAGAAGATCATTTGGCCTCTCAAGCAGGACTCTCTCGACCCATGGCTTTCCACCGTGGTGGCAGGGATGGATTCATACATCCATCACTATTAGACCCACTGGCCCCTAGATTCTTACCGACCCCTCTTACCTTTTTCTTTCCCAGAACTTCTTCTCCTTCTTTAATTTATATGACCCTCCTCACAGCATCCCCTCAGAAGACATAGGTCCTGAGGGAAATTATTTTCCCAAGTTCCTCCTGTGTGGAGCTATTGTGAAAAAATATTAGATCAAAAAAATATTGACTATGATTTAAAGAATGGTAAATGCAGGAAACTAATAAAGGACAAAACGTGGTTTGCACTAACAAATAACTGTCCATCTAGTAAATAAATAAAATAAAGATAAAAAGTGCTGGAAAATACAGATCTAAGTTCTTACTATATGAAGATATTATCTGAAGAGAATATAAAAGAAATTACAGTTAGTGACTGTGATTTCAACGATGTGATCTATTTGAAATTCGGGAAAACAACCCAAATCAACGGCGTTTTGGCGGACCATCCATTTTGTAATCCAATTTAGTTAGAGACTTGTCAGGACCTCTGATGGTACCGGGTGGTATCTCCGTACCTACTCAGAGGCAGCTGCTTCGGGTAAAAGGACAGTGATTGATAGGGTACCGCGCTAATGCCTTGTTCTGACCTGACAAGTAGTAAGTCGAGTGGCGAGTAACTCTCTTCGAAAGTGTTCGCACTGCTGTCAAGTAGAGCTCATTAGCAAACGACGCATCGCGATATGACAGGCTGCAACGCAATAAAGTAAATACGCTAATTAAGCAGATTGTAATGATTATTTTAGAAGAAGTGGAAGAATAAATTAGTGAGATGAAAATAAATAAACTATGGTCACGAAAATAGATTAATAGCCGCAAAATAAAGAATTTTAGAGTAGAATTTTCGCGCCAACGGCAGGACATATTGCGCGTGTGTGCGTCTACGAATGAACTGCGCATGTTTGTGCGCAGGGACGCGTGGAGAGGGATTCTACTCGCCGAAAAAATAGAACCAAATGGATTCAATCTACTAAAGAGCTGACTAGCCTACTCTAATAAAATTGTGGTGTTCGGACACGTTTAGTTACTAATACATTAGCTACTCGACTAAAATACTCTCCCAGTCAGAACAAGGCATAAGAGATGCGTGGGCTTGGAAAGAACTGATGTAGTTGTGTGGAGATGTTCGGAATGGTCCCATGACAAAAGAGTTAGAAGAAAGGTGAAGACAAAGAACAAATTGTACCTGAACTAACCGAACTTTTAACAAAATTTAATTTAAATGAAATTAAAATTTTTTTAAATTTGCAAGTATTGTAGCTATTTATTATTGTTCCAGATGTTTTGCCTTACAAGGCCATTTTCAAACTTTGGTTGTACCACTTTGAGACGACAAATCAAAAAAAAACAAGAAGAAAATATCATTGTACTCAAAACACGTGAATGGTTTTGAGTACAATTTCGGAGCTTGCAGTCGGCAATTGGAAAACGAAGATGTTTTTTAATTATTTTTTTAACAATTTAAATGGGCCAAACGTTTGGAAATACCGTAAATTACGCCCCCCCCCCTTCACCTTTTCTTTTTACAATAGCTTCACACAGAGGGGAAACATTTTTCCTCGGGGCCTGTGCCATCTTTGGGGATGTTGTGTATAGGGTCTTTTTTAGGGAAATGAAGGAGAAGAAGTTCTGTGAAGGAAATAGGGTTTAGGGGTGGCAGGGTGTGAATGCATTGGTAACGGGTCGAGAGAGTCCGTCTGGAGAAATCAAAAGGTCTCCCTCATCCAGTTTCACCCAATCCGGCCCGCCATGCAGTAGAGGTATAATTTTTTCGTGTCTGTGTTTTACATACGAGTATTAAATATGCTATAAAATACCACCGGGAAGCATAACAGTCCGGTACATTACTAGTAACCCAGAAAATATAATTTTTTCTTCAAATTTTTCAAATTCACTTTGTGGCACCATTTTATTAATGAAATAATTGAAAACACTTTGTTTTTTCCACGATAATCTTTATTTAAAAAATCGACATGTTTCGAGAACAATGTTCTCTTCATCAGGACAATAAATGTACTAAAAACTAAATTATCAAGAATAGAAAGAGAGCTGTGGGTAGAAATGGAAGTAGTGGGGGGAGAGAGGTGGAAAGCACCTCCCCTTGCATTATAGTTTATGACTTTTTTGAGTAATCTGAGTATTGTACCAGAGAGGGGATACACTTTTAAAAACAACTGCACTTTTAAAAGCAACTCAATGTTTGATTTTTGGGAGATGCCCGAATAATCATCTGGAATCTGGACTTTCGATATATTAAACACTATTTTCATTGTATCTCTTGCAAATGCCATGATTTTGAACTAGTAATCACATGAAATGTTTTCTCTTTTCAGGTATGTGATGTTATCTCTGAAAATCCACAACAAAAAATCTCCAGGATGAACACACGGTCAGATAATTTAATTATTTATCAATTTTTGATCTGTTTACTCTGACACCTGTCGATATTTAAAATAAGTAAGTTTGCAATAGAAAAGATATCTTTTGCTCAATATCTAGTTACCCACGATATAGCTCTTTTTTACCATCATGTAAGAATGGTATGATTTTAGATTTAAATTAAAGGGCAGCAACATCGCACGCGTAGTTATAAAACTACAAGCATTTTAAAACATGGCGGGTCATTTTGACCCATGACGCCGGGTTTAGAAAAAAAATTGCGTAAACTAATATTATGATGTACTTCTAAAAGACAGTTTTGAAACTTAGCAGATGATGTTCAATGTGACATCTACGATAACATGTAACAGGAAGTTACTCCCATTTTTTTTAGAAATGACTTTTTACAATATTAATGCAAATTCAATCGAAAACGATGGCATCTAATGCTTTTTCCAGTTTTCACGAAAACGCTTTTGACAAGCAAGAAAAACCGACAGCAAAAATATACTTCTAAACAAATTGTTCGACAAAAACCGATATCGCACTTTGAAACAAAACTAGTCGACAAATTAACTACACTACAGCACATCAATCATTCATTACGTGAGATATATTATTGTTTTTCATTACCTTTTACTTATACTCATGTATTTGTATTTCGAAAATTATAATTCATTTGTTTTTTTCTTTAATTGTTCTTTTTCTTTGCGTCACTTAGTTTACAAAATGGAAAACTTGAAATATCGCGTTATTTACGAGTACGAGTTCAACCGTGGCACCAGTGCTGCAGAAACGGCTCGAAGGATTAATGATGTGTATGGCGACGGTGCCACAAACGCACAATGCGTTTTTGGTTCCAACGTTTTCGTTCTGGAAATTTTGACCTGCAGAACAAGCCCCATGGACGGCCGGAGACCAAAGTTGATAATGAAGAATTGAAGGCTATTGTGGAAGCGGATCCATCGCAAACCACGTCTGAGTTAGCTGCAGGCTGCGGTGTTAGTGATAAATCTGTTTTAATCCACTTGAAGCAAATTGGGAAGGTGAAAAAGCTTGAATGGTGGGTACCTCACGAATTGAGTGAAGCAAATCAACAAACGCGCGTTGACTGTTGCGTTGCATTACTCAACCGGCACAATAATGAAGGGATTTTAAATCGAATCATTACATGTGATGAAAAGTGAATCCTGTACGATAATCGGAAGCACTCATCTCAATGGCTGAACCCTGCCGAACCAGCCAAACCATACCCCAAGCGAAAATTGACTCCAAAAAAGTTACTTGTGAGCGTTTGGTGGACTAGTTTTACTTTCTTAAATCTGGCCAGACGATTACGGCAGATATCTATTGTCAGCATCTGCAAACCATGATGGAAAGCTAGCTGCTAAACAACCGAGGCTGGTTAATCGCTCTAGGCCACTGTTGCTTCATGATAACGCTAGACCACACACTGCACAAAACACGGCTACCAAATTAGAGGAGCTTCAATTGGAATGTCTAAGACATCCACCGTACTCTCCGGACCTTGCCCCAACAGATTACCATTTTTTTAGAAATTTGGATAACTTCTTGCAAGGGAAAAAATTCAACTCCGATGGGGCAGTCCAAACCGCCTTCAGAGATTTTATTGATTTTTTTTAGTAAAGGGATCGATGACCTACCTATGAGATGACAAAAGTGCATAGTTAGCAATGGTACATACTTTTATTAAATGAATATTTTATATTTAAAAAAATCGACTTTATGTTCCTCCCATACAAAACGCCAGTTTGATATGTAAGGACCTAATATTAATGACTTGATTAATAATGATTTATGAGAAAAATAATAGCGCATTTTTTATAATATATTTTATGTAATGCACATAATAATTGTGATTTTTTTTTTACGCTGGTATAGTCTATTCTTATAATCCATGCACCATCCCTCTACTCAACTATCTCACTATCTTCTTCTTCTTATCTAATATGTAAAGTTCATTGTCTATGTCAAAGTTTTATTCCGAGGTTGATGAAATTTTGTACACTTGATCTTCAAAACAATGGAAGGGTTTATTATGATATTTCGGAAAACCACCCCTTTCCCTATTTCCTATCCTAAAGCAGTATTTTGATATTTTTTGATAAAATTTTGCACACTTCACGTACAATATAAGAGGAAATTTTTTTTCTACGTCAGATTTTATGGCCTCATTATTACTAACGATTACGTTCCCTCCTTCAATATTGGTATCTTCAGACCCAATAAAATTCACTCCTTATTTTCCTCAAAAAGTTTCTCCGTACATCATTCTTGCGGATGACCGGGATCTGACAAAAATGATAGGCTCTCAGGGCCTCAGTAAACATGATTTTTTTTTATTAAATTAAAAAGTCAAATAATACAAATAAAACAAAAATCTGAAATCAAAATTTTATTTTTTTTTATCTCAAATTAAATTTTAAAATATATCAGTTTGAAACGGTAAATGGTGAATCATCAAATTCATATCATTAAATTCGTTTAAAAAAACATTATAATTTGTATTTTGGCATGTAGCAAACACTTTGTGGATATACATAAATTATAAGAATTACAATAAAATAACACTGTTTGAATACGTACCATTTTATTATCTATCTTTAATATATTAACCAATCGGTTTCGGTTCAGCCTAAACCTTTATCAGGGGTTTATAAAAATATATTAAATAAATTACAGAGTTACAGAGTATATTTAATGGTAAATAAATAAGGTCTAATAATAAAGATCTTCTATTTTACCTTTAAATACTCTGTAAATCTGTAATTAATGTAAAACGTTTTTACCCCTGATGAAGGTTCAGGATGAATCAAAACCGGTTAGTCAATATAATAATCCGGTATTCAGACAGTGTGTTTAATTGTAATTATTAACAATTTAAATTGAATTAAATCCTAGTCAATTCTTATAATTATTATTTTGGGATACCAGCAACAATTCCGCCCTCAATGCCACAATGGTCTATTCCTCTGAGGATCTTGAAGAAGCCATTATCTCCCCAGTCACTGTTCCAGGAGTTGGTGCAGAGCCAGTATTTGGTTCCGTTTTCAACTCCCCAGCCGATTATTTTGATTGCATGACCACCTGAAAATAAATAAAATAAATCAATAAGAGGACACAATACTCTAAAATAAAGTCGTAATCTTAACCCCGCAACCTAATTTGTTTGCTTTTGGGAATAGCTCATACAGGTATCAAAGAAATTGCTGCGTCTCCTTTAATGTTATGGTGAGAGATATGATCTTGAAGTTATTATTTTTTTCCCTGGTAAAGGAATGGTCGTCATGGTCGGCGTGAATGAAATAAATATAGTAAATGAAAAATGGGGGGTGGGGGATAAGTGAAGTAACAGGGAACATACTTAAAATAGGGCTAAAGGTAAAATTTAATTGGTTATTAATGATTTCAACCTTCGAATTTACCGATTTTTTTTTATTGCCAAAGCTTCTAAATTGTTAAGTCTTTTAAACTTATTCCATTTTTGTGTAGGACTTTAATTCCTGGTTCGCGGTTGAAAGTATGATCATTATCAATTAAATGATCCGCGAACTCTGAAAAATCTGAACCAATTAAGCAAGAAAAAATGTATATACAGTGGTTCTAACAAATAAATATTGTTTCATTGAAAAAGCAAACAATAATAATCTTTTTTTTTAAATATGAAAATGAACAACATACAGAAAAAATAATAAAAGATAATGGTCGCAACTGGGACTCGAACCTCGAACCTCACATCTAACCAGGACATACGCTTTACCCAATTTTCATTTATTACGACAGTCTCATAATAGGACGGAATGGCTGAATTGGATAAAGCATACATCCCGGTTAGACGTGAGGTTCTTCGTTCGAGTCCAAGTTGCGACCATTATCTTTTATTATTTGTCTTTGTCTTGTTCATTTTCATATTTTTTTAAATATGTATATTATTGTTATCTTCTTCTTCAATGATATAAACCTTCAAAAGTTAAAAAGAGAGTTTTAAAATTAAATATTGTTCCATTTAATATGGTTAACCTCAAAGTTAATAGCTACATTCAAAGTTCAAGTATATATGTAATAAAAGTAATCTAATCATGCACATGAAAATATTTGAATAAACGAATGAGCTATGAATGACAAACATGCGTGACTCAAATATTTATGTTTCTTGTTTGCTTATCGTCAAATATTTATATTTCTTGTTTGTTTATCATCATATAAACATGTTGGAAATATTACCAATATGTTTATTCAAGTGAAGTATTTATTATTATACTGAAAATGTATTGCCTTGTGTATAATTTGTTGGTTTTCGTGTATTAATACAATATATATTACCTTGTTATTATAAAAATATGAGTATTTTATTATAACCGTATTACAAATACGGAGTTCCGAAGAGAATGCCCTATCTTCAAAGATATTATGCAATGTTCATAAATAATTGGCCGTTTGAGTATTTTCTTTGCTTAGTTGGTTGAAATGGAGTAATATCCTGTTTGTTTTCAAGAGTAATAGCCATTTAAGAGCGAATGACCAGCGGATGAGAATAAAAGTTTAAAAATTCTTGCAACTGTACAGGGAGGTTCCGATGAGAAAGATAAAAAGATCCCGTATAAAAAAAATTTATATCGATTTATTTCATTAAAAACTTGCATATATACCTACATTCAAGTAAGCAATAAAAATGGTTAAAACGCACGATGATAAATTATTCAATATCGTGTACTTCTTGTAAGTAGTTTTTGATCATAAGTATTTATGATTTTTCAATAATGTATAAACAAAATAAGTATATTTGTCACAAAACGCGTTTTTGGATGTATTTTTGAACGATTTTAATGTAACTAAAATTAAAATTGTGAAAACTGTGATGACTAGATTATGCGTTGGTTTATTTTGTTGTATGATTATATGATTTGAAATTTGTGTTGTTAAATAGAATCTATCTTTTGAAAATTGAACAAATCTGTCAACAACCAACGGTACCCTTAGTATATTAAAAATAAAAATAGTTTTTTTTAAATTTTAAAACTGTGTGTACCAGATAAAATAACAATCTTTCAAAATCAATTTATGTTTTTTTGTAAATAAAAGTCAATACGTCTAGAATTTGATTTAAAAAGGACTAATTTCCTGTATTCTCTGGTAATACCCTCTTAAGGCGATGCACTACTACGTAATGCAAAATCATGTGTTTTTGGTTTGAAAATTATATGGCTTATTTTAATTAAAAACACATATATGCTGTTGAAAAATCGAGTATTTTTTAATTAGCGTTTTATAAGCCCAGAAAAAGGTGAAGAATCTGGTCAAAAAAAATGCTTATATATCCAACCGAACCCCCTTCATTTTGTGCTATGCTTATATTGCTTATCTCACTAGGAAGTCCTGTGTTGTGAGCAGGCGCAGTTTATAACAATACAAATAACATTACCATATTTCGTTTTAATTAAAAGACAATCAGCATTTTACTATTGGAAATGCATACTTATAAATTGGTTTTTATAAAATCTTTTTGTTTCTTCTTTGATGTTAGATCTGTATTGGCTGATGATCCAAGACTTGGTCAATACAATAATTTATATAAATCATATAGCTTTGTTGCAATTTTATTTTGGCCTAAATTTGTTTTAGCGCAAAGGGGTAAGTAAGAGATTATGTATTTTGGTTCTAGTATCTCGATCAGATGGGACATTGTCAGAAGCAGTTCTATGTTTGAAGAGTGTGCTACTGTGCTAGTATGTTTTTAGTATAAAGTTGCCTAAACAAGGATTCTCCTAAAGATTTCATCTGAACTGCTTATGATTTGTAGTTTTAAAATATTCTTTATAACTAGTTTAAAAGCTTAACAATTAGTTATCAAGTGAATAATTGAGGCGTGTTTGAAACAAAGACGACAATCTCCAATTATTTTCATTTGGGAGGCGGGAATGGGTACCGCCGCCCCTGGAACCATTTATTGGATAACCAACACCTCTGCCATAGGTCACCCAAGTGGTTTGCTACGTTTGGTGACTTAGCAGGGGTGCCCGGGTTCATGGGGTAAGGTTTATCTAGGTCTTGGCTGCGGATGATCTAGACACACTGAACCCCAGATTCCTACCCAACCCTCATACCTTTTTCCTTCCCAGAACTTCATCTCCTTCCTTTCCTTAAAAATACCCTCCACACAGCATCCTCAAAGATGACATAGGCCCTGAGGGAAATTATTTTCCTCAGGGCCTCCTGTGTGGACCAAATGTAAAAAAAAAAAAAAATTGAGTAATACGCAAAAAATATCTTTTTACTTTTTTTGCTGTACTGTGAACCAACCATAAAGAATAAATTTTGTTATAAATTGTTTTCATAAGTTAAATTATGTGTATACTTTATTTTTATTAAATGGTAAATTATTTAGTTATTTTCAATTAATACATTGAGATTGCCGTTTCGATTTCGTTTTGTCACTCTGATTGGTCTAAAGGGATAACCCTTAAATTATAATTATGTTATCACATTCATAACTTTATGGAAATTCAAAATAAATTTTCTTTTCTTTTGGTCAAAGAAATTATTTGTGTCAGTATACACTTATATTTAATATCCTTCCACAACATATATTAAGACATCTTGTGCATTCAAAAATAAAAATTAAATTATCGATATTAAAATTGCCATCAATTGGTTCATCTTTGTCCTTTGTTGTTTTATCAATAGGTACCTAAATATTTTTTGTTCTATTTTTACTACTTTATAAACTTATTATCCTCAAAACAGGCTTGTCCTGGTGAGGTTAATATTGAAATGTGAACAATAATACCTACCATGTAAAGAAACAAATAATAAAAATAAATAAATACTTCCGTTTTTGTTCCGTACCCTGCATTAGCCTACTGGAGATTGTCGTTATTGTTGCAGAACTGTCATTGATGCTCTGAACCCTTTATAACTATCGACAGAATTTTTGTTTCTCTATCTATCGCCATATCTAACTCATTTTATTGCCGTCTTTGTTTCAACACGGCTCAATTATTTTCCTGGCTTACCAAGTTCAGATCCAGTGACGTGTCTGTACACCCCGGACTTGTAGCTCAGCAAGTCCTCGTAGACGGTGAAAGCACCTTCAACGGGCCCGTTGGTCATGATTTCGTTCCTGATCTCATGCTCCCGTTCGCTGACCGAGTAGGACTTTTGGCCGAAGTGCTTGTCCGCCGAGTAGTCCACGGTGTAACTGGCCTCACACTTGTTAGTGCAGGTTGGTGTTTCTCCATCTACAAACAAAAGTCAATATTCGTAAGTTCTAAAATTTTAGGAAATTCCTCAACTGCATAATATTCCCTCTCGTATCGCAAATATAGTATTTTTTTAAGTTAGTTAAGTAAGAAATTCAAATCTAAACAGTGTTATCAAATGACAATTTGATAGGTCTCCGTTAAACTTCAATTCTTCGTGCGTTTCAGCTTTCTATCAAATTGTAATATGTTGACAATCTTAACAGCCTGATGATTACAATTTTTCAAAAGCAGAAACAAACTTAGGACCAGTTGTTTCGGAAAATTTCACGTTTGAATTTCCCTCAAATCGACATTGACCGAAAAATTGGGTTGTTTCAACCTCCGTCAGAAGAAATTTCATCGAAAATTCCATAGGACCAGTTGTTTCGGAATTCCCTTCAAATTTGAATTTCCTTCAAATCGTCATTCACCGAAAAATTGGGTTGTTTCAACTTCCGTCAGCAGTGAAAATACTATAGAAATGTGATGTGAATGTGATCAGCCGAGTCCGGACGGTTAGCGAAATAATGGGAGGCGCATGCGCAGACGTAAAAATTGTGATTCGGCGGGGAACACTTAAATAAAATTTTCAAATTTATCGAACGTTATTTGTTGCTCTTTACTGCTGACGGAAGTTGAAACAACCCAATTTTTCGGTGAATGACGATTTGAAGGAAATTCAAATTTGAAGGAAATTCAAAAATGAAATTTCAAAAATGAAATTTCTTCTGACGGAGGTTGAAACAACCCAATTTTTCGGTGAATGTCGATTTGAAGGAAATTCAAACGTGAAATTTTCCGAAACAACTGGTCCTTAGAATCCGTATTTAACGGGAACCTTTCGATTGAAAATAAACAAAATAGTGCTAAATGGCCTCTTGATGACTGTCACACGTAAATTTCTGAAAAAAAACTGGGCCGAAACGTAATTTTTTTTAATTTTTCAAACTCGTTCGACGCTCTGTCCCACTCTAGTATACTGTCCCTTTCTTTCACAACATTATGTATATATGTGTGTACTTATGTATTTTTAGACATTCTTTTTTTAACAGTCCTGATGATGGTACGGAGGTACCGACACCGGTAGACGTTAAATAAAAATAAAGTGAATTAAAACAAAGTATTTTCTTTTCATTTATTTAATTTTTTTTAATGTAAAAAACAATTGTGCTGTTATGCCAACTATGCAGATGCCAGTAACACTTTTTTTTCCTATGTCAAAAGAAAGTGAAACACTCCTGGGTTTTGAACAACCCAAACAACATTTGATAAAATCCTATTACCATTAAAATATTGCGAACGCAATGACGGAGGACTTAGCTGGCAGAGAAATTATTGAACCCATGACGCCTGAGTAAGTACCAGACGCATGTGTCCACTCAACCATTTAACCAGTCTATCATTTCAATTATTGACTTCAAAAATAACTTGCGGGACTGACTTTGATTTTGATGTTGTGAAAATTTGTTGCACTGACTGAAATTTTAATTGACTGAGTTCAATTCCTATATGCTATCGTATTTTCTGTCTTTTCTGTTTCACATTTTTCTTTTGAGAATGGTTAATATTGTTGTCAATGATTAAATTCTGCAATTAGTTATCTATTCTTGTAAAAAAGTCAACAGATGTCACATATTAAAATAAAATAGATGTATTTATCAAAGACACGATCTAATTTGTTGACTGAGAAATCATACCTATATCTAATGTTGATAGTTCTTAGTCTGACACAGTTAAAACTGGGGGGAGTTGAAAAGGTCGAGTTAGCTCAGTGTTCAAAAGCAATGCCGGGGAAAGGCAGACATCATAGATTCATTTCCCATACAAAAGAATCTATCTTTTCTGTTTTACATTTTTCATTTGTTTATTATCTTTGATGTTTAGATTTTGTAACTGTTTTTTTGCTATTGTAACCCTATCTAATTATTTAGTACACTTACCTTCTCCATCACACTTGGGTCTGGTACCGTTGACATGGTGTTCACAGGGGGGGATCTCATAGGGCTGGCAACCTTGATTAGATCCATAGCTGCCTCCAGACACTAGTCCCGTATCCACCCAGTATTGCCATGCGCTTCCTAAGAAAAAAACAACAATAATCACACAGATCTTCAAAGTATGCAAAGATTTACCAAAGCTTGTATTTTTTCTCTTACCAGGTGGAGTTTAGTTTCTCTTACTATGTGAGACCCTCGGATTGAATTTGACATCAAAGCAGATGTTAGTTTATTCTGATTTTACCAAGACTAAAATATAGTTAAGTAGATTACACCATTTTAATGGACCAATTATTCAAACTAGACCTCGAAGGATCAAAGCTTATCTTTTGATCTTTCCAGGTGGGTTTAATCTTCTTACGGCCGTTATTACCATTCATACTGATCAACTGTTGAGCCGAAATTTTGGCCCAACACTCCTCAAATGCACAAATACATACTTCCCAACGCAACTCTTCGACAAACAGGCGAATCGGGCTAAAGAAATCACTTAGCTGATCGGGGACTAACGGCCGTTAGAAACGGATTTAGAATACGAACATTATGGATGAGTTGATTCGGTTTAAAATATTTTAAGGTGTTTTCGATGAAGATGAATGTACCTTTCGACCAAACACCGTTCTCAAGTTCCCTGGTTCTCCAGTATGAAGCGTGGATCGAGAGGCAAATTCCGCGTGGCAAGCCACCAACGAACTCTGGCGAAATACTAATAGATCACGCCCTTTCTGTGCACAGCCAGAGACGTTCATCTTTACAACACTCCGCGGCCGTTAAACGGTGTTTTAAATGTGGCAACGCTGGAAATTTTACTTGTAAATTGGAGTTTTCATAATAATCCGCTAGGTGGTGTGATTGATGCGCCTGCGCATTGCTTTACCGCTGAAAAAAATAGCCGCGAATGCAGAAGTTAGTCGGTCGCGATTTTGTATGTGATTAATATGATGTTTTCGTTAATAATTTGAATATTTATGACTAATTCGCACTTATATTCATGTAATCAATATATTTACTATTAATTTGTGTTGTTTTTCGTTAGTTTAAGTCAAATTGTGGCACTAAAATCGCGTGTTCTAAATTAAGCTGTCAGAAAATGGTTCATAGGTTATGTTCAGAAATAATTTGCATTTTAAGATCTTTATTTTATTATAAATTCTTGAAAGTGATGTTTTTTGGTGACTAAAATGTCTAATACATATTTTAGTAAACGTATCAAAGAAATTAATGCCTTAAGATGTGCAAGCAATGTATTCAAACGTGTGTTTTTTTATTGTAAATTTTTGGATATGAAAAGCGAATTTCAAGATTTTTTAACATTTTTTTATTGTTTGAAGGAGTAAAAAGTGAGGTGACAGATTTATTTTAAAATCATTAAATAAAAGGACTGTGTTTTTTGAATTTTGAATTTTTCCAAATATTTCAATGTTTTAATAGAAAGTGTTTGGGGTAAGTGAGTTTTTTTTTCCAACTTGATGTTTGAATCTTAAAATACTACAGTTTTTAAACATTTAAGTATATTTTAGATATGAAAATCTTAAAGGTAATTAAATTTTGGTTCTAAAATGGTATTTGTTTTTACAACATCTCAAAAAATAATAAATATATAGGACATAAAAAAAAAAAATCGAAATTCGTTGAAAATTACAAATGGAACAAATATATACAACAGATAAACTACCCTCCTTGGCCGTGTAAGCAATGTACATATCTTTCCATGAACAATTTTTTGTCAGTTCTTAATTAGTAAGGATTCTTCATACATGGTTGTTTGACCATTGTACAAATTTTTCAGAAAGTTTATTAGTAAGGCTGGTAAAATGGCGACGTTGTCAGATCAAAACCATATATTTTGTTTAGTAAGAATTTGAAAAACGAAATGTACAGACTTTACACAACGTGCTACAGAAACACCGTTTAACGGCCGCGGAGTGTTTTTTTTTAGTAAGGCCGATTATCTTTATATTTACCTGGGAAGCCACCGTTGCATCCGCTTCCGCAGCTGTCGCAACAGGCCAGAAGGTTATCAGAGGAGATCCTCACGTGGTCCTCGCCCTTGGAGTGTATGCAGATTCGGTCGGAGATGGCCTCCACAGCTCCGAAGGCCCAACATGAGCCACAAGATCCCTGAAAACATGCGACATGATCATTATCTATGTCAACTAAAGACTCGAAATATTAAATACGATTATTCATTGGTGGTAGATTGTTTTCGAACTCTATCTGTGATTTAGCATTAACGAGTTCTGCAGATATACTTTGTTCGTCTTAGACAAGAGAAACTGCAGATTTTCCATACTATTAGAAATAAGGACCACATCATCAGCAAACAAATGGCAACATACCGTGATTGTTCAATTACCCACACTTTTCAATTCTTTCAAACAATTATCCATTTGGATTGAATAACCATGGTGACATTACACAGCCCCGCTTAACAAATTTAAAGATGTTAGTTCACTTAAAATCTCTGTTAACTTTAACAAAAGCAAAATAAAAAAGTAGTTACCTGATCCCTGACCTCCTGGATAGTGGGGCAGTCAGGCCACTGGACGCGGCTGTCGAAATTTTCCGGAAGAGGAGAGCTCAGCAACTGTTTGTGTTCAGGCAATTTCGGTCCACCCTTCTTGACACCCATCAACCTGGAATTTGAAGATTGTTCAATCAATACTTTACATTATTTCAATGAAGAAGGTTGTTTGGTTTTGAAATGAGAATATGCTTAGTTCCTACCGGGATGCCATTTATCCAGTTCCTACCTGTCTATAACCACCACTCTTCAAGTATTTAAAAATTTGGAACAATGGCAAGAACAAAGTGCAATTTCGAGTGCATTTGTTTTGTACCAACTAGTGTTTGTATCAACTACCTTGGAAGCAAGTTGATGATGTTTTTCGTCTACACAATCGCATGTTTTAAAGTAAAAAGAAGTAAGTAAGTAAGTAAGTAAAAAGAAGGAAAATAAATAATATCATTTTGTACTCATTCGTTTTGTTGTGGCGGTAATTACCTCGAGGCATCTCGGTGGGACTATATAACTATATTGTGGTTTTGTCGCGTGCTCCTTCCCAGAGATACAGTGTTAATTGATTGGTCATCCCTTTTCATTGCATACCTTGTTTTTCTACACATATTTTCACTCAATTTCAGCAAACACCATTTCGTCTTGTTTTATTGTAGTATTTACCGTCCATTACAATTGCATCTGAAGCCGTAATTCAAAGGCAGTTTCCGATGCCACAAAGATATTTTATAATTGTAAATGTGTTAAAATTTTGGGAGAACGGAGGTTGTAGCTTGTAACTACTAGTGGATTAACAATCCTCAATAAAAGCGATCCAAAATCAGTTGATCTTTGGATGAAATTAGATGACCGAAAGATCCGATTGGATTCCTCCCGAACGATCTATCAAATCCCCAAAAATACAAATGTCTGTCTGTGACTCTGGTTCGATGAACTCGTACTTTCAGTATCATTCTTCAAACTGTTTGTTGAAAGAATTCAGACAAGCGATAAAATACCCATTAATTACACTTAAATAGTAAAAGCTTATACATACCATAGATATATAGATTGAAAAAATTATATTTTTTACAAATGTTGAGAGCCGCAAAGAATGCAAGGCTGATGTTAAGCGTAATGAGAAAGATTAAGAAAGGGACCTCAGATGGTTTGGGAATTTAGAGCCAATGAACGAAGAAAGGAATGTAAGGAGAATATATGACCCAAATATGAATGGCAGAAGTCGGGGAAGTCCGAGGAAAACATGGCATGTCCAAGTGAATCCGACACTTGAGTCGAGCCATTTTTTTTTTTTTTTTACATTAACTCCACACAGGAGGCCCTGAGGAAAATAATTTCCCTCAGGGCCTATGTCATCTTTGAAGATGCTGTGAGGAGGGTCTTTTTGAGGAGAGGAAGGAGTGAACGTGGGTCTTGAAGAGACCCATGTTATAGGAAGGAGGAAACACAGAGGCCGGCAAATCGTTCCACAGCCGAGCTGTTGAACACAAGAACGAGTCGTAGAAGCGTCCCGTTCTCATGTGACAAATGTCAACCGTGTACATATGTTGGGCGAGCGTTTGGCGTGTTTCCCGACTATGCACCGGTGCCGAGGGGATCAATGAGGCTAGTTCCTCGGAGCATCTTCCATTGAAATACCGGTAGAACAAGGAAAGCATTCCTACCCGACGCCTGTGCTCTAAAGATTGCAATCCGTTTGTTAAGACGGGAGAATCTATCAAACGGACCGCCCGTTTCTGCACAGAGTCGAGGGTGTTTTTCAGGTACTTTGGGGCTCCAGACCAGAGGTGGCTGCCAAATTCAACCGTGGGGCGCACTTGCGATTTGTACAGGGTTAGCAGTTGTGTACTATTAAAGTATCTGCGGGCCCTGTACAGTACGCCCAGTTTCTGAGAGGCTAACTTAACTCTGGCCTCGATGGAGCCCCCATATCTGAGCTGGTCACTTAGAGTTACACCGAGCATATCAATGGAAGACCTGTTCGGAAGAATGCTACCGTTGAAGGAGACTAGATAGTCATTTCGATCCCTTTTAGACGTAATCAGACATGATTGGGTCTTTGATACATTGAATTCGACGAGATTATTCTTACCCCAAGAGAAAACACTCTCGAGGTAAGCGTCCATTCTTTGCTTCAAAGCCCTCCGAGCCATTGGAATTTGTGCACCCTTTGGGGGCTTGTCAAACAAAAAGCTATCATGGACTGTACTGTCATCCGCGTAACAATGAATTGGTGCACATGTCAAAAGGTCATTGATGTGCAACAGAAACAAAGTCGGAGACAGAACCGATCCCTGTGGGACGCCAGCGTTTATCGAATGCGAGGAAGAGGTGAAACCATCAGCAACCGTCTGAATCGACCTCTCCCTCAAAAAGTCGGCAATCCACCTGCACAAGGATGCGGGAAGTCCGTAAGAAGGCAGTTTGTTGACAAGTCCTCGGTGCCAAACCCGGTCAAAGGCCTTGGAAATGTCCAGCGCAACCGTTTGGGTCTCACCGAAACGTTCCAGGCACCGCCCCCAAACATGCGTCACATACGCGAGAAGATCACCGCACGAGCGGTTCCGCCGGAATCCGTATTGACGGTCGTTAATAATTTTGTTCTTCTCGAGGTATGTGAGCAGTTTGTCGTTGATCACACGTTCCATCACCTTGGATAGAACTGATGTGATCGCTATGGGACGGTAGTTGGCCGGGTTGGAGCGGTCACCCTTCTTTGGAATAGGATGGATGACCGCTTTTTTCCAACCAGAGGGTACAGAGCCAGAATTCAGGGACATTTTGAAAAGCTTTGTCAAAATCGGAGCTATTTCTGCAGCGCACCTCCGCAATACCAGGGCGGGGATTCCGTCAGGCCCACTAGCTTTATTAACATCAAGCCCTCGTAAAACCTGGAGCACATCCCGATGCCGGATCCTCAGCTTTTTCATATAGAAACCGCAGTGAGGGACCGACGTCGGGACTGCACCCCGATCATCGAGGGTTGAGTTATCCGCAAACATTTTTCCTAATAGGTTAGCCTTTTCGGTGGCGGTATTTGCTAGTGAGCCATCAGGTCTGGTAAGAGGTGGCAGACTGGATTTGCAGAAATTGCGACCTATTGAGCCCGCAAGCGACCAGAAGGCTCTGCTGCCATGCGGGCATGCAGCCAGCTTTTTGCTGATCTGCAGGTCGTGCTCGAACTTTGACCTATTTATGATCTTCTTGCTTTCCTTTGCCAATTTGTTATATGCTGCTCTGTTTTCGGAGGTTCTAGATGTGTTGTAGGCTCGGTAAGCCGCGTTTTTTCGCCGAACTGCTTCGGAGCATTGTCGACTGAACCACGGCTTTGAGCCCACACCAGTTTCTTTAACAGTGGATTGAATGAAGCCATCCATCGCGGATGTAATGACTTCACCAATTTCCTGGGCACATCTTGAGGGATCCGAAGTCCGAAAACAGACAGCTGACCACGGGAAAGCATTGAAATGAGCCCGCAGACCGAACCAGTCTGCTGACCTATAGTGCCACACTTTTCTCTTCAGCCTTTCTTTTGGCGGTCTGAAGTTGACAGGGATTGAGGTCGTCACCAGGCAGTGGTCGGACGATCCTAAAGGCGCTGTGACCTCAATCTTGTAACCGTGTGGCACAGTGGTTAAAAATAGGTCTAACAGATTGGAGCGGTGAGTCTGGACATCAGGAACCCTTGTAGGCTCCTGAACCATCTGCTCCAATCCGTGGCAAAGGGCAAAGGATTCCGCCTGTCGGCCAGCTGAGTCTGTTGGTCCTGAGAACTTCAACCATGGTTCGTTATGAACGTTGAAGTCCCCCAGAACCACAAACTCAGCCGAAGGGTAGCGGGGCAAGAGGTCATCAATAGTCTCGCTCAAATGTTTGAATAGCTCGGATGTGTCTGATTCGCTAAGGTTCGGTGAGCGGTATAAACACGCGTAGAATCTTGCCGTACTGGCAAGATTGACGCGCACCCACATTACGTCGAATCTGGGTTTTTCCAGATTCAACAGACGCACACAGTTGACGTCAGATCGGCTATAGAGACAGACACCTCCTTTGGGTCTGAACTTGCCAACGAGGGCATAGCCCGGGCAGTCCAGATAGGAGGCATCTGGAGGCTCAGCTATCTGTGTTTCAGAAAGGAAAAGAAGGTTAGGACGCATTGATAGAAGGTGGTGATGTACTTGGTTTAAATTTGTGTGCAGGCCGCGAATGTTGGCAAAATTTACCAACAGTTTAGGCCCGCACCGGGGACGCCTTCTACTCGCCGCTGTCAAGATGTTAGTTGTATTCGTTGTGTTGTTCATGATTTTATAATTATAAAGAAAGAAAAAGTAAATATGAGGGGATAAGGAGGTCTGGGAAGGAAAAGGTATGAGGGGTGGGTAGGAAACTGGGGATCAGTGTGTCCAGGAGTGATAGACGTATGAATCCATCCCACCCACTGCGGTGCAAGGCGATGGGCCGGGAGAGTCCGGCTGGAGAGGTCGCCCAATGCGCCCCAAACGCTGCTGCTGGGTCCCCTCCGGTCACGAACCGGCACAACAGCAACGGCGGGGTTTTTGCACTCGTTGATGGGGCAGCCCACCCTCAGTCGTGAGCCTGAGGGTCGGGCCCCTGTACTACCGAGCGGCCCGGACAGCGGTAGCCGGTTGTAAAGGGTCTCCCTCAACCAGCATCTCCCAATCCGGCCCGCCACGCAGAAGGTGAGCCGACGCACCCGCCACCAAGACCCGGACAAACTTTACCCCATGAACCCGGGCACCCCTGCTAAGTCACCAAACGTAGCGAACCACTTGGGGTGACCTGTGGCAGAGGTGTTGGTCATCCAATTAATGGTTCCCAGGGCGGCGGTACCCATACCCGCCTACCAAATTGCGAAGCCATGTCAAGAGTCAGAATAATAGAAGAGTACGTATGAGACGATGTATGAATGTGAATGAGGCAAAAGGTGTGTTCCAATACCGAGTTGTTTGGTGGTTTATTCTTTATTTTTTACAGTATCCTTTGGCATTTTCACGAGCATTTGGTTCCTTAGAACAGGCAATCTGCCTGGCTAGGTAGGTACTAATATCAACCTGTCAAGACAATTGTAAATATTTAATTAAAATAATATAAAATGCAATTGCAGACCAATGATTGTTGCATTGGATTGATAAATTGGAAAGATTATATATAACTACTTATGTATATAGCCTCACATTCTGAATAACAGTGCTGGAAAACACCGTTACTAGGAAAACAAATGATATTGCATTTATTACGTATTTCATCGAAACTATGTTCAGAAATCATAATAATAAATATGTATGTTTTTGTCCATCAATTTGTACCTAATTTGTAGCTAGGATTCTGTTAGTTCATTTCTACTGTTTGTCAATTCGTATTATATACTTGTTTTGGACAGTAGTCTGTAAACAAATGTAATGCATAAATTTAAAAATTAATACTGTAAAACATTTTGTACAGAAACTTATTTTAATTGCCATTTTCAAAATTTGAACTGATATTTCGAGAATTCAGACTATCGCGTGATTTTCACTGATCATTTGGAATATTACCGTCTTCACAATTTTAACCTCTAAGCGCTGGTGGGAGAAGCTATATTAGCCTGTGACCTTTGTGAGTGAAAATTGCGCTCTTTTGAACTGCACCTTTTAACGCTTTTTAAATCCCCCTTCTTAATATAATTAATAATTATTCTTCTTACATCCGGAGTTTCAGTTACTTGGGCTCACCACAGAATTTTAGCTCAAACTAAAAATAGACTAATTATTACCGTAATATTAGGAATTTACTCTTTACTTTCCTAAACACGAGAATTTCTCAATTAGGGAGGTATTGTTACCACTAATATTATATATATTGGTTAATTATATATTATATGTATTGATTAATAAAAAATAAAATAAAATATTAGCGCCACACAAAGGGGCATTGAGGAAAATAATTTCCCTTAGAGCATACGCCATCTTCATGGATGCTATGTGGAGGGGTTTTTTTAAGGAAAGGAAGGACAGAAAGCTCTGGGAATGATACAGGTATGAGGGGCTGGTAGGAATCTGGGAGTCGGTGTATCCAGGAGTGTACGTATGAATGCATCCCTCCGGTAAGTGCAAAGTGGTAGAGTCTTGCTGGAGAGATAAAATGGTATATTTCAACCAGTCTCTTCAAATTCGGAACGCCACACAGTAGATGGACAGACGCATCCGCCGCCATGACCTAGACAATCCTCATGAACCAGAGCATCGCTGATAAGTTGCCAAGCGTAGTTGGGGTGACTATGGCAGAGATGTAAGTTAACCATACCCGCCTATCAAATTGAAAAATATACCTAAAACTATTACTAAATAAAACCAATAATGGACCGTGACCCATTTCTATTGTGTCCATTGTATATGTGACAACCAACCGGACGTGATATAGGTATATATTACAAATATATTTTTTTAAATATTTAATTAGGTACGTACTTTTTGATGTATTTAAAATCGATGTCAGGGTGGAAGTTCCTCCCGGCCGTCCACGTCCTCGCGTGGAGGTTAATGTGGTCAATCATTTCCTGGGACAGAGGGTTATACTTTATGGTACTTCTCGCGGCCAGCAGCTCGGGCAGAATAAACAAGAGCAGGACAAAGCCCTTACTCAGTGAAGACACCATCTTGAGGCTGAAAAGGAAAATCATTGTTGGTTAGGGACACATAATCAATATATATTTTAAAAGTAATAATTAAAATCGCTTGGCAAACGGAGTCTAGAGACATACGATTTTAGCGCAAAAATAATTTTTCATCTTTATTCTCAGATAATCTTAGCCATAATATAATAGTATCTTTATTTAATGTCCGGGTAAAATCTTCCCCATAGGAAAAACTAAACCCTTCCACACACTTTTCCACAAATGATCATCTAGTCAATCCATACCATGTAATTGTACTATTTAAATACAAAACAATACAAGAACAATACCTCAACCCACCAGAGACCAAATGGGAAAATAATTCACCGGCTCCAGATATTTTCATATCAGAGGGTTCCGCTCGGTAGAACTCCTATCTGGACCGATAAATCCTACTGATCCCTCAATATAAATATTTGAAAAATCATTCGTAATCCTACATGTAATTGTATTTAAAATGACTGATTTTAGCATTTTTATGTATAAATTCTTTGACAAATCTAATAAGCCTAAATTTTGAATGAGAGAGATAGGTATAATGCCAGTAGCCGAAATAACAAATGGTAATATTTACGAATAGTCTGAGAATGCCAAATTCTTTCAATCTCATTTCCTAAATCCGTATATTTTCTTATTTTTTTTATATCTTTATTTTTTCAGAAATATTTTTCAATATTACAGGAATTTGGAATAACTACATCAATGATATAAATTATTTGTTTTATTTTGTCATGTAAAACTATATCGGGTCTATTATGACTAATTGTTCTGTCTGTTAGTATAGTTTTATCATAATATATTTTCTAAAATTCATTTTATAAAAATTAATTTGGTTTGTATTCATAATATGGCATATAGTAGCATTTAAGTACATAATAGTAGGTATTTTTAAAGTTTTTTCTCATGTGCTGTCTTATATTTCTAATAAAAAATATATTTTAGTCGTCCCCGCTTATATTTTTTATAAAGTAAGTAACAATTTTGTTTTAATTCTTCTCAAGAGAAACGATAGCAAAGGCTTCAATTTATCCAAAACACATTTTTGGTATTCGTTGTGTAAACCGATTCCTTTAGTAAATAATACGTTGTATACCATACAGATTAATAGAACACTTCGTATTTACATTCATTTTAACTATGTTTATTGTTATTGTATGTTTAAAACAACAATTATTAGTTGATTATAAGAATGTTTACCGGAATATTAACTTCATGTGAACGATATATAAAAGTCAAAGATCACTAACATAAGGTCAACATATTGATATGCGTCAGGGAGATAGCAATGTAATTCTGTTGTGCCGCTGACTAACATTAACGGAAATTATCTAATATAAAATAATATTATATATTTATATAGTATATAGGTATTTTTACTGGTGTTATTCACTATTGTTATTGAAAAAAAAATCCTACTAGTTTCGTTACTTTACCACGTGACATCTTCAGGGCATAAAATAAAAATCAAAATAACTTTATAAATATTTTTAATTCATGAGTTTTGAATGCAGATAAAAATAATGTATATAAAGCTACTGGATGGGGGGACTGGAGAAAATTTTCAATACAATTGATTGGCAATATCATACAAATAATTTAATCTTGACGATAAAGCCGAAAATTCTCAAATAGTGAGTTCTGGCGTAATAAATTTGTATAGGTTGGTATACTACTTTGAGGCCGCAACGCCTTTTCCGACAAGAGCTATTAAGGAACTATAAATGTATATTCAATTGCCAAAAGACAAGTTTTAAACAAACAGCAGGAAAGTTTTAAACAAATTAAAATTTAACATATTGAAATGAATTAAAGCGATTATGCCATATTGCGGTATCTACCTCTTTAGCCAACGTTTCGGACAACAATACAGTGTCCGCTATCATGACAGATGTGTAATCACACTTCTGCCCTGCCAATTAATTACACATCTGCCCTGTAATTACACATCTTCCCTGGTGATGAAAAATGTAATGCTGTCCTAAGCGTTGGCTAAAGGAGGAGGTAGCGCAACAAGCCATAATACCCCAAAAATAAATCATTTTGATACTTTCGGCCGTAAAAAACTCAAATGATATCACATTTAAACGGAATCTACGAAACTAAAAAAGAACAACAACAGAATCCAAATCACGCGAAGCCGGTTAGCAAAACCAGATTTTTTTTAAACTATAATCAATTGGGCTTATATAATTAAATAGATAAATATAATGGAATTATTTAAACTTACCGGATTTGGTTTACTAGCGCAACAATAAATTTTAGTTTAATCGATAATGAACAAGAAGTAGAGTAGTGGGTAGTCAGAGATGAACTGACAACTGACAACTTCCTCGCCAACTACTGCTAACTATCTGCCGTGAGCAACTAGAGAGAAACCGACCAACTATCCTTGGCGAAGGAATGCCCTCAATTATTGTTGCTGGTACGAGTGTGTCTTGACCACACGAATGATGCATCATGCATGGCCTGTGATGTGAAATCGACTAGAGTGTCCTTTACGGTCACGTCACTTGAGAGATAAACTATAGATATTGAAATAAATTGGGTTTATTTTTTTTAATTTAAATGTCCATTAAACGTTTGCATGCCAAAATATTAATAAATATAATATTAATAAAAACATTATTAATAGTTTCATACTCCGCCTACCAGTTAATACGGAATATTTATACGGAATATTTTTTATTCAAACAGTTAGATTTTGCTTTATTATTACGAAAATCGAATATTTATGTCGGGGGAGACGAAAAAACATGCATTTTATATTTCAATTTTATAAGATTATTTCACTTACTCGAAGTATTTGACAGCCACCTTTGGCCAAGTAAAACGGGACTTATACAACTTCAATTACTACAATATACAACTATTTACGTGCACAAAATAGGTTATTAGGTTCTTAGGCTGGGTAACCTAAGTAATTCGTGCGTATTTAGATTGAAAAAATCGCAAATATCGAATCCAAAGAAATGGCGGCAAAGGAAATGTTCCGCTCCGTATTATCCGTGCGTATCCGTGTATCGAAATTCGAATTCAGTATTATCCAATAAGCGTAGTAGTAAACATTTATCAAAACATTTAGTGGTGATTGCCTGATCCATCAGTTAATGTGTTGGGGCTCTTCAAGAATATTAGGTCCTTGCTATAACGGTTTTATTACTAATATTTACTAACTAACTAACCATCACACCGTTTCCCCGCAGGGGTAGGCAGAGAGGACGGACCGCCAAACACCTCGGTCTTGGCACACACTCCTTGCCTCATACACATTCATACATCGTCTCATACATACTCTTCTATTATTCTGACTCTTGACATGGCCCGACTCAAGTATCTGATTCACTTGATCGTGCCACGTCTTCCTTGGGCGTCCTCGGCTTCTTCTACCATTCACATTCGCGTCATAAATTCTCTTTACACTCATTTCTTCATTCATTCGCTCAACATGCCCAAACTATCTAAGCGTCCCTTTCTTTATCTTACTTATTACGCTCACACCAGCCTTGCATTCTTTTCGGATTTCCACATTCCTCACACGATCATACATGGTTTTACCACACATACGCCTCAGGGGTCTCATTTCTACAGCATTCAGTCTACTTTCATCCTTTCTCTGCCAGTTCCATACTTTACTGCAATACATCAGGGTAGGTACCAGTACTCCATTCTGGACTGCTAGCTTCGCTTCTGTGGACAACATTTTGTTGGTTCCAACGGCGTTCAATCCTCTATTAATGGAGTTACCTGCATTCACCCTTCCCATCTCTCGTAAACATACTTCCCAAATATACATCTACCTGCTCCAAGTATTCATCATTCACAACTATATTGCATATTATTTTCGTACTCTCTCTTTCAAACACCATGATTTTTTCTTACGTTCATCATTAATTCATTATTCATACATACTTCGTTCATCCTAGATACGAGAGACCGCAGATCTTCCATACTGTTAGCAATCAGCACCGCATTATCAGAATACAACAGGCAACATACTATCAAATTATTCAATTTAGCGCCCAATCCCGCCTCTTTCAATTCTCTCATACAATCGTAAAACCACTGTCAAAACTAAAATATTGTAAAACAATAACCACTGTAAAACAATAATATCGTAAAACCACTGTCCATGTATAGATTGAATAACCACGGTGACATACGCAGCCTTGCTTAACACCTTTTATGATGTCAAACCACCCCGTAAAACCACTGTTTACCCTAATGCAAGCAACGCTTCCCTCATACAGAGACGCGATTGCCTGTATAAGATTTGTATTCAGTCCATACACCTTAAATAGCTTTTTCCTGTCGACGCGGTCATATGATTTTTGTAGATCTACAAAGGCACAGAAGAGTTTCTGGTTTTTTGCCAGAAACTTCTCAGTGAGCATACGCAAAGAGAAAATCTGATCCATGCACCCCCGTCCACTCATAAAAGCACCTTGCACATCCCATATTTTATCTTTTGTTTCCATTCTTACCCTTTCAATCAATATTCTACCATACAGCTTGCCGACTGAACTTAGCAAACTAATAGCCCTATGATTCCCACATTCCATGCGTGACCCTTTATCTTTGTATAGCGGCATGATCACAGCCCCAATGGCGTGTAACCCTCCTCTAAATGACACCGGAACCAAAATTTTTTTTGGTTCCGGTGTCATTTTTAAGACCTACACTGCTCGTCTTAATATACTTGGTCGAATGCGTATAAGAAATTTGTTGCCAATCTAGCATATTGCATGTCAATGTGTAAATGCCAGCGGTCTTACGAATAATAACATCTGACGGTGAGAGCTAATCAAAACCCGTTGGGAATTTTGCCGTCGAGTATTCACAATTTCTATTACTAAAATGTAAATACTGGCAGTATGTTTTTAAATATCTACGATCTATGTTTACTGATATGCCTTACAATTATTGTTTTATTTTTGCTATTGGTATGTCATAAAGTGCGTTTCACAGTAAAAACTGTAAATCAAACTTTATAAAAATATTTTTTAAGAAAAAATAATCATTTTTTTCTCTTTTTTATTACATTGACCGAATCTAACCTAACCTCACCAAGGGGTCCCTGAAGAAAATAATTCCCCTCAGAGCCTAAGTCATCTTTGGTGATGCTGTGTGTAGGGTATTTTTAAGGAAAGGAAGTTCTGGGAAGGAAAAAGGCACGAGGGGTGTGTAAAAATCTAAGGGACAGTGTCTTCAGGGGTGACGGATGTATGAATCCATCCCTCACGCTGCTTTGCAAGACGACGGGTCGAGAGAGGCTATCTGGAGTGATCAAAAGGTCTCCGTCAACCAGTCTTTCCCGATCCGGCCTGCCACCCCGGGGGGCAGACACATCCGCCGCCAAAATTCGGACAAACCTCACCCCGGGCACCCCTGCTAAGTGACCAAACGTAGCGACCTACTTGGGGTGACCTGTTTCAGAGGTGTTGGTTATCCAATAAATGGTTCACTGAACGGCGGTACCCATACCCGCCTTGCAAATTGTAAAAATGAATAGCCAGGTACTTCCCAGCCTTTCTCTTCTCATCTCCTTCCTCTCCCCGCTCATTTAGATTCATAACGTACCCCAAATAGAAATTCCAAAGTCAAATTGACTCCAGTCAGTTTGGAACACTTTGCTGTATTCGCATAAAAATATCACGTTTGAATAAATTAATTCTGGGAAACAGCATATAATATTTATCATCGACAATCACAAAGGAGATTCATATTTACAGTAGGTTTCAAATACTTATAAATTCATCATAGCCTTTTATAATAAAAAATCTGGTTACATTGCTTACTAACGCTGAACCATTGCATTTAAATTTGATTATTGTACAAAAATATCGTGTGTTTTTGTTAGTCATAGAAATATGTCTTTGTCTGAGTTATACCAATATAAAAGAGTACATATTTTGATAACCTTTTTTTTATTTTACGATGAGCAATTTTATTCACATCGTTGAGCCATTATCTCACGTACAATAAATACTTACCGAGAACACAGTAAATGACGAGTCAAAACAAAATCATATTTAATAAAAATAAAACAATTATTTTGTGCCGACACTTCCCAATATAAAAGCTTGTAGCGCGCCGTTTACGCTTGCCACTACACCATCTCTTTCCCCCGTACAGCGCCATCCTGCTCACCCACCCCTAAGCAAACCCGGATGCGCCGACGCCTTCTGCGCATCTCCCACCCTCGAGCCGCTACATAAACCACACCCCGCAACAAGGAATGGGCTATATAACAGGCCGCGCGCCCTAAATTAGGCAGTTCGTCTGTAGCTCGCTCTTGGCTAGTACGCTCTCTTAGTTGCGCTTCGTCCTCTGGCACGACCCTCTAAGGAGTATTCTACTACCATAAGTAAAGCACCAACCAGACCCTCGACTGCTGCCTTAGTTGCGCTTCGTCCTATGGTACGACCCTCTAAGCAGAACCACAGTCAGTTTTTGTTGTTCCCAAAGCCTAACGGCAAAGTTCCCTCCGATCCCTTGCTCAGTTAATTAGTGAATTGATACATTGTGACTATTTTTACCATATTATGTGATCTGTGAACTTAATTACTTTAAATAAATAACCTTTTACCAACAATTGTGTTATAAGCTTCCAATTTAGATATCTTTTATATCTGCAAGACAGCGCATAACGTCAACATTATGATAAAGGAACACCTTCGCTGTCTAAATAACGGTTTTTCAGAATTCGCTAATCACCTGATTGATAAGGATCATACATTCTGTCATAGCACTGGTGATAAAACCTTTCATAAAAATTGGCAAGGTAATCGTTTAAATAATTTGGAGCACTAGAAATAAAAAAAAACAGGAAAAACCAATCAATCAATTAGACGTAGATCTAGTAGCCCAATATTAGGTATGTTTCCAATAGACCATTAAAAAATTCCCGGTCAATGCTTTGTATCTTTCGTTATATATTTTTTTTATTATTATTTATTTGTCCAAAGAAGCGAAGCTAGCAGTTCACAATGGAGTGCTGGTACCTACCCTGATGTATGGCAGTGAAGCATGGAACTGGCAGAGAAAGGATGAAAGTAGACTGAGTGCTGTAGAAATGAGATCCCTGAGGCGTATGTGTGGTAAAACCATGTATGATCGTGTGAGGAATGTGGAGATCCGAAAAGAATGCAAGGCCGATGTGAGCGTCATAAGTAAGATTAAAAAAGGGACGCTTAGATGGTTTGGACATATAGAGCGAATGAACGAAGAAAGGAGTGTCAAGAGAATATATGATACTAATGTGAATGGTAGAAGAAGTCGAGGACGCCCGAGGAAGACATGGCACGATCAAGTGAATCAGATACTTGAGTCGGGCCATGTCAAGAGTCAGAATAATAGAAGAGCATGTATGATAAGATGTATGAATGTGAATGAGGCGAGGAGTGTATGCCAAGACCGAGTTGTTTGGCGGTCCGTCCTCTCTGCCCACCCCTGCGGGGAAACGGCGTGATGGTTAGTTAGTTAGTTAGTTAACCAAAAATACATTTAAGTGCATTTTTTAGGTATATGCCTCCTCCTTAGGCTGAGCCTGTTCTGAAGTGGCAGGAATTTAATGTTAAAAGAAAGAACAAAATTTATTATTAATTAATAAATAGAATTTGGAAAAATAAATATAAAATGAAGATAAATAAAAGAAATAGAAAAGAAAAAATGGAGAAGAGATGATATAAAGACATTAAATTATTTGAAAAAAAAAGATATATTATTATAACCCATTAGTCTGCATAATTATCTGTCAGTTATTTTCCAATTCTTTTGTACTGATATCTAAATGTACCCTCACCGTTTGGTATCTATATTTTTTTAAATTTTGTCGTCTCCATTTGTATTTTTATATAAGCACACACTATGTATTTCTTGTTTAGTATTAATTTTTACCCTGATGATGCTTAAGCTAAGCGAAACCGGTCGGTAAATAAATCAATTAAAACTGGTGGTTTTACACGAATAAGTGTTTTATTTTTATTAAATTTGTCAAACCATAAAGTGATACCTTTCTATAATAAAATCATGTGTACCTATTTTTATGGATCGGGAGGGACCGATTTAGAGGGACCCCTTGACCTCTTCAGCTAGGCTCTCTCAACCCATTGGCTTGCACCGCAGTGAGAGGAATGGATTATTACGACCGTGACTCTTGAACGCACTGACCTCCAGATTCCTACCCACCCCTATTTTCCTGAACTTCCGCTCTTTCATTTCTATGAAAAGATTCTCCTCGCAGAACCTTTCTCCATAGACGACATAGGCATATGAAGGGAATTATTTCTCTCGTGTAAATCCAAACGTAAAAAAAATACAGCAGCGCGTATAGACAAACGTTCAACTACTGAAAATAAGACGTTTCCAGAACGACGTACTAAATCTACATAATAAATAAACATGATTGCCTTAATTTGGTAGAGTTAATTCTATGCCCAAACGGAATGAAACAACACAAGTCAGTGTAAATGTAAATCAGTAGTGACTTAGACGTGACCTTTACCCCTCGCTGACCTACTTGTACTTGTATTTCATACTTGCTGAGATATCGCCGAGCTTGTGTGTTGTATTTGGTTAATTATTCCGTGACTAAACATTAGGGTGGGCCGGCAATGTATTAAGGAGTTATTTTTCTTTGTTTGGATTTTTACCACATTGTCACCCGCGTGCTTAATTGTTCAAAGAACCATTTTAATTTTTATTCAATCTTCATTTTAAAATTAAAAATAAAGTATCAAAAACGATAATTAATCACTTTACTAAGAATTACTATTCAGACCTTTACCTTTACGGAAATAACTTCCATAGTAACTAAACTAATGTAACTAAATGGTTGATTGGCTTGGGTAGGGAGGAGTCTGAAAAACTATTATATAATGTGACTTAAAACTATGCATGGTTACCTATGAATGGCACATTTAGTAAAAACTTAGTATATATGTATTAATTAAAAAAAATAATAATAATTTTAATTGCATTTGGCACTTTACAAACTTTGGTTCCTTAGAACAGGCAATCTGCCTAGCTAGGAACTAACATCGACCTAAAACAACGTAATAACACTTGTATTCATTTTAAATATATTCTCTTATTATGTAATATTATTTCTGTTATTTTGGCTTTAAATGTATCAAATGTAAATAAATAAAAAATAGTATTTTATTGAAATAATGAAAGAAAACCTCATTCTCGTGTAAAATTTGCTAATTGTCGTTTAAACAATTTTTTTTATTATTATTAACTCCACACAGGTGGCCCTGAGGAAAATAAATTCCCTCAGGGCCTATGTCATCTTTGTTGATGCTGGGTGGAGGGTCTTTTTGAGGAGAGGAAGGAGTGAACATTGGTCTTGAAGAGACCGATGTTGTAGGAAGGAGGAAACACAGAGGCCGGCAAATCGTTCCACAGTCGAGCTGTTTAACTCAAGAACGAATCGTAGAAGTGACTTACTCTCATGTGACAAAAATTAACCGTGTATATATGTTTCACGTTCAGCGTATTGCCGGACTATGCACCGGTTTCGAAGGGATCCATAACGCTAGTTCCTCGGAGCATCTTTCATTGTATAACCACTAGAACAAGGACATTTTACCTATAGCTGACGCCTGTGCTCTAAAGATTGCAATTAGCTTGTTAAGATAGGCGAATCCATCAAATGGACCGCCCGTTTCTGTACAGAGTCATGGGATTTTTCTGGTATTTTGGGGCTCCAGGCCAGATGTGGCTTCTAAATTCAACAGTATTGCGCACTTGCGATTTGCACAGTTGTGTGCTATCTGTAGTATCTTCGGGCCCTGTAGAGTACGCCCAGCTTTTAAGAGGCTAACTTGACTCTGGCTTCGATGGTGCCCCGTGCCCCAGCTGGTATCTTAGAGTTACGCCAAGCATATCAACGTAAGTCTAGTTTCGAACACCCACCCGCAGTTCCCTCTTACCCCTAAAATGCCCAGAGACTCAGTTCGTAGTGACGTTTATCAATTGCGATGCAATTCGAGAACGTCATTGTTTAGTTTTTTCTTTCATTCTTCAGCTTCCTAATAAAAAAAAAGTTTGATATTAAATTATTTTTTATCCATCCAGTAAACCAATACACAGACAAGGGTTTCTTTAAAATGATTTAACTGTACCTGTGGTACTCCGTGTATGTAAGTAGTGATTCAGACGTGACTTTTGCGCTTACGGAGATATCGCGAGTGAGCGTATTGTGCTTAGTAAGCTACATCGTGAGTAAGCGAAAAATTTACAACGATAATAATATTAGTGTGGCGGCCTGTCCTCGCTATCTACCCCTGTGGGGAAAGGGCGTGGTGATTCAGTTTTTTTTATATCTTTAAGAGAACGATAGATTGATAGACTGAGTTCATGGGGTGACGTTTGGCTAGGCCTAGCGGGTGGGACGGATCGAGAGAGACTAGTTGAGGAAGTCCTTTTGACTTCTCCCGCAGGATTCTCTTGGGGTTGGAGGTATGGATTTATACATAGACACACTGACTCCTAGATTCCTACAAATTTACCAATATCAATTTAGAATGTGGGTACGGATATCGCTATCCGGGAACCATTTATTGGATAACCAACACCTCTGCGATAGATAAACTCAAGTGGTTCTCTGCGGTTAGCAAATGTCTGGGTTCGGGATCGGGAGAGACTGGTTGAGGGAGACCTAACACATCGCCTTGTATCGCAGTGGGAGAGATGGATTCATATGTCCGTGTCTTCTGGCTCCACTGACCCCAGATTCCTACCAATCTCTCATACCTTTTTCCTTCCAAGAACTTCCTATACTTCCTTTCCTTAAAAAGACTCTCCGGATAATATAACATAGGCCATGAGGGAAATTAATTAACTCAAAGCCTCCAGTGTGGAGCTAATGTAAAAGAAAAAACTTTAACCCATTGACGGCCCACCCTATTAACTACACGTGGCAGTGAGTGCGACTGGTCTCGGATATATCCGGCGGAAGGCTGCACCGGTTCCGGCTTCCGGCTGAGATAAGGCAGTGCTAACGAGGCTGCGGCGGGTGGGATGAGAACTAATGCTGAGCCAACCAACGAGAGATCTTGTGGATGAATCCAAACTTCCTTAATCGACGCTGATTCAAATGCATTAGTAGGCCGCTCATTTGGCTGGTGTCCGACCTCAAAAATAGTGATTCCAAGACGAAACAGTACGGTGACAAAACAAAACAATGACAAAACAGAACAATGACAAAACAGAACAATGACAAAACAGAACAATGACAAAACAAAACAAAATAACCACATGTTCCATTTGGAAGGCGGGTTTGGATACACCCGCCCGGGAAGTATTTATTGGATAACCAACACCTCTGCCACCGGTCACCCCAAGTGGTTCGCTACGTTCGGTGATTGCAGGGGTGCCCGGGTTCATAGAGTGAGGTTTGTCCGGATCTTGGCTGCGGATGCGTCTCCCCATCACCTGCGTGGCAGGCCGGATCGGAAGGGACTGGTTGAGGGAGACCATTTGATCCCTCCAGCAGGATTCTATCGGAATATCGCCTTGCACCGCAGTGGGAGGGTTGGATTCATAATTCCGTTACCTTTTATACTCTTTCCTTCCCAAAATGTCCACTATACCCTCTTATAAAAAGACCCTCCACACAGCATTGATGATCCTCTTTGAATCTGAATTTTTAAGAACCTGCGAAAATCGTAATATTTTCATTGGCGTATTATGATAAAACATGGAAAAATGCAAGATGTGATTATATTATATTTCAAGCGCATTGCAGTAAATTCATTACGGACGGAAAATATGATGAAAGCATTTTGAATGCGAATAGAAACTGCATTCAATATTCCACATGAAATGTAAATAAAAGAACAAAACAAAATAAGACAAAGGAAAAAAATAGAGTCATTCATTCGTATGGCTTTAAAAAGGTATCATTGGTATGTGGTGAGAAACATCTGTAATATTATTATTTTATGAAATATTCTTCAAGGGCTTCTGGAATTTTTTCACTTCTTTTTTCAATTTGGGTCATGACTGAATACTATGCAATCTGTCTTAAGCGGAAACCCGGTCACTGTCGCCCCTACTTTCCCGAATACTGAGCGAAAGGGACAACTGCACCTCAGGCTGACAATACCTAAATGACATCATCAAAATCGAGGTTTTGTATACCTTATTTTTCTCCTCCAAAACTGGACCGATTTTTAAGTTTTTTTTTATTAACTATTTATTTATTTATTTATTTATATAATACATGTTACATAATTGTGACATTTACATAAAGTTGATATATTAAATCACCATACTAGGCGGCTGCCTGTATCATGGTGACCAATATAGTATAGTTACATTGTATGAAATATGAAGTCTAGTGTAAACATGGAATTAGTATAAATCATGTTAAATATTGGAAAAATTATAATAAAATGTAGAAAATAGAAAGGAGAAAAAAAGTACATTAGCATTAGATTATATAAACAGGCTTCTAATTCTATCACATTCACTCATCAAAAAGTCTCCAAGCGTCTTCCTGAAAGTATATATATATGTATATATATAGTATATATATACTATATGTATGCATAAATAAAATACTCTGTAAATATGTGTATTGATGACGTTTAAACCGAGCAATTTTAACAATTTTTGGAGCGTCCTAACTCCTTTGGAGTAATTTATCAAAAAACCAAAACGTACCGACACGATAGTGATCTAGGTATATCAACATTATATTAAAAAAATATTAGCACTAGTATTGAAATCCAGAGAAGAAATTGGGGAATATATTTGTATGGACAAAACGCCGACCGGTTTCGCAAACTCACATTTTTAATTAATTTGTAACTATAATACATGTTTACCGTAGTTTACTGGCTCCAGACGGAAGCAGTTTGAGGTATTCACTTTCAAAAAAGTTAAAATATGTATTTCTTTGATTTAATTTCTTAGGTTGCATCTTGACAAGTAATGTCAGATTTTGTGATTTTTCAAGAGTCTGCGCTTAAGCTCTTGTACGCCTATCTTACCTTACCTTCCTATCGATAAGGTAAAAATATACTTTATTTTGTAGGACTTTACCTTAAAAAATGCTTCTAGCGAAAGTACTACAAAAGTCATATTCGTTGGGCGACCACATAATAAGCCCGCTCCTTGGCGTTCCACAGATCAATAAAAGCATGTTTAGCTAGCATGCAATTATTTTCTATCCTACAAAATTATTTTGATAATATCACGATTGATGTTTTTACTGGTAATCAATTGGAGTCAATTGGTGTTATTTGGGGCCAATTGGGGTCAATTGGAGTCAATTAGAGTCAATTGGAGTCAATTGGAGTCAATTGGAGTCAATTGGAGTCCATTGGTGTCAATTGGAGTCAATTGGAGTCCATTGGAGTCAATAATTATAATTTAAAATTGAAAAATATCCTCTACAACACGGGTGAACAATATACTTAACTTTGTAATATAAATATAAATATATTAAGATTACATAAATAAATTATAGTCCATTGGATTCAATTGGAGTCCATTGGAGTCATTTGGAGTGAATTGGAGTCAGTTGGAGTCAACTGGAATCAATTGGAGTCAATTGGAGGGAGGTCACGAGGCTCAGCAACGAAGTCACATCTTAAGAATAAGAATCATCGAGAAATATTCGAAAAATTATTCTGGGAAATGGAGTATATTTTATTACCACATAATTTTGTTTAATTTTCCAAGAGTACCTAATAAAGACACATAGGTGTGCTACGAATGTTTTAGATCGTAAAGTCGAGCACACTCTTCCTTTTTATTGCCTGTAAATATTCGCTTTTAACTTCCTACCCTACTTCTTTATCATATAGCAAAAGGTTTCAGCGTGCTATGATGTAAAATCACTGATGTGAGAAACCCTAGGTAAACCGTAGTATAAAATGCTATCTGTAATACCTCCTATATCTGAAATATTCGTTATTTGTAAGTAATATACTAATATTCTCCAAAATTAATTACATGAAGCTAATTTAAAGATTTGGGTTCTTTTTCACAGTGACTGTTTATTGACGTATCGTAATTTATAATTATAATTCGGAGGACTAACATCGTCTCTGACTGAATGCTAGGTTTCGTCTGTGGAGCTCTACAATTATAATTAGTCTTCACATTTACCTTCGGATACCTTCGGCACATCTCGGAAACGAGATCATGTGACTCGGAGAGCCCATAGATAACAAAAGTAATGTGAGAACTAATCATAGACTAATTTTGATACATCACATTATGATTTAAACTAGAATCGTTAAAAAGTACCTCCTGCATATTGTGATGTGTGCAACGCAGACGGGTGACAAGGTGGTGCATGATGGATGACGATTTCAATATGGCGACTGGCCTATATTATACAGGGTGTCCGGGGGCAAAGTGCAGTAACTTCGGGAGGTGATTCTACATGATGATATAAGTAAAAAAGATAAATGACATTTTTAGAAATTCCAGCTTTATGGGGTACTTTTTTAGGTAAAACGATGAAAATCGGTCCGTCGTATGCGGCCAGCACTAGGTACTTCACACTACGGGTGTCTCACAACAATCCAACAATATTTTTTACTCCAAATAATGTCAGGAATCCCTGGATCTGTTAGTCGCTTTGAGTCTGTGCAATTTGGCCGTAGTTCGGCAACAGTGCCACCGCTCCCTTTGATTCTGTTATCTATAGTTAGGATGCGCATATTATTTAGAGCCAAGCCAACCTATCCCATTATATCTCAGTGTATCGAATGCTGCATGTTTAATAGGGTTCCATTAAGCCCCTAAACCCGTGTTGACATTTCAGAATTAACCCTCTCATACCCTTTAGGCAACAGCACTGCGCCGCGCCGCACCGACACTTGTTTTCTATAATAATAAAAACATGTCTTTGTATTTACAAATTAACGAGCGGCGTACAATTTCGCAGGAGTGATGGATTAGTCGCATTTATTACTTCTCTCTATCGCAAAAAACCAAGATGTTCATTATCTCCACACCTGGTGTGCTAGCACGGTCGCTCGATGTGAAGTTACCGAACGATTGTCGGTAACTTCTCATCCTTCCCTACGACAACTGCAGATCGCTAACGTACAAACAACAGTTGATATCGAATATAAGGGCACTTAGCCATTGTTAACTGTCACCTATTCGTTTGCGATCTGCAGTTGTCCTAGGGAACGATGAGAAGTTACCGATAGTTATCCTACCGATCGTTATAGAGCAAGCGTGCTAGGGCCTTTGGTAGGCCCTGAGGAAAGAACCTATGACATCTTTTTGAGTGCTGTGTGGAGGAAGTTTCTTTAGGGGAAGGAAGAAGAGGTGAAGCAACAAATATGAGGGGAAAGTAGGAATATGTGGTTCAATGTGACCAGTGATAGACGTAAGAATCCATCCCTCCCACTGCGGGGCTGTATAGGTCTAGGTTAGTTCTCCTTCAACCAGTCTCTATCGATCCGGCCAGCCACGCAGTAGCAGGGCAAACGCATTCACTGCCAAGACCTAGACAAACCTCACCGCCGTGATCCCGGGCACCCCTGCTGTAAGTCACCAAGCGTAGCGAACCATTCGTGGTGACCTATGGCAGATCAGTTATCAAATAAACAGTTCCCAGGGCGGCGGTACCGATACACACCTCCCAAATTTATAATAGATCAGGTCACAACGGCATAATATTATTATGCCATTTCGAGCAACATTTATATCCTGAATGGTCGTGGTCTTTCACCAGACAGCTACTGATAATGTCTTGCGCCAAAAGTTTGTAAACACTGGAGAATATGAATTTTTTTTTTTGCTGTGTTTCGTTGTTGGAGTTTTATTTTCCGGTTGGTTGATTTTAGTTGGTCTGAGAAAAGTTTATATTTTCCGCACACAAAAGCTGCGCTTTATTCCTATGAAAAGATGCAAATTCCGGAAACATCGTGCTTATCCTTTAGGGCTGCATTATTTTTTTTCTTTTTTTCTCGTAATCGCACTAAAACGTTCCGGCGACTGGATAAAATAAAATGGAATTGTGTTCTGCGGATGACTAGTATACCTGGATAGATATAGATAAGAGATAAAACGATGTAAGTAGTTAGTGTGTTATATTAAGATATTATTAAATTGGCAATGTCGAATTGAAATACTAACCTAAATATGTGGCAGTCAGCAATTACCTTTTGGCACTAAACGAGAGTTAATTAGTTAATGAGGTCCTTAGGCATATTTCAACCATTCTCGTTTCTCAAAGATCGAACGGAATAAATTCATTGCATCTTAGCTAAATGCATTGTTTAAGTCTATTCCATAATAACCAATACCCCTGCCACCCCAAGTGGTTCTCTATGTTTAGTTATTTGGCAGGGGTGCCCGGGTTCGTGGGGTGAAGTTTGCCTTGGTTTATGTATAAAAAAATATGTATGTTGGATACTTTTATTTATTTATTTATTTATTTTACGTGTGAATATTAAAAAAAATACCCAGTATTTATTGTTCATAACTGAACTGCCTCAGCAACAAAAGTTTTTATTTTTTAAGTGATAAATTGAAGATATCCACAATTTGCAAGCAATTCAGGGGTGCTAGCATGGTCCATCGTTATGAAGTTACCGACCGATTGTCGGTAACTTCTCATCGTTCCCTAGGACAACTGCAGATCGCAAACGAATAGGTAACAGTTCACAATGACTAAGTGTCCCTAATATGTTCGATATCAACTGTCGATTGTACGTTAGCGATCTGCAATTGTCCTAGGGAACGATGAGAAGTTACCGACAATCGGTCGGTAACTTCATATCGATCTACCATGCTAGCACACCTGGATTACCAACTACATCATTTAAATTTTTATATGTGAATACCAAGTCAGTGAAAATCTTTCTGTCTATCAATTTAACATAATTGAAAAGAGTGTTCTAGTTCGACATAAAATTTCTGGAATACCCATTTTAAAATTTAGAAAACGTAAGAATTTATCTTGTATTCTTTCAATAGCTTGTACATGAATATTATAATATTGGTTCCAGATTATAGAATTGTTCTCAAGCTTACTTCTAACGAATGCAAAATATTCCGGTTTAATACACTTAATACAGAATTAGTGGAAAAAATGCTTATTTTGGGCGCCCAGACACGCCCACATCACGTTTCTGACGGTTTACCTCTTCAGTGACTATTAATGACCGTAAACCCAATCAATAACTTCCATTTAAACCTACTCCTCCGCCGATTATCAGAGAAGCTAATATCTATAAGGAAAACATTAAACGGCACTACTAGCGGCGCAGTTCGCAACTATCTTCACTGATTATTGTATAATGGAATTTAACGGTCGCTCGTCGCATCTTCATTGATTATTGACTATTGAAATTTAATAGTCCCCGATCACGTCTTCATTGATCAGTGGAATTTAAAGGTGCGCCCTAATTGGACGCAAGCCTATCAGAACGGACGTTTGGAACAGTTTCACCGTGGAGGTTTGGTTACCTATTAAAGAGCCCATTATTATAAATGTAAGATGTTAATCTTTGGGCAGGAAGTTTTTTTTTTTTTTTTTTTATTTTTTTTTTTATTTTTTTTTTTTTATTTATTTTTTTTTTTTTTTTATAGAGAATACCTCACAAGAGTCCCAACTGCTCCCGTCTGGAGCCAGTGAGACTATGGCATCCCCAATTGGGGTATGTTGTGAGGCTGAAGGAAAGTGGGGAAGGGAAGGAGATGGGGAAGAGGAAGGTAGGAAAGTACCTGGCTATTCAGATCTAGTCACTAAACATGGCTAAAGCCATTATTAAGCAACGTCTCAATTCTGAATGGTGGTCTTACACCAGGGCGATACTGACAGTATCTTCCACTCTGGAACGTGCCGCAAATGTAGTATATATTATTTTTATTAATTAATTGTGAAATAACACAAATCAATCAAATAAAATTTATTTGCGCACGCCGGGTTCGAACCCGCAACCTTCCGATTGGGAGTCAAGTGTTGTTACCACTCGACCACGGACGGTCCTGGGGTTACAATGATTACAATTAAGGGATGTTACAATGTTTAACTTGTGTTGATATTTTTCCCACCTCTAGACATTGTAAATACAACAATATACATTTTCCTAAATATAAGAAACATATAAACTAACAAAAAAATCCATTGTAGAATATGGAATCATTGTATGGGGAGGAGCAACAAACTCAGCTATCGATCAAATGAAAATCCCACAGAAAACTATCGTAATGTGTGAGTGTATGTGTATATGTGTGCGCAATGAACAGTTTATATCATTGCATTAAATGTAAATGACGCACAAATCCCAACTGCTCCCAAGCATCTGGAGCCAGTGAGACTTGGCATCCCCAATTAGGGTATGTTGTGAAGCTGAAGGTATTAGCGAAAGAAATGAGGTCGGTAAGAGGAAGCTGGAGAGTACTTGGCTACTTAAATCTAGTCAGAAAACACGGCTAAAGCCATTTCAATTAATGTTACAATTCTGAA
The DNA here is from genome assembly GCA_951813805.1 of Limnephilus auricula. Taxonomy (NCBI): domain Eukaryota; kingdom Metazoa; phylum Arthropoda; class Insecta; order Trichoptera; family Limnephilidae; genus Limnephilus; species Limnephilus auricula. The sequence goes on from OX638410.1 coordinate 1,431,190, forward strand.
TGGTGATTTTACGCCAGGGCGATACTGGGAGTATCTTCCACTCTGGAACGTGTCGCAAATATACTATATATTAATTTTTTTTAAATTAATTGTGAAATAACACAAATTCAGCGAATAAATTTTATTTGCGCACGCTGGGATTTGAACCCGTGAGCTTTGGATTGCATCCTTACCTCTCGACCACAGAGGTCGTCGAAAATGAATTGAAATTAATTGGAAACCTAAAACCTGAAATTATTTTAACCTATCTCAAAAACAAATCAATTAAAATTAAAAATTATGTCAGAAAATTAAATATGCATCAAAAATAATTGAAAAAATTTTATATACAGAAAAAAAAATTCACTAAAAAGTTGTAATCTACCTACATAATATGTACATTTCAGTAAAGTATTCACGAGGATTTCGTTTCATCCATAGACATTCAAAATGTCTCGGCACCCTAGCAAATCGATCGATAAGGATTGATAGGCTAACTATCGGTAACTTCTCAACGTTCCCTAGCATGACTGCAGATCGCAAACGAATATGTGACAGTTCACAATGACTAAGTGTCCTTAATATATTCGATATCAACTGATTTTTTTATTTATTTTTTTATTTGGAGATAACATAGATACAGACAGTAATTACCAAGAAAAACTATAGAATTCGCCTGCAACTATATCTCACGGATTAAATTGTTGTTTTTACATTAGCGATCTGCAGTTGTCCTCATCTGAAAATGGCCTTAATAGGCTGAAACCGCTCAGGGACACAAATTAAATGGAAAAAAGTTTTAAAATATTGGAATATGTTATAATGGAATTCCACCACGAATTAATCGTCAGTATCAAAAATAGAAATATTATAAGTTTGTAATATTATTTCGGGGGGCCTAAAAGAATTTGCTCTGATCGCGAAATATTTTAGGTCAGGCCTTACCGTCGTATAACCTACTTTAAAATAGATGATTTCTGTAATAAATATTTAATGAAAATATTCGAACTATACCAGTGGAGATTTTTAAATTTCTACCACGTTTTCCAGCAGGCGAGAAGGAAGCCCCTAGGGCAATACCGTAAATTATTTCGACCCAATCACACTGCGGAATTCCACGTAGGCCTCCGGTTAGACTGCCCTGCCGACACGTGTCTAGTTTCGGTTCCCCAGTTCAATTACTCAAAAAACCTTTCCACAAACCACCGAAGAAGATACCGTAATTAAAATATCTCGTTAAATACCCCTGAACATTCCGTAATCCAGGAATATTCCGCGTGTTTGGGGAAAGGGGCAAACATCGGAGCCCCTCAAAGATAGTCCGTGAAGCTGCGAAGAAATTTCATCTAAGTATTAAATTTGACACGGTTGGCATTAATTTGGTAACTAAATAACACTGAAGAATTTTATTTATTTACAATGATGTTCGCCTGTACGGGTAAAACATTTGTGATTTAATAGATCTACAGTAATCGTGAGATAAATTATGCTAATTAAATTATGTATATAGAACCCACGTAAAGGAATATTAGGTATTATGCTAACATTATATATATATTCTGTTCAGTTGAATACATCTAGTACTTCTGAGAAAGCATTTCCAACTGCATGCAATCCAAGTACAAGCGAGTATCTAAAAATCTAAATGACTCAGTTCTTATGTAGTGGTTGCAATTTAAAAAAAAAATTAGATCAAGTAGTTTTGGTTGGTATATAGAAGGTAATTAAGCTAATAAATCGGGGCTTTCGATAATATCATTATTAACTCTTTTAAAAATAAAAGTCAAGTCGGAAACAAATCTTATATCTGGGAGTTTTAATAATTTTAATTCTTTCATCAAGTGGTTGTAATTTATTGTTTCTATAGGTAGACCGAATTTATGGTAAATATATATTAGGAATTTATGCTGATTTTTTTCAATCGGTGAGGATTTTAAAGTGAGGGGACCAAATTGGAGAGTTATATTCGACTGGACTTCTAATTTCCAATAATTTATTACACTTATAGTCTTAGAGATAAACAAACTTAAAATTAGAGCTGGTCTGAATAGTTAAATTGTGTGCTGGGATGATGCTTCAGTTAGGATTAACGGCTGCGTGGCAAGTCATTAGAATTATATATTTTCATAATTTAAGAGGCAAAAATATAATTGAATAATTTATAGTGCTGTGTGTTGGGATTATAAATATGTAAAGATAATATATTAATTATAAATATATATATATATATAATCGTTAACATAAAATGTTAAAAGTTAAAAAATACGTACCCTAGATACAAATAGAACTAGGATCCAAATCTAACTTTTAAAATATCAATAATATGTATATAAAGTCTCTAAATATATTTTAAGGAAACAAGCGTGGGATTTCCATTATTGAACAACACACGTAAACAAAGTTATCTAAAGATACGAAATTAGTTGGTTTTCAAGTATTCGTCCGACTTTTCCCCGAATTTGGTGTTCCCCGCCTTCCCCCGCGCTGCAGACCGTTTTACACGAGTCGTGGCATTCTTTTACGACTGTTTCCACGTGTTTCGGTCCGTTTTATATGTGCTTGTACGGACTTCGTTATCTCTTGCGACACGCGAACCGTTTTCCACGAAACGGGTATAGCAAGAGATTAGCCGATGTATACAAAACAAGGGCAGAAGGAAGGAGGACAAAGTTGATACGTTTTGCTGTTTTTAATGACGTGGTCCGAAATTATGCCAATATTCAATGTTTTAAACAGCAACGTCGACAGTTTTGAAAATGTGTTTTCTAAATAATGAGGATATGTTTAATTTGGAAGGCGGATATAGGTACCACTGCCCTGTGAACCATTTATTAGATAACCAAAACCTCTGCCAGAGGTCACCGCAAGTGGTTCGATAAGTTTGGTGACTTGGCAGGGGTGACCGGGTTCATGGGCTGCGGTTCGTCTGGGTTTTGGGCGCTGGATGCATATGTCCATCAGCTGTGTGGCAGAGATCGGGAGAGACAGGTTGAGGGAGACCTTTTAATCGCTCTAGTAGGACTCTCTCGGAACATCGCTTTGTACCGCAGTGGGAGGGATGGATTCATACGTCCGTCACCCCAAGATTCCCTTTCCCTAAAAAAACCCTCCAAACAGCATCCACAAAAAAGCATTGTTCCGGGTTTTACTGTTTACTTATTTTATCAGTAATATAATTTATCTTTTCATTCTGTCTACATATATTTTCTGTTATTAAATAACAATGTTACTACAAAGTGTACAATAACTTTTTGAAGTAAAACTTCTTTACTCACGCTTGACTTGGGGGGTAAACTGGCGAATGCGTGACGAGATCGTTACGAAAAGTGTAGTCTTGCGAGGCGAACGGGCTGTATCACACTGTAGAAGCAAGAGAGAGCAGTATGCGCGCGCATTTTCTTTCTATCTTCCTTTCGTAGCCAGTGCAAGATGTTTTACTTCAGTCGTGTGGTTTAAAGCACACTCGTTTTTTTATGTGAATACTACAGAAGAGTCTTACGAGTGACCGCTCCTATCCGTGAGACTATGGCAACCCCAATTTGGGTATGTTGTGAGGCCGAAGGTAGTGGGGAGAGGAAGGAGATGGGGGAAGAGGAAGGTGGGGAAGTACCTGGTTATTCAGATCTGGTCACCAAACACAGCTAAAGCCTTTTAAAGCAACGTTTCAAGTCTAAAAGGTGGGGCTTACACCAGGGCGATACTGAGAGTATCTTCCACTGCAACCATCCTGTGTAAAAAGCACTTGTGTTGTTAATTCTAAATCAATAAATTCTTATTAATATTTTAGAGCGCGAGAGGTAAAGCTCCGCTTCATTTAATTTAATTCAATTTTAAATTCCTTTGCTTTTGTTCAATTGTGTTGTGACTGCAGTAGGTACTGTAAAGAGGTTTCTCCGGTCAAATCTTTTAGTAGTCTTCACCCTGCTCTTATTTCAGTATCTAATACTCATATAGATCGTTAATTAATTCACTATTGAAGTAATATCCTTACGTCATTCACTGTTTGATTTTATTTTTTTTTTGTTGTTGTTGATGAATTTCATATTCCGCATTTATTTTACCGCAAAACAAAAGTGGAAGGCAGAATGATCTATGAAAGAAAGTGGGACTATGGCATCCCTAATTACGATATTTTTTAGGCTGAAGATAGTAGGGCGGAGAGGAGATAGGAAAGAGGAAGGTGGGGAAGTTCCTGGCTATTGGAAATACCTGGTTACCAAACATAGCTTATCAATCAAATAATTGTTCAAACATCACACACTCAAATAATTGTTCAAACATTACACAATCAAATAATGGTTCAAACATCATTCAATCAAATAATTGTTCAAACATCACACAATCAAATAATTGTTCAAACATCATTCAATCAAATAATTGTTCAAACATCACGTAATCAAACAATGGTTCAAACATCATTCAATCAAATAATTGTTCAAACATCACACAATCAAACAATGGTTCAAACATCATTCAATGAAATAATTGTTCAAACATCACACAATCAAATAATTGTTCAAACATCATTCAATCAAATAATGGTTCAAACATCATTCAATCAAATAATTGTTCAAACATCACACAATCAAATAATTGTTCAAACATCATTCAATCAAATAATTGTTCAAACATCACACAATCAAATAATTGTTCAAACATCACACAATCAAACAATGGTTCAAACATCATTCAATCAAATAATTGTTCAAACATCACACAATCAAATAATTGTTCGAACATCATTCAATCAAATAATTGTTTAAACACCATTCAATCAAATAATTGTTTAACCCAATTCAATAATTTAAAATTTACTTGCATATTCCGAGATTTCAACCCGCGACCTTCGGAGTCATCTCAATCAACGTTACGATTCTGAAGTCTTTCGCTCTAAAATATACATGATAAACAATTTTTTTTAAATACCTTAACTAAGAAGAATGTATTTTCTACATATGGTATCCGGGAACCTTTCATTGGATATCCAACTCTGCCATAGGTCAGTCACCCTAAGTGGTTCGCTACGTTTGCTGACTTAACGGGCCGGATTCATGGGGTAAGATTTGTCCAGGTCTTGACTGCAGATGCGCCTGCCCACCTCTCTCCAGTGGAACTCTCTTGTAACATCACCTTGCACCGCAGTGGGAGGAATGGATTCATGCCTCCCTCACTCCTGTACACAATGACCTCCGGAATCCCACCCTCCCCTTTCTCATTCTCAAAACTTCTTCTCCTTCCATTCCTAAAAATAACCTCCACACATCATCCCAATAACATTGGCCCTCAAGGGAGATATTTTCTTTAAGGCCTCCTGTGTGGAGTTAATGTAAAAACAAATGTGAAAAATCTTATCAACGTGAATAAATTTATTCTCTCAGTTTTCGTACCTCAAGTACATTTACATACCTCAGAATTTCTTTGTGGTGAAATTAACATTTTCATTTGGCATGTTTTGGAATTTTGAAGCCTACAGCCTTAAAGACTACAACCCTACGCTTAAAGCAGGCAGAAATAATATACAAATATTCCTTCAAATTGTGATGAAAATATGAAAAAGTTTTAAAAATATCAGAAAATGGTTCGCAATTTGTTCGACATTCCCTGCCCACGCCTTTCTCTGTTGCACGTATGTTTTTACGCATCTATCTCTTTCGCTTATTGTCATTGTAAAATCAGTAAATTAACTGGTATCTTCGTGAGAATGGATCGTATCAAGTTCAGGTAGGTGTAATATCAGGCATTGGTAATTACTAATTAGTGAGAAGACTGTTGACTTGTCATATGACGTTTATTGACAGTGTTAAACGTTCAACGTAATGCTGCAAGTGAAGCCTGCGGACTACCAACACAATAATACATATCATCCCTTCCTCCTTACATTTTTTAAAACTAAATTACAATGACATAAAAACTTAAACGTAATCACTAAGACTAAATCTGTCAGGGGGTTTCCCCACTCTGCCAGCACTAGTTATTATATCATTTTTCGCACTAGTGCTGGGTCACTAACATTTTTATATTCTTGACTTCCCAAGTCTATTTTCGACCACTTTAAATTTTAATCAAACTCTACCGGTTTCGGAAGAGCCCTTCCTTCGTCAGGATCGTGATTTTCATATATAATTTTTATTTATTTAGTTAACATGAACTTTTTTCCATCTCCTCCAATTAATTGAATTAAATACACCCATGAATTTAATTTTAACTTAATAGTTCCCTGAACCCATTTCATAGGATCTTTCAGATGTCTTAAGTACACCAATACATTTTCAGTAAAGTTTGGCGTATACAGGTACTTTAAGTTTTATTAATTTTTTTTACCATTAATAAAATACCGGTTTATTATGGATAAGGTTTATATTTCGAATCTAAAGCAGTTAAATATTTTTTATTATAAAATATATTTTTTGAAATCGTCTTCTTCTGGTGCTTCCTCTTATATTAAGTTGGATTTCATCAGTGCAAACTTCCCCCTATTACTGAAGTGCGCTCTAGGCTTCTGGTGCTACCAGTATCTTAGTTTTTATTATATTTGAACACCGTACGATAACCAATTGTCCAGAATCAGTGGGACCATGGAGACCCAAATATGGGGTATGTTTTGGAGTCTAGTGGGAGCGGGAGGAGATGACAAAGACGAAGGTTGGAAAAAAACCAAGATTAAAAGACACGCATTACAAGATCTCCTTCAGAAAGAAGTCAAAAACATAGAACTCATTACAGCTGTAGAGGGCAGTGAAGAGCTCCCAAGAAATGACGACCAATACAAAAAAGAGTAAAATGTCATCATCGTCATCTTCTGCTCCATGTCCTATTCAGATTGGGGACCCACTACATCGACAAGGCTCCTCCATATGCCCCTGTCTTGTGCTGATTGTTCGGCCTCCGTCCATGGCAGACCCATCTTCTCCTCACACAGTTTCTGGGGTTGCCTCGCCCAACTGTGTCTTGGGTTGCCCACTGGACGTCTACCCTCTGGAATCGCACTCAGTATCTTCCTCGGAATTCGATCATCAGATATTCTTAGTACATGCCCAAGCCACATCAGTTGTGATTTTTCTATGAAAAGTATCAGTGGTTCAATGCTTAGATCTTCTCGGATCGTCGAGTTTCTTATATGATCCCATTTCGTAACCCCTGCCACTCCTCTGAAGTATCTTATTTTGGCAGCTTGGACTGCGCTTCGTTCATTTAGCATCCATATCTGGTGGCCGTAAGTGAGCGTCCGGCGGTATACCGGTTTAAACATTGCCATCTTTGTCTTAATGCTGGGCTCGGCTTTTCTTATCACTGAGCTGTAGAGAGGACGCAACACACTGCTTGCCGCACCTAATTGCCGACCATCGCTGGAGAATTCTACCCTAAGGTATTTCAACCTGTCCACATTAGTGAGTATGTTGCACTTAGTTTGGTCCCCTCCTATAACCATCACCTCTGTTTTTGAGGTATTCATCTTCATTCCAGGCGTTGTGCACTAGAATAAAATGTTTTTAAAAAAATTAAGACAAAAAGATATATACGCCGCGTAATTTTCACGTGACTCACCTTTCCATTTATTTTTTATTTCTGCTTTTAATGAGTCACTTTTTTCGTGTGTGCCATTAAACGCGTAGATTTCCCATTAAGGAAACGAGGTCTACAACATAAAATTAAAACCCTTAACTGTCCCGATTCGTGAAAGCATAGCTGACCAATGGGAAGTAACTTGTACGATGATGGTGACCTATAAAATATATTTGATGACCTGTTAACGTTAGTCCACCTTAAGGTCACCGTAAGAAACATCTGAGAAAGGTCATGTTCGGGAAAAAGAACTAACCATGTTACTGTAACTTTACTTACGATCTAACGAGGTTGTGACTTACGAACGTGTAACCTACATTTTACTTGACCTTTAACTTTGTTATATTTTCGTGTCTACGTTTATTTTTGTGTGAACTCCACGTGGGCCATCTGTAGGGATTCTGTGTGGGTGGACTTTTTTAACCCTTCAGGCTAATTTCTTCGCTTTTCGGAACAGCTCATAGAAACCATTGTGTCTCCCGTACTATCATAGTTAAAAAATATAGAGAGAAAAAACACATTTAAATTTTAAAGTTAACCAAAAAATAATTAAAATGTACACCTTTTTGAAACCTAAGTTTCCGACCGCAATTTGAAAAATAAAATGAAACTTTAGAATTTTTTTAAATTATTTTTTTTTATATGAAACGACAAAACAGTGAGTTGACGATAACATCTATAATACATTTGCCTAGACAATACTGCTACATCTGACAAAGTGCTATCCTGAGAAATTGAGCTTTAAAGTATCTTTCTTCAGAGCGCATTTTCTCAGGATAGCGCTTTGTCAGATGGAAACCCATTGACCTGTGAACAATCGAGCCGTCATAAAAATAACCTAAAATAACTTGAAATTTCAATCACTTTATACAAAAGGAAGAACATTTTGAAATATGATTATGCTATCGAATTTTGACATTTCTTTGCTTATAATAGAAAAATTAATAATACATGTACTTTTATGTTAGTAAGATAATAAGTTATAGATAACAGTTAATCATTAATGAATAATTACCTTTATGTACCTTAACTTAACAAAATAACTTAAATTAACAAAATAGAAACATTCATCATATAGAGACAATGTTGTGTACCCCTGCCTAAGTTCGTATAAATTCCGTAGCATAAGAATTCCAACTACCAGTCTGAAAATGTCCGTAGTAGAACGAAACCGGTCCTGGTGTAAATAAACAAGTGGAACAAAGTGAAAAACACATTGTTTAATTTCACATCTAATTAATGAATTAGGTAGATCGATGGAATTATATTTTATATTATACGATCGTATATAAACATCACAATATGCACAGTAGGATTCTGCCAAAACGCCTGAAAAAGTTGGTCTGAAAAAGAAAACAGATTCTATTCTGAGGCGAAGTAAAGTTAACGTTGTTCGTTGGTTACAAATAAGGAACAAACAAGGGAGATTCGCACCTGTATTTTTCTTATAATCACGGGTCCTATTTTGTGTTCGAGGAAAAACCGGATATTTTCCGACATCAAGAATTAGGCGTCGGCAACGCGTAATTTCTTAACGAACTACCTAACAACCTTTTGGTTCCAATTGAGAAATGAGAGCCACAAACTCGAACATCTCGCAAATATAAGTTTTTTTTTTAAAAGAAAGACAAACATTCCCGGGTTACGAATAACCCAACAACATTTGAAAATCTCCTACTACCACCACACTAAGCGGAAGATGTTGTGTTGTGATCGAGGACTTAGCCAGCCGAGGAATCGAACACGGAACGCCCGGGTGGGACCCAAACGCGATGCCCACTCAACTACTGACCGGTAAAGGATAAACAATTTATTCAAATCTGCCGATTATCCACGACCACTTCTTTATAAAATAATTTTAAAATCTCTTACTACCACCAAAGTTAGCGGAAAATGTTGCTCGTGTCGTGATGTAGGACCTAGGCAGCCGACGAAATGAACTCGCGAGGCCTGGGTAGGACCTAGTCGCGATTCCAACAGCGCCACTAACCGATCTTTGACAGTCATTTATTCAACGAGCAGCCCTAATCGGCACCTTGCATACCCCCTTACAATAAAAGCCTATGTATTGTGTAGTATTGCGCTTAGAAGATTTCAAATATCTTTTTAAAAATAATAATGGTCGCAACTGCGACTCGAACCTAAATCATCTAGTTCTCTACCCCATATTAGTAAAAAAGGGATATAGAAGTATTTAACATTATATTGATGCTCAATGCATTGTATGTTTACGAGCGATAAACCAGAATTGTCGTAGCGAATGTGGTTCTAGTTTTTGGGACCAAGCAACCCAGGTTTGGTGAAAAACAGGTATATTTTTGTTGATGTGGAATAAAAGGCAGGTTATTTTTCCATGTGTAACTTAACATGTCTACCTTAGTAATAACTGTCGAATATATAAGACCGTGCATCAGAGTTCTTTCAAGGGGTGGGTAGGTTGGCATTTGAATATAATTCTTGAAATTGGTTTTTGAATTGTAATAATTGGATTAATAATGGATCCAGCACAACCACCCCATCCCACTATACCATATGTTGCTATGGATTGGAAAATGGCAAAACATACGCTTCTTAGAGTCTGTACATCCAAGATGGACATAATACAGCAGAAAGTATGGCAGAGTTTACGGAGTCTTTTTACTGTGTCACCGATATGGGCTTCCCAACGTAGTTGGTTGTCTATGATTATTCCCAAATATTTATCTTCCTTTGATGATTTAAGAATAGAACACATCATATATCGAAAACCACTATTGCAGATTAAATTAAAATAAACAAAACCCCCCCGATCGAAAAATTATTACGGGTAAATGTAGGTTAAGTAAACATGGAATAATGTGAAGGTGGGGGTGGAACATCATTTAAGTGCGTTGTATAAATTAATTGTTAATAGGAACTATTATTTCCTAAAATACAAGTGTCGTAGTAAGTACAATTTTGTTGGCACGGTGACAACAGTAGTATTGATTATGTGCTTATTATTCAGTGCCCAGAGTTTGTTTGCTGAAATAATGTTTAAGGGTCGACACTCAAATATACCCAGTTTATTGACTGAGCGTAGCAAAGTTTTAACTCGACCATTTTTTTTCCATGCAATTTTTTTTTTGCACATTTGTTACATTTTTTAGTATTACTTCACCCACCCAGCATGCTAGGGATGTCCCTGTGTTTGGCGGGTTTTGCATTGTTAAATTGGTTTGAACGTTCCATTTCCGTTTCAAGATGGTGGTCTTTTTAATGGCTCATGATATTTTGTTGTGTTTATTTGTACTTTCTACTGCTAATATTCTCCAAATCAACAATAATATAAATAAAAATGTACACAAAATATTGTTGACAATAATGTACAAACTAGACAGAAAAAAATAAATGAAACAATGTTAATTTTTTGTATTTCTTGGGCATTAACTATGTAACAATTTCTAGACATTTTGTTTTGAAGAGTTATAATTTTCAATGTACTATCGTTACTTAAATTTTAATTTTTATACATCAAAATATAAAATTTACACTGGAACATAATGATAACAACAGTTTGAACTTCTTAGACTTAAATATTAATTTAGAAAATAATAAGTGTGTATTTAATATTTATAGAAAACCTACACACACTGACTGTGTTATACCATCAACTTCACTTCATCCTTTATCTCACAAACTTGCTTCCTTCAACTCAATGATTCATCGTGCTATTAATGTCCCTTTAAGCAATGATAATTATAATAATGAAATTAACATTATAAAACAAATAGGCCTAAACAATGGTTGTAAACCTGAAATAATTAATCGCTTAGTTAATAAGAAACAAACAAAATTTTTAACAAAAAAGTACATTTATAGTGGCAATAATAACAACGAACCTGGTAAAAACTTAATATATAAAAAACTTCTTTTTACAGGCGACTTATCTTTAAAAATATTCCGCATATTACCAGATCACATTTCTCCAGCCTTCTATACTAATTCTAAAATAAAAAATTTAATTAATAACAAGGATGTTTCTAATAAATTCGAAAAAAACGGGATATACACTTTGGAATGTAATGATTGCGACGCCCAGTACGTAGGAATGACTACTAGAAATTTTAGAACTAGAATCAGGGAACATGAACTCTGTTTACGAAATAATAACTATTCTGAATTCGCCAATCATTTAATAGAGACAGGCCATAGCTTCAACAAAGAAAAAACCAAATTTAAACATATAAATATAAATTCATACTTTAACTTGTGCGCTTTAGAAACTTTAGAAATAAACAAAAAAATTAAATCAAAAATTAATTTAGTTAACAAAATAATAGCACCCTGCAAATCTCCCCTTCTGACTTTGTTCCCGTGTGATATTGACCCCGCCCACTGTTCTCCCCTTCCCCCAAAATCACCCCTCCCACCACCCCCACCTAATAACATCTAATTCATTTCTGTACTTGTTTTAAATTTTAAGTTTAGTTTTAAGTTTGCTAGTGAATGACACGGATGTGTCGAAACCGGTAGCATAAAAATTAAAATTTAAGTAACGATAGTACATAGAAAATTAAAACTCTTCAAAACAAGAAACAATGTTACTTTGTTCGAATCAATATATTTGTTTATATACGCCGACCTTAGACATGTTCCCTTTCACCATCCGTTCTACCTCCTCCCCCTACTCTTCACTAATCTCTCGTCAAGTCCCCACTCCCACTTCAACACTTAGTAAAGATATTATGTTCACTCATTGTTTTGAAATGTCAAGTTAGCATATTTTTCTTCGAAGAATGAACGGTTTTGCCGAAACCGGTCGGCGTATATAAAAAAAAGATGGTGGTTCAAACAAAATAACATTGTTTCATTAGTAGTAATGTAATAGATTTATTTTATGTGAATACCGCACAAGAATCCCAACTGCTCCCATCTGGAGCCAGTGAGACTAAGGCAGCCCCATTTTGGGTATGTTGTGAGGCTGAAGATAGGGGGAGGGGAAGGAGATGGGGTAGAAGTGGGGAAGTACCTGGCTATTCAGATATTCTCACCAAACACGGCTAAAGCCTTTTTTTTATTTAATGACCAATACAAATTAAAATTAAAATACAATATTAAGTAAATTAATCATACAAAGTGAAGTATTTTATCCTCAGTCCTCCTCACTAGGTATTCCTGTTCCGAGGTGGACTGCAGGTTGTTGTATGGTGTTGATCATGATTTCCTCATCATTGTTGTTGTTTTTTGTTGGTTTCCCCGAATTATAAATAAATAAAATAAAAAGTGTTTATGTTTATTATCTTGCGTTGTTTATTATCTGTAGGTTGAGTTGGGGTTACTTAATAATTTCATTTCAAGAATAATCTCATTTCAAGCTACGATTTAATTATTAATGGTGGTCTTACACCAGGGCGATACTGAGAGTATCTTCCACTCTGGAACGTGCCGCAAATATTCTACATACATATTATTTTTAATTAATTACTCTAGAAATTGTGCGAGGAGAGGATGGATCTGCCATGGACGGAGGCCGAACAATCGGCGCAAGACATGGACGTATGGAGGAGCCTTGTCGATGCAGTGGATCCCCGACTTGAATAGGACAAGGGGAAGAAGAAGAAAAATTGTGAAAGAAAACAAATTTATTCAATAAAATATATTTGCGCACGCCGAGTTCGAACCGGATTGGGAGTCAAGAGCCTTTCCCCTCTACCACGAAGGCCGTCAAGGAGATAAACCACAGAGTTATACATTTATACATTCAAAAGTATAGATAGAAATGGTTGGCACACACTAAATAATTTATAAACTAGATAGAAATAGTTTGAGCTTTGGGGTTTGAAGTTTGTGAAGTTAAAACTATTGTCAAATATTACATTCATATCGTTTAAATATTTGTCACCAAGACCGTGTAAACTTTGTATTAGGGAATTTAAACTATAGTTGGAATGAGATATGCATACGTAAATTGTTAATGTTTGTCTTTTCGTTCGTTTAGAGGTGCATGTGGATTAGGGTGTGTCAATTATTTCAACTTTTGAACTCAGAAACGCCTGGGGTCTCAAAAGTTGCATCTTACAAAGAAAATACGAACTGCATATAAATTTGGATACGTTTTTTTTGGATTTGTTCCTGAGGTCCTGGGAAGACCTAAAACTTATAGATCACGCCTGATTACGGAGGCAATTGAAATCTACAAAAATCCAATTAATATTAATAGAGACGACGGAGCTAAGCTCAACAGCTCTTGGTATCCGGTAATTGACGGCTACACCAAAGCTAACCGCAAAAAACCATGTCTAAGTATACTTTAATAACATATAATAATACAATACAAAAGTATAAAACCATTTTGTTTATACCTTGATATTGGCTACATTCGCTTCAGATTGGTTTTTTCTAATTCTAGAATTCGCCACAAGATGACGCTACTTTCGTTGGACATTTCGTTACATTTCTCCGTGTACGGGCCCCAGGCTAACGTAAATACTGCACTTTCACGAAATTTCCCTTTCAAAGTAGTTCACTTTCTTTTAAAATGAAGCTGCTGACACGGTATCGCTTCCAAGTAAATAAGCACACACTTAATACTATCTACTAGACGTGGGTCGTTACATCATTTTAAAGAAACGTAACGAAACTAGTTTCTTGGTCGGCGTAACGTGTTTCAAAACAGGTTATTTTTGTAACTAGTGATTTTTTCATTCAGCTACTGTGAATGAACCAACTATTCAGTTACACACGAAACGAAAATAAATTGTTTGAAAATTTATACAGCGTATAATTTAATTAAGCTATACAGTGAAATAAATATATATTTAATTAACTTCCCTTCATACTTTATTCAGGCTAAGGACTCGACTGCATTAATTGTATTTATGATTAATTAGTGTTTACTATGAAATTATGATTTTAATACAATTATTAATACGTGCGTGGTATATGGGTATGGTACTTGCAGCAGTGGCCTTTTTTTTTACTTAAAAAATCAATTTTCAACGTAAAAACAAAATTGTAACTAAAAAAAAACGGTCTATCCTCTCTGCTTACCCTTCTATAATTACGGTCGTCACCCTTATACAAACAGATAGAGCAACGAAGCGCGTAGGCAACTGAAACGAGGTAGTGTTTTGTAAGGTGATTTATGCATAACAATCCCTATCGCCGACTACCGCGTTACGTTACGACTGAAACGTGGTAGGGATTGGAAATACGCGACCGGTAGGCGCGATGCGAAACTACTCGATACTCACATCACACCCGACACCAACAATCGCAGTAACGCATTTACAAAAATAACTACTTTTAATTTTATCGAAACTAGTTATTTCCGTTACATTAACGAAACTAGTTATTGTATCTAGTTACGTTAAATAACGCTCACGCCTACTATCTACACACCATGCTGCGAACAGCAGCTTTTGGCAGCTGGCTAAAAATCGAAGGTTGGAGGATGTCTCCCGTCTCTTTTTTTCCCGTACGAACCCGTAACACTCTGTTTCACGTTGACTGCAAATTGGAAGAAACCGTCTGCCGTTAGTACCAACCGAGGAAATGAGATGGTGATATTGAATTTGTTGTGTTTATAAAAGAGACAGAAGACAACGTGAAACAGAATGTTACGGGTTCGCACGAGGAAAAGGGAGACAGGAGACAATAGCCAGCTGCTAACAGCCGGCTGTTCGCAGCACCGTGTGTAGAGCCCATTACACTACAAATTCACATCGACGGATCTGCCGGATCTGCCCTGATGATGGACACTGCAACGCTGTCCGAAACGTCGGCTAAAGAAGGAGGTAGCACAACACGGCATAACACCCCAAAAACAAACAACGAAAATGCATATAAATTTATTCTTTATAAAATGGTTATTACCTCTCAGTTATTAGCTATTAGTTATTAGTATCTTGATTTTATCCAGAAAAAAAGTGTTATTTTCCCTTTTTATATTTCTAACAAACACAGGACATATGTTTAAAAAGATTTTTTTTTACATTCTTTGGACCACAGTTATGGAATAAAAATTAAGTTGGCAACAAAATATGTAATATGGACCCTTTGTTTTATTTTTTTCCCGAATCACGAAATCTATTTTTTTTTTTTAAACTTCCGGAAATTTTAGCGAGCTAATAGTAAACACCATTTTTTTTTGTTTAACGTTTTCGAATAGCTACAGATCATACGCAACTTTTGAGACCCCAGGCGTTTATAAATAAGGCATTTTATTTTTGAGAAAATAAAATTTCAATACGAAAATACAGGAGTTCACAACAATCGAATTTAGAGCTTAACAATTTTAGTAAAAAGGTTCGGCCATTTATTTTTCGTTTGTTTTCTGCAATTGGAATATATAAAATAAATTTTAACGACCAATAATTTATGTGCTCTAAAGACGTGTGACTGGATAGTTTATAAGATGACTTCCGAGTATAAGGGAGACAGGTAGATGGTAAGGTATTTAAACCATTGTTATAGGAAGTCTCACTCTCTATTAGCTAAACTCTCAGCTATTCACTACATATATTCGTTATATTAATAAATGTAATCTATTTACGCACACTGTTTCATATCAAGTATTCTGTAATACAAGTAAAACAAAACATATGTTAAGTTTAAAATTTACAAAGCCTTTAAATTTATATAGAATAGATATGTAAGAATGAAAAAGGCCGACAAATACGGATCTATATAGAAATATAACTAACTAACTAACTAACTAACCATCACGCCGTTTCCCCGCAGGGGTAGGCAGAGAGGATGGACCGCCAAACAACTCGGTCTTGGCATACACTCCTCGCCTCATTCACATTCATACATCTTATCATACATGCTCTTCTATTATTCTGACTCTTGACATGGCCCGACTCAAGTATCTGATTCACTTGATCGTGCCATGTCTTCCTCGGCGTCCTCGACTTCTTCTACCATTCACATTAGTATCATATATTCTCTTGACACTCCTTTCTTCGTTCATTCGCTCTATATGTCCAAACCATCTAAGCGTCCCTTTTTTAATCTTACTTATGACGCTCACATCGGCCTTGCATTCTTTTCGGATCTCAACATTCCTCACACGATCATACATGGTTTTACCACACATACGCCTCAGGGATCTCATTTCTACAGCATTCAGTCTACTTTCATCCTTTTTCTGCCAGTTCCATGCTTCACTGCCATACATCAGGGTAGAAATATATATTACGCTTTATGCCACTCTCACTTGGAATATGGAATAATAGGATGGGGCCCAGCAGCGACTAATCATTTAAAAGAGCTGAATATAACTCAGAATTGCATAACTAAGATCATACTAAAGACGTAAATAAAAGAAATGTTTAAACAGTTTGACGTACCCAGGAAACAAAAAGTCTGTACCAAAAACATTCTGGTTAGTCACAGAGGCAAAAACCCCTCACACGACCATAAAACCAGAGCCAAACACACAGACATACTAAATGTACCCAAGTGTAATTCCAACTTTGGAGAACAAACTCCTATACAGTATTAAATGAATTATAACAAAAAATAACTACACTAACGACATCAAATCTTGGCTAAAGAAGGAACTGTCGGAAAAATAACTTACTTTTATATTAAAAACATCATCATAGAAGTTTCTGAAAAAATCTTACCCAAATTATGAAGTTGTACCATACAAGTTTCTGAAAACTTTTTATAACATAATCCCCCTCAGCACAGGATCTCCTAGTGAGGAGGACTACGAACATAATCTATTTATATTTAATGTGTATCTACTCTTAACAAATGTAAAAAATTTAATATTTATTTATCTATCTATACTGGGTTTTTACAGATGTTCGCAATTACGAGAGTAATAAAAATTCAGTTATAAAAACTCAGTTATTGTACAAATAGGGTATTACAATTACAAAAAATCTACAATTAAATACAGATACATACAATTAGAAAAACCGAAACATCACAAATAACAAATATACTAAATTATATACAAGCTAAATATACAAAATTATATACAAGCTCACTCAAGTAACACATATTACAATGAGAGGCGAGAGACATAGAGAGGCATGCATAAAGAGACAAATAACACAATATAATTAGTTTAACATATGTTTTAACAGCGCCAGAACTTTTTTTCTGAATCCGTACAAATTATCGACAAAAATATCTACTTCAGCACACTCTATCTTGTTATATAGTCGACACATCTGGGTCAGAGGGCTAAAGTGAGCGATAGTATTATTAACTTAATATAAAAATTAGGTACGCTTTGATCTTGCATCAGTCTCGCAACCTTTACGGATGTCCTCATTCATAATAAGGCCATAATACAACGTCATAAAATGAAGATCGTGAAGTGGGTTGAAGGCATTAAGACAAGGAAATATAATCCAGAAGACAATCGGAGCCTTAAAGCTCATAAAAACCAGGAACCGGAAAACGGAGATACTGTAAATCGCTTTATTAAGGGTCGTTTCACACCAGAACAAATCCGCGCTCGTTCCATCGTCATATTTTTATATTCAAATTGTCAAAATTTTATGTCAGACTTCAAATTAATGTAGAATGTCAAATTGTCCTCCCATGTCATAAATATATATAAAAATCTTTATATATAAAAATCTCGTGTCAGAATGTTCGTTCGAGGTAAACTCCGAAACCACTTAACCGATTTTGATGAAATTTGGCGTACTGTGTGTAATTTGGTCCAACTTAAAAGATAGCATAGTTTTCAACTCGATTATTGACCTCAATATTTATTATTGCGAATTAAATGCTTTTACGAGACAATTATTTGAAAATATTTGTACGAGTTAATTTATTGACACAACACACAACACTTGGTTATCTAGGTTAGGAAACCATCCAGTAGATGGCGTTGTGTTTCGTTAGCCACAGCAACGCGTGGGTTGGTGGGCGGGTCAGCAAGTAAATATATATTTTTTTAAATTGTGTTACCTTTTATTTCGTTTAATTCGTAGGACTGATAGGGAGTGGAGGATACTGTGTAAGACCCTGGTGTAAGACCACCTTTCAGCATTGAAACGTTGCTTCAAATGGCTTTTGATGTGTTTGGTGACCAGATTTGAGTAGCCAGATACTCCCCCACATTCCTCTTCTCCATTTCTTTCCCCTTCTCTCTACCTATACACAACATACCCCAATTCCCACTGACTCAAGACGGTTGGGAGCAGTTGTTTGCGCATGAAAAAAATTTAAAAAACTCCATAAATGCAAATTGAAATATTAAAAAATAAAACAAATTTACATTCATATCTTATTGTTAAGTTATGCAAGTGATTGACTGAACGTAGCGATCTGTCTTTAATTTTGTTTGTTACGTTCCGGTTCCGGTTCAAGATGGTGGCCGTTTTAACGGTTCAATAAAGATTCATCTTTCAAATGTGAATAGGTACGTATGTAAGTACTTACATTTTTTTGATTTCAGAGTAAGTTTTGGTTTTTATTTAAAATAAATAGAGAGTATTCCAGAGCGAAAGATACTCTCATTATCGCCCTGGTGTAAAACCACCGTTCAGAATTGAAACGTTACTTGAAATAGCTTTAGCCGTGTTTGGTGACTAGTTCTAAATAGCAGGTACTTTCCCACCGTCCTCTTCCCAATCTCCTTTCCTTCCCACTACCTTCAAGCTCACAACATACCCCAGATGGGGATGCCGTAGTCTCACTGACTCCTGGCGGCTGGTACTCTTGTGCAGTATTAACATTTTAAAAATGCATAAAAACCTCCCCAAAGTTGACTACCCCCTCTTTTAGACTTCCTATTTTTTTTGCTCACGTAATTAATGTCTGCCCCCTAGCCCTATTTTGCATGTTAAACTTATTGGTACATTGAAGAAAACTCATTTGCAAGTATAATGTCATATCTTCTACCTGAAAGCGTGAGAGATTGAGTCATGTTTTATGATGATTTTTTCCAGTTTTGGTAAAAATATTATTTTATGCTAGCTGAAGTCGCCAGCGTTACCCGAGCTTTACACATACGAGTAGTTCTCGAAATCAGATGTGGACAGTAATTTTCTTCTTATTTTGAGAGTCATGTGTGCAAAATTTCATCAAGAAATATCAAAATTCTGATTTAAGGTGGAGGAAAATCTAGAGGGATGTTGTTTCGAAATCTCGTGTAGACAGTGCCTCTTTCGGTTTTAAACAACAAAATTTCATCAATCTCAAAATAAACATTATATTTTATTTTAATTTGGCAGACTGTAATAGAAACCGCTGCCCAGGGAAATATTTATTGGATAACAAACACCTCTGTCATAAGTCACTGCAAGTGGTTCACTGTGTTTGGTGACTTAGCATGGGTGCCCGGGTGCATGTGGTGAGGTTTAGGGATACCTTTGACCTCTCCAGCTGGTCCTTATCGACCCATCAACTTTCACCGCAGCGGGAGGAGTGGATTCATGCGTCCGTTATTCCTGGACATATTGACCCCTAGATTCCTATCCACCCCTCATAACTTTTTCTTCAAAAAAACACCATCCAAACATCATCTTCAAAAATGGCACAGGCCACGAGGCAAAAAAACGAACACACAAAACCACACCAGAACATTTTCTTTATGTACCTAAAAAGTTGAACATTTTTTTATATTATGTTTTTCCTAATAATTAAAAAAAATACAGGTATGTACGTATATTGTTAATGTCTTTTATGAATTATTATTAGATTCTAAATATACCTAGCTATAAAATTAAGTGAACAACAAATATCAACTGTGTCCACATTTCTGTACTGTAGGTAAACGCTATATTACCTATAAGTTTGAGAGCAAAGCAAACACATAACTGGCCCATTCCAATTCCTGCTTACCTCGGTAATATGTTTGCACAAGTCCTGCGTCATCCTCGGCCTAATGCGATGGTAATGACATGTAAACTGCGCGGTGTTCAGAGCCACTTACCTGCCCCATGGCCTCGTAGCCTCAACACCCCATCACCCCATCACCCCATAGCCTCAAAAGGACACATGACGACGCACCGTCGATATAATCTGGTGCTCTGTGGGGAATTCATTAAAACTTGAACAGAAGTTTGTGATTTGCTCTTGGCAGTTCTGGATTTCTCCTTACATAGTACTTGAACCCAACTGTATGTATTATGATATTCCTGTCACAGTTTTTTTTGTCCCAATAGGTGCTTTTAGATTTTCACGTTTACGGAAAGGCGACGCGACGAAAATAATGCTGCAGCTCTTTATTACACATTAACTATTATACATAATATTACGTGACACATTAAATACCAATATTGACATTACTACCCTGACGAAGAAACCATCGGTTTCGAAACATGTAGGTACTTGTGATTATATAATAGTGGTTGATACAAAGTTATTTGTTTAATTTAATTCAAAAAGACGCCACAAAGTGATTTTGCGAAGTTTGAAGAAATATATATATATTTAATATCAACTTGGCGAGTTTTGTGGATCATGTACAATATTTATTACAACACTATTCCTAAACTGTATAAACACTACTCTTGTATTTTTGTTAATCTATCTAATCGCTGTATTTTTCAATTTTTGTTCTTGTATTTTTATGACTTGTGTGTAATTTTTACTATTAATAAAAGGTGTCATTTTTAACATAATGTAACAAGTGTACTGTACTAACATGTAAAAGCCCTCTGAGCGTTGAATAAATAAATAAATAAATAAAATAAATTACGTATCTAGACATTCACACCCTTAAGAGGCTAGACTTTGAACCACACGCGGAACAGCCGCGTCTGTCGTTCTGTCCCGCTCACAAAAAGCCCCGCACACTTACAATACATGCGAATGCGAAATGTGCGAATGAGACAACGCTCAAATTTACCTACAGAAATCGCTCGAAAAGGGGTTTATGGAGAATACACTTTTCTACACCAAAACTTTCACAAAATTGAAATTTTAAAAAATATATTTTTTTTAGAAAGAAGAAGCTACGTTGGTAGCTTATAATTTTATAATTCTTTATAACAGTTGAGTTAGCAGCACTTTTTCCTTAAATAATATTTTTTGATAAATCGTACATGTTTGACAGTGAATGTTTACGTTAATACGAAACGCATCGAAAATTCGAAAACATATTTTTTACCCTCTAGAAGGCAGTATAAAAAAATATATTCATTTTGTGCAATTTTCGATGTAGAAAAGTGTTTTTTCCCGGGCGTCCTTTGTGTATGGGCCGAAAAGCGAAGTCTATCATCTTAATTAGCGTATTTAGCCGGTTATCATATATTTGGAGGCAAGAGTGCGTGATGTCCTGGATGAGGAGATGAATGGGCCTCCGGTTGAAAAAGGAGATATCGGTGGGTCGTGATATCTCCGCGTGCTGCAGGTCGGAATAATAAATGCGAGGATGATGATAATGATGATGTATTTATAATATTTACAGTATTTTACATATGCAACGTATTTACAAATTGCGTAAAATAATTCCGAGGACTGTTGATGTGCTTCGCGGCGGCCCGTTGCCGACCGAATGTGTGTTGGCTGTAATACTGATTAAGAACGACTGACTGACTAGCTATCTGCAGCCCTTTTATAGCCTGAGCCTGGCCGGTATGTGAATTGCAGGCGAAATCGTGCACACGCTGGAAGTTTCTCGAAACTGCGGCGCGGCGCTGTGTATTGTGTGTTGCAGTTCTGAGCTCTTTCCAGAAGGTGGTCAAAATTATATTGCCTAGCGAGCTAGTAGGTACAGACGGCCGAGCAGTAATAATAATATAATAATAATCGCCACAATATTACCAATATTACCAATAAAATTTAAAAAGGTTTATATTACAGTCTCGTACAGTCACATTTAAATTATTTAATTGAAATCTGGGAAAATACGTATGAAATATACATTAGTGAATTACAGGTAATTCAAAATAAGGTAATCAAAAAATTCTTTTACTACGGATCCAAAACTTCAACAAAAAATTATATTTGGAAAACAAAACTGTTAACTGTTAACAGTAAGAAAACTCTACGAATAGAATATATGTCTCCTTATATACAAAATAAATAATGAACTCATACATACATACAAACACAGAATTCATTAAAACGTCCCAAGTACTCCTACACAAACATTTTACACGACAACTTGATAACATACATTTAAACACCATCCACAATAACTATGGTAAATAATCCATTTGTTAGGAGGGGGGGGAAACTTATATAATTACCTTCCAGACAACATTAAAAGAAAATAGACTGGACAGTTAAAAAAAATCATTATTTTTTATTCTTGATAAATAAAATAGTGAAACAGAATAATATTGTATTACCTATAGAGGAATGTTTAATGCAATTAGTTTAAAATCAAGTAAAATGTATTTCTAGTCAAATAAGTAAAAATGTTATTTTCTTCTTTTTGGAATAAAAACTTTTTTTTAAAATCACATGTGGTATTATTTGGTTAGAGAAATGAATAGATAGATAAAGAAATTTATCTCATAAGTACCTATGAGATAAATTTTAGGAACATAAATAAATTTATCTCATAGGTACCTATGAGATAAATTTTTATACACATTCTAATAATTGCCACTGTACATTCAAAGAGGCAAAACTCAACTATCGGAACACTTTACTAAATTGGGCGAAGTCCAACAGAAAGCCGCCTGCAGGCCTTTGCAGCAAAAAAACCCACGGAAGCGAGATTTATCTGCTAGTCCTATATTATCTATTTTATTTCTGACATCACCCAAAACTAAACCTTTCTTCAGTAACTCAAATGAATGTGTCAATCCCTCAGGCTGATTTGTTTGGTTTTTGGAATATAGTACATACAGTAGAAATTGTGTCTCCCTTACTATTTCTGTTATAAATATGATCTAAACCATGGGTGGCCAACCTTTTCAGCAGCCGGGCCAGATTTTAGAAATGAGATTTCCTACCGGGCCGTACAACAAAATTTCTTTTATTATTCAAAACAAACAAGAAATATATTGTTTTTTTATGAAGATACTTGCAAAAATGAGAATCAAACATATTTATTAGAATTAAGTTAGCAATACAAAAACGAATAACAAAATAATAAATAAAATATAATAAATTTTAGTGAGTCGTCTGATTTGGTTTGTCAGAACTAAGTGCATCAATGTTGATAACGATTAATGTTGTTGCTACACACAGTTTTCCAAATGCTCATCAACGATTTGTATTCCTATTTGAGATTTAATATGCTTCATTCGACCAAAAAGCTGTTCACACGTATACGAGTGAAAGTGTTTCTCAATGTGTATTTAAAAATCAGTTTAAAGTTGTGATTGTATGTTTAACACGAATATACCACAGAAGAAATTGTCACGATAATTGTGAATCAATGTACTGAGACACTTCCATATATGAGATATGATACGAACTACGCACGTTGGACTGTTATTTTGGTAGTTTAATGTACACTAAAAGAAAAATATGTGTGCATATGCTCCGCGGGCCACAAGTACACACCCACCGCATGCGGCCCGCGGGCCGCGGTTTGGCCACCCTTGATCTAAACGGTATTAGAAAGAGAAAACACCACGCTTTATATTCAAATCTAAAAATTAACCGCAAAATAATTCAAATGTTCACCATTATAAGTACAATGATTCGGACTGCAATTTGAAAAAATAATTATCATTAGGATTTTTGTATTAATTATTTTTACAGACAAAAGACGAGTTGACGAAAAGACGAGTTAACGGTAACATTTTTAATTAAGCGTCTGTGTTTTTTTTATTTCTTTTCGTCAATAGTAATTTTAGTTTGGAAAAACATAAGGTGAGCCATTTTTAAAACTATTTCGTGTTTGCAATCAAAGAAGAAGATAACAATAATAATCTAAATTAAAATATGAAAATGAACATTATGTTTTATTATTTTTTATGTTTCTTGGTCATTTTCGTATTTTAATTTAGATTTTTATCTTCTTCTTCAATGATATATTGTATTGATGGAAATAATTTTCAAAAGTGAAAAATAATTTTTTTCTTATAAAAAAATTTAAAAATTTGTATTTAAAATGTAAATTTCGAAATATAAAATTTGTGAGCGTATTTCATCACCTTTCAAAAACAGTATTTAGTTTTCGGATGCGCTCAGAAATATTCCATCTATTTAGGTTTTATTGCAAAGCGGAAATATTTACCTTCTGATAAAATAGGCCAGAGGCTTGAAGAATTAATTCCTGTTATATTTCTTGCTCCTATAGTTTTAAGTTATTTGCCCAAATAAAGTAAATTAATAGTCCGGAAGCGCATTTGTGTTTGCTGCCGGTAAATAAGCCTCTAAAATAGT
Organism: Limnephilus auricula; assembly: GCA_951813805.1. Classification (NCBI taxonomy): domain Eukaryota; kingdom Metazoa; phylum Arthropoda; class Insecta; order Trichoptera; family Limnephilidae; genus Limnephilus; species Limnephilus auricula. Next base: position 1,455,964 of record OX638410.1, read on the forward strand.
TCTCCGAGTATAATTTAATAATTAAACCATTCTAGGTGTCTCGTTGTTCTGCGGTTAGTATTCTCGAGGTCCCGAGCAATTTCCTGAGAATTTCCCAAGTTGTCCTGTTGAACACCTGGTATATTTACTTGATTAAGTTGGAGCCAGTTCGGGAATGGGTATATTGTTTGTGGCTGTCAAATACTGGAATCTTCTGTCGGCAAGAACTAGGTTAAGTAGATAGTACAAAGCCTTTACTAGGAGTGCTTCGTACACTTCCAAAATACTTAATATATTTTATTTTAAATTATGGCGAGCCACAAAGTTAATGCTTATTACGAACATGTATTTATTTATTTACTATTTATACACAAAACTTAGTAATAAATAATGGTTTCGTAAAATAAGTACTTGCTTAATGGTATATAATTGAATGAAATTTTAAAAATTCTAAGATTATCAGAAATTTAAGATTTGTAGACAATTTTTTTTACATTAACTCCCATCACAGGCACCTCTGAGGAAAATAATTTCCCTCAGAGCCTATGTCATCTTTGAAGATGCTGTGTGAAGAGTCTTTTTGAGAAGAGGGAGGAGTAAACATGAGTCTCGAGGAGAACCATGTTGTAGGAGGGAGGAAACACAGTGTTATAGAATGTTTTAAACATCGAGTTTTTTTATATAAAATAGATGTAACATCACTTACCCGAAGGATTTTAACCAGCAATTCCTGAACATGTTTGGAGAAAAAACGTACATATCATTTTGCTGTCCGATGATATTTTTTTTTCAATTAAAAACAAAAAATATATGTTTCTATCACACGTCACCACGTGATATGCGCTCCTCTGTTACCATGCTGCTAGAACGAGACGGAGTTCGCATCACGTGACCCGTGCTTGCTAAACCCAACTACTCTTTTGTTTTTATTTTTTATTTAAATTAAGATCGCACTGCAAAATATCTCTACATTTTTTATTTAAAAATTTCTCCGGGAATAGTTGGTTAAATCCTTCGGGTACGTGCTGTTATTAGATATCAACTAATAGTAGGTATCAATTCAGTTACCGGAATTTCGAAAAAAGTTCATTTTAATGATTATTTTTTAAATTTAAAAACACGAAATATCATTTTTCACCGACCGTTATGTTAGGAACTATTGCAAGTTTCGGTGAAAAATTACATTTCGTGTTTTTAAATTTAAAAAATAACCATTAAAATGCACTTTTTTCGAAATTCCGTTAACTGAATTGATTAGTTCTAGTTAATATGTAACTAATAGTATTTTTTTACTACATATTATTTCCGTTATTTTTCATACAAACTAGCGTTCGAAAACATACATAAAAAAATAAAAAAAATCTATCACCTATTTAAGTTTGCATGTGAACTTTGATAAAAAAATTAAAAAATGAACTCAACTTCCTTATTGGCGAAATTGCTACATAGTTTGTTTGTAAACGGTGACATTGATGGCTCAGTCATTATTGCATAGTGTGTCGAGTGTACTCTTAAATTAACTACACTCCAGAGTTCGTAACGGTCGACCTCCGAATTTACAATTTAAGAGAAGAAGCGTGGGTCACTTTTCCTTCGCCGATCCTCATGTGTAGGTAATTAATAGTAGAAGAAAATATGTTCTAAGGGAATATTTAACGTTACTAACTAACTAACCATTACGCGTTTTCCCGCAGGGTAGGCAGAGAGGACGGACCGCCAAACAACTCGATCTTGGCACAAACTCCTATATCAATAAATCGTAAAAAATTTCGCTAAATTCTTTCGACATTTTGAATGTGTTTGCATATCTATATGAAGAAAAGATATAAAAATTCTTTCGACGTTTTGAATGTGTTTGCATATATATATGAAGAAAAAATATTTAAAAAAATTCGACGTTTTGAATATGTTTGAATATACAGGGTGTTAAGGTACGTACTTGAGTTACTTTAACCAGTGATTCCTGACATTATTTGAAGAAAAATATGTATATGAAATTTTGGTCTCCGGTGACATTTTTGATGTTTTTTTTTTTTTTTTTTCTACAAAAACATAAAAAGTAGTAGGTGTTGAGTAGTTGGGGGCGGGGTAAGTAATGGGGCAAGAACTCGGCTGAGTGACCAATAAGGTCATGTGAAAGAATTTTTTTTTTGTTTGATTTTAAAGGCAAAAAAATTTTGAAAAAAAAAATTCTCAAAAAAAAAGTCACCGGAGACCAAAATTTCATTTACATTTTTTACTCCAAATCATGTCAGAAATCACTGGTTAAAGTAACTCAAGTACGTACCTTAACACCCTGTATATGTGAAGAAAAGATATAAAAATTCGAACCTCTGATATCTTCATGGAAAAGTCGCAATTTGAAGTAGCTTGGTCACGTATTAAAAATGGCAGAATGCCAAATTCTACTCAATATTCTGAGTACGATTTCAGGGTAGACGTCCGGTGGCCCAGTCCAATTTGGAAGGCGGGTATGGATACCGCCGCCCCAAGAACCATTTATCAATAAACAACACCCCTGCCATTGGTCACGCCAAGTTTTTCGTTATATCTGGGAGTATGGGTACCGCCGCCCCGGGAACCATTTATTGAATAATCAATACTTCTGCCATAGGGCACCGTAAGTGGCTCGATACATCGCCTTTTCTTTCTCTCATTCCTTTTCATAAAATTGCCCTCCACTCAGCAATGATATTTTTTTTCTCAGGACCTCATATGTGGAGCTAATATAAAAAAAACTTATCGTCTTAAGTACAAATTAATATTTTGGTGGCGCCATGTCATTTTTTACACTTCATGTTTGTAAACAATGTTAATATCAAATGTTCCTAAGGACTCAAGCGAAGCAAAAATTCGAATAATATTTATATGATAATGCTTCTGCAGAGACTTTCCCTGAAAATAACCCCGGATAGAATTTTCATTCATTTTTATTTATTTCCAACCAAAATTCCGCAATCAATAAACCCATTTCCAAAGCGAAAAACTAAACACTCCTCATTTCACGCTAGACCAAATCAAATACGCTATTTCTCGATCAAATGAAAGCCATAATTCTCCAGTCGGGCACAGATTTGTCATCATCAAACCGTATAGTCATAAAGCTGCGGCCACACAGCGTAAACAAGCAAAAAAAACGAGAAATGCCATGGTGTGAACACTGCTCTATTTACTAGCACGTGTTTTGTATTACACCCGTTCGGGGCCCCAGCTTTTCTATGACCCGGATTATGGGGGAAATTGCACACTGGAACTTTCCTGATTGCTTTTTTATGTTTATTTCAGTTGCCGTAAAAATCAACAGATGTCATTCGGGTGTGAAAAGTTCTTTTTATTGACTGTGTTATTATGTATAACGCTTTGTTTTCGCCTCTTCTGTGAAGTTGTCTAAACAAAGGGGTCTCCTGTCACTTATATAATTTGTATTTCTAACTACATATTACACTGAAAATTTATAAAGTAATGTGCGTTTTCCTACAGAGTCGGACTATCCCTTACTTTGATTCACATTTAAATACCCTAAATCTAGTTTTTTTATTTTTATTTTAGGTTTTCATAATTGTCTTAAGGGATGTTCGTGTATTTATGACATTTTTTTATAAATTCTTTGTTTATGCGTAAGATATATTTGTATTTCTTATTTTTTTACACCATTTTCTTTGAGTTCTTTCAACCACCATACGAGTACATTCTCGTGCATTATTCGTAAAATGTAAAACATATTTTTTTATTTAAGTTTATTATCTTTATATATATACAAATCTCGCGTCACAATGTTCGTCCAAGGTAAACTCCGAAAGTACTAAACCGTTTTTCATGAAATTTGGCTTACTGTGTGTAATTTGGTATAACTTAAAAGATAAGATAGTTTTTAAGTCGATTATTGACCTCAATAGTTACTATTGCGAATTAAATGTTTGTTATCGGACAATGATTTGAAATTATTTCTAAGTTCCATAAGTTTCTGACAGATGGCGGTGTGAGTTAATTAATTGACACAACACTTTGTTATCTAGGTTTGCTAACCATCCAGTAGATGGCGTTGTGTTTTATTAGCCTCAGCAACGCGTGAACGGGTCAGCTGGTAGTTATATATGAATTCATTTTACTGTATGGTGAATATAATATAAACCAGTTAACCACTCGAGCGCTTTTTGATACAATATGGCACTATTTCCAAAACCACGGATTGCTTTGTTGCCAAAATGTGGCAATTTTTTTTATTAAAGCGACTATATAATATATTGTACATTCAAAATATAACAAAATAAATATTCTCTAGATTCTTTAAAATGTATTAAAGTTAACGATTTAATATTATGTTTTTATAAATCCTACGAATTTGTGATAATAGATAAAAGGTAGGTGAATTCATTGGCTAAATAGAACTATAATCAGTTTGTATGTCTCCATATTCAAATTCGGAGGTATGATTTTTTTAATGTGGGCGGAAAAATTTCCTTTAGCAATCCGAGAAAAAAGTTTTAAATTGCTCTGTCGCTCCAGTGGTTAGGTTCCCTTTATAATCATTTTTGTTAGGGTTACAGATTAGGAATTAAGTAGATATTAAAAGTTATGATATTACATACGATAAGTAAAAAAAAAAAATAAAAATAATAAACAAATAATAGTTTTTATTTATTTGATTTAAGGTTAATTTGATTTAAAACATTTCAAAGGTACAGTGGAAAATATTAATATCTCTTTGGGAATTGTAAGATTTGCAGATACGCTCGAGTAAAGAGCTTTGTGCTTTTTGCGATTTTAAATGTTGTGTATAATGATATGTCGTTCAGGGCAACGAAATGCAATCCTTTATAATAGGGCTGGTGAGTCAATAAGACAGTTCACAGTCTTAGACAAAAACAGTACGTCATTTTTTTTTCAGTTTGTAAAGAGCAAAAGGGTTACACTATAATTTTCAAACCGATACGATAGTTCAACGTGTTGTTAGATGTGACTGGATAACTCAGAATGGATTCAACTCAACACCTCCTTTGAAATGTCACTAAAACTGAAGAAAAAAATATATAAAAAATTGATTAAATAGGTTATGTTGGGTTAGGGTTTGGGATATTTTTCAATTTTTTTTTCATAACTTTTAATGACTTTTCATAAAGGTGTTGAGTTGACTTAATTCTGAGTTATCATAGAACCGTTGTTAGAATATTCTCAATGCTGATTATATAAGTTTGAGGATTTCAAAAGACAGATGCAGATTCGATATGAGATCTTACATATTATATGCCATATATAGTAGTTTAAGTGTAAAAGGTTTTTTGAATGGTGTTTTGATGCGTGGAATGAAGCCTAGATTAAAATAAATATAGTTATATTTTAGGCCTCCACCTATAACTTCACTATATCTGTATGTCTGCAGTTTTACATTATTTTAAAAGATTTTTAATGAAAAATTGTAGTAATGTTTTTTTTTGTTGTAAAAACGTGTTGCCACATTATTTATTCTCGGTAGTTTAAATGACAGCATTTTACGGCATAATATTTTACCACCTGTGTCCACCGTCCGTGTACCACGAAATTAAACTGTCAAAATAACGGCGGACCATAAAATATATCTGTCACGTGTGTGTTTTTTAAACCAACCGAACAAATAAAATTACTGTTAATTGTTCTTTATTGTTCCTTGTTTTATGTGTAGAAAATAAAAGCGATAATAATTTGATTTTTTTCATAAAACGCAAGCGCACATTATGACGTGACATTACGAAAAACATTAAAAAAAAATTTGGAATTTAAATAAAATTAAAATAAGTAAATAATGTTTTTTAAATTCACAAAACAATAGATACGCCAAGAAATAGCTTCGTGGTTAAGTGATAACTTTACTTGTCTTCGAATCCGGAGGTAGCAGGTTAAAATTCCGACGTGCGCAATTAAATTATATTTGATGTTATTTCACAATTTATTATGATTTGTGTTATTTCACTTTTTTTTTTCGTTGGTACGAAGTAAAATAGAAGATGATTCTTTTGTTTGGTCTCCTCACTTTAAAATCCACTCCGAATCCATTGAAAAAATCAACGAAAATTCCTAAGATATATTAACTTTATACTTAGTCTACCTATAGACACAATAAAATACAACCACTTGCTGAAAGAATTAAAATTATTTTTAATTTAAAATTTTTAGATAGAAGCCTTATTTTTTAATTGACTTTTATTTATTTTTTAACATAGTATTATAGACAGTCCTGATTTATTAAGCCTAATTACCGTCGATGTATCAAGAAGAACTGCTCGATCTAAAATTATTTTTAATTGCAACAACAATATTAGGACTGAGTCATTCAATTACCCGCTTGTATCTAGATGCGGGCTGTTGGCAATACTTTTTCAGAAATGGTAGATGTGTTCAACAGCACGGAATATAGTCACAAACAGGCTATAATAACATACATCAATAATTATTATTTTTGTTAGCATAATAACTTTTCTTCTGCATGGGTTTATGTAATTTATTTTTTCCATAATTACTGTTCCACAAAACGGTTTCAGAGCGTATTTTCCGAGTTTCATTTGAAATTTCATAACAATTTGTTGCTCTATTATTAAACTTATAATTTTTCTGGCAAAACAAAAAACAACTCAAGTGCGAAAAGAAGGCTACTGCTATACGGATTTGTTTACAGAAGCGAGAGGTTTATTAGCCACACCTCGTATATCACACTTTTATTGCGGGCAACAGAAAATCAGTGCAGCATGCTCGAAGTTACTTATTTGACAGAGTTTTTACTAGACTATTCATATACGGGATTATCTTTGAACCACAAGTGGGTATCTAGGTTACTTTGTAGCTTTATATTTGTAGCCATTTTCCCGTACGTGCAAACCAATCCCAAGAAGTTTCTTTGTATTCTTTGTCGTAACGCTGAGATTTGTGTCCGTTCTTTGATTAAAAGTTATGTCCGACGTATCTTATTCCGTCCTTACAAAGATAAATAATGATGTATTTGAACGAAATTGACAGCGGTAGGAGATTAAACCTTGAGAAAACCTCGCAAGAAATACGATAATTTAATCCGAAGAATAAAGGGATAGCTTATCCCTTATAAATACAAACTCTAAAATATTGAAAAAGTTTCTGTTTATTTCTGTTTGGGAGTGCAAAGGGAGGCCTCAAGGTAAAAAAATAACATATAAGCTCTTTGAGGTTAGCATACGTTTTCTTTCCTTTGTGCTGTTCTATCCGTAGAAGAAATATTTGCTTCTCTTTTGGTATTTAAATTTACTTGCAGTGTTGTTATTCAGCAATAAGTTTTGAATAGAGTAGATCTTCTTTCATCTTATCTTTTCCTTTTGTGCTGTCTGTGTTCTGTTCTTTAGTGCCTTACAATAGAATTATACTTGAGCTGATTCAGAAGACTTTATTAAACTCGTTGCTTGCGGTCATACACGTGTTGGTCATGCATGTCCATTAGATTCGTTTTATAACTAACTATCCTAATGCATTCTGAGGAATAAGCATAGAGGATAGACCGCCACATTAGTCTGTTTTTTCACAAGCTTCTTGCTTCATTCATATTCATGCATCGTCTCGTAAGTACTTTATTATTACTTATTATAAACATTAGTTTTAAGTCATGTGTATTTTTTATGCATCTTTCACCCTTATTCTTATATATTTATTCTAAACCTTCATTTCAAGTTATAGAGGGTAGGTAAATTTATAAATTTTATTTTAATATGAAAGATTGGAGTCGAGTTAAGACTTTGAAGAAATTAAATGTCGAAAGGAGGAGAGGTTATTTTAGAAAATGCTTTGTAAAATAGAGGATCTTTGTTTGGAGAAAGACAACCACAAAATATGTGATCTAAATTTCCCACTTCTCGACCATAGAATTTACAATCTGGGGAGTCTAGTATGTGAATTTTAAAAATATGAGTAGGAACGGAACAATGTCGAATATTCATTCGAATAAGAAAGAAAATGTCTTTTTTTTTTAAATGGGGGAATTGTTGAAATCACGCTGTTGATGGGATAGTCCTTTGCATTGAGGCGTTGCGGGCTCCCTTGGATTTTTTTTTATTTTTTATTATTATTTTTTATTATATTTCGCTTTGTTAACTTAATACATTGAAACAAATAATATTAATAATGATGGTTTACTACCTAACACCAAGTAACACATTTTTTAAAGTAAGAACATTTTGGTTTTGCTCATTAATCTTGAGAGCAAACAGTTTTTTTTTTAATATATTCATTTTATTTTCGGTTGTTAGGCTATCAGGAAGGAGATTATATATGTTTATACCCTCATAGCCTATGTTTCTTTTGCCACACTCTGTCTTTGTTGAATTTGTGTATAATTTATTACGTTGTCTTGTGTGGTGTTCATGTACTTGTGATGTTTGATAAATGTAGTATTTGTGTGTATAAAGCCATTTTGAATTTTGTAGATTAATAAGCATATGTTGTATTCGTACAGTCTGATTTTTATTAAGTTAGTTTCTTTGTATACTTTTTTGGTGGGGGTATCTGGTCTATAGTTAAAAAGTTTTTTTATAACTTTATTCTGAATTATTTGAATTTCATTTAAGAATGTGATATTTGTGTTTCCCCGTATTTCTATGAAGTAATTAAGATAGGAATGAATTAAACTAAAGTATAATCCCCTCTTTACTTGTATTGGTAGAAGATTGACTAGCAATGTGCCAATACTTTGCCCAAACATTGCGGCATCATGGAAAAAATGTCAGATGGGAGAATGTGTTTACGAGGGTAACAAAAGTGTTGGATGCTCCTTGTTTTGCCAAAGAATCCGCAATATCGCTATTATTTATGTTATTTTAAATAAGTAATTCAAAGAAAACATTGCATCAATTACAAAATATTGAAATAGAAATAAAAAAAATTTTAATGATATTTAAAACTCACTATTGTTAAGAAAAATATGTTCAGGGATATGATAGATATTTAACCTAAGTTTTTTAAACATTAAAAGGGATTCAAAATGCAAAAGAATTGAAATAATTTCGAATAGAAATTCTGCCTTCGAATAATTCCACATAATAAAAACCCTTTGAATCCACCTTTTTGAAAAGCTTTTATGCTATTCGAGTCTGTATTTATATTTATACTACTCAACCGCTTTTAAAAGCATGCATTTCCATGCATATCGTAGTGCGCTGTCCGGATTAACATTTCCACATCGCGGATTTCAAACCCGAGCAAACACTCATAAAATGTTACCACATGCGCCCATAATTTTCATCGAAAGGCTGTGTGATAGTGCAATTTCTATTTATGCGATGCATCAATTATTTTATGCTAGTATTCCGCGGCAGCGTTAACAGAACTATAACTAAATTAATGGTGGATGATAGAAGGCGTAATCTAGGACGCTTTAAACGACTTCGGTACTTAAGAGGATACCCGGCGGTGATTTTTCCATACAAACGTATTCCCTATTTATCTCTCTGGATTTTAACCCTAGAGAAAATATTGTTTTTGCATAAAATAGATATCAACTACTAGCGTGTCGGTACTTATTGTTTTTTTTTGATAAGTTCATTTTTATAGAAGTTATGACCTTCCAAAAAATCAATAAAATTGACTGGTTTAAACGCCGTCAAAAGATGTTCAGTATACAAACCAGACAATGTTTTTTTAAAAAAAGCAAAACGTACAGACATAGAATAGTTTTTTCTTATGTAGTTGGTAAAAAAAAAATTGAAAATCAGTCCACTTTTGGAGGAGAAAAGTGGGGAATACAAAACCTCCATTTTAGTTAGGTGTCAGTGCATTGTCCCTTTCGCTCAATATCCGGTGGAGTAAGAGCAAAAGTGACAGCAAAATTTTTTTAATAAAATCTATTTCTGCACCACCGGGTATCATCTTAATAAGCTGCACGACCTAGGTGGTATTTTACCGCTTCTGAATTAAGTGTTGATTAACTAAGTAACTTCAATCATCGGATTAAGAGGAAGCTCGGGGGTATGTGAATTACTTATATATATATTTCAAAACTATTGCTGTCACTGAGCTTACCCCCCCGAATAATTAGCGAAAGGGTCAACTGCACCACAGACTGATTACAATTAAATATTATCGATACTATAGTAAATCCATAGACATATGAATATTCATAGACCAGAGAATCAGGGAGATGGGTAAAAACTAACTGTAGCGGGAGCAGAGGGATGAGTTGACTGTAACGATATGTGATTCGTTAATACTTCAATATGACAGTATATAGGCATCTCGCATTATAATATCACCATTTAGTTCTTAAAAGTAAAATCTGCTTTTGAATGAATAGACCTTTTTACATGGGAGCGCGAATTGTTCGCCCAGTTTGAACAAACTTGTGTAATCCATATAAAACGAAGAAAGGTTCGCTTGTTTTGAGAGTCCAATATTTTGTTACCGTGTTTAGTTAAGACACTTTTACAAATGTCTCATAATTTACTTATCCCAGTAAACAGCAACGTGCACACGACGGGACCGGGAATTTCGGTTGCCAACGCTTCATGTATCTCGGTGTGATAAAACTGATCATATTATATGATGTGAATAAGCTTAAAATAAAGACAAATAATGCCTACCTATGGAAGGTAATACGACAATTGGGTTTATACTCTTTTTCACTTCTATTTTTAGACGTTTCAATAGCTCAAGTTACCATTTTTGCCGTGTTATTTCGTAAAATGGACCGATGAGAGCTCGACGCTAGTCAACACAAGAATGATGACGTCACATTTTCTAGATTCACGCGAACCTATACGCCAGCCCGGCCGGTTCCATGGAACCCAGAATTAAGGAGGGGGAAATAATACGCTTTTATCACTTAGGGCAGGTCTATACATAATATGTCTATAATTAAATCAATATTACAAAAATTGTATAACATAAAATAATAAAACATATACACGTAATACTCAATACCATTACAAAACACACATCATTATACACAATCGAAACTTGTAATATATATATGCCGATTTTTTTATTACCGACTTTACATATTTTATCAAAATTTATTACTTCACATTATTTTGTATCAAAAATGTGGGCCTTAGCACGGATAATCCACCCAGTGATACCACCATTATATTTTTAGTTTTAAGAGAAGCTGTTTTATTTTTTTTATTGTTTAATGGCAAAATTATGCTTTTGTTTCTTGTTGTAAATTATAATAAGGTATTTTAATATTTTTGATAACGCATTCTTAGTTTTATTTATCTCTTCTACTCCATTTTCATTTATTCCTTTAGGGTCAGTGGTGACCCCATGCGATTAATTGCGTGATTTTCTTAATGCGCCTAATTAAGGGTTAAATTTGACCTTTATAAATGTTTACGTATACCCCATATAACATAATTCATAGCTTTTGATCACTGTTTTATTGTTGTACCTCGGGAATTGTCATATCTGTATAAGTTATCTTGTTCTTAAATTGTTGAATATTTACTTCACTTTCTGAAAGGAATAATTTTTTGGACAGACGTTTATTTTTTTGGAAAACAAGTGCCATAGTTTTGCTGGGTAACGCCGGGTGCGGTTGTTCGCCGAGGTAGAATACTTGGTTTTAACATCACTGTGGTAACCCAAAAGATATATCAAAAAATCAAAACAACCCGACCTTTTGCAAAGGAATTGCCATTTTTGCGCGACTGGACAAAACAGGTTTACCAAACATTCATCAAACTTCAATTCTTGTGGGCATTTAAATTATAGAAATAACAAATTATTTTAGTGAGGAATATATTTTTCCGAAATTTGATTCATCGGTATTTTTTATCGTTGGTAAAATGTGATTTCGTAATCAGCACCCCAAAGCACACAAATGAGGAAAAAATTAGAACTACACCTGTTTAGTGTGGATATAACTTTAGGACATTAATCCATTTTACCCATGTTCCTTTCCAAATATTCCTTCCTTTTGATTCCCCTCCTTTCACATCAAGGCCCTTACCTAAGAAGCAAAAGAAGATGAATAAAAAACTCTTGAAAAAAGAACATATTTGAACCTCGTTGTTTTGAATAAAAACATTCAATTATTGTATTTGAAAATTCTGTCGGGCTTGTACAAGCATTTCGCAAATCTCGCAAATAACAATCATAAATACATTATGATAATCATGATAGTGATAACCATCGGGTCATTTAACAAAATGGAATGTGACCGTGAATGAAGAGCTGGGAGCTGCCACCTCGTCATCAAGGTAAGGGCCATTCCTGTCTTTTCCTTCCCCTGTCGAAATAAAAACACAATCTTATGGACACTCGTAATTCGCTTCAAGATTGGTTTTACAGTCCACACGGTGTCATTGGACACTTAACAACACCAACATTTGTTTCAACCAACTGCCTAATGATTGGACTATAGTTTGGGTAAACGATAATGGCGACATGTTTGTGCGTGCGATATCATACTCATATCGTTTCGTGGCCCAACCCCCTGCTTCCATACTGTTTTTTTATATGTTCAAAAAATGACTCTCTTTTCTTATATTATAAGAGAACCACACACAAAAAAATCACACAATTCTCCACACCTTAAGCATCACCCCTCTAATAAACACTGTACAGTACAGGCACCTTCTCGAACACATCCTTCTGGGCATAATTAAAGAGGCACTTAGTGTTACCACCTGCAAAGTGCTAAGTGCTTAATGCTTTACTTTAAACCATCAAAGAAAAGTTCACTACCTTGCTCCATAATTTTGTACTCGATTACAAAAAAATATAGGTAGGAAAGTGTCGTAAGTCAGAAAAATTAATTTTACAGGAGAGCGAAAACAAATGAATGAAGGATGAACAAGCGGTCCTGTCGAAAAGAGATACTAGCGACATATTGCAGAGATTGAGTGATCTAACTTAATTACGATTTTCGTGGGGCATAGATAATCACAATCACTTTACTATTCAGAGATCAGAGAAAAAACACGGAAAATTTTGACTTACCATCCTTTTCTATGGGATGTACGATATTTATACCTACATATATTTAAAGAGTTTATTCTACGCGAAACACACTAGGGGTGAGTTGTTTCATAGAATTTGAACAATTCATCAAATTTCAAAGCTTTTATTCAAGATCAGTGAATGTTCTATTCTATATAGTTCTGTATTATAATATCATTACTAGCCAGTTGTGTGAAACAACAAACTAAACTGAAATAATCACGGAACTTGAATAGAACATACAGAGAATTTGAAAATTAACAATTAAGTTTGATGAATCAAACTCTGTGGAACAACTTGCCTTAACCTTTTTCTTTAAAAAATAAGATCTACATGATATAGGTATAAATTATTAATGTAAGTATAAATTTTTTAAATTTCGCAGTTCTCCTCACTAAGGTTTCCTGTTCTGAGGAAGCCTATAATTTTATTAACTTTTGTATTTAGTTTCAGGTTGCCTTTACATCGTCTTTATAATGTTTGTAAGTTGATTATCACTTTGTTCTCTCAGCTATATTTTTACTTTTGTTATAAATATGTGCATATCCGTTACTATTTTTATTTGATTTGGTAGAGCATTGCATAGTTTCGTAGCACACAATTTAATATTTCTCTCTCCAAAAGATGTGCTCATACAGGGAGTTACCAGTGTATTTAGACGTATTACCTGGTTACGTATTAGATTGTATTCTAAAAAATATCGTTCGTTTATTTCAGTGTTTCGAATATGCCCATCACAATTTTTCTAAGGCAATTGTTCGTTTAGTTTATGTGAAAATAATATAATTTGATGTAGTCACGATATCAGAAGCCACAATATGTCATTTCTGAATATTAATGGGGTTTTCTTTATTAACGGACTGTTAAAACGAAAAGCAATATTATGATTGGAAAGCACCCGGGAATTTCTAATTTTCTTTAATGTTTCGTTATTAAACAATTTCATATCGATTATTTCAACACTTTTTTAAATGCGATTTTAACCCTTATGAATAAAAAAAACTGTACAAGGACAAGGTCAGAATCACTTGCGGCTATATCATTTCAAACGTTGCTTTTAATTTCAGTTATGTAGCTTCTCGGAATGCTTTTAAATTAATTTTCTGAATAGTACGGCTATCCCACATTCAAGAGGTTAATGATTCGAATAAAAGTTCTCAACCAATAATCGAAACTGAGCGATTACTAAGTAGTTAAAAAAATACCATATGTACTATAAGAAATCAAGGAAGTGCTTTTTGGATGACTTTAAAGTAATTTTACCACTAATACTATAAAAATACACTTTGTACCGTATATGAATATGTATGTAGTTTTAATGTCTTTCAACAGATCTCGTTAATGTAAGTGGTTGTACGTTGTTTTGACATTCAACTACCTTAAATGTCTCAACAGAGGTGAATAAAGCTGTCATATATGAGACAGTCAACTGTCGCCCGTTCGGGTCTAACACTTGAACGGTTACGGAAATATCCGATGTTATCCGATATACAGGTGGGTACCTTCAGTGACCAGTTCACCTTCCTCAAATACACAGAGCATCCAATAGACGTTAAGTTCAGCTAAGTATTCATTGTAAATAAAATGATAATAAATACGACTCATGATAATAACTTCTCGATTCCTGATCATCTTTATCAAAGAAAATAACAGAACACCACTCACTTTTTTTAATATTAATATCGCACAAGAGTCTCAAATGCTCTCCACCTTCTGGAGTCATTTAGTTCAGAAATGAATCGGAGATGAAAATTAAAGTACACCAGTAACCTATTTTCTAGCAAATACACATTAGTACTCCAGGAAAATTGTGAAACCTAGAAATTTCGCTAACCCTTGGACCAATCTAGGAGGAAAATCCAATTATGGAAATTCCGTACCCAATTTCATGCTATTTTCACAGTTTTAGGCTGTGTCAAAAAGTAAAATTTCGTCTTTTTATTGGAGCACCCTAGCTTTCAATAACTAAAAAAATACATTTTATCTCATTTATGGGGCCAACAGACCTAGCTATAAAAGCTCAAGCGTTATTTAGCTTGGCCTACTTCAGCATATCGCTCGTCATACTTTCCCATTGGGAATGTACGGCAACCGATATGCCGAAATACGCCAAACCAAATAACGCTTGAGCTTTTATAGCTAAGTCTGTTGGCCCCATTATATAAACTTTTGAGGTTATTCGAAAATACGTGACGTTTACATATTTATATTCTTACATATTAAATTATCATTGATTATATTGGCAAAAAGGTCTCTGCTTTTTTTAAATTTATTTTTGGGGTGTTATGCCGTGTTACGCTATCTCCTTCTTTAACAAGGGCAACACATCTGCCCTGATGATGGACACTGTAACGGTGTCCGAAACGTTGGCTAAAGAAGGAGATAGCGTAACACGGCATAATATCCCAAAAATAAATAACAAAAATACTTTTGGCCGTGAAAATCTAAAATCATATCAGGTCCCTGCTTGTTTTCAGCAGTGCCACTAATATAAAAATGTAATAAATAATTAGTGTAAAATTAATATTTTAATAAAAATAATGTTTAAATAATTAAAATTCATATTAAAACTAATGAAATTTAAATTAAATAACACTCACAAACTCACACAAGTAGGTAACACTTTAATTGGGCATTTATAAATTAAAATCGTTGTTAATTATACTTCTAGGTTTTTTAAGTTGTGTATGTTAGTTATTGTATCGTTGCTGCTAAACGAAATATCAGTTTTAATTTAAATCATTTATTTTATCTAAGGGATAAAATTTAAAAAACATATTTTATTATGTGAAGTGTCGTATAAGCGTAACTTTTTTTAATGTGTTTTGCTATGGTAAAAAGAAATAAATAAATCATTTATATTGCGCTTTCACTTCAAGGGCCCCTTACAATAATAATTAGTCTAATAAATCTAAAGTCATTAACTAAGAAATCAAACCTTAACATCTGTAACATTTAGCCTGTAAATCTTTTAGTACTTTGATCATAAAACTTATGACTTAAGTGATTTAGCAGTTGTAACTACATAATAATAATAAAGCACTGGTTTTATAGCGCCGTTTAGTGAAATATCACATAAAACCTAAAGAGTGCGGCACAAAACTAGAATATAAACTATGGTTAAATATGTTAATTTGGTGCAATGAATACAGATTTTACTTAAATACCTCAAAATGACAAATAATCAATTTTTTTCGAATAAATATATAGTGATATTTTAATTACAACATTGATAACAATGATCTTGAGACTATAACATAAATTAAAGACTTGGGCAGTATTATTCATTCAAAGCTTTCATCTGTTAATTTCATAATTAGGTAATGGACATCTCTAAGAAGAGCTTAAAATGTTGGACTTTATAACTAGGTTAACTAGAAATTTGAACAATACGTAAAACTGTTAGTATATTTTGTCTTTGTTAGAAGAAGTCAATTTGAGTACAATCCTACCTTCTGGAACCCCTAATAACAAAGTTCATATATATGCCATTGAAAGATTACAAAATATATTCTTAGATATTCTCAGTTTTAAAATAAGTATTCTAGCAATTTTGAAAAACTACAACACTCCTTTAAATGATATGAATATGCTTAAATTGCGGACGAAAGGTTATTCACTGGCTCAATATTTCCAAATAAAAATTTAGGCGATTCCCAGGCTTAGCTTTAATTCAAAAATAAATTTATTGCATTAATTTAAAATATTAAATTTTGTTGTGTTCAACAATTATTTAATTAAAGAAACAGTGTTTTAATTCATTAACTCTTTTAAAATCTAATGAAATAAATGCACTTCAATTAACAGGAATGGATGCAGCAGAGCGTGTTTAAATATGTTTTTTTATTAAACAAATACTGCATAATAAAATTAACAAAAATAATACTCGTATATTGAAAAACTTTATTGGATAAAAATAATGATGAGAAGAGGTAAATTTACTGAACATGAAGAGCACTTTTGTATCATATTCATGCAAATAGGTTTGATAGCAAAATAACAATGTTTTTCTTTAAATCAAGATATTATCGTATCTTATGAAGAGATTACAGAACAACAGAGAATAATACCAATAAACTAAGTATATAGAATAGTTCAAATATAAATTAGTTAATGAGGTCTTTAATCATATTTAAACCACTTTAGATTCTTCAAGATCGAACTGAATAAATTGGCCCTCCATTCCTTAATAAGCCAGTTATTTTGCATAAGGAGCGACATTATTCAAAATGTTTTGTATATTGACATCCTAGTTGACACTCAGGAGGCCGCGATAAAATTTATCAATCGTTTTTTGGATATCTTTTAGCAATTGTTGACCGTGCTCGCAAATACTGATAACTGATCATAGATTATGGATTTAGTGAATACGGTATTGATGTAGGGTTTTTTCGATCATCCGTGTTAGACTTTCTGTACAGAATTTCCATTTATTTCTCTTTGCAAAGTATTTCTATGTTTTTCCACAAAATTTGATTAGAAATCCGATACTGAAATAAATGTTCATCTTGAGCTTAATGTGTCTAAAGTCGTGCGAGCTTTGAGTGTACCTTAACAAAGTGCTGCAGACAATCCCAGTTCTCAAGAACTCCTGACCACGTACCAGAATCCACAATAGGGGATTGTTTAAGCATCCCTTTCACAAAGGGAGTCCATCTTTGCTGTGTTGGTTGAATTACCTCAAGTCCACTATGAATGGAGATTTTGGTCACTCATGTGATCCGTCGCTTTGATCCAGTACATATAGCTAATTGTTGGCATGGCCTGCGGTGACTTTAGCGAATTCTATACCAGTAATTCTCTAAATTAATGTTAAGTGCACTTGTGAATTGGGAAGCGAAGTGTTTCAACGATACTAGCTACAATTGAACATTTAATTGATTGCAATTCAACAACTATTTACGTTTTTTTCCAAAAACAATACGAAAGCCAATTCATTTAAAAGCGATAGTTTTGTTGTTGTTTATTCTTACATTAGTTCTACAATGAAGGCCCATAGAAAATAATTCCCCGCAGGGCCTATTTCATCTTTGGGGATGCTGGGTATTTTTGGAAAGGAAGGAGGGTGAGTTCTGTGGAAGGAATAAGGTATGAGGGTTGGGTAAAAATCTGGGGGACAGTGTGTCCAGGAGTTACTTATCTATGAATCCACCCCTCCCACTGCATTACAATGCGATATTCCGAGAGAGTCCTGATGGAGAGATAAAAATGTCTCCATCAACCAGTCTCTCCCGTTCCGGCCTACCACGCAGTTGGTCCAAGCCGTTCGAGTACTAGACCCAAACGGGCGGCAGTAGTTGTCTCTCTCATATTGTACAACATTCTGACCTTTGGAGGTCTAGATTCGTTTAAAAATAAATGTAGCTTCTTTCAATCACAAAAATTAGAGTTCTCGCGAGAGTCTTGAAGGAGTAACCACCTGTTACTTATACAAGGGCGGGTAAGTGGTGCATAACCTCCAATGACCTCTGTTAAGAATCGTTAAAAATTCATATAACTACTTACACTAACGACATCTGTTGAGATACACTGAAACTACATACATACTGACACACATCGTACAAATAATGTCCGCCATTAAACTGAAAGAAAAGCGGTGTCAAAATAGGGCACGGCCTATTTTCAGTTCAGAAACATGGAAAGACGATCCGTATGGAATCCGGATTTAAAAAAGATGTCGTCTAAATTTACGTCACCTTAGTTAAGACAAGGTTCTAACTGACTTTTTTTAAATGATCTTTAATGCAAAATTATTTCTTTTGCTCATTTCTCTAAACAAAATAATTTTCAGAGCCATCTGTGTTGTATATCCGTAGATACTGACTTGCATGTCAAAGATCTAGCAACAAGTTTTTAAAACTTCAATTTATTTTACAAGGTTCTAACATCACTTTGAAACCTTTACAATTATTGTCATTTTACCTCAAAATCAGAAATCGTTAAATAGAAAATAGGAAATTTGAACAAGCTAGTAGTTATTCAGAACAGAGCTAAGTGGTGTATACTGGGATGACAAATATGCAAGGGTTAATCAAATGAGAGAGGATCTAAATTGAATTCTATTAAAAATGGACTGTTATTTAATGTGTTCATGTTTGTACATAAAGTCATGAAAAAGTAAATGCCAAAATATTTCTTGTTTTTAATAGAGATGTGCATAATTACGAAACCAGAAATATATATAGAGTTAGATTGCCACATATGAAAAAATTAAAATCATAGAACTGCCTAATTAAATGCCTGAAAGTCTGAAAAATGAAGGAAGAATGAATGTAGTTAAAAGGAAATGTTGTGGTTGCTGTAAAAATATTAAAATTTATAAAATAAAATATAACCTTGGATATATTACTTTTCACTCTTACGTAGTGTAAACTCAATAAATAATAATTAAAAAAAATAAAAAAAATCGTCTTTGCAAACTTTGACACCTTGTAGAAAGACTACTTTAATTTAGCATTGCGAATATTTTTTCATCCAGGCAATATCTCATACCTATTATAATACTGGTATGACTGGACAATAACCTACTGCCGCCCACCGTGATGGGGCAATTATTCTGGTTCTAGCGTCAATCCCCGCGGGTCATTACCTCCACTCCGTCGTTATACCTTAATAACTTTGTGAATTCGTTGAAAAATTATCTTAGAGTAAATAAATTTGACTTTAGTAAAACCAGAGATTTCATTCGCAACATCCACAGCAAAAACGGAGCCCCAGTTTACAGATTTGGAAGTGTAACCAGGATGAACAACTCATCTTCCTACAACCTTATATTTATCTCAGGACAAGGCAGAGTGAAGTTAGAACCCTGCCCAATCAAAGTGACAATTTACAATGAGGCCGTATGCCTAAAAGCGCCTATGTGTAGCTATTCTTCATGTAGAGTTTGAGGTGGGAGAGAGGGGGGTGTTACGTATGACGTGCGAGCTAGGCCACGAGCCTTTGTGGCCGGGTTCAGACAACAACTCTCGCCTAACTTCAGTTTTAGTTCTGTACTCTCTCCACTTACAACACCCTCACTAGCCAGCACCCGCCGAGATGCAAGAACCCGAGTTGCTCACTTGGAAACTATCGCTGTAATTACTGCAGGGGTGTAACAATAAAAAATAAAAAAATGGGCTGCTTGATGGATGAAAATAAAAATATTTTTCATTTTTTGCCATTAATTATCAATGGTAGTAGCGTCGAACCTTGAACATTACCGGATACATTAATTGTTTGATTCGTGGAGCTGAAAGTATTAATAAAATTTGGTAGTCGGTTATATACGGAACCATTTAATGGTTAACCAACAACCCGGCAATATTCGTTGTTTGTTTTTGGGGTGTTATGCCGTGCAGGAGGTAGCGCAGGAGGTAGCGCAACACGGCATAACACCCCAAAAACAAACAACGAAAATGCTTTTGGCCGTGAAAATCTAAAAACGTATCTAACCCGGCAATAGGTCAACCCAAGTGGTTCGCTACGTTTAGTGACCCGGGTTAGCGGGTTCAAGGGGTTGGGTTTGTCCAAATCTTGGCGGCGACGGCATGTAACATTTGAAACACATCTGCGATGGGATTATCAGACTCATCACAATCCTTCAAAGAGCACATCGAAATCTATAATATTACCAATTTTCAAAAATCCCGGAAAACTTTCCAGGTAAAACTACAAATGATTGTACTAACAGGACTTCGAGCATTTTTAAGCAGTTATTTAACAAGCGAAATAGAACAAATTTTGTTATCATCAATCTCACAATGTATTGAGAGGATGAATTTTTTTAACCTCAAAAAATTTGTAGAAAGAAAGGTCCTCGTGTATCAGAAAATAAAAGCCCGATCTCCTGTATAATCATCCTATCCTTACAACCTGTATAATCAATCATACACTTTTAATATATAGTTAATGTGACTCTTGAACTTGCTTTGCAGCGCAAAGTTTAACAAAATTGGGCTCAATTTTACATAGGTAGAGCCTCAAGTCTGGTTCAGCATTCAAGCGATTGCGATATTTATTTTAAACGCAAACGGAAAAAATGCCTTTTCACACGAATACGTGCTTGTGAATGGTATTCATATTTTTAGAGCTGCAGCTGCTGTTGAGCTGAGTTTTAAAACCTACATTCGTGCCACAATATTGCGTACCCCCAATTATTGCTTCGCGTACCCTTTGGGGTACCGCAGGTTGAAAGCCACTGGATTAGAGTATTGTGTCGTGTTGTTCTTGTGGGTATGTATGTGTAGGTTTATAAGTTGAAGGAGTTCGGAACAGTTTAAATAAGAAAGTTTAATGATTTATTTGACGTCTGTCTTGTCATGTATGATTTTTGTAATGGGAATGAATAATTTATGTATTCTAGTGGGTTATATAATTTTAAAATTGTAAAACCTTGATTTTTTTGTATTTCTTTAATGTTATTAGAATGTATGAATTTTGTAAGAGGGAGACCAAACTACTGAGTTGTATTCAATTTGGCTTCTAACTAGAGACACGCATAACGGTTTTATGGCTTGTACGGAATTAAAATTAAATATTTGATAATAAGGCCGTGTCTATGGTACGAAATATCCATTAGAGTCACAAGTGAACAATGCATATAAGCACAATACAGGACCGACCCTTAAAAATCGCTTGGCGAAAATAATTATTTGAATGTTGTTGATAAACAGGGGAGCACTGCCAAATACTGAATTTCCTAGTATTCTTGAGTACTTTAGGATCAATAGAATCTGAGACACCCGAAAATTTGGTAGTCGGGTTCAGAGCTTCAGGAATTTTTCATTTCGATCCTGAAAGAGTTCTTTGAAAAATAATTCCTCTAAGAGATAGATATATAATAATAATTCCTTCAAGAGATGAAGAAAAGTTTGAAGTGAAAGACATAGACCAATCTTGGACGGAAGCCTTCGTTCGGTGTTGTGTCTTCTTATTTTCAAATACTTAACTTTATTTTATATTTATCATTTTTTTAAACTTAATTTGGTCTATGGACTTCTTTATTTTGAATGTAACGTCATTTGTTGCATTTTTCTCAACTTTCTAACTTGTTTTTTTATATAAGAAAAACTCTTTTTTTAACTTTTTGAAGGTTATTCCCATCAATGTAATATATTTTTATTTTTCGCCACTTTAGTCTCATAACATATCCCAATAATTAAGGATGCCATAGTCCCACTGGCTCTGGACAGTTGGTAGTAATAGTACTATATGTATATCTCTCTTTCAAATCCCACATACCTGACATTGTCTCCCGCGCAAACAAAATGATTGGATTGGTTTTTCGTAATGCAAGATCATTTACCAATGGAATTGCAATACGGAAAATATATCAAGCATTTGTTCCCAGCATCCTGGAATATACCTCCATTATTTGGGCTCCTTCTGAACAAAACCATATCGTAGAAATAGAAAAGGTACAAAAAATGTTTATGTGTTACCTGTTTATGGGGGAATATACGTACTATACATTCCTCATCCTTGTTCTTAACAGGAATGCTCGATTTCAATACCTTAGAAGCCCGCCGAAAAATATTTTTAGATAAATATTTTTTTAAAGTTTATCTCTAGTATTATACTCAATCCGCATACGTTGAAATAGGTTAACTTGTATGTCCCTAACAAGCATACTCGTGGGAGATCCCATGCACCTTTTTATGCTCCGAAAGCGAGGACTTCTGCCTATCAAAAAGCGCCAATAAACAGGGCCACTAGACTGCTTAACGATTCTGCATTGACTATCGACATTTTCAAAGTCACTTACAGATAGTTCAGCAACTATATTTTGACGCATGTCGCAAAATAGTAAAACTGCACTTTTTAATTTTTAATATTCTCTGTTGGTGTATAACCATTTTAAAGAAAGACTTTTAGAAAAATAAATAAATAAATCTGTATAAATTTTTTTCCAAGAATTCTCCGCCACTGTGCTAATAACGTGGCAGGAAGCATTCGAGCAACTGTGGCACTGTTTGCACAGACCATCGTACGAGTGTTCCAGTATTCTAGATATCCCACTATAGGAATATCCCCGCGGCAAATCTGCTTTGCGCCACTGTTTAAACAACTCGAGAAATGCCATATGGGCGTGTTTCGTGATTCAAAGTCTGACCATTGTTTGCTTAAATTTTATAATATGCTGAATAACAGAACCCTCAACAGGCGACAATTTCATAGTTATTATTTTTTCTTTGGGAAACAAACACTTTTATACGCGTATTATTTATATATTTATTTTATAGGTACATCTTTTTTTTAAGCTTAACTAACCATCACGCCGTTTCTAGGCACATATTTTTTGCCTCATTCACATTCATAAATCGTCTCATGCATACTTTTTCTATTTTTCTGACTCTTGACATCTGACGTCGACTCAAGTATCTGATTCATTAATATGTACATTGTACATGATTATGCCTTGCCTTCCTTGGGCGTCCCCGACTTCTTGTATCATTTAGATTATATATTCTCCTACATTATTTGCTTCGTTCATTAGCTCAACATTCTTATGATTAATCCGTTCTTCATTAAAAATTAAAACCATATGCTTGTGGACTGAAGAATAATAATAATAATTGGATAATTTCTAGACCGCTGTTTTTGTGAGAAATTACCTCAAGAGCGCTGTACATTTTATTATAACTTCTTAGGCTCTATCTAGAACTATTATTCACAAATAGATACAGAAAACATACTTACCTGGCAGGTCACTCTCGATAAACACACTTTAATTAGAAAGTTTATGCTTGGAGAAGATACGACTTTGCACGCGGAGGACACTATATTTAAAACACTGGACATTGCATAATTTTACATTTGCTACACCATCACTTTTCATATTACATTTATAAGAAGATTACTGCCAAAAATGGAGTTAAGAAATTGAAGTGATTAAGAAATACTTGAGAATTTAGGACTCTTTAGGACTGGAAAATTTGTATGAAATTACATGTACAAATAACTCACAAATAAGAATTTGTTAACATTTTTATGCAATTAGTTATTTACTATGTCGCGGGCTGAGAAGGTGAAGGTAAAGGTTTTGACATTTTGCCTTACGGATAAAAAGGTGAGTTTTAAGTTTAGCTCTTAATTCCGCCGAGTTTGTGATCATTCTTAAATCATGTGGCAGTCCATTCCAGGCTTTAGGTCCTGACACTCCGAAAGCACGCTCACCGAACTTAGTATTTGGTGTGCGCTTTGGCTCCTTCAACCTCCCGATAGCTGTTGACGCCGCTGGCCTAAGAGGTGACTGTCGGGAATTGGAATTCTCTGGAATAGTGTACATTTGAAAAATGATAACAGCTTAACAATATATGATACAGTTTTATGAAATATTTAGCATTTTTATTCGAATTAAGGATATAAAAAATTAAATCTGTCGCAGATCCCGTAGAAAAGTTTCGTAAATCAAAATTTTCTATTTTACGTTTTACCTTTGAAAAGTAAAGTGATTGTGATTATTTGTGGCCCACGAAAACCTTAATTGAGTTAGGTCACTCCATCTCTGCAAGAGGTCACTAATATGTCTTTTCGACGGGATCTCGCACCGGTTCATCATTCTTTCAAAAGTATCCAGCATTTCAGCCATCTTTGCCCTCAGGGTCAGCGCCTCACATCGATATGCCAATACAGTTCTAACAATGGTCTTATACATATATGGTTACTTTGGTTTTCCTGTGGACGTTAGGTGATTTAAATGCTGGCAGCCAAGAGAAGTATGTTTTGTTGGCTGCTGTGATCCTCATTCTGATTTCTGCTGGATCCTCATTGTTATCTGTCAGACTGGAGTCCAGATAGGTGAATTAATCAATCACTTCATGTGAGTAGTTGTCTCTATTTTGTAATTTTTGTGACGTCACCGGGCCGTAAACGTGGGAATGTTAAAAGCGATCAATGGTGTTAGGCAAAAGAAGTGTTTAGTCTATGGCCTACAAACATATATTTAGTTATGTTTATATAATAATACATTTCTAGTGGGTTGCATAATCTATGGTCATTGAGATTGTTCTATGGTTTGCGCTTTACGTCACCGGAAGGCATTGGCGAATCATCAACTTTATTATCAGCTAACTAACAGTCAAACCTTGCTTTTGAACAGATTTGTTGACCGTTATTAAACAAGCAGTTCATAACAATACGTACATTGTAGTGTATTGATTATTCATGTAGTTTCAGCTTCCTTCAATAGATGACGATAGCATAGTTAGTCCTTATACATCCCAACAGATGGCAGTTGGGTATGATATCAAAAGAGTACCATCTATCGTCGTTCGTGTCTTAGTTATGAACGGTATCGATCATTTCCGAAGGCGTCGGTGGATAGGGCGGGCTCTTACAGTCCGCTCGGTAGAACTACTTAAAGCCTAGTCTAGTAAGGACAACTGTCCAGTTTAATATTCATCGTAAATCACTCAAACCTATTACTAATTTGGAAGATATCCAACACATCTTAAGTTGTCTTATTATTGGAAATTAAGGAACATAACACTTTAACTGAAAGCCAATTTTTCCAAAGCCAGTCAAAATACGTGAACATTGAGCTCTGGCGGTATGAAATTTGCACGTATTATCTTCGTTCTGTTCAGCTCGCTACATTAATTCTATAATGAAATTATAACAATTTCTTCCAAAGTCAAAAACCATAACTTTTTATAACTCCGTGCTGTACCTGACTATTCAGATCTGGTCACTAAATGTGGCTAAAACCATATCAAGCAAAATTGTCGCTTCTGAATGGTAGTCTTTCACCAGGGCGATACCGAGAGTATCTTTTGGTGAATCATCTGAAAATCACTTCAAGGGCGCGGATCCATGGATTCATACGTCCGTTACTCCTGGACACATTATCCCCTAGATTCCTACCCCCTCCCTCATAAATTTTTCCTTCTCAAAACTTCTTCTTCTTCTTTTCCCCCAAAACACCCTCCACGTAGCATCCCCAAAGATGACATGGGTCCCGAGGTAAATAGTTTTCCTCAGTGCCTCCTGTGTGGAGACAATGCAAGAAAAAAATTACTTTGACTCTCAAAGTCAATGTCATGTCAAGCATCGTTTCGATTCTGAATACATCATATCTCCTCTGATACCTTTTTCCTTCCCAGAATTTCCTCTCATTCCTTTTCCTACAAATATCCATCGTACAGCATCAAAGTCCCTGAAGGAATTTTCTTTCTAAGGGCCTCCTGAGTGGAGCTAATGTTAAAAAAATATGTTATGGTCCCGGTCACACGTTCCATCTGCACCTCTAAATAAAATCCGGCACTGCTTTTGGTGGTAGGTCCAATTTCGCCGTAAATTTTTTTACACCTCCTAATAAAAGCACAATAATTTTTGCTTTATAGATATATAATATGAGACCATCAATGGTCCTCGTAGATAGCCTTTCATTGCGCAATAAAAGGTTTTATACATTAATTTAATCATATTAGTTGGACACCATCATTTTTTTATTTTTTATTTTATTCTTCATTAATAATTGTAGTAGTTTCAATGATAATTTTTGGTTCATCAAGTTACAAGTCGTGTTTATTATCGTCTTACAGTGAATATTTAACCGTCCGTTCTAATGGATGCTCTGTGTTTTTCTGCGGCAGGGGAAATGGTCACTTAAGATGCCCAGCTGTCGATCGGACATCATCGGCTATCTCCGTTATCATTCGGGTAATCCGAACGGGCGACAGTTGGCTCTCTCTCTTAATGTACAATTTTATTGACCTATCGTCGCCTTAGTTCTTAATTGTCCAAACGACCATTTTTTTTGTTCAATCTCCATTTTAAAACTAAAATGTATAAAAAACGAAATTTAATCACTTAACTAAGAATTATTTAAACTAATGAGACCCTTTCTGCACCTTTACGGAAATGGCTTCATTGTAAACACCTATCATAATCTTTAATATAAAAATGTATGTTTGTTTGTTTGTTTGTTCGTAACTTCTGCGCGGCTATACCGTTCATCCGATTGCGATGAAATTTTGTGAATATGATGTGCGCGTACCCGGGATGGTTATAGGATAGTGAGCTCTGGCGTTATGAAATTAATTCCTTTAGATACGATTGCGATTAAAATTTCATCCGATTGCTATTCAATTTTTTTAAATTGTTGTGAACATGCCTGTGAATAATTCTATATATAGATAGATATATATATATATATATATATATATATATATATATATATATACTGGTGAGCTCTAGTATTATGAAATTTGCATAAAAAACGTAAATAGGTCACGCGAGTTGTTGGAAAAATTGGTGTATTTAATGGAGGTAGGGTACGGGGAAAAGGGGCTGGGGGAGGGGTATGCGGGAGGGTCGGTTGGGGAATTTAAGAGAGGGACTTCGCGGGAGGTGGGATGAGGGAGAGCTGAAGGGGAAAGCAAGAGAGGAGAGGGGAAACGCGGGGAAGATGAAAATAGGAGACGGAAGAGGAAAA
This sequence comes from Limnephilus auricula, assembly GCA_951813805.1. NCBI lineage: Eukaryota > Metazoa > Arthropoda > Insecta > Trichoptera > Limnephilidae > Limnephilus > Limnephilus auricula. The sequence goes on from OX638410.1 coordinate 1,483,289, forward strand.
GGAGGCGGAAGGAGAGCGGGGACGAATGGGAAATGACGCGAAGGGAGAAACAATTTATTTATTTAGGTGGCATTTCAACGCATGCCGGGTATCAGCTAATATTTAATAAATAAATTCAATTACAACACATATTACACAAAGTTCATACAAGAAGAAATGATACAAAACATGATTAAAAAATGTACAGAAATGGCTAAAATAAGGCACAAAAAACAATTAAGATCATTTCAAATCAAGACAGAAACAAGGTTTTGATGGATTTCACGAATTTAGATTTTTTGAAATGGGCAATTCTCCACAAAAAGAGTGCCTTGTGAAAAGATTACTTGCGTAATGACTCATAATCATTAAGGCCTACACCAAAAAATTTTACACCATGTTTTGAGTTGACAAGTCTAGCAATTCTGGACATTGGCGAATGGTATCCATAATTTGTGAGGAGTTGATTAATATCTGAGTCTGTGGCAAGAGATATTTAAAGGGATGAGTTGCAACAAAGTAGGTTAGTCAATCATAGCGTTAACGATTTTGGAAATGCAAATGAAATCAATAAATATAAAAACTTTAAATAAATAAAGTTCACAGTAAAAAGTAAAGTTTTAGACCACACGACTGAAGTAAATACTTCTTTAGTAATCTAATCTAATTTTCTTCCTGACATCGAATAAAACTATTCCAATCATCAGTGTATAAGAATCTATATGGAAGATTCGTTTGTTACCAATCATCGTGTAAAATCAGTCGTTTCGATGCACTGAGTTCGCACACTCTAAACGAAAATTTGATTAATTTTATTATGAGAATTACGCTTAGAATGGGATTGTTGGTTTAATTCTTACAAAATTTAAAATAAAACTTTTTGATGCGGATTCTAGTTAGAGAGCGACGTTTATTCACATTTGCAGCAGGAAATTCAAAAAATTCCAATCGAAAAAGTGCTAGTTATTAATTAGATTTTAACGTTTAGAATGTGAGAAACAACAACACAACTATTGTCATTCCAAACGATTTGAGCACTGTTGTTACGATTAGATTGTGAGGAATGAACCCCAAAATTAATTAAAATTTATCGTTCGCCTCCGTAACGTTCGTAACGCCCGATATTACGCCTCTCGTGACGCTGTAATTTCCGTAACGCATTCGCCAGTTTACCCCTTAAGTCAAGCGTGCGTAAAGAAGTATTTACTTCAAAAAAGTGTTCTTACCTAGATTAAGCACATTCGGAGAAAATGTAAAAATTATGCATGTAATAAGAAGCATTAGAAAAATAAATTAAAATGTACCAATATTACTGACTACATGAAGTGAATCTATTTTAGGTGTAATAATCAAAAATAACATGTATAACAATGTGGCTAGGGAACAACGCAACACATTCGCGACGTGATTAGCTTCTATTGGCTATTTGTACTCCAATGGTGGGCGCGGACCTTTTTACCGATGCCGATCCAAAACAAAAATTCATTCCGTTTCCGATTGCCGCCAATCTAAAAGGATCGCGAATAGCCTCGTGTCCGCTCCCCACTTCTATGGTGCTGAAATATTGTTTAATAAACCTGTAAGTTCAGAGTCTTGCTTATTTGATTTAGATACACAATACACACTCATGCCCCCATAACAGGGATGGGGAATTGATTGTAATCATAATACAAAATATGGTAAGGTAAGCAGGGGGTTCTGCTGGAGATATGGGACGGTTGAACACGGGAATGCTTTTATCAGACCAGATATTATTGTAATATTATTCAGGTCTTCACGGGGAGGAGGTCAGAACTTCAAATTTGTTTACATTGGAGAGAATTGTGATTTTTTCACATACCTTTCAGAAAAAAATTCACCTGCATTATCTTTACCGTAGATAAAATAAATTTCATATCATATTTTTTTAACGACCACCAGCTTGTCGGTATTTTTAGCTTTTTTGATGAAGTTATTTCTTATAAGAGTTAAGACCCTTCAAAAATCGTTAAAATTTCCAGGTTTGAACGTCATTAATAGACGTTCAGCTTACAAACTAGACAACGTAATTAAAAAGAATCAAAAGGTACATACATCGAATAAATACGTTCCAGTTTTGGGGGACAAAAATGGGGAATATAGAATCTCGATTTTGACGATTTTATTCAGGTATTATCAACCTGAGGTGCGGTTGTCCCTTTCATTTGATGTCAATGATGTCAAATTCAATTCACAGCACAAAACAACTTCTCTATACACTTAAGATTTGTTAAGGTCATTTAACCACGCATTCCGAATTTCTACCGATTTATAACATATTTCTCAATTTTATAATAATAAAAATAACTTTAAAAAAACGCACCTTGTCAGATCTGTTGGTTCTACATAACCTGCTAAATAATAAAATTGTCCCGAATTCCTGTCCGTCATTGGTTTAAATATTCCGACGACTAGGCATATTACGCTTCTTCATATAACACTATGCAGCCAGTACATCACCTCACAACTTATAGCCACTACGAAAAATTACTGCGCTTAGACATTTTTCATAATTTCTTGCTAATATTTATACAAAACTAATTTACAAAATTTCTGATCGTGACATAAATTATTTTCAAAACTGCTTAATTTTACATTAAACTTTACAATAATTATTCTTTAAATGAAACAAATTACTTTTGTGTAAATCACTGTAATCAACGTTATATAATATTTACCACTGTAAAAAGTACTACTGTAAACCACTGTAATCAATGTTATATAACAGACAACTACAGACCAATAACCTTAACTTCACAATTATCCAAGATCTTTGAAAAGTGCTTAAAGGGACAAATTATGAACTTTCTAGATTCTAATTCAATACTCTCAGCTAATCAATATGGGTTTAGAAGTAACCTGTCCACCGACGATGCTGTCTTTAGTTTAACTAAAAACATATACTCAAATCTAGACCATAGCACTAAAACTCTAACCATTTTCTTGGACTTAAAGAAAGCGTTTGACACAGTCAACCATAGAATCCTATTAAAGAAAATATCAAACGTTGGTATTAAAAACAAAAGTCTCATGCTATTAAAAAGCTATATATTAAATCGCCAACAATGCACAAAAATAGGGTTAAGCTTAAGCACTTATGATCTAGCAAAACATGGCATTCCTCAAGGAACTGTCTTAGGGCCAATTCTCTTTCTAATCTACATCAATGACCTATGCAATATTGCAATACCCGGTAAAATTCTCTCCTTTGCAGATGATACTGCAATAACAGTACAAGGTAAAACGTGGGAAGAAACAACCACTAAAGCCAACAAATGCATTGCAATAGTCAAAGATTGGCTGGATAGAAACCTTCTCAGTCTAAATTTTGATAAAACCATTTGTATTCCCTTCTATAATTCCCTAAAGTCATCCCCTAAAAATAATCTTAACCTGAAGTTCCATAATATAAATTGTAACCCTGCTACATGCCCAAACTGCGAAGATGTGAAATTAGGAAAATATACTAAGTACTTAGGTGTAACTATAGACTGCCAACTCAAATGGACCTACCATTTAGAGAAAACAGTCAATAAACTGAGATACCTAAGTTACATATTCAAACGGATGAGCAATATTGTCAATATAAGAACCATGAAAATTGTTTATGATGCATTGGTGCTTTCATCCATTACCTATGGAATAATCGCCTGGGGAGGAACATACAATAACCATGTGAAACCTCTAGAAACTGCCCAGAAGTCCATCATTAAAATAATGTACCAGAAGACCAAAACTTATCCCACTAATCAGTTATTTCAGGAAACTGAAATTATGGAACTAAGGCAGATCTACTGTTTACAATGTCTCAAATTTATATTTACTCGTCCTAACAATTTCGATAAAAACCCAAATCGCTCTAGTCAAAGACTCACCACTTGCATGTACACAGTGCCTCATTGCAAAACCAGGCTGGCCCAAAGGCACATTAACTGTATTGCCCCAAAATTGTTCAATTCCTTACCCAATTCCATCAACACATGCCAAAACTTGAACTTATATAAAAAATATACTAAAAGTTGGTTAAAAAATAAGGAAGTAAATAATTTTTTCCTATAATTTTGTACTGTTTACATTTTAAATAACTAAAATATGCCATGTCTTTCCGAATCGTTAGATTTAAAAAAAATATATATATAAAATTGCGTGTATGTGTATGTATACATGTGTGTGAGTATGTATACATGTATGTGAGTATGTATACATGTGTATATATGTATGAGTATGAGTATGTATACATGTGTATATGTGTATGTACATGTGTGTACATATATATATATGTATATATATGTATATATATGTATATATATCCACATCTAAATATAAAAATACAATCACAGAAATTCCTGCAACATCAATTACCTCTGCACATATATGTACTACATTTTTAATTCTTAATCTTTTTATTTTAACCACCACTGTTTTATACCCACATATTATAATGCCCACGCACAGGCTTCGCCTTTGTGGGATTTTTTTGTTACCTTTTCATTTATGTTATTATGTATGTATCTACTTGTAAATGTATGTATCAAAAAATTTTGCCAATAAAAAAAAAAAAAAAAATTTACATTTTGATATTATATAATATCTACATGTTTCAAAACTGATGGTTTCTTCGTCAGAATTATCCTGATTACAGTGGTTTATCCTGATTAAGTGAGTTTGAAGAAATATATAATAAAATGAAAAAAATTACTTTGTGTAAACCACTAATCTACATGTTACTGAGTTATAATGTATGTATTCTGTACTCATAATGTACTGGGTATGTCTTAAAAAATAAACAAACATTAATTACCGCCATGTTGTAAGAGAACTGTAAAAAAATCTCTCCAATTCGCTGCGAATGACTAATAGCGAATGACGTAATAGGTATTATAATCATGTAATTATTTTATTTAATATACCTTATTACTTGTATCATAATGTACTGCGTATGTCTTCAAAATAAATAATCAGAAACTACCACCATGTAATGAGAATACACGGCGATACAAAAGCTCTCCAATTCGGAAATCACCGGTTTGTTATCTCCCCTGGAAAGTTGCCAAATTATAATATGACTTACCTAAGCGGAGATTCACGTCGACACCCACTGTCATCGTATTATCATGTGCTAGTATCGCTGTTCTATTGTTATACTCATATTTACCTTTGCGGAAACGTCTCTGCATACTACTTGTAACTAAAGATAATAATTATTGGTAAGTAGCTACTCGATCTTGGCAACCGTCCCCGTCAATAATATCACATGTGGCTGACATCGAATACTCAAGCCAATGTGATACCAAACCTCTGACATACAATGCGCAAGGTAGAGTAGACTGGGGCGATTGAAACACGAGATGTGTTGGGACCTTTTGTCAATAGCGTACTAGCCGGCGAGTGACACAATCGTGCATAGGAGACATTATTGGACATCTTATTTTACTCTCGAAACTTGACAAAACTTTTTGTTCTATTTTCCTCTTTATCTATTTTAGAATGTATCAATTATTTTTCGGTGGGGTTAATGTGTATTAAAACGGCTTATTTTTGACCTGGAGATAGAAAATGCCGCATGAGGACGTTTGAAACAACGTGTCTGGGGATGATTGCAACGTTTCAATCTGCGATATTATTCTAGACCGGAATAATACCGCAGATTCTTATTCTGGTTCAGAATAATAACTCAGTAAAAATATGTTGATTATGCCAAACACTCATACTTATAACTAAGAGCACTTAATAACAAATCGTCGCCCGAGTGCTTAATAAGGAAGTTGAGTCCTTTTTTATTTTTTTTATCAATGTTCACATGCAAACTTAAATACTACTGTTTTTTTTAAAGTTCGTTTTCATAATTAAATTAATTCTACAAGTTTTAATTTTATTAAGTCCGCGGAAAACGCCCGCTAAGAGTATAATACCGTGCGGGAGAGTTCGTAACGTCATCTGGTCCCTTTGTTTGTGTGAAATATAAGGTAAAATGAAAAATAATATAAAAAACATTAAAAATGCGTTCTTTGGGTAGTAATTTTAAATATAAACGACAATTTTTTTGTTTTGATGTAAATAGGTAATTAATAATTTAAATTTACACCCATAAAATTATTAAAAAAAAACTATATTTAAAATTTTATATTTTATGATATTTTTAAAAAAATGTAGCAAAAAAATTTTTTTTAAATGTTTACATTTGCTCCCAAATAATTGTCCAAGTTGCCTCTAAAATCATAAAATATTAAAATCTTTAATAGACTATATTTTTAAAATTAAAGCAAAAATAAATAAAGTAGCTCCTATCCGAGATTGACATTTGACATACTTTTTGATTACAAAAATAATTTTTCAGTTTGTTTGGGTATTTTGGCCTAAAATTCAAAACTACGTTTTGTTTGAAACTTGCCGCGCACCCAATGGCCTTAACATCTTATATGCATATACATAAAACACATCGCTAAACATTTTTTTAATTTTTTATATTTGTATTGTTTTTACAATAAATATACATCTTTTACATTTTTATACAGTGTTATGAAGGTAAATTAAAATAGCCTTTTCTCGTCATAAAGAGACGAGGCTCTTGTGTTTGGTGAAGGAACTCTAGTTCAATTATACAAAATCATGTAAGTTAGTAAATAATAAAATAATGCAAAAATAAAGCAATAAATGAGAAAAAAGCAAGATTTATCAATAACAGATTTCAAGAATTTTGAAAGAAGATATTTGAAAGATATAAAAATAATAATGATAAGATGTGGACTCTTATAGTACTTTTAGGTATTTTTTTTAAATTTTAGATGAAATTCCTGAATATTTTGGATAATTTGAAGATATAATGAAAGGATGTGAAAATATATTATACCTAGATAGAGATAGGTATTTTTTATGTGCCTTTTATTAAATTTTGGGGTTTGAAAAGTATTTTGATATCTTGCTGATCAATTGCATTGTAGATTATTTAACTGTATTTCATTGTAATTGAACATTTTTTTATATATTTTTATAGAAAATTTGGATGGTACTTTAATTATCAATCTTTGAACTATTTTGAGTGGATTTATAATATTATCATATGTTCCTCCCCAGCCAATAATACCATATTGTAATATAGATTGAACAATTGCATAGTACACTCTTTTTAAGTTTTCTAGTCTAAGAATATTTCTAAGTCTTATAAATATATAAAAACATTTTCTGATTTTTTTGACAAGTTCACAAATTTGTTTTTTCCATTTTAAATGTTGGAATTCAAATATTACCAAAATATTTTATTTCAGAAGTTGGACTAAGTATAGACCATACTTAATTGCAATTTCTTCTGTAACATTCAAGATGGTATATTATAATTTATAATTCTGGGGTTAATTTTAATTAATTGATAGAAAAAGGGATAAATTTTGTTTTTTCAGTATTTAATGAGAGGAGGTTTTTATCGAACCAATTTTTCGGGATATTAATATCAATATTTGCTAGGTTGTTAACAGTATTCCAATCAGTAGGTACCTTCAATTATTATGACAATGCCGTAAGCATAAGATATTATTTTTCCATTTAATCTCTGTATGAATATGTCATTTACATCGACTACCAAAATACGGACGTGTGTCTAGTGTGGTAGTCGAAAAGTATGTAAAAAAACTGTATAAAAAATATGTTACGAATAAAGAAAAAAAATATATATAAATAAAATAGATGATAAACAGTAACGGTCCCAGGACTGTACCTTGAGGTATGCCGATGTAACTTGTTTTTTGTTGACTAAGGTGTTAAATATGTTTGCATCTTTTGAAGGATTTTATTTACAACATGTCTTGGTGTTGTCATGAAACATAGCACCGATTTGGATACGTTTTTAGATTTTCACGGCCAAAAGCATTTTCGTTGTTTGTTTTTGGGGTGTTATGCCGTGTTGTGCTACCTCCTTCTTTAGCCGACGTTTCGGAAAGCGTTGCAGTGTCCATCATCAGGGCAGATCCGGCAGATCCGTCACATCGAAGGATCTGCCGGATCTGCCCTGATGATGGACACTGCAACGCTTTCCGAAACGTCGGCTAAAGAAGGAGGTAGCACAACACGGCATAACACCCCAAAAACAAACAACGAAAATAGCACCGATTTCGTTATTCTTGTCAATTATTTCATTTATAACCGTCCACACTCTTTTACTCTCATTTTCAGTCTGATTCAACTTCTGTTTATTTTAATTTTCTTTTGTATTTTTTATAATATATGAAAGTTTGTTTTTATATGCTTTAAAATGATTGAGTAAATTTTTATTAGTTGGTTGTTGAGTACTTAATTCGTAAAGAGCTTGCTTATGTCGTACAGATACTACTAAACCATGAGTAATCCACGGTTCTATAGGTTTTAAATTCGACCATTTGGATTTGGTTAATATATTATTATTTGTCGAGTCATTTATGCATTTAGATATTTTTTCTCCAAAAATTTGACATTGACCTTTACATCAATTTTCTGATTCTAATTTAAAGTACATTAACGTATCCATGTTAAGTACTTTTTTTTAAAATACATGAATAATGATCAGTGATAGTTGTATGAATGACAGATGGTGTTATATTTTGGATATCAGGACTATTTGTAAAAATATCATCTAAGTATGAGGGGCGTTGACCTTGAACATTTCTAGTACTTATAAGAATTTAAGCACGATAAATAATTGAGTTCTGCTAATATATTCTGATATGTGTCTTTATCCTTACTAGAGTAGTCGTTTGCGTTCACAGTTAAAGTAAAATTATTTCAACCATCCAAAGTCTATTTGTACATAAATTAGTCGGCAGATCTGTTTCAATGTTTCAAAAGCACTCAAGAACATTATTATTATACAAGCACTTTGCTTAGATTACCTTTCTGGTGAATATGGTTAATGTCGTCATACGGTACGAAGTTATAATTAGTGTTAATAAGGAAATGGTCTACATGGGCTCCCATGGGCAATAAAGGCACATTGGTCTATTGTCCCGTGACTCTCATGCACACGGTACACTCCAAAGAGACCATTTACTGGTTCTCCCCAGACATTAAACTGCTGCATTTGAGGATAGTTTCGGCTCAACAAGATCAAAACTTTGGAATGAAATAACACTATCTGTTTTACATACTAATATACATTCATCAGCCTCTATCAGGTTATTTATTTATCATTTACTAACGCATCAATGGGCTTTTATAATAAAAAAATTAAATAAATTACAGTATTTAAGTATATCACGGTAAATAATATAGTTATACCAATAAAAAAATTATACAATTTAGATAATAAGACTTGACATAAAACAAAGTGTAATCTATAAAATGTAGGTATGTATATGGATACAATTATTGGCGTGTGTTACGAACAATAAAATGAAGATATGATGTACTCGTAAGGAGTCGAATATTAAAAAAGAATATTGTTATAATAAGAATAAAAAATAATAAAAGTTAATTATCATAAGATAGAATCGAATTTAGTTGCCTTTTGAAACATGTACAATTTTATTGTCAACATCAAACATAATATATGTTCGCATAGCTATGAATTCTGTGAATTGGTGATTAAATGGAGTAATTAATATTGAGGTTATTGTTAACACTAAAAGTACTTTGCTACGAGTTTGCCTGGCAGGTACATTAATGCAAATTAGTTTCATCAATTCAAAGTTGTCAATTAAAGATTTTTAAAAAATAATAATAATGCATCACTTAACACTCTTCTGTATAATAATTTTGGAAATCTAGGGACGGTGCGTAAGTTATTATAATTTATAAAAAAATCATTATTTGCCTCATGAGTGCCAATCTCGCAATTCTTCTTCAATGCAACAGTCACAATTGGTTTCTCATCGCGGTGTCACCAGTCAGCAGTGACATGTGACACTATTTTGGCTGCGGCCCAAAATACTGGTCCTCACGTTCGAGCTCCTCAACTATTGACAGTTTGATTAGCAACCCTCAAACGGGCACTCAAATGAAATAACAATTATGTTGTTTTGAAGCGGTTTATGATATTATGTTTAATACTATTTGCTTTGTGACTCGCGTTTAATTCTAGTAAATGATACCATTGAAGGAACAGACAAAGTTTTGCTTGTGCGTTCGAATTGAGCACAATCGTCCCTTATTTCTGGTGAAATTGATCAAATATCGTTAACGTCCAAATTATACAAAAGGTCGTAATATTTATTGGCCTGTCTGGGTTTAACAGTTGAATTGGATTTTGCTTTGTAGTAAATGATACCGCTGAAGAGATAGTTTGAACTTTGCTGGTGCGTTCGAATTGAGCTCAATTGTCTCTTAATTCTGATGAAATTGATCAAATATCTTTAATGTCGAAATTCTGCATTGAAAAAGTCATCAAATTTATTGGTTTTTCTGAAGTGAATCGGTTTATATCACTGTTTTTTGAGTGAGTGATACTTTATAGTCTTTATAATAATATGTTATCCCTGATTTATGTATTAAACTAATGTGTGGTTTATAGTAATTTTGATTGTGAATTTTGTGCATACTCTGTCATTGATGCGAAGTGTGTAGAAATATATAAAAATTTTGTGGTGTTTAATAAATTTATTGTGTCTGAAATTGTTGGATGGTGAAATTTTAAACAATGGATCTATTAAGAATTAACATCGATGATGAGGTAAGAATGAAATATGTATTTTAGAGAAGCGGGATGTGGGCCGTCAATTTATTTATTTATTTATTTCTATTTTTATACATCAATTTAACATATTTTTACAGTTTACGTATATAAAAATAAGTACCGGTAATATTAAAAAAAAATGATAACAATCAGTAGCTGGGTGTAAGATAGAATATATATAGCAAAGTATGCTCTGAAAATTATTATATACACGTTTTTTTCTGTTATTTTACAAGTTATTTTACATTATATATGAAAAATTCACAATGTTTCTTTAAATGCTACATAACACAACCCCCACGAGATTTTTGCTCTTTTTTAAACGATTCGTGTTTTATTATACATTTTCACAATTTTCGTATGAATTTTATCGTTTTTAGTATTAGCGCGCTCCCTCCAATATTCGTATTTTCGTATCTCTCCTTCTTCTTTTTGAGCGGGGAAGCGCGGCCTTAACATACTGACACTTATACACACTGACTCCCAGATTCTATTATCCAACCTTTTTCCTTCCAAGAACTTCATCTCCTCCGTTTTTCATCAAAAATACCCTCCACATAGCATCCCCGAAGATGACATTGGCCTTGAGGGAAATTATTTTATACAAGACCTTCGGTGTGGAGTTAATCATTAAAAAAATTATTTGTCGAACGATTACTCAAAAAATTGTTGCCGAAATAGAATTATGTAAACTTTCGTTCAACCTTCGGAAATGATATATTTTTTGAACTTATTACCTGTCATAACAGAGTGATCGCTCCGTTTTGATTGATGGAAATTTTAATCTTTTTTAGTGTGATTGGCACCTGGAGGTTTATCATATATTTCAAAACTCTGGTAAATTCGTCATCAAAGTACCTAAAGCCTCTGACAATAATTACGTTTTAGAATAATTTTAATGTCGAAGAACGAGCTTTAATGTTGTATTCTATACTCACTTGTCAAATTCAACTGTCAAATAATGAAAATCAGCATTACCAAAATGTAATCATTTTTATACCTGATCTACTAAATATGGCGTATCTAAAATCTCATCTCAAATTTGCTTCTGTCATTTGGAATCCTCAGTACCAAACTTATATTAGCCAAATTGAAAATTTTCAAACAAAATTTTGACGTACTGTTTCTGTATAAGATTGTGAACTGCCTTATTGACTCGCCGGCCCTATTAGTAAGGATTGCATTTAGTTGCCTCGAACGCAATACCTGCCCCCCTAGCACGGTCGATCGATAAGAATTGCATCGATAACTTTCGGTAACTTCTCATCGTTCCCTAGCAGATCACCAACGAATAAATAATAGTTCACAATGACTAAATGTTCTATATTCGACGTCAAGTGTTGTTTGTACGTTAGCGATTTTCAGTTTTCCTAGGGAACAATGAGAAGTTACCGAAAATCGGTCGGTAACTTCATATCGATCGACCATGCTAGCACCCCTGCCCCCCTAGCATAGTCGATCGATAAGAATTGCATCGATAACTTTCGGTAACTTCTCATCGTTCCCTAGCATGACTGCAGATCACCAACGAATACATAATAGTTCACAATGACTAAATGTTCTATATTCGACGTCAACTGTTGTTTGTGCGTTAGCGATTTGCAGTTTTCCTAGGGAACGATGAGAAGTTACCGAAAGTTATCGACACAAGCCTTATCGATCGAATCGAATACCTTATTGTACATACAACATTTCAAATCGATATAAGTACAAAACCAATTACTCGGGTGTTTCTGCAAATCTTACAATGCCATCTGAGATATTGATATTTTCCACTGTACCCTTGAAAAGTTTAAAGCCAAAGTAACCTTATAATTTTCATAAATTTAACTAAATATTATTTTTGTATTGTTAATATTTTTATTCATTTTACTTTAAAGTATTGGTGACTGGACAATTCAGAATCATGCAACTCCAACACCTCCTTTTGAAACTCATTAAAAGTAATGAAAAAATTATATGATAATCATAATTATCATATTAATAATAATTAATATTTGACGAGTTAAAAGTATTTCACCAAAAAATGTAGACATCATATGTCTCGACGCCACCTCATATAAAAATAAAGTTGGTTGTTTGCAGGTGAAAAAATGTAATAAGCGATAATTGTTGAATGAAATATCATTTGGCGGGTAGGAGATAAGCTGCCGTATCCTAGTGGAAAGAACTCCTGACCGGCAATCAGAGGGGCGCGGGTTCGAGTCCCGTCGGCGGCATGTATCTTTTCTCGGGAGGTTTTTTCAATATGGATGAGTGTTTCAGGCTAATAATTATTGCTTATAATAAAATAATATACAAAAAAATGGTTAAATAGGTTACGTTATGTTAGGTTATGATCTATTTTTCAATTATTATTTTTTATAACTTTTAATGACTTTTCAAAGGGTTGTTGATATTGCATGATTTTGATTTGTCATAATATGGAACCACTAACTGACATTCATTAAAAAATCTTTACTACCATCGTTATAAGCGGAAAATGTTGACAACGTAATGATGGAAGACCTAACTTACCTAACTAGCAGAAGAATTGAACCCACGATTCCTTGGTAGGAACTCGATTAATTTGTCGACTCAGCTACTAACCGTAAATTAATTGCCTAAATTAATATTGACTTGAATATCGACACACTTTTTACAATTTGTTCAAGTTTTATCAGGGAGTTGCTTGTATTGTTTATTGCAATGTTTTGAGGTCTGATTTTGAGGTCTGATGAGGCCGGTTTGTTATTCGCCATATCTCTAAATATTGTTTCTTTTTCTTATTTTCAGAGTCCACTTTTCGATGAGATAGAGTTGATCGATCCCAGCTTTGCCGAATGCAGCATCAAGAACGTGAATCACAGCTTCCAGGCAAGTTTCTAACCCTTTTTCCAACCAAATTCTATAAAATCAAACAAATGGTTTCGGTCTTTTTTTAAATATTTGAATACCATACAAGAGTTCCAACTGCTCCCGTCTGGAGCCAGTGAGACTATGGCGTCCCCAAAATAGGGTATGTTGTGAAGCTGAAGGTAGTAGGGAGGGGAAGGAAATGAGTATGAAGAAGGTGGGGAAGTACCTGGCTATTTAGATCTAGTCACCAAACACGGCTAAAGCCATTTCAGGTAACGTTTCAAATCTGAATGGTGGTCTTACACCAGGACGACACTGAGAGTATCTTCCACTCTGGAACATGCCGCAAATATACTATAGATATATAATTTTTAAAATATTTAATTAATTGTGAAATCACACAAATTAATCAAATTAAATTTATTTGCGCACGCCGGGTTTGAACCCGCGACCTTCGGGTTGGGAGTCGAGAACCTTACCCTTCGACCACGCCGGCTGACATAAGTACAGTCATGTTAAAAATGTACTTACCTATTTTCTAATTTTAAGGCTACTTCCGTTATTCGTTTTTTTTCAGCATTTGGACCTTGAATATTATTAAATTAGCACATTTTCCAATGTGCTACATTATTAGCTTTTATTTGGTACCATAATTTTTAGATTCGGGTGGGAAACTACAAAGATATTGGATGCACATGAAAAAATGTAAAGTGATTCGATACTTTTGCTCGCGAGTGTATATACTATATGGGAAAGCCCTTTGAGTGTTAAATAGAGAGCTACCCTTTCTTAAATCTTCTGCTAACTGAATAGAAAAAAAAAACTTAAGAGTGAAGCAAAGGTGAAGTTGAAGTGACGCGATACTGCTTCACCCTTCAAGTTGAAGTGGGAGTTTCCGTAAAGTACGCTATCCGGTGAAGACAATAGCTGCTCCGGGCACTAGACACAGAAAGTCAAGGGTCAAAAGCTGGCGGTGTTCTTTGTTAAGGCGAAACTTTATGCAAAATCACTATTTTAGATTAATCTGTAGTTTACATTATAAATACAAAAAAATATGCATTGGAAAAATTGAAGCTTTTACTATAGTTTCCGTTGAATGGAATCAAAATAAAATTATTAATTGCTTTATATAAAAATATAAACGTAAACTTCTAAAAAAACTATTTTTTCATTATAAATATATGAACGCCCAAGCTTTTCTGCCCGCGACTTCGTCTGCGTAGGATTAGTACTTCGAGTAATCTATTTTCTTTTCCTAGCTCCCATCTACGTTTATTATACCAAAATTCATAACCTATTTATTTAGAATATGTTTAATTCTTGATTCGATTCAAAGTATTAGGCGAGTACTTCAAATAAATTCACTAATTTAAATATTTCCCAAAATAGAATTTTGATTTAACAATCATTGTTTTGCAAAATGTCATTCTCAAATTTTGACGTTTTCTATTAAACAATAATTATTATTTTCAATATATTTAAAATAAATAGCTAGCTTTATAAATTATAGCCTATATGTTATTCTGATGTATGACCTATATTATTGTAAAGTTTCATTAAAATCCATTAATCAAATTTCGATTTAAAGAGTAAAAAACATACATACATCCATACAAACTTTCGCGTTTATAATATTAGTAAGATATAAGAAACAACCTTTAAAAAAAATCAATTTATTATTATTCACGGATATTTATTTATGGATAAAATTATCTGTGCCACTTTCCATTGATTTTTTTTTTCTTTTCTTATAAAATTATTCGCATAATAAATAAAAACCACTTTTACGCTTGAAATCGTGAGCTCTAGATTCCATTTGCCAAGTGGTTTTTATGCTTATTACATTTATTTCTAGCTATATAAGGCGCACTAAGAAATCATACGTTTTTTTGGATTCTTCTTTAGTTTTTCAAGCCGATAATAACATTATTTTATCGAATCCGTAGTATTATTAATTATATTACATTGTTATTACATAACTATATTAGTGTTAGAAACAGAAAACTCCATGCTTTATACTCAAATCTAGAATTTAACAATGGGAAAAATAAATGTGCACCACCTCTATGAAACCAAAGTTTCCAAATTGAGAAAAATGCATTGCAGAAAGATTTCGAGAATTTTGAATTCGTAATTTTTTTATGAAACGACAAAAACGTGCGGTAATAATAATGTTTTATTTGCCTAATTAAAAATGTTTGTGTTTTACTTTTTTTCGTTATCTGTAATTTTTGGAGAAAAAACGTAAAGTGAATGTTTGTATTAAAAATTTAAATATTTCAGAAATTGTACATTTTTTCTAATAATAACATTTGAAAACATGTTCTAACTAACACATTTTAAAAACAGTTTTTAGTTTTTGAAGACATTCGGAAATATTCCATTTATTGGGATTTTATTGCATAGCGCCATTGAGGTGATTTTCTCACGAAAACGGCGCTATATACATTGTCCGAACATTATTATTATTTTAGCGGATATTTTCTGACCTTCTAACAGAATACGTCCGAGATGGATTAATATTAATATTCATTTTTATTTTTTACTTAATAGGTAAAACCTCATATTATAATATTTTAATTAATGAAGACAATATTAACTCAATCGAAGATCTGAAACAGAGAAATCAGAAAAAGATACGGTCAAATCTGGGACTCGAACCCAACATCGAGTCCCAGATGCGACCGTATCTTTTTTTTAAATTTTTATGTTTCAGATTTTCGATTGGGTTGGTTAAATATTAAAATTAATCAAAATTTTCCTTTCTGACTGTGAAATAATATCGTACAGATCGTCATAATTTATAATTCATATTTTTCATTACTTTAATTTTAAGGTAACGCGCTCATCAAAAATTAATAATGACCACTTTAGCCGTCGCAGAAATAAAAAATTAGGTCACAAAGAAAGATCCGATTCTTGTCCTTTTGCTGGTGAGACAGGGACATAACCGGTCATTAAGAATTATACTGCCCGCTGTACGAATTTTACTCGAAAAAGGGCTATAACGATCTCTGTAAGTGTTTTAGATAATGGAATAAAGAATGTAATAAAAATCTACGATTCAATGCGCTGTAAAGATTTCATATACGAGTACTTATATATATACTTACTTTTATATATGCTTCTCTATCGCTTATCTGATTGATAAGTGTTTTCCTCAATTTTTTTCTTCCTCTTTATTCTAATTTTTTTTTTATTATTTTAGAACTAATAATTACAACTTGGGATGCGGAAAAGGGTACCGCCGCCCCGGGAATCATTTATTGGATTATCAACACCCGTGCCATAGATCACCAAGTGGTTCGCTATGTTTGGTGACCTAGAAGGGGTGCCCAGGTTGATGGGTTGAAGTTTGTCTAGTTTGTAAGCGGATGTGTCTGCCCACCTGCTGCATGGCGGGCCGGATAGAAAGAGACTGATTGAAGGCGGCCTTTTGACCTCGCCCGCCGGACTCTTTCGACCCATACCTTGCACCACAGTTGAAATAATGGATTCATCCGTCGCTCTTGGACACACTAACCCCCAAATTCCTACCCATCCTCATACCCTTTTCCTTCCCAGAACTTCCTCCCCTTCCTTTCCCTTAAAAAATCCTCCACACAGCATCCCATAAGATGACACAGGCCCTGAGGGAAATTACTTTCTTCAGGGCCTTCTTTATTAAGCTAATGTTAAAAAAAGGTAATATTCCATTCCAATAACTAGATGAAAAACTAAATTTTTATTGAACATTTAAAAATTTAAAAGGATTACTCAATTCCCAATCCGAAGGTCGCGGGTTCGAACCCGGCGTGAGCAAGTAAACTTTCTTTGTCTGATTTGTACTATTTCACATTTTATTAATTTAAAAATAATATAAGATATATTTGCGGCACGTTCCAATGTTGAAGATACTCTCAGTATCGCCCTGGTGTAAGACTACCATTCAAAATTAAAATGTGACCTTGTTTGGTGAATAGATCTGAATAGCCAGGTACTTCCCCGCCTTCTTTTTCTTCATCTGCTTTCTCTCTCCACTGCTTACTGCCTCATAACATACCCCAATTGGGGATGCCGTAGTCTCACTGGTTCCGTGCGGTTGGGGATGCTGAGCGGGATTTTTTTTAGGGAAAGGTAGGAGAGGAAGTTCTGGAAAAAGGTAGAAGGGGTGGGTAGGAATCTGAGGTTCGGTGTGTTCAGGAGTGACGGATGAATAAATCCATCCCTCCCACTGTGGTGCAAGGCGATATATCGAGAGAATCCGACTGGTGAGGTCAAAAGATCTCCCTCAAAGTCTCTCCCGATCCGGCCCGTCACGCTGCTGATGGGCAGGCGCATTCGCCGTCAAGACCCGGACAATCCTCACCCCATTAACCTGGGCACCCTTGCTAAGTCACCAAATGAACCGTACCACTTGGAGTGACCTGAGGCAGAGGTTTTGGTTATCCACACGGGCGTAGGGGCGGCGACACCCGTATTAGAAATTCTTGGAAAAAAAACATTTTGCAAGATATTGTATTTGATTTTTCAAAAATCCAAGTTTCCAACGAATAAGAAAGTCATTGCGGAAATCTTGGAGCAAAAATATTTGCCTTTCTTCTGCCTCCCTTATAGCTCGGAATCCTTTTGATTACCCTTTCCCCCCTCCCCCTCCCCTTAACATTAAATTAAGCCTAATTCTCATTATCTTGCTAAAGAATGTAATAATAACCTTTTCCGAGAAGTAAAAATAAAAATCTATCAAAATTTCAATTGGGGCAGAAGCGGTATTCATTGCATGTAATATTTTTTCACGATTCATTAATTTTTTGGTCGTTAGGGAACAATTTATTAGATATTAACCCCTAGACGTCGATTTTGTTTTCAAATTTGTCCAAACAACAGGGTATTTCCACGTTTTTTTTATTGCTTAAAGAAATTAAGCAAAAAATTACGATTATTATGGCATTTTAATTTTATTTTTATGTAGACGAATAAATTTTCTACAGCGAGTCTAGGTTGATCATTTTTCGTAATCCCTCCAAAACGGCATTTTCGATGTGCGACATCACAAGAGTCGCCCATTCTCGAAAATTTTCCGATAGTTCTACTTTGTTTGTTTGATGACGTGCGTACGAAGCGTCGTTGGCAACCACGGGCCGTTTTGGTTTTGTAGGTTTTTGAGCGTTTTTAAAATGAATAAATTTGAATGAAAACGAAAAAAACAAACATTTTTAGTACGATGATTATAATCAGAAAAATGATCTTTAAATATTCCATACATTTTTAACAGAATCCCTCGTTTATGAAAATACCCTATTCCCGATGCTTTCAGGCTCGATTTATTCGAAAACGAAAGTTTACATCAAATAACGATATAATACGAAATCGATTCCAGATGACCTAGCACGCTCGCTCTATAACGATCGATAGAATAATTGTCGGTAACTTCTCATCGTTCCCTAGGACAACTGCAGATCGCTAAAGTACAAACAACAGTTGATATCGAATATATTAAGGACCTTAGTATTGTGAACTGTCACCTATTCGTTTGCAATCTGCAGTTGTCCTAGGGAACGAGGAGAAGTTACCGACAATTACTAGCGCTACAGAATTTCTTTGTACCACACTCTAGGACGATTAAATTAATTGTACTTAATATTACTTGCGTGGTAACTTTCCCTTATCTCTTTCCTCCCCTTACCCATCCCAACCCAAATACCTATAATATAATAATTATATTTTTTTATGCATTATTTAACAATATCAAACTTAGATTAGACTTCAAAATAACCTTTAATAATAAGTTGGTATGGATGTCAAACGAATTTATTTCCTGTGTCAATTTTTTGTATTTGTGCGTTGGTATCAGTATATAGATAATTGGTTTTATCCTTGATGTATTTGAATAACAATTTGGTTTATACATTTTTTGTGAAAAATTGGGCATGTCATAGTCTTACAAGCTCCATGCGGGAGCAGTAGGGACTCTTGTGAGTTTCTCACATTTAAAAAAATGGTAACCTCCCTTTTTGACTACCCATTGACTGGGTTATTTTTCCAAACTGAAATTATTTAGTCTTATCATATTCCCAGTGGCGGTTCTTCACAAGGGGATAGTGGGGACAGTCCCCACCAGTTGCTCGAAACTTACTAAAATAAATAACAGTCTTCACCGAAATTAATGATATCTTTAAACTTTAAACAAAGCGAACCGGCGACCACTCATGCTGACTAGCTGACGGCATGAGCGGTAGCAAGTGCATTTCTCAGTGCGCAGTACCTACTGCGCACTTGGGGGATAATACGTATTGTTCCTTTAAGCATTTTCGTTCATTTCTTGCGTTTCGTTCGCGATCGTACGAAATTCGAGACCCGCGCATGCGCACTAGTATGTTAATTTCAAATACCGTGGGGACAATCCTATGAATCCCCACGTAACAAAAGTTGCATAGTTTGGGGCGGGAATCGCTCGCGTTCAAATTAACTTCGATGATAATCTAGCAAATAAAGCGTTACTTTTATTATGCTGTATTATAAATTGAATATCTATAGACATTTTAATTTATTTTGTGTTTAGTCATCTGATTAGCATGATTTGACCATGAAAATTTTTGTTCGAGAATGTTCTCCGGGTAGTGAGATTACAATACAGTATGTAGTAGGTATATGTTAAAAATGTCGGTCCCCACCACTAAAGAACTACTCGACCCGCTACTGCATATTTCCGAATAATGAAGTCATTTATTTTGATTAAATTTCAACCCAAATTTGTATTCGGTCGAAAGGTTACCCTTTCCTGATATACTTACTCGTAAGGTTTAGAATTTCCAACTACTAAATCAGTCTTCCTGTTCATCCCATTTGATATCCTGAGGGTAAGGACACTCGAGTATGTCATTATTTTCATTAGAAAGCATGTTAGTTTTAAACCTGAATCTTGGTTAAGACTGGTTAAAGATGTAGATTTTTTAACCCACCGGGTCACATGGTATCATTTATTAGTCGTTGAGTCATGTTGTGCCATATGTAGCACCAAGTGACATGTCCTCATAAAACTCGTTATATCTTATTTTCTATTATAGTCAGACAAATTAAAACAGTTTTAGAAAAAGCAGATATAAAATGCGTGCAATGAAAATTTGAAATTGAATTTCAAGCAGGAATATTTTTAAATAAATCTCTTATCTGTATTTATAATCTTATAACTAACTTATCAGTGTTTGGTCCAATCTCAAGGGGTTTTTTTAAATTCTTTAACTATTAAAACTATGAAATTTTCAAACAAAATTATTTAGAAAGACAGTTAACTTTTGACTTCGTATTTTGTGAAATGTTTTCGTGGAGATAAGTCGAGCTTTTCATTAGTTTGCACATTACAATAGAACTGCCATTGCAAAACTATTGCACTGCCACTACAATACCATTGCACTATAATTGTACTACCATTACACTACCATTGTATTACGATTGCACTACAATTACAATATACCATTGCAATTACAGTGCAATTCTGCTTCACTACCATTGTAATAACATTAAACTGCCATTGTATTACGATTGCACTACAATTGCAATATACCATTGCGATTGAAGTGCAATTCTACTGCACTGCTATCGCAATAACATTACACAACCTACACTGCCATTGCAGCACCATTGCGCTGGCAAAAACCACCTGAAGTTATTTTCACAAAAACGGCGCTTTTGGAAATGTACGATTTTTTGTACATTTTGATTGATTTTTATTATATTTTAACTCCTTTCATTATCATCTAAACTCGACCTAGATATACTATCCGGGGATTACCAAAATATCCTTTATCTTGCTATCTAACTAATCATATTTAAGTGCATTGCGCTCCAATACTATTTAATCGATATGAATTTTTTGGTATTACCGTTTTTATTTTGTGTTCATGAGTCTTTCAGAAAATTTTAACAGTATACTTAGCCACAATCTAATTTTATATTTTCCATCCTACTTCTTCTCCTTTTCTTTCCATCTGCGTACGCAAAATTGCGCAAATGGTGACATTAACGGTCTCCCGCAGCACTTTGCGATTATGTCGATGAGTTGAGGCTGGAGACAAAATTTGAAAAAAGGGAAAATGATGGGCACCGAAATAATTAATTAAACTGTTGAAAGCCCGCATAGAAAAAATATATTTTTCAATACGACGTAAAATATTTGACAGTTCTCACCTTTCTTACGAATTCAATTTTTATAACATTTCTTTTGTGATATATTACAAAAATTGCATCAAAATAATGTAGATAAAACGAACTTCCTAATAATCACTCAAATCTACGCTTTCCACAATGGATTTTTGTCAAAAACAATTTTAAAAAATGTAGACTTCTAATATATGACTCCGTTCATATTATCAAGCGACAGCCATTTTGTACGCCACCTTTGGTGCCCGGCGCGTCATAGGGAATTAGTTTGAATTATTCGGAGTGGCTAAACGCTATCCAGTATTTCGTTATGTCAAGAACGAGAATGGCCCAAGCGATTCTGGCCTTGTTCTTCATACAATTTCTTTATACATAAGGGACAAAATCGCTTCAAAAAAAAAATTTTTTTTTATGGCCACCGGTGGGCAAACGGCCATAATTATGTCGGATGACCAATGCATGTCACTTATTACAAAAAATATTTCTCAAAAATCACATTTAACGATGATTGCTATCGTTGTACGATTCCTTATTTATTTCACTGTAAATATCGACTTGGCTATCGACACGCCTAACTAGCGCAAATGGTCATCGATATTGTAAAGATATCGATTTGGTCATACTAGATCCCCAGATCCGGATGGCAGGGAACCTCCCTATCTCCACTTCCTTCGATCTCACAATATACCCTATTTGAGAAAACCAAAGTTCTCAAGTCAGTTGGAAAACAAATTATCTCTTTTATTTACCCATCTTTTAGTTCTAAGGAGTATCAAAGTCAGTTTTCTTTCAAATAGGTCACAGTTCTAGAAATGTTCAGTTCAGTGGTTATTATAATGTATATAAGACCATAATGTTTTAATTATAAGGTGATAATATTGTCGTACTGCTAGATGATAAATGTTAGATTGTAGGAAAGCTTATGTCGCGTCGCGTGGTTACATCTGCCGCCGACAGTTTGGCCCGGGGGAGAAGAGACTGGTTGTAATTCTCACAAACTTGAAACAAGATAGGATTACTTGTTATTATTATTTATTACTGTGTAAACACCTAACATGAATAAATTTACTTACGTTAAGGTTTAAGAAGATTGCCTGCTCATTGCATACAAAACTTTAATAAAACAGCAGCAGCATTGTAAAAGAGCAATTCTTTAAACATTTTTGGGGTAATTACGCCAATAACTACATGAGAATTAAGTTTACAGTGGTATACATTATTTTGAACAAATTAAGAACTGCGAAGTAACAACAAATTAAAATCAAAATTAAAATCGAGTATACAGGGTGTAACAGGACGTACCCGTGGGATTTTAACCAGCGATTCCTGAGCTTATTTGGAGACAGTCGGGAGCGGTTTAAGGGGCTGGCGGTCACTCGGCCGAGTGTCCAGTGATGAGATGCGGAAAAAAAATTGTTTGATTTAGAGAGAAAAAAAAATTAAAAAAAAAAAAACATCATCGAAAAAGTCACAGGAGTTCAAAATTTCATTAGAGTGTTTTGCTCCAAATAAGCTCAAGAATCGCTGGTTAAAATCTCTCGGGTAAGTCCTGTTACACCTGTATATTACATTCGCATTTTTATTTGCAATTCGTAGGGTACTTTAGTAATGAGTTATTGTTACCTTCAAAATTATATTTGTTTGATTTGGCCGAGTACCTAAGTTTATTACTGGAATTACTACAACTAGGTAACTCTGAAATCAGCATTTTTAAGCTACATGCTAAAATCGTAAATTTATTTCCAAACAGAAAAGTCGTAACACACTGGAATCATTTATTTTATTGGCGGACAAATAGTCCATTAAAAATATGGTAATAACACGAAAAGTACAATACAATACAATCGGAAATGTATGTATAGGACGGCCTGGAGGGCAAAGTCATCTCTAGTTTTCTCTCAAAATCTCTATATCGCTAGAAAGATAACTGCTAGCCCACTTCTGTTCTGAACATCACTGTTCTAACTTCAAAAAGTCACCGAACACCAAAATTTCATGTACATTTTTTACTTCAAATAATGTCACGAATCACTGTATACTACCTGAACACTCTGTATACTACCGACATCTATCGGATAAGTCTAGAACCTCTAATATATATCTACACTAGAACCATCTGTGTATTGTAACTTGAACTAACACAATTATAATCCGTAATTCGAGAAAATACAATTATAATTACTGTTAATTCCGCTTTCCTAATATCCGGTCCATTATAAAGGTCATAGACATTACAGTATTTAATAATTATTCATCTATTCTCGACAAAATATGTATTACTCCTTTTATTCTACAGATTTTGAGATACAAGATACGATTATTCCCTAAATCCCTCAGTCTAATTTTGTTCGCTTTTCGGATCAACTCGTATATGTAGGTCTCATGGAAATCGCTGTAGCTCCCTTACTACCATAGTGAGAAATATGATATTACAAACGATATTATGAAGAGAAAACACCACGCTTCATATTCAAATATAAAAGTTAACCACAAAAAAAATTACGCATTTGAAACGAAAGTTTCGAATCGCGATTTCAAAAAATATTACGAAATTTTGAAATTTTTTAAATTATTTATTTTTTACATGTAACGATATAAAAGTGAGGTGACGATAATGTTTACAATACATTTCGTTGCCTGAGTGCTTAATTGTTTAATCTCCATTTTAGTTTTTCTTCAATCTTCATTTTAAAATTAAAAATAGAGTAGATAATAAAAACGATAATTAATCACTTAACTAAGAAATATTTAAACTAACGAGACCTTTACCTTAACGGGAATAGCTTAATATTAAACACCTATCATAATGTTTCATTGAAATTATTAAAGAAAACCTCCTCCTACTATATAACTTTCAAATGGTTGACCTTTTTTACGTTTGCATGCAAAAATTTTATACTTTAAAAAATTATATATTTATCTTGTATTATTAAATTTTAAAACGTGTTATATCATCTTTCAAAAACAGTTTTTAATGTTAGAATGTGTTCAGAAGTAATCGATTTATTTGGATTTTATTGCAAAGCGGAAATATTTTGCCTCTCTGACAAAATATGGTCGAGGCCTGAGGGGTTAACAAATGCTTAAGATGAAACCCGGTGGTGGAGAAATTTGAAAAATAGATTTTACTAAATTATTGCTGTCACTGTTGCTCTCACTCCACCGGATGTTGAGCGAAAGGGACAATGCACCTCGGGCTACTAATACCTAACTAAAATCGAGGTTTTGTATTCCCCACTTTTCTCCTCCAAAAGTGGACTGATTTTCAATTTTTTTTTTACCAAATACATAAAAAAAAACTATTCTATGTCTGTACGTTTTGCTTTTTTTTTAACATTGTCTCGTTTGCTTACTGAACGTCTTTTGACGGCGTTTAAACCAGTCAATTTTATTGATTTTTGGAAGGTCATAACTTCTATAAAAAGTAACTTATCAAAAAAACAATAGTACCGACACGCTAGTAGTTGATATCTTTATGTAAAAACAATATTTTCTCTAGGGTTAAAATCCAGAGAGATAAATGGGGAATACGTGTGTATGGAAAAATCACCGCCGGGTATCCCGTTAAGCTACGCATTAGTCCATTAATGCGTCGCTCAAAACTTTACTGACGTTTTATCCCGTGACATCTTTTAATAAATTAAAGAGCAATATAAATACAAACTTACTGTACAATGTGATGCATAAATTGCCCTCCCCTTTCAGCAATATTGTCGCTCGTTTTAAAAATAATGCAGCCATAAAGTGAAAGCTCTGGGGGATAGCAAATAGCCTTCGTGCAAGCATTTACCACGACTAAGTACCCCCTGCACTATGAGGTCCGATGGTCCGATGCATTTAGGGTCGGGCTCTAATAGCATAGCAATAAGCAATAGTACCCGTGGAACGGTATAGAGATGTACCTATAATAATTGTGGTACGGATGTAGGCTTATTGGTGTTATAGGATTACAAAAGTGGTTTAAGGGGTATATCGGACGTGTTGAATCAAAAATGTTTTGTGTCATTAAAAGATAACAATTTTTTTATGAAGAAGTTCATATCTATCTATGTACTGTAAATATGATGCTTTATCACACTATAAATACTTATCGCACATCCTCAAATGTGAGACTGGTGCAATTGAAGTTAATTAATTATCTACTTTATAAGACATTTTAAAATAATTTCATTTATTCAAGTCCGCGAGGAGATAAGGATGATCATCTTTATTTAAATAATTATTGTTGAATACACGTAGGAAATTTGATTTACATTTTTTGTCCAATAAATGGAGATGTAACTGGTACAAGCAGTTACTCCTCATTAGATGGTACTCGGGAAAAATGTTGTTTAATTTTTTTTTAAATATGGTAAATAAAAACAATCCAAATATAAAGCATTTTAGAAAATTTTCAATATATAAATCCCGTTGGTTTTTTCTTAATTTTTTTCAAAAATTAAAAACAAACAGAATACGACTTATTCGGGAATTATTAATCAGTTTAGTTGAGACTGGGCTGGCCATCCACTCGCACTTTACTGAAACTTCGACTCTAGTAATGACCTCACGAGCACGTCAACCCCGTGTCTGTGTCGCTGTCAAATAAACGACATCCGAATCGCATCTAGAACCTTTCACACTAATGAAACAACTACAAATGACAACATTATACTAATGGATACACAATACAACATCGTGTAGAGTACAAATGAATTTAATTTTACTACATGTTGTACAATTTTAATGCTATTTTGTGTATTTGTTTGTCATATCGTATTGATCAAATCCCGTGTGATGATTCTTATGTTGTTATACTATTATATTAATAATTTCCAATAGTAAGGCAACTAAAGGTATGTTGGGTATTTTCCAAATAAGTTATTGGTTCAAGTGATTACTATTTAGTTGATTTATTTAGATACAGTAAATATTTACAATGAATATCAAACTGCAGACCCTGTACAGTACGCCCAGTTTCCGAGAGGTTAACTTAACTCTGGCTTCGATGGAGCCCCTGATATCTGAGCTGGTCACTTAGAGTTACACCGAGCACATCAATGGAAGTCCCGTTCGGAAGAATGCTACCGTTGAAGGAGACTAAATTGTCATAATTGTCATTTCGATCCCTTTAAAGGCTCCGTCAAACAGATGGCGTACTTACCGCGCGTCAAGGCGTCAGCGTATCGTCGCGTACTTTCTATTTGAACGGCTTCGACGCGCAAGCCAGCGCGTTCGGCGTCAGTAACTGTCAGTCGGTCTTCGCCACGATGTCCAGCGATTCAGATGAAGATAAGTTGTTACTGATGTGTGCATTATCATGTTCCCGTAGTAATAGAATATGGGTGCATGATATTAATAAGAAGAGGAAAGAATTTGGAGAATATCATCGTTTATTCCGGGAGCTTTCATCACATGAAGATCGCTTCTTTAAATGTCACGAGAGTGCTTCGAAGAATTGCATTCACTTCTGCAACACCAAATGAGCAAATGCACCACAAATGCATTGTTCCTAGTGTCATACAAACAAGGATGTTTTCGGACACATTCAATTAACTTTTCAGCAACCATTTTTACCACAGTCAAGCAAGAACTCCTGGCATCAAAGGAAATTTTGTAACAAAAATACAACGTGGCGTTCTGCCGCGGCGGCAGAGTTTCGCGTATTGCTACACGCTCGCTCTGTTTGACCGGTTTAGACGTGTTCAGTACAACACAACGCAGCGTTATACGTCCGAGACGTTTTAACGCCTTGACGCGCGTAAGTACGCCTCCTGTTTGACGGAGCCTTTATACGTAATCAGACATGATTGGGTCTTTGAAACATTGAATTCGACGAGATTATTTCCACCATAAGAGAAAACACTCTCGAGGTAACTGTCCATTCGTTGCTTCAAAGTCCTCCGAGCCGTTGGAATTTTTGCACCCTTTAGGGGCTTGTCAAACAAAAAGCTAACATGGACTGTACTGTCATCCGCGTAACAATGAATTGGTGCACATTTCAAAAGGTCAGAGACAGAACCGAACCCTGTGGGACGCCAGCGTTTATTGAATGCGAGGAAGAGGTGAATCGACCTCTCCCTCAAAAAGTCGGCAATCCACCTGCACAAGGATGCGGGAAGTCCGTAAGAAGGCAGTTTGTTGACAAGTCCTCGGTGCCGAACCCTGTCAAAGGCCTTTGAAATGTCCAGTGCAACCGTTTGGGAATCACTGAAACGTTCCAGACACCGCCCCCAAACATGCTTCACATATGCGAGAAGATCACGAGTGGTTTCGCCGGATGCTGAGCCAAGGAAGTTAACTGCTCAGCCAAAGAGGTCATCAATAAAAATTACGAATGCCTTAAGTTTTCTCAGTCAGCCTTTTTTATATTAAATCTATACAGAACGCCCTGAAGGGAAAAAATCTCTGAAGATCTCCTATGTCATCTTGCTGTGTGGAGGATGAGCTGACTTAATTGTATTTATTTGTTTTGGGAAAAGTTGACAGCAAATCTGAGACTATACAATGTTATGTTAATAAGATAGTTAATTATGCCAATTATTAACTGTCCACTGATGATATTAAATGATAAGGACATTGTAGGGTTGTTTTTTTAATTAAATTATTTTCTAGTTATACAATATGTGAAAAGAAGGGAGGGAGGGGAGGAAACATGGGAGTAGGATTACGAGGCAAAGGACGGGAATATATAGGGAATGAACTATTAACTCATAGAAATATTGGGAAACACAAATATCACGTACTTAAACGAAATTCAAATAATACAGATAATTTCTTCAAACTTCGCAAAATCACTTTGTGGCGTCATTTTGAATTAAATTAAAACAAATAACTTTGTTTAAACCACTAATATAATCACAATTATATTAATAATAATTGATATTTTTTAATTAATTAATCACCTCTCTCTATATATTTTTGTCCATAGTTCTTTTTAATCTGTTCTTTTTAGTCTATACTTGTTTGTTTATTTTGTTATTAATGTCATTATTACCCTGACGAAGAAACCATCGGGTTTGAAACATGTAGGTAATTGTGATTATATTAGTGGTTTAAATAAAGTTATTTGTTTTAATTTAATACAGAATAAAGTTATAAAAAAACTTTTTTCCTATAGACCAGATACCCCCACCAAAAGAGTATACCAAGAAACTAACTTCATGAAAATCAGAAAACTGTACGAATACAACATATGCTTATTAATCTACAAAATTCAAAATGGCTTTATACACACAAATACTACATTTACGAAAACATCACAAGTACATGAACACCACACAAGACAACGTAATAAATTATACAAAAATTCAGACAGAGTGTGGCAAAAGAAACATAGGCTATGAGGGTATAAACATATATAATCTCCTTCCTGATAGCCTGACAACCGAAAATAAAATGAATATATTAAAAAAAAACTGTTTGCTCTCAAGAGTAATGAGCAAAACCAAAATGTTCTTACTTTAAAAAATGTGTTACTTGGTGTTAGGTAGTAAACCATCATTATTAATGTTATTTGTATCAATGTATACTTAAGTTAACAAAGCGAAATATGTATATTTCTTTTAACTTAATAAATAAATAAAAAAAAATAACTTCTACTTAGAGTCATGTTGCGTAGTGAATTTTTTGTTTTATGTCGCGTAAAGTCGAGTTAAAAATGTCAATGTGCTAATAATGTAAGTTAAATGAATGTGTGGATCTGTAGATAAATGAGTTTTGTTTTGGAATTGGTCTTGCAGAGAGATTAAAAGCAAGCGACTGTCTGCTGCTGCGATGGAATGATAGGCGTTGAAAAAGATCGGGGTTATCGATTAAGTTGTGTGGTAATGTATTGTATTGGTATTGTAGAGTCCTATCTAACGTATTCTAAAACAATGCAAAATAAGGGTTGAATTAATTCGCTCGCTCTTTGTTACCGAGGGTTGTAATTTTGGCCCAAAATAAGGGTATTGTAAGGGAAGGGTATTGTCCAAGTTTTACCCTAAGGCCTTACAAAACTCTCGCTCTTCTCTCTTTGAATAATTAATAACTGTCAAAAATAATGGGCCCATAAAATAATAAGTTCACAGTAACTTGGTCGAGGTTGGGTAGGAGAAAATATATAATAATTTATTTATTTATTTATAAAATACATGATAATACACATTAAAACTTTTACACATATGATACATTAGATCACCATACTAGGCGACTGCCTGTTTCATGGTGACCAATGGAATATAGTTGCTTTGTGATGTCTAGTGTAAACATAAAATTATAATGGAAATAGAAAATAAAAAATAGAGAACAGTAAAAGGAATAAAAAAGAATAAGACCTGCTATGCAGGATTAGATCACATACATAACTATTTTTTCTAGTTGTATTTGTGTACATAGCATAATGTATGCGGAATAACTTCAACTTCTTAAATAATTGTAAAATAAAATTTTCACATGTAGCAAACACTTTGTCGGTATACATAATTAAAATTATGACAATAAAATAACTTTCTTTTAATTTCACATTATTATATTATATCTTTAACCAACCAGTTTCGGTTCGACCTGAAACTTCATCGGGAGAATATCATATTATACATAGAAACCTTCGCAAGCTTGCGCACAACAAATAGCTAAAGTTTCATCGCATACAAGATGAATGGTTTAGAAGCGTATAACTTACAAACAAAGAAACACACTTTTTATATAAGTGTTCAAAATAGGTAGCTCACTTTACTTTTTTTTCTAACTAAAATTACTGATAATGAAAAAAAAAATAAAACACATACTTATTTCATTAGATAAATGAATTATAAACCTTACTGTCACCTCACTTTTTTTCGTTTCATGTAAAAAAAAATTCTTAAAAAATTCACAAAGTTCCATTTTTTTTTTTTCAAATTGCTATCGGAAACTTTGGTTTCAGAAAGGGGTAAATTTTAATTTTTTTTGTGGTTTTCTTTTAGATTTGAATATATAGTTTGTTGTATTCTCTTTCCAATATCGTTTAGATCACATTTCATAGTAACGGAGAAACAACGATTTCTGTGAGACCTATGTGAGCTTGGACAAATATGGTCTCCTGTGATTAAACGGGTTAAGATTAGCAGCCTGATGTGCCAATGTCACTTTCGCTCAGTATTCGGGAGAGTTAGAGGACAGCAACAGTTTGGTAAAATACCTATTGTTGAAATTCTCGGCGACGTTTCCTATTAAAATCTCATTTCAAAGTGAAAAGTATCAAATAAAGCATTTGTGTTTACAAACGATAAGTCCCCAAGAGTATCCCAGTGCGATTTGGAATCCTCAATGACTGTAATATTGAATCCGGTCTTCTCAAAACACTTAATTCTCACGCTCTGTGAATCACCCATCCTGCCATCCTTGTGCCATCTATCTGCGTACCATCCCATAGAAAAGCTTTTTCTCGCTAAAAGAAATCCCTAAAGCTGTGGTTCTAAAACTTTTAAAACACTTACGGGACTCTGAACACTTAAGGGTCAGCACTAAAAGATACAAACTTTGCAAAAAAAGAAGTATAACATCGCTAACGGATACTGTTGTATTTTCTAAATGGATAGTTAGGAAAATTTCTTAAGGTTTCCAGTGAACAAAATTCTTAAATCGTAAAACAAGAGCGAACATTTTGGAGTTCCATTGATATTTTTATTTATTCCATGCTAAAATTTTAATTTGAATTTTCTAAGTTGTCCAATTGAAATACTCAGTTTGGAGATAATGAGGGAAGCAATATTCGATTGCCCACCATAAATCAAATTGTTACCGTGCACGGAGAAAAAGTAATTCTAAAATATGATCATTTTATTCGTAAAAACGGTTAAAAATGGGACTGAAGTTCTTACGAACAAATTAACAAGGTTTCAATGTTTATTAGCGGGAACATCTAAGAATAATTTTTTGGTATACCTAATTTCGTACGTATACCAACAAATTATTGTTACATTTTCCCCCCAATAAACATTGAACACTGTTAATTTGTTCGTATTAACTTCAGTCCCGTTTTTACGAATAAAATGATCGTATTTTAGAATAACATTTTTCTCCGTGTGAGATTAGCCGGGTACAATATTACATCATTTTAATAGTGGTCTGGGCTGTCCAACAAAAAATTACCCAGCTTCAATTCAAATTCTGCAAATTTGAATCCTGCCTGAAGGTTTGACATCAGTTTTACTTCCAAAATATTCCAGTCCTGGCAATCTGACCAATCACAATTGTCAGTGTGCAAGTACTGGAGGGGCCACACACCGAAACCATAAATATGGTGTGTATAAAAGTGTACACATACCTTGTTACTAAAACGAATGTAACGAAATACTATTTACTCATGTCTGTATTTTTATTTTTAAATATACTATAACATAGGGAGGCATAAAGGTCCGGTACATTAGTATGACATTCTGAAATATCCCACTAGTGACCATTAAAAAATCAACTATTTGTGTAATTCACTACAAGTTTTTCTGCATTATAATTGATTTGGTGGTATTTATGAGTAATACTATATGTAACAGATAGAAGGTACAATTTTACATTTGACTGATAACCCAACTCATATTTAGATTTTTCGGAGATATCTGAGTAATCAACTGAACGATCGATATAAAGATAACTGCCTAACAAGCTCCCAAAAATATGATTTTGAAAACTCTAACTACATTTATTGAAGTAAAACTTATTTACGCACGCTTGACTTGGGGGGTAAACTGGCGAATGCTTGACGAGAGCGTTACGAAAAGGCGTTATATCGGGCGACTATAGGAGCAAGAGAGAGCAGTGCGCGCACATTTTCTTGCCCTCCTCCTCTCATAGCATGTGTATGAAATATCTCAGTCAGTATTTTGAAATACAAATTGTGTTTTCCAGTACCTTCACGCAGTGACGCGCCAAACGCGGGGGAGAGCGGACGTCGATGCGCTAGGCTTGATCGGGCGAGGCGAACGATAATAAATTTAAATAAATATTTCGAGCTTAAGAAGTTTTACTTCAGTCGTGTGGTCTAAAGCACACTCTTATTTTATTTTACAATCATTTTGCAGAACATTTATAACAGGTTCACGGAGCACAAAAGAGTTCCGAGAAACACAGTTTAAGGACCACTGTTCTAACGTCTTGAAGAAAACCGGTGGTTTTGGAAAAACACGCCATTTAACTGATTTATTCTCCTAAAGCTCTTTGTAAGTTTGCCCATTATTGTGTTTTTAGAATAATATCTACGACCCAAGAAGAAGACACGCAATCATTACAATTTTTTGTTTAATATTTTTTATAAACCTTTCTAATGGTCAGTTTTTAATGTTAATCTTTGTTGTGCTCTCATGCAGTCATAGTTCTTGGAATAAAGATGAAGAACAGGGGATCTAAAGCGGTCATTGCCCCGCTAGACATGTCTGGTTTTCCATAGGTCATACATAGTTCATAATTCTGTACTTTGTCTTAGCGGGTTTATTTTTACGTTTTTATACAAGTTATGGTTTTGTTAGCTCTTTAACCTTGGTTAAAAAAGTATAAAAGAGCCCCTACTAATAGATGAAAGAGCGTAGTAAAGCAGAAAAAACATAGTAAAACAGAACAAAATCTAGTAAACAGAATATCTGAAGTGTGTTTTTCAATTGATTCTCGAGACGAGTTCATTCTGTACCACTTTGTTTAGTCGGGTTTATTTTACTCATTAAGTTAAAATAAAAATAAATATTAATCCTAGACTTGAGTATCTAGTACTATCCTAGAGTCAATAGATATCACACATTAAATAAAAATTGATACATTTATCTAAGACACTATCTACATTCTAGATAGCATTTTGTTCGATAAGAATTTAGCAATCATACATAAAGTAGAAATAAAGTATACGTAAATAAAATAAAGATAATATTGGTAGTTCTTAGTTGATTTACAGATAGTGTGATACAGCTAGATAATATGACTGAAGGGGATAGGGCTCCATTAGCTTGGAGGTAGAGCAGCACCCCGTCAAGGCTAAGGCCCTGGGTTTGATTCCTAGATGTGACCGTATCTTTTTCTGATTTTTCTGTTTCAAATTATCGTTTGAGAGTCGCTTACATTGTCTTTATTATAATTAGGGGGTTTTTCACCATTCTTCGTTGCTTATCCATAGGATAACGTAAATTTTCGATTTACGATTTACGGTTCATTTCTTTATTATATCGGTGTTGATTATTTGATACTCGAACCTTTGAATAGTGGCTATATATTGGACGAGTTGGCCGAGTTTTCTAACTATTGCGAGTATTTTATTTTTAATTTTAATAATATTTGTTATAGTATGGAAAAGCTATCAAAAGGATAGTGAAATACCACCTTATAATGATTAAATATTATAATTAATTTGAGGTTTGACTCATTAAGTTAAAATAAATATATTTATTTTTTTAAACTCCACATTACGTCGCCTGCGTGCTTAATTGTCCAAACGACAATTTACAGGAGGAGGAGGTTTTCTTTCATTATTTCAATGAAACATTATGATAGGTGTTTAAGATGAATCTAATCCCGTACAGGTAAAGGTCTCGTTAGTTTAAATAATTCTTAGTTAAGTGGTTAATTATTATTTTTTAAACTTTATTTTTAATTTTAAAATGATGATTGAACAAAAACTAAAATGGAGATTGGACAATGAAGGGGCCGCTCTACCAATTTCTACCGATTTTTTTAACATGTTTTCCTTAAACGTTTGAAGTTTTTAAGTTCTTAAAAAAATATATAATATTCTTTGATAGTATCTATACATTCCCCACACCGAAACGGTAATTATTTTAAATTCCCTCGATATAAATAAATCCCAAAGTATGCTCCGAAAATAAACGTTTGTTTCTGTTATTTTACAAGTTATATGTGTGAAAAAAATCACAATGTTTCTTTAAATGCTACTTGAATGAGATTTTTGCTCTTTTTCAAACAAGTCATCTTTTATTAAACATTTTCACAATTTTCGCACGAATTTTATGGTTTTTAATGTTAGCGCGCTCGCTCCCACCGTCGTATCTCTCCATCTTCTTCTTTTTGAGCGGGTTAGCGCGGCCTTAAGCACTCAGGCTACGATTAGGTCTTGATGTTTCCCTTTAATCCATTGTCGTATTTCCTCTAATAATGTGCGAGTTGTCTTTCTATAAGTGAATGATCCTGGGTCTTGAAAAGTTAATAGGGGGAAGTAACACAAAAGCCGGCAAATCAGAGTCTTAAATATTGTATAAAACTCTCCTCTGAAGAGGTATCTTATCAAAAAATCAAAACTTACCGACAAGCTAGTGGTCGATATCTATAGATATTATGTAAATAAATATTTGCAGTTGTGTCAAAATCCAGACAGGAAATTGGGGAATACGTTGTTTGTACATAACGCCGCCCGCTTTCCTGTTCATATTGGAAACTAAGAGACACAACATATCTAACAATTGATGATGGGGCAACAGTCGGGCCGGGAATGGAGTTTTCCAGACTGTTAATGATGTTATTGTATTTTCAGGTGATAACACCGTGCCGGTCGCTCGTGTTGTGCGCTGAGACCCGCAGAGACATGGAGGAGTGGCTATCCGCCCTGAAGGGGGCCTCACCTGGGGGGCAACCAGACATGCTGACTGGGGACCATCACTGGTAATTATCATTCCACCATTATTTATATTACATTTTGCTGATGACCTCAACATTTTTAGACCTTTTCGAAATATCATATTAAAATCATTTCACATAAATACAATACCCGTGTGGAAACCTGTAAATGGTACAATTAATGTACCTTAATTAATTTTGCCTTATTAATAATGTACCTACACTGTTGGTCTCGCAAATAAAATAAAATAAAATATTTCCCATTGTAAAATTCTTCAAGATAATATAGACAAATTGTTAGTGGAGTGTGATAATTCACCAAGAGACACTCCACTTAACAACAAGGGGCCTAAACCATTACATATAGAAAGAAAGGATCATAGATTAAATTTACTTGACCAATTAGAAATCAATAAACGAACGAATGACCCTAATTTAAAACTAATTAATAAAGTAAATAATTTATTCCCCCCTTCTGGGTATATTTACAAATCCTAAACAATATAACGCATCCAAATAATTCATAGCAGTAACGTCATTGTCATTATTAAACAATTAAGAACACATTAACAATTAGGGCGGGAAAAATTTTCAATTATTTTCTCATGTTTAACCGGTAACTCATGTTGTTACTATAGCAGTTCCGTTATATACAATAAATAGTGTATATTTTTTACAATCCACATGTAAAAGCCCCTAAAAAGGGCGTTATTAAATAAGTAAAAATGTGAGAAAGTTCCATTGTGAGTGGTGGCTCCGTACTATAATACATTCAGTTGCTGAGTTTAAAATTCTGAATAGTGAAATAGACTGCCATGATCTCCTGTCTCAAAATACCCGCCAAACCAAACTATTTCACACATTAACAACAAAATAGGCGCTACTGCATGGAGGCAAGGTAAAGCAGAAATAATTCTTTGGAGAATCAAGTGTCCGAGAGTTTAAATGGTAGAGGGATCAGATGTCCGGGAGATCGGGTATAGGGTGTAACTGCTCGTACCCGAAGGATTTTTACCAGCGATTCCTAAGCATATTAGATTAAAAAATAAAGGTATATTATGCTGTTTGATGGTATTTTTTTCAATTAAAAACAGTAGTTCAGTTCGGGTTACGTGATACGCACTGCGTCTCATTCCAGCAGCGCGGTAACAGAGTGGAAAAAACTCGTACCAAGTGATCACGTCGCCGCGCGTAGCGTTGTGATCAGGGGCAACGTGGGATGATAATTTTTTTTTTAACCGACACAAAGGTCGCACTGAAGCAGCTACCGAGTCGGATCACCGCACGTTTTGAAGGGGAATGTCTGAGCTTCGTGCCAGTTCTACCATAATACGGACGTGTGTCTAGTGTGGTAGTCGAAAAGCATGTAAAAAAAACTGTATAAAAAATATATTACGAATAAAGAAAAAAAAAAAAAAAAAAAAATTCTGTCATATTTTGGGAAAAAAATTGAATAACCATCGTGTGTATTTGTTTCTTTACTTAAAATTTGGCTATGTAAATATTATATGGGTGTGGGATTGCAATATCCTCCCAATATCCTGGAATAAATCATTATTATTATTGTTCAAATAAATATATGTTATAATATTTTAATTAATGAAGAAAAATCAGAAAAAGATCCGGATACATCTGGTACATCGGACGGATACATCGTCCCAGATGTATCCGCATCTTTTTCTGATTTTTCTGTTTCGGATTTTCGATTGACTTTCGCTAATATTATCTTCATTAATTAAAATATTATAATTTGAGGTTTAACTCTTTAAGTTGAAAAGTTAAAAATAAGAATAAAAATAAATATATGTTATCCGACAGCAAAATGACATCTGGGTTTTTTAACTCAAAATATGCTCAGGAATCGCTAGTTAAAATCCTTCGGGTACGCACCGTTACACTCTGTATAAAAAAGTTTTCGTAAAGCTCTTTCGAAGTCTAAAGCACTTGAATACTTTCTCGCACTTTGCCTGTTGGTGCGAAATTACAGCTGGAACTAATGTGTACGTCACTCTGCCTCTTTTATTGAGGAAACTTAACTATTTGGATAAAGAAGAAATAAGAATAGAGTCTTTAGGTCACAGAATATAACTTTAAGCATTACTAAGCTTCTTAAAACTTCGAACCCTAATTTCGTACCCTATTATTTATTGTAAAAGCACTGTATAAGTAC
Source organism: Limnephilus auricula (assembly GCA_951813805.1). Taxonomy (NCBI): domain Eukaryota; kingdom Metazoa; phylum Arthropoda; class Insecta; order Trichoptera; family Limnephilidae; genus Limnephilus; species Limnephilus auricula. The sequence goes on from OX638410.1 coordinate 1,520,620, forward strand.
AAGTATAATAAGCACTCACTGAAGTTTGGCACAATAATGATAAGAAGGTTGCGTGTTCACATTAGGCCCTACTTTGTTTCTCATATACATAAACGATCTTTGTAACCTAATGATAGATGGAAAAATTGTAAGTTTTGCTGACGATACTGTGCTACTCATTCAATCAGACACTTGGTTAGACGCATACAAAATGGCTGAGAAATCAATTAACTCTGTTAAAAAATGGCTAGATATTAATTCTCTTGCACTAAACACTACCAAAACAAAATACATTACTTTTAGTATGAATATCGTTGGCCAACCTAATCAAGATGCTGAAATAAAAGTACATGAATGTTCTTGTATTCACGATACATTCTGTCAATGTCCTTGCCTAGATCGAACGGACCATATCAAATACCTTGGTCTTACATTTGATCAATATCTTAAGTGGAATACACATTGCCTACTTATCACGAATAAGCTTAGAAAATATGTTTATTTTTTCAAAAACATTAGAAACATACTAGATTCCAAATCTATGAAAATTGTTTATTACTCTCTTTGTCAATCAATCATTGAATATGGAATAATCGCATGGGGAGGTGCAACACTATCAGCTATAGATTCATTATCGAAGGCACAAAAATTAATTATGAAAGTTATTCTTAAAGTTCCCATAATAACAAGTACTGTAGATATATTCAACAAATTCAATGTATTAGATATTCGACAAATTTACACAAAAACTATCTTAACTCATCTGTTTAAAAATAAAACACATACATTTTATAAAAATACCCAAAATATTGTAAACACGCGGCACAAAACCAAAGAACTCATACAAATACCTAAAACAAACACAACATTTGGTCAAAGAAATTTCAAATACATTGCGTCTAAAATATACAATAACCTACCTGACAAAACAAGACAATCGAATAATATTAAAAAATACAAAATCCTGATCAAACAATGGATCATCGAAAAAGGTCGTGCAATAATTAGTCACCTCACCCAAATATAATCGTATATCTCATTATTGTTACCACTACCTACCAACCTGAAAATTTTGTCAAATATTTTTGCTTTATTGAAAAATGTACTTCATATTATAATTAGAAAATATTTGTAAACTAGTCTGTCTCGACACAGGAGTTCCTAGTGAGACAGGCAAGGCCAAAAAAAAAATGTAAACCTTATTATATAGATTCAATAAAAAAACAAAAAAAAACAAAAAACATCACGTCGGGGTCACCAATATGGTTGTATGCGTGTTCTTGCTGTGATGCGGTGATGATATTATTTGGCGGTTTTGTATAGCGCCGCTTTTGTGAAAAATCACCTCAAGGGCGCTGTACAAATTTATAAAATATTTCTACAATCTTACTTCTAACTACAGACTAGACCAAATATTATAACATCTTCTTATGACTTACAAATTGCATCCACTGGTTCGGTGATCACTAATACAAAACTATATGTACGATGCATTTGATCAATGAACGTGATGCCGCTGTAAACTGTACATAAATTGTTTTAAATAAAATACACAGGACTATACTTACCTGGAAGGTGACTTGAGATTAAAACTGTTTATTGTTTATTAGAGAAATGTAGATTCATTTTATAATATTACTTGCGCATACCCGTGTTGAAATCACGAGATAGTCTAAGTTCTTTAAAAATCAATTACAATTTTGAAAACGATAATTTAAATAATTTTCTGTTAAAAGCATTATATTACAGGTAGGTACTTTATCCCTTGTCTGAATTTTTCGCTTAATCAGTTACAACTTAAATTCAAAGCAAATTTGAGTTAATTGAAGCATCTATAATAGAACTATCTAATGCACAGTACAGAGTACCTAAATTTTTGGTCTGATGACGATCATTAAACACGAAGAACATTTTAGTTGACTTAAATGTCAATAACAAACAAAATTGATAATCCTGTGAATACTTTTTTTATTATTTTAAAAATAAGACAAGCATTCCCGGGTTGAGGAACTGAACACACGACGCATCGGTGGGATCCGATCGCGATGCCAATCGGCCACTAACCGGTCCAATGCTGATTACGATAGTTCCAAAAAACGGGAGCTTAGTGTCAAAAAGTACATGTGAAATGTAATATTTGAACCACTTTCGTTTCGAATAAACTTAATCGAATTGAACGCGTATGTGATTTCTTTTTATTCTAAGAGCTTCGTCAATTCACCTCCATCTATTAATAAACCAGTTATTTTGCATAAAGAACGACATTATTGAAAAAGTTGTGTATATCGACAGCTTACTGACAATAAGGAGGCCGCGTTAAAATTGATTGCTTTTGTCATCCGACTGTCGGAATCATTTGTTGAATATGATTGCAAAAACGCCAATAATATCGTTTTTGGGGTTTATCGATCGACCGTGTTAGACCTTCTGGCTCTTCATTTCTGGTCACCAAATACGACTAAAGCCACTTTAAATTCTGAATTGTGGTATATCATCAGCGCGATACTGAGAGTAGGCTATGCCACAAAGGGAATAGATTTTTTTTAGGCTCAATCATATTTCTGCGGTGTATTACAGCATTTGCGGCAGCAATTAGAATTTTTTCGTTTTCATCATTAAAACCGTTCTCTTCTTCCATCCTTTTATCAACTTCTTAGAAATGTGTTCCGGAACATTATAATGTTTCCTTTGTTTGCACTACATTAAGAGTTTCCATTTTATTATTGGATTTTATTCAGGTATTTGCCTTTTTAATGATGACATAAATTAATTCCGAGTCATTCAGCAAGACAAGCTTTAGGGTTTATTCTCCAATGTTTTATCTACCATATTTTTATTTTTAACTTTTTAACTTAAAGAGTTAAACCTCAAATTATAATATTTTAATTAATGAAGATAATATTAGCGAAAGTCAATCGAAAATCCGAAACAGAAAAATCAGAAAAAGATACGGATACATCTGGGACTCGAACCCAGGTCCTCCGGCAATCCGGGCCGTATCTTTTTCTGATTTTTCTGTTTCAGATTTTCGATTGACTTTCGCTAATATTATCTTCATTAATTAAAATATTATAGTTTTATCTACCATTTAAATGAGATATTATAAAATATTTCATCTGAACTTTCAGACCGAAATATTCTAATGTTTTTATTATTAGTATTGTTCGCTGTGTCATGGTTATTAGTTATTAATTGCCATTATCCATATTTTTTCAACTTTAGTTTTTCCTTAAACGGATTTTGGACTACATTATTATCATTGTTATGGTTTCAGGTCGCATTCAGTAAAAACACTCACTCCATTTAGACAAATATTCTAAATTTATTTTCCAATATCATGTTTACATGATTATTTTGCGCTTTGTATTTCTATCTAGCTGAAGACCAACTTGGGTTCCAGTTTTTAGATTTTTAAGGAACTGCGTAGCTGAATTAGAAATAATGTTTTAACCATTGTATTTATAAACAACGGTTTTGAAAAACTAACACCACAACAAACCAACTGTCAGTATGTATAAAAATAGTTCACAATAACACTATTCATTACCGACTGAGAGAAAGAGAGATCTGCTCGATCTTATAGTAAGTAATTAACATAAATGACAGTAGATTTTAGTCAAGCTCCGAACCTAATGCCCTTGAGTTTTTACCCCACAGATATCAATGGCAATTAGTTTTTAAGCATATTGTTTTTTAATCACACGTATTATTTAATATTGTAATTTTTACAGTTAAATTGATATTATTTTAAAACTCCATATGTTGATAAAAAAAAACCTGTAGACATCACATCATCAAAGCTCATTGAGAATTTTCGCTGATTCACCCATACAGATTTTCTGCTTTAAAGTTAAGATTAGCTACTTTTCTAGTACAATTTTCTTTGTTTTATGTGAATGTTGTACAATAGTCCCAACTGCCCGGAGTCAATGTGAAAAAAAAAATAAAACAATTAAAATTGCGAAGGGTGTTACTTATAGTATCTGCTTTACTATTAATTCTGGAACTAGCTTCAAATGTGGATACCTACTTATTTCGTGTTATCGAAATCACAATTATGAAATAACTCATGCATATTATTTTTGATTTCATCAGCACTACCGGGGTCCGAAAATGCCACTTTCATAATTAAAAAGACATTTTTTAAATTATGGGACTTGTGCTAGAAAAGACATCCCATCCCATTGGCTAATGTAACATTTTTTCATTATTTTCACTAAATAATTAAAACACTTCAGTGAAAACCTATTATTGGTTAAATAATTTACTGGAAGATACTCTCAGTATCGCCCTGGTGTACGACCACCATTCAGAATTGAAACGTTGCTTGAAATGGCTTTAGCCGTGTTTAGTGACTAGATCTGAATAGCCAGGTACTTCCCCACCTTCCTCTTCCTCGTCTCCTTCCCTTCCCCACTTACCTTCAGCCTCATAACATACCCCAATTGGGGATGCGATAGTCTCACTGGCTCCAGACGAGAGCAGTTGGGACTCTTGTGAGGTATTCACTATAAAAAATAAAATTAAAAAAAACATAATTTATCATACATTATATAATATTATAACTGTTGGTTTACCAAATAAAATAAAATTAAAGACTGTGTAAAATTTGTAAATCGCTCTGGGCCCTCTGGACACTCGATCGATAAGGATTGTATCGGTGACTTTCGGTAACTTCTCATCTTTCTGTAGCATGATTGTAGATCGCAAACGAATAAGTGACAGTTCACAATGACTAAATTATATTCAATACTAGCTTCAGCCCGCGACTTCGTCTGCGCAGGATTAGTATTTCGAGTAGTCTATTTTCTTAATAGGTCTGATATATGTTTACACAAAAATTCATAAAAATTGCGGTTTAGGCGTGAAGGATTAAAAGACTGAGAGAGTTAATTTGAGAGAAGCTTGTTCTATGTGTAATGTATGTAAATTGAAAATGAGAATTTTTGATGATGATTCATAATATTTAAAAGTTATAAATATATAGTTGGTTACTGCAATACACTTTTATGAACTACGTGAAATATTTTGTTTTTATTCTGCGTAAACATGCATATTTTGCGATGTAGAAACGCGTGAGCAAGCTACGTAGAGCTTAAGAGGAGAATATGGGACACCCTAACTATTGTTAACCAAGATTTCCTGTATTCCACCTCGGGTTTTTTAAAGTTATCATACGTCCACCATCTGGTGCTCTACATCTCTACAAAATATATAATTTTTATTTTATTTTTAGTATATTTTAAATGCGGCTTTCGATATTTTTTGGTAAATTCTCTTCCTTTATGTATAGTAATAAATGATTTAGTGCATTACAGGTCCGGTGAATCATATTTTTGTAAAAATATCAGAGAGCTTTTGATCAGTTTCTGGGTTCGGTATCTCTGCATTTATGATTTTGTCAACTTTATTGGGACGTATTTTTTACGTCAACTACAGCAAGTGCACGTGAGGTAAACATATTGTTTGTAAACTAATTAACATCATTGGTTAATGCGTCTTCTAAATGAATATAGTTTTCTGTTCACATTTTCGTTAGATCCAAAGCAATAAATCGCCCTCACTCTCCATTTTGGCGAACACAAACACCAAAAATTGATGAAGGAGAAGTCTACATCGAAGCCAGAAATTAAAATTGTTGCGACATATGATACGCATAAAATTTTTTGCAGGACACTGTTATGTTAGATATGGGTTGTTGGGTAACTGGGTTTGTCTGAGGAATGTCAAAGCTTTATCCTTCTTGTCCTTTCCAAAAAATTATTGGCTAATTATTCATAAAATCTATGAGTGTCCGGAACTTCTAGTGAATCGGCCATTGTGCGCCTGAACAACGATTTACTGAGACGTAGTTTGTTCACTACTAACTACTACGGCAGCTATTTTATTTGAGTTCGGGCTTCGACCAAGTATAATCTTGGTCAATGAGTTCGGGGCATTGAATCGTCTTTCTTTTTTAAAACGTGGTAAAATATCTCGATGTTTCACAACCTTGTAATTATCGCTAATGACTCTATCTTTAGCTATTTTAAATTCATGCAATAATGTTGTGATCATGTAACACTTGTTGTATTTTTTTTTATCTTGTTTCTTTCTACATTTGTGCTTCTCGACTTGTGCTTCTTTATCCCCCCTGTAATAAACTTACAAAAAAAAATTGTGCCTATTTGTATCAGGAAGCAAAGAGCCAATTGTGTGGTATACTTGATTGTGAAGGTCGGACAAAATCCTGACATTGATACAGTGTTATCCGCCCCAAAAGATGTCACGTAGAAGCATTTATTGTATTTCCTTATGTTTTTTAGAAAAAATGCAATACTCATCTGTTTCATAACAGAAAAGTTCTTTAGTGAACCTCTTACTGTCTCGCTAGCTCGAACCTCTTCTGTTGAAGGAAGGGCTACTTTTCCGCCCGAACAACATATGCCTGCTGCTTCCTCTTTCCATTTAAGAGCATCGCAAAATCTGCATTCTTTGCCCCTCGCTTCTATTTTTATAACCTTTTAGCTTTCATAATCAAGAGTCTCGTCTTACTCAAATGCAAATTTATCGAAAACACCCCACGTTTTTCTTGTGAATATTTGACGTTGTTGTTGTGCCCTTTCAGCAACAGCGCATCTGCGAGATTCTGCTGCTTCAACGGGTTCTGTATCTCTTTTGGACGCATTGTATGTAGCAAAGAGTAACAAACACGCATACATCCATACAAACTTTCGCGTTTATAATATTAGTAAGATAAAATAAGATAGCTTATATGTTATTCTGATGTATGAGATATATTATTGTAAAGTTCCATTAAAATCCATTCATTAGTTTTTGCGGGAAAGAGTAACAAACACACGTACATCATTAATAATAATATAAAGTAAGATTTACACAAATCTCATTAAGATATAAATCACAATTGATAAATAATAGTTCAGGTACTCCACTAGTACTTATTTAATTCAAATTTTAAAAAAATAATTATTGATCAAAGTGAATAGAACAAATTTCAAATCAAAATGACAGCTAAAGAATTCTCATATGAAATGTCAAGTCAAAATTTTAATACACAAAATTCCAATAAAAAACAAATTTTACACACTCAAAATATTGAAATTATTTATTGAAACCGTAATAGAAAACAATTATTTACATATAAACACCACAAACGGATTATTAATGAATGGAGGCAAGAATAATCTTCAGTTCATTTTAACCCTAGTATCATATTGTTATTATGGTAGATACGGAAAATTAGTATGAAATGTCAAAAATCTAACAAATATTAATATTTGTATTATATGGAAAATAGCTAGCTTTATAAATTATAGCCTATATGTTATTCTGGTTTATGAGCTATATTATTGTAAAGTTTCATTAAAATCCATTCAGTAGTTTTTTGCATTAAAGAGTAACAAACATACATACATCCATACAAACGTTCACGTTTATAATATTATAGTAAGTATAGTATAGTATAGTATATTATAGTATATAGTATAGTATATTATAGTATATAGTATAGTATATTATAGTATATAGTATAGTATATTATAGTATAGTATATTATAGTATATAGTTTAGTATATTATAGTATATAGTATAGTAAGATCAACTGTTGTCTAGAGAAGTTAGCGAAAGTTAGCGATACAATCCTTATCGATCGAGTGTGCTAGGAGGTATAGTTTTTAATGAATTTTTCATAGTTCAGGAATTAACATTTTTTATCGATTTCCTGGCGGAAAAAAACGCTGAAACAATATTTTTTCTTCCACATTACATAGATCACAATTTCATCAATCTAGTCTAGAGTCTAGAGCACCTAACAAAGGTATTCATAATTTTCAAATGGGGGACCTTTTAGAGTACTTTTTGGTACTTTAACTCGCAGAAATACAATATAATGTCAATGGGGTTTCGATTGTTCGATTGATGTTTTAAAAAAATATATATAGGTATCTACTTATGTTTTGATCCAGACTAAAACCTTTCTCCGTGGGTTGTTTCAATGATTTTCTATGGCGATTTTTTTAATGTAAATGCTGTTGGGTTATGTTTCAATTTGTGTTAATATTTTTTTCTAAATAGGTAGGTACTTTAGTTTTGCTCCAGACCGAACCCTCTTGTTTTTGCGTTAGGTCTTTTTTTATATGAAAACCGCATAATAGTCCCAACTGCTCCCGTCTGGAGCCAGTAAGTCTATGTGGCATCCCCAATTGGGATATGTTGTGAGGGTGAAGGTAGTGGGGAGGGTAAGGAGATGAGGAACATAAATTACCGGGCTATTCAGATCTGGTCACCAAACACGGCTAATGCCATTTCAAGCAACTTTATACGTTAGATACTGAGAATATCTTCCTCTCTGGAACGTGCCGCAAATATACTATATATTATTTTATAATTAATCAATTGTGAAATAAGCACAAATTAATCAAATAAAATTCATTTGCGCACGCCGGGTTCGTACCCGCTACCTTCCAATTTGGAGTCGAGAGTCTTGTCGCTCGACCACACCGGCCGTCGATATAGCGAATGTTCGTAATGCAAAAGGTGTTCGGTTATGTTTCAATTGGTGTTATTAACCTTTGAAAAAATTGTGTAAGTACCTTTGTTTTAATCCAAACCAAAACCTGTTTTTAAGGGGCCGCTCTCCCAATTTCTACCGATTTCTTACATGTTTTCCTTAAACGTTTGAAGTTTTTAAGCTCTTAAAAAAATATTTGTTATTCTTTAAGATGTATCCTATACATTCCCCACGCCGAAACGGTAATTATTTGAAATTCCCTCGATATAAATAAATCCCAAAGTATGCTCCGAAAATTCGTATTGTCGTATCTCTTCAACTTCTTCTTTTTGAGCGGGTTAGCGCGGCCTTAATGTAAATTGTGTTAGATTATGTTTCGATTGGAATTATTAAATTCTGAAAAAAATATATACAAGTATTTTATTTTTGATCCAGACCGAAACCAATTTTTGTTTTTTTCTCCCCGAATTGTTTTTTGAATGAGTATCTATAGCGACTGTTTTTTTATTTATCACCGCGTAGTGTGTTCTATTTTAATCAAAATATATATTCCACAAAATAATAACATTTTATTGTTAGAAATAATACAAAATATAAACCAACAACTCAGCGCTATATTATTTTTCGTATTATGATTATCTTCCACCAAACTTTCATTAAACGTATATTATTTTCTCTCAATTCTTTTCGTCTCCGCTTTTCGTTCTGCCGATCTATCTCTCGCATCTTTTCTTTTTTCTCGAGTCGACCTAACTAAAGTGCTAAATCATCTTTTATTTCAATTTTCCTCTGCGGAATATATTCCCTCAATTCATCACGGCTTCAGTTGGCGAAATTTTTCGCTTTTCGCTACTACACGCACAGTCGAAAAGCACCGAAAATAAATTGCAAATCGGTAGTGTAATGATCTCGATTTTTTTAAACATTAAAAATGTCATTTGCACCGGAGAGAAAAGATATACAAATGGTTTTGGGCGTATCAATTTGCCCAAGTCAAGTTATTTCAATTTGTCCTTGTTATGGGATAAATGTAATTGAGACTTATAGAAAAGGTTGTTATTTTGATGGTGTGTGCCAATGTCAGGCACTGTGTCCCGCAAATTAACTTTGACTTCCGTAATGGGAAGTCTTGGACGCCAAACCCTGAGAAAGTCAGAGTATGTCAATATGCGGAGAGCACAAGTACTCCATCATCAGAGCATGGGTCATACATTGCCATGCCATCCCTGTAAATGTTATTAGGTTTCTCTACAAATAAAACCAAGGTAGGTAGATAATATAGACACTGTATTATGCGGTTAAAAAAACATAATAATAATTATAACGGTAAGGACTCACCCCTGGGACCATAGTACTCTTTACCCTATGCTAATCTAACTATAAAACGAGCACGGCGGAAGAACTGCTGGTGAAGAGAGGAGAGGCCCATCTCGCCTCCACGCGGTGACATCATCGCCTCGACATCCGTGGCATCCAGAAGTTACGTCCTCTGTCTCGGTCGCCAGATAGAAAGGGACCCTTTTATCCATCTGCATCCGGGAAGACCATGCAGGCTTCCAGCCGTTTTATAACGGAAGATTTATATGAGAGACTCGTATCATTTTAGCGGCACTTTGTTTGAAGCACGGCGGCTCCCGTTTTAAATATAATCCCGACCGGAGATCACTCGCTGCGGATTAATTACTCGCGGCGTGTCGCCGTCTTCCATAGAACGATTCATTCGATTATTACGGAATAAACTCTTCCACAAAACAAGCCGACCGGCACTATGTTCGAGTTTTTTTCCGAGACTAAAAATCTCGCTTTACGCGCGGATGTTTACTAAGAAACTTTTAATTAATAACTTTGACATTTGACATGATATCAATCCAACCTCAGGATTCAATTATGCCATTTTAAAACTTAGAAATAATTGACTGTTGTTTTCGAAGCGAGTCGCACAATGTCGCTCCCAAAACCAGAGTGAGGAAACGGAAACGCCCCCAGGCTGCCCACGCTCGCGCCGAATAAAATCTACAAGTGCCGCCAACATGATACGACTAACAATAAATAACGATAGTACCTAACTACTCGATAAATAAAATATGAAATAAAATAATAAAATAAAATCGCTTCATAACATCCTTACTTACATTATGATATGGGAAACACACACAAACACGTACTTAAACGACTTACAAATAATACAGAACAAAGTCATTAAAAAAACTTTTCAATTATAACCCAGATACTCCCACAAAAAAACTATACCAGGATTTGAACCTTCTGAAAATAAGAACTCTGTACGAATATAACACTTGCCTTTTAATCTACAAAATACAAAATGGACTTATACACACAAACACAACATTTATAAAAACGTCACAAATACACAAGCATTATACAACATAATAAACTGTACACAAATACTGTTAAAACTGAAAGTGGCAAGAGAAGCATTGGCCACGAGGGTATTCAAATTTATAATCTCCTTCCAAACTCCCTAAAAACGGAGAAAAGTGTAAATATATTTAAAATAAAACTATTTAACCTTAAGTTAAATGAACAAAATTAATTTTATTAAATGAAAAAAAAATTGTCAATCGTCGGTCGGAATATTTCCTATCAATTGTTGACCGTGCTCGCATGTTTTGTGGAGGGTTTTTTAGGAAAAAGGGGAAAGCCAGTGAGACTATGGCATCCCTGATTGGGTTTGTTGGAAGGCTGAAGGTTGTGGGAAGGGGAGGGAGATTGGGAAGGGAAAGTCGGAGAAGTACCTGGCTATTCAGATCTGATCGCCAAATACCTACGGCTAAAGCCATTTCAAGCAACTTTTCAATTCTGAATGGTGGTCTGGCACCAGGGCGATACTGAGAGTATCTTCCACTCTGGAACGTGTCGCAAATATATTATATATTATTTTAATTAATGAATTGTGAAATAACACAAATTAATCAAATAAAATTGATTTGCGCACGCCCGGGTTCGGACCCGCGACCTTCGGATTGCGAGTCGAGGGTCTTACCCCTCGACTATGGAGGTTGGCGATGGTAGGCTTATAACTGTTAATACAAACATAACCTTAATATTTTTATGTATGACCAAAATGCAGTAGTATCGTATATAGGTTTTCTAATAAATATATTTTTCAATTTTCGATTTATTTATTTTAATAACATACAAAAAATAATTATATTTCACATAAGATACATTAAAATGTATGAAGAAAAAGTTGCACAACTCGCGCCGCTAGGAGGCGCCAGTGTAGCATACTGCCGTCAGAATGTATAGGAAATGTCAGAAGTTGGAGGTATTTATCTACAGTATTAATTTGATATAACATTCAAGTTTTTTCTCTTTTCATACTATGAATTTGCAAAAATTCTTTTTCACGGATGCTCGAACAATTTAATCAGGAAACGGAATCACTTATTCGCATATAGGGTGTATTATAATCTTGTATAATACTTTTCTTGATCAAAAAATGCTGTGAAGTGTAAACGCCATTTTTCTATATAAATACTTTAATTCATCAATCATCGACCAAGTTAATCAACTCAGGTTTTCCTAGATTATTTACATTAACTCAACATCATCATCATCGTTGGGGATGCTGTGTTAAGAGGCTAGACTTTGAACGACACGCGGAACACCCGCGTCTGTCATTCTGTCCCGCTCACAATAAGCTCAAGCACACTTACAATACATGCGAATGCGAAATGTGCGAATGAGACAACGCTCAAATTTACCTACAGAAATCGCTCGAAAAGGGGTTTATGGAGAATACACTTTTCTACACCGAAACTTTCACGAAATTGAAATTTTAAAAAATATGTATTTTTTAGAAAGAAGAAGCTACGTCGGTAGCTTTTTATAATTTTATAATTCTTTATGAGAGTTGAGTTAGCAGCACTTTTTCCTTAAATAATATTTTTGAATAAATCGTACATGTTTGACAGTGAATGTTTACGTTAATACGAAACGCATCGAAAATTCGAAAACATACCGACATAGTTTTCACCCTCTAAAAGGCAGTATAAAAAAAATATGTTCATTTTGTGCAATTTTCGATGTAGAAAAGTGTTTTTTCCCGGGCGTCCTTTTTGTATGGGCCGAAAAGCGAAGTCTATCGTCTTAAGAATAATTTAAAGAAAATAAAGGCTAGCAAATTCGGTGAAAGAAATTGGGTATAAAACTGGGGATCATGTGTCCAGGTCCTCTAGCACAGTCGATCGAAAAGGATTGAAAGGATAACTTCCGGTAACTTCTAATCGTTCCCTAGCGTGCAACAAATAATTTGTTGATCTACTTAAACAGTTCACAATGACTAATGTATTCGACGTCAATTGTTGTTTGTACGTTAGAGATCTGCAGTTGTCCTAGGGAATTATGAGAAGTTACCGAAAGTTATCCTGTCAATCCTTATGGATCGACTGTGCTAGGAGGCCATGAGCGACAGATGTATGAACCCATCCCTCCCATTGTGAGTCCGGCTAAATTGTTCGAAGGGTCTCTCTAACCGGCTTCTCCCGATTCAGCCCGCCACACAACTGATGGACGGACGCATCCTCTTCCAGGACCTAGACAAACCTCACCCCATGAACTTAAGCACCCCTGATAAGTCACCAAACGTAATGAAACACTTGGAGTGACCTGTGGCGAGCTAGAATTGCATCCCTGCGGAGAAAGCTTGTGATCTCATTATTCCGCATATTTTTATTATTTTTAGTATTTTTGTTATTTCAAAAATGGTTTTTATTATTTGTGTACGTATTATGTATGGGTATCGCCGCCACAGTAACCATTTATTGGATAACCAACACCTCTGCCATAGGTCACCCCAAGTTGTTCTCTAATTTGGTAAGCTAGCAGGGGTCCTTATAGGGTGGGTTTATCCAGGTCTTGGAGGCGGATGCGCCTGCCCACCAGCTGGGTATCACAACGTCTTCCAAAAGAGAGAGATTCCTGGCAGCTTATTATTAATTGGTGAAACTCAACTGCAATCAACAAAAAAATATTTATGGGCGCTTCACAAAAAGCAACTAAAAACAAGCGACCCTAAAAGCACCCCACCCACCTCATACTCCTGCCTAACACTCAGTAAACACCCCATCCCTGACTAATCAATCTAAATATTTATTGATGTTTCAACATCAGAATCGTCGAATCACTCTGGGGCTAAAGACTTTCGCTTGTTTGTATCAACTTTCTACGTTATTCGGGAATACAAAAGTTCTATATATCTTTTCTTCGCCAAGTAACATTGTTGTATGTGTTGGATCTTTTGTACTCTTGTACACAATATCGAAACTTTTCCCGAGAATTTATAGAGAACGATTTCATAATGGTTTTTGTAAGGAAACAATATAACAAAACAATATTGAATGGGTTACGTTTCCTACAAATACATTGTTGCGATATACAAGCTGAAATAATAAAGAATATTGCACTACAAAGTGCCTTCCATACAAATTTGAATGGAAACAAATGTGCCACTTATTTGGTTCTAGACCATTTAAAAGGCGTTCTGTCTCTCTTACACTTGCCTGAAATTGTGTATCGCCATCCCATTTGAATTTCGTAATCATGGTTATATGGAAATATAGGGCCGAATTTGGCCTATAATGAGATTATGAAACACGCACAAAAGGATAATTTTTTTTTAATTTTTTTATTATATGTACTAGCTGAAGTCCCGGGATTTATGCAGTTTTCGAAATCAGCCCAAATCCGCGGAAATTAACACAAAATTAGGCGCTCCGCTGACGAGACAACTTAAACCAAACTAAAACCGCCTAATTTCTATGTCTTGATTGGTCAAAAAGCTTATTTAGCCATAGACGAAGAACAATTAGCTGGCAACTAGCAATGGCCGGCTGCGGCAATTAGCAGGGTGAGTCGCGAGTCACCGCTTGCGTTACGTCGTACAATCAGCTGCCAGGTTTTTGACCAATCAAGACATAGAAACCAGCCGGTTTTAGTTTGGTTTCAGATTTGGTTTTAGTTTGGTTGCCTCGCCAGCGGAGCGCCTTACAATTGACATGTCTGTGCTCCTGGTATTTTGTTTCTGTTGGCAGGTTCACGTTTTGTCTTTTATTATTTACACCTTCTTCAGACCCGTGAAAAATCATGGACAGTTTGAATTCTCGGCAAATCGATTTTAGTTTTGAAAAAGCCTATTATTTTTTTTTTGCTATTTAGATTTTATCGCTTGTCTGAGTTATCCCAACAAACACTTCCAACTTTGAAAATGACACTTATTTAGAGCAAACTAGAGGAGACAGACGGAGTTACAACCGAAATAATTATGACGACGTTAAACTATTTTGGAAGGAGGTCAAAGAGCAGTGCATAGAATGGAAACATGAAAGCGATAACATCGAAAAATGTTGAAGAATTTGGAAGAAATATAGAGAGATGGAATTAATATTTCGAGGAAATCTTCGAAAGCAACCCGGGTGATTCCAGCGACAAATCATGTATGAACGGAAACCGGAACGTAACAAACAATTTTATAAAAAGACGAAGTGTAAAACGCTTGAACAGTTCGAGTTATAATGGAACCTCGCTACTCCCAGTCAACTAGGTTTTACCCAGTAAACAAACTATCCCCAATAGGTAAATTATTTATTTATTTTTATTAACGCACTTTTTTGTGGCTTTTACATAGTAAAACGTTGTAAAAATTATACAATATTATGCATAGTTGAACGGCCGCAGTTACAATATTTTGTATTTATTTAGTGATAAATTAAAGATGTCCACTGACTCGGCATAATTATTTCACTCCAATAGTGTTCTGGGCAAAGAGGAATACATAATATTACACAATGTGGTAGTTAGTCTCAGAATTTCTGCACTGAAATAAATCCCAACTTCTAATATTACGTAGTGTAATCCGAAAACTTAGCAATGCAAGCAATTCTGGACTCTCAAATGCATAATTTAGAATTTTATATGGAAATACCAAGCCAGTGAAAATCCTTCTGTCTGACAATTTGCATATTCATATCAATTAAAATAGTATTGTAGTTTAACAAAATTCCTGAATACCCATTTAAAAACTTAGAAAACGTACGAAATTATTGTATATTCTTTCAAAAGCTGGTACATAAATGTTGTCATGTGGGATCCAGATGGGAGAATTGTACTCAAGTTGACTTCTAACAAAATATAAAATTGAAATTTCTAGTTAACAAATCCCAATATTTTTACACCCTTGTTAGAAATTTTGGAAAATTATTCAGTCTTTAATTTGTTTAATGTTTCAAGAGAATTGTTATCAATGTTGTAATTATAGATCATTGGATTTTTTATGGAAATTTGACATTTTGAGATACTTAAGTCTGTTTTCATTGCACCAAATAAACAACAATTTCTTCTCTTCTTCCTTGCACTGTCCCAACTCATTGCCTAGATAGGCTATTGGTGTCGGCTCTCCTCGTTCTCAGGTTGTAGCTACTTCGGTTCTGGGTATCGCTTTCATACAGGCCGTTTCTACGTAGAATTTTGGAGCATTGAGTCATCCAGGAGTTCTTTGTTCATCCTCTGAATGACTGTCGATGAAGCTCCATAGACATTCCCTGCTTCACTGTGTGGTCTGGTGGTCTCCGTTTTATTGTGACCATACCATCTCAACTGTCATTCCTCCAGCTTACTGTTTATGTCCGTGACACCCAGGCTACCACGAATGCTTGAACTAAACAACAATTAGTTGATATTAATTTGAAGAATATTAACAATGATAAATATTTTGAATGATTCTAAAAAATGGAGATTATCGGCTAACTATATCATCAGCTAATTTATTTTGCGATAATTTATTACAACAATATTTACAATACATTATTGCCGATGAATTTAATAAAACTCATTTCGGAAAGAACAACATTGTACAGTTAAAAGAAAATTATTTTTAGGCAAGAATACGAATTTAAAAAGGATGAAGCAATAAAGAGCAATGAAGAGTGTACATAGATTTTAAAACAGACCAGACACACTTGTCACAATTAATGAAGAATATTTCATAAATACATTTAGAAATATATACAAATGTCAGAGATTTTCACATAAAGATTGTGTCATCGTCTAATAAAGCTGATGAGGATATATCCTTGCCAATGTATTTTTGTTTGTTTCTGGAAGTTTTAGGTTGCCAGGTAATGCTTTGTATTGCATATTATATGCGATGTATTGTAAGGAGTTAATTCCAAATTTGGTCGTGTGAGTAGATGACGATAAGTGAATTTGATTTTGTGGTCGTGTTTTGTGCTAGTGTGGGTCGGAATTAAAGGCCGGTTCAGTGTTGGTGTGTGAGGAGTGTTAAATTATTTGTAAAATGTCAGTTGTGATGTTATATTTAGGCGGCATCGTAAAAGGAAGTATTTGTTTTTTTTTTTTTTTGTAAAGAAGGACAAACATTCCCGGGTTACGAATAACCTGACAATATTTAAAAATCTCCTACTACAACCACAATAGGCGGAAGATGTTAATTGTGTCCTGATGGAGGACTTAGCCAGCCTAGGAATCGAACACGCGATGCCTGGGTGGGACCCAAACGCTATGCCCACTCAGCCACTGACCGTGTATGTGATATATCTTAACTAATGTTATAAATGCGAAAGTGTATTTGTTTGTTTGTCCTTCTTTCACGTCGCAACGAAGAAACCGATCGACGTAATTTTTTGCATGGGGTTAGTTGGAAAACCGCGAAGTGACATAAGCTACTTTTTATCCAGAAAAAACATTTGATTCTTGTGAAAAACTTTTTTGTACGGATAAAATGAAGCATGTATAACAGTGTGTTTATTGCAGGTACGCTACGTCCCACGCCCGACCCACCTACTGCAACGTGTGCCGCGAGGCGCTGCATGGCGTGCCTCCACACGGGCTGTCGTGTGAGGTTTGCAAGAGCAAGGCGCACAAGCGCTGCGCGGCGCGCGCTCCTCCCAACTGCAAATGGACCACTCTTGCCTCCATCGGATCCGACATCATCGAGGACGGGGAAGGGGTAAGAGATACTTTATATAACCCTTAAATGAATATCCTTGAATGACACGTAGTTTTAGTTGATTTTGAAAGATGCCGTTAGGTTTATTGCTTATGTCAAGTTTCGACAGATGTCCAGTAATAACAGCAGGTACACCCGAGCAGTGCAGCTGGTCGACCATCGCGATCAAGCTCAGATTCAATTCCTAGACATTTAAAGTCAGTCGTGAGACCCAGAAGTATAATACATTGTAAACACGTAAAGATAAAAGCAGATTGTACAAGGACCTATTTATTCTTGAAGAGCCCCAACACAATTACTAATTAAATGTATGATTGTGAATAAGGCAGAAATAACATATAATCCCTTCGCACGGCATCTACAAAGATGACGTCATCTATCATACTGTGAACATGGAATGTTCCGAAATTGGCGATTTCCTGGATCGTTGCACCGGGCAATCAACTTTTCCAGCCATTCTGACAAACGAAGTGTACATTTTACGCAGCTGATAAATGGTATTTTATCAATTGTGTAAAGTCTGAAACACGTTTATTAATAAAGCTAATGTTTACAGGCGTAATATTTTTTTTCGTTTTTTTACTAAATAGGCGATTTTCGTATTCCCACGACGCCGCGACGGTACAAAAATGCAATAAACATACGATCGTTAGCACAATAATGCTGCGGCTCTTTCTAACACATTAAATAATGATGACACAAAATATGAGACACACAATGCACGTATGTCTGTTTCCTCCGAAGGAAAAAGCAATACTTTGGAGAAAAAAGACATAGTTACATTTTGTTTCTCTCCATAAATTTTTTTTTATTTTTTATTTATTAATTTATAAGTTTACAAGGTATAACAATGTTGATAACAATAAATTACAAAATAAGTTTTCACAGATTTTTTTTTTTATTTTTGATGTTTCTCTCCTATAGAAGCGGACGCTTGTGCTTAGAAGAGGAGCGAGTGTCAGAATGAAAAATATTTTGCACCTATAATTAATTATGATGTTTAAAATTATTAAATAGGAATTTCGAACTTAAAAATAAGTGGATAAATAGACAGTTAGATATGTTAATTATGATGATAAATTCTTCATTCATTTGTTTTTACATTGAATTGCTCTTTAATCGCTTTTATTAGACATTTATCGTCTTCAATTTTTCTTATTAATTAATGTGTAAGAAAGAGCTGCAGCATTATTGTGATAAGGGACGTATGTTTATTGCCCTGTTTGTTTCGTCGCCGTTCCCTACAGAAAAGAAATGTGTTTTTTTTAATCAAATTCTTTGAAAAGTATGGACGTTTTTAGTCAAAATAAGGTAAAAAAACAACAACACGCGTGATAAAAATATAATGTAATATAATAATAATAAAAAACTCACCATTTAATGAAAATACCCCATTTAACCATGAAAAATTATAAAATTTTAGGTTCATGTAGAATTTGGAGTTGATTGACAGAAAAGAGAGTATCAAGTGTAAATTATATATTATTATATGCAAGTGGATGGATGAAGATGTCTAGGGTTACCCACGAAAACATGGCATCGTCAATGGTCAAGTGTGTCATATATTTGAGTCGGGTCGTGTCACCCATGTCAAGAGTCAGGATGACGAAATACAACTCTTCTACGTTGTTGGGTTTTTTGTGTGTATGCCGTACACGTACTAATGTCCTACTTAATCTGTGATGAGCTGATGTTGTAGTGTTGTCAACTTCGTTCTGTTGTGACGGAAGGTACAGTGGAACCCTTAAGGGTTGAAGAAAGGTCTGGAAAAGAGATTTCGAGAACCCGACGACTTCAATCTGGACACAAACGTCCACCTCAGTATCCAAGTGGTGACATTGGCCCGAGGGAAATCGACATCATGTTCAGAATTGATAATTAAATAAACATATTAAGGAAAGCTTGATTTTATCAGTTCAGCTATAGGTACAATATATTATTTTATATACACGTTTTATTAGCAGAACGGAATAGCTTCCCAAATATGGATTGTTGCATTGGGTGCGGGTAGTCGAGGACTTTCGCTAAAAATCTCCGGAATCTTGTCACTACAGATGAAGATTCGTTACCTAATCTGCGCGTGGTTTCACTGAACTGAGTCCAGTGGACATACTTTGGTGGGTCGTTCGTGTGGCTATTTCATTCGTACACCTATTCTTTGAATCGCTATGATTTTCATAAGTGGTTCTACACTTTTAGTTCGATTATTGAATATAACTTGTCTTGTATTTTTATAATGCCATTGACATCTGTGGATGTTATATAGTCGACACATTTGCACAAAAGGTTGGAAGTTGGATATTCGGGAAGGAAGATGGAAAGTTTCAGGGTTTCTTGGTAGCTGATGGTTGGTATTGTTTCTGATTGTGGCACAAAGGCTAGATTCTACATAGTTATTAATAATTTTGATGTCTTTGTGTCATGACATTGATGCTATTTAAAAAAAATGCTCGCGGATTTGTATTGTCAACCCCAAGTTTTGGGAATACCATGGTCCCCTTTATTAACTTTTGATATAATTTCTGGTTGAGTTTATACTTGCAAGGATCTATCTACTCGTACTATATAATATGTACGTTTTCATTTAAACAATTCTTTCAAGAGATCTTTGACATAACATCACTAATATGATAAAACAAATATAAAACATATTTCCACTTTAATTTATTTGATGATAACCGGTTTCAGTTTGGTTAAGCCATCTTCAGAGATAAAAAGTGTTATAGTCATTTTATTATATTATTCTAATGGAATTCCCCCACGAATTCTCAGTTTCATAAATGGAAATAACATGACTCACTGTTTTTTTTTTGTTGTTTTTAATTGTTTTACGTACATTGAAATTAAAATGTTATTTATAAGTCCCTTCTATCTAATATATAAAAATTAATGTTTGTTTGTTCGTATGTTATGCGTAGCCATACCGTTCATCCGATTGCGATGAAACTTTGTGAATATGATGTTAGCATACCCGGAATGGCGTTATGAAATTATTTCCTATACTATTCTTGAGATTGCGATTAAAATTTGATCCGATTTCGATAAAAAAATTGAATTGGTGAATATTTCTACTTATGCTGGTGAGCTCTGGCGGAATGAAATTTGCATTAAAAAAATTGAAATAGGTCACGCGATTTGTTGGACAAATGGGTATATTTTATGGAGTTAAGCGGCAGGGAAAAAAGGCTGGTGGAGGGGGGTATGCGGAAGGGGCGGAGGGAATTAAGGAGAGAGGGTTCGCGATAATGTGGATGAGGGAAGGGGATGACGGAGAAGGTGATAGCGGAATTCTTGAGGAGGGGGTTCGCGAGAAGGGGTCAGCGGGAGTGAGAAGGGGGAATGCGGTGAACGTGAAAGGGGACCGCGGGAGGGGAAGGGGACGCGGGCGGGGAAGAGGAGGTGGAAGGAGAACGGGTATGAATAGGAAAGACACGAAGGCAGAAACAATTTTTTTATTTAAGTGGCATTGGACAATCAGCTAGTAGTTTTTATTTAAATGCAGCACATTATTTTGGAACGTTAATTAATTATGGTTTGTTCTAAAAATACATTCGAACCGTTAATTAATTAAATAAATTCGTCGCAATGCCATTTTAATAAAATAATATGTGATTACGACGTATTTCCGATTCGATGACCTAGTTTGGATTAATCCATCACAGTTCACCGTGCATTGAATTTATGAGTGTGAGATCATCGGGAAATATTTAATTACTATGAGAGTGCTTTCACCGCGGGATTCCCAAGTACTTTAAATAAAATAGGGTTAGATACCACGTTTTCACCGAATATAAGCGATTATAATATGCGCAGAGCATTAACGTATTGAACAATATATGGTTTTCATGATTTCTGGGAATGGAGGAAAATGTGTTATGTATTGCGTTCATAACTTTCAGATTTCAATTCTTGATTAGTGGTTGGGCTTTTACATACTACACAGCTACACCTACCTACATACACCTATATATCGTGAACTGCTGAGCTTATAGTTAGTATCGTTACATTTTTTCCTTCCTACCTCTTCCTGTAGACCTGTCATTTTTCTATTACCCACAATCAGTGATCAATCGATCCTCACCACATAAGTATCTTCGCATCAAATTTCGCTCTTTAGCTCTTCGCCGCCGCTAAAGAAAGTACCCTAAAACAATACAAAAATTTCCGCTATAAATGCGGTGCAATTCATGAAACAGCTCGACAGAAGAAAGTGTTCAGCAGTAAGTCATTTCTATCCTTTTCTTACCTGTATATGCATATTTTCTACTTGTGCAGTGGTTAAATTACAAAGGTCCTTCGATATACAAAATTACACAAAATACACCCCATTTAAATAGTGTATTCTAAATTGGAATAGGTAGCCGATTTATATGGTTCTAAACGCAAAATTAGTATAAGCAACTTCAGAGTCAGTGTGAGGAGAGATTGGGGGCTATATTGACCGAGGCCTGGAGGTGCCCTCGATATACGATGGGTCCCCGATACAAATAGGTCAAAAGGAAGATTAGAGATGATTTAATAACCACTTAATTGAGGGCTATTCAAATTTTACATAAAATCTAAAATTGTCAGATAAAGACGAAATCTAGGTGAATTCGTTGACTTTAAGTATTATACTATTCGGAAGTATGATTTTTGTAAAAAACGCAGCCGAATCTAAAACCGAACCCGGAAATCTCTTTAGCTTGAGTAAATAGGAAGGTTCCTTTTCGTATGAGAAGTATTTTTTTAATATAAGTCCATACTAGGAGCCCCGTGGAACACCGTGGGATTTTTAGTTTGGATTTTCACGCCCGCCTTCCGTCTATGTGGAGGATATTTTCAATGAAAGCTCAAAGTGGACCTGGATCTTGAAGAGAACTATGTTATAAGAGGTAGAAAACACAAAAGCAGCAAGTCATTTCACATTTATTGGACTCTAGCACGAATCGTTAGAATGACCTCTTCTTATGCGTAAAATGTCTATCATGTACTTGTAGAATAGGGAGGCGTTTGGTATGTTTCCCGTATATGCACGGGAAATCAAGGTATCAATGAAGATCATAGTACAAAACATAATTTTAAGAATTCGTCACCTGTATACATGTCAAGCTGTATTTTACCAAAAGGTTTGCTACAAATGTGATATTTTCAAGTTATACCTAAATTTGTTCCTAAAATGTGTGCATAAAATACGTAATTCTGTCCAGTCAAATCAGTTGAAATGAAGCGATCGTTCTCTGCATACAAATTAATTCAACAACAAGTAAAATATTTTGGCCAGTAAAGAAAAAACCATTGAATTCTCTGTGCATTATATGTCATTTTTATTGAACTAATATCTTTATATACAATTTGGGAGACAACAACGGTACAATTTTGTGTACCGTCGCCCCGGAAACCATTCATTGGATAACCCCGGGTGATTCTCGACGCTGTCGTTTGGAGACTTAGCAGGGGTGCCCGGGTTAAAGGGATGAGGTTTGTTCATCTTTTGGTGAATGCGTTTGTCCACAAGCTACGTGGCGGATCGGAAGAAGGTGGTTGATAACACCTATGGACCTCTCAAACCGGACTCTCTTGACCCCAATGCCTTACATCACGGATTTATACGTCACTCCTGGACACACTGACCCCTAGATTCCTAAACACCCCACATACCTTTTTCCTTTCCAGAACTTCCTCTTCCTCATTCCCTTAATAAGACTCACCGCATTACATCCCCAATGATGACATAGGCTCTGAGGGAAATCATTTTTAAAATGATTACATTGCTTTATTTATAATACATCTGGAGAGCTTTTAAATCAATTATCGTCGTCATTATCATCACATTGATCAAATCTTCTTTTTTGCTACAGTGATATTTTTCTAAAAATATATTGGTCGGTATGCTGTATTTACGGAAATTGGACCCGCAGCATGTGTATTAGTCATCGTTTATCTCCGAGGCCACGGGTCGTATTGTATTGTACTATATATTTTCTTTTTGATTTGTCTATAAATTTCTATTGTAGTCAAAGAGTTGACGTCTCATAAATAACGGCATGAAATTTGAAAACTTTGCACAAGTCCTATTTACCTTCATCAAAGAATTTGAACTTTCTTTGAGACTCAAATTATCGGCAAAACTGTCAGTTTCATCTGGCAGTGATTTCCGACTATCATAACAAAAGGTTTTCATGATGTCAAAATCCAAAACACAAATTTTCTGGAAAAATTTAATTCGAGCAGCTGCTTAGTGGACACAAAGGAAAATATAGCGTGGAAGGGTGCCAACTGTCGTTGAACTACGACCAAACTGTACGGACTATGAAAGCCGTTGACCTCTTTAAAGTTGTCATTTTAGCGTGTGGGTAAAAACAAAGATGCTATCTGTAGTAGTATGGGTGAACGATTTTACAAAAGGTGAGCTGAAGGCCCGGAATTTACGAAGACTTTTTCGAAATCAAATGTAGACCAGGTATACCGCCGCTCTACAGAGTTACTCGGATTCATGGGGTGAGGTTTGTCTAGGTATTGGCGGTGGATACTTTTGCCCACCTACTGCGTGGCGGCCGGATCGAGAGTCTTCAAGACTGGTTTAGGTTATCCTAACCTAGACCTCTCCTGCCCGACCATCTCGACACATCGCCTTGCACTGCAGTGGGAGGGATGGATTCATACGTCTGTCACTTATTCCTACCTACCCCTCATACATGTTTCCTTCCCAGAACGACCTCTCCTTCATTTCCTTTAAAGCATGGGTCGGCAACCTTTTGTTGTAAAAGGGCCAAATATTTTTCATGGGGATCAGTGCGGGCCGCACTTGCAGTAGGTATACATACAATATTTATGTACAAATATTTTAGTGGGGGGGGAGGGGGGGGGGGCAATTATAGGAGGGACTAAATTCAGAGGGGCCAAATGTCGGAAGGACTAAATTTCGGCGGGACCAACTGTCGGGATCCTATCAAGAGGGGATCAAATGTCAAGAGGTTAAGTGTCCGGTGATCAAGTGTTGGTGGATCAACTGTCGGGTCACCGGGAAGGAGATGGGAAAGGAGAGGGTCGGAAAGTGGCTTTGATTAATCACGCCGACGTGGGTGGGTAGTTAGCGCAGCGCGAGCGAACGAGTAGTGTTACTGGCGGTCGACAATGGAATGATGCGAGGTGCGTGTGGCGTTCTTGCCTTCCTTCTCTTTCCCCCCGCTCCCCCTTCGCTCCAACTTCACTATCCCTTCGCTCCCTTTCTCGCTTCCTTTCACTCGATTGAGTATAATATCGCCCTTCATGTGCGTTGCGGCGAGAATCTCGCGGGCCGCACCAAGATGTCTCGCGGGCCGCATGCGGCCCGCGGGCCGCAGGTTGCCGACCCATGCTTTAAAGGACTCTCTACATAGCATCTCCAAAAATGGCACAGACCCCTAATTTTCGTCTTATTTTTAACATCAAGTGTACAAAATTTATCAAATGGTATCAAAATTACGCTCTAAGGGATACGAAAACTACATAGGGTAGTTTTTGGAAATCTTGTGTAGATTTGATTGTAGTGTATTTTTGTAGTCAATTTTGCTAAATTTAACCAATCTTGTACAAAAACTGTAGACTTGTATAAAAAACAAACACACGCCATACCGGGACACTATCATCGTAATGTATGTACAGTTTAGGTTGCTTTAAACGGAAGTGGCGCCCTCTGTTATTTTCAAAAAGAACTGTTGAAGTTTTCAAACTGCACCGACTAGAGTATTCGACAGAGACAGGCAGTCCGTTTGATAGATCCTCTTATATTAACAAACGAATTGCAATCCTTAGAGCACAGACGTCGGGTTGGAATTTTTTTATAATATAGATAACTTGTCTGCATTTATGGTTTTCGATCTTTTACCCCTTGTCATGCTTTATGTATACATATATGAATAAACTGAGCGTAGCATCTCTTGACAGACGCCACTAAAATACAGCAATGATCCCTACTTCATCGCCACAACGCGTGAATTTTACATGAAGGCTTCAACGCACTGAAGAAAAGCACCGAAAGAAGTGTATCGTGGGCGTTTCAGATAAAAAGCCAGAACACTGCACAAGCATCCCAACTATCTGGAGCCAGTGGGACTATTGCAAATCCAATTGGTTTATGTTGTGAGATTTAATAAAAATTATGAATATAGATTCGCAACTTGATTTTTCATCCAAATTTCGGAAAATAATAAAAACATTCTAGCGAAGGCGAGAACCCTTTAAAAATAAAAACAAACACAGATAACATTAATGTCTAATAGCGTTTCAGTAATACTTGCCACAACTTTCAAAGAAGTTTTACTTCAATCGCGCGTCATATTGTTTTGTGTTATTTTTGTTACTTTGAAGAATTGTTAACCTCAAGACAGGCTTGTCCTAGTGAGGTTAAAAATTGGATTGTAAACTGTAATATGTAAAGAAACAGTAAATGAATAAATTAAGTCTTACATCAGAGCGATACTGAGAGTATCTTCCACTCTGGAACGTGCCGCAAATATACTATATATTATTTTAAATTAATTAATTGTGAAATCACACAAATTAATCAAATAAAATTTATTTGTGCACGCCGGGTTCAAACCCGCGACCTTCGTATTGGGAGTCCAGAGCCTTACCCCTCCAAATTTCGAATTAACCATGCTTAAAATAATCTATTCAATCGGTGCAATATTACATCAACGTCAGGTTATATAATAAAATAAGACATTCAATCTTTACAATATTAAATCAACATCAGGTTATATAATGAAATTATACATTCAATCTCTGCAAAATTACATCAAAATCAGGTTATATAATAAAATAATACATTCAATCTTTGCAATATTACATCAACATCAGGTTATATAATAAAATAATACATTCAATCTTTGCAATATTACATCAACATCAGGTTATTTATTAAAATAAAACTTTCAATCTTTGCAATATTACATCAACATTGGGTTATTTATTAAAAATTGACAGTGGAAACTGAATTCAATTTGATTTCATTCCCTCTGTGTTTTTTTGTAAAAATGTCAATATTGGTCTTGAAAAATATCAAAGGTAGTTTTCCAGCTGAAAATACTCCGCAGGCTTTCATTTGCTGAAAACAAACAATCCATTTTACAGTGGGGGATGAATTTAAAGAAACAATTACAGGAAGGTTTTTCATTGATATTATGTAAAGGTAGAGACATTTATTTGTCATATTCGCAATAAGCATTAACT
Source organism: Limnephilus auricula (assembly GCA_951813805.1). NCBI lineage: Eukaryota > Metazoa > Arthropoda > Insecta > Trichoptera > Limnephilidae > Limnephilus > Limnephilus auricula. Next base: position 1,547,292 of record OX638410.1, read on the forward strand.
TTGTGGCTCGCTATAATTTACAATAAAAATATATATTGTTTTAGACCACTTTAAAGTGGTCTAAAACCAATTTATATATTTTTATTGTACATTTATTTTTGTTTTAAATCCACTTAAAATATTTTATACCCTAACTGCTGTTATCCTGACAAAGATACCTTTGGTTTCGGAACGTGTAGATAATGTTGATTATATAAGTGGTGTATACGAAGTTATTTGTTTTCATTTAATTTATTTTAATTTCATTTTAATGAATTATTATATTAAGGGGTATTTCACCATCCTCCTGATACCTTATCCATACGATAACGAATATTAATAAATAAACAAATAAATACTCGCAACAGATAAAAAAACTTGGCTAACTTATCCTATGTATAGCCACTATTCCTAGGTTAAGGTACCGAATAGTAAACTCAGACTTTTTAAATAAATAAATCGTGTTTAACGGGCCGTTCTGCCAATTTATACCGATTTCTTACATGTTTTCCATAAACGTTTGAAGTTTTTAAGTTCTTAAAAAAAACATATGTTATTCTTTAGTATCTATACATTCCCCACGCCGAATCGGTAATTATTTGAAATTCCCTCGATAGAAATAAATCGCGAAGTATGCTCCGAAAATTATTATTTACACGTTTGTTTCTGTTATTTTAAGTTATATGTATGAAAAAAATTCACACTGTTTATTTAAATGCTACTTGACACAGCCCCGCGAGATTTTTGCTCTTTTTCAAACGAGTCGTCTTTTATTAAACATTTTCACAATTTTCTCATGAATTTTATGGTTTTTAATGTTAGCGTGCTCGCTCCTTCATTCGTATTGTCGTATCTCTCCATCTTCTTCTTTTTGAGCGGGGTAGCGCGCCCTTAAATAATCGAAAATGTACTGAATCGTATGGTTAAGCTATGAGGAGGATGGTGAAACACCCCCTAAGTATATTAAAGCTAAAGGCACTGCTGAAAACCAGCTACATTCCAGGACAAATCCTCAATGTATAGCTGAGCAGTGACCCATTTGTCATTAGAATCAATCTTAAATAAATAAGATGTATAAATTTGTAAAAATTTGACCAATAAACAGATTTGACATAAAATCAGATCAGAAATAGTTATACGTTGTTACATCAATACGATTTTCAGCAGATTTCCATTGGGATCAAACTCAACAGATTTCGACAATTACCGAAGAGATTGTGTACAACGCATTACAAGAGCAATCTAATCCAGAAATACGTTTCGTGGATTCATTCACTTCAGATTCTCTCGTTTTCTTTCCGTTCATTCCGTTAAGTTTCCGTTCACGATCCGTGTCGGAACGAGCCTGGAATACTTTAACGGGTAACGGTTAACGGCCGAACGTTTAACCCCTCAGGCTAATTTGATTGCTTTCCGGAAAAACTCATATAAGTTTCATAGAAATCGATGTGGCTCCCTTACTATAATGGTTAGAAATGTGATATAAACGGTGTTAGAAAGAGAAAATATCACGTTTTATATTCAAATATAAAAGTTCATACTTGTCAAGATTAAATCTAAAGAGTTTTAAACTTCAAAACTAAAGAATTTAAAAACTTCAGAAATACACATTTCAAATACAGAATTTATTATTAAAATAATTTTCTGGTAAAGAATATAATATAGAGGTAGGTTTACTGGAAAAGTACTAAAGAAATTTACTTATACAAAATAAATCTAATAAAAATTGTGTATTGTTGGTTCCAGTTTTGAAAATAGCACTTACATTCAAAGTAAATTAGAGTTCTGGAGTTAGAAATATGATCTAAACGGTGTTAGAAAGAGAAAACATCACGTTTTATAATCAAATCTAAAAGTTCGCCACAAAATAATTGTAATGTTCCCCTTTATGTAACCATAGTTACCGTCAGCAAATTTAAAAAAAAAATGAACTTTGGTAATTTTTTATTTATTATTTTTACATGATGCTACAAAAAATAAAGTTGCCAAAAAAAGTTTATAATAAATTTGATTAATAAAATATGTGGGGTTTTTTTTCATTACCAGAAATTTTGGGTAGAAGAAAACATGAACCTAAGCCATTTTATAACCCTTTTTTGTTTTTATTCAATTTTTTTATGTTTATTTCGAATATAAAATCTGAAAAGTATTTTATCACTAAAAAAGGATATGACACTAATAATCTAAACGAAAATATGAAAATAAACAAGACACAGAAAAATAAAAGATACCGGTCGCAACTGAGACTCGAACCCAGAACCTCTCGTCTTACCGGGACGAAGGCCTCTACCGATTCGGCTACTGCCACTGAAAAAGGTAGATTGCCGATAATATGGAAAAAAAATTGTCGGAGATAATATTGTCAATTCCGAATTTTTTTTTTAATATAAGATTGATAAATATGACGTTTTAATAAATGGTGGCTGTATCCGATTGGCAGAAGCGTTCGTCCCGGTAAGACGAGACGTTCTGGGTTCGAGTCCCCTTTATTTTAGTTATCTTTTATTTTTCTGTGTCTTGTTCGTTTTCATATTTTCGTTTAGATTAATAGTGTCATCTCCTTCTTCATGATATATTACATTGATGGGGATAACCTTCAAAAGTTATAATAGGAGCGTTGTTCTTATAAAAATTGTATTTTATCACCTTTCTGGTTTAAATAGGCCTGATGCCTGAGGGGTTAAACGGCAAACGTCGGATGTAGGGAGTAAAAATGGGTAATTTCACTTGAATTTTGTATAGGCACAATGAAATAAAATCTGAATATGCTAACCGAGGGTTAAATTGAGTTTTAATGTTAAATTGAATTGAAGAAATCACGATCCTATATCCCGAGCGGAATGGTTTGAACTAACGAGGTAATTCGGGTTGAATTTGCAATCTCGGAATACCATTTTTGCTGATTTAACGTCTTTGTACGTCATTTTATTCGTAATCAGTGTAATCACGGTCACTTAATGGACAATAAAATCTGGTACAATTTAACGTGCGGCATCTGACGATCTAGCAAATTGAATACTTAACAATATCGCATCGGTAGGTTCAACTCCCGACGATTTTGTATCAATATCCGCGGCACGGTTGCGCTGCTGACAGCTGTATCGATATTGACAGGGATAAAATACGAAATCGTTATGCGGTGGCAAAACTGGTGGATATGTCTATGGATTTACATTCCTAAATGTCACATGGCTATGTAAAATATAAAAATACTAATGAATTGACAATTTCGAATAAAAATTCTAACTTTAATTTTCATTGGCACTTCGCAAGTATTTTTGCCAACTAACGGGAGATAATTAGTTAATGAGGTCTTTAGTCATATTTGAGCAACTTTCGTTTCTCCAAGTGGGAGCGGAATCAATTGATTGCTTCTTATGTGAATTAATTCATGGATCGCGTATATATGAATGTGAATGAGGCAAAGAGTGTGTGCCAAGACCGATTTGTTTAGCGGTCTGTATTCTCTGCCTACCCCTGCGGAAAACGCTGTGATGTTTAGTAAGTTAGTTAGTTATCGCGTATACGATTTATTTCAATTCTAAGAGCTTTGTTAGTTCACCTCAATTCATTAACAAGCCAGTTATTTTACATAACGAACAACAGCTTATCTGACACTCCACATAGCATCCCCAAAGATGACTTAGGACCGAGGAAAATTATTTTCCATAGGAACTCCTGTGTGGGCGCTAATGTGAATCAAGATACAAACTGGTACTATGTAAATTGTCGATTTTTCAAAAAAGAAAAAAAAATACATAAAAATACTAGAGATACAAAATAGACAATCATTTTCTCTGCATTTTTCTGCCAAAATGAATATGAAACTTATTTTAACTGGAAGTAAATTTATACAAGACGTAAAATTTGAATTGTATCAAACTAAATTAACTTCAGACAATGTAATGTAATGATATTCAGACAAAAGACTTGGTACATTTTAAATGAGGCGTTGGTTGTTCTTAGTCCTTTCAGGTATTCGGTACTTCTAAGGGGATCCCATTGTGTCTTAAATTACGCCACTCCACTGGAAGTAATATCAATTAATATTTATAAGTCCCGAGATAAGTATAAAATAGACTTTTGCTTATTAGTCGAGTCGTAATACCAGTGGCACACCGATTCGTATGCCGGCTCCGGGCAAAGCTAAAGTTTGCTTTTGACATTTTTCTAATTTTAGGAATGTGCCATTTTTTAAGCAAGTAATCTCAAATGTATATAGTTGTGGTCAAATGTAAAGTATTTAAGTAAGTGAAAAAAAAAACACCATTGTAATTAGGTTTTGTAATCACATCACTTCTTATTAGAATTAGCAAATGACAGCCAACCAGGTTTCTCAAGCTTCGTCAGGGCTGTATAAATATAAACAAAATAAAACAATGAGTGAAAGAGATACAAAATAGCAAATAAGACACCTTATTGCTGATAGAAAGGAATGCAAATAGAAAAGAGGGAGAAAAATTATTATAGGATGGGTAGGAAAAAGGAGAGAACATATTTCTATTTTTGAAACTGATAATTCGTGGTGGAATTCCATTATAATATTATAATAAAACAAATTTAAAACTTTTTCCACTTTTAATTTAATGACCGTAACCGGTTTCAGCTTGTCAAAGCCATCTTCAGACTGGTGAAAAATATTCTTAACCTAGGGATTTTATACAAAACATATTAGGGAGGGGGAGGAGGGGGCGGGGGGGCGGGAGGGGTGGTCTACAGGGATTTTATTCAATTATGGATTTTATTACATTTGTTGTTAAGTGGTCTTGAGTGTCCAACTATCTAATTATTTTTTTGGTTATTCCCAGTAGGCTAATTACATAGGGTTGGTAGCTTACATACTTTAGTATTGTTTGGGAAATACCTTACAAGTAATGTGAATTATTAGCACCTAATTTTATTGTTGTCAAGTCTATTATTAATTACAATCTTTATTATATTTATGATGTTATGGAATTTTTTGATTAAACAATTGATTTTATAAAGGGGGATACGTTGGAGTAGGATTATTCTTATAATGGACCTAATACAAACAAAGTACATATTTTACTTGGAACATATATGATAGAAAATTACAATGGATACAATAGTGGAGATTTTGCAAATGATTCTAATTTCTTATTCATTACAAATATAGGGTCTACTTTTTTTGTTAGGCGGGTTATTTCTAATGATTCTAGTTTATCAAGTTTATGACCCTTATTACAAGTGTGGAGGACTTTAATATCTCTGTCTTTATCAAACGAATGTTGGTTTTCTAATAGGTGTGACGCTACATTCGACAATTCACCTTTATCATTCACCCAATTTGTGAAATGTTCTTTTATACGGGTTTTGAATGATCTTCCCGTTTGGCCTATATAATATGACGGGCAATTAGAGCAGTTCACTTGGTAAACGCCTGAGTTTTCCAGTTTTTCTCTCTTATCTTTATTATTAATTAAAATTCTCCCTAGAGAATTTACATTATAAAATGCTGTTCTACATTTATCGTTATTAGTTAGTCGAGATATTTTTGTGGATATTTCGCCAATATAAGGAATTTTAACCCATTGTTTTGTGATTTCATTTTTATTTACGAGGCCTTGTGACATTATTGCTAATGTAATTTTTTTTTTATTCTTTTTCTTTAATAAACTATCAATAGTTTCGCTTTTGTATCCATTGTTCTTTGCTATTGTTTTTATAATATTTAATTCATTTCTATAATTTATATAATTCAAGGGTTATAACCTTGAATTATATAAATTATAGAAATGAATTAAATATTATAAAAACAATAGCAAAGAACAATGGATACAAAAGCGAAACTATTGATAGTTTATTAAAGAAAAAGAATAAAAAAATTACATTAGCAATAATGTCACAAGGCCTCGTAAATAAAAATGAAATCACAAAACAATGGGTTAAAATTCCTTATATTGGCGAAATATCCACAAAAATATCTCGACTAACTAATAACGATAAATGTAGAACAGCATTTTATAATGTAAATTCTCTAGGGAGAATTTTAATTAATAATAAAGATAAGAGAGAAAAACTGGAAAACTCAGGCGTTTACCAAGTGAACTGCTCTAATTGCCCGTCATATTATATAGGCCAAACGGGAAGATCATTCAAAACCCGTATAAAAGAACATTTCACAAATTGGGTGAATGATAAAGGTGAATTGTCGAATGTAGCGTCACACCTATTAGAAAACCAACATTCTTTTGATAAAGACAGAGATATTAAAGTCCTCCACACTTGTAATAAGGGTCATAAACTTGATAAACTAGAATCATTAGAAATAACCCGCCTAACAAAAAAAGTAGACCCTATATTTGTAATGAATAAGAAATTAGAATCATTTGCAAAATCTCCACTATTGTATCCATTGTAATTTTCTATCATATATGTTCCAAGTAAAATATGTACTTTGTTTGTATTAGGTCCATTATAAGAATAATCCTACTCCAACGTATCCCCCTTTATAAAATCAATTGTTTAATCAAAAAATTCCATAACATCATAAATATAATAAAGATTGTAATTAATAATAGACTTGACAACAATAAAATTAGGTGCTAATAATTCACATTACTTGTAAGGTATTTCCCAAACAATACTAAAGTATGTAAGCTACCAACCCTATGTAATTAGCCTACTGGGAATAACCAAAAAAATAATTAGATAGTTGGACACTCAAGACCACTTAACAACAAATGTAATAAAATCCATAATTGAATAAAATCCCTGTAGACCACCCCTCCCGCCCCCCGCCCCCTCCTCCCCCTCCCTAATATGTTTTGTATAAAATCCCTAGGTTAAGAATATTTTTCACCAGTCTGAAGATGGCTTTGACAAGCTGAAACCGGTTACGGTCATTAAATTAAAAGTGGAAAAAGTTTTAAATTTGTTTTATTATAATATTAAGGAGAGAACAGTTTCAGCGAATGTTAACGGAATAAATTAAATATGGGACTATCATTTAAATTTATTAGATCATTAATTATGTTAGAATTATTATTTACAGTTTTCTTAACTTGGTGGCTTTTTGGTTTTTGAACTATTTCTAATTTCATTTTTAAGTAATATTTTTTGAAATGGAAAATTTTTTATTCATAGTTCCATATTAAATTTATTCTATTAATCTTCTCTGAAAATATCGTTTTAGTGATCATCCATTTGACCCTATCGCTTTACACAAACGCAGAAAAATCTCTGATGCATTATTCTTACACAAAATCGTGAGCTGCCTTGTTGATTCATCATATCTGTAAATATTGCATTTCGTTGCCCCAAACAAAACACCAGATCGACGATTTAGAATATTTACGACTTATTTAGAATACCACTCTGTAAATCCAAATACGCGCAAAACTCTGTAATAGTACGTATCTGTGAAACTTACAACGCCTTACGGGTTGTAGACATTTTCAACCATTACTTGAAATAATATAAAATGCAGCTTAATAAATTAATAACTTAAAATATTTTTTTTTTCTTTTTTGGGAAAATTATATTATTATCATACGTAGTAAATAATATAACAATGCGAAAAATTGTATTTTTTCTGTTTGTTATTAATTTTATGTTCTTCTTTATTATGTTTTTCTTTTTTTATGTTTTTTATTATTATGTTTATTTTTTTGTCATTTAACATGTTATGTGGGTAAAAATACTAAATCAATATTTAACTCAATTGAAATTAATTGGTCTATAACGTATGAATGTTTATTGTTATAATATTTTACTATATGACTGTTTGTTTCCAAAATATATAAATAAATAAAATAAAAAATACTAAAGTGGTTGAAATTTATATTTATAGTATCTCAAACTAAGAGTATGGATATTATACTTCTCGAACGATATTATCCAAATAAATCCGTTTATTGACAGTGAACCGAAACTTTTCTGATAATATGGAGTCTGGGCAAAAATTTATCTATCGTCGACATAAAAACAATACACGTTTCTAATTATTTTTGCTCTTTTATAATTTTGTAAAAGCCGAACTATTAGAATTACATAATTCCAAATGATATTTATATTTTATTTGGCAATTACATTCTTAATGGAGCACTTTATCCGTGCTGTAATATTAATGATCTGAGTCTTTAGGGACCGCCCTGGAGATAGTCTGAAAATAAACACTTTCATCCCGAATATAATTATTATTTTGATTAGAATCTGCCCCGCTGGTAAATAAATCGTTACGCCCGGGTTCACGATAACATAGTAATTTGAACGCAATAGTGACAAAGCCCCCACTGAGGCAACATGGAAATTACAGATTATTATATTTTGGAGTTCTTCAACTTATCACGGTAGGCTTGAGAAAATTGTTTTTGTGCGTTTTCATTAGTCGAATCTAAACTTATTTGGTTGTATATTTATTTTATATGGTCTGGTTTCATTATTATTTATTGTTTGAAACATTTAAAAGGTGATACAAAATTTATTATTAATTGCCATTGACCAGCGGCTGAGAATAAAAGTTTAAAAATGCTTGTAACTGTACAGGGAGATTCCGATGAGAAAGATCGATTAATCCCCATTTCAAATAAAAAAAACAAAAAATTAATATTAATTTATTTAATTCAAAACTTGCTTTAATATATACCTACATTCAAGTATGCAATAAAAATGCTCAAAACGCACAATGATAATTTTTTAAATATCGTGTACCACTTGCAGGTGCCTTACCTCTGCCTCTGCAAACTTGGGGTTTGCAGAGGCAGAGGTAAGTATTTTGTTGTGTTCTTGTAAGTATTTTTTGATCTAAAGTATTTATGATTTTTCAATAATGTCCAAACAAAGTAAGTGTGTAAAAAAAATCTGAAATATTTTAGTTTTTAAGACCTTAAATAAATAGAAAAACTGGGGTATTTTCATTTTCATTTTATATGTATTTTATTTTCATTATTATTATTTTTATTTTGACAAAACACGTTCTCGGATTTAATTTTTAATGATTTTAATTTAACTAAAATTAAAATTCTAAAGAATGTCTTTACCAGATTATGTATTGATTTATTTTGCTGTATGATTATATGATTTTAACTTGGTGTTGTATAATACAATATTTCGTTTGAAAATTAAACAAATCTGCCAACGATCAACGGTAGGTATAACCTTAGTATATTAAAAATAAACTTAGTTTTTCAAAATAAAAACTGCGTTTACCAGATAAAATAACAATCTTTCGTAATCAATTTATGTTTTTTTTGTTAAAAAGAGTCAATACGTCTAGAATTTGATTTAAAAAGGACTAATTTACGGTATTCTCTGGTAACACCCTCTTAATGAAAACGCAGTTGGGTTGTGCACATATATTACTCACACTTTAATTTAAAATGTTCACAGCATGCGTAAATTAAGTTTTAGTTTGTTACTATGCAGAGATGATTCTAGCTACCCTACTTCAATTTAGGAGGCGGGTATAGGTACTGCCATCCCGGGAACCATTTATTGGATAACACTCCTGCATAGGTCACCCCAAGTGATTCGCCACGTTTGGTGACTTAGCTGGGGTGCCCGGGTTCATGGGGTTCATTCGTACGTCCGTCACTCCTGGAAACATTGACCCCCAGATTCTCACCCATCCCTCGTGCCTTTTCCCTTCCCACAAATTACTCTCCTTCATTTTCTTAAAAAGACCCTCCACAAAACAAGATGATGTATGTCCTAGTGGAAATTATATTCCTCGGGCCTCTTGTGTGGAGCTAACATAAAAAAAGTTGCTGTCCTTCCTGTTGTTTTTGTAATATATTAAGTTAGGCTAAAACCGCATAGATGGCGGTTATAATTGCTTCATAGCTTTGTTTAATGATAATTCTTAAAAATAGCGACAGATGGCGAGGTGGTAAAAAGGAAGGCATCTCACCTCAGGCAGGATCAGTTAGATTCTGGAACATGATGGAAATATTGTGAATGCGGTTTATGTGGTCTAATAAAAGACAAGTGTTTTGTAAGTCAATTGTGTATTTAACCAAGTGAAGACTTTACAAAACGAAAGTCAAGTGTGCAAAATGTTGAGTCTCGGAATAAAACTGTAGATTTGTATCAAAAACAAATCCTCGCCGCACGCCACAGACACTCTTCTTTACATAAATAGACTATAGGTATATAGATAGACAGAAACTTTCAAAATCTAATAAGAACATAAATGTATATCTTGATTATGTTTATATACATACTTACATAGTGATGATGCAAAACTTCACAATCCATTATCTCAGTTCAACATATTTTGAATTAATGTATTTTTCGTACGTTAGTGGTATAATTACATATCTTTGATTACCATCCTAGGTAAATATTCTAGTTATTAAACAAACTTGTCGACAGCACAAAACAAAAATTTTCAATTTTCGTTTACGAATAATAAAATTTACTTTAAAAAATATATCACGTGTCAATAAACAGAAAATGATTGATATGCGTCCAGTATTGACTTTAAATTCGCTGAAAATACAATTTCTGACAGCTTGAAAAACAGTTTTATTTATTCTGGCGGAATCACTGAATATTTATACCCTAGAAGTGAGATCTATGCCAATTTAAATTAAAGACTTTGAAGTGGGATGGATAATGGATCCTATGGAATTACATTCCTAAACTTCTAACCGCCACAAAAAATTAAAAATACTAATAAATTGCAGACGCGCTTAAAAAGAAGAAAAAGGGGAGATATGTAAATACGAATGATAGAGGGAGCGCGCTAATATTTAAAACGATAATATTTAAGCGAAAATTGTGAAAATGTTTAATAAAACAGACCTTTTAAAATAGAGCAAAAATCTCGTGGATAATGTCTCAAATAGCATTTAAATAAATACTGAATTTTTTCATACATATAACTTGTAAAATAACAATGAAATAAGAAAAGTAAGTAAGCAAGTAAGAGTTGTAAGAAAAGATGTGTTTATAATAGTTTTCGTAGCATACTTTGCGATTTTTTCTATCGAGGGAATTAACATTATCGTTTCAGCGAGGCAAATGTATAGATATTATCTTCAAAAATCACATATATTTTTTTAGAAACTTAAAACTGGTGTTCAAGAGAAATATGTTATAAAACGGTAATGCCGCGGCTTAAAATACATAGGCACTTCGCATGTACTTCTTGACACTAAACGGGAATTATTTAGTTAACGAGGTCTTTAGTCATATTCGAACCACTTTCATTTCTCCAGGATCGAACGGAATAAATTGATCGCGTCTTAGATGAAATTATTAAGTCTACGGATCGCGTATACGATTTCTTTCAATTCTAAGAGCTTCGTCAGTTCATCTCCATTCATTGAGCTATTTATTTTGCGTAACGAACGACATTATTAAAAAAGTTGTGTTGACACGCTAAGTAATTGGCGGCTTTTTTCAATCGAATGACTGGCGGAATCATAATATGTTGACCGTGCTCGCAAATAACACCAACTGACTGATTTTTGTCAATATCGTAATGACATGTAAGGTTTTATCGATCAATCGTGCAAGACCTCCTGCGCGTCTCAAACAGGCAAATACAAAAAAAAAATTCAACAATTGAAACATTTTGATCAATTTCTTCCGAAGAAACGAAGAATTGTTTCGCCTATTTTGGACATGTAATACAGTTATGTGTATCTGTTTATCTTCTCCAGTGGCAGATTCGATCGGTTTTAAACCGAAACAAATAAAGCTTTGTAAATATTCTACCGTTTATATTTGTAGACTAAAAATATGTGTGTTCTACACTTTAAGAGTAAGAAAAGAGTCTTTGTGGTTGATATTGAATTTCGATCCAACGATATCTTATTTCCTTTATATGTAAGATAATACATTTCTTGTTTGTGAGATTTCATTTCTTGGATTGTGGTATATTATTTAACAAAATGCTATTGATTGGTACTACTTTATCTACGTCACTATTTTTGTAAGTGAATATACGTGAAGATAATATTAGTGAAACACAATCGAAAAACTGGAAGAGAAAAATCAGAAAAAGATACGGATACATCTGGGGCTCGAACCCAGGGCCTTCGGCTTTCCGGGACGGTGCTCTACCAACTGAGCTAATGTATCTCTTCCCGATTCGGCCATATTTAATTGTATCGTACTTCGACTGAGAACTAGCAACATTATCTTCATATTCTTAACGCATTTATTGGCTGCTATATTTATGTATGATTGCAAGATTCAACTCGAACTAAATGCCATCTAGATAGTGTCAGGATAAATTTATCGTATTGTTTAGTTTGAGGCGCGCCTCATAAAACGAACACTTCCGATGTAGAACCGATCATTTACGATTAGCTCTAGCGATCTAGTTACCAAGTTTTGTTTATTTTTGTGGTTATTGCACGGCTATTTAGATTAGTTTAGTAGGGCGAATTTGCAGTTGACGGTCTATCTTGTGTTTCGCAATATTATTACAATTTGACGTAACCAACAGTTCCATTGGTTGTTTCAAGAAAGTTATTTATGTTTAAGATTGTTTTCGATTTTGGATGTCCTTCGATGCTTTCAAGAATGGCAGTATGACTGATATGTTTGATGGCAGATCAAAAATTGGTCAAACGCTGTCAAGGGCCGATAATCGACGGTTAACTCGATGGCTTTTTAGTAGTCAATAATGTTAACTAATTAAAAATAGCAATGATTTCCGATTTATGACGACATTATGTGTTATGCCTATTCCATGAGGATAATAAAATGCCGAATTCACATTTGAAAAAATAAATAAAACAGCAACCATCGTGAAAGAGAAACGGAACGTACAAACAAATTGTACAGACGTACAGACAGACGAAATGGAAAATGGTCGAGTTAAAACAGGATTTCGCTACGCTCACTTATAGACGATAACCGGACAAATCAGAATATTTTATTTTTAATTCAATGTAAATCAAATTTAATAATGTTATTATTAAGTTCCGCAAGTACTTAAATTTTTTTCTTAAATAAATGTATTAAATTAGAATTACATTTTTTTAACGGACATCTACGAATTACACACAAAAACAATTCATAAAAAAAAAAACATAATAAAAAATAGGTTATTTCAGATTACGTGAAGTTTGTTTCGTGTTCCCCAGTGGCGGCGTAAAGGGGGGGGCGGTCCGCCCCGGGTGCCAAGCAGCAAGGGGTGACAACGACAACTCATTCGAACGGCCAAAGAATGCGCACAAAATCTCCCGCTATAGAGACATATCAATAAATAACTACCTACTCTTATACCTAGCTACTTACATACTACATACATAATAGCATGTGTCAGCCTAAAACATTGGTAACATCACCAGAAGATTTCGCGGAATGGTTCCAAATCTGTTAAAAATTTACGATGAATTTTCAGCAGAGGACATCGTGTTGTAGATTTTACAATTGAGGTGCCATTATTTGGAACCCGCCAACAAGCGGTTGAAGCTCCAATGGACTACCGTCCGTGGTCTAGTGGCAAGTAATCGGAAGGTCGCGGGTTCGAACCCGGCGTGCGCAAATAAATTTTATTTGATTAATTTGTGTTATTTCACAATTATTTAATAAAAATAATATATACTATATTTGCGGCACGTTCCAGAGTGGAAGATACTCTCAGTATCGCCCTGGTGTAAGACCACCATTCAGAATTGAAACGTTGCTTAATAATGGCTTTAACCGTGTTTAGTGACTAGATCTGAATAGCCAGGTACTTCCCCACCTTCCCCTTCCCCATCTCCTTCACTTCCCCACTTACCTACAGCCTCACAACATACCCCAATTGGGGATGCCATAGTCTCACTGGCTCGGGGAGCAGTTAAAACTCTTCTGAGGTATTCTCTAAAAAAAAAAAAAAACCTACGTTGGAGTTTCTCAAATTCATTGTAAAAACGGAGCTATTCTGAGTCTGTTCCAAGTTTAGCGCTTTGTCTTAGTTTTTTTTAACAATTTGTGTTTTGGTGGCTTCTTGTGAAAGAAGCTTTTCAATGTTAAAATTAACAAAATCTTACTTAAGGTCCACAATGAGCCAAAAGCGGCTAACCAATCTTTAGATTTTATCAGTTGAAAGATACGGGAAATCTATTTCGATAATGTGATCGAATATTTTAGTAAAATAAAGTCTCGTAATCATGTTTAGTATTTGGTGTTTTATTTTAAGTAGGGGTGCTCAATACAAAACCGCCCTGGGTGCCAATCTATCCTACGCCGCCACTGGTGTTCCCTTTCTTTACTTCTCATGAAAGTTCTGTTTTGTCATGGACCTATTTTAGCCAGACTCCGGAATGAGATGAGCGCGGTTATTTTAATTTATGCTTATTTTAATTTGTGTGTTTTTTGTATTGCAGAACATCACAATGCCTCACCAGTGGATGGAAGGAAACCTGCCAGTAGCCTCCAAGTGCGCCATCTGTGATAAAACGTGCGGCTCTGTGCTTAGGTAAGTCTACAAATACAAAAAACACCCTCGGGAGTTCTGACAGCCGAACCGATATTGACAGGAAATAAATCAGAAATCGATATACGCTGGCGACACTGGAGATATTTTCTATGAATTAACCCTCCGAAATGTCAAACGCCAAACAATGACGTAAACATATAAATAGATTGGCAATGTTGATTTGAAATACTAACCTAAATATCCATTTTCATCCGTATTTACTTTTTTATACTAAACGGGAGGTAAATAGGTAATGATGTCTTTATTAATATTTCAACCACTTTCATTTCTCATAGATCGAAGTCTATGGAACACGTATACGACTTCTTTCAATTCTAAGAGCTTCGTTAGTTGAACTCCGTTCTTTCTTATTTACGTTAGCTCCGCACAGAGGCCCTGAGAAAAAAAAACCCTCAGGGCCTATCTCATCTTTGGGGATGCTGTGTGGAGAGTATTTTAAGGGAAAGGAAGGAGTGGAAGTTCTAGGAATGAAAAGGTAAGAGGAGTGGGTAGGAATCTGGGGGTCAACGTATCCAGGAGTGACGAATGTGCGAATCCATCCCTCCCACTACGGTGCAGGGTGATGGGTCAAATGAGTCCGGCTGGAGAGGTTTAAATTAGGTCTCCCTCGTTCTCGCCAAGGAGTAGGTGGGCAAACGCTTTCACCGTCAAGACCCGCCAGACAAACCTCACACCGTAAAACTGCCCCCTCCCCCCTGCTAATTCACCAAACGTAGCGAACTACTTGGGGTGACCTATGGAAGGGGTGTTGGTTATCAAATAAATGGTACCCGGGGCGGCGGTAAGCATACCCGCCTCCCAAATTGTAAATGAATTATTATATTGTTCATTAATGACATTATCCAAAAAATGCGTTTATTGACAGTTAACTGAAAGTTCCGGGCCGGGCTATAAATTATCAATTGTTGACCGTGCTCGCAAATATTGATAGCTGACCGTAGATGAGGGATTTAGTCAATATCGTGTTGATATTGATCATCAGGGACCTCTCTCCTATATGTGGCTTTGTAGAATATCTGTTGAAAATGTATATCAACTGCTTCCAAACGTCTTTTGCCGGGGGTAAAGAGGAAGACGGGCAAGTACCTGGCCATAGTGGCCATTCATATCTGATCACCAAACACTGTAAAATCAAGCCAAAAGCAAGGCAAGGTATTGATTTTGAATTTTGGTATTTCACAATGGCAATACTGAGAGTATCTCACACTCTTGATGCGCACGGGAAGACTCAACAGGTTAACAAACTGCCTTAAATGAAATGTGGTTATTTCCATATGATCGGTAAGAATTCAAGCGCGAACTGTTTATTTTCAACCATAGAAGTCGCTGAAAACCATATATCCAAAACCTAGTTCCCCTCAGCACAGCATGTATTAGTGAGGAGGACTAACGGCCGTTGTTTCCAACTTATCTATCGATCAATCTGAGTATCCGATCAGCTAAGTGATTTGTTTAGTAACGCTAGATTCGTCTGTTGGTCGGAGAGTTGCGTTGGGAAGAGTATATTTGTGCATTTGAGGAGTGTTGAGCCAAAATTTCGGTCAACAGTAATTGATCAGTGGGATACGAGAAAATAGATTTCTTTATTGGTTTTTATAATTTGAAATAAAAATAAATAATGAAGCACATATCCGACATATCCGTATTAGATGTTTGCTACACCTTTTGATTAAAACGAGAATTATTCAGTTTGATCAAGTATTTTGGCGTCCAATCCAAAATTAGGCCGTGCAGCCGTTTCTTTTAAACTGTTTTTGATGTGAAACATCTTTTGGCGTGCCTAAGAGGGTAAAACCGGCTCTAGCGTGGCAAGACGGGACGACGCTTTTTCTCTGTAAGAAGCTTAGCTTAGACTCATCGGCCAAGCCACCAAAAGTATGTGTGGGGAAAGCCGATTCTTGTGTGGCGTGACGGAACGACGCTTCATTCGCTTCCCTCCGCTACTATTTTTTTCTGAAAGAAATATAATGAAAAATGTACCTGTATTCTCCATTGTAATAGTGATGTCCTTCCCGTGTGCAGATTGCAAGACTGGCGCTGCCTGTGGTGCCGCAGCACGGTGCACGCCACGTGCCGGCCCGGCTGGCGTGCGCCGTGCCCGCTGCCCCCGTGGCGCGTGTCGCTCGTGCCCCCCACGGCGCTGCACGCCTCGTCGGACGACGCGTGGCGGCCGTCGCGCCCGCCGCACGCCAGCCCGCTTCTCGTCTTCGTCAATTCCAAGAGCGGTGAGTCGACGATGGACTTTATTTAATCGAGTATATTCTGTGGTTTTTATTCTTGAAAAAAATTACGATAACGAAGGCATTTCATGGCGAAGGCTAAAACGATAAGTTCATTTTTGTTTTTGGCCATATTTTGGCCAATTTGCAAACACCCTAGATTGTTCGCTGGCCAAAATGTGGCCGGTTTAGAGATATTTTGTATATACTTCGATTAATCACACATATAAAATAGTACTTTCATTTTTTAACGAATTCAATTATTTGTTATTGACGTTTCGCGAACCGAAATTATTAAAGTATAATTATTTGTAAATTATTGATCATGTGATTACACATATTTAAAAAATACATGTTTGAACTTAAATTTATATCTGTGATTATCAACTAGGCTAAAGACAACATTTAGAATTCATAATATTTAAAAATTCTTCAACTAGGTTAACCGGGAGTATTTCTAAATAAGTCGTGATTCTTACAGGTCGATTTAAAATTACTTGACAAAAAGTAAACAACTATGAAATGTTGAACAGGTGACAACCAGGGCGTGAAGTTCCTGCGTCGCTTCAAACAGCTGCTGAACCCGGCGCAAGTATTCGACCTGACTGCCGGAGGCGGACCGGGACCCGGACTCAAGCTCTTCCGACACATGGACCCCTTCCGCGTGCTGGTCTGCAGCGGAGACGGGTCCGTGGGCTGGGTGCTGGCCGAGATCGACAACCTCAACATGCATGTGAGTACTGTTTACTAAACTAGACAGGACACTCACTAAACAGGACAGTGACGTAATTCATAAAAAAGGGCATTCACAAAACAGGACATTCACAAAACGGGACATTGACAAACCAGGACATCCACAAAACAGGACATTCACAAATCAGGACATTTACAAAACATGACATTCACAAAACGTGACATTCACATAACCGGACATCCACAAATCGAGACAATGACTAAACAGGACATACAAATCAGGACATTCACAAAACAGGACAGTGACATAACAGTATAGTAACAAAACAGACAATGACGTAACAAGTCCATGGCAAAATAGGACAGTTACAAAATAAGACAGTTACAAAATAGGACAGTGACATAAAATGAAGTGCCAAACAGGCCAGTGGTAGAACAGGATAGGGACAAAATGGACAGTGACATAATTAGACCAGTGACAAAATTGGAGAGTGACATAACAGGACGGTGGCTAAACAGGACAGTGACATGATATAAGATAACAGTGACTTAAGAGAACAGTGACGTAACAGGACATTGGATAAACAGGACAGTGCAACACAGAACAGTGACAAAAGTGGACAGTGTACAGTGACATAAGAGGACAGTGGTTAAATAGGACAGTAACAGAACGTGATAGTATTTCATCCTGTTGCCTGTCATTTCACCTCTTTCTAGGTCGCTCTTACCGTTATCTTTTATTAATGAGCAGGCAGCATTCTGCTGATGGTAACCAGTCATTAAAAGTGATGAAAAAACAAAACTAGGTTGAAAAGGTTTCGCTAAATTAGGTTATGGGCTTTTTTCATCACTTTTAATGTCTTCAGTTAATGAAAAAACAAAAACAAAAAAAAGTTAAATGTTAAATCTTTACAATCTATGTTAAATTTCCGGCTTTTCCATAATGCTTATAATATTAGTGCTGATATTGGATATTGAGAATTTTGCTTGGGCAGTAATTTAGCAACTTCATTGCTAATGTTGTCCCTTATGCCTTGCCCTTTGATCCCTCCCAGAAGCAGTGCCAGGTGGCCGTGCTGCCGCTGGGAACTGGCAACGACCTGGCGCGGGTGCTAGGATGGGGTGCGGCATGTGACGACGATGCACACCTCCCCCTGCTGCTGGAGCGGTACGAACAGGCCTCCGCCAAGATGCTCGACAGGTAAACCGGCACACTAGCGCAGCTTGTAATGTATCTTATTTATTCTGTGATTTGGGATAGCATAATGATCAATAGTCTCTGTTGTTTTGAGTGACAGGTGATGAAGAATGTCCATGACCGGTAAGTGGTTGAGTTGGTATGGCATCTGGTTCCCATATAGGCGTTGTGAGTTCAATTTCTCGGCTCGCTAAGTCCTCCATCATGACGCAAGCAACATTTTCCATTTATTGTGGTGGAGATTTTCAAATATTGTCAGGTTATTCGTAACCCGGGAATTTATAATATTATTAATACTGTGAATTGGGATGGCGGAGAATTAGTCAATAAACTAATAGGTAATACACAATATATTTTCTCGAGTAAGAGCTTTTCAGACAGAGCGTTTTGTTTCAGTAACGAGCAAACTGAGATTCCTTACGGTGGTTCAGTGGCAAACATTCGTTTTCAGAATAGTATGGAGCTCCACACAAGAGCTGGCACAAAACCGAGATGAGTGGAGGAGGACTCTTGAGGAGGCCAAGACCCACCAAGGGTTGTAGAGTCAAGAGTGATGATGATGATGGAGCTCCATACACCTCGACAACGATGATGATGAAGATACTTCGGACAATCGGTCACACTCTTTTGTGGTTCTTTCTTCTCGCTTTCTCATGTCGTCTCTTTCATAAAACATTTTGTAGTCGTTACGATTATTATGAGCTCTCCCAGAAGCAGTCAGCATTGGTTACCAAAATACTGAACAGGTTGTAGCGTGCTCAAGTTAACGTGTTCTTCTGATTGCCGAAAGGTTGAGGACTGTATTAGGATACTTTTAAATAAAGAGATTTATTGTTCAAACAGATTAACTTTTATTAAGAACTCAAATTTATAAAAGCGAATTTATCAGAAAGGCACGGAGTATGTAAGAAGTATGATGTTATTACGAACCACACTCGACTCGATGGCGGTTAATTTCAAAACCACTCTGTCATTCAGAAGCGCGGTCCAACGCGCATGCGTTTCAGTGTGGCAATTAAATGAATATTGCCAGTAGTTAAAATCAAATTACAAGTTGTCCCTTAAAAATCAACAAATTCCTTGCCTTAGACTTATAAATAATGTATTGTTGCTTTACCTCAAACAACATTCTACTTCTGAATACTTACCTACAATTATATAATATATTACAGTACTTACTGCACTGTCCAGAACATTCAGACTTGTCGAATCAAATTACGAGTCTAAATCATTTTATTAAAAGAACCATCAGCCAAGAAGACACATCAGCCTTATTTTGTTGATGTTTTAGATGGAGCATAATGGCATTTGAGCGTCCTCTTCCAACCACCACCGGCCCTGAGACCAAGGAAACTCTCGGTAGACCGCTGGCCATCGAAGAAACCATCTACGCGCACCTGGATTCCATCAACCTGGTACCTAATTATTACTTCACTGTTCGAATTGTTCCTAATGTTTTTTTTTACTAATACGTCGTTCACAATCTAACAGTTTTTATGTAATATATAGATAAATGTACGTCCCTTCCTGTTGATTGTGTTATTTCCAATAAGTTGGAGGTTCGTTATGTATACAAATTGATTTATTAAGTCATCGTAAAGATTATAATGAAAATTAAATAATAATAACGTTACATTTGTATAGGGCAGTTTTGTGATATTTCACTTCAAGTGCGCTTAAAATGGACTAGACATCCTTACTATAGTAGGCTCTGAGAATTTCTAATGCTGCTGACCACCAGCCTCGTCGCATCCGTTCTACTATAAGATACCTTTAGCAATCATCGTTACCGTTTGTATCTTAGACACGAACGACGATAGATGGTACTCTTCTGAAATCATACAAAATAAAACCAATTCTTTGTTTAAAATCACTTTATTTTAATTTATATTCATCTCAACCTTCTTCAGGACATTAAAAATATAAACTAAATTTCGGTACAGAGGAAGATTATGAGGTAAATATAATAGAAAGAGAGAACATATAAGAGAGGGAGAGAACATCATAGACTGGTTGGTGGAGGGGTAGGAGGAGAGATAAAGGAAGGGTGGGGGTTACATAGGGAGAAAGGAAATAACTTTAAAATGATTAAACAAAGAACTCGTTTCATTTTGTATAATGTCAAGCCACAAAGTGTTTGCTTTCTTCGATAATTCTTCGTTGGGATACAGCAAGTATAACTAACTATACTAATGAAATTTATGGATTATCACGATGATAACTGATTAACCTATACATTATAGAAATCAAATTTACAACCCCGTTTCCCGCGAATTCAAAGAGACCCTTCGATAGTTTGCAAGTTTCTATCGTCCAGCGTTAGACATAGGCCTCGCTAAAATGTGTTCATGTCTGGATTCTTCGTGATTCTCTCATCCCCGAAGCCTGCAGTTCTCTTCGGTCTGCAGGAACTAATCGTGATCAAAACATTCCATCAAATTTAGAGCATAGAGTGTGGATCAGCCTGCACCCATGCCACGGAGTTACTGAGGACGGCCGTACGAGAACTGGCTGCCAACACGGGGGGAGAGAGAGGCCGGGAAGCGAGGGCCAAACTGGCGGCCTTGCTGGATGCTGTCAGGGAACTACAACCACAGAAAGCACCGATGAAAGACAAGACGGAAAAGGTATGCCCCACTTCTAGCACTGTCCATTTTAAAACGTCTGTGCTAACAGTTAGTATAATCGGTCATTGAATCCGCACTCTATCGTGCATACATAAATACATACTTAATTTTTTTTACATATTGTTACAGGATGTATCTATAGGCTATTCATATTATCGTTTGTGCTTTTTATTTGTTTTATTTGTACAATAAAGATTTTTTAATTTGAATTGGCGTATAAAAGTCAAGCGTTAATAGGATAAATTTGTATGTATCGTTTTTTTTTTATCCATCCAGTACATTACTACACCAGCAAGGAGGGTCTCTTTAAAATGATTTACCTGTATATATGTATAAATATATTTAATCAGGTACATTTACCGCTAACTAATCCATTACCACGCTACATCCCACCAACAGACTCTACAGATATAACTTGTAGCCGCAAAAACAACTGTTATTTTATTTATTATGCTGGAGATGCTGGAGAGATAAAAAGTTCTCCCTAAACCAGTCGCTTCCAATCCGCCACGCAGGAGTTGGCACCCATGCTAAGTCACCAAACGTAGCGAACCACTTGGGGTGGCCTATGGCAGGGGTGTTATTATCCAATAAATGGTTCCAGGGGCGGCGGTACACATACCCACCTCCCAAACTGAATCCTAAAAGCATTGTTAAGCAAATTAGGCTCTTCTCTAGAAATTAATATGTCGGAATGAACAATATTGAAAAACGTAATATATATCAACCTTACGTCCAACTATAATCCGTTTTGTAAATATAATCGCTTTTTTCAAATCTTTCTTATTTTCACCCTTCAAGGGTGTCCTGGGCAACCACTTTTATTTCAATCAAAAATTCTAAATGACTGATAATGTAGTTTTATCAGATCCAATCTACAAAGGAAGTAGTCATACCTTATTGGGTCATTACTTATTAATAAAAAAATCAGTTCGATTATTTATTAATCTTTGGGAATCAACAGTTAAACCTTATCATAGGAATAAAAAGGAAACTCTTTCAAAATAAAAATTATAATGTGAATTCCCTTATTAGGGGTGAGAATTTTAAAGCAGGCCCGAACTTCGAGCCTTGCTGTACTCTATTAAAAATCTATGCTGTAGAAATATTGTTCATTTCTAATAAATGCAACAAATGTGAATTGCAGGAAGAGGTCAATCAAAAAGCACGACTTGGCTGGAGCAGCAGAGGAGCGGAAGTAAGGAAGAGGGCTGACAGTTTGAGACTGGCGGTTGCTGCTGCACTTCACCCCGCTGACTCTCTAAAGGTACCAAGTACAATTCAAAATTGTACCTATTCATTAACCGTATTAAACATAATATGTGGGATATTCTACTAACCACGGCCTTCTGATTATTTAGATATCAACTTCTACTTCAGACACTCGTTGCTCTTGGGAACTCCTCCCAGCCCCTAAGGAATTTGCTGATCCCAGCAGAAGATCTTCCGCCATCTCTGATGCTGGAAACCTTGCAGAAGATGGGTGAGTTGCAATTCAAAGACTAAAAAAAAACAATATTTCACTCACATAATGATTCCGTGTGTAAGTTTTTTTTTTCTTTTTCAGAGTGCCACCTGTTGACTCGGATATAGCCAGACTCTTTCCCCTTTGCAGCAGCCAAAATAGCAAATCTCCTGACTTAGCCAGCAGCAAATGTAGTTCTCATAACCTGAATCTTCTAGGTCCTGCAACTAACATGGAGCTGGTCAACTCCAATTCGTGTAACAATCTCAGCAAGTTAAAAGACCTCACTAATCCAGATGGTGATATATGTGATGTTAATTTATTTAGAGTTCCAAGCTTTGTCATCTCAGATGAAGGCACACCGACCCACATCTCAGTAGATATACCCATTCACATAGGAGATACTTACGAATCTGATAAAATGACAATAATAGATACCGACACACCGTACACTGAAGAACAGTTCAAAATTAACGAAGATTCGATATCCAACGAAAAGATACCAGTTGATTCCCCTGTTAAAAGAGTGCACAGTCCGGAAGAAGAAGATAAAGATCTCTCCGATGTTCTTTCAGCTATGAGCAATGAAGAATGTAGTCTTGCCTCTGAACCCAATGATCCGAAACCATTCGAAGCTTCGAAAGAAGCTGATAATGAAGAGTACATTAATCACATAGACTCGCCAGAAACATCAGACACGACCTGTCCAAATTCCGAAACAATTCATGGTGAATCCATCATGGACGATATGAGTTCTGTTTTGGGGCAAGATTTAGTCATGGCAATGGTCGGGAGAAACGGCGACATAGAAAGCACATTTACAGATGAAACTACATTGTTTACTTCAGAGACAACATCGGAGATTCCTTTGGATAGCAGAAACCCAAGTCTAGAAAAATATGATGACAGGATATTTAACTTCTTAAGAAGAGTGAGAAAATCTAGTAAAGAGCTTGAAGAGAAATTTGGCTTTGAAAACAAAGTGTTCAATCTGGCAACTGGAACAGAACCAATCAAATACTGCAGCTTGGCTCAGTTTGTGGAAGGAAATGACATTGCGAGAAAATCGTTCAAAAGACACTTACGGCACAGCAAAAAAAACAAACCAGACACAAATTTATTACCTGCTTTGACATTGAACGAAGAACTTGAGACACTAGAAATCATTAACAAATTGGAATCCATGAAAGGGTCCTGCAGTAACCTATCATCTTCAGCGGGTGCCGAAACTGTCATCTTAGATAAAGAGGCTGGAAAAGGTTTACTGAACGCAAGACTTAAAGAATATTTTGATATGGAACCAAATGCATCACCGAAAGAAATTAACATAGACAATGAAAATGACATCAGATTGCAAGGAGAGATTCAACCAAAAATGGACTCTCTATTTGTAGATCACGGGGAAGACGTGCGTCGATTGAATCCAAACAACATTTACTTGGACATGGATGATGATGATGATGACTTACCCAAAGGAGGAAGGATGTTTCCAAGGGTTTCGGTAGTTGTGGAACCTCCTTCTCCCTCCAGCAGCGATGGGAAGAGGGGGCTAGGTGGTACGGGGCTCGCAGCAGGTTTGGGACTGGGTGGAGGACTTGGACCACCATGGCCCAGGGAGAGAAGGTGCTCAGACAATGGACCAAGAACTTCGCTGGACGTGGAAAGATGCCCTTCGGCCACCAGGCGCATCAGTTGTGGCAGCTTGTTCCAACCAGGAGAAGCAGACCGGTTAGAATGATTTTCATTCCATATTCTTGTGAACCCATTTTACCTCATTTTGCCTAATTCTGGTAACATGCCTACTTCCATGACACATTCTTAATTCATTGTCTAATTTAATTATTATCATATCTAATCATAATTCTCAGTTATCGATCAGAACCTTCTATTACAAACTCTCAATGATTTTTAGAACATCACTTAATCTCTGCCTTATTGGCTTTTAAATTGGCATCTCTTCGAAATATTATTCTACAACATTTGTGTCAAACCTGTGAATTTCAATCTGTAATTCTAAAACTTGTTAAAAAAAACTACATCTCGCAGATTATCAAAATCCGCTTCCTCGCTGTGGGGCCCAGGAGTCAAGAGTGCTCTGGTGGAGGGCCGGCGCCAACTGCCGATCATAAACCCGCTGGTGCGCTTGCCGACCTGGCCACACGTATCAGGCGGTCTGGTGGGACGATGCTTGCTTGCCAATGCGGACGCTCTGTGCGCAGCAGTCAGTCCGCTGATGGACCCACAGGTGACAAATTGTTTTTGCCCTGCATTAGCAAATATTCATTGGAATGGGCCTCTCTGCAGTCTGCTGCCATTGGATTATCTTTCGAGTTGATTCTACAGGTAAGAAGGTGTTTTAGTCGCTACCGAAATCCTTTCCACGAGTTTCCATGCAACTGGAAATATTGAGATCCTTCCGACTTAAAAGTAAGTTTCTAGAATTTTACTGGAACCAGCGAACCTTTTGCACTAACACGTTTGTGGCAAGGATCAAATTCATGATATTGTTTAATTCTTAATCAAACATCAATGAATAAATTGTGATACATACAAAGAGTTATGGAGTACAGGTGTTTTCGGCAAGATGGTTGATTTTTTTACTGATGTATGTGCATCGTCCTTTGTCACCTTCGCAAGTAATTAAAAAAAAAAAAATTAAAAAGACAAACATTCCCTGGTTACGAATAACCTGACAATATTTGAAAATCTCCTACTACCACCACAGTCATCGAAAGATGTTGCTTGTGTTGTGATGGAGGACTTAGCCAGCCGAGGAATCGAACACGCGACACCCAGGTGGAACCCAAATGCGCCAACTGACAGATCAAAGTGGTGGTCAAGTGGTGGTCATTGCCCTCCAGAACAAAACACGAAATAAATATTGCCATTTTTTTTGGTGGGTTTCTCTCCCAAGCACTTAACCTCACCATATTTCCTTTCATTCTTTCTCTAAAGTCTTTTATATCCTACAAAATCCAGTCTAAAGTTTTGAGTTGTCATTACAAAGCGGTGTTCGGCCAAAGCTAAGTGCTTGTTTGCTTTCTGTTAGGAAACCCTGCTGGAGGGCTTTTACGAGCGCTCCGTGATGAACAACTACTTCGGCATCGGCATCGACGCCAAGATCTCGCTGGACTTCCACCAGAAGCGGGAGGAGCATCCGGAGAAGTGCCGCTCGCGTGCTCGTAATTACATGTGGTACGGCGTGCTGGGCTCTAGGGAGTGGCTACAAAGGACCTACAGGTAACCACATGGTCACATTCATTGTCTTTTTTTTTTCAAGATAATCTTCTAAAGGTTGTTGCAATTTCATTAAGCGTGCCTTGTGTTAAAGGAGATAAGTCGGTACCCGCTGTATTTTTTTGTATTTTTTTAATATAGTGAATACCTTCTAAGAGTCCCAACTGCTCCCATCTGGAGCCAGTGAGACTATGGCATCCCCAATTGGGGTATGTTATGAGACTGAAGGTAAGTGGGGAAGGGAAGAAGACGAGGAAGCGGAAGGTGGGGAAGTACCTGGCTATTCAGATCTAGTCACTAAACACGGCTAAAGCCATTATTAAGCAACGTTTCAATTTTGAACGGTGGTCTTACACCAGGGCGATACTAAGAGTATCTTCCACTCTGGAACGTGCCGCAAATATACTATATATTATTACCATTGTATGAATGGAACACGATCTTTATTTTACTTTAGATCTCCCTCCAAATGTCTAAGGTTTTTCCAGAATCTTTGTGGCTCTCATCCATTCAAAACTTAGTTCTCTTCATATTTTTACATTATTTTATAGTATCGTCTGATAGCGATATATATAGATTGACACAATCCGAAGGTGGTTAACAATAATAATAATTTTGACAATTATTAATGCTCTGTTTTCTAAAAAATCACCTCAAGGGGGCTGAAAAGGTATCGGAAATCCGTTTGACGCTTTATTACCTCTAAAAATTCTTTTGTTACATGCATCACTCTTAAAACGGATTTCAGTAGAAATATTTTAGAATAAAATCAGGTGTGCCTCACGCATCAAATCTAGGACCACTTTTATTTTCTGTCTAGAAAGAAGAGTTTGGGAAATAGTTTACTGATAGGTTATGCTCTAACCGTAAAAATCATTGTTAATCTGCTAACCCTCGCTAACAAAACGTTTGTGAGATTCCTGGAAAATTGTAAATTAGTAATGTAAAAAAAAAACTATCACGTTATAAATTACAGACACCTCGGCCAGCGCGTGCAACTCGAGTGCGATGGACAACGCATCCCCCTGCCCGAGCTGCAGGGCATTGTGGTCCTAAACATCCCCAGCTTTATGGGCGGCACCAACTTCTGGGGTGGCGAGGGCGGACCCGGTAGCCCCTTCCTGGCGCCCAGCTTCGACGATCGTGTGCTCGAGGTTGTGGCAGTCTTCGGATCCGCGCAGATGGCAGCTTCCCGCCTCATCAACCTCCAGAGACACAGGATTGCGCAATGCAGAAATGTGCAGATCAACATACTAGGTGAGGATGTTGCCAAGAGTTTCATGACAAAACACATCAGTGACAGAACAGGGCTTGATTCTCCAATCGCAATCGCCGTCTAAGTACATACATTGGTCGACTTTGTTATTCTCGAATCTCGTTGAAGGTACATACTTAGATGCCAAATGTCAAAAGTTATTCCATTCGAACAACAAGTGGTTTGAACTAGTCGATACCAATAAAACCGAAAATCTGTAGATCGAAATTAAATTTCTGAGTAATATACCCGCCAGCCATTTTGAGGAAAATGCGGTCGTAATTTCAAATTCACACCATGGAAATGTTAAAAACGTCAGAAAAATAGACAATATTCAACAGGGCTACGAATATAATCATCTCTTCAACCCTTCGACATTCAAGATTATAAATATTTATAAATTAAACATAGGACAAAGTTCGTTGAGACGTCACAGATGGCGCATAACGAATAACTCTTGATCGCTATTGGAGAATCGAGCCCCAGAACATTGAAGAAAGGTCAAAAAAATTTACAAACAAACAAACCTAACCTAAACTCAAAACACCTCTGTAGTAAACTTTACAATAAACTGAAAATAGAAAAAAAAATTAGTAAATCGTTTTGCGAAAAATGACTCGTTGATGAGGAATTAAATATGATGGTTGCCTTCACAAATGACAAAGCAGGATGGAGAAGAAAAATAACAACAACAAAGAACCTAACCTAACCTAACCTGTTATTTTATCATGTTTATGTCACTGCTCTGCTTTATCTGGTTTCCGTTGGTATTGGCAATCGGTTGACAAAATAGACACATAAATGAGGGTAACAATTATTATAAGCAATAATTATTAGCCTGAAACACTCATCCATACTGGGTGAGGGTTCGAGTCCCGTCGGCGATATGTATCTTTTCTCGGAAGATTTTTTCAATATGGATGAGTGTTTCAGGCTAATAATTATTGCTTATAATAATTGTTACCCTTTGTACTATGCATAAAAAATCTTGTCTTAAACATTAGTTTATCAATTAAAAAATAATACATAAATGAGGAATTACATAAGAAAATTGTGGTTTTTTAATGAAGTTAAGCAAAAAAGGGGTTACCTACTTTATCAAAAAGCTTTTTTTGAACATGAGTAATGCAGAAAATCTCTGTACTTAAGTAGAGTAGGGAGAATTTAATAATAAAATGTGGTGTTCCTCGGGGATCAAAATCTAAGACCACTTTTGTTGTCTTCTCTGATTGAAGCAGTATTTTTTATTTTAGTTTTAATCTTTTAATATATCAATGGAGAACTTACATATATTTTTGCTAAAAACTTACAAAAATAAAAAGCTTTAAGTAAATAAACATATATTTAATTTTAAGGAATTAAGAATTTTGTTTGAATTTGAGTGATTTTTTTCGGTTTCCAGGAACAGAAGGAGTTCCCGTGCAAGTAGATGGAGAGGCCTGGCTCCAACCTCCAGGAATGATCAGAATTATGCACAAGAACAGAGCTCAAGTTCTGTGCCGCTCCAGAGCCCTGGAAACCTCCCTCAAGTAAGCCAAATTCATAAATAAATTTTCATAAAAATATCCTTATTGACTCCAGTCCCACCTTGTTTGATTGTTACCTTGTCAACAATCCTAGTATTATATTAAAGAAACGTTGAAACTTGTCCTGGACAATACTTGTTTAGAAACTTAATAGTGACATTGAAAAGACTTTTGTAAAATTAAATGTGTATCAAACTTGAGATTGCCTAATTTTTGTAAAAAGAAGTGTTTAAATAAATTTCCGTTTTTTTTTTGCCCCCAGAACCTTCGACATTAATAGCTCCCATCATAAAAGATCACTTCCGTAGTATCTCCCTGCATTTTTTTTTTCAAATCAATAATTTCTGATAGAAAACTATTGACTCTTTATATTTTAGGATAGAAAATATTTTTTTTTGCTCTTCATTGATTTTTTAACACATGATTTCTGGGTTCCAAGCCAAAACTCATATCCCAGATCTGCATAGTCAAATATATGACGAAGCATGAAATCATGGAGTTGCCTGCATCAAATTAGATTGTCCCTCGCATTATAAGGCTCATTTCATCAAAAGATTGGTACACGAAGACCTGCATTTAGAAATTATTGACTTCCCCCCAATCTACTGTTAGTGGTTCAGTACCTCCCATTAAGTAATTGAGTTTCACTTTATATACATTATTTAGTGGTTTAATTCCTCCTATCAAATTATTGAGCACATCCCATCAAGTGATTGGGTTCCCCCAATTTACATTTAGTGGTTTATACCTCCCATCAGGTGATTGAGTACCTCCCATCAAGTGATTGAATACCTCCCATCAAGTGTTTGAGTTCCCCCAATCTACATTTAGTGGTTTATACCTCCCATCGAGTGATAGAGAACCTCCCATAATGTGTGAGTTCCCCCCGACCCGCATCTAGCAATTCAGTGTGAGTAGCCCCCGCACTCCCCTACTACTAACTTTGCAGGACCTGGGGCGAGAAACAGAAGCTGGGCCCCCCCGGTGGGCCCCCGCAGGCCCCGCTGCCCCCCGCTCCGCCCCCCGACGAACTGCCGGCCGCTGAGCTTGCACAACTTCTCATATTCATTGAGACCTCCAACACTCTGGTCAAATGGGTAAGAAGCCATTACTAGCCGAATGGACGATTGGTTGGTTCAATTCCTCTACTAGCTAAAACTTTAGTTTAAAATTGCGCAACCAACAAATGATAGTAGTGGTCGAATTATATCTTAAAATAAATAATTTAAATTCCAGTGATCGAGTTACTCCCTTTATGGGGGCGACAGACGCGAAGTTCACATCAAAAGATACTTTATAACACAATAGCGCTCGCCATACAATCCCATACAGACCCGCCACACGTAAAAAGATGATGAGTTATAAGCGCGGTTCGGGTCTTCGCTATTCGGCGTTATTAGCCGTAACCGTTCCCGATGCGATATTTAAAAAGTTATGCCACCCCTCCTCCGCCGTAAACGGGAGAGGGGGTCATTGTAAATACACGGAGCGCCGTGCTGAAGCCACTGTCAGCCGTCAAGTTGACATATTTAATAGAAAGAAATGATATTCCCTCTACCGCTCCCGAATTCAACGGACCCCCTCTCCTGCCATAGGAAGAAATCTTTTATAACGTAGTGTAGTGTTTTGGTAGAAAAGATACTTTATAACACAGTATCTTTTGATGTGAACTTCACGTATGTCCCGTGCATTAATATTCGTATTTTAAATCTTACACAATTGATAAACAACTATTTACCCTGATGGTTGTTTATCAATTGTGTAAAATTTAAAACACGTTTGTTAGTAAGGTGCAAAATGTTTTAGCGGTAAAGTTGTTAATTTTTGCATGATTGTATAAATAATTACTGCCATCTGTTGACTTATTTTGCAAGCGGAGTAATTTGCTTGGCATATTATATTTCGATTGATGGATGAAATTTTACGATTGGGGTATTGTTGGCTGAGCGTAGCCACGAACCTTTAACATAACACCACGAACATTTTAACTCGACCATTTAGCATTTCCCAGATCATGTGTAAAACTTGATTTGATGAACACAAGAACAAACAAACAATATCGCTTATAATGTAGGTTCACCTTTAATCTCACAGCTGTATGGCGCTTTAGCCATTTTTCCTTTCCAGCTTCGATATTATCTAGTGCCCTTCTACAGGGATGGAGCTTGGTAGAGCCAGATAGAATTACATATCTAAAATCCTCGGTATAATAATTTTTTGGTGACTCCAGGTGAAGATGTCTTCCATCACGGGCTCCGGGTCAGGCTCCGGGAGCGGTCAGGGCAGCGCGCTCTACTCCAACGCATGTGCTGCTTCTGCCGCTGTGGACGCCCTCACCCCCGAGGGACGCCTGCTTCCAGCGGGCACGCTGAGGCAGTACCTCGCTACTCTGGTGAGAATATACACAATCAAAATTGTATTTTTTGCCTTATCCACAGTCAGACATTGTGTTGGGCTGCTTCAATAATAATTATAAGGTCCTTTGTACAATACTGTTTTATTTACTCCCATAACGAGTAATTCGCATAACGAGTAAAACAGATTGTTAAAAAAATGCTCCCTTAACGAGCGACATTATGCATAATGAGTGAGGCAAGAAGAAGTCCCATCTTCACGTCACTCACTTGTGAGCCGGGACTTTCGTACCAGTGCGTCAATCTCTGGTCAGCACTCATTCCGCTAGCACGTTGGTGCCGCATTTGATCACATATTTTTCCAAACTTGTGTTCAGAGATTATTTGTTATTTTTGTTTAACGGAAATTTAAACCTTTTCGCCATCTACGTAAAGAGTGTTATTGTTAGCGGCCTCATCCTGAATTTTACACAATATAATGCGTTACCTTAAGTTCTTATATTTATTACTATAACTAATTTTTGGTATTTTTCTCTATTGCATTGTAAAAAGTAAACAATATGATTGAATATATTTCCAGGCACGAGTGTTGGCCGAGTTGTGCTCAGCAGCTGAAGTGGCAGGCGGAGGGCCTCCGCTGCAGCAGGCTGTCAGGGCTGCCAGACAACAGCTGGCCCTGGTCAGGGACCAAGGGGGCCTGGCCTCGCTGCAGCCCCCGGACAGTGAGGTAAGCTTACTAAACTTAATGTTGATAATGTTGGGTTTTTGAGACATTGAGACATTGCCCCCAGACATGACTTTCTCGTCTAAACCATAAAGAAAACCAATTGAATTAATTTTTTTAAATGTGAATGTCGATTATTCCAGCTGGAGGTACGCAGTGGTCGCAGGGGCTGGCTGCGCGGAGCCGCCTCCCGCCGGGCCTCTTCCGCCTTACCCCTCTCCACGCCGGCCGCTTGCTCGTGGGGCGCTCCCGAAGTGGGCGCTTGGCTCGCGTCGCTGCAGCTCGCCGAGTACGCAGAGCTCTTCGCCAGACACGACGTCACCGGCGGCGAGCTGCCCACGCTGGCAAGGCGGGACCTCCGGGACATGGGCGTCACCAAGGTGGGGCACGTCAAACGGATATTGCAGGCCATCAAAGATCTGCAATAGATATTATGTCAATTCATTCTATTCCTGCACAACATGGAATTGAGAGGGTTTGAGAATAGTATAACAAAAAATCCAACATCTCCAAATAACATAGAATTAAGAGAATTGAAAAAGAAACAATAACAGGCATAGTTGGGTTGAGTTATTGAGTACAAGGTGGGATCTAAAAGACATGAGGTTCACCAAGGTGAAGAGGATATTGCAAGCTACCGAGGATCTGCAATAGATATTATGTCAATTCATTCTATTCCTGCACCACGTGGAATTAAGAGGGTTTGAGAATGGAATAACAAAAAGATCTAAGAGATTGTGTATCTCCACATAACATGGAATTGAGAGGATTGAGAAAGACACAAAAACAGGCAGAGTTGGGTTGAGTTATTCCCATACAATAGGCTGGTCTGCACAGTTGCCAACTCTGCGCAAGGTTGGATCTAAGAGACATCTGAAAGGCATCTAAAGGACATGAAGAGGATATTGCAAGCTACCAAGGATCTGCAGTATATTTATTGTCATGTTATATCCATTCTATTCCATTCCATTCCATTCCCTGTCAACACGGAGCTGAGAGGGGTGAAAATGTTACAACAACAAGCAGAGATGCTACCTCTAGAAGGCAGGATTCAAGAGACTTGGAATGCACATTGATTGAAGAGGATATTACAGGCTGTCAACAATTTTCAGTAGATGTGATATCACATTGTATCTACTTCAACATAATACAGAATAGAGGAGATTGAGAATGACACCACTTACAAAGTGAATTTTATGGCAGAGATCGGCATACTTCGAGGGTTCTCTGAGATACGGAAGTCAAAGTGGACTTGTCAACAGATCAAAATCTTGCAAGCCATCAAGGATGTCCAATAGATTTAATTTCACATTTGAAAAGATTAGAATCAAAAATGGTCTCCTCCAAAAAAAATTTTTCAATTTTTTTTTTTTCGAATGATTATGTAGAATTCTAAACCTAGTTTTACGGACATTTTTTGGTTTCTTTGATATCTTTAGAAGTTAACTCTTTTCACTTCATTAATTACTTACAGAGAAATTTAAGTTTAAATGTAGATTTACGTATTGATACCAATGTGTGGTTTTGGCAAATTATTTAAAACTAAGAATGTCCTAAAATAATCATGTTGAAAACATGATTCAAAAATATTAGTTTTTATTTATGAAACTTATTGAGGGTTTTGACCGTTTTTGCTTCTAATCGTCTCATTTTATCTACTAGTATCTCAAACAAATAACTTATTAAAAGTTGACTGGAATGTACCTTCATAAATGTGTAACGATATTCATTAATTAACATAGCATAATATGTTAATTAATGATGAAAACAAATTGGTGATATTTAAACACTTCAATGGTTTATATACCTATACGACCAATACTTTTGTAAATTCTGTCAGTTGAAAAATAAACATCTAAAATGTTGTGAGAACTGCACAAAAGGTACTTAATAATAATTCCACAGTGTGGTTCAGTTCTTAGTACTTTGTTGTTATTATGAACTCTTGTGGTAGCTAGGAACAAATGTTATACGACTATGTTGCAACGTGCCAATTAGGATTTGACAAATAAAAATAAATCGCTAGATGAATCGTAGAGTTGGTTTTTAAATAGACGCATAGTCTATCTTAGACAATGGATCATATTATATTGGTCGATCGATGCACTGATTATTTCTTTAAAAAGTTTTGACCACAGTAATGAATTAGAAACGAACAGAATAGAATCATTGAAATTTGTTTTTAATAGATTCAGAAAAACAACGCCATCTTTAGGGTGAAATATTAATTATACGAAACTATTGATGATAGTCTAAAGATGGTGCTAAATTTGTACATTAAATGTAACAAATAAAAGTCTATTCCATTTGATATAATAATTAATTACATTGTCGTTAGATATATAAATAAGTACCAATGTTAAATAATATTTGAGAAGG
This sequence comes from Limnephilus auricula, assembly GCA_951813805.1. NCBI lineage: Eukaryota > Metazoa > Arthropoda > Insecta > Trichoptera > Limnephilidae > Limnephilus > Limnephilus auricula. The sequence continues at coordinate 1,581,355 of OX638410.1, forward strand.
TCTACTGACAGCAACAAATATTTTTAAATGTAATAATGATATGTGTTAATGGTTTATTCAAAACCTGATAAAGATAAGTTATTATAATATTCTTCAGTAAAATAATTTCAACCAGAGCTCCTTTATAGAATGATTAACCGTAAAATTTTGCAATAACCTCGTTGCATTATGATTATCATCATAGATATCAATTTTAAAACAACTTGTATTTTAACCCTTTCTTTGCTAGTGGTTGGTATTCTTCTCATGTAACGAAAAAGCCCGGTGGTAAGAATACTCACCACCCATTTCCAAAGGGTTAAGAAAAAAAATGTATCCATGTTGAAAAGTGTTTATCATTGTACTGAAGGAGCTCGGCTTTGTACAAAAATAGAAATTTTGTACAGTTTTCAAGCTAGATTGGCTACCTAAAGACAATCTGCGATAATTTGTTTGTTGGTAGACAAATACATATTCATGATGTTTGAATGTGTTTTTAAAAGTTTTTTTTTCTTCCTCAGTGAATATCGTTATATTCTCAGTATATTCTAAAATTCTGAATGTGTCTCCAATTAGAAATCATCCCTCTGAATCGTTTTAGATGATTATTCTGTCTACTTTCTGAGTAAGTATTCGTAATCTATTTTTCTTGAAAGATGAAGATATGAAGTTTATGTAAGACAATGTTAAAGTTTGAGAATGAAAACTATTACTCTTAAAAATACTCTTTATGTGTGTTTGTGTGTGTGTGTGCGGGTGTGCGTGTTAGAGAAACACAAATCTCTGAACAAATATTCTAAACGAAAGCAATCATTAACTAGATTGTGTCATTTATGTAAATTTGTTGAAAAATGTGCATTATACTTAGATTAATAACTATATGTACATGCACCTTTGTCTTGAGAATGCACTTTTACATACACAAAAGTATGTAAAAATGGGATATAATCCTTTTCCTGTAATGAAATTTTTGGTCATTTTTTACCCACCGAATAGTCTTTAATTTAGGACTCGTAAAGATTTTTTTAAAGTTGCAATTTTATTAATTAAAAGTCTCATTCGACCCTGCTGAATCTAACTGTATATTGACTTATTTGAGTCGTTCCCGCTGGATGTGGGCAAATAACGACTCATGTGAGTCAGCCCTGCTTGTTTTGGACAATTATAATATATTGACCCAAGTGAGTAGGCCCAGCTAGATCTATGCAAATGATTTAAATAAGTCAGCCCAGCTTCAACTGGGCAAATAATTATTATGAATCAGCGCCGCTGGTACTCGGAAAATAATTACTTATGTATATATGTCGGCCCTGCTGGATCTGGGAAAAATGACTTATATACGAGTCAGCTCTACTGAATCTGCGCAAATAAATAGGTACTCATATATGAGTCAGCCCTGCTGGATCTAGGCAAAAAATAACTCATATTTGAGTCGGCTCGGCTGGATCTGGGCTAATAATGACTTATATATGAATCGTCCCTACTGAATCTGGGCAAATTATAACTCGTATATGAGTCGGCCCTGCTGGACCTGGCCAAAAAAGACTCATATATGAGCCGCGTGCATTCAGAGAGTTAATGAAACACAATTGCGTGAGTGCCCGTACATTTTTGAACTACAATTAAAATATTATCATTGTCACATGTTTTTTTAAAATAAATTGTTAGTTGTAATGTCTAGTTAAAATTCCCTTAAGCTTTGTATTATTCCCTTATTTTCCTTTGCGAGTTTGTGTGTTAAGAAAAATAAATAAAACTAATAATAATAACATACATTCTACGAGAATATGATGTAAAAGTTACGCTTACTTTTGAATAACGTATTCTAGGAAATCAATTATAATAAATAAACTTCTTGGAAAAATAATCAAAATTAATATTTTTAATAAAATATACATAAGTACAATCATTACTTATATTATGTTTAAAGTTTATGGGAAAGAACGAAAGGAAATCGAATAATAATTATTATTATCTTTAGTAACATTTACTTTAATAATTAAACTTATTAACCACATAAATAATATCCAAGCTGATATAAAATACGCTCAGACGCATACTTTTACAATTATCATTAAAAAATACCCGACACAATATTTGATATATTCTCTCAGGCAGCTAAATTATCATTAACAAAACCACCATTATCGAATTTCGGTCTAATTAATCAAAAATATTTGCAAAAAATTATCCAGCATTTCATCAATGTGTAGTGACCCTTAAATTGCCCATTTACCTTTCATACATAATGGTATACGATATGCAATAATTAATATTGTTATCAGACATCTAAATGTAATTCTATACTCATTAGCTTACATAAGTATTCTAGTATGTAAATAAGCAACTAATTTGTTTTAACATTACTTCAAATTACATTCCAGCTTAAAGCAAATTGATCTTTTTGTTCTGGCGGTTAAATGCAACATAAATTATTCGATATGTTAGACCTTTGTCAAATAAGATAACAAAAATATAGAGCTCTTTAGGGTTTATTCCCTTTAAATTTGCTACAAAGGTCTAATATGTACCTTCTCAAATAATGATTTAAGTCTCTTTTGTGTAATACATAGATCTTTACTTAAACCGTAGGGGCCGGCAAGAAACTTCAATGAATTTTTTGTGGAAGCCAACACATAGACAACACCAGACTACTTGATAAAGTGACATCTGTTGGTTTATAACTAATCTAGTAGAGGTAATATCCGAAGGCAAAATGAATGTACAAGATTGACACTGCAGTTGCAGTGCTTCATACGGTATATAGGCACGATTCTTCAACACTGCAATTGCAGTGGTCCGGCTCCTAGGGGTTAATCAGTATCATAATTCTAAGACAAAATATTGTTTTGTGCATCTCAAATCGACATTAAGTATGTGTTTTATGATACATTATATTTAACTTTCGAAAAATATTCATGTACATATTTTATTAATGGAAAAGATAATATCCCTTCAAGCTTTTCTGCAGTTCAAAGTACATATTTCTAGTCTAAATTCTAACTTTACTAAAGGTGAATTTCCTCACCTAAAAGTGCCTGTTTGTATCTACTTGTATATTTTCTATCCATTTTCAAGCACTTCTCACAGGGTTTTAAAAAGCATAATTTTGAAACAATGGCATTCAGCACAAACGAATTTTAATTCATTACCTACCTGATAATCTAATATCAAAAGCAATCTGTCATGTACCTACCCTATTCTACAAGCAACTTAAATTTGTTTAAGAATTATGGCTCCATCTGTGTTTACTTTCTCAAAACACATTAAAGCTCTTGACTATTTTTTCCTTGAAAGTAACAGCCGTTGTTTCCAATCCCACTGATCAACTGTTGAGCCGAAATTTTGGCTCAACACTCCTCAAATGCACAAATACGCTCTTCCCAACGCAACTCTCCGACCAACAGGCGAATCGAGCGTTACTAAACAAATCACTTAGCTGATCGAAGACTCAGATTGATCGATCGAAAAGTTGGGAACAACGGCTCCTTTATTGTAAAATAAAATACAAATATCGTTGTACCCCGATTAAATAAAAATGTTTAAAAATAGGTGTCGTTTGGTCGTTAATAATAATGTATTGCCTGTATTGAAAAAATAGATTGAAACTAATATGAATGTGTCTAATTTAAGTATACTGTATGGTGAGATCTCCATCCTTCTTTCAACTTTCTTGAGTAAAGAAAAGAATTAAACGAAAAGAATTCCATCGGATTGATAAAGAAAATAATAAAGTGCAGAGCAGTTTTGTTAAAAAAAAGTTGTTTTCCATCTAGACTTTACAATTCCTATTGATTTTGAAATGTCTTAATAGATTTTTAACAATTATTGATTCATTTTTTACATTTACATCAATGTGGAAATTAAGTGCATTGTTATAGTTGATAATTGAATATTGTATTGAATTTTTTATTGTATTGAACGTTTGTATTTGGCAGCCACCTGTCTGGCGCCTCAAAATACCTGAAAAAACCCTCGACTCTGTACAGAAAAGGGTGTTCCGTTTGATAGATTCTTCTATCTTAACAAACGGATTGCAATCTTTAGAGCACAGGCGTCGGGTGGGAATATTGTCCTTGTTCTATCGGAATTTCAATGGAAGATGCTCCGAGGAAATAGCGCCATTGATTCCTTCGCCACGGGTGCTCAGTCGAGAAACACACGCCAAATGCGTGCACAACATTTGTATACAGTTGACATTTGTCACAACAGCCCGGCTGTGGAACGATTTGCCGCCCTCCGTGTTTTCTCCCTCCTACTACATCGATCTCTTCAAGACCCTGGTTCACTTCTTACTTTCCACAAAAAACACAGCAACCCAAAGATGACATAGGCCCTGAGGGAAATTATCCTCAGGTCCTCGTGTAGAGTTAATAACTCAGGTCCGGGGCATACGACATTCCTATGTCTACCTATGTTAAATTGTTGTGAAAACAAGCTTATGTGCCCAAGCGGTTAATATAAAAAAATAAATAATAATATTCTTACAAATTCAATATCAAAGAAACATTCTTACTGTTCGGCAGTAAATAAAAGTTGTCTTTTTTTCGAAGAACGTTGGTTTCTAATTAAAGAATTTTGTTGTTTTGTTGTTGTTAATTATCATAACAATAATAACATTATTGCTCTGCGCTTGTTTATAATGACCGAGGAGTAATACTTATAGTATGAAGACTGTAGTTTTCAATACTTCTGTGATATTTTAGGCATCAGTCATTTATAAAGGAAAGTAACTGTAAAAGTGTAATTTAGACCCTAACCAATAATAATTAACAGTCTAAGTGTTTCGAATACCTTTCTATTTTAAAAATATGTTTTATTCTTTCTATATTGTTGTTGTAGTTAAGAAATAGAATGTTGATATCAAATTGATATTAATGCTTGCTTTTTTCGGTTTTAAAATTAATGTTTAATTCATTCTTTAGTTTCTTCCTGAATTTAAACAAAAACAAAATAAAACACATTACACACAATTCATGAAATAAATCCATAATTTCTTTAATCGTAGCTAATTTATAACCCTTTTGCAATTTTTAATATTAATCAAATCCTAGTTACTCATATATGACATGTGTCGCTAGCAATATGAGCAAGTATAATACTACATACAATGTTTTTTATTTTAATGCGAATATCGCATAAGGGTCCCATCTGCTCCCAACCACATATAATATGAGTCACTTTTGTTCAACGGGTTAAAAAAATAATAACAGTGTTTTTTTTTTCACTCATAAAATGTCTTTTGTTTTAAATGAAAATATGTTTTGTGGGTTTGTAAACTTAAAGTAAATGTTTTCGATTTACCACAGAATAGAGTTATACAAACAGTAATTTTAAAAAAACTATGCCGTGACCCGTGATTGGTTTTTCCATTTAAATAAAATGTCTGTCGACATGTTGATGGTAGAAATTATTATTTTCGTATATTATCTCAAGTATATTATTGTAAGTCGGTTAAAAACATTTCAACGATTCCACAGTTCCACACAAGTAATTTACGGGAAGGCTATTTTCCGTAAATGATACGAACTAAGTAGGTAACCAATTTCAATATAAGCCAAGGGATTCTATAAAATAAGTTTATGGTTTTTAGTGTTCAAACGAAAATGGAATTACGATATTATATTTAGCGGAATATTTTTTGCGGGAAGAAAAAACGTGAAATATTTATGTACTATGTTTAAGAATCTGTGATTTTTTTGATGTTTTCCTTAAATTTAATGTAACTTATTAAAAAAATAATAATATGTTTCTCTCTAAACGCTTGATTCATTATCTATAAAATATGGTGTCTTCGTAATTTTAGTGCGAAATTTAAAAATGTTAATTATTATATTGTACCCTATATTCCTATGTGGTCCAAACTTTAATTAACCCGACCCTTTTCCATCGAGTAATTTGCTATTTCGTTCAAAATAAAAATAAATAATTAAACCTATTTAAAATAAAATTCTATACAGCCAAACTTTCAAATTTACAAATTTTAACAAAAAAAAATAATTAAAATTTTTTAACCCTGTGTAAGCCACTGGCAATATTTTTGCCACTTGTGACTTATTTCCCCTGGCAATAATATTGACCGCTGTATTTTAAAAGTTTAATTTTTTATTGTATGATATACAAACATGAGACCAGTGGCCAAAAATGGTATAAATACTTAAGGATTGGATAGGAGTAGATAGAGAGTAGTGAATTGGTTGATACATGAACCAAGCAAAGATGAAAAGGTAGTTGTTGTAGAAATTGTGAGGCCAAGAGTACCGGGAACCAATTCAGCCAAAAACTTTAATTACTTACATAAATACATTTTTTTAAAAGTGTTTCTAAAGAACCCTTTTCTAAGACGTTTCTAAACCCAAATCTTTGGTAGATTGTAGTTTTGACGCATTACCATAAAAATTAAGTTTTAAATCAATTTCAGAAGTGTCTGTTTATGAAATGGTGTACCTACACACTTTATAAATGACAACAAATACACAGCTATCTGATACTGTTATCATTGCTGTCATTTTTTTTTTTTTGGAATCCTCATGTTATGGAATCAAAAATAATTTCTCAAGGCTTTGTTTATAATATCAAGTCCGTGATAAAAATGAATGCCTTATGCATATTTTGTAAAATGATATTCTTCCTTTAAGAACTCTATCTAAATATTCTTATAGTTAATAATGTGTAAGATAAATTTAAAATGTTAAAAAATAAAAATATATCAGCAAGTTTTTTCATATGAAATAATAATTCTACGGGTAAAAAAAATGTATTGTATACTTTCTTGTATTTTAAGCTAATTTGTGGTTTTCTTCAAAAAATGTTATGTGGAACATTCCAAAATTTTAACAAACTGTATATATATTTATTATATTATTGATCATTCCATTTTTGAGCTTCTGAATTTTCATTGAAAATGCAAATATTTAGAAAGTGGTCAATCGGAGTCCTTAAATTATTTGTAGTCATGTTATTTTAGCATTTCCAAATGTTTATCAAATGAATGGTTCAAATTTTATTAAACACTCCTCGCAAAATTATGTTATTAAAAGTTACACAGATTTCAAGTTGAAACATTTATAAAATTGAACATTCTCTTATTGAAATTTTACGTAATTGACCACTATCTTATTGAAACTTTTCTACAGCTGAACATTAGATAATTTAAATGTTTTAATAATTGAATATGTTTAAATGATAATGTTGACATCCATCAACTAAATGTTTGAATTTTTAATGAAATAAGCAAGTGAGCATATAATCAATTTAAAATGTATCTCTCTTATTTACTTAAGTCTTCTTTCAAAAAGCACCCATTTGTCACTTGATTCTTTCAATTTATTCAAATTAAATCGTTTTTACTCCCTTGAGCGTTATAATGATTATTTCCTTTACCGCTTGAAGACAATTGCAATTAAGTAATAATAAAATTTACATTGTGATAAAGTACTTATTTATAAAATAAAACTATATGAAAACTTCTGCAAGCTATTTTTATATTTATTTCATGTGAAAATAATAATGAACGTCTAAAAATAATGCAATTTTGTACTTCAAATTATTTAAAACAGAAAAATAAAGCCAAATAGCAAGAATATTTCAAACAATTATGATTATGAACCCTCTAGTGATCGGTTTTAGGCATTACCCAACCGCTGAAATTTTATATGTTTCAGTATCTAATTATTTTTTGGTCTTAGGTCAATTCTATATTTTGCTTATTATGAAGTGCATTAATGATATTTTTGTGATAATAACCTATATCATTTTGTATGGGTTATCTTTTGTTGGATGTAACTATGATAACTTCATCTTATTGGCATAATTATCGTCCACTTAACTTAGCAAGCCAGTGAAATGTATTTTGAATTACATGAATAATACATAATTTAAAGGATTTTTCTATTTTTCTGCCAAGTGTCATTTTTGCACTCATCACATAAATATCGACGCTAGAAAGGAAAAATGGCTAAAACACCGTGCAGCTGTGATATTAAAGATGAACCTACACAATAAGCTATATTTTTGTTTGTAATTGTGTTTATCAAATCAAGTTTTCTAGAGTTTCCTAGAGCTTGTGAGAAGCTTTAATGTCACACACAGTTGTATGCTTTAGCTATTCTTTACTTTCCAACGTCAATATTATTATGTTGATCTAAGATCACAATACGATATCAGTGTCCTTTTCTCTTGAATGTCGGATGACAGTTAAGAGGTTAAGGTTGTATTTCTGACTCTGACGACTGATGACTCGTTAAGGGTTAAATCAGATGCTTACAAAGTAACATATTATAAAGATTTAATTTAAAATAAAATAATGATGTCTCTTATTGTTACGAATGTGAATATGGAGAGAATGTGTTCACACTATAATATCCCAAAAATATTAGCACTGTGAATGATTTGTCTAACTGTTTGCTTTTGGCAACATAATTTATTTGATAATTCTACTGAAAGTGTATGTACATTGTACAATACTATGCACTATTGATACTGCGTTGCAAGCTAAGGAATTGAAAAAGTAATCAGTGTTGAACGTGGCTTTAGACGCGTCACGGATCATAATGGTGTGCTTTTTTACGTAGATGTTTCTGAGTTTCCAAATTGGGGCAATCGTTGAATAATTATTATCATTATCGATGTTAATTTTAGATTATTAATCTTTTGAGAAAGAGATTATTGAAACTTAATTATTGACATTTTATATTATTTAACCAGAAAGCGCTATTATGTTCACATTTGCAGAAAATCAAATTTAATCTTTACCTTTGAACTTCTGTGAAACATCCTAAATGCTTAAAAGTTTGCTACTTGAAATTCGAATAATAGAAATTTTTAAATCTTTTTTTAAATATAACCGCCATTGCTCTAAAGTAGCTCAGGCTTGGAAAGATGGCGGAATTACGAGAAAAAATATGACCAAAGAAAAATTAAATTATCTCAGATAGCCAAAAAGTAATTCTTTGATTTAATTATTTAACTAGAAAGCAAAACCTTGTACGTAGCAAATGTAGTTAAAATTAATTCGGTTTGTTTAAAAATATCTCTTCCTCTATGTAAATTTTCCTCCAAAGTCAAAATGGCGACATTCCCCCAAAGTTTAATTAAGAATCGTTTAAAATGTGTTCTATATAATTCATGACAAATAATTATTAAAATTGTTATTTTGTATTTGAAAATTGTTAAACTTAAGTTTATTGGATTACTTCGTTAATTATTTCTTCCCCAATCTGTTTTTTTTTTAAGGTTGAATCAAAACTTTTGTAATAATTGGTTACAGTATGTGACAAACTTAAATGCCGACCTGAACTTGATACAATATATTCTAGCGCAAGTAGTCACTTTACTGACTTTACAATGACCGTAAGCGAAAGAGAAAGATGTGTAAAACATATATGTGACAGAGAAAGATGTGGGCGGAGGGTCATGCCACTTTCCGGACCTTAAACTCGCCTATTGCAACGATTTCTGTATCAATTTCAGCGTTAAATTTTGGCCCTTGCTGTAACCAAATTACCTTTGAAGGGTTCAAAATATAAGTTTTATAATAATGGACGTATTTTGATGTCTTCCTAAAATAAACTGCACAAAATATTATACCTACTTATCACAGTTTTAATAATGAACAAAATCAATTGTTTGTTTCTCATCAATGAATGTTTAATTAAAACCAAAGATAAATACATTCCATTTTAAGAAACATCGTGCATCAATATTACAATTATTAATTTGGTGATAACTTTGTCAGGTTTCACATTGAATTCAATACAACGTGCAACAATTATTTAATTGAAACTAAAAGTTAATTGTTATTTTAGTAAAACAAAATGTGACGTGTTGGTATTCTGTTTCAATGTGGAACTACATATTGATTATCAAAAAATATGTATTTTATGTAAAAATAATTTCCTATTAAGGTAGGGACAGACACGAAGCTCACATAAAAAGATACTGTGTTATAAAGTATCTTTTCTACCGACACACTATGTTATAAAAGATTTCTTCCTACGGCAGGAGAGGGGGTTAGTTGAATTCGGAAGCGGTCGAGGGAATATCATTTCTTTGTACTGGATACGTCAACTTGACGGCTCCATGCATGCTCCATATATATTAAAAATGACCCCCTCTCTTGTTTACGTCGGAGGGCGGGTCACATAATCTTTCTGATATCGCGCCTCTAGCGTCTATAGAGAATAATAATAAATAGCGAAGACTCGAACCGCGCTTATAACACATGATCTTTTTACATCTGGAGGGTCTGTATGGGATTGTATGGCGAGCGCTATTGTGTTATAAAGTATCTTCTGATGTGAGCTTCGTGTCCTACATACCTACAATTTGTTTCTTCCATCAAAGATTAATCATATTTATGTTATATTTTATAACATATTGTCTCAAGACAGCTATTACAATTATTGTGAACAATATTGGGTTTTTAAACTATCATGATTTGAACAATTACGATTTTAATATGTTTTCACTGTATTTGATTGACATATTGCAACAACAACAAAGTGTACTTTATAACGTTGTTTTACAAAAAGATACATTATATTAGCTTTGTCTCAGATAGTATAATTTATGTCACTTCTATTCATTAGCTATCTATCTTATTTATCAGTATGGTTATAAAAATGTTTTTGTTTCTTTCAATTTAGTCAATTAACCCTTTCAGGTGGCGAATGGATGTATTAATAATTGTAATCATTGTTGTTTTGTAGAAAGGTTAAAATAGCATTTATTTACAAAAAAAAATTACTGCTTGTGAAAAATAAACCTACACATTTGGTTCAAAATACATATTTATTCAACTCGAAAAGTAGTGAGAAGAGTTAACATTTTACAAAGCTTCTCCTGAGTAATTTGATGTGTTGGCCCTTTCTAGACAATGCCATTTTGAAGTTGACACAAGTGGTCATAAAACAGCTTAATTATTTTGTTTATTGGACAATAATTTAACTCTTCCATGACTTATCATTATTGTTTTTTTATACAGAAATGGTCTGCACAGCTCCCTTAGGCATTGTCTGTTGTGCTACCTCTTATACCTCACCTCATTCCTTTGATGGTAGATCTGTTATTCAACGGGATTGTCATTGGGTGATTGGGGGTGTATCCTGGTTTCACAGTAAGCTATTCAACTCCCCAGATATCTGAGCCTACTTCTTATAGATAAGTGGGTATTTCTCAAAGGCATTCAAATTGATAGTCTAGCCAATCAGGGAAAGGGTAACAAACCAAGAGCGTGGGAGGCAGTGTGACCGTCTCCCTTTCTGTGATTTGTCAATAAATTAATCTGACAGTATACGGGCAACTCGCGATATAATATCACTATTCAGTCCTCGAAAATTAAATCATTCACGCAAACATGTAAAAAACTTAGCCACAAATCCCAAATCGGGTAAACAAAAGAACGGGTTTGTTTTCATTACACTATTTAGTTAGATACTTTTACAAATTGTCCGTGCAACTGTAATATGCTGTAAGCAACCACAAATACAAAAATGCTTAATTATTATTTTTCTAGTGTATTGGTAGTAACACATTTTCTGGCAAAATATCATAACCTAGAAAAATCGTTTCATCTCTGCTTTTACGATTAACGTACATGTCTTATTCCAGTTGTGTTAAAATCGCTCAGTTGCAAGTGACATTATTTACGATACAACATATTATTACATCAACGCATTCGATTTTATTTAATATTTTATAAGGTTATATGTCGGAAGCCACAATATTTGTATTTATTAGTTGTGAAATTATGCAGTTTTTTCGCTCTCCTGTAAAATTTGTATTTTGCGGTTTACGACATATTACGGTTGCATGAACGAAATGTGTTCTAATTTATCCACCTCACTCAATTTTAGCGTCGCTTTGCTGGGCGATTCGTTTAAAAACAAACATTCAGATCTTGCGCAAAGCCCCATAACGGACTGCACTACCAACTTAGTCTTACTTTAGCAAACTTTACTTTTCTGCGCAGCTCTGGTTATTTCAATGTGCGCTCTTCGGTAGTCCCAATGTACGACTCATGTTGTAGTTTATTCAATTCTCGAACCTTCCTGGTGCCAAAAATATGGTCACTTGGTTTGCCTCCAGCTCATCGACATGCTACTCGGATTTCATGTTAAGGCAAGTCTATTAATTTGAATGTCTATTGTATTCCTTCCTTTCACATTTCTTGCAGCTCTACTAGCTCCCTCGGTGAATCTACATTCATGCTATTACCATTTGAAAAAAACAAACCTATAAATTCTCTTATCATGACATTTTAAAAACATTTAACCCTTCAACTGGGTCTATATAAGTATCGAAAAAAAAAATACTTGTTCAATTAACCTTTTTATAAAAAAAAACATCACTTTTACCCGAAATGTTCTAACGACAAGAATGGTAACAGAGAATTATTGTAAACTTTTGTTTGTTTATGTAACGTGATTTAGTTATATGTACATGTATATTTTGCTCATATAAGTGTGTTAAAGTTCCTTTCTCAAATACATAGAGGTGCTTCTTATCGAATAGTCTTACTGTAAAATTGTTACTAGTAGAGCATATTTTTTACAGTCTATTTCCTACTTTCAATGTTCGCTATTTAAACGGTTTCAACTCTAAAAGAAACACGAGGGGACTCTCATAATAAGTAATGTACACTGATATTATCTGGAATAAAAACTGATATATTTATAAATTGCTTTTATTTTTAAATAATAACAATAACATATAAAGATATTATTTACAGATTAAATTGTTAACCACGGAACAGTTTAACCCTAGAAATGTGATACAATTTTACATAATACCTTTTGACTCCTAGGCCCCAGACAGGCTAGTCAAATTCAAGAAAGAATTTCAATATTTAATTAGGCATCATTAATATACAGGGTGGGCCATAACTGTATATGTACCTAATTTCAATTAACAAAAAATAAATAATTGTAGAACTTCTGAAAAAGAAATTCTGCGGAAAAAGGTGGGAAGGAATCTGGGAGCCAGTGACAGGCGTATGAATCCATCCCTCCCACTACGGTGAAAGGTCAAGAGAGTCCGGCTGGAGAGGTCAAATGGTCTGCCTCAACCAGTCTCTCCCGACCCGACCCGCCACGGAGTAGGGCAATCACATGCGCCACCAAGACCTAGACAAACTTCAGCCCATGAACTCGACAACCCTAGCCAAGTCACCAAACGCAGCGAACCACTTAGGGTTGGTTGTCCAATAAATGGTTCCCGGCAGTACCCACACACCCGTCTTCCAAGTTATCCTTATTAACATTGAAACTCTTATCGGCTATTGAACAATATTATTTTTACCATCAGGTCCCCTAGCACACTCGATCGATAAGTATTGACAGGATAACATTTGGCAACTTGTCATCGTTCCCTAGTACAGCTGCAGATCGCCAACGATTAAGTGATAGTTCACAACGACTAAGTGTCTTTAACCACTAGAGCGATTGGTGTTCAGTTTTTGATTTGGCCATTCGATTTAATTATCAAAATCATCAATCATTCCTCAAAATATTAATATGGAAACATATAAATTGTTTACTGCGGTTTAAACTAATGAATCCACCTAAAATACACCATTTATCCCATATTTGTAGGTTAGTTAAATGTGGTCCAATTTTGGACCGATATCAATTGCAGTGGTTAATATATTCGACATCAATTTTCGTTTGTACGTTAGAGATTTGTAGTCATGCTAGGGAACGATGAGAAGTTACCGAAAGTTATCCTATCAATCCTTATCGATCGAGTGTGCTAGGGGGCCAGGGCTGGTATATGTGAAAACAAGTATCACAACTAGCAAAATGGATTATCTTTGGTCCATAACCATAGAAAAAGAATAAACACAGACTAAAGAAAAAATAGTCCTGCCCAATAAGGGTGAGTGGAGCAAACCAATTTGTGCAGAGCGGAGAGGTGTACATTATAATAACAGATAAATACCATTTGTTTTTATTAAAATAATTTATGAAACCCTCATTGCGTTATTAATTCTCTCTATTGTCGTGTCTCTTCCAAGAACTTCAATCATTTCCGCTACCCCTGGTCCCTCTTCTAATCCGCTCAGTACACTCCTCAACAACTTCATCAAATGGTTGAATCTAACATCATTCACGCTGCAAAACTCTCTCAACATACTCTTTAAAACTCCGCTCTTAAAACTGATTTTTTCATCATTTTTTAACTTGGCGATCAAATCTTCCAAAATTTTTAAATTCTGCTGATCTAGATTCAAATTGTTTTGTGGAAGAATCCATAAAAATGCTAAAGAACTAGATACGAGATCATTTAAAGAAGTCAGTCTTCCGGAGGACCACTTTAAGGCTGTTCGGACGTGTTTTGTGTCGCAGTGAAGATTCTTGTCTTTGAAGTGCGTATTGATGAGCTTCTGCGCTTCCTCCACCAAGTTGTCTGTTAGTTTATCGTCCTTCAGTTGTTCCATCAGCTCGACGCGGTTGCATTCGGCTAGTAGATCAGGGTTTAATCGACTGGAATGTGAGTTTACTAACTTCAGTTGGAACTGAAAAGAAAAATGAACCAATATCAAGCACACATTTAGCAAAAAATATTATATACCAGCTCACCTGTGAAAAATCACAGGATAATATAATTGTAGGATTTGTGAAGCTGAAAGTATTTATAAACTATTTGCCTTGGAATAATACAATTATAATTTTTTGTTGACGAATTAGAGAACTGTCAGAAATTTACGTTAGTTCTTAAATCAGACTAAGGTATCACGTCGGGGTCACCAGTTTTTTGTAGTAGTGTGTGTGTATATGCTTGCATTTGCAATTATTAATAAGGCTTTCTTGAAAAGGGAGAAATCCGACTTTACGTATCAAGATTAACAGTAAGAAAATTAACAAAAGAAATACACATTTCAAATATACACATGGTGTAACAGCACGTACCGGAAGGATTTTAGCCAGTAATTCCTGAGCATATTTGGAGTAAAAACAGTAGACGTAATTTTGCTATCGATGGTATCTTTTTTCAATATCATTCCAGACGTTGCTTTTAATTTCAGAAATGAATCTTCTCGGAATGCTTTGATATTAATTTTCCATGGTACACGGCCATCATGTGACCAAATGTCATCCGACATTCAAGAGGTTAAATGTAGATGAAATTGGAGTTGATGCCTGAAGAGCCACAAACGTCTATGGAACGAGCTGCGGTCCGCTGACTCCTGGGTTAATAAAAAGTAAAAGGTAGGTAACTAACTAACTAACTAACCATCACGCCGTTTCCCCGCAGGGGTAGGCAGAGAGGATGGACCGCCAAACAACTCGGTCTTGGCATACACTCCTCGCCTCATTCACATTCATACATCTTATCATACATGCTCTTCTATTATTCTGACTCTTGACATGGCCCGACTCAAGTATCTGATTCACTTGATCGTGCCATGTCTTCCTCGGGCGTCCTCGACTTCTTCTACCATTCACATTAGTATCATATATTCTCTTGACACTCCTTTCTTCGTTCATTCGCTCTATATGTCCAAACCATCTAAGCGTCCCTTTTTTAATCTTACTTATGACGCTCACATCGGCCTTGCATTCTTTTCGGATCTCAACATTCCTCACACGATCATACATGGTTTTAAGGTAGGTAATAAAGAAAAAACACTAAAGTTCTAATATCTAAATAAATAGGCTACCTGTTCAGCTAGTTCATCCATAGTAGCAGCGGATACTCCCTCTCCCTGAGTTCTTTCAAATCCTCCCCCGGCCAGCGTCACATAGTTCACAAGGGCTGCTGGCAATATACCTTCAGAACAAACAATACAACATTCAATTATATTTTACTATTATGTAGTTCTGTGAACAGTTCATTTCCCCACCTTCCTCTTTCCCATCTCCTTCCCTTCCCCACTTACCTTCAGCCTCACAACATACCCTAATTGGGGATGCCATAGTCTCACTGGCTCCAGATGGGAGCAGCTAAGACTCTTGTGAGATATTCTCTATAAAAATAAAAATAAAAGTTGATCCAAAGTCGCATCCAAAAAGGTATGTTAATAATTTTATCTTATTTAATAAATCAAATCCAAAATTTCCATTGAAACATTATTTATTCATTTAATTATTTATTTAATCATAACATTTTTAATTAGGTTACCTTACCTAATTAATTATAAACCACATATTTTATGTAATATAAAAAAATTATTTCAAATAAGGAATTATGTCCAAAAACTTCACTATCTTAGGCGCTCCGCTGACGAGGCAACTGAAAACCAACTAAAACCGGCTGTTTTCTCTGTCTTGATTGGTCAAAAAGCTTGTTTAACCATAGACGGTAACCAGCTGACAGCTCGCAACTAGCAAAGGCCGGTTTTTGTGTGATTGTGAAGTGTGCGGGCCATCACATTGTCATACAAAGACAGTTGGCAGTTGAGAGTTTTCAGTTGCCTCAGTGGGCGGAGGCGCTTATTGATACAAAATTCTTTTTTCAAACTTTCTTCTGGCAGATGTAAGTACTAGTGATGTGACGAATGTCCTTCTTTGAGCATTCGCGAATGCAAATATTGAGGTTTTTTTTATTTTGGCAGCAATTATGTATGGCTTAGCGGCTCACGTTCGCGCGAGGCGCATTCCCGGATGAAAAAAGCCGATCGGTTGTTTTATTTTATTTGTCGTTTGCTGATAAAGTAAAGTGAAGACTGATAATGTGATTACGAGGTTAAGTTACTTTTTCTAATAATAAAAAAATAAGAAAACAATGGATTTTTTATTAAGCTAATATTATATGTTTTTCTGATGTTCATATTCGCAAAACATTCGCTCGAACTTTGCGAATGCGAATATGCAAAAATATACAAATGCGAATATTCGTTACATCACTAGTAGGTACCATAATATTGAAAAAATGCTAATTTAAATAAATTCAAGTAAGTTCAAATAAACATGACGATTTCACATTTGAAAAAAAGGTTCTTTACTGAACCATTAAAACAGCCACCATCTTGAACCGGAAATGGAATGTACAGAAAAATTTATAGACAGGCAAAATGCAAAATGGTCGAGTTAAAACAGGATCACGCCTTCCTTCCCTTTTAAAGACCCTCCACACAGCCTCCCCAAAGATGACATAGGCTCTGAGGAAAATTATTTTCCTCAGAGCCAGAAGGCTAATAAGACTAATGAGACACAGGAGTGTTGAGTTAATATAAAGTTTGCCCAGTGAATCTGCTTTATGAACTGGCATTTTAGACATAAAATAAAATTTTACATAAAATAATATGTGACATAAAATAATATGTGACATAAAATAATATGTGACATAAAATAATATGTGACATAAAATAATATTTGACATAAAATATATTTAACATAAAATAATATTTGACATAAAATAATATTTGATATAAAATAATATTTGACATAAAATAATATTCGACATAAAATAATATTTAACATCAAGTAATATTTTACTTATAATAAAACTTTACACAAAGTGGACAAGATTTTTTTTTTTAATGCTGTTTTGTTTTAAATAGTACACATTCTGTACCTCTATTCCGATATTCCTGAACCCGGATATCGTCCTGTCTCTTACTGAGCTTAGATCCATCAGCATTCATGATGAGGGGCAGATGGCCGTACGCCGGAGGTTCCCAACCAAAGGCTCTGAAAAAATACAAACAAAATACAACAAAAAACTTATAAAAGCGATTTGAAACAAGGATAAGTTAAAATTTTGAAAATGACACTTAAATTCAAAGCAAATCAGAGTTCTAGAGTTCACTGAGTTCATTGAGAACCCTAATCACAGACAAACAACCGAAATTAATTTTTTATTTTGTATTTTACTTTTCTTATTATTAACAACCTTTTTTTATATTAGCTGCACATTGATGAAAATTATTCCACTCAGGACCTATATCATCTTTGGTGATGCATAGTTGTTTACGCCGATAACGGTCTGCGGGGTCTGCGGCCTGCGATCCCATCGCCTTACACTGCAGTGGGAGGGATTACATCCATCACTCGTGAACACATTGACCCCAGATCCATACCCACCCCTCATATATTTTTCCTTCAAAATAAGAAAAAATAAGAAAAAAATAAGAATTTAAATAAAAATAAAAACAGATGTCATGACGATCTTACCTATACATAAGGATATGTTTGGTGGTAGATATCTGCCACTCCACCCCCCTCAGCACATGCGATACCTCCATCATATGGTCGTCAACCACGTTGGCAAAATGGTAAGTGGGAAACCCATCAGACTTCATGATGACGGGATCGCCCTCAATCAAGGATATGTCGTAGGCTATCGAGCCGTACACGAGATCCTCGAAATATTTCACATCAGGGGTCAGCTGGAATTTAAAATATACAATCTTTTATTGAAGAAGAAGATAATAAATCTAAAATATGAAAAAGAACAAGACACAGGAAAAATAAAACGGCCGCAACTGGGACTTGAACCCAGGATCTCTCGTCTTACCGGGACAAATGCTTTAACCAACTCAGCCATTGGGACCCTCTCGTTTGGTGACCAGATTTGAATAGACAGGTACTACCCCACCTTCCTCTTCTCCCATCTCCTTCCCCTCCCCGCTACCTTCAACCTCACAACATACCCCAATTGGGGTTGTGTGGCATTCACAATTTTTTTTTTTTAAAGCTAAGGAACTATAGCATCCCTAATCGGGGAATGTTGTGAGGGTCAATTAAATAGATTAATAGGGAGTACTTAGCTATTCAAACCTACATTAATAAACATAGCTAAAGCCACTTCAAGCAATGCTTCGGAATTCGGACCACAATTCATGATCGAAACGTTGCTTGAAATTGCCACAGCCTTGTTTACAAAGCTTATCTGAATAGCCAGGTACTTCCCCACCTCCTTCCCCTCCCCAAACTCTTCAGCATCACACCTCAAATGAGGATGTATTAGACCCACTGGCATCAGGTATATAATGGGTATTACATGCGGTATTCACAAAAAGTATATAAGTAGTATTTAGGAATAAGTACCTATGTAATTTCAATGTCCTTCAACAGATGTCGTTAGTATAGATGGTTTTATGTAGTTTTGAGGTGTCTCAACAGATGTCGATAAAGTAGTACTATAGGAGAGCGTCAACTGTAGCCATTCATGTCTAATACCCGAATGGTAACGGGAATAGCCAATGATATCCGATCGACAGCTGGGCACCTTCCGTGTCGAGTACCCTTGCTTCAGAATTGCCCAGAGCATCCATAAGAACGGACTTTTGGTCTAGTTAAATATTAATTATAAACTGCACGATAACTTAAATAAACAAGACTTGTAATCTCGACAAACCATGAGCCTTATTGAAGATTCCAGAAATAACATCAAGTAATCGCAATCACTGGGACTGAAGAACATTACAGTATACACAGTGTCTGGAAACTCATAGTACTCCCGCTTGTATTTCTACCTTCCAGTAATATAAATAACTATCACCTTAAATCTGATGCAATGTTGATCCCCCTTCTTAATCTTTTGTTTAACATCCTCCGCAGATAGGTGGCGACATCTATTGTCATATTTTGGCACCTGCCTGTTACGAAGAGCATCCTTTTTTAATATATTTAGTCTCCTGTCAGTACAGAAGCAACGATAGGCCGAGCCGTTGGATAATAGCGGCTCTAGATTCTTCCTGAAATCATAAAATATACTTTCAAATTCTATTTTTACTGGAAAATTTTTTTAAGGTTATACCCATAAGTGTAATTATATCATTGAAGAAGAAGATAATACTAATAAATCTAAACGAAAATATGAAAAAGAACAAGATACAGAAAAATAAAATGGTAACGGTCGCAACTGGGACTCGAACCTACAATCTCTTGTCTTACAGGGACAAGCGCCTTAACCAACTCGGCCATTAAGATCCCTTATTTTTAAGTAATTTTTGTCAATCTTATATTTCTAATTCAGAATAATTTACAATATTTTCTTTCACTTCTTCCAATACAGCAGACTTATTTTGTGGCACCATTTTAATTTGAAATTAATAGATTACTTAGTTTTAACCATGTTTATTGTTTAAAAAACCAACATATTTCGTAAGCTTCATCAGGGTTTATTAATTAAAATTAAGTAATTATTTTTAGTAAATCCTGATGAAGAAAGCATTGCTTACGAAACATGTTGGTTTTTTAAACAATAAACATGGTTAAAACTAAGTAATCTAAATTTCGAATATTATCTATGACTAATTTTTCCCATATTTCTGGCTGCTCCTTTTTTAAATGATCACAATGTTCTAAAGAACTGGTTTGTAACCTAGATAGTGTCTCGGATAACATAATTTTATTACAAATTATTTTATTAAAAATATACATAATATATATATTTTTTTTTTTTAGTTTTTTGTTTAGTTTTTATGTTCTAATGTTTTTTTTAATGCAATTTCTAAATTAATTTCACTACTTATTTTTATTTTAAATTTTTTAATATAGTATATATATGAAATGATACTGCTACCCGGCTCGGAACAGATATTGTCTAGTGAGTCGGGTAGCGCATTTAAACTGTAAATATACTTTAATGTTAATAAACGTCCGGGTTACCGGCATTAAAAAAAAAATTTAAAAAAATTAAATAAAAATTTATATGATACACCAAAAATTCTAACATAATCTTAATAACTCAGGTACGGGCCATACGTCATTCCTATGTCTACCAAGTTAAATTATCGTGAAAACAAGCTTATGTGTCCAAGCGGTTAAACTAATAAAAGCTCAAATTAAAAAATTTCAAGGAATGAATTTCTCCTTATTTTGGGTGAAATTGATTTGCATTTTCAAATACCGAAACACAGGAGTCCCTAATGGCAATATTCTATGTCATCTAAGGAAAGGAAGGAGTGATCCTGGGTTTTTAAGAGATTTTGAAAATCGTTCCACAGTCTAGGTGATGACCACAGGAACAAACCATACAAGTGAGCCTTCCTTCTAGGTGTTGACCACATGAATGAATCATACAAGTGACCTTTCCTTCTAGGTGTTGACCAGTGGCGGTTCGTGGTCTTTTTATCGGGGGGTTCAGAAATTCAAGAGACGATATATTGTCTAATCAAAATTTACTCTTGTCACACAAATTAAATAAAGTTAGTGGAGGGGTACCTAAATAGGTACTATTGTTTTTAAATAACTTGATACTCCTCGACACAATTATTAAACAACCAAAATGGTTTTCGAGGATTTAAATTTTTTAATGGTTTTTACAACACTCAATGTACGTTGCTATTTTTTATTGTTTTTTTCAATAAGAAAAATTGCGTACAATGTAGAATATAATATAATTGATATTTTAAAACATCAAAAAAACAAGAAACACAAATAAAGGTGGCCACGAAATAAAATTAGCTTTATTCACTTATACAAAAAATCCATTATACACGAATATAAAAAATAATTATATTTAATTTCCAAACGACAACCGATAAACGCAACCACTTTCAAGCCGAAACAATACTAGGAAAGCTCAACACAAAATTTGCATAACTAGCGACGTTGTTTTGTCGAAACTTTAGTAAATGTACTCGTAACTAATAGATATAACGACTTATCTATAATTAAAAAAAATACGAAAACAGAAGTCAAAATCGGTCCACTTCAATAGTAGATTTACAAATGCCATTAGTAAACGGTTGGAGAAATCCAGAAACAAGAAAATAATAAATGTACAAAAATGACTACAAAGTTAAATACCATAATATATAACATTTAACTTGCATCCGTCGCGTCAGTGCAAAAGTCGACCGTCCGCCGGTCATCCTGCGACAATCTCGGGCTTCGTTTCGGCGAGACTCGTCAAAGTTCGGAGGTCACGTGACATCTTGACTCGTGAGCAGCGCACCAAGCTGGGTTAATTCTGCCTAGTTTTGTCCATTCTACGGTCACAGCGATTCGTATCGGCTATGATTTTTTCGTATGGACAAATGTGTGCGGATCGCAACGCGCACAAAATGGAAATAGATACGTAGCGTATTTTTCGGTGGAGCGAGTTTTAAAGACGGAATTTTAATGTCGAGCTATCTGTGATGCGCTTATATTACTATACAACAAGATTGTTTTATTTTATCATCTTTTTAATAGGGGTTCACCGCACAACCGCACTTTAGAGAAAACCGCCACTGGTGTTGACCACAGGAATTTATCATACAAGTGACCCTTCCCTATAGGTATTGACCACAGGAACGAATCATACAAGTGACCCTTCCTTATAGGTATTGACCACAGGAACGAATCATACAAGTGACCCTTCCCTATAGGTATTGACCACAGGAACGAATCATACAAGTGACCCTTCCCTATAGGTATTGACCACAGGAACGAATCATACAAGTGACCCTTCCCTATAGGTATTGACCACAGGAACGAATCATACAAGTGACCCTTCCCTATAGGTATTGACCACAGGAACGAATCATACAAGTGACCCTTCCCTATAGGTATTGACCACAGGAACGAATCATACAAGTGACCCTTCCCTATAGGTATTGACCACAGGAACGAATCATACAAGTGACCCTTCCCTATAGGTATTGACCACAGGAACGAATCATACAAGTGACCCTTCCCTATAGGTATTGACCACAGGAACGAATCATACAAGTGACCCTTCCCTATAGGTATTGACCACAGGAACGAATCATACAAGTGACCCTTCCTTATAGGTATTGACCACAGGAACGAATCATACAAGTGACCCTTCCCTATAGGTATTGACCACAGGAACGAATCATACAAGTGACCCTTCCCTATAGGTATTGACCACAGGAACGAATCATACAAGTGACCCTTCCCTATAGGTATTGACCACAGGAACGAATCATACAAGTGACCCTTCCCTATAGGTATTGACCACAGGAACGAATCATACAAGTGACCCTTCCCTATAGGTATTGACCACAGGAACGAATCATACAAGTGACCCTTCCCTATAGGTATTGACCACAGGAACGAATCATACAAGTGACCCTTCCCTATAGGTATTGACCACAGGAACGAATCATACAAGTGACCCTTCCCTATAGGTATTGACCACAGGAACGAATCATACAAGTGACCCTTCCCTATAGGTATTGACCACAGGAACGAATCATACAAGTGACCCTTCCTTATAGGTATTGACCACAGGAACGAATCATACAAGTGACCCTTCCCTATAGGTATTGACCACAGGAACGAATCATACAAGTGACCCTTCCCTATAGGTATTGACCACAGGAACGAATCATACAAGTGACCCTTCCCTATAGGTATTGACCACAGGAACGAATCATACAAGTGACCCTTCCCTATAGGTATTGACCACAGGAACGAATCATACAAGTGACCCTTCCCTATAGGTATTGACCACAGGAACGAATCATACAAGTGACCCTTCCCTATAGGTATTGACCACAGGAACGAATCATACAAGTGACCCTTCCCTATAGGTATTGACCACAGGAACGAATCATACAAGTGACCCTTCCCTATAGGTATTGACCACAGGAACGAATCATACAAGTGACCCTTCCTTATAGGTATTGACCACAGGAACGAATCATACAAGTGACCCTTCCCTATAGGTATTGACCACAGGAACGAATCATACAAGTGACCCTTCCCTATAGGTATTGACCACAGGAACGAATCATACAAGTGACCCTTCCCTATAGGTATTGACCACAGGAACGAATCATACAAGTGACCCTTCCTTATAGGTATTGACCACAGGAATGAATCACACAAGTGACCTTTCCTTCTAGGGGTTCAAAAAAAATCATACAAGTGATTCGATAAATAAAAAATTAATAAATTGACATACATACTGATAAATTTTCAATCTCTCGCTTTGAACGTAAGGGCCAAAATCTCCTCCTTGAATTGGTCCCTCGTTGAAATTGATTCCCGCCCAGCTCAAGTTTTCTATCAACGCTTCCATGGCTCCTTCCACTTTTCTGGTTTGATCTGTGTCTTCAATTCTCAGTATCATTTTCCCATTATTGGATTTTGCGAATAAGTAATTGTACAAAGCCGTGCGAAGACCACCGAGATGTAAATGTCCCGTGGGACTTGGGGCGAATCTTACCCTCACTGGATTGCTTTTATACGAACGAGAAAACGTCTTCAAAACTCTCGTCCAAGATTGACAAAAATTTTGCACAATCATTTTGAAGCTGAAAAAACTGTGTTTATTATTTCTGTTTTGTTTACAAATGTTTATTGGGTCATAATCATAATAGGTTCGCAGCAGTACGATTTGTTCAGATTTGTAAAATAAACTTTTACTCATAAATGAACCAATCCTCACTGTTTCGGTCTGACAGTGACACAATCTGGTTGTTGAGTTGGCGCTCTGCAGACAGATTATTAGGTTAGGTAGGTTTTTGCGCGATCATTTCGAAACTGGAAAAACTTTTGATTTGTTTTGGTTTACAGATTTTTAATTGTCTACACACATGATATGTTCATTGTACAATAATATATTATTGTAATATTGTATTCTTTCACTGAATCTGGCGTTAACGTTTTACGGTGACATTTATTAGGAAATCAAAACTCAGTGGCAAATTTGATAACAAAGCTACGTTAGCGCTCGCAGTGACCAAAACTAGAACCGTAAATAAACCACACACTAGAACTACAATCATAAATAAACCTTGCATACTACAATAGAAAAACATTTTAAAAGTTTGTCACAAAGTATCTCCATGGTCAGAATGCATTAAAAAATAACGTCAAAATATGCACTAAAAGTGCCAAAAAATATGCGCTAACCTTGCCAAAATATATGCCTCAATTACATGATAAAGCCGGAAATATGCAAAATGTGAATGTTTATTTCAAACATCGGTAACATATCGGCTAAATCGGCCACTAGCCGGTCAAGCTCGGTTTGTTCGCTTTATGTGGTGACTTAACAGGGGTGCCCGGGTTTATGGGGTGAGGTTTGTCCGGGTAGGGCTCTCTCGGAACATCACCTTGCACCGTAGTGGGAGGGATGGAATCTTTCTTCCACCACTCCTGAACACACTGACCCCCAGATTCCTACCCAGCCTTCATACTTTTTCCTTCCCAGAACATCCTCTCCTTCCTTTCCTAAAAAGAACCCTCCACACAGCATCCCCATAGATGACATAGGCCCTGCGGCGAATTATTTTCTTCAGGGCCTCCTGTGTGAAGCTATTGTTAAAAAAAAAATTATAACTAATTTCATTCAATCAATTTAAAATCATCTCCAACTATAATTATAATGTGGCCCAGTATTAGTATTGCCTGAACCCTTTCATTAAAATTATAGAACAACGTTGTGGTTTGTTGTTTTCCTAAAGGTTTACTTTCAAATGGGTCATTTCCGATTTATAATGTTATTTCCGTCCAAAAACGATCTGGGTTACTCTTGATAATGCCCTTAAAGAAGTCTTACTTCAAAAATTTAATTTTTAGTGCATATTTCGACATTTATAGTGCATATTTTGTCAAAAAAAAATTGTTCACATATTTTGTGCATACTTTTTAGTTTTGCGTATTTTTTTTTTAGTGTTAGATGATATATTTATATTATAATAGATGGCATTAGAAGTTAGTGGGTACTGGGCAGTTTAGTTTATTTATGGTACTGGGTACCTCGGAAGTAATGGGAAAGTGAATTCTCCTAGCGCTCTATAGTGCAGTCTATAGTATTTGGTCATACGTCAAAATTTGTAGGTTAAAGAACAATATCCTTCTGTTGGTACTGTGATTTTTACGCGTTCAGATGTCTGGCCTTTCACCCTTGTTTTTGTAGTGTAAATTTATTAATTTTGCAAAAATGGTGAGTTTTCACACGTTTCAAGACTGCTGCTTCATTCATACGTCGATTAAAATTAACACTTTAACGTGAAACTCGCTCAAAGTGATGCTGCACCGTTTTTGGCACGGAGTGTATTACTGACCTGAAGTTGTTTGTACGAAAACTGATTGATGCCTTGTTTTCTTTTCCAGCACAAATTAAAATCATCACAGAAAGACAAGGTAAAGAAATTTGTCGCTTTCACGC
The DNA here is from genome assembly GCA_951813805.1 of Limnephilus auricula. Taxonomy (NCBI): domain Eukaryota; kingdom Metazoa; phylum Arthropoda; class Insecta; order Trichoptera; family Limnephilidae; genus Limnephilus; species Limnephilus auricula. The sequence continues at coordinate 1,607,356 of OX638410.1, forward strand.
AGACCACAGAGAGCACGGCGATATTCTGCCTGACACAAAATGACTGGAAACTGGACTTGGCCAGTGATAACTATTTTCAGAATCCGGATGCGTATTTCAAGGAACCTGCCAAAATTTCTGTTGACAGAAAAAAGCTAGAATTGTTGTTTTTGAAGTACAAAGATCCGCAAGAAAGCGACAAAATAACCGTGGATGGGGTAATGAAGTTTTTAGAAGACCTTAACCTCAGTGCAGAATCAATATTAGTCCTCATCATCGCGTGGAAATGCAAAGCCGCCATTCAGTGTGAGTTTTCCAGGGAAGAGTTCCTGACCGGGATGCTGGACCTGGGGACAGACTCCATAGACAAACTCAGAGGGCGCCTGCCAAACTTAGAAAGTGAAATCAAAGATGTTCAGAAGTTTAAAGAATTCTACCATTTCACATTTAATTACGCCAAGAATCCCGGCCAGAAAGGACTGGATTTGGACATGGCGATAGCATACTGGAATATCGTACTCAGAGGGAGATTCAAATTCCTTGATGCATGGTGTAAATTTTTAGTGGTAAGTAAAAACAACTAAGCTATATTTTCTGAATGCTCATTTTGCGCAGTTTATCAATCTTAACACACTTTAGGCGGGACGGATAGTTCTACCTTTTATGCCGGTCCTACTTGAATGCCTGAAAAGGCATTGGATTTACACCAATCTCTTCGCAAGGGTCACAACTATACGTATAATTAACGTGACCAGACGTCCCGGTTTCAGGCAGCGTGTCTCGGTGTCCCCGAACACAGCTTCGGGACGCCAAAATGTCCCGGTTTCGGAAAGAAAGAAACTCGCAGTAGAATTTTTAAATACTACATATAAGAATACACATATAAATGTGATACAAGTCTTCCCCATCTTTTTGTTTCTTCCTCATCTCCTTGTCCTTTGTGGAAGAATATTTTATCAAAAGAAACTTAAACTTTGGCACTTGAGATGCACAAATTCTTTTTTTTGTAATTATTCGAACCAAAGTGAAAACCAATTTTTTTGTACATAAATAAATTTTTTGCACATAAAACGTGACTAAATTTATTTATTTTCCATGTTCTCTGTAAAACGGTTATACACCAATATATCATGGAGAAGATTACAAATTAAAAAGTGGACAAGGATAGTTTTACTATTTTGTGACATGTATCAAAAGATAGTTGCTGAACTGTCTGTAAGTGACATTGAAAATGTCGATGGTCAATGCAGAATCGTTAAGTAGTTGAGTCGCTCTGTTTATTGGCGCATTCTGATAGGCAGAAGTCCTCGCTTTCGGAGCATAAAAAAGTGCATGGGATCTTCCACGAGTATGCTTGTTAGAGACATAAAAGTTAACCTCTTTCAGAGTCGGATAGATTTCGCAGTCCTGTTACAAAGTAGGCTATAATTTTGGACAATACTTTTCTGGTTGGGGTGTGGCGAGTACTATATAAAAAAAATAATTCAAATGTACATATTATTTTTAAATATATTTTGTTTTTAAGCAAATTTCATTTTCTCGAACGTGTTCCCTGTTTTCGCCCTCCTAAAGTGTGTTAATGTCGTTATAAACAGAAGTGGTTCCTTGGTATGAGCTTATCTTCAGTTTTCTCACAACTTATAATGACATCTGTTCCCCAGTCATCGATACACGAAAGTACGCTCCAGTCATAATTCCCGCCATGTCATTATTGAATGTGACATAAGAAAAGAAAATACAATTGAAAGTCAATTTAGGGGTATAAAAGCAAAAACGCCACTCTCCAAAAGTACTGCTTTCGGTAAATCACAAAAACCAATCAAAGAATACTATGCATTTTTCGTGTGATTTTTTTAGTAATAACTTAAAAAGTATAAACCAAAGTAAATTATTATAATAAAAAATGTTATAATAATGTGTTCATTGGTCATATTGAATTTATTTTGAATTCAGGCTTGTGATTGGATTTTGTGGAGAGTGGTGATATTGCTTGTTAATCGCTGTGGAGAGTGGTGATTTTTTTCATCTAAACCCTATTTTCATTTCGATTTTTCCATGATTTGCGGTTGATTTTTCTAGGGATCTCAAAAACCACCTTGTAGCTACGGACATTGCGCATAGATGGGCATTTTTAACTCAATTTTGTCATTTTTGGAGAGTGGCGTTTTTGCTTTTAAGCCCCACAATTGCTGTTCATTCGATTTTATATAATAGTCATACAATATCTATCGGTTGTTCATCTCCCATTTTATTGAATAAGCGATAAATGATGCTTGTGCAAATTTTAAACCAACTATGAAAACAATACTTCAAAATAAACATAACCAGAGATATGCCGAACTTAACCTTAAATGCATAAATATTACGACTCACAGATGTCAAATCAACTCGTTGGATATGGGTTTGCATTGTGTGTGATAAGTGTGATTCTGAAGCATCTATTTCCCTAGAAAATGTATGGATTGAAAGTAGTTCAGATATCGTAATGTTTTGCTTACATAGCGTACGTTGACCCATGTATTCTTACCTTTAGTATCGCCCTACTGAAAGACCATCATTCAGAATAGAAAATTTGCTTGCATATAGGACTCTTGTATGGTAAAGTAATAATTTTTATTTTACGATACGGCATTTAATTTTGTTATAGCTCAGTATTGAGATGACGTCGCAAGCTGTGTGTCGACCTAGAAAATCTAATTGTGCAAATTTCTTGACACCAAACTCCACCTTTTGATAGCATTTGCTGTTTCAAGCAAACAAACCAATTTCTGCATACAAATACATAATTTAAAATGATTATTATTTTTAAAAATTATTATTCAATATTCACGCACTGTCGTGTTTCAGTGCTATCATTGCATATTCATTATCTCTAGGTAGTTACTGCATATTCAAATACATAACTGAGGGAAAGAATGGAAAGTGATTTCGTAAAGTTAGTACTGGTATTATGCATGTGTTAATTTGAGTTTAGCCCAATTAATTGCCTGTGAAAAGAGAATGGAAATTGTCCATTGCACAACACAGATGTATTTTTCCTGCTCTGTTTTCATGTGCCAAAAATTATTGGCAACGAATTACTTCAGTCAGTTTGTCAGATGTTTTTCTTCCAACAACGTCTTTCACATGTACACTGAAGCGGTATTCACAGGAAGTCTTGTCTATAATATTTTTGGAATTTTAAAAACTCTATTTAATGCTATTTTGGATCGCTGGAGTTTCTATGTTCCTGATGCCTACTAAGACAGCGTCACATAGATTATTCTGCCGAGAGGCGGGTATGGATACTGCTGCCCTGGGAACCGTTTATTGGATAACCAACACCCTGCCAAAGGTCACCCCAAGTGTTTCTCTACATTTGGTGACTCAGGGATTTGGATCAGAATTCGATTGCCACAAATGAAGAAATCAAAATCACAGAACTGCATAATGTACAGAGGACTAAAGATGTATGATGAAATGCCTGAAAATATGAAGAATGAAGAAAGAATGAATGTATTTAAAAAGAAATGTTATGATTACTGTAAAAATATTTAAATTTATCAAATGAAATGTTACATTGTGCTTATTAGTTTATATTCATGTAGTATAAACTAACTCAATAATAATAAAAAAAATAAAAATAAAAAAAGGGGAGGTGCCCGGTTTCACGGGGTGAAGTTTGTCTAAGTCTTAGCCTCCAGTCAGACTCTCTCGACCCATCGTCATGCACCTCAGTGGGAGGGAAGGACTCGTGGTACGTCTGTCACTCCTCGACACATTGACCTCATACCTTGTCCTTCTCAGAACTCTTCTTACTTTACCTACAAAGACCCTCAAAAAGCATCTCCAAAGACGACGTAGGCCCTGAAGGGAATTTTTTTTCCTCGTGGCCGTGGAGCTAAAGTAAAAAAGAAAACTATTTATGTAATTTATACGTAATAAATTTAAATTTGTGATCTATGAGAAATTTAAACCGATTGATCAGGTTCCTTCCCGTGTTCATAATCCATAATATTATTACTTCTTTTAAAGTCAATAATTTTTTTTGCGAGATGGAGGGATATAAAATAAAATAATTTTATAGAGAAATATTGCGTGTTTCTTTGTCCAAAAGTTGTCAAAAATTATAGTCTTGTGGAATGCAATGAGGAACTTGTGAATCAACCCGAGTTTGTATGTGTAAAGTTATCTTGGTTTTTGAATGCGTAAATTAAAATATATTTTGAATATGATTGTTTCAGAGACATTAAATTGAGGGCATTTAACATAGTCTGTAAGAGTTCTGACGGGGACTCTATAATTTGAAAATTCTTGGTCGATTTCACTAGAAGTGAGGAAAAATTATGCTTACTTCGGCATACGGACACGCCCAGAGCACACTTTATCAGTTTATCTCTTCAGTGCATGTGTAGTAGGTTAATTTCACTAGGTAAATGACGATTGGAAAATTTGTAGCTTATTTTTAAGCCATTGATAATTGCATAGAGCCAATGCGAATCTCTCTATTTGTGAGTCTATTTGGCCAATTTCCAAGAGAGGCCAAAAACTAGCAACAATTTCGTGTATTGAAGACACTGTGATCATGGGTAGATAAGTGATGGTTGAAATGGCTTTAGCCGTGTCTAATGATCAGAAATGAATAGTCAGGTACTTTTCAGCCTTCCTATTCCCCGTCTATTTCCCCTTCCCACTCCTTTCAGCCTTACATAGTGCCCCAATTTGATACCCAGTACAGCAGTCTTCGCAACCTACTTCTTTAGTCCTATGTCACCTTAGGAGATGCTGTGTAGAGGTTTTTTTTTATGGAAATGTAATAGAGGAAGTTTTAAGAAGGAAAGAGGTACGAGGGGTGGGGTGGATTCTGGGGATCAGTGTCCAGGAGTGACGATGCATGAATCCATCCCTCCAACAGCGTTGCAATGCGACGGGTCGAAAGAGTCCTGCTGGTAATCAAAAGGTCTCCCTCAACCAGTCCCTCTTGACCTGCCCGCCACGCAGTAGGTGGGCAGATGCATCCGCCGCAAAGACCTGGACAAACCTCACCCCATGAATCCAGGCACCCCAGCTACATCACCAAACGTAGCCACTTGAGGTGACCTATGGAAGAGGTGTTGGTTATTCAAAAAAATGGTGCCTCATTGCTGAGGATTTGTCCTCCTTTCTAATTTCCCTTGTAATCATGGCTCCTCCACTCCTCGCTCTTGATCCTGTGCTTCACGGAGAGCCACGGACACCGATATAGGTGACCTACCTCTGCTTCTCCTGCCTTCTACTTTGCCAGTGATCATAAATTTCTCCAGGTTTGGTGAACAACATGTCCAAAGTATCTCAGGATACGCTATAAGCAGACAGTTGATACAAAATTAATTGAATACTTAGTTTTAACCAAGTTTATTATTTAAAAAACCAACGTGTTTTGTAAGTCAATGATATAATTTATTTATTGGTCAATGACATAAATATGAATTTATAAAGACTGTTTATAACGCTAATAAATAAAATAAAATAAATCAATGCTTACTTCATCAGGGTTTACTAAAACCTAATTACAACAATAGACATTTAAATGTGTCAATGAATAGGTGGGAGTGCGAAGGGAGAGGGGGTAATAGGGCATAATTTACAAAGGGAACAAGTTTAATAACGGTTCATTTAAAAATATTTTTTTATTATTTATAATATTTAAATTCATTTCCTCTTTCTAATTTCTAAAATTGTGTCTTCTTTTGTTTGAAGAAAAGATAGTGCCTATTGTGGTTGCTTAGCTCTTCCAAAATGGATATATTACTGCTTTGGGACCTACAGATGTGTGATAAAACAGATCTACATTTATTTATTTATACTGGGTTTTAAGTATTATTTTTGATAATACTTGATAATACCATGAAATATGACGAAAATATCTACTTCAGCACACCTGTTATACAGGGTGTCCGGGGGTAAAGTGCATTAACTTCGGGTGGTGATTCTACATGATGGTAGGAGTAAAAAAGATTGACAACTTTTTTCGAAATTTCAACTTTTTTTCCCATACAAAAAGACGTACCTATTAAAAATTCTTAGTGTAAGTTACAAACTTTCGCGATAAATTTTCTATGAGTCTGCCGGGCGCTTTGTGGCGACGTTGGTTGTGATTGGCGCGTATCGTAACAGCGGAAAATACCTAATAGTGCTGGCCGCACACGCCATACTAATTTTATCTTTTTACTAAAAGAGTACTCCTAAAAGTTGGAATTTCGAAAAAAGTTATTTATCTTTTTTACTTACACTATCATGTAGAATCACCTCCCGAAGTTAATGCAGTTTACCCCCGGACACCCTGTATAATAAGTGTGCTGAAGTAGATATTTTCGTCGATAATTTGTACGGATTCAGAAAAAAAGTTCTGGCACTGTTTAAAAATATGTTTAACTAATTATATTGTGTCAATTGTCTCTCTATGTATGCCTCTTATGTCTCTTGCCTCTCATGTAATATGTGTTACTTGAGTGAGCTTGTATATAATTTTGTATTTTTATTTGTGATGTTTTTGTTTTTCTAATTGTATGTACCTGTATTTAATTGTATGTAATTGTAGATTTTTGTAATTTTATGTCCTTATTTGTACAATAACTGAATTTTTATAACTGGATTGTTCTCACGTAAGTGCGAACATCTGTAAAAACCCAGTATAAATAAATAAATAAATAAAGTTGTAAAAATTGTGTAACTTTAATATTCCAGGAACATCACAAAAGATCTATACCCAAAGACACGTGGAACCTCCTGCTAGACTTTGCGTCACACATCGATGAGGATATGAGCAACTACGACGCGGAGGGAGCCTGGCCCGTTCTCATAGACGACTTCGTGGAGTGGTGTCTAAAGCAGGAGCACCTGGCCCCCGCCTGCTAGGGCCCCCCACCCCGCCCCACGGACTGGCCCCCCAACTCCGTCATTCAAAAAAACAATAAACCGGCGCCCATGCTCCAACGCTCGAGAACTTACGGACTCGCCAGACTAGCAGAGATTGCTTGCGCTTCGTTTCGAGCTATGGCCATGTTGGTCGCTTGTGCGGTGTTCTGTTTCGGATTGCTGGGTGTCCTGACTCTTAATTGTACGCGCATATGATTTTCTACGACTTAAACGTGAATTATATCAGAGGTGTGCCGTCCGTAGAGGTTTTAAAACATGCTACAAGAAAAGAAAACGAAAAAAAATTGTATCAAATATTTTTGTCTTCTTTTCATTGGGTGTGCAAAGTTTTACATCAAACTGAACAGAAAATCTATTCCGATTTGAAAGACAACTTATGTCTCCAGTTTACATAAGACCTGTCGATCGTCAGACCCCAGAAATTCCTGTTCTAGAAAGGTTAACTTCCTTAAGTAAGGAAAAATAATTGATCTTATTTGGGGCACACTAGACATGCTACTAGGAATTTATCGCTTCAGAGGAATGCACGCCTCTGATTATTCATAGTTTTTATAATAATAAATTGCTTTAATATGTAGTTTTGCACATTTTTGACAAAATTATCTCTCTATGTTTATTTTATCACAATTATCTTTCAAAATCTAACTTACCCGATACAATTGTGTATTATTAATTTGATTTATAATGAAATCAATACCAAAACTTGCAGTGTTTTAAAACATTTGCTATTCTGGTTAAGTTTGGTGTTTCACAGAAATTCAAAAGTAACATAACATTGTCGTGAAATACAAAACACGTCTATGTACACGATGGTTGTGCTTTACTGGTGTTGGTTAACAATTTATTCAAATGCGGAAGCAGGCCGAGTCGGTACTTAACCCCTAGGGGCCAGAGCCCTGCATTTGCAGTGTTGAAGAATCATGCCCACACACGGTGCGAAGCACTGCAATTGCAGTGTCGGCCTTATATATTCATTTTGCTTTTTAATATTACCTCTACTGGATTAGTTAGTAGATAATAACTATTTTGTAAGAGGGTCCAAATATTGCCGTTTTGCAAAAAAATCCAAATAAATGGAATACTTCTGAATGTATCCAAAAATTAAAAACTTTCTTGGATATAAAATCAGACATAAAAATAAATTAAAACCTTACATTTTTTCTAATTAAAATTACTGATATTTTAGATTTGAATATAAAGCTTGGTATTTTCTCTTTCCAACACCGTTCAGATCATATTTCTAACCATGATAGGAAGAAGGAGAACAATTTCAATGAGACCTATATGAGTTGTTCTAAAAACCGAACAAATAGACCTGTCGGGGTATGGTATATAGCCTGTGTGTTGGCTTTGACGAACATATCTTTTTATTTATTGAGAATAATCTTGCTGGTACCTACTTAACCTGTAGAGGATGGCAAGAAATTTCAATAAATAAAAAGGTTTTTTGTTAATGCCAACACGTAGACGATACCATAATTGTTAAAGTGACTTTTTTATCTTTAACTAACCTATTAGAAGTAGTATCCGAAGATAAAATGAATATATAAGATCGACACTGCAATTGCAGTGCTTCGCACTGTGCGTAGATACAATTCTTCAACACTGCAGTTGCAGGGCTCTGGCCCCTAGGGGTTAAAGGGAACCTTTTGACAACAATGTTATATTTGACTTTCTGTGAAAGGTTACATTATCTTTTCAGCCGCAATTTTCTTCTTCAAAATCGAACTCGAAACGTCTTAACGCTTGAAATCTTTAACATTTTATTGACGCTTTTTTGCGCCGGCAGCAAATTTTATCAAAAAAAAAAATTTACGTCTTGTGGCGGGGTTTAAATTGTCTTAAATTTAAATGAAAATTATCATTTTTAAATGAATTGTAAATGAGTGCAAGCAGTTGTTTAGATATATCAATCGGTCCTGGGTGTAATTAAATGTATTTTGGTCCAAGTAGGTATTCCCGTAAGCTTCGTTTGCGTCCAGTATCCTTTGAAAATATGAAAATAGTTGAGAGAAAGATTGTTTGCACATAGGAAAAGATAATTTGTATGTAAATTGATGATGATTATTATTGTACATTCTGTAAACGGTAGATATTTTTAAAATTGTATAAATCTGTAAATCTATACGGTAGATTAGATTGCCCCTCATTCAATATTTTATTAGATTATACCTGCTCTCTGTTTCAATTGTGTTTTTTGACGAATCTTCAATATTTCTATATATATTCTAAGGGCCGGTTGTTTCTTTTATTATTCACATAAGTGAAATAATAACAAAACTTTAATGGAATTTTCACAGAATTTGAAGATTAACTTTGAAATTTGATAAATTGTTAAAATTCTATGAAACAACTGGCCCTAAGATTGGCTTGTTTCTAACTTCGTTACATTTAATTTATAATCAAATCAATGTCAATATTTTTTTTTTTTTTTAAACTGAAAGTTTTCTGTTAACCACCGAATCTCGGCTATCTTTTTTTAATGTTCCCTGTTAAATGCCGATTCTTTCGGCCCATTTCAGCTTTTAATCAAATTGTGAACAAAGTCAGCTTGAAAACTGATTGCAATTTAATCAAAAGTTCACACAGGCCGAAAATCATCATTTAACAAAACGAATTTCAAATGTCATGAATTCATAAAATAATTTTTTTTTAAAATTAATTGTCGATTTGATGGTCATTTAATGTCATGGAGTTTAAAACAACTCAATCTTACTTAGAAAATCTGTCTTACCGCCATTTCATCAAGGACGTCATGTTTCTGTTATGAAATTATCTTTATAATGACTAAAAATGTTTGCTTTTGTGTACATATTTATACATACTTATAAAATTATTTTGCTTTTTTTATATAATATAACCTGAAAAATTACTTTTGATTGTGATAAGGACTTACTTGGAATATCTGTGATTGTTTTTTTTTTTTCAAATTGGGATATTGTTGTTTTGTTGGAAGGATTCAAAACAATCTTTTTGACTTTGAGGCCTCGTGATGAGAAATTTCATCTTATTATGGATTTTTTCACAAAAATCAATTTTTTACTGTAAAAAAATTATCATTGGTTTCATTCGAGAATTATATACTTACATAATTATATCTCTTATAATTATTCTTAGCTCATCAATTAATAGATTTAATATTAAATTAAATGATTCCAGGCGTCCATTAACTTTTAGGAATTCAAATAAGAATGCAGTAAATTTTTCAAATTTGTTTTTAGTTATGTCGAGTTGTTTGAATTTCCATAATATTTGATTGAATTTTTGACTTTCACAAAGTCCTTATTAAGGTGATGCAACTACTAAGGGCCAGTTGTTTTGAAAAATTTCACATATGAATTTCCTTCAAACCGTCATTCACCGAAAAATTGAGTTGTTTCAACCTCCGTCAGAAGAAAGGCCAGTTGTTTGGGAAAACTTCATGTATGAATTTCCTTCAAACCGTCGTTCACCGAAAAATTGAGTTGTTTCAACCTCAGTCAGAAGAAAGGCCAGTTGTTTTGGAAAATTTCACGTATGAATTTCCTTCAAACCGTCGTTCACCGAAAAATTGAGTTGTTTCAACCTCCGTCAGAAGAAAGGCTAGTTGTTTGGGAAAACTTCACGTATGAATTTCCTTCAAACCGTCGTTCACCGAAAAATTGAGTTGTTTCAACCTCCGTCAGAAGAAAGGCCAGTTGTTTTGGAAAATTTCACGTATGAATTTCCTTCAAACCGTCGTTCACCGAAAAATTGAGTTGTTTCAACCTCCGTCAGAAGAAAGGCCAGTTGTTTCGGAAAATTTCACGTATGAATTTCCTTCAAACCGTCGTTCACCGAAAAATTGAGTTGTTTCAACCTCCGTCAGAAGAAAGGCCAGTTGTTTTGGAAAATTTCACGTATGAATTTCCTTCAAACCGTCGTTCACCGAAAAATTGAGTTGTTTCAACCTCCGTCAGAAGAAAGGCCAGTTGTTTCGGAAAATTTCACGTATGAATTTCCTTCAAACCGTCGTTCACCGAAAAATTGAGTTGTTTCAACCTCCGTCAGAAGAAAGGCCAGTTGTTTGGGAAAATTTCACGTATGAATTGCCTTCAAACCGTCGTTCACCGAAAAATTGAGTTGTTTCAACCTCCGTCAGAAGAAAGGCCAGTTGTTTCGGAAAATTTCACGTATGAATTTCCTTCAAACCGTTGTTCACCGAAAAATTGGGTTGTTTCAACCTCCGTCAGAAGAAATTTCAACGAAAATTTCAAAGAAATGTGATGTGAATGTGATCAGTCGAGATCGGATGGTTAGCGAAATAATGGGAGGCGCGTGCACAAACGTCAAATTGTGATTCGGCGGGGAACACTGAGTGAAATTTTCAAATTTATCGAACGTTATTTTGGACTTGAAACAACCCATTTCGTATTTGAAATGAAGGAAGACGTGATTGCGTGTCAAATTTGAAATGAAAAAAAGAATCTTTTCATTTTTTTAAACATTTCGATGAATTTTTTGTTGAAATTTCTTCTGACGGAGTTTGAAACAACCCAATTTGAGGGAAATTCACACGTGAAATTTTCCGAAACAACTGGTCCTTAGTATTGCAAAATCGAGTGTTTTTGGTTTGAAAATTAGATTGCTTAAAAATAATTATTTTGTATCCTTTGAAATAATTGAGAATTTTTTATTAGTCTTATTATAAGCCCAGGTAAAATAAAAGTATCAGGCTTATAAAAACTGTTTTAAAGTTCAAAATGTCTTACATACGAACCCCTTTTCGGTTATGGTGTTATTGTATAAAATGGAAAATGAAATTCTTTGCAAAATGATCGTAAAACATTTTGATATTTAATGCTTGAACTTCTCAAAATAAAATGAAACACGCTTTTTGGTGATGTTTTTTCTTAAATAAATCAAAACAGGCGGCTGGTGTTAACCGGGAATTTAAACCTTATCGCCATCTACATAAGGAGTGTTATTGTTAACGGCTTGATTACGAATTTTACAGGACGCAGTGCATCGTTTTAACAGTAGATTCTCAGTCGGTTTCAGTTTTTGATCAGCCATCAAGTGATACAGCGTTATCGACAGTTGATCAATGCCGAAAATTGGCATTTAATGTTAACCGTTAAAATGGCACCAATCTTGGATCAAATGTGATGGAGATTGAAACAACATAACCTAACTCTTTGAATGATTTTCAGAACTCTGTTTATGGCGATAAAAATATTGGTAATCGTATATTACTGAATAATATTTTATGCAGACAGTTAAAGAAATTTTCTCTACAAATCAATGAAATTTAGTACAGCACGGTACACATTAACTTGAAAATTATTTCTTTCACACAACAATCATTGTTGTTGGCTTTGAAAACACAAATGGTATTTTTTTTGTTAAATTCCAAACATTCATAATGACCTTGAATTTTAAAATATATTTTTGGCTTTGAGAATGTTAATGCTTTTTTTTGATAATCGTGCCTACAGATTTTAATTTATCATTATTTCAATAAAATACGATTTTTCAAGTTCCGTTCGACATTCCGTACTTGACAACTATTTCGCTTTTCATAGACATTGTCAAACTGTCTTTAACCCCTCAGGCCTCTGCCATATTGATCTTTATAGACGCTGTAAACACAAAAGTTAATCAAGTTTTTTTTTAATTCACTAACCAAGTTTTTCTGCAATATAATTGATTTGGTGGTATTTATGAGTAATCTGAGTATTGTACCAGATAGAGGGTACACTTTTACATATAACTGCACACTCCTTCCTTAAACATTGCATATTTGAGATAAAATGCTTAAGTTCCAATGTATCCCAATTAAATATAACCAACTGTAATTTTGAAGCTTTGATATTTTTGAATTAACCTAACAAGTAAAAACGATGATTTTTATCAAAATCAAGCCTTTTCACATTACAAAAGGATGAAACGACATCTGTTTGTAACAAAATAGAATGCTTTGATTCTTCCTAAGCATGTATCTTTTCATAGTGTAGAAGATTTGCAATTTTTCCTAATCTACATAATATATATTTTAATCAAATTGTGTACCAACCAACAGTAGATAATTTTTAATTAAAAAAAATAATTCACCCTTAGATATGAAATGAAATGATTTTCCTACCCTTTCTGTAACCTTTCCTGTGCCGAAAACGCGCCGGCGCACGCGGTACAAATTTTTTTTTTTTTTTTTTAATGCGATTTTAACTCTTATGTATAAAGAAACTGTATGAAGAACAAGGTCAGAATCGCTTGCGCCAATATCTTTCTTGACGTAACAGTTAATTTTATTAATCTAGCCCCTCTGAATATTTTTTAAAATGAAATTCGGCTGTCATATTTTTTCCAGTTTTACCAGCTGTCAACTTTTTAAAGAAGTATAAATGTAATTAATTATTCGAAAATACCTTTGAATTGTTGGTTTTCATGTAGGATGTATATTCAGGTTTGTGTTGAAACAATAAAATCAGTTCAAATTCGTATAAATATATATATTTTTTTGATATGTATTTGTTTGCCAAATGGGAGAATTTTTTTTTTCATTAAAGTTAGCTGTTCTGGGAAAACTTGTAACGATATTATCATATAATAATATATGAATAATAAGATACATTATCTGATAAACAGAAAACAATTGCAAAAAAAACAATTCCTCCAAAAAGTCAGGAAGGTAATTTCCGCACGGTTTTTCCAAATACGCCTGGCACGTGACATATTAAACATGCTAGTTAAAAATTTGCATACTTGGAAATTGAAATTGATTTTTATAATTTTTTGTTTTTGCTCTAATCAGAAAATTTTTATTGCGACATGGATTTTCATCACTGTTATATATTAAGCACCATTTTAGTCTTATTTTAATAGACAGGATGTTTTTCTAATAAAACTTTGTTTGCTGATAACTCTACAAATGCAATATATCTTTATATATCACGATGTTAGTCCAAGGTAAACTCCGAAACTACTTAACCGATTTTGATGAAATTTGGCTTACTGTGTGTTATTTGGTCCAACTTAAAAGGTAGGACAGTTTTATCTCGATTATTGACCTCAATATTTATTATTGCGAATTAAATGTTTGTTATGGGACAATCATTTGTAATTATTTGTTGCATAAGTTTCTGACAGATGGTGGTGTGAGTTAATTTATTGACACAACACTTGGTTATCTAAGTTAGGTAACCATCCAGTAGATGGCGTTGTGTTTCATAGCAACGGGTGGGCGAGTCAGCTAGTATTTATTAAAATTTAATTTACATTGAGCTAAAATTATACTGTGTTTGTATAGGTTAATTTGATTTGGTTTAATTCAGTTGAATTTTGTTGTGGTGTTCTGTTGTTTCCTCTGATGAACAATAATTCTCTTATAAAGTTTCAATGATACTCGGTTCATTGAGTTAGAAGTTTAACGTCCATTCTATTGGATGCTCTGTGTTTATCTGAGGCAGGGGAACTGGTCACTGAAGGTGCTCAACTGTCGACCGGATATCTTTGGCCATTTCCGTAACCATTGACTCTCATAGTACAACTTTACTGACCTTTGTTGAGACACTTCAAAACTGTCATTTATAATTACCTATACTAATGACATATGTTGAAAGACATTGAAACTGTATACATATTCATATACTCTGCATCTGTTAACAGACAAAATTCAGATATTTTGTGAGAATTCGTTCCAAAATGCTTCTAAGAATGTTCAATAATTTTTGAGTGACGGGGTATCAACACACGACAGGCATAGACAAGCCATTGAAAGCCAATGAAAATCACAGAAATTTGACAGCTGATAATAATGCACAACTTTGTAATTCTGTATTGAGTTAGCAACACTTATTCCTTAAATAATATTTTCCGATAAATTATACATGTTTGACAGTGAATGTTTACATTAATATGAAAAACATCAAAAATTTTAAAGCATACCGACATAGCTTTCACCTTCTAGAAGGCAATATAAAAAATAAAAAAAAATTGTGCAATTTTCGATGTATAAAAGGGTTTTCTCCCGGCATCCTTTTTGTATGGACCGAAAAGCGAAGTCTCTCGTCTTAAGTATTCAACGAGATGTACATTTTTAAGTGTTACCAATCTAATGGAACAGCAATGACGTGCAATTTAAATCAGGAACTCTTATAGTGACTTCCCTTATTAGCATTTTTAACAATTCATACAAAATATTTAGGGCCAGATTAACGGATCGTCACATTTGACATGTCGCAAATTGACAAACAGCGCCGTATTGAATATCCTAGTCATTTAAAGGTTCCGAGAATTGACTGACGATGAGGACTGTTCAAATATCAAGAATTCAAAATGGGGCTAATTGTCAATCTGTTGGCTATGATAATTAAATAAAATTTTACATGTGAAGAGGGTGGACAGCAAACAGTGTTTTAGTGGATCAATATTGTCTTGAAGCTATTTGATATTAGTTGAAAATTAGTGTGCTTACAAAAAATTTTCCTTTTCGACATAGTTGAGCCTGTTTTTATATGACAAAATTCTTTAGAAAACGCTGTTTTGAAAATTTCATTTTCACAATGTCGGTAGAACTGTATTAAAAAATATCCTAATTTCTCGATATTTTTATGTTTTAATTCTTAGGGGGTATTTCACCATCTTCTTGATGTTAGCTTATCCATAAGATAACGTATATTAATAAATAAATTTATTGAAAATAAACCACTTTATATTATACACGTTTATCTTGACGAAAAAACTGTCTGTTTTGAAATATGTCGATTATTTTGATTAAATAGTTATGTTTACAAAGTTATTGTTCACACGAAGTGAATTTGCGATTATTAAAAAAGAAACAAATAAATACTCGCAATAGGTAGAAAACCAATACATAGCCGCTATTTATTAACTAAGACTTTATAAATAAAAACTAAATCGAAAATATATGTTATCTTATGGATAAGCTATCAAGAGGATAATGGAATACCCCCGAATCAACAACAGCAATTTTGCAACAAAACTGATACTGGATTTATTGAAAATATTTTAGTACAGTTAAATGACTTATTTTTCCAACCTAACCTAACCTTCGAAGATTATCAAAGAGTTCCAGATATACAAAATTATCTGCAGGCAAAAGAGGAACTGACAAATTCATATAATTTATTTTTGCACTGTATCTACTGTAGTGACGCCCCCAACTGCACAGATAAATTTGTATATGTATTTGCATTACAAATTAATGAAACAAAATGTGGAAAGATTCTGCTAAATCTATAGGTTGTTATTTCTGTAAATGGTGTGTATCATAAACTAATGCTCTTTCTCTCACAATGTGATATGTTATTTTATTGTTTTAGATGAAAAATATTTGGTGTAATTTTTAAATAATTTCTACTAATATTAATTGTGTAAAAAATTATGACAAAATGCTATGTGAAAAAATGAAGAGTTGTCGGTTCTCAGTGGGTGGCAATTTTTTTTAGGTTTTGTTTATATATTGATTAATGGTGGCCGTTGTTTGAAGCCCCGCAAGAAATTTTATAAACCTTGTAAATATTGTACATAGATAATAAATTTAATGTAATTCACAAGAATCTGTTGTGAAATGAAGTGAGTAAATTTAAATATATTTCTCGTTTTAATTTTAAACCTGTTTTTTTTTCTCTCGTTAAATTTTATCATTTTATAGTTTGTTGATTTTTAAACTTTTTGAATGTATATACCACTCAGAGTGTGTATTGTAACATATACCACAGAGAGTGTGTATTGTTACAGGTTCCATGATAACTCAGAATCAATCCAACTCAACACGTCTTTGAAAAGTCATTGAAAGCTATTGAAAAAAAAATTGAGTGATTCTTAGGCGGCTCCGCTGACGAGGCAACTGAAACTAAACAACTAAAACCGGCTGGTTTCTGATGGCTTTATTAAAAAAAGTTTGTTTAACCATAGACGAAGAACAATCAGCTGGCAGCTGGCAACAAACGAACAACCTTCATAAACGAACGAATGATTCTAATTTAATACTAATTAATAAAGTATGGAAAATAATTTATTCTCCTTCTCAGTATTTTCACAAAACCTAAGCAATATAACACATTCAAATAATTCATAGCAATAACGTCATTATTAAACAATTAAGAACGCATTAACAATTAGTGCGGAGAAAACATACATTGGTTTAACCCTTAACCGGTAATAAATCAATTTATGCACATTCAAAATAGACATTTAAAATCGTATATAAATCGTCTAAACGTGGTTTCAACCACAGTTTGAAAATGGCCTTGTAAGCCGAAACAGCTGTAACGAAAATACAAACTTGCAGAACTTAATAATTAAACATTATTAAATAAAAATTTAAATGAAATGGAGCTCTACGAATTAAAAACAAAAACAATAAATAAAACTTCTTTGACTGTTGCGGTAGGTATTTATTTAATTTAACTCCCGTAGGGCTTTTACATATAATGCAGTTCATGTGTTTTTTGAAATAACAAATAATGAGTTGACAAAATGCAGGTAACATAAAATATAAGAACAACATATTTTTATTGTCACACTACTGCCATTTTTTACTTCAATAGCTAGAATTCACAAGAATCAGAGAGAAAGAAGGGTTAAACATTACCTATGTGACTTTTAACATTCTTCAAACTTGATTTTGAGGAACTTAATTATAATACCTGAAAAATTGAATTTCGCATGCTTAACAATATTCATCAGGATTTCTCGCTTGTCTTTACTGAAAATCAGGCATCAATCTCCCTTATTCATCGTAAAAAATACAACAAATTAATTAGTTCAACTAAAATCTTTAGTTAAATCATATAATAATCAACAAAACATAACAAAAACCTGTTGAACTTAACTTATAATTAGTAAACAAAAATAAACAGATGATGTCTGGTGTTTGAGTTTACTTTGAAGTTTTGTAATTCGCTGACAGGCGTCGCACTCATTGTTGCCATACATACGTTACCATTAATATGATGAAATATAAATCGAACATAATTTTTGATTTAAAATGTTACTTCTGTCCAAAAAAGATCTGAGTTACTCGTCCTAATGCGCCTAAGTTTTATTAAAAAACAAAAATTAAATAGCCCTAACCTAACCTAACCTTTTTAACCAATTTTTTTAATCACTTTTAATGACTTTTCAAAGGAGGTGTTGAGTTGAATTCATTCTCAGTTATCTGGTCACCATTGTTAGATTATATACATCCCAAAGACTGCAATGGGCTGAACATGTTGAAAGATTGCCAAATTTGGGTACCGCCGCCCCAGGAATCATTTATTGGATAACCAGGTAGGTCACCCCAAGTGGTTCGCTGTGTTTGGAGACTTAACAGGAGTGCCTGGGTTCATGGGGTGAGGTTTGTCTAGGTCATGGCGAAGGATGTGTTTACCCATCTACTGCATGATGAGCCAGATCAGGAGAGACTGGTTGATGGAGTCCTTTAGACCTCTTCAGCTGGACTCTTTCGACCCAACACCTTGCACTACAATGGAAGAAATGGATTCATACGTCTGTCACTGCTGGACACATTGGGTAATTCCTACCCTCTCCTTATACCTTTTTCCTTCCCAGAACTTTCTCTACTTCCTTTCCCTACATCTCCAAAGATGACATAATGGTCGGTAGACTTTCTAGTGAGAAGAGCCAATTAAAAATAAAAATATATATATATATAAATCAACATATTCATAGAACTGAAACATGAATTTTCATTGTGCAGCAAAGACTGCTAAAGCAAATAAATCCAACGCTAAATGAACTTTTCGTGATTTTCATTGGATGTTGACGCCATCGAGCTGTTATTTCGAATGGCTAGTAATAATCTGATTCAATACAGTGGGAGTATGTAAATAGAGAATAGATGACCTCCGTGGTCGAGAGGCATGGCTCTCGACTAGCAATCCGAAGGTCGCAGGTTTAGATCCCAGAGTGAGCAAGAAAAGTTTATCTGATTGATTTGTGTTATTTCACAATTTAATCATTTAAAATAATATAAGGTGTATTTGCGGCACGTTACAGAGCTGAAGATACTCTCAGTGTCGCCCTGGTGTTCATTTGCCCCATTCAGAATCGAAAAGTTGCTTGAAATTGCTTTAGCCGATGATCAGAATCAATAGCCAGGTACTTCCCCTCCCCCACTATCTTCAGCCTCATAACATACCCCAACTGGGAATGCCATAGTCTCACTGGCTCCAGACAGTATCAGTTGGGATTCTTATGTTATTCTCTCCTTGTTATTTACATAAAAAAGGAAATGAATACTTCTTGTACTTATAATTAAAAAATATACCCATATGAACAAAACTAAATAACATTTTATTTGTAATCTTTCAGAGTATAATAACCTACAATGAATTGCTTTTTTTTTATGGAATAGGCAATTCACCCTAAGAAGAGTGCTTTGTGCCATTAAAGTTAAGAAAGATAGTTAAATTTTTTAGGTTAATCTACGAGGGGACAGGACAAATCAAACATTGAACTCATTTAACTTATATAAAACTGAAAAAAGGCGAGAATTGTTGAGAGACAGCAAATACGGAATACTAAGGGGAGAACTGTGGGTAATTTTAATAAGCAAACGATAAATGTTTTTGAAGGAAGAATGATTTTTACAATTAAAGAATATATGGTTAAGAGTCTCCTCCTCCACACCGCACTCGCAGAGTGGACTATCGAGGACTCGGATCTTAAACAAATGAGTTGCAATAGAGCAGTGACCAATTCTCATTCTCGAAATGCAGGAAATAAATCTTTTGGATTTTTTTTTGCCGTGGAACCAAGGTTTACTCGGAATATGCCTTTGTATTCCAGCATAGAAAGATCCAGTTCGGGTTTTCGTACTTGTCCAATTTTCTTCCCAGGAACGAGACATATTGGATTTAAGAATAGAGAAGACGTCAGAGAAAGGAATTCTAAAATCTAAAGGGATAGAACCAGAGATCGTTCCAAGTTTAGCGAGAGAATCGGCTTTCTCGTTACCCTCAATTCCTAGATGGCCAGGGACCCAAACCAATATTGTCTCAAATTGTGATTCGTGTAGAGAGTTGAGGATGTTTTTAATATTACAAATAATGTAGTCTTCTGGACATCGAACGATATTAGAGGAAATTTTTAATACAGCACTTAGAGAGTCAGTGCATAGTATGGCTTGACGAATATTGAGAAGCTGGATTTGAATTAAAGCTTGTTCAATTGCGAAGCATTCTGCGGTAAATATAGAAATTTCTCTAGGCAATTTATAAGAAAGATTTAGATTGAATTCAGGAATATACACAGATGCGCCACAATCTTTGAGCTCGGACTTGGAACCATCTGTGTAAATTAGGGAAAACCCAGGAAACTTAGAAGACGTAATGCTTTTAAAATGATCGTCCACATTTTGAAAGTTATTAGATGATGTTAAAATGTTCGTCCGAAAGTCGGAAGTTATTACATTGGGGATAAAATTAATAGTATCAAACGGGATTTTGTAAATAGGAAGGATTGGATCTTTTTGTACGTTTTGGAGAGAAGAAGAGAGAGATCTGTATGAAAGAAAACTTTTTAGAAGGAAAGACTGTCGATTTTTATCTGTCAATCTTTTGCTGTTGTTTAAGTTATTAAACAAATGATCGAGACTTTCTTCTAAAGGATGACGAGACAGAGATAAAGATTTGAAAATAAACTTATCAGCAAGGAATTGTCTTCTCAAAAATAAGGGTGGTTCTACGCATTCCACCTGGAGCGCGTTAATAGGAGAAGATTTCATCGCCCCAATAATCATTCTGAGCGCCTTGGATTGAATTCTTTCAAGTTTTTTATCCAAATATTTAGGAAGGGGGTCGAAAAGAAATGTGCCATAATCCAAGTGGCTTCGAACTAGGGAGTTATACATTAGTTTCAGGGTAGTAGGATGAGATCCCCACCATACTCTGGAAACTGCTCGCATCATATTAAGCCCCTTTTCACACTTAGCAGAAATGTGTTGAATATGTGGGAGCCAGGAAAGCTTATGGTCCAAAAGTATACCAAGAAATTTTACTTGCTTAACAGTTTGGAGATGAACATTATCAAATGAGACAGAAAAAGGGGGCAATTTTCTTTTGCGGGTAAAAGCCACTACCTTAGTTTTAGAAGTCGCTAAATTCATTCCATTTGACAATAACCAAACTTTAATATAATGCAAAGCCAAATTTAACTCCTTAGCAGCATGGGATAAATTTTTGTGTGTTATATATATAAGAAAATCGTCCGCAAAATAAAGTCGCTTGATATAAAAAGGGATTAAAATGTCTAAATCGCTTATATAAATATTAAATAACAATGGACTAATTACAGACCCCTAAGGTAACCCTTTCCATAATTTACGTTTTAAATTTTTTGAGGAAGAGTGGATTATAATGGATCTGTCTGATAGCAAGTTGATAATAAATTGAACCAATTTCATAGGAATTTTTATTTTTATCAATTTTTCTTTTAAAATATTAATTAATACATCGGCATAAGCTGACGAAAGATCAAGAAATGTGGCCAGTGTGCAAGAATTAAGGGATTGGGAAATACGAATTTCTGTTGTAAATATACTTAAATTATCCATAGTTGATTTCTTTTTCCGGAAGCCATATTGATTTTGAGAGATAATACTGTGATTTTCAACAAACCACTCCAATCTGTTCTTTATCAAGTGCTCCGCTACTTTCGTTAAACACGACGAAAGAGCGATAGGACGATAGGAAGAGACTTCGGAAGGATTTTTCCCTGGTTTTAAAATCGGGAGGATTTTTTGAATTTTCCAGATATCCGGAATAAATCCGGTTTCAAACATGTTATTAATTAAAGATAAGAAGTATTCTAACGACGTGTCAGAGAATGCTTTAATAAAGCTATATAATATTCCATCAGGACCAGGAGAAGAGTCTGAAAGGGAATTAGTTACTCGTTTTAATTCATTAACTGAGAAAGGAGATTCTAGCCAGTTAGAGTGAGAAGGATAGGAAATAAAAGTAGGCATTTCTTCATATCTGGCAACTGATGGAGGGGCTATCTTGTCAGCAAAACTATTTAAAATTTCTTCTGGAATATGCTTTGTACGCTGCAGAGCAAATGATGAACCGAACTTTTTTAAACTGGTCCAAACAGATGACTGGGAAGATTCAGGAGACAAACTTTCACAAAATTTTCGCCATCCAGAACGCTTTTTATTTTTCAATATACGTTTAGTTTCTGCCTGGGCGCGTTTCACTAATAAGTAATTTTCGAACGACATACACTTGCGGAAAATGGAAATTGCTTCTTTTCTAGAGTTAACAGACCTAGTACATTCTTCATCCCACTATGGAGTCGAATGTTTTATCTTAATAGTAGCATTACGTTTCGGAATGGATTTTTCTGCTGCTTTTATTACTAGACTAGGAAACAATTCGCATTCTCTTGTGATGTTCCCAAGGGATGACTTTGTCGAGTGAACAAGGGAGTCTAGTTCATTAGAGAAAGTTCTCCAATCTGCGTCTTTAGTTTTGAATTTAAAATTATTGTTTACAGTAAAGGAACGCAAGGTAGTTTAGTTGGTGGAAGAGAATAATGATAGGAAAATGGTCACTGGAAAGGGGGTCTTTAAGTATGTCCCAAGAACATTTAGGAATCATTGAAGATGAGCAAAGGGACAAATCAACGGCACTTTTCCTTTGTTGAGGGGGGGTGAATCTAGTTGGGGATCCGTCGTTTAAAATACAAAGATTAAAAGTATCAATAAAATCTAACAGATTACGACCCAAACGGTTTGTTAATTCGCTACCCTAAGAGGGAGAATGAGCGTTAAAATCGCCCAATATCATATAAGGGGGACGAATCTGATTTATTAATAATGACCATTCATTTTCGTCAAAAATAGTAGAGGGAGGGATATATATTGACAATATTGTAATGTCAGATACAACAGCTGCTACTATCTGAAAATTGATGGGGAGAGTATGAAAAATGATTTGTTTAAAAGGGATAGAGTCATGAATAATAAGAGCAGTGCCACCTTTACCATCCAATCTATCATGTCTAAGACAATGATATCCAGGAATCTTAAATTGATACAAGGGTTTTAACCATGTTTCGGAGATGGCGGCGACTGAAATATCATGTACATTGAGTAATTGAATAAGCTCAGATTTGTTAGAGAATAGACTTCTACTATTCCACTGAAGTATTCTGTTCAGTTTCAGAGACATTGGGAAGACAAGAGAGTAATGATTTAATATAATCAGCAGCGTTGGATGGTACATTATTGTTGTTTGAAAGAATTGAAATTAAGAGGGTAATTAATGTCTGAATGAAAGAAGAATTTTCATTAACAACTTTAGGGAAAATAGGTGAAGCAGAATTATTTTTTAAAATACTCCCATTGGGTTCCTGAGTTTTATTGTTCCCATTTGGGTAAAACAAAAGTTCATTGTGTTGCTTTTTGTCAAAAGAGGGAATAAATTTAGATTTCGGTTTTAACGGTTTAAAAAACGTTTCTCTGTGAGAAGATGATAGTGGAGGTTTAGAGGAAGTGAATTGAAAGGGAGATGAGGTAGAAGTTATCTCTGCAAAAGATTTTTTCGCAGTGGGGAATATTTTTGACGCCTGGAAGTAAGAAATATTGTCTGAAGCCATTGCTTGCTTAATATTCTTTTGTCTAGTTAATTCTGGACAGGCCAAACTAACCGCGGTATGATTGCCCTTACAATGAATACAAATTGGATCATTAGATGAATTTTGACAATTATCAAAAGCGTGATTTTCTCCGCAATGAAGACAACGTGGAGGGGAACGACATACGGGTTTCGAATGTCCAAACCGGCAACAGTTGAAACATTGAATCGTCGGAAATTTATATACTTCTACAGGAAGTGAGTTGTAATAGATGAACACACGGGATGGCAAAGTTTGACCTTCAAATGTTATTACAACAGATTGCGAAGGTTTCCATATGGTGGTTCCAGTAGATGTATCCTTGTAATTTAGTCGACGTACTTTTAATACTTTAGGAGTCACTTGAGAATCATTAAGAGCATCAACGATTTCTGATTCTGAGAGATCAGGTGGAATACCCCTGACCCGCCCCATCCTTGTAAGGTTATATGTAGGAATAAATGATTTAAATTTTTGGTTTGAAAGTGAATCAATTTTTTTTACAAATTCATTTGCAAGGGTGGCGGATTTAAACTCAATGGATAATTTGTAGCGGCCTTCCGGTTTGATTGATCCATTAACTATTCCAAGGTTTTTATTATTTGAACTGAAAATAAATTTCCCAAAATCCAGCGGATGAATAAAATCTTCCCATGTTCAGTTCTTTGAACATTAACAATGAAAGGGGCAGATGAGGAAAGAGAATACATTAGATCAGCACTTTTAGTTTCAGGTAGAATGGTGTCTTTATGATTTCCCTGAGAGCTTGAGGTTTGATTGGTATGAGAAAGAGATTTAATTTTGGGAGGTACATTAAGAGAAAGCGAAGGTCTTCTTTTACGGGAAGGGAGAGTTATAGAAATATGGCTATCATCAGAGTCACATCCATCTGTATTGTTGAATATGGATTCGGGATCAGGGGGTCTATTTTCGTCTTCTTCCATTTTTACAAATTATTTAAACACAAAAAAAATAATAATTTAAAAATAATAAACAGTCTATTTGATTGACTGTACACACGAATTTATCGTAAACAAAATAATACAAATAAATTATAATCAAAACAAAAGTGTAACAATAAATGAATTCTTATCTGCAGTAGAATCAGGAGGTAAGTAGGTAGATCGTCAAACACAGAGCACCGATAAACACAACCACTCACTACCGACGTTCGATGCGGAATCATGAATTGCTTTAATATTGCTATTAAGGCTTTACTATGCCCTCTCCTATTGGAGGTTGACTATCTTCATGAAAATAATAGAAGATACTTTCAGATCATTCAGAATCGAAATGTTGCCAGAAATGGCTCTATCCATGTTTGGTGACCAGATCTGAATATCCAGGGACTTCCTCTTCCCAATCTCCATCCCCTCCCCATTACCGTCATCCTCACAGCGTACCCCAATTGGGGATGCTGTGAGGCTGACGGTTACTGAATAGTATATAATTGGAGCAGTTAAAAAAAACATCCACATTTAAATATATATCATTTTATATAATATTTATTTACAAAATCTAACATATAAATAAATACTGATTACAAAAATAAATGCGTAAAATAATTTAAAATATTCAACATTGCACCATGTTGTATTTTACAATTTTTCACACACCCTTACACTACCTCGTATTTTACAATTTCTCACACTCTTATCACTATCTCGTATTTTATGATTTTTATCACTCCTTAAATTCCTACATCCAAAATAATTATTCTAATACCCGATTCGAAACCACTCCAATATTATCGAAACAGCGTTCATTACAACATAAATTGATAAACAAACAAATACTATATTTGATTACATAAAAAAAAATCGTTAAAATATCTCTTCAAATTGTCCACATTTTGGAAAGCAGACGCTCGGGGATGTTTGCAAATTGGCTAAAATGTGGCCAAAAACGCTTCAGTGGTTATCATATATATCAGCTGTATATATTTAATTTCTTTAATTAGGCAGATCTGTTGTTTACTATGAGATTTAAATATGTATCGAAAAACTACAATGCTCATGATGAAAATGACAGTTCGAAGTGAAATTAGTTTAATAGACAATAATAGCTGTGAAAATTTAATGATGCTAGAGCTCTCTGTTTGTGATTGTTTAGCGGTGATATTTGAGATTTGTGAACATACTAATATGTTTATGCTGAACATGTAAGATATTAATTAATATTTATGATGTAAAGTTTTAAAATTCCTTGCTAATTTTACAATCACTAGTAACTTACCCGTTTCTACGTAACTAAATACAGTTTAAAGTGTGAAAATAAGTACAGATTCGCAAACTTATGTGTGCAGGTGGCCAAAATAGGAACTAATGAATGAGCGAGGCATCCAAAAGAGTACCTAACTAGCAAACGAATTAGCAAATTTTTTTGCATCGGTAGCCAAAAAATCTACAGTGCGACACCACAAGAATATACATAAGTTTGTACATCTGCACAGATTTATTTTGATGACACATAATTTTTCTATGCGGTGAAAATATTACTGCAGAAATAAACAGATAATAGAAGTGTAACCTATATCGATTTGAAAGAAAACTGGTGTCGCCAATTACACAAGACCTTTCCACTCCAGAGAAACCATGAAATTGATTTATGAGTAAATTATTCCATTAAACTCCATACTTTTACGTAGATTATGGAAAATACACTTTGTTTTAATAATTATTACTACAAGAAACAAATTTACATACATAGATTCTTAGTTAGGATAAATTAAGTATGTAATTCGAAACAAATTTACATACATAGATTCTTAGTTAGGGTAAATTAAGTATTGTAATTCAATCATATTTAGTTAAAAAAAAAAACAATCAAAAATGTCGATGCATACAAAAAAAATGGCGGCAAAGGAATTGTTTTATAGGGGAAATTT
This sequence comes from Limnephilus auricula, assembly GCA_951813805.1. Lineage (NCBI taxonomy): Eukaryota > Metazoa > Arthropoda > Insecta > Trichoptera > Limnephilidae > Limnephilus > Limnephilus auricula. Next base: position 1,633,727 of record OX638410.1, read on the forward strand.
TGAATTTTGATTGAAAATAAATGTGTAAAATAATTAAAAATATCCAACATTGCACCATGCCGTATTTTATGATTTTTCACACATTGTTACTCAACAATGTATTTCATGATTTAATTTACATTCTGTACACCACAGCGTATTTTACGATTATTCATACAAAAAAATGGCGGTAAAGGCATAGCTTTATAGGGGAAATTTTAAAATTTAATGCATCTTTTACCATCTATTCGTCATTCTTGTAGTAATGTTAAATTAAGGGTAATTCCCAAAAACGGCCCAATAAAAGTGCGGCGATTTCACTTGAAGTAAGAAAAATCTGAGCTTACTTTAGGCAAACAACCAGCAACACACTACTATCAGTTTATGTCTGCAGTGGACAGTAGTTATTTTCTATGAGAAAGAATTTTTCGGTGCGTTCTAAATATTACTCATTTTTGTAGTGTGATAAAATTTGATTTTTGGCAAATGCTTAGTTTGTGCTACTGCTCTTAGCTATACATATTATATAATTTTTATGTAAAATTGTCTATTCGCTATCTTCATCTATATAGTTCAGTAGTAGGGTATAGCTCCATTTTCCTTGAAGGGCGGCAGGCCGAAGAGTTCAGGTCTGAAGTCCAGTAGGGAGTCCACCACGAGGGTGGCCTTGGAGGTCAGGGAGCGGTCAAGGGAAGGATCAGGGGTCATCAGAACCTGCATGCCGGCGGCCCGTCCAGATATGACTCCGTTAGGGGCGTCTTCAATCACCAGACACTGGAAAAAAAACATTAAGTTTCATAAGAAGTAGGAAAAGAGAAGATTCTCTCAAAGCCTACCATTCTAAATTTTCGAGATGGGTATGGGTACCGCCGCTCCGGTACATAAAATCGATCCCAAAATGTGATGTAGATTCATCACTTTCTGGACACCGTGTATTTATATAGCATCGAAGTATATTAATACGGTAATGCCCGTATGGTTCAAATTTAGGAACCCGACTCCGAGTAAATCTCCAACGCCACACTGTATGGAAAGCGTTCTGACCCATCCGTGAACGTGCCCTTTTCCACGGAGCTGCTGCCGTAATATGCACACTTATCACTAGCTCACATGCGATTTGCAAACGGAAGTGGCGCCATCTATAATACTATATTTAAGAAAAAAGTATGGAGAAGAAGAAACATTTTTCGCTTTCATTCAATAATAACCGGTCAGTAGTTGAGTGGGCATCGCGTTTGGGTCCCACCCAGGCGTTCCGTGTTCGATTCCCCGGCTGGCTAAGTCCTCCATCACAACACAAGCAACATCTTCCGCTTAGTGTGGTGGTAGTAGGAGATTTTCAAATGTTGTTGGGTTATTCGTAACCTGGGAATGTTTGTCTTTCTTTTAAAAAAAAAAAAAAAAGAAGATTTTTTTTTTTTTTTATGGAATAGGCAATTCACCCTAAGAAGAGTGCTTTGTGCCATTAAAGTTAAGAAAGATAGTTAATTTTTTTAGGTTAATCTACGAGGGGACAGGACAAATCAAACATTGAACTCATTTAAGTCTATGAACTTGTATAAAACTGAAAAAACGCGAGAATTGTTGAGAGACAGCAAATACGGAATACTAAGGGGAGAATTGTGGGTAATTTTAATAAGCAAACGATAAATGTTTTTGAAGGAAGAATGATTTTTACAATTAAAGAATATATGGTTAAGAGTCTCCTCCTCCACACCGCACTCGCAGAGTGGACTATCGAGGACTCGGATCTTAAACAAATGAGTTGCAATAGAGCAGTGACCAATTCTCATTCTCGAAATGCAGGAAATAAATCTTTTGGATTTTTTTTTGCCGTGGAACCAAGGTTTACTCGGAATATGCCTTTGTATTCCAGCATAGAAAGATCCAGTTCGGGTTTTCGTACGTGTCCAATTTTCTTCCCAGGAACGAGACATATTGGATTTAAGAATAGAGAAGACGTCAGAGATAGGAATTCTAAAATCTAAAGGGATAGAACCAGAGATCGTTCCAAGTTTAGCGAGAGAATCGGCTTTCTCGTTACCCTCAATTCCTAGATGGCCAGGGACCCAAACCAATATTATCTCAAATTGTGATTCGTGTAGAGAGTTGAGGATGTTTTTAATATTACAAATAATGTAGTCTTCTGGACATCGAACGATATTAGAGGAAATTTTTAATACAGCACTTAGAGAGTCAGTGCATAGTATGGCTTGACGAATATTGAGAAGCTGGATATGAATTAAAGCTTGTTCAATTGCGAAGCATTCTGCGGTAAATATAGAAATTTCTCTAGGCAATTTATAAGAAAGATTTAGATTGAATTCAGGAATATACACAGATGCGCCACAATCTTTGAGCTCGGACTTGGAACCATCTGTGTAAATTAGGGAAAACCCAGGAAACTTAGAAGACGTAATGCTTTTAAAATGATCGTCCACATTTTGAAAGTTATTAGATGATGTTAAAATGTTCGTCCGAAAGTCGGAAGTTATTACATTGGGGATAAAATTAATAGTATCAAACGGGATTTTGTAAATAGGAAGGATTGGATCTTTTTGTACGTTTTGGAGAGAAGAAGAGAGAGATCTGTATGAAAGAAAACTTTTTAGAAGGAAAGACTGTCGATTTTTATCTGTCAATCTTTTGCTGTTGTTTAAGTTATTAAACAAATGATCGAGACTTTCTTCTAAAGGATGACGAGACAGAGATAAAGATTTGAAAATAAACTTATCAGCAAGGAATTGTCTTCTCAAAAATAAGGGTGGTTCTACGCATTCCACCTGGAGCGCGTTAATAGGAGAAGATTTCATCGCCTCAATAATCATTCTGAGCGCCTTGGATTGAATTCTTTCAAGTTTTTTATCCAAATATTTAGGAAGGGGGTCGAAAAGAAATGTGCCATAATCCAAGTGGCTTCGAACTAGGGAGTTATACATTAGTTTCAGGGTAGTAGGATGAGATCCCCACCATACTCTGGAAACTGCTCGCATCATATTAAGCCCCTTTTCACACTTAGCAGAAATGTGTTGAATATGTGGGAGCCAGGAAAGCTTATGGTCCAAAAGTATACCAAGAAATTTTACTTGCTTAACAGTTTGGAGATAAACATTATCAAATGAGACAGAAAAAGGGGGCAATTTTCTTTTGCGCGTAAAAGCCACTACCTTAGTTTTAGAAGTCGCTAAATTCATTCCATTTGACAATAACCAAACTTTAATATAATGCAAAGCCAAATTTAACTCCTTAGCAGCATGGGATAAATTTTTGTGCGTTATATATATAAGAAAATCGTCCGCAAAATAAAGTCGCTTGATATAAAAAGGGATTAAAATGTCTAAATCGCTTATGTAAATATTAAATAACAATGGACTAATTACAGACCCCTGAGGTAACCCTTTCCATAATTTACGTTTTAAAATTTTTGAGGAAGAGTGGATTGTAATGGATCTGTCTGATAGCAAGTTGATAATAAATTGAACCAATTTCATAGGAATTTTTATTTTTATCAATTTTTCTTTTAAAATATTAATTAATACATCGTCATAAGCTGACGAAAGATCAAGAAATGTGGCCAGTGTGCAAGAATTAAGGGATTGGGAAATACGAATTTCTGTTGTAAATATACTTAAATTATCCATAGTTGATTTCTTTTTCCGGAAGCCATATTGATTTTGAGAGATAATACTGTGATTTTCAACAAACCACTCCAATCTGTTCTTTATCAAGTGCTCCGCTACTTTCGTTAAACATGACGAAAGAGCGATAGGACGATAGGAAGAGACTTCGGAAGGATTTTTCCCTGGTTTTAAAATCGGGAGGATTTTTTGAATTTTCCAGATATCCGGAATAAATCCGGTTTCAAACATGTTATTAATTAAAGATAAGAAGTATTCTAACGACGTGTCAGAGAATGCTTTAATAAAGCTATATAATATTCCATCAGGACCAGGAGAAGAGTCTGAAAGGGAATTAGTTACTCGTTTTAATTCATTAACTGAGAAAGGAGAGTCTAGCCAGTTAGAGTGAGAAGGATAGGAAATAAAAGTAGGCATTTCTTCATATCTGGCAACTGATGGAGGGGCTATCTTGTCAGCAAAACTATTTAAAATTTCTTCTGGAATATGCTTTGTACACTGCGGAGCAAATGATGAACCGAACTTTTTTAAACTGGTCCAAACAGATGACTGGGAAGATTCAGGAGATAAACTTTCACAAAATTTTCGCCATCCAGAACGCTTTTTATTTTTCAATATACGTTTAGTTTCTGCCTGGGCGCGTTTCACTAATAAGTAATTTTCGAACGACATACACTTGCGGAAAATGGAAATTGCTTCTTTTCTAGAGTTAACAGACCTAGTACATTCTTCATCCCACCATGGAGTCGAATGTTTTATCTTAATAGTAGCATTACGTTTCGGAATGGATTTTTCTGCTGCTTTTATTACTAGACTAGGAAACAATTCGCATTCTCTTGTGATGTTCCCAAGGTATGACTTTGTCGAGTGAACAAGGGAGTCTAGTTCATTAGAGAAAGTTCTCCAATCTGCGTCTTTAGTTTTGAATTTAAAATTATTGTTTACAGTAAAGGAACGCAAGGTAGTTAGTTGGTGGAAGAGAATAATGATAGGAAAATGGTCACTGGAAAGGGGGTCTTTAAGTATGTCCCAAGAACATTTAGGAATCATTGAAGATGAGCAAAGGGACAAATCAACGGCACTTTTCCTTTGTTGAGGGGGGGTGAATCTAGTTGGGGATCCGTCGTTTAAAATACAAAGATTAAAAGTATCAATAAAATCTAACAGATTACGACCCGAACGGTTTGTTAATTCGCTACCCCAAGAGGGAGAATTCAATATCATATAAGGGGGACGAATCTGAGATATTAATAATGACCATTCGTTTTCGTCAAAAATAGTAGAGGGAGGGATATATATTGATAATATTGTAATGTCAGATACAACAGCTGCTACTATCTGAAAATTGATGGGGAGAGTATGAAAAATGATTTGTTTAAAAGGGATAGAGTCATGAATAATAAGAGCAGTGCCACCTTTACCATCCAATCTATCATGTCTAAGACAATGATATCCAGGAATCTTAAATTGATACAAGGGTTTTAACCATGTTTCGGAGATGGCGGCGACTGAAATATTATGTACATTGAGTAATTGAATAAGCTCAGATTTGTTAGAGAATAGACTTCTACTATTCCACTGAAGTATTCTGTTCAGTTTCAGAGACATTGGGAAGACAAGAGAGTAATGATTTAATATAATCAGCAGCGTTGGACGGTACATTATTGTTGTTTGAAAGAATTGAAATTAAGAGGGTAATTAATGTCTGAATGAAAGAAGAATTTTCATTAACAACTTTAGGGAAAATAGGTGAAGCAGAATTATTTTTTAAAACACTCCCATTGGGTTCCTGAGTTTTATTGTTCCCATTTGGGTAAAACAAAAGTTCATTGTGTTGCTTTTTGTCAAAAGAGGGAATAAATTTAGGTTTCGGCTTTAACGGTTTAAAAAACGTTTCTCTGTGAGAAGATGATAGTGGAGGTTTAGAGGAAGTGAATTGAAAAGGAGATGAGGTAGAAGTTATCTCTGCAAAAGATTTTTTCGCAGTGGGGAATATTTTTGACGCCTGGAAGTAAGAAATATTGTCTGAAGCCATTGCTTGCTTAATATTCTTTTGTCTAGTTAATTCTGGACAGGCCAAACTAACCGCGGTATGATTGCCCTTACAATGAATACAAATTGGATCATTAGATGAATTTTGACAATTATCAAAAGCGTGATTTTCTCCGCAATGAAGACAACGTGGAGGGGAACGACATACGGGTTTCGAATGTCCAAACCGGCAACAGTTGAAACATTGAATCGTCGGAAATTTATATACTTCTACAGGAAGTGAGTTGTAATAGATGAACACACGGGATGGCAAAGTTTGACCTTCAAATGTTATTACAACAGATTGCGAAGGTTTCCATATGGTGGTTCCAGTAGATGTATCCTTGTAATTTAATCGACGTACTTTTAATACTTTAGGAGTCACTTGAGAATCATTAAGAGCATCAACGATTTCTGATTCTGAGAGATCAGGTGGAATACCCCTGACCCGCCCCATCCTTGTAAGGTTATATGTAGGAATAAATGATTTAAATTTTTGGTTTGAAAGTGAATCAATTTTTTTTACAAATTCATTTGCAAGGGTGGCGGATTTAAACTCAATGGATAATTTGTAGCGGCCTTCCGGTTTGATTGATCCATTAACTATTCCAAGGTTTTTATTATTTGAACTGAAAATAAATTTCCCAAAATCCAGCGGATGAATAATCTTCCCATGTTCAGTTCTTTGAACATTAACAATGAAAGGGGCAGATGAGGAAAGAGAATACATTAGATCAGTACTTTTAGTTTCAGGTAGAATGGTGTCTTTATGATTTCCCTGAGAGCTTGAGGTTTGATTGGTATGAGAAAGAGATTTAATTTTGGGAGGTATATTAAGAGAAAGCGAAGGTCTTCTTTTACGGGAAGGGAGAGTTATAGAAATATGGCTATCATCAGAGTCACATCCATCTGCATTGTTGAATATGGATTCGGGATCAGGGGGTCTATTTTCGTCTTCCTCCATTTTCACAAATTATTTAAACACAAAAAAAATAATAATTTTAAAATAATAAACAGTCTATTTGATTGACTGTACACACGAATTTATCGTAAACAAAATAATACAAATAAATTATAATCAAAACAAAAGTGTAACAATAAATGAATTCTTATCTGCAGTAGAATCAGGAGGCAAGTAGGTAGATCGTCAAACACAGAGCACCGGTAAACACAACCACTCACTACCGACGTTCGATGCGGAATCAAAAAAGAAGATTTATGTTGGGATGAAGAGTGTTCCTCTCATTATTCACGGTCTTAATGTAAGAATGTCTATTATTATATATCTGCCTATTAAATATAAGTATTCTGTAGTTTAATGTTAATAGTAGTTAGTTTTTCAAAAGGGTGATGATGCTTTATAAATAGTCACCAACACTTAAACTGGGCGAAACAGAACGAAAAGCTGCCCGCAGGGCCTAGGAGCAAAAACCCGCGGAGAGGGTTTTTCACTGCTAGTAATTATATATTATAGATCATTCAGTTGATTAGTCAGACATCTCCGAAAAATCGAAATTTGAGTTGAGAATGCAGTTATATTAAAACCCTCTATCTGGTACAATACTCAGATTACTTTAAACAACACAAAATCAATTCAGAAAAACTTGTAGTGAATTAAACAAAATGTTGATGTTTTCTAAATTTCGTGCTAATGTACCGGATCGTATTGCCTCCCGGTTTTATTATATAGTATATTTAATATGTAATAATTGATTTATGGGAGGATTAGAATATTTCTTTCTACATATCTCAAAACTTAGTATTTGCAGAAGTTTGACATATCATCTGGACAATCTATATATCGACGTTCGCGAAGAACAATGCCGGATGTGCAATTTTGTAGTTTTGCAGTAGAACTGTTTTTTGAGATCCAGAAATATAAAGTTGTTTTGAAATTTGGCATTTTATTTCATTTATCTCAATTCTTAAAATTCAGATATTTAAATCATCATTAATGTAAGACAAAAAAACGATTTCCAATTTTTAGCAGATTCGGCATTGTTCTTCGGGACCATCGATATTATAACATGTATTTTTTCTTTTCATTACAATTTAAACTTTTTCTCGGATTACTAAAGGAAATTAAAATTACCCACATTAAAAAAATCATTCCCCCGAATTTGAATATCGAGACATACAAACTGATGATAGTTCTATATAGCCAATTAATTCGCCTATCTTTTGTCTATTATCACATATTAATAGAATTTATAAAAAAAAAAAACATTATAAATCGTTAACTTTAAAACATTTTAAAGAATCTAAAGAATATTTGCCATATTTTGGCAGCAAAGCAATCTGTGGTTTTGGAAATAGTGCCATATTGTGGCAAAAAGCGTTCAAGTTGTTAATAAGTTTAGTCAACTTTTCTGTAGCACAGTTTTGTAATAAAATCACCTCAAGTATGAAAGAAATAGATAGAATATACGTTTATTCAAGGTTGTGCAAAATTGCTGATAAAATGTAATAAATAATTAGGCAAAATATTAATATTAGCTATCGGGATATGTTCTGTAATCCTAATCTATGTGTTTAAACAATATTTTACCGATGCTGTTTGCTTGACCGAGAGAGTAAATAGGATTTGAGAAAATTGTGCAAACCCCAGATAAGATTTCGTTGAGATTCAAACAAAAATAATAATTTTGGCGAAACATTTGTTTGAACATAATAGAGTTGTATACTTTATTGGAGGTTAGAATTTGTGTTATTTCCAAGTGGTTCAGTGGGAGAATGTAGTAGAAATAACAAGAGCAGTGTGAAATTATTGAGTCGGTGAATATTTTGAATTGTGACCCAAAAATCTACAAAATAGTAGCAAAATTTATTGCCAAACACATTTCAAAGCGAATAAATTTTATTAGAAAAACAATTTTTTATATATCTAATTGAAATATTTGCGGCTCGTTTCTGAGTGATAAATACTCTCAGTATCACCCCTGTGTATTACATTAGCTCCACACAGGAGGAGATTCTGAGGGGAATTATTTTCTTCATCTTCAGGGATGCTGCGTAGGGGGTCATTTTAAAAAGGAAGGAGAGGCAGTTTTGATAAGGAAAAAGGAATGAGGATAGGAGTATAGGGGTCAGTGTGTCCAGGACTCCTGGACCAGGAGTAACCGACGTATGAATCTAAACGTCTCCTTGAGAGGCAAGGCGATGTTCCGAGAGAGTCCTGCTGGAGAGATCAAAAGGTCTTCCTCAACAAGTCTCTCCCGATCCAGCTGCCACGAAGTTGATGAGCCGACGAATCCGCCGCCAAGACCCGAACAAATCTCACCCCGTGAACCTGGGCACCCCTGCTAAGTCACCAAATGTAGCGAGCGACTTGAAGGTAGCTGTGGCAGAGGTGTTGGTTATCCAATAAACGGTTTCCCGGAGCAGTGGTGTCCACAGCCGCCTCAGAAATTAACATGTTTTACTTCCTCTGGTCTCTTCAAGACTCCTTCCTTTCCACAAAAAGACCCCCACACAGAACCCCCAAAGATGACATTAGTCCTGAGGGAAATTACTTTACTCAGGGCCTTGTGTGGAGTAAATTTTTCCATCCACAAAAAGACCCACCACGTAGCATCCCCAAAGATGACATTGATCCTGGAGGAAATTATTTTCTTCATAACCTTGTGTGGAGTTAATACAAAAAAAAATTATAAACAATCATTACAAAAATAAATACTTACATCTTCCGGCCTGGGTTTATCAGCAAATCTGGCAGCGCAGATCAGATATATGTCGGGATGTGGCTTGCCCTGTTTTACCTCCGGGTCCGTGCTGCCCATGACCTTGTGGCTGAAGAGGTCAAACAGATCGCTGTAGTTCTGTGTCTTGACCTGTACGCTGGGCTTTCCCGAGCTCGTGGCCAGCGCGATGGGGATGCCGTTCTTGTAGAGGTGTTCAATCAGTCGTTTAGCACCTGAATAATAAACATTGAAAATGAAATTTTTAATGCACTAGGAATATGAAATGACAAATCGTCGCCTTAGTTCTTATTTGTCCAAATTACCATTTTAGTTTTTCGTTCAATCTCTATTTTAAAACTAAAAATAAAGTATCTCAAATGATAATGAATCACTTAACTAAGAATTATTTAAACTAATGAGACTTTGCCGTCACGGGAATAGCTTCATCTTAAACACCTATCATAATGTTTCATTGAAATAATGAAAGGAAACCTCCCCCTTCTGTAAAATTTGCTAATGGTCGCTTGGACAATTAAGAGCGATTGACCAGCAGCAGAGAATAACAGTTTTAAAATGCTTGCAACTGTACAGGGAGGTTCCAATGAGAATGATCGATTATTCCCGTATCAAATTTTATATTTAATGTCGATTTATTTCATTCAAAACTTGCTTTAATATATACTACATTCAAGTAAGCAATAAAAATGCTCAAAACGCACGATGATAAATTATTAAATTTAGTGTATTTCTTGTAAGTATTTTTTTATCATAAGTATTTATAATTTTCAATAATGTCTAAACAAAATAAGTGTGTAAAAAAATCTGAAATATTTTAGTTTGTAAGACCTTAAATAAATAGAAAAACTACGGTATTTTTGTCACAAAACACGTTCTCGGATTTATTTTTTAATGATTTGAATTTAACTAAAATTAAAATTATGAAAACTGTGTTTACTAGATTATGTATTGATTTATTTTGTTGTATGATTATATGATTTGAAATTTGTGTTGTTTAATAGAATCTATCGTTTGAAAATTAAACAAATCTGCCAACGACCGTCAGTATAACCTTAGTATATTAAAAATAAACTTAGTTTTTCAAAATTTTAAAACTGAGAGTAGCAGATAAAATAACACTTTCAAAATCAATTTATGTTTTTTTGTAAAAAAGGGTCCTTACGTCTAGAATTTGATTTAAAGAGGACTAATTTCCGGTATACTCTGGTAAAACACTATTAAACTAATTGGATTACTTTTCTCGGATTACTTAAGATTTTTTGTTCATTATTTTGAAATTTTTCCGCCCCCTTAAAAAAAATCATACCTCCGAATTTAAATATGGAGACCTACAAACTGATTATAGTTCTATATAGCTAATGAATTCACCTATATTTTGTTGATTATCAGATTATCACATATTCGTAGATAAAAATTATATTATAAAATCGTAAACTTTAAAACTTTTTAAAGAATCTAGGGAATATTTGGCAGCAAAGCATTCCGTGGTTTTGGAAATAGTGCCATATTGTGGCAAAAAGCGTTCTGAGTTATAGGACTGATATAATCGGCCTGGTCAAACTGCAAAGAAACCAAAGAAAGAAGGTTACAAAAAGATAGTAGAATCAAAAAATGAACTCACCCTTCATCAGTTTGACCTTGTTAAATAGTTCCTCTCCCTTGTTGTTCATCTGTTCTCGGAAGTCCTCCGGGGTGATGGGCAAGCCGACCTCGCGGCAGACTATCTCCGAGGTCATCTGCTCCGTGGTGCCCATCACTCGGAGTCGCACCTCCCGCGGGTACTCCTTTCCGTACTTGCGGCATATGTACCTTATTATATCTTCGTATATGCATTCCGTATCTGCGGACAAATCATATGATTATATTAATCATCAATATCTTTATATATAAAAATCTCGTGTCATAATGTTCGTCCGAGGTAAACTCCGAAACTACTAAACCGATTTTGATGCAATTTGGCTTAATGTATGTAATTTGGTCCAACTTAAAAGATAGGATAGTTTTTATCTCGATGTTGACCTCAATATTTATTATTTCGAATAATTTTTTTTTTAAGTCAATTATTTGTAAGTTCCATAAGTATCTGACAGATGGCGGTGTGAGTTAATTTATTGACCTAGCACTTGGTTATCTAGGTTAGGTAACCATCCAGTATATGGCGTTGTGTTTCGTTAGCCACAGCAACGCGTGGGCGGGTCACCTAGTATATATATATATTATACAAGTAAGTGTACAAAATTCCGCAGAAAAACGGCCTGGATGAAAGCGATACTCAGAACCGAAAAAGCTATAACCAAAACGAGAAGAACCGACCCCAACATTTCCTACCTAGGCAATGAGTTGGTACAGTGCAATGAAGAAGAAGATGAAGTGTACAACGTGCGTGCCGCTAAAACTCAGAAACGAGTCCCGGTATGATCAAGGGAGTTATATGGTGTAGCAGCCCTCTTTCCCCCATCCTTGAAGAAGATTCCAGTTTTTACCTGAAGGGCGTCCTTTCAAAGGTATAGGGGCTGAAAGTTTCGCCTTCTAGAAAGTTCTAGAACAATCCCAAACATCCTAATTTTAAAAAATTGCCTCGAAAACGATGTTTAACGCCATTTTGAGTGTTAGACATTCGAACGTCCCTTACACTGAAAAGAGCCAAATCAGAAATATATAAAACCATTTTTAAATTTATTTTTTTTTACATAAAATTACATTGAATTATTGTTCTTTATTGTTTTTTTTATTGGATGCCGCTATCTAGGATCGAAGAAAATTGACTACTAATCATGTGTTTTCGGTTTGAAATTAGGTGGCGAATTGTTTTAGATGCTTTAATTAAATACTTCGAGTAGAACACATAATTGCCTTAGAAATAATGTAGTATTTTTTTTATTAAGTATTTGTCTTTTCATAAACACAGAAAATAATAAATTATCAGGCCCATAAAAAGTGCTTTGTTCAAAATCTCCTTACGATTACGAACCCCTCCTCTTTTCGGTTATAGTTTTATTGTACATTGTAGAAAATTAAATTCTTTGCAAAATTATCGTAAAGCATTTAAATTTTTGTGCCTGAACTTCGCAAAATGATATAAAACACGATTTTTTGCGATGTTTTTTCGTGAGTAAATAAAAATAATACCAGTCATAAAGACGCCATATTGTTTGTTTAAGCTTAGAAAAACGGAGTAAATAAAACTATTTCAAATGTTTTAAAAGTTCCACAAAACAATCAATAGTAAACAAGAAAGTATTTTTTTCCGACAGAAGGCAAACAAAAACACATTTTGAAAATGGCCTTGTAAGCCGAAACAGCTGCCACAATAATATAAAACTAAAACAATTGCAGAACTAATAAAATTCTTTAATTTAAAATGTATTTTTTTAAATTAAATGGAGTTCTACGAATTAAACCCAAAACAATAAATAATTTTAAAAAAACACATCATCACATTTTAAAATTAATTGAACAAACAATTCCAAACATATTTTGCACCTTGATAAAGCGCATTCCTCGAACCGAGCCAGAAATTCAGTTCCATAAATTCTCAAAATTTCATGACCAACACAGAACATGCAGTGATATCATGATATTATCATTGAATCACTCCCTTTGTTTCGAAATAAAACACGCTGCAAACTTCTGTCTTGTGTCTGGTATTCGGAATGTCACATATCGAAAGAGAAAACACTTCGTGGGAAAGGAAAGAAATAAGTAGAAAGAAAAAAAGCGTAAACAAAATTGTAAATTGAGTCATTTTCAACCATTCAATGAACTCGCAGGGTTTTCCTAGTAGTATTAATAACGTGTGAAAGCTCTTTGTACTTTGAATATCAGAATTATAAATCTCGGCGATAGGGTGTCGATTCGTTTTGCACTTTTTTGTTTTCATAAATAAGCAGTTATTTTTTTTTCACAACCGTTTTTGTAGGATCAATGACTTATCTTCTATTTTTTTTTATTATTACACGCCTTAATGGACTATCACATTCTAGTTTATAAGTTGAGGGGGTTTCTCACCATCCTCCCATTAGCTTATCTACCCTAATAACGAATATTATTAAAAATAAAAATAAAATACTCGCAGTGGTTAGAAAACTCGGCCAACTTATCCAATATATAGCCACTATTCGTAGGTTCGAGTACCCGAATTATAAACTCCAACTAAATAAATAAATAAACCGTAAATCGGAAATCGAAAATATTCGTTATTATGGTAGATAAGCTATTGGGAGGATGGTGAGAAACCACCTGAGTATCACAGTTATTTGAAGAGTTCAAAATTAAAACAATGAAGAAAAAATTATTTTCTACTGAACAGATTCTGCCGTGGTTAGTAAAAATTGATTTTTTTTACATTGCCTATGTTGTCTTAGGCTGTATGCTGTGTGAATGTGTATGGTATTTTTAAGGAAAGGAAGGATGGGAAGATCTGGGAAGGAAAAGGGTAAGAGGCAAGGGTTCTGGGGTCAGCGTAAGCAAGTGTTCAGTGTGTCAAATGTTCAGCAGTGACGTATGAATCAATCCTCCAACGGCGGCGAAAGGCGATGGGTTGAGAAAGAGCAGCTGGAGTGGTCAAAGGGTCTCCCTAAACTGATCTCTCCCGATCCGGCCCGCTACGCAGCTGGTGAGTAAGTGCATCCGCCGCTAAGACAGTCAAACACAGCGAACCACTTGGGGCGACCTATGGCAGAGGTGTTGGTTATCCAATGAATGGTTCCCAAATTGAGTATTGAATATTCGAAGTTAATTTCTTAAGTTTTACGACATTTTTCTTACGTTTTTACGGGATTTGTTTAGTACAGAAATTCTAGGACTAACTACCATATATTTATTTATATTCCTCTCTGCCCAGAATCCACAACTCCAAATAAGGCCAGGGATCAATGGTTAAAATAAGTCAAATACGTAATATATACCTACTCACGATAATCTCGTAATTCAGGCAATTTAATGCATTTTTTAAACAAATATGACATAATAAATCAAAATTTGGAATTCGTGTTCCTGATGTCGGGTTAATTTATTGATAAACACTGACCTAGCAGTTAAAACTTGCAACTTTTTTGACTTTTGATATATAATGTGATACAGAGCTCAAGGCCAAAAAGGCCCTTTCTCTTTCATCGTAGTTTATAAGTATTATTTGGTTGTTGAAAATATGATTTAAATTATTTGGAAGGATACATGGCTGCAATATGGCGAGATTTGCTTGGGTTTTTTATGTTTACTACGTATTTTCATCGTACCGGGTTAGGCAGTTTATGTACGCGCTGTCATGGTGGGAATTCTTGCACAAAATGTTTCGACGAGTCTTAAAATGTATTTTTTTCAGAGTCATTGTGGAGTTGGGATACCCTTATCCATTTGGGGGCTCCTGGGGCTAAATCTTTTTGTTGATTCTAAATATGTAGGTACTAAGAACCATTTCGATGTACGAATTTCAGATGATAATAGTTCTTGCGTACTAAAAGTTAATTTTAAATAAACGCATGGTCACCCTTAACGACGCAGTCATTACCGTTTCATGACGGTAACCTTGAACGGGTGCCAAAAACTATCAAATATCTGGGATAACTTCGTCTACCACATCTAGGAAGCGTGTTCTTGTTGATTCAATGACCTAACCAATAAAACATAGAATTCTAATTAAATTTAGGTAATGTACGTTAGGATGGACCCTAGATAATAGAAACAATGGAGATGGGCAATGAACAAGTATTGGTATGAAACCGCGAAATGATAAGGTTTTTTTACATTAGCTCCACACAGGAAGCCCTGAGGAAACAAAATTCCCTCGGGGCCTGTGTCATATTTGGGGATGCTGTGTGGAGAGTATTTTTAAGGAAAAGGAGAGGAAATTCTGGGAAGTAAAAAAGTATGAGGTGTGGGTTGGAATCCGGGGGTCAAAATGTCCAGCAGTGACGGACATGTGAATCTATCTCTCCCACTGCGAGTCGAGTCAAGCTGGAAAGGTCAAAAGTCAAGCTGGAAAAGTCTCGACCAGTCTCCCCCGATCCGGCCCGCCGCGCAGCAGGTCCGCCGCCAAGATCTAGACAAACCTCACCCCATGATCCCGGTCATGAAGTCACCAAACGTAGGTGTGGTCAATGGCAGAGGTGTTTTGAGTAGCCAATAAATGGCTCCCGGGGCGGCAGTACCCGAATTACGGCAACCGTCTGCCAAATTTGTTTTTTTTTTTATATTAACTCCACACAGGAGGCCCTGAGGAAAATAATTTCCCTCGGGGTCTATGTCATCTTTGAAGATGCTTTGAGGTCTTTTGAAGATGCTTTGAGGGTCTTTTTGAGGAGAGGAATGGGTGAACGTGGGTCTTGAAGAGACCCATGTTGTAGGAAGGAGGAAACACAGAGGCCTGCAAATCGTTCCACAGCCGAGCTGTTGAACACAAGAACGAGTCGTAGAAGCGTCTCGTTCTCATGTGACAAATGTCAACCGTGTACATATGTTGGGCGCGCGTTTGGCATGTTTCCCGACTATGCACCGGTGCCGAGGGGATCAATGACGCTAGTTCCTCGGAGCATCTATTGAAATACCGGTAGAACATCCATTGAAATACCGGTAGAACATCCATTGAAATAACGGTAGAACATCCATTGAAATACCGGTAGAACAAGGATAGCATTCCCACCCGACGCCTGTGCTCTAAAGATTGCAATCCGTTTGTTAAGACGGGAGAATCTATCAAGCGGACCGCCCGTTTCTGCACAGAGTCGAAGGTTATATGAATACAGAAGATAGATCATGAAAATATTAACACCCAAATCTATCATACACTTTTCAAGCAAGTCGAACAATTGAATGAGAAATACAGTAGAATCCGGATATAACGACCCCCAAGGGACCGGCGATAGTTTGTCTTACTAACCGAACGACGCACAAAACGGCCGGATAATTAAAGCTTGTTTTTACATGATACATATTAATGTTATTGTAATTATTGTTATGAAATGTGTAATAGTATAGATAGATAAATTTCTCTTTAGGTAAATAAAACTTTTAAAGCATTGTAATGTACTCGAAAAATTGTAATATTTTATCAGTAATTCGTTTGCACTTACCGTTTTTGATTTGAAAAACAAGTTTTGACGGCCCACCCTTTTGTATATCTATACTTCTTCGTGAACAAACCGTGAAACAGAGAAAGGGGTCGATATTTGGACCTTGTACACAGTGAAATAAATATATTTGAAATGTTTTGCTGTTTACAAAAATTACGCACGTGTTGTTTTTTAGAAAATAGGAAAATAATATTTTAGCTAAAATAGAAAACTGTTGACTTGTTGACTGTTAAAATCAGGAGATATTTTGAAAAAATGTTTACTATCTGGAACTACTTTAATGTTGCACGTATCATTATATTTGTAATTGTATCGTAACAGTTCTAGGAAAACTAAATTTATCCCTCTCCCTGTGTCAACTATGGGTGTAGAAATCATAGTAGAAAATATTTTCTACCTGGATTCCAGTAAGCATTCTAAAAGAAGAAGAATATGGTTAGAGGGAGCGCGCTAACATTAATAAATGACCCTAATTATTCAAAAATCATGAAAATATTTAATAAAACATGACTTTAAAATAGAGCAAAAATCTCCCGACAAATGTTTAAAGCAGCATTTAAGAGGCTATTATCAGAGAATACCGGAAATTAGTCCTTTTTAAATCAAATTCTAGACGTATTGACTGTTTTTAATAAAAAAACATAAATTGATTTTGGAAGATTGTTATTTTATCTGGTACACGCAGTTTTAAAATTTTGAAAAATTAAGTTTATTTTTAATATACAAAGGTTATACCGTCGTTCGTTGGCAGATTTGTTCAATTTTCAAACGATAGATCTATGGACAACTGCAGTGTTACAACATTAACAATTATTAACATTTTTAAACTTTTATTCTCAGCCGCTGGTCAACAATGGCTCTTAAGAGGCTAGACTTTGAAAGACACGCAGAACACCCGCGTCTGTCATTCTGTCCCGCTCACATTAAGCTCACGTACACTTACAATACATGCGAATGCGAAATGTGCGAATGAGACAACGCTCAAATTTACCTACAGAAATCGCTCGAAAAGGGGTTTATGGAGAATACACTTTTCTACACCGAAACTTTCACGAAATTGAAATTTTTAAAAATATATATTTTTTAGAAAGAAGAAGCTACGTCGGTAGCTTTTTATAATTTTATAATTCTTTATGAGAGTTGAGTTAGCAGCACTTTTTCCTTAAATAATATTTTTTGATAAATCGTACATGTTTGACAGTGAATGTTTACGTCAATACGAAACGCATCGAAAATTCGAAAACATACCGACATAGTTTTCACCCTCTAGAAGGCAGTATAAAAAAATATATTCATTTTGTGCAATTTTCGATGTAGAAAAGTGTTTTTTCCCGGGCGTCTTTTTTGTATGGGCCGAAAAGCGAAGTCTATCGTCTTAATGAATGTGTAAGTTATAATAATAAAAAGGAAGAATATGGGTGGAGATAATTGAGACATTTTAAAAACAAGAATTATATGCTCACTAATTGTAATTGTCTAATAAAAGTTTACTGAATAGTTTTTAAATAATTTATATCACGCAAAGAAATTTAATAAGTTAGTTTTGTATGTTTGCAAGGAATCATTAAAAATGTAAGTGTAGTAATTTTTCGTAGTAAGTATAAGTTGTGATTGCGCGAGTAAGGGTCGGCGTAAGCTGGGAGTCAGAATGTATCAATGCAGAAATGTATGGGCTTATACGAAGCATGTCGTACATTTCCTGCGTCGTCTGCACGCGCGACCCATTCTGACTCCCAGCTTACGCCGACCCTAATTGGCGAGTTATTTGCTGCATTAGTGTAGTTGGCTTCTTTATGAAAAAGGGAAGTGTGCCTGGAAAACTCATTTTTCATTAGATAAATTTTGGTTTGTTATGCATATAGTGCATTATACAATGTTGAAATGTAAGTTTTATATTAGTATGTTGTAGATAACTTACTGATACAGAAAAGTGATTACTTTATGGAGTATGCAGTTAATTGCAGGTTTTATCTCTTATCTTTATCTTGTAAAAGATATTATCACAAAGGATAACCGAATTAAATACATCATGTATCTTTATTGCTACGTTTGCGTCATTACTTCATCATTGAACTATAGAGGGTGCTATGCTATATGATCATATTATAGACCAGAGCCTGGAATCTATTGCAACCTTCATAATAGAAAAGATGAAATTGAAATTTGAGTTAAGTATTTATGGAAAAGTGTACCCTCTATCTGGTATAATACTCAAGATTACTCATAAACATCACCAAAATAATTATAATGCAGAAAAACTAATTAAACAAGTTATTCAATCCTTCCTTTCCTCAAAAAGACCCTCCACACAGCATCTTCAGAGTTGACATAAAACTTGTGAGAAATAGAATCCCTCGAGGCCTCCTGCATGAAAATGTTATTTTATATACGTTTATTTTAATTCGCTAGTAACATAACTTCTTTATTTATTTCAACATCTTGTCATACAAAAAAAAATTATCATCGAAACATTGGCTGGATTATAAAAAACCGATTTTTTCATATCAAATCTATAATTACGGAAACGGAATTCGTTCATACATAAAGAAATCGTACTTACTCATATTATATGATAAGAAATAATTATCAAACATGTTTATACTAATTTCGGTTGTCTGGTACTGTGCGTTAATCCTGTGTGAAATCTGATTCAATAAACTAAATTTTTATTATTTTTATTTTAATTTTCAAAATTGAAACTGTTTGTTTTAAGATTCATACAAGCGATAACGAACCTAATCATAATGCTCTTTTTTTACACTAACCCCACGCAGAAGGCCCTGAGGAAAATAATTTCCCTCATGGCCTATGTCATCTTGGGGATGCTGTGTGGAGGGTCTTTTTATGGAAAGTTGTAGGCGAGAGAACACAGAGGCCAGCAAATCGTGCCGCAGCTGATATAATATTTTAACAATAAATTATGTTTTTATAATAATAAATTTATAATTATAAAATCCAGTGATTTTTCACGGATCTGCGCTACTTGATAACATTTATTATATTATTAATAATTTGGTTTCCTTCAATTATACTATAAACAAAGTTTTGTTATTTTTATCATTAAACACTCGTGTAATGAAATTGTGCATAGGAATTATTTGTACGAGTGATATTTTCAAACTTGGAACTACGAAAACTTGACTGAACTTTTTTTAAACATGAAACTGATGAAAATTGACTGAACTTTTTCAAACTTGGAACTGATGAAGACTTGACTAAACTTTTTTCAAACTTGGAGCTAATGAAAACTTGCCTGAACTTTTTTCAAACTTGGAACTGATGAAAACTTGACTGAACTTTTTCAAACTTGGAGCTGATGAAAACTTGACTGAACTTTTTTCAAACTTGGAACTGATGAAAACTTGACTGAACTTTTTCAAACTTGGAGCTGATGAAAACTTGACTGAACTTTTTTCATACTTGGAACTGATGAAAACTTGACTGATTTATTTTTAACATCGCACCAGTTTTGAAAATGCGTGTTTGGAAAGTGATGTCATTACAAACCATCGTCGATTCGACGACCTCGTGCTCTTTGATGATTTTTGGCGCTAGCTGCCGAATGAGATTACAAAAACTTCCAAAAACGTCAACTGTCAATGTATTAAAAAAAAAAAAATTCCGTTTCGACGTGACGTGTGTTTCATGGGGTGAGGTTTGTCTAGGTTGGGACAGCGGATGCGTATGCCCACCTACTGCGTGGCAATTTTTTTTTGTAATTTTTTTGAAATATTATTCATCGTTAGATAAAACAGAAGCGCGTTGAATTAATTAGGAAATAATTGAGATTATTAGATTAAAAAAATCATTGATACTGATGACTTGATGATTTAGGAACTATTTTCTAAAAAACTGATGCCTACCTGATTATTTCTGAAAATAATGTATTTTTATTGACAAAAGTTCCACCCAATAAACTTAAATAAATGTACATAATATGTATGTTGTTTCACGTGCATTAAATATATTGATATATTCAATTTGAGGCACAATCCAGAGTAGTCGATCATACTGTCGGTAACGCCGTGCTGAAAGACCACCACGCAGAATCGAAATGTTGCTTGAAGTAGCTTTAATCATGTTTAGTGACCAGATGTGAATAGTCAGTAGATACTTCCCCTACCCAATGACTCCTGATCCACCAGAGTGGAGAGTGGGGAAGGACTCGGCTATTCAGATCTAGTCAATAAACACGGCCAAAGCCATTTCAAGCAACGTTTCAATTCCGAATGGTGGTCCTACACCAGGGCGATTCTGAAAGTATCTTCCACTCTGTAACGTGCCGCAAATATATTATGTATTATTCTTAAATTAGTTATTGTGAAATAATAAAAAAATATCTGCGCAAGAACTCGCGACCTCCGGTTCGCTAGTCGAGAGCCTTGCCCCACGATCTTAGAGGCTGTCTGGAGCCAGTAAGACTATGGCATCCCCAATTATTGGAATATGTTGTAAGGTCAAAGGTAGCGAGGAGGGGAAGGACAGCCCCGGATCTAGGGGGGGGGCAACCGGGGCGCCCTGGCGGCAAATTTAGGGGGCGCCAAAATCGGAATTTATATGTTTGATTGAAAAAAAAAACCTGATTCACAAATCGCTGGGACCTACAGATTGAAGGAATCCCTTGACTGTATGTTAGTCGTGTTATCTTTCCAAGTTATGTTTCCTATATTTAATTTAATGGCACACAAATGAAAAATGTATTAATAAAAATAGGTAAAAAAAAATATTATTTGAAGGGTACATTATCCCAGTCACGAAAAATACCACCTATTATATATTTGCTGTCGAGAGGGGAGCCACTTGCACATACTAATAAAGCAAAGTAAATTTTAATATTGATTAACTTTTTTGTTGGTGTTTTTTTCATTTGTTATTGTAATAAGTTTTAATCATTGTATTATTATTAAGAATTGACACTACACCATGAGTACAAGAACTAAGGAGGTAGCAACCGGGTACTTAAAATACAACAGAATTGCTTTTTTTAACATGCTAAACAGAGATGAAGAAGAAGATGGTTGGAAAGTACCTGACTATTCAGGTCTGGTCACTAAAAACGGCTGAAGCCATTTCAAGCAACGTTTCGATTCTGAACTGTGATATTTCTTTCACCATGGCGATACTGAGATTATCTTCCACTCCGGAACGTTATTAGCTATCGCCATTCTGCGAAACGTCAAACCTATTCGGATGCGAAATAGCTTACGTCCTAAAGTTCGGGAAATTTCATATGAATGTTAATAAATGTTATGTAGACTTGTTGGCAACACTCCAGAGTCCAGAGTTCCTTCCTGAGTTTTCCCTGTAAAATTGATGAATACATGCCACCGGATTAAAGCGTGATAATGTGTATTATTTCCCTGTGGGAATTAATCACTGTACACGCTCCTAGCACGTTTCTCTAATAATAAACTCTGTGGTAAATAAGTACTTAAGTATGAAATTAATATGAGTCACATTTAAAACTGGCCGTGAAAACATGAAAATCTCGTTTTCCTTTATGGGTGATATTTATTATGAGAGTTCTCAAGGTACCACGTTTGAAAGGGGAGGTATCTACTTACACTGAATAAAACATTCTTTTTTTAGATTTTTAGAACAATGGCAACAAAAATTAATTCAAAATGGCTTCATTTAGGTAGGAAGGTTACTAGGAAGTAGGTACCTAAGCATAAAGAAGGTTTTATTCTCTAATGCAACGTCTGATAGTATTATTATCACTGTTATTTTCAAAAAGAACTATTGAAGTGTCAAACAGCATCCCAGATGAGAAAATAAATTTAACAAAACTTTAATACAATTTCCCGACCCATTTTCCGAGCAACCTTTTTGATAATTTCCAATTTTCGTGGAAGAATTTATGAAATGTTTAAAACTTGAAAAATATCCAAACTGTTAAAAAAAACCGAAAGATAAATGTTTATGTACAAATTTTACGACTCATTTTCCTAGGACAAAAAAATCCGATTTACCAAAGATGGTAAATTTCCAACTTCGCATTATATCAAAAAGATACCTATCTTTAAAAAAATTCTTACCTATTCTCCGACCAATTTTCCGAATTAACCAGAAGATATTTTTTTCTAATAAATAAAAAATTTCAGCATGAAAAGTTTCCAAAACTTAAAATGACAAAATCTTGAAGATAATTTTCTAAATGTTTATACAAAAGATTCCCGACCTTTTCCGATTTTCTCAGAAGATTTTTTTTTCTAATTAAGTTCATAATTTACCATGAAACGATATTTTTCCGACATTTTAAATATTGTTAGTATGGATTGACAATTGCGTGGTTTTGTTTCAATATTTCAATCTAAATACGCATGCATTACTTAATTAACCCAAACTAAGAACCGAATAATCTATTTTTTGCCTAAAAATAATAGTCGTTTATTTTAGTAATCGTTTAAATTAAGTGTAATTTCCATAATCTGTGCCAAAAAGATAGGGTGCGGTGGTTAGGGGAATAATTACCAAAAATACAAACCTAATAAATTGTTACTTCTTATAAATGCAGAAATTACAAATTACAATATGCAATAAAATTGCAATATGTAGATATTGCGAAAGCGCGCGATGCATACAATATACTACGTTCGTTATCTATGTGCAAGGCACCTGCACTCGTTTGAATAAAATCCTGTCTGATCAATAAAGCCGTCTGATCATTCGCCAGACACATGATTGGAAATGTCTGTGACGCAAAAACCATCACAATATCACAATAAAGTCCCAAAAATATCGGGAATGGTCAGGGTTTTCATAAATCGCTCGGCTACACAGGAACAACCCGTCAAAAATGACCATGAAAATCGTACCGTACTGACCTTGCAACACATTTTATTGTTTTTAAAACATGTATAGTTACTAATCGATCAAACGAAAAATACTGCAATATAATGCGAATTGTACATTATCATCTGTTTTAATTCGTAATAAAATATGATAACAGAATGCTTTATTTAACGTAAAGATAAAAAAAATATTATAGTGATAATTTTAATAGTGCTTACCCAATATAACGCCATCCATATCGAATAGAACATGTGTCACTTTTTTAAAACTCGCGCTGTTATGGTTGGCATTGTTGCCGTTGATTTTATATTCGCCGTTCATTTCCATCTCAAAATCTTTTACGTTGAACAATTTGAAAAATAAAGCACGAACAAGAAAATCATACGACCCGCGAAACGGAATAATACAAAGTGATATCAGCTGCGACACAACCGTAGCAAATGAGGTTAGCCAACAGAATGATGAGAAAAATTCGATCGCATACGTTTAAATAGGGGGACACAGTACCTGCCTGACTAGGAAATGACCGCCGATTTATAGCATTATTAATTTTCTAGTTTTCCGGATACAGTCGAGGAAAATGTCCGTCATCACGCCAAAAGGGGTTTGTAGTGATTTTATTGCAATGGCCTCGTGTTTCTGTTGATAAACGCGTCTGAGATATTTTGTCTTGGTGTGAAGACACAAAGGACATTATATTCTCGTTGCAGCCAGGTCAAACGGACCCATAAATTTTAACTTGACAAAGAAATTCCGGAATCCAGAATACCAAATACATTTTCTATTTTATTATTTCTGAATAAACTTATGACTATATTTGTTGGTGTTGAAACATCGTCTTCAATGAAATAACGTGGTTTTTATTTTGATAAGTATTTGACCACCGTGGTCAAGAGGTCATACTCTCGACTAGTAATCTGATCAAATCCAACAATTAATTTGTGTTATTTTACAATAAATTATAAGTTTATTTGCGTCACGTTCCAAATGGAAAATACCAGTATAGCCCTGATGTAAAACTACATTTTAGAATTGAAACGTTCCTTGAAACAGCGTTAGCTGTTTTTGGTGACCAGATCTGAATAGCCAGTTACTTCCCAACTTT
Organism: Limnephilus auricula; assembly: GCA_951813805.1. Classification (NCBI taxonomy): domain Eukaryota; kingdom Metazoa; phylum Arthropoda; class Insecta; order Trichoptera; family Limnephilidae; genus Limnephilus; species Limnephilus auricula. The sequence continues at coordinate 1,658,043 of OX638410.1, forward strand.
CCTGTTTCCCATCTCTTTCCCCTCTCCACCACCTTCAGTCTCACAACATACCCCAATATCCAAAATGGTGGCACAAAATCGTTTACAAGTTAATCTTAAGAGGCTAGACTTTGAACGACACGCGGAACACCCGCGTCTGTCATTCTGTCCCGCTCACAATAAGCTCACGCACATTTACAATACATGCGAATGCGAAATGTGCGAATGAGACAACGCTCAAATTTACCTACAGAAATCGCTCGAAAAGGGGTTTATAGAGAATACACTTTTCTACACCGAAACTTTCGCGAAATTGAAATTTAAAAAAATATATATCTTTTAGAAAGAAGAAGCTACGTCGGTAGCTTTTTATAATTTTATAATTCTTTATGAGAGTTGAGTTAGCAGCACTTTTTCCTTACATAATATTTTTTGATAAATCGTACATGTTTGACAGTGAATGTTTAGGTTAATACGAAACGCATCGGAAATTCGAAAACATACCGACATAGTTTCACCTTCTAGAAGGCAGTATAAAAAAATATATTCATTTTGTGCAATTTTCGATGTAGAAAAGTGTTTTTTCCCGGGCGTCCTTTTTGTATGGGCCGAAAAGCGAAGTCTATCGTCTTAAACTTTGAATAAATATTAAATTTTATTGCAACTTTAATGATCTCCCCGTTATTAATAACTAAATGTTATTTTCAATTTGTGCCTATAAATATATGTGCTTTGTGGTGCGTATAAACGCGAACCGAGACACGAATTATACGAAACTAACAAAGCTACTGCAAACGACCCGAAACGACGCGAAATGCCGCTTGCGGTTGCTTTCCATAAATAATTAAACTAAATACCAGTATAAAAACATAGCATCACCAATAAAATGTTTTTCCAATATGACGTCCTCTCGTCCTCTGCATTCTGCATGCTAAACGGTATATTAAATTCTCAATAAATATCCACGTAACCGCCGCACTTATATTACGCATAGATTTTGGAAATTACACGTCTACGTTTCAACCAAATTATTACCAAAAAACAACTAATTATTTTTGGATGGATGGTAAAAGATGCAATAATTTGGGGTTCCATAGTCTCATAATCCAGACAGTTGGGAGCAGTTGGGACTCTCGTGCGGTATTCACATATAAAAATTAAAAATGGCATCGTTATATTAGAAACTTTGAATCGTTACAAACTATAAAACTGATGTACATATCAATAATTAGAAGCCTAATATTATAACATAACTAGCTGATACCCGGCATGCGTTACAATGCTACTTAAATAAATACATTGTTTCTCCCTTCGTATTATTTTCCATTCCTCCCCGTTCCCCTTCCGCCCCCTCTTCATCTTCCCCTTTTCACCTTCCTTGCACCCCCCCACCCCCCTCTCCCGCTCTCCCATTATCACGAATCCCACCCCCTCACATATTCCGCCTTTCCCTCTCCCTCGTCCTCCCTCCCGCGAAGCCCCTCTTTAATTCTCCATCCGACCCTCCCGCATACCCCTCCCCCAGCCTTTTTTTCCTGCCGCTTAACTCCATAATATACATCCATTTTTCTAGCAACTCACCCGACCTTTTATTTTTTTAATGCAAATTTCATCATGTAATAGCTCATCAGTATATATATACACGTAGAAATATTCAAGGGCATGTTCACAATAATTCAAAAAAAATTATATCAATCGAATGAAATTTTAATCGCAATTGTATGAATAGTGTATGAAATAATTTCATAACGCCAGTGCTTACTATCCTATAACCATCCCTAGTATGCGCACATCATATTACTAAACTTTCATCACAAGCCCATAACGGTATGGCCGCGCATAACGTACGAAACAAACAAACATTATTTTTTATATATTAGATTTCAGAGTGCGGTCGCCATTCTACAAAAATCGTTTTTATAACAGACTGAGAAATATATTTCCCAAAAAGACTCGGTTGTTTATTGTCTATGAAGAAATCTGCCAAAATTGCAACAATTTTATAATTTTTTTTGCGTAGATTTGCAGGATATTGGCATATTACATATTGTTACATATATATTTTTTCCGTTTCCTGTATTTTGTAACTCTCGTATTTTTGTGTTATTTTCACTACAATTTTTCATAATGATGCACGTGCTACATAATTACATAGGATTTATTAGCTCTCTAACCATTTAAAATAAAATTATGATCTTAGACATGGATTAATAATAATTTTAAAATGTCTGGGAATTATGTTGGGACCGACATAAATCGTGAAAGAGATGAAGAACACAATGTGTGATGCATAGATTGGAAAGAGCTAATATGTCCTAACTGATAAACTGTTAAAGAAAAACGTACCGATAATATTTATTGAAATACGGTAGAATTCTAGGACGTGACCATCATTTATGTTTTCTACTTATTGTTGATTATGGGTAGGTATGTCATATGCTTTTTATGTTCGCTATGAGAGAGATTTACGTCCGTCAAGTTGCTTTCTGTATGAGCCCTGGCAAGATAAGCTAACATCATTAAAAAAAACGGTATATATATATATATATATATATTGTATATACCTATAAAAATTGCAACATAATATTTTAATACGTAGGTATTTCTGTGCCAGTATCACTCGGCTTATTTTAGAATTTTCTAAAGACCGTCAGAGGAAGGTGAAACGCCATTATCACTAACTTTGCGAAGATGAGCGTCTCCAAGATCCGGAATGGTTGTTTAAAGTGAACATATTTTATCGAGTATTGGACATCATTATTAATCAACTGAAATCGCGTTTCCTTTCAATGAATGAAATTGTTTCCAATTTCAGTATTTTGCCATATATAAAAAAAACATATCTGAATTATTTGCCAGGGAAATTCTCAGTTTTCGGTCCACCTTCAGAGACGAAATAGAAAAGGCTTCGTATATTGGAGAACTTGCTGATTTATCAATAATAAAGAGTCATTTTGTGTCGTGCAGCTTTCATGAGGTATGAACTGCATTAATGTTATTTGTTACAATTCCTGTGAATACAACTAGTGCCAAAAGGTCGTTTTCGAAACTAAAATTAATAAAATCATATTTAAGAAACTCAATGGGACAAGACAGGCTATCTAACTATTCTATCTATTGAAAATTCAATGGTCCCATCATTAAACTTTGATACTTTTGCGGAACAGAAAGCTCGGAGAAAAGCATTTTGTTATTTAATATCTTGTAAAGAAAAAAATGTTATTTCATTATACCTACATAGGTAATACCTACGCTTTTGAAAATATTTTTTTTATATATTTAACAAATATGCACACAATATTAGTAATACTGTCGTGTAACTTCCTAAGTTATTTATTTTAAAAAAAATCAATTACAACGCGACTGTGATTTTTACTGGGGGGGCCCCATCCAATGAATTTGCTACGGGCCCCCGATGGTATAGTTTCGCCACTGTACCGTAGTACAACTTAACTCTGCAAAAAGAGCACCTGAAATTATTTCGATCTGGTCTTCCAATATTTTTTAGTTATGTATTATATTTTTAATTACCACTAGGCCTTTCTAGCCAGAAATCCTTCATGGCTCCTACCAGAGAGCAACTTGACGGACGTAAATTTCTCTCTTAACGGGCATAAAAAACCAATAACATAAAGATCAAAACTGATGTAACGGCTCCAAGTCCTTTCTTTTTCAATTTTAGAGTTATTTAAAAATTTTAAATGAACCACAAATTCATTTAATAATATCACTGCATAATTTTTTTTAATTAAGCAGGTTCTTGCTCTTTATTATATAACTGTTACAACTGGCAACACAGAATTTTCTTAAATTTTGACGTTTCGGAAAAGGTTATAATTATTCAAGAATCAAGATAAAATTAAACTTTGAAAATGGCAGCAAGGTTTGGAGGTGCTTTGAAAGAGCTGAGGATACATTTATGCCAAACTGGGCCACAATCTGCTGGCGTCAGGTAATTCATAATTGATTATTTTGATTGCGAAGTTATGTGAAAACTAACTTAATCTCTGAATCTAATTTTGATGAATAAGCTGTTGAAAAGGCGTGTAATGTCCAAATTTTGTGATTTTCTCTCATATTTTTTGTAGTTAAATCCTTAGTTTCTGTGGGACCAAAAAATATTACGTTGTAAATTTATTTGGCATGTTTTGTACCTGACAGTTCTGTTGTATTTTCAGGGAATTTATTACAAAACACTATGTGGATTTGAAGAAAAACAACCCTAAGTTTCCTATTCTCATCAGAGAATGTGCAGGAGTACAGCCCAAAGTATGGGCCAGATACGGTATGTATAAATCTATTATCTATCTCTAAAGACTTTAGTTTTCACTTCTGCTTCATATTATTTATTACAAATAGAAAAATTTTATAAACAAAAAATTCTCTTACCTTATTTATCCGTAACTCCTGGTTTAGATACAGTTGCCTCATTAATGTTGTGCAGCATTTCTAAAATGTGTATGGAATCTGCTTTGTGTAATTCACTTCTTGGCACAGATTATGGAAATTACACTTCATTTCAAAAATTACTACAAGAAACAACTATTTACATGCACAAAATAGGTTAAGGGTTCTTAATGTGGGTAAACTAAGTAATTGTATTTAGTTGAAACAAAACCTTCAAATGTCAAATCCACACAAAAAAAATATATGGCGGCAAAGAAATAGTTTTGTAGGGGAACTTTTGAACTTTGATTCATTAATCAAGGAATTTTAATGTATCTTTTACCATCTATATAAACCTTCAACCAAGTATATCTATTCTCAATCCACGATAAGATCAACCCGTGGTCTCGCATGTCTCCGCCCCTTCTCCCCACCGCTACTAGGACGAACGCCAACACATTCAAACCCACAATTTAAATAAATTAAATTATTTTATAAAAGTTTATTTATTTGTCTAACGACAAACAAAAAAAGGAATTTCTTTATACACTTAAATAATGGTAGTGACAGTATTACAAAATACAATACTGTATTTTATGTGGCATGAAATTTATTAAATTGGCTGAGGAATTAATCCGAAGTTATGAACATCATCATTCCCATTAAAAAAAAATCTCAGATCATTCACTTGAAACCAATGAATAATCATTGTTATCCTCGAGCTCATCAACAATATGATGGACATTACAAATTTTTTGCCCAATACCAATAATATGTCGAATTAAATTACTCCAATACCTTCGCCAGCAGTGACACCTACCATAAACTTATCATATAACCTCCTGTAAGAGTTGTCCTCTTTAGTTCTTTGTAATTAGTGATTTTATATTTGGACATATCGGCTTAATATCCGTTTTATCACTGGGTCTGAATGGGTTAATTTCTCGCAGCGCAGGCCACAGGACAACGGTCAGCGACATACTGAATTTTGGGAGTAACGATTTGCAGTAGTCGTGCGGCAGTGAAGAAACCGTAGTGGGGGGGCTGGTATGCGCGGTAAAAACCAAATTCCGTACTATCGCAGGTTGATCTAATCCTGGATAGAGAATAGACAAGGCGTGTGGCTCTTAAAAATGACATTGGAACCAAAATGTTGGTTTATGAAAAAATTTATCAAAAAGAAAGCGTGTTGTCTCACAGTCAAAAGATCACGAAAAGCATGGGTTTTTACCTTTTGTTGGTCGGAATGCACCAAATTTGTTTTCCGGCAAGATTGCGGCAACGGAATGACTAAGCTTTGTCAAAATAATTTTTAATACTCAAAATTTAGGCGGTTACAAATATTTTAGGTATAAATTATCGCAAACTGTATTATTAACATCAGTTATATGAATATTTAAAAATATATATTCATAACATAAATAGTATATTTGCAGCACGTTTCAGAGTGGAAGATGCTCTTAGTATCGCCCTGGTGTAAGACCACCATTCAGAATTGAAACGTTGCCTGGAATGGCTCTAGCCGTGCTTAGTGACTAGATCTGAATAGCCAGGTACTTCCCCACCTTCCTCTTCCCCACTTACCTTCAGCCTCATAACATACCCCAATTGGGGATGCTATAATCTCACTGGCTCCAGATGGGAGCAGCTGGGACTCTAGTGAGGTATTCACTATAAAAAAAATACATATATATATAGATTCGAGGCAGCATATCGTGAAAAGTAACATTTGATAAAAAATGTTCAATTTCTTCCTAGCAAAACATCTACGTCACGGAAGAGATGCGACGGAATTCGATGGGATTATTTTATTATGAAATTATTCATAGGTGGTCATTTTTTTTTTATTGAAATTGTGTATGGGGGACTTAACCATAGTTATCATATCGAAGATCCAAATGTAATTAGTTGTTTCTTGTTCTAATTAATAACTCAGGTTCGGGACATACGTCATTCCTATGTCTACCTACGTTAAATTATCGTGAAAACAAGCTTATGTGTCCAAGCGGTTAATTAACAAATGTAGTGTAATTCCCAAAATCTGAGTCCAATAAAAGTGCGGCAGTTGGTGGAATATTTACCAAATCTGGAAACATACATTACAAGATGAATATCACCTGAAAACATTGTCTTATATGCAGGACATCACTGTTTAAGATTTGTTGCTGCTTCAGACCACCAGATCTCTGCTTTCGTAATAATAACTATAGATTTGCCCTCCCATTCCTTATTTCAATCCAAAAGTAACACCACTTATGACTAATTTGGTTCCATGTCTAATTGGACTATGAGATCTCAGCGTCTGAATTCCCATAGTAAATTTATTCAGACACGATACTTCCTCACAATGATAATTCATCACATCATAACTCACATTAACCTACCCTTCAATTTCCCCCCCCCCCCTCACCTAACCTAACCTAAGGTTAAAAACCCCAATTATCAGTTTTCGACGCTTCGAGACATGATGAATTATCATGTGAGGAATTAACATCCGATGAAAAGTTTGTACTCAATATTCATACACTTAAAAAGTTTCCACTGAGTAGACCGGTTACCGAGTTACAATTCCATCGCATCTCTTGAAGAAATTTAACATATCTATCGAATTTTACTTTTCTCGATACGCTGCCTCGAATACATATGTTATGTATATATTTTTTTAAGTATTCATATAACTGTTTAAATTTTTAATAATAAAGTCCGCGACAGCCCATACCTAAAATATTTCTAGGTGCCTCAATTTTGTGTTTTAAAAACGATCTTCACAAAGCTATCATTCCGTTGTTGCGAATTTGCTGGAAAACGAATTGTCTCCACGCAGACCAACAAAAGGTCTACACAGACCCAATGCTTCGTGCGATCTATTGACTGTGAGACATACACTTTCTTTTTGATAATTTTTTTCATAAACCAATATTTTTGGTTGTGGTGTCATTTTTAAGACCCACACGGCTTGTCTTGAGTGGGAGAAGCTAACAGTATATATATTTTTATATTTCTACAGAAAAGGGGAAGGAATCCAGCGCCTCCCTCACCAACAAATCTGCCGACGAAGTCCTCGATGCTGTGAAGTCCATAGCCGCTAAATCTTAAACCGACCCAACCAGCCCAGTGTAATATTAATTTCCCTTTGTAATATATATTATAAATGCTCGTAGAATAAAACAAAATGTTATATTATTGAATCTATTGTTCTTGTTCAATTGTGTGGATAACCATTTCTACCTTAGGTCACCCCAACGTCACCGGCTACGTTTTGTGATTTAATAGGGGTGTGAATCCGGGTTGAGGTTTGTCTAGGTCTTTGCTCAATGTAGACAAATACAAGCAATGGAACATTGTAGAAGATTGTCCCTTCACCAGTTTGCAAGAATTACGCCGCCTATAAGTGATGAACTAAGTGATTCCCGATGACTTCGATTGGCTGAATAACTTCAACACCTCTCTAGGACCTCCACCTATTCCCCCAATATACAAAGAAGAATACCGGCTTACTTTTCAAACGGGGGCTCGAAAACTCCATTTAACGCTTAAAAAATTTGGCATTTTTTGCAAGAGGCTAAAAATTTTCCCGCTTTGCAACAAAATCCAAATAAATGGAATATGTGTTAACGTATCCGAAAACTAAAAACTGTTTTCGAAAGGTGATGAAAAAGGCTTTCAAATTTTATTATTAGAAATAATTATGTGATTTTTTAAATATAAAAATTTTGGATGAAAACTTTAAAAAGTTTTAAAAATGGCTCACTTTACTTTTTTTTTCTAATTAAAATTACTGATAATGAAAAAAAATAAAAACACATACATATTTCATTAGACAAATGAATTAAAAACGTTGCTGTCACCTCACTTTTTTGTCATTTCATGTAAAAAAAATTCACAAAGTTTCATAATTTGGTTTCAAATTGCGATCGGAAACTTTGGTTTCAAAAAGGTGTACATTTTAATTTTTTTGTGGTTTACTTTTAGATTTGAAAATATAGCGTGTTGTATTCTCTTTCCAATACCGTTTAAATCATACTTCTCACTATGATAGTAAGGGAGACACAACGATTTCTATGAGACCTATGTGAGCTGGGACAAATATGTTCTCCTGTGATTAAACGGATTAAACTAGAGTTACTGTAGTTTATATGAATATTTATGTAGGTTCAATGTCTTTCAACAGATGTCGTCTGTACAGGTAGTCATATGTAGGTTTGATGTTATTTATTTATTATTCATGTTCTCCGTAAAACGGTTATACATCAATATATCATAGAGAAGATTACAAATTAAAAAGTGTAGGGGACAGTTTTACTATTTTGTAACATTTGTCAAAAGATATACTCTCTGTAGGTGATATTGAAAATGTCAATAGTCAATGCAGAATCGTTAAGCAGTTGAGTCGCTCTGTTTATTGGCGAGTTTTGATAGACAGAAGTCACTTTTGGAGCATAAAAAAGTGCATGGGATCTCCCATCAGTATACTTGTTAGGGGCATATAAGTGAACCTCTTTTAAATATGCGGATTGAGTATAATACCAGAGATTAGTTTTAAAAAATGTTTACCTAAAAATATTTTTCAGCGGGCTTCTAAGGTATTGAAATCGAGCATTCCTGTTAAGAACAAGGATGGATACAGGAACGGATAGTATGTATATTCCCTCATATATAGGTAATGCGTAAACCTTTTTCTATTTCTAAGATATGGTTTTGTTCAGAAGGAGCCCAAATAATGGAACGAATGTGCCTCAACAGAGGTCAGTAAAGTTATACAATATTAAAGAGTCAACTTCGAATCTCATACCGATCCACTTGTCGATCGATATCCGATCGACAAGTGGGCACCTTCAGTGACCAGTTCCCCTGCCTCAGATAAACACAGAGCATCCATCAGAACGGATGTTAAGTGCAGTTAAATATTCATTGTGAATAAACACAAATAGTATCCTGACGTACCGAAGTATCATGGAAACTCGACAAATTATATTGTTCAACAGAAGGAACAACAGCACACCACAGTTATGTTATAGTTCGGTTATAATAATAATAATAACAAAGCATTTGTATAGCGCAGTTTTGTGATGTTTCACTTCAAGTGCGCTTAACTATAAAAAAATTTTAAAATAATCCTACAGTGCTTACAAAGTATTGAAAAGTAATTTTAAATAAAGAATATACAGTATACGAGTATACAAGGCAATAACAAGGGAACAAAATTAACAATAAGAGTGCTGTTATAGCGTAGGACAATATTAGTAAAAAGTAACGCTATTATAGCACAGGACAAAACAAAAACATTAAAACTAAAATATAGTATAAAACAGGCGCAAAAATAAGAATCATTCTGAGTGGATATTAAAAAAATTTAAAAAAAAAAAAAACATAAAAATACAGTAAGGAGGAAACCGAAACCAAACAATTTCCAGAGACTTAAAACATGTCATTACAATACATTGAAAAGAGATTAAGGTTAAGACGAATGGTATGAACTTTTAAATAATTTTGTTTTTAAAGCCCGTTTAAATTCAGTCAAATTCTGAATATTGGTAACAGCTGAGGGAAGTTTATTCCAAATGAGCGGGCCAGATACACGAAAAGAGCGATCATAGTAAACGGCTCGATTTGACCTAGAAAGTTCGATTAAACGATTAGTAACATCTAGATCTGCTGACCTCAGAGTAAGCTGTCTATCGCTTAAGTTTTGTCGGACACATAGTTCCGATATGTAGGCTGGCGCCATTCCTTGCAATGCTTTGTAGGTCATTAAGCATATCTTATATACAATTGGTTCTGCGCAACTGTTGATTTTTGTGGTCATCTTTGTTTTTGGAGCCCCTAGATATGCAAAAACAGATAATCAATTATTACAGATGGTTTGTGTTTATTTTAAAAACAAGCGACAAAAGAATATGCTTTATCAAATTTTGCAAATTCACTTTGTGGCACCATTTTATTAACGACAAATTAAAACACTTTGTTTTTACCACGATAATCTTTATTTTAACACATCGACATGTTTTCAGAACGATGTTCTCTTCCTCAGGACATAAAATGTACTAAAACTAAATAATCAAGTATACAAAGCTATGCGGGGGTAGAAATTGAAGTAGTGGGTTTATGTCCTGAGGAAGAGAACATCGTTCTGGAAACATGTCGATGTGTTAAAATAAAGATTATCGTGGTAAAAACAAAGTATTTTAATTTGTCATTAATATGCTTTATGTTTGCTTTACTAATATTTTAATGGAAGAAGCTTTTGTGAAGTAGCTTTATTGATTCCTTTGGTACCCGCGCACAATAGGGAGACAGCAAACCTGTGCTTGATATTAGCACCATGAAAATGATAACTGTTTTCACAATTTGTTTAATAACTCAGATCTGCAACAATCTGTCTTTTTTGTTTCTGTGTTTTCTCGCTAGGTATTGTGTTTCCTCCCTCCTACAACAAGTGCTTCCTTCCTCCTGATAGAAAACAAAAAAACACACCCTGCCCCATGTTTGAGGTATTGTTTTTGGAGTGTCACAAGAGACCGGGCGGCCTTAAGAAATCATGAAACCAAGTTTTTTGTGAAATAAAAGCATTTTTTAATCAACACCACATTCTAAAATCTAGGTATACATATATATATAAGTACAATTTTCAATATTTCAATACATTTTTATAGCTGTCATAACTTTATTAATTTGCATATAAATATTTTTTCTTTTCAGGAAACCGGTATTATGAAATTCATTTTTATTTAATAATATATTTGACTAAGTTTTTATAATATTTTACAGTGGTTTATTCTAAAAGCAGTGTGGGTAAACTAATCCCAGTGAAAGCTCGTATTGATGTCATCAACGTTCATCTTCTTCTTTCTCACGCATGTTGATTGAAGACGAAAAAGACAGAAGATATTAACTGGACGATGACATCACATATGATCTGTCGCTGGAACTATTATATATACAGGGTGTTAAGCATCGTACTTGAGTTACTTTAACCAGTGATTCCTGACATTATTTGGAGTAAAAAATGTAAATAAAATTTTGGTCTCCGGTGACTTTTTTTTGAGTTTTTTTTTTTTTTTAAAACTTTTTCTTCAAAATCAAAGAAAAAAAAAATTCTTCTACATGTCGTCGCTGGTCTCTAAGCCAAGTAACCAACCAACCCCTCACCCCGCCCCTAACTTCCCAATACCTACTGATTTTTATGTTTTTGAAAAAAAAAAAAATAATAAATTTCACCGGAGACAAAAAATTTATTTACATTTTTTACTTAAAATAATGTCAGGAATCACTGGTTAAAGTAAGTCAAGTACGATGCTTAACACCCTGTATATATATATATATATAATATATATATATACATACTTGTTGCTTAGGTTTAATTTGAACATTATTGATTATTGCCATTATTTTACAGTCTAAAACCAAATGTAAAGGGGTTCCATTCTATTTTTAAAATTACAAAACTTTTGTAAATAAATTTAAGTAGGAAATTCGGACCTAGGGGAATCCGATTTGTTTAATTTAAAGGTTGCGTAATGCGTAACATTATACGTATATTTTCTTTTAACTGTAGGTATATAATATTTATTTATTTTTAAGCGCTAGCAGAAGTCTTTGTGAACTATCACAGGTATTTATAGACAATCTACATAATGTCATTGCACTGGTAATATCTGTTAACGGCATCCCTTTTCAAAAATATGATTTAATTTGCATCACCAAGTCTTTTAACCTAATTAACGCTGCTGTCACTAATGATGTCACTTTTTTTTTGTCCCAAGAGTCCCAACTGCTTCCGTCTGGAGCCAATGAGACTATGGTATCCCCAATTGGGATATGTTACTAGGCTGAAGGTCTTGGGGAGAAGTAGGAGACAGGGAAGAGTAGGGTGGGGAAGTGCCTGGCTGTTCAGATTTGGTCACCAAATATGGCTAAAATCATTTCAAGCCATGTTTCAATTCTCAATCGAGGTAAAATAATACCACAAGGGCAATACTGAGAGTATCTTCTACTCTGGAACATGCCGCAAATACACTATATATTATTTTTAATTTAATTTATTGTGAAAAAATGCAAAATAATTATATACAATTTATTTGTGCATGCTGGGTTCGAAGTCGCGACCTTAAGATTGCGAGTCGAGAGTCTTGCCCCTCGACCACGCCGGCCGTCAGACTAACAATGAACATGAATTATTTTCTGTTAAAGTTGAAGCAATCTGGTTTTTCTGTTAAAGTTCAACCGAATTTGCAAAATAATTAACATATTATATAACACTAATTGACTGTTGGGTAATTTGATCAGCTGTTAAATGCTAACCAAACATTGACAGGCCGAAAGTTGGCAGTTAACAGGGACTCTTTTAGGATAATGTCAGATGTGACAATATCAGATGTGACAATATCAAATGTGACAATGTCAAATGTGACAATATCAAATGTAACAATGTCAAATGTGACAATATCAAATGTGACAATATCAAATGTGACAACGTTAAATGTGGCAGTCAAACAATTGGCCCTCAATAAAGTAATTTATAGAACTTTACTTTGATGTTTTCACAAAACCATGGATTAATTAATGATACTATGAATAAATTTACACATAAGATGTCACAAATATGTTTCTAAATTATTACATTTATATTAACTGGAAAATTTACATAAAACATTTCAAAATAGTATATAATATATGGATACGGCGGCACTCAGGGGGTTAAAAAATAAAATATCCATTATTTAATAAATATAATATTATTTACTAAGTTTGTTACTAAAAAAGCCTAATCTAAAATTACACTGCAAGAATACTAATATATAATTATTATTATTCTAGCTGCTAATAAGAATGTTATTTATTGTTACAAATAATTGACTTTTTTACAGACTAAAAAGCTTATAAAAGTAAAACTACATTAAAAAAATATACACACATTGGAGGTTTATTAATATGTAAAAAAATTATCCATTTTATGATAAAACAATGTACCTATCCAGAAAATTTTAATAAAGCGCTTTTTGCCAAATTATCACAACGAATTATTTAACAGCCCATTAGCATTAATTTTTAAATCATTAAAAAAAATCTATCGATCTTTAATCAATAATATAAATACAACAATTATTGTAAATAAAACAATATATCTTTGTTTGAACCACAATTTTTTTTATATAAACGAATTCGACGGCCGGCATAGTCCAAAGGGCAATGCTTTAGACTCCCATTCCGAAGGTCGCTGGTTCGAACCCGGCGCGCGCAAATAAATTTTATTTGATTAATTTGTGTTATTTCGCAATTAATTCATTAAAAATAATATATATACTATATTTGCGGCAGGTTCCAGAGTGGAAGGTGCTCTCTCAGTAGCCCTCTGGTTTAAAACCACCATTCAGAATTGAAACGTTGCTTGAAATAGCTTTAGCCGAGTTTAGTGACTAGATCTGAATAGCCAGGTACTTCCCCACCTTACTCTTCCCCGTCTCCTTCCCGCTTACCTTCAGCCTCACAACATACCCCAATTGGTAGTCCCACTGGCTCCAGACGGGAGCAGTTGGGACTCTTGTGAGGTGTTCACTAAAAAATTTAAAAAAATAATGTTTCGGAACAACCGTTCCTTCCTAAAAGTAAAATATACTGAATTGATATTACAAAACAATTGGTGAACATAATACATGTATTACTATGTGTTGAAGTGGGTAGGGGGCGTAACTAGGGTAGTGAAGAGAGGGGGTAGGAGGTAGAATGGATGGTGAAAGGGAATATGTCTAAGATGGGACTGTAAGATAATATTTTATTATCTAATATAATATTATCTTACAGTCCCATCTCAGACATGTTCCCTTTCACTATTGTCCATTCAATCTCCTCCCCCCACTTTTTACTAATCCCTAGTCACACCTCAACACTTACGGCCGCTGTTCCCAAACCTACTAATCAATTACTAAGCCAAAATTTTGCCTTAGTATTTGATTAGTGCACAACTACGCTTTTTCCAACACACAAGTATCGCTTAAGCATATATCTTAACCTAAGGAAGCCGGACTAGTGGATTAAACTCGTTCCGGCCGCCTTAGTTTTGGACTAGTTCTTAAAAGTGTCAACAGAGTAGAAAAAATACCGCGAACACGGTCGATGAAATATCACTCTGACAGAAGACACAGTTTCGCGCTCATTTCACTTCTGCGTTGCGTATTGCGTTTATCAATTATCATTTTAATTAATATGGATTGAGAAGTTCAGATGCGTGCGGAGCAGAGACGAAAAACGGTTAATTTATGCGAAAAACTATGTCGTTTTCGAATATTCGCCAAGCCAAGTGTCAAATCCAGTACCTACGGTCAAGCTGACACTTTATTTTATATACGTTTGTTTAAAAAAATATAAAATGTCAGTTTATGGATAAAAATATTTTAAATAAATTACGTGTATTAATAATAAATCCAACAATTAACTCTATAATATTAATTTAACTTCGAAAGTTCTTACTTTGATGTCATTTTATTGTCTATGAAAGTGGGCGAGGCCAGATAACATAAGATGTTTGGGGACAACATAAATCGAGCGCTACCCTACAAAATGCTTGGCTGATAGCGGCCTCAGATGAATCGATGTAAAAGTTAGAAACAGCGGCCGTTAGTAATATATTATGTTCGCTCATTGTTTTGTAATGTCGAGTTAGTGTATTTTGCCACGAGCAAGGAATGGTTGTTCCAGAGTATATAAAAAAATATAGTGGTTCAAAAAAAGATATATTCTTTCATTATATAACCACTGGAGCCATTTTAAATGTCTACGATTGCTTTTCGGATAAAAAAAAACCAATTATCTCTTGATTCGGCAAAAAAAAATATATATATTTATTACTCCCACGTTTGTTAGTTTGGTCTTAAAACTTTATCTATTATGACCATAGATGTTGCAAATCTAAACTTCGTAGACTATTTTAGAACAATGTTAAAAATTAATTTAAAAAAAGAAAATTCGCACAGAATTTTTGACCAGCTGTTTACGGTTAAAATTTATCCCTTTTTCCAAATATATTTACCTTTCATTGTCAAGTATATCACAGACAACATACAGAAATCGAAAATATTATATGTTGAGTCGAATAAGTACCTCTGACGCCAGTTTCAAAGTATCAAACACTCAGGATCCGCGCGGTTATAAACTTTACGATTTTTTAATATTTTTTTTATTAATCCTACAAAAATATGAGATCAACGGTAAAATAAAGGTTAATTTATTGGCTGTATAGCAATTTAATAAGTTTTTATGACTCTAAGTTAAAATTCTTATGATTTTTTTAATGTTGGCGAAAAATTTAAAAAATGATCGTCTGGAAATCTCGAGCAATGGAGGCAAATTCATTTATTTCGTGTGGTCGCTCCAGTGGATATAGTAATTATTTAACATGTTTATAACAATAATATTTTTTATTCATCATTTTCCTAAGAAAAAAAGATAAGTCGGGTAATATTTTAATTAAAATATGGTAAGCAAATACCACGGCAGTACAATAGCTTCACTGAATAAGTAAAATTTTCAGTCTTTAACGAAAATCTACGTATTCCAATTTTAGTCAAACAGATCATAAAAAAATAATTTTTCTTTCCATTATATAAATGTAGTACGTACTTTACTAGTTGAGCTATAACATTAACTTATACTTTGGAGTAACCGTAATAAGTTGGTATGGCCAAGAATGAGCTGCCATATATGTTTATACGGTAACCGGAAAACCCAGAATGAATTCAACTCAACACCTCCTTTGAAAAGTCATTAAAAGTTATGAAAAATATATATTAAAAATTGGTTAAATAGGTTATGTTAGGAAAGAGCATGGGCTATTTTTTTATTATTATTTTTCATAGCTTTTAACGACTTTTTAAAGAGGTGTTGGGTTGAGTTGATTCTGAGTGGACGTGGAACCGTTTATACAATATTTATAAAAAAATAATTCATATGTACATTCATGTACTATTAATACCCGATCTGCTTTTATGGAAACGCTTAGAGTTGTACCATAGATAATATTAAGAAAGGGAGATACGGCGTGGAAGCGCGGCGACTGTCGCCAAGCTACGATTAAACTGCACGGACTATCAAAGCGGCTATGCAATGGAAGTTATGCATTTGATTTGTAGATTTAAATAATGGCTATATACATTAGATGTATAGGTATAAATAAGGGCTGAATACATTTAATGTATAGGTGTAAATAAGGGCTGTATACATTTGATATATAGGTATAAATAAGGGCTATATACATTTGATGTATAGGTATAAATAAGGGCTGAATACATTTAATGTATATGTTTAAATAATGGCAGTATACATTTGATGTATAGTTATAAATAAGGGCTGTATACATTTAATGTATAGGTATAAATAAGGACTGTATACATTTGATGTATAGGTACAAATAAGGACTATATACATTTGATGTATAGGTATGAATAAGGGCTGTATACATTTGATGTATAGGTATAAATAAGGGCTATATACATTTGACGTATAAGTATGAACAAGGGCTGTATACATTTGATGTATAGGTTTAAATAAGGGTTATATACATTTGATGTATAGGTATAAATTAGGGTTATATACATTTGATGTATAGGTATAGCTAAGGTGCATAGATGCAATTTGCAGTGGTATGGGTGAATCATAGAATAAATACAAGAAATGTGATGTACGTGTGTTTCGTTATCCAAAAGTCTGTCCGATCAGACCTTAAATTTCAAATACTGAAATTTATTTCATCATAATTATTAAATTTTCATTACAATTAAATGGAATGACAATATACGATGTCAGGCAGTATAAGAGAGACAGAATGCATGCTAAATGGGTTAGAAATAAAAGGTGCTAAGACAGTAGCGACTTCGGTTTCAATTAAAATCTTCATGGAAGCGTTTCTAGTATGTATTATCCATTCAATGGGATCAAAGATGTAGGTGATACTTAAGCACGCGGCAAAGAAAGACTATATTGCCACCCGGATGGGCAGAATTGTGACACATGTTAGGGTAGAGGCTGAAGAAAGGGTTTATTAATGCGGATAAAAAGATGCCGGTAACCTGTTCCACATGTGAGCCAACTTACACAAAAACAAGTCGAAGAAACCACACATTCTCATAAAGCCAACGTTAATTGTGTGGTGTACCGCTCGTGTTCGTCGAGTTTTGTATATGTGAACCTTGCACAGGTGATCAATGCTGCTAGCTCCTTTGAGCAGGCTCCATCGAAATAGGTACATCTAAAACAGACTCAGCTTGCCTACATTGCATCTGTACATTAGTACGGGCATATGCTGAGACGCAGGCCATGCAGAATGTGCAGAGTAGAGCGGGGCCGATTTTGTAATGTATGGACATTTATGAATCGACATACGTTACGGGGCAGGCACGTGCTGCGCAGAAACGTTTCTGCTCTACGTCGAGTTGCGGCCACGGCGCAGATTCTGGTGTGCTCTGGTGGACAGTATTTCCCTTGAGAATCTCATTTTTTCAGGTATTGAAAGACTATAAATCAATATTAAATTATTAATTCTAAAGTCAGAATCCGGCTCACAACTCGACATTCTCACAAGCGGGTACAAGCTGAACTAAACTGCGTTGCAGCAAATGCTGATCATCGATTACTGCATCATCTGTCCTGCGGTGACATTTCTGCCCTGCACATTCTGCATCTCAGCATATGCCCAGCCTTAGAGATGGCAATCGTTAACACATTCTAATCTTCCTTGCTTATATTAAATACCTATAACTCTGTCACTACCCTAGCTGCCTGTTATTCTACATAGGTAACCTTTTTTAAGTTGTCATGATTTTTAACAGTCTGGATTAAGACTTGAAAGGTGGAAGTCCAAAGTCTTCGGGTTTGAACTGTTCTAAGTTCTCCAGAAGCTGGGTGGCTCTCTTGGTCAGATTCTTCTCCAGTGTCGGGTCAGGCACCATTACTACCTGCATGCCGGCTGCCAGAGCTGCGTCCACTCCGTTAGGGGCATCCTCGAAAACTAGACACTGGAACAAAACAAAGTTTACATTATGTGATGAAATACAATTTCAAATTTTATAAATCAAAAAACAAAATTTTTTCTTGCAAACATAAAAAAGTTTTAAAAATGGTTCACACATTACGTTTTTTTTTGACTAAAATTACTGATAATGAAAAAAAAATTATTATAAAGATTATCGTCAACTCAGTTTTTTTTCAGTGTATTTAAAAATAATTAATAAAAAATTCCCAAAGTTTCATAAATTTATTTCAAATTACGATCCGAAACTTTGGTTTCATAAAGGTCTACATTTTACTTCTTTTGTGGTCAACTTTTTTATTTGAATATAAAGCGTGGTGTTTTCTCTTTCTAACACCGTTTAAATCGTATTTCTTAATATGATAGTAAGGGAGACCACAATTTCTAAGAGACCTGTATGAGTTAGAATATGTGATAGAATTCCGTGGATAGGTTTATTAATTTATAATAAGAGTAGTATTTACATTTTCTGGGTCTGGTGGATTT
This sequence comes from Limnephilus auricula, assembly GCA_951813805.1. Classification (NCBI taxonomy): domain Eukaryota; kingdom Metazoa; phylum Arthropoda; class Insecta; order Trichoptera; family Limnephilidae; genus Limnephilus; species Limnephilus auricula. The sequence goes on from OX638410.1 coordinate 1,676,914, forward strand.
TTAAACCTCGATGCGCAGATCAGAAAGATGTCGGGGTGCGGCTTGCCGAATTTGACCTCCTCGTCAGAGCTGCCCATGACCTTGTGGTGGAAGAGGTCAAAGAGGGGCAGGTAATTCAGGGTCTTGGCCTCCACACTCTCCTTGCCGGAGCTGGTGGCCAGGGCTATCGGTACTTTACTGGCGGCCAGATGTTGAATCAGTCTTTTTGACCCTGGAATTTAAATATTATATAATCAATTGACTTCATAACCCATCCAAGCTAATGTCTATGTTTTTGACAAAATAATTTTACTACTTGAACCCTCATGAAGGGTGTCCTAATAATTTCCCTCGGGGCCTTTGTCATCTTTGGGAATGTTGTGTAGTAAGTCTTTTTAAGGAAAGGAAGGAGATGAAGTTTTGGGAAGAAAAAGGTATGAGGGGTAGGTAGGAATTTGGGGTTCAGTATGTCCAAGTCATCCGCCGCCAAGACCTAGACTTCACCCCATGAACCCGAACAACCCTGCTAAGTCACCAAATGTCCTGAACCACTTGAGGTGACCTGTGGCAGATGTGTTGGTTATCCAATAAATGGTTCACGGGGCGGAGGTACTAGTCCCGACTGCCAAATTGTTTGGTGTTCAACAAAAGACACTTGCAGTCTACGTTGCCTGTGCGTTACATAAAGTCTTTTGATATTTGTAGAACATATTATATTATGATATCAATTATATTTTTTATTGTTTTTTGCACTTATTTTGAAAGTGTGGAAAATTCATTGAGAAGTATCAAAATTTTGCTTTAAGGTGTGGGAAAGGGGTGTTTTTTCAAAATCTCTTTCAGACACCTTCACTTACTCCTTCCTCTTGTTTTGGAAGTCAATTTTATAAAATTTCATCAATATCGGAATGAAACTGCAGGTTTGTATAAAAAAACAAAGCCACGCCTCCACAGACACTATTTTTTTATGTATCCCGTATACCGTGATACCGTAAGTCACTTACTGTAATTTATAGCAACTTACAGAAGTCATTCTTACTTTAGTTTTCGACAGGTCTAACCGCGTCCGCGCGAACTTACAGCCTTCTCACAACTTATAAAATCAGTTTTTTAAGTTGAGCTGCGTACAAATTAAAATGCGCTGATAAAATTAAAAGAAAGGTATTTTTCCTATAAACATTATTATTTTTATCATTTAAACTGAAATCTGATTAGGATAAGTGGATAAGTACATTCTTATCTCACGAAAACAATATAAAGAATAACATTAGATAAAACTCAAATAAGCACTCCCGATGAAAACGATTGTAAACGAAAAAAAAAATTCTGTTTCCAAAAACCAAAGAGAAATTGTTTAGTTTTTGGTGAAAAAAAGTTTTCTGAACGTGAGTATCCTTCTTTTTAATTATCTGTCCAATCCTTTCTAATCTCAATGATTCTGTTTATACTACGAATGAATTCGAAGTCGGATGCTGTCATTCAGATAAAATTAAAGAACTCCATTCAATTTGAGTGGGCATTGCGTTTGGGTCCCACCCAGGCTTCCGTGTTCGATTCCTCGGCTGGCTAAGTCCTCCGTCACAACACAAGCAACATCTTCCGCTTAGTGTGGTGGTAGTACGAGATTTTCAAATGTTGTTGGGTTATTCGTAACTCGGGAATGTTTGTCTTTCTTTTTAAAAAAAAAATAAAAGAATTCTGCCGTTAACAGAACTTGCGCGTGGAGAATTGTTTCGCTCAAGTCAACTTCCATTCCAACACTTTATTTGGGCCCTTTTATTGACAAAATCAGATGTAGCCGTCGCTATGAGCACTTACATAAGTTGAACTTCCGAACAACTTCTATGAGTATTAATTAACATAAGTTGGATGCATATCCTCTCGAGCGATTGGTGTTTAGTTTTTGATTTGGCCATTCGATTTAATTAATATCATTCCTCCAAATATTAATATGGAAACATAAAAACTGTTTACTGCGGTTTAAAGCTAACGAATCCACATAGATTTTGTCGTTTATCCCATATTTGTAGGTTTGTTAAATGTGGTCCAATTTTGGACCGATATCAATCGCAGAAAAATAAAAGAGGTCTAAATTTGGACTTAAATCGCTGCAGTGGATATGTAATCACTGTTGTGAGTAACTTATCAAAACCTCGTAAATTTTACTTACAAGTGTAAAGGCAGTCTTATTTAGCAAATATAAGTTAGACATTAAAACAATAATAACATGAAAATTTATAGAAAAATGCATTTTAACTAAGGTTTTTAGATTTCTTTTGCGATTTATAGCTTAGATCTTCGATTGAATCATAGATTTTTTAAAATAATTTTATATAATATCAGTTCGTTGTAATAAGCATTTCTTTGGAAAATAAAGCATTTTGTAACATCCTAGGTTAAAAGAATATGCTAAATTTAGTCAACGTGAATTGTCAATGGCGATCTGTAGTCGTTGTCGGAAACAAAGACATTTTAAATAAAAGTTTTATCAACATATTTTGTACTACAAACCAAAACAGACTTTGTCTAGTTAGGCAGGTAATGAACATTCACACATGACATACAAGCCCGGGATGCCGTCAATGAAATTGTATAAAATTATAACCTCTCATAAGCGGTGCATTCTTCAGCATCTCGTTGCCGAGTTCCTTCATCTGCACGTGAAACTCGTGGGGCGTGATGGGCAGGCGTAGTTCACGGCACGCTATCTCCGAGGTGCGCTGCTCCGTGGTGCCCATGATCTTCAGTCTCACGTCGCGTGGGTATGACTTACCGTACTTTTTGGCTATCGTGGCAACTATCTTTTCGTATATATGCTCGGTATCTGAAAGTTAATGAGAAAATAAATTTAAATGATTAAGATCAAAGATAATAGAAACAAGGCAGATGGGTCAAGAATTATTATTAGTATAAAACCTGCATAAAGCGTATCGCTAACATTGTTTATTTAATCGCATGTATTCAGAGCAGCGCCCTACCTTTGTTTGCACCTAACTAGATAGTCTGTGCAGTTTGGTCATAGTTTGGTGACAGTCGGCACGCTTCAATGCCGTATCGCCATTGTTTCACACAGGAGGCCCTTATTAGAAAAAGAGAAAAATAATTTCTGTGGAATGCTTTGGTGAGGGTATTAGTAGAGGAGGGAAGCAAGTAGACTGAATGCTGTAGAAATGAGATGTTTGTGGGGTAAAACCTTGTATGATTGCGTGAGAAATGTGGAGATCCGCAAAGAATGCAAGGATATGTAGATGTATAAGAAGATGTAAGCATAATAAGTAAGATTACGAAAGGGACACTCAGATGGTTTGGGTATGTAGAGCGAATGAACAAAGAAAGGAAGGTAGGGAGAAGTATATAAAACATGGAAGAAGAAGAAAGAGGACATGGCACCATCAAGTGATTAGATACAGAATAAAAGAAGACGATGTATGAATGTAAATGGGGCAAGGAGTGTGTTACAAGACCGAGTTGTTTGTCAGTCTGTCCTCTCTACCTACACCTGAAGGAAACGGCTTAAGTTAAGCTTAAAAGAAAGTTGTTCACATATTTTAAATTAGATTATAAAAGTTGTATAACCAATATTGTTTTATTTTCTCTTTTTATCTAAATAGACCTTGGTCTAAAAATATTTAATTCATAAAATATATATATATCTACATCATTTATAAAGTTTGAAAATATCTTGCATACTAAAAGCAGCAACCATAATTAGTAAAAAATTCATTTTAAGCGAATAGCATTTTGAAAAAAATGATCCTCAATTAAACTATGTATCTTTAACTATGGCATACCCAATTAGGGAAATGCTAGGAAGCCAAAGGAAGCAGGTTAGAGTAAAATATGAGGAGAAAAAGGCTGGGAAGTACTTACCCGACATAACATAATATACATTTATAATTTTATTTGACCGTGCCGGGTTTCAAACCTGCAATCTCTGGGTTCGAGGCCAAGGGGTTTGTAGACTATTATTTATATTTCCAGAGAGAATTCGTACGATACGTCATAGTTTTAGTATATATTTTTTTTGTATTTCTTGGGCATTAACTATGTAAAATTACTAGACATTTTGTTTTGAAGAGTTTTATTTCACAATATACAACCTTTGTTGACCATGTTTCCTTGTTATTTTGACTTCTCCCACCATTACCCCCTCCCTTATCTTACTTCTTCTTACTAATATTATAAATGCGAAAGTTTGTATGGATGTATGTATGTATGTTTGTTACTCTTTCAAGCAAAATTTACTGAATGGATTTTAATGAAAATTTACAATAATAGAGCTCATACATCAGAATAGCATATAGGCTATAATTTATAAAGCTAGCTATTTATTTCCAATATATTGAAAATAATAATTATTGTTTAATAGAAAATGTCAAAATTTGAGAATGACATTTTGCAAAACAATGATTGTTAAATCAAAATTCTATTTTAGAAAATATTTCAATTAGTGAATTTATTTGAAGTACTCGCCTAATACTTTGAATCGAATCAAGAATAATACACATTTTAAATAAATAGAATTTTGGCATAAACGTAGATGGGACCTACGAAAAGAAAATAGATTACTCGAAGTACTAATCCTACGCAGACGAAGTCGCGGGCAGAAGCTAGTATCTAATAATTTTTGTATTTATATAATTTTTTGTTAGTTTTAAGAACACTAGTGAATGACACGGATGTATCAAAACCGGTGAAATAAAATTAAGTAATAAATATACATTGAAAAAACTCTTCAAAACAAAGTTATCTTCTGTATTTTTTGTTGTGATTAAAGACTTGTGAGAAGGAAGATTTTTCATCAATGACGTATGTAAAACCTCTCTCTGGGTCTATTATACCATTCTGCCGTGGAAGTTGACAGATCTGTGGATATTTTAAACTGGCGCCTATAAGCCTAATTTTTTAAACTAATTGGTAAATCCATCACTCGATAATGTCTTTTTTCTTGTCACTTTTCCTCAATTTTTCTCAAAACATTTGAATGTGTTCCATTTTTAAATATGGAACGAGGGTGTTCTGGCAAATATTACTGACTCCAATTTTGTTGTAAACGATTTCTACAGTGACAATATTTTCTCCTTGGAAAATAAACTCCAGAAATAAAATAAACACATTCAAATTTGAACAATTCGAAAACATTGAGCATCAATATTATTGACACTCTTTTCTCGGTCCATCCACTCTGCACAAAGATAATAGAAACAAGGGAGGTAGCATGAACCATTATTCATGTTTAGACTTACAGAATTCAATACTTCGTTTGTTTGAAAGCATCATGAAACAATACATTATAGCATATTCGTACTGCTATAATTATCTCTGAGGTAAACAGTAACCTAGCATGTAAAGAATAATAAATAAATAAATAGTACGTAACCGCGAACAAAAGCATCGCCAACATAGTACACCCATACTATTGTTAATCGCATATAAGCACAGCGGTGCTTCGCCTTTGTTACTACCTACACACCAAAGCATGACTTTCATTGGTTCTGCCGCTTTGATAGTTTGTGCAGTTTGATAGTTCCTATTATCTATGCTTGTATCAAAATAACTATACCCACTTTAAAATACGAAGCAATATTATCACAGCAGCTGAATTAAATCGGGCTTTAACCGTTTGGGCACATAAGCTTGTTTTCACGACAATTTAACATAGGTAGACACAGGAATGACGTATGCCACGTACCTGAGTTATTAAAAACAAACGAAAAAATCCTTCCATTCATAAATCTTAACTTCTTTTTAATATATTATAAGTCATGTTCTCAAGTTTCCCGTAATTGTTTGGTTTCGGTTTTGTAGTTTTATGTATAAGGTGTATTTCTGAACATAAACTGCCTCCTGTTTTATATTACATTTTAGTTTTAATGTTCTTGTTTTGCCCTGTGCTATAATAGCACCGTTATTGTTTATTATTATGGTCCTGTGCTAGAACAGAAGAGGAATTAATTAATTGTTCATTTCTTGTTCCTTGTTTCATATTATTTGATCAATTTAAGCAAAGACTCGTAAGAAGCACTGTAGGAGTAATCTTCAATTTCCCCTCTTTAATTCTCCTCCCCCTCTCCCGTGTTTCCCTCCCCCACCCTCCTTCCCTCCCTGCTGCTAAATTGCATAAAATACACACTCCTCACAGCTAACCGTGTGAAAAGCTTGGATTTTCCAAATTTATCCACTGCTATCCCCTACCGCTACAACATCTCCAGTGAATACTGAATTATTATTTTAAAGTTTATTATATTATTTTTACAGATAAGCGCACTTGAAGTGAAATAAACATAAAACTGCACTATACAAATGTTACATTATTATTATAAGTAAACGTTAAGGTGAATGTCGAAAGAATTCATATTCTACGCTTTCGTAGATGGATTGGATCACCGATGAAATATTGTATTTGCTAGCCTTTCTTGAAAGATTTGAGTTTTTTAATTGACAAAACTATTTATCAATATTCATATTGCTTGTGTATTTTCGCAAACAATAAATTTTTCTTAATACTTCAAAGCATAACTTGTAAAAAGCATTTATAAGTAAAAATACTATACGCGCGCCATCTACAAAAGCGTAGAGTATGAATTCTTTTGACATTCACCTTAAATACTTTAAGCGTATTATGGTCAAGATGGACGTTTCTGTTGGCCCTCTTCAATTGGCAATTCATAAATATTGTGTAAAAATCGATGAAGTTAGATCAACATCAACTGTATCTCACAGGAAGGTGAAGTCAAATGAATGTTAATTGACATTGAATACAAGATCATGGACTTTGTCAGTGAATTGGAAAACATCCAAAATTTGATGACATAAGAGAACAAGAGATATTTTTATAAGGTACAAACGCTGAATAGAAAATCAACAGAAGTGTGATTTATACCAATGGGTGCTATCGCCCCGGGAACCATTTATTGGAAAACCAACACCCCTGCCACAGGTCACCCCAAGTTGTTAGCTACGTTGGTGTTGCCGGGTTCATGGGGTGAGGTTTGTCCATTTGCCCAACTACTGCGTGGCGGGCCGGATCGGGAGAGACTGGTTGATGAAGACTTTAACCGGAATCGATTCGGATGGATTCATCCATCCTTCACTCGTTGACACATTGACCTCAGATTTTGACCCACCCCTGATACCGTTAGGGAAAAATACCCTCCACACAGCATCCCCAAAGATATAGATATAGATGACATAGGCCCCGAGGGAATTGGTTTTTCTCGTGACCTCCTGTGTGGAGCTCATGTAAAAAAAAAAAAACCTGATATGAAAGAATTCTGATGTTGCCAATTTACATAAGATCTATTAACTCTAGGCCCTAGACAGACCAATGAGCTTTGTGGCCAAGCAGTTAAGTTCCTTGGCTACGAATCCAGAGGTTGTGGGTTAGAAACCCAGCGATTGCAAATAAAATTTATATGTTATTTCATAATTAAGTTTAAAAAATAATATACATATATACATAATAGTATATTTCGCTACATTCAAGAGAAGCAGATGCTCTCAGTATCGCCCTGGTGAAAGACCACCATTTTAAATCGGAACATTGCTTTAGCTGATTTGATGAACAGATCTGAATATGGTCGCAAGCACGTCCCCACCTTCCTCTTCCCATCTCCTTCTCCTCCCCACTACCTTCAGCTTCATAACATACCCCAATTGGGGAAACCATAATCTCACTGGCTCCAGGCAGTTGGAAGCAGTTGGGACTCTTGTGCGGTATTCACATTAAAAAATGTATTAAAAAAAGCCAGGTTGGTAGGTATGTCCCAACCTTCTTCTTCATGTCTCCTTTCCTACCTCACTCCTTTTAGTCTCATAATGAACCCCGATTGGGGATGCCATAGTCCTATTGACTCTGAGCATTTGGGATTCTACGAGGTGTTGGCATAAAACACCAAAAAAAAAACTAAAATGATTATTTGTTCAAGAATCAATTTCATTATTTGACAACTTTTGATCGATTACGCCCGAAGTAAGCTTAAATTTACCTTACTTTGTTCGGGCATGCCCGCAAAACATTGTTGGTTTAACCCCACAATGAAAGAAGTGAGGTAAGAAGTCTTCTGTAAGCAATTAATTCAGAATAACCCCTTGAATTGAAGCCAAGAAATGACAACAGTATTAAAACAATTCGATAATCATAACAAGGAAATTGAATAAAAAATATTATAGCTTAAAAACCATAATATAGATCAACAAACGTTGTTTCTGAATATATAAGTTTTATTTTATTTTATGTAATTGTACGTAGAATTCATAAATCGTCATTTTAAAAACAATTACAAACGTAAGAGATTAAAACGCCTTATGATTGGTCGGCGGATTAACTTAACATTATTTTAACAGACAAATGTATCTGTTTAGATGTGTAAATTTACCCAAGACACTATCTAGATGGCATTTAGTTCAAGACGAATCTTTCAATTATACATAATGTTGGCAGCCAATAAAAATATGCAATTATTATAAGCAATAATTGAGCCCTTGCCCGGAATAATGTTGTATCCAACAAAACTATCATGATGAACTAATGTAGGCATATTATTATGCATTTTTTAATATAGTATTTAAAATCGGTTTGTGGAAGAATGTTGTATATTGCTTATAATAATTGTTACCCTTTGTGCTATGCATAAAAATCTTGTCTTAAACATTAGTTTATCAATTTAAAAATAAAAAAAATAAAATAAAATATGCATTAAGAAAATGAAGAAATTGTTGGTAGTTCTTAGTCAAAGGATGACACAGTTACATAAATATGACCGAAGGAGATAGGGTCCCATTAGCTCAGTGGTAGAGCATCGTCCTGGCAAGGCTAAGGTTTTGAGTTCAATTTCTAGATGCGACCGTATCTTTTTCTGATTTTTCTTCTTTTTTTTATTTATTTATTTATTAAAAGAATTTTATACATAGTGTAGATATTGTGTTATTTCGCCCGCCATGCTAGGGATGTCCCTGTGTTATGGCGGGTCAAGTATGCAGATTATATAATTTAAGGTAATGAAGTACGTTTACTGATAATATAATAATTAAGATAATGAGGTTTACAGTTAATGCAGCAATGAATTTATGATAATGAAATTTACATATAATATAGTAATTGATGATAATGATGTTTACAGGTAATAAATATAACAAGGAATTTATGACAATGAAATTTACAAATAAAATAATAATTGATAGATGAAATTTACAGATAATATAATTTTTTTTTTTTTTTTAAAAAGAAAGACAAACATTCCCGGGTTACGAATAACCCAACAACATTTGAAAATCTCCTACTACCACCACACTAAGCGGAAGATGTTGCTTGTGTTGTGATGGAGGATTTAGCCAGCCGAGGAATCGAACACGGAACGCCTGGGTGGAACCCAAACGCTATGCCCACTCAACCACTGACCGGTCATTGTATCATAATAATTGATGATAGTGTAGTTTACGGATAATATGACAATGAATTTAAGGAAATGTGGGTTACAGATAAATAATAATTTATTTATAAGTTACATAGTATGATGTGTTTTTACATTAACTCCACACAGGCGGAACTGAGGAAAATGATTAATGTCTATGAAAATGATTTATCTTTGAAGATGCTGCGTGGAGGGTCTTTTTGAGGAGAGAAAGAAGGTCTTGAAGTCCCATGTTGTAGGAAGGAGGAAACACAGAGCCTCCCTTTATAGCATATTTAAAATGTAAAACACAGATATGTGCATTGTGTAAATAATATTTGATTTATAGGGAGCATTCAAATACTGCTTTCCTCATTATTTTAAAATTTGGAGATGTCTGACTAATCAACAGGATGATAATATGGGATCAAAACATAAGGGAAGGTAACTGGTATTTGCTTTGCATATCAAATAGTTAATTACTCCTACATACATTCCGTAAAAAGAAGAAAAAAAGATAAGAGAAAGAACAAAACAAAATAATAGAATAAAACAAAATTAAATTGCGTATGCACGGGACAGCCCTGGTTACAATGTTGCCAAAACATTTTTACAAACACATAATCATAATAAAAACATGTGTTTAAAAAAGCATCTATACTAACTCCTGGTCGACGGTGACATTTGTATATGGACAAATGACATAATTTTGACTTTGACTTATAGTATTAAATTAATTTAAACCACACCTCTGTTTCCGACACCTTATCAACTTTCTTATCTTGCCGATGCAACAAATTAATTTTGTGTAAATAATGCTGAACTCTTCGACCAAGTATATTTTATAATTAGATAACTTTGGCGAAATTCGCAGAGATGGTTCAATAGGTAAGCTAGAAGATAAAAACAATCAATAACTTATCGTGTTTTTATCTCTTATTTTTAAATCTCACGAGTTTATGAGTCCGTAGCCGACTTAATTTGCAATTCTAGAAACAAGAAAATATCTAAATATATAAAAATTAATGCTTCTTTGTTTGTCCCATGTGGGTTCCTAAACCTTTCATTCGATTGTGATGAAACTGGTGATTTGTTGTGCTCATGCCTGCGATGGTTTCAATATATATATATATATATAGTAGTGAGCTCTAGCATTGTGAAATTTGTATAAAAAAATTACTATATGTGGCATGCGAGTTGTTGGAAAAATGTGTGTATTTACATTTTTCATATTGGCAAGGTGGAAGGGAAGGGGAATACGGGAGAAGGGGGGGGGTTAAAAAAGGTAACGCGGAAGGGGAAGGAATGCTGGAGAGGTATGGGGTCACATGGGATAGGACACGCAGGGGAGGAGTGACGGAGGGGTGGGGGAAGAGGGAGTGGCAAATAGAGGGATTGCAAAGGAGACATAGTAACGCTAGGGGATAGCAGAGGGTAAATTTGGAAAATCCGTGCTTCTCACAAGGATAGCTGTATGTGGCCTGCTCATGTGTTAGAAAATATTTTGAGATTTTCTTGTACGCACCAGACAATATTGTATATCCAAAACAATAAACAGAAATAATCATGTACATTTCTTACTTAATTTTTTATCTATGTGCTACCAGTTTGAACACATCCATATCATTCACTATCAAACTCAAAACTTTGCTTTATGTTAGTTATTATATGTAATCCTCGATAACATATTATTTTATAATCTATGTAAAAGCCCCTAAGGGCGTATAACAACAATAAATAAATAAAAGTGACACGCGCTTGCCCGTGGCTACGCGACATGCTGCAAGCAGATTGCGAGTTCTCGAACGCTTAAGGAGCGAGAAGTTATGCACTCCATCTGTTTTTAATCCGTAAAGCGATTTCTCGAGCAAGAAGTTATGCGCGGTAAATATAAATCAGCAGAGGAGGAACATTTGGTGTAATTATAGAAACTTTATTGATTTTCATAATTTAAATGTGATTTAGACATTCTGAAGTAACCGATATGATAAAAAATTTCATACATGACCGCGGGCCGCACATAGGGGGGCCACGGGCTGCAGGTTGGCCAAGACTGCTTTAGAATAATGGTCTAACATTATGACTTTAAGCATAAACTTTTTGTTTTGTTTCAATCATATAATTTTAACATAATGTTGGAAAATAGAACATTGAATGAGAACTTAATAAAATACTAAACATGCATTGTTTAGGAATAATTTGTGAACTGAAAAATAATGTAAGTAAATTACAAAGAATTTAAGGTTACGGTTCGTATTTTTAAAAAGTTGTTTATCTAATAGGTAAGATTTAAAAAATGGTAATCTACAGAAGTTCACCTTGAGAATTTTTCAGAACAAAAGATTAATGTCTCATGAGCTATTTAAGTACATTTATATAAATTACAGATTGACAGAAAATGCACAAATGTGGAAGAAACTTAAAATTCATCTCAAAAACTCATCTAATCCGATTCGCAATGCATTATATTATAGTGTTTTTTTTTATTATTAAATAATATACATATTGTTTGTTACATATTATTATACAGTTGCAAACTTAAACAAGGAAGAGGAAATTACAACATTTATAAGACTGTGACCTCAAAATTATATAAAACCGTATATGTATAATTTCAAGGGTAAAAAAATATTTAAAAAAATATATATATAATATCGCGAATAAAATCCCGAATAATAAAAACAAATATATATGTTTCCGAGATGAATAAACAAAAGTTACGAAACAGAAAAGTGGTAAAAAAATGAAAACAGACCTATTATAACTCCGTCCATGTCGAATAGAACGTGAGATACTTTCTTGAAATGCAATCTGTTAGAAGTTGAGAATGTCCTCTTCAATAAGAAATACATTTTGAATTAATTCGATCACGTTCAAGTTAGTAAATACGAAAAAATAATTAGATACGTTATTTCCACCCACTGTCAGAAGTTCAACTGACAGCTAAATGACAGTTCAGTTGTGCAGTAGGTACGCCAGAGTTTTTTTTACATTTATATCATATGGCATAGAATATGAAGTTAGCTACAAATGTCATGAGAATGAAAATATATTTTTAGCACTACTAACACTAAACAGTGAAGAAAAGTATCAAATAATAATATCGACAAATTTAACCAACGTGTTTTGCGGCTAGAATGACAACTACAAAAAATTGGATAGAAAAATTATTTTTTTTCCTAATTTTGTACCTATTTTTTGTTAGTATCAGTTTTAGTTAATAGGTGGCGTGAATAAAATTGTCTATGACAAGTGTATTTCACGGTGAAGTGAGTTTCTTGCATTGTTGTATATATTTTTATACTGGCAACACCGGCTACATGTGCATTGTCTGTCTTGCGCACTGGGGCGCCGCTCAAATTTAATTCACTCAGTTTTTGCGTTCCGACGGGTTGTGTGTGGCTTCGTCGGGCAAGCATTGTATTGTTGACGTTTATTATTTCAAAAGAACACACTCAAATAATGGCATTAATTCCCAATAAAACAACAGTGCGCTTCGTTACTCTATCCTAATCTAATTATAGTATTTATTCCGTGTCAGGAAAATCATATATTTTTCAAATCGAGAGTGCGCGACGCGAATGCAACCATGTCTATAATCAATGTGTTTTGTCGTAAACTTTGTTGTGTTAGCAATGTGCGTGGTTCGAATGTATACAATAAGTTTGTAACATTGTGTTTATTGTCTTGTGTGGTGTTTATGAGTGTTGGGTTGGCGTCAGCGGGCGGTAACCCAGGTGTAGTTTCGTGCACCAATGTGAAGAGCATTTTCGAAGGCAGAGGTGTAAAAACTGCTCTGGACATTCTCGAGGAGCCGATAACCGGTATGTTCCTGCACTGTATTAATATATCGACACCCACGGCCGCTGTAATTTTACCAAACTAATGAACTCTCTTTATAAACTTACTTTTCTCCGAAGCTGTAATCGTAAATTTACTAAAAACACATTGTTTTGTATGAATTCCCCTTATGTTAAGTAGGTACAGTTCTAAAGAGAAGATTCAACTGCATGTAAATACTGAGTAGGTACTAGGTACCTACCTAATTAAATTTTGTAGCTACCTGGCAATTTATTTTCAGGAATTCAAATTTAAGAACATAAAACATTAATAGCTGCAAAAAGTATGGAGTTTTATTTCACAAAAAGTGATGTAGGCATGGAATAACGAACACGTAGGTATCTGAAATCAAAATATCAAAAAATAATTCATCTTAAAGTGATGTATCAAAAACATTGTGTTGTATTCATCTAATAAGTACCTTTTTTATCTGAATACCTACCGCACTAGAGTCAACTGCTCCCGTCTGGAGCCAGTGCCAGCCAGGTCCCCATTTGGGATATGTTGTGAGGCTGAAGGTAGTGGGGAGGGGAAGAAGATTTGGGAGAGGAAGGTGGGGAAGTGCCTGGCTATTCAGACCTAGTCACTAAATACAGCTAAATCCATTATTAAGCAACGTCTCAATTCTGAATGGTAGTCTTACACCAGGGCGATACTGAGAGTATTTTCCTCTCTGGAACGTGCCGCAAATATACTGTATTATTTTTTAATTAATTACTTAATTGTGTAATAACACAAATTAATCAAATAAAATTTATTTGCGCACGCCGGGTTCGAACCCGCGACCTTTGGAACCTACCTAGAATGTTTGCAATAATTTTAAGTAGGTAGGTAAGTACCTACATAGGTACCTTTCTGAAGGAAAAAATTAACCATGTATTTTTGACTTGTATACACAAAAGTATGGAGTACCCAACTTAGTCGTTCTTTTATTCGTTTTATTTTATTGTAGAGAAAGACAAACACTCCCGGTTACGAATAACCTGACAAAACTTGAATTCTACCACTATTATAATTTTTTTCCAAATATATCTGGCTTTCACCCTTCAAGGGTGTTCTAGGCCATCATTTAAAATTATGGAGAAATGAAAGGTGAATTAAATGTTACTTGCGAGTACTTCCTAGGAGAGGATTAAACCTGCGACGCTTAGGTGGCAACCCGATTCATTTGTCCACTTAGCTATTAACTGGATTTAGGTACCTTTATGAATAAAGTAATTATTTATTTTGATTCATAGGTTATATGAAACGGCAAAAATATTATACCTATTACAATCCTAAACTTGGGTATTTGGTTTGTAGAAAGAAATAAAAGGGTTTTTTCCGTCGGAATCTTTAGATATTTTTATAAGCACTATTAAGCAAAATTAGAATAGCCTATATGAGCCGATATAGCCTAAATATATTATAGGTAGGTAGTTATGTACCTACTTTATCGCTTGTCTGGATTTAAAAATATTATTTTTATAATTAGATGATTTTCAAGAAGAAACGTGGGCGGCATTTTGTCCATGCAAACGTGTTCCCCTATTTTATCTCTGGATTTTGACACTAGTGCAAATTAATGTTTTTTATAATATAGATAATCTAATCCTTGACATGTTCCTATCTTTTGCTTATTTTCAATTTACTTCTTTTATGAGTAAGGACCCTTCAAAAATCTTTAAATTTGCCTGATTTGAGTGCCATCAACAGACGTTTAGTAGTTATACAAATTTGACAACGTATTTTAAAAAAAGCTAAACGTACAGACATAGAATATTTTCTTCTAATACAGTTGGAGACGTAATTAAATTATATTGTTTTATTAATGTTTGGTACGACATTTTAAACACTTTTTATCCCCTCATATCCATTATTATCATTTTGTAACTGACGCAAAATGAAAATAGGTCTAAAAGTTATCTTGACGAGTTATGATTAAAATTTTTGAATACAATATGTCAAAGAGAAAAATGTGTTAAAAAACTGTTGTTACAGTAATGTTCGCCCGATGACAATTATTGTGTTGTTAAATTTTTTAATAAAATGGACGAATCAATGAATAATACAATGTTGTTTGTTTTTGGGGTGTTATGTCGTGTTGCGCTACCTCCTTCTTTTGCCGACGTTTCGGACAGCGTTGCAGTGTCCATCATCGTCGGATCTGCCGGATCTGCCCTGATGATGGACACTGCAACGCCGTCTGAAACGTCGGCTAAAGAAGGAGGTAGCGCAACATGGCATAACACCCCAAAAACAAACAACGTATCCAATACAATGTCAATTCATAATTTTCTACCTACTCCTTAATATCTCCAAAACCGAGTTGTTTGGCGGTCCATCCTCTCTGCCTACCCCTATAGTTAGTTGCTTGTTAGTTGTTATAAAATATGTAGATTTGTGGTTAGTCTGGTCTTGGTGAAAAACCGCCATTCAGATTTAAAATGTTGCTTGAAACGGCTTAAGCCGTGGTTATGGAAAGGATCTGAATAGCCAGGTGACTTTTCAATCTTCCTCTGTCCCATATCTTTCCCTCGCCACTCCCTTCAGCCTCACAACAGTCAGTATGTCTGTCTGTGTAACTCTGGTTCAATTAACTCGGATTTGCTTTGAATTTAAGTGTCATTTTCACAATTGCAGCTCATTGTTTGAAGAATTCAGACTAGCTATAGTACCTTTAGTTAACTTTTTATGTGAATACCTCACAAGAGTCCCAACCGATCCCAACAGCCTGAAGCCAGTGAGACTATGGCATCCCCAATTGGGGTATGTTGTGAGGCTGAAGGTAAGTGGAGAGGGAAGAGGAATGTTGAGAAGTACCTGGCTATTCAGATCTAGTCATCAAACGCGGCTAAAGCCATTTCAATCAACTTTTCAATTCTGAATGGTGGTATTACACCAGCGCGATACTGATAATATCTTCCATTCTGGAACGTGCCGCAAATATGCCTGATAATATTTTAAATTATTAAATTGTGAACACTATTCTACTCTAAAAACTCCATAATCTTACTTAATATCATAAACGTAAAAGTTTGTATGGATGTATGTATGTTTGTTACTCTTTCACGCAAAAACTACTGAATGGATTTTAATGAAACTTTACAATAATTATAGCTCATAAATCAGAATAACATATAGGCCGTATAATTTATAAAGATAGATATTTTCAATATATTATAAATAATATTTATCGTTTATTAGAAATTGTCAAAATTTGGGAATGATATTTTGCGAAACAACGATTGTTAAATCAATATTCTATTTTAGGAAATATTTTAATTAGTGAATTTTTTGGAAGTACCTACTCGCCTAATACTTTGAATCGAATCAAGAATTATAGATATTTAAATAAATAGGTAATTTTGGTAAAAACAGATGGGACCTAGGAAAAGAAAAAGTATATGTATTTATAAGAAGAAGCTGTAGCACATTTAATAGATTATGCCCAAAAATCGATGTGTTTAACATGAACCTTGCTAAATTCAAAACATTCATAAAAAATGACATTCCATCGAATGCCATATGTTTAACCAAAAACTTAATTTCATTGATTTATTTTTTTTATTTTTATTAATTCCTCACATTTTCTCTTTTACTTTTAGTAGTTTGTATTTTAATGAAATCTTTTCCTCAAAGATATTATTGATATCCTTTAAAATTTAAGTGTAAACCTTAGAAATGTGTATATATTTTATGTATCACTTTGTAAATTGAAGATGCACTTAATCAGAATTGTTTTTATTAGGTATATTGTTGCATATTTTTTTTTAATTATGGTCCTATATTTAAATGTCGTTATTTTATTGGTCAATGACATAAACATATTATTCACACTCATATATAAATGTATAGACTGTTTATAACGCAAATAAATAAAATAAAATAAAATAAAATACTTGAAATACTAATCCTCCGCAGACGAAGTCGCGGGCAGAAGCTTGTTATTAATATTCCATGATTTTTCACGCGTCTGAGTTATGGTACTGACACATTTGCTTATTACAAGCCGGCTTATGAGTATGCTCTTTAATGAGCATGCTCACACAACTGTACACACTTGCTCATAAATAAACAGGCTTGGCTTGAGCTTTCTCATGAAAGAGCATGCTCAAAGCCAACAATTGAACACACATGCTCTTTAAAGAGCATGCTCATGTCAAATAATAACTGTCATCGTATCTATAGAGACAATTCCGTTCGCCCAGAACATCTTATTGCTTGCAACGCAATTATTAATTATTTAAGAAAATTATAAGGATTATAAAAGATTTTATTTTATTAACGCGGTTAATCACAGGATACCATATTATTTGTCCCAGCTCTCAAAGGTCTCATAGAAATCGTTGTATCTCCCTTACCATCATAGTGAGAAGTATGATTTAAATGGTATTGGAAAGATAATACAACACGCTATATATTCAAATCTAAAAGTAAACTACAAAAAAATAAAATGTACACCTTTTTGAAACCAAACTTTCCGATCAGAATTTGAATAAAAATTATGAAACTTTGTGAATTTTTAAAGTTTTTTTTTTACATGAAATGACAAAAAAGTGAGGTTACCATTTTTAAAACTTTTTAAAGTTTTCATCCAAAAATTTTATATTTATAAAATTACATGGTTATTTCCAATAATATAATTTAAAAGCATATTTCATCACCTTTCGAAAACAGTTTTTAGTTTTCGGAAACGTTAACAAATATTCCATTTATTTGGATTTTATCTCAAAGCGGGAATATTTTTAGCATCTGACAAAAATCGCCAAATTTTTGAAGGGATACGAAAATTAAAAGATCGATTTGGGTTCGTAATCGGATCACTAGAAGAGCAAACCTTGGAGCAAGTAATCATTTGTAGTAGAAATGCGAGATGTCAACGGATATAAAAATCATTTACGAATGCTTCCGCAGTATTTGACGAGCTACTCTCTAAAATTGCATACAAAAACGAGATACTCAAATGCGGAATGCTATTCCGAAATGAGATCGGATTGAAATGAGCATGCTCATAAGCCAGCCTGTCCACACATGCTTAGAGGCTTCCCCTTCCATCCGATAATCCAATGAGCATGCTCACAAATCAAACGTCTGTCGATTTGAGAGTATGCTCTTTTGGCTTCAAATGAGCATGCTCATTACTAGCAACGTCACTGACACACATGCTACTAGGTAGCAATTGCTACTAGGTAGCATGCTCTTTGGCTTCAAATGAGCAAGTGTGTCCGTAGCATTAGTCGTACTGGTTATATTGCGTCGAAGTTATTTTCTTATCTTCAGCCGTTTGATTTTTTTATATTTATTTCTAAAGCAAATAACACGGGTATTTCAGGATGTTGTAATAATATCTGGACATGTTATAATTTATCCGTACGTTATTTTGTGACATATTATGTCAATCAATCGTTGTTATCGGAAATTGATTGACGGGTGTAATGCCTATATTCATATTATAAAAAAAATATAACAAGAAATGCGCTGTGGGGGCGTTTTGTGATCTAAAAGTATGACTATTCTTTGCTTAAATTTCATAATATGAAGATCTTTGTTTCATCATATATTATGAACTATTCATTTCGTTCAAATTTGGGAGGCGGTATGGGTTCCGCCGCTCCGGGAACCTTTTATTGGATAACCAACACCTCTGCCGTTGGTCACTTTGGTAGTAGTAGTTCACTCAGTTTGGTTACTTGGCAAGGGTGCCCGGGTTCATGGGTTGAGGTTTGTCTGGGTCTTCTCGTGCTGCGTGGCCGGCCGGATCGAGAGAGACCTCTTTGACCTCTCCGGCCGGACTCTCTCGACCCATCGCTTTGCACCGCATTTAGAGGGATGGATTCATACGTCCGTCACTCCTGGACAATTTGACCCCCAGATTCCAAATAATAATTTGATAATTTGTAGAGTGCCGTTTTTGTGAGAAATCACCCCAGGGGCGCTGAAACCACTGTTTTCCTTGCCTGAACTTCCTTTCTTTAAAAACACCCTTCACACAGCACATTTAGAGGGACGGATTCATACATCCGTCACTCTTGGACACACTGATCCCCAGATTTCTACACACCCCTCATACATTTTTCCTTCCCTGAACTTCCTTTCCCTAAATAAATCCCCTACACAACATCCCCTAAGATGACATAGGCCCTGATGGAAATTATTTTCCTCAGAGCCTCCTGTGCAGAGCAAAAAAAATTAGAACCAGAAGGTACTAGGTCGGCGGCGACATCGTTTTCCATTTAAATCTTCTCGCACAGCATTTCTAGTGTATATTGTCTATTCGGTGCTTACATATTATTTGAACTGGGGACTCACAAATTACGGCCAATTTTATACTTTGGTTTATTTTCATCGATATACATATAAGATAGTACTGGATCGATGTTTGTTTTACATTATTTGTTGTATCTGATTAAAATATATATTATTATTTAAAGGGTACGGTAAATCATTTACTATGATAGAGTATTTTCACTGGTAAATTTACGATAATGGAGGTATTTTATTTTTATGTTTAGGAATAGATCTTCTATAACGAATTAAAAATGCGCCATTTTGGATTTGCCACCAAAACGACATGTTAGCTTTTATTAGTGAATTCGGCGTCGTTGACGTCACGCTGGACAACGTCGGTGACAGCCGTCTTACCAGACGGTGGCGTTTTCTATGTCGTTGCAGCCCGTCATCCCTTTTCTGTCTCATAATTGTTCATCTCTATACTATATAATATTAGTTTATTCTCGTTCTTTTCATAACTAAACCCTTTTCACGGTTGATTAGTCGAGAAACGATTTGCAAAGGGTTTCTTATGTGATATTTTTACCCTACCCACTGACCCATGTAATAACTCGTTTACGTTCATCCAAACCCTTTATAAAACGGAAGTAATTAGGTAGGTACCTACGCAGTTTAAAAAATGTAACATGAAAAGTTCCTACCCAAGTCCTTAGTCCTTATTGATAAATTAAAGTAGGTACCTACCTACCTACTTACTTTACCATCGCAGCTTGAAAAATATACAGTATGAAAAAATCGTTTTTTATTTAAATGCTAAATCGTTTGTCACAAGATTTTTGCTCTATTTTAAATAAGTCGTGTTTTATTATAGTATAATAAAATATTTAAAACTTTTTCCACTTTTTTATTGACCGTAACCGGTTTCAGCTCATTTCAAAAGCAAACATATCAATCTCATCGAAATGGTGATGCGGCCTTTGCTTTTACACACCTCATTTTATCTAGTCTGTTTTTAGAAGTAAGATTGTTGAAATCTTTATATATAAAAATTAATGTTTATTTGTTTGTCCCTTATGCGGTACCTAAAGCATTCATCCGATTGCGATGAAACTTTTATAATTGGTTGTGCACACTATTAGTTGTATAATAGTGGGCTCTGGCGTTATGAAATTTATATTAAAAAATTACATTGAATGGCACGCTAGTTTTTTTTGACATGATTCAGTTCTCAAGTTTTCAGTATAATTTTTAAGGTGAGTTTTAAATTCTTTTAAGTTAGTATTCATCTTTCTATTTTTTTCTGGTAATGAATTAAAAAAAATTACTCCGAGATATTTATGATTTAACTCTCCTATTGTTTTTTTTTTATATTTTGGAGTAGGGAGTATTGAAGTTTGTCTAAGATTTCCGTCATTTTTAAATAGTGCAGCTTTATTTTGAATATTATCTTTACAAATTTGTAATGTTGCATGGTAGAAGTATAATGCGTTTAATTTTCTGATCTTAAATTGTTTAAATAAGAGTTCTGATGTGTAGGGTTTTATTTAAATGGTTTTTATTTTTAATTTTTGTGATTTGTAAATTATTTGTGTTTGATTTCTATATGTACCGCCCCATCCTATGATGCCGTATTGTATAATTGATTGACAGAAAGCAAAGTATGTGGTTCTAAGTAATTTTTCGTTTAAAATATCTCTTAAACATCTAAATATATATGTTAGTTTCCTTACTCTGTCGTTCAGAATGTTTGAAAAATGTTTGTATTTCATCTAGTTTAGCAGCAGGGATGGGAGGGATCGAAGAAAGGGAAGGGGAACCTTCCAATAGCTTGACCATAATAAATATTTTGCTTAGATATTGTATTTTTAATTATTTCTGTCATTATACATTTTAAGGCTTTGTTATGTGCTTATTCCGCGTAGGGGACGTCCCTCATTACAATGCATTGTTGTGTGTGCCGATTAAACCTTCCTGTCATGTCTAAACTGCAATTTACTGCATATGATTTGATACATTTTCAGGTCAGCCATAAATAATAGCGTCATGCCACAGCGAACCCGAATGCATTTTGAATAGGTCGTTTCATCGATCATTTGCAATTTTGCACGCTCAGGTCGATGCCTGCATCCAAAATTTACTACTCGCATTTATACCGGATAAACTAAATGTTGTTCAGAATCTGGTGCAGAAAATTTTATGCACTATGTGGAATAATAACAACTAATGGATCTAACTTTTTGTTGCTAATCGGTTTCGTTGAAATTTGAAGCCTTCCTTTTCCTATTTTTTTGAAGTAAAACTTCTTTACGCATGCTTGTCTTGGGGGGGGGGGGGGTAAGTTGGCGAATGCGTTACGAAAAGTGGTGATCGGGCGAGGCGGGAGCTGAGAGGGAGATATAAGTTAGTTAAAATTATGCGGATGAGGATGCGGATATATATCAAGCTAAAGAGGTTTTACGTTAGTCGTGTGGTCTAAAGAACACTTGTTTTCTTCTTAGTGGAATTTGTGTTATTTGATAAACAAAATGGCGTCTTGTCTTATTCTTTGAAGTTTAGTTTTTGGTGGAATTGACGCTGTGAGATGAAAAACGTTGTGTTGACGTGTAAATTGGAATTAGAAAATAGCTGTGCAAATTTCATAACGCCAGAGTTCTTTTTTTGGTAACACATGTGTTAGTTTATATTATTTATTGCATGTTTTGACATCAGAAATGAAACATAGAAGATAGACTTTGTCATCATTGGGGATGCTGTGTGGAGGGTCTTTTTTAGGTAAAGAGGGGCGGCGGTACTCATACCCACTTTCCAAATTGATGTGAATAAGCAAAGAGTTTGTTCATCTTTTCTGCTTAAGCCTACAGTAGAAACAGCGTGATTGTTAATTAATGTTTTTTTACAAAACCATTTATGAATGTGAATGGAGCAAGGAGTGTATGCCAAGACCGATTTGTTTGGCGGTCCGTCCTCTCTGCCTACCCCTGCGGAGAAATGGCTTGATAGCAATAATTTGGGTACACGTGTGTAAGCAGGTTCCTACCCCTTAGAAAGGTCAAAGTCTAAATTTGAACAACCTTAAAATAAAATATCAAAACAGTAAACTCACTTTCCATTCAATTAGTTATCGCCAGTTCACATTAAAACGTTTTCAACGTGAAATTACATTTTTACCCTTATCTTCAAATAACCCATCGCCGAACCCACTGAAAGGGATTTAACGACCTAGTAAAAAAGGAGTAATCAATTTTACAGGTAAAAGAAATACTGAGTATACAAGTATGGTAAATTTTGACTAGGTGGCGCTTTTGTACCTGCTTTAAATTTCGATTGTAGTTTTTTCTGAACGCATTCCTTTAGTCGGCTTTGGGAACTGTGTAGAGATTATTTGGGACACGGTTTTTCAAACATGTGTGAATTTATTAATTATTTATTTAATTTATATAAATTTAAATATATATAAATTTAAACTTATTTATTTTATTTTTACCGTTAACGGTTTCAGCCTATCATGGTCATCTTCAGGTTATTCCCTAAACTATCTCCACGACAGGTTTTTTTATTTTTTTTAATATGTTTATTCAGTTTTGATTTTACAAAATTTTATTTTACAAATCTTACGAAACTGATCAATCAGTTTGATTGTATGAAATAACGGCTGAAACCGGTAATGGTAAAAAAAATAAATATAGTGAAATAACTTTACAATTGTTTTTAGAGGGTGTTAAGGGACGTACTTGAATTACTTTAACAAGTTATTCCTGAAATTAATTGGTGTAAAAAATGTAAAAGAAATTTTGGTCTCCTGTGACTTTTCTGATGCCCTTTTTGTAATCAAATTTTCTTCCTTCAAAATCAAACGAAAAGAAAAACTTCCACGTGTCGTCACTGGTCACTCAGCCGAGTAACCGTTCAAGTCATCGCCCGCCCCTACCTGTCCAATACCCAGTGATTCTTTACGTTTTTTTTTTTAAATATCAAAAATCTTACCAGAGACCAAAATTTTATTTACATTTTTTACTCCAAATAATGTCAGGATTCACCGGTTAAAATAAGTCAAGTATATCCCTTAACACCCTGGATACCCAATAATTGTGAATTCCATCACGGATTATCATTATCAAAAATTTTGTAAATAATTCTGATTTTTAAAAATATTCTGATTTTTACGTCCGTGAGAGGATCAATATAACACTATTTTATTTATATGTTAGATTAGAATTACAATAATGTTTATACATACTCTATTCCGCTGCTGATATGCGTTTAAGTTAAAGCTTTTGAAAAATACTATGCCACAAAAAAAACGACAAAGGAAATATGCATAGTACTTACTTAACAATACAAATAAACATTGAACAATATAATACCTTGTTAAATTGAAGAAAAAAATATAACTGAAATAAAATAAATGTTCCCTCGAACTTCATATATTTTTATTCATTCCTGAGGAAGGTTCAGGTTGAAACGAAACCGGCTGGATAAAGAAATAGTAAAGTGGAATTAAAACAAAGTATTATTGTCTTTATTATAATTAAAAGTGTTTGCTAAGTGTGAAATTTTCATGTTATTTTTTTTACAGAAAACCCAATTTTGGCACTTGCACCTACTACAATATTCTTTTCAATGCTTCCATTAAATACAAGATGTAGTACGCTAATAAAACTACGAGAAATATGTAATCAAATTTGGGTTTTGTAAGCGTCCAACGAAAAACCGTTAGTTAAAATTTCCCAACTGCAGTCAGTCAGTCCCTTCTGAGAAATTCGCCGCCCGCCCGCGCGCCTATTACCTGCACGCCCGGCGGCTCCGGCGACACCTAAACCAGCCTACACAGTACACAACCGGCACATAGGCGACGGGCCCCACTCCCCACAGATAAAACAATATTATTAGTTCTTACTTTTCAGAATATTTATGATAGGTTTCGGTAGGTACTGGTCACTAGGCTGTTGAATATATTCCGTAAGTCGGTAGGTACTAAGTTGGGTAGGTACCTTCCTGCAGTCTGCACCTGCAGTGCGTGTTCCAAGTTTTGAAAATTCGAATAGGTACTTATTTATTGTTTGAGTGCTAAGCTGTTGAATATATTCTGTAACTCAGTGGTTTATTTTAATTTAGGTAGGTATCTTCCTGCAGTATGTTCCATTTTTTTTAAATATGTACACACATTTATTTATTGCTTGGTTTGCCGCGCTTTTAGGCACAGATTATGGAAATTACACTTCGTTTTAATACAAGAAACAACTATTTACATGAACAAATTGGGTTCTTAGTTCGGGGAAACTAAGTCATTAATACGTATTTCGATTGAAACGAAACTCACGCAAATGTCAAACCATTAAAAAAACAATTTAAATGGCGGCAAAGTAATCGTTTTATACGGGAAATTTTTAACTTTAATTGAATAAAAGTGTAATTTTAATGCATCTTTACCGTCTATCCAAACGTAATTAGTTGTTTCTTGTAGTAATTTCCAAAATCTGTGCCTAAAAAGTGCGGCGGTTAGTGGAATATTTATCTTTGTTTGAAATATGTATTTTCTGTGTTCACAATGATTACATTAATGAAATTGTCATTGGGATGTGCATAGATATAAACACAGATTCCAAAGATTCCTTGTTAAGCTGTACTGTATTAGGTACCTACTCACGCAATGTTTTCAGTACCTACCTCCCGCAGTTAGAACCATCTCGAAAATTAAAAAAAAGCAGGAATTATTATTATTGTTTTATTGAATTTTCGAACAGAAATTCAAAAGAGCCGCCAAGGTTGCTCTAACAGTGGCGGGAGATTTTTTCAAACGTCGAAACGTCAAATAAATCATAATTTCAACGACATTATTAGCATTGCGACCATTCTACAGGGGACATATTTCAAACAAACTTTCTCAAAGAATTCTTTGTGCCTAATTAATATAAAGAGCAAACCAAAGTTTTGTCTAGACAGACTCTAGGAGTACCTGCATAACTTTTATTGTAACCGAATTATTTGAAAAACAAAACTACTAAGGCAATCCGCTCACTGAGGCGACTGAAAACTGTTAACTGGCAACTGTATTTGTATGACAATGTGATGGGCCGCACACTACACAATCACTCAAAAACCCGTTGTCAATGGTAACGCAAGCGGTGGCTCGCGACTCGCACTGTTGATTGCCGTGGCCGGCCGTTGCTAGTTGCTAGCTGTCAGCTGATTGTTCTTCTTCTATGGTTAAACAAGCTTTTTGACCAATCAAGACATAGAAACCAGCCGGTTTATGTTTGGTTTCATATGCCTCATAAGCGGAGCGCCTTATAATTAGGATTTAGATCACGGGATTGTAAGGTAGCATTTAGAAATTCCGCGGAATTTGCGGAATTTTTATTAAGGAGTATTAATTTGAAATAATGTCACATTTTTTTACTGTTTGGTATTGGGTTGTTCCTTCCCAGAATTACCTCCCCTTCCTTTACATAAAAAGATTCCCCACACAGCATCCCTAAAGATGACATAAGACCTGAGGATTTTTTCCTCAGAGCCTCCTGTGTGGAACTAATATTTAAAAAAAGGGAAAAGAAAATATTGTAATTATAATATCCCGTGATTTTTCACGGTTCAGCGTTAATATATATTATAATAATATACAACATATATCTACATTACTTTGTATCAAAGCTGTATATTTAAGAATATAATCATAAAATTGACAATATGTCGGTTCGCAAGAAGTATAAAAAATAATAGAATCCCATACTAAATTCACATTTCACTACATTTTTTTATTCATTGCCTTATTTTTAAACCATGGCGCCATTTTATCCAACACAATCAATTATTAAAACAATCATCAATCATAAAAAACTCAAAAATAACACATTAAAAAACTCCTTATTAATTTCTCTTCTTCAAATATTAAAAAAAAGGCATTCCACGAAAACCGTTTTTCCTCTGTTTGTGGATTTCGAATTGCATTAAAAAAGTATATAATTTCATCCCTATGAGTTATGGTTACGTTATTTATGATTCTGGGTTCGTTTGTTATAGGTTTTCTCATACCTATCCTCCATAGGTTCATATCTTACCCTTGACGTTTTCTGGGCGCCTGGTATTTTGTAAATAAATTTATTGTTATTTTATCTGTATTTAAACATTATTTAAATAGCTTAATATTATTTTATCTACATTTAAATTGTCTATAAAACAAAGTATATTTTACATTTCTGTAAGGAAATTATTGGTTTTATCTTACTAATTTTTTTGTATGGATGTATGTGTGTTTGTTACTCTTTCACGCAAAATTTACTGAATGGATTTTAATGAAACTTTACAATAAGCTCATACATCAGAATAACATATAGGCTATAATTTATAAAGCTAGCTATTTATTTTCAATATATGGAAAACGATAATTTGTTTAATAGAAAATATCAAAATTTGAGAATGATGTTTTGCAAAACAATGATTGTTAAATCAAAATTCTATTTTAGAAAATATTTACATTAGTGCATTTATTCAAAGTACTCGCTTAATACTTTGAATCGAATCAAGGAATATAGATATTTTAAATAAATACGTTAAGAATTTTGGTATAAACGTAGATGGGACCTAGGAAAAGAAAATAAATTACTCGAAGTACTAATCCTATGTAGACGAAGTCGCGGGCAGAAGCTAGTCTAATATATATTTAATTATCGCTGAATTATGCCAAGTTTTCTATCTATTCCCAAACAAGTTACAGATTTTAGGTTAGGTTAAAGGGAATGAGATAGGTAACACGAAGTACATGGAAGTATCTGGCTATTCAGATATAACTACTAAAAACGTCTAAAGTCATTTCTAGCAACAACGTTTCGATACTAAGTTGTTGTCTTTCCTAGGGCAATGCTGATAGCATTGTTTACTCTATTGGTTATTGGATATTTGTAACAATTTAAACAAAGTTTTTTAGATTTTATGGAAGGCCGTCAAAAGGATGTCACAAACCAAAAACTTAAAGTTTTTAAGTTCCTAAAAAAGTTATTTTTTATTATTAATATTAACGCCCTTTTTAGCGGCTTTTACATATGATGGGTATTAAAATATACAGTATTTATTGTACATAACTGAACTGCTTTAGTAACAACATTTATTTAGTGACAAATTGAAGATGTCCACGGAATTGGTATAATTATTTCCCTTTATTAGAATTCTGGTCAAAGAGGAATACGTATGGTAGTCAGTCCCAGAATTGCTACACTGAAGTAAATCCCGACTTCTAGTATTACGAAGTGAAATCCGAAAGCTAATCAATGCAAGCAATTCTGGACTATTAATTACATCATTTAATATTTTATTTAAAAATACCAAGTCACTGAAAATCCTTCTGTCTGACAATTTAAGCATATTCATATCATTTAAAAGAGTGTTGTAGTTTAACATAATTGCTGGAATTTCATATGTATATATTTATATTTTATGTATAAGCTGTCTGTCTCTTACCAATAAATAAATATTTCCATTTTAAAATTTATAAAATATAAGAATTTATTTTGTACTCTTACATTTGATTGTACATGAATATTATAATGTGGGTTCCAGACGGTAGAATTGTATTCAACTTGACTTCTGACAAACGCAACATTTAAAAATGTTATATATAGCGAAATATGTCATAAATCGGTAGAAATTCGTAATTCGAGGGCTTAAGAATCAAGTAGGAATTCATTGATGATACGAATGTGTTATTTTTAGATGTAATTCCATGTGATAGTTAATAATATTGGCTATTTCATATTATATTTTTATCTTATCTTTGTGTAAACAGATGGTGTTATCTATCATAAAAAGTAAAATACCGCTAATATTGTAGCGCCTCTTAGATAATATTTTGCCACTCAATTAAGGTCAAATTAGGGAATGGAATATAAATTAATTAATGTAACGAACGTGCGACTGACGTATTGTATGATAGAGATAGCAATAAAGGGAACAATGAAGGTGTAAAAGAGCGTGCAAGGTTGTACAGTGCTTCTTCTCTATCATCTAAAATACACAATACTAGCTCAGACCTATGAAAAACCACGGGATTCTCTGAATTCTCAACATATCAGTTTCAATTTTGAAAATGGCGATTAAAATAATTTTGTTAAATATATACTTAATATATTATCTGAATTATGTCTGAATTCTTCAAGCAATGAGTTCCATAAGACAAATCGACAATTGCCGATCATTTAATGGAAACCGGCCATTACTTTGATTCGTTCCTGGAGTCCTGGGAAGGCCCAAAACGCATAGAGTACGCTTAATTACGGAGGCAATTGAAATTCACAAAAATCCCATTCTTATTAATAAAGACTACTGGCCGGTATCCGTTAAATAATTTCTGCACCAAAACTAAACGCAGAAAACCACTTTAAATTATAATGTAATACCAGCTACCTGCATACTACATACATAGGGTACGACCATAAAGAAAGCGGGTTTCGGCTTTCTGGTTAGTCGGCACATGGACGGCCGACTGGCGCGGCCGCGCCGACGAGAATGTTTGTATGTCAACGTATGAGGTCGAACACAATGAAGACAGGTTCAGATTTGTGTCCGCGCGAAGCGGCGCCGAGAAGCTTTACCGGAATGAATTCTTAATTCTTGCTCGCCGGTGACGCCGGTCAGTGCAACTCGGTGTTGTTATGTTCATGATTTTTACCACGTTTTCATGGATTTTTGGTTATTTTATGATTTGGTGTTCTCTATGGTCACCTCCACGGTTATTTAAAAACTATGTTAAACATGTATTTAACCAACAAAAGTGTGTACTTTTGATTGGATTGCTGATTGAAATCAGGAATGTTATTCTTAAACTTCAGTTTAGTATTTTTTTTTCCCTGAAACATGGTTTTTCATTTTGGCAACACTGGTGAAGCTTGTTTCTTGTTTTGATGGAAGTCTATTATCAAAATGCGCGATCTATTAATTGCCGCTGTTTTCAACAAATCGCCAATCTGGGATAAAAGAGATGCGTTTCATAGCAACAGAAATGTTGTTGACAAGTGCTGGAAACATAACATTTTGAAATAACCTCAAATGTCAAAAGTAAATTCCTTTTAGGCGTGCGTGTACAGAATATTATCACGTTCTCCTGAGTTTTTTTTTTTAATATTTAAAGATAAAAAAATCATTGCTTTACCGACTGCATTGTATGAGGGTGATAAATACTAAATATTTTGTATGTATATTAAGTATTAAATGACATTTGCTGATATTACAAAATATAAGCTGACAGCCGTTGTCAGGCTACCGCGCAGGTTGCGCAGGTTTTATCCGCGTTCTGTATGTCCACAACTCGGCGCCAGTTGCCGTCGACGGACTGGGGCACTGAGCGCCGTTAATCTGAAAGCCAAACCCGCTTTCTTTATGATCGTACCCATACACAGTACATATACTTCACCACAATCGATTATACATCTGCTCTGATGATGGGCACTCTAACGCTTTCCGAAACGTTAACTAAAGGAGGAGGTAGCGCAACACGGAATAATTCCCCAAAAATAAATCACAATACGTTTGGCCGTGAAATCTAAAATCAAATCCAACCAGTTCCAGTTTTGAAAAAGACACTAAATTCAAAGCAAATTTGATTATTTGTAACAGATTTCACTCAGCAATAACTAACGCACATCACAGACAATCGAAATTAGTATGTTCGATGATAGAATACGTCCTGTATGAAAGAGACAGCATTAAAAGCCCCAAAAATGTTGGTATCTGTGTTAGAAAGTTCGAGATTGTCCAGTGTCTCTTCATTGAGATTCTCTATCAACTGAAATATTATTGAATGCTCTAAGATGACGTCTTATGTGAGAGAGAAAGCATGAAAGCATATGGCGAGCAGGGTTGTCCAATGTCTCTTCGTTATCACCAGTCGTCCAAGACAACGAACGCATTTTGTTAATCACTGTCAATTGAACATTATTATAATGTTTTAAAAAACATAATTTTAAGTGTTATTAAATTCACGCGGTAATAGTCAATTAAAAAATAATATGTCGGAAATAACCTTTTTCCGATAACATGATACTAAATTCACAACACAACATTATTAAACGAAAAATAACACAAATGATACTAAATATATTGAATTATACTAATATAATAGTGAGTTGGTCATTAGAATAGAAATTATGTACGAAAACATGATATGAATCACATAACACAAATCAAAGCTGTCATTTTGCCGGGATACTCACACGCTTGGCGCATGCGTCTCTCTACCAAAATGTAATGTTGCCAGCTCTAACGCAGCGTAGTTTAATACACTTTTATTAGGAATAATTCGAAATAGAAATTGTAGCCTTTATTAAAAGTATAATTCAAACGCCGTTTATAGGTTAGGAAGTGTTTTTTTAATAGTAAGGCTGTAAACGTAAAATGCCGTTATACAAGAAAGCAAAGACATTACATTAAATACCTTATTTGTTTGAAAAACACCTGTCCACCTTACATAGTTCTGATGTAATCAATGAAAACCGGATTACTCTATCAACGGATAGGTAATCGGTCTTTAGAATATAGACATAAGGTGGGAAGTGTTTGTTTTCAGTGTTATGTTTTCAGACAATTAATTGAAACAGGGATCTACTTACTGGCGGAAAGATGACAATCTTTACTTGGTGTTTGTTTATAGAAAGTGAAATAGAAATGGAAACATAAATGTTGATTTAAGATGTGTTCGTTTGGGTAGCGATTATTTAGAGATTTATAGCTTAGATTGTAGGAGAATGATACAAATAGAGCCAAGAAAGACCAAGAGAATGCAAGATGAACCAAGAAGATGCAGAAAGAATCAAGAGAGCCACGAAGAGTCAAGAAGTGAGAGGAAGGCAGAATAAGCAAGATAAACCAAGAAAGCACACGAGCGCCAAGAAACCCCAAGAAGGGGCGAGAAGATTCAAAATGATGCAAGAAGAGTCATGAATAGTCAAGTCGGGCCAAGAAGAGCCAAGAAGAGTCGAGAATAACATTGAAGAGACAAAAAGAAGGACGACATAAATAATGAAAAATGAACAACGCTCAATCAATTCCTTTATTCCTGCCCATCCTAAATTCCAATGTTGACTTATTAGGTTGCCATGAATTCTGGTCCATTGCACTCTAACTTCCTTCCTATCCTCAGGACACATCCCTCGGTGTACCGGTCGTACGGAGATAGGTGTGCTCCTGGTTGGCGTGGTACAATCATATCGCTCATCTTCGATAAAATCTCAGATTCCATAGTGATTTTACAATAATTCGGTCGCTAGTGTGGAGGCCGCTGTAAAAGAGTCGTTTTTAATTGCTTGATTTATTGCGTGCAATTGAAATACTCTATTTAATTAATTATTTCAATGATTGAACTAATAATCCATTTAACTCTGAGAACAACACAAATGCTTGAATCCCAAGACATCAAAATAATTATCTTAAGATTCCAAACACGAACTTTTCTGTTTTTGAATTATTCATTCCATAGAAAAAAAAGTATAAATATTATTGAATACGGATAAACCCTTACCCTTTACAGATGAATGGGTCACCCAACCCGCCTGTGATCGGCCGGATGTAGAGTTATTAAGGACTGGGTTTCAAAGGGTTAAGGAATTCATATTTACAAAACCCTTTGTTGAAAGTGGGTAGGTACCGGGTACTTACTTAATTTTGGCCTTTCGAAAGGCCCAAAGAGGTTAAAAAAAAGCGGTCGGATTGGGAAGATGACTGACTCATATATTTATGTCATAGAATCCACAGATAATGCAATGCGCAGACGGGTGAATGTAATGTCGTTATTAGAATATTAAGTAGGTACCTGGGAAATGGAAGGAATTGTGTCTTTGTCTTCTTGTCCATTGTGGTGTGCAGAGAAATAATGATAGAAAAATAAGATATTTTGTAGTTTTGTTTTGTCTACATCGATCGACAAAGAGTTCTTGGTATTTTGAACCTCGATTGTTGGAGACAGTTTTGTCGTAGTAGGGATAAATATGATGGAAAGAGAAAGCGAGTGTAGGTACACACGTCTGTACATGTCTAAATCACTTCAAATCACAGAGGGATGATGTGTCAGCCCTTTTAGATTCTAGAAAAGCCGATTGACTCCAAAGGACGTTGCCAACTACTCAATATGGACAAAAAACCCATTCTAGTAACTAACAGGACACTTCAGAGACCCCACTTTTGTGGTGGAAAGAGCCAATAGCTGTAGGAAATATGAATATGAATCTCGTTATTTTGATCCTCACAGTCTGACCAAGATCTTGACCAAGGTTTTCTTCTTTGTAGTTATTACAATTTCACAATTATTCCTGATCATTCGGCGAAGAACTTATTCGGCTTTCCTATTAATCCATGGCATGAGGGTTCAGTTACAGTAGGTATATTTAACGCGACCTGAACCATATGATATAGTCCATTCCCGCGCAGGTACAGTCAATTTACCGACTGTACAGTGACAGTAAGCGAAATAGAAAGATGCGTAAAACATACGTGCGACAGAGAAAGGCGTGGACGGAGATGCATGCCAATTTTCTGACCTTAAACTCGCCTGTTGTGACGATTTCTGTATCAACGTCAGGTCTGTATTAAATTTTGTAGTGTACCATACTCAAAGTTAATCTATTGGCAGTTTCATGCTGTTAAAACATCGTTAATTTATTCCCATTCCTGCACGTGGTAATGGTATAACTTGCACGTGGCTCGGTGTACGGGCACATACTCGTCCCGCCTACATTTACGAAATTCTCGCAGTACATTTACCTAATTCGAACTGCTAACAGCATTATAATTATCAGATGTGGCAGAGGTTCCCAATATGTGGGACGCGAAAATTTCTTGGAGTTATTTTTATTTGTTGATAAGGCAATCCTGATGTGTTACAGAACTCATTTTAGGACGGGAGGAACTTACAATTTATAAGTGGGAGGAAATAGGTACATTTGTACAAAGGTATTTTGATATCAAAAATATAAGTTTCATATACGAAACAGCATAAAAATTAAATAAAAAGACAGGTTAAGTAGAACAAACATGATGATTATGACATTCGGGAACCATGGGCGTAGCCAGGTTTTGATTTAGGGTGGGGCAAAAAATAAAAATTCAGAGTAGGTACCGAAAAGAGAGAGAGTAGGTAGAATAGGTTCTTTAAAAGGGAGTCTTCTACAACATATGGCTGTTTGAATACAAAGAATGAATGGAAGAAGGAAAAACCAACTGTAAATGTATACATGTAAAACCATATCTACCTGTAAATTTCAAAAGACTAGGTCGATAGCCCCAGAGGTCATGTCGTGTCCTATGCCCATGTTGAGTGATACTAAGGTAAGAACAATACCGGAAAGTTTGGTTTACAATACAATCGTATTGTATGTAAAATTTACTGCAGGTAAAATTCCCCCTCTCCCCCCTCCCTCTAAAGCAAAATCATCATATATACTGCCAAGATATGTATGCCCAAAGTTTCATAAATGCACGAGTTTTTTTCAATTATTTTGTGCTACTTTTTTCCTTGTATTAGACCTGACAACTCTATT
Organism: Limnephilus auricula; assembly: GCA_951813805.1. Lineage (NCBI taxonomy): Eukaryota > Metazoa > Arthropoda > Insecta > Trichoptera > Limnephilidae > Limnephilus > Limnephilus auricula. The sequence goes on from OX638410.1 coordinate 1,710,857, forward strand.
ATTATTATACCTCTGCAGTTTTTGCACAGTTTATGAAGCACTGCTCTACGCCGCTAACTGTAGGTATCCGGTGGGGTTATATTTAGGCACCTTTGTTTACTGTTTACCCTGCCGTCAGTTCTTGGTAAACAAGAGACGAGTGCGATGGTTCACGGCAGTGGAGACGCCAGATATGCTGCCTGCTTGCTGCTGGCTGCTGACTGTCGGGTGATTGACTCTGGAGATGAATTGGGTGGATGGTTTGATCGTTTGATGTCGGCACACCGTGTTTAGCAGTTAACGAGGCTTGCTTCTGATTGACTGGATAAGGAATTGGGAGGATTTCTTAGCAATGCGTTATATATAAAGTCTCATCTCGAATCGGGTCGCTCATGACCCACTGGCGAAGTGATCGGGTCGAAAGTACCTACTCCTTGATTGGGTACATTTAAACATTTAAAAATGGAGTAGGTAAGAGAGTACGTTGAAAATTCCTGTCTTGTATTCGAGATATGAGTACCCGTCACGCGATCTTTGATCGGGTTCTTTCGTTTGACGTGAAAAGGTAATATGTATCAAATATCGTGATATTTATTGAACGTATTGCTAGTGTATAGACGGATCACAATATTTATCGCTAATGTCTAGATTCCTGAATTCCGTACCGTAAACCACGGATCGTGATACATATTGATGCGTAGGCTATACGTTCAATATTTATCACGATCCATGTCTCAATCCGTAATGCCGAATCAAATCAATCGATATTTGAATGTAGAAATCTTGTGATCCGTCAATACGCTAGCCTGCACGTTCAATAAATATCACGATATTTGATAAATATTGACGGATCACAATAAATAGTGAACGTGTGGGGTAGCACTCGATAGATGATAGATCACGATCCATCAATATGGATCGTGATAAATATTGAACGTCTAGTCTACGCCTAAAGAAAAAGGTTTATCGAATATATTCTGAATGCTCGATTGGCTTTGAATGACAATCTTCTAACTACTGCGCATTTACAGATAATGCCAATCGATAAATTGTACCTTATCAAATATTCGCATAGTACTTACCTAAATAATGGCTATAATATCTAATGTCGGCCAGTTAGGCTTTTGGATTTATCTATGAGCTGTTTCCCGATAGCGATGATCGGAAGCTTATTTTGGGATTAGCGACTGTTCATACTACCGGAAGAGTTATCGGTTCTCATATCAATAACTTTAGATTAATTTTAGTTTTTTATGGTTAAAAATTGCTCGCGGAATTCACTATTTTGAAGTAAGCAGCTAAATCCTGATAGCTTTATCACCCTGGCATCGCGGTTTCGATTTTAAACTGCTAAGTTAAGTTAAGTCCGCCATCACTGCACAAGCAGCATTTTCCGCTTATGATGATGGTAGATAATAAGAGATAATCAAATATTTTTAGATCATTCATATCCTTGAATTTAGAGGATTTTTACATAAATATACGTAGTACATCTTTAACAAGAGAAAGAAATAATAAAATATACAAGAAACATTTTTTTTTGAAGTACATTAGTTCATAGGTTTACAAAGAGACAATTGAAGGTTTAAGAATATAGTTTGAATAGGTTTTTATTATGATCCACAATTTAACAAGCCATGTCATTGAATAAATATCACCTAAATTTTGGTTTTCCATAGTGTGAATCCGCTGTATCGGAGAATGAGCAATGTAATTGCGTCTTCGTTGTTTGTTTTTGGGGTGTTATGCCGTGTTGCGCTACCTCCTTCTTTAGCCGACGTTTCGGACAGCGTTGCGGTGTCCATCATCAGCGCAGATCCGGCAGATTCACACATCGTCGGATCTGCCGGATCTGCCCTGATGATGGACACTGCAACGCTGTCCGAAACGTCGGCTAAAGAAGGAGGTAGCACAACACGGCATAACACCCCAAAAACAAACAACGAGGATGCTTTTGGCCGTGAAAATCTAAAAACGTATCCAATGTAATTGCGCTTCTGTATACTGCAGTAGATTAGAGAATTGTAACATGTTGTTCTTGTGGTTAGGTGTAGGTTTATAAGTTGAAGGAGTTTGAAACAGTCTAATTTATAGATTATGAATTATTAGTTTTAATAAATGGCATTTACCCTCGGTATTCCAAGACGTAGGTATTTTTTATTTACGTTTACAACCAGAATTAGTTGGGGGGCCCACATGAATGCCCTTACACACGTTAGGGGCCCCTGTAGCCCGGGGGCCCCATATCATTGATAGGCTGATACGGCGGTAGCTACGCCCCTGTTTACAACACATTCTATTATTGTATTGCCTCTGTAATTAGACTAGCTCATTGGTTTTTGGGCCTTCCCTGTGATTCATGTTCAATTCCAATGAAATAGCCAGTATTTTGGAAATACTCAGCTCTCCCAGAATTATTGTTCGGATGACCGTTTTGCATGTCCGTACATGTTCACAGACCCTTTTTGTTTTTAGTCCGTATTTTGTTGGCCTCGATAGACATTATATCCTGAACACCTGGGTAGATTCCACCTGTTTCAAGATGAAACTTGTCTTTGGCGGACCTCAGAATATCTTGAATCTCTTACTTGAGAATCAATTATTAGAATCAATTACTCGAGGTTTATTCTGTCAGTACCTAAGTCAAGAGAGCTTAAGTTTGTTCTAAATCCTGTCGGTAAATGAAGATAGGTTTCGGTTTTTCAATGTTATGTCGCAAATCAATATTAAGTTTGCTCCATATTATTAAATTAAGTCAAGACAGCTTATGTTGCTCAATTTTTATTTCATTAAGTAACTACAGCTTAAGTTGCTCCATTTTTATTTCATCAAGTCACTACAGCTTAAATTGCTCCATATTATATGTGCAGAGATGAGACTGAATGAGAAGGAAATGGACGGTCTAAGCATAGATGAAACATGGAACCACATAAAGTTAAGTCTTTGTGAATCTGCTAGAGACGTGTGTGGAATAAGTACGCAAGGTAGGAAGAAAGGTGATGCTTGGTGGGATGACGAGATCAAAGCACTGGTCTCAGAGAAGAAGAAAGCATGGTTGTGTTTGATAGCGTCTGGTAGTGCTTCTAGTGAAGAAAGAGACCGAGCGAAAGAAGTATATAAGAGATGCAAGAAAAGAGTAAGTGTTGGAGTGAAAGAACGAAAGAAACGCCTGGAAGAGGAAGAGGGAATTAAAATGACCAACCACTTCCAAGAAAATATTAAACTGTTTTGGAAGGAGGTCAAAAGATCCCGGAGTGGTACAGACAACGGAAGCATGAAAGTGATAAAATCAAAAGATGGAAAAATGTTGACGAATGAGGAAGAAATAAAAGAAAGATGGATGAAATATTTTGAGGAAGTCTTCGAAAGCGACCTGGGTGACGGTGATTCCAGTAGCGAATCAGGTATGAACGACGACGGAGTGAATGTTACCAGAATCAGCATGGATGAAATAAAAAGTTCGATTAAATATATGAAGAATGGTAAGGCTGTTGGTTTCGACAATATCGCTGCCGAATACTTTAAAGGAGATAGCCGTATAATTCTCACATGGTTGTGGAAACTTTTTAACCAGTGTTTAGAGGAGGGTTACACACCATTAGATTGGAGAAGAGCTGTAATCATGCCGTTATACAAAGGTAAAGGGTCGCGCATGGAATGTGGGAATCATAGGGCTATTAGCCTGCTCAGTTCAGTCGGCAAGCTGTATGGTAGAATATTGATTGAAAGGGTAAGAATGGAAACCAAAGATAAAATATGGGATGTGCAAGGTGCTTTTATGAGTGGACGGGGGTGCATGGACCAGATTTTCTCATTGCGGATGCTCACTGAGAAGTTTCTGGCAAAAAACCAGAAACTTTTCTGTGCTTTTGTAGATCTACAAAAAGCATACGACCGCGTCGACAGGAAAAAGCTATGGAAGGTGTTGTCCAAGTATGGAGTGAATACAAATCTCATACAGGCAATCGCGTCTCTGTATGAGGGAAGCGATGCATGCATTAGGGTAAACGGTGGTTTTACGGGGTGGTTTGACATCGTAAAAGGTGTTAAACAAGGCTGCGTAATGTCACCGTGGTTATTCAATCTATACATGGACAATTGTATGCAAGAATTGAAAGAGGCGGGATTGGGCGCGAAATTGAATGGTCTGAAAGTATGTTGTCTGTTGTATGCTGATGATGCGGTGCTGATTTCTAACAGCATAGAAGATCTGCAGTCACTCGTATCTAGGATGAACGAAGTATGTATGAAGAATGAGTTGATGATGAATGTAAGTAAGTCAAAAGTAATGGTTTTTGAAAGAGAGAGTACGAAAACAGTGTGCAACATAGTTGTGAATGATGAGTACTTAGAGCAAGTTGATGAGTTTGTGTATTTGGGAAGTATGTTTACGAGAGATGGGAAGGCTGATAGGGATATTGAAAGAAGGGTAAATGCAGGTAACTCTATTAATGGTGGACTGAATGCTGTTGGCGCCAACAAAAAGCTGTCCAAAGAAGCGAAGCTAGCAGTTCACAATGGAGTGCTGGTACCTACCCTGATGTATGGCAGTGAAGCATGGAACTGGCAGAAAAAGGATGAAAGTAGACTGAATGCTGTAGAAATGAGATCTCTGAGGCGTATGTGTGGTAAAACCATGTATGATCGTGTGAGGAATGTTGAGATCCGAAAAGAATGCAAGGCCGATGTGAGCGTCATAAGTAAGATTAAAAAAGGGACGCTTAGATGGTTTGGACATATAGAGCGAATGAACGAAGAAAGGAGTGTCAAGAGAATATATGATACTAATGTGAATGGTAGAAGAAGTCGAGGACGCCCGAGGAAGACATGGCACGATCAAGTGAATCAGATACTTGAGTCGGGCCATGTCAAGAGTCAGAATAATAGAAGAGCATGTATGATAAGATGTATGAATGTGAATGAGGCGAGGAGTGTATGCCAAGACCGAGTTGTTTGGCGGTCCATCCTCTCTGCCTACCCCTGCGGGGAAACGGCGTGATGGTTAGTTAGTTAGTTTAGTTAGTTATCTAAGTTAAGGTATCTTAAGTTTGCTCCATGTTATTTAATTAAGTCAACACTACTTACGTTTCTCCACATTCTTTAATTAGGTCAAGACATCTTAAGTTTGCGCCATATTATTTCATTAAGTCAATAAAGCTTAAGTTGCCTCATATTATTTAATTAACTTAAGTCAGCTTATGTTTGCTACGTATTATTTAATTAAGGGGGTTTCTCACCATCCTCCCAATAGCTTATCTACCCTAATAACGAATATTTTCGATTTACGATTTACGGTTTATTTATTTATTAAGTTGGAGTTTATAATTCGGTACTCGAAGCTATGAATAGTGGCTATATATTGGATAAGTTGGCCGAGTTTTCTAACCACTGCGAGTATTTTATTTTTATTTTTAAAAATATTCGTTATTAGGGTAGATAAGCTATTGGTAGGATGGTGAGAAACCCCCTAAGTCAAGAAAGCTTAAGTTGTTCCGTAGCTTAATTTGCTAAATATTATTTTATTAAGTGAAGACAGCTTGAGATGCTCCATAGCTAAAGTTTCCTTCATATCATTTCCTTAAATCAAGACAGCTTAAGTTAGCTCCGTATTGTTTCATAAAGTTTAATCAAGTGTGATCTATTAGTAAGTCAAGACAACTTAAATTTGATTCAACTCTTCTATCAATAAGTCAAGACAGCTTAAGTTTGTTTTCAATTCGTGTTTCACGCTACTTTGAGATGTGCGATATTGTTTTGTTAATTAACATGTTCCTATAAGGTGTCCGTATTAGTTAAATGATAAAATAGCGAATTCATTGTGTATGGCGAATTTCCCAAAGTAAAAGTCTACATAAAATTACCATTTATCTGCATGAATAACTTATCGGCATCGTTAGTTTTGCATAAGTTATGACGGAGGAGCGATTCGGGCGTCATTAAGGCCAAAGAATTTGAATAAATATGTCGAATACTTAGCGACTAATTTAAGGAATTTTTATTTCACTGTGAAATGAAATCCAAATTAACATTTTTTTCTGTTATTTTTGGTCTACGCTTTTTACGTAATATTAAGTGATTATGTTGTCATTAAGTCACTGTAGACAGATAGTGTCCTGCCTCAGTGAGCTACAAAGAACGGCTAAAACCATTTAAGCAACGTTTCGATTCTGAGTCTTTCTTTCAATAGGGCAATACTGAGAGTATCTCGACGGGGTTGCAGAACACGGGCGTAACTGTGAGCTTAAAGTTAAGTTTAGTTTGAATTTACGTTTAGTTTGAATTTTGCATGTTTAGTTTGAGTTTACATTTAGATTGAGTTAACGTTTATTTTGAGTTTATACGTTTAGTTTGAGTTTACGTTTAATTTGAGTTTTCATTTAGTTTGACTTTGCGTTTAGTTTCAGTTTACACGTTTAGTTTGAGTTTACGTTTAGTATGAGTTTACATTAAGTTTGAGTTTACGTTTAGTTTGAGTTTACACGTTTAGTTTGAGTTTACATTTAGTTTGAGTGTGCATCGTTTATGTGAAAGCAGCATGAAACAATACATGAAGAAAACTTGGCTAAACGCCCATAATGGAGTTTTGATACCAGCCCTGATGTATGTTGTTGAGCCATGTAACCGGCAGAGGAAATAAGAAATGAGTTTCCTGAGACCACGTACGAACCTATTATTAAATAGGTGATCGATCAGTAAAAAATGTCAGACCGTTAGTTGCGATTCTAATAAATAAAATATTTGTACAATTTTCTCGACTGGCTTTCTAGAAACTTCTAAAACACTACATACCGCAGAATAATGTGACTATGTTAAATTTATGGTCTTTGCACAAAACGGGTGTAATACCTACTTCTTATGTAGTTTTTTCGCCGGTTGGTGGCTGGCGGTGGACGCGGGGTTGGGGCTCGTGGCTCGCGATTCGCATCCCGGCGAGGAATGCGGATTGGCCGGACTGGTCCCGGCCAGTTCCCACGTAGTGCGATAACGCAGGCTTCCTAAACTGCACGCAATCTATTTTTGTTTGTTGAAAAAATGGTTTCAGTTATAATATACAAAAATTAGCAGGTAAAATCCCTCTTCCGCGGGAAACTATGATATGGAATCTTCAATAGTTCTATTTGAATATTGTAGATGGCAGCACTTCCGTTTGTATCTCATACGTTCAGCGAGTGTGCACGACAGCCGTTAGCATATTAAATAGATGGTTTCATGAAAAATAACATTAAAAAAATGAGAAAAAATCAAACCAACCTAACGTAAACTATTATTTTATCATTTTGTGTTTTATATCACAATATGCTTTTTTAAATTTTATGTATATTTTTAGGCTAAATTTAAAATCCATTTACCTACAAGATTTCTTATTTTAACGTTTTATACGTTATGTTAATGTATACAAAAAAATAAGATTTTTTAAAGATTACCCTTTTTAAATAAAGTTCTGGGAAGGAGAAAGATATATGTGGGTCAGTGTGTCCAGGAGTAATGAATCCAACCCTCCCACTTCGGTGCAAAGCGATGTTCCGAGTCCTGTCCTGCTGGAGAGATCAAAGGGGCTCCATCAACTAGTCTCTCCCGATCTGGCCTGCCACGCAGTTGGTGAGCAGGTGCATCCGCCCTCAAGACCCGGACAAACCTCACCCCACGAATCCGGGCACCCCTTTTAAGTCACCAAACATATCGAATTACTTGAGGGTGACCTGGTTCTCGGGGCTGCTCCACACGGTTCAACTTTACATTCAACTCAACCAGATTGATATAACCGCCCAACCAACTTAATGTCGTCGATGGAGCCGATTATTTATGAGGTCTGTTTTGTAGGAAGATAGGTTATTGCTGTGGATGGTGCGAATTAAAACTTTCGATTTACTAATGTCAAAATTATTTACACGAAGATAATTTTTACATCAAATTCACAAAGTGCTTGAGACGTAACGACGGAGGGAAAGCAACGACCCGCGGGGGTCAACGCTAGAACCAGAATGAATATTGCTCTGTCATAGTGAGCGGCGGTAGGTTATTATCCAGTGATACTAGTATCATAACAGGTCTGACATACTGCCTGGATGAAAAAATATATTCGCAATGCGAAATTAAAGTAGTCTTTCTGCAGTATGAATAAATCTTATAGTTCAAATATGCTTCAAAAATTACGTGAGACACAGTTTTGGAAGCACTGTTTTACCTGCATTTAAATGCAATATGCACATTCCGCGTGCCTTTAAAACCTTTCAGGAATATCGCACTAACGGGGTCGAGTTGCGGATCCAAGGATTTTTGCATATCGGGATTATCTTTATAAAATGCAGACGATCTCTGCAGCGTAGTGGCGCAGGCATTTTTTACTTATACTCTCAGTATCGCCCTGGATAAAAACCCCAATTTAGAATCGAAGCGTTACGTCATGGTTGGTTTCAGAACTCCATTATGAACCGATAGCATTGCATCTGATATACAAATATTTTTTTGAAAACAACTTAGGCCTGGTATATCATTCAGTACGTATCCTCGCTATGTATGACATTCCTTGCTCAAATATTGTAAGCGGGCTAAATCTGCCGCTTAAGCTGTGCTATGCCGCAGAATTGTTTCAGTTTTAGACGCTGAGGCGCTATCAGTCACATGTCAAATCTGACAGTACTTACGCAAATAATTGAAATCTACGTAAATTGACTAATTTTATAAGCACGGACTATTATTCATCGAGCTATAAGGAGTGTCGATGTTATTAACTGATAATCAATCTAAAATAGTCTGGAAAATGATTTTAAAAGTTTCAACGTCATGACAGTTGGTTTTTAGAGGTGAATTTTATGAATATTGCTCGACCCCTGCAAAACAATTTCTATTTAAAATTAGTATTCTCGTATCACCATGCTGATTGAAGTGGGGAAATTTATCACAAATGAACATACCTACAACAATTTAGGTTCATAAAATAAACTGCCATCATCTACATTTTCAAAGATCGCAATCTCCCGAAGACAGTAGAAAGCATAGATAAGCCACACTCTTTGACAGTAGTTTGGTTTTTGTTACACAAAGAAAAATTACCACGTTCCTCTATTAAAATCATAGACAATCTGTGTAATTAATTAAGAGCAACTCGTTCCAAAGTTCTGTTTAAATGCAACAACACCAGGACTGAGTATTCCAAAAACTCACTTGTACCTAGGTTGCATGCAGTTAGTAATAGATACGCAGATGTGGCGGATATATTTAACTGCACGGAAAGTAGGTACAAGAGGGCTATGCTATCATATATTTTCAACCAATATTAATTTAATCTAAGTTTACCTTATTTGTACTATAAAATTTGTTTGTACTTGTATCTCTTGCTCATATCTCGTATGTCATTTCACAATCAAATGCCACAATCAATTGTCATTCTCTTTTTTGTTTTTAATTATTCCTAATATATGCTTTTGGTTTTTAATGTGAAATGTAAATATTGTTTATGGTATGTTTATACCGTTGAAATTAAATAAATAAATAAATAAGTAATACTGGTGATATCTAGGCTTGCGACCTGTGTACGGATTTTGTGCCAAGTCCCGCTAAGATCGAAATTCCCACCAAGCCGACCTTAAAATCAACTGATATACCACACCTTCAAAAAGTTTTTTCCGTTTTGCAATTTTTGGATTTTATCGAATTCAACATTTTTAATGGACTAATTATAGAATTAATCGTATATTATTTCAGCATGCCTGACATTAATATGCATTACCCAATTACAGAACATACCAATAATGGTGAAATATGTTAATTTTAATGCAACGGGTGCCATATTTAATGAACTGACACATTTGTTAACATTTAATGTCGACGTTGAAGTCACCGTAGAAATAAGTTTACGAGGCAGGCCACATTATGAATGCCAAATGCAAAAAACACGGTCATTAGTATGCAGGAGCCAAAAAGGCGAAATTGCAATAAAATTATACTGAAGTGAAATGCTGTATCACTTTTATTATACGGCCTTCAAATAACAAAACATATTTTATCATTTAACATGGATAGTCTTTGAGAGGAAAACCGCGTGTTGAAATATGCATTCTGTTATTTTTACATCTATTACGATCTATTAAATGCGATGCAGAAATATTATATTATAATGAAATTATTATATTATAACTAGCTGACCCGCCCACTTGTTGCTGTGGCTAATAAAACACAACGCCGTCTACTGGATTGTTACCTAACCTAGATAACTAAATGTTGTGTCAATAAGTTAACTTACACCGCCATCTGTCAGAAACTTATGGAAATTAGAAATTTTTTCAAATCATTGTTCCATAACACATTTGAATCGCCACTATAAATATTTAGGTCAATAATCGATATAAAAACTATCCTATATTTTAAGTCAGACCAAATTACATACATTAAGCCAAGTTTATTCAAAATCCGTTAAGTAGTTTCGGAGTTTACCTCGGACGAACATTGTGACACGAGATTTCCCCTTACCCCTATTAGATATATGTATTTGCTATATATAATATACCTTTCGATTAAAAAACATATTTTTTTACGTAGTTTGATTTATATTTATTACACTTCAAAATTTGTCTCTTTGCTCTATTCCAGATTATTTGGAGTTTTTTAAGCTACGTACATTATTGACAGAATATCAGAATTGAACTCTTTACATGATCTGACTCAAGTTTTTAATGTATTCTCTTGGTCGTGCCATATTTTCACCTGGAATTTCCGGCTTTTTCAACCATTCGCGTCAAATTATATTTTCCCTACACTTGTCCTTTTTCCGGTCGTCCACTCCACATTTAAAAAAAAAAATTCAAACTTAATCCAAGCCTCTTAATTATGTAAGTAGGTACCGCACAAAAGTCCCAACTGCTCCCAACCGTCTTTTTTTTACATTAACTCCACACAGGAGGTCTTGAGGAAAATAATTTCCCTCAGGGCCTATGTCATCTTTGAAGATGCTGTGTGGAGAGTCTTTTTAAGGAGAGAAAGGAGTGAACGAGGGTCTTGAAGGAAGGAGGAAACACAGAGGCCGGCAAATCGTTCCACAGCCGAGCGTTTAATATAAGAACGAATCGTAGAAGCGACCCGTTCTCATGGTACAAATGTCAACCGTGTACATATGTTGGGCGCGCGTTTGGCGTGTTTTCTGACTATGCATCGGTGCCGAGGGGATCAATGCCGCTAGTTCCTCAGTTACGTCTGGAGCCAGAGAGTCTATGGCGTCCCCAATTATTGGGGTACGTTGTCACGCTGACGGTAGTAGGGAGAGGAAGGAGATGGGGAAGAGGAACTTGGGGAAGAAGTTGATCCAGAGAGAGAGAGAGATGTCGTTCGTACGTCTTCAACGATCGTCCTAAAATGTTTACATCAAAATCTTCGTTCTTGCACGCCTTGCACGAAAATGAAAAATACAGAAGATATTAGAATTTTGACGTCAAATACGACCTCTGTCTGGCTCATGCCTGGCTATTCAGATCTGGTCATTAAAAACGATTAAAGTCATTTCATGCATCGTTTAGATTCTGAATGGTGGCCTTTTCAACCAGGGCGATACTGAGAGCATTGTTTTGCTTTATAATATTATACTGCAGCAAATTTTCATGCAACCCTGGTAGGTATTTATTTATTATATTCATTCATAAATCGTAATAAAATATAATGCAGGCCTTTGTCCCCTTTCAATGTGTGTGGATTTTTTTTCATGGGCATGAAAGAGCAATCCTTTCTCTAAGGGTGGATTGGACCAATAAAACAATTATTATTGTTCCTTATTCAAACGTTATTTGACGTTTTAATTTCACTCGAGCACTTTTAAATTATTAAGAACGTTAAAATATAAAGAAGGTTAATTACAAAGGTTTAAAGCAGGTGACATTCTAAGGGTTAAATTGTTGTTTTTATGTTTTTAATTGCTTGTTTTTAACAATGAATTGAGATGAAAACAAAATGATATGTCTTTTAAAAGGGTTTTTTTAACTTTGATTTTCTTCGTAATAGACCAGTGGTTTCCGTCGTGAGTTCAATTCCTTGGCTGGCTAAGTCCTCCGTTACGACACAAGCAATATTTCCGCTTACTCTGATGGTAGTAGGAAATTTTCTAATATTGTCAGGTTATTCGTAGCTCAGGAATATGTCTTTGTTAAAACAAAATTGGTTTCGTTTGCCGGATTGGGGTGAGGTTTTTTCCGGTCTTGGCGGTGGGTGTACCTGCCAGATTGGATGTAGCAGGCTGGATCGGGAGAGACTGGTTGAGGGGGACCTATTGACCTCTCATATATGCTCTCAGATGGATATATATGTCCACAACTCCTGGATACATTGACCCAAAGATTTCTAACCGCCCTCATACCATTTTCCTTCCCAGAGCTTCATCTCCTTCCATCCCCAATTAATAAATTGACTATTTTCTTCTTTTTTTTCCACTCGAGCGCTTTTTGCCACAATATGGAACTTTTTCTAAAACCACGGATTGCTTTGCTGCCAAAATATGGCAAATATTCTCTATATTCTTTAAAGTGTTTTAAAAGTGTAAATCCTACGAATATGCGATATTAGACAAAATATAGGTTAATTAATTGGCTATATGGTATAGTTCCACATAGCCAATGAATTAATCTTTCTTTTGTCTATTATATTATATCAGTTTGTATGTCTCTATATTAAAATTCGAAGGTATGATTTTTTTTTAATGTGGGCGGAATAATTTCCTTTAGCAATCCGAGAAAAAAGTTTTAAATTGTTCTGTCGCTCCAGTGGTTAAATGAATACTGCACAAGAGTCCCAACTGGAGCCAGGCAGTAGTTGTCAGTAGTGTCATACACTTGGCATCTTCAATAAATTGAGGTATGTTATGAGGCCTGGCAGGAGTGGAATACGTTTTGACTAGATATTAGTACGATATCCCGTGATTTTTGATTTTCCATTTTTCGTGATGTACCACTAAAAATAATGCCCCACCTTATACATTTCAATAAAATATTCCTCTACAAACATAACATAATTAAACAAACTTCCATCTTCCTTCATTGCCCATACCATATCCTTTGTACCATATTTCGTCCCCTCAGCGTACCATTAACATCCCCGTCTCCATTAAGTGCTGTGGTAATGAACAACGAAGAGGCTCTCAAGGAAATGCTGTTAATGTTATTGAATCAGGTTCCGTTCAGCAAATAGTTCCTCGTAAAGGACGCAAAGGTACGCGGAACCCTCTGCTGCGCTCGACACACTTTGTGGAACCTATTTGCCAATTTACTGCCGGCGATGGATGTTCACAAGGGGATTTGCACAGCGGACGAACGGAGGCTTTTACGACTGCAATAAATGCTTTTATTGAGTTTATTTTGTCTGTCTTCAATGGCCAGATTGCAGGCAATTGATAACATATACCCAGATGCATAAAAACGGCACAGATTGTAGATGCAAGAAGGCAGGGATGGATTTATTGACACATTGACTTCCAGATTCCTACCCACCCCTCATACCGTTTTCCTTCACAGAAATTCCTCTCCTTCCTTTTCCTTAAAAGACGAAAGCCCTCCACATAGCATAGGCCAGGTGTATCAATTGATTTTAAGCTCGGCTTGGTTAGAATGTCAGAGCTTAGCACAGCTAACACATAATCCGTATATAGGTCGAAAACCTAGTGTCACTAATAGTACGTGTATTGTCTACGAAGTTAATCAGAACCTCCTATGATCGCGATCTTTCAAAAACGACGACAGTTTATTTTTAGGCGGCTTTAATTTACGAGTTATTTTTTGAAAATGTTCCCCACTGCAATCAGCATGGTGCTATTTGTATTTGTTTTGCCACAGTCATTGCACTATTGAATTTAACCGCCTGACCTATCCTTATCTTGAAACTTTTAAAATCCCTTATCAGACTATTTTTGATTGATTATCAATTAAAAACATCGTCATTCCTCATCGCTCGATGAATGTCTTTGCTTGTAAAATTAAGCAATTTTTGTAAATTTCGGTGGGAAGTATTAAAATATTATTTACGTAAATGTCAGATTTGGCATATGACTGTTAGCGCCCCACCGTCTAAAAAGGGAACTATTCTGCTCCTTATCGAAGCTTGAGCGATAGATTTAGCACGCTTAAATTGGAGCGAGGAATGTCGAACATAGACGGACTGCCTGCTATAACGGGCCATTGTGGAGCTAATTTAAAAAAAATGAGGAAGGTGTCAAAAGAGAGCGATATCTTATCAGCGATAGCATATTGTGCTGGTTGACTACTCGGCTGCTGTACAAGTATCATGATGCCAGAACTCACCTTTTGAAAGTTTGGTTAAAACCAAAAGGTTTCATTGTTTTTAGTGACTGTATAGTTTTTGTTGATGCAAACCATGAAACCGTCATACTGTTTCCGAAGTCACCGGAGACCAAAATTTCATTTACATTTTTTACTTCAAATAATGTCAGGAATCACTGGTTAACGTAAGTCAAGTACGTTTCTTAACACCTTGTATAATATAACAACGTGATTGTTAAGGAGGGGAAGGAACTGGATAAATGACATCCCGGTAGGAATTAAGCTAAGAGTATGGATATTGGAGAGACGGCATGTGAAGTGTGCCCGCGCGCTCCAAGTGTGCCTTTTCGAGAATTTTACGCAAACGGCTTACATTGGCTGCTGGTTTTTGGCCGTTTAATACGTCCCGACAGCAGCCATTTTACATGGTGACAGCCAATGTCAGCCGTGTGGGTAGAATTCTCGAAAAGGCACACTTGGAGCGCGCGGGCACACTTCAGATGCCGTCTCTCTAATATCCATACTCTTAGGAATTAAGCATACCTATTCACATTTCAAAACAAAACTTCAGACTTAAAATTATAAAAAGTATCTTTTTGCCTTGAGTCATGCTTTTCCCAGACATAGCCCACCAGAGCAGATGATAAATCTCTCCGATTCGGCAAATGACTGGTTCCACGACGTGTTATATGCATACCACATTACACCATATTACCCACAGAGTGACCATGCGGTGTGCGGTGGCCTGATGAGGTCACGGGCCCAAATGGCCAACAGGAATTCTCGAATTCTTCACATGCGTTTTTCACCATAACAACTTGCCGCTATGAATTATGCTAATAAACGCTGTCAAATGTGGAAATTATACTTTGATTTGAAAAGAGATAACTAACATCTCACACTGAGCACCATCTTTTGTGTGTTTAGGAATGCGATACGTATATATTTATTGCAAATTGCTTTGCATTTGAAATTTTTTATCAAATATTTTTATATAACATTCCATTGAAGCGTTTCGGACCAATAGCCGTGTTTAGTGATCAGATCCGAATGGTCTGGTACTTCCTCTTATATAATATACATAGCAACAGACGAAAGGACATACAACAATTTAACAGGAAGCCTCAAGCCAAAAGTTTATGTATTCTTATTGTGCCTTATACAGCCACGAATATAGGTAATAGGCATAAAAATCTATGTATTCTTATTGTGCCTTATATAGCCACAAATATATGTAATAGGCATAAAAATCTGTGTTTTCTTAGTGTGTCTAATATAGCCACAAATATAGGTAATAGCCATAAAAATCTGTGTTTTCTTAGTGTGTCTAATATAGCCACAAATATAGGTAATAGGCATAAAAATCTATGTATTCTTAGTGTGCCTTATATAGCCACAAATATAGGTAATAGGCATAAAAAATCTATGTATACTTAGTGTGTCTAATATAGCCACGAATATAGGTAATAGGCATAAAAATCTACGTATTTTTAGTGTGCCTTATATAGCCACAAATATAGGTAATAGGCATAAAAATCTATGTATTCTTAGTGTGTCTTATATAGCCACGAATATGGGTAATAGGCATAAAAATCTATGTATTTTAAGTGTGCCTTATATAGCCACAAATATAGGTAATAGGCATAAAAATCGTTTGGCATACGGAATCTAGAGGTCACGATTTTAATCGCAAAAATGGTTTTTATTTATTTTTGAATAATTTTATTAGAAAGAAAAAATGTAATGAATGGAAACTCTCGTAGATAATTCTAGCCATAAAATTGTATTTTTTAAAAGTTTTTTTTCTTTTATACGTTCATACATTTATAATAAAAAATATTTTTATTAGTTTACGCTTATATTTTTTCTAAAGTTATTAACAAATCTACTGTAATTCTGCTCACTGGAAACTATAGGGAAAGCTTCAATTTATACAAAGTATATTTTTGTATTTATAATTTATTTATTATTTATTTATTTATTTATTTATTTATTTTTTCATGTTCTCTATAAAACAGTTATACACCAATATATATCATAGAGAAGATTATAGATTACAAAGTACACAAGGGCAGTTTTACTACTTAGTGACATTTGCTAAAAGATAGTTGCTGAACTGTCTGTAAGTGACATTGAAAATGTCGATGGTCAATGCAGAATCGTTAAGCAGTTGAGTCGCTCTGTTTATTGGCGCGTTCTGATATGTAGAAGTCCTCACTTTCGGAGCATAAAAAAGTGCATGGGATTTACCACGAGTATACTTGTTAGGGACGTAAAAATTAACCTCTTTTAATATAGGCGGATTGAGTATGATACCAGAGATTAGCTTAAAAAAGTGTTTACCTAAAAATATTTTTCTGCGGGCTTCTAAGGTGTTGAAATCGAGCATCCCTGTTAAGAACAAGGATGGATAAAGGAATGGATAGTACGTATATTCTCTCATATACAGGTAACGCAAAAATCTTTTTTGTACTTTTTCTATTTCTAGGATATGGTTTTGTTCAGAAGGGGCCCAAATAATGGAACTATATTCCAGGATGCTACGAACAAGTGCTTCATATGTTCGACGTATTGCAATTCCATTAGTAAATGATCTCGCATTACGAAGAACAAATCCAAGCATTTTGTTGGCGCGGGAGACAATGTCAAATATGTGGGATTTGAAAGAGAGATTTGCTTCAAAAATCACGCCAAGGTCTCTAATCTCATTTTTCCGTGTTAATATATTTTTATTAATCTGGTAGGGGAATAGAAATGTATTTTTGGATCTTGTAAATGTAACGACATTGCACTTCTGGATGCTGAAGGGTAATTTGTTCAGTTCCGACCATTTGACAAGAGAATCAAGATCATTCTGTAGAATAATGGAATCTATGTAACTTTTAATAGCTCTAAAAAGTTTGATATCATCAGCGAAGAGGAGATATTTTGAGCGGTTAATGGTCTTGCCTATATCATTAATGAATAAAAGAAAGAGGAGGGGTCCTAAATTTGATCCCTGGGGGATCCCGGAGTTGGTTTTGTATTCGTGAGAAAATTGGTGTCCGTAACTGACATATTGACGACGATTGAGTAAGTAGCTAGCTACGAAAGCGAGAAAATTCTGAGAGAATCCGATGTCACTCAATTTTTTTAATAAAATATCATGGTCGACTTTGTCAAATGCTTTCTCGAAGTCTGTATAAATCACATCGACATGTACAAAATTTTCAAAAGATTTATTGATATATGTAGTAAGATTCATTAGGTTTGTTGAGGGTGATAGAGTAGGGCGAAATCCGTGCTGATTCTCGTTGAGTGAATGTTTTGTTTGATTATATATTTGTGAATAAATTATGGTTTCCAAGAGTTTTGCGGGTGCTGATAAGACAGCTACAGGTCTATAATTATCGATTGCTGACTTTTTGCCTTTTTTGTGTATACTTCGTATGTGTATGTTATCGTATTATGTATGTTATCGTTACTTTCCATTTTTCAGGAAAGATATTATTACGAATTGAAAGGTTAAAAATGTGCTTTAGAGGTTGAATAAAATAATTTGAATATTTTTTTAGTGTGATGGGTGGTATAAAATCTGGGCCGACAGAGTATTTAGGTTTTAGCTTATGAAAAGCGGCAACAATATCGACATCGCTAATTTCGTGAATTTGTATAGGTAAAGCATTGTGTGACGAAGAAGCTATAGAGGAAATATCAAGTTTGGGAATACTGTCGCTAAATACTGATTCAAAATATTTTGCGAAGCCTGCTGCTATTTCAGAATATCCGTTATATTGATGTTCGTTAAAATTCATGTGATTTAGTTTGTCACAGCCGCGACGTTTATCTTTCATGTAAGTCCAAAATCGAGTGGGGTCAGTTATAATACTATTCTCTGCCTCTCGTGTAAAGTCAGTGTAGGCCTGACCAATTAACTGCTTGATTAATTTTCGTGTTTTTTTGAAGTTCGTTAAGGCATGTTCAGATTTTGTTTTTTTCCAAAGATAGTGCATTTTATTTTTCTCTCGTATGCGGTGAATGATCTCTCCAGTAAACCATTTTGGATATTGTTTATCATCTCTGATAATGTATACCGATTCGTTGTAAAGATTGATCTAAAATAGTGATTTAGCATATTTAAATTATGAATGGCAGTTGGGACTCTTGTGTAGTATTAAAGCCAACTTTGAAGAAGCTTGTGTTGTTTGAAAAGGGAAATAAAGAACCCAATTAATCATTTCCCAATCGACCTGTTAAGCTCAAAAACGAGTTTAAAAACCACCCGTTCTCATGTGACAAATTCGTGGCTATCGTATATAAAAATTTTGATCATGCTTTAGGCCTTTTCCCCAAATGTAATCTTTAGTAGAGCACCTTGCATTGAAATACCATACCACAAATATAACAAGCAGGAGCAAGAACAGCATTTCCACCTGACGTCGAAAACTGCAATCTTTTTATGAAAATAGTGAAAATGTGTTTAGATAAGTGAGATAGATATGGGACAAGAAATAGTCTCACCTCTAACATTTTTCCTTCCCTTATTTTATTTATTGTACAATATTTCTCATAGTTTCCACCCCAGTCTTTCAATTTACCACCCATTTGAAGATCTTTGCCCCCGAGGAAGTGACTCACCAAAGTGATTTGATGGAAAGGAGTTATGGGCGTATCCGTGTGCCTGGAGTAACCACAATTTCACCTGACTTCTGGTGAAAATATTGTGTTAAAACATTACGAAATTATTTCATAACCAGATTAATTTCATTTCTGATATCCTAAGAGTCGAAAGGTCTTCAACCTGTAATTTGTCGACTTCTGTTTTCATATCAATACCTATATGTAAATGGTAACTAACTAACTAACTAACTAACTAACCATCACGCCGTTTCCCCTCAGGGGAGAAAAACTCGGTCTTGGTACACACTCTTTGCCTCATTCACATTCATACATCGTCTCATACATATTCTCCTATTTTTCTGACTCTTGACATGGCCCAACTCAAGTATCTGATTCACTTTATCGTGCCATGTCTTCCTCGGACGTCCCCCAGTTCTTATACCATTCACTCTTGAGTCATATATTCTCCTTACGCTTAGTAAATGGTACTATCAGGTGAAATACTATCCAACATTCAGAATCAAAACTTTGCTAGAGGTGACTTTAGCCGTGTTAAGGGACCAGATCTGAGTAGCCAACTATTAGCCAGGCCTATTTCTATCCCCAAATCTTCCTCTCCACACTCTATCCTCTTAACATACTCCAATTAGGGATGCTATAGACCAAATGGCTCCAGGCAGCTCAGGCAAAGATCAACATTTTAAATTATCGAAGAAAGCAAACACTTTGTGGCTTGACATTATACCAAATGAAACAAATAACTTAGTTTTAAACCACTTTATATTTATTTTTATATTTGTCGACCGGTTTCGATTGGACTCAATCTTCATCAGGACAATAAAATAAACTTTATTTTATTTTATTGTCCGGTAAACCGGTCGACAAATATAAAAATAAATATAAAGTGGTTTAAAACTAAGTTATTTGTTTCATTTGGTATCAACATTTTACTTTAACTTTTCTTTGAAGGTTTTGATGTGTAAATTAATCGAAAGTTCTTATATAAATTGGCGACGTCCTTTTTTCTTTTCAAAAAAAGTATGTAGGCTGCTAAGGGGCGTATTTCGTATAGGGACGACTTCCTTTAACCAATGATTCCTGACATAATTTGTGATAAAAATAAATTGTCTCCCGTGACTTTTTAGTGTATTTTTTTTAATAAATCAAACGAAAAAAATCTCTTCCAAATGTGGTCACTGGTCACCCAGTCGAGTAACCGCACATCTCGCCCATAACTGTCCATTACCTACTGATTTATAATGTTTTTAGTTTTTAAAAAAAACCTCTAAAATATCACCAGAGACAAAAATTTCAATTATGTATTTTACTCCAAATGATGTCAGGAATCACTCTACTGGTTTAATAAAGTAAGTAAGTATGTTGCTTAACATAATGTATAGTTCGATTCCATGACAACACAAAAAAGTGGCATTTCACTACCCCTTTGAAAAATTATAAAAAACAAATTTAAATAGCCCATAACCTAACTTATTGTAACCTATTTAACCATTTTTTTCGTCACCTTTAATGACTTTTCCAAGGAAGTGATGAAGTTGCACTGAGTGAAGTGGTTTTGAGTTGTCCAGTCACCATGTAGTTCACACTTCTAGGGATTTTTTGTTCACTGGACCAACCCCTATTCTCGCCCAGCCTCTCTGAAACTGTCAGCGAGGGTGTCCAAATCTAATTTGTGACGCGAGCCACCCCTTGAGTGGTCTAGTTACTGTAGGGGTCGTGCCCCGCGCTCAAAGCACCCTTAGACGGGGGGACAGTCGTTCGATCCTTTCCGATCTGCCATCGCTTTTCTGCATCGATGGTTGATTTACCATACAAATTGCAAATTGATGGAGTGATTTGAGAAGATATTTGGATGAGGGGGAAGACGTTTATTGCTTTACTATCAGATTTGATTTATGAAAATATTTATCAAACAATTTGGCTTATTGTCTTATTTTTCGGAGATGTCGATTTGTCGATTTTTGTGGAAATAATGTGAAGAAGGCGTTGGAGTTTTCTTTTTTTATGTCTAATAAAATGACTATTTTTTGCACTTTAAATATTAGTTGCCATCTGTCTGTGTATTTTGAGGATGCACCTAAACTTGTGTATTTGTGAAATTTATGTATTGATTTTTTTTAAATTAGCTCCACACAGGAGGCCCTGAGGAAATTCATTCTCCCCAGTGCCTGTCATTTTTGGGGTTGAAGTGTGGAGGATCTTTTTACGAAAGGGATGTGAGGAAGTTACGGGAAGGAAAAAAGTATGAGAGGTCAGCAATAATCAGTAATCAGCAATACAGATGTGACAACATGTTCCCTTTGAAAAGTCATTAAAACTGAAGTTAAAAATAGCCAATAACCTAGCCTAACGTAACCTATTTAACTTTTTTGTTTTTTCATCAATTTTAAGGGAGTGATGAAACGCCACTTGTTGAAGTTCCGATCACCGTGAATGCATCATGGCCCACGACATTATACATGTTTCGCTTACGGTCATTGTAAAGACATATACCTACGCCAGAATTGATAAATTTTACACTGCTGATATACAACCATTAATTCTTTTTTTTTCATTTGTGTAAAATTGAAAACGCGTTTATTAGTACACCGTACACCGTAAAGAGCGTGCTTTGTGAGGTAAAAGCTTGGCGTATTGTAATACCTGAGTGAAGTTTATCAACCTCTCTTTGCAAAACTGAATGTTTACTATTGTATGTTTGTGTTAATTAGTTGTGGTCCGTTTGTTTAAAGGTGTACAAACACACGTCCGATTTCTGTATACATAAAACTGGGAACTACCGGTGCAAATAATAATAAATAAACATTCTCAGTAAACATTCTTTAAGTAATTATCAGCAGAAGGACGATGGAAAAAACTTGTCCTGGTTTTTTCGGCGTGGGATGAATTCGACTTACGAATATTCAACATTAATTAATTCATTAATGATGAAAATGCAAAATGTCGAATCTAAAAGATGTTTTTTTAACAATTATTAAAAGCAATAATTATTAGCCTGAAACACTCAGCCATATTGAAAAAACCTCCCGAGAAAAGATATATGCCGCTGAAGGGACTCGAACCCGCGCCCCTCTGATTGCCGGTCAGGAGCTCATTCCACTAAGCTACGGCGGCTCCTGACAGCCTGGATAGAGCTCCTGACCGGCAATCGTAGGGGCACGGGGTCGAGTCCCGTCGGCGGCATGTATCTTTTCTCGGGAAGTTTTTTCAATATGGATGAGTGTTTCAGGCTAATAATTATTGCTTATAATAATTGTTACCCTTTGTGCTATGCATAAAAAAGTCTTGTCTTAAATATTAGTTTATCGATTGAATAAAAAATAATAATTGATATTTTTTACATTAATTCCATACAGAAGGCCCTGAGAAGAAAACAATTCCTCGTGGCCTTTTTTTAGAAGATTCGGATGCTGTGTGGGTCTTTTTGTAGAAATTAAGGATTGGAAGTTCTGTGGAGAAAATGGTATGAGGGGTGGGGTTTGGTTTCACAGATGTGCACATTATATATTTTTTGTGTTTTACTCTTAGATTTTAATATATAGAGTATTTTCTCTTTTTAACACCGTTTAGATCATATTTCTCACTATGATAGTAGTGAGGGAGATACAACGATTACTATGAGACCTGTGGCCTGTTCCCGAAAGAGAACAAATTTGCCTGATGGGTTAAATGATAATGTTTTCTTAATGGTTTAATAATGACGTGACTCCTATGTGTCATATTGTTCAGATCTGGTGAACTTGCTGAGAAGTGGGGAATAAGAAATTTTCCTTACTTTATTAATCAATTGACGAAATGCAAAACAGTCGAGTTAAAACCGGACTTAAATTTTATTTGTTTAATTTGTATTATTTAACAATTTAAAAATAATATATGTATAGTATATTTGAAGCACGTTCCAGAGCGGAAGATACTCTTAGTTTCGCCCTGGTGTAAGACCACCATTCAGAATTGAAACGCTGCTACAAATGACTTTAGCCGTGTTTGGTGATCAGATCTGAAGAGTCAGGTACTTCACCACCTTCCACTTTTCCACCTCCTTCCCTTCCCCACTACCTTCAGCCTCACAACATACCCCAAATGGGTATGCCATAGTCTCACTGACTCCAAACGGGAGCATTTGGGACTCTAAAAAATGGTCTCAGTTGACATCAACAATAATGTTGACCTAAGTGTAACAGTCATCAATATTATTCCAAAGAAATAATAATAAACAAAGGAAACCTCCCTCTTCTGCTGTAGTCATTACTGTGGAACCTTAATTAAATTTTGTCTGTAATAATGCGTTTGTATTTATGTAGAATGCAATATATGAATCTTTAGTCATTCTTGTTGTTGATTTGCGAGATATTTGACTGTTTTAACTCGCCTTAGTAACTTAATCACCGCTGGGTTTTAATGATTCGCGCATTCGATGAGCTCAGGGTCAGGTCCGGATTTAGTCAAGGGTTAACCACTCGAACGCTTTTTGCCACAATATGGCACTATTTCCAAAAGCACGGATTGCTTTGCTGCCAAAATATGGCAAATATTCTCTAGATTCTTTAATTATGTTTTAAAGTTAAAAATTTTGTAATATATTTTTTATCAATCCTACGAATATGTAATAATTGATTGGGTATATAGAACTATAATCAGTTTGTATGTCTCCATATTCAAATTCGGAGGTATTTTTTTTTTTATGTGGGCGGAAAAATTTCTTTTAGCAATCCGAGAAAAAAAGTTTTAAATTGCACTATCGCTCAGTGCAATTTAAAATGGTTGTAACGGTGCAGGGCCAAACATAAGTAGGGGTTTCGCGACATAAAAAAAGTTTTAAAAAATACTATAGCGTAGTATGTGTGCTGTTGTACATAATGTTAAAATAATAACAACATAATAAGACAAACGGAGAGTCATTATCATTAACGGCTTACATGTGAGTAGTTTTAATAACAAATAAATAGTAATTTGTGTTTTTTAATAATTGGAGGGGACCTCTCCACATTCCCAACGCCGCGTTATAAGGAAACATATGGTTTCCTCCTTCACCGCACTCGTCAAGACAGAAGTCGTTTTTTGAACGAAGCTACATTTATTTTGAACGACTCTATACCCTCCAATGGCCATGAATGCGGGGTTATATAGTGTTTTTAAGTAAGTAATTAATCCACACATACTGACAACAACACACAGGCAATAGACTTTATAGACAAGCCATTGAAAGCCATAGAATCACAGAAATTTGACAGCCGATAACGCACGACGGACGCCTTCCGACTTTGACGGATTTTGCCTTTTTATTTTGTTTTAATTTTCACAATTTTGTCTTAATTGTCTCATTTTTGTCTTATTGTCTCAATTTCGTCTTTATTTTCACAAATTTCTCTTAATTGTCTCAATTTTGTCTAATTGTCTCAATTTTGTCTTAATTGTCTCAATTTTGTCTTATTGTCTCAATTTTGTCTTAATTGTCTCAATTTTGTCTTAATTTTCTCGTAACGCTGCCTCAAAACAAAATATACAGAATCACCCTTTTGATTACTTTACAAACATGCCACAATATTTTTTCTTGAAGTAAATAAAGCCGGTCCTGCTGATGTTAAGCTCTGGGGAACTGGAATGTGGTAGTTGTTTTTTAAACCCAGCTTTCCTGCCGTCACTCTTTGCGTTGAGTCGATGGTCCTTTTTTCTGGCGCCGCTAACTCGTCTGCATTTCTCCACAATGGCTTCGGAACCCGCAATTATCTTTGCAGGATGGACCATAATATGGTGTTGAAAATTGAGAAAAGCATGAATGGTATTGGTGTGTTCAATGGTCAGGTCATACCATTGACCAAAAATCTCAAAAAAGACCCCAAATTTTCGAATTTACACAATGCATTTTGGTATACGAACAATTAATTACATTGTGCGATTTAGGGTTAACTTTGGTAAGGCCAATAATATAGTGTTGAAAATTGAGTAAAGCTTAAATGGTATTGGTGTGGCCAATGATCAGGTGCAGGAATCTAAGAGGGTCAGTGTGTCTAGTGGAAACCAACTGTGGTGCAAGGGGATGGGTCGAGTAAGTTCGGTTAGATACGTCAATATGCCTTTCTCATCCAGTCTCTCAATCTGGCCCGTCACACAGTAAGGTGGGCAAAAGCACTCACCATCAACTCCTAGACAAACCTCACCTCATGAATCCGGGCACCCATGCTAACTCTCTAAACGTAGCGATCCACTTGGGATGGATGACCTATGGCAGATATAATCTCATCTAGCTTGTGTCCTATAACGATTGAAAAGAAAAGTGATGTCGCAAACGTAGATATTATATAAAACCTCGCGCTAGTCCCCAGATACGACAGTGAAATTGATAATGTTACAGAATGTTTTAAGATATTTGTTAATTCACCAGAAGTAAGGATAAATTGATATTACTTCGGACTCGTCAGATACGCCCATAATAAATTTCTATCGTGTGACCCCGGTGAAATACCACCATTCATAACCAAAACTTGCTTGTAATCGCTGTGTTTAGTAACCAGATCTAAATGTCCATGAACTTCCCAAACCTTTCTCGCCATTTTGTAGTCCTATTTTTCCAATTTTCTTCCTTTTTATTGACAAAAGTTTTCTACACTTGGTCTGTAAACAAATTCTAAAGCTTTTTCTTTCCTTCTTAATATCACCTGTAGTTAATCTGAAAGCAGATACGCAATTTATAAACCTGAACTATGCAGAGTTTTATTAAAGTCCCTCTTCCATCTTCTTTGTGAATAACGTCTCCTGCCAGGACTAATTGCGTAATTTTTCAGACTCCCATTCCAAGCGTCGAGGCAGCTTGAGCAACCATACCCGTATCGATTACCATGTGCCCAATTAAATTTAATTATCGGATAATTATTAATACGCTTTGAAAGATTAGTGGTTGGTAAAGCCGCTTAAAATTATGCACCGAGCTCGAGCAATTAAATCATCTATAAAAGCCATTGATTTTTGCATCTTTTTATCGAATTACTATTTTATGTAAATTATAATGTACTAGTTGTCGATTAAAAATACCTGACGGATTAAAACCTGTCCGTGCATTTAAAATAGTACCTATCCATGTTTACGGATTATCGGTTGAAACTTGTTATTCTATAACAAGTGTCCCACAGGGTAGCCTATTGAAACCAGTTTTAATTCCATGTTTTATTAGTGTACTAATGGTGTTTTCTTGTTTGTTACAGGTGAGTTTCCTTACCGCAGTAATTGTCATCTTCAAGTGTGTGAATGGATTGAGAGGAATCGTCTACGATAAGTATCAAATTGTTTTGTAGCATTCCAATGTTCATTGAATTACATAATTAATAGACTAATTTAAAATCTGATCGCTCATATCGATTTGACACTTCAGTGATTGGTTATCATCTTCAAAATCGTGTGTACTTATTGGAAAAAGCAAATAACAAATTCATTCTTGGATAGTCTGATATCTGATCAATTATTTAACAGATATCAGACTATCCAAGTGTTTGTTTTTTATTTGCTCTTTCGAACAAGTACCCACGATTTTAAGGATGATAACCGTCCAAAATATTTAGATCATTTGGTTTTCTTTAGCCATAATTTAGTTATTATGTTATTAATTCGTAAACACTTTTTGTATTTTAATTCCCGACTACTATTGAAAGCAGAAAATGAAACAGAATAAAACTACTTGTAACTTTGTCACAATAGTGGGATGCGGTGATTATGTATAGACGAGCTTTTCTAACAGTTGTTTTGTAGAGATTCAATAAAAGGAAAAAGTTGAATGAATACTATTTCCCTTTTCATGTGGTATAACAGTTTTCTAACTTAGGGTAATGATGGTCCTCAAATTTCAGGCTTTTAAAAGTAACTTGTTTTACTGCAAAATTTCGGTAATGCTGTCGCCCAATCTAAATCTTATGTCCAATATTATCTAATGCTATATGAAGAGAGGGAGGTGTCAATCATCATACAAAAGCCATTGAACCTGACATTTACTTTGTATGTTATTTCAGCATTTCCCAATCCCAACTCCCAGTGTTGTATTTGAGGGAAAATCCTGTTTTCCGACTTGACAAAAAACAATAGTGTAATGGTTAAAGCAAATCGTTGTTTCATAAATAATAAATAACAAAATAATAAACAATAGTGTAATGGTTAAAGCAAAATTTGTTGATACAGTTAGATATATTATTACTTTTGGCATATTGGGCAGTGGTCCTTGCTTCCAAGTTCGATACTCTATCAACATCTTTACTTTTTACATAAATTCACAACTTGTCCTTCTGGGAAATTACCTTTCGGCAGATTTAATATCTGATAATTAAAGTGACGCAATTCTCTTACTATACTTACTAACTATTTTAAACTCCCTTTTCATGCAGTTTGTTTATTACATAGATTTTCGAACAGGTAGCAAACAAACATTACAGGGTTTTTAAAATGTCTTTGCTTTTTTGTATTTAAGTATTTTTTTGCCCGATTCATGTGTAATTTTTCTTTATTCATTCCTGTTTTGCGAATAATTCAGTTAATCTCTATTTTATTCATATGTCCTGTATTCGTTTTCATCGTACCATAATATGTTATGGTGATTTGAGTTTTTTGCAAGGTTATCGATTGTCTTTGATTTTTGCATCTTTATTTATCTGTTTCACATTGATTTCTTTCATTATCCATTATTCTTCTGCCAATTCTGTTCTACCCACATCATCTCTATTATCTGCATTCTCGTTTTGATCTTCTAATTCTATAATAATGTTATGATAACTTGAGATTTCATTGAATTATTTACGGGGTTATTGAATTCCCATCTAATTTTGCCAGCTTTTCCTTTGAGCAGGTGTATATTAGTTTTAAAATCGCAATCCGAACAAATCTTTTTTAGCTGTGCAAATATTTACATTGCTGACTGGGTGCGATATGAAATTAGCAGCATGGTGCCACTTTACCACTATCCCATCTAAAATAATACGTGTTTCCTGTATTTTCACGTAGAAACTCATTTAATTTTCTATTATTTTGAGTACCATTACTCTTCTGATCATGTTCCTGTTGAACAAATCATCGCATTGATTTTTAAGTGTTTCTTTTGTTCTTTTAATGTTGCTATACTTATCCTTTCGAAGGCCTTCGTGGTTCATGACGTATGTACTTAAATTCATAGATAATTGAAATAAATGGAGATGTGGCAAGGAAGCTTGCCGGCTGCCGCTGAGCTACGACCAAACCGCACGGACATCAACATATCAGAGCGGCTATGTAATGAAAAAATATTCGTTTGGTGTGTAGTTAAAAAAAGTCCGGATAGATGCGATTTGCAGTGTAATGTGAATGATGTTAGCTATATAACATCATTCACATTATGTCGACTATATAACATCCACAGTAGTGGTAAGAATCGAGACATATTTAGCGAGAGCCCCCTGAACTGTTTTTTCTTGACTTCACTTCACTCAAATTTTAATGTATCTTCTTTTCTTCGTTGTTTTACACACTTACAGCCTTCAGTGGTGAAAATTTTATACAATTGATGAATAACCGTGTATGTAAAAACCTTACTTATATAGAAACTGACAAAAAATAGTTCAACTAAACCATGGTTTATGTAAATATTACACGAAGACGTGTAAACACCTTCACCCAATAATGCGCAAAGCACTTGGCGTTAAAAAAAATCGCTAATCCTTGGGATGGTTGTAAGATGCAAAATGCAGTGTTGCCGGATTTAAATAATAGAGTTACAGATTTTTTTAATTAGTACCAAATCGAATCTATAATTTATAAAAATTATTTAACTAAAACCCCGTTTAACGTGATTTTTTTTAGTAAGGCGCTCCGCCCACTGAGGCAACTGAAAACCAACTAAAACCGGCTGTTTTCTCTGTCTTGATTGGTCAAAAAGCTTAGTTAACCATAGATGAAGAACAATCCGCTGACAGCTGGCAACTATCAATGGCCGCCCAGGGCAACCATCAGAGCAAATCGCAAGTCACCGCTTGCGTTACCATTGACAACGGGGTTTTGTGTGATTGTGAAGTGCGCGTTGTCATACAAAGACAGTTGGCAGTTGAGAGTTTTCAGTTGCCTGAGTGGGCGGAGGCGCTTAGTCTGTTATTGTTTTATGATTACATATTAATAGTTTGTTATTTATTTTGTAACCCTCTATCTGGATGATGTGTACATTAATACACAAAATGTGGTCCCTTCAATTGGCAGCCACCAAACGTATTAAATATAAATAATTTTAATTGAATTCGGCAATTAACGTCCCAGCTATGGCGATTGTGATTGATAAACTGTGCCTACTCTGTCAGTACAACTTTAAACTGGTCTATTACTTTTTATAACTCACAGATAAGAGTTGGGCTTAATTAATTTAAAGGAGACTCAGCCAACCGCAACCTCTTTAATATTTTATTGCACGGAGGAATTTGTTATTAAGTTGTTTTCCACGATTAATATAAATATTTAGTATTTAACTTCGTCGGTGTGTTGGGTTATTTAATTACACAAGACAATCAACTGATGCCTCGTGAACAAAGTAAATTATTGATTATTGAAAAAAAATTGTGCTGAAAGCGAAAGAAATTAGTGAGGCTAAGTAAGCTCAGCTGATGCAATAATGTAATGCCAAGTAAAGAGATCTCTTCTATTTTTTTATTTTACGAGAATATATTCTGACCTCAGTCAGCACTCAGAATATGATACATTTTAAAAAACATGAAATTTGGTTTTCGGAAACAACCTCATTGGGTTCGATTAGTTATGGTCCAATTAATTGTTGTGAAATAATGTTTGCCTAATGTTTAGTATGGGACGTCCCAAGTCACAGTTCAACGATTTTGTAACGCGTCCCAATTTCAAACCCACATTCAATCACCACAATAAGAATATCATTAGGAATAATGGTCGCAATGGCAAACGAACTAGTCTAGTCTAGTAGAGGGAAGCCGCAATTTAGGCATTAATATTCCAACATGAGAATTACGAATGAAGTCTTGCCAACATGCAAGCCGTTACGACTTACCCACGACATGCCGTTAACTACTGAATCGATAACTCCAAGAAGTGTTAAGAGTAATAGATACCAGGGTTATTGCGAATGCAAAAATTTTGACATCCGCGGGTGCGGATTTCAGGATTTTTAAAGATATTTCAATTTTAAGTACACAAATAAATGAAAATCGATTTAATTTAATAATATTTTGAGAACAAAACTAAAACAGTTTTTATTCTTACTTATTAGCATTTTAAGTGTAAAATTTTATAATAAAAAAAAATAAAAAAATTTGGGAGTTATATTTAATAAATAGTAATACAAAATAAGTCCAGATACTGCTTTTTATTATTGGCGGCATTTTTACTTACTTTTCACTTAATATTTACATCAAAATATTCATCAATTACGCAAACAACTTGGATAAACACAGTGAACAAACACTGTAATTGATTCACAATGGGAATCATTTCGATAACTAAAACAAAACAAACAAAACCTGTAGGATCTTGTCACCAATGTGTGCTTTCCTATTGGTCAGTTAGCGAATTCGTGCCGCGCTAGTCACACCGCCCACTTTCTTTACATGTCGTTACTTGTTGCAGATATGAATCTGCATCCGTAAAAGTTCCGCATTAATTGATGCGGATGCCGATACGGATGAAGATGCCTGAATTAATGCAAATATTCCTCATTTGCGGATGCGAATATTCACACCCCTGATAGATACTCTCAGTATCGCCCTGGTAAACCACCATTCAGAATCTAAACCTTACTTAAAATTGTTTTTGTGACCGAGTTTGGAGACCAGATCTGAACAAAGGAAATAAGTAGAATTTTGGAGGAAACAGATATACGTACATTGTGTCTCATATCTTGTCTCAACTTTATTTTGTGAGAAAGAGCTGCACCATTATTGTGATAAGGAACGTACGTTTATTGCCTTTTTGTATCGTCGCCGTTTCGTAAATGTATGAGAATACTAAAAGCGCCTAAAATGGTAAAATACGTCGGAAATCGGAACGCGTCCGTCGTGCGTTATCGGCTGTCAAATTTCTGTGATTTTTAATGTCTGTCGTGTGTTAAACGGATTAATTACCTATCTAAAAAGACGAATTACTATTTATTGGGAAAAATGCATTGTGCTAGTGGTGATTATGATCCTCAGCAATTAGTCCGCTCAAAATAGACATTGAAGATTACAATAATAATTCACATAAACCTGAAAATTGGTACGAATGTTGGGAACATCATTATAAATGCAATGTGAAAAGTCCCCATCGATCGCACATCTGCAAAAAAAGTTATTCAAGGTCAAAAAGATCACAAATATGGGTTTCGTGCATTTTTCAACCAGACGGTAAGTTTATCTTAAAAATAGGTCAGACAAAAATTGTAGATCATGTAATTATCTATAAAAATGGTTCTTAAACTTTTTTCCTAAGAATCACCATTTCTGAGATATAGCAATTCAAATTATTGTATTTTTTATGCAAGCGCACACTCCCACGATACATTTCTATTAGTGTATTTCTTCTGTTGCTAACGGTGAAAACATATGGCAGACTGAATGCCGGAGTCTTTGTTATTGAAATTTAGACAATCAATGGGCGTCTTGAATTGTTCATTTTACTGGTTCAATGAGACTTGGATTCAGGAAATATGGTCTACTTCAAAGTTGATGTAATGTTTAAATGAATATTTGCCAAAGAATGTCGAATTTGACATGAGAAACTTGAACATTAATAACTTTGTTATTTTTTTAAAAATATATTCTCGTTATATAATCGATGCTCTAGAGATATATAATTTGGATATTGTAATTTACGAATAATGATCGCAAATTCCTAAATGGTTTTTTATTTGGTTCGTTATATGAGACGGCATCCGTTGTCGAGGGGCAAATATATATTGTAGTCGTTAACATAAAAATTAATGAAAAATATCAGTGAAATTGTAACATCGTTATATATAAAAATATGTCACAATGTTCGTCCGAGGTAAACTCCAAAACTACTTAACCGATTTTGATTATATTTGGCTTTCTGTGTGTAATTTGGTCCAACTTAAAAGATAGCATTGTTTTTATCTCGATTATTGACCTCAATATTTATTATTGCAAATTAAATGTTTTTTATGGGACAATTATTTGTAAGTTTCTGAAAGATGGCGGTGTGAGTTAATTTATTGACACAACACTTGGTTATCTAGATTAGGTAACTATCCAGTAGATGGCGTTGTGTTTCGTTAGCCACAGCAATGCGTGGGCGGGTCAGCTAGTAGATAATAGAAACAAAGGGAAATTTGCAATGGAAGCGTCCCGACTTTCGCCTAGCTACGACCAAACTGCACGGACTATGAACATTGTGCGTTGCTTGTGTAGGTAGAAACAAAGGGAGGTACGACGATTTCTATAAGCTTGAGGGGTTAAGTGAGAAGATCGGTCCATGCAGAGGCGAAGGATAAACTTCGAAGGAGACCAATTCTCTACGCCCAAAGACCAGACACGGTGACGAAGTGGAAATTTAAATTCTTTTTCCTGGAATTCCTTTAAAGGAGCCAACGAACAATTTGTTCCCTGGGTAATTTTTCTGTGTAATGGTAAACAGAGATGAGAAGAAAGAAAAAAAAAGGAAAAAAGGATATAAAAATTACTATTATTCCGCTATCTAAATATCCACCATTCATTCCATTCCACTCATCTAAGAACCATTTTTTGGATGACCAACACGCCTGCCATAGGTTACCTCAAGTGGTTCGCTAAGTATGGTGATTTAACAGGGTTGCCCGGGTTCATGGATTGAGATTTGTCTATGTTTTGGCGGCCATGCGTCAGCCCACCTATTGCGCGGGGGGCCGGATCGGGAGAGACTGGTTTAGGGATACCTTTTAACCTCTCCAGCAAGACTTTCTCGAAACATCGCTTTGCACCGCAGTGGGAGGGTTGGATTCATATGTCCGTCACTCCTGGACACACCGACATTCCTAACCATCCCCCATACCTTTTTTTACTTCCCAGAATTTCCTCTCCTTCCTTTCCTTTTTCCCTAAAAAATACCTTACATAAAGCATCTCCAAAGATGACTAAGGCCCCGAGGTATATGGTTTTCCTCAGCGCACACCAATCCCTCAACCTTTTCTTCCCAGAATTTCCTCTTCTTTCTTTCCCTAAAAAACCCTCCCCACAGCATCCCGAAAGAGTACATAGGCCCCTAGGGATTTTTTTGCTCAGGGCACACCCATCACTCATACCCTTTTCTTTTTTTTCTTTTTCCCAGAATTTCATCTCCTTAATAATAATATTTGGATGATTTGTATAGCGCCGTATTTGTGAAAAATCACTTCAAGGGCGCCTTCCTTTCCCTACAAAGACCCTCCCCAGAGATGACACAAACCTTGAGAAAAGTTGGTTTCCTCAGGGCCTCCCGTGTGGAACTAACAAAAAAAAAACACACAGTAAAAGCTTGATGTAAAAGGCCATTATTTCAAAAATAAAACATTACGATTTGTTCAGCTGATAGTCTTCAACCTAAAAATGACGTGTATTTTTATACTATCCACTGCATCGTATTCAATCCATTCCTTATCAATCTCCTCTACCTTAAAAAGTTGTTCCTTTTTAATCCATCAATTTGTTGTTTTCTTTTTCTCTTGCTTGTCAAGCATCAAGCCGATGATGCATCACCAATTATACCTGAGACCGAGCCTACCTGAATTCTTGGTCCATATAAATGACTGCACCTTAATGATGCAAGCAATCTGAACTTAATCCACGACAGAGAATCGGTCATGCCTTCATAGGAATCGGCACGCATTCAGATAAAGCAAATGAATCATTGTTGAGACAGTTCAACGACACATAAACAGTTCATTTTGATTGGTTTCTTGCTTTCGTTTTATGGGGTTGAATATATTTTTATAAACCAATTATTGGTCATGCATTCGTAGTAATCGACACTCAATCAGAAAAGCAAATGAATCATTGTTGAGACAGTTCAACGACCATAAATGCTTGTCCTTACGTTTTTATCGTTTTTATTCCTTTCTTTTATGGTATTGAATTATATTTTTATAAACTAAATTGAGGAAAATAATTTCCCTCTGGGCCTATATCATCTTTCGGGACGCTGTGTGGTGGGTCATTTTAGGGACTTGAAAGAGAGGAAGTTCTGGGATAGAAAAATGTGTGAAGTGTAGGTAGGAATCTGGTCAGTCGATGGGTTGAGAGATTCCAACTGGAGAGGTCAAAAGGTATCTTTGAACCAGTCTCTCTCGATCCGGCTCGCCACGCAGTAGTTGAACAAGACCTAGACAAACCTCACCCCATGAACCCGAGCACCCCTGCTAAGTCACCAAACGTAGCGAACCACTTGGGGTTACTTATGGCATGGGTGTTGGTTGTCCAATAACTGGTTGATAACCAATCATTAGCATATCTGGGGCCTAACGGTCGAAAGGTAGACCGGCGACATAAGGGTTCTTTCAAATCGGTATAGATGTTTTAATTTCTTATAATATGTTTTTTTTAGCAAATATGTTGTTAGAAATTTAAAAAATATTAAAAAAAAAAATCTCTTTAAAATTATGTTTTGGATAGTTGAGGGCCGTTAGTGTGACCATGCAGGACACCGCTTCACACATCACTTCGTAGATTCTAACAAGCGGTTTGTTGTTCTGTATTCTGCGAAAAGTCCTCAGGGTCTTAGGATAATTATGTCCGCAGAAACACGAGAACGATGACATGTCGAGTGTGGGAAGCAGCAAACGGGTTAATGTCTGCTTTCCTGATAAGTAGGTTGATTGTAGGTTATGCTAGCTGATTTTTTGACTGTGAGGGATGGACTTGGTAGAGATAGGGACAAAATAAACCAAATAAGTAGGTATGTGTGTAACAAGTTAATTAAAAACTGGTTTTGATGATTTGGACATGCAGAACGGATGGACGGATATAGGATTACTACGAGTGTGCAATTACACGCAAGTAGATGGAAAATAAGTCGTGGATGTTCCAAGTAGGTAGGAAGGCACTATCCGAGTAACCAAATACTACGAAAATATTAACGGAATACTCTTTTGTATGAATGCGTATGAATCATTTAGTGTACCTATACCAAGACACACCTATATCACCCTAACTAACAACAGAGAGGTTGGACGGCTAAAAAACTCGGTCTTGGCACACAGTCTTTGTCTCATTCACATTCATACATCGTCTCATTTTTATTCTCTTTTGTTATTTTAACTCTTGACATGGCCTGACGCAAGTAACTTAATTGTTCATTTGATCGTGACACGTCTTCGTCGGGCGTTCCCGACTTCTTTTACCATTCACATTTGCATCATATATTCTCCTTACACTCCTTTCTTCGTTCATTCGCCCTATATACCCAAACCATCTGAGGTTTCCTTTCTTTATCTTACTCTTTACGCTTACGTCAGCCTTGCATTCTTTGCGGATCTCCACATTTCTACGTCATCCTCTCTTCCAATAATTGGCGTGTGTTTTGTTGTTGTTTGTTTTGTTAGTTTCCTTTTAACATCATCAGCTCGAGTGAATGTTTGACCTAGTGCCTGCGGTGTGAGGTGTGGTCAAAACTCTTTTCAGATATAAAAACATCACTAAGAAATTTAACACAACACATTTATGATGACCACCACGTGTCAAATGAAATGATGTCACTATCAGATTTGTCAAAGTTCAGATCTGTTTTCGTTTTAAAATCAGAGTTCTAAAAAATCCCGCCACGACCAAGTAATCCTGTAAAATGGTTCACAAGACTCAAGATGTGTACAAACTTCAACCACCAGATTTTTGTTAAATCCATAACTGGCCTAGCACGCTGTATACAGCAGATATACTCTTCCAGAGTAATACGAGAGCAGACCAAATGTGGAAGTCTGCCGTCATTGTGTCCGCGGTGCATTGTGCTTTCATCCCACGATGGGATGCCAACTGTAGTCCGCGGTCCAGACATAAGATTCTAAAATATAATTGTGAAAATACATTTCGTTATATTGTAGTAACAGAGTTTTTTACATTTTAAAGATTTTTAACATTTGAAAAATTATGCCTGTTTCTGATTTATATCAAAATAATGAGTTCCCGACATGCTTTGCAATGCCAATTACATAAAGAAATTGTTTCTCCCTGCGTGTATTTTTCCATTCGTCCCCATTCTCCTTCCACCTCCACCGCCTTCCCCTCCCTCATTCCTCTCCATGTCGCTAAACTATATTAAATTCACACATAACAACTTCAATAGTTATTTCTAGTGTACGATTACAAAACTTATTCATTTTTCACGCATTTGAGTTTCAAGACACCTTTGTTACTAAAAATTTGAAAAATATTAGGTCAAAAAAATAAATATTTCATAGCGCCATAGCTCAACCTTAACTAACGCTGCAAGCTGCGAGTAGTTTGATTTTATAATATGTATTTCGTATTTGTAGTTAATTAAAGTAAGATTTCTTATTGAATTGTAGAATTTAATTTTTTTTTTTTCTTTTTTTTTTTATTGTTTTTTTTTTTTATTGTTTATTCCAGATCTCGGGGAGGGTGGTGCAATCCCACGAGCTCCATATTATAAATAGAACATATTATCAAATTAATATTAAAAATATACATATATATTGTGAGATACTGCACACATATTGAGATAAAACAGAATAAAAATAATAGAGAAAAAAAAAAAAAAAAAAAAAAAAACATGAAAATAAAGTTTTTTGTTTTTGTTTTTTTTTTAACTCATCAGGAGTTGGCTCCATCGCTTGTAAATAGGACCCTGCCAGAAGTGCAGTGCTGCCATCACAAGACCGTTTTCACTCGTGGCTAGTCGCGTTCTAAAGCTGGTGATCCGTTTTTTGAGTAGTGCTCGGAATGCAGGAACACGCCCTTCTACAAACATCTCAGTGGCACTGCAGTACCAGGACAACCCAAAAAGTATTCGGTATGAATTGTTGTACTGTACTTCCATTCTTTTTAGAGATGCTTTGTTGTAGTTGGTCCACAGCTCCGAGGTATATAGGCTCGTGCAGTATGTGTTAAAAAGTTGCCTTTTTGCTTCTGGGCTACACTTATTAAATCTTCGAGAAATCATATTTGCCCTAATACACAGTGATCTTCTCTGTCGCTCAATATCAGTATCATCATTGAGTTCCGCTGTTACGATATGTCCTAAGTATTTGACCTCCGGTTTTTCAGATATTTTTGTGTCGTTTAGGCTGACGGGTAGTACCTTTGTAGGGCCTGCGCTCGATTTCAATACAAGTAGTACAGATTTAGTTGGGTTGTAGACCATGTTATGTTCAGCGGCATATTCTTCGCATATCTTTAACAGCTTCCTCAATGCTTTAATGCTTGGAGACAAAATAACCATGTCATCTGCATATGCAATGTTATTTACGCAAATGTTTCCCAGGTAACAACCTACCTTTGCCGAGGTGAGTTTATCGCTTAAATCATTCATATAGACGTTAAATAAAATCGGTGATAAGCATCCCCCTTGTCTGACGCCGCATTCCGTATTCACTGGTGCTGACATTTTATTTTTCCAGATAACTTGGTTCTCTTGTTGATGATGCCAGACTGCCAGAATGTTAATTATTGAACTGGGCACC
The DNA here is from genome assembly GCA_951813805.1 of Limnephilus auricula. NCBI lineage: Eukaryota > Metazoa > Arthropoda > Insecta > Trichoptera > Limnephilidae > Limnephilus > Limnephilus auricula. The sequence goes on from OX638410.1 coordinate 1,748,306, forward strand.
TTCCTTTCTTTTAATTTTTTCCAAAGCAGTGCATGAGATACTCGATCGAAAGCTTTACTTAAGTCTAGAAAACAAGCATACACTGTTGTTTTTCTTGCCTTATAATATTCGATACTTTGTTTCAAACTGAATATAGCCATATCTGTTGACAATTTCGATTTAAAACCAAATTGGTTATCGGACGTAAATAGTTTGCCTTCTATGTGAATTTGTATAACCCTTTCAAATATTCTGGATATAATCGTGGCAAGGGATATCGGCCTATAGTTGGAAGAACTGGATATGTCTTCTTGTCTGGATTTAACTAATGGTACTATAATTGTACGCGAGAAGTTCCTTGGCATATGCGTATGTTGAAGTATCTGTGTGAATAGCGTTGCTAGAAGCGTGTATATTTTTTCACCGGCATTTCTAACATGTTCAATGCTCAGGCTATCGTAACCGGGCGATTTTCCAGCTTTCATTCGTTTTACAGCTGTTTTGACCATACCTTCCGTAATGATTATGTTTTCGTCCTCATCTTCGCATGGTTTTTCTAAGATGGTGGGTTCGTTTCTTTCCGATATTTTTGAAAAGTTGGTTATAAAAATATTAGCAATCTTTTCTGCGTCCGATTCTCCTTCAATATGAGTGGATATCTGTGCTTTAGATTTTAAAACGTTGCTAGTTTTTTGCCAAAATTCTTTAAAATCGCTGTTCTCTATTGCACCTGAAATTTTGTCCATTTTTATTTGTTCCGCTGTTTTTTGACATTTTCTTAACTCACATTTAAATTTTCTTCTCAATATTTTTCTGTTTTCCGCTAAGGGACCCGACCGGGGTTTTCCATTTTCAATCCATTTTTTAAGTGCATTTCGTGATGCTTCATAGTGAATTGAAACATTGTCATTCCAACCAGGAATATGTTTAGTTGTGGTAGTATTATGTTTGCGCCCACTTTCAAAGACGTTTTTTGCGGCAGTGCATAGTGACTCTACAATCCTCCGATCAAGTGGTCCATCTTCAGATCCTTGTGGAATGCCTCAAAACCTATTTATTGGGACAATGAATCTGCTGTTATATTTTTAATGATCACAATTTGTTTCGCATCATTTGAAATACCATATCATTAAATTCCGTATTAATCTATGCAATTCAATAATAAATTCAATGACTTCGATATTAAGCCATTTTTTTGTCCCTATAATAATAAGAAAATAATTGCGGTAAGAGTTTGAATACATCTTTGCCTCGCACATTCCGCGCTGTCGGTGCGCTCTCCCACTCCCACTCGTCTATCTCACCATCTTCTTCTCTCGTTTGATTTATTTTTTGTGGTGTTATAATTTTTTCATTTTATTTGGCATTCCTGGCCACACCGGGCGATACCTGTAAGAACCTGGTGTCTAAATAATTTAGAGGATGCATCCAATTTGTTCAGAGAATTAATAACTTTCAAAAAAATGTATCCGTCAAAACCATGCAATTAAATTAATAGTAAAGGCCTAGTAATAGAAACAAGGAAGTTGGGCCATTTTAGGAGGAAAACAATTCCCTTCAGTACCAATGCCATCTTCGGGGATGCTGTGTGGAGGGTATTTTTAGAAAAGGAAGGAGTAAGTTCTGGAAGAAAAAAGGTACAAGGCGATGTCCCGATAGTGTCCTGCTGGAGAGATCAAAGGGTCTCCCTTAACCAGACTCTCCCGATCCATCCTGCCACTCATTTGCCCGGGCTCATGGGATGAGGTTTGTCCGGGAATTGGCGGCGGATGCTTCTGCTCACCAATTGCGTGGCAGGCCAGATCGGGAGAGACTGGTTGAGGGAGGCCTTTTGACTTCTCCAGCAGGGCTCTCTCGGAACATCACCTTGCAGTGGGAATCATTCATCCGTCACTCCTGGACACACTGACCCCCAAATTCCTACCCATCATACCCTTTTCCTTCCCAGAACATCCTCTCCTTACTTTCCTAAAAAGAAGCCTCCACACAGCATCTCCAAAGATGACATAGGCCCTGAGGGGAATTAGTTTCTTCAGGGCCTGCTTTGTAGAGCTATTGCAAAAAAAAAATTGGCAGACGCATCCACCTCCAAGGCATGAACAAAGCTCACCCGATGAACCGGGGCGCGAAACATTATTAGTATAAAAACTAGATTATTAACCCATACTGCTGCAAATCGCGTCTACCTACATCTACACGTCAAACGCATAACTTTCATTAGCCGTGCAGTTGGCCCATAGTTCGGCGACAGTCGGCACTCTTCCATGCCGTATCTTCATCTGTCTCCATTATCTATAAGAACGGCATACTTTATGATTGTGATAATTCGTATATGACATTATGGTACACATCCTCTTTTGGTAGTTTTGAAATTGGTATGAACGCGATACCGCGTTTGAATTGGTACCGAACAAAGGATTAAAAAACGAACAGGCGTCGTTTCTTTTTTTTTCATTGCGTTTTAAGGCTGTCGGGTGAATAGAATTATTTACTCACCGACTCAGGTGAATGAGAATGGAAAAGGGGTACTCCCCGACCAATGATATTTATTACACAGATGAGACATCCGTCGAAATTGTGTTAACTCAACTATCTAACTAACCATCACGCAGTTTCCCCGCAGGGGTAGGCAGAGAGGACGGATCGCGAAACAACTCGGTCTTGGCACACACTCTTTGCCCCATTCACATTCATACATACTCTTTTATTAATCTGACTCTTGACATGGCCCAACTGAATTATCTGTTTTTTTTTAATTGTTTTTGTGTTTAATTCGTGAACTCCATTTTTTTTTTAAACTTAAAAATTTAATAATGTGATTATTAAGTTCTGCAAGTATTTTATTCACGTGGTCGTGCCATGTCTTCTTCGGGCGTCTCCGGCTTCCTCTACCATTCACATTTTCGTCATATATTTTCCTTCCTTTCTTTGTTCATTTGCTGTACATTCCCAAACCATCTATGGGTCCCTTTCTTAATCTTAATAATTACGCTTATATCGGCCTTGCATTCTTTGCGTATCTCATTTTTCTCACATTTCTCACACGATCATACATGGTTTTACCACACATTCATTTCTACTGCGTCTACTTTCGTCCTTCCCCTGCCAATTCCATGCCTCACTGCCATACATCAGAATAGGTACCAGCACTACATTGGTTTGATTCACTTGGTGTGTCATTTCTATTTTAGGAGTCTCCGATTCTTACTTCCATTTACTTTCTCGTCAAATATCCCTATGACACTCCTTTCTCAATCCACCAGCTATCATCTAAGCATCCCTTTCGCAATGTTATTCACTATTAACTAATCACTGTAGTCAGCATCTTGAGACGCCAATTACCCTAGCCTTTGAGGTATTCACTAAGAATAACAAAAAAGATAAAAAAATGATTTCAGTAATTTTTCTAGAATTTGATTTTAAAGCGGCCCATCTTCAGATCCTTGTGGAACGCCTCAAAAATATATATATATTGGAACTGCTGTTATATTTTTAATGCTCATTTGAAATATCATATCGGTAAATTCTGTATTATTATTTAATTAATCTATAATCTTAAGTTATTTAGGTCCTTCTTCTGTTTTGTATGTCAATGGATTGAATATCTCAGACCAAATGGAATAATTTTGTATTGGACTGTCAGTCCATTGTTAGTTTATTATTGAAGCACCCATCAACACACCGTTTGGAAAAGAACTTAAAGTATAATGTGTTAAAGAATTTAATTTTACTCACAGTACTATCGGGAAGATCATAATGAACATTGCTAATGACAAATTATTGTAGTTCTCGAGTCTTTGTCTCATTGCGTAGCCCCACTAAAATTAATAGCCCTGGTGAACCAGGATGCGTCACTTTTCGCAGTCTTTTGCTGCTTGCGACACTCGATCTTTCACTGCTACTCCTGTCTTTCTATTTTTTAATTTTATTTACTTACTTTAACTTTTTACATTTGTAAAAGAGACAGGTTAAATATAAAATAGATGTAGATTATTTTCGTAGTCCTCCTCACTAGGAGACCCTGTGCTGAGGGGGACTATATTTTGAATAGTTTTCAACTACCTTTATGGTTTGGGTAAGGTTTTTCAGATACTTCCATGACGCTGTTTTTAATATACTAGTAAGTTATTTTTCCGATAGTTCCTTAAGCCAAGATGTGATGTCATTTATGCAGTCATTTTTGTTTTAATTTGTGTCGTACTGTGTGGGACTTTGTTATATAACTTTGTAGTAATGATAATATGTGTTTTTAAATTAAAGCAGTATTGTGTAAATACCCACTCTTTCGTAAATAAGTATAGTTTTAAGTCACTTGTTATAATATAAATCTCAGTTGTAAGCCACGATCTACCAATCTTAGTTCTAAGCCACTTAAAACTTTAAACTTTACTAGGTTAAATGTGTAGATGAATTTGGAAAGCGCCCTTGAGGTATTTTATTTTTCACTAAAATGGTGCTATAGAATAATCCAAACATTACTGCAAAAAAATCAGACCTTTTTTGTCCAAAGGTAGAATTACACTTAGATATATTTAGTATGTTTATTTGCTTCGCTCTGGTTTTGATTGTATGATTGTGTGATGTGTTTGCCTCTGTGTCTTTTTTGCGGTGATGAACCAGAATGTTTGTCCAGTTACCATGATAATTTCTAGGTTCGAGTTCCCAGATTGGTGAGCAACATGTCCAAAGTATCTTAAGATACGTATACAGTAGACAGTAGTACTTAATTGGCTAGACAGGAAGGAAATAAACGTCAGTATTGCAATGTACAAATTGTTCTACTTGACCATAATCAATCACCTCCTGACGGTGCTTCTCGTTCGTCCAACTCAAGTAACTTAACGTTGGAGTGCCCGCATTTCAAATTTCAACAGTGGGTACTACTTATCGTATTAATCTAATTTACATGTGCATCTCACGTTAATAAAAATAATAGGCCAAGCACCAACGGACCATAAACATCTTTTTTTGATCACTGTTTTACCTTTCCTTACAACGTTATGATAATAATAAGTGTATAATTTGCAAAGGCCGTTTTTGTGAAAAATCACCTCAAGGGCATTGTACAATAAAATTTACATATTATGATTTCTTAGGTCCCATCTACTTTTATTATTTACAAACAGATACAGAAAACATACTCACCTGACAGGTCACTTCCGATAAACACACTTTTATTAGAAAGTTTATACTTGGAGAAGATAAGACTTTGCACGATTTTACATTTGCTACCCCCATTACTGTTGATATTATTATATTTATGAGAAGATTAGTGCCGAAGGGAGATATTCATTTAGGAAGATTGGATAATGTAGGACTGGAATTTTTTTATGAAACGACTTTAAAAAGTTAAACCTCAAATTATAAAATTTTAATTAATGAAGATAATATTAGCGAAAGTCAATCGAAAATCCGAAACAGAAAAATCAGAAAAAGATACGGATACATCTGGGACTCGAACCCATGACCTCTGGCAATCCGGGCCAATATTGGTTTTCGCTAATATCATCTTCATTAATTAAAATATTATAATTTGAGGTTAAAAATAAAAATATATCATCCTAGACTTGCATTTAAAGTCCATAGATGTCGCATATTAATAAAAAGTGATAAAATTTATCGTGATACTATCTAGATGGCATTTAGTTCGAGTTGAATCTTGGAATCATACATAAAGATAGCAGCCAATAAAAATATGCGATAAGAAAATGAAAATAATGTTGGTGGTTCTCAGTCGAAGTATGATACAGTTAAAAATGACCGAATCGGATAGGGATACGTTGGCGCATTGGCCAGAGGTCCTGGGTTCGAGTCCCAGATGTATCCGTATCTTTTTCTGATTTTTCTGTTTCGGATTTTCGATTTGACTTTCGCTTTTATTATCTTCATTAATTGAAATATTAGACTTTAAAAAGCTTAAAGTTTTCTTATCCAATTGGTTATTTACCATTTCAAGGGCTTTGAAGATAATTTTAATTTAATGTCTGGCTGTTTTAGTGGGACTCATTTTTTAAATAAATGTAAATTTGATCAATACGCGGTTAATTGAACTCCTGCCCTCTGTCTGATCTTTGAGGATTGCTTTTTTAAATATTTTATTGTGTATTTTTTTAGACAAGGTTTCGTCAATAATTGCTTAAATCATTCCGTTAGCTCGTTTCAAAACTGCAACGCAGAAAACATAATTATTTTAGAAGCAGCAAAAGCTCAAGTACTATAAGCTTCAGCAACATGAAATTTGCACCGGTTTTTTTGGCTGGAATTGTCAGTCGAATGCAACTATTTTCAGTGAGCTTCCTCGTTTCTAACTTGAGCTATGGAGCTTTTAAACATTCACTTTCCTATAAATAATAATAATAATAATAAGTTCTTTATTCCAGAATGTGGGGAGGTGAGTGCAATCCCACACATCCCATAGATAGTACAAGTACATATAATATTGAAAAACATAAATATTTTATAAATATGAAACGTAAAAAAAGATATAAAAATTAAAGTAAAATCAAAGCACGGAAACGCAGGAATCCATCGGATCTAAGATTGTGGGAGCCAGTGTCTTTCTCCAATGGTCTTCTATACTCGATCCTGGGGTCATACGGGATTCCATGACGAGAATGTTTCTGGAGTGGTTTATTCTTTCCCTCAGTCCTGCAACCCTGGTTCTTAGTATAGCTTTGAATCCTGGAACTCGCCCTTCTGTGAACATCGAGGAGGCACTGCAGTGCCTGGGAAGTCCGAACATCAAGCGGTATGCTATAAAAATATTCCATTTATTTTTCCAAAAATTGTTCAAAAGACAACCGGGTGAAGCCGTGTAGATAGATAGTATTGCTTTATAATGCTTTCACACAAACGAAGTATTGAATTAATTGTAAATCTAAACTTAAACTTTAGGGCGCACAGTTTGCACCCGCGCTGAAAGCTAATATTATTATTATTATTAACTCGGGGGTGCCGGTTGCTCGGTTTTCTCTTAACTCGCTTTCAGAATATATTGCCTCGTTCGTCATTTTTACCATCTTCTCTAATCCGACATAATTTGTCAGTGACAACCCTCCCACTTTGTAACAGTTTATCATAAACCAATACGAAAATACTTCCCTCCCAAAATAGCTCTAGTTTTTCGTCTTTGGAATACATCGAATGCATTCACATGGCTGTATTTTTTTTTATGTTAGCCATTACCTAATTTTTTTTTTAAATTCCGAAATCCAAAGACATCATCGTTTTCGAGTCATCATCATTCAAACTTAGTGGTATTAATTTCCTTTTCATTGCCATCCCATTCATTCTGTCATTTTATTAGCATTCAGTGACCATATACTTCAACTGCTTTATGTGATTCTAATGCAGTGACGTACAGTTACATCGATTTTTGGCCTTGCTATGGGAATATGAAATTTTATTATGTCAAAGATTTTACGTCACATTCTTTTAAAATACTCGTCAACGCCTTAGTTAGAAGTAATTTAGAATACAATTCCGCTATTTGGTCCCCTTACTATAAAGCACATCAAATAAAAATTGAGAGAGTTCTACATAAATTTTAAACTCTCCTTGACCATTGAACAAATCAATTATGATAAATTAATGAAAGGACTAAATGTAACTGACTTATCTTGTAGAACAACCAAGAGCGATCTGGTACTTTTATTCAAATTAGTTAATGGCTCAATTGAGGCACCGGACTTAACAAAACATATAACATTCCTAGTACCAAATCGTGACACGAGGCTTCCAGAGTGTTCTTTGTTTATCCGTCGAAAACTATCTATTTTATTAACTTCCCAATCCAAAGACTACATAGGCTTGGAAATAAATTTAGTTCAGTTGATATATATTTTTTTTATTTCTGAAATTACCAAAATTCTGTTTCCCTTCTCCTAATGTAAAGGAAGAGAAAAAATTATATAACATTGTATATTATTGTTTCTTTTTCTATTATTATTGTATTATGATTTTTGTAAAAGCCCTAAGGGCGTAAATAAAAAAAAAATAATCGAATTGTTGTCTGTGATGCCATCAAACATACTAATTTCGAAGGTGGGTCTGTCTGTGATGAACTCTGGGTCATTAACTTGCTGCTGGTGTACAAATAAGTTTATCAAATATTGATATTTTTTGTCTGACCAATAAACTATAAAAATAACTAAAATTACAAAAAATGTACGGACACGACTGAAAGAAACCATTTAATTGTTTCCGCACACATATATTCATTAGTTCTTCGATCTCGAATAATTCCCATTCCCGCATCGCTTCGTCTATGATGATATTACAGAAGTGATCCCTGGAAGGCATATCACAGCTGGGATGACCGATACTAGGTCATGTGTTAACTCTAGAACGTTAATTTGCTTCCCGGTTCTTACCGCGCATCTTCTGGTAAAATCTCTGGCAGAACTGAATCAAAGTTGTAAACCGTCGACTTCGGATTTCAGCTAACCTAGAGTGAATAGAATCGTTGTAGACCTTTTGGTAAAAGGTTAAACTAACGGTTGAGGGAACAATTAAGTTCTCTTGGGAGTGAACCGATAAAGTTTTTTTATCCTGTCTTGCTATTATGGAACCGTATCATACTTGCAAATTGATTGTACCCAAAACAAAGACTAATAATGTTTACCGTTAAAATTGACGATTTTATTTAATTATCCCAAATAATTTACACGATGATTTAAATACATAATGCATTCGCTTTTTTCAAGTCAATACGTATTGTAGGTTCATAAGAACTTATTTTATCGTACGTCACTGTTCATAAAAATATCACATCCTGATCCTTCAGATCTTGGCGAAATACCTTCAACATTGTCTGCTCTCCTATGAATGTAAATATCCTCCGGGATATAAAAATCCCTTGGTTTAAATATTTAAATGATAGGAACGTTTCCTCTCTTATCCCTTTCCGCCGAAAACGTGTGATTAAAATTTATTTTTATTTTTTCCCTCTTGGATATTTTCGACGGTAGGTGGCCAAAGGAATCTTTCGTTTTCAAAATACAACAAATTTTATTAGATTTTGTTGGTGTATGCGAATAGACATATAAGTATATGTGAATAGAATGTATGAAGGCAAGTGAATGGAAATGGAAAAAAAACCGAAGAGAAGACAGCACGAACAGTGAATCAAATATTTAGTCGTATCGTGCGACTAGAATCGATATGGCGCAAAACGAAATGTGAATGAAAGACAAAGTTCTGTTGTCTGTTTTTTAGACCTACATAATTACGTAATTTTACAATAATATTGTCTCATGCTTAATTGGATTTTTGAATTCATTCATTTAGTTCTATATGATATATTTATCTACCAGTGAAGGTCCAAAGATTTTTTCTCTCAAAGACTATTTCTAATTTTGTTTCTTCGTTTGGGATGGACACCACATCTCACAAACCAATTATGTAATATAGAGCGAATGAATGCAAAACGAAGTGTAAGGAGAATATGTGACGCAAATGTGAATGTTAGAAGATGTTCCGAACGCCCGAGGAAGACATGGCACGATCAAATGAATCATATACTTAAGTCAGGCCAATCAGAATAATAGATGAGTACATATGTATAAAACGTTGTATGAATGTGACAGAGGCAAGGAGTGTTTGCCAAGACCGAGTTGTTTAGCGGCTTGCTTCTCTGCCTACCCCCGTGAGGAAACGGCGTGATGGTTAGTTAGTTAGTTATCTAGTTTTATTTTGGTATGGTTTGGTTTTACTGTATTGGTGTCGATTCGTTGTATACATTTTCAATCTCTATGTTTTGGTTATGTTTCATTTTATGACATCTCTTCTGTTGGGCCATTATTTCCCACGAGTTGGTCGGTATGTCGGTAAGGCAGGAACCTGCTATCTTGATGTTACCTATGGGTAGTAATTAGTCACCTCTCCTACGACACGGGTACTGCCCACACTCCAATATTATATCTTTATGTCTTCATCCCACACTGTTTATCCTCGTCTTTCTGTTCTCTTGATAACATTTGACAGTTTCGTCTTCTGTATGTGAAAGCTGGCTGGTGTTTTTATTGATATTGTTATTAATGCCCGGCGTTGCTAAGGAAAATAATTTGGAAGCCATTGACTAGAAGAGATGTTAAAGTATAAGTTGAGCCATAAATTGGTCCTTGCCATTAGTCGCTTTTAATATGCTCACGTTTACGGACCGTCGACGATACAAAAAAGGCAATAAACATACGTTTCTTATCACAATAATGCTACAGCTCTTTCTTTCACACCAAATAATGGTGAGACAAAAGATGAGACACATAATGTACGTATGTCTTTTTCCTCCGAAGTACTATTTTTTTCCTTTGTAGGAAACAGAGATACGTGCATTGTGTGTCTCATCTTTTGTCTCACTGAGCTGCAGTTATATGTAAATATGAAATATGAATATATGATCATGCTAATCACTAGTTTTTCGCATGCTAAAAATTCCGTGTACAAGTACTCATTTAGAATCCCGTTCCCCAATTATAACCAAGTAAATCTAACCGAAAACCTAAAGCTGGGGGACCAGATGTGAATAGTATGGTTCTTCCCTACCTCTTCCTCACCACCTCCTCCCGTCTCCATTACATCTAGCCTCACAATATACTCCAATTGGGGATGCCATGTCCCGTCGGGAGAGTTGATAATCTTGTGCGGTATTCACAAAAAAACTGCAAATAAACCCATACATTTCGATTTTTTAAATTAATTATCACTGTGATCCGTTTGTTTGGTCTTGCCGCTAAGAATTCCGTCGTGATATGTCTTTCTATTACATGCGTCTTTCTATAAGGTTGGAAATATTATGTACTCTGAAATCAAATGTAACATTGTCAGTCCTCATTAAACTTCGATTCTAGGTTCTCGTAATCTTCAAAATTGTTCAAAAGCATAAACGGACCTAGAATCGGCAGTACGCCTTTACATACTTATTATGTCCGTTACGGCAGTGGTCCGCCTAATTAAACGAGGCCCACCGACACCGTGGAATAGTGGCAGAAATGGGATAGCGGTATCCCACAAGGGCGAGGGTTGGGTCCTCTGGTAATTAGGCCCTTATGCGTGGTAAGGACTGACGCTATTTTCGTTCATTTCGAACGCAAACTGCCCGTGTCAAAGCCTATAAAGGTTCTTTTTAGGGTTATCAAGTGAAATAAAATATAATACGTTTTAACTTATTATTTATTTAAAAAAATGGATCTAAGGGTTTGAAAGTTTTTTCCTTTCTTTGTTTCCAACCTGCTTACCAAATTATGTAAAAGATTTCTATTTTTGAAATTGATAATTCGTGGTGGAATTCCATTATTGTAAAACATTTATAAAACTTTTTTCCACTTAAATTTATTTATCGTAACCGGTTTCAGCTTGTTAAAGCCATCTTCAGACTGGTACAAATTATTCTTATTTATTATTTGAAAAATTTATAGAGTGATACAAAATTATTACACTAATGATATTGCCGTTGGAATGTGCACAGATATTAATACTCCAATAAAAAATGTTCACTGCGTGCGTAATCAAGTTTTAGTTGTTACTAAAAACTGAGATTCTAGTAGTAAAAAAAACAGAAATATTAATAATCAAAACGAAATATAAAATATACTAAGTGTATATTACATACAGAGGAAGAAAGAAAGAAAGAAAGAAAAAACATAATATTACACAACTTATTTATTGTTTTTGTGTTTAATTCGTAGAACTCCATTTATTTTTTTCAAATTTAATTTAACTTAAATTTGCTAATGTTTATTATTAAGTTCTGCAAGTGTTTTAGTTTTTATTATTAACAGCTGTTTCGGCTTACAAGGCCATTTTTTAACTGAGGTGTTCCACAATTAGACGACGATATTTATACGATTTAAAATGTCAATTTGAAAGTGAGTAAATTGATTTATTATCGGTTAAACCGATTTGTTGGGAAAGTAATAGATTCTCCCCCATGGGTATTTTGAAATTTGTAAATGTACTCGAACAAAATTACGAACGACCCTAATTTAACATAATAATAATTAACTTAATTAATAAAGTAAGAAAAATAATCTATTCACCTCTTCTAAGTATTTTCACAAAACCTAAACAATATTCATAGCAGTAACAAATTTCAAAATACCCCTATATATATATGTATATAAACTTTTTATTTATCTATGTGATGTTGAAGCAACTACCGGCCCTAAAACCATATCTCTACATCAAGATATTAGAGGTGGAACATTAGGGACAACAGTACACGATACTGGTATCTACCCACGTAGCCACACACTAATGTAAGGGGGACAGGGTATATCCTCCACTCCCTGTTCTTCAAAGGCAAACGGTTAAAGCATGGATAATAGAAACAAGGAGATGGGCCATGAGCCATCATTAGTATGAAACCGAAGGTAGGTTCTTATGTAACGGAGCCCAAATTAATAAATAGTCAAGCGAAGTAGAGGGATGAGGTTTGAAATGCAATATTTTTATTAGAGTTAAAATTATGTTAAAATTTTCAAATATGATGACGTATGGCAATTTTAGATGCGCATATGGGTATTGCCGCCCCGAGAACCATTTATTGCATAACCAACACCTTTGCCGTAGATCACCCCAAGTGATTCGATACGTTTAGCGACTGCCCAGGTTCATGAGGTGAGGTTTGTCTAGGTTCTTGGTGGCGAAAGCGTTTGCCAACCTACTGCGTAGCGGGTTGGATCGGGAGAGACTGGTTGAGTGAGACCTAACCTTGACTCCAATCTCCAGCCGGACTCTCGACCATCGCCTGCACAGTGGGATGTATAGATTCAAACGTCCGTCACTCCAAGACACACTGACTCCCAGTGTTGCACATTCCTACTCATCATATGGTTTTCCTTTCCAGCACTTCCTCTTCTTTCTTTCTCTAAAAAAAATCCTCCAAACAGCATCCCCGAAGATGACACAAGCAGATATTCAATCACACCATCCAACCAAGTACAGGTTTGAATTTCGGACCACCTGAAAAGTTAACGACTACAATCATTGAATGGTTTAAATATTTTCCATCAAATCAAAGACACCAAATCAAAATTGGTGTATTATTTGCTTGGCTAGGGTATTAATTTTTTTATGTGTATGGAAATGTTTGCTATCTTTTTGCGTGGTGCCTGAGACAGGTTTTTATTTGACCGTATAATTCGTCTACAAAAGTAAATGTATCCTCGACAGCAATCTGGCTGAAGAATGCACTTTTTGTGAAAGGTCGCAGATGGTAGATATACACAGGTACCTACCTACCTACCAGATTTATTTTTGGGTTATTATGCCATGTTGCGGTACCTTCTTCTTTTTGCAACTTTTCGGACAGCGTTTTCTTACGCCGGGATTTGAACGCGTACCCATCATCTTGCTAGTTGAGAGCCTTGCCCCTCGACCATGGGGGCCATCTAAAAGTATGCATCGCACTATGGACGGTCTTTTAATTTCATTTGTTTCTTTTATGTGTGTTATTACACCAACTGCATGATTTTTTTAAAGCGTTTATTAAAAAGTGCTTTCAAATTAATAAAGTTGACTAATTTAGTTTCGATTTGTTTAAAACTCATCAGAAGTTAACTCATTTAGCGGTCACGATTAAGCCAATTGTTTTTATGACCTATCTCTCGCTGGTTTCTATACCAAGTTTTGCAACAAAAAATTATGGCTCAATAAATCTACAGTGTTCGTTTTCGTTTAAGTTCTAGCCACTGATAGGCTAAACATATAGAACTGTGTTGTGGACGTGTCCACGTGGCGACATTAAGCTCAATTTTGCCTTCGTGATGAAATTGATTTAATATAAAAATTATTTCTTGACCATACAAGATTTATAACATATTTATGTGAACACGTACGGTTTTTAAGTTCCTAAAAAAAAATATATATATATTTTTTAAATATAATATCTACAGGTTTGTAGAGCCGAAACGGTAATTTTGTGAAATTTCCTCGATAGAAAAATAATCACAATGTGTGCTGAAATTTTTTTTTTAAATTTAATTTTAACCCTTTTAGAATAGCTTGCGCCAATATCATTCCAGACGTTGCTTTTTATTATTAATTTTCTATGGTTTACGGCCATCATGTGACCAAAAGACGATATACGAGAGGTTAACGTATTATATCTTTGAAAATAAATTTAATATTTTGTTTATTTTTAATATGGTAAGGTTTATACCGTTGGTCGTTGGCAGATTTGTTAATTTTTCAAACGAAATATTGTATTATATAACAAACATTTCAAATCATATAGCAAAATAAATCAGTACATAATCTAGTAAAGACACTTTTCAAACACAATAAAAAAAATTAAAATCATTAAAAAATAAATCCAAGAGCGTGTTTTGTGACGAAAATACCTTATTTTTTTTTTATTTAAATAAAAAAGGGTCTTAAACTAAACTATTTCATTTTTTTTACATACATATTTTGCTTAGACATTATTGAAAAATCATAAATACTTAAGATCAAAAAATACTTACAAGAAATACAGGATATTAAAAAATGTATCATCACGCGTTTGAGCATTTTTATTGCTTACTTGAATGTATACTATATTAAAGCAAATTTTGAATGAAATAAAGTCGGTATTGAGTTATTAGTTAAACTTTTGGGTACGGAGAATAATCAATCTTTTTCATCGGAACCCCCTGTACAGTTGCATGGACACGATAAAATTAAATTCTCGGCCGCTGGTTAATGGGCTTTAAATCACACTTCTAGTTATTTTATATTCAGTGATTTACGTTCAATTAATAAAACATTAATAACGTTGATCAATAGAGCAAATATGATACCATTCTTCAAGTGGATTAAGCTATTAGACTTTTATTGTATCACGATGTTTGTAATATTTACGTTCATATTTAACGATGGAAATTTGTTAATTTATTCCAACGCTTTTTTATTGCGTAAAATCTTATTTTAATCTTTTTGTATGTGAATACCGCACAAGAGTCCCAAATGACCAAAGCCAGTGGAATTATGAATTCTTCAATGTTTTGGGTATTTTGGGCCTCATAGACTGAATGGAGTGTGGAGTTGAAAGAGATATGGTGCCAACTGATGAAAGTTTGATAACAATTTGATCAAATACTCAAAACGGTCCGAGAATCGGTGTTTAAATAACGAAAATTCAAAAACACCCAAACCTTCATAATTATTAGAATGGAGTTAAATGGGCGGTTTACATGATTTTTTTTTCGTCGAGTTTTCACATGGATTCGAGATGAAAAAAATTACGTGTTCTATTTTGGTACCGATTTTTGTACCTTAGATGCCGAACATTATTTATCATTGTTTTACCTGACTATATATTATGAGGAAATGTTGTGTGTTTTTTCGTTACATATTTAAAATACTCACATATTTAAATTCTCTATTGTATTTATTACTGCTTATGAACGTGTATGTGTTTGGTATTTCGCGTGAGATGTGTAATTTTGATGATTTGTTGACGGTAACTGCAAAGACAAATGACAGGTGCTTTCGTGTGATCTATGATTATGTTCAATATGTTGCCATTTTTTGGCGATTTAGTACCGCCTTAAAATATTATTTCTCGCCTAATGGCAACTATCTGACCATAATCGTGTAAAGCAAAGATACTTTCTATGAGTCCGTATTACACAGCGTGTAACCAGTGGCGGCTGGTGCTCACAAAAATCGGTGGTGCACTAATAATCTTGTACATATACCTACTCTAATTAAAATAAATTTAAACCAACTAACCATGGGCAGAGAGAACGGACCGCTAAACAACTCGGTCTTGGCACACACTCTTTGCCTCATTCACATTCATACATCGTCTCATACATACTCTTCTATTTACGACTCATACGACTCTTGACATGGCCCGACTCAAGTGTCTGATGTCTGCCTCGGATGTTCTCTACTATGTTCTTATATCATTCAACCTTGCGTCATATATTCTCCTTACACTCCTTTCTCCTTTGAAATTAATTTAATTATGAAAATATCCCACCTATAGTATATTAGGTCCATTCTCCGTTGTCTCTGAGTAGCAAAGACATCAATGAGCCTGGAGTTAAAATCCGGTATAGATTTAGGCATTATTTAATGCTTAGCACTGACAATGCATTGAGTCTATCTTGGCTAATTGTGTTTCTCAAGAATAATTAAATTCTTTTTAAAGTTGAAAATCACCGAAACAACTTTCCTCGGCGTCATAGGGATGATACCCACGATTTTTAACAATTTAACACACGAAAAAGCATCCGATAATTTATTACTTACTATAAAAGAGTTGTAAAATAGATATTGATCACAATGTTTAATTTCTAACCGTTTTTCAAAGTTCAGCGCATTTTTAAATCTTCCTTACTCATCCAAGAAACGGATCACAATAGCGTATTGGACCTGTGACCAGTCACAACATGTCTACATTGTTTTTGTTAATTATGCTAAGCGGAACATTAAATGAAAGAGTAGATGTTAAATTAAATACACAATATCGAAAATAATATTACACAAACGCGTCTCATTTTAATCTGCTGGTGAACAAACCGTTCCTTTTGATGTGGTGGAAATTTTCAGATCGCCGATCTCGTACACGTAAGATTTGTTAAGGATATTACCCATATTATACCTACCCACGGTTTGAACTTATTAGATAATTATGAAGGGACTCTTTGGAGCGATTTTAAAAACGATCCAGCGCTCGGAATATAGGCACACAACGATCTGCTTCGATACGCACACAGTTATATGGACATATTATGTATGCAATGTATGCATTAGCGAAGTGTGTATTGTGATTTGTGACGAGGCGTGTCGGAAATATATTATTCGGCGCTAGGGAATTTTTGGATTGGCAGAAATTCTGGGAGTGCGTCGCACTAGCGCTCTTTAGAGCTGGCCGCCACTGCGTGTAACAACAGCACGTACCCGAAATTTTTTAACCAGCGAGTATTGAGCATTGTATATGGAGTAAAAACCGTGGATGCCATTTTGCTATCCATATTTTGGTTCAATTAAAAACAATAAAAATATAATTACTCGTCGCAACTGAGTAGTAGGTGTAATAGCCTAGCGGGTCACGTGATAAGCACTAGGTCTTGTTCTATCATCACAGTAACACACGAAACAGCGTGCGTTTTACGTGATCCCGTCGCAAAGTGTAGGAGTGTTATCAGTGGAGACGTGTGATTAAAAAATATATGTATTCTTTTTAATAGAACAAAGCTTTGATCGAACAGCAAAATGTCATCTACTTTATATGCTCAGGAATCGCTCAGGAATTATATGCTCAGGAATCCTGTCCAAATGTCCTGCATTGGTTCAATAACAACTAAATGGTTGATTGGCTTGGGTAGGGAGGAGTCTGAAAAACTATTATATAATGTGACTTAAAACAATACATGGTTACCTATGAATGACACATTTAGTAAAAACTTGGTACATAGGTATTAATTTAAAAAAAAAATAATAATTTAAATTGCATTTGGCACTTTACACACTTTGGTTCCTTAGAACAGGCAATCTGCCTAGCTAGGAACTAATATCGACCTAAAACAAAGTAATAACACTTGTATTCATTTTAAATATATTCTCTTATTATGTAATATTATTTGTTATATTGGCTTTAAATGTATCAAATGTAAATAAATAAATAAATCCCTCGAGTACGTCCTGTTATACCTTCTATAGTTTCCATATTGGGACAAATACGTCGTGTAAAATGCCCATATACCACACGACTCCTTTGTTCATTATTAAAACAAAATATATCCGTTTCACAATAGCTAGATTACAGCCAGAAGCACTATTTAAGATCACTAGGATTTTATTAGAGTCCACCGAATGCGTTGTGAAACGGGTGCGCGTGGGATGGAAACTCGTTTAATGATAATATTGTTAGAAGCATTAAATAAATTATTTAGCCGTCATTTATAATAGATATTGAATCAAAACCGGCGGGGATCTTCGCCCACGTTTGCTTTTGATGTTCCGAAATCGTGTATAGAAAAAAAAGTAATAAGAGGTAAGTATTTAGTTAGGTAAGTATGTCTTACTTCGCTACGCCAAAATTTAAACATTGTTTTTTATATTTTTTATTGAACAATAAACGGAATATGGAAGTCTTTGAATTAATGTGCAAGTGCAATGTAATAAATATATATATGTAATAATAAATAATAAAAAAAGAATATGAGAATTCTTTTGACAATCACCTTAAGATGATTCCCGGTGGTGGAGAAATTTGAAAAACAGATTTTACTAAATTGAAGCGAAGCTAGCAGTTCACAATGGAGTGCTGGTACCTACCCTGATGTATGGCAGTGAAGCATGGAACTGGCAGAGAAAGGATGAAAGTAGACTGAATGCTGTAGAAATGAGATCCCTGAGGCGTATGTGTGGTAAAACCATGTATGATCGTGTGAGGAATGTGGAGATCCGAAAAGAATGCAAGGCCGATGTGAGCGTCATAAGTAAGATTAAAAAGGGACGCTTAGATGGTTTGGACATATAGAGCGAATGAACGAAGAAAGGAGTGTCAAGAGAATATATGATACTAATGTGAATGGTAGAAGAAGTCGAGGACGCCCGAGGAAGACATGGCACGATCAAGTGAATCAGATACTTGAGTCGGGCCATGTCAAGAGTCAGAATAATAGAAGAGCATGTATGATAAGATGTATGAATGTGAATGAGGCGAGGAGTGTATGCCAAGACCGAGTTGTTTGGCGGTCCATCCTCTCTGCCTACCCCTGCGGGGAAACGGCGTGATGGTTAGTTAGTTAGTTAGTTTCTGTCACTGTTGCTCTTACTCCACCGGGTATTGAGCGAAAGGGACAATGACCTCGGGCTACTAATACCTAAGTAAAATCGAGGTTTTGTATTCCCCACTTTTCTCCTCCAAAAGTGGACTGACTTTCAATTTTTTTTTCCAACTACATAAGAAAAAACTATTCTGTCTGTACGTTTTGCTTTTTTTAAAAAAACATTGTCTGGTTTGTATACTGAACGTCTTTTGACGGCGTCTAAACCAGTCAATTTTATTGATTTTTGGAAGGTCATAACTTCTATAAAAAGTAACTTATAAAAAAAACAAAAAGTACCGACACGCTAGTAGTTTATATCGATTTATGTAAAAACAATATTTTCTCTAGGGTTAAAATCCAGAGAGATAAATAGGGAATACGTTTGTATGGAAAAATCACCGACATGTATCCCCTTAAGACGATAGACTTCGCTTTTCGGCCCATACAAAAAGGACGTCCGGGAAAAAACACTTTACTACATCGAAAATTGCACAAAATGAATATATTTTTTTATACTGCCTTCTAGAGGGTGAAAACTATGTCGGTATGTTTTCGAATTTTCGATGCGTTTCGTATTGACGTAAACATTCACTGTCAAACATGTCCGATTTATCAAAAAATATTATTTAAGGTAAAAGTGCTGCTAACTCAACTCTCATAAAGAATTATAAAATTATAAAAAGCACTGACGTAGCTTCTTCTTTCTAAAAAAATATATATTTTTTAAATTTTCAATTTCGTGAAAGTTTCGGTGTAGAAAAGTGTATTCTCCATAAACCCCTTTTCGAGCGATTTCCATAGGTAAATTTGAGCGTTGTCTCATTCGCACATTTCGCATTCGCATGTATTGTAAGTGTGCGTGAGCTTATTGTGAGCGGGACAGAATGACAGACGCGGGTGTTCCGCGTGTCATTCAAAGTCTAGCCTCTTAACGCGTTGCCAAGAGATCGTCTAATTATCATTTAAAAACTGAAAGATTTATTTAAATAGATAGCGAAGAAGATCCGGTCACTACTTGCATTAAAACAATATGCTTGCACTTATCATTATTTATTTTAAAAAAACTCATTAAGTTTATACCAGGATATAAAAAAAAAAACAATAAAAAAACGATTCGATCATAACACGATCCTATCTGCGATTAGAACATCATTCCGTTAAAATCAAATTTCGTTATACCCGTCTTTGTCACACTCGTTATAACTTATAATTCAGACACGAACGAGACGGCAATATTATTATTATTCAAATATTTTTCATTTTATGTACTTTTTGTACCATTACTGGCCGCTGATTGGTCGGTTTGATTGTATCGGCATTCTTTTATTATTTACAATGTATTCCATTGGCCGCACGACCCTGCCACTCATAATGAGCAACTTGCATCATATTTATTTGTAAGAGACTAATTAATATAAAGGTAAATAAGAGTAAATATAAAGAGAACTATGTACATTGTTAAATAAAGTCAAGCCAAAGGAGCCTCATATCGTTGCTGCATATTTAATATGAACAATGTGACGATTTTGTCGAAAATGTGTTAATATGAGCCATGTAAAAATCTCAAATATTTAAGGCGATAAAAAATAAATCATGTGAGGTCAATCAAAATAGTACATAATAAAAAAAGTCATATCCTCTGCATACCACTACACAATTTAATTACATTGGTATGTACATAATATTAATATTGTTTTGTGATGCCCAGCTGTCAAATTTTAATACATTTAATATTTTGACATTATTATGGTATTTAAAATTAAAACTGGTAAGGAATATGAACCATGTGAGAAAAACTATGCATAGAATATGAAGCATTTGAGAAAAACGCGTTAAAATTCAATTTTCTGTCATAAAATAATTACCGTTTGCCATAAATATATTCTTATAATGAACAAAATATATTTTTCCTACTTTGTCCATAAAAAGAATTGTTATTTTCCGTTTCGTTACTTTTTTAAGCCGTTTTTATCGATTATCTCAGAATGTACTCAGTATCACGTGGTTCTTATTGTATATGCAACGACGATATGTTTGATTGGAAATGGAATTTTATTACATATTAAAATTAATTTTAGGTGAGGAGGAGAAGAAAAGGAATATAGGATGAGGATAGGAAATGCTCCGGACACATTCCACACTCTTGTATTAATTTTCGATAATACGTGATACGTCTAATCGATATTTATGAAGGGTATTGCTCAAAATTTTGTGTTATATTGCGCACATTTACGGGGAATTGGTGATTTTTTCTAATATTAGTTCTACACGATGACATATATATATTTTTTGGTTCAGCATTGTTTTCAAACGTGTTCATTATTTATTTAAATGAATTTCTTCTTCAATCTTCGGAAATTTTTTTAAATTTATTTTTATGTGCTCATTATTTTTTGTATATTTTAATTTATCCGTCAAATTTCAGAATTTCTCTCTTTGACTAGACAGGTCAATGAATTTGGTGATATTTTTTTCTATTATCTGCACACAGGATGTCCTGAGGAAAGTAAGGAGAGGTCTAGGTTAGATGTCCCTCAACTAGTCTCTCCCGATTAAATCCGCCACGCTGTAGGTAGATAGACGTATCTGCCGTCAATACCTAGACAAACCTCACACCATGAAACCTGGCACCTGTGTTAAGTTACCAAACACAACGAACTACTTGGGGTGACCTATATCAGTGGTGTTGGTTATCTAGTAAATGGTTGCCGGGCGGAAGTACCCATACCCGCCATCTAAATTGAATTTTAGGAGATTTTGCGCTTTGTAGCAGTTTTTATATGCCTGCTACTTTATTTTTTTCTGTCATTAACAAAAATGTAATCGATTATTTCAAAGACCGAGATGTATTCTACTCGCTGTATTTAATTAAGGCATCTAATTATAATATATCTGAGCGATCAAATTTTTAGACCAGAAACACTTGTCTTTGCGCTTTAATTTTTGTTTTTTAAAAAGTAGCATATTTCAATATAAAAATTATTAGCAAAAACTTTTCTGAGCCAATTTACACATGCTGCAAGTGGGTCATTTTGATTGAGATACACTTATTAATTCACAGCCATGTTAAATGTCAGCCATGATTAACCGATACTAATTCTCACGAGTAACCCAATCAAGTACGCCCCGGCACTCTAAATTTACGATAAATTATTTTAATTTAATTATTAGATATCTATTATTAAAAAATATATTATATTATCTGAAAATTTGGCAACTATTTTTCTTGCTAGTATATATCCCTCCACACAGCATCCCCAAAGATGACATAGGCCCAGTGGGAACTTTTTTCCTCGGGGCCCTCTGAGCTAATTTAAAAAAAGAGATAATCGCAATCTTTATTATCACTTTGAAATTAAATCAATTTTTTACAAACCTTTTCTGTTTCTTATTTAACAATTGAAAAAATATAACAAGCCGAAAGTTGTACAAATTTTACGTCGCCAGTGCTTACTGGTAGAGTTTGTACTGCTGGATACAAATTTAATCTACTTCGTGTTAATTTCTTTTGAATTCGTTGTTAACAAATTGTTAGTTAAAAAATTAACAATTTTTACAATGTAAAATTGTGAAGTTTCTGCATTCAAAACTTCTTATGAATTGCAGCTAGAGTAAGAAACGAAACGCAACGAAATGGTGTTTGCTGGATTTGGGCGATACTATGTGTAGAAAAAACAAGGTATGCAAGGAAAAGGGAATGACCCATCTTTGTATATCTGTGAAAGAGAATACTACTCAACCACAATATAGATATATAGTTCCTCCGCGATACCTCGAGGTTATTTATTGTCTCCACGACAAAACAATAATATGTAGAATTATTATTAGAACATCTCGCTTTTTGTAACTTTTTAAGGTTATTACTATCAATGTAATATATCATTTGAAGACGAAGAAAATACTAATAATCACAACGAATTAGTTTTGTATACGTCTTGTTATTTTTCATTTTCGCTTAGATTATTGGTGTCATCTTCTTCAAATGAGATATTTGTATATCCAAGGTGGTCAAATTCCTTCTTTTTACTTAAAAAACCATATTATCTACACAAAAAATACCAACAACTTGCTCCCGATGTAGTTTTAAATCCTGTTCTGTTTTCAAAACAAATGCACTCGACTTTTCACTATTTTACATGCCATTATTCCAAATTTCAAATACTTCTCCAGCAAGGTGATGGTTGGGGAGATGTAGGTAATGGATAAATGACAATCCGGTAAGAACTAAGCATAAATACATACATTTCTTACAAGTCACACAGTGGATTTGATAATTATCTGTATGCAACAAAAAATTTCAAAATTAATACGCAGTGTGCGCAGACAATTCTCGATGCAATTTTGCTATATAAAATAATAAACAACATTACCGACTGTCCTGAACTATTAACTCCTAAAAAAATTCGGTCACCATAACACGGGCATGTGCCTAGTATGGCGGCCATAAATTCCACAATTGTTATATATTTACTATTCAAAGAATAAAGAAACATTAAAAAAAAAAAATTAAAAAAAATTGACGTATTTTGTCAGAGTCTAAAAATATTCCCGCTTTGCAATAAAATCCAAATAAATGAAACATTTGTTAACGTATTCGAAAACTAAAAACTGTTTTCGAAAGGTGATGAAATAGGCTTTCAAATTTCTATATTAAAAATTACTATGTATTTTTTTAAATATAATTTTTTTTTGCGAAAACTTTAAAAGTTTTAAAAATGGCTCACTTTACTTTTTTTTCTAACTAAAATTACTGATAATGAAAAAAAATTAAACACATACTTATTTCATTAGATAAATGAATTATAAACCTTACTGTCACCTCACTTTTTGCCGTTTCATGTAAAAAAAAATCTTAAAAAATTCACAAAGTTCCATTTTTTTTTTAAATTGTTATCGGAAACTTTGGTTTCAGAAAGGGGTAAATTTTAATTTTTTTGTGGTTTTCTTTTAGATTTAAATATATAATTTGTTGTATTCTCTTTCCAATACCGTTTAGATCCATTTCTGACTATGATAGTAAGGGAAAAACAACGATTTCTGTGAAACCTATGTGAGCTGGGACAAGTATGGTCTCCTGTGATTAAACGGGTTAAACAGAATTGATTTGAAAGTACCTACACGGCAAACACAATACAATAGTATAATAAGAAAATCTATAAATTGGTTTCTCAGTTAGGTGAATTACACATGTATAAATAAACCACATTGTAAACTGTTGATTTCCAAAAAAAAGAATTATGCAATTTAAACGATGATAAGCTTCAACGTGTTAATAACCTGTTTGGTCCAAGAGCTCGAATAATCTTAGGTATTTATTTTTACATTGCAAATTGTTATAAAGTAATAATATGTTTGCCATTGTAATTAATCCGCAACTCTCAATTGACGTCTAATGATCCGTGAAAAATCGACATTCAATATACCTTCCATTCTTCCTATCGATTATTAATGCTTCGATCGATCGAGCTTTTTTATGGTTTGCGATTCGAGACGCAAGTTTTTACATGCTACGCTACATCACTAGTGATTCATCGGTTTGATATTCAGGGACCGATGACAACACTCAGTTGTGAAGAGAGAAGAATTATTTAGTCATAGGAATCACGAGTAGACCACATTTTGTAATACTAACTAACTAACCATCACGCCGTTTCCCCACAGGGGTAGGCAGAGTGAATGTACCGCCAAACATCTTGGTCTTGGCACACACTCCTTGCCTTACATTCACATTCGCGGCATAAATTCTTTTTACACTCCTTTCTTCATAATCGCTCTACATGCCCAAATCATCTAATCTTACTTATGTCCCTTTCTTAATCTTACTTATGACGCTCACATCAGCCTTGCATTCTTTTCGGGAGCTCACACGATCCTAGCATGGTCGATCGATAAGGATCGGTAGGATAATTGTCGACTTCTCAACGTTCCCTAGGACAACTGCACATCGCTAACGTTCAAACAACAGTTGATATCGAATATATTAAGGACACTTAGTCATTGTGAACTGTCACCTATTCGTTTGCGATCTGCAGTAGTCCTGGGGAACGATGAGAAGTTACCGACCGTTACGTTAAGTTACTGTAATTACCGACAATTATCCTACCGATCCTTATCGATCGACCATGCTAGCACCCCAGCATGAGTTTAGAATGATCACAGACTTGGCGGAATTTAGAGCTAAACTTAAAACTCGTCTGTTCAGGTTCAGACTGTCTTATCCATAAAGTCAAAAACCTTTCACCTTCACAGCCCGCGACATTGTAAATTACTACTTGCGTAAAAATATAAGCTTTCTTATTTGTAAGCTTTTGTAAAGGTCACTTCATGAAAATTCTCCAGTCCTAAAGAATCCTAAAATTCTCAAGTTTTTCAAAATAAATATTAACTCACCTTTGGTATATATAGCCTAAGAATTATATAATAAATTGTACAGCGCCCTTGGGGTGATTTCTCACAAAAACGGCGCTGTTCAAATTATCCAATTATTATTATTGATCATACATGGTTTTACCACACATACGCCTCAGAGATCTCATTTCTACAGCAATCAGTCTACTTTCATTCTTTCTCTGCCAGTTCCATTTAATTTTACTGTGGTAAAGGTGGCGTTTCTTTCAATACGATTAAGAAACACTGCTCAGAGTCAATGAGACTTTGTCATCCCCAAATTGGGATATGTTGTGAGACTGAAGGCAATGGGGTGAAATGAGATAGGGAAGAGGAAAGTGGGAAAGTACCCGGCTATTGAGATCTAGTCACCAAATACTGCTAAATTAATTTCAAGCCATGTTTCAATTTTGAATGGTGGTCTTTACACCAGGGTGATACTCAGAGTATCTTCCACTCTGGAACGTGCCGCAAATGTACCTTATATTATTTTTAAATGATTAAAATGTGAAATAACACAATCAATCAAATACATATTATTTGCGCCTACCGGGATTTAAACACGCGATCTTCGGATCTATAGTCAAGTGCCTTACTCGAATGACGCGAATGTGAATGTTAGAAGAATACAAAATGGCATGATCAAGTGAACCAAATGATTAAATGGGTGACATTTTCGTTGTTTGTTTTTGGGGTGTTATGCCGTGTTGTGCTACCTCCTTCTTTAGCCGACGTTTCGGACAGCGTTGCAGTGTCCATCATCAGGGCAGATCCGTCGATGTGAATTTGTAGTGTTAAGTGTGTGCTTATTTAGTTGGAAGCGATACCGTGCCGTTAGCTTCATTTCAGAAGAAAGTGAACTACTTTGAAAGGGAAATTTGGAGAAAGCGCAGTATTTACGTTAGCCTGGGGCCCGTCCACGGAGAAATGTAACGAAATTTCCAAACGAAAGTAGTGTCATCTTGTGGCGAATTCTAGAAAACTCAAAAACAAACAACGAAAATGCTTTTGGCCGTGAAAATCTAAAAACGTATCCAAATGGGTGACAGTTTAAAAAATGTATCTAGACATTATAGTTGCCCCAGTTTTAGACTACGAATACAATACTTCAGCTTTCGTTTTTCGTCTCAAGTTTTCATTGAAAACCTATTGCCGAATGCGAGTTGTTATAAAGCAGTAATAGCCAGCACTTGATTCACTGTTTTAATGACTAGTGTCAGACATCCAGGATGCCACACTGGTCCATGATAATTACTGCTACATTCTTCGTTTGGCCACCCACAAAGGCCTGACCGTGGCTCGGGTCAGTTATGGTCGAGATTACATAGAAATAATAATCACTATTTTTCGGCGGTCGATCGATGTGCGGTAGATATAAGGTAGATCTCGCAGAGAAATATAAAACCAAATAATGAAGGCCTACAGTTTTCTGTGCTCCGGGTGTATTTTTAAAACAAATTTGAATTTTGCTTAGTGATATTTACTAAAAATATGATTTTTTTACTATAAATAGCTCGCATGGAGGCCTCGAGGATAAAAAATTCTCACGGTCTGTGTTTGGGGATACTGTGTGGAGGGTATTTTTAAGGAAAGGAAGGAAATGAAGTTCTGGGAAGGAAAAATGTATGAGGGGTGGTTAGGAGTCTGAGGGTCAATGTGTCCAGGAGTGACGGACGTATAAAGTATGAATCCATCCCTCCCACTACGGTGCAAGGCAATGTGTCGAGAGAGTCCGACTGGAGAGGTCTAAATTAGGTCTTCCTCAACCAGTCTCTCGTGATCCGGCCCGAAACGCAGTAGTACTTCAGTAGTAGTAGGGCAAACGCATCCCCCGCCAAGACTTAGACAAACCTCACACCATGAACCTGGCCCCCCCTGCTTAGTCACCAAACATAGCGAACCACTTATTATCGACCTGGTTAAAGATCACTATTCGGAAACGAAACTTTGGTTGAAATGGCTTTAGTCTTTCAATTTGGGAGGCGGGAATGGGTACCGCCGCCCCGGGAACCATTTATTGGATAACCAACACCTCTGCCATAGGTCACCCCAAGTGGTTCGCTACGTTTGGTGACTTAGCAGGGGTGCCCGGGTTCATGGGGTTCATTATCTAGGTCTTGGCGGCGGATGATCTAGACACACCGAACCCCAGATTCCTACCCAACCCCCATACCCTTTTCATTCCCAGAACTTCCCCTCCTTCCTTTTCTTAAAAATACCCTCCACACAGCATCCCCAAAGATGACATAGGCCCTGAAAGAAATTATTTTCTTCAGGGCCTCCTGTGTGGACCTAATGTAAAAAAAAAAAGTCGTGCTTGTTGACCAGACCTGAAAAGCCAGGTACTTCGCTACCTTCCTCTTCTCCTTCCTCTCCACACTACTCTTAGCCTCAAAATATACCCCAATTGGGTTTTTTTTTCATTAGGTCCACATAGGAGGCCCTGAGGAAAATAATTTCCCTCAGGGCCTATCATCTTTGTCATCTTTGGGGATGCTGGGAGGAGGGTATTTTAAGGAAAGAAAGGAGATGAAGTTCTGGGAAGGAAAATATTATGAGGGTTGGATAGGAATCTGGGGTTCAGTGTGTCTAGATCATCCGCCGCCAAGACCTAGACAAACCTTACCCCATGAACCCGGGCACCCCTGCTAAGTCACCAAACGTAGCGAACCACTATGGCAGAGATGTTGGTTATCAAATAAATGGTTCCCGGGGCGGCGGTATCCATTTCCGCCTCCCAAATTGCCATAGTCTGACTGACTCCAATTAAAAAATCACATAAAATGGTGCTGTTGTGGTAGTTTCCAGCATAATTTCAAAAACTTTGCCTCATTTATACAAAATATTTTTGGATAATAAATAAGTACCACATCAAAGTTACAAAAGAATACTATCTTCATTATATTAATCTGATTCGGGCTTTATTCTGTGTTGGATTTTGTCCATTCTTCTTTGGTCAGGCCTGCAAATCCATAGGGGTCTTTTGAAGCAAAGCTTATCTCGTTAGGACACACTAATCGCCTTTAAAAAATACACAAAAGGTAATAAAATATTCG
Organism: Limnephilus auricula; assembly: GCA_951813805.1. Taxonomy (NCBI): domain Eukaryota; kingdom Metazoa; phylum Arthropoda; class Insecta; order Trichoptera; family Limnephilidae; genus Limnephilus; species Limnephilus auricula. The sequence continues at coordinate 1,776,492 of OX638410.1, forward strand.
TTTTTCAAAATAATGACACATTCAAAGGGATTTTATCGAGAAAGTCATAGGACCGGTTTTGGTTCATGTTTATTAAAATGAATTATAGGTACATGGTATCAAGAAATTAGTGGCACAAACGAGAAACGGTTGAATCTGCATCACGTTTGGTGTCCTAGAAGACCTAGAATATTATGATAAATTGTTTGCGCGTGTACAGACGTTATATGAATCTGAGTAAATAGTTTTTTGTGTATTAAAACTTAATTCTTTCAAGAAAAGCATACAATATTGCATTACATCAGCGATTATTTGTGCATATCCGTATGTACAGTTATAGATACATGCTATGATTTTGGGAAGCGGGTACGGGTACTACCCAAGAACCATTTATTGGATAATCCACACTTCTGTCGTAGGTCGTTACAAGTGGTTCGCTACGATTGTTGACGTAGCAGGGGTGCCCGGATTCATGGGGGTGAGATTTCTCTAGGTCTTCTTGTCGGATGCACCTACACACCTAATGCGTGGTTGGCCGGATTCGGAGGACTTTTGATCTCCGGCAGGACCCACCGCCTTGCACGGCAGTTGAAATAATAGATTCATACGTCCATCACTCCAGGACACACTGACCCTAATTCCTAACCACCTCTCAAACCCCTTTCCTTTCCCAGAACTACCTCTCCTTCCTTTTCTTAAAAAGACCCTCAACATAGCATAAGATGACATAGGCCCTGAGGGAAATTATCTTCCTCGGGGCCTCCTGTGAGGAGTCACTGTAAAAATGGCGCAAACAAACCATTTAGCGTAATAATATTTTAAAGTAAAAGTAAATATTTTAATTATACACAAATTTAGCAAAGACAGAGTATAGCAAAAGAAACATAGGCCATGACGATGTACACATATATAATCTCCTTCCTGATAGCCTGACAACTGTAAATAGAATTAATGTATTTAAGAAAAAACTGTTTGCTCTAAGATTAAGAGGGTGTTACCAGGGTATACCGGAAATTAGTCCCTTTTAAATAAAATTCTAGACGTTTTGACTCTCTTTTACAAAAAAAACATAAACTGATTTTGAAAGATTGTTATTTTATCTGGTAAACGCATTTTTTAAATTTTGAAAAACTAAATTAATTTTTAATCTACTAAGGTTATACCGTTAGTCGTTGGCAGATTTGTTATTTTTTTTCAATAGGGGAATAATCTATCTTTCTCATCGGAACCTCCCTGTACAGTTGCAAGCATTTTTAAACATTTATTCTCAGCCGCTGGTCAATGGCTCTTAATGAGCAAAACCAAAATGTACTTACTTAAGAAAAACGTGTTACTTAGGTAGTAAACTATAATTATTATGATTTTTTTCTCAATGTATACTTAAGTTAACAAAGCAAAATATGTATATTTCTTTTAAATAACAAAAAAAAATATAACATCTAAAAAGTGTTTTTCCTAAAATAATTTAACTTGCCATCATCATCATCTACGAAAGAGCAGATTGTGAATACTTTTGAGTATGCCACCCTGTAGTTGAATTGGCGATATCAGTTTTATTTTTCAAATCGGTATAATAATAATTGGATAATTTGTAGAGCGCCGTTTTTGTTAGAAATGACCTGAAAGGAGCTGTAAATTTTATTATGAATTCTTAGGCTCCATCTAAATGTATTATTTACAAATAGATACAGAAAACATACTTACCTGGCAGGTCACTTCCGATAAACACACTTTAATTAGAAAGGCTTGGAGAAAATACGACTTTGCACGCGGATGACATTATATTTAAAACATTGGACATTGCATAATTTTACATTTGCTACCCCATCACTTTTCATATTACATTTATAAGAAGATTACTGCCAAAAATGGAGTTAATAAATTGAAGTTATTTTGAAAGGCTGGAGTCTTTAGGATTGGAGAATTTGTATGAAATTACATGTACAGCTGAAGGTAAAGGTTTTGGATTTTTTCATTATGGTTACGGTTGTCTGAGTTTTAAGTTTATGAAGATTATTGTGCAAGTGCCTTAAATTTTGCTTTAATTCGACAACATTGTACAAAATTTCACATAATTAATCTTCGTCTATTGCTTTTGACGTATTTTTCTTGCGTTTCTTTGATATTCTACCGTTGCCTTTTATTATTTGTTTTTATTGATTGTTTCCACCCTCGCTAATGTATTTCTTTGTCCTTTTTTCAGGTGAGTTTCAATTAATCATTCTCCTACCCTCCCCGATTCTGCTACCCTGGTAAGTTCTAGACCAAAATTACAAAAATAAACCGACCTCGAACTAGAATAAAACTATTTTGAATTTTTTTTAAATCATTTTCTGCTTAATTTTTTACACTCTCGGCCTTACTAATGAATGCTGTATAAATTTTAAACAATTGATAAAAAACCATGCATGTGAAAACCTTACTAATCAATTGTAAGCCTTATCGTTTGACGGCCTCTGCGGTCGAGGGGTAAGGCTCTCGACTCGCAATCCTGAGGTTGCGGGTCCAAACCCCGGCGTGCGCAAGTTATATATTTGCGCCACGTTACAGAGTATATACTCTCGATGTCGCCCTATTGTAAGACCACTATTCAGAATTAAATGGTTGCTTGAAATGGCTTTAGTAGTGTTTAGTGATCACATGTGAATAGCCAAGTACTTCCCCACCATCTTCTTTCCAATCCCCTTTCTCCAACTACGTTCAGCCTCACAACACACCTCAAGTGAGGATTTCGTAGTCTGGAATTTCAGAATATTTCCAAGATATTTTAAATGTGCTATATATTTCTTCTTTTTGAAAATATAGCGAAAACAAATACCATTTTTAGAAACTATATAACATAACCTTTTAGATTTGTCTTTGAAATGCACTTATTTATAAATTGCAATATTTTTATTTCCATGAGAGAAGTGCAAAAACACCTATCTACATTTTATCTCCAAAACGTCGAAAAATTGTAGAGAATACAAAATGTTAAAAACACATTTCTTTTGTTTAAGATATTTGTAAGAAAACTGTCACTTAATTTTCAAAAAATGTAATAATAATTCCTAGAGAATAACAACAACAAAAAAACATTGTTGCGCCATAATATGTATTTATAAGAATATTTATATTTCCTACAAATGCATAAGGCATTATTTATTTTATTTAATAACATCACTGACATGGAGTTCTTGTTAAATTCACACGGTTACAGTCAATTAAAAATTAAAGCAATGATGATCATTCTTATCATAATCGCAACATATTTACACAGGTATGAGAAGATATAATTATTTCAGAGAACTGCATTTGTCGCTGGTTAGGCAAGTGTTTATTCCAATGTATACATAATATTGTTTATAAAATGCAATAAACAATGACATGTTGTCGAAGGAATTTATAATAAAAACAAATCATGATTGTGAGATTCACACGGTCACGGGACGAGATTATATCTTATATAGATATTATGTCTTTGCGAACTCTGACAGAGTAAAAATGTAGGTACTATCCGGCACGGACGCCATCTTTACGGGTTAATCCCGCACACGGAATATACAAATAAATTTATGGTTAGACGAAATCCAAAGCGCTGGAGTTAAAACAGGACTTACGGTATGGTCAGTCAATAACTACACAGAATATTTCCAAGAAGTATTTATCTATACTGATTTAAAACAAAATTGATCGCCAATTTGCAAAACGCATTTCTAATCCATTCAATTTGGGAGGCGGGTATGGGTACCTCCGCCCCGGAAACCATTTATTGGATTACCAACATCTCTGCCATAGGTCACCCATAGTGGTTCGCAACGTTTGGTGACTTATCAGGGGTGCCCGGAATCACGCGGTGAAGTTGACAAATGTCTAGGTCTTGGCGGCCAATGAGGGCGAATCGGTAGAGAATTGTTGAGGGAGATCATTTTGCCTTTCTGGCAGTACTCTCTCGACCCATTGCTTTGTACCGCGGTGGGAGTGATAGCTTCATACGTCTTACACTCTTGGACACATTGAAGCTCAGATTCCTACACGCCTCTCATACCTTTTTCCTTCCCAGAACTTCCTTTCCTTATTATCTTTTAAAAGACACTCAACACAGCATCCCCAAAGATGACGTAGGCCTCGGTGGAAATTATTTTTCTCTGAACCTCCCGTGTGGAGCTATTGTAAAAAAAAGATAAAATTTCTATATTTGAATTTTTTTTCATTAATTTCACTATAAGTAGGGTAAAGTTTACCTAACTTCGCTCACACAGACATCCATAACGGATTATTTCGTTTGTCAATACTGCAGTATTAAAACTGACAAATCCAATCCTTAATTTAATAAATAAATAAAAACTATTGATTTTCTAGCATACTTGTGTAATTCCGATTGATATAAAAATACACACTCCATCTTCTTCGCAATGCAATACCATCAGATATCCTCGATACAAAAAAGCATCGATCTTTGTATGATTAAATTCCATCTTGATTATGTAATTCAGACGCATGCTATTTCTTTCTGGCGTACTGTATCCGCCTATCTTCAACTCCCTCGGCTTCAGAGATATCTGGAATTGATACCGGGTAGGCACCTGCCTTTTTTGGTCGGCTTACTTCAAAGGGGGACCCGAAATGTGACATGTCCCATAATACGGCTCGTTTCGGGTTTGATCTAGGTTTTCTCCTGTTTTACATAGATGCATTCCTCTCTTTCTGACTCATAGCAGAAGCTGTGACTGAACGAAACAATGATATCTTATCATGGTTACTTTTGTAGCAATCCGAATAGGGGATCCGATCTTATGATCATGATACAAGATCCAGGTTTATTGGATCCGAAGAGAAAGACAGCGTAGTTTCCAATTCAAATATACTCGTACATGTTTTTGAATCTTAATTCGGGGAAAAGCTACGAAGTAATGCAAAATCGTGTGTGTTTTCTGGCAAATAAAATCTCCCGTGATTTTTACGGGACTGCGCTGGTTAATTTAATCAAATTTGCCGGGATTAAACCCGCGACCTCTAATTCGTATTCGAGGATCTTCACCACTCGACCAATCAGACAGTCAAATTATTTCCCATCAATTTAGACGGCGGATATGGGTTACGCCGTCCCGAAAAACATTTATTGGATAACCTACACCTCTGCCACATTCACCCTAAGTGGTTCGCTACGTTTGGTGACTTAGTATTACTTTCGAATACATCTTCCGACCAGCTGCGTGGTCGGCCGGATATGTAGAGACTAGTTGAGGAAGACCTTTTAAGCTCTCCTTCCGGATTCTCTCGACCCATCGCCTTGCACCGCAGTGGGAGGGTGATCTCATACGTCCGCCACCCCTGGACACATCGACCGACAGACTCCTCCCCATCCCTCATATCTTTTTCTTTCCTAGAACTTCCTCTCCTTCTTTTCCCGAAAAAACCCTTCCCACAGCATCTCCAAAGATGAGATAGGCCCGAGGGAAATATTTTTTCTCAGGGCCTTCTGTGTGGAGCTAATTAAAAAAAAAATGGCGTGATTTTTCAAGGGTCTCTTTAATTTAATGAAATTTGTTTGCTTACGTAGGAATTTGAATCCGCGTCCTCTGGATTCGTTTTCAACGATCTGAACCGCTCGACCAATGAGACCGTCAAATAATACATTATTTCCCATCAATTATTATTTTAATCTTCAACCATATTTCAAGTCCCATATTCCTACATTCATATCCCGTCGTTAAACAAGTGTTTCTTCTACATCCACTTTCGTTTCTCCTGCATTCAATGTCCACCTCGAATACCATCCCATTAAACGGACCACCTGGACACTGATTTCTGACGCAGCCCATGTATTATGCTGCTAACATCATTTAAATGTCATCAGGGACCATCACTCCACGCTTTATGGTCGTAACCACATTTGTAACTTAATTAACAGCTTTGGAAATGGTTCACCTAAAGACTAAAGAACTCTCAGGGTTCAAAAGCAACCAAAACCGTGGGCATATATTTTTAAACAATTTAAAAAATATCTTTTTTTATGTACATACAAACTTGATTGACAGTCCTGCCATCATCGTCACTTTTGAATTCCATGTATCGACTAGGATCACAAGACAAAATATAACATTTACAAAGCCAACTATCCAACAACTATCAGACACTATCAGGAGGATTAGCACAGTCAATCGATAAATCTTTATGATATTGACCAAATCCGTCATCTATGGTCAGTTATCAATATTTGCGAGCATGATCTATGATTGTTATCAGATATTCCGACCGACGATTGATAAATTTTAGCCTCCATAGTATCAGTTAAGTTTTAGTTAACTATCAATATACACATGTTTTTTAATTACGTCGTTCGTTATGCAAAATTACTGGCTTATTTAATGAACGTATTGAACTAACGAAGCTCTTAGAAATGAAAGAAGTCTGTATACGCGATCCATAGATAATAAATAATGCATCTAAGCCGCATCATGCATTGCTGTCTCAATCCCATATCCCGACTCAATTATTTGATTCACCTAATTGTGCCTTGTCGTCCTCGACTTCTATCATTTACTTTCGCGTCATATATCCATCTGGCACTGTGTGTTCTTTAAGGTCTAAGTTCTAGGTGATATCAAGAATGGGTTTTCATACCCAAGAAGTAAATCGCTAAGCCACGGAGAATATCGTTTATCCCTTTGTTAATGTAATCACTTCTCATTTAGTTATTATTAAATATAAATTGCAATTCTTTAAGCTACAAATTTTCATCATTGTCGGTATCCTCTTCGTTTGCCAGACCATGGTTCAAGTTTTCAGTAATTTTGTTTTAATGGACCCTACCTTCCTTTGTTAAAATTTCAAATGAATAGTCTGTCCAAATGAGTCAATCGTCCGAAGTAATCACGTCTGCTTTATTTGATGCATTTTGTATTATAATAATAATAATAATAATAATAATAATAATTGGATGACTTGTATAGCGCCGTTTTTGTGAAAAATCACCTCAAGGGCGCTGTACAAATTTCAATAATTTCTACAATCTTACTTCTAACTACACACTAGAAAATATAAAAAACCTATGGCTAAAACAATGGATGCAAATCCACCGGTTCTTTGATCAGCGATACAAAACTATATGTACAATGCATCTGAACAACCAGCGCGGTGCTGCCCAAAAATGTAAATGTACATGTATTTTTTTTTTTATTTATTTTTTTTTTTATTTTTTTTTATTTTTTATTTTTTATTTTTTTTTTTGAATTTTTATTATTTTTTTTTTTGTTTTTTATTATTATATATATATATATATATATTTTTTTTTTTATGAAAATATACAGGACCATACTTACCTGGTAGGTCACTTGAGATTAAAGTTAAAAGATGTTTATTTATATACAGTTTGCGCGCAGAGGACATAATAGCGAACACATGTTGTTGGAAAAGTAATTATTTGATATATATTATGTTATTTAATGAACGTGTTTGGGAAAAGCAAAATTAATTAATGGGCGGTATAGAGTAGTACATGGATTTTATTTATTTTCTTAAATGAAGTCTCAGTCTCTCATTAAGCGACGGATTGCTGTGAAGGCTTCGAATGATGTTAATCTAATAAGAAAATAGATTAAGATAAATTATAGGCAATATATAATACAAATAGATTTATTAAATTTAAGGGTATGAGAGCCTAAATAAGTAGGTTTTTAGTTTTGACCTAAATTCTGTTGGGCTTGTTATGCACCTTAGTTCCGGAGGGAGTTTGTTCCAAGCCCTAGGCCCAGATACTTCGAATGCACGATCTCCAAACTTAGTATTTGGCTTTCGTTTAGGTTCTATCAGTCTACCTAGAGCTGATGATGTTGCTGATCTAAGGGTTGACTGCCTTGGACCAATGTTTTCCGGGACGCATAGCTCAGAGATGTAATGTGGGGCCATTTCATTGATGGATTTAAACACCATCCAGCACAGTTTGTACTGGATTCTTTCAGGGCACTTAAGCCAGTGAAGGTTGCGAAGGTGTTCTGAAATGTGCGAATATTTAGAGACCCCGGTTATGAGCCGTGCCGCTGCATTAAACACGGATTGAAGTTTGTCGATTTGACATTTCGGAAGGCTAGCATAAATACCGTTACAGTAATCGAGACGTGAGACTACGTATGAGTTGATGAGTAATTTTGTTGCCTCTGTAGGAAGGTTTCTTCGAACTGATTTAAGTTGTCTTAGGTGAAAAAATCCGGTGCTTACTGTCCTATTTATTTGACTTTTAAGCGAAAAGTCCGAGTCTAGATTAACGCCAAGAAGTTTAACTGTTCTCTTTGGAATAATATTGCTGCCAGAAATGGAAACAGGTGAATCGTCTACCAAATGTTGCCGTTTGTTTGTGGCCGCCCAGAGAAACTCGGTCTTAGATGGGTTCAGTTTCAGCTTGTTTGAAGACATCCAACGAGTTATTGCTTCAAGGCATTCAGCTACACGGATTTTTAGACTGTATAATAATAATATGTAATAATACTATAACGAGGAATAAAATTGAGTCATAGGCTAAAAAATACCAAAACAAAACTAGATTTAAGATATAATCGTGATCAAACATGAGTTGTTGAATCTTTTATGAATTCACTGCAATGTTTTTTAATTAGTTTTTCTCATTTTTTAATTCAAAATTCTCCCGTGAAACATTAATACGAAACGATTGTACCACCCTCGTGCGAATGGTACGCGAGAGGACGCTGTTTTAAGTCCTTAGGGACACCTGCAACCACTGTGGTAACTAAGAATGTAGGATAGACAGGGATCAAGGGATGGATTAAGTATTAAGTAAACATTATTATTTTTCCCCCCGTTTGCTTTCATTTTCTCATTCTTCTTTCCTATTCTTTCTTTCTGTTTATTCTGGCAATTCGCTGTTTTCAAAGTCTGTTTCGTTCATGATATAAATTTTTGTGATTATCCCATAAGATTGTCTTACTGAGGTTTTTTTTCTTCCAGTCCTCCAATGTTTTATTCTAGTATCACGTACCATCTCCGGGTTCATGGGGTGAGATTTGTCTAGGACGACACATGCGAATGGGAAAGGCCGGATCGAGAGAGACTGGTTGATAGAGACCTTTTTACCTCTCCAGTTGGACTTTCTCGACCCATCTTCCTGCACCGCAAAGACAGTGATTCATTCGTCCGCCACACCTAGACGCGTTGACCTCCAGATTTATACCTACCCCTCCTACCTTTTTCCTTTCCAAAACTTCCTTTCCCTAAAAAGACCCTCCAATTTTAAGTTATTTGCCTCAGGGCCTCCTGTGTGGAGCTAATGTAAAAAAGTGTTTCAATGAGTATCCAAGTAAAGATAAATTTCTTCTTTTGGTGTTCTCTCTATCTAAGATTAGCTATCAGGAGAATCTCCACTTTGCAAAGATATCTTAAATTATTTAATATCAATTTTGTTTAAAAAAACGTGTCTTCTTGTTCAATGAACACTTTACGAAATTTCCCGAAAGATTTCCAGAATATCCAACATACTGTTAGCAAGACCTTTACAATTTAGGTAAATAATTACCTGTTGGTTCGAGTACTTCCTCGCTTGAGAATTGGAGGCACTTAAGCGTGCGTAAATTGTTCGTTAAGTGTGTAAAGTATCACCTTTCCCTTCCTGCATACACCTTAAATTACCCCAATAAGGCGTTGATAATGTTCACATTTTGCATAATTACGTTTTCCTTTTTTGGTTATCGTTCTGTCGTGTCTCCTCGCTTTTGAGATATCGTTGCTTCATCATTTTACTGTGCTAATTATGTACATTGTAGTTTTCCACGAAAAATATTGTGGGTTATCATCGTGGAGATTCGCTGAATTTGTAGGCAGACGACAATGTATTGCCCACACTGTTTTGTTATTAATTGCTAAAATAATCAATGCACCTTCCAAGAAGATGTCTTACAAGCAATGTGTTCTTATAAATATGACGGATATTGTTGATGATCTAATTAAAAAAATAATCTTGGTACCACAATATGATAATGCGATCTGTGTCAACAGTTTTGTTCGTTTTAAAAATATATACGTAGTATCTATCGTAATACGTTATACCAAAAGTCCATAAATTTTTACATCATCTTAGTAAAGTTTTATAGTTTTTTAACTCTTAACTTTCAATAGTAGACAACTTCAGATGGTTTCTACCTATAAGTTTATGGTTAGATTGATTACTTATTTATTTATTTAGTTATCGTGAATATTAACAATGAATATTAGAATGGACAGACGATCTTACGACAGACGGCTAGATTCTAAGCCCGCCCTATCTTATTGGAGCCTTCGGCCATCATTCTCGTTAAGACACGAACGGCAATAGATGGTACTCTTCTCATAATTAACTCAGCTATCATCTTTTGGGATATGTTAGAAGTTCGTATTACAAACTGAGCTATCGATTTCTATTGAAAGAAGCTGAAACTACAAGTATAATCAATGCACTACAGATAATTATATTTGTAGATATTTTTGTTACTTTCTACCTCTATTAATGTTAACTAAAAATGTACTTTAAAAATCAGCAAAGCGCTATTATTATGACGGTATAGCAAAATGTAGATATACTCGTAATTAAAATTTTTTTTTTCACTGTTTTGAAGCACATTATGCGCGACATATGTTCTAAAAAATGTTTACATTCTTCCACATTCACTTGTCCGATGTCTACCTGCATTAGTCATCATTAATATTCCATGTAATTTCAGTCGGGATGTTTTCCTGATCTAGAATAGGTCCGTCGTTCAAAAGGCCTTTAGACCACATGTTCTGTACCTACCCATCCATGCTCGTGAGATGGTAAAGTAAGGCAGGCCCCACCTCAGTGCCTTGGTGGTCCCCCGATGAACGTATTAGATACAGTTATTTATCATTGTTCCACCATTAGGCTATTAGGCCGACGTTGATGTTCGATTATGCACCGCGCTCTTGTTTTTGTGTTCATTTTTTGAACATCATAATATACTTTTTGAGTACTTCGTACGAACGTCGTAATAAATAGGCAAGATTTTATTGTAGCGTTGAATTAAAACGCACCTTTTCGTTTGCTTCAACATTATTTTTGTTATTGAATAATTCATACTTGGCTAATTTATATAACCGTATGTTAAATATCACCTCGAAAATGCTTAAAAAATCTAGAAAATTACCGAAAATTGTAGTTAAAATTACTTCTACAAACGTCACGTCTGTGAAAAATTGATACCTATACATCGAACATAGAATGTGGCGTCTTGTATTTTGTTTTGTTAACTAAATTTATGTTTCCAAGCTCCATAGCTCATGATGGAAAACTATGGTTACATTTTCAAGATGAAAATTTTTTGAAAATTTTGGGACACCAAAATTTACTGTCTAAGAATTTTTGCTGCTTTGTAGGTTCGATTTTTGTTGGCTTAATACATTCCAAATCGACCATTTGGAGCACAAACGTGTCAAGTCAACGAAGATGAATTGTTCAGGAAAGCCATTTTAGAGTTTGTGTCGACGTATACTATTGTTTCTTTTATTATTGTAGAATTGGTATAAAAATATGAACTTGTAACAAGTGTGCCCTACCGACAGATGTTTAGCGTGAAGCCTTCTCTTTCGACTAAGGTACCTCTCGCTTCGGCAAATAAATCCGTATAGCCGTATACTTTGTTCGCATTAAAAAATAACAAAAAGCAAAAAGCGTCAATTTCTTTCATAGTAATTTCTGCATTTTGGTTGACTTAAAATCTCTGAGTTCCAAGGAGTCTATATGTGTAACTTGTGCATAAAAAAATACTTGTAATTTAAAGTGGTTTCTTCCAACTCCTTATGCTTGTAAAAGAATTACAAGAATTCGGGAAATACAGATCCAAACAAAAGAATTCTGTAAATAATTCTCTTTCTGACGTGTGCATTCCATTTTCAAATTGCATTCTAAATTCAAACATGTGGGGCCACACGCGCGCGCATTGGTCCAATAATGGTAAAAGCGGGACGGAGATAAATTATCCTTACAACAAAACTATGGAAAATCTATGCTGCCGCCATCTGTCGAAGCGAGACAGAATGAAGAATGAAACTCCCAACGAATCTTGAATCTAAAAAATAACTTTACAGTCGCTCTCTTCGCCAATGTAGATATTAGGGTCATCGGAATGAAACGGATCCCTTGTTCAATTTATCATCATTTGTATCCCAATTTTGAATATTCCATGTACAGTTTGAAAGCAATTTTATTTTAAAAAGTTAAAAATTGTTTTAATTAATCTTTAGAACATTCGGCCATACTTCTAAAATATTTAAAAATCACTCATACAACAAATTCACAATTGTTATCAAAAATGCATCTAAAATATTTTAAAAGCACTCGATACCAACATATTCACATTGCTTTCGAATTAAAATCTCGAACAGTGTTACCAAAAATTCTTTTAAAAGCACTCAGTACAACAAATTCACATTACTTTCCAATTCACATATCGAACATTTTAACCAAAAATGCTTCTAAAATATTTTAAAAGCACTCATTCAACAAATTCACATTTCTTTCCAATTCAAATATCGAACATTTTAACCAAAAATGTTTCTAAAATATTTTAAAAGCACTCAATGCAACAAATTCACATTACTTTCCAATTCTAATTTCGAACATCGTTACTAAAAAAGCACTCAGTACTACAAATTCACTTTACTTTCCAATTCAAATTTCGAACATTGTTACCAAAAAATATTTAAAAAACACTAAATACAATATGTTCACATTACTTTCCAATTCAAATATCGAACATTGTTACTAAAAAAGCACTCAGTGCTACAAATTCACAGGACTTTAAAAGGCAAATTAATTTAAAAATTCATCTTAATTATCTTATTCAAAATTAGAACATTTAGCCATAAAGCTACTAAAATCTTTTAAAAGCACCTTTACAACAATTTCAACGGCACTTGGCACTTAAGTGTCAGACAAAGGTGTGTCCTAATGTATGTACTAGCATAGGACCGCAACACTGTAATAGCACTTAATACCCTGAGATACAACAAGATAGTGCTGTTAGATTGTACCAGAACCCAGTAGGTACTGCAAAGTTCCTACCTGGTATCTTGTAATGTTTTGATCTCACGTGGGTTGAACAACTTCATTTTGGATTGAATAAATAATGTCTCGTTAATGTCCTTTTACTAAGGCTAGACTTACGAATTTAGTAGAAATTATAGCGTAGGCGTAAATGATTTTAACTAAGGAAAGTATGGCTTGGATGTGTCCACAACCAAGAGCTACCATGTCATTTCAATTTCGGAGGCGGTTATGGGTACCGTCGCCCCGATAACTTTAATTGGATAACTGACACCCCTGCCATTGGGTGGTGCCCTAAGTGGTTTGCTACTTTTGACTTGACAGCGTGTCCGGATTCACTGTGAGATATTTGTCTAGGTCTTGACGGCGGATCAGTTTGCCCATCTACTGCACGGCGGGCCAGATCAGGAGAGACTGGTTGAGGGTAGGTACCAGATCCGATAATGAGTTTTTCTGACAAAATCCCTGATTTATAGCAAACATATTCCTATTAACTTAACGAATTCATAAACCATCCACCTTTAGGGGTAGGGTGGTGGCTAGAGAATTTCAGGTATGAATTTTTAAGTATTTTCGTCTATAAAATTATGTTTTTTATTCGATTCTGCCAGGAAATCCGTCATCCTTTAAATTACGTTACACACAAAATTGTAATGTGTTAATTTTTTCTTTGATTTTCTCTGTTTCCCTGACAGACAGCTAAAATTCCGGACATGTCAGGAAAATTACTGTCGTCTGGTAACCCTATTTGAGGGAGACCTTTTAAACTCTCCAGCAGGATTCTCTTGGAACATCGCTTTGCACCGCAGTGGGGTTAATGGATTCATACCCACCCCTCTTCCCAGAACTTTCTCTCCTTCCTTTCCCTAAAAATACCATCCACATTACATCTCCAAAGATGACAGACCCCGAGAGAAATTGTCTTCCTCGAGATCTCCTATGTGGAGCTAAACAAAAATGTAATTATTAATAACGGTTAAGAAAATAAAGTTAAATAATCCATAAGCACACTTTTATTGCTAATGGTACGAACATTATAGAATTTATTATAGACAGGGAATTAACACAGGGGTATTTCACCATCCTCTCGATAGATTATTCTTAGGATAATGTGTATTAATAACAATTAAAATGACATATTCGCGATGATTAGAAAACTCTTCTAACTTATCCGATATATAGCCACTATTCATAATTTCTAGTACCGAATAGTAAACTCCGACTTAGTAAATAAATAAACCGTTAATAATAATTTGAAAATATACGCTATCCTGTAGATAGCTATAAAGAGGATGGTGAAATACACCTACAGTAAGTTATCAGCTCTAAGCATCTAGTCTTACGTATTGTCCAACAGTGATCAACTTTCCCATGTTCTGCAAGTAGAAACTGGAGCCACGTTCGACCATGATTGATTAGTCCTTTAATTAAGGTTTTATCTGACTAATTAATTTCTTATCGAGCTACGTAAAACTGCTTTTTAATTCAACTCTACATGTCTTCGTTAGGCCAAGAGATAACCTGTATTCAAGAAACATCGAGAAGAGAACAGAAGTTGCCTCTTGAAAATGTGTTATTAATCAGTCGATTAAACGTAATATCCATTTTAATGATGAAGACTTTAAATTGTCCAGAAAAGACTTAAGATTTTTGAATCCAGTATAGCCATCAATATTTTTCAAATTTCGTCTTTTAGGACGGGTTGTTTCAAAAAATTTGAACAATTCATCCAATAATTGAAGTTATAACGATGTGCTATTGAAAACCATGCCATATTTTTCTATGATGAAGATGTTAGTTTGTGATGTGCTGTTTAAAAGCATGCGATATCTTTCTAATGATGAAGATGTTAGTTTGTGATGTGCTGTTTAAAAGCATGCAATATATTTCTAGTTATGAAGATGTTAGTTTGTGATGTGCTGTTTAAAAGCATGCGATATCTTTGTAATGATTCAACTAATAATTGGTATATAATTTAAATAATTTAATGGTGTGGTATCCTGGATATTATTTTGAGGTGTTGTTATTCACAATTGTAGCAATAAGGTAGAGCTGTCGATAATACAGAAAAAGATCAATACCGTAGCTACCAAAATCAAGGGCTCAGAATTATTACTACCTCTAAAGGACACTGCCTCAATGGTTGTCCAATTTCAATTATAACTGTCACAAATAAAAGTCTACAGAGACACAACAAATGGCTTTTCTCTTGTCTACATTCCAACCAAACAACGCGCAACACCGCAAAATTGTTTCTGCTATCAGCCAATAAATCTACATCTACTGCCTACTGTTGTAGATCACTTCCCATACCAGTTGTTACACAGTTGGACCAAGTATTCATTCACCTCCCACGTTCATCCGTAGTTCTGTACCAATCCTCTATCCGATTCTGCTTTCTGGTCTATTTAGTGTTTGTTTATTTGTTTTAAAACGTAGGCGAGCCATTGCCTCTTGTTCAACTGACCGCTTCCTTTCAAACGATTTAATCTGGACCCATTTAATGTTTATTTTGAATGATGGAGTCTTCATCGTTCTGACCCTTGAGTGTCCTCTAACTATTTCTAATACAGAATCTGGTTCATAGGTAGACCCCCTATTTTTCAATCTTTCATTAATTGAATAATGCTCAGTTCCTGACACCAGAATTTATAATTATTTAGAATCCCAGTGTTGTTGGTATAAATATTGGTTTTCAAATGCGATGCGTTTGCCCAGAGGTGATTTATACCTGTTTTTATGTTTTTAAAATGTATCGAATTATGTTAATACCTGCGCTTAAAATTATACAAATTTTATTACCATTACGCTTGAATGAAGCCGTTTTGTAACTGTATAATAATAACATAAAAATTTAAATAGCGCAATTTGGTGATATTACGCCTCAAGTGTATTTTGTTCCAATGCTAGCTTTACTTTACTCAAAATTCTAAATTTGAGAGAAGAGACTCGGGAACTTGCGCAAATGTCAACCCATAAAAAAATTACCCATAAATTGACTGCAAAGAATGAAGTTTTATATGGAAAATTTTTAACTTTGATTGAATAAAAATGGAATTTTAATGCATCTTTTACCACTATCCAAACGTAATGTGTTGTTTCTTGTAGTAATTAAGTTGAAATTTGGTGTAATTTTTAAAATCTGTGCTTAACTTTGCTGCGTTTAGTGGAATATTTACCAAAATATTAAATGCCACTATATTATTATAATTTTTTTTATTATCATTAATAGCTGTAAATATCTTCTGCTAGCTATTCATTAAGGTCCCTTTTCCGTTCTTTCCTTACCTGCTTTATCCATCTTTTATTATCCATTACCTTTCATCTCACATATTGTGCAAACATTGTGTTACATCTTTTGATATCCAGATATAAATATCACCGCTATCATCAAACCCATCTCTCCATTATTCTCGCTGGCCCAAAAAGGATAAAAGAGGCTTTGCAATACAATGCCGAAATGCTGAAGAAGATCTTATCAGGTGGACAAGACAACTGTTTTGTACCGAGCACATGCAGATCATGCTACTTACAAGAGAATTCCTCTGTTATCACTTACATTACAATACAGTTTACTGATGTTAAACAGTAAACATTTACCGTTGTACACAAGAACACAACGCTATCTGGTACATTGTTTAAATTTATTGTTCCTAAAGCGGCTCACCTGTCCTTGATATGATCTCCTGGTAGCTTTTCATATTCTCCGACGATTTAGTATAGTCCAGTGGCGGTTTTATCTAAGAAGCATATGTAAAATGAACTGTAACAACGAACAAAACAAACATGTGTTATGATTTATGACACTTCGAATAGCGCACCACTAAAACTACTTAGTTTAATAAATTCTCCGTCTTGAATATTTGCCCATAAGAGCGAAATCCAGAGCGCACCTCTGGACAAACAGTTTCTGTGGAAATAAGAAAAATATTCTAAATAATCGGATAATTTGTAGTGCGCCGTTTTTGTGAGAATGTATGGTGAAAGGTGCATACCTCTCTATCTTCAAATTTACATTAGTATTTCGGTGCGCTGCTCCTTCCGCTACCATCTATCATTGGTAATATTGTTTTTGTGTCTAATTCGTAGAACTTTTTTTTTTTTAAATTTAAGTAAATAAAACGTAAGAATGTTATTTATTAAGTTCTGTAAGTGTTTTACTTTTTTATTATTTTAACAGCTGTTTCTTCTTAAAATGCCATTTTCAAAACAGTTTAAAAATGCCTTGTAAGCCCAAGCAGCTGCCACAATTTAGAAAAAAGGTAAAAAAACTTGCAGAACTTAATAATAACATTAATTTTTCCTTTAAATCTCTGCTCTTATTTAGCTCGTAAAATCCGAACTTTTACGTAATTCAATTGTCAATTGAAACGTTGTTCAAAATGTCTTTAGCCGTGTTTGGTGACTAGATCTAAATAGTCAGGTACTTCCCCTCTCCCCTGTCCACTCGCCTTCAGCCCCTCAAAATGGTTTGGGCAATTTTTTCACGTTCAATATATATGTTTTTTTTGTTCTTTTTTCCACATTTATATTATTATTCGGTGTTAAAATTTGCAAATCTGACACGAAAGTGAACGAAGACTATTAATTTACTCTTCTTTCTCTAAAATTTTATTTAACTTCCATTGAGAATGACCGCGAACCGCCACTGGTACAGACTGGCGCTTCTGTTGAAGTGTTTATACCACGTGGCAGAGGTGTTGTAAATTGTGTTGCCGAACGTTTGTTTTGTCGCCAAGTTGCAGCATCCACTTGAAAGCTATCAACGGCGGTAGAAGTTTCATCTCTGGGCTTCTTCTGCGGTTGTTGTCATAGCAACAGTGTCGCTCTTTTCCTTTTTTATGTTTTATCTCTGTCACCTCTTCGCCGCCTTTTTGCTCTTTACATTCCCGCCTCAAAGGCGTCAATTAATAAAGAAACGCTCCCTTATTTCGGTACTAAATCTTTTGAAGAGTCAGTAAAAAAGTGTGTTCATGAATTTCAACAGGATTTTACCGATTCGTCGGCGATGCCGCTTGAAGTTGATTGTAACTCTTACAAAGTACTGTTTGTTCACGGAAGCAATTTATCTGAATAAACACCTTATTTAATTCCTGTGATCCTGGCCGGTTTATATTCTTCTTCTCTTCGTTCGTATAGCGGCATTCGGGTTTCTTTCTTTCTTGCATTATTTAATCGTGTGTGTTTAACAAGAGTTAATCTGGTTGACAAATTGAATTTGTACATTGGTGTATAGTTGGTAGAAGTTAATCTTTAAGTCCTCTTTTAACAAGTTCCGAAGAATTCAAGATAAGTCGTTTTAATGAGGATTTTAGAGCGTTAGTTAGTTCAATAGTAATGATAAGAATATTATGTAATTTAAATGATAGATGCAAATCGCTCTTGATATTTTTTATGGTTCGTTTTTCACCTTTTTTCATGTAATCATTTTTTTGAAATACTTCTTTCTCCAAATGCCACCGGTTAAGATGCATTCGTATATATTCAGATATAAGACTTGAGATTTTGTTGGCCAAAAGTTTTATCGTGATTTATTTTTGTATTATGCCGTGTTTCAGACAGCATTGCAGTGTCCATCATCAGGGCAGTGCTGTGCTGCAAAACCAGCTCGTAGAGAATTTTAACTTTCAACATGATCGCATTTACATATATAACACACACTTCATCTCAATCTTCTATTACACATCTGCCATGATGATGGACACTGTGATACTGTCCAAAGCGTTGGCTAAAGAGGTAGCGCAACACGGCATAATACCTCAAAAATAAATAATCACGATAATACTTTTGGCCGAGAATATCTCAAAAACGGTATTATATCTGTTTTTATGCGAAGAAGAGAAGGAGGTAGAGAAACAGGGCATAATGCCCTAAACATAAATCACAATGATATAATACTGTATAATAAACAGATGTAAACTGACTTTCCTTGGCTGCGGATTCAAATGTCGCCTGATTGAAGCCCGTTGTGCGCAAACACAGTAATTTTATATAATTAACATAAAATAATGTATAGTATATTATTTACGACACGGATAAGTAGATACACTCTTAGTATCAATCTGGTGAAAGACCACCATTCAAAATCGAAACTGACTCAAACTGTTTTTTACGTGTTTAGTTTTTAGTGACCAGATCTGAATAACCATCTACTTCCCAACCTTTCTCTTCCTCGTCTAATTCCCTTCCCGACTCTCTTCAGTCCCACAACTTACTCCAATTATAATTGGGGATACCATTCTCACTAAATGGCTTCCCAGAAATTCGTCGGCCAATTTGAAGGCACATTCCGTTAGAAGACTTTGTACCGCAAATAAGAATATTCTTACTCGTTCTTTCTTTCTTCAGACTCTTGCTGCAAATTCCATCTGCATTGTTCCCGGGATCATTGACTCTCGTAAAAACTTCTTTCAAAGTTCTGCTCCACACCAAATTGATTAGATTTTGCAGTTTTCGCATTAACTCCTCAGGTTAATTTGTTCGCTTATCGGAACAACTCATAATTCAAAATTTAAAAAAAAACATTTATTGCACAAAAATACAGAAGCACAAAAGGTATAACTTATAGGTACATACTATTTCTTCCAACTAACCCAACAAATATTATATGATTAAACCAACATTACATGGCAAATGTCTCAGAGAATTGGTTGTTTCTCCCTTATTATCATCATGCATGATTAAAAATATAATTACTTTGTTAGAAAGAGACAACACCACGCTTTATATTCAAATTTACAAATTAACCACAAAATGTACACCTTTATAAAACCAAAGTTTCCGACCGCAATTTGAAATTATTTTTACATGTAGGTAACGACCAAAAACTTAGTTGACGATAGTGTTTATAATATGATATTTGTGCATTTTGGTTAGAAAAAGCTTAAGGTGAGCCTTTTTGAAAACTTTTTTATATTTGCATTCAAAAAATTTATATTTACAAAATTATGTATTTATTTTGAATTGTAAAATTTGAGAGTATTTGAAAGAGTATTTGATCACCTTTCAAAAACAGTGTGTAGTTTTCGGATGCGTTCAGAAATATTCCATCTATTTGGATTTTATTGCAAGACGGAAATATTTTGACAAATTTTATTGCAAGGCGGAAATATTTTTACATTTTGACAAATTAGGCCCGAGGCCTGAGGGGTTAACTCTTCATGAAAATAATTGGTTGATTTATTTTGTTGGTCTTCAATGCGACACTATATCAACTCTTATCTTATTTTGTTTGGTAGATTTATTGGTTTGAAATAGAGTTGCATTTTTGTTAACTAAATCACCTATTATTACTGTATCCGAATTCACTGAAATGAGTGAAAAATACCTGGCTCCATTATTTTCTGGATAATGGACTATCAATTCGTCTATTTTGCTTTAAATGTGATATTATTACGACAAGAAAATAAGAACATTTTGTCTATGAACTTTGAAGATGAAAAGTACCTATATAATTTGGAAAATTTTGAATTCAAACAACAGTACATGAAAAAATTAGAAAAGGCACCTGAAACGAGACAGTCCAAAGTCCAAAATGCCCATAAAAGATAAAAACCTCAAACTAACCAGGTAACTAACTGCTGAATATGAATATGAACCAATACGCCAATTTAAAATTGGGATGACATCGTGTATTTCGTTGGTGTGTGCCATGGTTCCACTGGCTCCGCTCAGTTAGGTCCCTTTTAGTCGGGGTCGTCTTTACTGTAGATATTTCGCAAAAAAGTTCGTTCTTTAATTCTCTTTCAACCACATATCTTTGTAGAGCGCCGTTTTTGTGAGAAATCACCTCAGGGCGCTGTACAATTTATTATGAATTCTTATCGGGTCGGGGACCCGCTGCATCGACAAGGCTCCTCCATATGTCCCTGTCTTGCGCAGATTGTTCGGCCTCCGTCCATGGCAGACCCATCCTCTCCTCACGCAGTTTCTGGAGTTGCCTCACCCAACCCTCTGGAATCTTGTCTACCCTCTGGAATCGCACTCAGTATCTTCCTCGGAATTCGGTCATCAGAAATTCTTAGTACATGCCCATGTTCAAGCCACTTCAGTTGCGATTTTTCTATGAAGAGTAGCAGTGGTTCAATGTGTAGATCATCTCAGATCGTCGAGTTCTTAGGCACTTTCTAAGTTTACTATTTACAAATATATACATAAACATTAGGTACTTACCTGGTAGGTCACTTCCGATAAACACACTTTAATTAGAAAGTTTATGCTTGGAAAAGATACGAATTTGTAAGCGGAGGACATTATATTTAGAACACTGGAATGCATGATTTTTGTCCCTATCACTGTTTATATTACATTTATAAGAAGTTTAAGGTCAAAGTTGAGTTAATATTTATTTTGAAAGACTTGAGAATTTAGGACTCTTTAGGACTGGAGAATTTTTATGATGTGACCTTTACAAAAGCTTACAAATAAGAATTTTGTCTATTTTCATGTCAAACAACAAGTGTTTGCTGTCTCCGATAATTTAATAAGAATTTTATTACATTTTTACACAATTAGTTATTTACAATGTCGCGGGCAGTGAAAGCGGAGGTGAAAGGTTTTTGACTTATGGCAAACTACTCTAATGATTGTAAATCTGTCCCAAAATTTCAAACAATACATATTTATGACGTTCTTTTTCAAAGCATGATCTTCTAAATCTGTTATTTCCGTCTAAATACATATCTTAATTCTAAGTGATAATTCTGGTAAATGCTATAAATGTTGATACTGCGTCTTTTACGACCGTTTTTACGATCCTCACAGAATCATCATTACAGATCTTTGTTTATGAACTGTAACAATACTATACTACTGCGTCATTCACCGTGGGATTACTAGGTACTTATCATTTAATCTATTCCCGCGGCAATAGTTGACTCAAATGATCGTCATTATTCTCCCGTTAATAAAAACATTGTCTGCCTTTGCTCCTGCTGCAGTTAACCTATTAGTGTTAGCAATACTTGTTTCTTTTTCATTAGCTCCACACGTGAGGCCTCTGAGAAAAAAAATCCCTCCGGGTCTATGTTATCTTTTTCGAGAAAGGGAGGAGAAGAAGTTCTCGGAAGGGTAGCAAGGGTAGGCTCCATTAAAATTCATGTTAAACACACTGAGCATAAATACGTTTCGTCTTTTCATTAGAGACGTAAATCGACATTTTATCAACAGATTACTAATCCAACAACCCCTCCTCCTTTAACCTTGATTTTGTAGTTTTGGCCATTAGGACATCAGTGAGATAATGATATGTCTCCAAAATTCAAAGAAAACAACTTTAATGTCATGCATATATAATACGTTTTGTTGTTGTGTAGAGTTCTAACCTATCACCCTACTCTTCAGTTTTTATTAACGCCCTTGGTCAAAATAGGTCGATAGACAAAGAAATGTCTATGTGACCTCATTAGTAAAATTACGTTGGGCCCTGGAACGTGCCTTGTGGTACCCCACAGCTAATTGACAATTGGACGGAATTGGCTTTTATTGGGCACATGTTAGAACCATACGAAGCATTAATCGATGGTTGACCTATATTAGGTATATATTTTCGAACACCATTTTGATGTATTAATAAATAATTATTGGTGCTGTTATCGTATTCATGTAACATGCTCACCGCATACCCCACAAATTCAGTAATGAATGACGAATCAATAAAAACGTGTTTCTCAATATAAATAGGTACTTTGAACTCGAGTCTTTCAATAGGGACGCTCGAAATTTGTTAGGTTATAGCAGTCATGTTCTTAAAGAGACATCTGTCAAGTTTGTTATCAATTGTTTAGTAGTGTACGACAAATTACCATGGAAGGTTATAGCGTTGAACAACGCGTGCAAATCATCAAATTTGAGGTTTGATAAAAAGAGGCATAATTATATCTCGCGCGGAGGCGAAGTGAACTGGCCACCGGGATCGTGCGATTTAACGTCTTTAAACTTCTTCCTTTGGGGATAACTTAAATCGCAGGTCTATGCGAATAAAGCACAAACAATTGACGCCCTCAAAATCAACATAACAAGCGTCATCCAGCAAATTCAGCCAGATTTATGGTACAAAGTCATTGAAAATTGGACCTCTCGAATACGTGCCACCTAGCAAAGTCTTGGCGGACATTTGAACGACGTTATATTCCACACTTAAGAGGATGCCCGGCGGTGATTTTTCCATACAAACGTATTCCCTATTTATCTCTCTGGATTTTAACCCTAGAGAAAATATTGTTTTTGCATAAAATAGATATCAACTACTAGCGTGTCGGTACTTTTTGTTTTTTTTGATAAGTTACTTTTTATAGAAGTTATGACCTTCCAAAAATCAATAAAATTGACTGGTTTAAACGCCGTCAAAAGATGTTCAGTATACAAACCAGACAATGTTTTTTTAAAGAAAGCAAAACGTACAGACATATAATAGATTTTTCTTATGTAGTTGGTAAAAAAAAAAATTGAAAATCAGTCCACTTTTGGATGAGAAAAGTGGGGAATACAAAACCTCCATTTTAGTTAGGTGTCAGTGCATTGTCCCTTTCGCTCAATATCCGGTGGAGTAAGAGCAACAGTGACAGCAATATTTTAGTAAAATCTATTTCAGCACCACCGGGTATCATCTTAATGCCATAAAATATACTTTCAAATAATAAAAAAATGTGGATATCTCACACACAACTTGTTTTGTTTACATTTTAAAATCGAGCATCATAATTGAAAGACCCTATAGATATCTGAATTTGTATGTAAACGTAAAATATTGCACTGTGGAAGTCGATCATTTTACAATATACATTATGGCTGAGGTGTTTCATAAAAATTGAAATCTAAAATTCTCATCAATTGGCCAATCAAACGCTCTTCTTTTCTTCGACATTTAAAAGGTCCCCGTTAAACGCCGATTCTATGTCCGTTTTAGCTTAGTAACTATTTAGAAATTTGATGACGATGTTATGTTTGAATTTGTCCAAATTATCCTAACATATATGCTTAGGTGCGAGGTATGTAGGTAGTTTCGTGAAATGCCCAATTAATATTAACAACTTACGGTGTGTTTAAATTTAAAATCAATAATGATAATTGTGGCTCACCTTTGAATGATAAATGGTTTTTAACAGTCGTGTTAAATGGTAATTATAACCAGAGTGTGATAATTAGTGCTTCTCTTCGCAATTTTAAATTGTTGTTAATTAAAAATTTCATCGGTTGAGGAGTGGCTTGAAAATTCTAGGATTTCTCATAGGCAAAATAAATGCTGACTACGAACTAATATTTTTTTTAAATTTAGTCATGTTCCGACAGATTTCCAGCGGTTAAAGTGGATAGGTACACCCGGTCGACGATAGCTCAAGCTCTCAGATTCAATACCTAGACAGTTATTGTAGGTCGTGAGACCCAGAATATATATATATATATATATATATATATATATATATATATATATATATATATATATAAATATAATTAATAAACCAGTTTGTAAAAAGGACTATTATTCTTATAGAGACCCAACACAATTACTAATGTCTGCTTGTGGATAAGGCAAATATAAAACCAACATCAACAAATCCCTTCCTATAACCCTTTCCTTAATCCGCTTCATAGCTTCGCACAACCGACTGACAACACCTCTTTTTGTTTAAGAAGGGACAGAGGGTTCTTGCATTTCATTCCAATCAAAAGTAGCTAACTTAATAATTCAGTATAAAATATTGCAGTGCATATTTGCATGCTTATTTGAATATGTGCAAGAGATGAGAATAATGATTGTGATAGCTTATTGATTGGAATACAAATTGCATTAAATGAGCCTACGGCGCACTTTTCTTGATATAACGAGGGTGTAACGACTGTTTGATAATGTAAAATGCAATGCGTTTATTGCTTGGATGTGTTTTGTATGCAAATGAAGCATCGCTTTATTGTTTTACGACATCTTCGGCTGACAGACGATGTCATTCATATTCAACTGAATTGAGTATGAGGAGAATTTTGTGCTTGGTGGCGTAAATCGGGGACGTCTGAGGAAGACATTGAACGTTCACGTAAATCAAATACTTGAGACATAAT
Source organism: Limnephilus auricula (assembly GCA_951813805.1). Taxonomy (NCBI): domain Eukaryota; kingdom Metazoa; phylum Arthropoda; class Insecta; order Trichoptera; family Limnephilidae; genus Limnephilus; species Limnephilus auricula. The sequence continues at coordinate 1,801,555 of OX638410.1, forward strand.
TATAATATTTTGATGATTTGTAAAGCGCCTTTTTTGTGAAAAATCACCTCAAGTGCGCTTTACAAATTTATGACATTTCTACAATGCTCTATCTTACTAGTAACTACAGACTAGGTAAACTTTTGTAACAATAGACTGTATCAACCGGTCACCAATACACCAATCACTAATACAAAACTGTATTATGTGCAATGCATTTGGACTTGATGCTCTGTTAAAATGTAGAAAATATCATCAGAAAGTATCATGTCAAAAGTCTGAATAATAGTAGGAGATGATGTACGCGGTCTATCCTCTCTGCCTAATCTTCCGTAGAAATGTTCGCGGGATAGGGCAAATGGGAGAGAGGGAAGGCGGGGAAAGAAAAGAAACGCGGGAGGGAAGGGGAGCGGGAAGGAGGAACGCTTGGGAAAGCGGGTGAAGGTTGACGGAGGGGTGGGGGACGAGACAGGAGCAGAGGGAGAGATTGCAAAGGAGACACAGAAAATGACATTGAAAAATCCACGCTTCTCACACTGACATCTATGTGACCTGCTCACGGATCGAAAAACCTTCACATTATTCGTGTACACACTAGAAGGAAATACAATGTGTTCAAAAACACTTCAATATACAGATTTAACACAAACCCAAACACTTTCTTTGGGTGGCATTTGAACGCATGTCGAATACTCGCTAGTAGCTAATAAAGTTAGCACATGGTTTTTTTTTAAATATACGAGGCTGTTTATAAATATGTCTATATCATCACATTATATAGCATTATACAATCCATTCGAGACATTAGATTAAATCGGGCAATATTGTTATCAAATTAATCAGCGAACCATCCCGTCTTAATAAAATAAAACACCATCGAAATGTCCTTCTAATTGAGCAACTCGCGCACATCTCGCGAATAAATTGCATAAATTGATGTATTTTATCGCCTATCGTGTGCTGGCGCCTCCATATTTCAACCATCTTATCAGTATTCATCTAGTGTCTAGTGTACCCGATAGACTCGTGTAGCCGAATCATCACCATTACTATTCTTGATTTAGCTGTGTATTTATTTTCAATTAGTAGCTGAATATGCGGTTAATGAACCCTTTCAGTAATCATAAAATAAAAAAATAAAAAAACATTTTTCAGTTATCTCGGGTGTGTGAATTTTCGCACATAATTTTTTTTGTCATCCTCTTATATTATATATTATACTGTTAAGACTGTTTATGTTCCTTAAATAAATAAATAAATAAATATCCGCCCGAGTAAACTCGAGAGTAGAGTCCTTTAACGGTTAAGATCCCGATTTTTTACTTTCTTCCAAAGTATATAGTTTTTGAGATCTTTTTAAAAAATATCTATTTTAATTTGGGAGGATGGTGTGGGTACCGCAGCCTCGGGAAACTTTCATTGGATAACCAACACCTCTGTCATAGGTCACCCCAAGTGATTCGCTATGTTCGGTGCATGGGGTGAGTTTTGTTCAGGTATTGGTTTGCGGACGCGACTGCTTACCAGCTGCGTGGCGTGCCGGATCGAGAGAGTCGGAGACTCTCTCGACCCCAACAACGCCTTGCGTCGGAGGAGTTGGAGGAATGGATTTACACGTCCGTCTCTCCTGGAAACACTGATCCCCAGATTCGTACCCAGCCCACATACCTTTTTCATTCCCAGAATATCCTCTCCTTCATTTCCCTAATAAGATCCTATGTAAAGGATATAGTCAGAGAATCATCCCTTATTTTTGTGTTCTCAATTTCCCTCTCATTCCTTTCATACCCCTGAAAATTCTCCCTCCTGAGCAGAGTCAACGATCCGACAAAGAGCACTACCTACCAGATGTCATATTGTACCACTGAACATGTAAACCGATAAAGTTGCCTTGTAAACATGACGTTTTTCCGAAGTGAGCAAAATTTTCCCCTACTTGTGATCAATTGTTTTTTTTTTACGTTAGCTTCACACAGGAGGAAAAATAATCCATCAGGGCGTGTGTCATCTTGGGGATGCTGTGTGGAGGATATTTTTAAGAGAAATATGTAGAGGAAGTTCTGGGAAGGAAAAGTATGAGGGGTGGGTAGAAATTTAGGGATTAGTGTGTCCAGGAGTGACGGACGTACGAATCCATCCCTACTACTGCGGTGCAAGGCGATAGGTCGAGAGAGACCAGTTGAAGAGTCTCCCCAAGCCGGCCTCTCCCGATCCGGTCCGTCACGCAGTTGGTGGGCAGAAGCATCTCCCGCCAAGACGCGGATAAACCTCATCCCATTAACCTGGGCAGCCCTGAAGTCACTAAACGTAGCGATCCACTTTGGGTGGCCTATGGCAGAGGTGTTGTTAGTTGTTATCCAATAAATACTCATTGTGACTATTTTTCTAATAATACATTTATGTACAACATTTTTTAAACAGATAAGCCAGAAAGTTATATTTTACTTCTAGGGATTTCTGTCTAGTGAGTCATGTTGTGGGTAGGTACTTTCTGTCTGGAATTTTAACCCGTCAGGCATGAGATGAAATCGATTAAACTCGAGAGGCTACGTGGACCTCCTCGAGTGGAATCCTGTTCTCACTCAATTGAATCGTCAAGGGGGTGAATTTAAGTGACTTTTCAATGAGGACCGTTGAAGTGCTGATTTAGGGTTTCGTACTCGATCCTATTTTAAATATTGTGTCCAGAAGGATTTTAATTGTATTTTTAGTTGATCATTGATTGCTTTGTGTTTTTTTATGTTAACTTTTTTTTATTATTCTTTAAAATGTGAATATTAAATTTTAATATATACATAAGTAGTCTTTGATCAGTTTTTTGTCTATTCGGGTCATATGGTATCGTTTTACGAGATGTGCCGAAAGAATCCGAAGGCAGGTCGGCTCTGTTATTATATCGCGGCAACCTGTCATAGGGATGTCGAAAGTGAACAAAAATATCGATATATCGATGTAACGATATTTTTTAAAATATCGATATATCAATGTAACGATATTTTTTAAAATATCAATATTGACGTCGATATATCGAGGAAAAAATAAGATTTTGCGTTTTTTTTTTAAATAAACGTGTACATATACACAATGCACGTTATTTTAATCAAGCGCTTCCCCCCCCCGAAATTCAAAAAAATATCGTTTTTAATACAATTTTCGATATAATATATTTTGTATCAATATATCGGATCAAAATATATCGGCTAAAAATATCAATATATGTAATTAAAAATATCGATCTATCGATACTTTATCAACAAGCCTAGCCTGTCAGAGTCCTCCTAAACTATATTTGTAAAGTACACAAAATATTACTGGAGATATTTTTGTTATTTGTTTATGTAATGTTATATCGTATGTGTCCATCTGCCCTGATGATGGATACTGTATGGTTGTCCGAAGTGTTGGCTAAAAAAAGAAATAGCGCAACACGGCATACGCAAAACCCGAAAATAATAACAAAAATACTTTGGCCGTGAATATCTTACTGGAGATACTTTGCACAAATTTGCAAGGCATGTTCGCTCCGATCACGCCAGCTTTTTGTTATTTTTTGTTAATATTATATAATTACATGTTATTTGAAATGTGTCAGAAAATATTTTTGGCAATATTCTCAAATTCGTCAGTCCATTGTGTTTCATTGTATTTTATTTTCTAATATTACATTGTTGCAGTGTATTGCAAAAAAAATTATTCTTGTTATTGTTAGTAATTTGAATCCCTTTTTATAATAGAATTCGAACAATCATGGCTATTGTTGATAATTTGAGTCCCTTTACGATATTAACTCCAAATCAGTTGAATCGATAGAATAGATTTTCTTTATAAATTTATTATGTGTTTAAAACAAACGCACTGGATTTCCTTTTTGGATTTTTTCCAATTATAGACACCATTAGATATTTTGAATACAATTTAGGAGGTCCGTATAGGTACCGCCGCCCCAGGAATCATTTATTGGATAACCAACACCTCTGTTATAGATCACCCAAAGTGGTTCGCTGCGTTTAGTGACTTAGCAGAGGTGTCAGGGTTCACGGAGTGAGGTTTGTCCGGGTCTTGACGGTGGATGCAATTGCCCACTAGCTGCGCGGCAGGCTGGATCAGGAGAGGCTGGTTGAGAGAGAGACCTTTTGCCCTCTCCAGCAGAACACTCTCGGAACATCGCCTTGCACTCCAGTGGGAGGGATGGATTAATACGTCCGTCACTCCTGGACACATCGACCGCCAATTTCCTACCCCCCCTCATACCGTTTTCCTTCCCAGAACTTAATCTCGTTCCTTTCCTTAAAAGACCCTCCACACAGCATCCCTAAATATGACATAGGCCTTGAGGGGAATTATTTTTCTCAGAGCCTCCAGTGTGCACATAAAGTTTTAAAACATCGGCGTTCATCTCGAAATTGGCTTTCTTCGCCAGGATTTTAGATTTGAGACATATTTTCAAGAGATTATTTTAAGTATTTTTTGCTAAAAGTGAGCGTTGCACACGTTTTTTTTCAACATTGAGGATTTAAAAAAAAAGCGCAAGTATGTCGAAAAAATACAAATAAATAGAAGTATATCCGTGTGTAAGGATATAATGGCCAACCTTATGATTCCAGAGATAGCCTCATTTTTAATGTCAGTGCCATACTATTTTTTCTTTAAAAAATGATAACTCCTTCATTTTTACACGCAATTGCTTCATACGAAATTTTATCGCATAGTAATGATCAGCAGAATCCATTTCTAGCCAAAAAAAGAGCCTTGAAAATTCAAGTCTCTATGTCTATGAAAGGCGATTTTCAGCCCACTGTGCGTCGTTGTTTTCATTTTGCCGTACAGTCGCTATTTTATAATTATAATTAAAAAACCGCAGAAGTAATCCATCGTACACTTACAATAATGCTGTGTTCTTTATTCTCTTCACTTTCCTTCGAGATTTCATCCTAATGCAATCTTGACATTACAGCTTTGCTTTTGTGAGCACAGAGATCTCGAGACAGCAAACATTAAAATACCACCACAATACCATAGAGAGAAAGAGGGACACAAGTAGGATGTACAATTGTACACGCATCTGTTATGCCGTGCAAACAGCATTTGCGAACAATAGAGAGATAAATATGATTTATTCCTTACAAATTTGTGTCAACTAAGATGTATGCTTGAACGTAAACATTTGAAGCTTTTTCTTATTGTTTGAGATTTGATGTGGGTTGTGGTAACATAGGTATGCTGAAGTTTGTGGCATCGGGCATCGCAGGGGAACTTGTGAAGTGGATGATTATTAACAATAATGCTATTTATGGTTTTTTAGTTTCTACCATAGAGGAAATAAATGATTGTACGTACTTATTAGGCGATTTGAACTGGCAACTGTCTTTGTATGACAATGTGATGGCCCGCACACTTCACAATCACTCAAAAACCCGTTGTCAATGGTATCGCACTGCTAATTGCCGTGGCCGGCCGTTGCTAGTTGCCAGCTGCCAGCTGATTGTTCTTCGTCTATGGTTAAACAAGCTTTTTAACCAATCAAGACATAGAAACCAGCCGGTTTTAGTTTGGTTTCAGTTGCCTTGCCTTCAGCGCCTTAGAAGTAGCCAGTGCATTGTCCTTTACTCGTCTCTGGAGGTCTGGAATCGGTTGTAAAGCGACCATCTTGTAGGACTTCTTTTGTTATCCAAAACAAAGCAGATTGATCGCACAGTAAATTTGTTGTTATACTCTGAATAAAACACTTGTGTTAAATTACTTATAGATATATTGGTTTATGGCGTATAAAAGTTCGTATAAACTTGCAACAACTGGTGAAATGCATTCATATGTCCGTCACTCCTGGATACACCGACCCACTGATTCCTACTCTACAACTTCCCTTCCTTCCTTTTCTAAAAAGGCCCACCACTAGATATTGATGCTGGCTCTAAGTCTGCTATACTAAAAGAAGACGAATGATATGATAATAGTTTCGGAATTAGTGCCCCCGCTCACTGAGGCAACTGAAAACTCTCAACTGCCAAATGTCTTTGTATGACAATGTGATGGCCCCCACACTTCACAATCACACAAAACCCCGTTGTCAATGGTAACGCAAGCGGTAACTCCATGGTAACTCGCAACTGGCACTGCTGGTTGCGGTGGTCGGCCATTGCTAGTTGCCAGCTGTCAGCTGATTGTTCTTCGTCTATGGTTAAACAAGCTTTTTGACCAATCAAGACATAGAAACCAGCCAGTTTTAGTTTGTTTTCAGTTGCCTCGGTGGGCGGAGGCGCTTAGTTGACACTCGCTTTTAATAAAAGCATAGACAAATTATACAAAGACAAAATTGTTGTAGAATTTAAGATAAAATGCGACACAGATGTTAAATTGAAAGTAAAAGAGTCCATAGACGGAAATATATTTCAATATATAATGACAGGTAGAAAATGAAGTTAAATATTTCGAAATAGGACAACATAACACCTGACAGTCAGAACAGAAGAGTGTCTTCTGTCAAACGACATAGAGCATTGCAGATGTGCCCCAGGGGAACTAGTAAAGTAGACGTATATATCAACAATAATGCCTTATTCTTTCAATCTATCAAAGAGAGAAAGGAATGTCACAGTTATCTGTCCTGACGCACAAAACTTTTTCATACACATTCATATGAATTCTGAGTTTTCCATCGATTGATATCGAACATTGCGCAAGGCATAGTAGAAGTGTTCGAAGATATTGGCGTAGTTAACGTGTTTCAATGATAATGCTCTATTGTTGAGGTAACCAGAGAGAATAAAACGTCAATAAATTCATTTCTGTAATATTATACATTCTTTGGAATCCATGCACGTGTAAAATCCCGTGCACTGGATTACAAATTCTCCCACCCAATATTTTCAATTTGGGTACGAGGAAACAAAATTCTTTATTCGTCTGACTGGAACAGGAAGAAATCAAATAGCTTATTTGGTTATATGATATCTGATATGGCTCTCATGTTTTGAGAAATAATATTTAGGCTATAATACGAAACTGCTTTATAAGGAAGTAAGTATAGTAAAAATATTATGATAAGGAGAAACAACTACGTTTAAAATATAGATTAAAATCATTTTTCGCAGTGGTTTTTTGGTGTCGTTTTCTGAAATAGAACATTGATATTTTGGGATAAAATCAGATCCATTTGAACACAAAATAAAAATAATAAATAGTCTTCTTATTTTTATGGTAAGGTAATGTATGCACAATATCTGTGGCTGCATATGACGCGGTTTACGCGTTGTGCACGCTTTCTGAGAGAGATAGATAATCCTTGCAATTTAACCCCTCAGTCCTAGGGCCTAATTTGTCGGAAGGTTAAAATATTTCCGCTTTCCAATAAAAACTAAATAAATGGAATTTTTCTGAACGCATTTTTAAATCTGTTTTTGAATAGTAATTGTATGAAAATTTTTTTTCAAATATTATGATTCAAAATGAACATATTTTTTTGAATGCAAAATTTTTTAATGCGAACATAAAAAAGCTTAAAAAATGGCTCACCTTACCTAAGTGTTTTCTAAATTAAATTACTGAAAAAGAAAAAAAATAAAAACACACATAATTTATTGGCAAAAACGTTATCGTCAACTCACTTTTTTATCGCTTCATGTAAAAATAATTCCACTTTTTTTTTTTTCAAATTGCGTTTCACATAAAGATTTGAATATAAAGCGTGGTGTTTTCCCTTTATAACACCGTTTAGATCATATTTCTAACCATGATAGTAAGGGAGGTAAAACGATTTCTACGAGACCTATATGAGTTTTTTGAAAACCGAACAAATTAGTCTGTAAGTCTAATAGTGAAATCCACAATTAAATTCTTATTTTTAAAATTAGTTTATTTGATCTTCAAATGTGCAGTCCCTATAGGAAAGGATTCCAACAACACAAAGAAATTCACGAAATTTCTTGGGCGTCATTTTTCACTGTCGTTAATGGCGGTCTTTTGTCACCCTCAATTTGATTTTGACGCTCAAATATTTCTTTATATTCGCGCCCCTTCGCGGGTTAAAAAATAATATGATTGATCGCGTATTTCTAAAGCGAAATATGTTTTTGTAATTATTTGTTGAAAGGGAATTACAGATGCTAACAAATTCTGTATCGGATTTGTCACCATGTTTAACAAAAGGAGATTTACAATTCAATTAAAGGATTTTGATTGATTGTGTCGTTAGCAATTTAGGGCGTGTTCTGCGTGCCTGATTTTCTATTGCGTTTGTAACCAGATTGTTGCAATGATGATGTATGAAGGGAAGTGTTTTCATCATTTCTAGGCGTATCTTTAGTTTACGGTTACGTAGTAATAAAGACCGTAAATTTTGTTAAACAATTTAAACAATTTTAAAAAAAATTATCAATATTTGACGAGTTAAAGTATTTTCACCAAAAATGTAGATATAATGTCTCGACGCCACCTAGTGAGAGAGTTAGCACTTACATACCTTTCTCATGTAAAAATAAAGTTGGTTGTTTCCAGGTGAAAAAATATAATAAGCGATAATTGTTGAATGAAACACTAGGTATATATTGAATCATTTGGCGGGTAGGAGGTATCCCGCCATAGCTTAATGGTAGAGCTCCTGTCCGGCAAACAGAGGGGTGCGGGTTCGAGTCCCGTCGGCGACATATATCTTTTCTCGGGAGAGCTTTCAATATTGATGAGTGTTTCAGGCTAATAATTATTGCTTATAATAATTGTTAAAAAATATAAAATTACATTTATCCAATAGCCCCATTTTTTAAATATTTACGTTACCCCCGCCCACTTTCACCCCTCCCTCCTAGCCACCTTCCCCATCGCCCTCACCTAAGTTGATGTTCTCTCTCCCTCTTCTAATTTTCTTTTAAATACTATGTATATCTGTATTATGTTCAATATATTTTTATTCATCCCTGAGGAAGGTTCAGGTTGAACCGAAACCGGGTGGATAAAGAAATAGTAAAATGGAATTAAAACAAAGTATTATTGTGTTTATTATAATTATGTATTCCCACAAAGTGTCTGCTATGCTACATGTGAAAAAATATAATATATATTTTAGTGCCAAGTTCAAATATTATAGACCATAAAAATACTTAATTATGCTAGAAAAAGAAACTTTTGAGTCTTCATTTGGAAATAACTCACTTAACGACATTTAGTCAAATTTAAACAATGCAGTAACTTTAAAAGTTAAAAACCATAAGTAATTTCCGTTATTTTATTAGGAAATCATTAAGGACATAGGTAATCACAATAATAGCAATAAGTTTTTTTTATCAAAGATAAATGTACCTTTATAATAAAAATATTATTGAATTTATAAATTTCAATAAATAACATTCTACGTATAATTGAATATCTACCATGAATTCAATAAGGACATTTTATTCAATATCAATTTTAATCAATATCTCCAGCAATATTCCCTTCCATTCGAACGACACACGAAAGACAGACGAGAAAAAACTGTGCAAATTGAATGATGTCTCAGCTTCCCATGCGAAATACCTACAAACAGAAGTACCTACATAAACTCATAACTCATTAACGACTTTCCCGCTAAGAACGTATTCAATATTCATTTTCCACTGGAACGAAATAAAAAAGACATTATTCCGATCGGTCGATGGAAAATTCTAAATTTAGAGAATTTTATTATTTTCGTGATTTATGCCTATAATTCAAATATCTACCTACCAGGAGCACATGAAATAGTATGCATAAAATAAAGTATGCATAAATGTACGATAACAAAAAAATCCCACATAGGCATCGCCAGTTCGTGGGTATACTTGTGTTTTTTTAAAGCAGTTAAGTTAAATTTACTCTATATATGTATATTATCTTTGTAGAAATTGCAAAAAATAAACAATAATATAGTAAAATCAGTATTTACGGAATTAAAAATTAAAATACGAGAATAAAAGATTACAAATTTGTTAAAAGTTAATAGAGATTAAGATCAGGTGTCACAGCAGGTAAATATTAATATCAACACTATTTATCCAAGACTTTATTACATTTTTATGTTTGCTGAAGGATGATAAATTTTCACATTTGATTTCTGTAGTCTTATAGAATGCATTATAAATTTTCGGTGCAATAAAATAAGCATGTCTTTGCGCAAGCTTTGTTTTGCACAGTGGAACTTTAAAAACATGATTTGTCCTATTACTAAATCGATTTTCATTTTTTGTAAAAAGAATATTTCGGGTAAATATATATTTTAAACATTGCATATAGTAAATTTTTCTTATCTCGAACAATTTAGCTTCTTGGAATAATTGCAAGGAGGGGTAAGTCATATTTTTACGCAACATTATTTTTAGTATTAATTTTTGGGTTACTTCTAGAGGTTTAACATGAGTGTTATAAATACCCCCCCAAGCAATCATTCCATAAGATATTGATGATTGAACCAATGCATGATAGACCAAGTTCATTCTTTTGATATCAACTGTGTTATTTAAACGTTTAAAAATATAAGTTAAATACCTAAGTTTGTTTACAAGCTTTTCTACGTGATTTGTCCATTTGAGTTGGCTGTCTATTATAATTCCTAAATATTTAACTGTATTCCCCGAATTCATTTCTGTACAGTTAGAGCACGAGACAGGATTGCAAGAATTTTTGTGAAACCTTATATTTAGGTGAGTTAAGGGAGCCGCTTTTTTGGTATTATAAAAAGGAATATAAATAGTTTTATCACAGTTCAGAGTAAGAAGGTTTTGGTTGAGCCATTCTTTGACAATGGATGTGCATTTTCAGAGACTTCATCCCAAGATTTACCATGAACTGTGATTGCAGTATCATCAGCATACGAGAATAGTATTCCCGGAATACTAATGTTACATAGGTCATTTATATATATTAAAAATAATAGCGGACCTATAACTGTTCCTTGCGGAACACCATGTCTCACAGATGATGGTTTACTTAAATCAATGAGTACTTCTTCCCAGCTGATTTCAATTATTACATTATTATTCCCTTCCCACCGGAACGCGTGCTTGGCTATTGACCCCGCTTTGGCCAGCCTTGCGTCCTGAAACAATGCAGTCAAACACCTCCCCGCATTTCTGCGCTCCTGGCACCCGTCGCGCCCTGTCACCCTTATTCGGTCGTGAACAAACCAGTTCCGCTATCGGATTAACTGCTGGAATTAATTTATCCTCTGGTATTTAAATGCAATCCACCTGCCGGACCGGACGATAACGATAAATGATTACCTTTAGGCGCTTTTTTATTCTCACGTTAACGAAACGGCGACGATACAAAAAAGGCAATAAATGTACGTTCCTTATCATATTATTACTACAGCTCTTTCTTACACATTAAATAATGGTGAGACAAAAGGTGAGACACAATGTACGGATGTGTTTTTCCTCCAAAGTACTACTTTTTTCCTTCGGAGGATACGGACATACGTGCATTGTGTGTCTCATGTTCTGTCTCACCATCATTTAATGTGTAAGAAAGAACTGCAGCATTATTGTGATAAGGAACGTATGTTTATTGGCTTTTTGTACCGTCGCCGTTCTGTAAACGTGGGAATGCTAAAATCGCCTTTTCGTTGTATGTATAAGTTTTATCGTGTAGGGTTTGTAAGGAAATATAATTATGCATCTCTCCGGTTTTGTGTTTCACCGACATTTATATGTACTTTGTCATCAAATGTTTCTCCGTCATTTTTTTACATTTGGTCAACATAAGAGTACCAACTCGACACACTAGGCAGTGGCACCGTTTAGAAACTAATTATGAAGCAAATTCATCCTGCCATATAGGTCACCCCAAATGGTTCGCTACGTTTTGTGACTTAGCAACTGTGCCCGGGTTCATGGGGATGAGATTTGTAAAGGCCTTGGCGGCTGATGCTTTCTACCACTCACTGTGTGGCAGGGCAGATCGGGATAGGCTTTTCGACCTCTCCAACCGTACCTTCTCGATCCATTACCTTGCGCCGCAGTGGGAAAGAGGAATTCATACATCCATCACTCCTGGACACTTGACCCTCAGATTCCTACCCACCTATCGTTTTATTTTCCAGAACTTCCTCTCCTTCCTTCCATAAAATGTTTCTCTACACAGCATTCCCAAAGATGACATAGATTCTGAGGGTTTTTTCCACAAGGTCTCCCTGTGTGGACCTATTGTAAAAAATAACAGATTTTTTGCTTTGCACATTTGATGAAATGATAAAATGTATGAATAAAGGAGCAAATTAAAAGCAAGTAAACAAGTTTTTAAGCTGTTAAATCCTTTATGACATTGTTTATTTCAGAATCTACCTTATAATATTATATATCTACTATCAATTGAAACCAATACCTTATTAATTATCTGATCGACCGTTCTTTATGTTCATTGACACTTAAATTCTGCACAAACCATAGAATAAAGAATTTATCACTAGAAGTGCCTTCCGTACATACATATTTGAATGGAAAAAATCTGCCACTGACTTAGTTAGTACCCTTTGGTTCTAGCCCCTCAGGCCTCGATCGTATTTTATCAGAGGGTCAAAATATTTTCGTTTTGAAATAAAATCCAAATAAATTGAATATTTCTGAATGCATCCGAAACTAAAAGCTGGTTTAGAAAGGTGATGAAATATGCTTACAAATTTTATAATTAGAAATAAACATATAATTTTTTTTATATAAATCTAACACTGTTTAGATCATGTTTCTAACCATAATAGTAAGGGAGACACAACGATTTCTACGAGATCTATGTGAATTGTTTCGAAAACCGAACAAATAAACCTAACAGGCTGGACTGCGGTCTGTCTCCCTTACACTTCCCTAAAATTGTATATCGCCATCCCATTTGAATTTCGTAATCATGATGAAACACAGTTTTGTATGAAAATATAAGCCGGAATTAGGCCTATAATTGGATCACCAAACACGCACACAAGACACTTCTTGTGTTATCTTTATTCTATGGCACCGAGTGAATTTTTCGTTCGGATATAAATATTTTTTTAATAAATTTATTGTCAATACATTTCGACTGATCACTGTCAGTTGAAGATAAGATATCGATAAATTTGTTGTTTTTTAATGTCAGATAAGCCATGCAAGGCCATTAACCTACTAGCATGTCTAAAACCTTGATTAAAACATATAGGTACAATAAGTAGATACAGTGTGTTAAGAGGTTATAACCAGAAAATACCAGAAATTTGTCATTTTAAATCAAATTCTTGACGTATTGACTCTTTTTTACAAAAAAACATAAATTGATTTCGAAAGATTGTTATTTTATCTGGTAAAGTCATTTTTCAAATTTGAAAAACCATGTTTATTTTAAATATCGTTGATCGTTGACAGATTCGTTAAATGTTCAAACGAAATATTGTATTACACAACACCAATTTCAAATTATATTATCATACAGTAAAATAAATCAAGTAAAGAAATCATCATCATCAAAAAATCATCTAGTAAAGACACTTTTCAGAATTTTAATTTTAGTTCAATTGAAACATTTTGTGACGAAAATACCTCAGTTTTTTTAAATTTATTTTTTAGGGCTTACAGACTAAAGTATTTCAATTTTTTTTACACACGTATTTTGCTTAGACATTATTGAAAAAAAAAATATATATATACAAGAAGTACACGATATTAAAAAATGTATCATCACGCGTTTGAGCATTTTTATTGCTTACTTGAATGTGGGTAGATATATATTAAATCAAATTTTGAATGAAATAAAGTCGATATTGAGTTATTAGTTAAACTTTTGGGTACGGAGAATAATCAATCTTTCTCATCGGAACCGCCCCGTGCAGTTGCAAGGGCACGATCGCAAGTTGAAATTTCAATTCTCGGCCGCTGGTTAATGGGTCTTAAGAAATTTCAGATAAATAAGGAGGATGCGGCGATGGTTATGCTTTTAAATGGCAATACCAGGATATTTATAAAAAAATAATGCAAAACGTATGCTTCGAGTGATATTTTTCACATCAATATTTATTAACTTCTATTCTCGTACTTACACTTTCCAGATTTTTACAGTTGACATACATAATTACAATTACATAGTAACCATAACACAAAAAAATGTTGATAATTAGTAACTGTATATAAATAGGTTAGTAGTAGTGTTTAGTGAACACCTAACTAGATGTTCACAAAACTCTGGAGAAAACTCCAATTGCGGACAGTCAACTCTTAGGTCAGCGGCATCATCAGCAATCGGAAGGTTGAAGGAGCCAAAGCGCACACCAAATACTAAGTTCGGTGAGCGTGCTTTCGGAGTGTCGGGACCTAAAGCCTGGAATGGACTGCCACATGACTTAAGAATGATCACAGACTCGGCGAAATTCAGAGCTAAACTTAAAACTCACGTTTTTAGACAGTCGTACCCATAAAGCCAAAAACAAAAACCTTCACTTTCACCTTCTCAGCCCGCGAGATAGTAAATAACTAATTGCATAAAAATGTTAACAAATTCTTAATGGTGAATTATTTGTACATCTAATTTCATTCAAATCCTCCAGTCCTAATGCGTCCAAAATTCTCAAGTCTTTCGAAATAACTTCAATTTATTAACTCAATTTTTGGCAGTAATCTTCTTATAAATGTAATATGTAAAATGATGGTGTAGCAAATGTAAAGTTATGCAATGTCCAGTGTTTTAATATAGCGTCATCCGCGTGCAAAGTCGTATCTCCTCCAAGCATAAACTTTCTAATTAAAGTGTGTTTATCGGAAGTGACCTGCCAGGTAAGTATGTTCTCTGTGTCTATTTGTAAATAATAGTTCTAGGTAGAGCCTAAGAAGTCATAATAAAATTATCCAATTATTATTATTATTATTAGGATAACCTGTGATGCGGTGTTCATATGTGTTATATATTGTTGAAAACATAATTTTATTTATTTATTTCAATACAAGTTTTTCTGCATTATAAATGATTTGGTTGTGTTTACGAATAATCTTAGTAATGTACCAAATGGAGGGCATACTTTTACTTGTAACTGTAACTGATATCTGACTAATCAACTGGACGTTCGATATATAAGGAATACGATTGGACCATGTACACTTCCTTGGGGTACACTCCTTAAAAAAACTTGTTTGGGTGCGATTTCCCATATAACTTTCAGTTAATTTGTGTTCTGTTCCCGTGATTCCGATATTGTTTAGTTTAAACAGATTTTAGTGGTGTATTGTGTCAAATTTTTTTGGCAGATCTGGGAACGTACCCTAGACATATTGCTGATCTACTTATATTTGTTTTGCGGAAGTCAGTTACTGAAGCTATGTCATTTGAGGTGCTCATATTTTCCCTAAAACTAAATTGATTTGGTGATAATCTGATATAATTTGTTCTACAAAAGGTTTTGCCACAATAATGATTTTTTTTCTTCATATTATTCAATTTCTAGACTTCCGTAACGCACTATATGTACGTTATTATTTTAAAAAAATTGAGATAAGTACCTTCTCCTCGCTTTTCTTCACTCCTGGTATAAAATGTCATCTGATATTTAAATAGAAGTAATACTAGTTTGGTTTGGTCATGTTGTTTCTTCGTTATCTCTGTGCCTGTCAAGTCATATATACGAAATCGAATTGACTTACCTCTTGACCAGATATGATCTGAACGCATTCCTTTCGCATTTCGATCTGTTGATTGGATATATAAAAAATAGAGTACACCTTACCTCTTCAGAGTTATGCGACCTTAATCCAACTCTTTGTTTATGAAAGATAATGTTACTGACTGATTTCGCCCGACTTTCGAAATATATTTTTTTTACTTATCGAAATTGCGCAGTTTGAAAAATATTAAACAATTTATTCGAGAGATTGAGAACTTTTTGGCATGATTTAAATGTTTTTTTTTCAAGTTTCCATAGCTTATGGTGGAAGCAGACATATTTATTGCTAGAATGAAAAATTTATGCGAATATCACTCCTCTAAAAGATGTCGATTATGTAGTTATCCGAAATTTAATAATAAGTACGGACAGAGAACGTTTGAATACAACATACCGAAGATATTTAATTTATTTCCTGACACTATAAAGCAATGTAATTCTATGAATAAGGTTAAATATATGGTGAAAAATTGGCTATCGGAAAAAAAATATTTATATTGTGTATGAAAACGGTATGAAAAAATGTTATCTGTAGATATAAGAT
Source organism: Limnephilus auricula (assembly GCA_951813805.1). Taxonomy (NCBI): domain Eukaryota; kingdom Metazoa; phylum Arthropoda; class Insecta; order Trichoptera; family Limnephilidae; genus Limnephilus; species Limnephilus auricula. Next base: position 1,817,697 of record OX638410.1, read on the forward strand.
GTAAATTATGTATATGTTACTAAATTATAAGCACCTGCTGACAAGCCAATTTAATTGGCTTAGCAGGACTTGTTTGTTGATGTATTTATTATAACAGTGCGTTCAATAAAAAAATTTAAAAAAATGCGTTGTTTCCTATAAATTTTGTAGTAAAAAAAATTGTGTTCATGTTTATTTCACACTTTTTTTCTGCATTATAATTGATTCGTTGGTGTTTATGAGTAATCTGAGTGTATAAGGCACACTTTTGCATACTCAACTCAAATTTTGATTTTTTTGGAAATGTCTGAGTAATCAACTGGACGATCGTTGTGTTCTTCGCCTCAACTCTAATTGAGCGACCTATACTGTATAATACTCGTATATCTCGTTATATTCTCGTGTATTCAAGTAAAGCCATTTGTTAGGTAGAATTAATAGAACGCAATAATTTACAGTCTCAAAGTTAGAATTAATTGTCTTATCAGTTTGAACTTATTTGATTTTAGTCTATAGCATGTAGATCTAGGTCATTAAGTCCTTTTCCATTGAACTAAGTGAGTATTTTAAAGTTAATTTATGTGCCTATAATCAGAATTTCCATTCGGAGTTGGAATACATTTTCTTTTGTTAACTTTCTTAATGTACCCTTTTGGCTGAGAAGTTTCCTTAATTACTAGTCGGCACGCTGCCATTTCTGATACCATGGACAATATACCCTCCATAGGCATTCTGTTTTCCTTTCAACAGAAAAAAAACGATAATCATCTTTGATCAAAGTTTTCTTTCGCTGTCTACCACAATGCGCCGAAAATAATGACTAATTACAATGACTAAGCTCTTTCAATGTTTTTGTTTTTAAAACTAGCAACACAACCTATTTTTATTAGGTGGCTAGTTGTTACCCTTGAAAATTCACGGGATACATGACTTACCAAGATAAAAACTGAAAAAAATTCTACAAAATCCAAAAATTAATACTTACATAAGTCTCCCGGATAAAGTCATTCAGTATGGTCCTTTTCTCGCTAAAATGGGCTAATGAGCTTATTGCTCAATTTTTCACTGTACCATTCGGGTTGTGTAGATTGATACGCGTAGATTGATACCCATGTCGTATGCTTAACTTGTACAACGAAGACTCGTTGTACAAGTTTTATTATATTTATTATATTTTGTCACATATCTCGTATTGTGTTTGTTCCACATTTTTCATTTACATTTTGTATAAAATCACAAAGAAACAGTCAAAAACTATAAGCACTCATTGTAGCCACTAATATTTTACTTACAACCTTTCGGCTCCTAGGCCCGAGAGAGGCCAATAAAATTGAATATTTGTACAAGATTGATTTTTCGATATTTGATATTTTTTTATCAATCTCGCCAGAAGTAAGAAAAACTAATTTAATTTGGACACAACAAATGAAATAATTCACAATCTGCTCGTTCATAGATGGCGCCAGTTTAATTCTACTAGGATAAAAAACCGCTTTTTTCTAGTTTAGTTAGGCTTTCAATTTTAAGAGCGATTGACCAGCGGCTGAGAATGAAACTTTAAAAATGCATGCAACTGTACAGGGAGGTTCCAATGAGAAAGATCGATTATTCCCCGTATCAAATTTTTTAAATAAAAAATTTAATATCGATTTATTTCATTAAAAACTTGCTTTAAAATATGCCTACATTCAAGTAAGCAATAAAAATGCTCAAAACGCACGATGATAAATTATTGAATATAGTTCTTGTAAGTATTTTTGGATCATAAGTATTTATGATTTTTCAATAATGAATAAACAAAATAAGTGTGTAAAAAAATTTTTAAATATTTTAGTATGTAAGACCTTAAATAAATAGAAAAACTGAGGTATTTTTGTCACAAAACACGTTCTCGGATTTATTTTTTAAAGATTTTAATTTAACTAAAATTTAAATTTTTGAGAACTGTGTTTGACTAGATTATGTATTGATTTATTTTAGTGTGTGAATATTAGTAGGCGGCTAGGCGGTGGCAAAACGAAGAATTCCAAATTGAAAATCCGCAAAAACATCATTTGGAGATATTGAGGTTTGAAGTTTAGAATTTATTTGTTATTACAATAACATATCAATTCTAAACTTCAAACTTCAATGTCTCCGAATGATGTTTTTGTGGATTCGTGACTTGGAATTCTTCGTTTTGCCACCGCTTAGCCGCCTCTTAGTGATTATATATTATGATTTGAAATGTTGGTGTTTAATAGAATCTATCGTTTGAACATTGAACAAATCTGCCAACGACCAACGGTATAACCTTAGTATATTAAAAATAAACTTAGTTTTTCAAAATTTTAAAACTGCGTGTACCAGATAAAATAACAATCTTTCAAAATCAATTTGTTTTTTTTTTGTTAAAAAAAAAGTTAATACGTCTAGAATTTGATTTAAAAAGGACTCATTTCCGGAATTCTCTGGTAATACCCTCTTAAGATGAATTAATTGTTTGAGCCCGTACATACGCAATATGAATAAAAGTAGTTTTATCCATAAAAAAAAACTCAAATCTTTCAAGAAAAGCTTACTAATAGACAATATTGGATTGAATCAACGGTACAATATTCTTTTTAGTAGGTGTCATCTTAAAACACTTGATTTTTTCTTTTATTTCAACGTGTTTCCACATTTTTAAATTTGTCAATTAACAAAAATTAAAAAAAAAAAACTTGGACGAATCCGGGGACTTAGTAAATATATAATATTCAATATTTTATAATTTTTCTGTTGAGTCAGCAAGTCAAGTTCACGCCAATTCCGAATCGAATACCAGGAGCACATAAAAGCCAGGGTTAAACACACTCGCCTCGGGCGTCCTTTGGGTGTCATCACCGGCACTAGAGTATTATTTCCCGTCTACTTGTCTACTACGTGACCAGACTACCTCATGTGACTCATGTGCCCCTGGTAGCCGTAGGCCAGACAGCCTACGTAGAAACGACACTACGTGACGGTGTTAGTATGCCAAAATGGAAATTTTCTATAGGAAACCATAAAGATGTCTTTTTTTTAGATTTTGTCTTTTATATTTTTATCTGTCTGACAAATAAAGCTCATAAATCAGCGAACGAACGCGAATTGAATAAATCTTTTGTTGTTTTTGTTAAATTATACAAATTTATTGTTCAAGGTGTTATGACTGCGTTTTATGTTTTAATCAAATTAATTATGAAAATATGCAAAATTTTCGAATTAAAAAAAATCGTAAGAAAAACTAAAATATTTGCAGATATTAATTTAATTTACTTTAAACTTCAAACTTATTTAAAGGAGTTAAATCAATAGAGAAATAATAACTGCTAACAGTATAAGTAATACATATGTACTCTCAGTATCACCACCATTCACATTCTTAAAATTGCTTGTAATGGCTTTAGTCGTATTTGATGACCAGATCTGATACTTCAGCCATATACTTCCCAACATTTCTCCTCTCCATCTTATTCCCTTCACCACGTCAATCAATCCCAACGTACCTCAATTTAGGGATGCCATAATCCCACTGGCTCCAGACTGTTGAAATAAATGGACTCTTGCGTAGGGTATCTAGATATAGTTTTATTATTATTTTTCCTATACAGGATGTTATATTATCCTCACATACCTCATTTTGGGAGGCAGGTATGGGTACCGCCACTCTGGGAACTATTTATTGAATAATCAACATCTCTGCCGTAGGTCACCCCGAGAGAGTTCGTTACGTTTGGTTACTTAGCAGGGTTGCTCGGGCCGGATCGGGAGAGACTGATAGAGGGAGACCTTTTGACCTCTCCAGCAGGACTCTCTCGGATCATCCCTTTGCACCACATTGGGAGGGATGGATACCTCCGTCACTCCTGTAGACACTGACTGCCAGATTCCTTTACACCCGTCATACCCCTTTCCTTCCCAGAACTTCATCCTCTTGCTTTCCTCGAATGGATGACAAAGGCCAATTATTTGTGCCGGAAAATTATTTGCCGCGGGGTGAATTGTGAAGATAATGTAAAAAAAGTGCGTTAACCGCTTGGACACATAAGCTTGTTTTCACGATAATTTAACGTAGGTAGACATAGGAATGACGTATGTCCCATACCTGAGTTATTTGGTAATTCAATCATTAACATTCACGTTAATTTTTCAAAATTAAAATACGCATATTGTAAACAAACATTCGTCAAACGTTGACAGATTTCACTACCTGCTTCCACAAACTGAATTGAATATTTTAAATTTTGAATTTACTGTGATGAGATGTGGGTATTAATTTTTAGGTGCGGCTAGCACCTCGAAATGCTGCAAATCGCCCACTGATGACAAAATACGTCTTAAATCTAGCACAATATAATAATATGTACTTACTTAATTTAATACAAGTATATTTATTATTTAAATTAATTATTATTACCATAATATCTTACCTTACCTTAAGCGATTTTTTATGTCTTTGTAAATCACCGCTCGAATTAAATTATAGGATAATTTATTTGCATGAGAAGCAGGTAAAAAATATTTGCTCTCATGCCGAAGGAATTCCGTGATTGTGCTAGTGACGTCATTTAGGGTTTGAAAAGTGAGTCATCGTCATTATCATTGTAGTTTTTTATGCTCTTTTGGATTCCAGCATCATTTTGAAGGGTGTTTGTAATATTACTCTTTATTGGTCCGCTGTTAAAAAATGTAATGAATTTATTGAAATATATACAGGGTGTCCGGGGATACAGTGCACAAACTTCGAGAGTTGATTCTACATGATGGTACAAGTAAAAAAGATAAATGACCTTTGTCGAAATTCCAATTTTTTTCGCTAACAAAAATATTTTTTAATAGAAGAATATTTTTTTTCCACACAAACAATTCAACTAGGTATTTTTATCGGAAAACTTCCTTAAAACGTTGGAATTTAAAATTTTTTTATTAATCTTTTTTACTTGTACCGACTATTTATGTAGGATCACTGACAGTCGTGACACACTGAACCCCAGATTCCTGCCTACCACTCATACCCTTTTCCTTCCCAGAACTTCCTCTCCTTTCTTCCTTTCCATGAATTTTGTGATGAGGGTCTTTTTGTGGACATGAGTTTTGAAGAGGCCCTTATGAGAGAGGGTATGATAATTTTTTTAACAATGGCGAATGTTCTAATCGTATGTTTTCTTTTCTTTTTAGGTAAGTCTCCCTAACAAGTTCCATTTCCAACTCTCCGCCTGCCCCTTGCAAAACCGCGTAAGTTCCAAATTATATTATACACTTGAAAAAATAACAAAACACTTAAATACCGGAAAAGCAAATTACCATCCCGATAAATAATCGATTGCCGATTTTCTTTATCGACAGCTCGTGTCGATTAATATCTCTATGGGATACGCGCCAGGAATTCTGAGGTACAAATTTTGCGATTATTTTATTTGGAGGTAGTGTCACAAATACAGACTTTGATTGTTATTCATGGGGATATGTGTCATCCGGTTGTATGGGAGTGACTTATTGGCTTTTCTGCGAAAGGCAGGAGCACACATGGTTATAAATATGTGGATATTGTGGATCCGAACAAAAGCATAGTCATTGCTCACTCAGGCTATTTTTGAAATTCTCGCAGAGATTTATTTCTGGATTGTTTATGATCTCTCTCTCTCTCTCTATTGCACTCATAGCTACAGATCATTGCGAGAAGTTTGAATGGATGATTTTTTATTTCTTTTTTTTAATTATTATTTTAGTCTTATTATTATGTTATTATTTTAGTTTTTTTATTATTGTGACAGCTGTTTAAGCTTACTTTTACGTAGGCACTTCTAACATTTAGCCCCGTATATATTTCATATTGTTGGAGAATTTTTCGCAACTTCTCGCCAAAACGTCTATAATATACACGAATGGTCGATCGACAAAACCCGATATCAATACGATATTGACCAAATCCGTTATCTATGGTCAATTGACAAAAAAATTGCGAGCACGATTGATTAATTTTAGCGCGACCTCCGTGGTATAAGTTTCGATTTACTATGAATATACACATATTTTTGAATAATGTCATTAGTTATGCAAAATTACTGGATTATTTAATGAACGGATTGAACTAACGAAGCTCTTAGAAATGAAAGAAGTCATACAGGCGAACCTTAGACTTAAATAATTCATTCTAATTCATTCATTCAATCAATTTATTCCGTTCAATCTTTTGACAAACGAAAATGGTTGAAATATGAATAAAGACCTCATTAACTTATTAACTCCCGTTTATGGTCAAAAAGTAAACGCGGACTGCCAATACATTTTTTGGTTAGTATTTCAATTCGACATTGCCAATTTGTTGATATTTTTACTTGTTTGTTCAGCGTTTGACATTTCGTAGTGTTAATTCATAGAAAATACCTTCAACGTTGCCAGCGTTATTTATTTTCTCAAACTTCGCAAAATCACTTTGTGGCGTCATTTTTAATTAAATTAAAACAAATAACTTTGTATTACTTACTTTATTAGTGGTTTAATACAAAGTTATTTAATAATAATAATAATTGGATAATTTGTAGAGCGCCGTTTTTGTGAGAAATCACCTCAAGGGCGCTGTATATCTTATTATGACTTCTTAGGCTCTACCTAGAACTATTATTTACAAATGGACACAGAGAACATACTTACCTGGCAGGTCACTTCCGATAAACACACTTTAATTAGAAAGTTTATGCTTGGAGGAGATACGACTTTGCACGCGGAGGACGCTATATTAAAACACTGGACATTGCATAACTTTACATTTGCTACACCATCATTTTTCATATTACATTTATAAGAAGATTACTGCCAAAAATTGAGTTACTAAATTGAAGTTATTTCGAAAGACTTGTGAATTTAGGACTCATTTGTTTTAATTTTATTTATTTCCTACCAATATCGGTTCGGCTGTCACCGGTGCTTGGGACATATATATAAAATCATCCCTATTTATATATTCTATCGATCCGATACTGTAAAATTATCGATTTCACCGTGCCAGATTTCCAGTTCGAGTTGTCAAATGTTCAGTACATCTCAGTCCGCCTCTGCGATTTACTGTAGATTTATGAGTTCCGGATCCATTGTCATTTGTGGAGTTTGTGATACTGCCAAACGGCGTTTTCTCGGCGGGGAATGATGGTAATGCCTGTTCCCAATGTGTCCAAATAATGTGCATGCCGAAATAAAAGTATGCCGAATGCGTTTAACGCCAGTGCGTTTAACGCCTTAACGACCGCTGTTTAGTTGATTGTTGAATATGGGTGGTCTTGCTCTTGCTCTTGCAAGTACCAACATATTGGTTTTGCGTCATTGATTCGGCACGCTTTATACATATACTCGTAGCTCCGTTTAAGGCGAAGCTTAAGAGGCTAGACTTTGCACCACACGCGGAACACACACGTATGCCATTCTGTCCCGCTCGCAATGAGCTCACACACACTTAGGGTCTAAACACGTAGAAAGCGTGTTTCGGCTTTCGGACTACCCGCGCACAGCGCCAGAGCGCGCCGGCGGTATTTTGTACCGAGTTGCGGATATCGGAATCTGGCTTCACTGTGTGCGCTTTAGTACGTTTACATATAAACATTCTTGTCGGCCGTCGGCCGCCCATGCGCCGACTGCTTTACCCGCGTTCTACGTGTTTAGACCCTTACGATACATGCGAATGCAAAATGTGCGAATGGGACAACGCTAATATTTACCTACAGAAATCACTCGAAAAAGGGTTTCGGGAGAAAACATTTTTCTACAAAACTTGCACGAAATTGTAATTTAAAAACAAAAATATGTTCTCGAAAGACAAAGCTATGTCGTTATGTTTTTATAATTTTGTAATTCTTTATGAGAATTAAGTTAGTAGCACTTTTTGCTTAAGTCATATTTTCCGATAAATTATACATGTTTGACGGTGAATGTTTAAGTTACTCCGAAACGCATCGAAAATTTAAAAACATACCGACATAGCTTTCACCTTCTATGAGGCAATTTAAAATTAAAAAAAATCATTTCTTACAATTTTCGATGTAGAAAAGTGTTTTTTCGCGGGCGTTCTTTTTGTATGGGCCGAAAAGCGAAGCCTAAATTAATAATTTAGATTTTTTTCTTTAGCTCAACACAGGAGGCCCCGAGGAAAACCATTTTACTCGGGGTCTACGTCATCTTTGGGGTTGCTGTGTTGAGGATATTTTTAGGGAAAGGAATGAGATTAAGTTCTGGGCTGTCTCTTCTTTTAGATTTTTTTGGCATTAATTCCACCCAAAAGGCCACGCGGAAAATAATTTCTCTCAGTGCCTGTGTCATCTTTGGGCACGCTATGTGGGGGGTCTTTTTAGGAAAAGGAAGGAGAGGAAGTTCTAGGTTGGGTAAGAATCTGTGGGTTAATGTGTCCAGGAGTCACGGACGTATGAATCCATCACTCCGATCGATAGTCCGATTGGAGAGTTCAAAAGTTCTCTCTCAACCAATCTCTCTCGATTTGGCTTGCCACGCAGTAGGTGTGCAAACAGACCTAAATAAAACTCACACCGTGAACACTGTTAAGTCACCAAACGTGGAGTGACCTATGACAAGGGTGTTGGTTATCCAATAAATGGTTCCCGTGATGGCTATACCCATATCCGCCACCCAAATTGAAATTTCCTGGGTTACGAATACCCTTACAATATTTATGTCGTTTTTCTAAAATAATTGACCTAGGTATTCAAAGCATTCAAATAAGGGACCTTACAGAGTACTTCCCGGTACCTAAATCAAACCTTCAAAAACTGAAATAAGCACTTCCAGCAATAACCTCCAGAATACATCAACTATCTACTACCGATAAAATCATGTGCTACTTAAAAAAACGATCGATTAGTTTTATTCCTGATTATTTAATTAAATAATTCTGCTAGTATGTCTTTCGGAACTGCAGCAGCATGTTGCAATTTGATAAGTTACTCTCGGAAAAGAAGCTCGTACCTCCAGTACCGGTTGGTTAGATGTAGGTTCAGATTGGACGCGTGGGCGCAATGAGATACAGCGACAGAGGAAACAAAATAATCCAAAGCAACTAAACGAGTGTGAAGATAAATCAAGGAAAAGCCAACAGTTAGTTAATGAGAGACGAGAGTACATACTACCGCATGAATCATTGATTACTGAGATCCTTGCTCCTTGCTAAGGTACAAAAAGGATAATCAACTAACTAACCATCACCTTCTTTTTCTTCTTCCTTGCACTGTCCCAACTCATTGCCTAGGTAGGCTGTTTGGGTCGGCTCTTCTCGTTCTCGGGTTATACTTCATCGATTCTGAGTATCGCTTTCATCCAGGCCGTTTCTCTGTAGTATTTTGGAGCATTGAGTCATACAGGAGTTCTTTGGTCTACCTCTGGATGAAGCTCCATAAACATGGTAACCGACCAGTTCATCGAAAATCAATTCATTGAAAGCAAATTTACAAAAACATATTTACAAATAAATAACTAACTAGCCATCACGCCGTTTCCCCGCAGGGGTAGGCAGAGAGAAAAAACCTCGGTCTTGGCACACACTCTTTGCCTCATTCACATTCATACATCGTCTCATATATACCAAACACAAACACCTCGGTCTTGGCACACACTCTTTGCCTCATTCACATTCATACATCGTCTCATATATACTCTTCTACTTTTCTGACTCTTGACATGGCCCGACTCAAGTATCTGATTCACTTGATCGTGCCATGTCTTCCTCGGACGTCCCCTATTTATTATACCATTCACACTTGCATCATATATTCTCCTTACGCTCCTTTCTTTGTTCATTCGCTCTACATGCCCAAACCATCTGAGGGTTCCTTTCTTAATTTTACTCATTACGCTTACATCATTTTCGAATCTCCACATTTCTCACACGATCAGGCATGGTTTTATCACACATACGCCACAGGGATCTCATTTCAACAGCATTCAGTCTATATTTACAAAATACACAAAAAAGGTTAGTTTAGGTTAGGTTAGGTTAGGTTGAATTTTAGTTAGTTGAACTCATTTTCGATGAACTCGTTTTCGATGAACTCGTCGTGAACCCATAAACATTGCCTGCTTCACTGTGTGGTCTGGTGGTCTCCGTCTTGTGAGCCCATACCATCCCAACTGTCGTTCCTCCAGCTTACTTTTTATGTCCGTGACACCCAGGCTACCACGAATGAAATTATCAGAATAAATAAATGCTACAAGAAACTAACCACCACGACCAACTGTCGTAAAAATTACCTAAAATTACTCCCTTCAATCCCTTCAAAGGAAAAAACAATTATTTCAAATAAGGTTTTGCTTTCCTACGACAGTATCAAATTTTGGCATTTCTCTAGTTAAAACAGAAAAATTAAAAACTAATAATTACATGTTTTAGTATTTATTAGTTCTAATTATTCTTGCATTGTTTTAATTAGCTAACCATCACGCCATTTCTCGCAGCGGTAGGCAGAGAGGACGGCCCGCCAAACAACTCAGTCTTGGCACACACACTCTTTTCCTCATTCACGTTAATTAATTCTTTGTTCATTCGCTCTGCATGTCCAAACCATCTAAAGGTTCCTTTCTTAATCTTACTCATTACCTTACATCAGCCTTGCATTCTTTGCGGATCTCCACATTTCTCACACGATCATACGTGGTTTTACCACAAACAATTAAAAATATTATATGTATATTATATCATATATATTATTATATTATATGTCATACGGTCGCGGGTTCAAAACCCGGCGTGCGCTGATAAATTTTATTTGATTGATTTGTGTTTTCATAAAGTAAGAATTAAAAATAATATTATAAGGAATATTTGCGGCACGTTCCAGAGTGGAAGATACTCCGAGAATCGCCCTGGTGCAAGACCACCATTCAGAATTGAAACGTTGTATGAAATGGCTTTAGCTGTGTTTAGTGACTAGATCTCAATAGCCAGGTACTTCCCCACCTTCCTCTCCCCATCTCCTTCCCTTCCACACTTCCCTTCAGCCTCACAACATAATACCCCAATTGGGGATGCCATAGTCTCTCCGGCTCCAGGCGGGAGAAGTTGGGACTCTTGTGAGGTATTTATTCACTATAAAAAATAAAACAATAAAAACATCAGCAAGATATCAGAATAACATTAAAGTCCTAAAATTTAACATCAAACGTATTCAAAATACCTATAATTCCTTTTCTAGGATATATCTAGGAATTACTCATTTAAACAACCTTCATTTAAGATACGTTTTTAGATTTTCACGGCCAAAAGCATTTTCGTTGTTTGTTTTTGGGGTGTTATGCCGTGTTGCGCTACCTCCTTCTTTAGCCGACGTTTTGGACAGCGTTGCAGACACTGCAACGCTGTCCAAAACGTCCGCTGAAGAAGAAGATAGCCCAACACGGCATAACTCCCCAAAAACAAACAACGAAAAAAAACCTTCATTTAAGTTTAAAAACTATCGAAAATATATATGCTAATCTGACGTACTTGTTTGTTTTTACTACTTATTCTTGAGCTCAACAGTCTCAAATGTCTGCTTTCCCGCTTTCTTGTTTTCTTCCTTCTGCATAATGGATCCCTTCAAGACCCGGGTCATCGCCAAAGATGAAATATGCCTCCTATTCATGACTTGCAGACTTGTGTGTTTTCATACACTCTAACATACACTTCTTCCTTTTCCCAAAAGACCTCCCGTATTGCTTAACCAAAAATGAAATGGTTTTCTGCGTGCAGTTAATATTAAGATAAAAACAGAGATAAATTACCGGAAGCCTACCATTGAAAATCGGACACTGGCAGATGGCAAATGGCAAATGAATAAGATATACGACAAGAGGTTGAAGATAAACAACACGGTGTCAGAAGAAACGTGTTGATTAACCGGCATACCCCAAGGATCGTATGTTGGTCCTGGGGCGTGAGATGGAAATGAATGAACGAAGAAATCTAGAAAGAGGTCTGGATGGCAACGGTAGCAGAATATCAAAAGCCCACGCGTTAGTTTGAATATTAATCGCAAAACCGAAATGTGCCAAAGTGATTTTAGCGCCTACATCTTTTAGCGTGGGTAGGCTGTTTAAAACGTTATCATTAACGTCAAACCTGACTTTATTGCAAAGTATAGGTTTTTGCTGATGTTGTATAGGAGTGATAGAAATATGTGTTTTTTGCAGGCTTTTGAAGCTCTTTTTTGTGAATTAACTGAAAATTGTAATTAAATCGATTTTATTTGGCCTTTACATAATTTGTCACGAGGTGTGAAAAGTTTCCGACTTGTTTTTAAGTAAGTCAGTTGATGAAATACTTATTGAATTTAGATTAGGAGAGGGCACCTGAAGAAGACAAACAATGGCCGAAATATACATATTTTTGTAATTTAGATAATACCGACGAATTTGTACGGTTTAAGTCGATGCACTGCGAATTACTGCATAATGATGTGTTTTGGTTAGAAATTTGGTTCACTTAGAAATATTATAGATGCTTTAATTAATGTTTTTTTATAATCCCAAAAAAAATAAAGGCCAATAAAAACTGCTTTTAATTGGAAAATGTCCTACCTTAGAGTAACAATATATTGTTACTCTAAGTGTCCTACCTACGGACCCCCTTTCTGTCATGGTTTTATTGTAAAATGTGGCAAATTAAGTTCTTTAGAAAACGATGATCCGATAACATTTTAATATTTATTTTATTTTGTGAACTTCACAAAATATAAATTAAATAATGCTTTTTTGGCCACTTAGTTATTCATAAAACAAAACAGGCAGCTGGTCTTAAGCAAGAATTTCAACCTTATCGATTTATGTAGTTGGCGATATGATTTCCACAGATTCCGACTATGAAATGTAGTGTTCTATTATCTTAATGCATGACTTCGTTTCAGCCATCGAAGCCATCATCTAAATGCCTTATGTTTCATTCAATCTCTTTTAGACGCTGCAACAAGCAATTCGTATCATTATTTCACGTTAGCCTGCTCACTTTTCCTCGGCATTTCATTCGACTCCCACTCAAATACACACGAAACCGACATCAAAAGCAAATTTACCGATCGCTTTATCTCCCCGCAGCCAAGATCATCGATTATTAATTATTATTCCCTTTCAAGTATTAATATAAATATCGTGTATTCGTTAATCACATAATCATCCTCCCAGCTGGAGCGGCCAGAGAACACGCGGATGATTTATTAATTAGGCAGCCCATCGCATGGGATAATACAAATAAAATAGAGGTATCTATTCATTTAGTACGTATTGTAGGAGGTTGGATTTTTGGTCCTTCGAGCCGGAGTATTTTTTTTTTTCAGAAACTTTTTTATCTGAATTTGATGATTTATTCAAAGGCACTATAAGCAAAGCAAAATGCAAAAAATTATGAACGCGTATAAGAAACATTTTAAGTAAAAATATAATTTTAAGCCAAAAATTATCTGTGACATTTTCCATTGATTAACTTGTTTTATTTCTTATAAATTTATTCACAAAATAAATAAATAAACACTTTTGCCCTCGAAATTGTGACTTCTAGACTCCGTTGGCCAGTTGGCCAAGCGATTTTCATGCATATTACCTATATTCGTGGTGATATAAGGCACACTAAGAATATATACATTTTTGGCATGTGGCTGCGTCTTAAATTATAACATAGATTCAACCTTTTTGTATTTAATATTTCGCAAATTCATTTAAAAGTAACAAGCAAATGTAATCTGTAATAGATATGAAATTATTATTATTTTTTTTAATTTTTTTTTTCACTTTGTTCCACTTGTTTATTTACACCAGGGCCGGTTTCGTCCTACTACGGACATTTTCAGACCAGTCTGAAAATGTCCGTAGTAGGACGAAACCGGCCCTGGTGTAAATAAACAAGTGGAACAAAGTGAAAAAAAAAATAGTTATTTCATATCTAATACAATGGAATTCCACCATGAATTAACAGTTAAAAAACTAGACTCATTGTAATCTGTAATGTTAATTATCGTTGGAATTCAATTTAAAACGATAAAAACATGTATTTTTCATTATATTTGAAGCAGCTGTATTCTCATCCACTTGTGTCCATATTATTACCATAATTTCCCCGTGTTTTGGGCTTTCTCGGAGTGGAACTCATCGCTCCAATAAATCCATCAACCAGGGCAATAGAAAGATAAACGGGCCAGTTATTTCTTGGACCACATTGGGCTTCTTGTCATCACTACACAAACTCAAGTCTTTCCTCTCCGGGATGTTTGGTTCAACTCCTTCTACCGTTTGGTTTATTTTCTTATCGTTAGGGTACTGCAACAGTGTTGTTGATGCTAGTTAAAATATGGCGGTGATCAATTTAATGTCGTGTTTTTCATGGATTAATAAATTATCTATTTATACCTTATGTTAGAGATGTTTACTTTAACTGTGTTTGGATAGTGCATCTTATATTCGTAAAGATGTGTAATTTTCTTAACAAATTTAGCTATACACATGGATTAAACGAGGTGTTATAAAATAAACCACTCTGTTGTTATTAACCTTATTTCCAGATGTCACGAGCTGTGACAAGGAAATAAAATATTGCAATGAAAGTGCAGTGAATGTACAATATAAAACTATGTGGTATATTATAAATATTGCAATTGAATAAAAAGCTATTCGGCCTACCAGACGGCCTCCATGATCGAGTGGTAAGGGTCTCGTCTAGCGATCCGGAGGTCGCGGGTTCGAATCCCGGCGTGCACGGAGAAAAATGTTATTCTACAATACGATCATTTTATTCGTAAAAACGGTTAAAAACGGGACTGAAGTTCTTACGAACAAAAATTAACAGGGTTTCAATGTTTATTGGCGAGAACATGTAAGAATAATTTGTTGATATACGTAATTTCGTACGTACAACGACAAATTATTCTTACATTTTCCCGCCTGTAAACATTGAAACACTGTTAATTTGTTCGTAAGAACTTCAGTCCCGTTTTTAACCGTTTTTACGATTAAAATGATCGTATTTTAGAATAACATTTTTCTCCGTGTGCGGGAAAAGTTTTTATTTGATAAATTTGTATTGTTTCACAATTTAATCGTTTAAATATAATATAAGATAGAATATTTGCGGCACGCTCCAGAATGGAAGATACTATTAATACCGCCCTGGTGTAAGACCACCATTCAGAATTGAAAGATTTCATGAAAAGGCTTTAGCCGTGTTTTGTGACTAGAACTGAATATCCAGGCACTTCCCCACCCTGCTCTTCCCCATATCCTTGTCTTCGCCACTTACCTTCAGCCTCACGATATACCCCAATTGAGGATGCTATAGTCTCACTGGTTCCAGTGTATTGGGAGCAATTTTGACTCTAGAGAGGCATTCACATAAAATGAAGTTCATTAGACATTTTTTTTACATAAAAAAGTTATTAACTATAATATTAATAATATTTAACTGATTTATAAAGCGCCGTTTTTTTGTGAAAAATCACCTCAAGGGCGCTGTACAAATAAACACAATTTATAATAGAATGAATATATCTGGCTCACAACTAAGATTTATGATTATAGATTGGTTGTTATATTTATAGATTAAGTGGATATAAATTTATATTTCTTCAATCTTTGCAAAATTACTGTGTGGCATCATTTTAATTAATGAAACAAATTACTTTGTTTAAACCACTATAATCATATGTTATAATATCTAGAAATTATAACATATTTATAATATCTGATATTATAATGTGATTATAGTGGTTTACACAAAGTAATTTGTTTCATTTAATAAATTTATATTTTTGACATTCTTATGTGACTAATTTCGATTTTTCTCATAAATTGAAATTTCCGCTTTCAAACAAAGTTAATAAACGCTTTACAAATTCGTCCCACCTTCTATTTTCCTCGAGTATCGTCGGCGGCGTGTACCTTTCCTCGGGAGGTTTTTCAATATGAATGAGTGTTTCAGGCTAACAATTATTCCTTATAATAATTGTTACCCTTTGTGCTATGCGTAAACTCAAACATTAGTTTATCAATTAAAAATAATTCTATTTTCCTTGTACTATCCACTGGTCCCGCGTGCCTCCATCTCTTCCAGATCAAATAACCAATAAAGCAATGGACCAATACATCCAATCTCCCCAGACGACAAAGTGTTTACAGTAAGCTGCCCAGGCTATGCTGTACAGTGAGCATACTGTACATTTTACAGTAGGGTGGGCCGTCACAAATGAACAGAAGTTTTTAGAAGTGTGTTCTTTACAGATTTACATTTACACTAGACCTTTCGACTTCAAAGACTGAGAAAAGAAATAATTTTCATAATGAGGTCATCTCCATTTTTTTTGAAATTTTTCATGTTAATTTAAGTATTATAAGCAATGAGTTAAACGACAATAAAATAAATCGTTTTTTGAAAGGAAATTTCGTTGAAGAAGACAACCTCATTGAAATTTTTTTCTCAACTGAAAGGAAAAATGGAGTTCATGTTCTATATAACCTACATGTGTTCTTGTGAAATATTCAATGTAAGGGGCGGGTATAGGTACCACTATTTTGCGAACTATATATTGGATAATCTACATCTCTGCCTTAGGTCCCCCAAGAGGTTCGCTACGTTTGGTGACTTAGCAGGGGTGCAAGTTTGTCTAGGTATTGGCGGCGGATGCATCTGCCCACCTACTGCTTGACGGGCCGGATCCGGAGAGTCTGGTTGAAGGAGGCTATTTGGCCTCTGAAGTTGGTTTCTCCCGACCGATCGCCTTTCACCGCAGCGGGAGAGATGGATTCATACGTCCGTCACTCCTGGACCCACTGACCCTTAGATTCCTACCCTCCCCTAATACTTTTTCCTTCTCAAAACGTCTTCTTCCTTTCCTTTAAAAGAACCTCTACAGCAAAGATGACATAGCCCGAGGGAAATTATTTTCTTCAGGACCTGGAGCCATTGTAAAAAAACATTTTTACAAAATCAACCATAAAACAAGTTTTTTTTTATTTTTATTTTGGATTTTAGCAGAGGACCTAAAGTTTTACGTTTACATCATTCGATTGCGCGACTTTTGATACTCCTAACCAATTACCAGAACATTCCTGGAAGAACGATTTTTACTGATTTAAAAGATAACTGATATCGCCAAGAATTTTCAACGCCTTGATTGGTTGATTATCTGATTCAGCAATAATTTCGATATTTAAAATTCAAAATCAAACCTGGAAAAAGATAATTACAGACCGCCTACAGTACACTTCTACCCTGATGTGGTGAACACTTTAATAGTATCCTAAACGTTGATCAAATAAGGAGATAGCAAAACACGCCGTAATACCCCAAAAATAAATCTATATCTGTTTATCTCTTAAATGCCACTGAAGTTTCCAAATTGTAAAAAATCTCCGACGGCCCACCCTACTGCTACTTATACAGTATGTGTTCTGTTTGTAGTATCCTGTATAACTGTGTTTACTCTAGTGTTATATATTTCTATAGTATATCTGCCATCGCGCAAGTGGTTTGTTTTACTTAGGTGCTGCCTCCGACCCATTCCTCTCAGGACTCAGGATGAATGATTCATCCCAAACTTAGAATTTGAAACATATTAAGTATTTTTTTTTATTTATTTTAACCTTTTTAACATTTTTGGGGAACCCACACAGTTATTTATTGTTATTGTGCTTAATTCGTAGAACTCCATTTAATTTTTGTTTAAATTTAATTTAATTTAAATCATGTTTATTATTAAGTTCTGCAAGTGTTATAGTTTTCATCATTGTGACAGCTGTTTCGGCTTACAAGGCCATTTTCAAACTGAGGTGTTTCATAATTAGACGACGATATTTATACGATTTAAAATGTCAATTTGAAAGTGAGCAAATTGATTTATTGTCGGTTAAACCGAATTCTTGGGAAAGTAAAAGATTCTCCCCCAGGGGTATTTTGAAATTTGTAAATGTGTTCTTAATTGTTTAATAATGACGTTACTGCTCTGAATATTGTTTAGGTTTTGTGAAAATACTATTTTAATAAGAGGTGAATATATTATTTTCCTTAATTTATTAATTAATGTTAAATTAGGATCGTTCGTGCGTTTATTAATTTCTAATTGTTCGAGTAAATTCAATCGAAGACCTTTTCTTTTTGAACCTTGACTTTTTAAATCGTATAAATATCGTCGTCTAATTATGAAACACCTCAGTTTGAAACTACCACACAATTATGCTACGTTTATGTATGTTTTTTTTAAAATGATAATTTCTGTAAACAATGCGAACTAACTGTAAGTTTTAATAAATGTCTACTTTTGGCACTAATCTTCTCATAAATGTAAAATCAACAGTAATGGGGGTAGCAAAAAAATCAAGTAAATTTTAAGTAGTGCCCTCTGCGTGCAAAGTCGTATCTTCTCCAAGCCTAAACTTTCTAATGAAAGTCTGTTTAAGTGAAGTGACCATTCAGGTAAGTATGTTTCTATATCTATTTGTAAATAATAAACTTAGATAGAGCCTAAGAAAACATATTAAATTGTACAACTCCCTTGAGGTGATCACAAACACGGCGCATTATCAAATTATTATTATTAACTTCTACATACGATACTTGCAGAACCCGACAAGTAAATTATAATTTTATAATAAATATAATTTTGGGGGCAACTGTCGGGTCACCCTCCAGCACAGAGGTGGCTTTCATGGTATATATATATATATATATATATATATATATATATCTAAAATATGAAGTCAACGACATTGTGATTATTTTTAGATTATTACACCTATATAAATATAATTTCTTCGCGTTTCGACCCATAAAACTTTCAACAATGGGATATTACAGGTTGCACTGCAGGTATACACGGTGTACGGGTGTGAGCGTGCACATGAAGTGAGTACACTGTGTCTGTGTATTTGTGTGTAAAAAGACCGCTCTTAAGTGCGCAGACCACACAGAAGAACGTCCTTCAAACAAACGCCTAGGGCTCGTAGCCAGAACATTGTAACTTTTATTCGGTCATAATTTTGTTTTTATTGCAAATAAAAAAGCAATCCGTGGTTATGTTTTCTTAACCACTGGAGCTACAGAGCAATTTCAATATTTTTTCTCGGATTGCCAAAGAAAATTTTTCCGCCCACATTAAAAAAAATCATACCTTTGAATTTGAATATGAAGACATACAAACCGATTATAGTTCTATATAGCCAATAAATTCACCCAACTTTTGTCTATTATCACATATTTGTAGGATTTATAAAAAAAATATTATTAAATCGTTAACTTTAAAACATTTTAAAGAATCACAAATACCTCATATTATATAGTCGCTTTAATAAAAAAAAAATTACCACATTTTGGCAACAAAGCAATCCGTGGTTGTGAAAATAGTGCCATATTGTGGCAAAAAGGGCTCGAGTGGTTAAAATAGTCAGTCTGGAACCAGTGGAACTATGGCATCCCCAATTGGGGTATATCATGAGGCCTTTAATATTGCGCATGGGAAAGAGATTAGGAAGAAGAGGTTGGAAAGTACCTGGCTATTCAGATCTGGTCACCAAATGCGCTAAAGTCATTTCAAGCTACGTTTAAATTCTGGATGGTGGACTTTACACCAGGGTTATACTGAGAGTATCTTCCACTCTGGAACGTGCTGCAAATAAACTATATATCATTTCAAATGAATAAAGTGTCTGTGTCCTATCTTGAGTTCATCGATTTTCAGTATCTGAACTCATCGAAAAAAATCATATATATATAACACGTGTTCCCGATTATGTCCTCTGCGTGCAAACTGTACCTTAATTTCTCTAAATAAACAGTGTTAATCTCAATCGATTTACCAGGTAAAAATGGTCTTGTATGTTTTCTGCCTTTAGAGTAGAAATAAAAAAAAATCATGTTCATATTTAAGCATCGCGATCATTGACACATCGTCGGATCTGCCCTGATGATGGACACTGCAACGCTGTCCGAAACGTCGGCTAAAGAAGGAGGTAGCGCAACACGGCATAACACCCCAAAAACAAACAACGAAAATCGCGATCATTGGTCAAATGCATTGTATATATAGTTTTGTATCACTGATCGAAGAACTGGAGGATGGAATATGTTAGCCATACGTTGTTGTTATAATGTTTTATCTAGTCTGTAGCTAGTATGTATAAATATGTTATTAAGTTGTACAGCGCCTTTGAGGTGATTTTTCACAAAAATGGCATTGTACAAATCATCCTAATATTATTATAATTACACTTTTATCTTATTTCGATTTTGTTGTTCTTCCTCTGAACCCACTCACTTATATTACAGGAATATGACAGGGCCCTCCTGTCCCTGTCTCCCGTCCTAGCCACTCATCTTTACAAAACGTTGCTAGATACTCGAAAGAGTATAAAATCTATGAAATGTGTCCTCCATAGGAATAGAAAAGCCTTACTGTGACACATATTCTTCTATGGATACTATTTACCTGTTTAACATGTAGAGAGTACAACTTATTCACGTTTTGTAATTTGATGGGTATTTTATCGAAGTCATTTTTTTATATTATTACTAGCCATCCAAAGAAAGAAAGCGTTTATGTTTTAATTCTGTTTATTTCTTTTGCATTCCCCTCCCCCCTTTGTGTTCCCTTCCACCTTCCCCGCTTTCTGTCTTGCATGGTGAAGTATTTTGTTTTTTATGATGCTATGCTCATTTAGATGATCTTTGTGTTTAAAAAAATAGCTCCCCAGCTGGGCGTAAAATTAAAAAATAAATAAAAAATTTCTTCTTTCTACCTGAACAAAATTGAAGAATTCTTCAAATCACGTGTAAAAACTGTACGATAATCTCTCCTTATGGACCAGATCAAATGCATATGCAATTCTAATTCTGCGATGAATTCACCCAACTAAACCGTTAAAGTATCTTTATTATCCACGACCATTGCAAAAACAGCAGACAATACAGCATCCGATGCCCAAACAGCAGAGAATAAAGCATCGAACCCAAAAAAACAGCAAACAGAATAGAGAATCAAACAAAAAAACACAGCTTAGTAGCCGAAGCAAAAGTGCTTACGCTAGATTAGTCGGTATAATGATATAGTCCTGCCGCTGTTGTGACCCACAACTTCTCTTTCTCTTATATGCTAGTCTTATAAGAAAGAGGGAGAGGTCCCAGTAGACGTATTGAGGGTATTGTTGTAAGTCTTCTTACAAAGCAAATGGAGAGGGCAAAAAATGCATTCGAGTTGCATATAAGAGGAATTCCACAGTTTCCCTAAATGCGTATAATATTAAATGCCCGATTTGAACAGGACAATGTAACAGAGGTACACATAATACGGACACCTTCGATGTAGACGTTAGAGATAGTATTAATGTCGCCTAAGGAATTAAAAATCCTATTTAGCAGGGGTTGGCAACTGTCTGTACCAAGATCTGTCCATTCATTCATTAATATCATAGATTATAGAAATAAAAACAAAAAATAGAATTTATTGTCTCTGAGCTATGACCAAACTTCGAAAGATTGTTATTTTATCTGGTAAAGTTGTATTTAAAATTTTGAAAAACTAAGTTTATTTTTAATTTAGTAAGGTTATAACTAGTTGGCGGCTAGGCGGTGGCAAACCGAAGAATTCCAAGTTGAAAATTCGCAAAAACATCATTCGGAGATATTGAGGTTTGAAGTTTAGAATTGATTCGTTATTACAAAAACATATCATTTCAAAAATTCAAATTTCAATATCTCCGAATGATGTTTTTGCGGATTCGTGACTTGGAATTCTTCATTTTGCCACCGCTTAGCCGCCTCCTAGTTATAACCATTGCTCGTTGGCAGATTTGTATTATACAACACACATTTTAAATCATATAAATCATACAGTAAAACAAATCAATACATAATCGTAAAGACACTTTTCAGAATTTTAATTTTAGTTCAATTAAAATCATTAAAAAATAAATCCGAGAACGTGTTTTGTAACGAAAATACCTCATTTTGCCTATTTATTTAAGGTCTTACAGACTAAAATATTTAAAAAAAATTTACACACTTTTTTTGCTTAGACATTATTGAAAAATCATAAATGTGTATGATCAAAAATACTTACAAGAAGTACACGATATTAAAAATGTATCATCACGCGTTTGAGCATTTTTATTGATTACTTGAATGTAAGGAAATTTTGAATGAAATAAAGTCGATATTGAGTTATTAGTTATAAATAAATTAAATAAATAATAACAAAAGGCCCATTAATAACCAGCGGCCAAGAATTTAAATTACAACTTGCGATCGTGCCCTTGCAACTGTACAGGGCGGTTCCGATGAGAAAGGTGGATTATTCTCCGTACCCAAACTTTTAACTAATAACTTATTAGTTAAAAGTTTGGGTACGGAGAATAATCCACCTTTCTCATCGGAACCGCCCTGTACAGTTGCAAGGGCACGATCGCAAGTTGTAATTTAAATTCTTGGCCGCTGGTTATTAATGGGCCTTTTGTTATTATTTATTTAATTTATTTATAAGCAGGTAAATTTAGTTTCTGCCCAGCTTCGCTCGAGATTCAACATTAAAACAATATGGCTTCCTCTTATTTATGATAGTTTCTTACATGCATACATATTTTAATGCTCCGTAGTTCATGATGGAAATAAAGTTCAGAGTTCATTTATTTTGGGGTGTTATGCCGTGTTACACTATCTCCTTCTTTAGTCAACGTTTCGGACAACGTTATAGTGTCCATCATTAGGGCAGATGTGTTCACATCACCACATGTGATTACATCACATCATCACATCTGCCCTAATGTGTTCACATCACCACATGTGATTACATCACATCATCACATCTGCCCTAATGATAGACACTATAACGTTGTCCGAAACGTTGGCTAAAGAAGGGATAGCGTAACACGGCATAACATCCCAAAAATAAATAACAAAAATATATTAAGTTGATCACAATTGCGCTCATAATCTAATGGTTATCGACATCCGAAAATAGTGTCAGTACCTACCGGTTCTCGGAAGAAGGAGTATTGTCGTCAAATGCTTGGGACTATTTATTTGTTTGTGTGTTCAGTTTGGTAGTTGTGTGTTTTTTTGTCAACTTCTTCCCCAATTCCGGTTACCACTAGCTGGTAGCTGTTAGCCCATTGAATGCGGTAGTTTTTGGCTTTTTGGGTGGCTGTTTGTAGAATATTGTCAGATGCAATCTCTTCTAAAAAAATAATAATAATATTACTTGGAATTTTTTTTAAAAATTTAAATACCGCACAAGAGTTTCTCCTTTCAGTCCGGGCCGAAGCCATTAGAGCTAAATCATCCGAATATGGGGTATTTTTACAAACTATAAATACTGTTATGAAATTTATTTATTTATTTATTTATTCACGCCCTTAGAGCTTTTACAACAATCATAATACAAAAATAATAGAAAAATAAACAATAATATACAAATTATGTTACATCATTGTTTAGTAAACGGGAAACAGAATTTTTGAAATTTCAGAAATAAATTTTGATAAGGAATAAACGAAAATATCAACTGAACTAAATTTATTTCCAAGCCTATGTAGTTAATTAAATTGTATAAAATTTTGATATAAAATTTTTAAGTTAAATTTTCTGATTTTGATCACCGTATTAAAAATGTGTATTTTTAATGTTCAATTTCATGATTATTGATTTAAAAACGACCCGAGACCGCACAATTTGTGTACCGCCGCCCCGGGAATCATTTATTGGATAACTACATTCCTTCCATACGTCACCCCAAGCGGTTCGCTAAGTCTGGTGATTTTGGTAGTGGCGGCGGATGCCCTCCTAATACATGGCGGGCCGGATTGAGAGAGTGACTTGTTGACCTATCCAGTCTTTTTTTTTGCCTTGCACCGCAGTGGGAGGAATGGATACGTACGTCCGTTATCCCGTAATCCTGGACACACTGATTCCCATCCCCATATCTTTATCCTTCCCAGAACTTCCTTAAAAAGTCTCCACACAGCATCCCCAAAGATATATGCTTCAAGAGAAATTAGTTTCCCATCAGGGCCTCCTGTATGGAGCTAATGTAAACGGTTTCGACTGGCTACAAAGCCATTTAATAGAATTTAACGTTAGAATAAGTATTGTTTATAATAAATTACACACTTTTCTCCATAAATTGAAAGTCAGCCAAGGGTCATTGTCATTAGCGCATATCCAACACACCCTCAGCGTAAACACATTGAACAAGTAAAGCCTTCGCATAAAGCCTTCGCGGGTCTGAGGAATGCGGGTTCCGTCTTTAATGGCGCTTTAAAAGCTCTCCTCTGGCGCACAATATTGTAATGAACTCCGACCACGAAGTGTTTACGGAGAAGAAAGTTGTTCGTGCGGTGTTTCGTACTTTGAACTTCGGTTGCTAATTGCAATTTTTGCCCGAGTGTATGAGACGACCGGTGTTTCGGAAGATAATCTTTAACGGAAATGACGTTTATTTAGTACAACAATAAAAATGGTAACTGTCATCAAAAGAAAAAGGCCATCAATTCATATTGGTGTGCAGATAACAACCATGATGTAAAGTAAGTTCCTCCTGTCCTAAAATGAGTTTTGTAACTCATCGGGATTGCTCTAGCAAGAAATAAAAACAATGAAAAAGTGAGACAAGAAACTGGCAGTAGAAGAATTATTAATGTAATTTATGTAGTAATAATAATAATGTTTTGATGATTTGTATAGCGCCCCTTTTGTGAAAAACCGCCATTCATATTCCGTCAGAAGGTCTGAAAATTTCCGAGTTGCAATAAAATGAAAATAAATTAAATATTACTGAACTGTTTTTGAAAGGTGATGAAATACGATTTTAAATTTTATAATTCGAAAAAACATAATTTTTAGAAATATAAATATTTTGATTGCAAACATAAAAAAGTTTTAAAATGGTTCATCTTACGTTTTTTCTAACTAAATGAAAAAAATTAAACACACATTTTATTAGGCAAACGTATTATAAACTAACTAACTAACCATCATGCCATTTTCCCGCAGGGGTAGGCAGAGAGGACGGATCGTCAAACAACTCGGTCTGGGCATACACTCCTCGTCTCATTCACATTCATACATCTTATCATACGTGCTCTTCTGTTATTCTGACTCTTGACATGGCCCGACTCAAGTATCTGATTCACTTAATCGTGCCATGTCTTCTTCAGGCGTCCTAGACTTCTACCATTCACATTTGCGTCATATATATTCTCTTGACACTCCTTTCTTCATTAATTTGCTCTACATGTCAAAACCATCTGAGCGTCCCTTAATCTTACTTATTACGCTCACATCGCCCTTGCATTCTTTTCGGATCTCCACATTCTTCATACATGGTTTTACTACACATACGCCTCAGGGATCTCATTTTATTCAAATTGCGATCCAAAACTTTGGTTTAGAGGTATACAAAATTAAAAAAGGTGAACATTTTACTTTTGTGAATAACTTTTAGATTTGAATATAAAACGTGGTGTTTTCTCTTGCTAACACCGTTTATATAATATTTTTCACTATGATAGTAAGGGAGACAACGATTTCTATGAGACCTATATGAATTGTTCTGAAAAGTGGGCATTTAAGTTAAAGGCAATATTTTAATAATATTGCCTTTAACTTAAATGCGCCCTTGAGGTGATTTCTCACAAAAACGGCGCTATACAAATTATCCAATTATTATTATTATTATTAATAATAAAAAAAAAATCCTCGCGTGTTAGTTACTCTTGTCGGTTGATCACAATAAGATTAGACGCTCAACAATCAAAATGGTGTTGATCTACAATTTGATGATCATCAAATGTAACGAGCGATTGAAACAACCCAACCTTAACAATAATTATGATAATTTTTCGATAATTTTATTGATCAATCTTTTTGAAAAATAACTACGAAACGAGTCAGACCGATAATAAATTGTTTGTTGCATTCTTTATGCATCACTTCCTGCGGCCAGTTTGTTGCATTCCTGCAAGCTGCACTTTCGGCTGTGAAGATATAATGCACCGGCCGCACCGAGTGGGCAGTGGGCACCTTCTGGGAACCGAACCCTGGGACCCTGAGAAAGGTGGATGCTAAATCCCAGCGCCGCGGGTCTCAAGTCCGAAGTCTGAATTCCAACGGTATCATTAACGGAACCTGCATGAAAGCCTCAATCCTTGTATAAAGGATGTTCCTTGTTAATTTACTAACGTTTTTGTACATGTCCTGAGGAAAATATTTTATTATTTTTGGGAATGCTATTTTTTTATTTGAATACCTCACAAGAGTCCCAACTGCTTCTGTCTCGAGCCAGTGAGACTATGGCATCCCCAATTGGGGTATGTTGTGAGGCTGAAGGTAAGTGGGGAGGGCAAGGAGATTTTGAATAGTGGAATGTAGGGAAGTACCTGGCTATTCAGATCTAGTCACTAAACACGGCGAAAGCCATTATTAAGCAATGTTTCAATTCTGAATGGTGGTCTTACACCAGGGCGATACTGAGAGTATCTTCCACTCTGAAACGTGCCGCAAATATTTCTTATATTATTTTTAATTAATGTTTATGATAACATAAATCAATCAAATAAAATTATCCACACAGCATCCCCAAAGATAACATTGGCCCTGATAGATTTTTTTCCTCAGGACCTCCAGGGTAAAAAAAGGCAATACGGATAGTATCTACCATTCTGATGAAGTTTAAAAATGTTCTTACGTCACGTACCGTTAGTACGCATCATTATGAGGACAACCTGTATCCGAATAATTCTCACAAATCCAGTCCGGACTTAAAATTCGCCTGTCCGGATTTGCATGAGGCAATAAAGATTGGAGGAACCTTTTAATTGGAGTCCCATAGTTTATCAACTGACAACTGTGGAATATTTATGAATGTAATTTTATTCGTACTCCATGTTACCGTGTGCCATTTTGCAATCAACTTGTGAAGGTATTACAAACACCTGGAAAATGTATATACACAAAATATTATCCACAAAATTTCAACGCTCTTTAATTCTTGTTTTTTTTTTTTTTTTAAGTATATTTTAATTATTGTTCATTGTTTGTTTTTGGGGTGTTATGCCGTGTTGCGCTACCTCCTTCTTTAGCCGACGTTTCGGACAGCGTTGCAGTGTCCATCATCAGGGCAGATCCGACGATGTCGGATGTCTTTGTCGATGCCGACATCGTCGGATCTGCCCTGATGATGGACACTGCAACGCTGTCCGAAACATCGGCTAAATAAGGAAGTAGCGCAACACGGCATAACACCCCAAAAACAAACAACGAAAATGCTTTTGGCCGTGAAAATCTAAAAACATATCATATTTTAATTAGTTATAAAATTTTACATCTTATATCTAATATATTATATTCTAATTGGGTTTCTCACCATCCTCCCAATAGCTTATCTACACTAATAGCGAATATTTTCGATTTACGATTTGAGGTTTATTTATTAATTAAGTTGGAGTTTATAATTCGGTACTCGAACCTATGAATAGTGGCTATATATTGGATAAGTTGGCCGAGTTTTCTAACCACTGCGAGTATTTCATTTTTATTTTTTATAATATTCGTTATTAGGGTAGATAAGCTATTGGGAGGATGGTGAGAAACCCCCTCAAGACTACTATAATATTATTTACTAGGTACCTACTTACTAAAATTTGGACTTCACAACATTGAGACATAATCCACGAAAAACTGCAAGACTTTTAGCTTCCTTAACAGTTACAAGCATTTTTAAACTTTTATTCTCAGCCGCTAGTCAATTGGCTATTAATATGTGAAATCTCGGTAAATTGCAGCTGTTAAAAAATATGTCTTCTTCAAAATTAATTAGTTAATTTTTAATTTTATTAAATATCTAGTTTCGCCCGAGTTAAACATTCATTTTTTATTTATTTTCAGACTAAATAAAAACAGAATTTCTGTTTTAAGAGTGCATTAATTATAATGTGTATTATATCATCTTAATTTGTCGGACATTATTTTGGGAATGATTCTGAATTCTGGGTACAGAAACAGACCTACGCATTTTGTAATAATGATAACTTTCAAAGGTATCTTGAAGTCGTAGGCGGCCTGATCTCCCTCAAAGAAATTTTACTACCATAGCTCACATAATAAAATAACAGACAACATTTATATTTTAACTGTATTTTTTACTTTCTTTCCTTATTTAGGAATTTTTGTGGTGTCTCTCCTTTGGTTTAATTACTTCTTCATTCTTATCTTCTAACTGTCAGAAAAGGTTATGTTATGAGTAGTAGGCGGCTAGGCGGTGGCAAAACGAAGAATTCTAAGTTGAAAATTCGCAAAAACATCATTCGGAGATATTGAGGTTTGAAGTTTAGATTTGATTCGTTATTACAAAAACATATCTTTTCAAAAATTCAAATTTCAATATCTCCGAATGATGTTATTGCGGATTCTTGACTTAGAATTCTTCGTTTTGCCACCGCTTGGCCGCCTCCTAGTTATGAGGTATGATTCATCTGCCCTATTAGGGAATGCTGAAAAGATGTTTGTAAATTCAGTCTGGATTCTAGATGATTTTATAGTTCTAATAAAATTTTTTTTATTACAATGTGTTTTTGGAAAACTGCATTTAAAGGCCACTGATAAGAAAATCTCAAGACGCGATATTTACCTACTTGTAATTTAAAATGGTAATTAATAATTTCCAAATCTTTTAATATAAAAAAAATTACTTCTTAACACAGAGAAAACTTATTTTGTATCACCATTTTATTTCAAAATTAATAAATATTTATACTTTTAAATGCAGCTATAACTTTGTGGTTTTCCATAATAAATGAAGCAATATTTCTTTGTTAGAACCACTTATATATTTTATTAACGCAGACCGGTTTCAGAACGACCGCTCCTTTCTCAGGGTAAACATATATTATATAAGTGGTTTTAACAAAGAAATATTATTTCATTATCGAAGAAAGCAAACACTTGACATTATACCAAATGAAACAAATACTTAGTTTTAAACCACTTTATTTTTATTTATATTTGTCTAAATAAAAATAAAGTGTTTATCAATAAATATTTAATTTAAACCACTTTTATTGTTTAAAAAGCCAAAATACTTTAAGTAAGTTAATAAATTTTAGGGGTCTCCTGAAAGGAGGTAACAACAGCTGAATTTTTAAAAATTTTGGATGAAACTATTGAAATATTGTTGAAATGTTGCACTTTAATATGCTTCAAATTTTAATTAATTTAATTTATTTATTATATAAAAAATACGAGAAAATTGGCTTTTTTCTAACCAATAAACCCTTACGCTTATCTATTTGTTACACGGGTTGATTTTTAAACAATAAAAGAGGATAGATTAATTATTTAAATATTTTCTTGTTTAAAAAACGTTTTAATTTTTAAAATGTTAACTAGTGAAAGATAGACTTCGTATGAACGAGTCCGAGACTCGTGAAACATGTGTAAAAGCTTCACGAAAAGATGTGAACTACATATTTACTTTTTAATATATCTACTAGCAACACTACAAAACCATTCATTTATATATATATAAATTAAATAATTGCTAACTATAAATAATTATAAATATAATTACCTCCAAAATATACCTTACGGAATATTTTATTCTACAACAATAACTTCGCCATGAATTCTGTGTTAGAAAATAATACATAGGTTCGTCAATTTTATTTATATTATTTTATTAGGAACATTTACGGATTAATAACATTACATGCATAAAATAAAACAATAACAAATGTTCACATCATGCCCAAATAATAAATAAAAAATTAATCAATTATTAACTATTTTTTAAATTTTTTTTAGCACTTAGTAAAATAAAAGTTAAATGATAGTACTCAAATAATAAAAGAAAATTGTAAAATATGCTATCCGCATATAGACGTATACATATTGCATTCTTTTTAAATTTCAAATACAAAAAATACATGAAAAAGTATGGTATCAATTTTTTAGTTTGGTTACAATGAATTAATTATCTAGCAATGAATTGGTTATTATAAAGCTCCATTAACTATATGTTTGAAAGAGCTTAAAGTACATGACAAGATATCAACATCGATACATTTTTTGTTATAATGATTGCAAGTTTTCAATAAGAAAGAATTTTGCCTGAGACTAGTTGAAGCAATTTCGACATGAAACAATGACTTGTTCCTAGTTTTCTTACTCGGGACTCTAATATTAATTGATGACAAGAGAGTTGGACAGTCAATATGACCATTCAAGACTTTGTGTAAGTGAGTCATACTAACTAACATACTAACCGATGTCGCAGACACATTTAATTTAAACTTCGACACATTTAAAGCCAAATTAGTCCACCACTTTTTAAATGCAAATAATGAATGAGAAATCATTTTATTTTATTTCGATTTTCTTTTCTTTGTTTTTATTCTAAAGTCATCCATGTGGAATGTGGATTTAGCTTAAGATATATTCTTATTAATTTATCACATTGTGTTTATGCTTTATTTATATACTTTGTAATCTTTTTTATTTATGTTATACTGTTGTTATAAATGAAATTTGTATTTGAAATGTAAAAGCCCAATAAATAAATAAATTTTAACATCGCTTTATCTCACTCTAAAAGCAACAAAGACCAAAGATACACGCTTCTATCAAAGAGAAAAATAATAGACTGATCAGCTATAAATATAACTATATTATTACGCGACTAATAAATAACCAACAAAATTCAACTATAAACATGAATTACTACAATTCCTAGCTACCAAACCATACATTTAAACGTTAATCAAATTAACATTTTATTTTATATTTACCGTTAAGCATCGTAAACTCAACGAATACACCATTTTAAATAAATTTGATACAGCGCTGGTCGTAAAAAGCTATGTCTCTATTTTAGCCTGGCTGCTTCTAAGTATTTCTCCTCAATGAAAAGGCCATAAAAAATGTTAACTCGTTTATTTGGACAGTAAAAAGTTATTATGTAAGGCGTAATGTGTAATGAGTTGTTATGTTATTATTCTAAATTAATGTGTTGAGTTGGTTTCTGAAAGGTTAACTTGAATTATTTATCTTAGCTGCTTTCAACCTTCAGGGTTTGACAACAAAAAAAATTGAAGTTGAGAATCTTTTTTACAAAAACTTCTGTAAAGCGCACGCTTGACTTGGAGGGTAAGCTGGCGAATGCGTGACGAGAGCGTTACGAAAAGTGTAGTCGGGCGAGGCGAACGGGCTGTATCATACTGGAGGAGCAAGAGAGAGAGCAGTGCGCGCGCACATTTTCTTTCTTTCTTCCTCTCATAGCCAGTGCATGAAATATATATATCTCAGTCAGTAGTAAGCGAAGTTTTACTTCATTATCATTATCGCCACCATAACACGGGCATGTGCCTAGTATGGCGGCCATGAATTCCACAAATGTTATATTTACTATTCAAAGAATAAAGAAACATTAAAAAAAAAAAAAAAAAAATTGGTGTGGTATAAAGCACACTCGTATTTTTTTAATAAGTTTTAGGTGACGGCCTCCGTGGTCGAGGAGCAAGGCTCTACTACTAGGCGTGCGCAGGTAAATCATGTTTGATTAATTTGTGTTATTTCACAATTTATTTAAAAAACAAAATGTGTATGTATATTATAGTATATTTGAGGCACGATCCAGAGTAAAATATACACTCAGTATCGTCCTGGTGTAAGGGCACAATTCAGAATTTAAACGTTGCTTGAAATGGCTTTAGTCGTGCTTGGTGATCTAGATCTGAACAGCCAGGTTCTTTCCCATCTTCCTTACCGTCGCCCTATATAACTATATAACTTATCGCTGCCCCGTGAACTATTTATTGGATAATTAACACCTCTGCCTTAGGTATCCCCAAGTGGTTTGCAACGTTAGCAGGGGTGCCCGGGTTCATGGGGTGAGGTTCCTAGATCTTGGCGGCAGATGATCTGGACACACTGAACCCCAAATTCCTTTCTATTCTTAAAAATACCCTTCACACAGCATCCCCAAAGATGACATAGGCCCCGAGGAAAATTATTTACCTCAGGGCCTCCTGTGTAGAACTTCTGTAAAAAAACAATTGCATTAGCTTAGTGGGCATACATTAATTACGTGAGCAAATAATGGGGTACAGTAAAATCTCATAATACCGAAGGAGGGGGGGGTCAATAAAAATCTCACGTCATCATTAAAATAATATTTATTATTATAGAGATAATAAAATTAAAAAAATCGTTTGCTATTATATAGCTATTATAATAGCTATTATAACAAACTTTTGTTTCGAGACTAAGAAATAAATTTCACGTGTTGTGAGGGAGGGGTGGGGGGGGGGGGGGTTTCTCAACAAGCTTTTTTTTATTTAAGTCTATTAAGGAAACATACAGTTGTGTAAAAGATCATTTAACGTACGATAGTGAACATAATATCAACCTATTAAGTTCCATTTATACATTTTTGTTGTGATTACTGATTAGGAAGTAATTAATTACAAGTTATAAAAGTAAATAGTTTGAGTGAAAAAATATTAAAAAGAAAATAATAAACAATATAGAAGTACAATAATATAATGAACAATGCGTTGTTTTTGAATTTAAAAGATTTAAGGGTACAGTGGAAAATGTCAATATCGCTTGGCATTATAAGATTGGCAAATGGTAAATCTCACTTTATCTCACCAAGGGGGGGGGGGGTCTAGAATAAAAATAAAACAGCACATGTAATTAATGTATGTCCCTTTAGTCATTAGCAGTAGTCTATTTGATTATATTATTTGGAATAGATGTTTATTTCTCTACGTATTAAGTACGTATTTAAAAGTCTTTGTTTAGGCAATCTTTCTGCATTTAGTTTGATCTTAAAAACAACTATTAAAATCTCGAATGGTAAACAAAACCTTTGTAGTGAAATGGCCGTTTGAAAGTTATTAAAATCTAACGTAGAAGAAGGCGGTCAACAAACAACATTAAAGAAAGTCAACAATAAAAACTAATTTATTACCGTACTTACTCATCTAAAGGAATATTATCTGAAGTTACCGACACGGCAAATAAATTACTACAAATTTAAGGGTGGAAAAAAAACTATTCGCCGTACCCTTCGCTCCCTGAGTGGGTTGGAAAGTTAGGTATTTTTACCCACTATCCCAAGCACTGAAATACCGATAGAATTGTATTTTGGGCGGGTAAGTGTGCCCGAAGTCAGTAAGCTCAATTTAAATTACTTATGGTGATATTGATCATAAATTTTCTAGTTATCTTTCCCCTCCCCATATCCGTCGGCTTCACAATATACCCCAATTCAATTGGGGATGCCATAGTCTCAATAGCTCCATTTAGTAGAGAGCAGTTGGGACTATCGTGCGGCATTTACCTGTTTTAAAAGAATTCAAAATATTGCTTCAAATAAAAAATCAAGAGGGGTATGGATTATTTTCCTTACTTTATTAATTAATGTTAAATTAGGGTCGTTACATGTAGAAAGAAAAGGCCTTCGATTGAATTTATTATAGAAATCAATAAACGCACGAACGACCATAATTTAACATTAATTAATAAAGTAAGGGAAATAATCTATTCACCTCTTCTAAGTATTTTAACAATTTTCAAACAAAACCTAACCAATATTCATAGCAGTAACGTCATTATTAAACAATTAAGAACTCTTTTACAAATTTCAAAATACGCCTGGGGGAGAATCTAGAAATTTTCCCAAGAAATCGGTTTAACCGATAATAAATCGACTTACTCACTTTCAAATTGACATTTTAAATCGTAAAAATTTCGTCGTCTAATTGTGGAACACCTCAGTTTGAAAATGGCCTTATAAGCCGAAACAGCTGTCACAATAATAAAAACTAAAACACTTGCAGAACTTAATAATAAACACTATGATTTTTTTTTTTTTTTTTTTAATTAAATGAAGTTCTATGAATTAAACACAAAAACAATAAATGATATCCATCACATAACTCTTTTTTTCACTCTTTCTGTGGCCGCAAGAGTTGTTACTTAAATTGACGACAACCACTTTTTTTCGATATCACTTCTGGGAATTATTTGTTCGGTGGTACTCGCCCAAGGGATGAAAAGTAAACTTACAGGTAATTCTAAAAGAAACAACGGCGAACAATGCCGTAAAAGTTTAGTAGGAAATGTAAGCTTTTGAAAGTTTGTGAGCTTTGCAAGGATGTCGCAAGGTGGATTCGCGCACTTACAAAAGGCAATTTTGGATTACTGCCGGCACTTAATAATAAAACTATGGCGAATACTATGACTTAAACCAGAGGTCCGCAACTCCGGGGTCGCGAATCGTAATAATGGGGTACTCAAAAAAAAAAAAAAAATCAACAAGAATTTGTACTATCGAATTTAATTTAATTTATTTTTTTTTCCTCAGGGCCTCATGTAAAAAAAAAAGTCTAAACCTTTGTGGTATTCACATAAAATAATGTTTTTTTTCTAATGTAAATTTTCCTTTGTTTTCAGGTAAGCGCCTACCCACGAGTCCTAGAGTACCTACCTAGTAACTGCACGAATTAACTACAATTACCTATCAAGTACACGGAGAAAAATGTTTTTCTAAAATCCGATCATTTTATTCGTAAAAATGGTTAAAAACGGGACTGAAGTTCTTACTTACTAATTAACAGTGTTTCAATGTTTATGGCTGGAAAATATAAGAATAATTTGTTTGTATACGTACGAAATTACGTATACCAACAAATTATTCTTTCATGTTCCCGCCAATAAACATTGAAACCCCGTTAATTTGTTCGTAAGAACTTCAGTCCCGTTTTTACGAATAAAATTATATAGAATAACATTTTTCTCCGTGTAGCATCACAAATTAAGTTTGATTCCTTTGTAAATATTCAAACATCAAAGCGGTAAGTTACTTCAATTACTTTTAAGTCCTCAATCGCGAGATCTCAGTTTGACAATGCCATCGGCAGGCGAAACAGCTGTTAATAGTATACTCAGTTACCCATGCGTAGGTATTTAATATTACCAATGTACAAGAAGTTGTACCCGCTTGCCGATTTTTCAATTTGGGTACCGCCGTCCCGGGAACCATTTATTGGATAACCAACACCTCTGCCATAAGTCACCCCAAGTGATTCGCTGCTTTTGGTGTCTTAGCAGGGGTGCCCGCGTTTATGGGGTGAGGTTTGTCCCGGTCTTTTCGGCGTCCTCGTCGGCGAAGTCCTCATATTATTCTTACATTTAAACGTAGTTTTGGTATGAGTACTTCTCGTTGGTAAAATATCAAAGGCAATGAGGTTAAGGGTATTTCGTGATCGGTGTCATTTTCCCTTAAAAAACCCTCCACACAGCATCCCCAAAGATGACACAGGCCTGAGGCATTTTTTTTCTGCAGGGTACCTACACTGTGTGGAGCTAATGGAAAAAAATGACATTTGAAATGTCCCCGTTAAACGCCGATTCTCGGTCCGTTTCAGCTTTTGAATAATCTATGATCAGCAGAAAAGCACAACTGTCATGTTGTTATGCTTGTCAGCTGATAACAATTTGATTACAAAGCTGAAACGGGTCTAGAATGGAGACCTTTCAAATGTAAAAAAAAACTGATAAGCGCTCATTGGCCGTTTTAATTTGATAGTCAATCAGGTCGTCTATAATACATGTTTATAGTCTATTGGACAAGCCGTACTCCTTGCATGTATTATATATCATCCATTCAAATTTCTAGCAGTGGTCTAGAGTCAAAGCAATGTACAATAGCTTATTGTCCATTGTTAATTCTAAACTCCTTGCCTCAGCTTATTTCTATTCTGCTATATATCAACTTTATAAGAGAATGGACTTTCTTTAGTTGTTATTGTCTCTTACTTCAACTTGATAAATTCCGATGTCACAATTGTAAACTATTTAGACACCTTTTTTATTATTTTAATAACAATTCAAATATATTCATGCAACTCCTTAGGTACAGTGTTTTCTTATTTATTCTATGAGTACAGAATTTTTAATGACGCACATTTTGTTTAAATGTTGAATTCCGATGGTTTTTCTATTGTTAAGAATAATTTGTTGAATCATATTAGCGACTCTCAAACGGAAATTTGAAATAGAAAAATTAGGTAATGATTCGGTCGCTTATAGGAATTGAACCCAAGATACTGGACTTTCAGAAAAGTCAATGGATGTACGATCATTTATCCAGGTCATTGTTCAACTATTTAATTGTTTAATCCGAAAACTACTTACGAATTACAGCTTCCTTTTATGCTTGTGATGCTGTAAATACGTTGGACGAAACGATACAAAATGGTGTTTGCTGGAAATGGGTTTAGTATGTGTAGGAAAGAACAAGGTGTGGAGGGAAAAAGAGATGCATTGTCTTTTTATTTATTGGAAATATTGTCTTCTACTAAATATTACAATTTCTGGTGTTACTCAATAAGTTATTCCAAAATTTAAAAAAAATATACCTATAATTTTTTTGTTTTTTGTGGTGTATTTTTTTTTTAAGGGGAGACATTGAAGTGATTTTTTTTAAAATATTTCAATGTAATTTTCTTAAACACCTATAAGCAAGTAATGCATCAAAGTGAGAATTGTGCTTGGGTCAAGTTTGACTGCGGTACTTAGCACAAATTCCAAGTACCCAGACCCGCATGTTTCCGTAATATAGGGATAAAAGGACACTCGTACAAGCAGGAGGTGGAAAAATAATTAACTGAGAATGCTTTTATACACCACTCATGTTTTTTTCTGGGTCATTATGCTGTGTGACACGTTTTGTCCTGGAAATAATAACTTTCGACGAATAATTTCACAAAAGGGACAACACATATTATTGCACTGGTACTTTTTATAGCATGATATATGATTAATGATTAAATATGACAAATTCATCTTTGATGTTTACTTCTGTGACACATTAATATTAGGTTTTGTAAATACTTAAAGCATTGCTAAATCATCGTCATATTTGTTATATTCTGTTAGCTGTTAGCTTAGTTTTTAGTCTTTACAATTAATTGATTTCTGCGTTATCGGCTGTCAAATTTCTGTGATTTTCATGGCTTTCAATGTCTTGTCTATGCCTGTCATGTGTTACATGGATAAATTACCTACTTACATATTAAGCTTTATATGTGTTCACAAATGACTAACCATTTGTAGTATTATTTTGATGTTTGTACGCGATGAGATTCGATTTGCAAATTTTACCGCGAATGACATATCTTAACAAGGATTACGCGGCAAAACGCTCCGTCATCTCTGGCATTAGTGTAACTACTTTTGAGAGTTGGTCTCTTAACTCAAGCGCAGTATTTAGCTCGTTAGCGCGATACCGAATACCGAATTTCAGAAAACTGTCAAAATGTGTCGTATACGACCGATTTAACACGCATTACTCGACTAGTACAGACAATCTCGTAGTCATTTTGGTAAGAGCGTGAAAATCTTTAACGCGTTGACACCTTTCTGTTAGATTTTTGTGCTAATTGTGCGTCAATGGAGGCTCGTACCTTTTGTATATAATTTTATATTTCCGTATTCGTGGCAAGCTTCAAAATAATTTTTCTCCTTTGTTCCCATCATGGTATCTTATAAACAAGTTTTCGGGTGTGGGCTAACACTTGTATTGTGTTATTAAAAAAAGACTTTGTTTCCGGCTAGAATAAGCATTATGATGCACCTAGTTATATTGGGTTCATAATTGCGTGAAATATTTATTTATTGTTGTTTTACGCCCATAGGGGGCTTTTACATAGATTATAAAATAATATTTAAGTTATCAAGGATTACACATACATAGAAGTAGTTTTTGAAGAATATAGCGTAAAACCGTTAAATATTTTAAACAATACAATATTTGACTATAACATAGAACAAAATATAATACCACCAAACTTGTTGCCTAGATCATGCATCCTATTGGTAAGTGAGTGTGATTGATAGTTGGTTATGTATGTGTTGCAAAAGAATGTTATATTTTGTCTCATATTCCTTGTCGGTACATAGAGTTTAATAGTAGCAACGATGGCAGGGCTGTCAATTAGGTTGTTCATGACTCTGTATAATAAAATTAGGTCTGAAATGATTCTTCTGTCAGACAGCGTAATTAAATTCAGTCGATTCATCAAACTTAAATAATATATGTTTTCTATTGGAATTTTGAGCTTGAAATTTAAGTACCTAAGAAATTTGTGTTGAACCCGTTCTTTATTGTTAGAGTGTACTTTATAGAAAGGGGACCAAATAGGTGAATTATATTCCACTTGACTTCTAACTAATTTATTTATTTATTTATACTGGGTTTTAGTATAAATAAATAAATAAATTAGTTAGAAGTCAAGTGGAATATAATTCAACTGGGTTTTACAGGGAGAGTCAAGTGGTGTTTGGTTTGAGCAGGTCGCATCTAGAAAGCTCCTGCCTAGTTTTTAAAATAACTAGTGAATTGTTTGAGCTACACATCTGAAAATTGTTACATACACGCATATCTATTCACATAACCTGCCACTTTTCGCGAAATAATTTTATCCGTCTCAGAAAAGGAGTTATGTGCGATTAAAGTAAAAGTTTTAAACAACTGTTCCATTTCGTTGTTTCTGGAATTTGTCCACGGGCGCGTCGTAACATCTCAAGTGGTAAAAAGGTTAAAAGTGAAGCAGGACGCGTTCAAAAGTGATTCCTGAAGTTTTCAACCTTGAACCCATGGCGCTAACCGGAGCAAGAAGTCACACTGAGATAAGATCGTTTCAACTTAATTATACTTTCAATCTATAATA
Source organism: Limnephilus auricula (assembly GCA_951813805.1). NCBI lineage: Eukaryota > Metazoa > Arthropoda > Insecta > Trichoptera > Limnephilidae > Limnephilus > Limnephilus auricula. The sequence continues at coordinate 1,856,409 of OX638410.1, forward strand.
AATAACTCATGTGTTTATATTTCAGTCGGATATTACCTACACAGATAGGGCATGTTTACAGGTCTACAGAACACTTAAGCTCTTGATTTACGGATCGGCGATGCTCGCATCTGAGAGCAAAGCATCGATTATCGTTTTGGAAAATATTTGGGGCATGCATTTACAGAAACATTGACATATTACGTCAGAACTTAACAATCTTAAGGTAGAAATCGGCACGCGGGACAGAAAGATTCAATAGGCTCAATTTGTGTGTAGCTTTCAGGGCACATTGGACAATACATGCACACACCAAACACATACATATATGTGTGTGTGAATGTATGTATATGTGTTTATATATATATATATATATGTATGTATTATATAAATATATTTTATAATAAAAAAATATATATATAAAAAATTGCTCAACCCATCCCATTCCGGCCCAACCTTCTTTCCTATATTGGCTCATTAGGTTGCCATGTATACCGGCTGATTAAACTCCAACTCCCCACCCATCCTTAGAGCACGTGTTCCAGTCCTAACAAATCAGTGCCCCCTGGTGTACCGGTCTCACCGGGACAGGATTGCTCCTGGCTGGGGTGGTACAATCGTATCGTATCGTATCGTATATTATTTATACTGGGTTTTACAGATGTTCTCACTTGCGTGAGAACAATCCATGTGAAATGAAATGTAAATGCTGTAAGTATTCCTGAGGCCCTAGCACGCTTGCTCTATAACGATCGGTGGGATAACTATCGGTAACTTCTCATCGTTCCCTACGACAACTGCAGATCGCAAACGAATAGGTGACAGTTCACAATGACTTAGTATCCTTAATATATTCGATATCAACTGTCGTTTGTACGTTTGAGATCTGCAGTTGTCCTAGGGAACGATGAGAAGTTACCGACAATCGGTCGGTAACTTCATATCGAGCGACCGTGCTAGCACACCTGGAGATATTCGAAAATCCACATACTTATTACACATTTAAATGATCAGGTTATTAGTTAGTGACCAATTTTTTGGGTATTATGCCGTTGCACTACCTCCTTCTTTAGGTTATTTAGTTATTGTTATTATTTATTTTGTTGTAAGTGTATTCAATAAGATTCAGAGTGACCCTAATGTGGTTTGGAGATGTGGACCGGTGAACGAAGAAAGGAGTGTGTAGTATAGAATAGATAAGTCATGTAGTTTCAGCATCCTTCGTTAGATGTCGTTAATATAGTTAGTTATAAGTTTTGCTATATCTCAACAGATGTCAGTTTTTCGAGTATTATATCCGAAAAGTACCATCTATCGTCGTTCGTGTCTAAGGTATGCACGATTAATAACATGATTGGCGAAGGCATCTATGATAGTATGGCGGTCGCCATCTTTTTCTGTTTTCAGATTTTCGATTGAGTTTCGCTAATATTGACTTCATTTAATTAAATATTACAATTTGTGGTTTTACTCATTAAGTTAGAAGTAAAAATAACTATAGTTACTTATTTTTATGACCGAGATGATATTTACACAATACTGCTCTATCATATGCCTTAAAACTATAGGAGGGATCAATGTCCTCTAATTTTAGAGTACCTTCTATTGAAATGCTTGTAGAACAAACACAGCATTCCCTTCTGTATTATAAATACGTCAATCTGTTCGTAAAATGTTCTAAAGAACGTATTAGACCCTCCTCAGACTACACTAAAACTAAATACCCCGCATTGTTGTTTCTTGATTAGACCCGCTTCACACCAGCGCTAAAGAATCCTCATTCCATTCCCGAATTCCTAATGACGTTTGCCGACACCGATCCGTCCCCATTGTCTGTCCGACTGACATTTCCTGACGCCCAGGATCAATCAGTATCACCCTGGCGTTCGTGACATCACCTGTCTAAATATAGAATTATGGGCAGTATCTCCCTCTTTCTTATTAACAACCCGGTAGTAAGCGTTCAAAAATAAGAAGAAAGGAAGATAGGTAAATACGAACGAAAGAGGGAGCGCACTGACATTGAGAAACGATTATACTAATTAGCGAAAATATTTAATAAAACCACGAATAAGACTCGTTTAAAATACAGCAAAAATCTTTCGACAAATGCTTAAGTTGCTTTTAAAGACACTGTGAATTTTTTGAAAAGCGTTACGAAAAGTGTAATCGGGCGAGGCGAACGGAAGTTGAGAGGGAGATATAAAATAGTAAAGATAGAAAGAGAGAGAGTTACGTTTCGTATATTACTGTAGGGGCAAGAGAGCGAGGTGCGAGCACACATTTTCTTTCTCTCATAGCCAGTTACGTTTCGTATATCTAAGACACAGTACAGGCCTATTGTCTGTATCACACTGTAGGAGCAAGAGAGAGCAATGCGCGCGCACGAGTTTTACTTCGTGGTATAAAGCACACTCGTTTTTTCATATCTACAACATGTTAAATAACATAACAAAATGTGTGTACAACTTATAAACTGAAAGTGTTCTAGAGAAATATGTTACAAATCGGTAGAAATGCGGAATGCCGTGGCTTCTCAGGCCTGGACCATATTTTGTCAGCGGGTCAAAATATTTCCGTTTTGCATAATAAATGGAATATTTCTGAACGCTTCCGAAAACTAAAAACTGTTTTCGAAAGGTGATGAATACGCTTTAAAATTTTATAATCCTAAATGAGCATGTACTTTTTGAAAAATTAAAATTTTTGAATGCAAAACAAAAAGTTTTTAAAATGAATCTTCTTAAGTTTTTTCAAATGAATTTTAAACGTTATCATCGTCAACTCACTTTTTGTCGTTTCATATAAAAATAATTAATAAAAAATTCCCAAAGTAAAAGATTTCATAAAGGAGTAGATTTTTATCATTTTGCGGTAAGCTTTTATATTGGAATATAAAGCATGGTGTTTTCTCTTTCTAACACCGCTTATATCATGTTTATAACCATGATATTAAGGGAGACACAACGATTTCTTTGAGTCCTATATAATTAAAATGTGGCGAAAAGCGAACAAATTAACCTGACGGGTTAACAGAAAAGAGGGGTTAGAACGGATCTCTGAACAGCAGCGACATTATACAATACCCTATTGGATCAAGAAATCTGTTCCCAAAAGGGAGCTTTAATTTAGGGAATAGTTGGGCGTGTGTATCGGTAAATAATTGGTGACAGGAAGGAAAGAGGGGAATTGAGTAAACGTTGGGGTGGCTTCTCTTTGAAGTCCCTCAGATCCCTAAGGAGTATGAGTGGTAAAATGATGTTCGACCGTTTTACCAATGTGAAGATTCAGATCGAATGCAAGGACGAAGAAGCTTAGTGAAAAGAGACGCTTATTTGGATTGGCAATCGAGGATCGCGGATTCGAATCCCGGCGTGCGCAAATAAATTTTATTTGATTGATTTCTGTTGTTTCACAATTAATTAATTAATATAAATTGAAGGTCTTTTTGCGGCACGTTCCAGAGTGGAAGATACTCTCGGTTGCCCTGGTGTAAGACCACCATTCAGAATTGAAACGTTTCTTGAAATATTTTTGTCGTTCTTGGTGACCAGATCTGAATTGCCAGGTATTTCCCCACTTTCTCTTCCCCATCTTCTCCCCATTACCGTCAGCCTTATAACCTATCCCAATACGGGATGCTAGATGTTCACTGACTCTAGACGGGAGCAGTTTGGACTCTTGGGAAAAACCCGAACCTAGCAGTCTACAATGGAGTACTCCTACCAACTCTTGTGTATGGCAGTAGTGAGGCATGGAACTGGCAGAAAAGGATGAAAGTAGACTGAATGCTGTAGAAATGAGATCCCTCAGGCTTATGCGTTGTAAAACCATGTGAGATCGTGTGAGAAAGTGGAGATTGTTATGCGTAATGAATAGGATTAAGAAAGGGACGCTTATACGGTTTGGGCATGCAGAGAGAATGAACTAAGAAAGGATTATTTTGTGAATATAACATGACGCGAATGTGTATGGTAGAAGAAGACGGGGACGCCCGAAGTGAACCGAATACTTGAGTCGGGCCATGTCAAGAGTTAGAATAATAGAAGAATATGTATGAGACGATGTATGAATGTGAATGAACTAAGGAGTATGTGCCAAGACCAAGTTATTTGGCAGTCTCTCTTAGTCCATTGTTAGTCTGTACACCCTTCTAACAGATTCAACATTACTCACCGAAATAAATACAATAACACCGCCCCTCAAAACAACACAATTTTTTATTTAGTCTACCTGCACAATAGTTCCCGAATTTCCCATTTACTTTCCCGCCTCTATCATCAAAGCACCACTTGCCGCTCGCTAAATACGCCATCTTTAAAATGATAAAATCCTGCCTATTACACGCATCCCCTCTATTCTCACTCTCGACCTGTCCGCCCAACCGGTCGGGAACTGTTCGTGAATGGCGGCAGCTGCCCGACCGGGCGCCACATTCCTGATGGCCATGTGTTTTATTTTTTTCTCTCTTTTTTACCCATTAAAAGGTAGCTAGGTACCGCTGTAATATATTGGTTATATTGGTTGTCGTGCTTCTGGCAACACTGAACGTTGAACTGCAGACGTTCGATTATTATGTTTAATTTCTCCGTGTTCGAATATGGACCTAATTTTTGCCTAAATCAACCCAAAAAACCCTTACTACTTTATATCGTAGTCTGACAGATCTTTACTTATTCTAATTGTTTTTTCATAACTTGTAGAGCGCCGTTTTTTGTGAAAAGTCACCTAAAGGGCACTGTACAATTTATTATGATTTTTTTACAACATATAAACGTGGCAGGTAATTTCCGATAAACTCTTTTATTATATAAGATAAGATAAGATGTATGAATGTGAATGAGGCGAGGAGTGTATGCCAAGACCGAGTTGTTTGGCGGTCCGTCCTCTCTGCCTACCCCTGCGGGGAAACGGCGTGATGGTTAGTTAGTTAGTTAGTCTCTTTTATTAGAAAGTTTATGCTTCAAGAAGATATGACTTTACGGTTCCACGTCTAATCGGACTATGAGATCTCAGTGTCTGTATTTCCATAGTAAATTTATTCAGACACGATACTTCCTCACATGATAATTCATCACATCATAACTCACATTAATCTTACCTAACCTAACCTAACCTAAGGTTAAAACCCCTAATTATCAGTTTTCGACGCTTCGAGACATGATGAATTATCATGTGAGGAATTAACATCCGATTAAAAGTTTCCACTGACCATTCTGGTCACAGACTTTACACGCGAAGGTCCCTATATTTAAAACACTGGACCATCACTGGACATTGCATGATTTCACATGTGCTACCCCCCATTACTGTTGACATTACATTTATGAGAAGATTAGTGCCAAAAGTACACTTGATGTTTATTTTGAAAGACTGAAGAATTTTTGACTCTTTAGAACTGGAGAATTTTTTTGAAATAAGCTTTAAAAAGCTTACAAGTTCTTATTTGCTTACATTTTTACACTATTAGTTATGTACAATTTCGTGAGTAAGCTTCCTTTTTCTTACTTCTGTTAAAATTGATCACGATTTTCTCGAGTATCAAAATTCTTTTTTTTTTAACAGATCAAATTCACTAATTTCACCTGGCCTAGGTGTCGAAATTTATTAGATTACTCACAATTAGATTACTTCTCTTCTTCTTCTTCGATGGCGCTACAGCCCATATCGAGCTTTGGCCTCCCGCAACATTCGCCTCCAACTCCTCCTGTCCTCAGCGGCTGACTTCCAGTTTGTTATCTGGAGAAGCTGTGCTGCATACCCTCTTACTTCGTCTTCCCACCTCAGTCTGGGTCTTCCCACTTTTCTCTTTTTCCACCTGGGTGTCCAGCCATAATTCTTTTTGGGACGCGTGTGTCCGGCATTCTCTGTACATGTCCAGCCCATCTCAACCTGAGGAGTTTCATATGGGCTGAGATATTGGGGGCCTGATATATATCATACAGTTCTTTGTTGTGCCGGATGCGCCACTGTTCCCCCTCTTTCACGGGTCCACATATTCTTCTTAACACTTTTCTTTCAAAAGTATCCAGCATTTCAGCCATCTTTGTCGTCAGTGTCAGCCCCTCACATCCATATGCCAATACAGTTCTGACAATGGTCTTATATATACACAATTAGATTACTACTGCACTGTGATGTGCTTGTACAGTGATTAACGACAGCTGTATCCCTCAAGATCACAACATCTCCTTACAATAATACTGTATCAGAAAAATTATAGAGGTAAGTCAGTCATTTTCAACAATGTTTACAAACTCCCACATAGTTGTGTCAACTTAAAATCTTAATAATTGTTGATTACAGTCCACAAATTGAATCGCTGAGAATACATTTGACAACAAGCACCCTCGACTTGTTGAAGTTTTGTTCTATTTATCAATGTATCACTAATGCCACTTCTCATACAGCTCGATGACTGTTGACTTTCAAAATCTTAATGTACACAAATTAAATATTCGACAGAGAGAAGTGGTGTCCATTACAATTTAGTGTTATGATTATTACAATGCTTTTTCTGCCTCGTCTTCTCAATTTCACTTGATCTGACGTGTCGGACTGAGTAGCGGCTCGAGGGTCGAGATGTCTCTATTTCTTCATAGAAAGATAACAATCATTTCCGTGTCTGAGATGATCTCAGAGATTCTCAAAACACCAAATTTTTGACAAAGAAATGTAAAAAAATATCAAATTTAGTCACCTGTTTTGGAAAAAAAAAAATCACATTATTTTTTTTTATCGTGATTTATTTTTGGGGCATTATGCCGCGTTGATCTACCTTCTTCTTTAGCCAACTTTTCGGATAGCTTTACAGTTTTTATCACTTAAAGGACAGATGATGATGGACACTGTAATGCTGTCGCTAAAGAAGGATGTAGCGTATCGCTGTATAATACCCGAAAAAAAAATTACGATAATTTGGCCGCGAAGATTTCAAATCATATCATTATTTTTCTACTGTGAATACTGCACAAGAGTCCCAACTGCCCGGAACCAGGGGGATTACGGCATCCGTAGTAAACCTCTTCCATACAGTCCGGGGTAGCATATAAATCATTTCCACAACGACAACTAAAGTTGGCTAAAGAAGGAGGTAGTGCAACGCGGCGTAATAACCCAAAAAAAAAACACTCTGATACGTTTATGAAAGCAATTGTAACTACATCCTCGTAAAAGACCACCATTCATTAATTAAAACGTTTGCTTGAAATGGCTTTAGCCGTGTGACCAGATTTGAATATTAAGGTACTTCCTGACCTTCATCTTCCTTTTCCCACCTTTCCCCACTTCAGTCTCACAGCATACCCCCATTTGGGGATGCCATAGTCCCTCAAGAAAATCGACAATCGGAAGCAGTTGGGACTCCTGTACGGTATTCACGTTAAAAAAAAACATTTTAATAAATCTGTACACGTTTGGAAGCGATGATCACTTGATCAGATATATTATTTTTATGTACCTACATATCTATTAAAAGTTAAATAAACGTCAACTCGAGCAACTGGTGAAAAGAACGATCCAGATTTATAACCAATTATCATTATTGATTCCGTCGTCCATCGTGGGAAAGTCGAACAATCCCATAATCGATCCTTCCACTAACTTGTTTTATCGTCTCTTTTATCGTCCAAACCATCGATAAAAGATGCAGCAAACGCAGATAAAAGATACGCAGCGATGCGATGGGACGAATGATCAAAGATATGGTTATTTATATAAGCCAGGTATGTTTATCATATTTTTAGAGTATTGAAAAAATAAGCTATGTATTTGGAACGTAAAAGTATTCACACTAATAATTGGATAATTTGTACAGCGCCATTTTTGTGAAAAATTACCCCACGGGCGCTTTGCATACATGACTAATTGTTTGAATATTATACCTAGAAAACATACTTTTGGCAGGTCCCTTCAGATAAACACACTTCTTTTAGATAGTTTGAGGGGATGGCTGCGCCGCCAGTTTCATACATATTTTAATTTTTGATTTGAGGCCAAAATACCCAACCAAACTGAAAAAATATTTTTGTAATCAAAAGGCATATGAAATACACGGAGAAAAATGTCATTCTAAAATACCATAATTTTATTCGTAAAAACAGGACTGAGGTTTTTACCACCAAATTAACAGGGTTTCAATGTTTATTCTTACATTTTCCCGCCAATAAACATTAAACAATGTTAATTTGTTTGTAAGAACTTCAGTCCCGTTTTTAACCGTTTTTTGTCATTCTAAAATACCATAATTTTATTCGTAAAAATAGGACTGAGGTTTTTACCATCAAATTAACAGGGTTTCAATGTTTATTCTTACATTTTCCCGCCAATAAACATTAAACACTGTTAATTTGTTCGTAAGAACTTCAATCCCGTTTTTAACCGTTTTTCCGAATAAAATGATCGTATTTTAGAATAAAAAATTTCTCCGTGTAGTATCTATTGCGGATATGTGCTACTTTATTTATTTGTATTTTAAATTATGAAATAAAAACCCTTTTGGGATTTCAATTTTTTATGATTTTAGAGGCAACTTATTATTAAATAAAGGCAATTATTTGATAAATATTTGAGAAAACAAATTTATTCTATTTATTATAAAAATAAAATGAAATGTACTTAAAAAAATATAAATGATTTAAAGAAAGCATTTTGATGGATGTAAATTTTTTTAATAATAAATTATCCTTTTACTTCGGAAAACAATTTTATCGTAAATAAATTAAAATAAAAAAACGCATTTTTTCGGTGTTTTTTTATTTTGTTTTTATTTTATTAACTAACTCCGTATGCAAGGTATACTTTTTAATATTTATAACCAAAGTTTCCTATAAATTATTTAATTCTTTAATTACCTATCATCATTTAAAACAAAAAATAAATAAAATAGTACTTATCCGTAAAAGGTACTTTTGATTAAAAAAAAAATATTATTTATTTTGTTGGGTATTTCGGCCTCAAATTAAAAAATTAATTTTTAATTAAAAAGGCCTCGAAGCCGTTCCTCTTAAGTGGCTACTAACATTTAAGCCAGGGACACACACGGCGTTATAAGCGCTAGCGTTATTTGGCTTGGCCTATTTCAGCATATTCCTCGCCATGCATTCCAATCCCAAATGTATGGCGAGCGATATGGTGAAGTAGGCCAAGCCAAATAACGCCGGCGCTTTTAACGCTGTGTATGTCCCTGGCTTTAAGTGATATTTAGTAATAAAGTAATAATATTAAGGGTATCTTACCGCAAGCGCAGCATAATTTGCGGTTTTTGATGCAGTTTTTAGAAAATTTCTATATTGTTTATCAGAAAACAATATTATGTTTTGAACAAATAAATTATTCTTCTAAAAGATGATACTACAAAAAGTGTTAAAATGTTTAAAACTATTGTATAAAAAAATATTTACAGAACCTCTAAAAATAGCTTAAAGTTCGATTAAATCATTTAATTCTAAATACAAAAGAATTATTAAAATATACTTTATCACCACAACAATGTTGTCTAAACGGCTGGACCAAAAATTTATTTTAAAAAGCATTAAAACAATGCTTAAATAAATAAAAACAGGTTTTCAATATTACCATATTATAATTTGCTTCACGCCATTATATAAACAGCGACGGAAGCTATTTGCCGTCAGTATGCGAGATAGTTTCGAAGTGAGAGGTCGTCAAATTTTACATTTACATTTTATTTTAAAATACGTAAATGTGTTGGCACATTAGAAAAGAGGTCACAGTAAAGGTAGCGACATACTCGCAGCTCACATCAAAAAGTTATTTATAACACAATAGCGCTCGCCATACAATCCCATGAGACCCGCCAGACGTAAAAAGATGATGCGCTGTGATCGCGGTTTGAATCTTCGCTAATAGGAATTATTTTTCGTATTCGCTACAGTGGCGGTATCAGAAAAGTTATGCGACCCCCTCTCTACGGTAAACAGGAGAGGGGGTCATTTTTAATACACGGAGCATGCACGGAGCTGTCAAGTTAACATATCCAGTACAAAGAAATGATATTCTCTCGACCGCTTCCGATTTCAACTGACCCCTTCTCCTGCCGTAGGAAGGAATATTTTATAACGTAGTGTGTCGGTAGAAAAGATACTTATAACGCAGTATCTTTTTGATGTGAACTTCGCGTTTGTCGCCCGCTTTATGGTTAGTCGTTATGTTTCCATGAATTATTTCAGAACCAAGTTGACCTTTTTACTCGAACTCCATTTGTGTCGCCGGCCGGTTGTCCCAGCGGCATAGAATATTCTAGGTGGCCCCTTCACCAGAATCGTGTTACTAGTTTTATTTATTTACGCCCTACTGGGATTTTACATAAAATTCTAATTATACAGTTATGTTAGTCGACATAGAATGATAGATGTGCACATGTGTGTAGGTTTCGACAGTAAAATTTTTTTTTTTTAAAACTAATGTTTTGTATTGCGAATGTTCGTGACGATAGCCGATAATGACCGGTCACATTTATTACCGGCTAATAAAATCGCGTTTGATTTACACGCTAGTTAAACTTTTTTGATATTTTTCTATATTGCGGTTTTTTAACGTTACAAATGATTAGTCTGACAGAGCACGTCGTTATTTCTAACATGTAGGGTACGTTCATCATCAACTAATCAATACAAAAACCGACCTATATAAACCGTATTTTTTTTCCAGAGGATACTTATTGCTTAGAATGGGCAACAAAGATAAGAAAAATAGGTATCCGCTAGTAAGCAGGGTGAAAAAAAATCAAAAGGAAGAATAAAGAACGCAGTAAAAATGTGCAATTAATGCTTGCTTCTAGATTCAGCGATACTTTACCACCTCTACAATTATTACAGCGGGTAATTTATACACCGGTATATACCCGCCTATCAGTGGCGGTCCGTGAGTTTTCAGTGAGCTAGAGTTGCTAGGATTGAAAAACGATGTTATTGATGTTGTTTGTTTTTTTTTTATATTTTTTTTTTTAAATTCCAACTTTTTGTATGAAGATCTTCAGGAGTCTTTCAGTTTGGGGATGCGCCACATCCAACAACTGAATGATCTTCATACAAAAAGTTGAAATTTAAAATAAAAAAAATCATTTTCAGCTACAACAATGTCAACGTTTTGAAACGTTTTGAAGCAAATAAACATAGAAAACTTAGTAACCAAAAATATAAGTACAAAACAAAAACAATAAATAAAACACAAAATTCATTAAAACCAGATTCCGAATATGGTGATGCATGTCAAAAGCTGGATATGGATAACATATCATTTGATGCTGCAAAAAAGCAGTTTTTAAAAGATTTGCAATGTTCTTCCCCAGAACGTCTGCGAATTGAAAGGAAGACCATTTTACAGTCTGAGAGTGGTGAATGGTTAGAAAGGCGTCGAAATCTTTTGACCGCATCGTGGTCTGGTAAGATCTGTAAGATCTGTCGGTTAAGCTGGAATCAGACAGTTCACTCGAGTGAAGATTTACGCCATGTTTTTTCGGCCTAATCGTCCATTTTGTTTCATTCCATGTTCAGACGGCGCTATAGAAATAAGCGTTCACTCGTCCATTCCCACCACAGCGTCGCCGAGCGAGGTCAGCCGCGCTGGAATTCGTTTGACTTCCAGCGCGGTCCGGCACCGAATTTTAAGGAAAAACATGTCAGATGCATCGATTTTTACGAAATTTTGTTGACACAATTAAATAAAAATAAATAAATAAAACAGTATTGTTTCGTCTTATAAACCTTTTTATTTTTTATGACATAATAACACAATTTGATTTTACTTTTTTTATTACGAACATTTTCCTACAAATTAATAATCTTACATATATTAAAAAACATATAAAATACATGGATAATAAGGGAGACCCAAAAATTTATATGAGAGGTGTTCCCAAAAGCAAACAAATTAGCCGAACGAATACCATTTTGACGTTTTGCGTGCGATGTGATAGCGTCCTTTCATGGTCCTTCCCGTACAGGACGCGAGACAAACTGATTGAGAGTTCACTCGGTTTCAGACGTTTCACTTTGTTCTCTTCCGCGCGCATGCGCGCGCAAGTGAAGGATGCCGACTGAAAATATCCAACATTGTTGGATCGGTTCACTTGAAGATTTCATTCGGCAGTGTTCGGCACTTTCGATTAATTTCATGTTCAGACGTGTCATTCCGAGTAAACTAGGCCGAATGAAATGCGGAAATGAGCGATTAGTGAACCATGTGAATGGCGCTTTACGAGTTACGAGTCATGTTACGAGCCTACCGTCTAGCAGTGTTGTTGATTGTATCGATTGATTTATCAAACAAGTTTGATCGACATCTGATAAGAATCATAAAATCATGAGCTCTTTCTGCAATAGATAATGTTGCCATCGAAATTTACCAAAAACATGCACATTCAACTTGACACAGATAATTTTAAAGATGCCCGTTTCATGTTCAAACCATACTCGAGGGTACCATCTAGTGCTTTGGCTTCGCTGCTCTCTCGGCGTCCGCTAGCGCGTGGCATACTCGCCGGTTTAGCTGACTTCATTCTTCACCCCCTCTAAATATGATTTCGGTTACTGCAAATTGCCCCTTAAACTAAAAATTGTAATCACATTTAAGATATTTCTTCAAACTTCGCAAAATCACTTTGTGGCGTCATTTTGAATTAAATTAAAACAAATAACTCTGTTTAAACCACTAATATAATATATTAGTGGTTTAAACAAAGTTATTTGTTTTAATTTAACATTTAAGATAATTTAATTCGTTTGGCATATTTTAAAATAAAACATGTCGCCTCTCCATCGATAATATTGTGATTGTCTGTTTTTTTTTATCTAGACTAGTCGGAGTCATATTAACTCAATTCTGCGGATTTTGTTGAATCATTTACTCACAGACGAAATACCAAGAATCAACCATTAAAAGAAATATAATTTATATCGTCATTCGCTCCACAAATTATACTCGCATTTGTCAGACTTGTGGTCTTATATTAAATTTTGATTAAGTGAATACACCGAACTATAACCACACGATTTTGTCGTAAAATCAAATATCTGGCTACTGATGTGTTAATCATTTTCTCTTTTATAGTCACCGATCTTTTATTTAAAATTATATTTTATTATAATTTGTCTATTGAGTCATTAAAGGTCAAATTCTGACTAATTTGGATGTTGAACTGACGCTTACACGTGCAGGAAGCTTGTATCAATGATAAAAATCATCCAGAGTTGTAGATATAAAGTATAGGTGGAAAGCAACATTTAGTGTTAAAATGTTGCTTGAGATGGTTAATATCCGTGTTTTATGACCAGATCTCAATACTTCCCAACCTTATCCTTTCCCCCAACTCCCTCCAGCCTCACAACATATCCCATCTATCAACCTTCTTTGCTTTAGTCTGTATTCTCTTTAGTCCATAACTCAACTTATCACCATGTCAAACGAGAATTCTTTAATATTAAACAAGTGAGCCAATAAATTTTATTTGATTGAATTTTGTTATTTAATAATTTTAAATAATAGAAGGTTTATTTGAGACACGTTCCAGGATGGAAGATACTATCAGTATCGCCCAGGTTTAAGAGGGTATTACCAGAGAATACCGAAAATTAGTCATTTTTAAATCAAATTCTAGATGTATTGACTATTTTTTACAAAAAAAAAAACATAAATTGATTTTGAAAGATTGTTATTTTATCTGGTACACGCAGTTTTAAAATTTTGAAGATTTGTTTAATTTTCAAACGGTAGATTCTATTAAACAACACAAATTTCAAATCATATAATCAATGATACAACAAAATAGTTTAATACATAATCTCGTCAACACAGTTTTAAGAATTTTAATTTTAGTTAAATTAAAATCATTAAAAAATAAATCCGAGAAGGTGTTTTGTGACAAAAATACCTCAGTTTTTCTATTTATTTAAGGTCTTACAAACTAAAATATTTAAAAAAAAAATTACATACTTATTTTGTTTAGACATTATTGAAAAATCATAAATACTTATGATCAAAAAATACTTACAAGAAGTATGCGATATTTAATAAAATTCATCATCGTGCGTTTTGAGCATTTTTATTGCTTACTTGAATGTAGGTATATATTAAAGCAACTTTTTAATGGATATTAATTTTTTTATTTTAATAATTTTGATACGGGTAAAAATCGATCTTTCTCATTGGAACCTCCCTGTACAGTTGCAAGCATTTTAAAACTTTTATTCTCAGCTGCTGGTCAATCTTCAGCCAGGTACTTCTCCGCCATCCTCTTCCTCATTTCTTTCCCCTCCCCACTACCTTCAGCCTCTCAACCCCAATTGGTAATGCCATAGCCTCACTAGCTCCAGGCAGTTTTGAGCAGTTGGGAATCCTGTGCGGTATTCACACAAAAAAACGTGTTTACTTGGTTAGAACAAACACCCGGTCTAGGATCTTCAAGCCTTTAGGGGAAAAAAAGGGGAACTGCGAACGGTAACCGGATCTAAAACGGTTTCATAAGTTTTTCGATTAACCGTTCCATCCTTCCCATCCCTAATAATCAAACAAGAGTCCTGCGGGCTTCTAGAATCTAGCCTACAATAAGGGATGTAGATGAGAAGCCTTGAAAGATTTGCAGATGAATCGCAGACAGACGGTGTTCAGAAAGGGGGTGACAATAGCCTGTCGTAGATGAGTTTTTGTTTTTAGCCCTAATTTATTTAAATCGGGATTTTTTGCGAAAAGGTTATATATAAAATCATCATGGTGAGAGATAATCTTCAGAATAGAAACGTTGCTTGAAATGTCTTATCCTAAAAATACTTCTTCTATCACTCACCTCCAGCGCGATTTCACCGAACTGGCAATACATATAGTTTCAGACCTTTTTGATATAACATGTGTTCAAAACCTCTCCGTCCTACATCAAAGCAAAAAGAATTAGTTGTGAATATAATAGATATGTTTATATAATATTATGTTTGCAAAATAATAAGTATTTATAGTACTGAAATGTATTGTATGTATAATAGAGTAATCTGAAAGTATGTTGCCTGTTGTATGCTGATGATGCAGTGCTAATTTCTAACAGTATGGAAGACCTACAGTCTCTCGTACCTAGGATGGGTGAAGTACGTATGAAGAATGAGTTGACCAGCGGCTGAGAATTAAAGTTCCAAAATGCTTCCAACTGCACAGGGAGGTTCCGATGAGATTACTCCCCGTATCAAATTTTTTAAACTAATATTTAATATCGATTTATTTCCTTCAAAACTTGCTTTAATATAGTATACCTACATTCAAGTAAGCAATAAAAATGCTTAAAAGGCCCGATGATAAATTATTAAATATCGTGTAGTTCTTGTAAGTATTTTTTGGTCATAAGTATTTATGATTTTTCAATAATGTCTAGGCAAAATAAGTGTTTAAAATAAATCTGAAATATTTTAGTTTGTAAGACCTTAAATAAATAGAAAAAAATGAGGTATTTTCGTCACATTCCCGGATTTATTATTTAATGATTTTAATTGAATTAAAATTTAAATTCTGAAAAGTGTCTTTACTAGATTATGTATTGATTTATTTTGCTGTATGTTCATATGATTTGAAATTTGTGTTGTATAATACAATATGTCGTTTGAAAATTGAACAAATCTGCCAACGACCAACGGTATTTTAAAAATAAACTTAGTTTTTCAAAATTTTAAAAGTGCGTTTACCAAATAAAATAACAATCTTTCAAAATCAATTTGTTTTTTTGAAAAAAAGATTCGATACGTCTAGAATTTGATTTAAAATCGACAAATTTCCGGTATTGTCTGATTATACCCTTTTGATGTTAAAGTTAATGATTAGTTAATGATTTAATTTAAGACTAAAGTCATGAAAGGGGTGTAAGGAGAATATATGTTGCAAATGTGAATGGTAGAACAAATCGGGGACTCCCGAGGAAGACATGGCACGATCAAGTTCGTGATAATTGAGGGTCATGTAAAGAGTCAGAATAATAGAAGAGTATGTATGAGATGATGTATGAATGTAAATGAGGCAATGAGTGTATTCCAGTATCGTATTATTTGGTGGTCCGTCCTCTCTGCCTGCCCCTGCAGAGAAACGAGTTGGTTAGTCGGTTAGTTACTGATGTACATTTTTATACAATTTTTGTAAATTTTCAACATGTATTATGTTTTGTAAAAGCTACTCTGAAAGGGCTTTAAATAAATAAATACAATTAAAAAAATCCGTGTATGATGACCAAATCTAAATAACCGGGTATTTCCCCACCTCCATCTTTTCCGTCTCCTTCCCCATACCTCCAGCCTTACAACATATCTCGATTAGGCAATCCATCGTCACACTGGTTCCGGGATGTTGGTTCTCTAGTGCAGTATTCAAATTTAAAAAAAAACAACATAATTGACATATTATTATAATTTACGACTTATCCACGATAAATATAACACCCAAAAAACAATAGAAAATCCAACAAGAGTAAATAAATTCAAAACCACTTTATCATTCATCATTCTGTTATTGTTCTGCTATCAAACATCAAGTCCAGGCAACTTCATACTTTATTATATCATCATATCGATTGTCCACCCTTCGCCAGCAGAACCTACAGAGCCTACTTCAGAACATTTCACCCCACATCGCCGGGAAAACAACCCTTAGTGCTTTATGCACTAAATCAAGGCAGTAGTTCTTCACAATTTTAGGGGGTAGTCGTTCTAAGCACCATCCACTGAATATATACATTTCTAGAAGTGTATTATGGGTACGTAGTGTGACTGAAGGATGCTCAATTTTTTTTTAATTTTGCTGACATTAATAAAAACAATTTGAAATATCAATATTATTTATTATCATTAAACGGACAAACAAATTAGGTTTTTAATTGCTGTAAACTTATCCTGGTTTCGTCTTATCTTCTACGTTCATACTTGAATGGTATTTTTTTTTAAAAAATACTGTTTTTTGACAAAAACCTAGCTTACAACTAATCTATAACTTGCCATCTCAATACAGGCGTTTTACACCTGGTGAGATGGGAAATACGCCATTGCCGTAATTAAATTTATATTAAAATAATGAAATTACAAAAATAAATAAAATTGGACTGTTTGGGGCCTAATGCCTTGTTCGCATCCCACAAGTAGGAAGTCGAGTGGCGAGTAACTCGCTGCCCGACGCAAATGTTCGCACTTCTGTCAAGTAGAGTTCATTAATAAGCGGCGCGTCGCAACATGACGGACTGCAATGCAATAAAGTAAATACGCTAAATAAGCTAATAAAGTCACCGGAGACAAAATTTCATTTACATTTTTTACTCCAAATAATGTCAGGAATCACTGGTTAGAGTAACTCAAGTACGTACCTTAACACCCTGTATATGTGTATGTAAGTAAATAAATAAATAAATACAAAATTGTTACAATCCAACTGCTCGTATGTAGGATATGATTTTAGATTTTCACAGCAAAATTATTTTTGGGGTCTTATGCCGTGTTGCCCTACCGCCTTCTTTAGCCAACGTTTCGGACAGCGTTACATTGTTCATCATCAGGGCAGTTGTGTGTCCATCATCACACATCTGCCCTGATGATGGACACTGTAACGCTATCCGAAACATTGGCTTAAGAAGTAGGTAGCGCGACACAGGGCACAACACCCCAAAAATGAATAATGATAATGCTCGAATTTGGTAGACATTGAAAGGTTCCATGACAACTCAAGACAGTGGCAATTCAACACACTTTTGAAAATGTTTTTTTTTTTTTTAACATTAGCTCCACACAGTTAGCTCCCTGAGGGCCTATGTCATCTTTGGGGATGCTTGTCTTGAATCTTTTTAGGAAAGGAGCGGGAGGAAGTTCTGGGAAGGAAAAAGATTTGAGGGGTGGATAGGAATCTATCCCTCCTACTTCGATGCAAGTCGATGTTCCGACAGAGTCCTCCTGGTTAAAAGGTCTCCCTCAGCCAGTCTCTCCCGATCCTGCCTGCCACGCATTCGGTGGGCAGACGCATTCGCCTGATCTGAACAAACCTCACTTATGAATCTGGGCACCCCTGTTAAGTTACCAAAAGTAGAACATTTTAGGAGTGACCTATGGCAGAGGTGTTGGTAATCCAATAAATGGTTCCCAGGGCGGTGGTACCCATACCAGCGTCCCAAATTGAAAAGTTATATAAAGTCCATTAAAAGTGATCAATGACGACCCAAAAAGCTGTCATGTGACAGCTTTTTTGATAAGCTAAGATGAAGTTGTACGCCAAATCACTATTTAGATTTATCTTTACTACGAATCGGTTTACATTATGAATATGAAAAAATATGTTACGGATACATTGAAGCTTTTCCAACCTTTTCAACGAATGGAATTAAAATAAAATTATTAATTACTTTACAAAAAATATAAGCCCAAAGTACTAAATAATTTCATTAGATAAATATGAAGTTATAGAAGAAACAACTTTTTAAAATACCCCTTTATGGCTAAGATTATTTTTGACTTTATTGATTGAATTTTTTTTTGGTTCTTGTAAAGTCCTTCATAAAAAAATAAAAACAATTTTGACAATACTTTCCTCGCGAAGAAAAAACCAAAAATACGCGGAGTTTCCAAGGGGTAAGAAGTCGAATATTTCTGGCGTTTATATTCCTCTTAACCTTGTTTTTTCATCACTTTTCAAGACTTCACTTTTCACAAGTGTATTGAATTGCCACTGTCCTGAATTGCCCGGTTACCATATTGAAAGCAAATGTATTTTTTTTCGGGATTATGTCAAATGTTGTTCATTGCCATTTTGACTGATTTTCATCTAGAAATAATGTTTAAAGATTATCCTTATAATATGATATACTTAAATGAAATTATTTTTCAGTAGTTAACGACTACACCGCATTTTTCTTGATTTATTCGGAAACCACAAGTCTTACAATACTAATTATTTAATAAACTTAGTCACATTTCCACGTATTTATTAAATGTAGGTTGGTAATCAAATTAGTCAAAGCATTTTTAAAAAGCTTATTAGAAATGTTAAGATTTTCATTTATTATAAATTAATGTAATGTTTTATTTTAAACCTCGAATAAATGTGAAACTGGCGATAAATTTAGAAATATGAATAAAAATACATACCCAATGTGTGCCATAGTTCCACTGGCTTGGTGTAGTTGGGTTTCTTGTGTGGCATTCACATAAAAAAAGTGACAGTTGTGAGTACCGCACAAAAGTAACTAACTCATCCCAACCCCCTGGAGCCAGTGAGAATCTGGCATTCCAAATTGGGGTATATGTTGTGAAGCTGAGGGTAGTTGGGAAATAAGAAGACGGGGTATAGGAAGGTGGGAAAGTACCTGGCTATCCAGATCTGGTTATGAAAAACGGCTAAAGCAATTTCAAGCAACGTTTCAGTTTTGAATGGTGCTCTTGCACCAAGGCGATACTGAGAGTATCTCCCACTCTGGAACGTGCCGCAAATATATGTCATATTATTTTTAAATGATTAAATGTGAAATAACACAATTCAATCACATAAACTTCGATTGCGCACGTCGGGATTTGAACCCGCGATCTTCGGATTGTTAGTCGTGAGTCTTTAGCCCTCGACTGCGGAGGCCGTCAGGTACTAGTGAAGTATTTATTTATTACATGTTCGTAATAAGCATTAACTTTGTGGCTCGCCATAATTTACAATAAAGTATATAAATTTGTTTTAGACGACTTTAAATTTTAATTACACTCTACCGGTTTCGGAAGAACCCTTCGTCAGGAGAATATTAAAACTAACCTATGATATATCAATATTTTGTATCAGAGTGTAATTAAAATTTAAAGTGGTCTAAAACAAATTTATATATTTTTTTGTATTTATTTATTGTTTCTTTACATATTAGGTATTACTGTTTACAATACAATTTTTAACATCAATAGGACATGTCGGTGTTGAGGTTAACAATTCTACAAAATTAACAGAAAATAATAGATACGCCAGTTTACATCAGTGTGATATAAAACACCCCGCCTAGGCTCTGCAAACTAGTGTAGCATATCAAAAGAAGAAGGAAGGGTAGTTTCAATTAAATATCGAACCGGACGGGGGATGATTCTGCCCCTCTATAAATAAAGTGTAAATAAAGCTACATTGTATTATTTATGTATTCAGCCTCCCTTGTCTGCAGCGCTCTCTGATTGCTTTGCATTGAAGTTTTAATTTAGTACGGTTGAAATTTGATTAGGGAAGATTGCAATGGTTTTATGCATAGGATAAATAAATATTTATTACTGCCAGCGAACACTATGTGACGTAACTTTAAAAAATAAATAAAACCTTTTTGTAACGGATTAATTAAATGAAATGCATAGTTTTAACGGTGAACACAATTAGTTTTTTATTTATTTTTATTTTGGGTACAATCAATTTGCAAGTTTGATAAGTATTTAGAGCAGTTCACCAATAGTAATACAGTATAATAAACTTTATGGGTTCATTCCCAAAGGAAACTCAATTGTTCCTTTTAATTGGCCGTTGGCCCACCGGTGGCCACCAATGAATTATTATTTTTTTTTTAATCATTATTTGTTTATGAGGTTCTATTACAAAATAATATTATTAGTAGCAACAGTTGTATAAACTACCAAAATCTGAAAGAATTGTTACTGTAAACTTATAAAATGCGACACAAAAAAAATCTGAAGTGACGTTTGATTTTTTTGGAAAAAAAACCTGGCCCTCCAAAGTTTAACCGCTTGTTTAACCTTTTGCCAAAAGGGTTACAACGAGTTTTTTCACTCTAGGTTAGCCGAAATCCGAAGCCGACGGTTTACAACTCGTTTCTTTGATTCAGTCCTGCCAGAGATTATAACCGAAATTGCGCGGTTAGAACCGGGAAGCAACTTAATTTTCTAGATTTAACACATGACATTATATCGATCATCCCAGTTCTGACATCCCTTCCAGGGATAACATCCGAATGGCGATAATAAGAGTATCTCCCACACTTAAATTATATTGCCCTCTTCTGTCGGAGGTTGGTTCTCATCAGGGGATTATTCAATCTGAAGGCTTCAGTCTAGAACAACTCTGCGGAACTGCAATTGTATCAGTCACACTTTTATTTCACTACTTATCAATAATATCTTTGATGTTCTCCGGGTTTCGATTAGTATGTAGTTTCATATCGATGAAGCCCCGGCTTAATTTCAACAAAAATCCAATTTGATTCATTGTTTTTTTTCTTGTAACTCCGCGCAAGAGTTACAGCCGACCATAGTCAGCGGCACTATGGCTTTCCAATTGAGCTATTTTATGGAGTGGGATGGGGAGGAGACGATGATGAGGAAGGCTGGCACTTCAGATCTAGTCATTAAACGCTATCAAAGTTTTAATTCTGAATCCTTTCACCTAGTCTGAAAGTATCTACCACTTCTTCGCGCCTTGTCTCAACTATCTCGATATAACTGAACTAAACTATAACTTTGGTAACTCTAAGTTTCAGTCCGGAATAGAACCCAGAACTTTCGGCCTGACACAATGAATGCACCGTGAATCACGAAGGGGTGGTTGTTTGTTTGCTCTGGGGATGACAACAATGGGACTCCCCCGCCCTCTGGCGACAGTGCAATCATTTCACAGGTTGGCGAGATGTGATATATTCACACAGAAAGATATATTGTGTCGTTTTTAATGTAACTGTGCGTTTTACTAAATATATCTATATATATATATATATACAGTTTATACAAAGGCATCAAATAATATGCCACATAAATTGGGGAATTTCCTCGCCAACTAAAAGCCTATACACAGAACAATTTGATAATTTGGTTCGCTAGCTATATGAGATAAAGAAAACTACTTATAAAAGTGAAATCAACAAATCTAAGTAATATGTTTCAGTTTTTTTCGAATTCGGTTAGACTCCGACTACGACTCCGCTCATATTATCACGCGGCGGCCTTTTTGTCGGCCATCTTTGATGCCAGCCGCGTCATCGAGAATTAATTTGAATTATTCGGAGAGGCTAGACACTGTAGTATAGTAGCTGTAGCTGTATTTCGTTACGTCAAGAACAAGAATGGCTCAAGCGATTCTGACCTTGTTCTTCATACAATTTCAAAATTTTATGTATTCGTAGTGTGTGAAAATAGGTAATAGGCACAAAAATCGCTTAGCAAACGGAGTCTAGAGGTAAAGAATTTACGAATTTAAGCGCAAAAGTGGTTTTTATTTACTTTGTGTAAAATTTTATGGGAATGATAAAAAGTTAATTAATGGAAAGTGTCATAATAGGTAAATTCGGTTATAATTCGAAATAAACGTGTAATTTTTAAAATATAGGATTTTTTAATGAAAATGAAACAGTTTTAAAAATGGCTCACTTTCCAAACTAAAAATATTGATGACAAATGTTATTTACGTTATCGTCACCTCACTTTTTCGTCGTTTCATGTAAAAATAAATAATAAAAAATTCCAAAAGTTTCATAATTTTTTTGAAATTGTTGTCGGAATCTTTGGTTTCTTAAAGGTGCATATTTTAATTGTTTTTTCGTTATCTTTTAGATTTGATTATAATGCGTGGTGTTTTCTCTTTTTAAAACCATTTACATCATATTTCTTGTAAAGGAGATACAACGATTTCTATGAGACCCATATGAGTCCTTCCAATTAGAATGACGGGTTAAACAAACTTCGGCTTTTTGGCCACTATACCAACAAGAAATTAATGATTTATCTATTTAACTAACTATGTTAATTTTGTACCATTCCAGGCGGAGTTTGCGGCACACCCGCATCATGTTGCAGCCCATCAGCCTCCACCTACCTGACCGCATCAGCGCGGAGGGAGTTTGAGACCATGATGAGAACTAACGCCAACAGAGTGGCCACCACGCTGCAGTCCAGGGCGAAGCGATTTGATGGTAGGTCCTTTGTTCACTGATACATATGCTGATTTCAATCGTCAACGAAGAGAAAAAACACTCAATGTCGGAACTAATTCCCTGGAAGCTGAATTTTTCTCAGATGATAGAACACCTTTATTCATTTATTTTAACAAAAGTCCCCGGTTTTTCCCTTTGTGCTTCCCTCCCCACCCCTCATAAATATATTTTGCAAAGCCTATTAATACGTTAATATCTCCTTAACCGCTGTATGAAATCCTCCTGAATCCACCATGAAGCATAAAATATTTAATTTCCTTTATTTTATAATTAAAGGAAAAATAAAGTAGCTCATTATTTTTCAGTTTGTTTGGGCATTTCGACCTTAAATCCAAAATTAAGTTTTGTATGAAACGGGCCAAAATGGGCCCCGCAAAACGTTCCGCAAAAAAAAAAAATATCGCCGGTCCCGAAAAACAATGTCGGATCCGCAAAAAATTTTATTCGTTCTGTTGGCTTATTTATTGGCTTATAAGACTTCGAAAATTTTAATAAAATGCAAAATATCAAAACAACACTATCTTTCTTGATCTCAAAAACAGTAAAAACACAGAAACGAAACTTTAAACACCTCTACTGCAAAACTATATAATCGCACATTCGACATTGTTCTTCGGGACCTTCGATATATAGATTATCTAAAACCAAACTCTCTCAAGTAATTAATCTTACAAAACCATAAAGTTAAGTATTTAATCATTGTGATATGTTGGCAGTAGGAGCGTCGAACTATTCCCCAAGGAAAATACATCCCTCTCTCCAGTTATACCTAAACTAAATCAGTTATGAAGTCAACGACCCGACATAGAACTTGACTTTTAACTTTTGATATAATAGCGTACAGAACTCTCGGCCAAAAAGGCCCCTTTCTCTTGTTTCGTTATATATTTATAATGGATGACTTATGGAATAAAATATTTTATATTGCAGACTTTATTAATTGAGACCTGACGCCATAGACATATTTTGAGAGTGACCATAGATGACAATTAGTTCATCACTAGTGCATATAGTAATAGTGATGTGACATCTCTTTTACCATGAGTTTTATTATTTGGTTGTTGAAAAACTCATATGATTTATTCATATAGATCTTGCCCGAAAGCACAGTTCAGGGACTTTTCCAACAAAAGGGGTGATGTCGATGATAAATGATAATATACCGATAACATTCAATGTATAGATAATAAATGTTAATATTTGTCGAGACTTCTGTTTTTTTTATCAGATTACGCCTGGCGCTTTGAAATATGTGTTTATTGCTGTAGGAAATCGAGTTAGTTTTTGAAGTTTTATCGCTGTTTATATTGTGCTATACACCATATCATAAAAAAAAAAACTGTAAAGTTAGGCGATCCGATCCTGTCTATAGACGAGATAAATCGATAGAATTAATCTAACGATACCTGCTTAGTTTTAATATGGTGCATAACTTTTTTTTACATTTGCTCCACGCAGGAAGGAGGCCATGAGAAAAATAAATAAATTTCCCTCAGGGCCATCTGAGGGGATGCTATGTGGTGGGCCTTTTAGGGAAAGGAAGGAGATGAAATTCTGTGAAGGAAAAGTGTACGAGAGATGGATTATAATCTAGGGATCAGTGTGTACAGGAGTGACAGACGTATGAATCCATCCCTCCAACTGCAGTGCAAGGCGATGGGTCGAGAGAGTCCGGCTGGAGAGGTCTATCAAATCTGACCCGCCACGCAATAGGGGGGTAAATGAATTCGCCACCAAGACTTAGATAAACTTCACTCCATAATCCCGGGCACCCCTGCTAAGTCACAAAACGTAGAACCATTTGGGGTGACCTGTGATAGAGGCGTTGGTTATCCAATAAATGGTTCCCGGGACCCATACCCGCCTTACAAATTGCTAATTATCTCTATTAATAGCCTTGGACTGTTATGTTTAAAGAAAAATAATGATATTTGGATCATTTGTATAGCGCGGTTTTTGTAAAAAATCACCTCAAGGGCGCTGTACAAATTTATAAAATATTTCTACAATCTTTTGAGCCTTAAAAGTCATGTTTGCACAGCGCCCTTGAGGTGATTTTACACAAAACCTGCCCTATAAAAATTATCAATTTATTATTATTACAAAGAAGAGCAAGCAATGATCACAGACGAATTAATCTGTAAAGAGTTCACGCTAAATCATTAATTAATAAATTTTAATGTTTTAAATCTGTCTTTGCTTTTTCGTCTTTGGGCTGTGCATACACATCATACATTATTTATTTTTGACATTAATACGACAGTATTACCATAAAAAAGTTTTTGTAAATGCAAATTAGATTAAAGAAGCTTTATGGATAAAATGATAAGCTCTCAAATCTCCCCGATTAGACCTTAGATTCACTCAAACTTTAACTGCCGCAGTTGTAAATTGGAGAATTATTGGTTTTTAATATTTTAAGTTGACAAATAATCTTTTAAATCCCTTACATAATGTACTTCTTCAAATTTAACCATTTCTATTTAGATAGGCCTGGCATCCTCATAAACATTCTCTTCTGACGGCCTCCGTGATCGAGGGGTAATGCTCTCGACTAGCAACCCGAAGGTTGAAGGTTCAATCCCATTTTATTTGATTAATTTGTGTTATTTCGCAATAAAATTAATTAAAAATAATAAAAGGTATTCCAGAGTGAAAGATAGTCTCAGTATCACCCCGGTGTAAGGCCACCATTCAAAATTGAAACGTTGCTTGAAATGGCTTCATTTGGTGGTCGTATTTGGTGATTAGATCTGAATAGCCAGGTACTTCCCGAGCTTCCTCTTCCACATCTTCTTCCCCACTCAACTACCTGCAGCCTCACAACATACCCTAATTGGGAGTGCCATAGTCTCACTGGTTCCAGCCGAGAGCAGTTGGGACTCTTGTATGGTATTCACAGTAAAAAAAACCCTCTGGTTATTAACAACGACTCGTCTTCTTAACGCCAAGTTCAAATTTTAGCTCAGAGTTAATAAACAATCGGCAATTGATAAACCAAAACCAATTTACTAGTAGATATTTATGTGATAAGAGTTTCCATGACAATTTATCCTCCGACATTTGGCCCCCGGCATACTTATAATATACAATATGCATTCGGTTTAATGAAAATACGGTATACCTTCTTATACAAAATATAGTTAGTTCTGTAGACCTCAGAGACCTTAGACCTCACCTCCAAAAACGGCACGTTTCTAATTTTTTACTTTAACGTCTGTCGTAGGCATTCGCTCAACGTGCGAGAAACAAATGGAAGTGCCGCCATCTATAATACTATATCTAAGGAAAAAAAGTACGAAGGGTGTATAGGAATTTAAGGGTCAATATGTCCAGGAGTGACGGACGTATTTATTCATCCCTCCCACTGCGCTACGACGCGATGGGTCGAGAGAGTCCGGTTGGAGAGATAAAATGTCTCCCGTCAACCACTCCCTTCCGATCCGGCTCGCCACGCAGTCGGTGGGCAAACGCATGTGCCGTCATGACCTAGACAAATCTCACCCCATAATCCCGGGCATCCCTGCTAAGTCACCAAAAGTAGCGAACCACTAAGGGTTAACTATGGCAGGGGCGTTGGTTATCCAATAAATGGTATGGGAGAAGAAACATTTTTCCCTTTCATTCATTAATAAGAAGATTTATGTTGGGGTGAAGAGTGTTCCTCTCATTATTCACGGTCTTAATGTAAGAATGTCTATATCTACATATTAAATGTAAGTGTTCTGTAGTGTTGTTAGTTTTGCAAAAGGGCGATGCCTTATAAATAGTCACCAACACTTAAACTGGGCGAAGCAGAATGAAAAGCCGCCCGCCGGGCCCAGCAGTTTATAATATTGTGTCGGTGATTCAATCCAATATGGTATTCGTAAGCTTTTCTTTAAAATATATTTGAGTTAGTGGACATATCTATTTATTTATATTGCGTACAATTAACAATTAATTAATCTTAATATTTTAAATCATAACTTGTAAAAAGTGTTTTTACTTAAAATAAGTAAACTAGCGTCATCCATGAAAGATCAGACTATGAATCGTTTTAAGAATCACTTGAAATACTTTTTTGGAGGTGCCACAGGAATCAAGAATCAAGGTGCACTATTTCTGTATCCGTACAAGAAAATATCGCCAGACATTTCACGTGTTTACACACGTGCTAAGGATCCTGTATGGATTCGTGTATTTCAGTATCTACCATAGTGTAAATAGGTTTCTAAGATAACTACATCATTTTTTTCACACACAGAATTGCCTCTGCTTTAACTTGATAACTTAAAAAAAATTATGACAACAATATTTTTAATACGTTTTCCTTCAGAAAATTTATTGTGAGTAAGAAATCCGGCAATTGGAAACATCATTGACTTATGAATATAATGAATGTTTTTAAATATGAAAATAAACAAGACACAGACAAATAATAAAATATAATGGCTGCAACTGGGATGATAATAATATATTACATAAATAATGATATTTACATTGATGGGAATAACCTTCAAAAGTTAAAAAGAGAGTTTTTCTTATAAGAAAAAAAAAATTGGATTATATTATGTTTATAAATCTTATATCGTATTATTTCGTGTGTCTTATTTCAAAATAATTCTAAGTAGATATTATTTAGGACGATTTTTTAAAGCATGTGCTTAAATATCTCGAAAAATCAATCGCTTCTAGAAAATTTTGTAATTTCATTTTGTACATTTTGCATTCAATATTATATTACCGATTTTTTAAATTAAGCTTTTTTTCATAAAGGTAATGATTTTATTTCCCAACAAATTTCCTTATTACCAAATGGCGTACAATTTTTTAGCAAAGCAAAGCAATTTATAATGTAATTATAATTATGATTAAATTACCCTTTTTATCCAATTTTTAGAGCATTAAAAATACGTTAGCAAAAAAAATACACCAGCATACGGAACTGTTCTAAATTTACAGCCCGTCAAACCCAATTCGACCCAGAGAGGGAGGAAATGGGTTGACATTTTGGAATGAAATAGGACTGAATAGGTTTTTTTGGGAATTTGTGTTTATTTCTGTGAAGGTTAGAAGTTTATGGTGTTTTATTGTACAAATACTGTTAGAAATAAAAATAAAATCTCTGGCGGTTTCCAAAGTCTAAACACGTAATAGTATATCATTACAGAAGAAGATAACACTAATAATCTAAAGGTTAATACGAAAAAAGAACAAGACACAGAAAAATAAAGGATAACAGTCGCAACTGGGACTCGAACCCAGAACCTCTCGTCTTACCGGGACAAACGCCATTCTAATTAAGCCAATGCCACCAATTATTTATACGTCATATTTATCTCATATTTCAAATTTCAGAAATATAATACAATATTATCTAATTAAAAAATACATAAATATAAATTGTACAGCGCCCTTGAGGTGATTTCTCACAAAAACGGCGCTTTACTTTCATCCTTTCTCTGCCATTTCCGCGCTTCACTGCCATACATCAGGGTAGGTACCAGTACTCCATTGTGGACTGCTAGCTTCGCTTCTTTGGACACCTTTTTGTTGGCGCCAACGGCGTTCAGTCCACCATTAATGGAGTTACCTGCATTCACCCTTCTTTCAATATCCTTATTAGCCTTCCCATCTCTCGTAAACATACTTCCCAAATACACAAACTCATCCACCTGCTCCAAGTATTCACCATTCACAACTCATCTCGCCAGTCATAATATTATGCAAATAACGAGTTTACAAGCTTAATCGAGTGTGACTCTAAATTAAGCTCTATTCTGTAGCATTTACCCGATTTCGCAATTATTCCGCATCACTCTGATTTGTTTCGTGATTCCAGATTTAGTTATTAATGTGGGTAATTTAATGGGGGTCGGTTAATACGGTAATAACCATGATGTCGGAGTGAAGTAGTAATCCGTGCATACTACGACTGGCTGTTTCCGAATGGGCCGGCAGATGTTTGTTGGCAGAAGTGCGGGTAATTGCGTACCCGCTGCCTAAAACAAGGTTTCGCGTGTGCTGCGGTCCCGCCCCCGAATTAGGGATACAAAAAACCAATACTGTTTAATAGAAATATTCATTTTTCCGTTAAATATAAACTTCTCATATTTGAGCCGAAACTCTCCGTGGTCAAAGGGTAAATGCTTTTAATGCTTAAGGGATTACGAAGTTCGCGGGTTGCGAAAATAAATTTTATTTGATTAATTTGTGTTATTTCATAATTAATTAATTAAAATTATTGTATAGTATATTTGCGGCACGTTCCAGAGTGGAAGATACTCTCAGTAAAGCCATGGTGTAAGAACACCAATCAGAATTGAAATGGATTTAGACCATAGACATATGAATATGTATAGACCTGCCCTAAGTGATAAAAACGTATTATTTCCCCCTCCTTAATTCTGGGCTACATGGCCGGGCTGGCGTATAGGTTCGCGTGAATCTAGAAAATGTGACGTCATCATTCTTGTGCGGACTAGCGTCGAGCTCTTATCAGTACATTTTACGAAATAACACGGCAAAAATGGTAACTTGTGCTATTAAAACATGTAAAAATAGAAGTGAAAAAGAGTATAAACCCAATTGTCGTATTACCTTCCATATGCAGGCATTATTTGTCATTATTTTAAGCTTATTCACATCATATAATATGATCAGTTTTAGACATGAACCGAAATTCCCGGTCCCGTCGTGTGCACGTTGCAGTTTACTGTGATAAGTAAATTATGAAACATTTGTAAAAGTGTCTTAACTAAACACGGTAACAAAATATTCGACTCTCAAAACAAGCGAACCTTTCTTCATTTTATATGGATTAAACAAGTTTGTTCAAACCGGGCGAACAATTCGCGCTCCCATGTAAAAAGGTCTATTCATTCAAAAGCAGATTTTACTTTTAAGAGCTAAATGGTGATATTATAATGCGTGATGCCTATATACTGTAATATTGAAGGATTAACGAATCACATATCGTTACCGTCAACTCATCCCTCTCCGCCCCGCTACAGATGGTTATTACCCCTCTCCCTGATTCTCAAGTCTATGAATAATATGTCTGTGATTTAGACGGTGTTTTGTGACCAGATCTAAACAGCCAGGTATTTTCCCACCTTCCTCTTCCTAGCCCCTTCCCCTCCCCGCTTAACTTTAGCCTCAAAATATACCTTAATTGGGGATGACATAATGTCACTGGCATATTTTAAAATTTATTTTATAGCTAAAATTGGATCGTTTTAAACCATAGTGAAGTAACTCACTTTTTTGAATTTCTGAGGTAGAGCTTGAAACGAGGGCTCCAAATCATAATCTAGCTCTATCAGAGAGAACCAATTAGAGAAATACTGTCTTGAGCAATCATAGACCGTATTTTTCTGATTTGTTCTCTCTTGCAGAGCTAGATTATGATTTGGAGCCCTCATTTCAAGCTCTACCTCAGAAATTCCAAAAAGTGAGTTAGTTCATTATGACAATCCAATTCTCTGTGACAATTTCCATTGGTATATGATAATATATAAAATCCATTTTTGCTTTTCAAATCGTGACCTCTAGACTCTGTTTGCCAAGCGATTTTTATGCCCATTACCCATATTCGTGGCGATATAAGGCACATTAAGAACACATAAATTTTTGGCTCACGGCTTCCTTTTAACGAAGTGCCGATTTCCGCCCTCCTATCACACGGGTCTCGTCAAGATTCCAGATTCACTCCTTCATTTCCCCAGAAAGGCCTTCAGCACAGTTTCCCCAAATATGATAAACTTAACTTAAAATTAAAAGTGGTAACATGGCTCAACCCTGTTTGACACCATCTTGCTAATGTCTCATTCAATCCCGTTTTGCGTCACTCTTGACGCGTTTAGGATACAGAACACAACATCCACACACATACACACATTATACATACCCATACATACGTCAGAGCAGATGTTCTGCGTTTCCTGCCGAACCACAATTCCACAATACATTAAGTTCTTTCACAAATCATAAACGTCTCTCGAAGTTTGCTTATTAAATCCTCGCTATATATATTTACGTATATACTGTGCTGTGTATATGTTATATTACGTATTTCGCTTCAGAGGGGTTTGTAATTGGTTGGCGAACGGAAATCCGGCTTCAACTAAATCATGGATTGGGGTAAGTTGATAAATGGTTTTGACAGATTGGGATATTTGCGGTTTTTCATAATAATTGATAAATTTGTCTTATTCTAATGCTAAGTCTTTTGTCAATTTTCATCTAGATTATCAATAATATTTGACAGTGGGAGCAACCGTCGCGTGCTGTCATTCATTTTAGATTTTATTAAAAAAATTGTCCTGATTTATTTTTGAGGTATTATGCCGTTTTGAGCCACTTCTTTCTATAGCCAACTTTTCGACAGTATCCTGATGGTGAACCCTGTAAGCTCTCCGAAACGTTGGCTAAAGAAGGAAGTAGCGGGACAAGACACAATGCTACAAAAAGATATCACGATAATACTTTTGACCGTGAAAACCTCAAATCATGTCTAAAACAATTATGTATCAGAAAATAACGGTATTCCAAAACTTTTTTCTACAAAATACTAAAAAGTTTAAAAAACATCACTTTTGTTACAAAATACCAACACTTTTTCAGAAAAATACATCGCGAAAATTCCACTAAGAAGTAACGCGAATTTCGCCAAAAATAACGCAAACTTTTTGGATCTTTGCTCTAGCTATTTTACTTTTTTATATGGAATACCTTACAAGAGTCTTATCTGCTCCCGTCTGGAGCCAGTGAGACTATGGCATCCCCGATTGGGGTATGTTATGATGCTGAAGGTAAGTGGGGAAGGGAAGGAGACGAGGAAGAGGAATGTGGGAAAGTACTTGGCTATTCAGATCTAGTCACTAAACACGGCTAAAGCCATTTCAAGCAACGTTTCAATTCTGAATGGTGGTCTTACACCAGGGCTTATACCAAGACTATCTTCCACTCTGGAACGTGCCGCAAATATAATATATATTATTTTAAATAATTAATTGTGAAATAACACAAATCAATTATTTGCGCACGCCGGGTTCGAACCCGCGGCCTTTGGAATGGGAGTCTAACGCCCTACCGCTGGACTATGCCGGCCGTCCTAGCTGCGGAAATTTATGACTTCAGTCGTTTTTGGCGATCAGATCTGAATAGGCATGTACCTTCCAACCTTCCTCTGATTCATCTTCTTCCCCTCCACACTCCCTCGATCCTCATAATACACCCAGATTGAGATTCAAATATTTTTTTTATCGTTTTTATTCGGCTAGTTAGTTAATTTTTCGTGATGCTTTGGTTGGGAAATAGGGGTGAAATAAAGAGTATTGCGTGGTCGCCTTAAGGGTGTCGTGCCAATGTCCCATTACAAGTTGCATGTAAGTGTAGGAAGTGAGATTGCATATCGCGACGGAAATGTGTGTCACTATAAATTTCCTGCCTCCTTCTCCTTACCAATAATGGGAGTTCGTGGTACCTACCAACTAAGTACCGTTAAATGGGGGAATATTATGACCATGGGTTGTTTGTTTCATGGATCCAAAATATTATTTTTGATTTCTGTCTACGTATTTTGTGTTGTACTGTTGTTTTCTCTTATGGACAATACAACACGGATTATAGTCAGTTTCAATGATACTTCGGTTCGTCAAATTACAAGACGTGTTTATTGTCGTCTTATTTACAATGAATATTCAACTGGACTTAACGCCCGTTCTAAAGGATGCTACGTGTTAATCAGCTGCAGGGGGAAAGGGTCACTGAAGGTGCCCATCTATCGATCGAATATCATCGGCCAAATTCGTAACCGTTCGGGTGATAGTTGTCTCTCTCATGTAGTACAACTTTACTGACTTCTGTTGAGACACGTTTTAAAACACTAACATATAACTAAACTCCCTCCCTAAACACGAGTTTTCTCAACTAGGGAGGTATTAATTTAGATCAAGAAACATCTTTTACAGATATTTACCATTGTAAATAAAATAAAAGAATACATAAAAAATTCTAAACAATGTGATGTATTATGTTAATATTTCTTTAAATAAAAAAACTACCTATACTAACGACATCTGTTGAGACATATTGAAACTGCGTTCATATTAACTGTATTTATAGTAAGTTTTTTTTAATGTGAATGTCTCACAAGAGTCCTAATTGCTCCCGCCTAGAGCCGGTGAGGATATGGCATCCCCAATTGGGATATATTGTGAGGATGAAAGCAGTAGGGAGGGGAAGGAGATGAGGTAGAGGAAGGTGGGCTAGTACCCGGTTATTCAGATCTAGTCACCAAACAAGGCTAAAGGCATTTCAAGCAACGTTTCAATTCTGAATGGCAGTCTTACACCAGGGCGATACTGAGAGTATCTTCGATTCTATGTGTCTCTGTGGTCTTTTATAAAGATGTTTTACTCTGAAATGCCTTCTAAGCTATCTCATCATTGAATGTCTATTACATATGCTATCTACTGCTACTACCTACCGCTATTACTCCGTGTTGAAATCATCAGTTGCGATCATCCGATAAACGATAATTGATAGTAAATTTACGTTTGCAGGTTGGATATATGTAGATTAGAGCTTTAATGTGTAAATCAAGTAAAACCAACCTCGTCCTAATATCACATGAAACTAAATCCTCTACATAAAAAGAATCCACCAAAACTTCTAATCCGCTGTCACTATCCTTCCTGTCTATTCAGGGCCGTAGCGAGGGTTGCCGCCACCTGTCTGCTAGAAAAATACATCCTACGGTAAAAATGAAACTATTCTTGTAAGAATTATCACCCCATCACCTGTTTGCAAAAAACACTTATAATTATTTTATGTTGTTAAAATACCTTTATAATATATACCACGGATTATTAAAGCTGCGATTTAGGCCTAGATGTTTCACCCCCTTCACAATTGACGTCGTCAAAGGGCGTTCGATTGGGCGAACTCAAAATATTTCCGCTTTGCAATAAAATCCAAATAATGGAATATTTCTGAACGCATCTGAAACCTAAGAACTATTTTTGAAAGGTGATGAAATACACTTTCAAATTTTATAATTCGAAATGAACATATAATTTTAAAAAATTTCAACACAAACACAAAAAAATTTTAAAATGGCTCACCTTACGTTTTTTCTAACTAAAATTACGCATAAAGAAAAAAAAAATTAAACAACCATATATGTTTTCGGCAAATATATTATAAATTTATCGTCAGCTCACTTATTTTTCGTTTCATGTAAAAATAATTGGTAAGAAATTTTCTGTTTAATTTTTTTTTTTAAATTGCGGTGGGAAGCTTTGGATTCATAAAAGTGTACATTTTTATTATTTTGCGGTTTACTTTTATATTTGGATACAAAGTGTGATGTTTTTTCTTTCTGATACCGTTTATATAATTTTTTAACCACGATATTAAGGGAGAAACGATGGTTTCTAAGACTTAGTAAGTTAGTTAGTAAGTTGATTCTAAAACCGAACAAATTCGCTTGAGGGGTTAACCAGATTAAAATAGGCTTACCAAACGTTAGTCGTTATTTACAAATGATGTAAACTAACTGTGACTTAAAAATAAGAATATTAAGGTAAAAGCAGGTTACCAAATCTGGTATATAAATTACAGATTATTATTTCTGAAGTCAGTCACAAACATTGCCGCCCCGCGTGCACAGCACACACTGAGTAAAAGTTTGCACCGGTCCTGTATATATCCAATATGGCGGTGTCTTCCACTGTGCCACGTGCCTATTTGCCGCTGGGTGAATGAACCAGCCCGATACAGGCGCACCCCGGGGGCAGGGGATTCAGGCCTGTAGCCGGGGGGCGCGCGGGGGCGGGGGGTGCAGGCTGCAGGGAGGCTGTGTGTCACCATTAATCCCTAGAGCTCAGCGGCAGAACCTCCCCCTCATCCTCCCACACCGCCCCAAACATTACAAACAGCCATTTTTCAAAGTCAATTTGTTTTGATGTTATTTTTGCTTCTACCTTATTCGTCTATTAACTTGATTTAATAAAATTGAATTTTGTTAATTGTTTTGAGACAATTTTATATTACCGCTCTTTACAACATTGGTTGATCTCTGTGGTAGAGGGGTAAGGTCCTCTCCTCCGCATCCAGAGGTCGCGAGCTCAATACCCGGCGAGAACAGTTTATATGGGTTTATTTTTTATATAATTTTTTTTACATTAGCTCCACACAAGAGACCCTGATAAAAAAATCCCTCAGGGTCAATGTCATTTTTGGGTTGCTGTGTGGGGGTCTTTAGGGAAAGGAAAAAGGTATGAGGGGTGGGTAGGAATTTGGGGGTCAGTGTGTTCAAGAGTGAGAAACGTATGAATCCCACTGCGGTGCAGGGCGATGGGCTGAGAGAGTCCTACTGGAGAGGTCTAGGTTAGGTCTCCCTCAACCAGTCTCTCCCGACCCGGCCCGCAACGCGATAGGTCTAAGACTTAGACAAACCACTCCCCATGAACCCGGACACCCCTCTAAGTCACCAAACTTAGCGAACCATACCCGCCTCCCAAATTGAATTATTATTAAGATACCTTTGGAATTAAATTAAAATTTTATATTTGTAGCTCATTCTAGGAAGATTCCTCTACTCTCAGTATTGCCCTAGTGAGAGACCACAATTCAGAATGGAAAAAATCGCTTAAAATTACTTTCGTGGCCGCATATTTGTGTATTGCAAATATGTGCTTGCCATTCTACGTAGATTCATACTAATTTCGTTTGTCTGTGCTGTGTTTTAGTCCTGCGTGAAATATGCTTCAATTTTTGGAAATAATTGTGTGAAGAATTCAGATAAGTGTCATTTTTATAATTGGAACTCATTGTGTGAAGAATTTTATTTTCGAAAAATGGAACTCATCGTGTGAAGAATTCAGATAAGTGTCATTTTTATAATTGGAACTCATTGTGTGAAGAATTTTATTTTCGAAAAATGGAACTCATCGTGTGAAGAATTCAGATAAGTGTCATTTTCAAAATTGGAACTCATTGTGTGAAGAATTCCGACAAGCGATAAGTTCATTTGGAGTATTCGGCCGAATAGTAGACGGTGTTCGTTCGAATACCGAATATAAAAAAAAGAAAATAGTGGCCGAATATTCGCTGCATTTCTAATATATATACAGGAAGCTGAGCACTAAACTTGTCGAGAGTTTGTTAGAGCAGTTGTGAGTGACATCCCCGTTCGATCAATCTTCGTCAGGGAGGTAGATAGGGGATGGGAACATTAGAAAGAGTTCTGCATTTACTAACAAGAACAACGCTCGTAAACGAAATAGGAAAAAAAGATAAATACCTTATTGGCGACCCCACAACATTAAATATTTAGGTCGAATTCGCCAAAAATATGACTCCTAAACAGCAATTATTTTTTAAGAAATAATTTATATATTTTTTGCATTAACTCTGCTCAAAATACCCTGAGAAAAATAATTTCCCTCGTGGAGTGTGTTTGTTATCTTTGAGGATGCTGTGTTGAGGGTCTTTTTGAGGGAACGAAGGAGTGGATATGAGTTTTAAAGATACCACATGCTGTAGGAGGAGGAAACACAGAGGTTGGACTTAAGAACGTGTCGTAGATGCGAAGCGTTCTCACGACAAATTAATGTCAACCGTGTACAAGCGTTGGGTGCGAGTTTGGCGTATTTTTCGTCTATACACCTGTGTCAAAGGGGTTAATGACGCTAGTTCCTCAGAGCACCTCCATTGAAATACCGGTAGAACAAGGAATGTGGCGACATAGTTCCCCTGTCTTTACACTGTACAAACAGAAACGCTCGACGAAATACCGGTAGAACAAGGAATGCATTCCCACCTGAAGCTTGTGCTCTAAATATTGCATGCCGAGTCTGTATTATAGGTAATTTAATAAAGCCCTTCTTCCAGCCCCTACCTACAGCCTCTACCTTAATCCGCCTCACAATGCTGCCCAGCCGTGTGGCGACATAGTTACCCTTTCTTTGCACTGTACAAACAGAGACGCTCTTATGAGATGTCACATAAAAATATAAAAATAAACTCGGTTAGTGCCATTATAAATAACATTTTCTTTTGTGGTCTATCACCAGGGCGATACTGAGAGTATCATCTACCACTCTGTTATTATTACCTAGATGTGCAAGATTCGTTGTTATTGTTCGGAATTTCCCCTTCAATTCGAAATATTTGAAATATTTTCACAATGAAAGAAAGATTAATAGTCTCAGCGTAATGCGTCTATTGAGGGAGGTAGGTACCTGTTTTAAATATGTTTTTTGCAAATAATAATGAATAGAGTGCCATAGCACAAACGCCATCAAATTATCCATCGAAAAAAAATACAAAAAATCTTTTCTTTACAGTTGCTTTTTACGTTTTATTATACTACCCTTGATATTTTTGTTTCCCTATGCCTTTCTTACGACGATTTTATACGCGTATCTTATACTATCATCAACAGTAGGCAGGTATGTTCCGATAAACAACTCTATTCAAAATGTCTAACTAACTAACTAACCATCATGCCGTTTCCTCGCAGGGGTAAGCTGAGAGGTCGGACCCCGAAACAACTCGGTCTCGGCACACACACCTTGCTTTATTAACATTCATACATCTTCTTATACACGCTCTTCTATTGTTCCGACTCCTGACATGGCCCCATCAGGTTCACTTGATCGTCCCATGTCCTCCTAATATTTTCGAGTTAATAATCTAACAATATTATTTGAATTTTACTCCCATAAAATGCTTTTATTTCATTTTATTCAATTAAATTTTAAATTAAGTGGTTCGCTACGTTTGGTGACTTAGCAGGGGTGCCCGGGTTCATGGGGTGAGATTAGTCTAGGTCTCGGCGGCGAATGCGTTTGCGGGCTGGATCGGGAGACTAGTTGAGGGAGACCTAAACTACATATCTCCAACCCCGCTCTCTGGAACCATCTCCTTGCACCGTAGTAGGAGGGATGGATTCATACGTCCGTCACTCTTGGACACATTGATCCCCGATTCCTACCCACACCTCATACCTTTTTCCTTCCCAGAACTTCTACTCCTTCCTTTCCGTAAAAAGACTCTCCAAGTTTTGTGATTCAAAAGTCTGGCTAATCAAGATTAAGTGTGCATAATTTCATCAATCTCGGAGAAAAACTGTAAATTTATATACAAATCAAATTCACAGACCCTTTCTTTTATAAATAGATAGGAGGAGATTCATTCCACAAACGATTCTGAGCTTACCCTAAGGGCCTTTGCTGTATTAGGGGATGCTGTGTCGAAGGTATATAAAGGACGGGTTGATAATAATATATTTATGATAAAGTAATGTCTTTTCGTTTGATCTTAAGTTAGGTAAAAACCTCTTACAGAGATCAAATTGTAACCCAATCTGTCTTTTGAGTTTCCTAAAATTCCCCCTTTACAGTTGCATAGCTACTAAAGTTGCCAAGAAATAGCCGCAAATGGTGGAATTGACATTTCCTCCGATCTGGCAACACTTTAACCCCTACTGTGAAGCCGTCATGGAGAAAATTTGAATTTCCGAGTTAAAGTCATCCGTGCCTTTATAGGGATTGCAATAACAAATCGTTAATAGAAATATTTAATCAATCGATATTTTACAAAATCGCTATTCCCAATTACAAAATGTCTACATAATTGTTTTTGCATGGTATGTATTTCATGTTAACTATACATAATTAGGGAAATTGCTCAACAAATAGGCATTATATATATATATATATATATATATATATATATATATATATACATCCCGCTATCATTTCTGCGTCCTTTCATCCAATCGACATTACCGCGTCTGTCTGAAGGACTTTATTTTACATAGTTTTAACTAAAGTATATACTATCTTTTAAGTGTTTGATTGTAGCTAGGTATTTAAATTTTTGAAAAACATTAATTTAAAAATATACAAAACGAAAAAAACGCCCTTTATCGTCCCATCAAACTGAACTCCTTTTATATCAAATGCAGTATAGCATCCAGTGTATACTTTCTTTCATGATGGAAACAATGTAGCGTCCATTACGTCATCAAAACTATACTTATTTTTATGTTGACAACAAACCAACGTCCTGCGACGTTGCCGCTTATTTGGTCAAGGTTTTGGTTGGACCACTTTGTATTTATAAAATATGAAGGTGCCAACACGACTGTTGCATACGTCGCGGACTCTAATCGACCCGGCGGCGATGCGAACTTTAAAAAATTATTATATTGGTACGGGATTTTTAGAGACTTAGCATTCAGAATTGAAACCCTTTTAAATTAACTCCACACAG
This sequence comes from Limnephilus auricula, assembly GCA_951813805.1. Classification (NCBI taxonomy): domain Eukaryota; kingdom Metazoa; phylum Arthropoda; class Insecta; order Trichoptera; family Limnephilidae; genus Limnephilus; species Limnephilus auricula. The sequence continues at coordinate 1,895,575 of OX638410.1, forward strand.
GAGGCCCTCAGGAAAATAATTTCCCTCAGAGCCTATGTCATCTGTGAATATGCTGTGTAAAGGGTCTTTTTGGGGAGAGGAAAGAGTGAACGTGGGTCTTGAAGAGACCCATGTTGAGGGAGGAAACACAGATGCTGGCAAATCGTTCCACAGCCGAGCTGTTGAACTCAAGAACGAGTCGTAGAAACGACTAGTTCTCATGTGACAAATGTCAACCGTGTACATATTCTGGGCGCGTGTTTGACGTGTTTCCCGTCTATTCACCAGTGCCGAGGGAATCAATGATGCTCCTCGGAGTTCCTCGGAGCATCTTCCCTTGAAATACCGGTAGAACAAGGACAGCATTCCCACCCGGCGCCTGTGCACTAAAGATTTCAATCCGTTTGCTAGTTCCTCGGAGCATCTTCCTTTGAAATACCGGTAGAACAAAGACAGCATTCCCTCCCGACGCCTGTGCATTAAATATTGCAATCCGTTTGTTAAGATGGGAGAATCTATCAAACGGATCACCCGTTTCCCGAGTCGAGGGTTTTTTTCAAGTATTGTGGGGCTCCAGACCAGAAGTGGCTGCCAAATTCAACCGTGGGGCGCACTTGCGATTTGTATAGGGTTAACAGTTGTGTACTATTATGTTGCCTGCTTACAGTGCTCACGGGTCGGAAAACCTTCTGATTTATTTATGTACGCACCAGACGGAAAAACAAAAAATATGGTATGTCCAAAAGGGCTTCAATAAACAGAATTAACACAAACACTTTCTTTGAGTGGGGTGCGAAAATATTTTTATTTTTATTAATTTGTGTTATTCCGCAATCAATGAATTAAAAATAATATAAGGTATATTATTATTCAAAAGTTGCTTTAAATGGCTTTAGCTGTGTTTGGTGACCAGATCTGAATAGTCAGTTACTTCCCAACCTCCCTTTTCCCCACATCCTTCCTCTCCCCCCTACCTTAAGCCTCACAACCTACCCCAATTGAAAATGCCATAGTCTCACTGGCCCCAGACGGGAGCAGTTGGGACTCTTGTGCGGTATTAATAAAAAAAAATTAAAATGTCATGTTGAATTTTTTTATAAAATCATTAAATAAAAAAATATGTTTTATCTGTATTATATACAGTAATTTTTTAAATAAATAAAAATCAAATTGAAATGCAGAAGTGCTTATCAGAGATTTCATGATTGACGCTAGGTATATTTTAGAGTTATGGATAAGTATTGCATTTTCGTTCACATGAGAAAAAATAACATGGCTTTAATAATAAATAAATAGTATTTAACAATAACTAACTAACTAACTATCAAGCCGTTTTCTCGCAGGGGTTAGCAGAGACGACCGCCAAACAACTCGGTCTTGACACACACTCCTTCCTCACCTTATTCACATTCATACATCGTTCTGTTATTCTGTTTTTTGACATGACTGAAAAATGCCATGTGTTTCTCGGGCATCCCCGACTTCTTCTACCAATCGTCATTAGTTCGTGTAATATATAATTCTCATTACCTTTTCTTAGATCATTGGCCCTTCTTGCCAAAACCATCTAAGCGTCACAATTCTAATTCTTACTCATTACACTCACATCTCCAATATCTCACTATTTTTTTACTATCAAATCAGTCGTAATTGAAGAAAAAAATATTTTATTTTACTTATTTACACAAGTAACTAAGTTTTCAAATTACTAAAGTTCATTGATTTTCTCTTAATTAATAATTGTAGGGTGGCGTGACACAAATGATCACGCATTATAAATACAATAATAATCTATGACAGGGTGTCTGAAATATTTTGTACTTTCTTTCATGGAATTTTACTAACTAAATCTAGCAACCTTCCACATCAATATAATATATAGCAACGTCCAAAAAAATATATGGAATGCAATTTTTTTTACGTGAAAACCGCACAAGAGTTCCAACTGCTCCCAACTGCCTGTATCCAGTGAGACTATGGCATCCCCAAATGGGGTATGTTGTGAGGCTGAAGGTAAGTGGGAAGGATAAGAAAATGGGGAGAAGGTGGGGAAGTACCTGGCTATTCAAATCTACACGTTCCTGGCTAATTAAAACAACTAAAGCCATTTCAAGCAAAGTTTTAGAATGGTGGTCTTACACCGGGGCGATACTAAGATTATATTCCATAATTGTTAACATACAGATCAATCAAATAGAATTTACATGCGGGGATTTGAACCCGCGACCTCCGGATGGCTAGTCAAGAGTCTTGCCCCACATTGATTAGAAATTAGTTTTTCTCTGTGAATTTTAATGAAATCTTATTTTATTATTTTGCACTGTGCGATGTTTTATTATGATTGATCTGTACTCGATATTCTAAGTCTAATGATAGTCTTTTTTGTTCATCAGCCATTTTTCTTGAATTTGCTTATAATCATTTATTAAAAAAAATTATTTCTACATTAAACATAGATTTTTTAAAAATGAAAACCAATCTCTCCCGATTCGGCCTGCCACGCAGCTGGCAAGCCGATGTATACATAGCCAAGACCCAGATAAACATCACTCCCATGAACCCAGGCACTCCTTCTAAGTCACCAAATGTAGCGATCTACTTGGGGTGACCTATGGCAGAGGTGTTGGTTATCCAATAAATGGTTCCCAGGGCAGCGGTACCCATACCCGCCTCCCAAATTGGTACCCATCATAAATGCTTATCAAATTTATCATGATTGACGGTAGATATCTTTACGAATTATAGGTTCTAATACATTTTCGTTCACAGGAGAAACGGTCTATTGCGAACCTTATCACTAAAATATTTATTAAATCCTCTTAGAACGAAAAATGGGGAAAGACGAAAAGGGAAAGCAAACGGTGTAAACAAATAAACGAATATGCCTTTAATAATAAATTAATATTAATAAACAATAACTCACTAACCAGCACGTCGTTTCTCCGCAGAGCTAGACAAAGAGGACCGGCCGCCAAACAACTCAGCATTTCAAAGCATTTCAAATGCAAAATGCAAAACATGTATTTTCAAAATGCACAGTAAAACAGTAAAAAAAAACTAAAATACTGGATAAACTAACATAGCCTATACTAGCATTTTTTGGTTTTGGTAAATATTCCACAACTGCCGCACTTTCAATAGACTTTGAAACAGATTTTGAAAATTACACTACGTTTCAACATAATCACTTAAAAAAACTGTTAAGGATGAATGATAAAAATTGCAATCATTTTATTCAAACAAGTTTAAAATTTTCCGTATAAAACCAAGAACCTTGATATAAAACGATTTCTTTACCGCCATTTTTTTAATATTTGATATTTGTAAAGTTTTGTTCTAATCTAAATACGCATCAATTAACGTTATTAAGAGCAGAAAAAAGACATAAATGTTAACAAATGCCACCAAATATTACATGGAACTAATTGCCAGCATAAAGAAATAGAAACTATTATCGAAAATTTAATATTTTTCTGTGCCCCTTTTTTTGGAATGGTTTTTATTATTTTGCCAGGGTTTTTTTTTACCAGGGAGTGCCTTGACAGACATAAATATGAAAAAAGGGTCTATTGATATGATAGGAAGAATGTGGCAAAAATGCATTTAGAATGCATCTAAAATGGAAATGGGTGAAAAAAACCATTTCAAATGCAAAATTTTTTTGAAATAAAGTATATCTGTGGTGTACAAGACAATCATTTAGTTTTTTTTTATTTAAAATTAACCGATTAAATACGCCAATTAAGGGTGTGGTTTTTTCTTTAACATCTTGTATGTGTTGTTTAAAAGTTAAATGACCCCCAGATATTATTTCAGTATCAGGATTTGCAAATTGTCCTTTTTTAATTTTGAGGGAACATGAGGAGGAATTATTTTACCAATTGAGCTTAAAAACATGTATCCTGTTTTATTTAATATTTATTGTTAGGATATTTGATTGGGGCCAACTGTAAATTATTTCTAGGTCACTATGTGCATTTTCTAGTACGATGTTTAGATCTTTACCCCAGTAGAATTTTGCAGCATCAAATGCATATAGAAAAATTACACCTTTTATATATCACTTGATAATGCTTCCTCGGGTGTCCACGACTTATTCTACCATTCAAATTTGCATAGTTTATTCTTTTTACACCATTTTCTTCATTCATTCGCTCTAATGACGGCTGGCGTGGTCCGGGGGTAAGGCTTTGGACTCCCAATCCGAAGGTCTGGTGTTTGAACTCTTCGTGCATAAGTAAATTTTATTTGATTAATTTGTGTTATTTCATAATTAAATAATTAAAAATAATATATAGTATATTGGAAGTGGAAGATACTATCAAAATACAAAATAATTTATACATTCCCTAGGACAACTGCAGATCACTAACGCACAAACAACAGTTGACATCGAACATACGTAGTCATTGTGAACTGTAACTTATTTGTTGGCGATCTGCAGTCATGCTAGAGAACGATGGGAAGTTTTTTGTTTTTATTTATTAACAGTGTATTACCAGAGAATACCGGAAATTAGTCCTTTTTAAATCAAATTCTAGACGTATTGACTCTTTTTTACCAAAAAACATAAATTGATTTTGAAAGATGTTATTTTATCTGGTGCACGCAGTTTTAAAATTTTTGAAATAAGTGTATTTTTAATATAATAAGGTTATACCGTTGATAGTTGGCACATTTGTTCAATTTTCAAACAATAGATTATATTAAACAACACAAATTTCAAATCATATAATCATACAACAAAATAAATCAATGCATAATCTAATCAACAGAGTTTTAAAAATTTAAATTTTAGTTAAATTAAAATCATTAAAAAATAAATCCGAGAACGTGTTTCGTGACAAACGTACCCCAGTTTTTCTATTTATTTAAGGTCTTACAAACTAAAACATTTCAAATTTTTTTTACACACTTATTTTCTTCAGACATTATTGAAAAATCAAAAATACTTACGATCAAAAAATACTTACAAGAAGTACACTATATTTAATAATTTATCATCGTGCGTTTTGAGCATTTTTATTGCTCACTTGAATGTGGGTATATATTAAAGCACCAGCAGGTCCTCCAGAGGACATGCTGGTGGACATGCGCTGCTCATCATATGCAGACTTCAAAAGAGCCGCACAATTCAGGGATGAATGGAAGAGAAAAATAGAGGAAATTGCTGCAAACCAATCCCAGGATTGAAACCAGAGAGAGAGAGATTAAAGCAAGTTTTGAATGAAATAAATCGATATTCAATTTTAACTAAAAATATTTGATACGGGGAATAATCGATCTTTCTCATTGGAACCTCCCTGTACAGTTGCAAGCATTTTTAAACTTTTATTATCAGCCGCTGGTCAATCGCTCTTAAGGAGAAAATACAGATACAGATCTCAATTCACAATTCATAAAAACAAGAACTAGAGAACTCACCTGCATCCAAACTATTTCTCACTAATTGACTTTAACAGCAGATAAAAACAATTTTTTTTTTTTACTTATAAATAATAAGGAAAAATATATAAATGAGGATATTGTTTTACAATTAGAGAGACGAAAAAAAAGCGCAATATCCTTAACTTGTAAAAGTTTACAAATTATTTTGGAAAAATTTAGAGGGTAAAAAAAAAATTTTTATATATATATAGATAAAAAACAATGTTATACGGATATGTTTAAAATGTTAACTTTAGTTCTCGAAAGTATCATTCCTTATCGATCGCCTATGTGATAGGAGTCCTTGAGACAGCTGACCCATTAATGGATTTCTCAAGTGTTTGCATTTCTGGCATTTGTTCATAATATTTCTGGGGTGCTAGCATGGTCCATCAATAAGGATCGGTAGGTTAATTGTCGGTAACTTCTCATCGTTCTCTAGGACAACTGCAGATCGCAAACGAATAGGTGACAGTTCACAATGACTAGTGTCCTTAATATATTCGATATCAACTGTTATTTGTACGTTTGCGATCTGCAGTTATCTAGGGAACGGTGAGAAGTTACCGACAATTATTTTACCGATCGACCCTAGCGTGGTCGATCGATGAGGATCGGTAAAATAATTGTCGGTAACTTCTCACCGTTCCCTAGACAACTGATGATCGCAAACCTACATACAACAGTCGATATCGATAATATTAAGGACACTAGTCATTTTGAACTGTCACTTATTCGTTGGCGATCTGTAGTCATGCTAGGGAACGATGAGAAGTTACCGATAGTTATCCTATCGATCGAGTGTGCTAGGGCCTGGTGTTCATAGGTACCCTTAATATAAACAAACTGCCTCGTAGGTCATAACTAAACTAAACACGTAATAATATTATAAATAAGTAATAATAAAATAATAAAATTACGTAATAACAAAACAAATAAATAAGAAAAGATTATTTAAACCAAAAGAGTCATATATTTAGTTTCCCCCCTTTTTGCAAAATACGTTTTAACCATTACCTTTTATGAATTAATTCTGGGTGACTTTGAAACAGTTTTATGTTCATTTATTTTGGAAGTATTCGTGATAATATAATTTTTGAAAAAAAAGAACTACATTTTTCTGATGTAGGTAACCCAAACCACAGTTACCGTCAACCTCTGTCCGGCAACTTCATAAAAAATAATAATACATATATTTTTTTTACATTAGCTTTACACAGGGGCTTTATGTCATCTATGGGGATGCTGTGTGAAAGGTCTCTTTCAGAAATTAATAGAGGAAGTTCTTTGAATGAAGGTATGAGTGGTGGGTAGGAATTGAAGGTTCAGTTCGTTCTGGAGTTGCGAACGTATGAATCCATCCGTCCCTCTGCGGTGCAAGACGATGTTCCGGGAAAGTCCTGCTGGAGAAATCAAAACGTCTTCCACAACTAGTCTCTCCCGATCTGGCCTGCCAAGCATTTGGTAGACAGACGCATCCATGCCAAGGGCCGGACAAACCTCATCTCTATGAACCCGGGCACTAAAGCTAATTCACCAAAATTGTGAACCTCTTGGGGTGACCTATGGCGGAGTGTTGATTATCCGATAAATGGTTCCCAGGGCGGCGGCACCCATATCCTCTTCCAAAGTTGTTATGTGTTTGAAAACACATTTTAAGTGATAAGAAACCACTCTCCTGGTAACTATAAAACTAACAAAAGTTTGTTTATAATAAAAAGATATTATAAACACATGGGAATGTGGGTCACATAACCAATGGGTTATTGCGTTTGAAGGCCACCCTGTCTGTAACAGAAGATTCATTCATTTGGAATATTGCCGATTATTTTAGTTGACCGTGAAAAAGATTAGGAATACGTTTATGACACAGCAGTCGGTACATACCTCTCAGCGACAGAGATTTCTACGCATTCCTACACGTTTTGAAAATCTCAGTTCCTATTCTTTGACGGCATCCGTGGTCAAGGGGTAAGGCTCTCGAATAGCTATCCGGAGGTCAGCAAATAAATTCCTTTGGTAAATTTTTATTAGGTATTTCACAATTTAATAATTAAAAATAATAAAATGTGTATTTGCGGCACGTTCTAGACTGGACGATACTCTCCGTATCGCCTTTTTGTGAGACCACCATTCAGGATTGAAACATAGCATGAAATGGCTTTAGCTGTGTTTAGTGACTAGTTATTAATAATCATTATATTGTGAAAACACAAATCAATCAAACAGAATTTACTTACGCACACCGGGATTTTAATCCCGCGACCTCCAGATCGCTAGTCGAGAGTCTTGCCCCTCATTGATTAAAAACTAGTTTTTCTCTGTGAATTCTAACGAAGTCGTATCTTATTATGCTGTAATGCGCGATGTTTTATTATTATAATTGATCTGCTCGCACCGTTCCAGGAAACAGACGAAACGCCGTTAAAAAGCGATGTTGCCAAACGTAGGAGTTGCGATAGGCGAGTCAATGTAAAGATGTATATATTAAAAAATATACGCTCATCTACTGCAGCGCCGCCGCGCGCCGCTCGAAGGCAAAACGGTGAACTAAAATCATATATTTCAGTTGATTTGGGTACCAAAACTGCGTCTGGCTTGTTTTTGTATTTAGACTCTATGATGGTATAGGAGTGGGGAAAACTTGAAATTACATGTGTGTAATCCTGCGTCCATATACCGGACGCAGAATTACCGTCGGACGCAGGATTGAATGAAACTGGACCATTAGAAGACGCCGTAATGATAGCGGGATGTATATATATATATATATATATATATATTTTTTTTTTTTAATATATTATTAGCATTACTACCCTGTTTCTTTTTTGTTGCAACACTATTTTTTATGGCTAAAACATTTTTTTTAATGTGAATACCGCACAGGAAGGTGGGGGGGAGGGGAAGGTGATGGGGTAGAGGAAGGTGGGGAAGTAACTGGCTATTGAGATCTGGTCACCAAACACGTCTAAAGCCATTTCAACCAACATTTAGATTCTGAATGGTGGTCTTACTCCAAGGCAATAGTGAAAGTTTCTTCCACTCTGAAACGTGCCGCAAATTTTCCTTATATTATTTTAAAGGATTAAATTGTGAAATAACACAAATCAATCAAATAAATTTTACTTCAGTTTTGAACCTGCGGCCTTCGGATTGCTAGTTGAGAGCCTTACCCCTCGACCACAAAGGCTGTCTACTGATTATCCCTATAGGTGTGATCTGTACAATTTGAACGAAAAACTGATGTCAAGCTGGTTGGTGAAAGTGATTATGTTCAATGGAAAATATTATGCGATCGATTTCACCAGATGTAAGGAAAAATTGGATAACTTCGGGCAGACGGACACGTCCACAACACACTTTTGTCGGTTTTTATCTTCAGTGGAGATAGCTTAATAATTGCATTTTTTTTAGTAGGCACACTTGCGATACATAATTTTCTACTGAGTTTCGGTAGGTTATGTTTCAATTAATATCGATCTGCCGTCAGGTACCGGTATTGCAATCCCTACGCCCTTGTTTGTGGTATTCGTTCCTATTTCAAATCCCCTTTTGATCGTGTTCGAAGTGGCGCAAAATCGTTCTTTGATCAGTCCAAATTTCGGGGATAAATTAAAACGAATTCAAATTGAGAATCCTTGGTCAAAGACAAAGAAATTACAAATTTTTTTTAAATGAATGCAAATGTTACTTGGTTATATTTGTTATGAAATTTCACCTAAAGAAATAACTAAAAACTTGCATATAAAAATGCTTGAATAGCATTCGCCGCGTTTGATGACCAGATTTGAATTTCCAGGTAGTTCCCAACCTTCCTCTATCCATCTCCTTCCTATTTCCACTCTGCCTCATAACCAGATTATTACCCCAATTGGGCATAATAATAATTGAATTATTTCGTGACAAAATCCACATCAAGGGTGATTTAAAATATAATAATTTTTTTTATCTAACCTACAACTTACAGCTAAGCCTTATCATTAGTGACTTACAAACAACTGACTTATAATAACTACTAAGTTTTATAACTAGTGACTTACAAATAAGACTTATTATAACTACTGACTAACAACTACGTTTTATAACTAGTGTTTGACAACTAAGTTTTATAACTAGTGTTTAACAACTAAGTTTTATAACTAGTGTTTAACAACTAAGTTTTATAAATAGTGTTTAACAACTAAGTTTTATAACTAGTGTTTAACAACTAAGTTTTATAACTAGTGACTTAATAGCCGTAGACATTATATGCGAATTAATCATTTTTAGTGATGCATGGCTCCGGGCAGTTGGGACTCGTAATAAGAAAATATATGAAACAAAAAACTTAACCTAACCTAATGTAACTGTTTAGCCAAGTCATTTTTTTAATGACGTTTCAAAGGAGTGATGAAATGCCACTTTGTTGAGTTGTCCGGTCACCTATATCATTATACAGGGTGTTAAACATTGTACTTGACTTACTTTAACCAGTGATTCCTGACATTATTTGGAGTAAAAAATGTAAATCAAATTTTGGTCTCCGGTGACTTTTTAGATGTCTTTTAGAATTAGAAAACTTTTTCTTTAAAATCAAGAAAAAAAATCTGCCACATGTCGTCACTGGTCTCTATGCCAAGTAATCAACCAACCCTTCACCCCGCCCCTAACTTCCCAATACCTATGTGATTTTTATGTTTTTGTAGAAAAAAAAAAAAACTTCAAAAATGTCACCGGAGGCCAAAATTTTATCTACATTTTTTACTTAAAATAATGTCAGGAATCACTGGTTAAAGTAAGTCAAGTACGATGCTTAACACCCTGTATACATTTAAGCATAGCAATTTTCTAAACATGTTTTCTTTCCCTTGCAGAAGTGTTTCGCTCCCTCCTGGCGCACTCGAAGCTGGAGTTCCACCTGATGTTCACGCGAACCTACGGCCTGATCTATGAGCGTCACGCGCACCTGTTTGCCGACCTGTTCTCGGACCTGGAGCGATACCATGCAAAGGGCGACCTCGACCTCGCCAAGGCCATGGATGGCTTCTTCGCCGTGCTCTACCAGAAGATGTTCGCAGTGCTGAACTCGCAGTATCACTTTGATGACAAGTAAGTCTCATATTCTTGTTCTATTCGTTTTGGGGACCCATCGCACTGGGTGTCTAACACGGTCAATCAATAAAACCAAACCATGTCAATACGATATTGACATGGTTTGGTTGGTCATGGCTCTAGGCAGTATTACAATTTGGGTAGGATAGGTCGTCCCAATTGGTTCGCTAGCAGGGGTGCCCGGATTCATGGGGTGAGGATGTCTAGGTCTTACTTACTGCGTGGCGGGCCAGATCGAGAGAGACTGGTTAAGTCCATCATTCCTAGACATACTGACTCCCAGAGTCCTAGCCATCCCTCACACCTTTTGCCTTCCCAGAATTTCCTCTCCTTCCTTTCCCTAAACAGATCCTCCATCCAGCAAACCCAAAGATGACATAGGCCCTAAAGGAAATTGTTTTCTATGAGGCCTCCTGCGTGGACCTAATGTAAAACAAAAGAAAAGTTTGTCATAAAATAAAATCAATAGATGAGGAGCCCGAGAGGCTAAATGGGTAGTTAGTCGAACGTTGTGGGGACCTATTGGATTGCGAAGATTAGATGCTAAAAGAAAAAAATTTATCCACTCGAGCGATTAGTGTTCAGTTTTTGATTTGGCCATTCAATTTAATTAATATCATTCCTCAAAATATTAATATGGAAACATATAAACTGTTTACTGCGGTTTAAACTAATAATAACCTAGATTTCACCTTTTTTCCCGTATTTGTAGGTTTGTTAAATGTGGTCCAATTTTGGACCGATATCAATCGCAGAAAAATAAAAGCAGTCCAAATTTGGACCTAAATCGCTTCAGTGTATAAATGATGTATGCCCTTTCACTGGTGGGGGGAGCGAGTAGGAATTTTCAAAAATGTAAAAAAAAATAGTTAATGACATACTAGAGCACGTCAGATATTACGTCGCTCTAGTTCGTTTTTGTCTAACAGACCATTTTTCGTGAACTTGAGTTAAGTATGTAGTTGTTCTCAAAAAGCCTTTATTTGTACGATAATCGTTCAAAAAAAAATTATAAAAGATTATTTAAGGGGTTTTCAAAATGCACTTACGTCCTCCAAAATTTATGTGCTTTTATCGTAAAAAAAACATTAAAGCGACATTTCTCCCGATTTACGTTTTGATCTGTTGGATAAGAACGAACTGAAGCAACGATTAGCGTATATGCTCTACGTGTTTCCAGTAACCAAGAGATATTAAATTGACTTGCTTGGTGGGGGTAGCCGTACGAAGAGGTAGAAAATTGAAAAAAAAAATAATTATTTGAAAATCATGACCGTGAAATACTCGAGCTCGCCAGATTTTTATACAGATGGTTAAGCTTGATGTTCTTTTCGTGCTAAACTATAATCTCGCAACTGTGTGGAGGGATTTTTTAAATCTGCCTGTTTAAAATGTTTTATTTAATTTTTATTACTGAATAGAATTACAAAAAAAAAAAAAATATATAAATATAACGATAAAACAGAATATATATATATATATATATACAGGGTGTAACAGGACATACCCGAGAGATTTTATCCAGCAATTCCTGAGCATATTTTGAGTAATAAATGTATTTGTCATTTTGCTGTCCGATGACAGTTTTTTTCTAATAAAAACATTAAAAATATTTTTCCATCACGCGTCGCAACTGAGTTTGTTTCTAGAGAAGCGCGTACATATTCTAGCGCGCCTTTATAAGCGTTGTGTCTCATTCTAGCGGCATGCCGCATGCACGAAACCGCGCATGTTTCACTCAAACCCATCATGATGCGATATTTCCGACAGCTATGGGATCAGTAGCGACGTGTGATTGAAAAAAATATTTTTTGTTTTTAATAGAAAAAATATATCATCAGACAACAAAATGACAAATACATTTTTTATTAAATATGCTCAGGATTCGGTGGGCAAAATCTCTCGGGTACGTCCTGTTACACCCTGTATATATATATATATATATACTGAATCTGCATCATTTGAGTTATATGTTTCTCAAACGACGTTGCCTAAATGTCGACTATAATATCTATTACTATTGTGTTGAGTTATAATTAAATGTATTTATTCTCCATTCCAGATACTTGTCTTGCGTCAGCGAGCACATGCGAGAGCTTGAGCCCTTCGGGGACGTTCCCCGGAAGCTGGCCGTGCAGGTGAAGAGGGCATTTGTGGCCACCAGAACCTTCACCAGGGCGTTGGTACAAGCTGCCGACGTGGCTCGCACCATGGCTACCGTAAGAATTACATAATTTTTTTTTATAATATCTTGATTTACTCACTTAAATTATTTTTATTTTATGTTACCTTTACCAGGATGTCTTGAAGGTTTTTTTTTAAGTAACCACACGGAAGGCCTTGAGGAAAATAATTTCCCCAGGGTATAGTTTATTAAGGGGGAACAGTGGCGCATCCGGCACAACAAAGAACTGTATGATATATATCAGGCCCCCAACATCTCAGCCCATATGAGACTGCTCAGGTTGAGATGGGCTGGGCATGTACAGAGAATGCCGGACACACGCGTCCCAAAAAGAATTATGACTGGACACCCAGGTGGAAGGAGAAAAGTGGGAAGTCCCAGACTGCGATGGGAAGACGAGATAAGGGGAGATGTTGCATAGCTTCTCCAGATAACAAACTGGAAGTCAGCCGCTGAGGACAGGAGGAGTTGGAGGCGAAAGTTGCAGGACGCCAAAGCTCGATATGGGCTGTAGCGCCATCGGAGAGAGAGAGAGAGATATTTTATTAATAATTTCTCCCACGGCCTCCGTGGTCAAGGGGCAAAGCTCTCGACCAGTTATCCGGAGGTTACGGGTTCAAATCCTGGCGTCTGCAAATAAATTGTATTTGATTAATTTGTGTTTTCACAAATAAATCATTTAAAAAAAAAGGTATATTCGGCTCTTTCCAGAGTCGATGATACGCTATATATCGCCCTGGTGTAAGACCACCATTCAGAATTGAAACATTGCTTGAAATAGCTCTAGCAGTGTTTGGTGACCAGATCTGAATAGCTACCTTCACACCTTTCTCTTCCCCATCTCTTTCCCCTCCCATGGGGATGCCATAGTCTCAATGACTCCAGACGGGAGCAGTTGGGACTCTTGTGCGGTATTCACATTTAAAAAAAAAAGGTGTACAGACTCGTGCATCTCAGTCGTTGATTAACCTCTAATTGGCCGCAGTCCCCTCGGCGGGTCCGGATTTTTGAAGCGTGTTTGCCCCTTATGTACAAAGAAGTTGTATGAAGAACAAGGTCAGAATCGCTTGGGCCATTCTCGTTCTTGACATAACGAAATACTGGATAGCATTTAGCCACCCCGAATAATTCAAATTAATTGCCAATGATGCCCCGGGCACCAAAGATGGCGGACAAAATGGCTGCCGCTTGATAATATGAACACTGTCATATTCAAAGTCTATATTTATTCATTGTTTTTTATATAAATCCATTGTGGAAAGCATAGATTTGAGTGATTATTAGGAACTTCGTTTTATCTACATTATTTTGATGTAATTTTTGTAATATATCACAAAAGAAATGTTATAAAAATTGAATTGGTAAGAAAGGTGAGAACTGTCAAATATTTTACGTCGTATTGAAAAAAAAAAATTTTTCTATGCTGCCTATCAAAAGGTTAAAATAAATTTGCCAAACCTTTTTCTAAAGGATATGTCCGTATATTTCAGATGCGAGGCCAGGGCAGCTGTGGCCCCCTGATAGTGCGGGCCCGCTCTTGCGGAGCCTGCTCTGGCGCCCCCGAGAAGGCGTGCGCCAACCTGTGCCTGAATGCAGCCCGCGCTTGCCTACCCCTGTTTGCCGACATCTCTGCAGACTGGGACGCATTCGTCGGTAAGTTGACAAACTCTGCTTGGTACGAAAGGTGGTGAGAAAATACAGAGGCCGGCAAATCGTTCCACAGCCGAGCTGTTCCCAAGAACGAGTCGTAGAAGAGACTCGTTCTCATGTGACAAATGTCAACTGTGTACATATGTTGGGCGCGCGTTTGGTGTGTTTCCTGACTATGCACCGGTGCCGAGGGGATCAATGATGCTAGTTCCTCGACCCACCCGACGTCTGTGCTCTGGAGATTGCAATCCGTTTGTTAAGCTGGGAGAATCTATCAAACGGACCGCCCGTTTCTGCACAGAGTCGAGGGTGTTTTTCAGGTAATTTAGGGCTCCAGACCAGAGGAGGCTCCCAAATTTAACCGTGGGGCGGACTGTACAGAGTTAGCAGTTGTGTACTATTAAAGTATCTGCGGGCCCTGTACAGTACGCCCAGTTTGAGAGGCTAACTTAACTCTGGCTTCGATGGAGCCCCCGTACCTGAGCTGGTAACTTAGAGTTACACCGAGCATAGCAATGGAGGTCCTGTTTGGAAGAATGCTACCGTTGAAGGAGACTAGATTGTCATTTCGATCCCTTTTAGACGCAATCAAACATGATTGGGTATTTGAAACATTAAATTCAACGAGATTATTCTTACCCCAAGAGAAAACACTCTCAAGGTAGGGGGTGCACAAATTCCATTATTTGTAAACAATTCATTTTAACGATGCTATCATCTATTTCCAGACACAATGGACAAAGTCTCCGACCGACTCCTCGGTCCCTTCAACATAGCCATGGTCGTGGAACCGATTGACATCAAAATCTCCGAGGCCATCATGAACTTCCAGGAGCACTCGCAGGAACTTTCAGAAACCGTCTTCACGGGCTGCGGCAAACCTGTTCTTGGCCAACGCCCCGTCGAACCCAGCAATAAATTTAAGACAAGAGTCACGAGAAACGCCAACAACTATCACACATACAGCGAATACAAGAAACGCAGCGCTGACAACAGCGACGATTTCGAGATCGAAACTTCGGAAGAAAGCTTACTAAAAAAGAATCCGTTCTTACTATCGAGAGGCAGTTCTCGAAAACAACTGCTAGAAGAAAATAACGAACGAATCGTTGATTTTAAATCTCAGAGTAGTGTAAATACCAACGTGGATCAAAGCAACGATTTGATTAACGAAGACGAAGATTATAGCAACGGGAAGAACTTTGATAAAAGGATGATTTATGATAGGTTAGTGGCTGGAGCAAGATTAAGGAGAGATGCGGATCCAGATCCTGGGAAGAGCTCCAAGGAGATTGAGTTTGAGTCGTACAACTTTGATTCTGAGCAGCAGAGGGGGTCCGGAAGAAGGAAAGGAAAGAAGAAGCAAGGAGGAAAGAAGAAGAAGACTGAAGGTATGTTTGTTATTAGTCAGAAAATTATAATTCTTAATATTTGTATCGTTGTGGGAACAGCAGGGCTTCTAGATGGTTTTCTTATGTCCAACAAATTTGGGACCGTCACTGTCGTGTATTATTGATTATTCATGTAGTTTCAGCTTTCTTCGATAGATGTTGATGACTTAGTAATACGAAGTTTGCTAAATCCCAACATGGCAGTTTATTAAGAAATTAGAAGAGTACCATATATCGTTGTTTGTGTCTTAGGTACGAACGGTTACGATGTTTGCCGAGCATCGCGGGAGCAGCAGAACTAAAAGCCTAGTCTACTGACGACTTTTGTCCAGTTTAACCGCTTGGACACATAAGCTTGTTTTCACGATAATTTAATGTAGGTAGACATAGGAATGACGTATGTCCCGTACCTGAGTTATTAAATTAATTGTAAATACTTACCATAACTAAATAAATCGACTAGTAATCACACGAACCTCAAACATATTTGGGAGGCGGGTATGGGTACCGCCACCCCGGGAACCATTTATTGGACAACCAACACCTCTGCCACAGGTCACCCCAAGTGGTTCGCTACGTTTGGTGACTTAGCAGGGGTGCCCAGGTTCATGGGGTTAGGTTTGTCCCGGACATGGGGGGGATGCGTCTGCCGACCATCTGCGTGGCAGGCCGGATCGGGAGAGAATGGTTGAGGGAGACCTTTTGATCTCTGAAGGGATGGATTCTCACGACCATCACTCCTGGACAAATTTATCCCCAGATTCCTACCCACCCCTCAAACCTTTTTCCTTCCCAGGTCTTCCTGTCCTTCCTTTCCCTTAGAAAATTTTTCATCTTCAAAGATAATATTTGGAAGATACCAAACTCATCTTAAGTTGTATTAATATTGGAAATGAAGAGATACAACAGTCACCAATGTGGTTTTTTGGTCCAGAACATTAGTTTTTCGACCAGGTGTGTAATACATGTATAGACTGGACAGCTCTCTGAACACATAGTGCACTCCCATTTAAACCATTATGACAAATGATAACAGACCATAGATAATAGCACAAATCAAACAAACTATTTTATTTTCGTTGTTTGTTTTTGGGGTGTTATGCCGTGTTGCGCTACCTCCATCGTTGGATCTGCCGGATCTGCCCTGATGATGGACACTGCAACGCTGTCCGAAACGTCGGCTAAAGAAGGAGGTAGCGCAACACGGCACAACACCCCAAAAACAAACAACGAAAATGCTTTTGGCTGTGAAAATCTAAAAACGTATCAAACTATTTTATGTATCGACGCTGGAAAGGATAAATGACTAAAGTGCCATCCACCTGGAAAGGAAAAATGGCTGAAGCGCTATACATCTTACGGCGCTTCAGTCACTCTTCCTTTCCAGCTGCATGGCGCTTTAGTCATTTATCCTTTCCAGCGTCGATATGTTCATTAACCCATAGGGGCCGACAAGAAACTTCAATAAATAAAAAGATATTTTTGATAAAGCCAACACGTAGGCAATACAATTCTCGACAATTGTCATTTTTATTTTTGTCTTTAACTAATCCAGTAGAGGTCATATCCGAAGGCAAAATGAAGTCGACACTGCGATTGCAGTGGTTCAAACTATGTTTAGACACTATTCTTGAACACTGCGAATGCAGGGCTCCGACTCTTAGGTGTTAATTTGTACATATTCCTGAAATAATTTAATGTATACAACTCATGATAATTCTCCCTTCCTAAACACAAACTATTCTCAATTAGTTACATAAAGAATATTAACGCTGGAAAGGAAAAATGGCTAAAGCGTCATACAGCTGTGACATTAACCTCTCGACTGCCGTTCGCCCACCGGTGGCCGCGGGTCAAAATTTAAAAAAAAAATTTTTTTGAAGCGATTTTGTTCCTTATGTATAAAGAAGTTGTATGAAGAACAAGGTCAGAATCGCTTGCGCCATTCTCGGTCTTGACATAGCAAAAATCCACATAGCGCCAACCCATCTGAATAATTTATAATAAATATCTATGGTCAACTTGGCGTCACTTTTACAAACGGTTTTCAACTGTCATTTCATTTGCAAACAAGTATTTATGTCATTACTTCTTCGAAAACACCTTTGAATTGGTTTTTTTCATGTAGGGTGTCTATTCAGGTTTGTAGAGAAATAAAAAAAAATTATCATTTTCGTACGGATATATTTTATTTACATTTTTTTGTCGAATGGGAAATATTTTCACATTTTTTTGTTAAAAATAGCTATTCTGGGAAAACTTGTAACGATATTTTCATGAAATATATATGAACAATAAGGTACATTATCTGGCAAACAGAAAACAATCACAAAAAAAAACAATTCCTTTGTTTTTATACGATATTTGAGCAAAAGCCGGGAAGATAATTTCGCGCGATTTTTTCCAAAAACACCTGGCATTCAAGAGGTTAAAGATGAACCTACATTATAAGCTATATTGTTTGTTTTACAACAGCGTAGTAGTGCTTCGAAATGTGGCTCGTTTTGGTGTCACCCCCCACTAACATTAATGAATAATTAATCATTAATATCTGTTTGATTCCAGTGATTGATGAGGCATTCCCCGAGAACATCCCTGGTGGAGAGACGGAGCCCCACGAGGGCGGAGGCGGGGGTGGGGGAGAATCCCGCTACGGGCCGTCGCACGACCGCATGGTCCGCGAGGTGCGACAGAAGGTCAAGGAGACTCGCCGCATCTGGTCCAAACTGCCGCAGAACTACTGCGACACAATCTCCGCACCCGACGGCGATGACAAGTGCTGGAATGGTACTCATGTCGCTAAGTAAGTTAACTTTTTTTAAGGATATAAGGATCTCATACTATCTAATACTCTCTACATATCTACTCCACTCTCTATATCCTACTCCAATTTCCTTGTTGGACAAGGCTCTTTCACTTCCCTTGGTCCTGCACTGCATGGAGAGCCAAGTTCTAATGCAAGAGGCCACATTCTAATTAAATATTTTCCCTTAACCTTTTGAAATCCAGCATAGGAAAAATATATTTTTTCAATACGACATAAAAAATTTAACATTTCTCACTCACCTTTCTTACGAACTCAATTTTTATAACAATTCTTTTGTGATAAATTACATGAAAATAATGTAGATAAAACGATATTCCTGATAATCACTCAAATCTATGCTTTCCACAATGGATTTATTTCAAAAACAATGAAAAAATATAGACTCCGACTACGACTCTGTTCATATTATCACGCGGCGGCCATTTTGTCGGCCACCTTTGATGCCTGCCGCGTCATCGAGAATTAATTTGAATTATCCGGAGAGGCTAGACGCTATCCAGTATTTCGTTACATCAAGAATGAGAATGGCCCAAGTGATTCTGACCTTGTTCTTCATACAATTTCTTTATACATAACAGACAAAATCGCTTCAAAAATCCGGACCCGCCGGGAGGGACTGCGGCCTGCGATGGGTTAAAGAATTGTTAAATAGATCTTGAGAAATCATCTTTGCCAACTTTAATACCTCAGAACATGTTAAGGTGAAGATGGACTATACAACTAAAGTGACGAATTACACTGTTCGTAAAAACGATCAACTGTCACATACTAACAAAATGGTTGGACTATACAAGTGAAGAATTACACTGCTCGTAAAAACGATCAACTGTCACATACTAACAAAATGGTTGGACTATACAACTAAAGTGAAGAATTACACTGCTCGTAAAAACGATCAACTGTCACATACTAACAAAATGGTTGGACTATACAACTAAAGTGAAGAATTACACTGCTCGTAAAAACGATCAACTGTCACATACTAACAAAATGGTTGGACTATACAACTAAAGTGAAGAATTACACTGCTCGTAAAAACGATCAACTGTCACATACTAACAAAATGGTTGGACTATACAAGTGAAGAATTACACTGCTCGTAAAAACGATCAACTGTCACATACTAACAAAATGGTTGGACTATACAACTAAAGTGAAGAATTACACTGCTCGTAAAAACGATCAACTGTCACATACTAACAAAATGGTTGGACTATACAACTAAAGTGAAGAATTACACTGCTCGTAAAAACGATCAACTGTCACATACTAACAAAATGGTTGGACTATACAACTAAAGTGAAGAATTACACTGCTCGTAAAAACGATCAACCGTCAGATACTAACAAAATAGTTAGACTATACAACTAAAGTGACGAATTACACTGCTTGTCAGATACTAACAAAATGGTTATTGCAAAAGGTTCAAAGTGATGTTAGAACCTTGTAAAATAAATGGATGTTTTAAAAACTTTATGTTAAAACTTCGTCATACAAGTATCTACGGAAATACAACACAGTTGGCTCTGAAAATTATTTTGGTTATAGAAATGAGCCAAAGAAATGGTTTTGAAGTCAAAGGTCGTTTTTGAAAAATATGTCATCAGAACCTCTTCCAACGTTGGAAGTTGTACGATTGAACCACTGAAAAAATCGAGAAAATTATTGAATTTTCAAAAAAATTTTATTCAAATTGTTTTCATCTGCAACAATATCAATAATGTTGTAGGTACATAATTTATAATTAATTACGACGAATGATAATTATTAACCATCACCTACTCCATCTTTACCTTTCCAGATATCTCCCTGGTCTGGCTGGAGAGGGTACCGCCGCCTTGGCCACCAACCCCGAGCTGCGCGGCAGCCCCGGCGCGGCCAGTCTGCCCGGCGCAGGAGGCCTCGGGGCCGCGGGGGCCAGTAGCCCCACAGCCGCCCTCATCACAGCACAACAGTTCGCGCTCAGGGCCATTGTCAGCAAGCTGAAGAATGCCTATAACGGACTGGACGTTGTCTGGGAACAAGAAGGTATTTTATTAATAAACCCTAATGAGCTGCATGACTGTTATACAATACCAAATATAATTTATTTTATTAAAGCGGAGGCGGTATATGAATCGTTCCAGTGAGCATTATGCCAATTTGGGAGGCGGATTTAGGTCGTTTTTCCACTCCCTGAGCGATAGATTCGCCACAATTCCTCTAAAAATTCAATTTTAACCCTTTGAAAGCCAGCATAGGAAAAATATTTTTTTTTCATTACGACGTAAGAAATTTTGTGATATATGTATTACATTATTATATAAAACGATCTTTCTGATAATACCTGAAATCTATTCTCTCCACAATGAATTTACACCAAAAACAATGAAAGAATATAGAGTTTCTAAACCAACTCCGTCCATATGCGGCGGCCATTTTGTCGGCAATCTTTCTTGCCCGCCGCATCATCAACAATTTATCAAAATTATTCCGAGAGGCTAGACGCTATGCAGTATTTCGTTACGTCAAGAACGAGAATGGCCCAAGCGATGCTGACCTTGTTCTTGATACAATTTATTTATACATAAGGGACAAAATCGCTTCCAAAATCGATGGTACACCGGAGTACGTACGGCCAATGAAAGGTTAAATATAACTGCAAGTTTTTGTTTGGCTTTGTCGGTGTGCTCACAATCCCTTTGTGCATGCCTCTTTTATCATCGGGGATACTCGAGGAAGATGTAGCATGATCAAGTGAATCAAATATTTGAATCAGGCCAAGTCGAGGATTTAGAAGCTGGATGCATTTAAAACTTATGAAGAAAATTGTAGTTTTGAGTAAAACTTGTTCAAAGTATTTTCAAATTCCTTATATTCACTTGTAACTAGTGTTCAAACTTTTGCACATAGTTTTATCTGCGCAAAACCTTCAAAAGTAATATTTACGTAGCAGATAAAGAATGAATTGGAGAAACTAAAAAGACAATGGGAGCGAAATCAGCTTGTGCGCTATTGCATTCAGTTCCTCAATTGTGAATGAAGTGTCAAGTGTCCTCTGCTTACTCCTGCAATGAAAGGGTGTGTGGTTAGCTATCATCTTCATCTTTTTCTGCTTGTCCTATTCGGGTTGGGAATCTATTGCTTTGATAAGGCGCCCCCAGGTGTCTATGGCTTCCGCTTCTTCAGTTGCCTCCGAACATTGCAGTTCCAATCTCTCCTCAAACTTATGTTTAATAATGTACGTTATTATTTTTTTGCGATTTTAATTTAACTTTCCTTTTCTAGATTACTCAGCATCGCTCACGTACGGCTCCGGCTCTGGATCCGGCGACGACACGACCGATGACGAAGACGACTCCGAACCCGGCGGCCCACCCGACCAGGAGGAGGGCTCCGGCCACCAAATCCCCGAGCAGCCCAAGTTCCAGGACCCCGATCAAGACATCACCGAGGAACACGAAACGCCGCTCTTCAACCCCACCGTCATCAAAAACCCCGATCAAGATACTGGAATCATCGATGAAAACGAACGAGACAACGATATCGATCTCGATCAGAACAATCGAATCGACGACGAACTAGAAAAAGACACGTCGATGTCTTCCGGCGCCGAGATCAAAGAAGAGATGTCTCTTCATCGCGCGATGATCACGTATCTCTTCCCGATAGTTTGCGTCTGGTTCGGCGGTATCATAACAGACATCGCTTAGATTCATAAAGACCGATTACTAGTACTACGAAGGACTACTTATTTGTGAATATTGTGTTTTAGAAACTCGACTGTGTAAATTATTGATGTGCTTGTGGACTGAGGTATACTGCTCGAAAAGGCGTTGCCTTTTTAAAGTTTGAAAAAATTCACACGTGGCATCTACAAAAATTGCATTATATGTTGATAAAAACTTACCGATACCGGATACCGGATTTATTCGTTGACTGCCTTTTTTGAAGATTGCCACTTGTTGAGAAAGGTGTGTTATATATGTTTTGTAAATCCGAAGTGTTTTGAGAATAGCTGTCTGATGTAGATCATTATTTTGATCAAATAAAACAAATGTGATTAGGACTATCTATAAAATAATAATAATATGACTGAAATTTTTGATTTAGTTGCATTTTGTAAATTAGATTTGTACGATAATATTATGTGACCCTTAGAATTTTTTGTATACATTTTGAAAGCATTTAGCGCTGATTAGTTATATTAGAAGTGCATTAATATACAGATCAATATTTAAATCAATCAGTTGACTGCTAGGTCCCCAGGTGGCTAAATCGTCAACTGAACAGAATTGGTACGATAAAGTAAATTATTGACTTTAGTTTATAAATTTCGCTAGCACGCCTGCTTTTGCTTAAAATATTGATAATTTTTATCAATATCGTGAAAAAAACGACCTACGATGGAGACACTGAAATATTTTATCTAATCTGCAGAAATTGTCAAATTGTATCATGTTTGGAAAAACTAATTTGATATTAAGAGATCATATGATGATCTGGTGATTGATTAAACACAATTACTTCTTGTTGCAAATGTCACACATCTAGGTATATTGGCCACACACTGTCAGATAGGAATAGGTTTTACCTGTGATCTCCTGAACAATAATAATAACAGAACAATTTCTACTGACCTGTTTTTGCGAAAAACTGTGAATAACCGTTGAAACACCGGTTTCCCGAATTCATATCTGATATTTGTTGCCGTTTATTAAAAAGCAATCAATTTTGTCTGTCAAACTTTCAAATTTCATAGACGATTTGCAGTCATGCTAGCAAGTATCGACTAATTGTTTATATTGTCGATAAAAACGTTTATCGTGTCAATTTTGAAAATTTCTGCTACCGACCCAGAAAATAAAAATGCACAAAAATAGATACACCGTGATGTAACTAGGTTTCTTAAGTAAAATGGGTTTTATTTTTTGCGAGTTAAAAACCATAGATAATAAAACAAAGGGAGATATGGCATGAAATGCCGCCGATCTACAACGAAACTACACAGACTATCAAAGTGGCAGAGCCCATAAAAGTAATGCGTTTGGTGTGTAGGTGAAACAAAGGCGAAACACCGCTGTGCGTCGATGCTATTTGCAGTAAATTGACAACACTTGTTTCATATTAATACCAGTTCATGACCCATCTTTCTTGTTTCTGTTTTATCTATGGTTACGACCAATCTGTGTACTATATTTGCTTGACTCGAATATTAAAATTGCGGTCATTTTTACAAGTTATTATTCCGGTAGAAACAGGGTGCCTTCGATGAAATTCAATATTGCACAATATGTATAGGGATCACTTAAAGAATTAAGGAAAATCTCGACTGGAAAGCACAATACAAACAACTTACAATTTTATACAAGAGTACTTAAACTATAAAGTAAGTGTAGCAACTGATCAAAATAGATTTTTTTATTTTGTCGTTAGATCAACTTTTAAATTTTTCAATTTCTATCGCAACATTCCTCTATTTTTAACAATGTATTTTTTTAAATTCAATAAGCAGTTCTGCTATCCGAAGTTAATTTTCAGAAAGTTTTTATATTTCCATATTTTTTTCTTGAACCATTAGATCGGGTTATTTCGAAATCTATCTATTGATGAATATAAAATTGAATATCAGCACCATTTAAAAAAAAAAAAATTAACTCCAGACATGTGGCGCCGAGGAAAATAAATGCCTTCAGGGCCTGTGTCATCTTTGAGGATGCTGTGTGGAGGGTCTTTTTATGGAAAGGCAGGAGGTCTTGAAGAGACCCATGTTTTGTAGGAGGGAGGAAACACAGAGGCCGGCAAATCGTTCTACATTAAGAGCCGATTTTCGCCCCGTTTAAGCTTTTGATCAGCTGTCAAGCATAACGGGTTATGCTTTTCAGTTGAATACAATTAGAGAATCGACATTTAATGGTAGCTGAACAAATGTCAGTATTTCAAAATGGTGCTGATTGTCGATTTTATAGTCATCAAATATGATTGCATTTGAAACCTAAATCATTTCTAATATCCTTATCTTTATACGTATACCGTTTAGGTTATGGCTTATAAATAATAAAATTACTCGTGGATTTTTAAATTCATTATTTATCCTTAGCCATTTTGTTTTCTTCTTTATATAAATATTTGAAAAATTTGTATAAAACAGGGCAATCAACTTTCATTAATTTAATCTGCTTCAAAATCATTCGTTACTACTTATCAAATTAACCTTAGAAGTTGTGATCTATTACGATTTAAAAGAAAACAAATATCGCTTTTTACTTTAAGACCTTTCAGCAGAACTAAGGAAAAATTGCACTTACTTCGGATAATAGGTAACACACTTCTATTGCTTTAACTCTCCAGTGTTCATTACTGTATCAAAATTATTTGGTCATGTTTTATGTTTAGTTTTTTTTAGACTCAAAAATTCAAAAGTGATAAATTGTGTCTACATACATAAAAAAACGAGGAACATGTATTTATTTATTTTGACTCTGAAATAACTAATATTAGTCAAAAGTGTTTATGTGGATAATAATAATAATAATATGTTTACGAATATTATTTTTTAAATTATGTGTAAATTTTCATATAATTTTTGTGTAATTAAATTAAATTTAAAAATCGAGTTCTTTTCGATGAATAATTTATGTTTTATAGACAATTATAAATGTGCAAGTGCCATGCTTACAATTTTAAATTATTTGAAACTAATAAAAAAGCAATTTATCTAAAACATTATTCTGTTCATGATTTTAAGAAGAACGGCTGCACAGCCTTTTTCATACCAAACTTAAAATTGGATTTGAGGCCAAAATACTTGATCAAACTGAATATTTCTTTTTTTATTCAAAATGTATAGCAAATATCTATTACGTATATGTGCTACTTTATTTATTTGTGTTTCAAATTATAAAATATAGGCCATTAACCCCTTGAATGTCGGATGACAGTTAAGGCCGTATTTCATAGAAAATTAATATCAGAACATTCCGAGGAGCTAGAGTGCTCTAATAAAAAGCAAAGTCTGCTTACAATTTTAAATTATTTGAAACTAATAAAAAAGCAATTTATCTATACAAATTTAGCTATCACTTGTGCAATAATGTTAATTATTTAAAAAAATATTTTACCTTATTTACTATGTAAAAATAGTGAAATGTTAAATAAAAATATATAAATTAAAAAAATTATTTCCATGGACTTAAATTAAAATGACAAACCACTGACTTACATTAGAACACAACATTGTTATATATAAATTTATAATTTTAACCCCAAAAAAAGCTTTTTTTAACATGTTGTTTTATTTATTTTTTTGCATTTCATTTTATTTGCACATTGGGTAGGGCAAGATTTTTTTTAATAACTATTATTAACTTTCGAAAAATTGTCAAAGTTGCCTCTAAAATCATTAAAAAATTGAACTCTTTAATAACCTATATTTTATAATTTAAAACGAAAATAAATAAAGTAGCACATATGCGTACTAGAGATATTTGCTATATCTTTTGATTGGAAAAGAATTATTCATTTGGTTAAGTATTTTGGCCTCAAATCCAAATATAAGTTTTGTATGAAAAAAGCCACACAGCCGTTCCTCTTAAATGTTAATTTTGTTTTCATTGTAAGTTTTTTCATTAATCAAATTTTGCTTGTCAAACAATAAACAAATAAATAGATTTCATTATCAAATATTTAAATAAATGACTGATATGTAATACAGTTTTTCATTAGTTAAAATTAAAGAAATATTTTATTTTACATACATAATATTTAAATATATATTTACGCATTATTATTGATTTTTTTCACCCTAATTATACTTGCATTAAAGTGCAGTTGCATTTAACAACCAATTTTGTACAGTTTCTTTTTAAGTAGTGAATAATATACTTAATTGTTATTTAAGTTTTTTTTTTAAATGTAAAAGTAGTTATTAATGAATATTGTAAATTTTGTACCATATTAGTCTTTAAGATGTATCTGTTTGCTTAGGATAATTATGAATTGGATATTATTTAAGAAATCTCGTGCGAGAATATCTGACGTTCGCAATCGACTAAAGATGCGTAAATTCTGCAGATTTTAATCACCTAGAACTTATTTAAAAACAAGAAGTATTTTGTTTCTATACTCCTATTACCTCCCTGGTGAAAAACCACCAATCAGAATGGAAACGTTGCTTGAAATGGCTTCAGCCGTGTTCAGTTACCAAATCATCATGGCAGATCCGACGATCTGCCCTGATGATGGACACTGCAACTCTGTCCGAAACGTCGGCTAAAGAAGGAGGTAGCACAACACGGCATAACACCCCAAAAACAAACAATGAAAATGCTTTTGGCCGTGAAAATCTAAAAACGTATCATACTTGATTTTGATTATTACAAATTGATTTTGGGTAAATTTTTCAATTTTTCTGTGAATCTCTGTTTTAATTTCTTATCTATGGTGATTTCAATTGGCATTATTGTTATTGTCTTTGGTCTATTGTGGTGGATTGCTTTTTACGCTGTTTTAAAAAGAAACAGCTCACCAATGCTTTTAATAATGTATTTGCAATTAGCGAACTAACCCTTTTGTAGAGTCTCCTTTTGAATACATATTGTATTTTGGCCGACAGATGTGGTCAAATCTCTAAAACAAAGGTATATTATAATATTAACCTTTTCAATGGTACTGGTAAGCATTTTTACCGCTGATAATTAATAAGCCGTTGTATGGTAAAAATACTTACCAGTGTTTATAAAGCGAATAATATTATTTCACATCGCTCTGATAATTTCCATAGTATTCTACGTTAAACGGTTGACTTTTTTTTAAGTATTTGGAAATACAAATATAAACTGATTGTTATTCTAAAATATTAACTACTTGTATATTATAATAACTATTCCACTTACATAGATACCAGTTGTTGCATTTTATAAAAAAAATCTAGTTCAGAATTCAAAATCTGATCTCAAAACTAGATAATGTAATAAATTTTCAGTAAAATGAAAAAAAAACACTTTAACATATCTTAAACTTACTTACAGAAAAAACCAAAAGCACCAGTAAAAAAAATATTGAAATAAAAATTAATGTTTTCAAATCCCAGTGCTAAAAAACCTTGGATCAAAATTGTAAATTTTTGTGTATTTATTTACATGTGACGATTTTTTTGGTATTTAAAAAAAGGACCATTTTGATGTTTATTATTAGAATAAAAGTTTCATAAACAAATGCAGTAACTTTCAATTTTTTTTAAAACAACATTATCTTTGGTAGACCTATTAAAACTTTACCATTAATATTTTTTTACTACTGAGGTCATGAAAATAATTTACAGTGAAATGTTTCGTCTTTTATGTGTTAAGTAAATGCAATATTATTTGACATTTAACCCTTTGAACGCCTACTGGTAAAAATATTTACCACTTAACCCAAGGGTAAATTTTTTTACCAGTCGCATCCAAAAGGTTAAAACTTGTATTTTCCTGTATGTATGTTTGACTGTTGTGGGAAAGTGTAACATGTGAAACGATGTATTTGGTACTCGAGATAGGTGTAAAAAGTGTGTAAGGAAAGAAATTCTCAAGGAATTAAATTATTGAACTTGGAACAGTATACGTAACATATAAATATATGGAATCTTGTGTTAAATATATGGAAAAAATTTTTACAGGTTCTTAGAAAAAAATATATGAAAATGAATCTAATGATTTTTTTTATTTTCCTTATATTGCAACTCCATAAAACATGTTTTACGCACTGACATAAGAAAATATAGACATGCCTTAATGCAAAATCTGGGTATCATTTCGCCAAGTTGGAGGTAAACCACGTGGTATTTATTCTTTTTGGTACCAGAAACGGTTTGAGAGTGTCTTGAATGAATTACTATATCATTCATACATTGACCGCCTGCGAGCGCACATTGAAATAACCAGATCCTGCACAGGAAAGTAAAGTTCGCTGTTGACGCAACTTTGTAAATATATCATCCTACCTACCTACATCAAAACCTATCTAAATTGTGAACAATAACTACTGTGGTAGATTCTGTCTGTTTTGTGCTGTGCTGTGCTGTGCTGTCCACGGTGATCTCTCGGTACATTCAGTATCGACTGTGAAAGAAGTCTATTATGTGCTGTGCAATGATATTTTTTTTTTACAGAATACCTCACAAGAGTCTTAACTGCTCCCGGCTGGAGCCAGTGAGACTATGGCATTCCCAATTGAGGTATGTTGTGAGGCTGAAGGTAAGTGGGGAAGGGAAAGAGATGGGGTATAGGAAGGTGGGAAAGTACCTGGCTATTCAGATCTAGTCACTAAAAACGGCTAAAGCCATTATTAAGCAACGTTTCAATTCTGAATGGTGGTCTTACACCAGGGGGATACTGAGAGTATCTTCCACTCTGGAACGTGCCGCAAATATAGTATATATTATTTTTATTAATTAATTGTGAAATAACACAAATTAATCAAATAATATTTATTTGCGCACGCCAGGTTCAAACCCGCGTCCTTCCGATTGGGAGTCAAGTGTCTTACCACCCGACCACGGACGGCCGTCTACAGTGATCTCTCGGTGAATTCAACATCGACTGTTAAAGGAGTCTGTTATGTGCTGTGCTATGATCTACAGTGATCTCTCGGTACATTTAACATTGACTGTTAAAAAAGTCTGTTAGGAACCAGTGCAATAATCAACTCACATAGGAGTTGATCTCTCAGTTCTTAATATCGATTCAAACGGAGACTTGTGCTTGTGCTAGGCCAAGTGATTGTCAGTGACATAATAATACAACAAGATCGTGGGGTGGGAAATCCAGGTAAGTCAGATTCTCTTCCCGCGTCCAATGTTCACCATCCCCATAGTTGTGTCTCACTGAAACACCATATTTATTTTTTGTTTAACTTCTAAATTATTGTTGTATACAGTCTATTTTGATTCACGAAATCGTGTGTTTTTGTTTTGAAAATTTGATCGCTTCGAAATACTATGGATGCTTCAATTAAATACCCACTGTGAATAGAACACATCTTGGCCTTTGAAATAATTGAGTGTTTTTTAGATGTCTTTTATATGCTTGATGTTTCTTTTCAGTGAATAAAATCATGAAGTACCCAACAAATTTCTAACTGCCAATTTCATCCTTTTGTCATCTGCAGAAGGACTTTAGCGCGTCGTTTAGTCTCCGCCCAGATTCCAGGACGAATGGACGTGCCTTAGTCTATGCGTCGCTTCGATCTGTAAAAATATACTTGCGGAATGTGCTCTTACATACAGTTTATAAATATAATGACATAGGTGCAAGTAAAACAAAAATAATATTCTTAATATAAAGAAGACATAGTAACATAGTAGGTAGTAGAGTGAAATATGAGCGGCAACTGTATGTAAATGGTTAAAACTAACGTAGTTATGTTTTGTGAACACCTCACTAGGAGAACCTGTGCTGAGGTGTTCGCATGTGTTATTATGCCGTCATAAGTAATAGCACAGTATCCCCCTTGAGACTCTCAAGGAGGACTCCGTGGTTTCACCCATTGTGGCTGTATTGTACATATAGTTGGTGTAGGTAGCTGTGTTGAGATAGTCATCATAATATTATACAGACACAATGTAGTAAGATGAGGTAAGTTAAGCATAATATTATAAAGAAGCAATGTAATGCATTATAGTGAAAAGAGTGCAGATATATTGTACAAGTTTACAGGTGTAGAACAAGAGTTAAACATCATAATGGTACATAGGTACAATGTTGTTGGCTAGTGATTATAGTTTTTATGATGCCCGATTCTGAGTCAAGGGCTAGTGGATCGTCTTAACTAAATATTGTAACAAAATATTCGATTTTGAAACAAATTCTACTTTTCCACCCGATTTGGGATTCACAGTTACGGTTATTACGTAACGAGGAATTTCCACGTTGTAAAAAGGACTACTTATTCGTAAACAGATTTCATCTTCAAAGACTAAAATAGTGATACATACTACAAAGCGAGTTGCCTGTAGACTGTCAGATATACTGACAAATCACTGAAAGGGACATACCCACGCCACTCCCCCGTTCTGCACAAGTTGGTTTGTTTCTGTAATACATATATCAGAATATTAGCTATGATCAGTTCTATCATTGTTCTGTTGTTTATGCCATGTTCGGGTCACATGGTGTCGGTTATGACGTGTGCCGAGCATAGCCGATCTGAGAGTGCCAAGTCATTCTTTTTGCAAGAGCTATCCAGACAAAATCTAGCTAGTGAGTTCTGTTCTCTTAAACCGTATTTGCATTGTGATAAATAAACAGTCAATGTGATTTCAAAGAACTAAAGTCTTTTAATCAAACAGCATAGTACTGAGATACTAGATTCAGTACTAATACTAAATATCAATATAAAATCTCTCATCACAGTTCCTCTCACCGGGTAGCTCTGTGTCTTAGCTACTTTTGGTTTTACCTCAAATGATTTGACATATAACACATTTTCCCTACAATTTAATAAGATGTGATTTCATAAAATTTCTAAATTTTAACAATAGCCTGATGACAGTTTAACTATAGAATCCCCATTCTTAATTAAGGTACGTGGTGAGGCTACAGGAAGTGGAGAAGGGGAAGAAGAAGAGAAACTGAAAGCCTGGGAAGTACCTGTGTATTCAGATCTGCTCAATAAACATGATATGATGTTAGATTTTCACGACCAAAAGTATTTTTGGTCGTGAAAATTTTCGCTATAAATAGGGCCGTTTGGCCGTTTTCAAATCAGTCAGTCTTCAACCTTCTGCCAGTACACCGCGCCCTGCCAACCTCTCTGCCCTGCTCACCATATCTCGCCCCGACATCGCTTTAACTTGCCTCTTCCTTCACTGACCCTCGCTTTACCCTGGACCTCGGATTACCTTACACCCTTCAGACCAGACCCAGCTACGTCAAAAGGAAACCTGTTGGAACAGCTCAGCCTACCTCTACAGCAACAAGCAGACCAAGGGCGGATCCACCGTTGTGGGCACGGTGGGCATGCCCACAACCCTAATAGACTTGTAACGTCACACTTTCACGGTCTTTTCAGATCGAAAGGCTGATGATAATAAACGCTATGCCTTAATAAAATTTAAGAAACACAATGAATCATGAATCGTTCCGTGATTCGTAACGCAACAAATAAATACAGAATAGATGCAGGCGCCTCAGTTCTCGAATGCTATTTATCATCAACGACTTCTACAGCGACTTACATAAGCAAAACTGTACAGAACGAACTAATAGAAATTTGTAAAGAAAATACGTTTTAGGATCTGCAGTTTCGTTAAGCCGATCCCTGTAAATTGCATCGGTTGACATCAAAAGAGCCACCGATGCGGCGAAGGATGTCGTGGAAGTATTACGAGTATGATTAATAAAATAAAAATTACGATCAAAACTCCAAAACGCTGAGTCTGTATTCAAGCAATTATTTTCAGAGGCGACAGAGCAAGCAAAACAGTTGGATGTTACATTAAAATCCCCACATACATTTCAAAGGCAAACAAACAGGTCCAATTATGATGCAAAATCGGAGTACTTTCGGAAATCAATTTACACATCTTTAATAGAGTACATTATTAAGGATTTGGAGGAGAGATTGTCTCCGGAGGTACTCGACCAATTTACTTGGGAGTTTTTCTACCTAAACCAAATGTCAGTGTCAGGGATAGGGATATCGATACCGAGACAGTGAAAGTGAAAAAAGTGGTCCAGATGTACCGCCTATTCATTGGCGACAGTGAATCAACTGTTATAAATGAATACCATACCGGACTCGATAGCTCTTCTCATTGAAGCATGCGACCAAGATTTGTACCCTACAATGTCAGTGTCAGGGATAGGGATATCGATACCGAGACAGTGAAAGTGATAAAAGTGGTCCAGATGTACCGCCTATTCATTGGCGACAGTGAATCAACTGTTATAAATGAATACCATACCGGACTCGATAGCTCTTCTCATTGAAGCATGCGACCAAGATTTGTACCCTACCATAAAAATATTCCAGAAACCCCCCCCCCCCTTCTATGTTTAAAGGAATTTTGTAACTATGTGAGGGATTTTTATCAGGAAAACTCATTTTCGGATCTGGTAACCCTAGCTGTGCCCACAACCTTTTTCGACGACTGGATCCGCGCCTGAAGCAGACGACGCTCTCCCCCACACGTGGTAAAGGGAGCGACATTTTGCGACTTCGTGGATCGGGACCTCCAGCCTATTATACTTCTTGTGTACCTCACCTCGTCTGGTACAACAT
Source organism: Limnephilus auricula (assembly GCA_951813805.1). Lineage (NCBI taxonomy): Eukaryota > Metazoa > Arthropoda > Insecta > Trichoptera > Limnephilidae > Limnephilus > Limnephilus auricula. The sequence goes on from OX638410.1 coordinate 1,928,366, forward strand.
ATATAAAGAAAATGGAGAAATTTGCAAGTTCACGGACTACTATCTTTTTGTGTTGCATACTTGGAGCCCAGGTTTTGTTTATTTATACTGGGTTTTCACAGATGTTCGCACTTACGTAAGAACAATCCAGTTATAAAAACTCAGACAAAAAGTCTTCAAGTAATACAATTAAATACAGATACATACAATTAGAAAAACAGAAACATTACAAATAAAAAATATACAAGCTCACTCAAGTAACACAATATATTAGAGGCAAGAGACATAAGAAACACGAGAGGCATGCATAGAGACACAATTGACACAATATAATTAGTATCAGATTTTTTAGCAGCGCCAGAACTTTTTTTCTGAATCCGTACAAATTATCAACGAAAATATCTACTTCAGCACACTCTTGTTATATAGTCGACATATCTGGGTCAGAGGGCTAAAATAGGCGATATTATTTTTAAATGTATTCAGGTGAAAAGTGTTATGGCGCCATCAACAATGGGAATTGGGGACATTTATTTCAATATTGTTAAGACATAGTGTAGTATCAAGATGGCCGTGAATGATTTTTTGTAAACATATAGATCAGTCAATTGCCTTCTAGTTTAGTGTATCAATCTTGAAGTAATCACGATGTACACCGTATGATCTAAGTAGATCTAAGTAGGAGTTTATATTGTTGTAACTCCTTTTTTTATCAATGGAAGCAAATACTTCGTGGTGCGACATTATATATTAAATGATGAAACAAACTTTGTAAAACCCACTTTTTATTGAATTAATATTTAGGTTTCGCTTAGCACAAGCTTCGTCAGGGCTTATTATATCAACTAAAGATTACACACAAAAATTTAAGAAAATAAAAGAAGAAGTGAAAGAGATAGAAATGGAAGAAAGGACACCTAATTGGCGACAGAAAGCGATATAAAATAGAAAAGAGAGAGATAAAATTATTACTGGATGGGTAGGTAGGGAGGAGGAAACAGTTTCAGCAGAGGTTAATGGAATAAATTTGATATGGGACTATCAGTTAAATTGATTTGATTATTAATTCTCCAGACGGCAGCAGTGGGGGAACTTTTGTGATTTTATTTATTTATATTTAAACGCCCATAGGGCTTTTACATACATAAAGCAATACACGTTTCGATTAATTACAGTGAAGAGTTAGAAGTGAATAAAATAAAGTAACAGAAAATATAAAGACACATAATATAGGTTAGATAAAATATGAGTTGACAAAATGTAGGTAATACAGAATATAAATAAAGTAAAAATAGGTAGCCTGCCAATATCCTCCAAATCAATAAAAACAGGTATTAATAAAAATGTATAAAATTGGTATTTACAATAGTTTATAAATTAAGTAAAAATAGTTCGCACATACGGCGTTTAAAGTTTGCCAAATTCAAATTATTGTCAAATACATCAATATTGTTTAAATATTGGTTACCAAGACTATGTAATCGTTGTATTGGGGAATGCAATTTATAGTTAGAATGACATGTGTGTATATAAAATGTTAATGTTTGTCTAGTAGTTCGTGTAGGTACATGTAGATTTATTAAATGCAAGAGTTCACAGCAATCAAATTTAGAGTTTAATAATTTTAATAAAAAGGTTAGGTCAGTTGTTTTTCGTCTGTTTTAAGTTGGAATATTTAAAATATTCATTAATGATAAGTAATTTATGTGCTCTAAAGGGATGTTAAGTTTAAAATTTACAAATCTTAGAAATTTTCTTTGAATTCTTTCAATATTATGGATATGAATTTTGTAGAAGGGCGACCAGACTATTGAGTTATGTTCGATTAGGCTTCGTACTAGGGATATGTACAACAATTTTACGATTCGTAAAGATTCAAAGTTTTTAATTGTTCTTAAAATAAATCCTAATATTTTCATACCTTTATTTACAGTTTGTTGAACGTGGACCGTGAAATCTAGTTTCTCATCCATTATTACGCCAAGATCTCGCATTTCCGTTACTCGTTCTAAATTTATTTCATTTATAGAATAGTCGAACAATAGTGATGATTTTTTTCTGGAGAAGGTCAAAGTTTTGCATTTATCTACATTTAAATATAAATTATTTTGTGAACACCAGTTATTTAGCATGTCTATATTATATTGAAGAACTTCACAGTGATTAAAGAGAGTTATTTCTTTATATAATTTAATGTCATCGGCGAATAACAATACATTGACGTCTTTAAAGCAGTTGACTATGTCGTTTATAAAAACAAGAAATAAAACTGGGCCAAGATGACTACCTTGCGGTACACCAATAGTGGCGGAAAATGGTTTCGATGTATAAGATTTTATTTTAACAAATAAAGTTCTACCAGAAATGTAACTTTTTAGCCATCTTAACATATTTTCTCTGATACCTAAAGCATGAAGTTTACGGATCAATACTTTATGAGACACTTTATCAAAGCCTTCGAGAAATCTGTATATATACAATCAACTTGTTTATTTTTAGAAAATGCCTCCAATATATAATTTTGAAAAAGTTATAAATTTGTTGTAGTTGATCTACCTTTAACGAAGCCATGCTGTTTGTCATTTATTACCTTTGTGAATGAGGGATATATTTCATCAAGAACTAGAGATTCAAAGATTTATTACATTTAGTTTTTTTTTGTGATGTATTACATTTAGTTTTTTTTTTTTACATTAACTCCACACAGGAGGCCCTGAGTGAAATTATTTTTCTCAGGGCCTATGTCATCTATAAAGATGCTGTATGGAGGGTCTTTTTGAGGAGAGGAAGGAGTGAACATGGGTCTTGAAAAGATTTGGGAAGTGTTGTAGAAGGGAGAAAACACTGAGGCCGGCAAAGCCCTCCGAGTTTGGGAGCTTGTCAAACAAAAAATTATCATGGACTGCACTGTCACCCGCCTAACAATGAATTGGTGCACACGATAAAAGCTGTGCAACAAAAACAAAGTTGGGGACAGAACCGATCCACAATCCAATCACGATCCACAAGGCAATCCATGTACACAAGGATGCGGGAAGTCCGTAAGAAGGCAGCTTGTTGACAAGTCCTCGGTGCCAGACCCAGTCGAAGGCCTTGGAAATGTTCAGTGCACGCGTTTGGGTCTCACCGAAAAGTTGCAGACACCGCCCCCAAACATCTGTACATACGCGAGAGAATCACCGCACGAGCAGTTCCGCCGGAATCCGTATTGACGGTCGTTAATAATTTTGGTCTTCTCGAGGTATGTGAGCAGTTTGTCGTTGATCACACGTTCCATCACCTGATGATCACAGAACTGATGTGATCGCTATGGGGCGGTAGTTGGCCCGGTTGGAGCGATCACCCTTCTTTGACTGGATGACCGCTTTTTTTCAACCAGAGGGCACAGAGCCATACTTCAGGGACATTTTAAAGAGCTTCGTCAAAATTGGAGCAATTTCCGCGGCACACCTTTGCAATACCAGGGCAGGTATTCCATCAGGTCCACTAGCTTTTTAACATCAAGCCCTCGTAAGACTTGGAGTACATCCCGATGCCGGGTCCTCAGCTTTTTCATATAGAAACCGCAACGAGGAACCTACAAAAAACCGACTGTGAACAAGAAATACATAAAAGCTGAGTAGCGTAGTATTAATTGAATTATGCATGTAATTAGTTTCAAATATATATAAATCAATTAGTTTCAAATATATATTTTGAATATATTTGTTATATTTCAAACATAACAAATATAATAAAAATATGCCACTCCTTTTTGCCTCACAACATATTCTGATTGGGGTTAAAATTTATAATACAATTAGGTACATTCTCATCATTCGGGGTTTGCAAGTTGAGCTTCATCCGATTTTCAGTGAAAACAAAAGAAAAGTTCACAAGTAGGTACTTTTACGAGCACATTGCAGAGCGTGGCATAATTGAACACACTAATTTGAAAGTTGACTTTCGGAACATTAGTTCGTAAATCAGTCCGTCAGAATAACAAGATTTTATCTGACACAATAATGTTATTCAATTATGGTCTCTATGGACATTGATTTTAGATTTTATTATCGCAAAATTTTTATGTGACAGATAAAACCTTATGTTTCTAATCGGCCGACGTGTCATTTCATTTTGTTGTTATTCGTCGGCTGTCAAATAAGCATATTCTGGCACGTAAACCCGCCGCGCTTTTCCATTTTCTTGTTTTCTTTATTAAATTGGTAAGAAACATATTTTTTTATAAATTAATATTTAGTAAAACATCGCAAATAATCTTAAAAACATGTTTTTAAGCTGTTCTGTATGTCTTTAGACTGTATTTTCTCCTAGTTTCGTGAATACGTGGCATTCTGCAAAGCCACGCACCGCTTCTAATTGATTTTAAATTACTGAAAATGTTCATTTTCACTATTGTTTTGTAAACTACAACTTGTCAATATCTTATAATGTTGATATAAATTAAGAAATTATCTAATAAATCACAGGTTTACATATATATTAATATTTTAATTCTTTCCCATACGGATTCTTTGGATGTGAAATATTTTTTAACTTCCTGTCAAAAATCTTGCTACTTAAATAATTTGGATAAATTAATATATTTATTGTCATCCTCTTTACATAAAACCAGTGAAAGTTCACAAAAGAAAATACATTTTCCAAAAACCAATGTCGTGAAAATCTTTATCTTTTAAATTTTACTTTTCGTCAGCCATCATGTTTTATTACCCGTTTTCGGATCTATTGTATTAAATTTTATGTTATCTTGTGGTATCAGTCCCAAAGAAATACCGCTGATAGTTCAGTTATAACTTCTCTTTCTCATAAACAATTCATGTAGCAAAAAGAGAGGTCACAAAGAAACTCTCAGTAGCAGAATTATAATTTTGTGAACATCTGTGCACATAATCTGACGGCGAAATGTTATTTATTTAATAGAATTTGTTGTTTTACTTTAAGTGCACAAATAGCAGGTGTTATTAAAATGATGCTTGCAAACTGTGTTAAAATTTTTACAATTTATCAAACTAAGAGCTGGCAGAGAGAACGGCTCTCCACACAAATCTGTTTTGGCATGCACTCAAATAAAAGTTTAGATTCTATGAAATAGATCAGGGCTCTTAGCACACTCGATCGATAAGGATTGATAGGATAACTTTCGGTAACTTCTCATCGTTCCTTAGGACTTATTTTTTAAATTGATAAACTAATGTTTAAGACAAGATTTTTTATGCATAGCACAAAGGGTAACAATTATTATAAGCAATAATTAATAGCCTGAAACACTCATCAATATTGAAAAACTCTCCCGAGCCGACGGGACTCGAACCTTCACCCCTCTGTTTGCCGGACAGTAGCTCTACCATTAAGCTACGGCGGGTTACCTCCTACCCGCCAAATGATTCAATATATACCTAGTGTTTCATTCAACAATTATCGCTTATTATAACAGAGGGGTGCGGGTTCGAGTCCCGTCGGTGACATATATCTTTTCTCGGGAGAGTTTTTCAATATTGATGAGTGTTTCAGGCTAATAATTATCTCTTATAATAATTGTTCCTTAGGACGACTGCAGACCGCCAACGAATAAGTGACAGTTCACAATGACTAAGTGTTCTTAATATATTCTACATCAATTGTTGTTTGTACGTTAGCGATCTGCAGTTGTCCTAGGGAACGATGAGAAGTTACCAAAAGTTATCGATACAATCCTTATCGAGCGAGTATGCTAGGGGGCCAGGTGAGATCCTGGCTTTACATGCAAATTTACAGACAAATGAAATGCCAATTTAAATACCAGGTTGAGTTAACCCCCCAGGTCTCGGGAATATCCTGTCAGAAATTAGATCATCCAAATAAATTAAATATTTCTGAATGTATCCGAAAACTAAAAACTGTTTCTGAATTAAGTAGGACTAATTTTGGAAATACTATTTTTTTAAACCTAAAGATAAAAATGTTTTAAAAACGCTTCACCTTACGTTTTTTCTAACCAAAATTACTGATAATGAAAAAAAAAAACACATATTTCAATAGAAAAATATATTATAACTTTACGGTTGTTCCGTGTAAAATATTCATAAATTTTTGCAGTTTCACAACTTTTTTTCAAATTGCGGTTGAAAACTTTGGTTTTATACGGGTACATTTTTTGGATATCTCTTATGTTTGAATATAAAGCGTGATGTTTTCTCTTTCTAACACCGGTTAGATCATATTTGTCGCCATGACAGTAAGGGATATACAACAATTTCTATGAAACCTATATGCCCTATTCCCAAGAGCGAACAAATTAGCCTGAGCTACGCTCAGTCAATTAACCTATCAGCTTATCTCCCGCCATTTTATGAGGGCTTCAGATATTTAGCATATGAATTCGACACACATATATTTCACGCTGTGTTGGTTGCATGTTCACGTATCAGATTGTTCAGATTAAAGGAACAATGCTCTGCGATGTTGGTCAAACATTGTGTTAGTATTTTGGGAACTCTTTTTAAAACAAACATTGTTCAAAATATACTAAATTGTTGAATGAGTAACTACATAATGACCAAATGCAAAAGTTCTTTGTTTAACCCGTAGGAAATTTCAATAAATAAAAAGATTTTTTGGTTAAAGCCAACACACAATAGACAATACTATACTTGATAAAGTGACACTATTTTTTTTATCTTCAACTAGCTGACCCGGCATGCATTGCAACTAAATAAAGAAACCGTTTCTCCCTGCGTGTCCTTTCCCAGTCTTCCCCGTTCCCCATCTGCCGCCTCTTCCACTCCGCGCCTCCTTCCCCTCCCGCGTTCCACTTTCACCTTCCCTCTCCTGCTGTCGCTGTCCCCCTTCTTGCGATCCCCCCCTAACGCATTCCCCTTCCACCTCTTCCACCTTCCCACTATTTCCCCTCCGCCCCTCCCGGATTTCCCTCCATACTAAACACCATTTTTCAAACAACTCGCGTTTGACCTATTTCAAATTTTTATGCAAATTTCATAAAACCAAAGCTCGTTATTCTTCTATTCGGGACTGAGACAAATCCAACAAATCAAAGATCATAAAAATCGGTCTAGAAGTTCTTGAGTTATAAATGGTGTTACTATCCCGTGTTTTATATCTTAAGATGAACCCAGTACAAGTAATATCCGGAGACAAAATGAATATATAAAGGCCGGTCTCTTGCGACCAATTTTACAAACAATATCTCAAACATTACCACAAGGCAGGGCCACAACTTTAGTGTTTTCTATGGGCCACGGAAAGCAAAAACATTGTGGCTCGGACCTAACCATCCACAAGGAGGAGACGCCGCCTAAGGTCAACACTGCCATTGCAGGGCTTCAGCTCCTAGGGGTTAAAATCACTTTATTTTATTTATAAACTTTGACCTTTTATCATTGATTCTATTGACGAGAAGGTCACTCACTGCTCAGCTACAATTCATTATTTCTCCTGTAATGCAGCTGGTTTTCAGCAGTGTAAGTGGTTTTAAACAAAGAACTTTTTTCATTTGTATAATGTCAAGTAACAAAGCATTTGGTTTCTTCGATAATACATAATTACCTTTATTTTATCTAAAGTAGTTATAGACTGGGAAAGTAAGACTTATGGGATAGGTACTCACTGAATGGCCATTTGATGACAATGTTAAATTTGAATTTCTGCAAAACAAGGGAATAATAATTTTTGAACAATTTTAGGAATTATTATTTTTAAATTATCTAGTTCTGAAAACGGTTTTCTCCCGAAATGCTTGGTAAATGTTAATTTAATTTGATGTTTTTAACTTGCAGAATCAAAATGCGTAAGCTGAAAGGAGGTGCCGTAAAGGAGACCGCCAAGCAGAAGAAGGAGAGGAAGCAGGACTTTGCCAAGGTCCGTCAACAGGTTCCCACCATCGTCCTGCCGTGCCTCGCCGTCATCGTGGTGCTCATCGGTCTCTACGTCTACTTCAAGACTCGGCCGCAGAAGATGCTGTTCCAAGACTGAGGACTCTCCCCCCAACATAACCTCGAAAGCACAAGTCTCGACGATTGGACACTGGCCAATAATATTCCGATGTTAATTAATTCATATATACATTCCTTCATTCAAACTCTTCCCGAATGGTTAACCTTTCCAATGCTGTCCTTCGCAACATGCGGCACATTTCAATAAAACTTCATGGATTATATAAGCGATATCCGTGTACGAGGATAGCCATTGATGGATCACATGTGCGACAGCCGCGTAGATCAGGTTAAAGGACTCCGTACACACAGTATATTGTGTGATGGTTGTATGTAGTCATGTACAACTCATGACCATTTCCGTGCAAGCATTTACACTATCTATGGACTTCAATCGGTCAATAAGTGATATCCATGACAATAGAAACAGGAGAGAACCATGAACTTATTATTAGGATCAAACCGTTTGCACACAAAAGTGTCGCCTACATCGTTCAACCTTTGCAACAACGCACAGCATCTCTCTGTTTTTATTTCTGACTGAACACCAAATGCATAACTTTAATTTATATCTCCTTTTGTTTCTATTATCCATGGTTATGGCGAATACGCTGGGTTCGATGTGGAACGACAGAGCAAGAGTGACAAGCATTTAAAAACTAGAGCAACTTGAAATTATGAAATTTTGAAGTACAAAACTTTTATATTTTTATTTTTAACTTTTTAACTTAAAGAGTTAAACCTCAAATTATATATTTTAATTAATAGAAGATAATATTGGGTTCGAGTCCCAGATGTATCCGTATCTTTTTCTGTTTTTTCTGTTTCGGATTTTCGATTGACTTTCGCTAATATTATCTTCATTAATTAAAATATATACAAAACTTTTATTTATTTATGATAGAATCTAACGGTACTATAACATAGATTTCCTTATATAATTTATTTATAGAGTTCATTATTCTAAAAAAGTTAATCCTATTCATACAAATAACACAAATATAAAATACAAAAGAAATATATATATATATATATATATATATATATATATATATATATATATATATATAAACTTGTTTTGAGTTCCTTTCGTAATAAAAATAATATTAACACTGTCTTTGTAAATAAATTAAAAACAATTATTTTGTGATGAATCGTTATTCTATTAAAGAAAATTTAACCACATAACATACAATAGTTTTGTTGAATTTAAAAATAAATATTTTTATGATATTAGTTCCTGTCTGTTGTCTAATATTTGTTGCTGAGAGGTGTTTTTATTCCTTGTTTTTAATTTTATTTTGTTTTTAAGAATTATCAAATTTATGTACTAGTTTTAAGGCTTATGGAATAAAATTGCAGAAGTAAATTGTATTAGGTAAAAATGTCACCACTATCAGGGTATGATAAAATATGATATAACTAAAATAGTAATTTTCCAACTGCAAAATATCAGAATTAAGTGTTAATTATCACTGTCAGAAGGTTATTTACGCTAAAATGGTGGATACTTTTACTGAAGCTTAATGTTATTTACTCTGAAATGGTAGATACTTTTGCTGAGGCATAATGTTATTTACTCTAAAATGGTAGATACTTTTGCTGAGGCATAATGTTATTTACTCTAAAATGGTGGATACTTTTGCTGAGGCATAATGTTATTTACTCTAAAATGGTAGATACTTTTGCTGAGGCATAATGTTATTTACTCTAAAATGGTGGATACTTTTGCTGAGGCATAATGTTATTCACTCTAAAATTGTGGATACTTTTGCTGAAGCATAATGTTATTTACTCTAAAGGTGGATACTTTTGCTGTAGCATAATTTTATTTAAAATGGTGGATACTTTTGCTGAAGCATAATGTTATTTACTTTAAAATGGTGGATAATTTAGCTGAACCAGAATGTTATTTACACTAAATAAGAATCATTTTTATTGAAGCCTACTTTTATGTACACTAATATAGTTGTTTCTTTTGCTAAAGCATAATGTTATTTACTCAAGAATGGTGGATAATTTAGCTGAATGAGAATGTTATTTAAGGGCTGGAATTCTGATTATCTACCGATTTAAAACATATGTCCCTTGAACACGAAGTTTCTAAGTTCTTAAAAAATATATATTATTTTTTAAGATAATATCTGAAGATTTGTAGAGCCGAAATGTTAATTACATAAAATTCCCTAGATAGAAAAAAATCGCAAAGTATGCTCCAAAAATTATTATTTTACAAGTTATATGTATGAAAAAATTCACGGTGTTGAAGAGACATTTTTACTCTATTGTAAACGAGTCATGTTTTATTAAACATTTTCCCAATTTTCGCTCCATTTTTACATTTTTAATATTAGTGCGCTCGCTCCAACATTCATATTGTCGTACCTCTCCTTCTTATTCTTTTTGGACGGGTACTACCGGCCCTTAAATTAAACTAGTATCACTTTTACTGAAGCATAATGTTATGTACACTAAAATGGTATTTCTTTCACTGACTGAATATTATTTACACTAAAATAGCTCTTTCTTTAGCTAAAGCAAATGTTATTTGTTCTAAATTAGTTCTTTCTTTAGCTGAAGCAAAATGTTATTTACACTAAAATATATACGTAAATGTGCAAGTGTCTATATTTACTAAATCATATTGAAATAATTCATGTTGAGTACTTAAATAAAACTGTTGATATATCATTTTAGCATTTAAATAAGGTTGGTTGTGAATAATTAATAAAATGATTCCATATTTTGGCACCATAAATATATAACTCTACAAAATAATGTATTGGAATTTTTATTTATTGTCCTTTAGTTCATATTTCAGACATTAATCTCATTGGAACCAGAGAAAAAGAGTTTCGAATCTTATTTATTTTCTTTGATTTTGTATTTCTAATAAATAACTTAAATTACCAACACAGTCACGTTCGTTCGAGGTTTTATCGATAGTATCGCTAACTTGTCATCGTTCCGGAGCATGACTGCATATCGCCAACGAACAAATAAAAGTGTTCTTAATTAATGCAGCATGAGCTATTGTTTGTACGTTAGCGATGTGTAATCGTGCTCAGGAATGATAACAAGTTACCGACGTTATTGATAAATCTTTTATCGATCGTCCCTTCTAAATACCCCGAGAGGTTATTCTGAATCTCCCGCATTAGCTAAATCTGCATTAAATCAGCATTGTGTAACGTCCATTATTGGATATTCAACTTCTTCTCCATCAGGACTCCTGTTATGTACGTTACACGAGACTCTTTTAACACCGATTTACATGCGTTAGACTAACTCAAAAGATACAGAATAACCTACCGGAGGCCCAGCACGCTTGCTCTATAACGATCGATAGGATAACTATCGGTAACTTCTCATCGTTCCCTACGACAACTGCAGATCGCAAACGAATAGGTGACAGTTCACAATGACTAAGTGTCCTTAATATATTCGATATCAACTGTCGTTTGTACGTTTGAGATCTGCAGTTGTCCTAGGGATCGATGAGAAGTTACCGACAATCGGTCGGTAACTTCATATCGAGCGACCGTGCTAGCACACCTGATGTCCTTTCGGGAAACTGATATAAGGACATTTTTCTTTGATGTGTTGTGTTGTTTGAATATATCCACATTCACAGAATATATAATCTTTTAAGCCCCATTTAAGTATCAAATGCGCTACAGGTGATTCCAGTGCTAAGGTGCAATTGTCCAACACACCTTCAAATATTTTAAAAACCATTGGATAATCAGTAAAATACCGAAAATAATCAAATATGAGGCAAGCACAAAACTCAAATCAAAAATCAAACTATGAAACTAGTGATGAAATTAGCGATGAAATCAGTGATTAAATCAATGACGAAAACGGTGAGGAAAAAAGCGATGAAACCAGCAACAAAAGAGTCATTACTCATTACGCGTTTGGACCCTTTACATGATTTTAGGCGGTGTATGAATTTCATCAAAAAGAATTAAATTCCTGGAACACGATGTCCGAACATGAAAAAATTACTAAAATCTTCCTAAAGCCCTATAGTGTAACGGAGTATTGTAGATTTTTTTAAATAAATAATCTAAAATAAATCAAATTGAATAAAGAATTCAGTGATAAAATCAGTTTCGAAGTCTGTGATGAAACCAGCAAAGAAAACAGTAGTAAAATGAAGGAGAGTGTTGAAACCAGAAAATAAATCAGTGGTAATAATAAATGAGAGAGTGATGGAACGAGCAAATAAATCACTGATGAAACAAGCGATGAAACTGGTGATGACAACAGTATAAAGATCAGTGACGAAATACTCGATGAAAATAGTGATGAAACCAGCGATGAAATCATTGATGAAAAAAGTAATGAAGGGCTTTCATGGAACCTGCGATGAAACTAGTGAAGAAAACAGCGATGAAAGCCCGGATGAAACCAGTGACGAATTCACGAAAATGTAAACAGCGATGAAATCAGTGATGAAATCAGTGTTGAAGTCTGTGATTAAATAGTGATGAAATTGGTAATAAAATCAGTGATGAAACCTGCGATGAAATCGCTGATGAAATAAGCGACGAAAGCCCTGATGGAACCTGCGATGAAACTAGTGTTGAAAGCAGTGATGAAACAAGCGATGAAAGCCCTGACGGAACCTGAGATGAAACTAGTGATGAAATCAGTTACGAAATCAGTGATGAAATTAGTCATGAAATCTGTGTTGAAACCAGCGATGAAATCAGTGATGAAACCAGCGATGAAATCACCGATGAAACAAGCGATGAAAGCCCTGATGGATCCTATGATGAAAATAGTGATGAAATTAGTGATAAAATCAGTCAAGAAAACAGCGATGAAACCAGCAATAAAATCACCGATGAAACAAGCGATGAAAACCCTGATGGAACTTGCGATGAAACTAGTGATGAAATCAGTGGTGAAAAATGTATGTAACTTGTGACCAGCGATGAAATTATTGGTGAAACTAGCGATGAAATCTGTGAAAAAAATCTAATAATGAAACCAGCTATGAAATCTGTAATGGTACTAGCGACGAAAACAGTGATACAGCATTTGATGAAATTTATTAAAAAAATTATAATTGAATTAGAAAAAAATATTTTCCTCGTTTTAATTCGGACTCGCGATTTAGGCTATATTTACACTTTATAATTCTCGACTTTAAAACAAAAGCTCAAATAAAAAAAAGCCATACCACAAAATATACTCCGAATGTGATGTAGATTCATCAATTTCCCGCTTGCACTACGAGTTTCCCGACACCATGTGTATGTATTTGTTTACTATTTTGTAATATAAATTGTAGAAAATAGAATGTACCTTCCTATAACATTGAACATTATATGTTTTCTGTAGGCACAATATTTTTTAAAATTTGTTCGTTATAAAAGAAAAATAATACCGATTTATTATTTTTTATTCATCCAGTCCACCACCGAACAAGCAATGGTATCTTTAAAATAATTAACCTGTACTTGCGTTTGGTAAGTATCTGCAATTAGTATTCAAACTTTAAACGCAATGTCATGGTGAAAATCTATTCGGAAAATGCCTATTTAAGATTTAAGTAACCCAATTTACCGTTTGCTGTTTGTTTCCAAAGGTAGAACATAAACAACATATTTCAAGGTTCCATTCTAACTTCCTAAGCTCCTGCACAAACACTAACTAGTTGGTTTCAATCACTGAAGAGCAGTGGCGGCTCGTGACGTTTGGTGAGCTAGAGTGCTAATATTAACAAAAATGGCATTATTGATGTCGTTGTAGCCGAAAAATATTTTTTATTTTTTTTTCGAAAATTTGTTTTTTGTATGAAGATTTTCAGGAAATCTGTGCGGCGCACGGCAAAACTGAAATTTCCTGAAAATCTTCATACAAAAAATTAATTTTCGAAAAAAAAATAAAAAATATTTTTCGGCTACAACAACATTAATAATGCCATTTTTGTTAATATTAGCACTCAAGCTCACCAAAAGTCACGAGCCGCCACTGCTGAAGAGATACATCTAGAGAAGTGCGTTGTGGGCGGGTCAGTGTGCCCGAAGAAAGCTATTTTACTACCTTACTTTTTTGAAATCGAACAAACATTTATAAAATATCGATGGGTTGTTGCACAGAAATTCAAATGTAACATTGTCATCAAATGTAAATCCTTCAGCGCCATTTTGTTTTTGAAGTAAATACTTCGTTACGCTTGACTTGGGGGGTAAGCTGGCGAATGCGTCACGAAAAGTTAAATGCGTTGCGAGGCGAACGTGCTGTATCACACTGTAGAAGCAAGAGAGAGCAGTGCGCGCGCACATTTTCTTTCTGTCTTCCTCTAATAGCCGGTGCATGAAATATTTCAGTCATGCGGATGCGGATGCGGATGTATAGATGGAACTAAAGAAGTATTTACTTCAGATGACATTTCCAAAGATGACACAGATCCTGAGAGAAATTATTTTTCTCAGGGCCTCCTGTGTAGGGTTAATGTAAAAAATTGCTTAACAACATGATATTGTCCTCTTCTGCTGATCACAATTTGTTCAAATGCTGAAACGGACTTAGAATCGCATTTCATAGCTGCTTTTAATATGTCCACGATTACGGAACGGCGACGGAACAAAAAGGCAATAAATAAACGTACGTCCCTTATCACAATAATCCTGCAGCTCTTTCTTACACACTAATTCATATTGAGAAAAGGATGCAACAACGATGTACGTATTTCTGCTTCCTTCGAACGAAAAAGTAATAATTTTATTGCCTTTACCTCACTCGAATTAAAGATATGAGATGGGCGAGCCATTCCCGTCACCGTTCCATTTCCGCGGGAATACGAAAAGCAGCTATTGGGTTTCAACAGTCAAAAAAACAAAATGGCGCTGAATGGCCATATTATGACCTTGTCTGACAACTGAGCCTACAAGACAATAGGCCTTACGTAACTTGGGGACATCGGTTTCATTTTCAATATATATATCCTTCTCCTGCAATGACAATACCAACTTAAAACTAAGGCAGAGAATGTTTAAATGTTATGTGTAGTCGGTCTTGTTGTGTTATGTGCGGTCGGTCTTGCTGTATGGATGTGAGACATGGACTTTGAAAGTAAATACCATGAACAGGTTAGAGGCTTTTGAAATGTGGCTTCATCGGAGAATGCTCAAAGTCCCATGGACCGACATGATCACGAACATAGAAATTCTCAGGCGATCTAGAGCAGATAGAGAACTGCTCACATTAGTAAAAGTCAGGAAAACTTCATATCTGGGTCACGTACTTCGAGAAAAAACACTTGCTCCAATTAATATTAAAAGGCAAGATAGAGGATCGCCGAGGGCCTGGTAAGAGACAAATGTCTTGGCTGCGAAATGTATCTACGAGAGTGGACCCGTATTAGAAGTGTGGAGAAGCTATATATTTACCAGAGTGATCGCCAACGTGGGGGGGACCTGATAGGGCACACGAAGAAGAAGAATATATACCACACTTCCAGGGTTAATGAATTCAGTGTGTATAATAATATGATGCCATGGTGTGGTCTGTTTTACGGCTGTTTGGTAAGTAACTTATCTTGTTTCCAATAATAACACAAACTTTGACTTGGGATCGATAATATTAGTTTTCTGAAAATAGGGAAATGTTTTGGGAATAGATAATGGAAACTAGGGAGATGGGCCATGACCCACTAATAGTTTGAAACCGGGCCTACTAAACCGTCGCCAACACCATTTACCCTCACTTCTACAAATCAGTTTCTACACACATCGGCGCTCCGCCTTTTTTCTACCTATTTACAGCACGCATAACTTGCATTTTATAGTCGCTTTGAAGGTCCGTGTAGTTTTTTTTTAGTAGTTTAGCGAAATTCGGCACGCTTTTATGCCACATCTCCATTTATTTTGATTAAGTTTTGTAGATGTTTTTTTTGTGTATATTTTCAGGCATACTATGTGTATGTGAATACCAACTAAATGTGTTATTAAAGCTCTATTTTTGCATTAATTATATATATAATTTCCCTTAAGGCCTATGTCATCTTTGGAAATGTTGTTTGGAGGGTCTTTCTAAGGAAAGTATGAAGAGGAAGTTGTGAGAAGGAAAAAAGTATCAGGGTAGGAATCTGGGAGTAAATGTTTCCAGGAGTGACGATTGTATGAATCCAACCCTCCCACTGCAATCCGGCTGCAGAGGTCCAAAGTTCTCCCTCAACCAGACTCTCCTGATCCAGCCTGAGTATGTGGGTAAAAGCATCCGCCGCCAAGACCTAGACAAACCTCACTCCATGAACCCGAAATCACTGACGTCACGAACCACCTGGGGTGACCTAAAACAGGGGATTCAGCACCCTTGAGGTGATTTCTCACAAAAGCGGCGCTCTACAAATTATCCAATTATTATTATTATTTGGTTATCCAATAAATTGTTCCTGGGGTGGCGGCACCCATACTCGCCTCCCGAAGTAAAATTCTAATTGATAAAATAATTTGTTGCGCCTAAATATTGGGTTTATACATTACTCGTAGCACGTTTGTTATGAATATTGACTAAATTTGCCAACGCGAACGTTTCTGTAGGCATATTTTCCTTTGCACAGATTATTAAAATAATAATATATATATCCATACCAGTTGCGGTCCGTGAGTTTTCAGTGAACTAGAGTGCTAATATTGAAAAAAGACGTTATTCATGTTGTTGTAGGTGAAAATGAATTTAATTTTTTTCAACATTTTATGTGAAGATCTTCAGGATTCTTTCAGTTTGGGGATGCGCCGCATCCAAATACTTAAAGATCTTCATACAAAAAGTAAAATCTCATTTAAATATCGCTCAGGTAGTAGAAATACGCTATAGTTAATATCTATCATATTATCTTCCTTGCTCAAGGAGAGGAAACATTACCTGCTATTTTAGTCATTTAGATTTTTTTTTTTTATATATATTTTTTCATTAAACTGCTAGTGATACTTCAAGATGTGAGCTACATGCACATGGAATGGATCAATCTGCCATAGCTATCCCTAATAGCTATGGTTTTGTCTGCCACACGGAGAAAAATGTTATTCTAAAATACGATCATTTTATTCGTAAAAACGATTAAAAACGGAACACATGTTCTTACGAACAAATTAACAGTGTTTCAATTCAATTGGCGGGAAATGTAAGAATAAACATTGAAACCCTGTTAATTTGTTCGCAAGAGCGTCAGTCCCGTTTTTACGAATAAAATGATCGTATTTTAGAATAACATTTTTCTCCGTGCATGCTCAGTGAATGGATGATTTGCAATAGTCATTTCAAGCCAAGTGGGAGCTACCATGATCAAGGAGAGGAAATGACTTGGATGTCCCCCCCTGACCCTCCACCACATGAAAGAAGAAAATCAAACCTATAATGTTACCACACCAATGGTTTTTTTTTGTCACCAGATATTATGTCCGTTTTTTTTTTTTTACATTAATTCCACACAGGAGGCCCTGAGGAAAATAATTTCCCTCAGGGCCTATGTCATCTTTGAAGATGCTGTGAGGAGGGTCTTTTTGAGGAGAGGAAAGAGTGAACGTGGGTCTTGAAGAGACCCGTGTTATAGGAAGGAGGAAACACAGAGGCCGGCAAATCGTTCCACAGCCGAGCTGTTGAACACAAGAACGAGTCGTAGAAGCGTCCCGTTCTCATGTGACAAATGTCAACTGTGTACATATGTTGGGTGCGCGTTTGGCGTGTTTCCCGACTATGCACCGGTGCCGAGGGGATCAATGACGCCAGCTCCTCGGAGCATCTTCCATTGAAATAAAGTTAAATTTTCCCCACAGGAAAACTAAACCCTTTCACACACTTTTCCGCAAATGATCATCTAGTAAATCCACGCTATGCAAGTGTATTATATAAGTACTAGCTTCTGCCCGCGACTTCGTCTGCGCAGGATTAGTACTTCGACTTCGAGTAGCCTATTTTCTTTTCCTGTGTCCCATCTATGTTTATACCAAAATTCTTAACCTATTTATTTAAAATATCTATAATTCTTGATTCGATTCAAAGTATTAGGCGAGTACTTCAAATAAAAACAATAATTTGAATATTTACAAAATAGAATTTTGTTTTAACAATCATTGTCTTGCAAAATGTCATTCTCAAATTTTGACCATTTCTATTAAACAATTATTATTATTTATTATATATTAAAAATAGCTAGCTTTACAAATTATAGCCTTTATGTTATTCTGACGTATGAGCTATATTATTGTAAAGTTTCATTAAAATCCAATCAGTAGTTATTGCGTGACAGAGTAACATACACACATACATCCATACAAACTTTCGCGATTAATATTAGTAAGATAATTAATACAAAACAATTCAAGAACAACATGTCTACCAGAGTACCAAATGGGAAAATATTTCACCAACTCCAAATATTTTCATATCAGAGGGTTCGGCTCGGTGGAACTCCTCATTGGACCGATAAATCCTACTGATCCCTCAATGTAAATATTTGAAAAATCTTTCGTAATCCTACATGTATTTAAAATAACTGATTTTTGCATTTTTGTATACAAATTCTTTGGCAAATTTAATATGCCTAAATTTTTAATGAGAGAGCTAGGTATAATGCCAGTCGCCGAAATAATAAATGGTAATATTTTTATAGTCTGAGATAACCAAATTCTTTTAATTTCATTTCCTAAATCTGTATATTTTCTTATTTTTTCAGAAATAGATTTTTCAATATACAAGAATTTGGAATATCAATGATATAAGTTATTTTTTTAATTTTGTCATGTAAAACTATATCGGGTCCATTGTTCTGTCTGTTAGTATAGTACTATCATAGTACATTTAAAAAAATACGGTACTATATTGTGACAGTCAATCAAGTTATGTTTAATTACCAAACTTTGGTGAATTATTTTTAAAACCTGATTGTGCCTAAATGTATACTCGGACGGCGCTAATATAGAACAACCCGATATAATATGTTCTATAGTTTTCGGAAAAGCCATACATTTTCTACATAAATCATCAATTTGTATCTTTGATTTTATGATTCCTATAATTTTTATTATTAATGACTCTATCTTGAATGGCAAGCGTAAATCCTTCTATTTAGTTACATTGTTATTACCAAATAACTTTAGATATGGACATTTCCCTGAATAGAATATGCGATAGCTAGATACTATTGTTGTTTTGAAAGCAGATCGACCCCAAACAAACGGATCAATTTCCCCGAAAGGAAAGCGATTTCTAAAGAATTATTCTTCATAAATTTTAATATTGAAACCATGTATAACGTGCTTCACTGAAGAGATGAAGCGCTGGGAGTAGGTTGCGGGCGTGTCCCTGTGCCCAAAAATATGCCTTACTTATGGTAAAATTGTACAAAAATGTTAAAATATCGAAATTCTTTCTTGATCAGGTGAACGGTTTCATTAGCTTCACATAGGAGGCCACGAGGAAAATAATTTCCATCGCGATCAATGTTATCTTTGGGGATGCTCTGTGGATACTATTTTTAAGGAAAGGAAGGAGAGGACGTTCTGAGAGGGAAAAAAGTTCTCTCTCAATCAGCCTTTCCAAATCCGACCTGCCTTACAGTGAATGGGCAGACAGCAAACCTAACCAAATAAACTCAGGCACTCTGCCAAGTCACAAAATACAACGTTTCACCTATGGCAGAGGTGTTTGTTATCCAATAAATGGTTCGCGGGGCGGCGGTACCATACCCGCCCTGTAGAATTGGCGTCGTCAATATTCTTTCAATTCGGTAATACGTCTTATACACGGTGTCCGGAAACTCGTAGTACAAGCTGGAAACTGGTGAATCTACGCTGTAGAATCCAACAAAAACAACGTACTCGATTTACTGAAATCAAAAAAAGTTATATCACAAAATAGGTTTCCAAAATCATGTAAAAATAATATTTTTAGGTAACTAACTATGACATTAACTATGATAAATTCACCAGGTAAAGAGGATGGATCGCCACCCAACCCTGTTTTGTTACACAGTCCTCGTTTCTTTTCACATTTATACGTCGCCAAATCCCACTTGTCTATTATACTGGCTCTCGACTCAAGCACTTGTTGTGCCATCTCTTCCTCGGGCGTCCCTGACCTCTGCTATCTTACACACTCACTTCATAATATATTCTACCTACACTTACACTCGGAGAAAATTATCGATTTGTTATATAGGATTTAACAGCACGTACCCGAAGGATTTTAACCACCGATTTCTGAGCACATTTGAGTAAAAAATGTACGTGCCATTTTGATGTCCGATGTTTTTTTTTTAATTAAAAACAAAAACAAAACAAATTCAATCACACGTCGTCACTGTTCCCGTCGTGCTATTACGTGTGTTAGCGTGCTGCTAGGACGAGACAGACGGCTTATCATGTGACCTGCCGTTATGCTATACGACTACTCAGTTGCGACGTGTGATGGAAAAATATTTTTATTGTTTATAATATATCATATTAGAAAATAAAATATAATCGGACAGCAAAATGACATCTACATTTTAATAAGTGTGCCCAGGTCCCCTAGCACACTCGATCGATAAGGATTGATAGGATAACTTTCGGTAACTTCTCATCGTTCCCTAGCATGACTGCAAATCTCCAACGAATAAGTGACAGTTCACAATGACTGGGTGTCCTTAATATTTTCGACATCAACTGTTGTTTGTACGTTTACGATCTGCAATTGTCCTAGGGAACGATGAGAAGTTACCGAAAGTTATCCTGTCAATCATAATCGATCGAGTGTGCTAGAGTTGGGTAAAATCCTTCGATTACGTGCTGTTACATTCTGTATATACTGTGTTTTTACTTTGGAACAGAAATTTGTCAAAAAATCCACCAATATGTCATAATTTATTAATTCAACCGCGAAAATCAACAGTTGAATTTCACCTCTTTCAGTAGACATGAACAAACAGGTCAAATTAATTATAACTGGGATTCTTTTGTCTAGAAAAACCACAGAGCCATACAATTTTCAACGTTTATAACCAACAATGGACGTATAACGCATTAGGCCTTTCTAAAACTTTTTCAAAAAATGAATTTCTTCGTCAGAAAGGCGCTCTAAAGAACATTTATGTGAATGAATATGATTAATGACCCACTGAGAACGTCAAGGTTCAAGGCGTGAACTAAAGGAAAGGGTTATTTTTTTATAAAGTTTTATGTTTTGTGGTAAATGGTTAACATAATGTAAAGTGATAGATTTAAATATTGTTTTACACTGTATCTTAGGAAAATAATTTCCCCCAGGGTCTGTCACTTTTGGAAACGATATGTGGAAGATATTTTTTAAATAAAGAAATCAGGAGAAGTTCTGGGATGTTGGGAGTTGTGAGAATCAGTGTGTCTAGGAACGAACGTACCTCCCTCACTCTGCTGTGCAAGGCGATGGTGATGGATCGAAGTGTCCTGCAGATGTATTCGCCGTCAATACCTGGACAAATCCTACCTCAAAAAACGGACAAATCCTACCCCATGAACCCCTGTTAAATCACCAAACGTAGCGAATCATTTGGGGTGACTTATGACAGAGGTCTTCAATCCAATTAATGGTTTCCCGGGCGGTGTTGCCAATACCCGCCTTCTAAATTGCTTATCTTCTTAAGAGGCTAGACTTTGAACGACACGCGGAACACCCGCGACTGTCATTCTGTCCCGCTCACAAAAAGCTCACGCACACTTACAATACATGCGAATGCGAAATGTGCGAATGAGACAACGCTCAAATTTACCTACAGAAATCGCTCGAAAAGGGGTTTATGGAGAATACACTTTTCTACACCGAAACTTTCACGAAATTGAAATTTTAAAAAATATGTATTTTTTAGAAAGAAGAAGCTACGTCGGTAGCTTTTTATAATTTTATAATTCTTTATGAGAGTTGAGTTAGCAGCATTTTTTCCTTAAATAATATTTTTTGATAAATCGTACATGTTTGACAGTAAATGTTTACGTTAATACGAAACGCATCGAAAATTCGAAAACATACCGACATAGTTTTCACCCTCTAGAAGGCAGTATAAAAAAAAATATTCATTTTGTGCAATTTTCGATGTAGAAAAGTGTTTTTTCCCGGGCGTCCTTTTTGTATGGGCCGAAAAGCGAAGTCTATCGTCTTAATATATAAAACAAAGTCGGGTTAGTTACACCAACAATAAATCAAGAACGGCTGAACCGATTTTTATTATCTTCGATTTGTTGGACTTGTCTCCGTCCCGATTAACAGAATAACTATTAAAATATCGAAAATAATGACGGGAAAAATAATTATGAAGAAAATTATTTTTTTCATATATTTTGTATGGAACGGCTTTTCAAATAATGATGGTCGACATAATTTAAATCAATTCGAACAGCTAATAAATTAAACACAACATTTATTGATTCTGAGGCGGTACGAAGTTTGCCGGGTCAGCTAGTTTTAAATACAAACATATAAAAATAAATGTTCCATAAGGTAAAATATTTTCGCCTAGATTTATTAGTATAAACTTTTTCTTCACTGAATGTTTCTTTGTTTTTTCCTAATTATTTCCTAAAGCATTCATCCGATTGCGATGAAACTTTGGTGAGTTGTTTTGCGCACGCCTGCCAATGTGCGAGTGTCATTATGAAATTTGTATAAAAAATTTACAATAGGTGGAGCGCGAGTTGTCTGAGAAAGGGATTACATAGGAGACATAGTAGCGGTAGGTGATAGCTGGAGGTATATTTGGTAACTTCATGCTTTTCACACGGTCAGCTGTATATGGCATGTTCGGAAAAGAGGCACGTTCGCACCAGACGGAAAAAAAAATTGGTATCCAATAGCAATTCAATAATCAGAATTTAAAAACAAACACTTTCTTTGAGTGGCATTGCAACGCATGTCGGGTATTCGCAACTATTTTATGAAATGTTGTATTTGGGAGGCGGGTATGGGTACCGCCGCCCCGGGAATCATTTATTGGACGACCAACACCTCTGCCACAGGTCACTCCAAGTGGTTCGCTACGTTTGGTGACTTAGCAGGGGTGCCCGGGTTCATGGGGTTAGGTTTGTCCGGGCCTTGGGGGGCCTTGGAGTTGGAGTTATGGCTTCACGCGTCCATCACTCCTGGACATATTTATCCCCAGATTCCTACCCACCCCTCAAACCTTTTTCCTTCCCAGGACTTCCTCTCCTTCCTTTCCCTTTAATAACCCTCCACACAGCATCTTTAAAGATGACATAGGCCCTGAGGGAATTTTTCCTTCAGGGCCTCCTGTGTGAAGCTAATGTAAAAAAAAAAAAATTACCCATTTGTCCGGACATAGTAGGTACAGCATTATGACATTCTTAATTTGGGGAATTTTAAAGCCGAGGAAAGTGGGAAGGAATAGAAGATGGGAAAGTGGAAGTTTAGGATAAATCTTGCTACAGATCTGGTTACCAAATCATTCAAACTATACTAAGCTTTCCCAAACATGTTCACTTATTGGAATGAAAGTACGTTCGTTTATTTATTTATTTATTTTTTCATGTTCTCTATATATATTATCCAAAGGGTTAGGTTCCTGTCCACGCATCATGGGTTCCATCCTCTGCTAGCTTCCATCATTACACAAGCAATCGGTCAGTGGCCGAGTTGGCATCGCGTTTGGGTCCCACCCAGGCATCCCGTTGGCTATTCCTCGGCTGGCTAACGCCCTTCGTTCACGGAACTACTTACAAGCGACTAAATCGCCGCTACCCGCTACCTGTCATACTATTTTGCTAGTGCTGCCCCAAGCGGCGTTTACAAACACTAATAATAGTATGGAAGGTACAGACGAGCGGCGATCGCGTCGCTGGAAAGTAGCTCCATCGAAGAACGGCGTTAGTCCTCAATCACGACACAAGCAACATTCTCCGCTTACTGTGGTGGTAGAAGGAGATTTTCAAATATCATCAAATTATTGGTAACCCGGGAATATTTGTCTTTAAAAAAAATTTCTGCTTACAATGATGGTGGTAGGATGATTTATAATATTGTCAGGTTATCTATAATCTGCGAATGGTTGTCTATCAACACTTTGTTTCGAGACAAAAAAATCATGTCATCATATATTACCGCTTGACATTCAATTTCAAATGTGGTAGCTGTTTTTTCTTTCTTCTGGGAATACCGCACAAGAGTCCCAACTGCTTTCGTCTGGAGTCAGTGAGACTATTGGACATCCCCAATTGGGGTATGTTGTGAGGCTGAAGGTAGTAGGGAGGAGAAGGAGATGGGGCAGAGGAAGGCGGGGAAGTACCTGGCTATTCAAATACGGATAAAGCCATTTCACCAAATACGGCTAATGCCAATTCAAACAACGTTTCACCTTCTCAAACCTACCTTATACACACCATAATAAAAAGTTAAAAAATGTACATTATTACGTATAAATATTAATAATTATGTGAACACTGTAATATTATATAGAAAAAAAAATTCTGAATGGTGGTCTTACACCAGGGCTATACTGCGGGTATCTTTCACCCTGGAATTTATACCATACATTATTTTAAATTAATTATCTCTGAAATAATACAAATTAATGAAATAAAAATTATATGCGCACGCGTCGGGTTCGAACCCGCGACCTTAGGATTGGAAGTCGAGAGTCTTACCCCTCGACCAGGTAGGCCGTACTCCAAAATGAAATACTGTTTTTAAAACTTGCTTTAATATATACCTACTTTCAAGTAAGCAATAAAAATTATCAAAACGCACCATGGTAAATTATTAAATATCGTGTACAATTTGAAAGAATTTTTTTATCATAAGTATTTATGATTTTCTAATAATATCTAAACCAAAAAAGTGTGTAAAAAAAATTTGAAGTATTTTAGTTTGTAAGACCGTAAATAAATAGAAAAACTGTGGTATTTTTGTCACAAAACACCGGATTAATTTTTTAATAATTTTAAATTAACTAAAATTAAAATTCTGAAAACTGTGTTTACTAGATTATGTATTGAGTTATTTTGTTGTATGATTATATGATTTGAAATATGTGTAGTTTAATAGAATCTATCGTTTTAAAATTGAACAAATCTGGCAACGACCATCGGTATAGCCTTAGTATTTGTAAGATCAAACTCTTTAGAGAATTAATTCACACTTCCAATCAACTGCCTTTTATTGTATTGAACCTAAAATGTAATTAACCTTCATATTCAAATAACCATGTTTGTATACAATTTATGTAACTCTACGTCTGTCTCGACACAGGTTTACCCTAGTGAGACAGGCATTGAAAAAAATAACATGTAATTATAATATATGTATAGATTAAATAATAAAAAATAAAAAAAAGTATATTAAAAATAAACTTAGTTTTTCAAATTTTTCAAAATGCGTGTACCAGATAACATAACAATCTTTCAAAATTAATTTATGTTTTTTTGTAAAAAAAAGAGTCAATTCGTCTAGAATTTGATTTAAAAATGACTAATTTCCGTAATTCTGTGGTAATTCCCTCTTAATACGAAACTAACTGTTGTGCTTTTACTGCACCCTCCGTTACTGTTGATATTATTACATTATGAGAAGATTAGTGACAAAAGAAGAAATCATATTTGTTTTTAAAGACTGAATTTAGAACTATCTAGGACTGGAGAATTTTTATGAAATGACCTTACGAAGCTGACAAATTCTTAATTACTTATATTTTTTACAATTAGTTATATACAATGTCACGGGCTGTAAAGGTGAACGTAAAAAGGTTTTTGACTTTATGGCTACGACTGTCTGAAAAGGTGAGGCTTGAGTTGAGCTCTTAATTCCGCCGAGTCTGTTATCATTCTTAAATTGTGTGGCAGTCCGTTCCAGGCATTAGGTCCTGACACTCCGAAACTCCGAAAGCACGCTCACCGAACTTAGTATCTGATGTGCGCTTTGGTTCTTTCAACCTTCCGATAGCTGATGGCGCTGCTGAACTGTGGTTTGACTGTAGAGAATTTATATTTTCTGGAATACACATTTCCGTTGTAGGATTTAAATAAAAAAATTGTGCTTCCAGATCACATTGCCTTTAAAAATAAGAAATCTGCCGTCGAATATTTGTTAATAATAATTGGATAATTTGTATAGCGCCGTTTTTGTTGAAATCACCTCAAGGGCGCTGTTAACATGAAAAACTACGACATCGACACGTTATATTCATACTAAAAGAACAAACAATGTAGAATGAAGAGCTTAACCCTTAAAAAAATTGGCGTATTTTGTCAGAGGCTAAAAATATTCCCGCTTTGCAATAAAATCCAAATAAATTAACAAATAGTTAACATTTGTTAACGTATTCGAAAACTAAAAGCTGTTTTCGAAAGGTGATGAAATAGGCTTTCAAATTTCTGTATTAAAAATTACTATGTATTTTTTTAAATAATTTTTTTTTTGCGAAAAGTGTTCAAAATGTCTCTCTTTACTTTTTTTTCTAACTAAAATTACTGATAATCTAAAATTACTGATAATGAAAAAAAAAATAAAACACATACTTATTTCATTAGATAAATGAAATATAAACCTTACTGCCACCTCACTTTTTTCGTTTCATGTAAAAAAAATTCTTAAAAAATTCACAAAGTTCCATAATTTATTTTCAAATTGCTATCGGAAACTTTGGTTTCAGAAAGGGGTAAATTTATATTTTTTTGTGGTTTTCTTTTAGATTTGAATATATAGTTTGTTGTATTCTCTTTCCAATACCGTTTAGATCACATTTCTGACTATGATAGTAAGGGAGAAACAACGATTTCTGTGAGACCTATGTGAGCTGGGACAAATATGGTCTCCTGTGATTAAACGGGAAAAGTATACTCATTCAAAGAATATGTATCTGATTCGGCCGCTAAGTATGTCCACTGATAAATACTGTTCATTGATACCATGCTATCTCAGTTATTCACAACATAAATTAATTCATCAAAGCATCAGATTCATATCAGATCTGTCAAGCATTTATAGAATACTAATATATAAATCGAATAAAGAATTTTTAATTCATAAAATCTATTTGATAATAATATGTACTTTATCGCTTGTCTGATATGATAAGCATTTCCAATTTAAACAATTGAGATTAATTTCAATAATGTTATGCATATTACGCAGGAATATTTCGTGTTAATTACTTACCCAAGATAATTACCATAGATATCTCAATATATAAAAATGAATGTTTCTTTGTATGTCCCTTATGCCCGCCTATTCACCATTCATCTGATTGCGATGAATAGTGAATATGCTTTCGTGATTTATTGTGCACATGCCGGCAAAGGTTACATTTGGCGTTATGAAATTTGTATAAAAATTTAAATAGGTAGCGCGCGAGTTGTTTGCAAAAAGAAGTGTATTTCATGTAGTTTAAGGTTAGGGAGGAAAGGCGAGAGGGAGAAGGTGATCCAGGAGGGGAATGAGATGGAATGATGGAGTGGAGAAGGCGGGGAAGGGGAAAGGGTGAGAGAAAGGGGGCTCGGGAGGAGAACGGGTACGGGGACGGGGACGCATAGTAAAGGAAAGAGGAGTGAGTAAAGATTGGGGGAAGAAGAAGAGGAAGAGGGAGGGATTTTACAGGAGAAATAGTAGCGGTAGGGGGTAGCATGGGGTAAATTTATAAAATCCAATCTTCTCACACGGACAGCTGTATGTGACCTGTTCATGCCTCGGAAAACCTTCTGATTTATTCGCGTACGCACCAGATGGAAAAAACTAAAAATATTCCCGTCTAATTTTGCGGTTAACTTTTAGATTTCAATGTAAAGAATCTAAATCAATTTTCAACCAAAACTTTATATTACGCTATTTTATTTTTATTTTTACGCACCAGATTTTCAGGAACGGGTTTAGTTTTTCCCATAGGAAAAACGAAACCCTTTCATACACTTTTCCATATAAATGATCATCTAGTAAATCCACGTTATGCAAGTGTATTATATAAGTATAATTAATACAATACAAGAACAACACGTTAATCTACCAAACTATTAAATGGGAATATAATTCACCGTCTCCAGATATTTTCATATCAGAGGGTTCGGCTCTGTGGAATTCCTAATTTGACCGATAAATCCTACTGATCCCTCAATATAAATATTTAAAAAAACTTTCGTAATTCTACATGTATTTAAAATGACTGATTTTTGCATTTTTATATACAAATTCTTTGACAAATCTAATATGTAGATGATCCTAAAATAACAAATAATAATATGATAATCCTTAATATTATTATTTGTTATTTTTAGTTGTTATTCTATTTAATTTTTATTTTATTTTTACTTCTACAAGATTCACCTACTTTAACTCCTTTCATGAATGTGATCATGTACCTAATATTAGTATGAATATTTTCCCTAATATGTATGCTATATGTTTTTACTTTCATCTACATATATGGATGATTATACCTAATATTTTATACTTAATATAACATCTTATGAATCTCGAATACCATAATACGGGCATTTGCCTAGCTTGGTAGTCAAAAAGCCATGTAAAATAAACCTGTAACAAGAAAAATGAATAAAGAAAATTAAAAAAAAAAAAAAAGGAAGGGCGACACACCGATTTCTATGAGACCAATTTCAGTTGTCCCAAAGAAACAAATAAACCTGACGGGTGTAAATTATTTCATGCGACAGGCGTGCAATATGCAAATTCAACCCACGTTTATCAAACCATCTATTTCAAACGCATAATATTTATTCATAATGCTCTCTCCCTCACGGCAGTGACCGAAGCTGTCTTCAGAATGCGAAAAAAAATTTATTGGGCGAAATAGTGCCATCTCGTTTATTGTATGGCACGTAAAGAGACAGAAGATATGACATCGGGACATTTTATAAATTGACCTAGCCAACCAGAGTGCGTGGGAAAGAAAGCTTCTGCCTCAAACGTTAGATGTCAGTAATCGCCGAGGCTCGCTATCTCGCGGTGATTTTTCAAATAAATTAGAATAATATCAGTTGTTTTGATTTGTATATTATTTCTAATATTGTTTTATTGTCATCTTATAATTTTGGGAGGATCCTTTTATCCGAAGGGAAAGACCGCCACTGCTTTAATTGCTGTTCAAGTATTCTTTTTCTCTGCAATGAAGAGAAAATTAAAAAATGCAAATACTGCAAAATAAAACCATGCGAATAATACTTAAGAGGGTATTACCAGAGAATACCGGAAATTAGTCCTTTTTAAATCAAATTCCAGACGTATTGACTCTTTTTTACAAAAAAAAAAAATTGATTTTGAAAGATTGTTATTTTATCTGGTACACGCAGTTTTAAAAGTTTAAAAAACTACGTGTATTGTTAATATACTAAGGTTATACCGTTGGTCGTTAGCAGATTTGTTCAATTTTAAAATGACGGATTCTATTAAACAATACAAATTTCAAATCATATAACCATACAACAAAATAAATCAATACATAATCTAGTCAACACAGTTTTAAGAATTTAAATTTTAGTTAAATTAAAATCATTAAAAAATAAATCCGACAACGGGTTTTGTGACAAAAATACCCCAATTTATCTATTTATTTAAGGTCTTACAAACTAAAATATAAAAAAAATTTTTTTACACACTTATTTTGTTTAGACATCATTGAAAAATCATAAATACTTATGATCAAAAAATACTTACAAGAAATACACGATATTTAATAATTTATCATCGTACGTTTTGAGCATTTTTATTGCTTACTTGAATGAAGGTAGTTATATATTAAAGCATGTTTTGAATGAAATAAATCGATATTAAATTTTTAGTTTTCAAAATTTGATACGGGGAATAATCGATCTTTCTCATTGGAACCTCCCCGTACAGTTGCAAGCATTTTTAAACTTTTATTCTCAGCCGCTGGTCGTCATATACACACGGATAAGAGACATGTTAAAGGAGCTGAATGTTTTGACGGTGAAGCAAACTGTGTATTTGAATGTACTTATTTTTATACATAAAATTAACATAAAATTTAACAACTACAATAACGAGATACACAAAATGCAAAGCAAATTAGATTGCCAACAAGAAAAATATCAAGCACGCAGAAATCTCTGATGTACCGCCATCCAACTTTATAACAGAATAGAAAATATTGATAATTTAAAAAATGAATTATGAAAGTATGTCTACCACAAATATTAATGTTTTTAATTTTTTTGTGACTTTATATTATGCTAATGTTTTTTCCATGGTATTGGCAGCTACTGAATATAATATTAGTCGAAGATAATATTGTTAATTTTGAAATATGAAGTTGATAAATACGACAGTCTCATAATATATCGCAATGGCAGAGCGCCGTTCCGGTAAGACGTGAGGTTTGGGTAAGAGTCCCAGTTGCGACCGATATATTTTATTATTGTCTGTGTCTTGTTCATTTTCATATTTTTAAGCACCAGATTTTCAGGTCCGGGTTTAGTTTTTACCTATGGGAAAAACTAAACCCTTTCATACATTTTTCCATATAAATGATTATCTAGTAAATCCACGTTATGCAAGTGTATTATATAAGTATAATTAATACAAAACAATACAAGAACAACATGTTAACCTATCAGACTATTAAATGGGAATATAATTTACCGACTCTAGATATTTTCATATCAGAGGGTTCGGCTCGGTGGAATTCCTAATTTGACCGATAAATCCTACAGATCACTCAATATAAATATTTAATGATATATTAAATTGATGGGAATAACCTTCAAAAGTTAGAAAGAGAGTTTTTCTTTTTAAAAAAAATGAATAAAAAAATACGTCAAGATATAATAATAAACGTGTTAAGATTAATAAATAAATAAATAAATACAGACACTTTATTTGAATCGCATTGTAACGCAAGCCGGGTTTTCGCTAGTTTATAATAAATCCACGATCACTCGGCTGTTCTCGTATCATAGAAGAACATTCAATTTATATTGTTTGCACTTTGTGTGAAATGTAAACCTCGCCACACTTGAACCGGTATGGCTACGAACAAAGGGAAATGTCGGAAAGCCAGACTTTTGAAATGACTATTGTTTTAAATGAAATAAGTTTGAATAAATAATTGAAAGCGGTATGATCAAACAAAGCAAATGCACTTTTGCGTTCAACCTTTAGTAACAAAGCCAATGTAATTTTAACTTTGTGCTATTTACACACGATCAAATATGTTGACTTGGAACTATGCTCGTCATTGCGTCCACACGCTCGAGCAGCTCGACACAAGTCTCCCCTTAAGGTCAAAACCTTTGACCTTCAACAATGATATGTACATATGATCTGTAAACTAAAATGGGATCTCCATATTAATATAATTAAAAAAAAATACGAAAATTATCATACATCATCAAAACAATATGAAACGTCATGTCATTAAATCAACTAAAAAATATATATTTCGCTCTTTGTCAAAGTATTCTAACGTATGGTATCTCAGTATGGGGAGGTGCAGCAGATACTTATCTCAATCCTCTTAAAACAAATCACAAAGCAATAATTAGAATTATGTTTAAAAAGCCGTACCAACATCCGACAGAACAGCTAATGATTAAAAACAAATTACTGGACGTAAATAAACTATTCATAAGGTAGATCATATATAAAAACTGTATCAAAACATCACATCACCACATACCTCACTCGCAAAACACAAGAGCAAAAATAAATAAACACTTTCAAGTTCCCCATATCAAATCAACTTTCGCAAAAAACCGCACATTTTCAATATCTTCCTTACACAAACAAAAAATTACGTCACCCCAAACAATTTAAATTGGCTGTTCAAAAGATTTGTAATATGGTTGAATAAAAAGGAAAGAACAGACATTCGAAATATTCTAAACAATTAACAAATATATAGGGTACTGCAGGTTTGCAAATAAAATAACGTGTTCCTGCTTTATTTATATTCTCTTAACTGGAAATTTAAGTTTTTTATTTTTTTTTTTTATTCTTGGTTTTATTTTTATTTTTATTTTTATAACGTATGAAAGCTTTTGATGGTAGTGTAACAAATAATAAAATCAAAATAAGAAGGTACGTAAATATTTATTATGTATATTTACTTTTTGCTTTTTTACACATATCTTTTTAACACATATCTCTTTTAATGCATATCTATATTAAAACATATTTTTAATGCATGTCTCTTATGATTCATATCCTTTTTAAATATAATAATAATAATATTTGGCTAATTTATATAGCGCCGTTTTCGTGAAAAATCACCTCAAGGGCGCTATATATATATATATATATATATATACTTATTATGTTATTTACCCGCCTCGGAACAGACTTTGTCTAGTGAGGCAGGTAAAAGAACAGAAAATTGTAAACCATCCAATTTATATTAAATAAACGCCCGGGTTGCCGGCACTTAAACTGATATTTAAAAAAAAAACCCTTTGTGCTTCACAAATCCTACAACGGAAATGTGTATTCCAGTAAATACGAATTGTCGACAGTCAAACCAGAGGTCAACAGTGCCACCAGCTATCGGAAGGTTGAAGGAACCAAAGCGCACATCAGATACTAAGTTCGGTGAGCGTGCTTTCGGAGTGTCGGGACCTAATGCCTGGAATGGACTGCCACGTGATTTAAGAATGATCACAGTCTCAGCGGAATTAAGAGCTAAACTCTAACCTCACATTTTCAGACAGTCGTATCCACAAACTCAAAACCCCTTTACCAGGTTGTTTAAAATCTTACAAAGTAAAATATTTCAGATTTTTTTACACACTTATTTTGTTTAGACATTATTGAAAAAATCATAAAAAATCAAGAAATACTTACAAGAAGTACATGATATTTAATAATTTATTATCAAGAGTTTTGAGCATTTTTTTCGCTTACCTGAATGTAGGTATTTAAAGCAAGTTTTGAACGAAATAAATCGATGTTAAATTTTTAGGTTAAAAAAATTTATACGCGGAATAATTGATCTTTCTTATCGGAACCTCCCTATATAGTTGGCAGTATTTTGGAACGTTAATTCTCAGCCGCTGGTCAATGGGTCTTAACTTATTTCTAATAACATAGGTGCATATGTAAGCACATACCTGTCAGCTTTGTTATAACATTCTCTGGGTTTTGTAATAATAACTTTAAAATGTATCTGAAATACTGTGAAAGAAAACCATTCTCGCTTTCAGGGTGTAATTTTTTGTGGTGCTTTCAGCAGGCCGCACCAAAAGTGCTCGCGGGCCGCACAAAAAAGCTTTGCGGGCCGCAGGTTCCCCACCCATGGTTTAGAGAGTTGTTTTTATGGTATAAGAAGGGGGGACGTCCGAGGAAGATTTTACGAACTATCTCTGCACTGGAATGAGATACGGAGACGAATTAAAGTCTATATAGTATAGTATTTTTAACAGTAACAATGTAAATTTTATGATAAAACAAAGTTAAAAGTAGAAAAGTCGCGGACCCCCGAGGAAGACGGGAATCAAATAATTAATTGTGGTATAAAGAGTCATACGTGATGAACGAAGAAATAAGTGTAAGAAGTCGAGGACGCACATGCAAGATATGGCACGATCAAGTAAAACAAATACTTTAAAAAAGAATAGCACTTAGTTTTCAGGCACGCTAGAATTCACAATCTCAATCTCAAAAATCAAAATATTTTCATGTCACTTCAGTAGAAAAATACTCACTAAGGATAATAATGATTTTGATTTTATTCACAATTAAACCAATGAATTGGAATTTTTAATTCTACCCTAGCTGGAGACCGGATTAATCCCAGTTCTTAAGATCTGAAGGAACTGCTTGTGAATTAAAAATAAGGAAGTTTTATGAAATCCTATTGTATTTATAAAACAACGGGTTTAAAAAACTAATACCACAACAAACGAACTGACAATGTTTTTACAATTAGAACTCATAAAAACACTCTTTATTACCGACTGAGCCAAAACTGCTTTATCATATAGCGAATAATTAACAGAAATGACAGCAGGGTTTAGCCAAGCTCCGAACCTAATTTAGCCTATAGACGGCAATGGCAGTTATTTTTTAAGCACATTGCTTTTTTAATAATGATGGTCATTCTTATTCGAAATCGTACATAACCAACTAATACCACAACAAACGAACTGACAGCGTGTTTACAATTAGAGCTTATAATAACACTCTTTGTTCCAACTGAGCGAGAACTGTTTTATCATATAGCAAATAAATAACCGAAAAGACAGTAGGGTTTAGCCAAGTTCCGAATCTAATACCGTTGATTATAAATCACTATTATTAATAAAACGATTAATAATAATAGTAATTCTCATTCAAAATCCCAGATTCGATGCAATTGCGAGTGAAATCCAAGAGCAAACTAAAATATTTAACATCTTATACAATATATAGGTATTTTAAATGGTACCAAGAGGTTAAATTAATGATACATGCAATGCAAATGGAAAATTTCCTTCTTATAAAATGTGAGCGGGCTACAGGGTGGTTACTACAAAAACGTATTTTAATTAAAGAAAAGATTTTAGAGCAACGCCAAGGGGTGTCCGGGTTCAGGGTGAGGCTCATCCGGTGGTTACTGCGTGGCGGGCCTGATCAGGAGAGACTAGTCGAGGGTGACCTTTTTACCTCTCCAGCAACTCTCTCTCGGAACATCGCCTTGCACCGCACTGGGAGGAATGGATTCTTACCCACTTCTCATATTCCCACTTCCTATCACAGAACTTTCTCTCATTCCTTTCCTAAAAGACCTTCCACACAGCATCCCCAAAAATGACATAGGTTCATCTGAATAACCAGGTACTTCCCTACATTCCTCTTCCCCATCTCATTTCCATCTTCAATATCTTTAGGTTCACAACATACCCCAATTGCGGTTGCTATAGTCTCACTGACTCCAGGCATCTGCCTATCTAGGAGCAGTTAGAACTCTTGTTCGGTATTCACATAAAAAGATCACCATATAGAATTGGAACATTGATTGAAGTGGTTTTAGCCGTGTTTGAATGTACGATCTAAATAATATGTAGGTACTTCCCCACCTTTCCCTTCCCTATCTCGTTTCGATCCCCACTACCTTCAGCCTCACAACATACCCCAACTGCAGATACCAGTATTCACTAGAAAAAAAATCATAAAATTAAATAATCAGCCTTTGCCCTTGAACCCCCCTGTTCATCTACTTCATTTTTAATGGTGGAATTTCCATGAAAATACGGGAGCAATTTAACAGTGTAAATTGCTCCCGAAGATTTTGATAGCCAGGTACTTCCCCACCTTCTTCTTCCTCATTTCCGTTCCCACTACCTTCAGCCTCACAAAATACCCCAATTGCGGATGCCATAGTCTCACCGGTTCCAGGCGGTTGGAAGCAGTTGGAACCGTATTTACATAAAAAAAATCATAAAGTTAAATAAAGAGCCTTTGCTCTTGACCCCCCTCCCTGTTCATTTACTTCATTTTCCCCATATCCTACCCATCCCCACTACCTTCACCCTAACGACATACTCCAACTGCGGATGCCATAGTCTCACCGGCTCCAGGCGGTTGGGAGCAGTTTAGGCGTTTTAAGTTTCTTTTGGCTTTAAAAAAAATCTGACAGTAGTCAGTTTGATGATTGTCAACGTGCGAATTTGGCGTCGACGCCAACCACGGGCCGCTTTGGTTTTGTCGGTTTTTGATCGTTTTTAAAATGAATAAATTTGACGAATAAAAACATAAAAAACCAACATTTTTAGTAGAATGATTAAAATCAGAAAAAATGATCTTTAAATATTCCATACATTTTCAACTGAATCCCTCATTTGTGAAAATATCCTATTGCGGATGGCATAGTCTCACATATTCATATTCAATAGTTGGAACTGTATTCACATAATAGTGGCGCATCCGGCACAACAAAGAACTGTATGATATATATCAGGCCCCCAACATCGCAGCCCATATGAGACTCCTCAGGTTGAGATGGGCTGGGCATGAACAGAGAATGCCTGACACACGCTTCCCAAAAAGAATTATGACTCGGTACCCAGGTGGAAGGAGAAAAGTGGGAAGACCCAGACTGAGATGGGAAGACGAGATAAGGAGAGATGCAGCACAGCTTCTCCAGATAACAAACTGGAAGTCAGCCGCTGAGGACAGGATTAGTTGGAGGCGAAAGTTGCCGGAGGCCAAAGCTCGATAAGAGAGAGAGTATTCACATAACAAAATCTTAAATATAAATAAAGAACATTTGATTCTGAACCCCCCTGTTTATCTACTTTATTTTTAATGGTGGAATTTCCGTGGAAATACGTTACACTCCGAGAGGAAATTTGCATAGATTATAAAAATAAAAATAAAAACGGTTGCAATTTCACCTGCGGTAAATTATTTTTAAGATCCCCACGTACTTTAAAAGGTACATAAAAATAAGTGATGCTCCGCCGCGAGAGAAAATAAATATATTTTTAATTACTCGACTGTTTAAAGTGCTAAGATGTAGTGGATAAAATGTTTTTGTATTTCGTGCTTTAAAATAAGTAAGGCGTGGAACGGGTGAAGAAATTAATATGTACACTGAATAGGAAATCTCTAGAAGTGTGATGTATACGTGTAGATAATTGAAACTAAGGGAAATATGACCTACTAATAGAGCTACGACCAAACTGTACGGACTCACATGTTTTTGTTTGATCTCGATAATAATTTAAAATATTTATATCATCAAAATGTTTGTTTGGCGTTCTCTCTGGAATTTCAGAGACATTAAAATATACTAGCAGTTAAAAACCCGCTCCCCGGGTTTTTGCTGCTAGGCCCCGCGGGCGGCTTTTATTCGGGCTTCGCCCAATTTCGCCAAGTGTTGGTGACCATCTATAAGGCTCCGCCCTTATGCAAAAATAACAACTGTGAATATAAAACTACAAAACACTTACATTTAATATGTGGATATATAATAGTAGACATCCTTTATTATAAGACCGCGGACAGTGAGTAGAATTTCGGAAAAGAATCAACTCAGCATACCTAAATCTCGTTCATCCACGTCAATGACAAAAAAAAGAAAATTGATAATAATAAAAATATGTATTCATCAACAGATTTATTACAAGATTACACATTTTGTTCTTAATCATTGATTCTATTAGCGTAAAGGTCACTGTTCAGCTACAATTCAGGATTTCTCCTCGAATGCAGTTGGTTTTCAGCAGTGCCTCCAGTATAAAACAGAAAATAAAATAAAATCAATTAATCAAAATAAAATAAATACAATTAAATTAAATTACATAAAAATAATTAAATCAAATCTCTAATTCAATACACACAATACAATATATAAAAAAAATATAAATTAATAATGTAAATCAGCATTCAAATTAAAGGCAATATTCTCAATTAAAACTCAAAATAAAATCGTCAAGTATAAAATATACTCAAAATAAATAATGTAGTAATCAAATCAAAAACAAAAACACGAATAATAAATTGTATCTTCTTAGTAATGAATGAAAGAGACAAATGTTTCTTCCCAATACCGTTTATTGGATAATCAACACCCTTGCCATAGGTAACTCTAAGTGGTTCGCTACGTTTAGTGACTTAGCAGGGGTGCCCAGGTTCATAGGGTAAAGTTTGTCTATATTTTGGCGGCACATGCGTTTGCCCTCTACTGCGTGGCGGTTCGGATTGGTAGAGACTGGTTGATGGAGACATTTTACCTCTTCAACATGACTATCTCGACCCATCGCCTTGTAGCGCAGTGGGAGATGCATTCATACGTCCGTCACTCCTGGACACATCGACCCCCAGATTCCTACTCACCCTTCATATTTTTTCCTTCCCAGAACTTCCTCTCCTTATTTTCTCTAAAAAGAACATCCACACAGCATCCCCAACGATAACATAGGCCCCGAGGGGAAATTGTTTTCCTCAGGGTCACCTGTGTGGAGCTAATGTTAAAAAAAATACCTCTGAAATGATTTCTTTTTATCGAAATAAATTTGTAAAATTTATGTAAACGTTCACGGAAATTAAAATATATATATATAATAATAATAACATAATAATTTTACATGAAATCTAGCTATACTTACTCTTACCAAAATATTATCAAAGTAAATGCATTTTTTTAAATATATAAAAAATCTACATAGAACTTCCTCTCCTTATTTTCTCTAAAAAGAACATCCACACAGCATCCCCAACGATAACATAGGCCCCGAGGGGAAATTGTTTTCCTCAGGGTCTCCTGTGTGAAGCTAATGTTAAAAAGAATACCTCTGAAATGATTTCTTTTTATCGAAATAAATTTGTAAAATTTATATAAACGTTAACGGAAATTAAAATATATATATATAATAATAATAACATAATAATTTTACATGAAATCTAGCTAAACTTACTCTTACCAAAATATTATCAAAGTAAATGCATTTTTTTAAATATATAAAAAATCTACATAGAACTTCCTCTCCTTATTTTCTCTAAAAAGAACATCCACACAGCACCCCCAACGATAACATAGGCACCGAGGGGAAATTGTTTTCCTCAGGGTCTCCTGTGTGGAGCTAATGTTTAAAAAAATACCTCTGAAATGATATCTTTTTATCGAAATAAATTTGTAAAATTTATATAAACGTTCACGGAAATTAAAATATATATATATATATATATATATAATAATAATAACATAATAATTTTACATGAAATCTAGCTAAACTTACTCTTACCAAAATATTATCAAAGTACATGCATTTTTTTAAATATATAAAAAATCTACATTTGGTTGAAGTAAT
Organism: Limnephilus auricula; assembly: GCA_951813805.1. Lineage (NCBI taxonomy): Eukaryota > Metazoa > Arthropoda > Insecta > Trichoptera > Limnephilidae > Limnephilus > Limnephilus auricula. Next base: position 1,967,007 of record OX638410.1, read on the forward strand.
ATTATGATTTTACCAAAAAACTATAAAAGCAAATATCCACCTACAATGTATTCAACTTTTATAATAAATCGAAGTAACCGTGACACGAATATCGACCACATAAATATGATCGACCATCTCCAGACAATCCGCTGACAGCGACTGCAGCGCCCATACGCCATACGGCAGTTACGCGAAACCAAGCAAGCGAACGGGCGGCCACAAATCACAAAAGCAGCTTAGTCCCAAACTTTCACGCACAGCGATGGAAGAGAGAGTTCAGATATGCCGCGGCGTCAGAAATGTAATTAGAGTGGGGTTCTTAAATTCAACCAAATAGGCGTTATGATAAATCACAGCAGTAGTTTTGTCCCAAACTTTTACGTACAGAGGTGGAATAGAGGGTTTTGGTAACCCGCGACGTCAGAGATGTCATCGAAGTGGGATTCTCAAATTTTACCTATGGGCACCAGGACTAATACTATAGGTTGTGTTCGTGAACTGCAAAATGACCACAAATGGGTCACAAATGTCGCTAAAGTGTCATTTTGGATACAAAATTCGATTTTTTATGTTAACTCCACACAGGAGGCCCTGAGGAAAATAATTTCCTTAAGGGCTAATGTCATCCTTAAGGATTCTGTAATGCAGGGTCTCAATGTGGAAAAATTAATACTTATTATTGTTGATTTGGAGGAGGCAGGCTATCTATTTTTACTTTATTTATATTCTGTATTACCTAATTTTTGTCAACTCAGATTTTATCGAACCTATATTATGTATATTTATATTTTCCGTTACTTTCCTTACTTTATTTACTTCTAACTCTTTAATGTTATTAATCAAAACATGTATTGCTTTATGTATGTAAAAGCCCTATGGGCGTTTAATAAAAAAAAAAAAAAATTGTGTGTACTTGACGCCTGAGCTCTAAAGATTGCAATCCGCTTGTAAAGATTTGAGAATCAATCGGACCAACCATTCCTGCACAGATTCAATGATTTTTCAGGTATTTTGGGGATCCAGACCAGAGGTGGCTGCCAAATTCAACAGCGGGGCGTACATTTGCGATTTGCAGAGTCAGCAGTTGTGTGTTGCTGTTTGGTGTGTAATGGTTCCCCCCTTTTTGAAATACTCTTATTCACTCACACCTATATAAAGGGTGTTCATTTTTTTTTCGTATAACTTTAAGTTTTGAAAACCTTAAGTTACTGCTGGAGCTGCCAGTATGTAGGCAAGTACGTATTGATAAATTGTTGTTTAATTACTTTGAATTAACTAGACACGTTGTGATTATTTTTGTTTCGCCTTTATAGCGCTAATTCAGGTAGATTATACGGATTTGTGGTAACTTTTGGTTCTTAGCTGTGGTGTGTTGCAATCTGTCAGATCTTCAACAATGACGACATTCCATCTATCTGGCTAATCAATTAACTTCCCAGTCTATCTTACTATTTACTGATCTAATACCCTTCCCCATGCTATTGACGATTAGTCTACCTACGATATACCTAACTCTCTGTGCCGTTTTACCTAAACTCGGAGTTATAAACCTTTTTGTTAGAGTGTATCAAAACATCATTCATACAATAATTTCAATTAGTTATTCTAAGTTCCTATTGGTTGTTAGTTGTATGCAATCTACTTACAGGTAGGTATAATGGGTAGGAATAGGGGCAAACATGTGCTTGCTACGATTGGTCGCCTCCAATTCCCAATTAGCTCGATGAAGGATTAACCTGTCGAACTAACCCCAATCCCAACGCCTCCAGGAAGATTTAAATGTTGCCTCGCAACTGATGAAAATGACATGTTTCTCCCCTGTCGGGAAGGGAATGTGTGTGATTTTTGTAGGTTGATTGATATATGTTGTTTAATTCAGCGATGAAGGATCCATTGTAGATATTCGTGCGGAATGGGAGTGATCTCTACCAACGTCGCCAGGTAACGGTGGTGTGATGATTAATATGTTGAAATCTCCATAGTACAATGCGGTAATGGGAGAATATCTCTACCAAATCTTCGCAAGGTAAAGATGGTATGATGATTAAGATGATAGGTTGAAGGTTCATGATGAAAGGTCATTCCATGTCGCTAGACATAAAAATGACGCTCCGTTCCGCCGAGTGTGATTGAAGTATGTCTAAGAGCTCTCAGAAGGTGCTCAGATGACTTCCGGTTCAGGTCGTGCCCTTCGGCCCGAGCCTGATGATGATGATGATATGTTGATGATGGCCTGCATGCTGGAGGTTAAGGGTCCGCCCAGCTAACCGCAGCCATGAACATTATACCGAAGTGAATACTTGCGGATAAGTCAGGGGTCGGGAATCCCCGCGCGCATCCCACTGGTTTCGAAGAAATAAAATTAGCAGGCTCAGGGGCCGAACTCTTCGCCGTCTCCTCAGCATCCTTTACAGCAAACTGTCAGCTCCCAGACTTTCGTCAATCACAACTGCCAAATCCGTTCGTCGGAAATCATCGAAACAATACAAGCCGTTGTTCCCTTCGTCCAAACGAATACAAGGGTCATCCCTCACGCGTCAACATCAGATAACGGAGCCCATCACGTTCTTGTCCCCTTCGTCTGGAGACTAGCGGGAATAGAAAAGCTGTCAATGACCTCAGACTCCTCCTACAGATGTTCTGCTCGATTGCTCTCTCACCGCTAATACTGTCGAAACAGAAGCCATACCAGGGACATAGTGGGATCTCGTCCTTTGTTCTCCGGACAATGTCAAGTGCCTGGGTAAGGTGGGACTCGGGGTCAACCACCGACACAGCTGATACAGGGCCATTTCTAGGTTCAGGGTTCAAGTCCATCAGCGCAAGGTCACCGATATTACAGAGACGAGTCAATGATCCGTTTCCTTGGTTTCCGCCGATCAAGAGATAGGTAGAGCCCACGTGGATTTCGTCCATTTCGCCTAATGAGCGACGTACGTGAAACAACCCATATCGCCGGATAGGGAAGCTCAGCGAAGTTATTCTCTCGACAATCACCTGACACTGCTGGTTTTTTTGAAGTAAAGTTTGTTTAGACGGTATTCAAATAAATCGAATATCAATGCAAAACCGACGCTCGCTGCGTAAAACATAATAAACTTTAGAAAATATAAGTAGATCTTTAATAATACTGTGGGGAAAATATTTATTATCGTATAATCCCTCGTGTGCGCCCTTTTGTCAAACGTACCGATATTGAAAGAACAAGCACTAGGCTACCTAAAAGTGCAATTTGAATATACCTAAATGTTATGAATCTAAACGTCAGTGGTAGAGGTAAACGAGAAGATAATATCCTTAAATTATATTGCACTAGCAAGAAAGGTAATTTGTTTTTTTCCAAAATTGTTCCACTGTGATTAAACTTGAACATTATACCGAGTAGTAAAGGTCTTTATATTTATGTGCAGGAATATATAAATGTTTGGGATAATTAGCATTCACATGCAACTGTAATTATGTTTAAATTAATACATTGAAGAAGCAGATAACAATAATAGTCTAATTTTTTCTTAAATGTGAAAAGGAACAAGACACAGAAAATAATAAAAGATAACGGTCGCAACCGGGACTCGAACCCAGAACCTCACGTCTCACTGAAATAATATACAATCAATTTTTCAATTTGAATGTGAAAATTTAAATCTTTGCAAAGTTACAATTATTTTATAAATATAATTTGGGATAACTAAATATTGCTTATTGCCTCCTCAATAGGTCAACTTACGAAGAAAATAGTTTTGCTTCAAGATGCACAAAATCCATTTCAATTTTCAAATTTCAAGGCCCAAATTGCAAGGTGTTGATTAATAATTAAGTGATTTTATTGTTAGTCCATTTGCATTCACTTACCTAAAGCCCATCTCTGTGTTATCCGATCACATTTTTTTCACATTCACAAGCGGTATATATTTCATGCAGTTTGGTGTATGCTTCCTTCCTTATTTAAAATTATTTGCGCGACCCTTCTATAACTATCCCCGAAAATCGACTCTCTTTGTTAGTAATCAAAATGCAGCTCTTCGATTATCTCACAGCTACCCCCGAAAACCGACCGTTTCCTATCCTCTCCCAAACCGACTATCTTTAATAGCAATTCAAATGCACTTCGCTATTTAACTTTTTACTAAGCGACCTTCCCGTCTCGATCAACTCCCGAAAACCGACTATCTTTAATAGTAATTCAAAATGCACTTTTGCTATTTAACTTATTACTAAGCGACCTTCCCGTCCTCCCCCCTGAAATCGACTCTCTTTGTTAGTAATTAAAAATGCACTTCCGCTATTTAACTTATTACTAAGCGACCTTCCCGTCCTCCCCCCTGAAATCGACTATCCTCTATAATACCCCGAAACCGACTGTCTTTGTTATTCACTGCTTATCCCAGAATTAAACAATCAAGGCCGGGCCCGTATGTAGGGATGCTTCGCGCGCACAAATTAGCGTACTTTCTTATTAAAGTGCCTTTATTGGAAATAGACCTACAATGCAAGTATGTTCCCTGCACCCATTTATGTACAATAAGAGTCCAAACATAATATATAAATAAAATCTCGCGTCACGATGTTTGTTCAAGATAACCTCCGAAACCCCTTAACCGATTCTGATGAAATTTAGCACACTATCCGTAATTTTGCCCAACCTAAGGTAGGATAGTTTTTTTCTCGAATATTGACCTCAATATTTATTATAGTGAATTAATTGTTTATTATTGTTTGATGGCGGAGTGAATTAACTACTCAGTAGATAGCACTACGTTTAATAGTAAATAACAAGTTACTTACTTTTATCATTTTTATTTACGATACGGCCCTAAATACGCCTATAACTTTCGTTTCAATAAACTGCCAACCCGTGTCTACCAGTCCGACTCTGTACAAGCCCTGTCTTCTGTACTCAGAACTACGTCATAAAAAAAACCAAAAGCCCATGAATTATTATTACATTGTAGGTCTATTTCATGAATAGCTCTCCGAGCCCACACATGTAGTCCGGTCTTTAGATGTTCTTTGGATGTTAAAATAACATCCTCTTGTTTTTTCTAACTGCGTCAAAATCGAGGTCCAGGAATGTCACTTGGTGCAAACGCCTTAGCGACAATTTCGACCCTTAATAAATCGATTCTGTCAACCTTTGTGCCTCAGATGTTAGTCTTGAAATTAAATTTAAGACCCATTACTTATTTCATGAATAGGTTTCGCCCGTATTTTTTTTGTTTGCTGCAGTCATAAATTTGCTTCAAACTGACTTTTTAGGAATGTTAATTGTCCCAACGTCTGAGAAGAAATCTACCCCAGTTTAATTATCATCAACCCTGCTTCCTTTGGTATAAGATATGTGCTTTCCTTTTTTAGGTATACTGAAAATACTAATTCTTTGGCTGAAAGGCGAGATCATCACAGGTGCAAGATATCCAAATTGATAGACTTGCCCTAAAATAAAATCAGGCTATCATTTCGACAAGCTGGAGCCAAAGCACGTGATCATATTTTTGGCATCTCCGGTGTTCGCGAGTGTTGCCGCAGACGCTAAAGTAAGGTAACGGAACTTTTCTGCACGGAATCTTAAGGCCCAGGCTACACGAGGGGTTCTAGCGCCGCGAGAAACCGCATATAAACCGCGGCAGATGCAATTTACTATGAACGTTGTATGGCCCAGACTGCACGAGCGGTTCTACCGCTGCGGCCACTCGCGGTTCACAGGCGGGAGAAATTCGACCGCCGCATGCAGCGGTTCTCCCGCAGTGGATAATCGCCACGTTCATTCTACACGAGCGGTTTGGCGGTTTCCCGCGATCGCATTTGTATAGACATCATTTGCCGCGAGAGAGCGTTGTTGATCAGACGTGCGCGTAAATAATTATTGTTACAACATGTTTGATATGGAGCGATTCATAACAGAAATACAAGATCTGCCTGCTCTATATGATGCAAAGTTGAATGACTACGCCAACCGAGAATTAAAAGCAAAGTTATGGATAGAGATTGACAACAAATGATGGTTCATTGTGATGATTTAGGAACAGTAGATAAAAACAGATCTAGTGATTATATTTTTTTATTTTTATACATCATGACCTCAAAAACGTTAAAAACTTTATACGATGGTTTTGTATTGATAATGAACATTCTAGATCAGTTCCTAGTTCTTATTAACTGGAACATGCTTGAAATTGTTTGGTTAAGCGATGAATTATACGTTAATGAGTATGAAGCTAAATATTAATTTGAATTTTGTACTTCTGAATGGTTTATTATTTTCTTTTTAATATTTTTTCACTCACCTTACATACTTTTATAACTTGTAATTAACTACTTCCTAATCAATAATCACAACAAAAATTTATAAATTCGAACTTAAGTGGTTGATATTATATGTTCACTATCTTATGTTAAATGATTTTTTACACAACTGTATGATTCCAATAGACTTAAATAAAAAATAAATAAAAATAACCCCTCTTAATAAATCATGTAACCATAATATAACTTGTCAGTTTTTGCACAATTAAAATTTATCATATCCACCGTCATAATCCATAATATCTACCGATCATATTATTAGATAATATAATCATTTATTATTGTGAAGTGAACGTGGTTTATTTTTAAATCGTGACAGTATCAAGCATGATTTTTTTAAATTGTATTTATGAGAGCTTTGATATGAATGATTGATGTTGACAAATCTTTACAAAAATAATCATAAAATATTCGATTTTCTCGGAAGTTGATCTAAATCTTCGTATCTTTTCCAGATTTTTCTGTTTCAGATTTTCGATTGAGTTTGCCTTCATTATTTAAAACATTATTTAATTCTTTACCTTTCTATATTTTTATATCCAATACACTTTGAACTTATTATCCAATTTTTAGATATTTTATAATTTATCCTTTTCACCTTCGAGTAATTTATTTCTTAACTTTTTCTTTGTATTTTTACATTTAGGCATTTTATGGATACAAAGATGATGGACGATCCTATAGTATTTTTATTTTGTGGAATTTTTGTTAAATTTAATTTTATGCTAAATTTCACTTATTCATGTGATTTTATTTTATTTTAATTTTATTCTCATTTTATGTTTTAATTAGGTACCTACCTAAAATGTAATCTCATTTTATTTCTTTGTTTCTTTTCTAATTTTTAATTTACTCTGAGTTGTTGTAAGTGATATGGCAGATTGGGATTGCACTATCCTTCCAGTCTTGCTGGAATAAAAATATAAATTATACTTTTTACTTAATATTTTTGACTTATTACTTTTTACTTTACACTTATACTCTAACAGTATTTTATTATTGTATTATTCTTATTTGAATTTAACTGTGTTAATGTCACATGTTGTGCCGTGTAGGTATATCACCAGAATTAAAAACAGGGGTGACAATAGTCTTTTTATAGTTTTTCAGGAATACACCCTTCTTTAAACTTACATTTTTTAAACGAGAAATTGGTTTGCTGTTTACGTCACGTACAGCTTTTAATGTGTTTACAGTTATGTTATCGTGGCCAGGACTTGCTGATCCTCGTAAACTTCAACTTCTTTATCAGTTACTGACGCACATGTGTGGAAACCTTCTTCAGAAGTTGAGTTTTGTACTGGTTGGTGAGTCTGTTAATTGTTTAGGATAATATTACGAACAAGATTGGTGCCTACATTAGTAAAATAATCGCTAAAAATATTACTACGGAGTTTTGGGTTTTTTTCAGTCTCATTATTGATTATCATTATAAGCAATAATTATTAGCCTGAAACACTCATCCATATTGAAAGAATCTTCCGAGAAAAGATACATATCGCCGACGGGACTCGAACCCGCACCCTTTTGATTGCCGGTCAAGTGCTCTACCATTAGACTTTGAACGACACGCGGAACACCCGCGACTGTCATTCTGTCCCGCTCACAATAAGCTCACGCACACTTACAATACATGCGAATGCGAAATGTGCGAATGAGACAACGCTCAAATTTACCTACAGAAATCGCTCGAAAAGGGGTTTATGGAGAATACACTTTTCTACACCAAAACTTTCACGAAATTGAAATTTAAAAAAAAAAAATTTTTTAGAAAGAAGAAGCTACGTTGGTAGCTTTTTATAATTTTGTAATTCTTTATGAGAGTTGAGTTAGCAGCACTTTTTCCTTAAATAATATTTTTTGATAAATCGTACATGTTTGACAGTGAATGTTTACGTTAATACGAAACGCATCGAAAATTCGAAAACATACCGACATTGTTTTCACCCTCTAGAAGGCAGTATAAAAAAATATATTCATTTTGTGCAATTTTCGATGTAGAAAAGTGTTTTTTCCCGGGCGTCCTTTTTGTATGGGCCGAAAAGCGAAGTCTATCGTCTCAAGCTACGGCGGGATACCTCCTACCCGCCAAATGATTCAATATATACCTAGTGTTTCATTCAACAATTACTGCTTATTACACTTTTTCACCTGCAACCATAAAAATATGCATATGCATAAAAAATCTTGTCTTAAACATTAGTTTATCTTAAACATTATTTATTAAAAATAATAACCATTATTGATTCCTTGATGAGTAACTTCTTGTGGTATTTTTGGTGTGGTGCTTTTGTTGGTAATTGTATTGATGATTTTCCAAAACTCTTTGCTATCTTGACCAGAATTTTATTTTATTTTATCATGAAAATACTTTCCTTTTGTCAGTCTAATTAAAAACGCAAGTTTGTTTTGGTATTTCTTGTGGAAAGTAGCATTTTATTCGTCGTTTGGGAATTTTTTTACCTAGGTGATAGTATTATTTTTCCTTATTTCTGATTGAAATTACTAATCCATGGCTTGCTTAGATTTTGGTATAGAAACAATTATTTTTATAGATAGGTTTTGTGTTTTTTAATATGTCATAATTTTTTTAAAGTGATAGTTTTTTTACATTTTTAAACTACCATACCATGGCCGTGTCTTGGTAGTCACTTGTAATTTAGTAAAACTGTTTCGAAATTCTCTGCAATGTATTTAAATGTTCCGATTCAAATATTGATGCCCAGATTTCCCAAATATTGATTGGTTTAAAATAGCCAATTATCTCTTGATTCGGCAAATATATTTTTAAAAACTATTTGATCTCCCACATTTGTTATTTTGGTCTTAAAACGAATCTTTTAAAATGCTTTATCTAATATAACGTAAAAATTGTAAATCCGAACTTCGTAGACTATTTTAGAACGATGTTAAAAATAATTTTCTGATCAACTGTTTACGGTTAAAATTAAGTCCTTTTTCCGAAGATGTGTACCTTTCATTAACAAAAGTATACCACAGACAACATACAGAAATCGAAAATATTCTCTGTTGACTCCAATAAGTGTGATTCTAACGGCAGATTCAAAGTATCAAACACGCGGTTACCGCGCGATTATAAACTTTACGATTTTTTTAATAAATCCTACAAATATGCGATAAACGGTATAATAGAGGTTATTTCATTGGCTATATAGCACTTTACTAAGTTTTTATGTCTTCATGTTAAAATTCGAAGATATTATTTTTTTAAGTTTGCGAAAAATTTAAAAAATGATCGTCTGGAAATCTCAAGCAATCGAGGCAAATTCATTTATTTCGCCTGGTCGCTCCAGAGGTTAAATGCACATATACGAAGTTAACTGTGACGAAACGAAAAAATACATAAATAGAAAAAATAAATAAACTTTATTTCCGCATCAATTAATTTATTTAATTTGAGGAGAAGAATTGTTTTTCGGGGTCTCATCCGATGTGTGGTTTATATTATAGGCATGTATTTTCCTCAATAATACTCATTTCCCAATCGGCCATCTTGATGCTACACTATGTCCTAGCAATATTGAAATAAATGTCCCCAATTCCCATCGTTTAAGACGCCATAACACTTTTCACCTGAATACATTTAAAAATAATATCGTTTACTTTAACCCTCTGAACCAGATGTGTCGACTATATAACAAGATAGAGTGTGCCGAAGTTGATATTTTCATCGATAATGTGTACGGATTCAGAAAAAAAATTCTGGCGCTGTTAAAAAATTTGTTTAACTAATTATATTGTGTAAATTGTCTCTCTTTGCATGCCTCTCGTGATTCCTATGTCTCTTGCCTCTCATTGTAATGAGGAGCTTATATAAAATTTCATATTTTTTATTTGATTTTCATTTTTATTTCTTATTTTTTTTAATTTTTTTATTTGTGATTTTTCAGTTTTTCTAATTGTATGTATCTGTATTTAATTGTACGTAATTGTAGAATAACTCAGTTTTTATAACTGGATGTTCTCACGTAAGTGCGAACATCTGTAAAACACCCAGTATAAATAAATAAATTCAATGCTTACATAACCTCGGTAAAAAATACAATTTGGATGTTTTTGACAACAATTTGAGCTTCAAACACCGTATGTATCAACTATTTATATCTGTTTCATAAACTATTATCATCAATTTTAAACATTTTTAATAATAATTACTATTGTGTCTTTTATTTTTTTTTTTTATTTTATTGACAAACAAATAGTCCATTAACAATATAGTAATAACACGAACAATACAATTAGAGATGACAGTGAAAGGAGAGTACAAATAACTGATGAGTAATGACAATATGTAATATAAAAGTAGATTGTAAGAATATTATGTACTAAATACACAATTTGGCTGTCCTGAAACGGGAATCCTTCCTTTGTACTGAGGCTACTATCGCGATTGATCGAGATATATGAAAATCTGTCATGTCACAATGAGTGTATTTAAAGCGCAAAATATATGTTTACGCGATTCGATTGTTTAAGGACATATTTCAAAATAAAAAGCTGATTTTTAAAAGCAGATAAAAGACTGTTTCAGGTTTCGACATATGCAATTAAAAATGAATCCTAAATTACGAACGTATTGTCACGAAGATAAGAATTATTTTCAGAGATAACTATTTTCCTTAGTTAATCTAGTTATCTAGCCAAAGATCTCGTAAAAAAAATTTTCAAAACTTTAACTTCAAACATTTGGTCAAAAGAGCAAAAGACCTCCCTTACTGAGGCAATGGGAGAATGTTAACATATTGAGGCAATGGTTCAAGAATACAAGGCACCAACAAACAAAGAAGATGAGGGACTCAAAAAATTGTATCGATCCTTATCTAAAATTGAAAAAAAAAACGTTGAAGATCTTAAATTAAACATGGAATCTTAGACGTATGCTGAAATCAAGAGCAATAATAAAATTCATGACGAACCAATTAAATGTAAGAAACATGAACCGATCGTCATTATTAAGCCGAAAGATAAAGATAAAAAATACAGTAACAAAGGATGAAATAAAACAAAACATTGATCCTGTTAATTTTGGTGTCACCGAAATTAGAAACTTTAAACAATGGGCAGTAATAGTGGAGTGCAAGGATGTTGCTGCAACAAAAGAAGATGTAAGAACAAATAATTTCAAAGATGGGAAAAAATTATGATGTGAATACACCAAAACCTAAGAATCCCAAACATAAAATTATTGGTTTATCGGATAAATACACTCCAGAAGAAATTGTATCCAAAATTAAAATGCAAAATGATTACCTGAAAACAATTGAAACTAAAATTGACTTAAAATTTATAAAAAAAGACCGGTCAGTGGTTGAGTGGGCATCGCGTTTGGGTACCACCCAGGCGTCCCTTGTTCAATTCCTCGGCTGGCTAAATCCCCCATCACAACATCTTCCGCTTAGTGTAAAGGTGGTAGGAGATTTTCAAATGTTGTCAGGTTATTCGTAACCCGGAAATGTTTGTTTTTCTTTAAAAAAAAACAAGTTAAAACCAAACGAGGTGAGGTTAACTACACCATTTTCATGGAAGTTGAAGGCAAAACTTATAATAAAATGTTATACGAAGGAAAAGCAAATATTGATTGGGATAGATGTCGAGTGTTCGAAAATATTTCACTATATAAGTCTTTGATTATTGTTTACATATTTAATTAGAACATTATTTTTTTGCATGTAAATACTCCTCCCATAAACATCCTAGAGCTCAACTTATGGAGTAGTAGAATAATAATGAATAATGGTATAACTTTGCATAATGTAATCCCTTGTAATGTAAATTTTTTTTCTTTTAAATAAAATGAAATGAAAATCTTCGGGGACCGGTAGTGGTCAGCGGACCATGGGTTAGAAATCGCTGGTGTAGATACTGTAGATTAATATGCAATCATTCGATTACTTATCACATGAACTAACTATTTATAAATATGAATGGATTACAGATTCCATTAAATACTCGTCCAGCGTCCAGACATTTCTAGTGGTAAGACGGGCGACTTTCTATCTTATAAAATATTATTTTACCTCAATAAACAACCGGGTTGCCGGCAATTAAATTAAATTATTAATTAAAATACAATTTTTTTTCTTCATAAAACTGATTTTTTTGGTACTGGAAATACGCCGTGCTCACTATTAATAATTAGTTATTAAACCATAACAATTTTTGTGCAAAATTTACCAGAGCAAAGTTTTGATAAGTTTTTCCGAAGATCCGATATCTGTTGATTAACTTTTAACAGTTAGTAATTATTATATTTGCTTTGCAGATATCCCAGCTCTCCGAACTACGTAAGTACATCATTTTATAATTTGATTAAACGATACAAAGCCCTTGAATTATGATAGGTATACAATGTATGCGTGCTTATAATATAATAAAAAAAATATTAAGAAATGTTAAATAAACTATATATTGTGAAATTTACTGACTGATTAATTCACGTCTTTTTATGAAGGGAAGGCATATATAATGGAATGCCATAAATCTGTGCTTGGCACACACCATTCATTTTCTCACTTATATAATTATTACACGCGGCGTCCGAAAACGGCTTAAGTCGTTTTTGTGGTAAAACTTTTTTGATTTACCTTTCGTTTCCGAGTAATTCGAATCTAGAGATGGTATTTTTAGGTTAAAGTTGAATAAAATCGGTCACTAGGGGGTTAGTATCAGCTGACTTTTAAAAACACTAGTTCAACTCTAGAATATACCTGCATTAAATTTTATTTCACTTCAATCAAAGCCTTCCAAATTAAAAAATAATAATTTGGTCATCATCTAAGCTAAGGCGATTGGAGAATAGTTCCTTAGTTATTTTGATTTTAATTAAGTTATTTGGTGCCATTACGATATTAATTGTTTTTGTTTGTGAAATTTTAGGTTCCGAATAAGTAAATTAATTAGTTCAATTTATCCCTACAAAGGATAACACACTATATGACGACGACGACATTTATCATCCATATAAAATGTCGTCGCTACAAGTTTCAGAAACATCCAACTGTTTGAGAAAGAAAACAGGAATAGTATATACATTTTTGCAAGGGAATTTCAAAGGTAAGTTATCTTGAGGTGTCTGCCAACATATACCATGTGGCAGGTATTATTATTTTGTATTTTTTTTACATCTCCTAGGTCTTTGACCGGGTTTGGCACCGAGGACCGTCAACAAACTGCCATCTTACAGACATTCCGCGTCATTCTACATGAAAATTGTTGATTTTTTGAGGGAGAGGTGGACTCAGATGGTTGCTGATGGGTTCACCTCTGACTTACATTCAACAAAAACTGGCATCCCGCAGGGATCGGTTTTATGCCCCATTTTGTTTTTGTTGCATATCAAAGACCACTAATTTGATATGCAACAATAAAAAACAAATAAGAAACAATAATGAACAACATCAAGCGTGTGCAACAATTGTGGGTCCATGATAACGCGACTCGTGGCACGCTACGTTGAAACGTAATTCTCGACTTTTCTACCATTTACTTCTTCTATTTATTGTTTTTATGTTTAATTCGTAGAACTCCATTTTTTTTTAAATTTAGTTTAAATTAAATTTAATAATGTTATTATTAAGTTTTGCAAGTATTATAGATTTGTATTTTTGTTACAGCTGTTTCGGCTTACAAGACCATTTTCAAACTGTGGGTGAAACCACGTTTAGACGACTTATATACGATTTTAAATGTCAATTTTGAACGTGCATAAATTGATTTATTACTGGATAAAGGTTAAACCAATGTATGTTTTCTATGACCCTAATTTAAAACTATATAATAAAGTACGAAAAATAATTTATTCTCCCCTTCTCAGTATATTCATAAAACCTAAGCAATATAACGCATTCAATTAATTCATAGCAATAACGTCATTATTAAACAATTAAGAACGCATTAACAATTAGTGCGGAGAAAACATACATTGGTTTAACCCTTAACCGGTAATAAATCAATTTAAGCACGTTCAAAATTGACATTTAAAATCGTATATAAGTCCCAGATGTATCCAAATCTTTTTCTGTTTCGGATTTTCGATTGACTTTCGCTAATATTATCTTCATTAATCGTATATAAGTCGTCTAAATGTGGTTTCGCCCACAGTTTGAAAATGGCCTTGTAAGCCGAAACAGCTGTAACAAAAATACACATCTATAATACTTGCAGAACTTAATAATAATAACATTATTAAATTTGATTAAAATTAAATTAAATTTATTATTTTACTTTTTCGTCAAATATTATCTTTACTCGCTTTTCTCCAGAGTAATAAATTAAGATACAGCATTTTTTATGGCGGTATTGTTGTCTAGGATGCTATTTTTGATTTTATTATTTCAAAACCATTCGGTTTCCTTTTTGAAACTTATGCAGGTACATATTTATTACACAGCAGAAAAAAATGGATATTTCTTTTCGTATGTTTGTATACAACGGTTACCCAAAAACACCCTTCAATGGCATTCAGTATTCCGGAAGTTGTAGGTATCTAAAAAAACCAAATTAATGAATATCGCATATATTTGGTTAAGACAGTTGTTTTTAAGAAACTCTGCTATGTATAAAAAAGACAATTATGATCTGATAAATACTGATATGTTCATTTACTTTGTGAATTATTGTTTAAATTATTTTAATCGAATTTTAGAATATGTGTCGAGAAAATACGATGACATCCATGCAGACTTTAGGAACATTATCGCATGTTTCGAGAAACTCGGGTTTGACGTGGGACTCACACTGATAAATGGTTCTAAGCAAGACGTAATATCACATTTAACTAAAGGTATGGGCACTTGCAATATATGTTTTTGGTTTATTTAAAAAAATATATATATTTGTAATTTTTATTAGTTTATTTTGTACTTTGTATTATGACTTTATGTCCGGGTTAAGTCTTCCCCAAAAGAAAAACTAAACCCTTCCACAAACTTTTCCACAAATGATTATCTAATCAATCCACGCTATGTAAGTGCACTATATAAGTACAATAAATACAGAACAATACAAGAACAACATGTCAACCTACCAGAGACCAAATTGGAAAATCATTCACCGACTCCAGATATTTTCATATGAGAGGGTTCGGCTCGGTGGAACTCCTAATTGGGCCGATAAATCCTACTGATCTGAAAAATCTCTTTCTGAAAAAATAAGAAAATATACAGATTTAGGAAATGAGATTAAAATAATTTGGCATTCTCAGACTATAAAAATATTACCAATTATTATTTCGGCTACTGGCATTGTACCTAGCTCTCTCATTAAAAATTTAGGCGCATTAGATTTGTCAAAGAATTTATATATAAAAATGCAAAAATCGTCATTTAGTCATTTTAAATACATGTAAGATTAAAAAAGATTTTTTCTTCTTCGAAAACGTAGGACGTGGAGCGAATATTAAAAGAATCGATTCCAGCCGCTGCTTTTATGAAAATCCTCCATCATTTACACTTTTATTATTAATAATATTATGTTTGGTGACCAGATCTCAATAACCAGATATTTCCCTCCAGGCTTACAAAATATCCTGTTCAGTCCAAGTGACTTCTTGCAGATGGTCCTCCTGTGTGGCGTCTACATCTTACATATTATATGCTATTTTTGACCACTGCCGTGAATAACTTTTGACTCACATTGTCTTGATAATTTTTAGCATGCGATTCGGATACATTGACTGAGTACAAGTGTGTATTTGTATTTTTCGTTACGTACTCCTCGGCGTCCGGACAACTTCTTTGCCGTGAAGACGAATCTGGTGACACAGTGTCCGACGAAGAACTTATTGACATCATGAAAGATGAAAAACATTCCGGCCTGCTCAAGATATTCGTCTTTCAGGTAAACGATTTATTGCTCAAATTGCTTTAATCAATACTTTAATTCTTGTTCACCGAAATGATTGACCGGATTATGGCCGAATCCACCAACCGACATAGAATTACTTCTAGGAGACTTCATTGTAAACTAATGCAAGTTACACACCAACATTACAAAATGTTTAGTTCATAAATACACACCAATGCTTTAATCAATACTTTAATTCTTGTTCACCGAAATGATTGACCGGATTATGGCCGAATCCACCAACCGACATAGAATTACTTCTAGGAGACTTCATTGTAAACTAATGCAAGTTACACACAAACATTACAAAATGTTTAGTTCATAAATACACAACAATGCTTTAATCAATACTTTAATTCTTGTTCACCGAAATGATTGACCGGATTATGGCCGAATCCACCAACCGACATAGAATTACTTCTAGGAGACTTCATTGTAAACTAATGCAAGTTACACACCAACATTACAAAATGTTTAGTTCATAAATACACACCAATGCTTTAATCAATACTTTAATTCTTGTTCACCGAAATGATTGACCGGATTATGGCCGAATCCACCAACCGACATAGAATTACTTCTAGGAGACTTCATTGTAAACTAATGCAAGTTACACACAAACATTACAAAATGTTTAGTTCATAAATACACAACAATGCTTTAATCAATACTTTAATTCTTGTTCACCGAAATGATTGACCGGATTATGGCCGAATCCACCAACCGACATAGAATTACTTCTAGGAGACTTCATTGTAAACTAATGCAAGTTACACACCAACATTACAAAATGTTTAGTTCATAAATACACACCAATGCTTTAATCAATACTTTAATTCTTGTTCACCGAAATGATTGACCGGATTATGGCCGAATCCACCAACCGACATAGAATTACTTCTAGGAGACTTCATTGTAAACTAATGCAAGTTACACTCAAACATTACAAAATGTTTAGTTCATCAATACACACCAATGCACAAGGATTTAATTTAATAATTAAAAATAAAATATTTTATATTTTTTATGTGTTAGGAGAATATTATGGTTAAAGTCAACAGGTTATATTGTCTGATTCCTTTTATAGGAAAAGAGTGTGCAATAAAAAATAGCACAAGATTCACTCAAAATTTAAAATTAAAAAAATTAACGAACCCTAAACTATATTGTACCCAAAATAAAAACAAAAGCATTTATACAGCTAAAATTAAATATAATCTAAAAAATTGGCTATTAAATAGAGTTTAATTATAATGATACCCTTGTATTACTAAATGGAATTCACATTACGAATAATTATAATCTATAATATAAAAATTAATGTTTGTTTGTTTGTTCGTACCTTATGCACGGCCATAGCGTTCATCCGATTACGATGAAACTTTGGAAATATGATATATATAGGATAGTAAGCTCTGGCGTTATGAAATATTATTTTATTATTGATACGATTGCTATTAATTTTTTTTGAATTGTTGTGAACATGCCTGTTAATACTTCTATATCTATACCTGCGAGCTCTGGCATTATGAAATTTGCTTAAAAAAATTAAATAAGTCACGCGAGTTGTTGGATAAATGGGTGTATTTTATAGAATTAGGTGGCAGGAAAAAAGGGATAAGGGGAGGGGTATGCGGGAGGATCGGTTGGGGAATTAAGGAGGGGGTATCGCGGGAGGGGGACGAGGGAGAGGGGAAGGCAAATAAGTTCGAATCAGAATGCGTGCGGGGGGGGGGGGGGGGGTCGTGAGAAAGGGGAGAGCAGGAGAGGGGAGGGGAACGCGGGAAGGGGAAAAGGGAACGCAGGAGGGGAAGAGTAAGACTAGTCGGAAGGGGAACGGGAACGAATGGAAAATGACACAGAGGGAGAAACAATTTATTTATTTAATTAGCATAATGTGCTTTTAAATTCCCTCCTATACTGTGATTCAACCTCATCCTAATCTGTTTTTATTTTTAATTTAAACATGTTGATTGCTATCTTTTTTGTTAGTTAGTTAGTGTACAAAATGTGCAATTATGAAGTCATTTGGTCTGCTCCCGTTCGCCTGTCCTAGGTTGTGGGTTTACATACATATATAATTTTGTTTTATTTGGTTAGTACATTTTATAGATCGAATAAAAAACGAAGGCGGATATACTTGTTTGCAATGGCTTGGCACCTGCCTCCTGCGTAGCATTCGACTGATCGAATTCGAACTAAACCTTTCTGATATCACTGAGCGCGCATTGCTTGGCTGGTGCTAAATCTCTTCAATGATTTTTCCGAGTTCCAAATCAACCCTTCCATGCTCTCCAACGGATTAGAAAAGCCCTCCTCCGAGTCCGAACGTACCCAAGCCCCTACTACTCCAAAAATTACGACTACTGAAAGCGAACCGGATTCGTTTTCCAAACAATCATATACTCACGGTGTTTGTGACAGCCGGGTTTCCTACGTCCTTCCGCCACATCCAAGAGAAAATGTAAAAACGTCTAGTGGCGACGGGATTACATTCTCCAATGAATAGTACATTTAAAGATATATATTTACACATAAATTTTTATAACCTGCAATGTCCATCTTTTCAAATGGCATTACGAAGCCAGGCTATCACCACTCGGATCCAAGTATCGCGATATATAAATAATAATATAAACATAAATAACACTTTACACATAAAACATATACTCCGCTCGTCTGTTTGGTTTTGGTTGATAATTTTTTTTTGATAGAGTTTATCAACTCTATATTTTGCAATTACTCATAATTGCACACACCCTCTTCTCTCTCTAATATTTGTATAGAACATATTTGTGACATTCTATAACATGGTCCTCAAACCATTTTAACCTCAGTGTAGTCATAACACTTTATTTTGTTGTTTTACTCTATTCCCTTGGATTTGTCTATTTACTAACATAGTAAATATTTAATTTCCCACTTTAATTTCTTTTGTAAATTTTGTAACCCCAATTTTCTTTGAATCTGTTAATTCACTTATTTGATAATTCAAATACCCAATTTAATTTCTTTTGTTTATTTTTATTTAAGTGAATTTTCCTTTCGTATCCATGGCTAACCATCCCCATTATTTGAAATAATTTTGGCTCAGATTGCTTGTTTGATATAAAACTTCCCTCCTCCGAGTGCAACCTCAGTAGTATTTTTCTACTATCCCGTGATTTTCCCAATGTTAAATGTAGATGTTGCTTGTAAAATAATTTTTTCTTTTTCATCTCCACTATTTGAAATAACTATCGTTTCCGATTGCTTGCTTGATATTAATCTCCTATGAAATGACATCCCCCATCTAGATTGATAAGTACCTACCATTAAATTTAATGGTAACCTAGGTAATCTTTAAATACTTTATCCCACTGACCTACTCAACGTCAAATAATTTAAAGATGAGTGTACTACTGTACATTAGATTCATAATGTCCTCGACCTTGTAGGTCATGGTATAATCCACCAAAGAACAAAGTTATTTTGGTAATATTATAATAATATTTCTTATTGTTTTTTTTTTTTTTAATTTGTTAACGTCCCTAAACCTTGGCTTTGAAGTTTAAATTAAATATCGTAGTCCATGGATGTCAATATTTATTTAAAGGAAGGTCGTTGTTACACGCCGAAGGTCGCTTTTGACCTAGTGTATGGTAATAATAACATAAACAAACCCAGAAATGTTTATGCATTCCGATCTCTTGACCTACTAACACATATATCACGAAGAATGAATTCAATGTCAAACGCGTAGTTTTGATCTACCTCTCCATCTGGATTAAATATCTAATATTTACTGTTTCCTTTCGTTTCTGAAAATGAACATATGATACATACAATTTTTTTTTTTTTCAAATATAATAATTAAATTATAATAAATAATAAATATATATATTTCTATTCAAATATCATTTAGCATACATACATACACATATAAAATAGCTTTCATTTTTAATGTTCTTTTCATTTAATTATAATAATAATTGGAATTCGAATCCAACTCAATCAATTTAGGGATGATTTGATTTAAATTTTTTTTCTTTTGAATTGTTTATAATCATATACATATATATTTATATATATATTTTCAATATATAATTCTTTTTTTTTTTTTATAAAAACATAAAGTATATAGATATCATACAGTCACCCGAGTTTTCTGCTACCTCCCATCTGTAATCTGGAAATGATTAATTATGAAAATAATTGACTTACCGATTTAAGATTTTTCCGTCGGGTGTACACGACAATCTTAATAAATTTTTTCTCTACCTAAAATGTATACATATCAAATATATCAAATAAGACCCCTTTTCCTTATTTTAAGTAAATTTTAAATTTGCAAAATATTTATTATTAACTCTCCAAAATTGATTTTAATTATTTAGACAAACACACAATTTTAATTTTACATTTATTTTAAAGATGATGATTATAACTATTATTTTTATTTTCTAAAACGTAATATAATTCCTACTAATTTTTATCTATTTTTATTTTGCAATGAAGATTTGCTAAGTGTTTTAAATAAATTATAACCGTTAAAGATTTTATCAGTTTTAATGAACACTTAATTTCGAATAAAGACGACAAATGATCACTTTAATTTAAAATTTTTATGGTTTTTTTTCTTTATTTAAACTTTATAATAACTTTTATTTGATTTATACACTTTGATATTAAATTTTATCACTATTTTTATTATTTGGTTTTAATCTCTTTTTATTTCCTTCGTTTAAATTTTCACTAAACTGGATATAACAATTTCTCACTATTATATAACTATTATTGATTTTATTTTATTTTGTAACGTGAAATACTCTAAGTCCATTTCTTTTTTAAATTAACACTTGGCACTTTGGACCTAAATTTTTCTAAGTCCTCGAATATCAGAATTATTTTTAAATTCCAAACACTTATATTACCAATTTAACGACGGCGTGACGTAAGGTATATTATTGAGATCTCCCGACCGACAAACGACGACTGCCTGAATTTTCCTAAGTACCCGTATAAATACCACTCTGAGATCTAGAAGAGCCTAAACGAATTTTCTTTGATATAAGATAATGTACACTATCAACTCGTATATTCATATATTTTTTTTCCATTCTTGCATCCAAGATCTTAGTACATCCCATCATGGCTCGTGAAACTATGTGTCTCGCTCTCTCGTTCTATCAGTACCGAACCTACAATTCTCCATCAAATTGCCCAGATTCCTTTGTTCATCTGCACTTAGAAATTTATGTAAAATTACATAATTTTCTTGTTTTCTTTTTAATAATTCGAGATAGGTCCACACTTTGCTTAAACCGTTTATGCCCCCAAAAACATCTACGCTTGTAAAACACGATTAATCTCATACCGAAATGTTTTCTATAAAATTTTCATGTTTATTACACATCGATTTTTCCGAATTTTAGTGCCATTTCTATGAACAATTCCATTTGAAACCGTATTCACTCTATTTACGTTGTAAATTTGAACTTTATTTATAATGTCGTAATTTTCTATGAAGTCCTGTCTCCAACCATTGATATGTTATATTATCATATAAATAATTATCATCCAAGACTGTATTTATTCATTCACTTTAATTTGGGACTTTCACAAATAACCCTTCCCGTATCTTATTTTCTCTCTCGTTAAATTTCCAATTATCCTATGCATTTATAGAATATCATTTTCCATGTCTATTTAAACACATGTTTTCAAGTAATTATACCTCTATATTTTGTATTGTCAGATAAATTTTTCCGTTTTTATTTAAAATTTTCTCCTAATTTCACCAATTCAACCCTCGAATTCCTATCAAACCGAAGACCCTCCCCTCGTTTGATCAGTTTTCTCTCCTCCTTGCTCGTGTAAAGCGATTAACTTTTTGTGTTGATGTTAATTTTTGTACGTACTCGGTGAGAACTCTGAACTAATCGTTTCCCCATTAAATTTAATATTTTTTGTATAATATAAACACTGCCATTTGAACCATGTAAATTTTACGACAATATTCCAGCTAAATTGGTCTGTTATAATGCTGAAGTCATGTAACGAATATTCTTTGAGATGAACAATACCCTCTTTGTATTTAATGTCAGCGGTCAATAACAATTCGCTATTCTACCCGTTATTCTGGACCATTTCACAGACTAAAATTACTGTTTTTTTCGTGTTTCATTCCACGCTTTTTTTGACAGATATACATTTACTATGTAATTTTCAGTTCAACAATTTTCTTCCCAAACTCCCCCACTGATTTTTCTTTGATGTACGTCACTTTGTAATAATTTTCTGCTATTTGATGATATTTGTTAATCTTATGAACCTTTTTTGAAGTGCACGTAGTTAGATGAAAAGTCTACCCGTCTACCCAAGCACTTTTGACTCCTTTTTTGGTAATTTTTTATAATAAAATGTGAAAATTTTCCTCCACCAAATCGTTGGTTCCTGATCGCTCAAATCTTTCGTGAGAAACAGACTATTAAGCAATCAATGACCCCCTCGGACACGTGTGCTTTTTCCAACCATAAATCAAGTATAATTGATAGGCGTAAAGTTCAAATCCTTTGTCTGACTTCCAACACACCCACATCAACATTTTCATTGGCTTATATGAATTTTTATCGCTTTATGACACAAAACAAGATCTGTCATTGGTAGAGATCCCTCTCTTAAATGATTTGACGTGTTGTCTCACTCTTATTCACGTTTTCCTTCTCTTTCTATCCGTAAAACAGTTTCCGCTCTAACCCGCAGCTTATTCAAGAGATGTCACCCTCGTGATGGTTTTCTCAACTAAGCGAAAATCTCCAAACTCATTTTTATTTATTGTCATATCAAATCATTAATTAATTTCTTTGTGGAAAAACCTATCTCATCACATATCTTAGATAGCAAATTTATAATAAAAATAATAAAACAAGCGTAAAAAAACATAAAAACTCCGAAGCTTTGGACAAAGACATCATAATTATCAGGCAATAAAGGCATTTAGCAATCTTTCACTTGATACAAAGAAGAAAACAAAAATAAATTCTGATACAAAATTAAAAGATGGATTATTGAACAAAAAATATTACAAATAAATATAATAAAACATAACACACAATAACATTATAAACACACACATCATTATACACAACCGGAATTCATTATAAATGCCATTTAAAAAAAAAAATTATTACCTACTTTATTTATTAAAATTTATATCTCCATTTTATTGCATTTATTTATTATAAAATAGGGGCCTCAGCACGAGTAAGTCACCAAAATTATTAAAATATATTGTAAAATCTAAAATATTTTACCATAATTAATAAAAATACTTCTGTAAAATTATTATTTGTTTTTATTTAACCCATCGATCTAACTTTTAATTTTATATCTGCGAATCTTTAGATCAATATCTACCTTTAATTTATTATCATCATTAATATTCATATATAAATTTATATCTGCGAATCTTTAGATCAATATCTACCTTTAATTTATTATCATCATTAATATTCATATATACCTTTTGAACATGAACCATGTTAATATTATTATTATAATTTCTGACAAATAACGAAAGTAGTTTATTAGGTTTAAATGATAATAAAGATAAAAGCCTTTAGTGGTTGTGCTTTTTTTTATTTATTTATTTTATTTTCGGGAGATCAACAGTTTATAATGTGATGTGTAATTTACCTAACTGAAAAACCAATTATAGATTTCCTCAATAAACTATAGAATTATGTATCTAAAAACACTATACCTACTTAAAACTAAAAAAAAATAACATTATTTTAACAAACGGGAGATTAATATTACAGGAAATACTACATAATATATGTCATTAGTCATTACTAGGAGGCGGCTAAGCGGTGGCAAAACGAAGAATTCTAAGTCACGAATCTGCAAAAACATCATTCGGAGATATTGAAATTTGAATTTTTGAAATGATATGTTTTTGTAATAACGAATCGATTCTAAACTTCAAACCTCAATATCTCCGAATGATGTTTTTGCGAATTTTCAACTTGGAATTCTTCGTTTTGCCACCGCCTAGCCGCCTACTAGTCATTACATAATATATCATTACATTTTAAGCAACATGGTACACTTTTAATACATTTTTAATAGGTACAGTTTTTATATTTATTTTGATTACAATTGAAGATATCTACATCAGAGTGAAAATTATTGTACATATTCTTATAAGACAAGCATTTTTATTCGAATTGGTTTTACATTGTTTTTCTTTAAATAGATTACAAGAACGTGTGTGCTGTGTAAGTACTTTCAAATCAATTCTGTTTAATAATTCAGGACAGTCGGTAATGTTGTTCATGATTTTATAAAGCAAAATGGCATCTGATAATTGTCTGCGTACACTCAATGTATTAATTTTGAAAAAAGTTATTGCATCCAGATACCTAATTATCCAATCGATTGTGTGATTTGTAAGAAATGTATTTTATGGTTTTTTTCTGAATCGATTCAATTTTGTTTAAGTATATATAATGCATAAAATGGAGACCAGACAGTCGATACATATTCTAGATGGCTTCGTACATGGGCATAGTTTAGTTGTTTGATAAAAACAATTTTTGTGAATTCTTTTGTATATCTTATGACGAAACCGAGCATTTTAGGTGCTTTGTATGTTATTTGATTAATATGATATTGATATTGTAACTTACTATCGAGAATCACAACAAGATCGCAAATATTGGAACTGGTTACAATTTTGTTTTCATTCAACAATAAAGATAAATAATTTTATTGACGTTTCTTGTGAATATGACGTGGTGGCACTTTGAACCGTTTAAAAATCATTGTTGAAACAGTTATTTTAATTATTCCAGGCATCTGAAGCAACACTTAAAAAAAACCAGAAGACACAGAAAGACGGTTCAGGAGGGGAATCTGGGATACCTGATGAGGCTAATTTTTTCGTTATCAAAAGTTCATTTGAACGCAAGTTGCCTTCAACAGAACACGGATCTTTTTTCTTAAAAGTGTTTTGCGAAAATATGGAGAAAATTGGAAATGATGCCTCCTTATTCGACGTCATGGCTGCAGTCCTTCGTGAGCTCAAAGTTCATCAAATGACAAATGATGAACATCCACGAAATAACATACTGCCAGAAGTAACCAGTACACTGCTAAAGACGATCCAATTCCATCCAGCAGCTAAAACCTCCTTAGAGCATTCCGGTTATGAAGAGAAGCCGTCAATTGGAAAACTAATTGTTTTTAACTATTATTACACCGCCAAATATTCGGAGTTTAAAAGTAAGTTCTAAATACATTTAAACGTTTTAAATTACAATTAGAATAAGGTGTAGAAATATCAACCCTAGGAATGTACACTTCAGAACACCGTGTACTGCTCGCACATAATTTGTCATTTGATTTGTGGAAGTATGCTCGGTGCCTTCAGAGTTGAGGTATCGGCTGTTATGATACCTTGCGTGTTCGTTGAAATAATACTCGAGATGAATTACGTTGCATTACTGTTTAAGATTTTACCAATAATAACAACGAGTAAAATTTCCCACGGCGCGGACTGCAGGTATGTATGTCATTAGGTTATAGCATACTGAATTCAACTGTCTGAGCTTAACTCATCTGTTGTCCTCCTGATGCTGGGTTTATATAGGTACCGGCGGCGACGAAAGTTTTCCCGGTGGGCATGCTAAGTCGCTATTGTTCAGCTGCTTTCTTCCCGTAACCACGGGCATATAGGGGCGTTCGCAACCTTTTTACAACTGCCAAGTTTTACCGGCCTTCGTCGAACGGTGCTAGATGGACGATTACACACCTATGGGTAGCTCTTACAGACGTTTGAAGTAAACACTTTCTCGTGGTATGTGTGTTCCAGAATATTCGGAAATATGAGAGTGATTCCTACATAATCATATTGGTGTTGCCTATTTAGGAAATCGAAATTAAGGAATTTTCAGCGCCATCCTTTATTGCCCTTCGGTGTCCGGAAAACTGATAATAAACGTTTCCATTTTTAATATTATATTTCTTTTAGAATCTAGGTTGGGATCAGAACACGATGTTGAGGCGATTAAAAATAGTTTTCCAAGTTTTGGTTTCAACGTTGAAATCAATATTGATCTACAAGCAGACGATGTGAGAGAAACTCTGAATGAAGGTGGGTTAATTTCAAAGATCGTCTCCTATTTTATATTATCATATTTGTACTATAATATTATCACATCTAAACATAACTTTTTAGGGAGTAAGTGTAGAGAGGATTCTTGCCAGAGTAGAGCGCAATGTGGTCTTAGGCATACGGGGGATGCTCCAGCAGACTACAGTAATGATACTTGTGTAGCTGTCGCTCTAATGGGTCATGGCCATTCTAACTACCTGCACACAACCCGTGAGGAAATGAGAATAGAAGACATTATATCTAGACTTATAACTAAGAAGGACATTAATGAAGGAAGAAGACGAGAGCTTTGCGGGAAACCAAAATTATTTTTCTTTCAGGTACATGTTAAAATTAATAACATATTAAAATGACAAACATATAAATAATTTGTTGCTCGTTTCCCGAGGGATTAATGTGGATGAGTGTCTTTTACAGAAAACCAACATAATAACTTAACTAATATTGTTTCCGAAGCGTTGTGAGTGTTGATCGTGATGAAATGGCTAACTAGTAACTTTCTTGTTTCCTGAAGAATTTGTGAGTGAGTATCGGTCGTAGTAAAATAACAAACATAGAATCTTGCTTCTGTCCTGAAGGATTAATGTGAGTGAGTGTCGATCGTGGTAAAATAACTAAAGTAATAAATTGCTTGTTTCCTGAAGACAAGTCCTTCAGTGAGTAAGTATCGGTCATAGTAAAATAATTTAAAAAAACATAGTAATAGCTTCTATTCTGAAGGATTAATGTGAGTATGTGTCGACCGTAGTAAAATAACCAACGTAATAATTTGCGTGTTTCCTGAAGGATATGTGAATGAGTGTCGGTCGTAGTAAAAAAACTAACTTTTAGTAACTTTTCTTTCCTGAAGGACTTGTGAGTGATATTGATCGTAGTAATAACAAATATAGTAGATCTGGTCATTTCCTGGAGGTTTAATGTTAGAGAGTTCTTTTAATACATCCAAATATTTTACTCTGCAATGTAAAATTTCATTTATCTAGCGAACCCTGTTAGATCAACGAGTTCTTAAAATCAATCATTATTTTTAAATTTAGGCTCTGTACGTATGAGTTTATATATTTATGTGAAATTATTAATAATTACAATAAACAAATTGCTTTGTGTACACAACTTATATAATCACAATTATCAAAAATCGATATTTGTTATCATTCAAATAAAAACACACAAGCATACGCCACAAAGTGAATTTGCCAAAAATAGTAGAAATAATAATATTTTTTTAATTATGTTCCCTTTTTGTTACAAGCAGAGATAATGTTACCTATACTGTAACCTCCAGTTATTATTTTCATCACAGACATAATTTATTTTTGAAAAATACAATATAAAATGAAATATATAATCAGAAAGAAAAGAAATGTAAGAATAAACATATACAGAGAAACTTAAGAAAAAGAGATTAGTGTCGAACGTCTTTTACACATAACAAAATTTTCTGTATGCATGTAAAATAATGAATATTTTAATAAATTGTTTGTTTCCTCAAGAAATAACGTGAGTGATTGTCAATCGTCTAATAACTAATACAGTAACATGCGTGATTCCTAATGGATTACCGTGAGTGAGTGATATTACTTGTAACTGTTACGTCCTTTATATTCTCTCCAGAGAATACCTTCATATGGTAATTACTGGGATCTGTATTCTCCAGTGCTTATTATGCTTGTAAACCTAAACACTTCGTTAATCTAACTTTGGCCACCTTCGGCACAGCTCGGCAACGAGACCATGTGACCAGAAGAGCCCATAGACTGCTAAGGTAAAGTGTGTATTAGATCATGGATTATTATAATACTAACTTGTTTCTTAAAGGTTTGCCGATCATCCACCAATCTTAATTGCGATAAAATCAACGTCCCGCTGATATATGAAGACACCCTGGTCTTCCATAGCAGTTACTATGGACATCCCTCAAACCGAGATACTGAAACTGGCACCTGGTTTATGCAGAAACTTTGCGAAGTAATCGCTGAAATTTCGAATGAAAATCCCATTTCAATGATTGATGTTTTACAAAAGGTGCAGCTAAAATTTGTGGAAACATATGGCATTAAACAGATGCCTGTTATTTACAGTACTTTGAGCAAAAATCTTTATATAAAAAAGATGAGTTCTGATGAACAACGCTAAATTAAAAGTTTCAACTTATCTTTAACTGCTTCATTCTCTAAAAGGGGAAATATGAAGACACATATGCCGACTGACAACGGTGAAAACCCCTTTTCACGTTGGAACTGTTGGAGCTCTTAAAGGCACATTTGAAAATTTATATGCTGACACATAATGGAGAAAAACCTTTTTTTATATTCAGTGATACAATTGAATACGAAAATATGGTTATTAACAGTCATTAATTTCTTTTTAGTTAATAACTCCGTTATATTATAATTTTTTATATCAATGTAAGTTCAAAAACTGCTTAAATTTTTCTTTGCATTGATCTCTTTTCTATTCACTTTTTATCTGTTTTTGATTCTTTAGTTCATTAAGTCATCAAAATAAAAAGAAAATTTCATGGAATGATTGAAAATCATACTTGTTTATAATTTTTGAATTTACATTTTATTTCTATACTTTATTTTTCTCTTTTACCTTTTTTTAAATTCCTTAGTTCATTAATTAATCAAAATCAAAAGTAAAATTTCATGGAATGGTTGAAAAGCATACATGTTTATAATTTTTATTTTTATTTTATATTTTTTAATTTTTTATTATTGAATTTTTATTTTATTTCTCTTTTCTAAATTTATATTATTTAAAAAATATGTATTTACATTCATAAGCAACTTTTTGTTTCAAACATTAACTCTTTTAATATGTTTATAAAGAAAGTAAAAGTCAATACAATACATAATAATAGACGGAACCATAATTAGGTACATTTAATAAATCTGTTCATTTTGACTGTCCTAAAACAGGTTAATTTCCTAGTTGGACAGCCAAATATCATTGGAATATGTAAGTCATAATGTATTAAAAAAAATCTATATTATTATTTAGGAGAAATTTAGTTTTAATTAAACTTTGTTGTAACCAACAATCTTTAATTTGTTCTTCTTTAATAATTGTAAAATATCTTTGTGGCGCTATTTTATTTAAATGAAAATACATTACTTTGTCATAATCATAATTTTATTTTGTACCTTTGTTGTGTTGTATTTTATTTTCTCTATCCTTTATGCTGGTCGCTACTTGATGAACCGTGTTTTTTTTTTACTGTTTCGTTCATTATCCTTAATCATAGAAAACATTTACCTGTCCGAAATCCGTGTAGAGCCTTTAAGGTTTTTTCACCATCCACATAGCATCCTCAAAAATAACTTAGACCCCGAGGAAAATTGTTTTCCTCAGGGCTTCCGGTGTAGGCCTAATTTAAAAAAAAATCTGTCTTAGTTTTTATATTTCGCATTATTTATTTATTTATTTATTGACGCCCCCATTGGGCTTTTACATATCATTACATTTAAAGGATTTCATTTAAAACAACTGCATAACATAGATAAAAAGATTACAAATTACATAAATAAAGCATAAACACAATATAATCAATAAGAATATATGTAATGCTAAATACAGTTGGATGACTTTAGAGAACTCGTAGGTACAATTCATATACCCACGGGCAAAAAAAGAAAAAAACACCGAAACACATTAATTTTAACAAAAGAAAATTAAAATAAAATAAAATGATTTCTCATTCATTATTTACATTTAGAAAGTGGTGTATTAATTTGACTTTAAATGTGAAAGTTGTGACGACTTCAACATTACGTTCGAAAGAGAAAAAAAAGCATTTTCTTCATCGGAAAAGCTCATACAATTTTTTTCCCACCTAAACGAAATTCAAATCGGACACTATAGCGACACCTGCGATAAATCAACAAACTATTAGAGACATCTCTGAAAAACAACAAAATTATGGTGATTTCTCCTTCCATCGAAAGATGTCGATAAATAAAAACGTGATATTTAAAATTTTAAGGGAGGAGTGTCAAAGAAAGGTATTTATCCAATCAGGAACAGGAGGCGTGACAATATATGAAAGACCACTTTGTACTTTGGACTTGAGACATAATTCAAGAAACTAACGGATCCAACCTTGATATTTCTTAAAATCGAATAAGGGTTCATGTCCGGAGGAATAAACAAAGTCCCACGCTCGGTGCATTCGGAACGATGACCCTAGCAAATGTTTACAATTCGAGTGCAGTAGAGGGATAATTAACCATTGAAGTACGGGAAGAAACTGCCTCCGAGATGACAAAAAAGTTCACGTAAAATGATTATGAAAATCAGATGTATAAAATGCGTCAGTACGATAAAGGAAAAGTTACACACAATGGTTGAGGTGTTAAAGAACCTACGAACATTAATGAAAATTGACGTAAAAGGCGAGACAGAACGAGAATTCCGAACTAAGATTTGTATAAATCAGAAAACGGGAAATATACAATTATGAGAGTTGATATGGTATAGTGAGTCGAGAGGAACGGCAAATCGAAAAGAAAATCAAGGAAAATTCGTACTTTATCGACAGATGGCGGATAGCTTAAAACACTGAAAACAGCTTTAATCTTAATGCGAGGGTTATAATATTATTGAAAACCGACAGCCAATTTTGTTGGAAAATAGAAGGAAATGGTTGGACGTACGAAATCATGAAATTTAAAGGAAAACCAGAGTATAGACATATGTGATTTAACAAGGGAGAAACTCGGATATGAAAGGTTATCGGCTGCCGACGAATTCAAAACATAAACACATCAAAATTTGAACATGATTTCTAGCAATTAAGGACCCTTTTATAGCTTTAGAGGTCGTAAAAAAATACATTGGTCTTATGAGATAATCTAAACAGAGGAAACACATTAAAATAATCCGTAATGTAAACAGAGACAGCGGAATCTTGGAATATCAACAAATCGAATGATAAACATAGATATTTAATGAAGATGAATGCTTTTTCCAGAGTGAGTGAAACAAAATACTTACGTATTTGAATAAAACAATTAAAGATGCATATAAACGGGGTCGAATTGGTGATACGATTGTAGTGGAGGTGCAAGAAAAGGGAAAGGAAAATCACTTTGACAAAATTAAGTTCCCCTTAAATTATTGGAAAACGTTTGAATACATGGCAAATCACTTTGGAAAGAGGGAAAAATGTTTTATAGAACGGAAACCCTTTTTAAAATCAGTAAATGGTGCCAAAAAATTAAAACACATCGAAATTAGCACGATTCGAGGGTGAATAGAATGCACATAATGACGAATATAGGTATTCTACCGGTTTCAGAAAGAAATTTAATACATACATAGATGGGCATGGCGAAAGCCATTTTTGCAGTAAAATTCAGCGAAAAACGAAGAAAAAATGTGCAACTAAATGATCGATTATAAAGTTGAAAGAGTTTGGAGGTATTTCAGTTAAAATTTGGATCAAAAATTTGAAAGTGAAGAGAGATGTACTCAATCAACGGGAAAATAGAGTGTTTGCACCCAGTGACAGGCTCACATTGTGTCCGCGATCATGGACATATTCGTTTACAAAATAAATTTTATATGAATTAAATAAAATATCAACTTGATCTGAATTCTCAGAAAGGTTGGGCGAATAGTTGATTATATTTACCAGTCCGGATCCGAATTCCCGTGTAAGTGAAATAGCTTAGGAGGGTTGCAACTAAAAAATATTTCTTCACGAAACAAAATGACTTAAGTCAAGACAGTCGATAATAATGTGTCCATTTCAAAGAATTACGAGTTGATAGAAATCATTATTTTATGCCAGGACAAGTGGACTTAAGATGATCTGGAATTGAGAGAGGTATAAATACGGATGACGAGCTCAGAATGACAGTTGATTCGACGACGGAAGGATAGCCTACAAGGACGTAAAGTGCGTACGGCTAATTTTCAAAGTGAAATTTACAAGTCATAATTCACACTGTCCATGTTATGTTAAAATAATCCAATGTATATCTATAGGGAGGAAAAATCAGGTAAGGAAAACTACGACTTTGAATTTTATAAACCGGGTGACAATTTACGGTAGAATTAGCGTCAATGACATACTTTGTCCAAGTTGAGAAAAGGCGGGTAATACGGATAGGCTTGAAAATAAAATAAAACAATCTAAAAACGGGGTTAGTTTATCAAACGGGATTCTTTCACACTTCTCTCTGAAAGAATCTGAGGTTACCACACACTACATTATTTCCTCTACATGTGTATGTGTATTAACTTACACATACAAATGTAATAACTGAAACAAAAAATCACACAACGAAGTAAATAGGAATAATGTGCAATTAAAATCTTAGATCTTATTTACTGTGAGAAAATCGCAGGGGTTTAAGGAAAAGTTAGGTGTAGCTAGATATAAGGGTATATTGATCGAAGGCCAAAAGATAAGGGTAGCGTAGCCAGTAGATCCCGACAGCTAGTGTTAAAGGGAAAGAATAGAAAAACCAAGGGTAGACGACTACGGATCATTACAACGGGTGCCGGGTAGCCCAAGAGGGTGGATCGTCACAAATTAGTATCCGCGGCGGGTAGGGTGTCGAGACGGATCACCACAGCTGGAGCCGTGACCGAGGAGAGAATGTCTTACAAGAGAAAGATTTTCGAAATTAATAATAAATTGGAAATAATAAGCTTTTCGAAATTAAAATTAAATTGAAATAAATAAATAATAATTTAAACTAAAATTGAAAAACCGAACCTTAAATGAATAAAATTAATTACCTTATAAATTGGGAAAAAATAAATAATAATTTAAACTAAAATTGAAAAACCGAACCTTAAATGAATACGTATACATGAATACTCGAATGATAACGTTAAATAAACAAACAAATAACCCATCTTTGAAATAATAAAATATCGTATTTCGGTCGTGTAATTAAATAAACATCGAATACGGGTCGACTAAAAAAAAAATAAATTAACAAATGATGGCTCCTCAAATGTTTTGTAAACATTAGACATGACAGTGCGGACATATGTAAACAATTGCATTACTACTGCGGTTGAAACGTAAATAATGTAAATGATAATAATTTCATAACATCGTGTTACTACGTCGACGTAAAACGAATTAAAAATAATAATAAAATCGTTTAATTAGCAGAAGTTTTAATTGATTAATTTGATTAATTGATTGATCTAATTAATTAATTGATTTTTGTTTAATTACAAAAAAAAAAATTTTTTTTTGAGTAAATAAACAATAAAATAAATCATTTTTAGAAATCATTTGAAAATAAAATAAAAATCAAGCTTCACCTTCCGTTCAAACTTGTTCATAGAATTTATAGTTAAATTTGTTTGATCACCGTTTTCGAAAACATTTGATTGCACTTAGAAAGGGTTGTTCCTTGTGGGAAAAAAAAAAAATATATATATATATATATGTTATATATTATATATATAACAAAGCGAAATATTCAAGGGCTTGCTAATTTGACAACTTAGTACTATAAAGAAGTATGCAATGCAATAAATCCCAATACGTAAACAAATGCACGACTGAATGTTTATCAACAAGACCCATTGGTATTTTGATAAATGACTCGGTACTTTAAACATCAAAAATAGGTCAGGAATTTTAATGTTGTTGAATTAAATGTTTAAATAACAAATGCAAGGCCGAGGGTGTTTGAAACATTCTTTTCCGTATCCACGAAAAAAAAAAATATAAACAGAAAACATTATTAAGGTTGGAAAAAAAATAGATAAACCACAGATAAAAGATCAAACATTAGATAAAAATTAAAGATAAACAAATCGCTTCAATTCTCGAGAAGAGTGGATACGTCAAGTATAAACAATTGATTGTTTATTTTAAAGAGGGGGGGGGGGGGGGGGGGGAGAAATAGAGGTAGATATAGTGGTTATTGGATTTAGATATGTTAGAGTTTAGGTTGCTTATGAAAAAAAATAAATTTTTACGTGTCTTTAACGAAATGGAACAAATATAATGTAGGATTAGGAGGAATGGGAATAAATGAAACGTAGGGTTAGAAAATTATTAGGTTTAGCATGAGACGTTGAAATTAGGCAGATTACAAGAAACACAAAAAAAAAAAACGAAACGTAGGGTTAGAAAATTATTAGATTAAACATGTAACGTAGAATTAGGAAAACAAAAAAAAAAAGATTTCATAACGTAGGTTTAGGCAAAGAAGAAAAAAAAATCAAATGTTAAAGTTAGACAAATACAAAATTAAGACTGCGTCATTTGTTCACGAAATTTGGAGTACAACAAAAAAAATTAGGGAAAAGATAAGGGAAAATTGCAGAAGGGAGCAACATTCGAATGAAGACGTATGCAAGGGAAAGAGCGAGAAATGAATAAATCAAGGGGAAAAAAAAAAAAAAAAAAAAAAAAACCGCGAGATTGAGAAACAATCTTTTGAACTGAACCATTGTACAAGAGTTCCGGGTCAAAATGGATTGAGGAACACTTTTATTGCGCGGGCGCGTGGCGCATTAGTATCTTATAAAAAAAACATTAATTTTGATTGAATTCACAAAAAAATAAAATATATATATTATATGACTACATTGTCTTAAAATTACACATAGAGGTAGAATCAACGCGGAAAAGAAAACAATTGAAAATTATACAAACTTGGTTCAGATTCAGAGGCTGTTAAACAATCAAAGAAAAAAAAAGAGAGAGAGAAGAGGGAGTGAGAACATGGAAGAAAAAAAGAGGAGAATGAGAGAAAAGGATACAAAGGAAGGAGGGAGTAGAGTCTTAGGGGGGAAGTAGGACAGCAAGGGGGAGAGAAAGATTTGTACAAGTAGAAACGTACGAATAGATCGCCGACGGAAAATGGAACTAGCTTCAATGAATAACACATGAAGAAAATGGAACGGAACCATGCAAGATTTAATAGCAAGGATCAGGGGTACGGAACATCAATAGAAAATTGAAGGAATTAAATGACCTATGGTGAGTTCCAATTCCACCGACTAACACTAGGAGGCGTGTTTACCGCTGGATTTAAAACTCTAGGGGGGCTGTGACGACTTCAACATTACGTTCGAAAGAGAAAAAAAAGCATTTTCTTCATCGGAAAAGCTCATACAATTTTTTTCCCACCTAAACGAAGTTCAAATCGGACACTAATGCGACACCTGCGATAAATCAACAAACTATTAGAGAGATCTGTAAAACAACAAAATTATGGTGATTTCTCCTTCCATCGAAAGACGTCGATAAATAAAAACGTGATATTTAAAATTTTAAGGGAGGAGTGTCAAAGAAAGGTATTTATCCAATCAGGAACAGGAGGCGTGACAATATATGAAAGACCACTTTGGACTTTGGACTTGAGACATAATTCAAGAAACTAACGGATCCAACCTTGATATTTCTTAAAATCGAATAAGGGTTCATGTCCGGAGGAATAAACAAAGTCCCACGCTCGGTGCATTCGGAACGATGACCCTAGCAAATGTTTACAATTCGAGTGCAGTAGAGGGATAATTAACCATTGAAGTACGGGAAGAAACTGCCTCCGAGATGACAAAAAAGTTCACGTAAAATGATTATGAAAATCAGATGTATAAAATGCGTCAGTACGATAAAGGAAAAGTTACACACAATGGTTGAGGTGTTAAAGAACCTACGAACATTAATGAAAATTGACGTAAAAGGCGAGACAGAACGAGAATTCCGAACTAAGATTTGTATAAATCAGAAAACGGGAAATATACAATTATGAGAGTTGATATGGTATAGTGAGTCGAGAGGATTGGCAAATCGAAAAGAAAATCAAGGAAAATTCGTACTTTATCGACAGATGGCGGATAGCTTAAAACACTGAAAACAGCTTTAATCTTAATGCGAGGGTTATAATATTATTGAAAACCGACAGCCAATTTTGTTGGAAAATAGAAGGAAATGGTTGGACGTACGAAATCATGAAATTTAAAGGAAAACCAGAGTATAGACATATGTGATTTAACAAGGGAGAAACTCGGATATGAAAGGTTATCGGCCGCCGACGAATTCAAAACATAAACACATCAAAATTTGAACATGATTTCTAGCAATTAAGGACCCTTTTATAGCTTTAGAGGTCGTAAAAAAATACATTGGTCTTATGAGATAATCTAAACAGAGGAAACACATTAAAATAATCCGTAATGTAAACAGAGACAGCGGAATCTTGGAATATCAACAAATCGAATGATAAACATAGATATTTAATGAAGATGAATGCTTTTTCCAGAGTGAGTGAAACAAAATACTTACGTATTTGAATAAAACAATTAAAGATGACATATAAACGGGGTCGAATTGGTGATACGATTGTAGTGGAGGTGCAAGAAAAGGGAAAGGAAAATCACTTTGACAAAATTAAGTTCCCCTTAAATTATTGGAAAACGTTTGAATACATGGCAAATCACTTTGGAAAGAGGGAAAAATGTTTTATAGAACGGAAACCCTTTTTAAAATCAGAAAATGGTGCCAAAAAATTAAAACACATCGAAATTAGCACGATTCGAGGGTGAATAGAATGCACATAATGACGAATATAGGTATTCTACCGGTTTCAGAAAGAAATTTAATACATACATAGATGGGCATGGCGAAAGCCATTTTTGCAGTAAAATTCAGCGAAAAACGAAGAAAAAATGTGCAACTAAATGATTGATTATAAATTTGAAAGAGTTTGGAGGTATTTCAGTTAAAATTTGGATCAAAAATTTGAAAGTGAAGAGAGATGTACTCAATCAACGGGAAAATAGAGTGTTTGCACCCAGTGACAGGCTCACATTGTGTCCGCGATCATGGACATATTCGTTTACAAAATAAATTTTATATGAATTAAATAAAATATCAACTTGATCTGAATTCTCAGAAAGGTTGGGCGAATAGTTGATTATATTTACCAGTCCGGATCCGAATTCCCGTGTAAGTGAAATAGCTTAGGAGGGTTGCAACTAAAAAATATTTCTTCACGAAACAAAATGACTTAAGTCAAGACAGTCGATAATAATGTGTCCATTTCAAAGAATTACGAGTTGATAGAAATCATTATTTTATGCCAGGACAAGTGGACTTAAGATGATCTGGAATTGAGAGAGGTATAAATACGGATGACGAGCTCAGAATGACAGTTGATTCGACGACGGAAGGATAGCCTACAAGGACGTAAAGTGCGTACGGCTAATTTTCAAAGTGAAATTTACAAGTCATAATTCACACTGTCCATGTTATGTTAAAATAATCCAATGTATATCTATAGGGAGGAAAAATCAGGTAAGGAAAACTACGACTTTGAATTTTATAAACCGGGTGACAATTTACGGTAGAATTAGCGTCAATGACATACTTTGTCCAAGTTGAGAAAAGGCGGGTAATACGGATAGGCTTGAAAATAAAATAAAACAATCTAAAAACGGGGTTAGTTTATCAAACGGGATTCTTTCACACTTCTCTCTGAAAGAATCTGAGGTTACCACACACTACATTATTTCCTCTACATGTGTATGTGTATTAACTTACACATACAAATGTAATAACTGAAACAAAAAATCACACAACGAAGTAAATAGGAATAATGTGCAATTAAAATCTTAGATCTTATTTACTGTGAGAAAATCGCAGGGGTTTAAGGAAAAATTAGGTGTAGCTAGATATAAGGGTATATTGATCGAAGGCCAAAAGATAAGGGTAGCGTAGCCAGTAGATCCCGACAGCTAGTGTTAAAGGGAAAGAATAGAAAAACCAAGGGTAGACGACTACGGATCATTACAACGGGTGCCGGGTAGCCCAAGAGGGTGGATCGTCACAAATTAGTATCCGCGGCGGGTAGGGTGTCGAGACGGATCACCACAAAGTTGAGTGAGCTTTCGGTAGATTGGGGTTTATCAGATAAAAATGTTGTCATTGTCTTCAACGTATACACTCTTAAAGAAATCAGCAAATAAATTTACAATATCGTTTTTGTCATGACCCACTTTTTCCCGTAAAACATTGTACCGGAAAAGTTAGAGTTATTTTTCCGAAAGGAGTTAGCGTAATTCCAAAATTTATTAATATTTGTTAAAATAGAATTTTCAACATTGTTGGTGTATTTCGTGAAACATACTTTCGATTTACTATTTTTCCTATGGGAAAAACTAAACCCGTTCCTGAAAATCTGGTGAAAAAAAAATAACGGCCAAGAAAATAGTCAACAAGACAGTTAATCATCAGAGGTGATAAATAATAGTCAGAATACTAGTCAGATGTATTTTCCAAATATAGATTTTGCGATTCCATCTACCTCAAGTCAAGTCATAACCAGAGGCCCTAGCACGCTTGCTCTATAACGATCGATAGGATAACTATCGGTAACTTCTCATCGTTCCCTACGACAACTGCAGATCGCAAACGAATAGGTGACAGTTCACAATGACTAAGTGTCCTTAATATATTCGATATCAACTGTCCTTTGTACGTTTGAGATCTGCAGTTGTCCTAGGGAACGATGAGAAGTTACCAACAATCGGTCGGTAACTTCATATCGAGCGACCGTGCTAGCACACCAAGAGTTGTGAAGATTCCTGACAGATACATGTAAAACTAATTTAAAGATGTTTACATAAAATATATACGTATAATATTTAAATTTTTGTTTATATAAATGCATAGTATTTTAAGAAAAAATATTTTTGTTTTGTTTATATAATTTCATGTAAATGTAAATGCATTGTCTAATAAAAAAGACTTTTTTTTTAGTTTGTTAAAAAACACTATATCTAAGTTTTCGGTGTTTTTCATTATAATTTTTGTTAAAATTCTTAAAAAATAAATGTCATAATTTAGTCGTAAGTAAAAATATCTAAATATTTTAAAATATTTAGAGAGTAAAATGAGAATTCAAAACTGTTATGTTAATTAAAAAAGTAAATAAATTATTTTTTTTATAAAAAAAGGGAGATGTTATGTTAATATCTCTATGACAATAACTTGTCTATGTGAGATCCGGGAATGGAGCATTACTGTGTGTATTATGGTCAGCGGGTTACATTCCTAATAAACGTTATCTCAAAATGATAAATCCCTCCTCATTGTCAGCATTATCATAATGTTTATAACAACCAGTGGCGGTTTTCTCTAAAGTGCGGTTGTGCGGTGAACCCCCATTAAAAACATGATAAAATAAACAATCTTGTTGTATAGTAATATAAGCGCACCACAGAAAGCTCGACATTAAAATTCCGTCTTTAAAACTCGCGCCACCGAAAAATACGGTATCTATTCCCATTTTGTGCGCGTTGCGATCCGCACACATTTGTCCATACGAAAAAATCATAACCGATACGAATCGCTGTGCCGGTAGAATGGACAAAACTACGCAGCTTGGTGCGCCGATCACGAGTCGAGATCTCACGTGACCTCCGAACTTTGACGAGTCTCGCCGAAACGAAGCCCGAGATTGTCGCAGGATGACCGGCTGACGGTCGACTTTTGCACTGACGGATACAAGTTAAATGTTATATATTATGGTATTTAACTTTGTAGTCATTTTTGTACATTTTTATTTTCTTGTTTCTGCATTTCTCCAACCGTTTACTGATGGCATTTATAAATCTGCTATTGAAGTGGACCGATTTTGACTTCTGTTTTTTTTTTATAAGTCGTTATATCCCTTAGTTACGAGTACATTTACTAAAGTTTCGGCAAACAACGTCGCTAGTTATGCAATTTTGTGTTGAGCTTTCCCAATATTGTTTCGGCTTTCAAATTGAAAGTGGTTGCATTTATCGGTTGTCGCGAATATTTTGTCCTAATTTTTTCACACAATGACGGAATACAGTGTTATATATAAAAAATAACGCTAATGCTTATGAAAAAAGTTTGGAAATTAAATATAATAATTTTTTTTATACGTGTATAATGGATTTTTTCCTCATTTTATTTCGTGCCACCTTTATTTGTGTTTCTTGTTTTTTTTTTATGTTTTAAAATATTAATTATATTATATTCTAGATTCTACGCAATTT
This sequence comes from Limnephilus auricula, assembly GCA_951813805.1. NCBI lineage: Eukaryota > Metazoa > Arthropoda > Insecta > Trichoptera > Limnephilidae > Limnephilus > Limnephilus auricula. Next base: position 2,007,334 of record OX638410.1, read on the forward strand.
TTCTTATTGAAAAAACAATCATAATTAGCAACGTACATTGAGTGTTGTAAAAACCATTAAACAATTTAAATCCTCTAAAACTTTTTTTGTCGTTTAATAATTGTGTCGAGAAGTATCAAGTTATTTAAAAACAATAGTACCTATTTAGGTACCCCTCCACTAACTTTATTTAATTTGTATGACAAGAGTAAATTTTGATTAGACAATATATCTTCTCTTAAATTTCTGAACCCCCTTTAAAAAGACCACGAACCGCCACTGATAACAACCATCAAAAAATTATAAAATACATATCTAAAGATTGATTGTTCATGATACTGACGATTTAGATAACCCACTTATTAAATTACTTATCAACAGATATGGAAAAAACTTTGTATAAATACATAACATATTCATAAAATATTCATAACATACATAACACTGACGACTTTTTGTGCTGTAAATGAGTGGTGCTCATTATTATAATAATTTGACAAAGCCATTTTAGTACAAAACGTACCAGAGCAAAGTTTTGATAAGTTTTTCCGAAGATCCGATATCTATTGATACCTAACTGTATTTATTATATAAGGTTCACTGGTTCGTCCGAACTACGTAAGTACCTACTTTCATAATTTGATTAGATGAAACAAAGTCCTTGAATTATGTTAGCTTTACAATATATGCGTACCTACATAATGACAAAATTTGATAAAAATAATTTTTCTAAATTAAAAATATTAAGAAATTGTAAGTGAAATTTTTATTTATTTTTTTATTTATTTATTGTTTCTTTACATGGTAGGTATTATTGTTCACATTTCAATATTAACCTCACCAGGACAAGCCTGTTTTGAGGATAATAAGTTTATAAAGTAGTACAAAAAAAAACAAAAAATATTTAGGCACCTATTGATAAAACAACAAAGGACAAAGATGAACCAATTTTATTTTTTTTAAAGTTTTTTTATTCCAGAAAAAAAGAAAATAACATTTTCACTTACTTAACTAGAATTTGCATAACATTATATTATCATACAACATTATTGGTGCCCGGGTTCACGGAGTTCATTGTCTAGGTCTTGGCAGCGGATGATCTAGACACACTGAACCCAGATTCCTACCCAACCCTCATACATTACTTCCTCTCCTTCCTTTCCTTAAAAATACCCTCCACACAGCATCCCCAAAGATGACATAGGCCCTGAGGGAAATTATTTTCCTCAAGGCCTCCTGTGTGGACCTAATGTAAAAAATAAATAAATTATCATACAATTTATTACAATACTATTCATTCATTTTCAATATTATTCACTTTCACTATATTGTTTTTTGTGAATAAAAATGAATAATTTTTTTTAAAATTTACACACATTTTTTTCGTTTTTAATATCAACTGGAAGGCAATTATATAAATTGCCCTCCTCATAACTGATAGATTGCTTACCGTAGTTAGTATGAATAGTGTTTAAATGTATGTTATCGTGTTGTCGTGTAAAATGTTTGTGTACTTTTTGTGGACGTTTTAATGAATTCTGTGTTTGTATGTATGAGGTTATTATTTATTTTGTATATAAGGAGACATATATTTTATTCGTATAGTTTTCTTAATGTTAACAGTTTGGTTTCCAAATATAGTTTTTTGTGGATATTTTGGATTCGTAGTGAAATAGTTTTTTGATTAGTTTATTTTGAATTATCTTTAATTCATTAATGTATGTTTCATACGCATTTCCCCAGATTTCAATTAAGTTATTTAAATGTGAGTGTACGAGACTATAATATAAACTTTTTTTAAATTTAATTGGTAATAGATAAGATAATCGGCTAAAAACGTTGATTAAGGGTGTGATTTTATTTTTAAAAGTTAGATGCTTATCGATGCACAGCCCAAGATATTTTTCCTTTATCATGATTTGCAAATCATTCTTTTTAATTTTTAAGGGTACGTGAGGAGGAATTATCTTACGGGTTGAGCTTAAAACCATGTATCCTGTTTTTTTTATGTTCATTGTTAGGATATTTGATTGGAGCCAACTGCAAATTTTTTCTAAGTCATCGTGTTTTCTAAGTCATCTAAGTCATTGTGCATTTTCTAGTAAGATGTTTAGGTCTTTACCCCAGTAGAATATTGCAGTGTCATCCGCATACAGAAAAATTTCACCATTTATGTCTAATTGCGAAACATCATTGATGTAAATTTGGAACAGTATTGGTCCTAGTATGGATCCTTGCGGAACTCCATAGTTTATTGGAAGATGCTTGCTATTATGATTGCTAATGCCAACGAATTGCTTTCTATTGCTAAGATATGATTTGAATAGATTAAGAGCAGGATCAACTACACCAATTTTCTCAAGTTTCTTGAGAAGTATATCATGGCTTACTGTATCAAAGGCTTTTTGAAGGTCAACTAGTATAGATAAGATATAATTTCCTCCATCAATGCCGCTCCGAAGTTTACTGATTAAGTCGTTTATTGCCGCAAGTGTGTTCGATGTTTTCCTAAAGCCATATTGTTTTTAATAAAAGAATGATTTTTTTACCAGAAAATTGTTTAATCTTTCGTAAATTACACGTTCAAATATTTTAGATAAGATTGGTAAGATTGAGATGGGTCTGTAGTTTGTTTTAGACCCACCTTTGTGAATTGGTATCACCTTGGCAATTTTACAGCTGTCTGGAAAAGTTCCCCCTTTAAAACATTGATTACTTAATTTTGATATATAGGAACCAATTCCGTAGAGAGACTTAGCACTGTCTTATATTTAAGTTTATCGTAACCGGCAATGTTATTGATGGCAATGTTAACACCGATACTTTAATATTTAAAAAAAAAGAAAAATGCACAAGATGTCTTAATATGTGTTCTGGAAGGATATTAAATATAAGTGTAAACTGACAGAAATAATTTCTTTGACCAAGAGAAAATTTATTTCGAATTTCCATAAAGTTAAGAATGTGAAAACATAATTATAATTTAAGGGTTATAAGGATTGTAGCCAGTTCCATACATGTTTTTTGTATTCTGAAAGATTAGATGTTTTATATTGTGTTGGAAGTGAATTGTATAATTTTATAGCCTGGTATCTGTAGTGTTTTTGTCCAAAGGATGTTTTTGTTTTAGGTATTTCTAGTTGCTGTGCAAGTCTTGTTCTAGTATTGCGAGAATTTTGTGAGGTGTTAAATGTGATTAAGTTCTTGTAAAGGAAAATTAGTATTGGTTTTGAATATAGTTTTTGAATTTTCAGCACTGGGAATTTTTTTTAACATGATTGATGTGGGTGTTAGTATTGGTAATTTAAGTATTACTTTTATTAAAGTTTTCTGAGCTATAAACAGTGTGTTGATGTATTTTTTACTGGCGCAGCCCCAAGCAATAATGCCGTATTCCATTATCGATTGTGCTAATGCGAGGTATATATTTTTTATATCATATATGTTTAGAATATTTCTCACGTTTTTGAAAAAGTAAATCAACTTGTTTAGTTTTTTCTATTACCGAATCTATATGTCTATCCCATTTTATATAACGATCGAAGTATATACCAAGATATTTATATTTTCCGTTTGTGTAATTGGGGGACAATCGCATGGGGTGTGGGTTGGTTGACAGGCATGTATTTTAAGGTTGATGTTGTTTGAGGGTTGGCCTTTCGAGTTTATGCTGAAAATTATGAATTTAGTTTTTTCTATATTTAAAGTTAATAGGTTAGAGTCCAGCCATTTTTTAGTAATATTTAAGCCAAGTTCTTAAGATGTTAAATTTACTTGTTAATAACCGGAAACTTGTACAATCGGGAAACTATATCACATTTTAAGTCATTTTTTTTTTGATTTGAGCTGTCATTTTCGAGTAAATTGAATCTAAATATTATGTATTTTTTAGGTCAGAATTCAATAAAATCTGTCAATATCATATCCTTTTGAAAGTAGCTATGATAATGTGAATGAGGCGAGGAGTGTATGCCAAGACCGAGTTGTTTGGCGGTCCGTCCTCTCTGCCTACCCCTGCGGGGAAACGGCGTGATGGTTAGTTAGTTAGTTAGATAATTTTTCAGTTGAATGTTGCAAAAATCTCCCTTCTAATATTAAACCACTTTTTTATACTAAATAAATAATATCGGTAATTTTTTGAGGAACGCTAAAGATAAAGACCATAAATTAACTAATTCCGGAATATACAAACTCAAATTGAATGACTGTTCCTCATTTTATATCGGGAAAACAACCCGTAATTTTGAAATTAGAATCAAAGAACATGTTGGTGCCTTGCATTCATCCTAATGTACCTTTTCCGAAAATAATTCTACCCTCAAAATCCCTTTGTTTCCTTACCTTTATTGTCGACTGAATGCAATAAAATTGTCACACTAATTGTTAGTTCAAATTAGCACTTCTTCCTGTCAACATCGCAGAGTTGAATACGGAGCTGGTATTTCTACCGTGTCGGAAAGTGCTTATGGAAAGCAAGTTCAATCGTGTGCTAGTGAGCTCTTTTTAAGTTGAGAACCAGCGGAAAATTGATAGCGAAGGAAGAAAAGCGGTAAGTCGACAATTCCTCTCTTATCCACTTCCTTCCGCTTTGCGGGACCTATTTCTGTCCCCAACAGAACACTTAAGGTGTCTTAATAATAATAATTTTTCTGATTTCGCTAACCAAATCATTGAAAATAAACATAGTTTTGAAAAAAATGCAAAGATAAATAATAAAGGAAAAAGCTTAGATAACTTAGAAGTCTTTGAAATAATAAAAAATCCCTTAAAAGAATGAGTCAATTATCAACAAACAAAAAATATTAACTTATAGCTCAATATTATATCTGTTCCCTTTCGATGTCCGTTCTGTTCCCTCCCACAGCTTTCCATTAATTCCTAGCCACGCCCCCATCCCTACTACAACACTTAGTAATAAATTGTACCCTCCGAATCTTTTCTGATTGTCAAATCATTATCTATATGTTTGCCCTAAGGAAGGAACGGTTGTTCCGAAACCGGTCGGCATTAATTAAAAAAATCAGTGGTTAATATCAGTTTTCTTTAAGAAACACTTATTCTGGTGTTCAAAATTGCCCCCTTTCAAACCATAATTATTTGATTTCCAATAAATTATTTTCACATATCAATTTAAAAAAAAAAAATATTTAATAATGTTGTATATATACTTTCAAAATGTATTCTAACAAAACGGCAATAACATTTTATTATCAAAATGTACGTGGTTTGAAAAGTAAACTGAATGATTTGTACTGCGAAGTGCTCAGTTGTAATTATGATTTAATTTGTTTTACAGAAACATGGCTGGACTCCACAATCTATGACCATGAAATAGTAGATGATCGTTATAATATATATAGACGAGATAGGGACTCATCGAATTCTCTTAAAAAACAGGTGGTGGAGTTCTAATAGCCATAAAGAAAAAAAATTACATCTTTTTTAGTCACAGCACACAGCTCAAATTCTACAGAAGATTTATGGATTAAATTTAAATTACATGAAACATCTAGACAATACATCAACTTGTGTTTGGCGTATTTGCCTCCAGATATACCAATCGAAAATCTCAAAGATTTTTTCGAAAAGTGTCAAACGATATATAATAAATTATCATCAGAGGATATAACAATAATAATGGGTGATTTTAATGTACCATGTATTCAATACTCACTAAATGTAAATGAAACTCACACTAGACCAGTTTTATATAATAGCCAAAAATCAATATCTCTACTAGACTTTCAAAATATGACTGGACTTAATCAGTTCAATCACGTCTCTAACAATATAGATCGCATTTTAGATTTAGTCTTTTCCAACCATAACTTTAATATTCAAATTGCTACACATGTGCTATCCAAAGTTGACTCCATCATCCCCCCATTGAATTCGATTTTTTAATGTCCAAATACAAACCCTTACCCACCAATCCAGATCACATCAAATATAACTTCAAAAAAACGGACTTCATTAAATGCAATGAAATGTTATCAATTAATAACTGGGACTATCTTAACACCCTGAATTGTACTGACTCTCTGCTACATTTTTATAACTTGTTATGGCTATCAATTGAAAAATACACTCCACGCTTAAGAAACAGCAATAAAAAATTTCCAATTTGGTTCAGCAGTGTTTTTGATCCATCAACTGAGAGAAAAAGAAAAGTTTAGAAAGAAATGGAAAAAATACAAAAATCAAAGTGACTATGACAGTTTTTCCATCTTGAGGGCTAGAGTAAAAGTATCCATACGTACATGCCTTAAAGCCCACGTAGATTCAATAGAAAATTCTCTCCCTAACAGTATCAAAAATCTATCAACCCTCATTAATTCGAAAAGAGTTTCCAATTCTCTCCCCAAAATCATGCATCTCCATGACAAATCTGCAACAAATGGTGAAGATACATGTGAACTTTTATCTACTTACTTCTCTTCTGTTTTTAGCTCACCATCTAATTCTAAAAGTGACTTTAAATTTTCTTCCCCACTTTATAATTATCCACTGTCTCATATCAAAATAACCTTAGACGAGGTCAAGGCGAAATTGAACACTCTTGATATTAATAAGGGTTCCGGCCCAGATGGAATTCCTCCACTATTTATTCGAAATTGTGCAGATCAACTTGCAGTACCATTACACAAAATATTTATCAAAAGTCTGAACGATGGAGTATTTCCCGATCTGTGGAAGGTTGCCCACGTCATTCCGATCCACAAATCTGGCAGTAAAAATGATGTAACTAACTACCGTCCTATCAGCCTATTATCTTGTTTTGGCAAAATATTTGAATCCATTGTATACAAAACCATTTTTAACCATGTAACACATGTACTTAGCCCTTTCCAACATGGCTTTGTAGCTAAAAGATCCACAAATACTAATTTACTCGAGTATATGGACTTTCTGTGTAAATCGATGAATAAAAAAACACAAGTTGATGCCGTGTACACCGATTTCAGTAAGGCCTTTGATAAAGTCAGTCACCCTATCTTAATAAATAAACTGGATAAAATCGGCATACACGGAAATCTGCTTCGTTGGTTAGAATCATATTTATCACATAGAAGTCAATTAGTTACTGTTAACGGTTTTAACTCTTCCCCAATCTCAGTTACATCGGGCGTACCACAAGGATCACACCTTGGACCCTTGCTTTTCTTAATCTTTATTAACGATCTTACATTTAAACTTCGTTGTAATTTTTCTCTGTATGCTGACGACCTCAAATTATATAAAGCGATTAATTCTATGGAAGATTGTGAACTCTTACAAGAAGACCTTAACACAATATCTACCTGGTGTGTTGACAATGAAATGGAACTAAATATAGCAAAACGCAAAGTTATAAATTTCACCAAGAACACCAACAAAACTGTATATTCATATACCATATGTGGTCACAATCTGGAAACAGTTGAATCGATTTAAGATTTAGGAATTATATTCGACAACAAACTAACGTTCAACCAACACATTGAATACATTGTGAGTAAATCAAACAAATTACTTGGTTTTATTATAAGATCAACCAAATTATTCAAGAATTCTAATAGCCTAATAATTCTATTCAATTCGTTAATCCGTAGTGTTTTTGAATACGGGTCAACAGTCTGGAATCCACATTATATTACACAGGTATCTAGACTTGAATCTGTCCAAAGAAAATTTACACGGATCTTGTCGTATCGATCAGGTGTGTACCATTTTTTAGATGGATACGAACAAAGACTAACATATTTCAAATTAGAGAGTCTAGTTAAAAGACGTAACATAAATGACCTCTTAATGCTTTATAAAATTGTAAATTATCGGGTAGATAGTAACTTAATCAATCAAATCAAGTTATACGCCAGGCCCAAATCTACCAGAAACCTTAACATATTTTGGACCGAAATTTTTACCAATAATACTGGATATTTTAATCCTATTTCTAGAATGTCCAGATCATACAATGATCTTGCTAAATCACTCATTATCATTGATATTTTTGTAAATAATATAACTTGTTTCAAGAAGTATCTCCACAATTTGTGCACCTAAAAAAAAAAAAAAAGATTGTTTGTTGTTTTATTATTTTTTCATAAACATTTTCTTTTTGTTAGATTTTTTATTATTATAATTAAGTTTTTTAGAGTTTGTTGTTTAAAAGATTGTTTGTTGTTTTATTATTTTTTCATAAACATTTTCTTTTGGTTCGATTTTTTATTATTATAATTAAGTTTTTTAGAGTTAAGTTTAAAAATACTGGCATTGTTTTTCTTTGTGTTTGCTTATGAGTATATTAAAATATGATTACTGCAGACACATTAGTCTAGGGATATTTATATTTGTATTTAATTTTGTTTTATATTACCAGCATGAATGTTCTATAAATATCCTGTTTGTGTCTCAAATAAATAAATAAAATAAAATAAAAACTCTAAATGAACACGATGAACTTTAATCGTGAAAATGACACAATTATTTCCAGAATTGGAAATGTTTGGAGAATTTTGAACAGAATTATTTGTAATTCTCCATTTTAAGAATTGCAAGTAACTTAATTTCTGAATTATGACTTTTCACGGGTCTGCGCTAGTTCATTATAACACCATTCATACTATCTATACTAACCTATCACTTTACTACACTGTTGAACAAAAATATTTAATAAAATAGAATTTCAGGGTTTTTTTTGTTAATGTAAAATTGAGAAAATAAATAAATCCCAAATGATTTTTATTTATGTTTTTAATTTTTTTTTAAAATTTATTTATTTGCGTTATAAACAGTCTATACATTTATATATGACAGTGAATAATATGTTTATGTCATTGACCAATAAAATAACGACATTTAAATATAGGACCATAGTAAAAAAAATATGCAACAATATACCTAATACAAACAATTCTGATGCATCTTCAATTTACAAAGTGTTTTATGATACATATACATATTTCTAAGGTTTAGACTTAAATTTTAAAGGATATCAAAAATATCTTTGAGGAAAAGATTTCATTAAAATACAAACTACTAAAAGTAAAAGAGAAAATGTGAGGAATTAATAAAAAAAAAGAAATCAATGAAATTAAGTTTTTGGTTAAACATATGACATTCGATGGAATGTCATTTTTTTATGAATGTTGTGAATTTAGCAAGGTTCGTGTTAAACACATCGATGTTTGGGCATAATCTATTAAATGTGCTACAGCTTCTTCTTATAAATACATTTTCAAGGTAATTCGTTTTGCTCTTAGGAATATAAAAGGTATCCATAGATCGAGTAACTCTTTTTGGACATCTAAAATGAATATTTTGTAGTAAGTATGGGCTGTCAATATAGTTATGAATTATCTTATAGAGCATTAATAGGTCTCTGGTGTCTCGGCGTTGATCAAGAGATTTAGGGTTTACGGGGACATAGTTTACATAATTTCGTACGCGAAAAGAGACATATTTGATAAACTTTTTCTGAACTCTTTCTAGATTTGCTTTATACGTATAACAATGGGGGTTCCATACAGTTGAAGCGTACTCTAGGTGGCTTCTGACATAGGATATGTAGAGAATTTTAAATGTTTGTGGATTTTTGAAAGCTGAACTTACTCTAAGTATAAATCCCAACATTTTAAAAGCCTTCGACGTGATATGCTCGACGTGAGATTGAAAAAGAAGCTTACTGTCTAATAGAACTCCAAGTTCCCTTACTACATTTACCCTGTTTAAAATATTGTTCTTAATTGTGTATGGATACAATACTGTGTGTTTCTTTCGGGAATAAGATATGACGCTACATTTATTTGCATTCAAAAGGAGGCAATTTTCTAGACAATACACATTAACCAGATAGTCCAGGTCATTCTGGAGCTCTATACAATCCATCTCAGACTTGTGATTGATTGACAAAATGATTTTGACAATCTTTTTGTCGTCCGCATATAGGTACAACTGAGAGTTGCGGATAATTTTGTTAACGTCATTCATAAAAATATTAAATAAGAGGGGACCAAGGTGAGATCCTTGGGGATCCGATCCGGTTATGATCCGGTTTTGTGCCCGATTTTGTTTTTGTTGCACATTAATGATGCTGTATCCTTTTTTTGTTACGCTGTCCATGATTACTTTTTTGCTTGACAAGTTATGGGAAAGTGCAGAGTTTTTATCACCAACGTAGTGCTGTGTCTATGTTTATCTGAAGTCAATTAATCATTGAAATAAAAAGTCCTTCGCTTCCTGTAATATCATCATCGTCATCAAGTTTTTACATTCTCCTTCTGACTTCTGGCGATATATAAATATATAAATAATAGGAAAAAATTGTTCGCCGAATCAAAGCCTTCTAAATTAAAAAAAAAGGTTTGGTGATCATCTAAGCTAAGACGATTGGAGAATAGTTCCTTAGTTATTTAATTTTATTTAAGTTATTTGGTGCCGTTAAAGTAATAATTGGTTTTGTTGATATTTTAGGTTCCGGATAAGTGAAATAATTGGTTAAGTTTATCCCTACCAAAGATAACACGCATCTCTAAATGTCGGGGCCACAATTTTCCGAAACATCCAACTTGAGGAAGAAAACAGGAATAGTTTATACATTTTTACAAGGGAATTTCAGAGGTAAGCTATGTAGTTTAAGATGCCTGCCAAAATATACTATGTAGCAAGTTTTTTTTTTCTTACATAAATAAATTATTCACTTGTGCATTAGTCTTGTCCCACATGAGACACATTTGGGGTGGTGTCTGGAACATAACGGTAGCGCTGTACATCTCCAAGGTCTTTGACCGGGTTTGGCACCGAGGACCGTCAACAAACTGCCATCTCACGGACTTTCCGCATCCTTTTGTGTGCGAATTGTTGATGTTTTGAGGGAGAGGTCGATTCAGATAGATAATGATGGTTTCACCTCTGCGTCACTTTAATAAATGATGGCATCCCGCAGGAATCGGTTTCGTGTCCGATTTTATTTTTGTTGCATATGACTATTTGACATTTTTGTTGCATATGACCATTTGACATGACCATTTGACATTTGACCATTTGACATTTTTGTTGCATATGACCATTTTGGTTGCATATGACCATTTTTGTTGCATATGACCATTTTTGTTGCATATGACCATTTTTGTTGCATATGATCATTTGACATGCAACTGTAAAAATAATAAATAAACAGCAAAAAGTTGTGTGCACTAATTGTGGGTCAATGATAACTTTTTATTTGACTAGCTCCCAACTACTCAGAGGGTTTTGAAGCTGAGAAAGTGCAGTTACCTTATAAGATAATATTCTTTTTAGGAATGAATAACCTTGTCGAATTTAATGTTTTTAATCAATCGGGTCGCAAAGGGACCGAAATGACAATTTAGCGTTCTTCTTCGGAAGCCATCTTCCCAACAAGCCTTCTAACTTTAAGCAAGTTTAAGCAAACCCCTCAGGCACTTCATGGAAGCCAAAGTGAAGTTAACCTCTCAATCTTATAAAGGTAAAATAGTTATCACTTCAAAAACATTCTGATTTAATAATCAACTAACAAATGATCACTCCATTTACAACAAGGTAAGGACAGTGAGAATGTACCACCATACACATTATTTGTTTTAGCAAATACTATTGTTTCATTCAAATTTAAACAAATGTTCCTATACGTCATTCGTACTCCGGTTCTGTTATTCTGATTGTTGATACAACACGACTCAATTGTTATATTTTTTTGAGCGTGCCATGTAAATCACGACTTTTTCTGCTATTTACTTAATGGTCAAATATTACCTTTACTCTCATTTTTCCAGAGAAATAAATTAAGATTTACCATTCTTTATGGCGGTATTATTGTCGTAATTCACATCTGGCGGGTGCAAAGAGTGGAAGCTCTATCGCGAACGGCTGCCACGCTGAGACTAAGCTTCGCAAATAGTGTATTGTGGTGAAAATTTAGCGTGGGGAACCAGGCTACCCGCCAGTGTTGCCGGATAGCGTGTAAAATCGTTCCTCGCGACCGCAGCACCTTAGGGACCTTATTTTACGGACAGTCCTCGTATTTTAAAACCGTCCAAGTTTCCCTTTTGAAACTTATGTGCATATTTTTTAGACCTTTAAGAGCGTATACAAATTTTGCAGAAAAAACATTGATTTGTCGTTTTGTATGTTTGCATACAACGGTAACGCAAAAACTACACTTAATGGCAATAGTATTCCGGAAGTTGTAGGTATCTAAAAAACACAAATTAATGAATATCGCTTATATTCGGTTAAGACAGGCGTTGTTAAGAAACCCTGTTGTATAACAAAGACAACCATAGACATTCTAGACACCCATACCGTTTAAAGTGTCCCTGGACAAATTACGCTTTTAAATAATACTGTGAGGATATGATAATAATTATTATCTTTATTTATAAATGATACTATTATATGAAATTATAATATGATATGAAATAATACTATGATATGAAATGATAATTTATAATTTTTACCATTTGTTATTTCGGCTACTGGCATTATACCTATCTCTCTCATTAAAAATTTTGGCGTATTAGATTTGTCAAAGAATTTGTATATAAAAATGCAAAAATCAGTCATTTTAAATACTTGTAGGATTACGAAAGATTTTTTAAATATTTATATTCAAGGATCAGTAGGATTTATCGGTCAAATTAGGAATACCACCGAGCCGAACCCTCTGATATGAAAATATCTGGAGTCGGTGAATTATTTTCGCATTTAATAGTCTGGTAGGTTAACACATTGTTCTTGTATTGTTGTGTATTAATTATACTTATATAATACACTTGTATAGCGTGGATTCACTAGATGATCATTTTTATGGAAAATTGTGTGAAAGGGTTTAGTTTTCCTATGGGGAAAACTAAACCCGGACCTAAAAGTCTGGTGCGTAAATTTACAATATGATTTGAAATGATACTATGATATGAAATGATACAATGATATGAAATGATACTATGATATGAAATGATACTATGATATGAAATGATACTATGATATGAAATGATACTCCGATATGAAATGATACTATGATATGAAATGATACTATGATATGAAATGATACTATGATGTGAAATGATACTATGATATGAAATGATACTATGATATGAAATGATACTATGATATGAAATGATACTATGATATGAAATGATACTATGATATGAAATGATACTATGATATGAAATGATACTCCGATATGAAATGATACTATGATATGAAATGATACTATGATATGAAATGATACTATGATATGAAATGATACTATGATATGAAATGATACTATGATATGAAATGATACTATGATATGAAATGATACTATGATTTGAAATGATATCATGATATGAAATGATACTATGATATGAAATGATACTATGATATGAAATGATACTATGATATGAAATGATACTATGATATGAAATGATAGTATGATATGGAATGATACTATGATATGAAATGATACTATGATATGAAATGATACTATGATATGAAATGATACTATGATATGAAATGATAGTATGATATGAAATGATACTATGATATGAAATGATAATATTTATGATAAAAATTGATAAATGGTAATACTGCACAAAATAATTTGCAAGGCAGATAGAAACATTACACCTTTAAATTTATACGACGAGAATGCCAACATTTTTATAAATACCAACCAGGAATTATTAGATTCCCAGTCAAATAAAATTATACACGCAAAACACTTCAATTATCTCAACCAAACGTATGTTGACAAACTTTCGTTAAACAAATGGCAAACTTTCGTCAAACAAACAAATCGAGAGTTGAGTGCAGAAGTAGAAGGATTTATGCTTGCTATTCAAGATAGAGTCATTAATACTAAAAATTATAGGAAGCATATAATCAAAGATACAAATCAAATAGATGATTTATGTAGAAAATGTATGGCTTTTCCGGAAACTATAGAACAAATTATATCGGGATGTTCTATATTAGCGCCGTCCGAGTATACATTTAGGCACAATCAGGTTTTAAAAATAATTCACCAAAGTTTGTTAATTAAACATAACTTGATTGACTGTCATAATATAGTACCATATTATGAATACAAAACAAATTCAATTTAGAAAATGAATTTTATAAAATATATTATGATAAAACTATACTAACAGACCGACCAATTAGTCATAATAGACCCGATATAGTTTTACATGACAAAATTAAAAAAAAGTAACTCATGTCATTGATGTAGCTATTCTAAATTCCTGTAATATTGAAACATCAGTTTTTGAAAAAATAAGAAAATATACAGATTTAGGAAATGAGATTAAAAGAATTTGGCAATCTCAGACTATAAAAATATCACTATTTGTTATTTCGGCTACTGGCATTATACCTAGCTCTCTCATTCAAAATTTAGGCTTATTAGATTTGTCAAAGAATTTATATATACGAATGCAAAAATCAGTCATTTTAAATAGATGTAGGATTACAAAAGATTTTTCAATATTTATATTGAGGGATCAGTAGGATTTATAGGTCCAATTAGGAATTCCACCGAGCCGAACCATCTGATATGAAAATATCTGGAGTCGGTGAATTGTTTTCCCATTTGGTACTCTGGTAGGTTAACATGTTGTTCTTGTACTGTTTTGTATTAATTATACTTATATAATACACTTGCATAGCGTGGATTTACTAGATGATCATGTGGAAAAGTGTGTGAAAGGGTTAAGTTTTTCCTGTGGGGAAAATTTAACCCGGACATTAAGTCTGGTGTATGAAGCTGGTATTCTACCGGGAATTATTGTAAACATTATTTTAATGGAATTTTAGATTATATCCCGAGAAAATACGATGACATCGAAGCAGACACTAGGAACATTACCACATGTTTCAAGAAACTCGGGTATGACGAGGGACTCATACTGACAGATGGTACTAAGGAAGACATAATATCACATTTAACTCAAGGTAAAGGATTTGTAGTATACGTATGTTCTGGCATGCGTTTAGTTTTTTTATTTATTTTTTTATTATTTTTAACATACACTTATTTTGTCATGTTTTCAGGCACAGCTATTTATTTGTTTAGTTATGTCATACCCTAGTGGGCTTTTCTTATAAAATTTTACAAGCTATTTGTATCAAAGTAAATACTTAAAAAAATAAAACAATAAAGAAAAATGTAAAGATAATGACAAAAAAGTTGCAACAAAATATATAGATAAAAATACATAAATAAAAAATGTGAACAGAAGATTAGAATCCCCTTCGATATAATTGAATTTAAAAGATTCTACAAAACAAAAATAGCAGAAGCGTAGAAGTTATATGGGTACATAGGCCTATTTGTCTCTAGAAGAATAAAAGTGATAGAATATACAACATTTATACTAATTACTTATCAGATGAAATATATCACCCAGATCAGAATATTTATTTACAAGATTGTGAAATCTCGGAATCGGAGAATTTTGAAAAGCTAGCGTCCTGGGGTGCTAGCATGGTCGATCGATATGAAGTTACCGACAATCGGTCGGTAACTTCTCATCGTTCCCTAGCATACCTGCAGATCGCCAGCGAATAAGTGACAGTTCACAATGACTAAGTGTCCTTAATATATTCAATATCAACTGTTGATTGTACATGCACGTTAGCGATATGCAGTTGTCCTAGGGAACGATGAGAAATTACCGAAAGTTATCGATACAGTCCTTGTCGAGCGAGTGTGCTAGGGCCTCAGGCCCCCTATAGATAACGATCTATAAGAAAACTATCGGTAACTTCTCATCGATTCCTAGGACAATACACATCGCTAACGTACAAACAACAGTTGATGTCGAATATGTTAATGACACTTAGTCATTGTGAACTGTCACTTATTCGTTGGCAATTTGTAGTCATGCAAGGGAACGATGAAAAGTTACCGATAGTTATCCTATCGATCGTTATCGAGCGAGTGTGCTAGAGCGTCTGGTGTTATTGAAGCAAAAATGTAATAAATGATTTTGCATGATTTTTTGGGAACATGGATATTAATAAAATGAAGTAATTCAGGATGGTCAATTTGTAATGCAGTATTTTATGTAATAGTATTAAATCTGTGCTTAGTCTTCTCTCTGAATATTTCAATAGAGATATTTTATCGAAGGGGTAATTGTAATCAGTGTTTTGTACAGGAACATGCAATTTATAGTGTATAAACCTTCGAACCTTCTGTTGAATCTTTTCAATGTTATATGCATGAATATTGAAAAAGGGAGACCATAACGTAGAGTTATACTCAAGTTGGCATCTGACAAGGATTTTAAATAACAACATAATAATAAATACCTAACATGATGTGCCTAAATTATTGAAATCTTTTGCAGCTCTCAAAACAAGGCCAATAGTCTTTTAGGGCCTTGTTGATAATATTATTAATATGACATACAAAGGTGAGTTCACTGACGAACATAATGCCTAAATCGATTATTTCACTCACACAATTTAAATTTTCATCATTTAATGAAAATTTAACGATTATTTTTTTTGGAAAAATGAATGCTCTGGCATTTATTTAAGTTTAATTTGATCATAGAGTACCATTCAAATCATAAATGTGGTTAATCTCGTTATATAGTTTCATGTCATCGGCAAACAGTAGAACGTTTAGGTCAGTAAATAAATCATCAATCTCGTTTATGAATATTAAAAACAAAATGGGCCCTAGATGAGAGCCTTGCGGCACTCCACTTGTCGCCATAAATTCGTATGAATTTGTGCCGTTTATCCTAACACTAAGACTTCTTTTGAAGAAATAACTAGTAAACCAATTTAGTAAATTACAATTTAAATTTAGCAATTTAGTAAATTCCAAGTTCAGCTAATTTATTGATTAATATTTTGTGACACACCTTGTCAAATGCCTTGCTGAAGCCAGTGTATACTGAGTCTACCTGGCATCTGTTTGCTAAGGATTTAGATATAAAGTTTTAGTATATTAGTAAATTAGTTAATGTAGATTTATTTGAATGAAAGCCATGTTGGTAGGGAGTTATAATTTTTTTAATGTTTGTGGATATTTTTTCGAGTACCTTTTTTCAAAAAGTTTTGGTATTGATGATTGGATAAATGGTCCGTAATTTGTAACATCCGTTTTGCCTCGCTTTCTTTCCCATACCTTCCAGGTTCACAAAATATCCTAATTAGTACCAATAACTTCGTGCATTTGCCCCTCCTGAGCGGAGTTAACATAATAACTCTATGATTTCTTTCACCACTCTGCCATGAAAAACGTTTTGACCCACATTGTTTTGATAATTTTTAGTATGCAAATCGGATACATTGACTGAGTACAAGTGTGTATTTGTATTTTTCATTTCGCACTCCCCGGAGCCCGGACAACTCCTTTGCCGTGAAGACTCAGTTTCTGCTGAAGAAATTATCGACATCATGAAAGACGAAAAACATTCCGGCCTGCTCAAGATATTCGTCTTTCAGGTATACTTAATATATAAATACTTAAATTCTTGTTTACTGAAATGATTGACCAACCGATGTGGCATATAAATTATTGGATTAATGGATTTGGCCAATGATGGCAAAGTTACATGCAAACGCAAACATTTCAAAATGGTTAGTTTATAAATATATCATTGCATGCGGATGTAACTTTAATTTAATATGTTTGGTTTCGTTCAAAATATGGTTGAAAGTCAACATGTTATATTGTTTGATTCCTTTTATAGGAAAAGAGTTAACAATAAAAAAACACAAAAAAAAAAAAAAATTATCAATTAATAAATACGGTTTAAGAACCCCAAAATAAAAATAAGAGCATTTATACTGCTAAAACCAAAGATAATCTAAAAAAGTGGCTATTAAATACAGTTGAATTATAGTGAACCCTTAGATTGACCTTTTATTATTAGATAGAATTCACTAATAAAATATCTAGGAATCATAATTGACTATAACCTCAGATGGACACGTCGTATGAAACATACCTCAAAACATTACACAATTTCCTAAACATGCGCAACATATATAAACAAAAGTAAATGAAAACAATATGCACTTCCTCAATCCATCTGCACTTCGTCAATCCATAATACAATATGGAATCATTGTTTGGGGAGGAGCAATAAACTCAGGTGTCGGTTATATGGAAATCGCACAGAAAACCATCTTAAGAGCGATTGACTAGCGGCTTAGAATAAAAGTTTAAAAATGCTTGCAACTGTACAGGGAGGTCCCAATGAGGAAGATCGATCATTCCTTGTATCAATTTTATTTCAACCAAAACTTGCTTTAATATACCTACATTCAAGTAAGCGATAAAAATGCTCAAAACGCACGATGATAAATTATTAAATATCGTGTACTTCTCGTAAGTATATTTTGATCATAAGTATTTATGATTTTTTAATATTGTCCAAACAAAATAAGTATGTCTAAATTTGTAAAAATATTTTAGTTTTTGACACAAAACACGTTCTCGTATTTATTTTTGAATGATTTTAATTTAACTAAAATTAAAATTCTAAAAACTGTGTTGACTAGATTATGTATTGTTTTTTTTTTTAAATATGATTATATGATTTGAAATTTGTGTTGTTTAATAGAATCTATCGTTTGAAAATTGAACAAATCTGCCAACGACCAACGGTATATAACCGTAGTATATTAAAAAAACACTTAGTTTTTCAAAATTTTAAAACTGCTTGTACCGGATAAAATAACAATCTTTCAAAATCAATTTATGTTTTTTTGTAAAAAAGAGTCAATACGTCTAAAATTTGATTTAAAAATGACTAATTTCTGGTATTCTCTGGTAATCCTTAAAAAAAACATAAACTGACTGTAACAGACGAAATATTCAACATGTTAAAACAATTTTATACCACTTTTTTTAACAAAAAAACAAATTTCAACACAAACTTTCAATAACACACCAGTTGGACGAGCGTACAAAGAAAACATAAAAAACTCCGAAGGTAAACACAAACTTTGGGCAAAGATACCATAGCTCAGCAATCTTTCATTTGATTCAATGAGGGAAACAAAAATAATTTCACATACAAAATTAAATGTTGGATTATAGAACAAAGAAAGCTTATAATACAAAGAATAAAACATTTACACGTAACACACAATAACATAATAACACAAATCATCAATGTGTTTTGCTATTAATTAAGCAGAATTCATAATAAATGCCCTTTTTTTTATTATAATTTTATTTTTTCATTGTCAAATTTATATATTTAAAAAAAAATTTATTTCTTCATCTTATTGCGTTATATGTTATAAAATAGGGGCCTCAGCACGTGTAAGCCACCCAGTGAGGCCAACTTTATAAAATAGGGGCCTCAGCACGTGTAAGCCACCCAGTGAGGCTAACATTATAAAATAGAGGCCTCAGCACGTGTAAGCCACCCAGTGAGGCCAACATTATAAAATAGGGGCCTCAGCACGTGTAAGCCACCCAGTGAGGCCAACATTATAAAATAGGGGCCTAAGCACGTGTAAGCCATCCAGTGAGGCCAACATTATAAAATAGAGGCCTCAGAACATGTAAGCCACCCAGTGAGGCCAACATTATAAAATAGGGGCCTCAGCACGTGTAAGCCACCCAGTGAGGCCAACATTATAAAATAGGGGCCTAAGCACGTGTAAGCCACCCAGTGAGGCCAACATTATAAAATAGAGGCCTCAGCACGTGTAAGCCACCCAGTGAGGCCAACATTATAAAATAGAGGCCTCAGCACGTGAAAGCCACCCAGTGAGGCCAACATTATAAAATAGGGGCCTAAGCACGTGTAAGCCACCCAGAGAGGCCAACATTATAAAATAGAGGCCTCAGCACGTGTAAGCCACCCAGTGAGGCCAACATTATAAAATAGAGGCCTCAGCACGTGTAAGCCACCCAGTGAGGCCAACACTATAAAATAGGGGCCTAAGCACGTGTAAGCCACCCAGTGAAGCCAACATTATAAAATAGAGGCCTCAGCACGTGTAAGCCACCCAATGAGGCCAACATTATAAAATAGAGGCCTCAGCACGTGTAAGCCACCCAGTGAGGCCAACATTATAAAATAGGGGCCTAAGCACGTGTAAGCCACCCAGTGAGGCCAACATTATAAAATAGGGGCCTAAGCACGTGTAAGCCACCCAGTGAGGCCAACATTATAAAATAGAGGCCTCAGCACGTGTAAGCTACCCAGTGAGGCCAACATTATAAAATAGGGGCCTCAGCACGTGTAAGCCACCCAGTGAGGCCAACATTATAAAATAGAGGCCTCAGCACGTGTAAGCCACCCAGTGAGGCCAACATTATAAAATAGGGGCCTCAGCACGTGTAAGCCACCCAGTGAGGCCAAAAATATAAAATAGGGGCTTCAGCACGTGTAAGCCACCCAGTGAGGCCAATTGTACTATTAATTTAACCAATTGATCTAACTTTTAATTTTATATCTGCTCTCTTTCTTTCTTTAGATCAATATCTATACCTGTTAATTTATAATCATCATTAATATGCATATATACCATTTGAACATGTACGCTGTTAATATTAAAACTTTTAGGATCCTTTTGGTTGGTTCTGGATTCACCACTTTTGAACACTTTTTTTACAAATAGATTTACGACATCCTTATACACTTTTTATGGTTAAATTACTCGATGGCGGGCCGATTCCCGGTCGAGATAATTAAGAAAGGCTCAAGGGCTAGTTGACTTGCTTGTTAGATGTTAACCAAAACCTACTGCCTTCCTTATATTGTGTGATAACTGTGTGATAAAAATGCATTACTCATAAAACATGTTATTTTTTTTAAATTCATTAGAGAGAGAGATTTTAGAGGAAATCGGGCTTTTATATAAACCGATACACTTACATTTTAATCAATACAATCATATTAAAAAATAAACAAATAACTTACAGTAAAAGTAATTCAAAAGAACTGCTACGTTGTCGACGCGGTATGCTCCCTGCAGATCAAACAAAAAACTTCCTTAGCGAGAGCAGGAACCTTTTATCATTAGTAAGACACAAAAACCATAGATGTCACTAAATTTAACTTATCTCAAAATTTATACAGTTAATATTATTGTTAAAACTGCTGACAAATAACAAAAGTAGTTTATCAGGTTTAAATGATAATACATATAAACATCTTCAGCGGTTAAGCCTTTCGAAACGATTATTTTAATTATTCCAGGCATCTGAAGCAACACTTAAAGAAAGCCAGAGGATACAGGTTGACGGTTTAGGAGGGAAATTTGAGATACCCGATGAGGCAAATTTTTTCGTTATCAAAAGTTCATTTGAACGCCAGTTACCTCCAACAGAACACGGATCTTTTTTCTTAAAAGTGTTTTGCGAAAATATGGAGAAAATTGGAAATGATGCCTCCTTATTCGACGTCATGGCTGCAGTCCTTCGTGAGCTCAAAGTTTATCAAATGACAAATGATGAACATCCACGAAATAACATACTGCCAGAAGTAACCAGTACACTGCTAAAGACGATCCAATTCCATCCAGCAGCTAAAACCTCCTTAAAGCATTCCTGTTATGAAGAGAAGCTGTCAATTGGAAAACTAATTGTTTTTAACTATTATTACACCGCCAAATACTCGGAGTTCAAAAGTAAGTGCAATTAGAATTAGAATACGGTGTAGAAATATCAGCCCTAAGAATGTCAATTTCAGAACAATGTGTACATAATTTGTGCTTACACATAATTTGTTATTTGAATAATATTGGTGTTGTCCCTTTTTAAGAAATCGAAATTAAAGAATTTCCAGTGCAATCCATTGGCTTTCGATGTCCGGAAAAACCCCTGATAAAAAATTTCATTTTTAATATTATATTTCTTCTAGAATCCAGGTCGGGATCAGAGCGCGATGTTGAGGCGATTAAAAAAAGTTTTCCAAGTTTTGGTTTCAACGTTGAAGTCAATATTGATCTACAAGCAGATGATGTGAGAAGAACTCTGAGTGAAGGTGAGTTACTTTTAAACATCGTCTTCAATTTTATATTATCATATTTATATTATAATTATATCACATGGAAAGAAGCACATGTGGTACCAGTATTAAAATCCGGAGACCAATATTGGATAAAAAATTATAGACCAATCAGAATTCTGTCCTTTCTTGCCAAGGTTTTTGAATCTGTGATATATAAAAATATTTTTTCACATTTTAAGCCCCTTCTCTGCACTAGACAACATGGATTTGTTCCTCAAAGATCTGTCAACTCAAATCTTTTGGAATTTTGTACTTATGTGTGTAATTCTTTTAATGAAAGATTACTGATTTCCAAAAAGCTTTTCATAAAGTTAACCACTCCATCTTACTAAAAAAACTTGAACAAATAGGAATACGTGGAGACCTTTTACGCTGGGTGAAATCATATTTGTTTAACAGAACTCAATTAGTTCTTATTAATGGATACAAATCATCCCCTGTAGTTGTAACTTCTGGTGTACCACAGTTCTCAAATCTTGGCCCCTTGTTTTTTCTCATATTCATAAATGACCTTGGCTCAAAATTAAAATGTGATTATGCTTTTTTCGCCGACGATCTTAAAATTTTTCGTAAAATCAAGTCTTTTTCCGATCATCAACTGCTTCAAAATGACCTAGACACGCTCAATAACTGGTGTACTGTCAATGATATGGACTTAAATGTTGAAAAAGGTTACATTTTAAACTTCACTAGAAACAGAATTATAAAGGATTTTTCCTGTCATTAATAATATTATTCTCAAAAAAGTGTCTTCAATAAGAGATCTAGGAATCATTCTTGATTCTAAATTCATATTTGATGTACACATTAACGACATTAAGTGCGAATCATTAAAATTATGGGATTTTTTCACAGAATATGTAAACCTTTCAAAGATCCCCAATCAATTCTGACCCTTTACAATGCCTTAATTAGAAGTAAACTTGAATATGGAAGCACTATTTGGAATCCACATGAAAACATTGTAGAATCAGTCCAAAAAAATGCTAAGAATGTTATCCTTTAAATGTGGACTACATGACCATATTAGATCATACGACGTAGGTCGTGATTACTTCAAGTTTGATACACTTAAAACTAGAAGGCAATTGACAGCACTAATATGTTTACATAAAATCATTCACGGCCATCTTGATACTACACTATGTCTGAGCAATATTGAAATAAATGTCCCCAATTCCCATTGTTTAAGACGCCATAACACTTTTCACCTGAATACATTTAAAAATAATATAGCCTTCTTTAGCCCTCTGACCCATATGTGTCGACTATATAATAAAATAGAGTGTGGCGAAGTAGATATTTTCGTCGATAATGTGTCCGGATTCAGAAAAAAAGTTCTGGCGCTGTTAAAAAATATGTTTAACTAATTATATTGTGTCAATTGTCTCTCTTTGCATGCCTCTCGTGATTCCTATGTCTCTTGCCTCTCATTGTAATATACGTTACTTGAGGAACTTGTATAAAAATTTTTATTTTATTTTTATTACTTATTTTTATTTTTTTTATTTGTGATTGTTCTGTTTTTCTAATTGTATGTATCTGTATTTAATTGTATGTAATTGTAGATTTTTTGTAATTGTATGTCTCTATTTGTACAATAACTGAGTTTTTATAATTGGATGTTCTCACGTAAGTGCGAACATCTGTAAAAACCTAGTATAAATAAATAAATCACAACTAAACATTACTTTTCAGGGAGTAAGTGTAGAGAGGATTCTTGCCAGAGTAGAGCGCAATGTGGTCTTAGGCATACGGGGGATGCTCCAGCTGACTACAGTAATGATACTTGTGTAGCTGTCGCTCTAATGGGTCATGGCCATTCTAACTACCTGCACACAACCCGTGAGGAAATGAGAATAGAAGACATTATATCTAGACTTATAACTAAGAAGGACATTAATGAAGAAAGAGAAGATCTTTCCGGGAAACCAAAACTATTTTTCTTTCAGGTACATTATTAAATTAATAACATATTAAAATGACAAACATATAAATAATTACGTGTTCGTAATAAGCATTAACTTTGTGGCTCGCCATAATTTACAATAAAATATATAAATTTGTTTTAGACCACTTTCATTTTAATTACACTCTACCGGTTTCGGAAGAACCCTTCCTTCGTCAGGAGAACCTATGATACACAATAAGTCGTTAATCAAATCTTTATCCAAATTGATTAATGAGTTGTCTCGCTTATTCAATTTGTGCCTTAACCAAAATTATTTCCAATATAACAACTGTGTTTACCAGCAGAATCATGGGCTTCCGATGGGGGCTTCCACTAGCCCTCTACTAGCAGATATTTTTATGAACAACCTAGAAAATAACATTTTTAATTGTAATTCGGCACTTTTAAATAATGTTCTTATCTGGCGGAGATACGTTGATGATATTTTCTGTATATGGACTGGGACACAGCGGCAATTGACTAAATTCCTTCATCTTATAAATTCATTTCACAAAAATATCCAATTCACGTTGGGGGTAGGCAGTAATTCTACGATTAATTTTTTAGATTTAACTCTAACTTCAGTAAATAATAGTATTGAATTTAATATTTATCGTAAATCGACATTCACGGATATAACTATACATAACACATCAAACCATCCGGTAACCCATAAACATTCTGCCTATCATTCAATGGTACACCGGTTAGTAACAATCCCCCTTTCATCTGTTAATTTCACAATTGAACTATCTAAAATTAAACAAATTGCTCTGAATAATGGTTATTCCTCACACTTAATTGATAAAATCCTAAATAAAAAACTTAAGCTCATTTCAACTAATAATTTTTTATTTGGTAAACCTGAAACTAATAATAAAATCACAAATCCCTTTCAATGGCGTAGGATATTATATATATATCTAATTTTTCTTCACTTAGTACAAAAAAATTGCCTCCTTGTATTAAACCCGCGTTCTATACTGACAACAACTTAGGTAAATTATTAAAAAACACTAAAGATAGAGATCATAAATTAAGCCACTCAGGCATTTACCAATTATGTTGCAATGATTGTCCATCATTCTACATAGGAAAGACAACCAGAAATGTAAATATTAGAATCACGGAACATTTAAAATGTTTAAATAATAATAATTTTTCGGAGTTTGCCAATCATCTTATTTCCACCAATCATACATTTAATAAGGACACAGGGGTTAAAATTCTTCACCGTAATAATAAAAGCAAAAAGTTAGATAACCTGGAAGCACTTGAAATTAAAAAAATCCCTTAATAATAACGCTAGTATATTGAATAACCAAATTAATTTATCGTTTAGTCCCATTCTAGTAATTTTTCCAATAAACCGCTCTGTTATTGCTGGATTTCCCGCAACTACCCCCCTCCCCCTTTGACCTCCCACTCCAGCACCTAAATGTTTGGTATATATCTATCAATATTTTGTATCATAGGTTAGTTTTAATATTCTCCTGACGAAGGAAGGGTTCTGCCGAAACCGGTAGAGTGTAATTAAAATTAAAGTGGTCTAAAACAAATTTATATATTTTATTGTATATAAATAATTTGTTACTTTTTTTTTTTCGTTTTTGTTTTTGGGGTGTTATGCCGTGTTGCGCTACCTCCTTCTTTCTCGGATCTGCCGGATCCACCCTGATGATGGACACTGCAACGCCGAAACGTCGGCTAAAGAAGGAGGTAGCGCAACACGGCATAAAACCCCAAAAACAATCAACAAAAATGCTTTTGGCCGTGAAATCTAAAAACGAATTTGTTACTTGTTTCCCGAAGGGAGTGTCTTTCACAGAAAACTAACATGTTAACATCTTGTTTCACTGAGCACAAATGTGATTGTTGGTGGTGGTGAAACAGCTAACGTAGTAACTTTCTTGTTTCCTGAAGAATTTGTGAATGAGTATCAGTCGTAGTAACTTTCTTGTTTCCTGAAGAATTTGTGAATGAGTATCGGTCGTAGTAAAATAACTAACGTAGTAACTTTCTTGTTTCCTGAAGAATTTGTGAATGAGTATCAGTCGTAGTAACTTTCTTGTTTCCTGAAGAATTTGTAAATGAGTAACGGTCGTAGTAAAATAACTAACGTAGTAACTTTCTTGTTTACTGAAGAATTTGTGAATGAGTATCGGTCGTAGTAAAATAACTAACGTAGTAACTTTCTTGTTTCCTGAAGAATTTGTGAATGAGTATCGGTCGTAGTAAAATAACTAACGTAGTAACTTTCTCGTTTCCTGAAGAATTTTGAATAAGTATCGGTCGTAGTAAAATAACTACCGTAGTAACTTTCTTGTTTCCTGAAGAATTTCGAATGAATATCGGTCGTAGTAAAATAACTACCGTAGTAACTTTCTTGTTTCCTGAAGAATTTCGAATGAATATCGGTCGTAGTAAAATAACTACCGTAGTAACTTTCTTGTTTCCTGAAGAATTTCGAATGAATATCGGTCGTAGTAAAATAACTACCGTAGTAACTTTCTTGTTTCCTGAAGAATTTCGAATGAATATCGGTCGTAGTAAAATAACTACCGTAGTAACTTTCTTGTTTCCTGAAGAATTTGTGAATGAGTATCGGTCGTAGTAAAATAACTACCGTAGTAACTTTCTCGTTTCCTGAAGAATTTCGAATGAATATCGGTCGTAGTAAAATAACTACCGTAGTAACTTTCTTGTTTCCTGAAGAATTTCGAATGAGTGTCGGTCGTAGTAAAATAACTAACGTAGTAACTTTTGTTTCCTGCAGGACATGTGAGTGAGTATTGATCGCAGTAATAGCACATATAGTAGATCTGCTTATTTAGTGAAGGTTTAATATGATAGAGTTCTTTTTTCACGTCACTTTGTAATTTGAAATTTCATTTAAGTAGCTAATCTGTTAGATCAACGGGTTTCGTAAAAACAATAATTATTTTTAAATTTAGGCTCAGTACCAATAAATTTATATATTACTATTAATAAAGAGGACGACCGTCCGTGGTCGAGTGGTAAGACACTTGACTCCCATTCGGAAGGTCGCGGGTTCGAACCCGGCGTGCGCAAATAAATTTTATTTGATTAATTTGTGTTATTTCACAATTAATTAATAAAAATAATATATGTTATATTTGCGGCACGTTCCAGAGTGGAAGATACTCTCAGTATCGCCCTGGTGTAAGACCACCATTCAGAATTGAAACGTTGCTTAATAATGGCTTTAGCCGTGTTTAGTGACTAGATCTGAATAGCCAGGTACTTTCCCACCTTCCTATTCCCCATCTCCTTCCCTTCCCCACTTACCTTCAGCCTCACAACATACTCCACAATTGGGGATGGCTTAGTCTCACTGGCTCCAGAAGGGAGCAGTTGGGACTCTTGTGAGGTTTCTCTATAAAAAAAAAGTATAATAATAATACATTTTTAATTATTTTGTTCCAAGTAGAGATAATGATATCTTCATTCTGGATCTCCCGTTAACTTAAGATATTTTAGAAAAATACAATGTAAAACGAAATATAGAATCAGAAAGAAAAAAATGTAAGTACAAACATAAACAGAGAAAATTAGAGAAAAAAAGATAGGTACGGAAATCTTTCACAAATAGCCATTTTTTCAGCATGCATGTAAAATAAAGAATATTATTATAAATTGCTTGTTCCCTCAAGAATTATCATGAGTGATTATTTATCAATCGTCTAATAACTAATACAGGAACTTGCTTGCTTTCTGATAGATTACTATGAGTGAGTGTTATCTTTAGTAAAATTACTAACACTGTGACTGTTTTGTCCTTTATATTCTCTCCAGAGAATATCTTCATATGGTAAGAACCGGGACCTGTATTCTTTATAAATCTACTTTAAGTCACTTTCGGCACAGCTCGGCAACGAGATCATGTGACCCAAAAGGCCTGTAGACTACTATGGTAAAGTATCCACTAGATCAGCGTTTCTAAACCTTCAATAAATTTCAGATCATTTATTTTAGTACTATAAATACAAAAAAAAACTCTTTACAAAAAATACATTATTAACGTACAACTGCAACACCAACCTTCACATTAATTAACGGTTAATTAATGTGAAGGTTGGTGTTGCTTTTTTGCAACTAAATTAGTGATATTCGAGTTGATGTTACTACTAATTTTTTAATCTCAAATCGGATTCATCTTGTAATCTGTTTCTGTATTATTTGTATTTAGTATATACAAGTCTAGTACAGAGTATTGGTTGGTTGGTTGATTGGTTTTCCTGCGCCATTGTCAAGCCAGTAATATCAGTAAGATCTGTGTTGAAAGGGTCTTATGTACAATTTTGTTTATTTTTGCCGGTACTGGAAAGGTTTCCGTAATCCCGAAACGAAGACCTTAAAGCGCAGCGGTGTTTAATCCTTTCGTCTTTCGTCTTGAAGAAGTTGTGTTGGCAACATTGCCCCACCAGAAGATTCCAAAAACGCTGACAGTTTAGGAAAGTGATTATAGTTTTTTTTTTTAAATAATAAGCCAGGGATGAGACCGCGGACCCCATACATGTATTCGCGGACCCCCAGTGGTCCGCGGACCACAGGTTAAGAAACACTGCACTATATCATAGACTATTATGAAACTAACTTGTTTTTTAAAGGTTAACCGATCATCCCCCAATCTTAAGGGCCAGACAATCAACGTACCGCTGAAATTTGAAGACACCCTGGTCTTCCATAGCAGTTACCATGGATGTGGCTCATACCGAGATCCTAAAAATGGCTCCTGGTTTATACAGAAACTTTGCGGAGTAATCGATGAAATTCCAAATGAAAATTCCATCTCCCTGATTGATGTTTTACAAAAGGTGCAGCAAAAATTTGTGGATAAATATGGCGTTAAACAGATGCCCGTAATTTACAGTACTTTGAGCAAAAATCTTTATATAAAAAAAATTCAGAATAATATTTATTACAAGGGAATGTGTCAACTGTGATTATCTACTATGTCAACGTAATGTAATAAAATTATCCGAACGTAGAATATATTACATAATATCATAAATTCAATAATTGAAGAATATTTTCCCCAAAATCACCCCACCTAATAACATCGAGCCATTTCTGTATTTGTATAAATTTTAAATTAATTTTAAGTTTGTTAGTATAAGTAAAATTTAAGTAAAAAATGTACATGGAAAGTAAAACTTTTCAAAACAAAATGTCTATAAATTGTTACACAGTTAATGCTCAAGAAAAACAAAAAATAGTTTTAAGATTTAGTATTAAGATTTAATAGTATTAAGTGAATGACACGGATAGCCATCTTTAAAATTTATTTGCATATTAATACTTACATTTAAAATATTTTATTTTTATTATTATGATTTAAACCAACTGATTATCTTTTGTTTATTTATAATAAATATTTTTGTCTATAGTTCTTATTTGTATTTCCTTTTTTGTCTTTTGTTATTTTTTTTCATGTTCATATTATCCTGATGAAGAAACCTTTGGTTTCAAAACATGTAGATAGTAGATATAATATGTAGATAGAGTTTTTTTTATTTTTTTTATTTATCAATACCAAGAAAATAATAATTCATGACAGAGATTCGTGCGAGTTGATCACACAATGTTGAATGAAACAATCAATGAAAACGAACGATTTTTTGTTGAATCAACATTTTGGGGAAACCAGACGCAATTCAATACCCGATTCTGCACCTGACATTTGAATTGAAAGAGCATTTTTTTCAGTAAATGCCTGATTAATGAACTCGGTAAATGGTGTAGACCAATCACATGAATATAAATAAAGAGAACGAGTTACTTGACTTAAGATGAAGCTATACTCCAAATTACTATTTAGATTTATCTTACTGCGAAACGCTTTACAATTCAACATTAGACTTGAAGGTTTCAAGAGTAATTTTAGACAAGAACTGAAATATATATATATATATATTATTTTAAAATTTGAAATTATTTATGTAAATGTATGTATATGTCATCTGTATTGTAATAGAATTTTTCAATCTGTAATACGCATAAAAATATATTTCATATATATATATATATATATATATATATATATATATATATATATATATATACATATATATAAAAAATGCTGTGGATGAAGGTTTTCCTACCTTATTCTATTTATTGGAATTAAAATTATTATTAATTACGTAGTTATTAAAAAATATAAGTGTAAAGTACTAAATAATTTGTTTTTTCATTAATAATATAAATATGAAGTTATATAAGAAACAATTTTTAAAAAATTCCCCTTTATGGCTAAGATTGTTTTTGACTATTTCCATTGACTAACTATTTTTCATTCTTGTAAAATTATTCATAAAAAAAATAAAAACTACTTTGGCGCTACTTTCCTCGTTCAGATAATACCAAAAACACGCGGATTGCTAAAGAGGTAAGAAGTCAAATATTTCTGGCGTTTATTTTCCTCTTAAGAAACACTAAACCAGAAAAGTTTTTTTTTTAAGTTTGTCTTTTTCCTTTTAAGGGGGGAATCTGGTCCGGTCGAGTGTTTTTTCCAATGCGTTTTTTTTTCAAAGACATAATTTATTTTCGTTTCACGAAACTTAAGTTAAAATTCAGTCCAGAAGTCAAGACTTAAGTGACTTCTGGATTGAACAGACATGCGCAAGCGGTCAGTTTGATACAAAACTCAAGACGTAAGGCCTCTGAAGATGGACAATGAGATCTGTCCGAAACGTCAGGAGTTAAAAAGTCCTTCTAAGGACTACGTTACGCGGGTAAACCGAGAAAATTATTCTACATCTTACACCGGTGATAACCTTAATCATAACATATATATGTTATGAATAAGGTTATGATTAGAGTCCCGTTGGCGGCACGTATCTTTTCTCGGGAGATTTTTTCAATATGGATGAGTGTTTCAGACTAATAATTATTGCTTATAATATTTGTTACCCTTTGTGCTATGCATAAAAAATATTGTCTTAAACATTAGTTTATCAATTTTAAAAAAAGGTTACAATTTGAGGTTTAACTCATTAAGTTAAAAAAAATATCTTTTGTCAGTTTCTAATTCGTAAAGTTTTCACACACACGGTCCTTTATCAATTCAATAAAAAATTCACTTCGTTTTTTAGGAAGGCTTTAATGTGAAACTATTATTAATCTGTATCTTCTTCAAATAAATTGTAACCAAACATTTACCCAACTTCAATAATAGTTAATTCTCTGACCGATCAAGAAATAAGTTAAGGTGTTATTTGTTGTCTAGTTTTTTGCTCCCCATAATTAAAAGCCAGTCCAAGTTAGACCTAGAACTTTGGCTCGTAAATACTAAATGTTGGACGTTCTAATTTAATTATTGGCAGTGCGCAGTTTGTTACTGAAGCATGTTGGTGACCTAGGTACAGTGTCGTAGCTAGGGGGGGTGACACCCGACCGTGGAAAAAAAAACTTGCGAAGGTAGAATATTGCCACAAAAATATTTTACACATTAACAGCCTTACTATAAAAAATCACTCCGCGGCCGTTAAACGGTGTTTCTGTAGCACGTTGTGTAAAGTCTGTACATTTCGTTTTTCAAATTCTTACTAATAAAAATATATGGTTTTGATCTGACAACGTCGCCATTTTACCAGCCTTACTAATAAACTTTCTGAAAAATTTGTACAATGGTCAAACAACCATGTATGAAGAATCCTTACTAATTAAGAACTGACAAAAAATTGTTCATGGACAGATATGTACATTGCTTACACGGCCAAGGAGGGTAGTTTATCTGTTGTATATATTGGTTCCATTTGTAATTTTCACCGAATTTGAAATTTTTTTTTAATGTCCTATATATTTATTATTTTTTGAGATGTCGTAAAAACAAATAGCATTTTAGAACCAAAATTTAATTACCTTTAAGATTTTCGTATCTAAAATATACTTAAGTATTTAAAAACTGTAGTATTTTAAGCTTCAAACATCAAGTTGAAAAAAAAACTTACTTACCCCAAACACTTTCTATTAAAACATTGAAATATTTGGAAAAATTCAAAATTCAAAAAATACAGTCCTTTTATTTAATGATTTTGAAATAAAACTGTCACCTCACATTTTACTCCTTCACACAATAAAAAAATCTTGAAATTAGCTTTTTATTCCCAAAAATTTAAAATAAAAAACTCACGTTTAAATACAGCAATGTCTAAAGACATTAATTTCTTTGATACGTTTACTAAAATATGTATTAGACATTTTAGTCACCATAAAACATCACTTTCAAGAATTTATAATAAAATAAAGATCTTAAAATGCAAATTATTTCTGAATATAACCTATAGAACCATTTTCTGACAGTTCAATTTAGAACACACGATTTTAGTGCCACAATTTGACTTAAAGTAACAAAAAACAACACAAATGAATATTAAATATATTGAGTACATGAATATAAGTGCGAATTGGTAATAAGGATTGAAATCATTAACTAAAACATCATCTTAATCACACACACATTCGCGACCGACTTTTTTTCGTAGAGTGCGCATTCGCGGCTATTTTTTTTCATCTGGAAAGCAATGCGCAGGCGCATCAATCGCACCACCTAGCGGATTTTAATGAAAACCACAATTTAAACAAGTAAAATAGAACGTTTCCAAATCTAAATATTCACAAAAACACCGTTTAACGGTCGTTAAGTGTTTTTTTATTAGTAAGGCTGTAACTGTCTGTTATTTATAGTTTCGTAGCTCAATGGATTGCTCGGTCGGGAATTCCTCTAAAACATTCCTTGTTTATCACCTGTTTCATTTTCATTTCTTTTGTACACCGACCCTATGGATAACAAGGTTCCAACTGGTAATTTGAGCAGATTTGAGTTATTGATTGAATAATGTTCCTACTGTTCTAATCTTTATTTCTTCTATAGACACCAACATCAAATAATAATGCATATTAAAGAAAATAGAAAGTGTCAAAAGTTCCAACTGCGTCAGTTATTTCATGTAATTTGTGCAATTAGGTTCCAACTCGGCATGGAACCTTGTTACTCCAATTTTATTTTGAAACATCACTTCGCACTTATCTATGCAGAGCGATGCATCTGACATTGTCAAATTTCGGCGCGTTTATATTTGAAATGTTTGATAGAATATTTTTTTTTAGTGAATACCTCACAAGAGTCCCAACTGCTCCCGTCTGGAGCCAGTGAGACTATGGCATCCCCGATTGGGGTATGTTATGAGGCTGAAGGTAAGTGGGGTGGTAAGAGGAAAGTAAGGAAGTACCTGGCTATTCAGATCTAGTAACTAAACACGGCTAAAGCCATTTCAAGCAACGTGATTACACATGATTCTATATATATCGGAATATTTCTGAATATATCGGAAAACTAGAAACTGTTTTTGAAAGGTGATGAAATAAGTTTACAAATATTATTATTAGAAATAAAAATATAATTATTGAAATATTAAAATTTTAATACAAACATAAAAAAGTTTAAAAAATGACTTACGCAAAAAAAGAAAAACACACACAAATTTGTTGGTTAGATGTACTTTTACCGTTATTATCACTTCACATATTTGTCGTTTTTTTTAAAAAAAAAGAATGATTTAAAAATTCTAGAAATTTAATACATTTTTCTGAATTTGCTATCGGAAACTTTGAAGAACACATAATTGTTTTTTTATGGTTCAATTCTAGATTTCAATATTAAGCGTGGAGTTTACTCTTTCTAATACCGTTAAGGTCATATTTCTCACCATGACAATAAGGGAGATAAAACGATTTATATGAGACCTATGCGAGCTGGAAAAATATGATGGGGTTAAACATATAGGAAACACAGGAAAGGCTTCACATAGGAAAGCCCTGAGGAAAATAATTTCTATCTTGGTCTATGTCATCTTTAAGGATTCTATGTGGAGGGTCATTCTGAGGAGAGGACGGAGTGAACATGGGTCTTGAAGAACTTAATTTTTTACGTGTTAACGTTAAGATCTTGTGCACCTTTTGTATTTACAATCATGTTAGTTTTGTAAACTACGGGTTAATGAAAGTTATTTATTTCTCTTGAGTTTTCAGTTCGATAAATTGATAATTTTTTCAATATAATATTGATATTTCTAGGTATAATTTTTTTTCAATAGCTTTCATGCTCTCCGTGTGATATTAAATTTACTTTTCTATTTAATTTTTATTTTTATTTATTTGATATTTTTTCCTACTTGCTCCGAACTTGGGTCGTGTTGTAGCAATTATTCTATCACTTCTTTTGAATATAATAAAAACATTTAAACAAGAATATTATTATAAATATAAAGAACCTAATGGAAGAATAAATGGAATGAATGGAATAATGGA
Organism: Limnephilus auricula; assembly: GCA_951813805.1. Lineage (NCBI taxonomy): Eukaryota > Metazoa > Arthropoda > Insecta > Trichoptera > Limnephilidae > Limnephilus > Limnephilus auricula. The sequence goes on from OX638410.1 coordinate 2,041,579, forward strand.
AGAATAAATCAAAAATAGAAGTAAATAAAACAAAGACAGGCAAAACTCTAATATATGCGTTATATTATATGTATATAGTGAATATAAACAATTAATTGAATTTTTAATATTTCTATTTTTGAAACTGATAATTCGTGGTGGAATTCCATTATAATAGTATAATAAAACAAATTTAAAACTTTTTCCACTTTTAATATTAAAAGTGGAAAAAGTTTTAAATTTGTTTTATTATACGATTAATTGAATTGTTTAACTATCTAATTAATTTTATAATTATAAAAAAAAAAACATTTTAAAAGAAAGATTTAATATACACACACATTGATTTAAAAAAAATTACATACCTAACGGAATGAACATTTCTGATTATTGAAATCGTAGGTCAATCATTTGATATATTATAGATATTTGATCATTAAATAATTCTAATAAACTGAAATGAGTTAGAAACAGAGAATAAAACTTCGAAGGGATTTCCCACAAAATTCAGACTTAATACCATTAATTAAGTCTTCAATTAAGGAAAACGAATAACGAATTTTTCGATTATTTTTATTAAACGATTTTATTACAATCTCAAAAAACTATATTGATTTTTTTAATCATTTGAGCTGTTCAGACTCTAAAGACTCACAATCTAAGAGATGATTAATATAATTTTTAATTTATGTGTGACCGAATTACGTGTAACGAATTCCGAAAAGAATTTAACGAAGATACGCAGTTGGAAGCTAATAAATCCATATGGTATTAACGTATTTCGATTTTACGAAAACATTTGTGATACTTTAGGAGAGGATTTGTAGCGGAATTCTCCGATTAGGTATGGTGCATTTACGTAAACAATAGGGCTGTAAATATGGCTTTCCGAGATAACGTAGCAAAATAAGATAAAAGAATTAAAAAAAATTCGTGGTCTTTGGTCAGAGGTTTTGTAAAATAAATAACAATTTATGAAAAATAATCTTGGCATTGCTCTTTCGACATACCCAATATCGTATTACGCATGCCCCTATTATCCTGTCCTGACCCAACAGAAATAGAGTAAGTAGGAAACGGCCAATTGGGCGACAATACTATTAGTAATGATGGGTTCCATGACAGTTGATCCCCAGACCGTTGATCCCCAGAGAGTTGATCCCCAGACAGTTGATCCCCAGACAGTTGATCCCCAGACAGTTGATCCCCAGACAGTTGATCATCAGACAGTTGATCCCCAGACAGTTGATCACCAGACAGTTGATCCCCAGACAGTTGATCCCCAGACCGTTGATCCCCAGACAGTTGAACCCCAGACAGTTGATCCCTAGACAGTTGATCCACATATTGTTGATCCCCCGCAATATTTATATACAATAATCCTTAAAAGGGTTTTACCAGAGAATACCGGAAATTAGTCATTTCAAACAGGAGGGAACAAACACAGAGGACGTCAAATCATTCATAGCTATAGCTGCGCTGTTGAACCCTAAAATCTGGACCCGGTGAAAACGTAGGATTTCTACAAAAAGTATTGTGAAGAAAAGAATACAATGGCGGGGAAATTGAGCTTGTAGATGTAGAAGCATATTTTTTTGACCAAATTTTTAACCAAGTTCACGTGAAAAAATCTGACTTATGGCGATTATGATAAGGTGGCGATGGGATAGACGAAATATGATATGACTGTCCTTTGTTTGATTTTCCAATTTTGTTTCAAATCATTTCTGAGAGCGCAAGTTTCTTCTATTTTAGAACAAAAATGTACAATTTAACAGCACACTACTACGTAACCAAAACCATATATTGTGCAAAATGGAACGTAACAATCTCAGGAAATTACTTAGTGAGAGCTATAAAAACATTTTAAATTAATAATGGGACGAGGGTGGGGAAGAGGTGACGGAAGGGGAACGGGGACGAATGTGGAAGGACGCGCAGGGAGAAACAATTTCTTTATTTTAATGGCAATGCAACGCATGCCGAGTATCATATATATTTTCATATGAGGTTTCAGGAATATTTCAACATTAAAAATTTTGTATACATCCCTAGTTCGTAGTCAAGTTGAATATAACTCCTCGATCTGGTCCCCCTATTATAAATTACATTCAGACTCAATCGAAAAAATTCAACATAAATTCCTAAGACACATTAATTTCAAACTCGGTATTCCTATTGAAAACATAAACTATAATTACTTGATGAAAGAATTAAATTTATTAAAAATCTCAGACCGAAGAATTATATTCAACTTATTATTTATGTTCAAAATTGTAAATGGTAGTATAGACAGTCCCGATTTAACTAACCTCATTGAATTTCATATACCTACGAGAGCTACTTGTTCTAAAGTCCTGTTTAAATGTAACAACACCAGGACTACGTATTCCAAAAACTCGCTTGTACGTAGGTTGCATGCAGTTAGTAATAGATACGCTGATGTAGCGGATATATTTAACTGCACGGAAAGTAGATACAAAAGGGCTATGCTATCTTATATTTTCGATCAATATTAATTCAATCTAAGTTTACCTTATTTATACCATAGAATTTGGATATATTTGTACCTATCTCTTGCTCATATCTCTGATGTCATTTCACAATCAAATGCCACAGTTAATTTGTTATTCTTTATCTAAAATGATTGCTAATATTTTATTATGGTTCTAATTGTGTCATGTAACTACTGTTTATGGTTTATTTTACCGTAGAAATTAAATAAATATTTAGTATCTTTATGTCGAATTATTGTAATTCCCAAGTAAAACCTGTCAACCGGCGTTAATTGATAATAAATAAAAATAGTTAATCCTAGACTTGCAGAAAAAGTCAATAGAAGTCGCATATTAATAAAAAGTGATAACATTTATCCTGACACTATCTAGATGGCACTTAGTTCGAGTTGAATCTTGCAATCATACATAAAGATCGCAGCCAAAAAAAATATGCGTTAAGAAAAATGAAAATAATGTTGGTGGTTCTTAGTCGAAGTATGATACAGTTAAAAATGACCGAATCGAATAGGGATTCGTTGGCCCGGATTGCCCGGAGAGGTCCTGGGTTCGAGTCCAAGATGTATCCGTATCTTTTTCTGATTTTTCTGTTTTGGATTTTCGATTGACTTTCGCTAATATTTTTAGATTCTCACGGCCAAAAGCATTTTCGTTGTTTGTTTTTGGGGTGTTATGCCGTGTTGTGCTACCTCCTTCTTTAGCCGACGTTTCGGACAGCGTTGCAGTGTCCATCATCAGGGCAGATCGACGGATCTGCCGGATCTGCCCTGATGATGGACACTGCAACGCTGTCCGAAACGTCGGCTAAAGAAGGAGGTAGCACAACACGGCATAACACCCCAAAAACAAACAACGAAAAATTCGCTAATATTATCTTCATTATTTAAAATAAATAAGTATTAATGGATTCGAATACCAAACAATAAACTCGGGCTAAAACAAATAATTCGAAAATATATGTTATTCTATGGATTAGCTATGAATATGTAATGAATTACCCCCTGAGTTGACTATTCATAAATATGACAAAGGAGACAGTTTTTTTATACATACATGCTAGGAACCATGAACCATGGAACCATGGCATACGTCAGTTGGGGTATGTTGTGAGGCTTAGGGAAAAGATAGGGATAAGATAGGGTAAGTTAGTTAGTTTACAAGTCATTCAAATAATATTATTGTTATTATTCCGAGGTAGTCCTGCTGGAGAGGTCTAAAGGTAACATCACTCCATGAACCCGGGCACCCCTTCTAAGTCACCAAACATAGCAAAATCACTTAGGGTGATCTAAGGCACAAGTATTGGTAATCCAATAAAGGGTTCCCGGGGTGGCAGTACTTGTGGTATTTCACAAAGATACTTCTGGAAAGCTTTATTTGAATCAAATGTAAAAAAATAACATAAATTAACTCAATTATGTTTACTTCGCTTCTAGACCTCCCGATTCATAGTCGAGCACCTTCCTTACTCCCACCTCCACGGAGGCATGATTATTATTTAGAAAGTTATTTAGACAAAAGTATTAATTCTTTCAAAAGGTCGTCTTTCACCGGGGCGATACTGAAAGGATCCTCAACGTAATCCTAATATTGTACTATTAAACAATCCTTTTATAGAATTCATAACAGACAATGCATTTAAAAGCCGCCGCGAACTGTCGCAATTTTTAATCGCATTAAAAGACACACAAAACTTGCATACATATTAAAATTTTAAAATTTAATAAAGTTTCCTCCGAAGTTAATTATTTCGCCCGTAACGCTGCGGCGCGTTCTATGCACGGTTTAAATATACATATATTCAAATTTCGAATAAAGAACGAAAATTTCAAAATTCGTTTTCCAAGGCGGGAAAATAGAGGATTGTTTGAAATTGGCGCGATTTTAATCAAATTGCGAATTCGCCAATTTTTTGTCTATTTGAATACAGTGGGCATCCAATACATTTGTTTATTTGGTTTATTTTTGTGTGGGAGGAAAGGATTTTATAAGTTGGATATTTCCAATGTAACAAAATACACTATATAAGATATATTCAATTATTTTCAACGACGTTACTCCAATCTTATGAGGAACGAATCCAATACTTTAATTTTGCACACTGTCAAAAAGAAGACATTTTACTGGCTTACTATGTTTATACAAAATTATTGATATTATTCTCCTAACCACACATTGCCTGAGCAATATTTACATTAAAGTTCACCATAGATGTAATTTAAGAGTGTATTACCAGAGAATACCGAAAATTAGTCATTTTAAAATCAAATTCTACATAATTAAATTAAAAAACATAAATTGATTTTGAAAGATTGTTATTTTATCCGGTACAAGCAGTTTTAAAATTTTGAAAAACTAAGTGTATTTTTAAGATACTAAGGTTATACCGTTGGTCGTTATACAGATTTGTTCGATTTTCAAACGATAGATTCTATTAAACAACCCAAAATTTCAAATTATACAATCATACAACAAAATAAATCAATACATAATCTAGTCAACACAGTTTTCATTTTTTAAATTTTAAATGAATTAAAATCATTAAAAAATAAATTCGAGAACGTGTTTTGTGACAAAAATACCTCAGTTTTTCTATTTATTTTAGGTATTACAAACTAAAATATTTAAACATTTTTTACACATATATTTTGTTTAGACATTATTGAAAAATCATAAATACTCATGATCAAAAAATACTTACAAGAAGTACACGATATTTAATAATTTATCATCGAGCGTTTTGAGCATTTTTTTTGCTTACTTGAATATAGGTATATATTAAAGCAAGTTTTGAATGAAATAAATCGATATTAAATTTTTAATTTAAAAAATTTGACACGGGAAATAATCGATCTTTCTCATTGGAACCTCCCTGTACATTTGCAAGCATTTAAAAACTTTTATCCTCAGCCGCTGGTCAATCACTCATAATATATTCCACCTTAAAATATTTAATAACAATATTGCATACTTCAATCCACTGTCTCTAATGCGTCGTCTGAACAATACTATTGAATGTGACCGTATAGATAACTTCGCAGACAATCTCGCATATCCACTTTAAAAATCAAATTAACAATCTTCTTTTTTTATAGAGAAACCTCACAAGAGTACCAACTGCTCCCTTCTGGAGCCAGTGAGACTATGGCATCCCCAATTGGAGTATGTTGTGAGGCTGAAGGTATGAGGGGAAGGGAAGGAGATGGGGAAGAGGAAGGTGGGAAAGTACCTGGCTATTCAGATCTAGTCACTAAACACGCCTAAAGCCATTATTAAGTAAAGTTTCAATTCTGAATGGTGGTCTTACACCAGGGCGATACTGAGAGTATCTTCCACTCTGGAACGTGCCGCAAACACAGTATATATTATTTTTATTAATTAATTGTGAAATAACACAAATAATTCAAATAAAATTTATTTATGCACGCCGGGTTCGAACCTGCAACCTTCCGATTGGGAGTCAAGTGTCTTACGTGATGTCATGTAGAACAGTTATATAATTGTTTTATTGTTATTACTTGTAGGTAATGTGCACTTACTATGTTTTGTATCTCATGTTCTATAGTTCATTTTGATTATTATTATTTATATTTTTTTACTACTAGAATCTAATAAAATTCCAACGACAATATCATTAATGTAATAATTATTGTTAATGTTTCAAACCATAAATAAATATATTGAATATTTTTCCATAACGTTACACTACATCTAGACTTGCTTTTGTCTCACATACTCACTACTAAATGTGGCAAGTAAGGAACACTCTTATCTCTTATGTTTCCAGTAAATTTTTAATTCAAACGTTGTTTATGTATGACAAAGATCGACGCACAAGGACTATATTCGTATGGACGAAATAAAAGATAGGACGCGGACGGAGTTTTCACATTCAGAAGTTCCGTTGAATACTGCCTCAAGGCCGGCTAAAGTAGCCAGTGGATTTTGAGGTGTCAAGTGATAACGCTATAAAAGAGTAACGACATATTACAAATTGTTTTTACTGCTACTTGTTGTTACTGGTGATTTGTAGGTATGTTGTTTTATCGCAATCATAATATAAATAAACAGAGTGATAAGATTATTTTAAACAGTAAAGTTGACTTAGCGATTTTTTTTTTTTACATTAGGTCCACACAGGAGGCCCTGAGGAAAATAATTTCCCTCAGGGCCTATCTCATCTTTGGGGATGCTGTGTGGAGGGTATTTTAAAGGAAAGGAAGGAGAGGAAGTTCTGGGAAGGAAAAAGGTATGGGGGTTGGGTAGGAATCTGGGGTTCAGTGTGTTTAGATCATCTGCCGCCAAGACCTAGACAATGAACCCAATGAACCCTTTACTAATACAGGAATTTTCCTGTATTTATAAGTGAAATGTTATTTTTTGGCTTTTACTCGTGATTGCCAAATAATGCAATTTTCTCATCATCCACAAGTGCATTTAGACACTTTTATAATACAATTTACTTCAGGGTAGGACACGCTTCACGCGAGGCGTGGCAGTTTAGTACTAAATCTATAAAATCGAAGACAATACAATTACCTTGTTTTTGGCTTGCCACTTTGAGATTTTTACCATGCATCCTATATATTGTAAAGTCATTGTTATTACCAATTAACAGTTTTAAATTTAGAATACCTAGTGGGTTTTTCATATGTAACGTTCGGTAAAGTTGGGATCCCACCTGATCTATACTATGACCTATTTCAAAGAACGAACCATTTGAAAATTGAAAGAATTGGTTGCGCGTTCACACTTGCTCACTTCTATAATCGATTATGCATTCTTAGAAAAGAAAGAAAGTTGAAGTTATTCAAAATTGAGTTTCTAATTCTATCAGGTGTTCTATGACATAGAAAGCCATTTAAGGGGTCCATGGTCTATCCGATCCAAATAATTGACTTTTATTTTGTTGTATCAAAATCTTCCTATAATGTGGAAAATACATTCCCAAAGTTATGGCTTCAAATTCGACCTTAAAATATACTTAGGAGGGGTGCGCGCCAAACAGGAAGATGGATAACGAAGTGCAAGTGGTCAGGTACAAGCGAAAACTTTAAATGCGTTTTTCTCAAAACTATCTTTTTCAAGCTCACTGAATTTACATCCAATTTTTTTTTTTTTTACATTCGCTCCACACAGGAGGCCCTGAGGGAAAAATTCCCTCAGGGTCTGTGTTATCTTTGAAGATGCTGTGTGGAGGGTTTTTTTTTAAGGGAAAGGAAGGAGTGGAAATCCTGGGAAGAAAAAAGGTTTGAGGGGTGGGTAGGAATCTGGGGATAAATATGTCCAGGAGTGATGGACGTGTGAAGCCATCCCTCCCACTGCGGTGCAATGCGATGTATCCCTCAACCAGTCTCTTCAGATCCGGCTTGCCACGCAGATGGTTGGCAGACGCATCTGACCCCAAGTCCCGGACAAACCTAACCCTATGAACCCGAGCACCCCTGCTAAGCCACCAAACATAGCGAACCACTTGGGGTGACCTGTGGCAGAGGTGTTGGTCGTCCAATAAATGGTTCCCGGGGCGGCGGTACCCATACCCGCCTCCCAAATTGTATTCACTTCATTCAAAGTTTAAATAAAATATGTTTTTTGTTATGGGGATGAATCTCGAATTACATTATGTTCGGTCGATATTTTTCGCCAATTTTCATTTTATGTCCGCCATTTCTACAATCAACATTTTTTTTACAAACTGAGGATTATGCGTATGCAATTCTCATTTTTCTTTTGAATTTTATGTTTCAGATAATTTCCAAGAACTTGAGGATTCCAACCGATTAGGTCAGACCATCCGCATGCGGCCGCTATATCTATATATGTGATATTCAAGTCAAAATTTCAATAGTGTTTGTCGTGTTCAAATGTACCTTTTTATGTAACAAAAGTTTCGCGAACACAAAATAAATTATTTCTGAACAAAAAAAAAACGCATTTGAAAAAAACACTCTTCTGGACCAGTCTCTCTCCCTTAAACAAATATCCTCGTAACTGATTTATTTCGTACAATTAATTCGGATCCCAGCTAAAGCCCACGTTGCTTATTCTTCGTATATCGACGAGCTTTTCCAGCGTCACAGATGTCCCAAATAGATAGTATTGTATAAGTTTTTAATAAGCCGGCGATGCTATGCCAGATCTAGGAAATTGCAAAAAATGGTGAATTAGTTATTAACTGCAGTAGAAATACGTTGAAATTTCAGAAAAATGGCAACTCTCAACAGAAAATCCATCAATTTAAATAAGAAAGTCTTAAGGCTCGGTAGTGAGTGAGCGCGCTAATGGTAAAAAACGATTATAATTAAATAAAAAATATGAAAATAATAAAAAAATATAATGGAATAAAACATAAAGTTAACTGCTCTTCAAAAAGTGTATTTGAAAAAAAAAAATTGCAGATTATTGTATATACATTTGTTGACTATATTTCCACCTAATTGCCATCCCGTTTAATGCATGTGGTGAGCCGTGTCACAAGTTTTTTAGCCCTCTTCGAAGAACTCTCCGCCAGCTCCGTAGTCCACTTCAGAACCTCTTTCTGTTCATCGATTTCAAATTTAATTTCACCAATGTGTGCCTTCAGGGAGGTGAAGAGATGATAATCTGAAGACGCCAAATTATGAAATAAGAGGGGGTGGTTCAAGACATCCCAACCAAAAGAGTGCTTTGAAAGTTAAGGCTGTGTGAAGACAGCGTTGTCGTGCAACAAGCTAACTTCTCTCATCAGCATTCCTCTCCATTTATTTTGAATGCTCTTTTTGAGTGTTGTTAGGGTCTCACAAAATTGCTGTGCATTGATGGTCAGAAGATGGGGCAGAAATTGGACCAAAATGATACCTTTTCAGTCCCAAAACACTGAGGCGATGATTTTTCCCCCAAAAATTGCGGTTTTAAAATTTTTGGCAGATGGAGAATTGGTGTAACGGCTGTCTTTTTGTCTCAGGCGTGTAATGAAACACCCAAGTATCGTCTCCAGTCCTTCCAATTCAAGTCGCTCAAGAAAATCGTGGGAGCAATTGACCTGATTTTTCCCGTGCTGAACGTGGATCGTGCTTGGCGGAAAATCTTACCGACATCCTTCTCGCAACTGGACACTGTAAAGTGAGATTACGTACTACTGTGTTCCTGCAATGCTTGTTTTGATCAAGAGATCCCACTCTACCATTCAGTGTTGAAAACCCTAAAAAAAACAACAAAAAAAAAACACAGCCCGTTATGATCACAACTCACTTACTTTCTGAACATGAACATGTATAATGAGTCCTAAATATGCACATATTTTGTAAAAATAAGAAAATAAGTAAGGAGAAAAAATTAAATTAACTAATGTCTAAATTTATATAAATTAACCTCCAAAATCAAAGTCACCTTGTAAACATTACAACAAATTACTTGAAAACTTTTTCATCCTACCTTAAGAATAATTCCTTATTTAAGCAATTATAACTGACACGTTCCAAGCATCTCATCGCACGTCGAGTCCAAGTCAAAACAAAACTTAATAATATCTGCTGATATTAATATCCGTCCCTAAAGCCGGTTAATCCTGGATTATATTTGATTCGTCCTTCTTATTCTGTGAGATTTAGCAACAGTCATTGTCTGCCGCCTTATCCTATTTGATGGTTGGCAGAATTAGGCTGTCCACTGTCTGACGTATTTACAACTGGCTAAGGGATATCACAAAATCTTCTCCGTTCGCTTTCAGGTCAAATAACGTTATCTACGAAAAACATACAAATTATTCTAGGCCTTAAAGACAAATACATTGTTTTAGAAGGTAGGAAGTACCAGGCTATTCAGATCTGGTCACCAAACACAGCTAACCTTTTCAAGCCACTTTTCAATTCTGAATGGTGGTCTTACACATTACACATACATACTGACAGTATCTTCCACTCTGGAATGTGCCGCAAATATACCTTATATTATTTTATATGTTTAATAATTGACGGCCGGCGTAGTCCAGCGGTACGGCGTTTGACTCCCATTCCGAAGGTCGCGGGTTCGAACCCGGCGTGCGCAAATAAATTTTATTTAATTGATTTTTGTTATTTCACAATTAATTATCAAAAATAATATATAGTATATTTGCGGCACGTTCCAGAATGGAAGATACTCTTAGTATCGCCCTGGTGTAAGACCACCATTCAGAATTGAAACGTTGCTTGAAATGGCTTCAGCCTTGTTTAGTGACTAGATCTGAATAGCCAGGTACTTCCCCACCTTCCTCTTCCTTGCCTCCTCCCCTTCCCCACTTACCTTCAGCCCCATAACATACATTGTGAGGTATTCACTATAAAAAAAATCAATTTTTTTATTTTTTATTTAATAACAATACAAATTAAAATTAAAATACAATATTAAATAAATTGAGAATACAAAGTGAAATATTTTATCCTCAGTCCTCCTCACTAGGTATTCCTGTTCCGAGGTGGACTGCAGGTTGTCGTATGGTGTTGATCATGATTTCCTCATCAATGTTGTTTGTTTTTGTTGCTTTTCACGAAATATAATAAATAAAGCAAAAAGTGTTCATGTTTATTATTTTGCGTTGTTATAAAAAGTGTTTATGTTCATTATCTGTAGGTTGCATTTGGGTTATTTAATAATTTTAATTAGTTCCTCATCTTCATGTTTAGTTAGCCATAAAATATATATATAAAACAAAAAATTCAATCAAATAAATAACACGCCGGGATTTTCGACCTACGCATTGCTAGTCGAGAGCATCGCTCCTCGATTACGGAGGCTGTTTTAGGGGAAAGAGTATGTTTCCTAGATAAAATTAAAGAAATGAACATTATATAAATGGAAAGGTAAATTTAAGTGAAAGTCATATTTTACAGGAAAAAAAGGAGAACAAAAAAAAACAGAAACCAGTTTTCCAATTGTAGACAGCATAAAAGCAGTAATATAGTGTAGGTTAATAAAATTAAAATTTTAAGTGAATTACAAGGTGGATAATACAGAAAACGAAAAGATAGGAACAAGTTTAACCATTTTAGATAAACAGAAAAATATGTGCAACATTTCTTATGTGATGTTCCTTAAATTAAAAAAAAATATGCTAAATAAAAATGTCATTCAGGTATATCTTAAATAAAGGTAAACTTATGCTATATATGTCGATATTTGAGGTTGTTTTGTTGGGTAAATGGTTGAGGATCTTATTGAGAACACTTTCATTAATATTTTATAATGAAGATTTATTCACGACTTGATGGATCAGACTTAGACACAGAGAGAGCGTACACCATAGACATAATGATCACAAGTAATTTCCATTAGTGATGTGACCTACTTTACAGTAGTGATGTAACAGAGGTGAATTCGTTTCCAAATATGCGAAAGCGATGAATAGGTGCATGTATGTGGTAGATGGTCCCAGAATTATTATTACGAAATAATATATTTTGCCTCGTTGCTTGATTAGGTACCTTGAAGTCGATGAGATGCAGGAGTTCAGAACAGCATAATTCGGAATGAATAATTTTTAACAAAGGGTCATATATTTTTCTTCATCTTTCTAGGGAATGCATTTTAAGCGTATTTAGTAAGAATGTATAGTTTATGTTCTTAGGTATGTGTAATTTGAAGTAAATAAATCGTAAAAATTGGTGCTGCAGACGTTCAATATTTCTTGTATGATTTTTATAGTATGGGGACCACACTACAGTGATATAATTTAAATGACTGTTCAGTTTGGATTGTTATAAATGGAAGTGGCGCCCTCTATTAATTTCAAAAAGAACCATTAAAATTTCAAACATCCCAGTTGAGAAAATGTCATAAAGAAAAATTCTATTGAAATTTCTCATTTTCAAAACCTTAATTAAGTATTATTTCCCAACTCAGTTGTTCCCAGCAATTCTTTTCCGAAATTCCATTTTTTCCGGATAAATTTACAAAATGTTCAAAACACGAAAAAATTCCAAACTTCGCGTAACAAAATTAAAAAGATACATGTTTAAATTAAAAAATTACCGCATTTTCCAATTTTCTTGGAAGAATCTTCTCCTCCTGATCGTTTGGACAAATTAGTACTTAGGCGACGACAGTTATTAATATTATTCGATCTTTTTTCTCTTTGAATTCGTTTAAATGGCTAAATAGCTTTTGTCAGCCCTGAGAAAATGAGTAGGTACAAACCTTTTCCAACCTTGAAGTAATAATTGTTATCATTGCAGAGCCGAGATAAATAATAATGGTACGTCTTTAAGGGCTAACCTTTATCCCGTGTTACTAAAGCAAATAGATAAGACGTTCAGGGGATATTAAAGATTATAGCTTTCTCTAGTGACTTATGAACAATGAATTTTAGAAATGATTGTATGAGAAAGGGGATGCGTAGAATTGAAATTAAATTAATCCTATTTTATTTGATTACCTAATTGCTCAGATTTAGTGTGACTATTGCATCGTCAATTGTAAAATATTGGGAGGTATTTTTTGTCAGAACTACTCGGGTCATATTTTTTATTTATTATTTTATATTTCCCTACGTTGGTCAGAGTAATAAAAAAAACAGATCTAATGTAGTATTTCATAGTGGCCTAGCTATGATATGTTTCTTTGGAATGTCTTATTTGAGTAATGTATAATTAGTAATTACCGGGTAATGTGCGCAGTGTGTATGTGTGATTATGTTTGTAAATGTGAGAAGTGGTGAGCTGTGAAGGGATTATGAATGCGCATTAAATAGTTTAAATCATTGACATTATTCTCCTTTTAAATTTGGGCAATAAATCCAAAAAAATGTCGATGTTAGAGTTTAGGCAAATATTATTGAATGTATGAAGTGCACGGTTAATTGGTGATTTATTTGGTGCATTTTTTTTGTAATTTAGCGTGTCGTGTAGTGTTGTATGGAGTACACGCCTTAAAGATATATTGAAATTAATTAGAGATATAAGTTCGGTACAGACGATTTTAATATTTAAAATTCTGTGTGTAAATGTTAAATCAGCTAGTGCCCGCCTTTGTTGAAAGTTTGAAATGTACATACACTCAAACTTTTGTTGAATTTGATGGTAATATATTTTATAAATTTATTTTGAATATGTTCTATGCTATCTACATATGTTGTACATCGGGTTCCATATTGGCGAGGCATATTCCAATATACTTCTGACTAATGCAAAATAAAGCATTACTATTGTCTGCGGAGTACAGATACAGTAAAACTAGTATCTTTTTTTCCATTATGATCAGAAATTTAATATAAACCGCTTTAGAAAGAGGGAACACAAAGTTTCCTCTCTGCATTTAAACATTTTCAATCTTATTTGAAATATTTCTTTAAACTGGATAACCGTCAAACAGTTCACTCGGTCAAGGTATGAAAATTGTTATTAAATAAAAACAAAAATAAAACGAAATAAATTAAAGTGACAATGACCTTTATACTTTATACTACGTTTGTATAACTATATGAGTTTTTTTGAGTTTCGTATAAAATGGTTAACAAAATTTACAAGAAAAGTAATTAAATTTTACAATTTTAATAACTTTTATGTAGTTACTATGTTGGCAGGACTCTTGAAGTGATTTATATGAAATATTTAATAGAAAATAACCTGTTCAAATATGACTTCCTAAGCTCTATTTAATAATAGAGCTTAGGAAGTCATATTAAGCTCTATTATTATATTTAACAACATTATAATTTGTAAACAAAATATACAATTACAACTTTATATATAAAAATTAAAGTTTCGTATATGTATAGTGGTGATCTCTAACATTATGAAATCTTTATATATTAAATTAATGTTTCTTTGTTTGTCCCATATGTATTCCTATACCTTCCATCCAATCATTCATGACACTTTGATGATTTGTTGTGCGCACGCTCGTGAAGGTTTCTATATATATTGATAAGCTCTGGCGTTACGAAATTCGTATGGAATATTTGCACTATGTGGCGCATGAGTTATTTGAAAAATGTTTGTATATCATATAGTTTAGCGTCAGGGAGGGAAGGATGGAGTGGGGAGGGGAAGAGGGTCGATAGCGGACAGGGGGAATGTGGGGGAAAGGGGAAAGGGAGCGGGAACAGGGACGCATGGGACAGGACACTCAGGGGATGGACAGGTGTAGGATTACAAAGGAGAAATATTATCAGTAGGGGATAGCAGGGGGTTTTCTGTAAAATCCATGCTTTTCACACGAACAGCAATATGTGGCCTGCTCTAGCGTAGGAAAACCTTCTGATTTATTCGTGCGCACCAGACGGAAAACCAAAAATATTGTGTGTCCAAAGCAGTTCAATAAACATAATTAGAACACAAACTCTTCCTATCTTTGAGTGGCATTTGTCAGAAATGAAATTGAACGGTGGAAAAAATTATTCGGTGTTTTTTTGGTCAATATTCAACGAATGTACGAGTTTTATTTGTATTATATTTGTGTACAAAATTCTCGCAAATAGAGAAATGTTTTTGCTGTTTCAACAGATAGGGTATTACAATTGCATTTGACGTTCCCACGTGGTATTTTGTGTACTACATACATATTGAGCTTATCTAGGAACAAAAAGGTTGAATACAAAATCTTAGCAAAAATATATTTTCGCTAAGTCCATTGTTTTGCAGCTTTTTGTGGATTTGGGTTTGGACACATTTATTAAGATATGTTAAACAGGGTTTTGTGGGATCGTGCTTCAAATGTGCCCTTTGTTTATTTTGTAAAAAAATATGAAGAAGAGAAACGCCTATATATGTTCACCCATTGTTATCTGATGTGAGATATCAGGTTATCCTATCTGGACTGCCCGGGCTATGCCCTCGTTGGCAAGTTCAGACCCAAAGGAGGTGTCTGTCTCTATAGCCGATCTGACGTCAACTGTGTGCGTCTGTTGAATCTGGAAAAACCCAGATTCGACGTAATGTGGGTGCGCGTCAATCTTGCCAGTACGGCAAGATTCTACGCGTGTTTATACCGCTCACCGAACCTTAGCGAATCAGACACATCCGAGCTATTCAAACATTTGAGCGAGACTATTGATGACCTCTTGCCCCGCTACCCTTCGGCTGAGTTTGTGGTTCTGGGGGACTTCAACGTTCATAACGAACCATGGTTGAAGTTCTCAGGACCAACAGACTCAGCTGGCCGACAGGCGGAATCCTTTGCCCTTTGCCACGGATTGGAGCAGATGGTTCAGGAGCCTACAAGGGTTCCTGATGTCCAGACTCACCGCTCCAATCTGTTAGACCTATTTTTAACCACTGTGCCACACGGTTACAAGATTGAGGTCACAGCGCCTTTAGGATCGTCCGACCACTGCCTGGTGACGACCTCAATCCCTGTCAACTTCAGACCGCCAAAAGAAAGGCTGAAGAGAAAAGTGTGGCACTATAGGTCAGCAGACTGGTTCGGTCTGCGGGCTCACTTCAATGCTTTCCCGTGGTCAGCTGTCTGTTTTCGGACTTCGGATCCCTCAAGATGTGCCCAGGAAATTGGTGAAGTCATTACATCCGCGATGGATGGCTTCATTCAATCCACTGTTAAAGAAACTGGTGTGGGCTCAAAGCCGTGGTTCAGTCGACAATGCTCCGAAGCAGTTCGGCGAAAAAACGCGGCTTAACGAGCCTACAACACATCTAGAACCTCCGAAAACAGAGCAGCATATAACAAATTGGCAAAGGAAAGCAAGAAGATCATAAATAGGTCAAAGTTCGAGCACGACCTGCAGATCAGCAAAAAGCTGGCTGCATGCCCGCATGGCAGCAGAGCCTTCTGGTCGCTTGCGGGCTCAATAGGTCGCAATTTCTGCAAATCCAGTCTGCCACCTCTTACCAGACCTGATGGCTCACTAGCAAATACCGCCACCGAAAAGGCTAACCTATTAGGAAAAATGTTTGCGGATAACTCAACCCTCGATGATCGGGGTGCAGTCCCGACGTCGGTCCCTCACTGCGGTTTCTATATGAAAAAGCTGAGGATCCGGCATCGGGATGTGCTCCAGGTTTTACGAGGGCTTGATGTTAATAAAGCTAGTGGGCCTGACGGAATCCCCGCCCTGGTATTGCGGAGGTGCGCTGCAGAAATAGCTCCGATTTTGACAAAGCTTTTCAAAATGTCCCTGAATTCTGGCTCTGTACCCTCTGGTTGGAAAAAAGCGGTCATCCATCCTATTCCAAAGAAGGGTGACCGCTCCAACCCGGCCAACTACCGTCCCATAGCGATCACATCAGTTCTATCCAAGGTGATGGAACGTGTGATCAACGACAAACTGCTCACATACCTCGAGAAGAACAAAATTATTAACGACCGTCAATACGGATTCCGGCGGAACCGCTCGTGCGGTGATCTTCTCGCGTATGTGACGCATGTTTGGGGGCGGTGCCTGGAACGTTTCGGTGAGACCCAAACGGTTGCGCTGGACATTTCCAAGGCCTTTGACCGGGTTTGGCACCGAGGACTTGTCAACAAACTGCCTTCTTACGGACTTCCCGCATCCTTGTGCAGGTGGATTGCCGACTTTTTGAGGGAGAGGTCGATTCAGACGGTTGCTGACGGTTTCACCTCTTCCTCACATTCGATAAACGCTGGCGTCCCACAGGGATCGGTTCTGTCTCCGACTTTGTTTCTGTTGCACATCAATGACCTTTTGACATGTGCACCAATTCATTGTTACGCGGATGACAGTACAGTCCATGATAGCTTTTTGTTTGACAAGCCCCCAAAGGGTGCACAAATTCCAATGGCTCGGAGGGCTTTGAAGCAAAGAATGGACGCTTACCTCGAGAGTGTTTTCTCTTGGGGTAAGAATAATCTCGTCGAATTCAATGTATCAAAGACCCAATCATGTCTGATTACGTCTAAAAGGGATCGAAATGACTATCTAGTCTCCTTCAACGGTAGCATTCTTCCGAACAGGTCTTCCATTGATATGCTCGGTGTAACTCTAAGTGACCAGCTCAGATATGGGGGCTCCATCGAGGCCAGAGTTAAGTTAGCCTCTCAGAAACTGGGCGTACTGTACAGGGCCCGCAGATACTTTAATAGTACACAACTGCTAACCCTGTACAAATCGCAAGTGCGCCCCACGGTTGAATTTGGCAGCCACCTCTGGTCTGGAGCCCCAAAGTACCTGAAAAACACCCTCGACTCTGTGCAGAAACGGGCGGTCCGTTTGATAGATTCTCCCGTCTTAACAAACGGATTGCAATCTTTAGAGCACAGGCGTCGGGTAGGAATGCTTTCCTTGTTCTACCGGTATTTCAATGGAAGATGCTCCGAGGAACTAGCCTCATTGATCCCCTCGGCACCGGTGCATAGTCGGGAAACACGCCAAACGCTCGCCCAACATATGTACACGGTTGACATTTGTCACATGAGAACGGGACGCTTCTACGACTCGTTCTTGTGTTCAACAGCTCGGCTGTGGAACGATTTGCCAGCCTCTGTGTTTCCTCCTTCCTATAACATGGGTCTCTTCAAGACCCACGTTCACTCCTTCCTCTCCTCAAAAAGACCCTCCTCACAGCATCTTCAAAGATGACATAGGCCCTGAGGGAAATTATTTTCCTCAGGGCCTCCTGTGTGGAGTTAATGTAAAAAAAAAAAAAAAAAGGTTAGTGTATTTTACCCTAACGAAGGAATGTTTATTCCAAAACCGGTCAGCATATATAAAAAATATAGTTGTTCCAACTAAGATTTTTTTTTCATTTATTTATAAGTGTGGTAAAACCATGTATGATCGTGTGAAGAATTTAGAGATCCGGAAAGAATGCAAGGCTGGTGTAAGCGTAATAACTAAGATTAAGAAAGGGACGCTTAGATGGTTTGGGCATGTAGAGCGAATGATTGAAGAAAGGAGCGTAAAGGTAGAATAAGTCGAGGATGCTCGAGGAAGACATGGCACAATCAAGTGAATCAGATACTTGAGTCGGACCATGTTAAGAGTCTGAATAATAGAAGAGTATGTATGGGAAGATGTATGAGTGTGAATGAGGCAAGGAGATTTTTAAATTTAATTTTTTATTCTTTACTAATAAAATATGTTTGTATACAGTTTTTTTGTTAACAACAAATCGCGCGCCACTTATTGTAATTTTTATAGAAATTTCATAATTCCAGAGCTCACTATTATTTATTAGAAACATTCACAGGTGTTTAACAACTCACCAAAGTTTTATCACAATCGGATGAATGGTACAGAAAATGATTTCATAACGCTTGAGCTCACTTGCACTATATGTAGGAACCATCTCTGACATGCACACGACAAATCTTAAAAGTTTTATCGCAATCGGATGAATGCTTTAGGTACCATCAGGGACAAACAAAGATGCATTAATTTTTTATTAAGATAGATCAACCACTAGCGTGTCTGATACGCACGTTTTTCTTTTTTTTTACAAGTTACTTATAAAGGAGTTAAGACTCTCCAAAAATCGTTAAACTCGCAATTTATCAATACTCTGTCGGAATATCTCTTACCAATTGTTGACCGTGATCGCAAATGTTGGTAACAATTACTGACCGTAGATGACGGATTTGGTCAATACCATATTAATATAGGGATTTATCGATCAACAATGCTAGACCTCCAAGGCTGCTTTGGTTTGTCAATATAGCCACGCCTCACAATCTTAACCGTGCTTGGGAAATCGATATAAAGTCGTCATTGGTTAAGCCATTGACTGTGTCATGGTATTGGGTTTTTGTTATACTTTTTGTTAAATAATTTGTTTGATTTCTAGAATTTAAGTCAGTTTCGACTGAATTTGTGAGTTTTTGTTGCTCTAAACAGCAAATTCGTTCAGTGCCTTCTATCTTTTCACAGCAATATGATATATTTCTATTCACTTGGGATAGCATGTCTCTTGCAAAGAAAATAAATCACATTTATTAAAAATATTATATATTATTACCTTTTCTGCCCTCGTTTTACCCATAAAGCGTGTGTTTTTTAAGGGATCGTTATTAAAAATAACCAATACTCTGTGATTCTTTTCTGTATGGCAAATATTTTCTTATAAAAATATTTCGTTGTAAAATAATCGCACCAAGTAAACTCCTTCCCAAATTCAACATGTAGTCTAGCGGTAAGTCACTTTTTTTTTATACTTTTTTAGTACTTTTTCACAAACTTTTTTATAATACGTTCATGGTACTTTTCACAAACTTTTTTATAATACGTTCTTAGTACTTTTTCACTAGCTTTTTATAATAGGTTCCTGGTTCATAGTACTTTTTCACAAACTTTTTTATAATACGTTCATAGTACTTTATCACAAGCTTTTTTATAATAGGTTCATAGTACGTTTTCACAAACTTTTTTATAATACGTTCATGGTACTTTCTTTATAATACGTTCATAGTACTTTTTCACAAGCTTTTTGATAATAGGTTCATAGTACGTTTTCACAAACTTTTTTATAATACGTTCTAAGTACTTTTTCACTAGCTTTTTATAATAGGTTCCTGGTTCATAGTACTTTTTCACAAACTTTTTTATAATACGTTCATAGTACTTTTTTATAATACGTTCATAGTACTTTTTCACAAGCTTTTTTATAATAGGTTCATAGAACGTTTTCACAAACTTTTCTATAATACGTTCATGGTACTTTTCACAAACTTTTTTAAAATACTTTCATAGTACTTTTTCACAAGCTTTTTTATAATAGGTTCCTGGTTAATAGCACTTTTTCACATCCTTCTTTCAAGGAAGGCATGGAATTTATTTATGTAAATATTTTTTTAAATTCATGACATACGATTGTTGAAATTAACTAGGACTTCTTCTAATTTTTTTTTCTTAAAATGGTAACGGATTCACTTTTTTCAATTTGTTAGTGGTTTGCTATGTTTTTTACGAGTCTTAGCAATGGTGTTACACAAACTTAAAAGATAGAATAGTTTATATCTCGATTATTGTCCTCAATATTTATTAATGCGAATTAAGTATTTGTTATAGGACAATGCTTTGTAATTTTTTTGTAAGTTCCATAAGTGAGTTAATTTATTGACACAACACATGGTTATCTAGGTTAGGTAACCATCCAGAAGATGGCGTTGTGTTTCGTTAGTCACAGCAACGAGTGGCGGGGGGTCAGCTAGTATAATTATAAAACAGTGTTTCCTGTAATAAGCCACCCTCAATAAATAATAAAACTATGGAGGTCCATCTATGAAACGGCTGTTTAGTTTTTATTTATCGAACTATTTTTCCTTTTTTTAATAACCCAAGTGCTGAATTTCTGAAGCCACATTTTGGATAAGCCTTCCAAGAAAGGATATTGGCTCCAGCGAGGATTTGAATGGCAACTTTTATCCTGGGAGTCTGGAGGCTTTCTTTGGCAGAGATTTCACGGTGATAGAATTTCAGATCAGATTTTGAACACAGGCCAAATATTTTTTCTCTATTATTAAAAGAAAAATACATTAAGTGCCCGCAGCTAAGTGGGCTCTCGCATGTCGAAAGTTCATCACTTAAAAATAATGAAAAGATCTTCCTTTCAAAATATCTCCTTTTTTAATATAGATCATATGATTAACATTTTTCGCTTCTTATAATGTAGAGGGACTTCATATATTGTTAGGTTCTTCGTAACTAAACCTGAAATCTTTCATAAAATTTTAATTAGTATTAACAAACTAACTATAGTCAAACAGATACCAAGTGCACTGTCAAATTTTCACACGAGGATTAACGTATAGTAAAAACTCCGAAAGACCCAAACCCGAAAGACACTCCACCGTAATATTTATATTTTGTATTTCTTATTATTTATTCGACCCTCGAAAATTCGGATTTTCGGAAATACATTAAACTGGATCCTAAGAACAATATTTTAGACGATACCTAATAATTATTTAATCCCAAACAACATTTTGAAATTCGAATGGCGGTTATTCCCGTCGATTAGGCGACTAAATCCTTTGGAAATTCCATTGTTATTTATATCGTGCTACTATAAAAGCAAACAATTAATGATTATACATTTATTAATGAGTGGTGCATTGAGTTCATAAGATCAAAAACCAGTCCATTTCTTTATTTTCAATTTGAATTCTACTTTATTAATGTCTGTTTGACTCCTTTTATTTAATCGGTGTGCTTGTAATTTCATATTGTGTGATCTAATATCAGTGCTTTTAGTAGATAATACATATTCAAAATGGTGGATGTAAATCAACGATACGAATTGCAGGCAGGTGAAAAAACGATCGTTTTTTTATACATATATGATATCAAGTTTTTCCAAAAAATCCGTGACAATCCATAATACATCAAAACGTTGAACTTTAAGCAAAAACATTTATTGGCAGCAGAGGCTTGCGGCCTCAACCTGTCGAACATTCGAAGAGGTCGTCGGAAGCTTCTCTTTCTCCCAATGTAGAAGAAGTAAAAATGTTCCATCAGCCTCGTAAAAACTACAAAAAACCTATAACGGTAACGGGATTGGATGATTTTGAAAATGATGTTGTGCGTCGCAGTGTGGTGGATTTGTATGCCAATGGCCAATATCCCACTCTTGCAAATCTTAACAAGGTTCTGGTGAATAAAATATTTTTTTCTGGATCTATGAGTCATTGCGATGTATTTCGCATGATATTGGTTTCCATTATATTTATTACCTGTAAACATCATTATCATCAATTACTATATTATATGTAAATTTCATTATCATAAATTCATTGCTGCATTAACTGTAAACCTCATTATCATAATTATTATATTATCAGTAAATGTACTTCATTACCCATATAATCTGCATACTTCACCCGCCATAACACAGGGACATCCCTAGCATGGCGGGCGAAATAACACAATATGTACACTATGTATAAAATTCTTTAATAAATAAATAAATTCAAAATACGCAAAGATGGAAGAAAGCATTTAATGGGAAGACTAGACATTGCTAGTTTTTCTGCTAATTTATTTGTCATCTTATTTATTGTCAAATATAGTATGTAGCACTTGAACTACTACTACGACATAACATGGAATAAATTTTGTGTTAATTACTTAAATAAATATGTGTATCTACATAAATTTTTTCCGTGAACTGTAAAATGTTTTTTTTAAATTACAAATAAAAAATTACCGATGTAACATGTATAAATTGGTCTCATAAATTGGTTACCGCTTTATTAATTAGCATCAGATAAACCTGTCTAAGAATTTTCTTGGTTCTGAAATATGTATGTAACATGAGTTACCGGACACCTTGTAGGTATTTTTAAACACATATGCATTTTTATTCAATCCTTAAATTCAGACTTGAAGACCCGAAGATAATAAAAACATTTTGTTTAATAAAATTAATTTTAATTCGTGAACCTTCTCGTGTTTCCTTTACCTGTACATTTTATTACCTAGTTTGGACTTTGAACCTGCATTTAGTTTCTGTTTGACTATAACTAACCAACCGTCACGCTGTTTCTCCGCAGGGGAAAGCAGAGAGGACGGACCGCCAAGCAACTCGGTCTTGACACACATTCCTCGCCTCATTCACATTCATACATCGTCTCATAAATACTCTTCTATTATTCTGACTTTTGACATAGCCCGACTCAAATATCTGATTCACTTGATAGTGCTATGTCTTTCTCGGGCGTCCCGACTTCTACCATTCACATTTGCGTCATATATTCTCCTAACACTCATTTTCGTTTATTTGATCTACGTGTCCGAACTATCTGAGGGTCCCCATCTTGATCTTACTCATTTCGCTTACATCAGCCTTGTACGAACACACATTGTTTAATTATACATACTCCTCAGAGTTCTCACTTTTACAGCATTCAGTCTACTTTCCTTTCCTCTGCCAGTTCCATACCTCATTGCCATACATCAGGGTAGGTACCAGCACTCCATTGTGAACTGCTAGCATAACTTCTTTGCACAGTTATTTGTTAGCGCCAACCGCGTTCAGTTCTACACTAATGGAGTTACCTGCATTTACCCTTCTTTCAATATCTCAATCAGCCTTCTTCCTATCTCGTAAACATCCTTCCCAGATACACAAACTCATCCAAGTATTCATCATTCACAACTTTAAACATATTCATATGAATGGATCTTGCAATCGTACAAGAAGATAGCAGCCAATACAAATGTGCGTTAAGAAAATGAAGATACTGTTAGTAGTACTGAGTCGAAGTATGATACAGTGAAATATGACCGAATCTGATAGGGACACATTAGCTCAATGGTCAGAGCATCTATCCGAAAAGCCGAAGGTCCTGGGTCCAAGTCCCAGATGTGGCCGTATCTTTTTTTTATTTTTCTGTATCAAATTGTCTTCATTAATTAAAACAATTTTTGTTTAAAGATGAGTTTACACAAACAAAAAATACAGTCCAGTTTTTCAACACAAATATTTTCACGCTTTTCGCTGAATGTTTACGAGAATGAAATCTCTGTTAAAGCGATAGCTTATTTTTGTTTTTAACAAATTTTTGGAAAATATCATTTTGTATTTATTAAAAAAACAACTTTTGTACATTTTACAAATACCTACGATAACATTTTTTATACCGGAGAACCGTAAAGTGATTCTATGTTGCAAACTATTGGGTTAAATCGCACCATAATCGAACTTCAAAACGTGGGTGTTTAGTGTTGAAATAACTTTAGGACATTAATCCATTATACCCATGTTCCTTACCAAATATTCCTTCCTTGTGATTCCCTTCCTTTCACATCAAGGCCCTTACCCAAGAAGCAAAGAAGATGATTTAAAACACTTGAAAAAAGAACACTTTTGCACTTCCTTTTTTTGAATAAAAACATTCAGTTGTTATCTTGAAAAATTCGACCAAGCTTGTACAAGCATTTCGCCAATCTCGCAAATAACAATAATATAAATATATTATAATTGTCGTGAAGACCATCGGGTCATCATCATTGGAAAGTGATCGTAAAGAAGAACTGGGAGCTGTCACCTCATCATCAAGGTAAGGGCCATTCCTATCGTTTCCTTCCTCCCTTGTCGATTTAAAAACACAATCTTATACACTCGTAATTTCGCCACATAATTTAGTTTTACAGTCCACACGGTGTCATCGGACACTTAACAGTGGGTACTAAACATGTCACTACCGTCTCCTAACTATCTTCAGCCTTACAACATACCCTAATTGGGAATTCTATAGTGGGTAAACGTGGGTACTAAACATGTCACTACCGTCTCCTAACTATCTTCAGCCTTATAACATACCCTAATTGGGAATTCTATAGTGGGTAAACGTGGGTACTAAACATGTCACTACCGTCTCCTAACTATCTTCAGCCTTACAACATACCCTAATTGGGAATTCTATAGTGGGTAAACGTGGGTACTAAACATGTCACTACCGTCTCCTAACTATCTTCAGCCTTACAATATACCCTAATTGGGAATTCTATAGTGGGTAAACGTGGGTACTAAACATGTCACTACCGTCTCCTAACTATCTTCAGCCTTACAACATACCCTAATTGGGAATTCTATAGTGGGTAAACGTGGGTACTAAACATGTCACTACCGTCTCCTAATTATCTTCAGCCTTACAACATACCCTAATTGGGAATTCGATAGTGGGTAAACGTGGGTACTAAACATGTCACTACCGTCTCCTAACTATCTTCAGCCTTACAACATACCCTAATTGGGAATTCTATAGTGGGTAAACGTGGGTACTAAACATGTCACTACCGTCTCCTAACTATCTTCAGCCTTACAACATACCCTAATTGGGAATTCTATAGTGGGTAAACGTGGGTACTAAACATGTCACTACCGTCTCCTAACTATCTTCAGCCTTACAACATACCCTAATTGGGAATTCTATAGTCTCATTGGCTCCAGACGGGCAGTTGGGATTCCTGTGCGGTATTCATAGTTAAAAAAACTTGGTCATAGGAACTGAAAAAATTAAAAACACAAAATACTATTTAAAAAAAAGTATATATTTCATAAAATATTTATTTTTTATTAATAGTTTATTCTTTATACTATCCCTCATGTCACTGTCGGTATGGTCACCCAATGAATACATCTGATAAGCCATCACAGGTACCTTGTACATATTTGGTTTATGGTGGAACGTAGATATTGTTAAACTATAAACATACTAACCAACTATAATTAATGTTTGAATAACTGTATTCAGTGCTTCTTTTACATATATATTATTTTTATGATTACATGTATTATTAAGTTATACATAGTTATTGTTAAGCTGAACATCTCGATACAGGAATGCCCTAGTGAGATGTACAGTAGGGTGTGTATTAGCTCACTAAAATGCCTTTAAAATCTGAAAAAAACACAAAAAGATCTATTTTTATTACGGTTATTAATATTTTTTCCACAATATTACTGTTGCCATAACATGTTATCGTTATTGTTTTGTTGTTTTTTTTTATTTTTGGGGTGTTGTGCCGTGTTACGCTTATCTCCTTCTTTAGCCAACGTTTTGGACAACGTTACAGTGTCCATCATCAGGGCAGATATGTAATCATTAAATTTTGAGCTTCCATTATTTATTATTCGTTGTATTTTGTTAAAGAATGTTGGTGTAGTTATTGTTTAGTATCTTTATTTTATCCAGAAAAAGTGTTATTTTACGTTTTTTTATAATTTTAACAAATACATCACACGAATTTCAAAATCATAGTTATGGAATAAAAATTAAGTTTACTACAAAATATAAAAAGTGGACCCTTCGTTTTATTTTTTTCCCGAATCACGATATCTTTTTTTTTCAAAACTTCCGGCAATTTTAACGAGCTAATAGTGAACGCCAATTTCATATATTTTTACTTTTTCGAATTCATCTTCAACTTAAAATTTTGAGACCCCGGGCCTTTAAAAATAAGGCTCTTTTTCTCCCTATGGAAAGCGACACACGCTAATGTACAGCTTATGTTTTTATGCAACACTAAGAATTTTTTGAACAAATAAATAAATTGAATTGTGAAATGCTTCCATAAGTTTTCCGCTTTGGGTAAATAAATTTAACGAAATTTTGCGTAAGATCCGGTTTTATTGGACGTTGTTGTACTTGGAACTATTGCAGTTGGGTCTCCTGAGCGGTATTCACATAAAAAACTAGATAATGGAAACTAAAAAAAAAACAAAATACCTATAAGTATACTGAACTAAAGATAAATTTAACGTATCATAGCGTAGGGCTAGTTTTTATTGGTCTTAGCGCTCATAAATCTAGACGTTTAACGTATTAAATTAATGGTGGTCAATTTAACAGTGAATAAGTCACAGGCACTGAACAATAAAACTCTAGAAGACTTATCTAAACAGATTTGAAAGAACTCTTACGCCACCTATTGAGATCAAACCTTTGAATTGATTATCTGTTGCAGAATGGATTTTTGTTATATCCGACACTGCTTGCGAATTGCAGCTTCAGATGCAATTGGAAATAGATTGTAAATACTAAAAATGAAACGAGTCGAAACGTTTGCTGGATTTAGGTGAAAATATGTGTAGGAAAAACTAGGGATGAAAGGAAAAAGGATAACCAATCACTTGGTCCAAAAGGGAAACCAATCAATTACCTTTGCGAAGGAGCAAATAACCCAATCATAATAAATGCTTTTCCGGCAAGAGGCAAGTACTGGATAAATGACATCCCGGTAGGATCTATATTCTCATTTCAAAACCAAACAATTTCGATGTTTAAAATTTTTTTTAATTCCTACGTAGTTGGAGAAAATTGACCTCACTTAGAACACACACACATGCTCACGACCCATTTTTCTATCGCTTTTTATCTTCAGTGGTTACAGGAGAAAGGTTCTAAATTGATGTAATAGAGAATAAAAAAAGGTTTACCACACCGTAAAATATCATTATCAGCGATAAACTGAAGCAATGGTTCTCAAACCATGGAAATCCATACATTTATTTGTCATTTCCGATATTCACCGTGTAACTTAAATGCCAGAGAATTAATTTATCAGGAAATGTTCACAATTATCCTACGAGACGTTGCCGAGATTTTAGGCTTCCCAAAACTAAACTTTCAAGATTAAAACATCAAAATTAGTTTAAATTCCCGCCACCTCGAACAGGCTCAGCGAGTAAAGTGGTATATACAAAAAAAGTATTTGTTTATATTGTAATATTATCTTGGTCAATATATATATATAAATATTTTTTAACATATATTTTGAAATGTTGTATGAAATGAGTAATCTTTTTTGGATTCTGCTGAAACAAAACATCTCAGCAAATATAAAGTCCGAACTCCAGCTTCAACAAAACTAAAACAAAACGCCTTCAACATGTCATCAGGAAATGTTCACAATTATCCTACGAGACGTTGCCGAGATTTTAGGCCTCCCAAAACTAAACTTTCAAGATTAAAACATCAAAATTAGTTTAAATTCTTGCCACCTCGAACAGGCTCAGCGAGTGAAGTGGTATATACAAAAAAAGTATTTGTTTATATTGTAATATTATCTTGGTCAATATATATATATAAATATTTTTTAATATATATTTTGAAATGTTGTATGAAATGAGTAATCTTTTTTGGATTCTGCTGAAACAAAACATCTCAGCAAATATAAAGTCCGAACTCCAGCTTCAACAAAACTAAAACAAAACGCCTTCAACGTGTCGAGAATTTTTTTTTGATTTTTCCAATTGTCGTCTCCTGCGTTTGTTTGTACATTGGAGCGCGGTACCTAAACATAGATTTCAACAAACACCGCTGTGAACGTGGCTCCAAAACAGACGTCATACCATCATATTTTTACAGAGCTCGAAATATTGCCGTTTTTGCAATAAAATTCAAATAAATGGAATATTTCTAAACGTATTGGAAATCTAAAAACTGTTTTGGAAAGGTGATAAAATACGCGTTTATATTTTATAATTCAAAATAAACATATATTATTTTAAATACAAACATTTTACGTGAAAACATGAAAAAAGTTTTAAAAATGACTCATCTTACGTTTTTTCTAACTAAAATTACTGTAACAGTAAGAGTAAGATGTTTATTGCGTCGTGATGGAGGACACGACGCCTGGGTGGGACCCAGACGTGACTCGAGGATTCTGTTTACCTCCTCCCAATTTGTTAACAAAATAAATTTGTTATTTATTTATTTATTAAAGAATTTTATACATAGTGTACATATTGTGTTATTTCGCCCGCCATGCTAGGGATGTCCCTGTGTTATGGCGGGTGAAGTATGCAGATTATATGGGTAATGAAGTACATTTACTGATAATATAATAATTATGATAATGAGGTTTACATATAATATAGTAATTGATGATAATGATGTTTACAGGTAATAAATATAACAAGGAATTTATGACAATGAAATTTACAGATAAAATAATAATTGATAGATGAAATTTACAGATAATATAACATTGAATTTATGTTAACGAAGTTACAGATAATAAAATAATTTATAAGGGTGTAGTTTACGGATAATATGACAATGAATGTATGGAAATGTGGGTTACAGATAAATAATAATTTATTTATAAGTCACATAGTATGATGGTTGATAAATTGAATTATAATTTACTAAATTATACAAATTAAATTAAATTAAAATATAACGTTTAGGTCTTGTGAACATAGTGGGGAATAAATAATTTTCCTGTCCTTACCTAGGAGCTGTCACAAAATTTAAAAAAAATCCCTAATAAATATCTAAATCCCTGTAGAACTTAATAATAACAATATAAAATTCGAATTAATGAAGACAATATTAGGGAAACTCAATCAAAAATCAGAAAAAAATCGGGTCACATCTGGCACTCGAACATTGGACCTTCAGCTTTCCTGGCTGCTGCTCTGACCACTGAGCTAATGTATCCCTATCCGATTCGGTCCTATTTAACTGTATCCATACTTCGACTGAGAACTACCAACATTATCTTCATTTTCTTAACACATACTTTATTGGCTGCTATTTACGATTTAATAAAAAAAAAATCTAAGTTTGAGGACAGTGCAAAAAGGATGTAATTAGGAATCTTTTCGCCTAAATGCTTCCTCAGCCTGAGCTAATTTTCACCATTGTGGGGCCGCGGGCCGTGATTCAGCACTTCTGTATTATTTGTATAACACAAAGAACTTCGTAATATTATAACGGTAACAGCGTAACACTGCCTTGAACATTTTTCCTGTTAAATTAATAACAATTTAAAAGATTTCTGAATAAAATGAATGACGTTTTTAATAATGTCTGCCAAGTTATCAAAGTTACGGGAACAATGGTTTGGTTCGTCTTTAGAAGTTAATTTTGTTAAAAATAGGTTTTAAAAGTTGGTTAATTATCAGATCTGTCTGCCTGTAACGGATCTTATAAACTTCGAACACGTTGTTTAGATTTACTTATTATTATTATTATTTTTTATATAAATACCGGACAAGAGTCCCAACTGCTCCCGTCTGGACCCAGTGAGAATGTGGCATACTTTTGGCAATTTGGGTATGTTGTGAAGTTGAAGGTAGTGGGGAGGGGAAGGAGATAGATGAGGAAGGTTAGAAAGTAACTGGCTTTTCAGATCTGGTAACCAAGCACCATTTTTTTTTTACATTAGCTCCACACAGGACGCCCTGGGGGAAAAAAATCCCTCAAAGCCTGTGTCATCTTTGAAGATGCTGTGTTGAGGGTTTTTTAAGGGGAAGGAAGGAGAGGGAAGTCCTGGGAAGGAAAAAGGTTTGAGGGGGGGTAGGAATCTGGGGATAAATATGTCCAGGAGTGATGGACGTGTGAAGCGGTGCAAGGCGATGGCTCGAGAGGGTCCGGCTGGAGAGATCTAAAGGTCTCCTTCACCCAGTCTCTCCCGATCCAGCCTGCCACGCAGATAGTCGGCAGACACATCCGCCCCCAAGTCCCGGACAAACCTAACCCCATGAACCAGGACACCCCTGCTAAGTCACCAAACGTAGCGAACCACTTGGGGTGGCAGAGGTGTTGGTCATCCAATAAATGGTTCCCGGGGCGGCGGTACCCAAACCCGCCTCCCAAATTGAAAAAAAATTCAAGCAACGTTTCAATTCTGAATGGTGGTCTTACACCAGGGCGATACTGATAGCATCTTCCACTCTGGAACATGCTGCTGATATACTATATATATAATTTTTTATTTAATTAATTGTGAAATAACATAAATTAATCAAATGACATTTATTTGCGCACGCTGGGTTCGGCAGTCTTACTCCTCGACCGACCACGCCAACTGTTGTTAAATTATATCAATTTTATTTAGGTTTTTTGTATTTCTTGGGCATTAACTATGTAAGAGATTTATTTCACATGAACATTTGCTACTTATTTTTTTTTCACATCCATGTCATTCATTAGCAACCATAAAGCGTCTTAAGTTTTAAATCTTAAGTTTTACACTATGTTTATTTATTTGCAATAAACAAATAGATTTGTATTTTTTATAAGAAAAACTCTCTTTTTGACTTTTGAAGGTTATTCCCATCAATGTAATATATCATTGAAGAAGAAGATAACAATAATAATCTAATTTTTTAAAATATGAAAATGAACAAGACACAGAAAAATAATAAAAGATAACGGTCGCAACTGGGACTCGAACCCAGAACCTTACGTCTTACCGGGACATACACCTCTACCAATTGGGCTACTGCGATCTATTATGAGACTGTCGTAATTGTCAACTTCATATTTCAAATTTCAGAATTTCAGAGTGACGTGCATGTGAATCCATCCCTCCCACTGCCGCGCAAGGGCTGGAGTCTCCCTCAAACAGCTGTTACGTATAAATTTTACATGTGTAAAGTGAATACAGTTCATAGTGAGTGGGTACTTTTACTAATCAAATAATAACATTTAAAGACTTATTATGTTGGCAACATTTATTATTTTTATTTTCACGATTGGTTAGGCTGAACAACTGGGCAGAGGATTTCACCAAAGAAGACTTGGCCTTGAGCTCTGATTCCTTGACCAGCAACGGGTGACCCCAGCCACCGTCCCTGTGGCTGGTCGAAGCATCACATCGCCATTTTCGTTGTTTTTCAAAGTTTATATTTGAAATCCGCATACATCAGTTGCATCAGATGATGAAGACTGTTATTACAATTATCAAAACCCTGGATTGGAATTGGACTACCGTGGGAGACCACTATTTGTGATGGATATGGATATCCATCATCTGAAGACTCACAATACCTTACACACACACACCTTGAACTTGAAATCGGCTGACGTCGCCGTCGCCGGGAACCGCGGGGCTGGAACTCTGTCAGGTTCTACAGCCCGCCGTTATAGCATTCGTCAGCAGCGAAAGCAATTCGGATTGCCCACACGTGAGCGTCAACTCCTCATCCCCAATTCTACTTGGTATTACCGCTCCGTATTTTAATGCTAGCCCTCGTCAAATGTATCATTCTATGTGTGTATCTTTTTAATTTTCTAAATAGCAAAATTTTTCAGTATAAAAGAACTCTTTTTTTAAATTTCAAATAACTCCTGCTCACACCAAGTATGCACAGTCGCCTGCACAAGTTCACCCCGAGATATGAATTCAGTTAAAACCATATTAGTCTCAAGTTCTCTTTAAATAATCTATCTTACATTATATTTCCTAACACAGTCTCTCCCGATCCATCTCGCCACGCTGTAGGTGGTCAAATGCTTTTGAAGCCAAGACCTAGACAAACCTCGTGAACCTCTTAACCTCGTTAATTCACTAAACATAGCGAACCCTGAAATCGTTGTCCTTGTTGTAAAAGGCTTATGTTAAAAACTATGCCTGTTCTCAACACAGGAAATTCCCAGTGAAACAGACACACGACATCATTAATGTGATGTAATTAGTAAATTTGAATAAATAAATAAATAAAAACGAAAATATATAACCTCTAGATTACACAGAACATTAACAGAAAATCGATAAAGTCCTAAGTAACACAACATTTCGCGCAATACACAATAAGGGACGTTTAAAGTATAAATAAGCACCCGCACGAACGTACCCCTGTGGACACGCTTACCGAAAACTTTTAGGGCATGATGAATTTTTAATGACCCGTACGATCGTGTCGGGCAGAGAGCGATCACAATATATAATATAAATTAGTTATAAAATAAATTCATATAGATGAAACGACAGTGTACCATAATAATTGTTATACAGGGGTAAGTTGTGATGCTGAATGGAGTGGGAAGGTCAGAGGATGAGAAGAGGATAGTTGGGTTAGGAAGTACCTAGATGGCGGTTCAGATTTTTAAATACGTCTATTTGATTTTCACTTTTGATTCTTGATTTAATGAAGAAGTGAATGAAAATGAATCTTGGAAGCGGAAATTCACCGGTTTCCCGACATCCGATCGATCAGAAACTCGGCAGATATAACAATGCATTATATCAACTTTCTTTGGCACTCATGTATACACATACAATTTTCTAAAACTGGATGACATTACAGCAGTTAATACGTAAAATAATGTCGGTCTTATCCAATTGGGATTTGCCTCAGTTGGTAGCTTTGTCAACTACGTTCTCCGGGTAGGAAAGTTCAGTCGTCAGTCAAAACAAACACAAAAATGCATTCAAAAGATTTTAAAAGTCCAAAGCAGTTTAAGAGCCATTTACCGGGAAGGAAGATTCAAATCTCAGTCAAAAATAAAATCTTTGAAATTGGCTACTATCCGACCCAAGAGATGGCGCAACTAAGTCAAATATTGAAAACATCATTGCGCTAAAGCCCAAAAAGTCCGAAGACATGGGGACTATGGCATTCTCAATTGTTATCTCATATTCCAGAATGGTAGATACTTTTAGTATCGCCCTGGTGAAAGACTTTGCTTGAAATGGCTTTATTCGTGTTTAGTCTGAATATCCAGGTACTTCCCCACCTTCCTCTCCCCCACCTTCAAATAGGAAAGAAGACTTTTGTATGAGAGTTTAAACAATTTTAAAGCTTTCGTCTAGTGGTTGTAATTTATTGTTGTGGGTAGACCGAGGTTACAGTCGATATATCTTCGGAATTGATTTTAAAGCGAGGAGACCATATAGGAGAGTTATATTCGGCTTTACTACGAACTATAGAAGAATATGAGATTTTAAATGTTAAATATTTTGCAAGTCTCTACCATTACGGAGAATGAAATCAAGAATTTTTTAATCACTTATTAGTAACTGCTTTCGCTTATTTTAATCCTTAATTGGTAAAAGTCACTGTATATTCACACAATAGCAGTGTAGCGCAACCCAGCAGTAGTCTTATGATAACCTGTTAATGCTAACGGAACATACAAGTAGTTACAAATCTTTTCATAACAAGGGATATTAACCCAGTTACAAGTTATACCTGTCAAAGTGGTAAAAATATTGCTTGAATCCCCTTTTCCTTTCGGTCCTTGGTAGATAGTTACATCTCATGTCGCGTCTACATCAATTGATGAAAATTTAACCTCGTCGATCGCAAAAAAACTTATGTAATTGTATCTATGTAGGAAACTCAATTACTAGATAGTAAACTTACAAACATGAAATAATTTTTCCGTTACTCGCTGAAACGCGTGTCCATTTTTGTAATGTTTTTCCTCGTTCGCGTGTTCGCAGAGTTTGGTCACCTATCTAAAATCTATACTTCAGGTAAGGTATTGAGAATATTACGTTTTACATTTTTAAGTGACATCTTTAGAGAGCGTCCCTCTCTGCACAATTTACAAAATCGGAAACTATATCAATTTATTTATTGTTTTTGTGTTTAATTCGTAGAACTCCATTTAATTTTTTTGAAATTTAATTTAAATTAAATTTAATAATGTTTATTATTAAATTCTGCAAACAAAATTTCAAAAAAAAAAAAAAACTATATCAATGTTGTGAAAGGGCTGTAGGTAGAGATTTGTTATTTATTGTTATTAAGTTTATTTTTTAGAACTCAATTTTTATTTTTATTTCTTTTATATATTGAATAATATTATTATTCAATGTATAAAAACAGTTTATTATAAACTGTTTTTATATAACACAGTTTATTTAAAAGTTTATTATAAACTGTTTTTATACATTGAATAATAATATTATTCAATATATAAAAGAAATAAAAAATAAAAAAAGTTTTCCTATGGGAAAAACTAAACCCGGACCTAAAAGTCGGGTGCGTCAAAATAAAAAAAGGATAATTTGCAGAGCGCCGTTTTTGTGAGAAATCACCTCAAGGGCGCTGTACAATTTAAATTCAACTGTACAAAATACTTGTACTACATCAAGGACATTCACAAAAATAACAAAAGGATGTGCAAGGAAATGCACTAGTAAGTAAATGCCAAGGATTAAGTTTTATAACAAGCTACCAGTCCGCACTAATTGGAAGGTTCAAGATGTATTATAGGAACTACATCAACCTAGAAAAATCTAGTATGCAAATTGCAATGTTATAATTAATTAGCAAGTTGTAAAATTTGTACAAATTACTAAAATAAAATTAATAAATAAATTTTCTATACTTGAAACAAAAACGGAAGACAATTAAACATTTATTTTATTTTTATTTTTATTTAACGACAATATAAATTATAATAATAGTACGAAATTAATTAATTTAAGAATACAAAGTGCAATTGTTTATTCTCAGTCCTCCTCACTATGTATTCCTGTTCTGTGGCGGACTGTAGGTTGTAGTATGGTATTGATCATTATTTCGTCCATCTTCTAGTTTGTCGGTTTCCACAAAATAAGATTAAATAAAGCAAAAAGGAACAATTATTATAAGCAATAATTATTAGCCTGAAAAACTTATCCACATTGACAAATCTTCCGAGAAAAGATAAATGCCGCCGACGGGCTGATAATTATTGCTTATAATAATTGTTACCATTTGTGCTATGCATAAAAATCTTATCTTAAACATTAGCTTATCAATTTTAAAAAAAAAGCACAAAGTATTTTTGTTTGTTGTCTGTAGGTTGGGTTTGGTTTACTATATAAATTTGATGATTTCTTCATCCTCATGTTTATTTATCCAAATTTGATGTCTTTTTTATACTTTTGTATATCCATTGTGTTTTTAATTTCAATTGGAAGGGCATTATATAATTTTGCAGCATGGAAGTAATGGTTTTTCTGGCCAAATGATGTATTTAATTTTTGAATGTTTATTAGATTTTGTCCTTGTAGTGTAGGTGTGTTGGTCAGCAGGGTACTCATATTTGTCTTTAAATTTGAGTACTGCATTTTGGCACATAATGCTGAAAACATTAAATTATTTAAAAAAAAAAATTGATGGAGTTCTAATGGGTACTTTTTTATTTTTATTATTGCTTTTTGTGTTTTAATGAGCTGCTTCATGTGAATATTTAAGGCAGATCCCGATCCAATAATCCCATACTCTATGCGTGATTGGCAATAATTATTGCATCGGCATTTAATATAATCATTGTTATTTTTACATTTTCATCTGATCTTTCGACTTCTGCCAGAGAGAAGCCAATGAAATCGATTAGGTGGTCTAGATGGAATTTCAAATATTGAATTTTGAATTTTTTTATCAATATCCCCGAAGTAAGAGAAAATTACCTTTTCTTCGTGCAAACACGCACGCTGATAACTATCGTTTTAGCATTTCTTGTATATATGGTATGTAGGATTTCCGAACTTAGTACAAGGTCAATGGGGTTGAAAACCCATTGAAAGAGATATATACTTACGCTTCCGTCCACTTTTCCCAGTGGAGCAACTCAATTCTGGCACACTTAATAACGGGCGAGATAAGACGATGGGAGGTCCGAGATATCGGAGTTTTTACCATTCCCAGGGCTCAGGGCCGGATAAAGCTCTGTAGGGCCTTAAAGCAGTAAAAAAAATCGAAACCCCTTCCCCTTCCGAAACTACCTCATATTGTGTAACAGTCAGAAATGCAATTTATTTGTGTGTGCGTTTTGTAAAAAATTCAAAAAGGCAAGATCTAAACCGGGCTTAAAGAAAACTTGTATCGCCAGTTTATCATGATCAGTAATTGAAGAAAATTGATTGAAATTTAGTAAATGAAATCGTATGAAATCGAACGAAATCAAATTAAATTAAATGTATTACATTGAATGAATTTAAATGAAATTGAATGAGATTTAAAGAAATGTAATGAAATTGGATAAAAATCAAATTTAAATGGAAGAAATTGAATGAAACTGAATGAAATTAGATAAAAATGAATGAAATTGAAATGAAGTGAATGAAAATGAATGAAACTGATAGAAACTGGAAAAATTGAAGGGAATTGAATGAAATTGAATGAAAATTAATGAAATGGAATGAAATTTAATGAAAACGAATGAAATTGAATTAAATTGATTTCATTTTAATTAAATTGAATGAGATTTAAAGAAATGTATTGAAATTGGATAAAAACCCAACGAAAATTTAGGAAATTGAATGAAACTGAATGAAGTTAGATAAAATTGAATGAAATTGAAAGGAATTGAATGATGTTTGAGATTTTTTGAACAACTATAGAAGTAATAAGAAAAAAATGCTTAATTTGCCACACAGTACTTATAATAGTGAAGCTCTTTAGTATTTCAAAATCAAATAAATGAATATTGAAGATCATATAAATAGAACTTTTGGACCATACTTTATTGTAATATTTTGATCCGTCCTTGCGGGATCCTTGTGCAATGGCCTGCCATGCCTATCTGCTGCACCGGCCCTGGCAGAGTTTTTCAAAGGGAAATTGGGTCGTTAGCGAAGTGGGACCTCTCCGGGAGTCCCGCGTGCCTGTGGCAGCAGGAAAAATTTTATTTCGGACTTGTATTATGCAAAAAATATTAAGGTTGTTATCGATCGTCATGATTTGGTGTTATGGTTATATTATATTATGTTATGGTCATATTATCGTGTTATCTTCTTTGTATGGTGCAGGACAGTAGATAATAGAAACATAAGGAGATATAAAATATACAAATATACAAACTGTGCTAACTATCAAAACGGATATGCAATGAAAGATATTCGTTTACAAAATGCATACATTCGATTTACAGTGAGGACGATAAAAAATACTGAATGAACTGTAACAACAACGAAAAATCTTGCACAATTTACCCAATCATTACCCCATATAATTTTCTCTTTTCTTTTACCCTATTTATCTATTTATTTAAAATACCTGATTTATTGAAAGTACATATAGTTTATTGTGATATTTCACCCTCTATGCTATGATATGCATATTTGAGATAATCCTCCATGCTATGATATGCATATTTGGGAAGACCCTGTGTTATGGCGGGTGAATTTTACAGTTTACGGATGGTACTGGTTGATAATTTTCATTAATTAATAATATGCACACAATTCTTCTACAATAAACAAGTTATATGTAGTTGAATTACAAGAATAAGATAAATAAATAAATAATAAAATAAAATTTTATAATTAAATTAAAAAAATAACTTTGTATCAATAACTATTATATAATCACAATCACCTACATGTTTCGAAACCGATGGTTTCTTCGTCAGGGTAGTAATGAATACTACCCTGACGAAGAAACCATCGGTTTCGAAACATGTAGGTGATATGTAATGAATACTACCCTGACGAAGAAACCATCGGTTTCGAAACATGTAGGTGATTATGATTATATAATAGTGGTTGATACATAGTAATGAATACTACCCTGACGAAGAAACCATCGGTTTCGAAACATGTAGGTGATTGTGATTATATAATAGTGGTTGATACATAGTAATGAATACTACCGTTACGAAGACACCATCGGTTTCGAAACATGTAGGTGATTGTGATTATATAATAGTGGTTGATACAAAGTTATTTGTTTAATTTAATTAAAAATGACGCCACAAAGTGATTTTGAGAAGTTTGAAGAAATAAATATTTATAATTTATGTTTTAAATATTTTTTTACCGTTCATGTTTTTTACGTAACTTTATAAATTTATTTAGATTATTTTCTGTTAGTATTTAAAATTTTTGATTCAGATGCTATAATTCATTTTTATGAACATTTATTTAAAAAAACTTTCCAATTTTGTTTTTCCATAATTGTGTATATACCCCGATTTTTTAAATTTTTTTATGATTAATTTAAATGGTTTTTATCATTGAAGAAGAAGATAACAATAATAATATAATTTTTTTAAATGTGAAAATGAACAAGACAGAAAATTAATAATATATAATGGCTGCAACTGGGATTTTTTTATTTAACATTCATTTTCATATTTAAAAAAAATAAATTATTTATGGTTATTTTCTTCTTCAATGATATATTTCATTGATGGGAATAACCTTCAAAACTTAAAAAGAGAGTTTTTATTATAAAAAATATATATATTTTTTAACACATTATGGTGTCTATATTAACGAGATTTATTATGTGCAGAGTGTTTTTTAAATCTTCAATTATACAGGGTGTAACAGCATATATTCGGAGGATTTTAAACAGCGATTCCTGATTTTTAAACAATATTTGTAGCACAAAAAGAAATTGTTTTACTGTCCGATAATATGTTTTTTCAATTAAAAACAAAAAAAATAATTTATAAAAATACGTCAGAACTGATCACACTCCTAAAAGTCGCGACGGGATCACGTGATACCATTCTAGTTAAACTCGTTCAGGTTCTGTTACACTCTGTATACTTTCGTATTTTCAGGTTTATTTTGTGTAAATTTTATGTACCCGACTTAAGTAATTCTAATTAATTTTTATTTTTAATTTTAGCTTTATTACCCATCTCAGAACAGACATCGTCTAGTGAAGCGGGTAACATACTTGCATTATCATATTTTATCTTAATAATTGCCGGGTTTCCGGAAATTAAATTTATGCATTCAAGTGATGAATTACATACCTAAAGAAAATGCTAATCAATTTTTCAATTGAATATTATGTGAAATTTTAATATTCCTGGCATTTGAATTGCGGCCTTCGCTACTTGGCGGTCGCCTCCGCCAGGTTTTCCGTTAATTGAAAATCAACCC
Source organism: Limnephilus auricula (assembly GCA_951813805.1). Taxonomy (NCBI): domain Eukaryota; kingdom Metazoa; phylum Arthropoda; class Insecta; order Trichoptera; family Limnephilidae; genus Limnephilus; species Limnephilus auricula. The sequence goes on from OX638410.1 coordinate 2,081,017, forward strand.
TTATTCTTCTCTCATTAATCTCAAAGCCTTGAAAGTTAACCCCTAAGGCTCATTTTTTTACTTTTCGGAACAACTTACATAGTCTTACATATCGTTGTGTCTCCCTTATGAGATATATGGTCTAAACGGTATTGGAAAGAGAAAACACCAAGTTATGTTTTATTTTTATATTAACTCCACTCAGGAGGCCCTGAGGAAAATAATTTCCCTCAGAGACTATGTTATCTTTGAAGATGCAGGGTGGAGGGTCTTTTTGAGGAGAGGAAGGAGTGAACATTTTGAAGCGACCTATATTGTAGAAAGGAGGAAACACAGAGGAGATACTTGTATGTATTGAAATTTAAAAGGTAAAATGTTTAAAATGTACACCTTTATGAAGGCAAAGTTTCTAACGGCATTTTTTTTTTTTACATGAAACAACAAAAAAGTGAGGTGATGATAACTTTTATGTTTAATAAAAAATGTGTGTTTTATTTATTTTTTTCGTTAACAGTAATTTTAGTTATAAACACGTAATGTGAGCCACTTTTAAAACTCTTTTTGAGTTTGCATTCAAAATTTGAATATTAAAAAAATACGCGGTTATTTCTAATAATACAAATTAAAAGTGGATCTTATCACCTTTCAAAAACAGTTTTTAGTTTTTGGATACATTCACAAATATTCCATTTATTTGGATTTTATTGTAAAGCGGAAATATTATGATTTACCAACTGACAGAATATGATCGAGGCCTGAGAGGTTAAATAATCCGGTAGAAGGATGGGTGGTAGGATGGGTGGCAGGATGGGTGGCAGGATGGGTGGCAGGATGGGTGGCAGCCGCGACTCGGGGTTTTAACGAAGCTCCCGATCCCTTGATGACCAAATTCTAAGGGTATTATTAAAAGCCTCCATCTGTCAACGCGCGCGAGCCTTATTAAAAAATCACATTCAAGCCGTTGATTAAAGGTGGACTAGTTTAGCAAAGTGTAACCATCTAATATCAGCGCAGACCCGTGAAAAATCACGGGATGAAAAAATCGATTTGAATAACTTAAAAAATAAACATACAATTTTAATTTATAAATAATTTTAAATATTTTTTAATTACATTAAGGGAGTGTTTCACCATCCTTCTCATAGATCCACATGACAACGTACTTTTTTGATTAAGTAAACGCAATTAATTAATTTAAAAATCTGAGTGTACTTGGTACTTGAATATATTGGATAAGTTGATTATTTACGTGCTGTGAGTATTGATTTGTTTATTTATTAATATTTGTTATCGTAAGGATAAGATATCAGGAGGATGATGAAATGCCCCCTGTATTCTAGTCTAGATTAACTCGACGTTCGAAATCAATCAAATTGTATTTGATTGATTTGTGTTGTGTCACAATTAATTATTTAAAAATTATATATTATAGTACCTATATTTGCGGCACGTTCCAGAGTGGAAGATACTCTCTATATCACCCTGGTGTAAGACCACCATTCAGAATTATAACGTTACTTGAAATGGCTTTAGCCGTGTTTGGTGACCAAATCTGAATAGCCAGGTACTTCCCCACCTTCTTCTTTTCCATCTCCTTTCCCTCTCCACTACTTTCCGCCTCACAACATACCCCAATTGGGGATGCCATAGTCTCACTGGCTCCAGACGGGAGCAGTTGGGACTCTAATGCCATAAAAAAGTATTTTAAACAAAAAAGGCCACGGCTACGGAATTATAAGGCAAGTATTGTTGTTTATGCAAATATTTAAACAAAGTAGGTATATTAATAAAAGTGATATAAATTTTTATTATTAAAATATACTGAAAACATGAAAGAAACGTATAAGTGAAAAAATCCGGGATGTTAACATTAAAATTTTAGAAATTTGCCATAAAAAAATTCTGTTAAATATCTTTATATATAAAAATCTCGCGTCACAATGTTCGTCCGAGGTAAACTCCGAATCTACTTAACCGATTTTGATGAAATTTGGCTTACTGTGTGTAATTTGGTCCAATTTAAAAGATAGGATAGTTTTTATCTTGATTATTGACCTTTATGTTTACTATTGCGAATTAAATGTTTTTTATGGGACAATTATTTGAAATTATTTGGAAGTTCCATAAGTTTCTAACAGATGGCGGTGTGAGTTAATTTATTGCCACAACACTTGGTTATCTAGGTTAGGTAACCATCCAGAAGATGGCGTTGTGTTTCATTAGCCACAGCAACGCGTTACGGGGTCAGCTAGTTAAATTACATATGTAACTTATTGTCAGAATAAATTATTCTTCACACAAATGATTCCTTGATTTTGAAAATTACGCTAAATCGAAGTCTGTTGAATGTGAATAATTTTACGCAGGAATAATACTAACTACATTTGACGCACCGAAAACTGATATTGGTGTGCTTGACAATAAACTTTATTGAATATTAACGGATTAACGAGGGAAACACGGTAGGTACCACTAAAAAATAAACATACTTTTCACCGCAATCTAGAAACGTCTGCTATGATGATGGATACTGTAAAGGTATCTGAAAAATAAACAATGTTTGGTAAAAAAACTTTTGTTTTCTACAATGTGTTTCTTTTAATTTTTTTTAAATTTGTCTGAGGATTGAACCGTCCTTCCCAGAGATTGACTAAATTAACCCTCATAGCCCTACCGTACCAATTTTGGTTCCGAACAAAAAATAATTATAAGAAGGTATAAAGTTTAAAAAAATAGCTCGTGTTACTGTACACTCACTAGCCTTTACGAAACATCAAACAGCATACTTGTTGTTGTTATTTGATTAAAAAATATAATGGAAGTTTGCACGTCACAAAATCGAAAAATATGTATTTTATACGTGCCTTCCAATACTTAAAAATTTTATGTAAAAATATGTTAACAAAAATCACATGTAACGAAATTTAACAATACTTTTGTGTATGAAAATTTTGTGTTCCAATTTTGGTACCGTAGGGCTAAGGGCGAGTAACGTGTTTTCTTTAAAAATTAGTTGCTTGTCAGTGCAATAAAAACTGTATTTTCTGGAAGAAAGTAATGACGAATCAAATAAGTAAACATTGCACATAACCACCAGTAGGGACCAATTTTGACCACCCTGATCTAGATTTTGGTGAAAAAAATGAGATACGAATTAAAAATTTTCCGGGGCCACATTTTCAAAATGAAGCATTTGTGGAATATTTCGATGATAACGAGTGATCATGACAATGGAATATCGTCATCAGTTAACCTTCATTCTTCTTCATTTTGAAACAGTGGAATGTTTTGTAATTAGCAACGAGTGCAGAGTTTCAGTTTGTGATGGCTTCAACACTACGTTCGAAAGAAAAACAAATGCATCTTCTTTATCGGAAGAGCTCATACAAATTTTTCCCACCTAAACGAAATTTCAAATCGACTACACTAGCGACCGCTATTGAAAAGGACAGAAAAATCACAATCTGAGAAGGGCTGGGGTAAATAAAGGTGATGACACAATGAAGGGCTCGAAGTTTTCAAATCGATACCACGTTTAAAATTTATCAATATTGAATGTAAGCCGACACTTCAGACCGACCATAAATTTAAAATCCTAGAGCTTGTTGAAGAGAGTTTGTTTAGTAACAAAAAAAACTTACATGGTTTTGAGGAATAAATGGGGTAATTAAGCCCAAATTACCACTACAGAATACAAACGAAGTATTGAGAAAACCAATTAAAATTAACGACGTATACAATCTATGAATTAGTGCTATAGATCGAGATTTTTCGAAAGGTAAACAAAACACTCAGATTAAAAGTAAATAAGATTTTACTTTTGAGTACACAAAAAAATGAAGTCAAACAGGTACGTACTAGACCATAGAGCTATTTGGAACGCATTAAGAAAATGAATTCTGAATTAATAAGGTGATATTAGTTATTACCAGACAAAGTTTTACGAATATTATATCTGATCATGAAAAGGGACGAAAGATAAAAAAAATAGTTGTAAACATCTACGGACGCGGAAAATGAATTATTTGCACGAAACTGCAAGGAATGTGGTGAATCAAGTAAATGACAGAAACAATTTCATGTCACCATGAGAATTAAGCCGAAATACTACTGAATTCAATTTTACCTGCCGCAAATTTTAAACAAAAATAAATGGGAGAGTGCGAGAGTGATAATTATTTCAGATGTAAAGTCACAATTAGCCGAGATAATTTACCGATTATTAAGGAAAGACCGATTGCAGAATTCTAGTAAAAGTTTAAAGCAAAACTGCATCAAAAGGGTGAGTTACACTTATCGGCCGCCAGACAATGAAATAATTAAACGGACATATTAAGATTGGAGAGAGATAGAGAATCATGAAAAATAACATATCAATGAAAGTTGAAATTGTCTGAACTCTCAATTATAAAGCGCGCTACGGAAGGCGAGATGTACGTCCTGAGTCCACGCCTGGCGTTTTTTTTTAGAAGATATTCGAAGGGCTGGGTGCCGGCTAAAATAATAATACGAGAGGGGAGTAAGAGTCGAGTAAGAGTCGAGGATCGAAGGAAGACGAGGCTATAGAGTGCTAGCAGTGATAAGATCGTTCGTATTTAACAAAACAATTGATCAAATATTATAAAAACGAGTGATAAGACATAATCCACCGAAGAATTAAAAAAAGTCGTGATAAACAGTGACAAGTGTTTGTTAATGTTGGGAGAAAATATCCATCGTAATATTAAAGAATTTTTAAGGTTGTGACTTCGTGAGAAGCAATAGTTCGTGTACATAAATTAATTATTCGGCTTGTTAAAATACTCTATTGAAAATTAGCTGCAGTGAATGACAGTGCGCCGCGGGTGAATTAATTAAGTAATAAAATTAATTTGAATTATCAAAACCAAAATAATAATCAAAGTGAATGAAATACTTAACTTCAGTGAGTTAATAATAACATAACTTTGTGTTTTAAAAATAGAAGGGGTGTGCATCGCGCGAATTTTGATTTGAAATATAAAATTAGCGGAGCCAATAAAATTACGTACTAATGTCATCTTCAATCTTGTACACACAAAATAATAATATCAAAACAACATCAAAATAAATAACCTACATACAAATGTCACCTTCGATCTTCCGCGAGCATAATAATAATATAAAATAAACTATTGCTTGTTTTGAATCCCCCAATTTGAAATTGTTCAACGATAATAAACAATACCTACGCGCTTGTAGTTTCTTCAATATATCATATAATCAAGATAATACAAATATTCAAAATAATATCAACAAATACCTACGTATAAATGTCATCTTCGATAATATTGTTAACAAATAATAATTAATAACCTACGTATTTTCTTAAACTCAAATAAAAGTGTGACACAGAGTCATGGGTGTTACTACTTCTGGGGACTAAATTACCGAATCATAGTGACAGGAAGGTTTTTTACTTTTAATATTTTCCCCACATGTACGTAATCAGGCTTCGTTCAGGTGAGTGAAAGAAACATTTTAATTAAATTACAGGTCGTACATGGTCCCGATACCTGAGAGGATCTGCCAATCTACAAAACCAATGATAAAAGAAGTTATGTTCCAGGATATAATTGTGTTTTAAATATTATTCTCAATGTGTAATTACGAGATTTGTCCCAAATTAAATCTATTATCAATGTGGGTTCAACGAACTTATATTTTTTGCGTGCTAGAAAGGACGAGACGAATGCGTATAAAAAAGGATCCCGGCCATAAATCGTAGCCGCGTTGAACATCGTACGGTCATCCAAATTAGTAGGAGTTTTTTTTTTGTTCTAAGGTATGCCGAACCAAAGTGAGAATGACGGCAACATCCATGCCATACTGGATATTAGTTCAAAAATGAAATTTGGAGAATTGAATTTAAACATTATAATTGTTTACTAACAACAATATTATCATGTCAAATTTCTTTCAGGCTTCCTTACAAAATATGAAATCAACATTATTTCGGTAATGTTTTCTCAATCAGGCCCTTCCAAAATCCCGCTTGACCTGCGAAATATAGACTTCACGATTGGGGAATGCAATAGCGTTCACTGAAATTATATCCCCACAAGATATGAGACAAAGAGGGCTTTTTTTCTTACGCTATCATGCGATAGGGGATGTCAACGTAAACTTAGCATTCACGCGGGGTACTGGAAGTTAATCCCTTTCGCGGGGTCATGCAGAGTGAAAAGGCATGAAAGACAGAATAAAAAGAAAATGCCACTTGGAATGGTAGGGTATGATTCGCTGACGGAGGCGTTTCGACCGAAGGTATCCCAAGTTTTGCGAAGTTATGTGGAGGGGACGTCGGCGTGGTATCCCGTGAGAATAAGTCTGTAGCACTATTGCATACTACCAGTAGTGTCGACCTAAAAGCAAACATAGTTTTTACAAGGTAGAAGTTATGTCAGCTCTTGGAGGCGAGGAACGCAAGCCAATGATTATCCTCGTAGGAGACGAAAGGATCATCTCAAACGGCTCCGTACGCACTCAACGCGAGTAGAGTCATGATAAGGGAAGAAATGGACATACCCCTTCTAGAATCAGTCGAGTTAAAATCAAATCTGGAGGATAGGAAGTCGGGATAATACTGGAAGTGACATGAGGACTCTGCGCGCTTTCATCTGGCGTGAAGGGACCCTTTCGTAGCAATGAAGTTCATGCAAGAGAACAAAATCAGGACTTAAGGACCATCCTAGCAAACGTAATGATTGAGTCTTTGTCCGGAATGTTGGTCACCAGTATCTATTTGGTTAGAGGAGGAGCCGACTTATTCAGGAAACAACATTCCCCAGATCCTCCTATCACCCCTCCTCACCTTCCTCTTCCCCAGTACATGTAGTGTATACTAATAACAATAATAACTTGACCATCTAGGTGCAGTACGACGACATTGAGAGCTTCGCAAGGATCCCGACATGTATTTTATAATACACACTGTTCACGTAATGTAAATATAACCCAATGTAAACCTATAGACAGAAAAAAATCGGGTAAGAAAACTACGACTTTGAATTTTATAAACCGGCTGACAATTCACTGTAGGATTAGCGTCAATGACACTCCGTTCAAGTTGAGAAAAGGCGGGTAATACGAGTATAGGTTTGAAAATAAAATAAAACAATCTAAAAAACGGGGTCAGTTTATCAAACGAGATTCTTTCACACTTTACTCCAAAAGAATCTGAGGTTACCACACACTACATTATTTCCTCTACATGTGTATGTGTATTAATTTACACATGCAAATGTAATTACCGAATCAAAAAATCACACAACGGGGTAAATAGGAATAATGTGCAAAAAAATCTTAAATCTTATTTACTGTGAGAAAATCGCAGGGGTTTAAGGAAAAGTTAGGTGTAGCTAGATACAAGGGTATATTGATCGAAGGCCAAAAGATAAGGGTAGCGTAGCCAGTAGATCCCGACAGCTAGTGTTAAAGGGAAAGAATAGAAAAACCAAGGGTAGACGACTACGGATCATTACAACGGGTGCCGGGTAGCCCCACAGGTACATTACAGGAGGTCCCGAGACCCATAGAAGTTAGTAAGGCCAGGGGTAGGACCACTACAACTGTTGCCGTGACCAAAGGAGAAAGTTTTACAAGTGGAAGATTTTCGAAATTAATAATAAATTGGAAATAATAAGCTTTTCGAAATTAAAAATAAATTGAAAAAATAAATAATACTTTAAACTAAAATTGAATAACCGAACCTTAAATGAATAAAATTAATTGCTTAATAAATTGAAAAAAATAAATAATCTAAACTAAAATTGAAAAACTGAACCTAAAATAGAAGAATTTATCCCGCGTGTTCCGAGCGTAATTTAAACATAAACAATAAGTGTAGCTCAACAAACAAATAACTTGACTTTGAAATAATAAAATATCGTATCTCGGTCGTGTTATTAAATAAACATCGAATACGGGTCGACTCAATGCACAAAAAATGAGCTAACGATAAGATTTATGGCTCTTGCGTTTAGGGTAGCTCGGAAGAAAAAAATATGGGTCCTTGCCGTTAAAATTACTTGAACAGATGACTAGACGAAAGAAAATAAATTATCAAATAGTCACTCAGAATAATAATAATGATAAAATTAATACATAAAAAAAATAAAAATAAAATAAAAACATAACTAATTAACCATCGCGCCGTTTCCTCGCAGGGGTGGGCAGAGACGACAGATCTTGGCACACACTCTTTGCCTCATTCACATTCATACATCTTCTAATACACACATATTATTCCGACAAAATAAAAATAGATAAACAAAAAAAAATCAAAACCATAATAATAAATAAGCTCAACTGATTTGGGCGATTTGCATAGCGTCGGGTTTTGCAAAAAAATCAATACGGTACGAATTAAAAATACATATCTGAAATCTGACTTTTAACTACAGTCTAGACACAACATTATAAACGAGTTAGTCAAATAAAAATAAATGAGTAGAGACATTGTGCTATCCAACTTCCGATAAGATTGAAGAATAAAAATAAAAATGAAGGAGAACTTTTTAGAGATCATTGTACGCGATAAATCTTATACATTTAAACATTGCTAAATGTTAAAAAACGTAAATAATAAAAATATAAAACTAGGAAAAAATGAATTAGTAATTAAAGACAATTAAATCTAAAATCATACATGAAGTAATTACGCGTAAAATGTATTGCGTTCTCAAGTACACACCTACAAATTAAAAATAGAGCATCCGGGGTAACCATCCATCATTGACGTTCAGTCTTGTTTAGAAACAGGTACCTAGTCAAGTAGATGAATGAATCCAACAAAAAATGTAGGAGGACAGGGGCGAATTGGATATAAATAAAAATAAGAAAAAAAACAAAAAAATAAATAAATAAAAAAAACCGACATACAAGAGAAGAGGGAGTAAAATCTTAGGGGGGGGAATATAATCTTAGGGGGGGGGGAATACAATCTTAGGGGGGGGGAGTAGGACAGCAAGGGAGAGAGAAAGATTTGTACAAGTAGGAACGTACGAATAGTTCGCCGACGGAAAATGGAACTAGTTTCAACAAATAACACATGAAGTAAATGGGACGGAACCCTGCAAGATTTAATAGCAAGGATCAGGGGTACAGAACATTAGTAGAAAATTGAAGGAATTAAATGACCTATGGTGAGTTCTAATCCCATCGACTAACACTAGGAGGCGTGTTTACCGCTGGATTTAAAACTCTAGGGGGGCTGTGATGGCTTCAACACTACGTTCGAAAGAAAAACAAATGCATCTTCTTTATCGGAAGAGCTCATACAAATTTTTCCCACCTAAACGAAATTTCAAATCGACTACACTAGCGACCGCTATTGAAAAGGACAGAAAAATCACAATCTGAGAAGGGCTGGGGTAAATAAAGGTGATGACACAATGAAGGGCTCGAAGTTTTCAAATCGATACCACGTTTAAAATTTATCAATATTGAATGTAAGCCGACACTTCAGACCGACCATAAATTTAAAATCCTAGAGCTTGTTGAAGAGAGTTTGTTTAGTAACAAAAAAAACTTACATGGTTTTGAGGAATAAATGGGGTAATTAAGCCCAAATTACCACTACAGAATACAAACGAAGTATTGAGAAAACCAATTAAAATTAACGACGTATACAATCTATGAATTAGTGCTATAGATCGAGATTTTTCGAAAGGTAAACAAAACACTCAGATTAAAAGTAAATAAGATTTTACTTTTGAGTACACAAAAAAATGAAGTCAAACAGGTACGTACTAGACCATAGAGCTATTTGGAACGCATTAAGAAAATGAATTCTGAATTAATAAGGTGATATTAGTTATTACCAGACAAAGTTTTACGAATATTATATCTGATCATGAAAAGGGACGAAAGATAAAAAAAATAGTTGTAAACATCTACGGACGCGGAAAATGAATTATTTGCACGAAACTGCAAGGAATGTGGTGAATCAAGTAAATGACAGAAACAATTTCATGTCACCATGAGAATTAAGCCGAAATACTACTGAATTCAATTTTACCTGCCGCAAATTTTAAACAAAAATAAATGGGAGAGTGCGAGAGTGATAATTATTTCAGATGTAAAGTCACAATTAGCCGAGATAATTAACCGATTATTAAGGAAAGACCGATTGCAGAATTCTAGTAAAAGTTTAAAGCAAAACTGCATCAAAAGGGTGAGTTACACTTATCGGCCGCCAGACAATGAAATAATTAAACGGACATATTAAGATTGGAGAGAGATAGAGAATCATGAAAAATAACATATCAATGAAAGTTGAAATTGTCTGAACTCTCAATTATAAAGCGCGCTACGGAAGGCGAGATGTACGTCCTGAGTCCACGCCTGGCGTTTTTTTTTAGAAGATATTCGAAGGGCTGGGTGCCGGCTAAAATAATAATACGAGAGGGGAGTAAGAGTCGAGTAAGAGTCGAGGATCGAAGGAAGACGAGGCTATAGAGTGCTAGCAGTGATAAGATCGTTCGTATTTAACAAAACAATTGATCAAATATTATAAAAACGAGTGATAAGACATAATCCACCGAAGAATTAAAAAAAAGTCGTGATAAACAGTGACAAGTGTTTGTTAATGTTGGGAGAAAATATCCATCGTAATATTAAAGAATTTTTAAGGTTGTGACTTCGTGAGAAGCAATAGTTCGTGTACATAAATTAATTATTCGGCTTGTTAAAATACTCTATTGAAAATTAGCTGCAGTGAATGACAGTGCGCCGCGGGTGAATTAATTAAGTAATAAAATTAATTTGAATTATCAAAACCAAAATAATAATCAAAGTGAATGAAATACTTAACTTCAGTGAGTTAATAATAACATAACTTTGTGTTTTAAAAATAGAAGGGGTGTGCATCGCGCGAATTTTGATTTGAAATATAAAATTAGCGGAGCCAATAAAATTACGTACTAATGTCATCTTCAATCTTGTACACACAAAATAATAATATCAAAACAACATCAAAATAAATAACCTACATACAAATGTCACCTTCGATCTTCCGCGAGCATAATAATAATATAAAATAAACTATTGCTTGTTTTGAATCCCCCAATTTGAAATTGTTCAACGATAATAAACAATACCTACGCGCTTGTAGTTTCTTCAATATATCATATAATCAAGATAATACAAATATTCAAAATAATATCAACAAATACCTACGTATAAATGTCATCTTCGATAATATTGTTAACAAATAATAATTAATAACCTACGTATTTTCTTAAACTCAAATAAAAGTGTGACATAGAGTCATGGGTGTTACTACTTCTGGGGACTAAATTACCGAATCATAGTGACAGGAAGGTTTTTTACTTTTAATATTTTCCCCACATGTACGTAATCAGGCTTCGTTCAGGTGAGTGAAAGAAACATTTTAATTAAATTACAGGTCGTACATGGTCCCGATACCTGAGAGGATCTGCCAATCTACAAAACCAATGATAAAAGAAGTTATGTTCCAGGATATAATTGTGTTTTAAATATTATTCTCAATGTGTAATTACGAGATTTGTCCCAAATTAAATCTATTATCAATGTGGGTTCAACGAACTTATATTTTTTGCGTGCTAGAAAGGACGAGACGAATGCGTATAAAAAAGGATCCCGGCCATAAATCGTAGCCGCGTTGAACATCGTACGGTCATCCAAATTAGTAGGAGTTTTTTTTTTGTTCTAAGGTATGCCGAACCAAAGTGAGAATGACGGCAACATCCATGCCATACTGGATATTAGTTCAAAAATGAAATTTGGAGAATTGAATTTAAACATTATAATTGTTTACTAACAACAATATTATCATGTCAAATTTCTTTCAGGCTTCCTTACAAAATATGAAATCAACATTATTTCGGTAATGTTTTCTCAATCAGGCCCTTCCAAAATCCCGCTTGACCTGCGAAATATAGACTTCACGATTGGGGAATGCAATAGCGTTCACTGAAATTATATCCCCACAAGATATGAGACAAAGAGGGCTTTTTTTCTTACGCTATCATGCGATAGGGGATGTCAACGTAAACTTAGCATTCACGCGGGGTACTGGAAGTTAATCCCTTTCGCGGGGTCATGCAGAGTGAAAAGGCATGAAAGACAGAATAAAAAGAAAATGCCACTTGGAATGGTAGGGTATGATTCGCTGACGGAGGCGTTTCGACCGAAGGTATCCCAAGTTTTGCGAAGTTATGTGGAGGGGACGTCGGCGTGGTATCCCGTGAGAATAAGTCTGTAGCACTATTGCATACTACCAGTAGTGTCGACCTAAAAGCAAACATAGTTTTTACAAGGTAGAAGTTATGTCAGCTCTTGGAGGCGAGGAACGCAAGCCAATGATTATCCTCGTAGGAGACGAAAGGATCATCTCAAACGGCTCCGTACGCACTCAACGCGAGTAGAGTCATGATAAGGGAAGAAATGGACATACCCCTTCTAGAATCAGTCGAGTTAAAATCAAATCTGGAGGATAGGAAGTCGGGATAATACTGGAAGTGACATGAGGACTCTGCGCGCTTTCATCTGGCGTGAAGGGACCCTTTCGTAGCAATGAAGTTCATGCAAGAGAACAAAATCAGGACTTAAGGACCATCCTAGCAAACGTAATGATTGAGTCTTTGTCCGGAATGTTGGTCACCAGTATCTATTTGGTTAGAGGAGGAGCCGACTTATTCAGGAAACAACATTCCCCAGATCCTCCTATCACCCCTCCTCACCTTCCTCTTCCCCAGTACATGTAGTGTATACTAATAACAATAATAACTTGACCATCTAGGTGCAGTACGACGACATTGAGAGCTTCGCAAGGATCCCGACATGTATTTTATAATACACACTGTTCACGTAATGTAAATATAACCCAATGTAAACCTATAGACAGAAAAAAATCGGGTAAGAAAACTACGACTTTGAATTTTATAAACCGGCTGACAATTCACTGTAGGATTAGCGTCAATGACACTCCGTTCAAGTTGAGAAAAGGCGGGTAATACGAGTATAGGTTTGAAAATAAAATAAAACAATCTAAAAAACGGGGTCAGTTTATCAAACGAGATTCTTTCACACTTTACTCCAAAAGAATCTGAGGTTACCACACACTACATTATTTCCTCTACATGTGTATGTGTATTAATTTACACATGCAAATGTAATTACCGAATCAAAAAATCACACAACGGGGTAAATAGGAATAATGTGCAAAAAAATCTTAAATCTTATTTACTGTGAGAAAATCGCAGGGGTTTAAGGAAAAGTTAGGTGTAGCTAGATACAAGGGTATATTGATCGAAGGCCAAAAGATAAGGGTAGCGTAGCCAGTAGATCCCGACAGCTAGTGTTAAAGGGAAAGAATAGAAAAACCAAGGGTAGACGACTACGGATCATTACAACGGGTGCCGGGTAGCCCCACAGGTACATTACAGGAGGTCCCGAGACCCATAGAAGTTAGTAAGGCCAGGGGTAGGACCACTACAAGTTCGATCGGATGTCAGCAAGTGGGTTAATTTCCCCTTCCAAGATTCAATTTAATTTATGAATTGATAATTTTTCATTCAATCAAGAAAACATTATTCGATAAAAAATAGATGTCGATAGCGGAAATTTAAAATGCTATAAAAGACAATAAATCTAAAAACAAGTCAAATATGTATTTTTTTGGTTGTTTTTTTTTCTCTTTCTATCTGCGTCTTCGAAAAATTTTTCGAAAAAAGAACTTTGGATTGTCTCATTCCGGGTGCCCTCTCCCATTCTTTGCAGTGCTGGGATTTGACCCACCTATCGATATGTAGTTTTGTGTGGCAAGCTGCTACTCCTACGGCCGGCTCGGATCCTACAAGTGGTGCTTTCGCCCCTTTCCTTGCTAGTTCGTCAGCCCGCTCGTTGCCCTCAATACCTTTATGTCCTGGTACCCAAATCAGGGTTATTTTATTGATGTTAGCGAGTTCTGTGAGAATAGTCCTGCATTCCATCACCAGTCTAGAGTCGCATCGGTTACTTCCCAGTGCCATTAAGGCGGCCTGGCTATCAGAACATATGCTTATGTTCTTATTCCTGTACCCGATGCGTATATTCTCCTGTGCGTAGGCCAAGATGGCTTTCATCTCAGCTTGAAACACAGTACAGTGTGTTCCTAGAGAGTTCCTATTTATATATAGTTTTGTATTTTTATTTGCAATGTTTTTGTTTTTCTAATTGTATGGACCTGTATTTATTGTACGTAATTGTAGAATTTTGTAATTGTTTGTCCCTATGTGTATAATAATTGAGTTTATATAATTGGATTGTTCTCACCTAAGTGCGATCATGTGTAAAAGCCTAATATAAATCAATAAATAAATAAAACACCATCCTTGATAGGGAACTGTAAATGAAAAACCTACCTTCGGTTATCCTGTCAAAGATGTCAAATATAAAAACTGAATGCAATGGAAAAGAGGTCAACTAATGATGTGGTGATTTTATCAAAGAACTTTGATCAGTTTTAATTTGGACTTTATCAAAGGGGCGTTAAAACTGAAAAAAAATAGAGATTATAAAGAAATTTACGTTTAGTACTTGAGTTAACCAAAAACACATCCAAATAAACAAGATAGAACTTATACAGAACAGATCTATGAGGTGTATACTGGGGAAAGGAAAGTATACAAATGTGTATCAAATGAGAGAGGAGATAAAGTGTATTCCAATATAAAAGAGACTGCTACATGAAAAACCAAATGCCAAAATAAAATTGTTTTTAAAAGAGATAAACATAATTATGAAACCACAAATATTAGTAGAGTTAGATTGCTGCATATGAGAAAATCGGTCCCAGAACTACTCAATGCATAAAGGACTAAAGGTGCTTGATGAAATGCCTAAAAAAGTCTGAAGAATTAACGTATTTAAAAAGGATGTTATTTTTACTATAAAAATATGATTTTTGAAAATAAAATGTTACTGTGTGTATATTATTACTAGTAGGCGGCTAGGCTGTGGCAAAACGAAGAATTCCAAATTGAAAATCCGCAAAAACATCATTCGGAGATATTGAGGTTTGAAGTTTAGAATTTTTTTGTTATTAAAATAACATATCAATTCTAAACTTGAAACTTCAATGTCTCCGAATGATGTTTTTGCGGATTCGTGACTTAGAATTCCTCGTTTTGCCACCGCTTAGCCGCCTCCTAATTATTACTTTATGTATGATTGTAATATAAAATAACTCAATTATCAATAATAATATCTATTTTATAAATCTAGAAAACATAACATTTTTCTCCATTAAGGTCGGTATGCTAGTGTTTTTTTAAAGAACTCGACCAATTTTATTAAAATCACAACCAAATTTTAAATCTGTTCAAAATATTTTTGACGGAATTACGTATTTGTAGAGCACAAAATAATTTACAATGTTTGTCAACAGTTATTAGCTAAAAGTTGTAGCTCTCAACCAGAAAAGTTATGCACCATTTTTTCACTTGCCTTTTTTAAGTTAGGTCCACAAAGGAGTTCCTGAGAAAATTAATTCCCCTTAGAGTCTAATGTCATCATTAATTCCCCTTAGAATCTTAATGTTATCTTTTGGGATGAAGAAGATAAAGTTTTGGGAAGGAAAAGGTAGAAGGGGTGGGTAGGAATCTGGGGGTCAGTGTCTCCAGGAGTGTGGAACGTATGAATCCATCCCTCTCACTGCGGTGCAATTCGATGTTCCGAGAGAGTCCTGCTGGAGAGGTCTAAAGGTTTAAAGATGACTACCACAACATTGATTAACCTAGTTAATTTATTATTAACCTAGTATGGTAGTTGAAAAATAAAAAAAAAACTTATAAAAAATTATTAAATAATAAAAAAGTAAATAAGATGTTACCCGGGTGGTGAAGAAATTTGAAAAATAGATTTTACTAAATTGTTGCCGTCACTGTTGCTCTTACTCCACCGGATATTCAGCGAAAGGTACAATGCACCTCGGGCTACTAATACCTAACTAACATCGAGGTTTTTTATTCCCCACTATTCTCCTCCAAAAGTGGACTGATTTTTTTTTTTTTTTACCAACTACATAAGAAAAAACTATTTTATGTTTGTACGTTTTGCTTTTTTTAAAAAAAACATTGTCTAGTTTGTAGTTTGTATACTGAACGTCTTTTGACGGCGTTTACACCAGTCAATTTTATTGGTTTTTGGAAGGTTTAAAAAGGATAATAAATACTTCTGTAAAAAGTAACTTATCAAAAAAAAAACAAAAAGTACCGACACGCTAGTAGTTGATATCTATTTTACGTTAAAAGTTACGAGATAAATAGGGAATACGTTTGTATGGAAAAATCACCGCCGAGTATCTCCTTAATCCACCAAAACTTGAACAAACCTTACGCCATAAATCCGGGCACCCCTGCTAAGTCACCAAACGTTGCGAATCACTTGGGATGACCTAAGACAAGGGAGTTGGTTATCCAATAAATGGTTATCGGGGCGGCGGTACTCGCACCCGTCTCCCAAGTTGAAGGTCCTTGATGTGATGTTTATTACTAAATGGCACTAAGAAAAAATACCGATGATAAATAATGAAGTAGTTTTTTTCAAAATAACATTTGTATATCAGTTTATATTTATAAATTTGTGATTAAACCATTACTTTCTTTGTAACTTAGATACCATCAGGTCGATACGAGTATCTATGTTAAGGTTTATCAACAATTTAATCGATATTAATTCTCGTAAAACTTAAATAATTCGGATTAATTTTTTTCTCAGTATTTTTATTTTTCTGCGGATGGATTTAAAAATAATATGTTTGTTTTGATTAGATAAAAATATTAAACAGATAATATTTGTGATTATGATATTATTTCATATCCAAATATAACTTATGATTCACCATTATTTAAGTAAGAGATAACAGAAGACTTAACTTGATCACCGATTATATAAACAACATGTACACATCAGTGATATCATAAGTTAATCATTGAAAATAATCGGATTCATTCATATAATATTGAAACCATTTTTGAACCCAGAATCGATTATAACCTTGTAAAACTCGTTGGTCAGAAGCAAATTAGAATACGGAAGTGTTATATGGAACCCACACTTTTTAAAATATTAAAAACTATGAATCTGTAAAAAAAAAATTCCTTAGACTGTTATCATTCAAACTTGGATTAAAGGCCTTTCTCCAATCTTAGGAGGAACGACTCCAATACTTTAATTTTACAACCCTGTCAAAAAGAAGACAATTTACTGACTTAATAAATTAGTTTATAAAAAAATATTCCTAATATGCTCCTATTATTTTGTGCACGTTCTTCTGAGAAAAGGATGTTGTGTGTAGTTTGTTTTTGAATATCGGATTTGAAATAGTTGGTTAGTAATATTCAAGAGCTTTACCCCTCGATCACATAAAACTTTTGGTGTGTAGGCAGAAACAAACGCGGGACACCGCTATGTGGTCCAGGGGCAGGGCTCTTTAGAGATCTGGAGTTCGTGGGTTCAAATAATATAAGGAATGTGTGCGGCACGTTCCAGAGAGGAACTCTCAGTATACTGGTATAAGACCACCATTCAGAATTGAAACGCCTTTAGACGTGTTTAGTGACTAGATCTGAATAGCCAGGTACTTCCCCACCTTCCTCCTAGCCCATCTCCTTCCCCTCTCCACTTACCTTCAGCCTCACAACATATCCCAATTGGGGATGCAGTAGTCTCACTGGCTCCAGACGGGAGGCTCTTGTGAGGTATATATATTTAAAAAAAAATAATGTGTTAATCCCTTTTCAGTATTATAGTATGAGTGGACGCGGTTTCGTACTAATAAACGTACATTAAAATCATTTCCCTTTTTTCCATAGTCTATGGTTTAAATATAAAATTAATAATAACAGAAACTTTAAAGCTGAGCCTCGTGCAGAAAACTCATAATATCTGAAGATGCCACAGTAGCAATGCTCACAGAAATAAGCAGGTACTTACCCTTCAAAATTGCATGCACATTTTTAATAAAGATTTTTCTTTGCAAGAGAATCTTCAGTACCAAGAATTTGCAATCCTTCCTAAGAAGACATATTAAATTTTTAAGCCCCTCCATATTGTGTGGTTTCATTGACACTTGGACGACGTGGTCGAGGGGTAAGGCTATCGACTCGCAATTCGAAGGTCGCCGGTTCGAACCCCAGGCGCTCAAATATTTTTTTTTGATTAATTTGTGTTATGTCACAATTATTTAATTAAAAATAAAATGTAGTAGGGTACATTTGCGGCAAGTTCCAGAGTGGAAGATACTCTCAGTATCTGATGCTGATCGGGAAAGGCACCGCAGTGGTAAGGATGTATTCACTATTCAATTAGCCCAAAGAAAAAGAGCAAAGCGAAACCGGTCGGTAAATAAATTAAATAAAACTCGTGGCATTACACAAAATAAGCTTGCCTTACATGCCTTTCCCATATAAAAATAAAGTTGGTTGTTTGCAGGTGAAAAAAATGTAATAAGCGGTAATTGTTGAA
This sequence comes from Limnephilus auricula, assembly GCA_951813805.1. Lineage (NCBI taxonomy): Eukaryota > Metazoa > Arthropoda > Insecta > Trichoptera > Limnephilidae > Limnephilus > Limnephilus auricula. The sequence goes on from OX638410.1 coordinate 2,099,509, forward strand.
TGAAACACTATGTATATATTGAATCATTTGGCGGGTATGAGATAAGCCGCCGTTGCTTAATGGTAGAGCTCTTAACCGGCAATCAAAGGGGTGCGGGTTCGAGTCCCGTCGGCGACATGTATCTTTTCTCGGAAGGTTTTTTTCAATATGGATAAGTGTTTCGGGCTAATAATTATTGCTTATAATAATTGTTACCCCTTGTGCTATGCATAAAAAAATCTTGTCTTAAACATTAGTTTATCAATTTAAAATTCATATTATTATATTTACATACAATTTATTTGCGCACGTCGGGATTCGACCCCGCGACTTCCGGATCTCTTGGCCCCGGATCCGCAGATGCAGAGATCAAAATTCCTTGTGGTCAAATGAATTATCCCAAACAAACAGGTTGACCCCTCCAACATGATTGTTTTTTTGACAACAAAATTTGTGGACAGAACATTCATCGCGCCATTTTTTTTTTATGGAATAGGCAATTCACCCTAAGAAGAGTGCTTTGTGCCATTAAAGTTAAGAAAGATAGTTTAATTTTTTAGGTTAATCTACGAGGGGACAGGACAAATCAAACATTGAACTCATTTAAGTCTATGAACTTGTATAAAACTGAAAAAACGCGAGAATTGTTGAGAGACAGCAAATACGGAATACTAAGGGGAGAATTGTGGGTAATTTTAATAAGCAAACGATAAATATTTTTGAAGGAAGAATGATTTTTACAATTAAAGAATATATGGTTAAGAGTCTCCTCCTCCACACCGCACTCGCAGAGTGGACTATCGAGGACTCGGATCTTAAACAAATGAGTTGCAATAGAGCAGTGACCAATTCTCATTCTCGAAATGCAGGAAATAAATCTTTTGGATTTTTTTTTGCCGTGGAACCAAGGTTTACTCGGAATATGCCTTTGTATTCCAGCATAGAAAGATCCAGTTCGGGTTTTCGTACTTGTCCAATTTTCTTCCCAGGAACGAGACATATTGGATTTAAGAATAGAGAAGACGTCAGAGATAGGAATTCTAAAATCTAAAGGGATAGAACCAGAGATCGTTCCAAGTTTAGCGAGAGAATCGGCTTTCTCGTTACCCTCAATTCCTAGATGGCCAGGGACCCAAACCAATATTGTCTCAAATTGTGATTCGTGTAGAGAGTTGAGGATGTTTTTAATATTACAAATAATGTAGTCTTCTGGACATCGAACGATATTAGAGGAAATTTTTAATACAGCACTTAGAGAGTCAGTGCATAGTATGGCTTGACGAATATTGAGAAGCTGGATTTGAATTAAAGCTTGTTCAATTGCGAAGCATTCTGCGGTAAATATAGAAATTTCTCTAGGCAATTTATAAGAAAGATTTAGATTGAATTCAGGAATATACACAGATGCGCCACAATCTTTGAGCTCGGACTTGGAACCATCTGTGTAAATTAGGGAAAACCCAGGAAACTTAGAAGACGTAATGCTTTTAAAATGATCGTCCACATTTTGAAAGTTATTAGATGATGTTAAAATGTTCGTCCGAAAGTCGGAAGTTATTACATTGGGGATAAAATTAATAGTATCAAACGGGATTTTGTAAATAGGAAGGATTGGATCTTTTTGTACGTTTTGGAGAGAAGAAGAGAGAGATCTGTATGAAAGAAAACTTTTTAGAAGGAAAGACTGTCGATTTTTATCTGTCAATCTTTTGCTGTTGTTTAAGTTATTAAACAAATGATCGAGACTTTTTTCTAAAGGATGACGAGACAGAGATAAAGATTTGAAAATAAACTTATCAGCAAGGAATTGTCTTCTCAAAAATAAGGGTGGTTCTACGCATTCCACCTGGAGCGCGTTAATAGGAGAAGATTTCATCGCCCCAATAATCATTCTGAGCGCCTTGGATTGAATTCTTTCAAGTTTTTTATCCAAATATTTAGGAAGGGGGTCGAAAAGAAATGTGCCATAATCCAAGTGGCTTCGAACTAGGGAGTTATACATTAGTTTCAGGGTAGTAGGATGAGATCCCCACCATACTCTGGAAACTGCTCGCATCATATTAAGCCCCTTTTCACACTTAGCAGAAATGTGTTGAATATGTGGGAGCCAGGAAAGCTTATGGTCCAAAAGTATACCAATAAATTTTACTTGCTTAACAGTTTGGAGATGAACATTATCAAATGAGACAGAAAAAGGGGGCAATTTTCTTTTGCGCGTAAAAGCCACTACCTTAGTTTTAGAAGTCGCTAAATTCATTCCATTTGACAATAACCAAACTTTAATATAATGCAAAGCCAAATTTAACTCCTTAGCAGCATGGGATAAATTTTTGTGTGTTATATATATAAGAAAATCGTCCGCAAAATAAAGTCGCTTGATATAAAAAGGGATTAAAATGTCTAAATCGCTTATATAAATATTAAATAACAATGGACTAATTACAGACCCCTGAGGTAACCCTTTCCATAATTTACGTTTTAAAATTTTTGAGGAAGAGTGGATTATAATGGATCTGTCTGATAGCAAGTTGATAATAAATTGAACCAATTTCATAGGAATTTTTATTTTTATCAATTTTTCTTTTAAAATATTAATTAATACATCGTCATAAGCTGACGAAAGATCAAGAAATGTGGCCAGTGTGCAAGAATTAAGGGATTGGGAAATACGAATTTCTGTTGTAAATATACTTAAATTATCCATAGTTGATTTCTTTTTCCGGAAGCCATATTGATTTTGAGAGATAATACTGTGATTTTCAACAAACCACTCCAATCTGTTCTTTATCAAGTGCTCCGCTACTTTCGTTAAACACGACGAAAGAGCGATAGGACGATAGGAAGAGACTTCGGAAGGATTTTTCCCTGGTTTTAAAATCGGGAGGACTTTTTGAATTTTCCAGATATCCGGAATAAATCCGGTTTCAAACATGTTATTAATTAAAGATAAGAAGTATTCTAACGACGTGTCAGAGAATGCTTTAATAAAGCTATATAATATTCCATCAGGACCAGGAGAAGAGTCTGAAAGGGAATTAGTTACTCGTTTTAATTCATTAACTGAGAAAGGAGAGTCTAGCCAGTTAGAGTGAGAAGGATGGGAAATAAAAGTAGGCATTTCTTCATATCTGGCAACTGATGGAGGGGCTATCTTGTCAGCAAAACTATTTAAAATTTCTTCTGGAATATGCTTTGTACGCTGCGGAGCAAATGATGAACCGAACTTTTTTAAACTGGTCCAAACAGATGACTGGGAAGATTCAGGAGACAAACTTTCACAAAATTTTCGCCATCCAGAACGCTTTTTATTTTTCAATATACGTTTAGTTTCTGCCTGGGCGCGTTTCACTAATAAGTAATTTTCGAACGACATACACTTGCGGAAAATGGAAATTGCTTCTTTTCTAGAGTTAACAGACCTAGTACATTCTTCATCCCACCATGGAGTCGAATGTTTTATCTTAATAGTAGCATTACGTTTCGGGATGGATTTTTCTGCTGCTTTTATTACTAGACTAGGAAACAATTCACATTCTCTTGTGATGTTCCCAAGGGATGACTTTGTCGAGTGAACAAGGGAGTCTAGTTCATTAGAGAAAGTTCTCCAATCTGCGTCTTTAGTTTTGAATTTAAAATTATTGTTTACAGTAAAGGAACGCAAGGTAGTTAGTTGGTGGAAGAGAATAATGATAGGAAAATGGTCACTGGAAAGGGGGTCTTTAAGTATGTCCCAAGAACATTTAGGAATCATTGAAGATGAGCAAAGGGACAAATCAACGGCACTTTTCCTTTGTTGAGGGGGGGTGAATCTAGTTGGGGATCCGTCGTTTAAAATACAAAGATTAAAAGTATCAATAAAATCTAACAGATTACGACCCGAACGGTTTGTTAATTCGCTACCCCAAGAGGGAGAATGAGCGTTAAAATCGCCCAATATCATATAAGGGGGACGAATCTGAGATATTAATAATGACCATTCGTTTTCGTCAAAAATAGTAGAGGGAGGGATATATATTGATAATATTGTAATGTCAGATACAACAGCTGCTACTATCTGAAAATTGATGGGGAGAGTATGAAAAATGATTTGTTTAAAAGGAATAGAGTCATGAATAATAAGAGCTGTGCCACCTTTACCATCCAATCTATCATGTCTAAGACAATGATATCCAGGAATCTTAAATTGATACAAGGGTTTTAACCATGTTTCGGAGATGGCGGCGACTGAAATATCATGTACATTGAGTAATTGAATAAGCTCAGATTTGTTAGAGAATAGACTTCTACTATTCCACTGAAGTATTCTGTTCAGTTTCAGAGACATTGGGAAGACAAGAGAGTAATGATTTAATATAATCAGCAGCGTTGGACGGTACATTATTGTTGTTTGAAAGAATTGAAATTAAGAGGGTAATTAATGTCTGAATGAAAGAAGAATTTTCATTAACAACTTTAGGGAAAATAGGTGAAGCAGAATTATTTTTTAAAACACTCCCATTGGGTTCCTGAGTTTTATTGTTCCCATTTGGGTAAAACAAAAGTTCATTGTGTTGCTTTTTGTCAAAAGAGGGAATAAATTTAGGTTTCGGTTTTAACGGTTTAAAAAACGTTTCTCTGTGAGAAGATGATAGTGGAGGTTTAGAGGTAGTGAATTGAAAGGGAGGTGAGGTAGAAGTTATCTCTGCAAAAGATTTTTTCGCAGTGGGGAATATTTTTGACGCCTGGAAGTAAGAAATATTGTCTGAAGCCATTGCTTGCTTAATATTCTTTTGTCTAGTTAATTCTGGACAGGCCAAACTAACCGCGGTATGATTGCCCTTACAATGAATACAAATTGGATCATTAGATGAATTTTGACAATTATCAAAAGCGTGATTTTCTCCGCAATGAAGACAACGTGGAGGGGAACGACATACGGGTTTCGAATGTCCGAACCGGCAACAGTTGAAACATTGAATCGTCGGAAATTTATATACTTCTACAGGAAGTGAGTTGTAATAGATGAACACACGGGATGGCAAAGTTTGACCTTCAAATGTTATTACAACAGATTGCGAAGGTTTCCATATGGTGGTTCCAGTAGATGTATCCTTGTAATTTAATCGACGTACTTTTAATACTTTAGGAGTAACTTGAGAATCATTAAGAGCATCAACGATTTCTGATTCTGAGAGATCAGGTGGAATACCCCTGACCGCCCCATCCTTGTAAGGTTATATGTAGGAATAAATGATTTAAATTTTTGGTTTGAAAGTGAATCAATTTTTTTTACAAATTCATTTGCAAGGGTGGCGGATTTAAACTCAATGGATAATTTGTAGCGGCCTTCCGGTTTGATTGATCCATTAACTATTCCAAGGTTTTTATTATTTGAACTGAAAATAAATTTCCCAAAATCCAGCGGATGAATAATCTTCCCATGTTCAGTTCTTTGAACATTAACAATGAAAGGGGCAGATGAGGAAAGAGAATACATTAGATCAGCACTTTTAGTTTCAGGTAGAATGGTGTCTTTATGATTTCCCTGAGAGCTTGAGGTTTGATTGGTATGAGAAAGAGATTTAATTTTGGGAGGTATATTAAGAGAAAGCGAAGGTCTTCTTTTACGGGAAGGGAGAGTTATAGAAATGTGGCTATCATCAGAGTCACATCCATCTGCATTGTTGAATATGGATTCGGGATCAGGGGGTCTATTTTCGTCTTCCTCCATTTTTACAAATTATTTAAACACAAAAAAAATAATAATTTAAAAATAATAAACAGTCTATTTGATTGACTGTACACACGAATTTATCGTAAACAAAATAATACAAATAAATTATAATCAAAACAAAAGTGTAACAATAAATGAATTCTTATCTGCAGTAGAATCGGGAGGTAAGTAGGTAGATAGTCAAACACAGAGCACCGGTAAACACAACCACTCACTACCGACGTTCGATGCGGAATCATCGCGCCATTTAATCTGCCATTTAGTTTCATGTCAATAAGTTGATTTGAAAAAAAATTGTGTTAATTAAAAATACCCACATTTGTCTACAATGCCCTTGGTGATTGAATCACTAAACGGCGCTATATAAATTTGACCACTTATTATTTTTTCGAAAGAGAGAGTCCGAAAACGGTGTGCAATATAGTTGTGAATGATGAATACTTGGAGCAGGTGGATGAGTTTGTGTATTTGGGTAGTATGTATACGAGAGATGGGAAGGCTGATAGAGACATTGAAAGGAGGGTAAATGCAGGTAACTCCATTAATGGAGGACTGAATGCCGTTGGCGCTAACAAAAAGCTGTCCAAAGAAGCGAAGTTAGCAGTCCACAATGGAGTGCTTGTACCTACCCTGATGTATGGCAGTGAGGCATCGAACTGGCAGAGGAAGGATGAAAGTAGACTGAATGCTGTTGAAATGAGATCCCTGAGGCGTATGTGTGGTAAAACCATGTATGATCGTGTGAGAAATGTGGAGATTCGAAAGGAATGCAAGGCATTTAAGCGTAATGAGTAAAATTAAGAAAATAACCCTCAGATGGTTTGGGCATGTAGAGCGAATGAACAAAGAAAGGAGCGTAACGAGAATATACGATGCAAGTGTGTATGGTATAAGAAGTAGGGGACGTCCGAGAAAGACATGGCACGATCAAGTGAATCAGATACTTGAGTCGGGCCATGTCAAGAAAAATAAAAGAGAATGTATGAGACGATGTTTGAATGTGAATGAGGCAAAGAGTGTGTGCCAAGACCGAGGTGTTTGTCGGTCCGTCCTATCCGCCTACCCCTGCGGGGAAACGGCTTGATGGCTAGTTAGTTATTATTATTTCCACCAAAGTTAAAGCACGAGTTCCCTAAATGAGGTAATTCGTTTTAACCACAATGCTAAAGAATTTGTCATCCCAAACTCTTAGACAGGGACAAAATAGAGTCCCGGACTTAAATCTTGTTTTCGAAAATATGTTTACGATTTCGCGTGTAACTTGAAAACATGAAAATGTTTGCAAGGATAATTATATAAGAACGAAGGACTAACTTTAGGAGTTCCTCTGCGAACTTTTAATTGGTTGGTACCTGAGGAATTAAATATTTCTTCAAGCGACAAAATGTGATAAATAGACATTTATGCAGACAGTGCGATAAATTTTTAGATGAAAAATTAATTAATATTTCTACAGATCAAGTTAGGGAAAAGTTTTTATAAACTTTGGTTTGTTTCGAAGTCTCGTCGTCACATTATTAAACGATCTTACGTTTCGAGCTACGTTTCTGGCAATTGATTGGTTTCGGTTTCCTCCTTTCCTCCTCAGGATGATTCTTATTTACCCCGTTTAATCACAGGAGACCATATTTGTCCCAGCTCAAATAGGTCGCACAGAAATCGTTATTTTTCCCTTACTATCATAGTCAGAAATGTGATCTAAACTGTATTGGAAAGAGAATACAACAAACTATATATTAAAATCTAAAAGAAAACCACAATAAAAATAAAATTTACCCCTTTCTGAAACCAAATTTTCCGATAGCAATTTGAAAAAAAATTATGGAACTTTGTGAATTTTTTAAGATTTTTTTTTACGTGAAACGAAAAAAAGTGAGGTGACAGTAAGGTTTATAATTAATTTATCTACTGAAATAAGTATGTGTTTTATTTTTTTTCATTATCCGTAATTTTAGTTAGAAAAAAAGTGAAGTGAGCCAGCCATTTTTAAAACTTTTTAAAGTTTTCGCAAAAAAATTTTATATTATCAAAATACATAGTAATTTTTGAAATTTGAAAGCCTTTTTCATCACCTTTCGAAAACAGTTTTTAGTTTTCGAATACGTTAACAAATGTTCCATTTATTTGGATTTTATTGCAAAGCGGGAATATTTTTAGCCTCTGACAAAATACGCCAATTTTTTTAGGGGTGAACCTGTTTTATACTATAATAGCCGACCCGGCATGCGTTGAATGCAACTTAAATAATGAAACTGTTTCTCCCTGCGTGTCCTTTCTCATTCGTCCCCGGTCCTCCCTTTCTCCCTCTCCCGCTGTCCCCCTTCTCGCAACCTCCCTCACGCATTCCCCTTCCACCTTTTCCACCTCCCCCCTCCCGCTAACTCCCTAATAATTTTCCCCGGCGCCCCTTCCGTATTCCCATCCCCCTCCCGCCTTTTTTCCCTGCCGCGAAACTACATTAATACACCCATTGTTTCAAACAACTTGCGTTTGACTTATTTAATTTTTTTACGCAAATTTCATAAAGCCAGATCTCATTATTTTATTATTCGGAATGGAGAAGAATTCAACAAATCAAAGATCATAATAATCGGTTCAGCCGTTCTTTAGTTATAAATAGTATAACTAACCCGGCATTGTTTTACACATTAAGATTTTACTTTTAATGTTTTTGTTTTGTCCTGTGCTATAATAAGCACCGTTTGTCTAATAATAGTGTCCAGTGCTATAACAGCACTGTTATTGTTACATTTTTTCTCTTGTTATTGTTTTGTACTCGTATACTCTAGAGACTATATTCTTTATTTCATATTATTTTATCAATATTTTGTACTCGCAAGGAAAACTGCAGGATTATTTTATAGTTTAAAAAAAACAACTATTTCACTACGAATCCAAAATATCCACAACAAAACTATATTTGGAAACAAAACTGTTAACATTAAGACAACTATACGAATACAATATATGTCTCCTTATAAACAAAATAAATAATAAACTCATACACACAAACACAGAATTCAAGATCCCAAGTAAACCGACATTTAACACGATAACATACATTTAAATACCATTCATACAACTATGGTAAACAATCCATTAGTTACGAGGGGAGCAATTTATATAATTGCCTCCCAGATGATATTAAAAACGAAAAAAGTGTGTGTAAATTTATTAATAAATTATTCATTTTTATTCACAAACAACTAAATTACAATGAAAGTTAATAATATTGTATGATAATATAATCTCTACTGTAATGGAATGTAATTTAATCTACTGTAATGTAATGTAATTTAATTCAAATTCTAATTAAGTAAGTGAAAATGTTATTTTCTTTTTTTCTGGAATAAAAAAAAACTGCGCTATACAAATATTACGTTTTTATTACCAATTTGTTTTTTTCAATTTGAACGGTTCTCGCATTTACGCCGAATATCGGTCCGTTTCGGCTCTTGATAAACCGTAAAGCTTAACAGTCAAGTTGTTATGATTTTTAGGGGGTTTCTCACCATCCTCCCAATAGCTCATCTACACTAATAACGAAAATTTTCGATTTACAATTTACGGTTTATTTATTTATTAAGTTAGAGTTTATAATTCGGTACTCAAACCTATGAATAGTAGCTATATATTGGATTAGTTGGCCGAGTTTTCTAACCATAAACAAAAAACAGACCTCTCGGTGCCCTTACTTATTGAAGGTTGGTTCGAATTGTACCACAGAGTTCGCGCTGTCTAGCGAACCCGATCATTTTAAGATATTACATCCATCATAATATTATTATATAATACTCACATATAAAAATATTGTAATCGATCTAATTTCTTCGGAAATGTGATAAGGCCTAGATACAAAAAATGCGATAAAACTTATCTTTCACCAATTATATCCTCGAATGGTTCCCAGAAGGCCAATGATTTCTAAAAGTTAAACATCTCATCATGTATAAAAACCTGTTTGACATGTGTAATAATATTTACAAGGCTTAATATCAATAAATTAAAGTGTAGATCTTCACAAGAATTGTCCAGGGACCCCAAAGGGTATGTACATGTACAACTTCCTAATTAATATTAACTAACTAACTAACTAACCATCACGCCGTTTCCCCGCAGGGGTAGGCAGAGAGGACGGACCGCTAAACATCTCGGTCTTGGGACACACTCTTTGCCTCATTCACATTCATACATCGTCTCATACATACTCTTCTATTTTTCTGACTCTTGACATGGCCCGACTCAAGTATCTGATTCACTTGATCGTGCCATGTCTTTCTCGGACGTCCCCTACTTCTTATACCATTCACACTTGCATCATATATTCTCCTTACGCTCCTTTCTTTGTTCATTCGCTCTACATGCCCAAACCATCTGAGGGTTCCTTTCTTAATTTTAATCATTACGCTTACATCAGCCTTGCATTCTTTTCGAACATCATACATGGTTTTACCACACATACGCCTCAGGGATCTCATTTCAACAGCATTCAGTCTACTTTCATCCTTCCTCTGCCAGTTTCATGCCTCACTGCCATACATCAGGGTAGGTACAAGCACTCCATTGTGGACTGCTAACTTCGCTTCTTTGGACAGCTTTTTGTTAGCGCCAACGGCATTCAGTTCTCCATTAATGGAGTTACCTGCATTTACCCTCCTTTCAATGTCTCTATCAGCCTTCCCATCTCTCGTAAACATACTACCCAAATACACAAACTCATCTACCTGCTCCAAGTATTCATCATTCACAACTATCTTGCACACCGTTTTCGGACTCTCTCTTTCAAACACAATGACTTTAGACTTACATTCATCATTAACTCATTCTTCATACATACTTCGTTCATTCTAGACATGGTTAATCTGACCATTAAATTAATGAATTAATGACCTTGAAATTAATTTTGACAAATTAGACTCTTTTTCGATATTTTCGGATAATGTTTCGTAAATTTTGTGATTTTTCGACTAGTACATTATATATTGAATATTTACTTCATTGAAGACAACTGGAAAATAATTGAACTACCTATGTAACATTAATTCTGTCTATTCTTGAAAGAGTCTCTCCACATTGACTAAATCAACACCACTGCCTGCATTTTTTTTTGAATTTGCTACATTCCTATAAATTTATTTTACACATATTCATAAACTATTTTTTGCAATGTATTTTTATGTGACATTATTTCTTACATGTATTAAATTAAAACTTGGAATTGTGTAAGAAATCTTTTTTTTACGCACCAGATTTACATGTCCGGGTTTAGTTTTCCCCATAGTATAAATATATAAATACGTATAAAATATCACCATTACAATAATTTACCTCCCTATGTAACATTACATGCACATATAAAATATCATCATTACAATAATTCGCTACTATTTCCTTACTCTATAGATCTAAGCTTTATTTTATTTTTATACTATTAATATTCTTTCATGCACTATATTTTTTTTATTTTTACCTATTCGGCATTTACAAATATAAAACCAATGTTGCCATTAAATATCGATTTTTAATTTTTCTATCGATATCGGTGCGGCTATCAGCAGTGCGGCCGTGCTCGGGAAAACGGTATGAACTCATCGAAAGTTCTGCCTATCGATTCGATATTGTAAAGTATCGATTTCACTGCACTAGACCTCCAGACCACGTCGCTCAAGTCAAGTACCGTAACGCATTGCATCGCTTATCAAGACACTTCAAGTTGCGGCGACCATTCGATATTTTCCGATAAGAAGTATTTTTTTGATAGTAACCGTTTTTTTAAATATGTCTTTAAATAGGGAAAGACGTGGAAATTTTTCGCTTCATCTTTTCTGCCTGCCTCTACAAAAATAACAAAAAATCGCCAACGTGAAAAGATACTTAAAAAATCATTATTTTCTTGACTAATGTCCGTAAAACTCGTCAAGGGATGCTCCGGCCGGGAAAGATTCATCGAGAATACGAAAAATATTATCAATTTTAATATTTGTAGGCGGATCGTCTTTTTAGCAAATCGCTGACGAGGTATTCGTGTCGCGAATGAAGAAAACCTGATAGAGCACTGATCACTGAACAATTTTCCCTAGAAGTGCACCACTGATAAATAAATTATATCTTTGAAGAAGAAGATTGCCTGACAAACTCTTCTACCAAATTTGTGAAGGCGTTCGTCCTGGTAAGACGAGAGGTTATTGGTTCGAGTCCCAGTTGCGACCATTGTCTTATTTTTATTTTTATTGTCTTATTTTTATTTTTCTGTGTATTTTGTTGCTTCATATTTTAGTTTAGATTATTAGTGTTATCTTTTTCTTCAATGACAATGATTGATGGGAATAAACTTCAAAAGTTATAAAAAGTGAGTTGTTCTAATAAAAATTGATAACTAAATTGTTTAAGCAGGGTAAATTTATTTTGTTTAATGAAGATAATATTAGCCAAACTCAATGAAAAATCTGAAATAGAAAAATCTAAAAAGATACCGATACATCTGGGACTTAAACCCAGGACCTTCGGCTTTACGGGCCCGTGCTCTACCAACATTCGGTAATATTGCCTTCATTAATTAAAATATTATTACCATTTATTATTTCGGCTACTGGCATTATACCTAGCACTCTCATTAAAAATTTTGGCGTATTAGATTTGTCAAAGAATTTATATATAAAAATGTTAAAATCGGTCATTTTAAATACATTACGAAAGATTTTTGAAAAATATTTATTTTGAGGTATCATTAGGATTTATCGGTCCAATTAGGAGTTCCACCGAATTATTTTCTTAATTGTTACTCTGTCAGATTAACATGTTGTTCTTGTATTGTTATACTTATATAATAGCGTGGATTGAATAGATGATCATTTGTGGAAAAGTGTGTGAAAGGGTTTAGTTTTTCCTGTCAGGAAAATTTAACACGGAAATAAAGTCTGGTGAGTTGAAAATAAAATAAAAAATTACACTTTTCGTTTTGATATTATTATGTGTACATTATTTTACTCTCCGATGACTTATTAAAATATGTAAAACTAGCGAAAAACTGTACAAATTTGAAATTTAAAAATATTATAATTTAAGAAATAAATGAATGTGTCTTTTAAAATAAAAGTAATTACTAATTAAATATTCAAAATATTACCTCGGCCGAGAATCGAACCCCGATTAATTGCTAAGAGGGGAACTATGGTGACCATTAAAATTACATTTTTTAAGAACTAAAACACTTAAATTAATTGAAGACAATATTAGGTAAACTCAATCAAAAAAATCTGAAAACAGAAAAATCAGAAAAAGATGTGGTCTCATCTAGGACTCGAACCCAGGACCTACGCCTTGGCGGGACGGAGTTTTGTCAACTGAGCAAATATGTCCCTTTCCGATTCGGATGCTATTTTTCCATTCTCTTTACAGATTATCCATACGACAACGTGTATTTTCAATTTATTAAACACGATTTATCTATTTAAAAAGTATTATTACACTATTCGGTGCTTGAACCTACGAATATATATATAGGATGAGTTGAGTTTTTTTACCTGTTGCGAGAATTTCTTTGTTAGTTTTTTAATATTCTTTATCGTACGGATAAGCTGTCAGATGAATGATAAAATTTGCCCTCGATCATATTTAACTGTATCATACTTCGACTAAGAAAACCAACATTACGTTAATTTTCTTAATGCATTTTAATAGAGAATACCTCACAAGAGTCTTAACTGCTTCCGTCTGGAGCCAGTGAGACTATGGCATCCCCAATTGGGGTATTTTTTTTTTTTTTACTGAGGAAAATAATTTCCCTCAGGGCCTATGTCACCTTTGGGGATGCTGAGTGGAGGGTATTTTTAAAGAAAGGAAGGCAGTTCTGGGAAGGAAAAATGTATGAGGGTTGGGTAGGAATCTGGGGTTCAATGTGTCTAGATCATCCGCCGCCAAGACCTAGACAATAAACCCCATGAACCCGGGCACCCCTGCTAAGTCACCAAACGTAGTGAACCACTTGGGGTGACCTATGGCAGAGGTGTTGGTTATCCCGGGGCGGTGGTACCCATTCCCGCCTCCCAAATTGTAAATATGTATGTTATGAGGATGAAGGTATGTGGGGAACGGAAGGAGATGGGGGAGAGGAAGGTGAGGAAGTACCTGGATATTCAGATCTAGTCACTAAACACGGCTCTAGCCATTATTAAGCAACGTTTCAATTATGAATGGTGGTCTTACACCAGGGCGATACTGAGAGTATCTTCCACTCTGGAACGTGCTGCAAATATAGTAAATATTATTTTTATTAATTAGTTGTGAAATAGCACAAATTCATCAAATAAAATTTATTTGCGCACGCCGGGTTCGAACCCGCTACCTTTTGATCGGGAGTCAAGAGTGTTACCACTCGACCACGGAGGGCCGTCATATTTTTATTGGCTGTTATATTTTATGTATGATTGCAAGATTCAAACCTATCTAGATAGTGTCACGGATAAATTTAATCTTTATTGATTCACTGTACGTACAATAAATCGTGTTATCTAGCGAAAGTATTGCCAGCAACCGTTTTTTCATTCAGATTGATACGCTGACACATATGTTGCATAGAAGTTTTATCATTAACATTTTCAAAGAAGAGTGATATCATCAATATACGCACATAAATTTCACCAAAAGTACGATAAAATTGAGCTTACTTTCAGTGAAAACAGACACTTCGGCGACACACTTCTACTCATGCAATTATTCCGTGTAAAAACTTGTTGGAGTGTTCGGGTTCTCTTTGAGCAGATCTAAAAAAAAGCAAGATGGAATATGCAAAGAGATTTAAGAATTAGAATGCTAACTTCAATTTCTAAAGGACGTGGTAAAATTTCTCCTTCATTTTTTTGTTACGTAGGCAGTATATTTGAATTTCTATTTTAATTCTCAAGCCTCATTCTCACGAGAAGTCTTTGATTGCTGTGAAATGTTCGTTACTCTAGCTCTGATTTAATTCTGACAGGACATCACCCGAGTGCCTAATTAATTGTCTTATCGACCATTTTAGTTTTTGTTCAATCTCCATTTCTTAATTAAAAATAAAGTAATAAATACGAAAATTAATCACTTTACTAAGAATTATTTAAACTAATGGGACCTTTACTTGTACGGAAATAGCTTAATCTTAAACACTTATCATAATAATATTTTAATAACTCGGGCGTCGAGCGTCGAGTAGTCAAGGAAATAACAGATTTTTTATGGTGTGGAATAACTAATACAGCAAAAAGTTTGAAAAAAAGATGTTTAGATGCTTTTAATTTCCAAAAAACAACCTTCAAATAAACTGACAGTTTGCCTGATTATCTGAAAACCTTCATTACCAACAGTTAATATTCGTTATAAAAAACAACACTTAGAAAAACACTTATAAAATTAAGACCAATAAAATTCAAATTTGAATATTGGTATAATTCCGCTTTCTCGCAACACGAAAGTTCAATTCACAACATGCAATTGATGTTCAAATTCACAATTACTGTACAATTTACAACATGCAATTACTGTACAATTCACAACATGCAATTGCAGTTCAATTCACAACATGCAATTACTGTACAATTTCTTGACTAAATTTACGAAAAATAACACAAGTATGTTGTAAGTATATTAAACAAGCTGAAGTCCTCGACGTTGCCTGTGCTTTGCGAGGAGTTTTTCGAAGTGGGATGTACGTAGACAGTAATAGTTTTCCTATTATTTCGAGAGCATTCTGGAATGTTCCACAAATGATCTAGGATGTTCCGGGATATTCCCGAACGTTCCAGATTATTCTCGAACATTCCACCACATTCTAGAATGTTCCGGGATGTTTTTGAATATTGTGGAATGCTCTCAAATACTAAAATTTTTAGAGGGCGAAACTTCCAGCCCTTATAACTTCAAAAGCACGCCCTTCAGCACGCACATTATACACTTACCTTTGATTATATGAATATAATAATAAATTTTATCATTTTATGTACCAAAAACCAGATTCACGTAGAAATTACCAGGAGCGCGCTAGGAAAAAATCACAACTGCATACGTGATTCGGTGTTGCCCGATTTGAATAATGTAATTGGAGATTTTTTTTATTAGTACCAAATTGAATCTAAAATTTCACGGTCTTTGTACAATGTGCAACTAAAACACCGATTACCGAGACAGGTAAGCTTTTAAATGTAAGAGATATACGACAACACAATTCTTAACATAAAATCAATAAATAAACCCAAATCCTTACTATTTTTGCGTTTTAAGAATATTTCTTGCTTTTTTCTAAGCCTTTCCATTTTTTGTCAAGTTTTAAAGACATATAATGCGACTTTTTCCCCTTGTTTTTATTCACAATACTGAATGAGTAATAATGTCAAAGTCATAGCATGATTGCAGTAAAAAAAAATATTTTTATAAGAAAAACTCTTTTTTAACTTTTGAAGGTTATTCCCATCAATGTAATATATCATTGAAGAAGAAGATAACAATAATAATCTAATTTTTTAAAATATGAAAATGAACAAGACACAGAAAAATAATAAAAGATAACGGTCGCAACTGGGACTCGAACCCAGAACCTTACGTCTTACCGGGACATACACCTCTACCAATTGGGCTACTGCTTTTTTGTCTTGTTCATTTTCATATTTAAAAAAATATTTGATTATTATTGTTATCTTCTTCTTCAATAAAAAAAAAAAACATTTGGCTTAACGTGGTTGATCCCAGCGTCGAATATTTTGCTCTAATACGAATATGGCTCAACCTTCCTAAGAATTTCAATGCCTAAGGGTTCAATTCTGCAATCGAGACCGCTCGCAATCGCCGTTTAAAATACTTTCTTAGGTCGAAATTGTTATTCTCGAGTCTCGTCAAAAGTCAAAGGTTCTTAGACGCCAAACGTCAAAAGTCATTACTCATTACACACTAAAAACGAGTGAGACGAATCAGTCTGAACTATTGTCAAAATCTATTACATTTTAGCCTAACCTCAGTTCGTTTCTTGCACGATCTTCGGAGGATAGATATCGCATATTTTACAAATATGTTTTAAGAGCGATTGACCAGCAACTGAGAATAAAAGTTTTAAAATGCTTGTAACTGTACAGGGTGGTTCTAATGAGAAAGATTGATTATTCCCCGCATCAAATTTTTTAAATAAAAATTTAATATCTATTTATTTCATTCAAAACTTGCTTTAATATATATCTACATTCAAGTAAGCAATGAAAATGCTCAAAACGCACGATGATAAATTATTAAATATAGTGTATTTTTTGTAAGTATTTTTAGATCATAAGTTTTTTTTATTTTTATTATTTATTAACCAAAAAATACATGTTATGTACATTCTTTTAGGTATATGCCACCTCACTAGGCTGAGCCTGTTCCGAGGTGGCAGTATAATTATTTATGATTTTTTAATAATGTCTAAAAAAAATAAGTGTGTAAAAAAAATTTGAAATATTTTACTTTGTAAGACCTTAGATAAATAGAAAAACTGAGGTATTTTTGTCACAAAACACATTCTCGGATTTATTTTTTAATGATTTTAATTTAACAAAAATTAAAACAATTAAAACTGTGTTGACTAGATTATGTATTGATTTATTTTGTTGTATGATTATATGATTGGAAATTTGTGTTGTTTAATAGAATCTATCGTTTGAAAATTGAAGAAATCTGCCAACGACCAACGGTAAAACCTTAGTATATTATAAACACACTTAGTTTTTCAAAATTTTAAAACTGCGTGTACTAGATAAAATAACAATCTTTCAAAATCAATTAATGTTTTTTTGTAAAAAAGAGTCGATTCGTCTACAATTTGATTTAAAAAGGACTAATTTCTGGTATTCTCTGGTAATACCCTCTTAAGGTTCCATATAATGGCTGATTTACCGGCAGTATTTGCTGCAATACATAATGTAGAACAAGCAGAAGCAGGTGTTTTAAGACCAACAAGAAAGTTTCGCCGGAGGATAGATAGTTTTCATATGATAATTAACTTCCCAATTGATCTGTTGCAAAGTAGTTTTGCAGGTGTTAGCAGAATTAAATTTCATTTCCGCGGGTAAATACCAGCTGTTCTTGTTTTTGCGTAATAAACCCGCCAGCCATTTTTAAGAAAGATCGGTCGTAATTTCAAATTCACACCGTAGAAACGTCTAAAACATCAGAAACATAGACAATATTCACGGGTTGCTAATATAGTAATCTCTTAAACACTTAGAAATTTAAGGATTCGTATAAATTAAATATTTTTCAATTTGGGAGGCACCTTGGGTACCGCCACCTCGGGAACCATTTATTGGATAAACAAGGCCCAGCTATAGGTTACCCCAGTGGTTCGCCACGTGTGGTGACTTAGCAGAGGTACCCGGGTCCTCGGGGTGATGTTTGTCTAGGTTTTGGCATTGGATGTATTTGCCCACCTACTGCGTGGTTGGTCGGATATGGAGCGACTGGTTGAGGGAAACCTTATGAACTCTCCAACCAGACTCGTCATTTGACCGGTCAGTGGCTGAGTGGGCATCGCGTTTGGGTCCCACCCTGGCGTTGCGTGTTCGATTCCTCGGCTGGCTAAGTCCTCCATCACGACCCAAGCAACATCTTCCGTTAAATGTGGTGGTAGGTGGTAGCTGTGTGAAACTAATTTAAAAAAAGTGGAATAAGTTCGCCGAGACGACGGGTAATTTTTGGTTCGCGTGTAACGAATCACTCTTGATCGCGTTTGAAGAATTGAGCACCGGAGCAGAAATTCCAATGCGTCTAAAATTGTGATCGAATGAATAATAGAACACGATAAGGAATGTAAAATGCGTAAAGTCAGTTCTTTGTAAAGTCCAATGTCTTTTAAAATATATTTTTTGTGTGAATACTTCACAGAATCCTAACTTACCAGGGCCAGTGGGACTGTAGCATCACAAATTGGGCTGTATTGTGAAACTAAATTGTTAGGGAGAGAAAAGAGTTTAGTTAGGTGAAATATTGTTGGAAAGAGTTTCGATTCTGGAAGGTGATCTTTCAACAGGGCGATACCAAAGGTATCAGTATACTTCGGTCATCCCGTTGATTAGACATCACCGAAAAATTAAAATTTGAGTTGAGTATGCAGTTATATGTAAAAGTGTATACTCTATCTGGTACAATACTCGGAATACCACCAAATCAATTACACGGAGATTTTTATTTATTCTTAAATACGATCATTTTATTCGTAAAAACGGTTAAAAACGGGACTGAAGTTTTTACGAACAAATTAACAGGGTTTCAATGTTGTTTGGCGGGTAAGAATCATTTGTTATTAATTAATTATTCTTACATTTTTCCGCACAATAAACATTGAAACACTGTTAATTTGTTCGTAAGAACTTCAGTCCCGTTTTTACGAATAAAATGATCGTATTTTAGAATAACATTTTTCTCCGTGTATAATGCAGAAAAAAATGTAGTAAAAAATCTAAAAATGTATGTTTTCGTGGTTACTAATAGGAAATTTTGAAATGTCATACTTAGTGGTTGAGTGGGTATAGCGTTTGGGTCCCACCCAGGCGTTCCGTGTTCGATTCCTCGGCTGGCTAAGTCCTCCATCACAACACAAGCAACATCTTCCGCTTAGTGTGGTGGTAGTAGGAGATTTTCAAATGTTGTTGGGTTATTCGTAACCCGGGAATGTTTGTCTTTCTTTTTAAAAAAAAAAAAAAAAAATGTACTGGACCATTATGCCTGTCGGTGTTATTTTGTAGCTTTTTGTTTATTTATTTTTTAATACGTAAAACACAGAGTAAATAATATTGGTTTTATGGAGAGCATCTGAATATTGCTTTCCTCGTTATCTCAAAACTATATGTATTTGAAGATGTCTGTCCAATAAGCTGGATAATGGATATGGTTTTACAGTATATTTTATATGTATACAGCAAATCTTATCCACCATTATTTCAGAAAGAACTTTGAAAGTACATAGTTTTTGCTTTGTCAAAATGTTTATCCTGGGTGTAATTTATGTACCGTTTCAATAATTTTTAAGAGGGTATTACCAGAGAATACCGGAAATTAGTCCTTTTAAAATCAAATTCTAGACTTATTTACTCTTTTTTCCAAAAGAACATAAATTTATTTTGAAAGATTATTATTGTTATTTTATCTGGTAAACGCATTTTTTAAATTTTGAAAAACTATTTTCGTTGTTTGTTTTTGGGGTGTTATGCCGTGTTGTGCTACCTCCTTCTTCTAGAATTCTAGAATTAGAAAAAATAGAGACGACGGAGCTAAGCTCAACAGCTCTTGGTATCCGGTAATTGACGGCTACATCAAAGCTAATCGCAAAAAACCATGTCTAAGTATACTTTAATAACATATAATAATTCAATACAAAAGTATAAAACCATTTGTTTATACCTTGATATTGGCTACATTCGCTTCAGATTGGTTTTTTCTAATTCTAGAATTCGCCACAAGATGACACTACTTTCGTTGGAAATTACGTTAAATTTCTCCGTGGACGGGCCCCAGGCTAACGTAAATACTGCGCTTTCACCAAATTTCCCTTTCAAAGTAGTTCACTTTCTTCTGAAATGAAGCTAACGGCACGGTATCGCTTCCAACTAAATAAGCACACACTTAACACTACAAATTCACATCGACGGATCTGCCCTGATGATGGACACTGCAACGCTGTCCGAAACGTCGGCTAAAGAAGGAGGTAGCACAACACGGCATAACACCCCAAAAACAAACAACGAAAATGCTTTTGGCCGTGAAAATCTAAAAACGTATTTGAAAAACTATGTTTACATTTAATATACTAAGGTTGTACCGTTGGTCGTTGGTTGATTTGTTCAATTTTTAAACGAAATATTGTATTATATAACACAAATTTCAAATTATATAATCATACATCAAAATAAATCAATATATAATCTAGTAAACACATTTTTGAGAATTTTAGTTTTAGTTAAATTAAAATCATTAAAAAATAAATCCGAGAACGTGTTTTGTGACCAAAATACCTCAGTTTTTCTATTTATTTAAAGTGTTATAAAATAAAATATTTCAAAAAAAAATTTTCACACTTACTTTAGACATTATTGAAAAATCATAAATACTTATGATCTAAAAATACTTACAAAAAGTAAACGATATTTACAAATTTATCATCACGCGTTTTGAGTATTTTCATTACTTACTTGAATGTAGGTATATATTCAAGCAAGTTTTGAATGAAATAAATCGATATTAAATTTTTAGTTTAAAGAATAATCGATCTTTCTCATCGGAACCTCCCTGTACAGCATTTTGGAACTTTAATTCTCAGCCACTGGTCAATGGGTCTTAATTATTTGACAGTCTTGGGAGGTATTTGACATTCCTCTTGTTAGTTATATTTACGATTTATTTATTTATAACCACTCGACCGCTTTTTGCCACAATATAGCACTATTTCCAATACCACGGATTGCATTGTTGGTAAAATATGGCAAATATTGTCTAGATTCTTTAAAATGTTTTAAAGTTAACGATTTTATATATTTTTTAAATCCTACGAATATATGATAATAGACAAAATATAGGTAAATTCATTGGCTACGTAGAACTATAATCAGTTTGTATGTCTCCATATTCAAATTAAAATCCTAGAAAAAAGGTTTATATTGCTCTGCTGCTCCACTGGATAAAGTACGATTGTAATATACGATATTCGAACCTTTGACAAGTGGCTGTATATCAGAAAAGAGAAGAGCAGAGCAGAGTAGAGTTTTCAACAAATTGCAAGTATTTATTTGGTAATTTTCACCAAAGTTGTATTCCGTTGTATTGAAGCTGGCGACACGGTATCGCTTCCAAGTAAATAAGCACACACTCAACACTAATAATTTCACTTATCTGGCATGTGCCGGATTCAGAACCAGACGATTAAGCGAACAGTAGGTATTTCCTAAATCTCCAGATTCCTTCCCCATAACGTATGTTTATATATCTATTTATATATTTATATAATATTTCATATTGGTATTTATATGTATGTTTATTTTAAACTCCCATAAAGTATATATTAACATAAAAACAGACATACACCCCACACAACACAAAATGCAGGACATCTGATGTCACTGAAGGCCGAATCTGTTTCATGTTGACAATCGGCCGCCTCCCTTGAATAAGGTTTTTTCGTGGATTTCCTTATTTCCAAAGGCAAATGCGAGGGAATTCCTAAATAAGAGGACACGACCCATCTCCTTCCCTCTCCCAACACAACACAAACAGACACGTATGTATATATGCTGCCGCGGCTGGCTATGCTGATGATGATTGTTCCCGCTTGGGCGGACATGCAATTTTAATAGGGTTTTTAGATAACAATTTTTCCCTATCGATAAAACACAGGACCTTTAAGTCTATAATAGCAAGGTAACTTTTTAATAATACCCACATGAGGTAAAAATTGCGAGGCGCATATGACGCCGTTCTATTTGTATAAAGAACATTAACTTTAAATTCAGTAAATTTAAATGATTCGCACTTCATGCAAAATAAGAATCTAGTAAATCAAAAAAAAAAAAAAATCTAATAATTTCACATCGTCGGATCTGCCCCGATGATGGACACTGCAACGCTATCCGAAACGTCGGATAAAGAAGGAGGTAGCGCAACACGGCATAACACCCCAAAAACAAACAACTAAAATAAATTTGGCCGTGAAGATCTAAAAACATTGTACATTTATACAACTCGTCAACAATCAAGAAAATTCAAAAAACATAATTTGATAAGAACGTAGATTACAAAATTTTCTCAGAAATGTGTTACATTTTTCAATCCATCATTTAATAATACAGATAACATAATATTTTATAAAAATAAATATTTATCTAGTCATCGAAAATTCCATCGGTTTTTTTTTTTAATGATTCGGATTATTAACTTTTTATCGCTGACTAATTTTGAACATTGAATGGAAATTATATTTAAAATTTTCGTAAAAGTTTTATTTTTCCCTTGGCGTACACCGTTAAAATGACGTGCCGTCAGAACATGTACGAATGTCTTATATTTATGTATTGTCCAATTTGGCAGAACGACAGTACCAACATTAAGTAGGTTTCCATACAGCGCGGAATCCCCAAAACCATGGATATAGACGACACTAGTTTGATTCTCCGTTAGTGCAAACAGAATTTTGTTGGTCGATGTAATACCTCTTATATTCTCTCCAGCGAGATTCATAATTTAGTATGAACTGGGACCTGTATTATGCAGTACTGTAGGATGCTTATTGAAAAGACCAGGTTATTGTATCGTGACTGATTATTGACGTATCATAATTTATAATATTTAAGAGGACCAACGTCTTTGCAGAAAGCTGGTTTTGGTCTGCGGAGCGGTTGAACTCTAATGACCTCCGGTCAACTTTGGCACATCTCGGCACCCAGACCATGGGACCCGAAGAGCCCATAGACAACTATAGTAATGTACATAGGAACTAAATTATAGGCTAATATGGTACATGACCATGATCTATGTAGCAAAAAATATTGGTTTTAACGATATTAAATACAAAGGAGATTACCATATTTATCTTGTATTCCATCAAATCTTTCCATGGAATCTCAATTGGACTATTTAATTCATAAACCATTCAATCTTAAAAATTGACATTTTATCAATCCTACTTCATCAATCGTGGTATTTTCAATGGGGCTCTTCAAGAATAATAGGTTCTTGTTACAAACTTTACGTGTTTACAATATACTATACTTCTGGGTCTCACGACCGACTTTAACGGCCGCTGTTTCTAACTTTTAAATCGATTCATCTGAGGCCGCGATCAGCCAAGCATTTTGTAGGGTAGCGCTCGATTTATGTTGTCCTCAAACATCTTATATTATCTGGCCTCGCCCACTTTCATAGACAATAAAATGACATCAAAGTAAGAACTTTCGAATTTAAATTAATATTATAGAGTTAATTGTTGTATTTATTATTAATACACGTAATTTATTTAAAATATTTTTATTCATAAACTGACGTTTTATATTTTTTTAAACAAACGTATATAAAATAAAGTGTCAGCTTGACCGTAGGTACTGGACTTGACACTTGGCTTGGCGAATATTCGAAAACGACATAGTTTTTCGCATAAATTAACCGTTTCTCGTCTCTGCTCCGCACGCATCCGATACTTCTCAATCCATATTAATTAAAATGATAATTGATAAACGCAATACAACAGAAGTGAAATGAGCGCGAAACTGTGTCTTCTGTCAAAGTAATATTTCATCGACCATTGTTTTCGCGATATTTTTTCTACTCTGTTGACACTTTTAAGAACTAGTCCAAAACTGAGGCGGCCGAAACGAGTTTAATCCACTAGGCCGGCTTCCTTAGGTTAAGATAAATGCTTAAGCGATAATTGTGTGTTGGAAAAAGCATAGTTGTGCACTAATCAATTACTAAGCCAAAATTTTGGCTTAGTAATTGATTGGTAGGATTGGGAATAGCGGCCGTAACAATTGAATCCGTGAGCTCGAGCTGTCTTTGACCGGGTCTACTAGCCGGGTGAATCTGTTCTAACTGCCCGACATCATCGGAACTTGATATAAGCTCTAAGCTACCGATATCTATAAAAAAATAACTGAAACTACGTGTCATTCACGAACACTACAAGTACATTGAATACAATCTTGTCAGTTTTATTTCAGCTGGTTAAACATACACGCTGGAGAGGTCCCAATATTAATCCCACCTAATGTCGGTGGGACCTTTCTAGCCTGGATCGGTATCCTCTAAGCCCAGAGGGATGCCAAACTAATTTAAACATTTAATCAAATACAGGGCATGGGATGCTGTGAAATGATATGTGCTTTGTGGGAATTTAATGGTCTGTTGAATTTGAATACATAATTATAAAACAACAATACAAAGATAACATTCAAATTCGTGTGACCACGTTGGTTTAAAAGATAACGCGTTGGCTTCACGTTGTAAGTCAAGCACCCACATAATAGGAAAGAATTATTATAATAAGTTGCGGCCTCTGTAGGTCTAGTGTTTAGGCTCTTAGAAATCCGGAGGTCGCGGGTTGCAAATACGGTGGATTAATAAGTGATTTTCGAAGCATATTTTGCAATTTTTTTATATTGTGGAAATTTTGTATTTCAACTCGAACAGAGATTATCTTAAAAAAAAACATTTATTTTAAGAGCTTACTAACGAGTATTCAGTTTTGATAGAAATTCTGAATGCGGGGTCTCAAGAGAGATTTACGTTCTTCAGTCCAGTTTCCACCGGGGTCGAATCCTGGCATCCTAATAATATTAATAATATTCTTGACTATAGTAAAAAATCGTTGGTTAAAGAAACAAAAACACTGTTATAAAGTTTCATAAATGTAATGTGAACATAAATTGGATACGTTTTTAGATTTTCACGGCCAAAAGCATTTTCGTTGTTTGTTTTTGGGGTGTTATGCCGTGCTGCGCTACCTCCTTCTTTAGCCGACGTTTCGGACAGCGTTGCAGTGTCCATCATCAGGGCAGATCCGGCAGATCCTGCAGATCCGGCAGATCCGGCAGATCCGGCAGATCCGGCAGATCCGGCAGATCCGGCAGATCCGGCAGATCCGGCAGATCCGGCAGATCCGGCAGATCCGGCAGATCCGGCAGATCCGGCAGATCCGGCAGATCCGGCAGAGATCCGGCAGATCATCGAATCTGCGGGATCTGCCCTGACGGTGGACACTGCAACGCCGTCCGAAACGTCGGCTAAAGAAGGAGGTAGCGCAACTCGGCATAACACCCCAAAAACAAACAACGAAAATGAACATAAATTGCATCGCAGAGGCTTAAACTGCACTAAACAATATTATCAAGGTAAGTGAAAAACCATTATTTTATTTTACTAAGTTTTTAAAACAAATGAGCGATCTCGCCTAAGATCCAATCCACCAGGCTATCGACCTCTTCAATAATATTCAAACAAATTTAGAATTTTTAACATTGTGTTTTGTGTTTTATTGTTTGTACATGTTTTATTTTTCACTTTACAAAATTCTCATCTGAAATTTAGATAAAACAAGTAAGAATTAATTAATTAATAAAGCACTGTGGTTCAACATTTGTAAATTTAAATATGCTTATGCTTGTGGTGGTAGTTTTTCCCTTCGCATCCTTAAGGAGCATTGGTTCCTTTGGATGCCTCAAAAATAATGATTTTATAATGCATCTTTTTTCTCCAAAAGGCATGAAACGTAATTACTCATTAAAGTCAGAGGTTTGTAATGCAAAGCATTACACATATAACAAAGACACATGAAATAAGGAGCAAAGGAGACACAAATTAACAAATATCAAAACAGAAATATAATATTATGTACAGAGGTAAAAGATTAAAAAATATTTCAAAATATTAATATTTTATACTTGTTCAACAGCTCATAATGTTCCCTGGTGACATTTTATAATGTTTCAATGTCATTCATTACCCTACAAGAGTCCCTTCTGTCCGGAGTCGCTGGGACTGTGGTATCTCTTGGAGGTGTGTAAGTCAGGAGGGAAATGAGATTTTTTTTTAATTTTATTTTTTTTATTTATTTAACATTATTTTTTTACATATTTGAACATTAAGTCCCGTTAAACTGATTTATATCAGTTTGTCAACGGGTTCTTTTACAAATAATTTTTAGAGAATTTATAAAATATACATTATATATACATACATTCACATATTTTTACATATATAAAATAAAGAGCAGAGGAAAAACGAAAGAAAGAAGAAGAAAAAAGATTATAAAAATGGAAAAAACATTAAAAACGAAAATTAGAAATACGGACGTTAGTACAAAAAAATTCTTTCACATAACCATTTTTTTAGCATACATTTTCTTCTGAAAGTCAATTCACAGTTTTTTATTGAATTTGGTAACATGTTGTAAATTATTGGTACGAGGTATTCTAGAGTTCTTTGACCGTATTTATTTAGGTATCTGGGAATAACAAGTCCATTGTTTGCAGTTAGTCTTGTATTATTGGAAAGAAGATTAAAATTATGAATGACGGTGTTCAACAAGGCCACAATAAAAGTGTATACTATGAACACTAATATGTGAACACATGTCCTACAAAATTTCAAAATGAATGCGGCCCACTTGAATAATTTCATAACACAACTAACTAGTGGAATTCCTTTGCGTCGCTACGAAAGCCCAGTTATTTTAATGCAGCTTCGCACCAAAATAAACTTTGCAGAAAGATAAAATCGTAGCATGTGATAATAAATTGTTCATTTCGTTAACCTTTAGAAAGCCAGAAAGGTCACCACGCTTCACAAAATTTGGAGAAGGAACTTAACAACCCAATTGCATGTACAACTCTGTTATCTCACCGTAGGCAAAGCCATCAATGATCGTGAAGTTTGTGACTAAACCACTGTTGGAACTTAAATACATTTGCATGTCTCAATCTCACGCATCTGCACACCACGACGCGTTCTGTTTGCTTGGAGAAAATTTGTCCACAAACAAACACTTTGTCAGTTGTAAGATTTTTGAAAACGCTGACTCGCATAGATCTATTTAAGTATCTGAAGTAGAAATTATCACTGTAGACAAACGAAGGGACAAATGCAATGCAACGTGCGATATTTGACGGTGATAAAATGCGCTTTCTTTTGTAAATGTTTTCAAAATCAAAAATTCATTCTAGATTCTAGATTTATAGAAATTTTTGGTCAATGTCCACCAAAAATAAACTTAACATATTGTTTTAAATTTTGTTCATTTTATTTTCTGGTTTGTTAGGTGATGTTCCTTTTGTGTTTGTGCATTTTTTAATCGTTTGAATAAATGACTTATTAGCTGCAATTAATTTGTGATGTTATTAATATGTGTCAAGCAGGACCAAAGTAAGTTTTAGATAACTGTCCAAGCTGCATTGAAATGATATCAATCAAAGATATCGATAATTTAATTGATATTTATGTGGATTGCAATGCCTTCTCGGAACTGGTCACATTTTACAAAGATACGGATATCTATCTATACGGAGTTTTATGCCTCCCGGTATTATTTTGTAGCATATCTAATAATAATATATGTAAATAATATTTGATTTATGGTGAGCATCCAAATATTCGTGTCCTCATTATCTCAAAACTTAGTATTTGGAGATGTCTGACTGACCAACTGGACGATCGATTGTTTTCAGTGATGACATGTGAAAGAAAGTTATTTTTATCACTGGAGATCAAAATAATAATTTTTTTTAACTTTTTTTAAACATTTATCTTAACCTTTGATTTACTCGGTGACTTTTTACGTACACATTTTACCTGGCGGAGTCCTGGGGACTCCCGGAAATAAAATCGCAAATTTAACTTAAAATAAACACTTTTTTAAATGAAATGCTAGTTACATTTATTAATTGTATATTTGGTTTTACAATTGCATAGGTTTTTAATTAAAATTATAGAATCACAACCTTTATTTAGGAACTTCTAGAATATGGCACTTTTTCTAACAAAATTGCGAGACCTAACTTCTAGTCTCAACATATCAAAAACAAAACAATTTTTCAAAGTAATTTTTAAATAAACATAATAAAAACACAATCAATTCTTATAAAAAGCAAAAAAAAATCATGATTCGACCAATAAAACCAGACCAAGACCTATATATAGGCTAAAACTATAACATTAATGCCCCAGTGGAGTCCCACGGACTCCACTGTCGTGATTACTTACCAATCGGAGCCGTGCAGATCCACCCAGGAGCTTCCCAGTATTTGGGGCGTCACTGCGTGAAGGTACTGGAACGCACAATTTGTAATTCCAAAAACTAGCGGTTTTTTTAGCGTTAAAAGTTTTCAATAGAGTCCCAGGGACCTACCGGGTAAATTAAGAGTTAAAAATGGTAAATGTTAATTTATACTGGTCTTCCATTAAAAGCATTTGCTTGTGGATGGAAGTAAATTTAAATTACTTAGTCTAAATAAGCACAGGAATCTCTGGTAAAAGTCTGTCGGATTCGTTTTTACACCCCATAAACCTTCAAAGTTGTTATTTTTCTCGTTCTCCAACCGACTTATATGTTCCAATTGGTGACGCTAAAATATCTTCCTGGGGCGTCCCCGACTTTCTCTTTTATTCTTCACTACGAATTATTATTATAATTTCAGGGTATAGATAATTTAAAAAATGACCACTGATGGGTATACAATAGCAATCAAATCACGATTTGATTGCTATTTTTGTTTTTTTGGATTCCAGGCAAGTTAATATACTTAATTGAATCACCACGGCTGACTAAAAGAAACACTTACCAGGAGAGCTAACATGTCACTCTCCAAAATGTCGGACTATTTTAGAAAAAAACCGGGGAAAGTGTACATGTTTTTACAACAAGACTTTAAAGGTAAGTTATCTTATTTATCTACGGTGAATAATCACAAACTTAATGTATGAAACTCAAACAAATACATTAAATACATTGACATAATTTAAATTATTAGTTTTTGTTATTGTTTTCAGGTCATTTCCCGAGGAATGAACGTGACCTCGAGGCAGATGCCGCAAACATTACAAATTGTTTCAACAAACTCGGGTTTAAGGTGGAAAATCCTTTGATAAATTTTTGTATGCATCAAATAGAATCGTATTTGACTGAAGGTACGTTAGTATTATTGGTACTCTGTAATGTATAGGTTAATCATTTAATTTGAGCATCTTTCAAAATATGTCGATGGTATAGTTGCTGTCAGTAAGGTATGAAATCAGAAGAGTACAACCTATCGTCGTTCGTGTCTAAGGTAGGAACGGTTACGATGATAAAGGGTGGACTCCACAAGTTTAACGGCCTGCAGCGCTAGAAATACTCAGAGCCTACTATATTTTATATGTAAAAATTTCGCGTCAAAATGTTTGTCGAAGGTAAACTCGGAAACTATTAAACCGATTTTGATGAAATTTGGCTTACTGTGTGTAATTTGGTCCAGCTTAAAAAATAAGATAGTTTTTATCTCGATTATTTATCTCAATATATGTTTTTTTATGAGTCCCAACTGCTCCCGTCTGGAGCCAGTGAGACTATGGCATCCCCAATTGGGGTATGTTATGAGGCTGAAGGTAAGTGGGGAAGGGAAGGAGACAAGGAAGAGGAAGGTGGGGAAGTACCTGGCTATTCATATCTAGTCACTAAACACGGCTAAAGCCATTTCAAGCAAATTAATTGTGGTCTTTCACCAGGGCGATACTAAGAGTATCTTCCACTCTAGAACGTGCCGCAAATATACTATATATTAATTGAAATAATTAATTGTGAAATAACACAAATCAATTAAATAAAATTTATTTGCGCACGCCGGGTTCGAACCGGCGGCCTTCGGAACGAGAGTCGGCCGTCATTTATTATTGTGAATTAAATGTTTGTTATGGGACAATGATTTGAAATTATTTCTAAGTTCCATAAGTTTCTGACAGATGGTTGTATAAGTTAATTTATTGACACAGCACTTGGTTATCTAGGTTAGGTAACCATCCAGTAGATGGCATTGTGTTTTAAGTAGCCAGAGCAACGCGTGGGCGGGTCAGCTAGTAGTAATATATATTAGCCTAATATAGTATAATTCAGTATAATTTGTAAAATGTAGTCTTTACGATAACTTAATAAATCTTCCCGTAATCACTATGAACCTCAAACTTATTGAAAGTTTCCCAAATCATTTTTAGTTGTATTAATCATTGAGACTAACAGACACAACAAACTTCCTTTGATATTAATTTCTATGTCACTCCTCCCGTTAGTCCTGAAGAGGTTTTCACGATAAAAACTTGTAAATTCTAGGGCAAGCTGTGTCAGAAGGTTCAGAAATTTGTGAGACGGATAATGAAGTTTAAAATTTTTAATTAATATTTTCGGTAAAATCAGATATACTTATAAAATTAATCAAAGTAATCATCGATGGAATTTAGTATTGTGCGCAAACCACGGATCTTGGCCAAATAAACCGATAGTATCCTCCTACTCGCAACACGCTATTATCAATTTTTGAGAATATTATTAGGTAAATCAACTAGATACACCAAATAAAGGGTTTTGCTTTATGACTGATGTTCAAATCAATAGATGTGGTGGTGAAGATCATCCAGTGAACCCTAATGCTGGCTGTTGGATCTAACCTGGTAACTGTAGCAGCGGTAGGGTTTTTAGGCAAAGTCATGTCTTTTGGCAAAGTCCTATCTTTTGGCAAAGTCCTGTCTTTTGGCAAAGCCGTGTTGTACCAGATGGGGTCAGGTACACAAGAACTATAATAGGCTGGAGGTCCCGATCCACGGAGGCGCCAAATGTGGAGGGAGAACGTCGTGTGCTTGCCGATGTAGAGCTGGTCCGAGTGTCCTAGTGGCTGTTCCTTTGACGAAGCTGGGTCTGGTCCATAGAATATGAGGTAATTCGAGGTCCAGGGTAAAGCGATGGTCAGTGAAGGAAAGAGGCAAGTAGAAGCAAAGTCGGAGCAAGGTAGAACGGGCAGGGCAGAAGAGATGTTGTCGTGTCGGCAGGTAGAGTGAGACTGATTTGAAAATGGCCTAGCGGGCCCTATATATAGCGGGCGGCAACACCGTCGACGCACTCGAGTGCGTTGCCCCTGCTGGTAGAACAATCTCTGCGCTCCTCGCCCTACCCCCACCCCGACGATTTATTAATTTAAAACACATATCAGTTACATTCGTAATTATCTTAATCTAACAAATACAAAATAACAAAATCACATCAGTACGTCCGTCACACGGGTCTTTTAGTAAAGTCATGACTTTTGGCTGAATATCCAATCTGCTTTAACGTTCTATCTTTTTTACCCCACTCTGTCATGATGATTGTCAGGTTTGACTTATTTACAATGCGTTCTGATATTCTTGTTATTTTCAGCTTATTGCTCAAAGGATTTGAGTGAATACGAATGTATTTTGGTATTTTTCGTTACTCACTCCCCGGCGGTCGGACAACTTCTATGCAAAGACAGCATATTTTCGGCAGAAAATATTATGAAAATTTTCATTGACAAAGGCAATCATCCGGACTTACGCAAAATACTCGTCTTTCAGGTTAGACTTCATTTGTTCTTCCTAAATTAACTCTGATTAAAAGGAAAATAAGAACTCAGATCCTCAATTTCCCTTAACATCATTACAATGAACCAAGAGTAAGTAATTAACGTTTTTGGAAAATAATCTTTATAAACCGGTTAATAATATTTGGATATGATTTGGGATTTTCACGGCCAAAGTATTATTGCGATTAATTTTTGGGGTATTGCGTAGTATTACGCTACCTCCTTCATTGGTCAACCTTTTGGACATTACAGTGTCCATCATCAATGGAGATATGTAATCCATATTGACTACAAATCTGCCTTGATGATGGATTAGTAATGCTGTCCTAACCTTGGCTTGGCCACTACATGGACAATCATTTTGTTTAAATATGGTAATGAGGGAACTAATTATAAATATTCTTATTGATATTTGAATCCTAGCTCAAATTGATTATTGCAGGCATCTCAAGCAACAAAAAATATTGAAGATAGCCAAGCGACAGAATGCGACACTGAGCTAACTCCAGTAACTCCTCAGGCAGTTCGTCCACCTGGGGCTAATTTTTTCATCATAAAGAGTTCATTTGAACTAGAATCTCCAAATGAAAGTGGATCTTATTTCATAAAAGTACTTTGCCAATACATGGCACACATTGGACCCGAAACCACCTTATTAGATGCAATGACTGCAGTCCTCGGTGTGCTTAAAGCTAACCGGAACAAATTTCCTGAAGAACAGCGAAACAAAATACTGCCCGAAGTGGCCAGCACACTACTTGAAGCGGTCCGACTGAACAGAAGCAATCATTTAAATCTTCCCAATTACGAAGAGAAAGATTCTATTGGAAAACTTGTCGGTTTTAACTACAGTTATAACTCCGATAGATTAGTGAACGCTGGTAAGTTCTGAATAGATATTTGAGCTTTGTTTGTAACGTTAATTGATTCATTATCAATTATCGAGGTCATGGCGTTTTATGTCTTCATTTTTATTTATTAAGTCTATTAAGAATTCTTCCTCCTTATAATCAACATCAACTCCTTTATGATATTATTAAAAATGTATGTATTTAGTTTGCCTTAAATCACCACGTTTATTTATTAATTTGGTACAATAATTTAGATTTTACAATGTATTTTGTTAATGATAGCCTTTTTCGTGCTGAGGCCCCCATTTTATTATACGAAAAAATCATTGTCATATAATACACGAAGGTAATATAAAGTAACATAAAAATTCAATAAGTAATAAAAGAAAGTAAAGTAATTAATTTTAATAAATTAATATATAAAGTTAATGTGTGTTTTATAGTTATTATAGTGGTATTGTGTGTTAAATGTATACGTTTCAGCGCCCTTAAGGTGATTTCTCACAAAAACGGCGCTCTAAAAATTATCCAATTATTATTATTAGTAGGGGAAATACGTGTTCCTCTGGACATCTCTCAGTTTTAGTAAACTTTTTTTTTCTTCAAAACTTTTATCAATTTATTTCATAAAACTACATATTTTTGAGCTCAGATCTATTGTAATCCAATTTTTTATTTGCTACTTTTTTGTATGTTGTAAAATAAACGCAATCGAAATAAAACTTGTTTTTCGTCCAGAGGAACAATACCCTGAATGTTCCTCTAGACACTGTGTAATGTTCCTCTGGACAGTACTTGTTCCCCTCTGCACAATGAACAATTAATGCTTTCTTAGGGCCAGTTGTTTCGGAAAATTTCACATTTGAATTTCCTTCAAACCGTCATTCACCGAAAAATTGGGTTGTTTCAACCTCTGTCAGAAATTTTTTTAAAGAAATTTCAAAAAATTAAAAGATTCTTTTTTTTCATTTCAAATTTGACACGCAATCAGGTCTTCCTTCATTTCAAATACGAAATAAGTTGTTTCAACTCCTCTCAAACGGAGTCCATGGGTCACGATTTCAAGCGCAAAGGTAATTTTATTTTGTGAATATTTTTATAAGAAAGAAAAAAAGGTTAATCAACGGAAACTGTCACAGATCAGTTTGATCATAAATCTGGATTTTTTTAAAGTTGTTTCTTATATATGTATTCATAAATTTCTTCTGAAATTGAAATTTTTGTGGATATATTTTGTGATGAAGTAATTAACAACTTTATTGTAAGTCTTCTCAATTTAAAGCTTCATTTTATCCAAAACATATTTTTAAATACTGAATAGCATTAAGCTCTGCTTTAATAGATAGTTGAATTACCGGTATTTAATAGTCAGGTAAATTCAATGATCTCTCTAATTATATATAATAAAACGTTATCTTATTTTTAGAAAAAAAACTAAGACCTGGAACAGAATTTGATGTTAAAAGGATTAAAGAGACCTTTGAAAGTATTGGTTTCAAAGTCGAAATCAATGATGACCTACCCGCCGACAATGTCCGAAAAATTCTGGATGAAGGTTGGTCCATATTATAGTAAAAAACTGGCTCACTTTTTACATTTAGAGTAAATTGTAGCAGAAAATCTTTGCTGGTGATTGTTTTGAATGTTTGAAGTAACAGTACTTATAAAGGGGAAAGCAGAATTTGTAAGATAAAATTTGTTAATTCTAAAATAAACTACTGATTATTTGGATACGTTTTACTGATTATTTGACTGATTGAAAGCATTACGTTCTTCACATATACACACTTGATACCCAACGTTTCGGACAACATTACAGTGTCCACCATCAGGGAAGATGTGTTTCCACAAACACATCTGCCCTGATGATGGACTCTGTAACATTGTTCGAAACGTTGGCTAAACAAGGAGTTAGCGTAACACGGCATAACATCCCAAAAATAAACAACAAAAATATTATACATGGTAATGTTAGATAGGGAATGGGTTATTTTTAATTTTTTTTTCATAGCTTTTAACGACTTTTTAAAGAGTTGTTGAGAAGAGTCGATTCTGAGTTGACATGAAAACCATTATTTGATATGGGTTGGCCTTTAATGCTCCCTTGCAGCCCATAAACTACAGTTCACTATTGAATGATTTCTTGTAAACTATACCAAAAACTTTTTTCAGGCGGGCGGTGTAGAAAACCGTATTGTAAGTCAAAAGAATGTGGACTCCGGCATAAGGGGGATCCTCCAGCAGACTATAGTAAAGATACCTGCGCAGCTTTTGCGGTATTGAGCCATGGACACGGAAATAATTTTCGAACGATTGACGAAAGTATCAACGTGACAGATGCACTGAGTAGAATTATTATGACGACGAAGGGAAACGAAGAAAGAAAAGATCTTTCGGGGAAACCGAAAGTGCTTTTCCTCCAGGTATTTATTTAATCCTCTATAATATATTGAACGTTTTTTAATATTAATATTTTTGAAACTGACAATTCGTGGTGGAATTCCATTATTTTTATATATACGTCACAATTTTTGTCCGAGATAAACTCCGAAACTACTTAACCGATTTTGATGAAATTTTAAATTTGTAATTTGCTGCAACTTCAAATCAGTTTGGTTTTTATCTCGATTATTGACATAAATATTAAGTCCTTACATATGAAATTGGCGTTTTGTATGGGAGGAACATAAAGTCGAATTTTTAAAATATGATATATTTATTTAATCAAAGTATGTACCATTGCTATCTATGCACTTCTGCCATCTAATAGGTAGTTCATCGACCCTTTACAAAAAAAACCATTCGGATGGGAATCAATAAAATCTTTGAAGGCGGTTTGGACTGCCAAGAAGTTATCCAAATTTTGAAAAAAATGCTAATCTGTTGGGGCAAGGTCCAGAGAGTACGGTGGATGTCTTAGACATTCCAATTGAAGCTCTTCTAATTTGGTAGTCGTCTGTTGTGCAGTGTGTGGTCTAGCGTTATCATGAAGCAGCGGTGGTCTAGAGCGATTAACCAGCCTCTGTTGTTTAGCAGCTAGCTTTTCCATCATGGTTTGAAGTTGCTGACAATAGACATCTGCCGTAATCGTCTGGCCAGATTTAAGAAAACTGTAGTGAACGACACCAGCACTAGTCCACCAAACGCTCATAAGTAACTTTTTTGGAGTGAATTTTCACTTGGGGCATGGTTTGGCTTGTTCGGCTGGGTTCAGCCATTGCGATGAGCACTTCCGATTATCGTACAGGATCCACTTTTCATCAAAGGTAATGATTCGATTTAAATTTTTTTTTTTTTTTTTTTTTTTTTTTTTTTTTTTTTTTTTATTATTTAATAAATTTTTACAAGTTACAGTTTTTGACATTTTTGTTTAACTACCATACTAGGCTACTGCCCGTGTTGTGGTAGTCATACATAATGAATATATGAACTAAAAATACTTTTTTACAGAAGCAGATAATAAAAACTAGGTAATAAATAATGAGAAATAAGAGTGCAGAAAAGAAAAAAAAAGATATTTAAAGATAAATAAAAGTAAATACAAATATTAAAATAATAGTGAGCTGAAAAATAAAGAGAGATAAATATTTTAAAGAAAGAAATAGAAATTAAAAATAATAAACATTAAAACAAATAAAATTATATATTATATTGTTTTGAACGCAGGTTAAATTGTGGTAGATATAATCTACAAGACGATTATGTTTATGGTCACATTCAATTTCAGTGATGTGAAACAAGTTGGAATAAAGCTGTGACAGGATAAATTTTATAATTTTTTGTTTTGTTTTTAAAAGTGTTAAGAACTCATGTAATCTTTAAAGAAAGCTCGTCCCTTTTCAAATATCCAATGGTGTAGACGGGCGGTAAAGGTGGATACTGAATTATTTGACTTAATATCGGTACTCAATGCATTAAATATTTTCGGAGCTATGAACCAGAATTGTCGTTGAGCGAATGTGGTTTTAGTTTTTGGGACCATGCATCCCAGGTTTGATGAAAAGCGGGTGTGTGCTTGATGTTGTGGAGCCACCAGTAAGTTATTTTTCCGTATAAAACATAAGCTTATTTTAGTAAATAGCTGACGAATATCTAAGACCCTTATTTTATCAAATAGTTCACTTGAGGGATGGGTAGGTTGGCATTTAAATATAATTCTCAAAATTAGTTTTTGTACAGTAATAATCGGATAGATAATGGATTCAGCACAACCGCCCCATCCCACTATACCATATGTTGCTACAGATTGAAAAAGGGCAAAGTATACGCTTCTTAGAGTAAGTAAATCTAAGATAGACCTAAGGGAGCAGAAAATATAGCAGAGTTTACGGAGTTTTTTTACTGTGTCACTGATATGGGCTTCCCAACGTAGTTGGTTGTCTATGAGTATTCCCAAATATTTAACTACATTTGACGATTTAAGGAAAGAGCACGTACAATTTATATTAGGGATATTATTGGGAGTTTGTAAATTGAGTGAACATGAGTGAATGATAGGTTTAGGGCAGTTGTTGGGTAAATTATGTTTGCGGATGGAAAATGTCATATATTGTGTTTTGTCGATATTAAGTGTGAGTAGGTTTGTATCAAGCCAATGCTTTACTTTTAATAGACCATTATTAGTTTTGTTGATAACTGATTCCCATGTTTCATCTTCGAATATTAGAACAGTGTCATCGGCAAATGATAATATCATACCTCCAATATTCATGGCACATAGTGAGTTAATATATATAAGAAATAATATTGGTCCTAGTATACTGCCTTGAGGTACACCATAGGATACAGGTAATTTTTTGCTTATATGTATTTTGTCAGAGTGGATAAGAGTTTGTTGTGTTCGGTTTATTAGATAGTTTTCAAACCATGTATAGGCTACTCCTGTTATTCCAATCTGACGTAGTTTTTTTAGCAGTAAGGAATGAGAGACCGTATCGAATGCTTTTGCTAGATCGAGAAAGACAGCAAGTGGTTTGCGACCAATGTCAAGGTTATAGGAAACGATCTTTGTGAGGGCGGCAATTGCATCTGATGTACTCCTACCTTTGCGAAAGCCATATTGGTTATCGGATAATATTTTGTTATCTTCAAGGAACTTACATAATCTATGTTTCACCGCTTTTTCTAGAATTTTAGATATTGTGCTTAGTAAGGAAATCGGTCGGTAGTTATTTACAGATAATTTGTCACCTGCTTTGAAGATTGGGATTATTTTGGCCTGTTTTAAGGAGTTAGGAAAAGTGCCAGTTTTGAAGCTTAAGTTGATTATGTGTTTAAGAGGGGAGGCGATAAATTTTTGGATATGTTTAATAATTTTAGTCGAGATGTGATCTATACCTGTGGAGTTACTGTTTTTAAGAGATGCTATTAGTTCTATAATTTCTGATTCAGTGGTTTGTGCCGGTTGAGTAATGTAACGCAGCAGTCAACGCGCGTTTGTTGATTTGCTTCACTCAAA
Source organism: Limnephilus auricula (assembly GCA_951813805.1). NCBI lineage: Eukaryota > Metazoa > Arthropoda > Insecta > Trichoptera > Limnephilidae > Limnephilus > Limnephilus auricula. The sequence goes on from OX638410.1 coordinate 2,137,603, forward strand.
TCGTGAGGTACCCACCTTTCAAGCTTTTTCACCTTCCCAATTTGCTTCAAGTGGATTAAAACAGTTTTATCACTAACACCGCAGCCTGCAGCTAACTCGGAAGTGGTTTGCGATGGATCCGTTTCCACAATAGCCTTCAATTCTTCATTATCAACTTTGGTCTCCGGCCGTCCACGGGGCTTGTTCTGCAGGTCGAAATTTCCAGAACGAAAACGTTGGAACCATAAACGTACTGTGTTTTCTTTTGCGGCACCGTCGCCATACACATCATTAATCCTTCGAGCCGTTTCTGCAGCACTGGTGCCACAGTGGAACTCGTACTATTAAATAACGTGATATTTCAAGTTTTCCATTTTGTAAACAAAGTGACGAAAAGAAAAAAAAACAATTAAGGAAAAAACCAATGAATTATAATTTTCGAAACACAAATACATGAGTAAATAGTTGTATAAATTTGAATTTGAAATTCCTAACCAAAGAGAAGATATTTTAGATCAAAGTTGCCAGTACGGCAAAACGCCAATTTCTTATGTAAGGACCTAATATTTATTATTGCGAAATAATTTTTCATTAAATGTATGTTATACGATAATGATTTGAAATTATTTGTAAGTTCCATATGTTTCAGACAGATGGCGGTGTGAGTTATTTTGCATTTTTTGATTACCTAGGTAATGGCTTTGTGATGGCGTTGTGTTTCGATTTCACGTCAGTCTATTCCACGCCATAGCGTTGTTTCGTTAGCCACAGAAACGCGTGGCCGGTTCAAATTCTATTCTAGGGACAACTGCAACTTACGCTTATAAAATCGGTCAAAGTCGATGTTAAATATTCCCCTGTTTTCTCCTCCAAATTAGATCAATTTAAAAAAAAATATTGACTGACAGTATCAAAATAAAATGTTATGTTTGTACGTTTTGCTTTTTTAAAAATACATAGTCAAACTTGTGTATTGAAGGTCTGATGGTAGCGTTCAAACTAGGCAAATTTAAAGAACTTTTGGGGAGTCCTAACTTCTATAAGAAGTAACTTATAAAAAAAAACAAAACGTAGGAACAGGCCAGTGATTTATATCAATATCATATTGAAAAATATTTGTACAAGCGTCAAATCCAGAGACGAAATAGGGGAAAACGTTTGTAACAACAAAATGCCGCCCGCACGGTTCCTCTAAATCTAAATCGTGTCCTATGGAGATGGTCCACTCAAGACCTTATTTTTTATTTATTTTTACTTATTTAGATATTTTTTGCCTGTGAGGCTTTTACAATTTCAAAAACTGTAAAATTTGTAATATGTATTTGTTTAAGAATGATAAAATTATATGAGTAGGTAACCGCGTCGCCAAAGGAATAGTTAATGAATCAGAGCCGTGCATCCAGGAAAATCCTAAGCTAATATAAGTTAATTCGTACAATAGCTTTAAACACTATATATAATATAATATTCCTTGCAATTTAAAAATGAATTAATTCATCACGTACGGAAGCTAACGCAGTTGTCGTACAGAATGCACGGATAACTAAAAAATCTATTTTTGTTGTATTGCTGTATTTTATTATTCCTTTGTACGCACTCAGATCACTAATATATAATTTTTCTTGTTACCAAAGGTATGCCGAATAAAATGTGAACCCTACATTCAACCGCTGCAATTTGATGATACCCTGATCTTTCACAGTTGTTTCCCCGAATACGAATCTAAACGAAATGCCAATGAAGGCTCCTATTTTATTCAGAAACTATGCAAAATTATCGATGAAATTCCGCATGGAATATCTTTTTCGATGACTGATATTTTACAAGAGGTGCAGAAAAGGTTTGTGGAAAAACATGGCTCTGAACAAATGCCTGTCATTTACAGCACTTTGACCAAAAACCTTCTAATTAAAAAGGCTTCTCCAAAGATGCTTTCAAAACTCTAAATTTCAGATTTGCGGAAAAAAAACTGGAGGGCATTAAAAATTAATTCGAGGAAAGTTGATTCCAGAGTTTCAATATTTTTGAATGAAAATACAAAAGTTTAAACGGAAAAGATGATTGCAAGGGATGTAAGTTTCAGCAAAGTAGTTGCTGTTGCAATTCAATTAGATATTGCAATAAACATAGAAGCACCAGCATTATATCAAAATAAATATGGCAACAATATGATCGTAGATGACGTAGAACATATTATACATTTCATGGGGCAAGCCATAGAGAAAAAAACTACCAGCACAATATAACTCTCTACCACCTGTTTATTGACCTCAATTAGGCTTTCGTTGGTATAAATTGAGATAATTTAATCCTTAACTATTTAGACTAATGGACTTCAGTCTATTGGAATCTAAAGCACACACAAATGTAAAAAAAAATCAGTTAACAAATATAATCACAATCGAGTCAATCTGGAGTTTGCGGCAATAAGCACGGATTTAATATGAATGGCTGTATTAACTGGAGGACATAAAAGATTTGCGTAAGTCAATCTGGAGTTTGCGACAAAAGCATGCAGTCAACATGAATGGCCGCATTAACTGGAGGACATAAAAGATTTGCGTAGGTCAATCTGGAGTTTGCGACAAAAGCATGCAGTCAACATGAATTGCCGCATTAACTGGAGGACATAAAAGATTTGCGTAGGTCAATCTGGAGTTTGCGACAAAAGCATGCAGTCAACATGAATTGCCGCATTAACTGGAGGACATAAAAGATTTGCGTAGGTCAATCTGGAGTTTGCGACAAAAGCATGCAGTCAACATGAATGGCCGCATTAACTGGAGGACATAAAATATTTGCGTAGGTCAATCTGGAGTTTGCGACAAAAGCATGCAGTCAACATGAATGGCCGCATTAACTGGAGGACATAAAAGATTTGCGTAGGTCAATCTGGAGTTTGCGACAAAAGCATGCAGTCAACATGAATGGCCGCATTAACTGGAGGACATAAAATATTTGCGTAAGTCAATCTGGAGTTTGCGGCAATAGCACGCAGTCAACTGCATTAACTGGAGGACATAAACTAACATATTTGTGTTAGTCAATCTGGAGTTTGCAACAATTTCCACAGTCAATATGAATGACTTCATTAGCCAGAATGCATAATAGATATGCGTAAATATTGCTGATGTCATAGTAATGACCAGCAAATCTAAATAGATTCAGTAGACCAATGAAGAAATGAATGAGGATGAGAGGATGAGGAGGAGAAACCCTTAGGACTGGAGGCAAATGGTGACCAATCAAAGCAAGTGAAGAGAGTTTTTGTAAAGGAAGACGAGTATCACCCTGAAATTTAGCACCACGGCGAAAATAATATACGCTGTCTTATTGTAATTGTCTTTTAACTTTAAAAAAAAACTTTTTTATATAACTATAATAATAACCTAATTATAACCCTTTTCTTTATTTAAATTATTTTATGTTTGGTTTTGGAAATAAAAATAATTAATACTAGATTGTTTTTTATTAAAATAGCTGTCCCTCATATTAAATATAAGCGAGAGTGAATCCAGTGAAACAATTTTTCATTTTGAATTTTTCATTTTGGTGAAATATGTGAATCAAGATTTTAGTAAAACAGCCCATCCTTAATGTTAGTGGGTTTTGGAATGACCGAGAAAAAAGATTGAGAATGACGAAGCCGAACAGTTCGTATTATACCGTAATTATTTTTTTATTTTATTTTATTTGGAAAACCAACAGTTATTACAATATATAATGAATGATAAATAAGTGTGAATTAATTAACCAATAATATGTTTTTACCGATGAATATTAGTATGTAGTAAATATAAAGAAAATAAGTGTTACATTAGCCTATGGGGATGGGATGGTGGGAGGGAGGGGAAAGGGTTGGATCTATTCTGTGTAATTAGTAGCATGTATGTGTAAGCGTTGTTGATTTACTTTAGGTTTGTCGAATGAATAAAATTATTCTCATTAAATTCTATCATAGAGGTAGCTATTTTTTGTAAAAATTGTACGTCTGCCGAATTTCTGCGATTTTCCAATTACGACATTCTACTGGCTCTCGTCTCGGCTGGCTCATCGTGACTAAGATGAGGATGGTAGCTCCAAGAAAACGGTTTTGAACTTTCACAATCCTTTCTATATATGATTTATACTTGGTATTAAGTTGGTATTCCAGATTTGAGATGCGTACTCCAGAAAGCTGCGTTCGTACGCAAAGTATAGCATTTTCATGGTACTTATATATTTTTTAAATTGAAGATTCTGAGTACAAAGCCAAGTACCTTGGAATCTTTTGCTACCGTGGATTCGATATGGTGGTCAAAAAGTAATTTTTGGTCTAACACTACTCACACTCTTGGCCTCCATCATACATATATATATATACAGCCAATCGTCTCATACATACTCTTATTTATTCCGATTCTTGACATGGCCCGACTCAAGTATCTGGTTCACTTGATCGTCTGAGCGTCCCAAACTTATTTTACCTTTCATTGGTGTCATATATTCTCCTTACACTCCTTTCCTCGTTCCATGTGAGGGTCCCTTTATAAATCTTACTTATTACACTTATATTAGCCTAGCATTCTTTGCAGATATCCACATTTCTCACACGATCATACATGGTTCTACCACACATGCCTCAGGGATCTCATTTCTACAGCACTCAGTACAGTCTACTTTCATCCTTCCTCTGCTAGTTCCATGCCTCACTGCCATACATCAAGTTAGGTACCAGCACTCCATTGTGGACTGCCAGCTTTGCTTCTTTGCATGGTACATAATACACGGTGTCCCAACACTCGTAGTATAAGTGGGAACCAGATAAACGTAACTACATCACATTCGGAGGACATTTTTGATTTAAGATTTCGTTTTCGAGTAAATCGAGACCAAAGTTCGAATTTTGAATGACAAAAAAAACAGTAGCTAGAGGGTTATATAATAAGTCGAAGCGTAGACCCGAATTCCAAGTTTTTTTAACTTTTTTTTTGATAAAAAAAATCAAACGTTTTAAAAAGTTTTTTTTTTGGTTCTCCACATGATGTAGATTTGTCAGTTTTCCGCATGTACTACGAGTTTCCGGAAATAATAAACTGATTATGAAAGTTATAAGAAGGTACAATACAAGAAGGTATGAAGTTTCATTATCATGTAAAGTTGGGCAGAGGAGTTCAATAAGTGTATGTAAGTATAATAAACGTAAAAAAGAATTTCTTGAGGTACTATGAAAGTAGTTACGGGGCAATGTGTAGGAACTTTGTTTATATTATTATAAACATAAACAATGTAAGATAGTTTGTAAATAGCAAAGCTTTATTACGCTCGATTGGGTGTTTTGCAGAACATAGCTAAATTAATCTATATATATATATAAATGAATTCCTGTTTCCCTTGGTCACGCCATAACTTCAAAACGACTTTACCTATTTCATTCATCTTTTTTAAAAGTTTTCTAATACTTTGTAGAAGGTTCTTAAAAATGAAGAAAATTGGATAATTTCAGAAACGACCATTTTAACTTCATACGTTTGGCAGTTCGCGTGTTTGATATATTTAGAAAAAATTCATATATTATTCATCCGATTGCGATAAAAATTTTGTGGGTTGTTGTGGACATGCCCGTGAAGATTTCTATAAAGGAATATTTCTATATTGGCGAGTTCTAGAGTTATGAAATTTGCAAAAAAATACAATATGGCACACGCGAGTTGTTTGAAAAATGAGTATATTTTATGGAGTTTAGCGGCAGGAAAAAAAGGCGGGAGAGTGAGGTGATTCTGGAAGGAGCGGAGGGGAATGAAGGAGGGGTGGTTCGTGGCAGGGGGATGCGGGAAGTCGAAGGCGGAGAAGGTGGAAAGGGAATTCATGAGGAGGGAGGTTTTTAAGAAAAAGGCGTGAGGGGAAACCGGGAGGGGTGGAGGGGAATGAAGGAGGGGGAAGGCGGAGAAGGTGGAAGAGAAATTCGTGAGGGGGGAGGTTCGCGAGAAGGTGGACAGCGAAGAGGGGAAGGGGAACGCGGAGAAGGTAAAGAGGGAACACGGGAGTGGAAGGCGACGAGGGTGGGGAAGAGGTGGCGGAAGGGAAACGGGGAGAAATCTGAAAGGACACGCAGGGAGAAACAATTTCTTTATTTAAATGGCATTGCAACACATGCCGGGTATCAGCTAGTACATCTATAAAAGGTGCACTTGAAAAAAATATGAAAGATATAAGTAGATACAATTATGTAGTTATATTATTATAAAAAGTTGTACAAGTGGATACGATTTATAATAAAATTGTTTAAAAAAAAGGATACTAAAAGTAAGTTAATTATGATTTCTATTATAAAGATAAAAATGAACATTTTTGTGTTTTTTTATATAAATACCATACAGCAGTCTCAACTGCTCCGAATCGCCTGAAGCCAGTGAGACTACGACATCTCCATTTGTTTTTATTATTTATTGATTTAGTTTATAAAACATATGAACTAATATAAACATGATAGAATTTCATTTTGTAACTTTAAATATTTTTACAATAAACATAACATTTCTTTTTAAATACATTCATTCTTCAGATTTTCAGGCTTTTCATCATACATCTGGCCAATTAGGGGTGTGTTGTGAGGCTGGAGATGTGGAAAATGAAGTTGTAGAAGTAGGTACTTGGAAGTTCAAATCTGGCCACCAAACATGGCCAAAGCCATTTCAATTCTTAAATGGTGATCTTACACCAGGGCGATACTGAGAGTTTCTTCCACTCTGGAACGTGTTGCAAATATGACTTATATTATTTTCAATGTTTACACTGTGAAATAACACAAACCAATAAAATAAAATTTATCTGCGTACGCTGGGATTTGAAACCGCGACCTTCGGATCGCTAGTCGAGAGCATTGCCCCTCGACCACGGAGGCAGTCAACAATCTAAATTAATATAACGATAAAAAATTTACTAATCTGTTTGGAGATTGGATACTGGTTCGTTGCGGTCAACATCGATGGAACTATCTTATTACCAAGTCTGTATAGCCATTAAATGGGCCACTTTTAAAAATAATTATTAACAGACTAGAGGGTAAAAGCCCGCTTCCTAAAATACCCGAAAACTATGTATGTAATGAAAGTTTCAATGGTTCTATTTGAATATTGTAGATGGCAGCACTTCCGTTTGTATCTAATTTGTGGAGCGAGTCTGAATGACAGACTATAGCGTTTTAATAATATATTAGGTCATTACATATGAAATTCGTGTTTTGCCGTACTGGCAACTTTGATCTCAAATATCTTCTCTTTGGTTAGGAATTCCATATTCAAATTTATACAGCTATTTACTCATGTATTTGTGTTTCGAAAATTATAATTCATTTGTTTTTTCCTTAATTGTTTTTTTTCCTTGCGTCACTTAGTTTACAAAATGGAAAACTTAAAATATCGTGTTATTTACGAGTACGAGTTCCACCGTGGCACCAGTGCTGCAGAAACGGCTCGAAGGATTAATGATGTATATGGCGACGGTGCCGCAAAAGAAAACCCAGTGCGTTTTTGGTTCCAACGTTTTCGTTCTGGAAATTTCGACCTGCAGAACAAGCCCCGTGGACGGCCGGAAACCAAAGTTGATAATGAATAATTGAAGGCTATTGTGGAAGCGGATCCATCGCAAACCACGTCCGAGCTAGCTGCAGGCTGCGGTGTTAGTGATAAAACTGTTTCATTCCACTTGAAGCAAATTGGGAAGGTGAAAAAGCTTGAAAGGTGGGTACCTCACGAATTGAGTGAAGCAAATCAACACACGTGCGTTGACTGGTGCGTTGCATTACTCAATCGGCACAATAATGAAAGCATTTTAAATCGAATCATTACCTGTGATGAAAAGTGGATCCTGTACAATAATCGAAAGCGCTCATCGCAATGGCTGAACCCTGCCGAACCAGCAAAACCATGCCCCAAGCGAAAATTGACTCCAAAAAAGTTACTTGTGAGCGTTTGGTGACGCAATGAAAAAACAAATGAATTATAATTTTCGAAACAAAAATATATGAGTAAATATCTGTATAAATTTTAATTTGGAATTCCTAACCAAAGAGAAGATATTTGAGATCAAAGTTGCCAGTACGGCAAAAGACCAATTTCATATGTAATGACCTAATAGTTTGTGGTGATAACACAGAGCAGACAGAAAGATAACAATTATTGATAAAAGCCGATAAGACACTTATCGACAATCAATCCAAATATATACTCCTCAATCATTTTCAACGTTGTGTGCTTCTTTTCAGTTTGATTACGCAAACCACGAAGATAAGGTGTAAATCGTTTCAGTTCATCCAAAATAATTTAATTATTTTCCATACAATAAACGCGAGTTACTTGCATAATTCAAAGCCATTAATGTGTTATCGTAACTACAGGGGTGCCGGCATGGTCGATCGATATGAAGTTACCGACCGATTGTCGGTAACTTCTCATCGTTCCCTAGGACAACTGCAGATCGCAAACGAATAGGTGACAGTTCACAATGACTAAGTGTCTTTAATATATTCAATATCAACTGTCGTTTGTACGTTTGCGATCTGCAGTTGTCCTAGGAAACGATGAGAAGTTGCCGACAATCGGTAACTTCATATCGATCGATCATGCTATCACCCCTGATAGTGTTTGCTGATATCAATAATTTTTATCAAAATTTATTGTCAACGGTTCTTAAATTTTCAGTGCTTTACTGGAATATAAGGTAGGCAAGGAGTTGTTTATCTCTTATTAAGGGGTGATTTTTCCATATGATCGTATTCCCTATTTATCTCTCTGGATCTTAACCCCAGAGAAAATATTGTTTTTACATTAAATAGATATCAACTACTAGCGTGTCGGTACTTTTTTTTTTTTTTTTGATAAGTTCATTTTTTATAGAAGTTATGACCTTCCAAAAATCAATAAAATTTACTGGTTTAAACGCCGTCAAAAGACGTTCAGTATACAAACTAGACAATGTTAAAAAAAAAAAGCAAAACGTACAGACATAGAATAGTTTTTTCTTATGTAGTTGGTAAAAAAAAATATTTAAAAATCAGTCCACTTTTGGAGGAGAAAAGTGGGGAATACAAAACATCGATTTTAGTTAGGTATTAGTAGCCCGGGGTGCATTGTTCCTTTCACTCAATATCCGGTGGAGTAAGAGCTACAGTGACAGCATCAATTTAGTAAACTCTATTTTTCAAATCTTCAACCGAGTGTGCCAAATATCTTTTAAATAAGTTTGTGATTACTTATTGATTTATTAAGTTATCGTAAATATTACAATGAATATTAAACTGAACATGACCTCTTTACTTGACAAGGCTCTAAGTTGTTCTGTCGCTCCTAACTGGAGGACTAAAGGTGGTCGCTCAACTCTCAGTTGCTTTCGACAATCATCGTAATCGTTCGTACTTAAGAAACAAACGAAGATATATGGTACTCTTCTGGTATCATTCTTAACTTGGGATATCTATTGAATTTTTTGACATTTTTTAATTTTTTATATTGAATACCCCACAAGAGTCCCAACTGATCCTGTCTGGAGCCAGTGAGACTATGGCATCCCCAATTAGGGAATGTTGTGAGGCTGAAGGTAAGTGGGGAAGGGAAGAAAATGGGGGAGAGGAAGGTGGGGAAGTACCTGGCTATTCAGATATAGTCACTAAATATGGCTAAAGCCATTTAAAGCAACGTTTCAATTCTGAATGGTGGTCTTACACCAGGGCGATACTGAGAGTATGTTCCTAGTATATATTATTTTTAATTAATTAATTGTGAAATAACAAAAATTATTCAAATAAAATTTTTTTGCGCACGCCAGGTTCGAACCCGCGATCTTCGGAATGGGAGTCCGAAGCCTTACCGCTGGACTACGCCGGCCGCCGGCCGCAATCTATTGAAGGAAGCTGATACTACATGACCTATACACTACATGAATCTCTCTAATATCGTATATAGCAAAAATATTTTAAAAGATTGTAAAGAAACGGGTGGTAGATTTTTTAGAGAACAATAAAATATATAAATTGTTTTAGACCACTTTAAATTTTGATTACACTCTAGCGGTTTCGGAAGAACCCGTCCTTCGTCTGGAGAATATTAAAACTAACCTATGATACAAAATATTGATACCATTGGTATAATGGTGATTGGTATATAATAATAATAATAATAATCAATATTTTGTATCACAGGTTAGTTTTAACATTCTCCTGATGAAGGAAGGGTTCTTCCGAACCGGTAGAGTGTAATTAAAATTTAACGTGGTCTAAAACAAATTTATATATTTAAATGTAAATTATGTAATAAAATATTACATTGGATTCTTAAAAACAAAAGGCACACAAGATGCAATAGCAAATATAACATCATCAATATACTCCGCACTTGATGAAGGAAATAAATGCGCAGGAATATTCATAGAGCTAAGAAAAGCATTCGATAGTATCTTATCACACATAAAACTTATTAAAAAAATGAAAACAAATAACATCAACGATAAAGCCCTCCAATGGATAGATAATTACTTAAACAATCGTCCACAGTTTGTTAAAATAAATGACAAAACTAGTGCCCAAGAAACATCAAATTTCGGTATCCCACAGGGCACTGTACTGGGACCAATATTATTTATTTTCTTCTTGTTCTTTTCGTCACAATAATACATGATTCACACAGTTTATTCAGCGGGCTTAATTAAACACGATTTCAAACATTTATTCATTCAAATATTGCTATAAAATAATGTACATACCTACCAATGTATCTTTACAAGCACATATAAAATATCTTTATCTATATTATTAATACGCTAGTAATAATAATCCTTCCTTTTCTGTAGTATCACTCTATAGTACTTACTTTGATTTTGTATATTTTTTAATTGCAAACTTTTTATATTCTTTCATATATATATATATATATGATTTTATATGTTCTATACTTTTTGTAATCTACTATATTCTTTCATACTCTTTTATATTACTTTATAGCCATTTAAATTATTTTATATTATACTGTTTTCTTTAATATTCTTTCATATTATGTTAATTTATATTATTTCACATTTCTTTTACATATAATATGTTAATGCACTATATAGATAATTGACCACCATAACACGGGCATGTGCCTAGCGTGGTGGTCGTAAAATTCTCAAAACGTGTAACTAGCAGTTTAAAGAATAAAGAAAATTAAAAAAATAATAAATAAAAATTTGCAGTCAGTGGTGTCGCAAATTTGTCTCGTCTAAAACTTATTCAAACAACAATAATGTAGTCTTATTCAAACATAGCGCCGCAAGTAAAACAATCATATTATATCTAAGGTCAAACCGAAAAATGCTGTCAATTTTCATCATTCTGAAATAAAGAACATTAAAAATACGTTTTTGGGGAGTTTTGGACAACAGCACTTTTAGCAAAGAAGCATATTATCTCTATAAATACGATCGAACAATAGCTTGTTGTTTGCAATCAGTGAAGGTGTTGTGAAGAGTCAAGTTTATTCATACGCCCTTTTCCACTGTTTTCCTCTTTGGTCTCTTTCTCTTCCATCATGAGTAAGCTGGTGGTAAATGGTCTACCATCTATCTGTTGATATTCACCAACAATAGCTTCGCCGTAGATCGGGAGTCGGCCGTAAAGTACAAAGGACAAGACATGTGTTTTGAATACTATTTTTCATTATTAAAGACGAAAACATCTGCGAAATTATTAATGCTTGATAAAACTATTGCGCGTGAAAAGAATCAATCAATCAATGGAAATTGATAAAAAAAATTAAATCCATCGATTGTTGTTGTTGGTGGCAATTAAGTGGGGGTAGTGTGTGTGTTTTAATCTTTTTTGTAGATTCCGAATAATTAAATTTAATATAGCTGATCCAATAACCGTACAGGAAAGTTAATAACATTCATTTAAAAAATGGAAAAACCAGAAGAAAATACAGAAAGGCCTAAAATAGACGAAGAAACGCCCATTAGATTCCCAACCTACTCGAGGAAAAAACCAGGAGTAGTCTATATGTTTATACAACAGGATTTTATAGGTAAGTTTTTAAAAGTACCTGCGTTATAAAATGGACAACTTTGTATATTAATTCAAAATTGTCTTCAGTTCCCTATATGAACCACTAAGGTGAAGCTCTATCCCTCTAACTATTGAGATCTTTTTCATAATGCTTTGGTATGTAGTCTCCAAGACTTTGGAAGAAATTGTCTAGAAACCAATTCAAAATTTCACGGATAGCGTTGGTTCCACGCGCTCGTTTAAGAGCATCTCACAAGAGCATGGACCCTCCTCATATTAGGGGCTAATATCGTTGAATAGTCTTCAACGATAGATTAATAGATTAATTCCTATCCAATAGAGATAAAGTGCAATCACGCTCTTCTCATAACCGTTCTCAGTTTATCGAGTCTTGTCGACAATTAGTCAAAGTGCTTTCCTTCTTACACCAGCTTCCTTACAGACAAATATATCCATCATTTTCAACACCCTAGTAGATTAGAATGTCCCTTAGGTCATTTAGTCAATAACCTCCCAAAATTATAAGATGACAATAAAATAATGTAAAATTATGAAATATTATTCAAATGAAAAGAACTGACATTATTCTAATTTATTTGAAAATGCACCGCGAGATGGCAGGCCGCGCCAAGTAGTTACATCTAACGTCTCACATGGAAACTTCCTCTCCCACGCACTATGATTGACTGGGTCAATTTATCTAATATCCCAATATCGAATCTTCAGTATCTTTACGCGCCATACAATAAACGAGAGGGCCTGTTTCGCCTAGTAAAAATTGTTTCGCATTCTGAAGACAGCTTGGGTCATTGCCGTGAGGGAGACAGCATAATGAATATTGTGCGTTTGAAAGAGATGGTTTGATAAACATAGGTAGAATTTGCATATTGCACGCTTGTCGCAAGAAATGATTTACTATATTTTAATAAATGATTATCCAATTTGACTCTAAAAATTCGTGAGGTACCTACAAATGAATATTGACAATATCAGCGTTTATCACAATATCAAGTATATTTTAGCCGCACAATTTTTATAAAAAATGTGTTTCCACTATTGCACCCCTAGAGTCGCCTCTGCAATTAATGGTATTCCAATCTCTCTCCATAACGATTCACGCTTTAAATTTACTTATGTTGTGTAAATTTATTAATGTTGTTATATCATGAATTTGAGTATTTTAGATTATATTCCAAGAAATAAAGATGATGTCGATGCAGACGCTGCGAGCATTACAACGTGTTTCCAGAAACTTGGGTTCGATGTAGAAGAGCCAATGATAAATTGTACCAAGGAAGAAATAAAAATAAATTTAACTCAAGGTATGGATGCACAATATATATTTTTACTGACTCTCCTTTTGTTAAAAAAATTACACACTTACGTTAATTTTTATTATAATATTAATTTCCTATTTTTATGTGCTCTGTAACTGAGGTCGTTAATGTACGGTTATTAAAATCCGTCGTGATAAACAGTGTCTGTTTTTTTCTTCAGTATACTGCTCTACTGATTCCAATGATTACGAGAGTATTTTGATATTCTTTGTGACCCACTCCCCAACGGTCGGAAAACTTCTTTGCAGAGATGACACATTTTATGACGAAGAAATGATTAGCATCATGAAAAGGAAAGACAATTCCAATCTACTCAAGCTATTCGTTTTTCAGGTATTGGATAAAATTATTCTTTAACTTAATCTTTGAACAATTTTGAGTGGATTTAAAATATTATTATAAGTTCCTCCCAAACCAATAATACCATATTGCAATATAGATTGAACAATTGCATAGTACACTCTTTTTAAGTTTTCTAATCTAAGAATATTTCTTAGTCTTAAAAATATATAAATACATTTTCTAATTTTTTTGACAAGTTCACAAATTTGTTTTTCCATTTAAAACTTTGATCTTTATATATATATATATACCAAGATATTTAATTTCAGAAGTTGGATTAAGTATTGAACATGCTTGATTGCAATTTGTTCTGTTACATTTAAGTTGATATATTATAATTTTTAGTTCTGGTTTTAATCTAAATTTATTGATAGAGAATGGGATTATTTTTGGTTTTTTTCAGTATTTAATGAGAGGAGGTTTTTATCGAACCAATTTTTCAGCATATTAATATCAGTATTTGCTAAGTTATTAACGGTATTCCAATCAAAACCTTCAATTATTATGACAGTGTCATCAGCATATGATATTATTTTTCCATTTAATCTTTGATTGAATATGTCATTTACATAAATGATAAACAGTAATGGTCCCAGGTCTGTACCTTGAGGTATCCTGAAGTGAGTTGTTTTTTGTTGACTAACTTTTTGTTGGCTATCTTGATTCTGTCTTCGACAGAGCCTCCGTGCATGAGCACTTCATCAATGGAAGGCATGTAAGGAAGACTGCTTTCGTTGAAGGAGATGAAGACGAAGAATTAAAGATTCTTACTTATTTATACATGATATTATCACAAAATTATAATTATTTCACTACCTGTTCATGCAAGAATTTTGTTGCGGTAAGTTTTACATTGATCCACTTTGTACAGGATAGAAGAGCGCATGGAGCACGCAAGCCATTAAACTGGATCTTATTTAGTAACTCCGAAAATTATTGTTAATTAATTTATGGAGCAAGAATGCATCTATGTAATATGCACACGGCATCTTCAAAGATGTCTGTTCTTGCTAAAAATATGAATATGGAAGTATTAATACATGTTCCGGTAATACAAACTACACTTATTGTTATTTTTTTACAAAACATAACCCAATGGTTTATTAAGAGTGTAGTGCTTATTAAATCGGTTTTTAAAATTATTTTTGCAGGCTTCCCAAGCAACTAGGATTCCTGGAACAGACCCATTGATCGAATATGACGGTGAGGGTACATCAAGCATGTGGTATCCTGATGAAGCAAATTATTTCATTATCAAAAGCTCATTTGAAAGTGAGGTACCTTCACCAGAAAAGGGATCTTACTTCTTAAAAGTGTTTTGCCAATGCATGAGAAATATTGGAAAAGAATCCTCCTTATTCGATGTTATGACTGCAGTCCTACAAGAGCTTAAATCCAAGCGAACAAAAACTCCCAAACATTCAAGGAATAATGTACTGCCCGAAGTCATCAGCACAGTACTAAAGCCCTTGATTTTTGGCTTGGAAAGAACAACCTCTTTAAATCCTACTTATTACGAAGATAAGCAGTCATTTGGGAAGCTCATGGTGTTTAATTATACTTACAACTCTAATAAATCGGTGTATGCAAGTAAGTGCTAAAAAGTCACTAGTAATGAAATTTTAAACAGTATTAGTAACATAAATAACAAATTTGAGTATATAGGTGAAAGCTAGAATGTGATAGTTTCACAAGATTCCATCAAATTCCTTCCACTATATAAAATTTCGATAAAATTTGAAATTTTGACAAAATCAATATTTTGACCAAATAAGGTTTTGAAAAAATATAGTTTTGAAAAAATCAAAATTTTGATCTAATGTAAATTTGGCAAGATGAATTTCTTCAAAATGAAGTTTTGATAAAATCAAAATATTTACGTAATGAAGTTTTGACAAAATAAAGTTTTTACAAAATGAAGTTTTGACAAAATAAAGTTTTTACAAAATGAAGTTTTGACAAAGTTTTGAAAATGAGGTTTTGACAAAATGAAATTTTGACAAAATGAAGTTTTGACAAAACTAAGTTTTAACAAAATGGAGATTTGACAAAATTAGGTTTTGACAAAATTAAGTTTTGACGAAATTATCATTTGACAAAATTAAAGTTGCATAAATTAAATGTTTAAGTAAAAAAAAACTAATTTTGAAAAAAATTACTGATTTTATTTTCAAAATTTCATAGAATTAAATGCTTATTTACATGTGAACAATAAGCATTTAAACATAAAATAAATATTTTGAGAATTCAAACACCTACTATGGCCATTCTAGCACAGATTTTGCCCGAATTGGGCAAAACCAGTTGTTCGGTGGCACTTTCTTGCCACAGAAAAGATGTGATCATAAGAATTAAATTTAAAAAGAAAACGGGTCATCCATTCTGCATACTAGACCCAGCATAACTGGTCAAACTAAGCGCATCATAGCTGCTGTCGGAAAAATATAGAAATCTCTGGATCTAGAAAATAACATATTTGTAATTTATATCTTTTTCTAGCGAAAAAACCAAGAGAGGGGTCAGAACGAGATGTTCGAGCAATCATAAAAAGCTTTGGAAGTATTGGTTTCAAAGTTGAAGTCAATAATGATCTTGGAGCGGATGACGTCCGGCGCACTCTGAATAAGGGTGAGTTTTTTAAAATAATGAATACAGCACAAGAGTCTCAACTACCTGGAGCTAGTGAGACTATGACGTCACTAATCCGGGTGTTTTGTAAGGCTATAGAGCAGTCGTGGGGAACCTGCGGCCCGCGGCTACGGCACCACAAAACAACAGAAAGCGAGAACGGTTTTCTTTCACGGTGTTTCAGATGCATTTTAAAGTTATTATTACAAAATCCAGAGAAAGTTATAACATAGCGGACAGGTTTGTGCTTACTTATGCACCCGTGTTACTAGAAATCAGTCAAACAATCACACAAATAAATACGTAATCCAACATTTTTTTTTAATTCGTTATTATTATACGGTATATCTCTATTAAAAAAAAATACGGTAGTGAAATGAATTTTGAAAAAAATATCTTGGTATTGATGACAACTCTATTCATAAAGGAAAACATATTTATATTGCTACAATTTTGCCATAAAAAATGTTTAAATAAAAATAAAATCATTCCATTATTGTAAATATAAAAAATTTATTGCAGTCAATAAATTGTCTGTAAAATGCAGGAAACCATACACGTGTTCGGTGTTAAAATCGTGAACAGGAGGAATTCTATGCAGATCCATTCCTAAGTTAAAACCACTCTTGTGTTTATAATGTAAATTCCAAAATTCCGAGAAACCATTCTCGTGTTCCAAGTGCAAACAGCGGAGTAAACCCATTATCGTGTTCTGGGCCAAGTAGCAATTAAGATGGTATAAATAACCAGAGAAAACCGGAAATGTGTTTTTTTAAATCAATGTATTGACTCTTTTTTACCAAAAAACGTAATTTGTTCTCGAAAAATTGTTATTTTATCTGGTAAAGTCATTTTTTAAATTTTGAAAAAACCGAGTTTATTTTTAATACAGTAAGGTTATATATACCGTTAGTCGTTGGCAGATTTGTTGACTTTTCAAATGTAATATTGTATTATACAACATACATTTCAAATCATATAATCATACAGCAAAATAAATCAATACGTTATCTAGTAAAGCCACTTTTCATTATTTTAATTTAAATTCAAGTAAAGTCATAAAATCTGAGTATGTGTTTTGTGACGAAAATACCTCAGTTTTTCTATTTATTAACAGTCTTACAAACTAAAATATTTCAGATTTTTTTACACATTTATTTTGCTTAGACATTATTTAAAAATTCATAAATACTTATCATCAAAAATACTTACAAGAAGTAAACGATATTAAGAAATTAATCATCACGCGTTTGAGCATTTGTATTTCTTACCTGAATGCAGATATATATTAAAGCAAATTTTAATTAAATAAAGTGGAAATTAAGTTATTTCTTTAAAATTTTGATACGGAGAATAATCAATCTTTCTCATCGAAACCGCTCTGTACAGTTGCAAGGGCAGGATCGCAGGTTGAAATTTGAATTTCCGGCCGTTGGTTAATGGGCTTTAAATCTAGGAATTGACAATTATTTTTGATTTTAAGGATCTGAAGGGCCCTGTAGAATACGCCCAGTTTTTGAGAGGCCAGCTTAACTCTGGCTTCGATGAAGCCCCCGTACCTGAGCTGGTCACTTGGAGTTACACCAAGTATATCAATCGAGGGCCTGTTCGGAAGATTGCTTCCCTTGTCGTAGTCTGACATGATTGGGTCTTTGAAACATAAAATTCGAATTTAAAACCAGCTTTGTGTTCAAAATGTAACGATTAAATTCCACTTGTGGATTCATCTGATGACATATTTTGAAGGAAACCATTATCTCATTCGAAGTGCTAAAATTCTAGTTGCAGACAACATATGTGCTGCTAGAATCAAAGGAAACCCATTTTCATGTTCAGAGTGTAGTTTCAATACCCCGCATATAGATTTTATTTAAACCAGTTCGAAGTGTTAAAATTCTAGTTGCAGACTATGTAGTGCTACCAGAGTCAAAGAAAAACCATTTTCATGCTCTGATTGTAGTTGTAATTTCCCGCATACAGATTTAATTTAAACCGAAGGAAGCCATTCTCATGTACCAAGTGAAGTGATTTTGAGAAATTGACTGTTCGGTGTGAAACTATAATTTATGCTTGTGGACTCTTACGCAGAATCAATCTTAAGTCAAAACCTGCCTTGTGTTCTAAACACAATGTAAACATGAAAGATGCGATATCCTCTGCTAACTCAATTTGAGGAATACCATTCAGTTCATGATTTTTTATTAGAAAAATATTTGTGAGGATTTCTACCCCCCTCCTCCCCTTCCCTGGCGCTTGTGCAAAATGCTTATGTGCGAAACTACAAACATACAAATGGCAAACTGCAAATGTAGTTTAGTAGTGGTTTAACGTATAATTTTCGTATATTAAGTACGTCAAACTTTTTGAATATTAAGCCTGTATTAATCAGTGTATATTTTTTAAGTATTTCCTTTAAGATAGTTTTCTGTGAGAATTAAATGAATGACAATTAAATATTATTTTCAGGATTGATGTGTAGAGAAGAGACGTGTAAGCTAAAACCAATATGCGGCCTTAGACATAAGGGGGATGCTCCGGAAGACTATAGTGACGATACTTGTATAGCTGTGGCTATAATGACTCATGGGTATTCCAACCACATTCAAACAACCGACGAAGAAATGAATATTGCAGATATAATAAGCAGACTTGTTACTCAACAGAGGAATAATGAAGAAAGAGAAGATCTTTCTGGGAAACCAAAACTGTTTTTCGTGGAGGTACCTACATATATGATTTAGCTAAATATCTAACTCACTAAACTTCAAAAAATGTCCAACTCCAACTCTTCCTCCCTTTAACGTAGGTATATTATGTATGTTCAGGTTTTGGCACGTGTTGATGGAATTAGGTAAGGCATTGAACAGTTTAGGGGATATACAGTTATTGTATATTTGGGCCAACCTGATTTTGTAGTGAGGCACTGTGTAAGAGGAAACTGGGCGGTGTTTTGTCGTACAAATCGACCCCAATTTCCTCTCTGGATTTTGACACGAGTGAAAATATTTTTTAATATGATATAAATATCGACCACTAGCGTCTGTATGTTTTGCCTTTTTTGATGAATTACTTCTTATTAAATATTTAAAATTGCTTTGGTTTGAACGCTATCAACATACATTCAGTATACAAACTAGGCAATGTATTTAAAAAAAAAATGAAACGTATACTTCTAAAAAAAAATCTTAAAAATTATTCTAGTTTTGGAGGAGAAAAATGGGGAATACAAAACCTCAATTTTAAGATTTTATTTAGGTATTATCGGCCTTGGGTGCTGTTATCCCGTTCGCTTAGTATTCGGGGGAGGAGAGGGAGGAGACGTTACAGCGCTAGTGACAGTAACCATCTTGAAATATCTGTACCTTATAGGATAAACCATGTAAGTCCACTTGTGGGCGGTTTTCAAATGAATATGCAGAAAAAAATTCTGTATTTCATTACATTTTTGGATGAAACAATGAAATCCATAAACAGTATATTAACCGAGTTATCTAATTACATAACCACTAGTGTCAAATTTACTTTCGAGGATAAATCAAAATATACTCATAAATTGACATATTTGTCTTAACTATGGCCAAAAACGAATGCAAATATAAAATATACCGTTGACAGATCTTAATTATTGCAGTAAGTAAAAAATTTATAGATCTTCAAACATTTAGTTGACGAACACGAAAATCGCTTTTCTGAACAAAAGTCCAAAGTGGACTTACGTCTTTTTATCCTTTAAAAAATCTACCTATTATTCAAATTTCTCGGCGTCCATGTTTCCTTTGAAGGACAGTGAACCTATCACAGAATGCAACATGAAAGTGTGTATTTTTTTCTATTTTTATATTTTTATTTAAACATTTAAACATATTTAGAGTTACAATATTTACAACATAATATAGATTAAACATTTGAATCACTCTCCTAACAAAGCAGTTGCTTGTGTTTAGGAGAGGATAACTATATATTTTTACATCTATTTAAAATACAAAATTATTATAAAAAAAGAACTATTAGTAATTTTATAAGAAAATTCATCGAAACTAATAAAAACATAGGTAAGTTATAAAATGATACAAAAACAAGAAAATACAATAAAAGTAATAAAAAGGTAAGTTATAAAAGATACAAGGAAATAATAAGCAAAACATAATATCAAACAATAAGAAAAGTTATGAGGTGGTATTAGAGAATTTTAATTTTTTTTTTTTTTGTAATTCTCATAGTTTTCCTCCGTTATTATATCTAGAGGTAATTTGTTAAATAATTTTATACCCTTAAATATAAAGTGATGATGTGCTGTTGAAGTTCGTAATAGAGGTATGGTTAGCCCTCCAACAGAAATAATTCTTTTGCTTATATTTAATTGTGGGATATTATTTTTATCAAAGAATTCTTTATGTGTTTGAAGGAGTGCAATTTTGTCATAAATTTTTGAAAGTGGTGGAACCAGGAAATCTTGGAAAACATTTGTTGTTGGATAGTAATAAGGTTTTTTTAAGATGATTTTTATTAATATTTTTTGGATTGTCTCAAGTGGAAGTAGTGTAGATTTAAATGCACCCCCCCATGCCACGATTCCATATTGAAGTACAGAATGTGCAAGTGCAAAATAGATATCTTTTAGAATTTTTAATGATACTGTATTTCTAAGTCTAAAAAATATATAGATAAGTTTTCTCATTCTGTCTACAGTGGAGTTTATTTGGCTTTTCCATTTGTATTATATTCAGAAGTGTCAATGTGAGTGAGTGTCAGTCGTGGTAAATTAACTTTTTTTTGTTTCCTACAGGTTTGCAGGGAGTCCCCGGAACTTGAGCCGTTCAGCCTCCCGCTGGAGTTGGATGACATTTTGGTATTTCACAGTACTTACCACGGAAATAAGTCCTCTCGACTCCGCGCCCACGGCACCTGGTTTATTGAAGAACTTTGCAATAATCTCGATTTAATTCCCGATGGCGTTTCAGTTACATTAACGGATATTTTGCAAAATATACAGAAACAGGTCGTTGATAAATATGGCGTGGATCATATGCCTGTTATTTACAGTACTTTAACCAAAAATCTCAATTTAAAAAAAGAAACATTAAAATTCTAACCAAAAATTATAATTTAAAAAAAAGAAACATTCATGTTGGAAAATAATAAAAAATAATGTCTGGATTATTTATGCTGTAAAGCCGAAGGTTCTGGGTTCGAGTTCCAGATGTATCCATATCTTTTTATAATTTTTCTGTTTCAGATTTTCGATTGAGTTTCACTAATATTATCTTCGTTAATTAAAACGAGGTTTAACTGATTGAGTTTAAAAAAAAGAATAAATAAAAAAAAAATAAAAAACAAATCTTTTAATTTTATTCGTTAGTTCTTTTGTTAAAACTCACATTTGAAGAAACGGAACATTCGTTAGTTCTTTAGAGTGGAAGATACTCTTAGTATCGCCCTGGTGTAAGACCACCATTCAGAATTGAAACGTTGCTTTAAATAGCTTTAGCCGTGTTTAGTGACTAGATCTGAATAGCCAGGTACTTCCCCATCTTTCTCTTCCTCGTCTCCTTCCCTTTCCCACTTGCCTTCAGCCTCATAACATACCCCAATTGGGGGTGCCATAGTCTCAGTGGCTCCAGACGGGAGCAGTTTGGACTATTGTGAGGTATTCTCTATAAAAATTAAAAATATATAAAATGATGATGGAGTACAAACAACAAACATATTTTTTCTTTAATTTAATGAAATTGTTGTTTAACCTTCTCATACCTAAGATATAATCAGTTTTGGTATGTTTTGTGTACGTAGGTTTAAGCCGCACAAGCCAAAGTAGTAAGTATTTTAATGAAATAAAGTAATAATGTATTAAGCATCTAAGCTTTTAAATAAAATATTATTAGAATGATAATTAAATTCTCCTTTTACCTCGATTATTATACAGTGTGTTAAGGGACGTTCATAACTTACTTTAACCCATGGAATAAATAATACGGTTCCATGTCTAATCGGACTATGAGATCTCAACGTCTGAATTCCCATAGTAAATTTATTTAGACACGATACTTCCTCACATGATAATTCATCACATCATAACTCACATTAACCTAACCTAACATATCCTTACCAACCTAACCTAACCTAACCTAAGGTTAAAAACCCCAATTATCAGTTTTCGACGCTTCGAGACATGATGAATTATCATGTGAGGAATTAAAATCCGATGAAAAGGTTGTACTCAATATTCATACACTTAAAAAGTTTACACTAAACATTCTGGTCACCAAATAATATAACACTAGATGTGCCCTTCATGCAAATTTGAATTTTAAAAAGATGTGCCACTGACTTAGTACTTTTTGGTTCTAGACCAGCCATACTCAACCTGCGGCCCGCGGGCCGCATGCGGCCTGCCGAGCTTATTCGTGCGGCCCTAAAGACATTCATGGTTTACAAAATCTGACATTCTATATTTCGTATATCTTGAGATTAATTTTGACTTTGTCGTGCAGATAGTGACACCCGAAGAGGATTGTCTTTGTCGCATAAATATACCAAACCACCCACCGTTGTCGTGTCAATATCAGATCTGGTATAGAGTGTTGCTATTGCACACGCTAGATTTATTCCCAAAAAACAAACATTTGACAGACAAGTATGCGCGCAAATAATTTTTCTTGTGGCAACACATAAATGTTTGACAGCTTCAGTGTTGTGGCTTTATTTCAAGTAAACATTACGCGAAACGCGGATACAATAGCATTTTTTGCTGTCTTATATAATATTGTATTGTTATAATTTAATTACCCATAATGGCGGGAGTGTCTTCGAAATGTAAACGAAAAATATCTGACGAAAAGAGAGTGTTCCAAGACAATTGGGAAGAAGAATATTTCGTTGTTGCAAATAAACATGGTTCGACCACATGTTTGATCTGTCGTGAGAGTGTTATTTTAAAAAAATATAATATTCTTCGTCATTATACCACAAAGCACAAAACATTTAATGGAACTTTTCCTCGTGGCTCCTTAATAAGACGTGAAAAGTTAACATTCTTCAAGAAGTCTTTACAACATTACTATTACACGACAACCCCCCCCCCCCCCTCCCGACGCGGGTTTTGATTTGCCAAGGTATCACTTGCGGCCCGCGAAGCTTTACAAATATATGTATGTGGCCCGGAGTCAAAAAAGGTTGAGTATCACTGTTCTAGACCATATAGCAAGCAGTCGGAAAATTGGGCACACAGAGCTGGTTTCAATGCCAAATAACTGCTTTTGTAAGTAAGTGAGTGAATCATTAACAAAGTTGCATTATTAGTTCACTTTTGAAAAAAAATTGCTGTAATAATTGATCCTACACACCTCATATATAGGAAACATCTCAGAAATACACACGAAAATTACCAAAGTTTCATCGCAATCAAATTAACGCTTTATGAACCGCATAAGCGACAAACAAAGAAACATTCATTTTTATATTTATTAAGATTGGTGTTTTCCATATTTTCGATTCCTTGTATCTGACAGAGGATTATCTGACACTGAATTTACGACTTCAAATTTTGGAGAAAAAGTGCGCTGGACCTGGTACCCACTGCACCAAATGTTGGTGGACTTAATGAGATATGATTTATGTTTACTTGGGGCAATATGCTCAAAATACCTCTTCCTTTTCTCCTAATCATTTGAAGTCAGCTTTCTGAAATTCATTTTTATACAGTAGGATCCCTGGCACATTGACATTATCAACATGTAGCCAAAATAGCGTTGATGTTAGGAAATCCTCAGCATTCGTATTCTTCTTTCGAGATACAGTTGATTGTCAACTATTATTAGAAAAACTCTCTTTTTAACTTTTGAAGGTTATTACCATCAATGTAATATATCATTGAAGAAGAAGATAACAATAATAATCTAATTTTGTTAAATATGAAAATAAACAAGACACAGAAAAATAATAAAAGATAACGGTCGCAACTGGGACTCGAACCCAGAACCTTACGTCTTACCGGGACATACACCCTCTCATATAAGATCGCAGTAGCCCAATTGGTAGAGGTGTATGTCCTGGTAAGACGTAAGGTTCTGGGTTCGAGTCCCAGTTGCGACGGTTTTCTTTTATTATTTTTCTGTGTCTTGTTTATTTTCATATTTTAAAAAATTAGATTATTATTGTTATCTTCTTCTTCAATGATATTTATAAAAAGTCTGAAGATAAAAGATAATTATCTTTTATTAATTCAGGGACAGGGATCCCACATTTTCAAAATTATCTATGTTTATTGAGTGCGCAATATACTGGTTATCAGTATTGTGCAGTGGGCGCATTTCGTGATCCAATAATAGGCTTATCTGGTTAAAACAATCAATCTTCTAAGCGGAACTTGTGTTGCAAAATCACCTCATATACCGAGTAGACCGGAGTCCGAATTCCAGCTCCAATACAAGAGGCGATGGAATCCTGATAGCGGTTTACAAACATTACTTCGAAAGTGATTAAAAATAAAAACAGTGACGAAAATAGTCATTTAAGTAGCATTTTTTATTATCACTGTATAAAAATCACAAACATCAAAGGTGTCGTTTGCTGATGAAATAACTGTAGTTCCACAGAAAACAAAAATATTAGAAGCAGAAGGATGTAACATGCACTTGAGTATGAGTTCATTATGTTTACATCCATAGAAAGCGCAGTTAAGTTAGAGGCAGAAACATTCAAATGGATTTGCATCTTTCTGCCACTAATAAACATGACCATTTACTTCATATCTTCATAACAAACTAATTTCTTCAAATTTTGGAGTTGCATCCATATGCTTGTCAGGAACAGTTATTTTATAGTACAATTAATACATTTTTAGTTTTAATTGATTGTTTAAAAATTGTTTGTTTAAAAACATGTTTCGTAAGCACTGCTTATTTCATCACGGCCTACTTAAAACATAAGCATTGTTTACGAAACATGTTTTTAAACAAACGATAATTATGAATTTTGAATTGAATAATATTGTATGTGTTATTTAAAACCTAATTATATAGGGACATTTATGCTGTTTCCAGCATGACACGATCCTTGACCTAATGTGACTCTGTTACAGCCCGTACCATTGCTTATTGATATCCGACCTACATACC
Organism: Limnephilus auricula; assembly: GCA_951813805.1. Taxonomy (NCBI): domain Eukaryota; kingdom Metazoa; phylum Arthropoda; class Insecta; order Trichoptera; family Limnephilidae; genus Limnephilus; species Limnephilus auricula. The sequence continues at coordinate 2,163,018 of OX638410.1, forward strand.
TACTATTTACATTAATTTACATTTACAAATACATCTTTTTTAAACATAGAATCTTAACTTAAATCGAAAATTGGAGCTCCTTTCCGGCAAGTCTAAGGTCCTGGGTGCGATTATTTATCTCCTTTCGTGACCGTATCTTTTTAAGATTTTTCCGTTTCAGATTTTCGATTGAGTGTCACTAATAATATTGTTTTCATTAATTAAATATTACAATTTGAGCTTTTACTCATTAAGTTAAAAATAAACACATTGTTGTGATTGCTGTACGTGCTACGTGTACGTCAGAGGTTATATATAAATAATCTCTTATGTTATGTTGTTTTATGTTTTAAAAATGTCATTTATTACGTTTACTGATTCCTTAAATCGTTATCGACAAATTCAACGGTTTTCACCTTGAGTGGTATGAATGAACGTTGTTCAGTACGTTGCTTGGGGGTAATTTTATGCTTCTGTAAATGTGATATTGGCTTATCTTGAAAGATAATTTTTATCGTGTCAGTAATACGTAGATGGATTTACAAATAAAGTGATGGGAAAGTAAGATAAGGTTTAAAACAAAAAAAATATATTATTTGTAGGAAGCAAAAAGATATCAGAATCATTTAAGTACTTAATCCATGTGAATGTATTTTACCAAATAAAACAAATAACTTAGTTTTAAACCACTTTATATTTATTATTATATTTGTCGACCGGTTTCGATTGGACTCAATCTTCATCAGGACAATAAAATAAACTAAATCATAATACAGAGAAACAATATAAGGTAAACAAAATAGAGAGAGAAAGCAATATATGGGAGAGGGAGAGAACATCATAGACTGGTTGGTGTTGGGGTAGGGGGCGGGGTAAAGGAAGGGTGGGGGTTCCATAAGGAGTAAGGGAACAACTTTATAATTGGACTGTTTGTTAATTCTAGTTGTTTGTTTAAAATTTGCAAATTATTTTTATTTGATTTTGAAATTTCTAATGCTTCTAAATTATTCAGGCGTATTCCTATTTTATTTTTATGTATTATTTGGACTCCCGTATTTTTATTAAATGTGTGGTTAGTATTAATTAAATGTTCGGCAAATTCTGAAAAACCCGTGCTTGTTAAACACCTGACATGTTCTTTAACTCTAATATTTATATTACGCGCGGTTTTACCTATATATGTTGCTGGGCAATCATTACAATGTAATTTGTAAATGCCAGAATGGCTTAATTTATCCTCCTTATCTTTAGAATTTGTTAAAAATTTTGTTAAGTTATTATTAGTATAGAAGGCCGGCCTTATTTCTGACGGAAGGTTAGAAACGCAAAGGGAAGAGAATTTACTTATATACAAAATTCTGCGCCATTGGGTAGCAACATTATTATTATTAATAGATGGTAGGGCATTATATAGAAATTTATTTGTTGTGATTCGGCGAAGTTTTTTTGAGAGGATTTTATCAATTAGATCGGGATCATATCCGTTGTTGATAGCTATTTGTTTAATTGTAAGAAGTTCATTAGAAAAATTATTATTAGATAAGGGGATAGTAACTAGGCGGTGAATCATGCTGTGGAAAGAAGAATGTTTATGTGACATAGGGTGATTGGAAGTATTATGTATTATGGTGTCAGTAAATGTAGGTTTTCTAAAAATGTTGAAGGTTATTTTGTTGTTAATGATGGATAAGGAGAGATCTAGAAAATTTATATTGGAATTTATGCCTATCTCAAGTGTGATCTGGATTTTTGTATGGAAGGAATTAAGGAGTGATAGGAAGGCATTTAATTGGCGGTCTGAGCCTGTCCAAACGCAAAAAATATCATCGACATAACGTCTCCACAAAAGAACATTTTTTAATAAAGGGGATTTACATTCAAATATCTTATTTTCGATACTATCCATGAATATGTCAGCTAATACAGGACTGGTAGGTGCTCCCATCGCGAGACCATCTTTTTGTTGGTAGACCACCTCATTGAATTAAAAATAATTTTGATTTAAACATAAATTAAAAAGTCGAGAAAGATCATTAGACATGTCATTAGACATGTCATTAGATAAATGGGAATTATTAAGTAAGTTAGTTACTAAAGATTTACATTCACTCACAGGTATATTAGGAAATAAATTTATAACATCAAATGAAATGAGTTTAGAATTAGACGGGAGAACTAAGTCCTTCAAATGATTCACTAATTCCATGGAATTCTTAATTGTATATTTAGGGGAAAAAACATTGCAATTAATAAACACATTAGTAACAAGTGAGGCTAATTTAAAAGAAGGGGAATTACAACAGGCAACCACTGGCCTATTGTCCTGATGAAGATTGAGTCCAATCGAAACCGGTCGACAAATATAATAATAAATATAAAGTGGTTTAAAACTAAGTTATTTGTTTTATTTGGTATAATGTCAAGCCACAAAGTGTTTGCTTTCTTCGATAATTGAATGTATTTTATTCGATTCCTTAGCATTTTAGATTACCTTGCACACAGATAAAATAAATTATTAGCATATATATTCATATATGTGCATATATGTGCATATACATTGCTTATTACACACTACGTTGGGCCGGATGATTTCTTGACACAATTTGCATTGGCTGCCATTTTGGTTTATCAGATCAAATTTTTTTAGTAGGTGTGAAGAACCATCGGTTACAATTTGTTTAACCCGCCATTGTCTGTGAGACCGGGTGTTTTAAAAAATTCGAATAACTTTATTCTCCGTTATTGTTTTTTGTTGCAATTTTGAGTATTCCCCCACCATCAATCAATTCATGACGAAAGTGCTTAGTGAACACACGTTGGGTTTTTTTTTTTACTAACCGGTCCGTGAGACCGTGCATGTAAGTAAAATAATCAAGGATTAATTTTTAATTATTCGCGTATTTTACCTAGTTTATTTTTTCATTATTATTCTTTTGTGTTATATATATATATATATTTTATGGAAAAAAATCAGAAAAAACAAGTACTCTTGCCATAAATGTCAACAATATTTGTGTCTTGAACACGTAGTGCAGTATTGCAGCAGCTGTTTACCTGAAGAAATTTGGTTTTTGCGATGTATTTTTTTGTTATTTTTTGTTTGGAAGGATACTAATTTTCGTTTATTTTAAAAAAGTTCCGGATGTCGAAAGACTAAAAAATATTATTTTCCTTTACGAATATGTAATTTTTTTCAAAATTTAAAAAAAATTATCACTAAAAACATTGTTATTTTTAATGCTCTAACTAAAAAATGTTGTGAACTTTAATATTGAAATAAAAGAGCTAAAATTGATTAAATATCTTTGTTTCATTGTCAAAGAACATAAAGTAAAAAAATGAACTATTAGTAACACTTTCGTTGTTTGTTTTTGGGGTGTTATGCCGTGTTGTGCTACCTGCTTCTTTAGCCGACGTTTCGGACAGCGTTGCAGTGTCCATCATCAGGGCAGATTCGGCAGATCCGTCGATGTGAATTACCGAACCACTTTGGGTGACCTATGGCATGCAATATGGTGTTGGTTATCCAATAAATAATCGCCTCCAAAATTGATGAGGTGTATGTTGTGTGTAAATAAAATTATTTTCGGAACAAACTTTAACGTTTATTTATTTCCATGTTGGAATATTACCTTTTATTCACTGAAAAACCTTAAAGAGTCGGCTCTACATGAAATCCATGGCAAGGTACAGATTTACAAAATACTCGGACAGATAAATATTTTCTAAGAAGAAGGATAATGAACGAATCAGTCAAAAACACAACGTAAAAAGTAGCGACCAGTGCTAAGATGGACAGATGATACCAGAGGACATGGGGTCCTCTGATATCGTAAGATTACATAATACAAGATTCGATAAATAAATAAATGAAAATAAGTACGTTTTGTTTTTGAAGAGTTTAAATTCACACGTTCTTTAATTACATAATTTTTATTTTTCTGCTACCAGTTTCAACATAGCTTCAACAAAGAAAAAATTAAGTTTTAAAATTCAAACATATTTTAATTTGTGTAATTTAGAAACCTTAGAAATAAACACAAACAGGTTACATTAGTTAACACAAAAGTAGCAACCTTATGGACAATGTTCTCATGTTATGTAGACTCCCATTCCCACCCTCCCCCAAAATCACCCCTACCCCTACCCCCTTTTAATAAAATCTAATCATTTCTGTACTTTTAGAAGTTTTAGCAGATTAATAAAATAAAAATAAACATATAAAAAAGTACATATGAAAAACACATTAAAACCATAGACATATTATCAGTGGCGGTTTTCTATAAAGTGCGGTTGTGCGGTGAACCCCCATTAATAATATGATAAAATAAAACAATCTTGTTGTATAGTAATATAAGCGCATCACAGATAGCTCGACATTAAAATTCCGTCTTTAAAACTCGCGCCACCGAAAAATACGGTACCTATCTATTCCCATTTTGTGCGCGTTGCGATCCGCACACATTTGTGCATACGGAAAATCATAGCCGATACGAATCGCTGTGACGGTAGAATGGAAAAAAACTACGCAGCTTGGTGCGCTGCTCACGAGTCAAGATGTCACGTGACCTCCGAACTTTGACGAGTCTCGCCGAAACGAAGCCCGAGATTGTCGCAGGATGACCGGCTGACGGTCGACTTTTGCACCGACGGATGCAAGTTAAATGTTATATATTATGGTATTTAACTTTGTAGTCATTTTTGTACATTTTTTATTTTCTTGTTTCTGCATTTCTCCAACCATTTACTAATGGCATTTGTAAATCTACTATTGAAGTGGACCGATTTTGACTTCTGTTTTCGTATTTTTTTATTTATAGATAAGTCGTTATATCCCGTAGTTACGAGTAGATTTACTAAAATTTCGGCAAACAACGTCGCTAGTTATGCAATTTTGTGTTAAGCTTTCCTAGTATTGTTTCGGCTTTCAAATTGAAAGTGGTTGCGTTTATCGGTTGTCGCGAATATTCTGTCCTAATTTTTTCACACAATGACGGAATACAGTGTTATATACAAAAAATAACGCTAATGCTTATGAAAAACTTTTGGAAATTAAATATTATTATTTTTTGTATACGTGTATATTGGATTTTTAGTGTAAGTGAAAAAAGGTCATTTTATTTCGTGGCCACCTATATTTGTGTTTCTTGTTTATTTATGTTTTAAAATATCAATTATATTATATTCTACATTCTACGCAATTATTCTTATTGAAAAAAAAACAATAATAATAGCAACGTACATTGAGTGATGTAAAAACCATTAAACAATTTAAATCCTCTAAAACCATTTTGGTTGTTTAATAATTCTGTCGACGAGTATCAAGTTATTTAAAAACAATAGTACCTATTTAGGTACCCCCCCACTAACTTTATTTAATTTGTGTGAAAAGAGTAAATTTTGATTAGACAATATTTCATTCTTCTCTTGAATTTCTGAACCCCCCGTTAAAAAGACCACGAACCGCCACTGCATATTATGTATAGACCTGCCCTAAGTGATAAAAGCGTATTATTTGCCCCTCCTTAATACGGGTTCCATGGAACCGGCTGGGCTGGCGTATAGGTTCGCATGAATCTAGAAAATGTGACGTCATCATTCTTGTGCGGACTAGCGTCGAGCTCTCATCGGTACATTTTACTAAATAACACTTGTGCTACCAAAAATGGTAACTTGTGCTATTAAAACGTTTAAAAATAGAAGTGAAAAAGAGTATAAACCCAATTGTCGTATTACCTTCCATAGGTAGGCATTATTGGTCTTTATTTTAAGCTTATTCACATAATATAATATGATCATTTTTATCACACCGAGAAACATGCAGCGTTGCCAACCGAAATTCCCGGTCCCGTCGTGCGCACGTTGCTGTTTACTGGGGTAAGTAAATTATGAAACATTTGTAAAAGTGTCTTAACTAAATACATAAAATATTCGACTCTCAAAACAAGCGAACCTTTCTTAGCGTTATATGGATTACGCAAGTTTGTTCAACATGCATGTTTGCTCCAAGGTAAAAAGGTCTATTCATTCATAAGCAGATTTTACTTTTAAGAATTAAATGGTGATATTATAATGCGAGATGCCTATATACTGTTAGATTGAATTATTAACGAATCACATATCGTTACAGTCAACTCATCCCTCTGTGTTCCGCTACAGTTGGTGTTTACCCCTCTCCCTTATTTTCTGGTCTATGAATATTCATATGTCTATGGTTAAAACTCTTTAAAATCAAAATGTCTAGAAATTGTTCCATAGTTAATGCCCAAGAAATACGAAAGTAAAATACGACAAAACAACGGACAAAATAAGAAATTGTTACATAGTAAATAAAAAAAAAATACGACCGAACAAACGGTAAAACAAAGTAATTTATTATCATAAAAATAAAATGGTGCTACAAAGTTATCTTACAATTATTGAAGAATAACAACTTGAACAGATAATGATTTAGTTAAAACGATATGTCTTGTAAATAATAATGCGAACATAAAAAAGCCCAGTCGGAAAATAAGAAAAGTTTTTATCCACTATAAGTTGCATAAACAGTTGCATTCGTAACATGAAAAAGGTTTTCTCCGGTACGACTCACGAGTTTTCTCCATTGAACACGATAATATCTATGCCATGATAAATGATTGTTGACAAAAAAGTTGTTGAAACTTTTAGTTTAGCGTTGTTCATCAGAACTCATCTTTTTTATATAAAAATTTTTGCTCAAAGTACTGTAAATAACAGGCATCTGTTTAACGCCATATTCCTCTACAAAAATTTGCTGCACCTTTTGTAAAACATCAATCAGTGAAATGGAATTTTCATTTGGAATTTCATCGATTACTTCGCAAAGTTTCTGTATAAACCAGGAGCCACTTTTAGTATCTCGGTTTGAGTCATGTCCATGGTAAGTGCTATGGAAGACCAGGGTGTCTCCATATTTCAGCGGGACATTGATGGTCTCGTCCTCAAGATTGGGGGATGATCGGCAAACCTTTAAGAAACAAGTTAGTATCATAATAGTCCATAATCTAGTTCATACTTTTTCTACGGACTCTTCTGGTCACATGGTCTCGTTGCCGAGATTTACGAAGTCTTTAAGTTTTTAAGCATAATAAACACCGGAGAATACAGGTGTACTACCATATGTAGATATTCTCTGGAGAGAAAATAAAGGACATAACAGTTACAATGTTAGATTTTTTTCTTTCTTTTTTTTTAAATTTAATTTAAATTAAATTTTAAAATGTTATTATTAAGTACTGCAAGTCTTTTTTTATTATTGTGACAGCTCTTTTGATTTACAAGGCCATTTTAAAACTGTGGTTGTTCCAAATTTAGACGATATATTTATACGATTTTGAAGGTGAGTAAATTGATTTATTATCGGTTAAACCGATTTTGTGGAAAAATAATCTCTCCCTAGAGGTATTTTGAAATCTATTAATGTGTTCTGAATCGTTTAACCACTGGAGCGACAGAACTATTTAAAACTTAGGGAAAGTTTTTCGCCCACATTAAAAAAAAGACCTCCGAATTTGAATATGGAAACATACAAACTGATTATAGTTCTATATAGCAATGAATTTACCTATCTTTTGTCTATTATCGTATATTTGTAGGATTTATATATAAATATATATTATTATTAAATAATTAACTTTAAAACATTTTAAGAATCTACAGAATATTTATTTTGTTATATTTTGAATAAACAATCATAGTCACCTTAAAAAACAATAAAAAAATAAAAATTTGCCACATTTTGGCAACAAAGCAATCTGTGGTTTTGGAAATAGTGCCATACTGTGGAAAAAAGCGCTCGGTTAATAATGACGTTAATGCTATGAATATTCTTTAGGATTTATATGATATACTGAGAAGAGGAGAGTAGATTATTTTCCTTTCTTTATTAGAGATTATGAGTCATTAGATTTATTTCCTTACTTATTAAAGGAAAGGGAAACGATAAAAACAATCGCGATTAATAACGGCTATGGCACAAATAGCATTGAAAAAATAATAATAAATAATAAATATAAAAATAAGATCAATTGAATATATCCAGTAAATCAGCGGTGGTCAACCTTTTTGAGCCTGCGTACCTCTCGACTCTTTTTACAAATTTGTTTTACCCGATATCCTCTATCTATCTTGTGTACACGTCTAATGAAAGACATGTTTAATTTGCAATTTTTTAATACTCTCATTATTGCATTAATTCAACAATCAAGTCACACAAATACGATTAATACGCAATTTAACCAATGATTCTACATGCGAAATTGAAGAAATTTTGTTCCACGTCTTTTTATTTCTGAGTTTTAAAACCTACATTCGTGCCACGATATTGCGAACCCAAAATTTTTGCTTTCTCGTACCCCAAGTGATAGGCGTACCACTGGTTGAAAACCGCAGCAGTAATAAATAAAAACAAAGAAAAATTTGCACATCTCAAATTCTTCGGCCCAATATCTCTAAAAATTGCAAAATAAATTAAAAAATGTAGTGTAAATGTAGATTTTCGAAACAATAATAATTTAGGAACAAGCCTTAAAAACTCTGAAAATAAAAATCCTAAACTGAAAAAATCTGGTGAAAAAAAAATGACAGTGGCATATATGAACTAAAATGTGACCACGCCGACTGTAATGCTACTTACATCGGACAGACGGGAAAAGCATTCTCAACTAGATTCAATGAACATATACGATAATAAATAATAATAAATAAGCACATCTTCAAAATTCGCAGAACATCTCTTGGTGAATGATCACAATCCAAAAAACAACAAGGGACCTAAACCATTGCATATAGAAAGAAAAGGTCTTAGAATAAATTTACTCGAACAATTAGAATCAATAAACGAGCGAATGACCTAAATTTAACAATAATTAATAAAGTAAGGAAATCATCTATTCCCCTCTTCTCAGTATTTTTACAAAACCTAAACAAAAATCATAGCAGTAACATCATTATTAAACAATTAAGACCACTTTTAACAGATTTCAAAATACCCCTGGGGGAGAATCTATTATTTTCCCAGGAAATCGGTTTAACCTATAATAAATCAATTTACTCACCTTCAATATCGTATAAATACATCGTCTAAATGTGGAACAACCACAGTGTAACAATGACCTTGTAAGCCAAAACAGCTGCCATAATACTGGTTTTAAAATTTTACATACTAACGTTAGTGGTTTTCAATTATATCTTTTAGAAATTAAGAAAAATGTCAATAGAAATTTAAATATTATTAATAATCAAATCAATTTTGTGAATAACCCTATTTTAAACATTTTTCCATTGTAATTTTTTGTCTTTGATGTTCTAAGCACCTCCCGTTTCCACCTCTCCCCCTCCCCACTCTTCCCTGTTGATCTTCTAAGCACCTCACCTCACCACCTATCCCCCCCCACTACTACAATTTCTACCCACGCATAGCTTTGTATACTTGATTATTTAGTTTTAGTACATTTTATGTCCTGAGGAAGAGAACATCTTTCTCGAAACATATCGATTTGTTAAAATAAAGATTATCGTGGTAAAAACAAAGTGTTTTAATTTGTCATTAATAAAATAGTGAATTTGAAAAATTTCAACAATTATTTATATGTTTGTATTTTTAATATGTTATTGATTTAAATATGTACCTGAAAGAAAAATAATTTTGGTTTCCCGGAAAGATCTTCTCTTTCTTCAATATTTTTTTCCTTAGTTATAAGTCTAGATATAATATCTTCTATTGCCATTTTTTCACGGGTTGTGTGCAGGTCGTTAAAATGGCCATGACCCATTATAGCGACAGCTACACAAGTATCATTACTGTAGTCTGCTGGAGCATCCCCCGTATGCCTAAGACCACATTGCGCTGTACTCTGGCAAGAATCCTCTCTACACTTACTCCCTGAAAAGTAATGTTTGGTTGTGATAATATTATAATATAAATTTTACAATAAAAAACAGGATGCAGTCTTTAAAATTAACTCACCTTCATTCAGAGTTTCTCTCACATCATTTGCTTGTAGATCTATATTGACCTCAACGTTGAAACCAAAACTTGGAAAACTTCTTTTAATCGCCTCAATATCGCGCTCTGATCCTGACCTGGGTTCTAAAAGAAATATAATATTAATAATGGAAATGTTTATTATCAGTTTTCCGGACACCGAAAGTCAATAGATGGCGCTGCAAATTCTTTAATTTCGATTTCAAAGGAAAAACCTATATGATTCCGTAGGAATCACTTCCTCAATACAGAGTGTTCTGGAACACACCTTCGTGCCGCGAGAAAGTGTTTACTTTAATCATCTGTAGGAGTTACCCATAGTTACCCATGTATTCATCCACCTATCACCGTTCATCGAAAACCGGTAAAACTTGGCCGCTGTAGAAAGGTTTGAACGCTCTTACTTCTTGTTACGGAAAGAAAGCCGCGGAACATTCGAGACGCTTGGCAAAAGCCCGGCAATTTACATACCGACCGGAAACACTCTCGTCGCCGCCGGTCTATAAAAACCCAGCCCCAGGCGGACAACAGATGAGTTGAGCTCAGACAGTTAAATTCAGTATTTTATAACCTAGTGACATACATACCTGCAGTCCGCGCCGTAGGAAATTTAATTCGTTACAATTATTTGTAAAATCGTAGACAGTAAATAAACTTTGCAACGTAATTCATCTAGCCCTTAAAAAAATTGGTGTATTTTGTCAGAGGCTAAAAATATTCCCGCTTTGCAATAAAATCCAAATAAATGGAACATTTGTTAACGTATTCGAAAACTAAAAACTGTTTTCGAAAGGTGATGAAATAGGCTTTCAAATTTCTATATTAAAAATTACTATGTATTTTTTTAAATATTTTTTTTTTGCGAAAACTTAAAAAAGTGTTCAAAATGGCTTACTTTACTTTTTTTGTAACTAAAACTACTGATAATGAAAAAAAAATAAAACACATACTTATTTCATTAGATAAATGAATTATAAACCTTACCGTTACCTCACTTTTTTTCGTTTCATGTAAAAAAAATTCTTAAAAAATTCACAAAGTTCCATATTTTTTTTTCAAATTGGTATCGGAAATTTTGGTTTTAGAAAGGGGTAAATTTGATTTTTTTAGTGGTTTTCTTTTAGATTTGAAAATATAGTTTATTGTTTTCTCTTTTCAATACCGTTTAGATCACATTTCTGACTATGCTAGTGAGGGAGAAACAACGATTTCTGTGAGACCTATGTGAGCTGGGACAAATATGGTCTCCTGTGATTAAACTGGCTAGAGTATTATTTTATTGAAAACGCAAGGTATTGTAACACCCGCTACCTCAATAGTGGAGGCGCCGAGCATACCTCCACAATTCAAAGGACAAATTATGTGTGAGCAATTGTACACGGTGTCCTGAGATTTGCATTCCTATTGCTGATATTTGTACATCTTATTCTAATTATTGTAATTTAAAACGTTTATATGTATTGAGCACTTACTTTTATACTCAGAATATTTGGCGGTGTAATAATAGTTGAAAACGATTAATTTTCCAATTGCCTGCTCCTCTTCATAAGAGGAATACTTTAAAGAAGTTTTTTCGGCTGGATGGAATTGGATCGTCTTTAGCAGTGTGCTGGTTACTTCTGGCAGTCTGTTATTTCGCGGATATTTGTCATTTGTCATTTGAACTATTTTTAGCTCACGAAGGACTGCAGCCATGACATCGAATAAGGAGGCATCATTTCCAATTTTTTCCATGTTTTCGCAAAACACTTTTAAGAAAAAAGAACCGTGTTCTGTTGGAGGTAAGTTGCGTTCAAATGAACTTTTAATAACGAAAAAATTTGCCTCATCAGGTATCCCAAATTCCCCTCCCCCTTCAGTCTGTATCATTTGGCTTTCTTTACGTGTTGCTTCAGATGCCTGGAATAATAAAAATAACTGTTCCATAAGGTACAACTGCAGAAGACTTTTATCTTTATAATCATTTATACTTGATAAACTAGTTTTATGATTTGTCAGTTATAATAATAACATGGTACATTTTCAAATGGTATATGTGCACAATAATGATAATGACAAATGAACAGGTTAACAAATTAAGTACTCAAAAAAATATAGGGATCGAAAAAAAAATTTTTTGGTTATTTTTTGGTGGAAATGGTCATATTGAGACTATTAAAAATGTGTTTTAAAGCTTTAAAAATTCTAATTTTCGGTTATTTGACAAAAAAATTTTACGAGCTTCGATTCTTCTGCAATCCTAACAGATAGCGTGAATTTTTTTTTGAATTTTGGGAATATGGTAGAAATGTAGCAGCAGGGGGTCCACCGAAACCAGTAAAATTTTTAAAGTGGTCTACTAGAAAAAAAAATTTTGGGAACCTTTGATCTAAAGATTCACAGATATAAAATTAATAGTCAGACCAATAGGTTAAATTACCAGTACACTATTTTTGATTATTTGTTTTTGTACAATTATTTGGTAGTTTTACCCGGAAAGTTTTCCGGAAGTTTTGAAAATTGGTAATATTATAAATTTCGATGTGTTCTTTCCGGATTTCAACTTTGCCACTTCGTATCTTTGGCGTTGGCGCTGCCATTTTGGAAAAATGGCGTCTAATAGCGGATTTTTGACAATATCTCTTTTGTGAATCATTTTACGATAAAAACATTTTAGTTTAAAATAAAGTAAATTTACTACAATTTACAATTTTGAATTTTTTTGTAAAATCAATAGTTTTGGCGTACGAGCGCCGCAAAATATACTTCAGTATGCGATTTTGCTAAACACTCATTTTTACACCACCTTGTGGTAGGGTACTGTCCCCTGTGGCCTGTAGGCCTAATCCACGTGTAATGCACAATTTCAAAATTTGGCACAATCTTCTTCTCTTTACTGTTCCTGATGCAAACTTGGTATGAATCTCACAGTAAAGCAGAAATTGATATAAACAAAGTCAAACAGTGGCTAGATAGCAATCTCCTCACTCTAAACTTGAATAAAGCTAAATTACTCTCTTTTCTTTTTTAAAAATCTATTTTTGATTATCTTGTTCTCTAAATAAGTTATAATTTTTATTATTTTCCTTTGTTATATTACCTGTTTTGTTCCATTATTATATTATATTTGAATTTTTTTTATTTTTTATTTTTTTTATTTTTTTTTTATTTTTTTTATTTATTTTTTTTTTTATTTTTTTTTTTTTATAGAGAATACCTCACAAGAGTCCCAACTGCTCCCGTCTAGAGCCAGTGAGACTATGGCATCCCCAATTGGGGTATGTTGTGAGGCTGAAGGAAAGTGGGGAAGGGAAGGAGATGGGGAAGAGGAGGGTAGGAAAGTACCTGGCTATTCAGATCTAGTCACTAAACACGGCTAAAGCCATTATTAAGCAACGTCTGAATTCTGAATGGTGGTCTTACACCAGGGCGATACTGACAGTATCTTCCACTCTGGAACGTGCCGCAAATGTAGTATATATTATTTTTATTAATTAATTGTGAAATAACACAAATTAATCAAATAAAATTTATTTGCGCACGCCGGGTTCGAACCCGCAACCTTCCGATTGGGAGTCAAGTGTTGTTACCACTCGACCACGGACGGTCGTCAATATATAAAATTAATTTAATTTTTACACCAATGTAAGTTAAAAAACTGCTTAAATTTTTATTTGCATTTATCTTTTCTCTACTCTCTTTTTAAAAATCTATTTTTGATTCTCTAGTTCATTAATTCATCAAAGTTAAAACTAAAATTTCATGGAATGGTTGAAAAGTACACATGTTTATAATTTTTATTTTTTTATTGTTTTTTTATTTCTCTTCTCTACGTTTATATTATTTAAAAATATTTATTTACATTCATAAGCAACTTCTTGTAACAACCATCCAAACTAATATTTTTAAAAATTAAATAAAGTAATAGTGAAGATAATAAACAAAACAATAATTACATTTAATAAATCTGCTCATTTTGACTGTCCTAAAACAGATAATTTTCCTAGTTGGACAGCCCAACAGCATTGTGATATGTAATGTTAAAAAAAAATATATATTAAATTTTTTGAGTTTTTTTTAAATTTAAAACTGACTTTACCAGATAAAATAACAATCTTTCGAAAACAAATTATGTTTTTTGGCAAGAAAGAGTCAATATACTCGTATCTAGAATTTGATTTAAAAAGGACCAATATCCGGTATTCTCTGGTTACCCTCTTAAGTTAAATAAAACAAATAACTAAAACTAAAAAATAACACTGTACACTGTGGTGTACAAAAAATTATTTGTTTAATTTAATTAAAAATGACGCCACAAAGTGATTTTGCGAAGTTTGAAGAAATAAAAATGAAAGTATTAACATTAGAACAATTTAAGCATTAAATCGTTTACCTGAAAGATGAATATCTTGAGCAGGCTGGAATGTTTTTCGCCTTTCATGATGTCAATAATTTTTTCGTCGGAAACTGTGTCACCAAAATCGTCTTCACGGCAAAGGAGTTGTCCGGGCTCCGGGGAGAGTGTAACGAAAAATATAAAGACACACTCGTACTCAGTCAATGTATCCGATTGGCATACTAAAAATATCAAGACAATGTGGGTCAAAACGTTTTTCAAAGCAGAGTGGTGAAAGATATCATAGAGTTATTATGTGAACTCCGCTCAGGATTTTATTAAGGGCCGTCTGTTTCAACGCTAGCTACAGTAAAAGTTAAACTGGCTAGCTTTACACTTGTAAGTTTTGTAGTAAGTTTACGACTTCTGGCCAATGGGCACATTGGATTTTCAAAATGCAATATGCATTTTTTTCATCAACTTTTACGCTAGCGTTGAAACAGTCGGCCCTAAGTTAGTTTATACTACATTAGAATATCAACTAATATATACAAAGTAATAGTAACTTTTAAATTTAAAAGAAAGAAAAAAAATAAATTTATTAACAATAAATTCATGTAACTCAATACAGATTCTTCAAGTCCAATACCTTCAAATAAATTATCTATGATGTCTTCCTTAGTACCATCTATTAGTACGAGTCCCACATCATACCCGAGTTTCTTGAAACATTTGTCAATGTTCCTAGCATCTGCATATATGTCATCGTGTTTTCTCGAGACATAATCTAAAATGCCATTAAAATAATTTATACAATTAAATTAACATATCGGTATTTACTATGGTATCATTTCACAACATATTATCTTTTCATAACATATAATCGTTTCATAACTTATTATCATTCCAAAATTGAATCTGCTTTGTGCTGCAAATCTTATATTCAACTCACTGAGACAAAATTAAATCTTAACCCAAAATAATTCTGGAAATTTGTGCAAGAAAAATGTGTTGATAATGATCTCACTTTAAGTATAATATTTGAGAGGGTATTACCAGAGAATACCGGAAATTAGTCATTTTCAAATCAAATTCTAGAGGTTTTGAATTTTTTTTACAAAAAAACATAAATTGATTTTGAAAGATTGTTATTTTATCTGGTACAGGCAGTTTTAAAATTTTGAAAAACTAAATGTATTTTTAATATACTAAGGTTATACCTTTGGTCGTTGGCAGATTTGTTCAATTTTAAAACGATAGATTCTATTAAACAACACAAATTTCAAATCATATAATCATAAAACAAAATAAATCAATACATAATCTAGTCAACACAGTTTTGAGAATTTTAATTTTACTTAAATTAAAATCTTCAAAAATAAATCCGAGAACGTGCTTTGGGACAAAAATACCTCCGTTTTTCTTTTTATTTAAGGTACAAACATACAAACTACAATACAAACACCATTACAAACTAAAATATTTAAAAAAAAATTTTACACAACTATTTTGTTTAGACATTATTGAAAAATCATAAATACTTATGATCAAAAAATACTTACAAAAAGTACACGATTTTTAATAATTTTTCATCGTGTGTTTTGAGCATTTTTATTGCTTACTCGAATGTAGGTTTATATTAAAGCAAGTTTTGAATAAAAGAAATTGATATTAATTTTTTTATTTAAAAAATTTGATACGGGGAATAATCGATCTTTCTCATTGGAACCTCCCTGTACAGTTGCAAGCATTTTTACACTTTTATTCTCAGCCGCTGGTCAATCGCTTTTAATGAAACTCACGCTTCCAACGATTTTGATATTGCCAATCTTTTTGCTGAACACTTCTCCTCCGTCTATTCTGATACACTTACACCATCCCCCACTTAAGTATGCGAATACTATTGACCTTAATAATTGTCAAATCACACTTATAGATGTTTTTAACTCCCCAAAATATCTTCCCAACAAAACAAGCACTGGTCCTGATGGTATTCCTGAAATTTTATTGAAATAATGTAAATTTATTGTATCAAAGCCAATTTGTTTATTATACAACCTATCTCTGTCATCTGCCACTTTTCCGGACTCCTGGATAGTTTCTTACATAAGACATATTTTTAAATCGGGTGATAAATCACCCGTATCGTAATAAATGACCAATATCGATTTTATCTTATATTCCTAAAATCTTTGAGTCTATTAGCACAAAGAAAATAACAAATCTTTTCAAAAATCTACTGATTGAGGAACGGCATGGCTTTAGATCTGCTAAATCTACCACTTCAAACATACTCTCCTTGACCAATACCATCGTCGACGGCCTAGAAGATAAATCACAAGTAGATGTTCTATATACTGACTTTTCTGAAGCTTTTGACAAAAACCACGCAATCCTTATGGCCAAGCTATGTGCTGTAGGTATTGTGCATGTGGTATATATGGTATATGTGCTTCTTTAATTCTTATGTAAGCAATAAAAAACAAAAAGTTAAAATAAATTACATTGTTTCTATTATTATTGAAGTAACATCCGGCGTACCTCAAGGAGCACATCTAGTCCCGCTTCTTTTCAACTTGTTTATAAACAACATAATAAGTAATTTTTCTCACACGCGCTTTTGGCTTTTTGCGGATAAAAATAAGATCCTAAAAATAATAAAAAAATTACCATGACCGCCTCCTTTTCCAATCAGATATTGAGTCATTCAATGATTAGTGTAAAATCAATTGCTTGAAACCAAATGTCGATATGTGCAAAATTCTGTCATAGCTAAAAACCCGATTGTTTTCGAAAACAAACTTAATTGTATCTGCTTAAAAGCTGTTACATATGTTAAAGACCTTGGTGTGTTTCTAGACATCAAGCTTTCTTTTCGGATACACATACATGTGATTGTTAATAAAGCTCTCAAACTACTTGGTTTCATAACTAGAATCACTTCAAAAACATAAATACTCTAAGAACTCTTTACTACTCCTTGGTTCGCCCTCATCTTGAATATGCTAGTGTTGTTTGGTCTCTTTTTTATGCTGTCTATATTTGTCATATTGAGTCCGTTCAACGTCGGTTCTTAAAATAGATTGCTGGGAGGCTAGGATTAGAACGAGGCAATTACTCGTATGGTGAAATTGAACTAACTCTAAAACTTTCTCCTTTAGAAATCGACTTATACTAAATTATCGACTGTCTTATTGATTCACCTACATTTCTACAACTCATCCCATTCAATATACCTTTTTTATTTTTTATATTTTTTTATAATGATACCTACGTTTCAGAATACATATTCACATACCTTCCAGTAGACTCAGAAATAATGAACCGTTCTCCCTCAATCAACACTCGACTAATTATGGATATAATTCACCATTGTCCAGAATGTGTAGAATGGTCAACATGAGTCACTAGCTTAATTTTTTAAATAAAGCCTAAATGATTTTTGTCAGTCGCTAAAAAATTTAACTTAATATCTTTTACATCTAAAATATTATTTTACATCTATTTTTAATTTTAGCAAAGTCTTGACTTGACTTGTCCATTCTATTTTTTATGTTTTTCTCTGTTTTGTCTTTGCTTTCATATAACATAATTTATTCTTATAGTGTACATTTTACCAAATTTCGTGTTATTTTGTTGTAAATTGGACGTAAGTCCATTAATATATAAATAAATAATAAATTAACAATTAAAAAAAAAAATTCTACACCAGACTTTATGTCCGGGTTAAATTTTCCCCTTAGGAAAAACTAAACCCTTTCACACACTTTTCCACAAATGATCATCTAGTAAATCCACGCTATGCAAGTGTATTATATGAGTATAATTAATACAAAACAATACAAGAACATCATGTTAACCTACCAGAGTACGAAATGGGAAAATAATTCACCGACTCCAGATATTTCCATATCAGAGGGTTCGGCTCAGCGGAATTCCTAAATGGACCGATAAATCCGACTGATCCCTCAATATAAATATTGAAAAAAATCTTTCGTAATCCTACTTGTATTTAAAATGACTGATTTTTGCATTTTTATATATAAATTCTTATATACAAAAGCAGGCCACATACAGCTATCAGAACATTCTTGTTCAATGGATTTTCCAAATTTACCTACTGCTTTCCCCTACTGTTACTACGTCTCTTTTGTCCATCACCCCTCCATCACCCCTCACCTGTGTGATCTTTCCTATGCGTTTCCAAGACTATAGCACAAGTGAATATAATATTTATATAAGTTTAAAATTAAAATAATAATATCTGTCACATAGTATACACATTTTGGCAGACACCTCAAACGAACTTACCTCTGAAAGTACCTTGTAAAAATGTATATACTATCCCTGGTTTCTTCCTCAAACAGTTGGACGTTTCTGAATCCTGTGGCCCCGACATTTGAAGATTTGTGTAATCTTTTGTAGGGATAAACTGAACTTATTAATTTACTTATCCGGAACCTAAAATATCATAAACAAAACCAATTATTATTGTAACGGCACCAAATAACTTAATTAAAATCAAAATAACTAAGGAACTATTCTCCAGTCGTCTTAGCTTTAATTTAATGTTTATTACGTCTAAAAGGGATCGAAATTACAATCTAGTCTCCGTCAACGGTAGCATTCTTCCGAAAAGGTCCTCCATTGATATGCTCGGTGTAACTCTAAGTGACCAGCTCAGATGGCTTCATCGAGGCTTGAGTTAAGTTAGCTTATCAGAAAATGGGCGTACTATACAGGGCCCGCAGAGACTTTAATAGTACACAACTGCTAACCCTGTGCAAATCGCAAGTGCACCCCACGGTTGAATTTGGCAGCCACCTCTGGTCTGGAGCCCCAAAGTACCTGAAAAACACTCGACTCTGTGCAGAAACGGGTGGTCCGTTTGATTCTCCCGTCTTAACAAAGGGATTGCAATCTTTAGAGCACAGGCGTTGGGTGTGAATGCTATCATTGTTCTACCGGTATTTCAATGGAAGATGCTCCGAGGAACTAGCGTTATTGATCCCCTCGGCTTCGGTGCATAGTCGGGAAACACGCCAAACATGCGGCGAACATTTTTTTTTGTTACATTAACTCCACACAGGAGGCTCTGAGGAAAATAATTTCCCTCAGGGTCTATGTCATCTTTGAAGATGCTGTGAGGAGGGTCTTTTTGAGGAGAGGAAGGAGTAAACGTAGGTCTTGAAGAGACCCATGTTATAAGAAGGAGGAAACACAGAGGCCGACAAATCGTTCCACAGCCGAGCTGTTGAACACAATAACGAGTCGTAGAAGCGTCCCGTTCTCATGAGACAAATGTCAACTGTGTACATATGTTGGGCGCGCGTTTGGCGTGTTTCCCGACTATGCACCGGTGCCGAGGGGATCAATGACGCTAGCCCCTCGGAGCATCTTCCATTGAAATTCCGGTATAACAAGTATAGCATTCCCACCCGACGCCTGTGCTCTAAAGATTGCAATCCGTTTGTTAAGACAGGAGAATCTATCAAGCGGACCGCCCGTTTCTGCAAAGAGTCGAGGGTGTTTTTCAGGTACATCGGGGCTCCAGGCCAGAGATGGCTGCCAAATTCAACCGTGGGGCGCACTTGCGATTTGTACAGGGTTAGCAGTTGTGTACTATTAAAGTATCTGCGGGCCCTGTACAGTACGCCCAGTTTCTGAGAGGCCAACTTAAGACGATAGACTTCGCTTTTCGGCCCATACAAAAAGGACGCCCGGGGAAAAACACTTTTTTACATCGAAAATTGCACAAAATGAATATTTTTTTTAAACTGCCTTTTGGAGGGTGAAAACTATGTCGGTATGTTTTCGAATTTTCGATGCGTTTCGGATTAACGTAAATATTTATTGTCAAACATGTACGATTTATCAAAAAATATTATTCAAGGAAAAAGTGCTGCTAACTCAACTCTCATAAAGAATTATAAAATTATAAAAAGCTACCAACGTAGCTTCTTCTTTCTAAAATATATATATATTATTTTAATTTCAATTTCGTGAAAGTTTCGGTGTAGAAAAGTGTATTCTTCATAAACCCCTTTTCGAGCGATTTCTGTAGGTAAATTTGAGCGTCGTCTCATTCGCACATTTCGCATTCGCATGTATTGTAAGTGTGCGTGAGCTTATTGTGAGCGGGACAGAATGACAGACGCGGGTGTTCCGCGTGTCGTTCAAAGTCTAGCCTCTTAACTCTGGCCTCGATGGAGCCCCCGTACCTGAGCTGGTCACTTAGAGTTACACCGAGCATATCAATGGAGGACCTGTTTAGAAGAATGCTACCGTTGAAGGAGACTAGATTGTCATTTCGATCCCTTTTAGACGTAATCAGACATGATTGGGTCTTTGAAACATTGAATTCGACGAGATTATTCTTACCTCAAGAGAAAACACTCTCGAGGTGACCGTCCATTATTTGCTTCAAAGCCCTCCGAGCCGTTGGAATTTGTGCACCTCTTGGGGGCTTTTTAAACAAAAAGCTATCATGGACTGTATTGTCATCCGCGTAGCAATGAATTGGTGCATATGTCAAAAGGTCATTGATGTGCAACAAAAACAAAGTCGGAGACAGAACCGATCCCTGTGGGACGCCAGCATTTATCGAGTGCGAGGAAGAGGTGAAGCCATCAGCAACCGTCCGAATCGACCTCTCCCTCAAAAAGTCGGCAATCCACGTACACAAGGATGCGGGAAGTCCGTAAGAAGGCAGTTTGTTGACAAGTCCTCGGTGCCAGACCCGGTCAAAAGCCTTGGAAATATCCAGTGCGACCGTTTGGGTCTCACCTAAACGTTCCAGGCACCGCCCCCAAACATGCGTCACATACGCGAGAAGATCACCGCACGAGCGGTTCCGCCGGAATCCGTTTTGACGGTCGTTAATAATTTTGTTCTTCTCGAGGTATGTGAGATATATAGATATACCTGAATATATATAGATATTATGAATTTAACAGATTATATACAATAAACATAGATACAACACTATGTCAGTGATAATCAGTCTGCAGTTTCCCACATCTTGTTAAACAAAAAGTTATCATGGACTCTACTGTTAACAATGGCCGCGTAAAAAAAAGGTGCACATGGCACAAGGTCATTGATGTACAACAAAAACTAAATCGGGCATAAAACCGGATCATTTGAGATGAATTTATTTTCTCAATTTTACATTAACAAAACACTGAAATTCTATTTTTAAAAATGTTTTTCTTCAACAATGTTTAGTCAGAATTCAGAAGTGAATTTAGTTGCCATTCTTCAAATGGCAAATTAACAAAAAAATCTGTTTAAAATGTTATATTTAGAATGTACAATAATGCTCGTCTAAATTCTCCAAATAAACATTTCCAATTTTGAAAATAATTAATTGTCATCATGACTTTGTCGACTTTATCTAGAATTAAACTCGTGTTTCTAAAAGACAACTGCTATTAACTCATGACCGATTTTATTCACCTCTGATCTAAAAAATTCCATCTCTAGATTCGATTTACTCGGAAACGAACCGCAATTCACTCGGAAAAATGCTCAAATCAAAAAAAGTTTTGCCACAAAAGATCTAGTTTCCCGCTTGTAAAGGTTCCCGGTTATTTAGTAAGTAAATTTTAGATCTTTCATTTAAAATTTCTTAGGACCAGTTGTTTCGGAAAATTTCAAGCGTGAATTTCCTTCAAATCGTCATTCACCGAAAAATTGGGTTATTTCAACTTCCGTCGGAAGAAATTTTAACGAAAATACCATAGAAATGTGATGTGAATTTTTTTTAATGTGATTAGCCGAATTCGACCGTTTAGCGTATAATGGGAGGCGCATGCGCAAACGTCAAAATTGTGATTCGGCGGGGAACACTGAGTGAAATTTTCAAATTTATCGAACGTTATTTTGGAGTTGAAACAACCCATTTGAAGTGAAGGAAGACGTGATTGCGTGTCAAATTTAAAAAAAAATAATCTTTTCATTTTTTGAAACATTTCTATGAAATTTTCGTTGAAATTTCTTCTGACGGAGGTTGAAGCAACGCAAATTTTCGGTAAATGACGATTTGAAGGAAATTCAAAGGTGAAATTTTCCGAAACAACTGGTCCTTAATATTTTAAATTCACAATTTTTTTTGTTATCAAATTTTATCATCATGGAGGTACGCAATATTAAAAAGCTATCATAATTCAAGGACTTTGTATCGTTTAATCAAATTATCAAAGTAGGTACTTACGTAGTTCGGAGAGCTGGTGAACCATATAATACATACTAACTGTTAGGTATCAATAGATATCGGATTTTCGAAATAACCTTATCAAAACATTGCTCTAGTCCGTTTTGTACAAAACTTGCTGTATGTTTTGATGAGACAAACATGCGGGTTACGAATAACCTGACAATATCTAATAATCTCCTACCACAGTTAAACTTAGCGGAAAATGTTGCTTGTGTCGTGATGGACGACTTAGCTGGCCGATAAATTGAACACGGGATACCTGGGTGAGACCCAAACTCGATGTCAACTCGACCTAAAAATTGTTTTTATTTTTCCATTCTTAAATTTTTTATCTTATCTGTGAAGGTTTTGTGTAATTACATATAATGATAAATAATATCTAATCAATTTTATTTGGATCTCGTGATCTACGAAAATTTTTCACTGGACCTGATATATTGGTGTATAATTTTTTACGCACCAGACTTTTAGGTCCGGGTTTAGTTTTTCCTATGGGGAAAACTAAACCTTTTCACAGACTTTTCCACAAAAATGATCATTTAGTAAATCCACGCTATGCAAGTGTATTATATAAGTATAATTAATACAAAACAATACAAGAACAACATGTTAACCTACCAGACTATTAAATGGGAATATAATTCACCGACTCCAGATATTTTCATATCAGAGGGTTCGGCTCGGTGGAATTCCTAATTTGACCGATAAATCCTACTGATCCCTCAATATAAATATTTAAAAAATCTTTCGTTATCCTACATGTATTTAAAATGACTGCTTTTTGCATTTTTATATACAAATTCTTTGACAAATCTAATATGCCTAAATTTTTAATGAGAGAGCTAGATATAATGCCAGTAGCCGAAATAAAAAATGGTAATAATAATAATAATAATAACTGTATTTTTATTATGTGTTTGTATTTTTATCTGAGTTTTCTGTTAATCTGCGGATGCGATATTTTTTAAAACGAGATAAGATATTCTTTACCAGCCGTACCATCCTTTAGCAGAGTGTCCGGGGGTAAAGTGCAATAATTTCGGGAGTTGATTCTACATGATAATATAAGTGAAAAAGATAAATGACTTTTTTCGAAATAATATATATTTATATACCTATGTTTTATAATTGAAACAAAAATATGCAAATTTGCTTACAAGGCGTAATAGAAAATCAAATGTCCCATTGATACCAAAAAAAAATTATTTAATTTTGGTTGCATATTTTGAATTCAAATCCAAAATTATCATTTTAAAGAAGTTAGATGGAACCTTTTCGAACTAAACGTTTGGTAATTTAAAATGTTCGAAATAATGGTTCCAACTGTGGTTGAACTCTTATCAACCAAAAAAATTAGGCGCAGTTAGAACCTTATTACTTAAAAATCGGTTTATAGACACCAGATGATGATGAATTTCTTTTTCAGAATAGTTTAATCGAAAATAAATTCCCTGGTAACAAGAACTCAATTTTCTCAAAAACACCACTTGGAACCTTTTCACTCTCACCTAACGACATTACTTCGAATCTATGATCTATTTAAATGGTGGAACACAAAACACAGTTAGAAATTATGAATGGGTACGAATCGCCTCCCATAATTGTAACATCAGGTGTATCCCAAGAGTTTAAATCTTAGCCCCCCTGCGTTTTTAATATGTTATATTAATTTTAGCCCCAAGTTACACTGTCTTTTTTTTTCTATTTGCTGATGATCTTAAAATTTCTATTAAGTTATTTAGTGTGTAAAAGACCTTTACACACTAAAGAACCGGTGGATTCAAAACGTTTTTAAATATTGAAAAATGTTACATTATTTCTTTTACTCGTAACAGAAGACGAAAGGAGTTCGATTAAATATACACATCAGTGATATCATGAGTAAATCATTGAGAATGATGGGATTCATTCATAGAATAACGAAACCATTAGTTTTAAAACCCACAATCCATTATAACCTTGCACAACAGAAGACGAAAGGAGTTCGATTAAATGTACACATCAGTGATATCATGAGTAAATCATTGAGAATGATGGGATTCATTCATAGAATAACGAAACCATTAGTTTTAAAACCCACAATCCATTATAACCTTGCACAACAGAAGACGAAAGGAGTTCGATTAAATGTACACATCAGTGATATCATGAGTAAATCATTGAGAATGATGGGATTCATTCATAGAATAACGAAACCATTAGTTTTAAAACCCACAATCCATTATAACCTTGCACAACAGAAGACGAAAAGAGTTCGATTAAATGTACACATCAGTGATATCATGAGTAAATCATTGAGAATGATGGGATTCATTCATAGAATAACGAAACCATTAATTTTAAAACCCACAATCCATTATAACCTTGCACAACAGTAGACGAAAGGAGTTCGATTAAATGTACACATCAGTGATATCATGAGTAAATTATTGAGAATGATGGGATTCATTCATAAAATAACGAAACCATTTAAAACCCACAATCCATTATAACCTTGCACAACTCGTTGGCCAGGAGCAAATTGAAATATCGGAGTATTATCTGGGATCCAAACTATTTGAAATATTTAAAAACTATTGAATCTGAACAAAAAAAAATCTTACGACTGTTATCTTTCAAACATGGATTAAATGCCTTTCTCCAATCTTATTTTACTCTAATTCTTCAATTTTACAACCCGGTAAAAAGAGGGCAATTTACTGACTTAATATGTTTATAAAAAAATATTAATAAAATGCTCTTAACCGCTCATTGCCTGAGCAAATTCATAATATTGAAGTTCCCAATTTTGATTACTATTATTTCAGTTTTTTCACTACAAGAATCTAATAACAATTAAAATTTAATCGAAGACGTACTGAGGAGAAAATATCGTCTAGTTCGACTTTAATTGTACGATCAGTAAGATAGCTATAAACGATTTGTATAAATGATATAAGGAAGCCCAGAAGAAACATCTTGTAAAGTAGGCTTCGACCAAGTATATCTTGGTCGATGAAAGTAGGCCATTATGCCATATCTTGTCGAAAGCTTTGCTTACGTCAAGCGAAAGTAACACTGTGTGATAATCCTGTGTTAACCACTCGAAGAAGTTGATGAAGGATCAAATTACCAGTTCTAAAATGTTGAAGGTCTGTTAAGACTTTGTTTTTCTAAACAAAAGCATTTCGTCTTTTAAGGATGATTTTTTCAAAGATTTTACCCATGTAAGGAAGGAAGCTAATTGTCTTTACCTGGGTTTGAAATTATTATTACGTTTGCTTGTTTAAATTATTTTGGATAACATCGAACACGAAGTGATGCTTTACAGACAGCATTTATGGCGCGTATGCCCTGTATCGAGAGACTTTTAAGTACCTTGTTTGAATGCCATCAGGGCAGGCTGCTTTTTTGATTTTAAGTGAAGTATTTTTTTTATTTTCTTTAGGTGACGAAAATTTGATATGCGACTCGTCAGATTCTTTCTAATCAAAACAAGCCGTACATATTTTGTCATTTACTGCACATTCTGTGGTTCAATGACATTCATACATCGTCGCATTTATATACAAGTCCATCATACCATAACCCCTGCGGTGAAACTATCTGATGGTATTATAAGTCGGTTGAGTTGACAGAATAAGTAGGTATGGACTTCTTTGTATTATACCCTAGACCGGTCAGTGGTTGAGTGGGCATCGCGTTTGGGTCTCCTTATTTATTATTACAGGCGTTCGATGTCCTTCAACATCTACCGCTTAGTGTGGTGGTAGTAGGAGATTTTCAAATGTTGTTGGGTTATTCGTAACCCGGGAATGTTTGTCTTTCCTTAAAAAAAAAAAAATGTCTGTTAGGATGGCAGAACTAGTAGGTATAAACTTTTGCATATGAATTTTATTGAAGAAAGCAGTGGACTTGCACCAACACCTTAACATATTCAAGTACAACCGTCCTTTTCAGGGCGAGAGTTCAATATTTTTGAATATGATGTCTGCCTCTGGAAGGCTTATTTTTATCATTTTTTTTGATGTCCTATCTTTCTGGTATTCGGTTTTGGTGTCTTATCTAGTATACTTTCAACATCTGAAGTTCATCCAGTACGTAATACCTACGATGACTTATGCTCAATTGTCGAGTTCTTGATACAATTTAATTATTTGTGTGTCAAAATCCTTGGTATATCAGGGAGAAGTAATTAATAAGTCCAGCTTCACATTTTTATTATTTTTTTATTTTTTTTATTTAATACATTTTTTAAAGTTACAGTTTTTGACATTTTTTTTAATTACCATACTAGGTTAATGCCCGAGTTGTGGTAGTCGTACATAATTAATAAATATATAAAGTAAAAAAACTTTTTTACAGAAAGAGATAATAAAAAAACTATGGTAATAAATAATAAAAAATAAGAAATAAAAAAGCAGAAAAGAAAAAAACATATTTAAGGATAAATCAAACTAAATACAAATATAAAAATAATGGTGAGCTGAAAAATAAAGAGAGATAAATATTTTAAAGTTAGAAATAAAAATTAAAATTAAGATTATAAAACAATAATTATATTCTGTTTTGTTTTGAAAATAGCTTAATTTACGACAGATATTATCTACAAGACTATTATGTTTATGGTCACATTTAATTTCGGTGATAATACACAAGTTGGAATAAAGCTAATAATCAGGATAACTTTTTTTTTCATTTTTTTTTTCATTGTTTTTATTTCTCGCTAGAGCAATCCCGATGAGTTACAAAACTCATTTTAGGACAGGAGGAACTTACAATTCATAGGTAAAACAGTATTTAAAGTGTTGCAATATATTCATACACTTTCTTAGTGATAAGACTGATAAGTGATAACAAATCAATAAAAATGCTAAACGATAAGAAAGGATTATATTAATGGAATCCCAATTTTTAACCGTCCCGTGATAACTGTCAACACTTCAATTTATCGTTTATATAGTTATACGTATCTTATTATAAGGAATCTGTTTTGCTTATCTTTGTTATTTTGTTTTGCAACGAGCCACACGCATGTATTATTTATTAATAATAATTGGATAATTTGAAGAGCGCCGTTTTTGTGAAAAATCACCTCAAGGGCGCTGCACAATTGATAATGAATTCTTAGGCTCTATCTAAATTGACTCACAACATACCCCAATTGGCGATGCCATAGTTTCACTGGCTCCAGATGGAAGAAGTTGGGACTCTTGTGTGATTTATTTATTTATTTATACTGGGTTTTTACAGATGTTACGGAGGTAGTAGTTACAATTTTACAAAGGTATTTTGATATCACAATATAAGTTTTACATTCAGTACAGCATAAAAATAAAAATAAAGACAGGTTAAGTAGAACAAACAACAAGAGAAAACAAGTAAAGAGAGGGAAAAACTGATACGAGTATATAAGATAGAACAAAAAATGACAAGACGATTACATATTTTCATTTTTAAATGTAGTTAAAAAATATTCTTTTAAAGCATTGTTTTGCAATTTTTTATTATGCTGGATGTTTTTGTACATATCTGGAAGCGAATTATATAGTGTATAGGCAATATAGTTCAGAGATTTTATCCCATATTTTGTAGTGTGTGTTTGAGGAATGCGGATTTTATTGTTATTTCGAGTATTGTAGTTGTGGATGTCTTGATTGTAAATTGGCTTGGTGTTAGTATGAGTTTATTGTTGGGTAATTTGTAGGATGGTGCTTGTGATTTCATGTTTAGGAAGGATTGTGATTGGAAGGATACCGGAAACTGAATAGATGTCCCTGACATGAGTGTCCCGTGGAAGTCCATGAACATTTCTGAGAGCTCGGTTTTGAACTACCTGCAGGTCGGCTATCAATTTCTTTGAGGCAAAGCCCCAGATACAGCAGAGATAGGACAGGTGAGAGTGTACCATGGCATTGTAGACTGAAGTTAATAAAGGGATGGGTAGTAATCCTTGAAACCTATATAGTACACCAGTTATGGGTGTAATTTTCTCCTTTACATGATTTACGTGGAGATCCCACGAGAGTTGGGAATCTATGATCAGACCCAGATATTTTGTGCTCATTTTCTTTTCGAGGGAGTTGTCTCCAATTTTGATATCGAGGCTGAAATTTTTTTTGTTACCGAAAAGTATATAGTGGGTTTTTTTTACGTTAAGGGTTAGTTTGTTTATTCTCAACCAACTTGTGAGATGGGAAATATCAGCATTCATTTCCGTTTCAAGCTCCGCTAGGTTCGGTTTAGTATAAAAAATTACCGTATCATCCGCATAAAGTTGTATAGTTCCTTTAATACCCCACTTTGTTATGTCATTTACGTAGATTAGAAAGAGCAACGGTCCAAGAATTGATCCCTGTGGTACTCCACATGATATTTTATCTAATTCACTCGTTTCTCCCCCTAGTTCTACTGCCGAAAAGCGGTTTGATCGGTAAGATCGGAAAAGTTCCAGAGGTGTACCAACAATTCCCAAATGTTTCAGTTTTTCGATCAATACGTTATGATCCACCGTGTCAAATGCCTTTTTTAGATCAATAAATATTGCCGCCGTAAAATCACCGTGATCTATATGTTTCTGCAGATTTGATATAAAATCGAGGGCTGCACATTTAGTGTTAGAACGTCGTCTGAAACCATATTGTTTTGACCTGAGAATTTTGTTGCGTTCAAGGTATTTCAGTAGTCTTTCTTTAATGACACATTCAAAAATTTTAGAGATAGCTGTAAGTATAGAGATTGGACGATAATTTTGGACATTTTTTTTACATTCGTCTTTATGTACAGGAATAATTTTCGCAATTTTTAGTTTATCGGGAAAGGTACCCTTTGATAGAGAGAGATTTATTAAGAATACGAGGTCATCCACCAGTTCTTCCTTGCAGTTTTTGAGAAGGAGAGAGGTTACACCATCGGAACCAGCTGCCGCTTTAGATTTAAGGTTAGATATAACCCGTAAGATTTCCTTTTTATTAGTCCTGATCATGTTAAAAGATTGTTTTGCTTGAGGTTCCGTGTAGATCGTATTTATATCAGTTTTTGAGGTTTTTATGACTGATGCTAAACTTTCTCCAACTGAGAGAAAAAATGTGTTAAATGCAGTTGCAATCTCCTTTGGTCTCTTTACTTCTTCGTCATTTATGACTAGAGATTTTCAAGCTATTGTTGGGCTTCGCGAGCTATTTGATAGAATGGAATTGATTGTTTTCCATGTTCGTTGTGGCTTATTCATGTTTTGATTAATCAATTTCGTATAATATTTTGTTTTGATGTATCTTCTATAATTTGTGACAGCATTACGAGCTTTATTTTTTCTATTGTCAAAGGAATACTTCCTTGATTTTGTTTCCAAAGTTTAAATACACTATTTCGTTTTTTAATAAGTGTATCAAGTTCGGCATCAAACCATGGAGTATTGTTCAGTCTTTTGTCCCCTATATTAGTTTTTACCTTTGTTTTGCATGAATTTATAGCATTTTCGAGCAAAATTATTATAATTTCTGTTTACATCGTCAGACGAATGGGCAAATTTACTAGTTTTAAGTGTAGTATTCAATTTTTGATAATTTATTTTGTAAGCATTTGAGAGGTTTACTGCGGATCTGTTATTGGAAAGGTTTTTCAAGGAATTTTCATAATCCAATATAAGTATGTTGTGGTCACTAAGGGGATCATCAATGTTTGAGATTGTGCCAGAAACATTTGTTCTATTTGTAATGATGTGATCTATCAACGAGCTGGTGTTATTAGTTACCCTTGTGGGAAACATTGTGTTACATACATAAAAGTTGTACGATTTCAAAGTATGAATATATCTTCGTGCAATATCAGTGTCTTTTGAGATATCAATATTGAAAACTCCAAAAAGTAATGTGTCTTGTTTGTTATTATTTAATATTATTTCTAAAGATTCAAAGAAATCTGTTATATTTGAGTTCGGCTTACGGTAAAAAACATACAAATTTAGAGGTTTAATATTTTTTGACGTGATTGTAATTCCTAGAAAGGTATTTTCGCTGCAGTATTTTTCGATCTTCTTATTGGTGAGTTTTTTTTTTTTTTTTTTTTTTTTTTTTTTCTATTTTTTTATTTTTTTATTAAAGCGACTATATAAAACAATTGTGCATACAAAATATAAAGGTGAATTTAAGTATATAATATATTGTATTTCTTAGTCCTCCTCACTAGGAAGTCCTGTGCCGAGGCGGACTAAAGTTATTTAATTATAATTTATTTGTTTTCTATGCAGTTTGTAGTGTTTTCTTCTACGTAGTTTGTAGTGTTTCCTCAGAATTTTTTCATTGACCTCTTTCAGCCATATTTTTATTTTTGATTTGTACTCATTAAAACTTTTAATCAGTTTTATGTCTGGGGGAAGAATGTTGTGGAGTTTTGTTGCAAAGTACGTGTGGTTTCTTTGTCCAAATGTGGTTTTATAGCTTGGAATATTTTTTATTTCATTTTTGTATGATCTAGTGTGATGGATGCACTGTCTAGTAGAAGATTCAGTATTTTTGAATTGCTTCAATAATATATTTTTGGCATATATTCGTTGTAAATTTGGTACGTCAAAGCTGTTAAAAATTTAATCGAAGGCGTTCTGATGGGTACTTTTAGTATGGTCTTTATAATTCCTTTTTGAATGGTATTCAGGTTGTGTATGTACTTGTTTGTAGCAGATCCCCATCCTATAATTCCGTATTCAATTCGAGAATGACATAATGCGTAGTACACTTTTTTCATATCCTTTTTATTTACCACATTTCTTAGATTTTTAAAGAAATATATAAAAGGTTTGTGAGTTTTTCTGTAATACTTTTGATGTGTAGATCCCATCTTAGATTTTCATCAATTATTACACCGAGATACTTTATGTTTTGTGTTTTTTCCATAACTGGGCAGTGGCATTGAAAATCATTTCTATGACATTCGTGTCATTTTAGTATTAGTGAGTTAACTGGTTGGCTTCTTGAGTTCATTGAAAAAGTTATATGTTTAGTTTTGCTTGTATTTAGGGTAAGCGAATTGATTTTAAGCCAATTTTGAAGTGTACTAAGCCCTTGTTCAGCCACATTAAATGTTTTCGTCCAATTTTCTTCTTGAAATAGTAATACTGTATCATCAGCAAAACTGATTATGTTTCCTTTAATACTAAGATTAGTTATATCATTTATATAGATAATGAATAGAATCGGTCCCAATACACTTCCTTGAGGAACGCCATAGTTTATAGGTAATATTTTGCTCTTTCGTTTGCAAATTTGTACTTGTTTTTTGTACTTGTTTCCTGTTATATATGATTTCAATAGGTTAATTGTCGTTTCAGCCATTCCTATTTTTTTTAGCTTAGATAATAATATTTTATGGTCTATTGTGTCGAAAGCTTTTTGGAGATCTATGAATAATGCCAAACATTTTTTCCCATCTTCTATGTTTTTAATGGCTATGCTTGTTAGTTTTTCTATGGCATCATTGGTACTTAGATTTTCCCTAAAGCCATATTGGGATGGTGATAATAATTTGTTTTCTTCTAGAAATTGAACAATTTGCTTCTTCATGATTGTTTCCAATATTTTTGAAAATGAGCTTAAGAGGCTTATGGGTTGGTAATTATATACATCCTTTTTGTTACCACTTTTATAAATGGGTATAACTATGCGTTTTTTAAGACATGAAGGGAAGACACTTGTAGATATGGACAGATTGACCAAGTAGGTCAAAGGAAAGGTTAGTTCATCTTGTAATTGTTTTATTGTTTTATTTGAGATTATATCATTTCCTGATGATTTATTAGCATTAAGGGCGGCAATTGCTTTTCTGATTTCAGTACTGGTTACGTCAGTTAACTTTAGTTTATTTATCAGGTTTATATTTTAATTTTCTTCTGGTAAAATATTAGTTGTTATTTGTTGTTCGATTTATTTGCTAATTTTGACCCTATATTAGTAAAACATTCGTTTATGTAATCGAGAATTTTTTCCGGATGCTTTGCGAAAGAGATTTCAGTATTTTCAATCGTTAATTCATCTATGGTTTTGTAATTAAAGGATTGTTTTGCATTTGTTATTTCATTAATGATCTTCCATAATTTGCGTCATTATTACATTCGTCTATTTTCTTCTTATAATAGTTTTCTTTAACATTGCGTATAACATTTTTGCAGATATTTCTATATCTTTTGTAGTATCGCAGTATAAAATTATCACAAGGATTTAGTTTAACTTTTCTGTGTAATTCGTCTCTTTTTCTAATGCAATTTATAACGTTTTGAGTAATCCATGGTTTAAGATGTTGGTTTTTGTGTGAAATCTTTTTTTCTATTGATTTGGTACATGACATGTGATTTGTATCAAGGTTCTCCAGTAGATTTATCCAGTTTGTGTTAAGTAGCTGTTGTTTTACTTCAATCCACTTGGTTTCCGTCTTTTGCAAGATAATTGGGTAGGGTTGTGATCTTTGTTTTTTCTTTTTTTTAATGGATAATATTGTGGTATAGTGGTCGGTTATGGTAGAGGTGAATACGATAGAGTTGGTTGATTTAATAGTCTTACTAAATATATGATCGATGCAAGATTTGCTGTCAGCAGTCACTCGCGTAGGTTTATTTGTCATACTTTTAAATCCATGGAAGGCCAGTGTTTGTAAATATTCAGTTCTATTGGGATTACCGTTTTCTAATATGTCAATATTTATGTCTCCGATAAGGAATACATTTTTTGTATTTTTTATAAGATTGAGTTCATTAGAAAGCGTTTCAAGAAACGGATTAATATTGGTTATAGCTGGTGATCGATATAGCGCTAATATTGTTGTCTCATCGCCCATTTTGATTTTCAAACAGTTTGCATTTGTAAATTTTATTTCATTGACCTCTGTTCTAATATCATCTTTAATATATACTATCACCCCATCGTTTTTTTATAATTTAATTTGGTTGCGTAGGAGATGTAACCATTTATCTGTAATGGTGAATATTTATCCTTTATCCAGCATTCAGTAAGGATAATTATATCAAGATTTATTTTTAGATTCTTAATTAATATTTGAAGTTCATCAAAGTTTTTTTGATACTTCGTATATTTTTATTTAATATATTAAAATTGTTTTTCAAAGCTAACAGTTTATCTGGTTCCTTTGTATTTATTGTTTCTTTATCCATTTTTTTAGTACTTTAGTATGATGTGTTCAAATTAGGGTTTTGTTATATTAATTTTTCGAGGTCGTCCAGGTGAGTAATGTAAATTATTTTTTGATCACGACCTTTACGAACCATTATTTTTCCATTTTTTATCCAAACAAATTCATATTTTTTTTCTTTTGATAAGTGTTTAGTTTTCCATAGCAACTCTTTTTTGTATGGACTAATTATTTCACCGATGTATACTTTTTCGTTTGTTAAATCCTTAAGTATATCAAGGTCTAGTTCCCTTTTTTTGGATAAAAGGATATCTTTTTGTGTCGTGTTCATGAATTTTACGAGGATTTTTGGCGGAGCATTAAATCTTCGGTCTGTCGTTCTAGTTGCATTTCTAATATCATCGTGTTTGAGTGTGATGCCTGCTGCATTTGCGACTTTTTTTTAACAATTTCCACCAGCTGTTCTCCATTTTTTTGAGGGATACCTGCAATCTCAATGTTGTCAAGTGTTGAGTTGTATTCAATTTCATCTAGTCTGAGTTCCAGTGTTTTAATTGTTGCATTTTTTTCTTTTTCATTTTTTTTTAAATTATCAAGTTTGTTTTGAATTATTGTATTGTGCGTGTAGATAGCGAACCCTCCTCCTCGGTCCATCTCACGGGAAGCGAAGATTCCAGAATAGTCAGCAATATTGGAAAAGGTTTCCTCTCCTTTACGTAACCAGGTTTCCGTAATCACGAGAATGTGAACTGTTTCTGTAATGTTTTTGAGAGTTTCTTCGATTTCGTCAATTTTATTTCTGATGCTTCTAGCATTCATGTACATAATTTGGATACAGGAATTTTTAGTTGTGTATTCTATTATGTTTAAACATTTTTTTTCCTTAAAGTTGCCTTTAACACTGGCCCACGTAATCTACCCTTTCTCTGAAGCGCTCATCCATCAGCTTCCAGAGTGGGCAATCTGGATTTGTTGCCCGGTGGTTTCTCGTGCCTCCACTGCAGTTTGAACATGCTGGTTCTCTAGCCTTGTTGGGACATGTGTCAAATTTATGAGATTCGCCGCAGTGAACACACGTTAACTTCTCTGTACAGAAACGTTGGGTGTGACCAAAACCCAGGCATTTGTAACATTGCATCAACGGCGATTGGTCTTCGACCACAAGCCGTTGATATCCGACGTTTACACGTCCAGCGTTTAATAAAGATCTCCAGTTTTTTGGTGATGCCTCTAGGACAACGTTACACAGAAGTTTGTTACTGTGGTTTTTTTAATATTTTATTCTCAAATTTTGGTTGAAATCTATTTCACACCCTTTGTTCTGGTTCTCAAGTGACTTGAGTAGGTCATCGTCGGAGGCACCTTTTATCAGTCCTTTTATTATAATAAGGGGATCGAGTTGCTTACCGTCCATCACTGTTATTTGTCCTTGGAGTCCTTTGCTCAACTCTGCCTTGAAGTTATTTTTGTCCTGCAGTGAGGCCATCTTAAAAATTAGCTTATCGCTATTTGTTTTCCGCATACCCGATACACCAATGCCAAGGGATCGAACATCGACGTGCTTCTTGATTAGCTGGTCCAAGTCATCAGAATTTTTTCCCGGGACATCTGAGCTAATCACTACAGCGTGACTCTGTTGCGTAGTTCTCGGCCTGGCTGTGACATTCGCGTACGTAACATTGTTGTCCAGTTTAGCTTTGATTTCGTTAATGTTGGTGGAGAGCGATTTGATGGATTCGATAACCATTTCCAATGGTTTCGGTGAAGAGGTACATACTTGCACCATAGCCTCCAGATGATCCATAATGCCACTGACATAGTTCATGAGGGATGTCCGCTTCTCTTTGCTTAAAATATTGATAGATTCTTTATTTTTTCTTGGAGAGCTCTAGCCTCATTTAAACGGTCGGACGCAGATGGCAACAAAACAGCGGACTCATTCGTTTCTGCTTTATCAAGAGTCATATTTATTTTGCGTGTTATTATATATTATTATTAATATGGTCTCAAAAGGGCAGATTTTTTTAATAACTTTAGTATATATAGAGTTTTGCACGTTACGCCTATTTATCGTCAAACTGATTATCACAAAATGTCAAATTCGTAAGTTTGCAAGTTCTGCGCCTGAAATTTCAGTTCACCGCAAAAAGCTTATCACTTTCACTTTGCAGTGCGCCTGCGCGATCTTAGATGATGTGAGTTTGTGTCAGTTTGGGTTAGATAGATTAGGTTATGTAGGATAAATCATTTAGGATACAGGTTATTTGCACGGGTTTGATTTGTCGCACTTATTTTCGATGTATTTAAAGAAGAACGGAATGAAGAAATGCACTGTGTAATTCCTGTAGGTTTCTGTCACAATACAAAACACAAATTGAGACAGTCACTAAAAGTTATCCAGAAAACGACAGAAAATCGTCACAGTTTGGAAATTCAGTTGGCTCATGCAACCGAGAAGGTTGACTAATCATTTACAAAAGAATTCACTACTTATTGCGCACAGAAAACTATTAAAAAACAGATTTTTGTCGGTTTGTCACTTTGTCGGGTACCCTAATCTTGATCTTTTATATATATATATATTTTTTTAATAGTGTTAAGAACTCATGTATTCTTTAAAGAAAGGTCGTTATTATTGTATGTTTATTACAGATCATGTTTCACAATGTAAAGCTATACGATATACACATGACCTCTCACTCGTAACCCCAAAAGCAAAGAAACACGCTGCTTTTTTTACGAAAATTTTGCTCATACATATACAGTATGTTACATTTTATAGATTTATCAGGTATAAAGATTTTTTGGTGTGTTTTGCTTTCTAAATTTATTTCTTCGTTCTGAATTCTAAAAGCTTGATGAATCGACGATTATTTCCTACCACCTTGACACAGAACGAAGCCTTCGGAAAAGAGGCACTCGAACTCTCCTCCAAATCAAAGCCTCAATGACTATCTAATATTCTTCGGTTGATTTGGCACGAGCCATTCTCTTTCACTTCATCTCATCCCCGACCCAATCCCCCCTCCTTCCCCACTCCACCCTCTCTTTCTCCTCCCCAAAACCGCTCCACTACTCCCACAGCCGACCATCAGCCCTTAACAATTGGAAACACGGATTTCTAGTGGTAGGTACAGGCAAATCATTTTAAAAAGGGCACATTTAAAAGTATGTATTCACACCAACGCCACTTTAGTTGGACAAGGTTCTAACTGACATATTTTTCAAAAATAATCTTTGATTGCAAAAAAAAATTATTTTGATCATTTGTATAACCAAAATAATTTTTAGATATATCTGTGTTGTATTTCCGTAGATACTTGTATGACGAAGTTAAAAAATCAAATTTTTGAAGCTTCCATCTATTTTATAAGGTTCTGACATCTCTTTGAACCATTTTTCAATTGCCATTTGACAGTTGTTCATGTTTATGGGGCGCAGTGTAGTTTTTTTTTTTCATTGTTTTTATTTCTTGCTAGAGCAATCCCGATGAGTAACAAAACTCATTTTAGGACAGGAGGAACTTACAATTCATAGGTAGGAGGTAGTAGTTACAATTTTACAAAGGTATTTTGATATCATAATATAAGTTTTACATTCAGTACAGCATAAAAATAACAATAAAGACAGGTTAAGTAGAACAAACAACAAGAGAAAACAAGTAAAGAGAGGGAAAAACTGATACGAGTATATAAGATAGAACAAAAAATGACAAGACGATTACATATTTTCATTTTTAAATGTAGTTAAAAAATATTCTTTTAAAGCATTGCTTTGCAATTTTTTATTATGCTGGATGTTTTTGTACATATCTGGAAGCGAATTATATAGTGTATAGGCAATATAGTTCAGAGATTTTATCCCATATTTTGTAGTGTGTGTTTGAGGAATGCGGATTTTATTGTTATTTCGAGTTTTGTGGTTGTGGATGTCTTGATTGTAAATTGGCTTGGTGTTAGTATGAGTTGATTGTTGGGTAATTTGTAGGATGGTGCTTGTGATTTCATGTTTAGGAAGGATTGTGATTGGAAGAATACCGGAAACTGAATAGATGTCCCTGACATGAGTGTCCCGTGGAAGTCCATGAACATTTCTGAGAGCTCGGTTTTGAACTACCTGCAGGTCGGCTATCAATTTCTTTGAGGCAAAGCCCCAGATACAGCAGAGATAGGACAGGTGAGAGTGTACCATGGCATTGTAGACTGAAGTTAATAAAGGGATGGGTAGTAATCCTTGAAGCCTATATAGTACACCAGTTATGGGTGTAATTTTCTCCTTTACATGATTTACGTGGAGATCCCACGAGAGTTGGGAATCTATGATCAGACCCAGATATTTTGTGCTCATTTTCTTTTCGAGGGAGTTGTCTCCAATTTTGATATCGAGGCTGAAATTTTTTTTGTTACCGAAAAGTATATAGTGGGTTTTTTTTACGTTAAGGGTTAGTTTGTTTATTCTCAACCAACTTGTGAGATGGGAAATATCAGCATTCATTTCCGTTTCAAGCTCCGCTAGGTTCGGTTTAGTATAAAAAATTACCGTATCATCCGCATAAAGTTGTATAGTTCCTTTAATACCCCACTTTGTTATGTCATTTACGTAGATTAGAAAGAGCAACGGTCCAAGAATTGATCCCTGTGGTACTCCACATGATATTTTACCTAATTCACTCGTTTCTCCCCCTAGTTCCACTGCCGAAAAGCGATTTGAGAGGTAAGATCGGAAAAGTTCCAGAGGTGTACCAACAATTCCCAAATGTTTCAGTTTTTCGATCAATACGTTATGATCCACCGTGTCAAACGCCTTTTTTAGATCAATAAATATTGCCAAGTTCTTCACTTTGGTTGGATAGGGCCCTATCTCCTTATTTATTATTATCAAGTTAGTTGTAGAACTAAAATCCTTAATATTATATTCAATAATATTGTTATTCAATTTATAAAAACAGTTATTTTAGAAACAAGTTCAGCTGTGTAATTATTGTTACGCCTAAGAGCTGTTTCGCTTTCCGAAGGTAGTTTGATAATGTTTGATAAATTAGAACTAAAATTTGTTAAACAAAACAATGTGTATTTGAATGTGTTGGCATTGAAATTCCAAAACTTAAAATGATAATTTGTATAGTTTACTATAATTACTCTGATTTTATTTTTTTTAACAACTTAAACTTTTACTAAACAAAATTTGCAAAAACAACAAAAAACAAATAGTACTGATACAATCTTTAATAAAGACTTAAATATTGATACAAACTACAAGAACAAAAACGCAGATTCACTCAAAAACACATTAAAATCTCACAACATACGCTTGCTTATTGACAAACCTACTCCTATACGAGGAAATTAAAAAAGCATAATTGATCATATATGTACAAATATATCAAAAAGCTCTTACACATGGAAAGTCACAGAATTAGCTGTATCAGATCATATGGCACAGTTTATGCACAGAAAGAAAAAACAGAACACAATATAAACCAAAGTTGGCCTACAAAAAACAATTGTTTAACACAGAAAACACTAACATTTTTAACAATTACTTATGGTGTATATGTTGGGAAACACTGAAATCATTTGAATCCATTAATGACAAACTCAAATAAATCAAATTCTAAAAAAAAACAAAAATCTGTTTAAAAATAAATGGTAATCCGGTATTAAACCAAAAAAACATTGCAAATGAATTTAACATTTTCTTTGCACCACCGCCACCACCACAAAATATATCTTTACGTCACAATCTGCCAAAACAGTCAAAAGCAATCAGTCGCGATCATTGATCATGATAGAATTAGAAGCCTGTTTATCGTACTAGGATAGAGAACAACAGATAAGAAATAATATTAGAGAATGTCCATTGTTTATATTTGTGTAAATTAGTGTGTATGTGTAAACATATGAACTTGTGTATGTGTATATGTGTGTGCATGTGAATGCGTACAAATATATAGTTATATGTATTCATATATGTATGTGTGCATCTAATCACACACGCATGCATGAATACATATAAAACAAGAATTAAAATTTGTGTTAAATCTATATTCCTCATCTTTTCTCTTTTATACTTTTTATACTCTTTATCTTCTCTCTTTTGTATTTTATACTTTCTGTTATAGTTTTTTCAACTTCATTATATTTTTTCTTCTACAATTTTTCCAATTTTCAAGCATGTTTATATACTTAATCCATATATGTTTACACTAGACTTCATAAAGTAACCAATTAAACTTATATATAATTGGTCACCATAAAACAGGCAGCCGCCTAGTATGGTGATTTAATATGTCATTTATATGTAAATGTTTTAATGTATATCATGTTTTTTATAAATAAAAAAAAAAAAAAAAATAAAAATTCTTATAACAAGGAGAAAATTATTGAAATCATCGTAAAACTGAAAAATAAGAGTCACTATAAAAATTATAAGAGCATGTGCCGAAGCGTTAAGTTTTTCGTTGGAAATATTAA
Organism: Limnephilus auricula; assembly: GCA_951813805.1. Classification (NCBI taxonomy): domain Eukaryota; kingdom Metazoa; phylum Arthropoda; class Insecta; order Trichoptera; family Limnephilidae; genus Limnephilus; species Limnephilus auricula. The sequence goes on from OX638410.1 coordinate 2,203,124, forward strand.
TTAGATAGGAATATTAAACTAGATAAGTAAAAAAAAGTAATCCGCTAAGATCCTAGGATTCAATAATCATATTTTTTTAAATGTTTAAAATTGATGTTCACAATATTTTATGAAATAGGTAGAAATATTTTGGCACATTCTGTGTTTGAATTTTGATAAGTTCAAATTGTTGTAAAAAAAATCCATATTGTATGTATTTGTTACCAAGACTATGTAAACGTTTAATTGAGGAATTAAAATTGGAAAACACACGCCTATAATATAAACCACACATCGGACGACAGTTAAAAACAGAAAAACAGTTCTTCTCAATTCAACGCACAATTTGAAGATTCCCTCAGCGATAAATAATATAATTGATGCGGAAATGAAGGTGGGAGTACCTACTTCAGTAAGACGGAAGCGGAAGTAGCGGAACCGGATGTGGCGAAGGTAGTGGAGAGATTAATAAAGGAGGATTTAAAGCGATTGAAAGCGATCTGCGGCGTCATAAATCTCATCTCTCTAGCACCGTTTCCTTACAGAACAGTTAACTTCAAAGATGTTTATATTGTAAATAACATGATTAACAGTGTTAATATTTGTATTTTATTCTGTTTTTTGTTGTTGTTTGTTTACAGTGTTTTTGTAGTCGCTGAACTGCTGAGAGTAGAATTATTTATTAAGACATATACAGTACTTTGTGATGCAAGTAATAAGGTATATTAAACTACATAATATTTTAAAGTACCTATTACGTAGTCCATATAATATCTCAATAATTCCTTCTAGAATTAAAACAGTTTTTTTTTTTTTTAACATTTGGCTGTCAACAGTTGTTGTTTTGCTCCATCTAAAAATAATCATATTCCATTCTTTTTTGTTTTCTGACAAAAAAAAGTGTAGTGTGTTGTGCCTTGAGGCTTTTTCTCCCTCCTGATCTTCCAGGAGTCACTCACTATACACCAGCACTTCCTCAAAATCCTCCAACAAACTTCTATTCTCCCCATTCCCGTGGCCCGTATATAGTTTACGCGTAAAACACCAAGCAAGGCAAAACCATCCACCCTCTTGAATTTGTTAAATTCCTATCAAACAGCAAGAACCTTTCAATTAAGCCTTGATGTGTAAAAGCCGAGGGTTGCTTCCGAATCTCCGTTGAATTTCTCTCAGGGTCAGCTGCCAATAGTTTCATCAAAAACATCTTCATATCTTCTAATTCAAAGTTCAAGGCATATATCCCTATATTCAACGTCATGCGCATGGGCCTGGTCAGAGGTATCTCGACTGATTTGTCCATCGCAGAAATTCCGTCTTCACTTTCAACCCCCCAACATATACGCCATCCCATAAAAGCCAGGAGGCTAAACTACAAGGACTCTTCTGGAAGTTTCACACAATTTCCTGGAATCTCTTACCCCCATATATATTTATTCTTCAACTCATTACCGGTTGAAATGTATACTTATCCCACCACTCAATGTTTCAATTGCTGCCGTTTTGGTCATACCAAAGCTGCATACCGATCCCTACCCAGATGTTTTAGATGTGGAGAAAATCACCCAGCCGATTAATGTCGTTCTTTGTCCCCACCTAAATGTTTAAACTGCTTAGGTTCTCACTTCGCTATTAACTCTTCCTGCCCAGAACAATCTCGCCAAAAAAAATATTTAAATTTCTACGGCCTCCCAGAACTTGTCTTTTCTGCAGGCTTCTAAACTATTTCCGCCTGTCAAAAAATCATTTGCTGAGACTTTTTTCCAGCAATTCTTCATCCAACCCTCTTCCCTCCTCAACAACAACTTCTTCTCGCTCAACTTAATTCACATACAAAAACCCTATCTCTAAACCGACTCCTGGATACGATCAGCACCAGCACAACTCACTACTCTTAAATCCCAATGGTTCATCTCTTTCAAATGCCACAAATGGGTGTGCAAATAATTAACTCTCTAAAGCTTTCTGAAAAACTCTCCCAAAACAAATCTTCATTTATCCAAACTCTGATTATGCTTTTAATTAACCTAATTTCTTCTCAAAATAATCTACCGTCCAACGCTGCTACTATTGTTTCAACATTAAAATCATTTTTTCGAAATGACTCCTCAGGATGTCAGAACACTTCAGTGGAATAGCCGAAGTGTTATTTCTAAGAAATCTGATCTCATTAACCTATTAAATTCAAACCTTATTTCTGTGGCTGCTATCTCGGAGACATGGTTTATTACATCCACCCACTTTAGTAAGTCAACTAAACTCGCCTTTCTTTATATTGGGCGATTTTAATGCCCATTCCCCCCCGTCTGGGGTTCTGCTTTCTCCGACCGAGAGGGTCGAAGTGTGATGGATTTCCTAGATAAATCCAAATTTTTCCTTTTGAATGACGGATCTCCTACTAGGATCTCATGCTTCAACACAAACCACAGTGCAGTGGATCTCTCCATATTCTCTACTAGTCTCTTCCCTCTCTCCCTCCGGTGATCATTTCCCGATCACCATTACTTATCAAACTTCTTTCCAATCAGACAAATCTCATATTTCAACCAAGATTAAAACAAAACACACCAAATGGGATGAATTTAACTTGCATATGGACAAGTTCCTACTAAATTTACTCGCCTCCAAAATATTTTTCGTCAAAGACGACTATAATAATTTCAAATCAATGCTCATAACTCCAATAAATAAATCAAACCCCCCACTTAAACACTCTTAAAAAACTCCCTCCAACTTGGTAGGATGAAGAATGTTCCAAAGTAGTAAGAATTCGGAAAGCTAAATCTCTTTCCTATCGTTACAATATGAATATGGAGAACTATCTTCTATATAAAAACGCCGAATCCAATGCCAAAAGGGTATTGAGGGTAAAAAAAGGATCCGGGTGGTACAACTTCTGCAGTTCAGTATCTCCGAACACTCCAATTTCGGAAGTTTGGTCTATGATCCGAAGATTTCGACCCTCCTTCAGATCATCATCTCCTTGAGCGACTCATTCTTAATGGATAGATGAATTCTTGGACAAAAATGCCCCCTCTTCTGTACCTAACTTAGATGAAATAACGCCCAACTATAATACTCCTATGTCTAATCATCTAATCATGTCTAATCAGATTCTTCATTCACCGTAATTGAGCTAAAAATTTGTTTATCAACAGTTAAAGACTCATCTCCAGGCAGAGATGTTATACCTTACAGCGTAATCAAAAATAGTAATGATAAGGTTTTCAACCACTTCTTAACTATCTTTAATAAAATATTCCTGACTGACATAATGCCCGATGACTGGAGTTCACAAATAATAATTCCAATTTTAAAATCAAACAAATCACCAAATTCTGAATCCAACTACAGGCCAATTGCTCTTTCGTCCACCCTCAGCAAACTCTATGAAAAATTAATTAAAAAACGATTAGAATTTTTTGTCGAGAGTAAACAGCTTCTCTCCCCATCCAAATTTGGATTTAGGAAAAAAAATCCAATCAAGATAACCTTGCTATCATCAGCACTGATATTTTGTCTTGCCATCGTTATAGACATATAAGGCGCCTTTGACAATGTTTCCATCCCAATCCTGAAAAAAAACTTCTAGGCCTTGGCCTTCCTGCCATGTTTGTCCAATCTATTATTGATCTAATTTTCAGATATTACTCCTCAAAGTAGGATTACTGTATAACATATACACATACGTATAACATATACTTACTGTATAACATATACACATACGATATGCATGTCACTATTCTCCCTCAAGTAAAAGTTATTGAGTTCGCAGATGACATAGCTTTCTTTCTCACGTTAAATGGTCTTGAACTTTCAATCCAAAAGACTCAGTGTGTCATCTTCTCAAACTGCCATAAACCCCCCCCCCCCCATCCAAATCTTATTTAAAAACTCTCCCATCTCAAACGCTTCTGAAGTTAAATTTTTGGGAGTAACATTTGACACTTAAATGGTCTTGTAAAACGACCCGTTCTTTATTGTTATTTTTTTAAATGATTTCTATTTTCTTATGCTTGTTTTTAACTATGACATGTAATAATTATTACTATTTATGGTTTATTTATGTCATCAATATTCAATAAATAAATTAATTGTTAAAATTTATTATCACAGTTTTCCTCGGTTCAAGGCCTTTTTCTTTGATTGTCTAAAGAATTAATAATAATTATAATTGAGTATCGAGAAATCCGCAAATGCCATTGTACAGAGAGCATTCAAGAACCCCCCTCTCCCTCTATCCTCTGCTGCCCCCTCTCCCAACCCAACCACACAACTCCCCCCACTTCCCTCGAGTTCTTCTCTTTAGTCTTCAGGAAGCAGTGAAGTGTGGATGGAGTTGTGGGACAGTGGAGCAAAAACATCGTTGATTTCATAGAGACATGATGTTTTCGTTACATCAAAAATGTATAATTCACTATAAATATAAGTCTACAGAAATTAAGGTGATCCCCTAGTCCTTGAAAAATTCTAAATCGGAATCCCCGCCTCTTTTTAGAAGGAATTTAAAAATACTTAACAAGACTTTGTTGGAAAGAAGGTGTTAGCGTAAACGTCAAATATCTCAAAAATAAACAACAAAAAAAGGTATTCGATAGTTTTTTTACAGCTTGATTTCGTAATAGCCTATAAAATTTAACATACGTTATAATACTAACCTAATACTAACAATAGCCTAAAAACATTAACTTCTGTTGTTACGGATTGTTTATTATAATAACACAGAAATTTAAAATTAATTTCACGGAACCAAGCGACATCCGTCCGCCACCAAAATATTAGATAGTCTTTATTCCCAACGGCACAAGGTTTAATTCTCAATTCGAAATTGGTTGAACGCCTCCCATTTTGATTCATGCCAAAAGAAACGGCGTAAATTGCCGTGTTTTATTTTATTTTGTGAAATTCTGGCACAAATATTAAAATGCTGTCCGATTATTTTCTAAAGAACTTAATTTGCTATATTATATGATAAAACATTTTCGGAAAAGGGGTTAATTAGTTGGAGATTTTTCACTTGAAAGTATTTTTATTGGCCTGATTTTTTTTTCCACACTTACAAAAGGACTTAAATAAAAAAAAATACCCGATTATTTCCAAGCCCAAGATGTGTTCTACTCGCAACATTTTATTGAAACATCTATAATATTTCTAAGTGACCATATTATGAAACCAAAACCACATGATTTTGTAAGATATTTCATTAATTCGCATGGCTTCATCTTAAGTGCAAAAACAAATCGAGACAGGACATAAAAATGTTATACTCAGTTGAATTACAACCAACGATACTAACATTTACCTCCTGAAACTTTTACACAACTTAATTTTTGATTTTGATTTGAATTGACTGACCGGTCAGTGGTTCAGTGGGCATCGCGTTTGGGTCCCACCCAGGCGTTCCGTGTTCGATTCCTCGGCTGGCTAAGTTCTCCATCACAACACAACCAACATCTTCCGCTTAGTGTGGTGGTAGTAGGACATTTTCAAATTTTGTCGGGTTATTCATAACCCGAGAACGTTTGTCTTTCTTAAAAAAAAAAATAAAATAAAATTAACAGGTTTTTGAATCGGAATTCTGTTAAAATAGGTTTTATTTTATTTATTTTAATTACATGCAAATATTGTACGTATAAATAAAGTTAATATGTGTATTTATTTATAATGTATATGTATATGATATGTATAATGATGCCTTTTCTATCACATTGGCCTTGCCTATTTGGGTTTTTTGGCTAAATATTTTTTTACTATTTTCTTTGTTAACAATGTTTATTTCTTTTTTCGTCAATTTTCCTCCATTCTTGATCTCTTTCCTTTACCTAAAAATTCCCCCCACACATCATTCCAAAAGACTATATAAGTCCTGAGGGTTTTTTTTCCTCCGAGCCTCCTAAGTGGAGTTAATCACTTTTTATTTTTCTATTACTTTATTTTATCACTTGAACATTTATAAGTAGTTACCTTTTTCATGTAACTGTAGTTATAAAATGAGTTACGCCGTTCTTCCATGGAGCTATGTTCAAGCGACGCGATCGCCACTCGTCTGTATTTTCCATACTATTATTAGTGTTTGAAAACGCCGCTAGGCGCTGCACTAGCAAAATAGTATGACAAGTAGCGGTAGCGTCGCTTACAAGTAGCTACGTGAACGATGGGCGTTACGCCGTTCTTCCATGGAGCTACGTTCGAGCGACGCGATCGCCGCTCGTTTGTATTTTCAATACTATTATAAGTGTTTGAAATCGCCGCTAGGCGCTGCACTAGCAAAATAGTATGACAGGTAGCGGTAGCGTCGCTTGTGAGTAGCTACGTGGAAGAACGGCGTTAGAGTTCTCTTAGAATCTATGTCATTTTTGGAAAAATGTTGATGATTTTTTTATTAAAGATGGATTAAACTTAATTTAGTTTACTAATTGCATTTAAGAGTGTATAGGTTTCGCGCCCCTGCTTCGTGAGAATAGTGAAAGTGGGAAAGGGAAAGAATTGAGAATTGAAGAAGAAGAAGAAGCAGTCGACGTTAAAGTTATTGAGAAAGAAATGCTGGAAAGTGCTGAAATGGCAAGTTGGCTAAGTACTGATAATCGCCCCAAGGTCGCAATTCAAGGGTCAATTCCAAGCTATTTCAGCATAACTTGAAAATCTCTGAATTATACCGTTCTTATAATTTCAATTTAAAATTAAAAAGGTATTAACATATTAGTGTTAAAATATTAGTAATAAAAACCCAATATTAGTATAATGAATTTAGATATTAGGTACTTATTATTACAATATTGATATTCAATAATATTATTAAAATGTTACTTTTAAAGAATTAAAATTATAGTACCTATTCATTATTGGAATATAAAAATATTACTACCAATTATTATTTCGGCTACTGACATTATACCTAGCTCTCTCATTAAAAATTTAGGCATATTAGATTTGTCAAGGAATTTATAAATAAAAAATGCAAAAATCAGTCATTTTAAATACATGTAGAATAACGAAAGATTTTTTTAAATATTGTATTGACGGATCAGTAGGATTTATCGGTCCAATTAGGAGTTCTGATATGAAACTATCTGGAGTCGGTGAATTATTTTCCCATTTGGTACTCTGGTAGGTTAGCATGTTGTTTTTGTATTGTTTTATATTAATTATACTTATATAATACACTTGCATAATGATCATTTGTGGAAAAGTGTGTGAAAGGGTTAAGTTTTTCCTGTGAGGAAAATTTAACCCGGACATAAAGTCTGGTGTAAAATAAAAAATAAATAAAAATACTAGCATATGCAATTAATAATTAGGTGGTTTTAATATATTGGTATTTCAATATTAGTATTAAGAGAATGGTATATAAAATTTAGTATTTAAATATTAAATATTAGTATTTAAGTTTGAGTAGATACGACTATTAAATTACTAGTATTAAAGCATCAGTATTAAAATAATTGTAGATATTAAAGTATCAGTATTAAAATAATTGTAGATATTAAAGTTCTCGACTAATCTATCTATCAAGTGTGACACACGTCATTTTTTTGCTCTCTCAAAGTTGTAGCTTTCCTACAGTTAAAACATCAAATTATATCTTTAAACCTCGTAGAATTCTTCAGTGAACTCTCTTAAAACTAGCTCTTATATTATATCTAAAGGATTGATGTTGAATTATTGTGAAACCAATATTATAAAGTCCAGTGAAGTGCAGTTCTACGTTCCCATATTTTAGTGCTACCTACAACCTACAAGTGTGCCCGCCCGAGTGTACCGTGCCTCGTCGCTATAACAGACGTTGCTATACCCACCTCATCGCCGGTGTCCGACAATTCAGGGGAGCTCAACCTTTTCAACATGAACTGTTTCAAGTGCCAACTAACTATTACCGACGGCATCACATGTTACTCCTGCAGTAAGCAGTTTCATTACGAGTGTGGAGGAACATCTGAAACTACATTCAGAAAAGCTAACAATGAGAAAAGGAGAACTTGGCGCTGCACTACCTGCAAAACTTCAACCCAATCATCCGCCACGTCAACCAATCCCATAGAAGATGTAATGGCTGAAATAAAAAAAATATTTTCTGAACTTGCCTCCCTCAAAACCCTTAATAATCAAGTCAAGGAAGACACGTCCGAACTTAAAAAATCCGTCGACTTCAACAACACAAAATTGGATGACTTTTCTAAAAGATTCCAAACTTTCGAACAATCTATGAAAAAAGTAGACTATCTGGAACAAGAAGTTTCCTCCCTTCAATCGACTATCAAACAAATGCAAGAAGATTCCAATAAAAGGGAGCAATGGATGAGGCTACAGAACGTGCGCATGTCACACATGGAACAGGCAGCTAGGGAAACTAACATCGAGATCCAATGCGTACCAGAACATAAATCCGAGAATCTAATTTCGATTGTAAAACAACTTGGAACAGTGATCTCTCGCCCCTTTGCCGAATCGGAAATACTCAACATTCATCGAGTCCCAAAGATTAATTCAGATTCCAGAAGACCGAAATCAATTGTTGTGAAGCTCCCAAGTTTGAGGGCAAGGGATGAAGTTCTGGCTGCAGTCAGCAGCCATAACAAGAAAAATAAGAACAATAAGCTCAACTCAGCACACCTAGGCATCGATGGCACAAAAATACCAGTATACGTGAGCGAACATCTCACCCCAGCCAACAAGGCCCTGCACGCAGCCACGAGGATTAAAGCTAAGGAAGCAAACTACAAATTCGTATGGGTACGAAACGGAAGAATCCTCGTCCGTAAAGATGAAAACACGGCGCATGTGGTGGTAATACGCAACCAGGACTCGTTGGCTTTGCTTCTCTGATTCCTACCCTATTTTAAACTTGTTGATTTTATTTATAACGGAAATGGATCATCTAAAAATTTATTACCAGAATGTAAGGGGTTTAAGAACAAAACTGAATGAGGTTTATCTAGAAATACTAAATAACAATTTTGATATTGTCATTTTAACGGAAACGTGGTTGAACGACTCTATATGATTCGGAAATTTTTGACTCGCGTTATAATGTTTTCAGAAGGGATTGTAGCAGTACCTCTAACCTCAAAAGTGACGGAGGGGGTGTATTGATAGCCGTTTTACAAGAATATCAAACTAACCGTAGTAAGCATTGGGAAAGTACCCTGGAAGATCTATGGGTGACCATTAAATTTAGCCAGAACAAATTAACAAGATATATCTGTATCTGTGCTCTTTATATACCTCCTCCGTTGCTTGTAGAAAATTTTGAATATCTCTTTAAAAAAATAAACAACGTTATGGAAGGCATTGGTGAATCAAATACGTTAATTATAGGAGATTTCAACCTGGGAGGTATTGGTTGGATCCGCAATGACCCTAACCAGACTCACTCCCTATCTCCAGAAAATTATATAGCCGACCTGCAGGTAGTTCAAAACCGAGCTCTCAGAAATGTTCATGGACTTCCATGGGACACTCATGTCAGGGACATCTATTCAGTTTCCGGTATCCTTCCAATCACAATCCTTCCTAAACATGAAATCACAAGCACCATCCTACAAATTACCCAACAATCAACTCATACTAACACCAAGCCAATTTACAATCAAGACATCCACAACCACAATACTCGAAATAACAATAAAATCCGCATTCCTCAAACACACACTACAAAATATGGGATAAAATCTCTGAACTATATTGCCTATACACTATATAATTCGCTTCCAGATATGTACAAAAACATCCAGCATAATAAAAAATTGCAAAGCAATGCTTTAAAAGAATATTTTTTAACTACATTTAAAAATGAAAATATGTAATCGTCTTGTCATTTTTTGTTCTATCTTATATACTCGTATCAGTTTTTCCCTCTCTTTACTTGTTTTCTCTGGTTGTTTGTTCTACTTAACCTGTCTTTATTTTTATTTTTATGCTGTACTGAATGTAAAACTTATATTATGATATCAAAATACCTTTGTAAAATTGTAACTACTACCTCCTACCTATGAATTGTAAGTTCCTCCTGTCCTAAAATGAGTTTTGTAACTCATCGGGATTGCTCTAGCAAGAAATAAAAACAATGAAAAAAAAAAAAAAAAAAAAAAATAATAATGAAATTGGCAACCGTTTAGTGAACTTTCTTGCCCTTAATAATCTCAACCAATTAAATGACGTTACGAATAGTAATGGTAGAATCTTAGATCTCGTTTTAAGCAATTCACAAGCACTACAAGTCAGGCAAAGTACCAATATTTTAAGTCGAATTGATATACACCACCCACCCTTAGAAATTGTTTATAATTTAGATTATAAATTAACAAAAATGCTGAAAACTAAAAACTTACTTAAATATGATTTTAATAAAAATGATTACGTTCTATTTAACGAGGAATTAAAAGAACTGGATTGGGCATTGCTTTTACCCGATTCCATGTCGGTAAACGATATGGTTTCTTTATTTTACACACATATGTATCGTATAATAGAGAAATGTGTTACCAAACTTGTAAATCGCAACAGGCAGCACCCTCACTGGTACTCACTAGAGTTAATTAAACTTTTAAAGGAAAAAAATAAATTTAGATTTCGCTATAAAAAATATAAAAATCCACGTGATAAAAATTCTTACGACCTCTTACGTACCCGTTGTTCCAAACTCATTAGTAATTGCTACTTTAAACACGTTGAACAAATCGAATCGTCTCTGGTTGATAATAATAACGTCAAAGCTTTTTGGAGATTCATTAAACAAAAGAGACAAAATAAAAGTACTATCCCCCAAAATATGACGTATGGAGAAAAAAAATCATCGAATGGTGAGGAAAGCAGCGAGCTATTTGCTCAACACTTTTCATCGGTGTATGAGAAGGACGACATCAGAAACGACGAAGGGACTCTACCTCTGTCGGATTCAATAGATCTATCAAACGGCGCTCTACATACGGTGAACATTGGTGTACTCGATGTAAAAAAGGTGATGCTTAACCTCGACCAGAGCAAAGGCCCTGGTCCCGACAAAATTCCACCTCTCCTAATAAAGAAATGTGCACACAATCTCGCACTCCCTCTGACTATCATCTACAGGAAATCGTTGTCTTCATCCATATTCCCAACAAGATGGAAACAGGCCAATATTGTACCAATACCTAAAAGTGGCGACCTTCACGAAGTCACAAACTACAGACCCATTTCCATTCTCTGTTCATTCGCAAAAATTTTCGAAAAACTAATTTGTCCTGATCTGAATTATCATCTCAAAAACCTTATAACTCCAAAACAGCATGGTTTTCTACCCCAGAAATCAACATCCTCAAATTCACTTTGCTATGTAACTGCATTAACCGAAGCTGTCGATAACGGTCAACAGATAGATACAATCTACACTGATTTTAGCAAGGCCTTCGATAAGGTAAATCATAGATTATTAATTCAAAAATTAAAAAATATGGGTGTTCATGGTACATTGCTAAAGTGGTTTTATTCTTATCTGACTGACCGTGTACAAAGGGTAGTGTTTGATGGCTATGAGTCGAGAGGATTAGATGTGCCATCTGGAGTGCCTCAAGGGTCCCATTTGGGCCCGATCTTGTTCCTTGTTTTTATAAATGACTTGTGCGATGTTATTTTGGACTCTGAAATTTTACTGTTTGCTGATGATTGTAAAATTTTTAAAATTATCAACACTTTACTAGATTCAATACTTCTGCAAAATGATATTAATAGAGTTTCAAAGTGGTGTATCGATAATAGAATGTTTCTGAATTCTTCAAAATGTGTCCACATAACTTTTACACGTAAACGTAACTCTATCGCAACTCAATACCTTATCGCGGGTACTAAACTACAGGAAGTCTCAACCATTCGTGACCTAGGCGTATTATTTGATAAAAAACTAACTTTTACTTCCCACATTGACAACATTATTTCTAGATCTTTTAAAATGCTAGGATTCATCAAACGAAATAGTAAATATTTTCAAAATCCCAAATCCAAAATAGCGCTGTATAACTCATTCACTCGCAGCGTGTTGGAATACGCAAGTGTTATATGGAGTCCAACTTACAAAGTTCACATTCAGCGAATAGAGCGGGTTCAAAAACATTTTATGTACCACCTAGCGTATTCAGATAAGCGAGCGCGAACGCTTCCCCATTACACCGATAGACTTAATTTCTACAATATACGCACCCTTGAACAGAGAAGACAAAATATGGATTTAACTTTTATTTTCAAAATTGTTAATGGTTTAATAAACTGCCCTTTTCTACTTCATCAAATTAGGTTTAATATTCCTAGAATCGGTTCACGACATGTACATTTTATTCCCCTAAATATAAAAAAATATCGAACCAAGCTGGGGTATGATACTGCCTTGCCGAGAATGTGCCGTCATTTTAACGAGACATATAAAAACCATTCCATTAATTTGACAATATCATCATTGGCCACTTTTAAAACATCTGTTAACGAGATTTAAAGCTCCGTGTTGATATAAAAAGATATTATAATATTGTTTATATGTATGTAATGGGATAGTAACTTGCCGAATATAAGTAATGTACCTATTCACCAAAATGATGTCTAAATATTCGTAAAGATAAGTTATGTTACCAATGCTGTGTTTGTCTTTAATTAGTGATAATATCAACCATGCTTATTGTAATTGATTTTGTGAGAGATTTGATATGAATCACTGTTGACAAACCTTTAATAAAAAAAATAATAAAAAAAAGTATCAGTATTAAAATAATTGTAGATATTAAAGTATCAGTATTAAAATAATTGTAGATATTAAAGCATCGGTATTAAAATAATGAAGATTAAATACATACATTTTAAGTATTAAAGTATTAGTATTAAATTATTATGATTTATTTATTAGTATTAAAATATTACTAGATATTAATGAAATAGTTATAAAGTATAAGTAGATATAAATAATAGTAGACAGGAATACCAATTTACATACGACTTAACCCAAAAAAAATAAAATAATAATTGAATCCCTTCAAATCTAACATACATAAATATCAGTTTAATAAATAAATTTTTATTTTTTTATTTATTTTCTTTTTTTATATTTTTATCACAAAAATATTTCTTTTAAGTAAGTACTTAAGTGCTTTTCCTGTGATTTGGAAAAATAACACTTTTCATAGAATTTATCCACACTCCCAATTACCTTTCTTTTTGATTGTATTGAAATTAAAATGTATTTAACCTTAATATTTATGTAACTAAGTTTGCAGGTATACATTTATGTACCTCTATATCTGTCTAGACACAGGTAAGGTATATCCCAGCATCGAAATCCCAGGCATTGAAAAATCTATATAGATTAATAAATGAATAAATATTAAAATAGTATTAAAGTATCAGTATTAAAATAATATAATGATGGCATTATTAGATATTAAAAAAATGCTTTAAAAGTATTAGGATTAAAATATTAGAATTCATTTCAGTTTTTTATTGGAATTCATTAGTTTCCAAATATTAGCATTCAAATATCAGTACATATTCAATTAGTATTAAAATATTAGCATTCAAATATCAGAACATATTAAATTAATATTAAAATATTAGCATTCGAATATCAGTACAAATTAAATTAGTATTCAAATACCAGAACATATTCAAGCATTTCAATATCAGTACATATTATTATTATTTTTTTCTTTTTCTTTATTTTTTTTTTTTTTTTAATTTTTTTTTTTTAATAGTATTAATAATTATTCAAATAAGTATTAAAATATTAGCATTCAAATTTCATTACATACTCAATTAGTATTAAAATATTAGCATTCAAATATCAGTACATATCAAATAAGTATTAAAATATTAGCATTCAAATATCAGTACATACTCAATTAGTATTAAAATATTAGCATTCAAATATATTAAAATATTAGCATTTAAATATCAGCACATATTCAATTAGTATTAAAATATTAGCATTCAAATATCAGTACATATCAAATAAGTATTAAAATATTAGCTTTCAAATATCAGTACATACTCAATTATTATTAAAATATTAGCATTAAAATATCAGTACATATCAAATAAGTATTAAAATATTAGGATTCAAATATCAGTACATACTCAATTAGTATTAAAATATTAGCATTCAAATATATTAAAATATTAGCATTTAAATATCAGCACATATTCAATTAGTATTAAAATATTAGCATTCAAATATCAGTACATATCAAATAAGTATTAAAATATAAGCATTCAAATATCAGTACATACTCAATTAGTATTAAAATATTAGCATTCAAATATCAGTACATATTCAATTAGTATTAAAATATTAGCATTCAAATATCAGTACATATTCAGTTTGTAATAAAATATTAGTAGTCAAATATCAGTACATATCAAATAAGTATTAAAATATTAGCATTCAAATATCAGTACATACTCAATGAGTATTAAAATATTAGCATTCAAATATCAGTACATACTCAATTAGTATTAAAATATTAGCATTCAAATATCAGTACATATTCAATTAGTATTAAAATATTAGCATTCAAATATCAGTACATATTCAGTTTGTAATAAAATATTAGTAGTCAAATATCAGTACATATCAAATAAGTATTAAAATATTAGCATTCAAATATCAGTACATATCAAATAAGTATTAAAATATTAGCATTCAAATATCAGTACATACTCAATTAGTATTAAAATATTAGCATTCAAATATCAGTACATATTCAATTAGCATTCACGTGTTAGTATTGTAATAATAGTATTACTATATAAGTACTTTAATAAAATTTGAATATTAAAATATTAGTTAAATTATCTGATGCAATTGTTAAAAAATATCGAAATCATTTCTTGAAAAGAAAACTGCCATCTCTGGAGTCTAGGAATCTAAAATCGTTATACCACCCATTTAAAATAGGTATTATCCGCTCCATAGCAATAACGCATTGGCTGTATTCCGAACTGGGCTGTAATTAACGCTAGTTGGCGCTAATCTGGATACCACATGCTTTAATTACCGCCGGTTAACGTTGCGTTCAATGCCCACTTTAACACTAACTTGACAAAGGGTTCCCTCTAACTAAGGTTTATAATATTCAAAGCGAACGGAATGTTATGACCTGATTTCAAGGTTGAGGGGATTTCCAAGGGTTTAAGCTATAATGTGTAATAAATCGGATAATAATCTTCAGGAATCGTCTTTAGAAATAATTCACGTACGGAGATACGTGCATACTTTATTTTATTAAATAATACAGGATGTGTCACCACGAAAAACTTTCACCTGCAAGGCTACTTTGTTCGCTTTTCGGAAAAACTCACATAGGTGGCAGCCACCTATGATCTGGAGCCCCAAAGTACCTGAAAAACATCCTCGACTCTGTGCAGAAACGGGCGATCCGTTTGATAGATTCTTCCGTCTTAACAAACGGATTGCAATCTTTAGAGCACAAGCCTCGGTTGGGAATGCTATCCTTATTCTACCGATATTTGATGGAAGATGCTTCGAGGAACTAGTGTCATTGATCCCCTCGGCACCAGTGTCTCTTCAAGACCCATGTTCACTCCTTCTTCTCCCCAAAAAACCCTCTACCCAGCATCTTCAAAAATGACACAGGGCCTTAGGAAAATAATTTCCCTCGCCTCCTTTGTGGAGTTAATATAGAAAGTCTCATAGAACTGTCTCCCTTACTATCATAGTAAGAAATATGATAGGAACGGTGATAGAAAAGAAAAAAATACAACGTTTTATATTAAAATTTAAAAGCTAACCTCAAAATAAGTAAAATGTAGACCTTAATGAAACCAAAGCTTTAGTTTTCAATTAAAAAAATAAATTATATCACTTCAAGAATTTTTCATTAATTTATTTTTATATGGAACGAAAAAATGCGAGAAGACAGTTACGTTTATAATACATTTGTCTAATAAAACATGTACGTGTTTTTTTTTTCGTGTTAATTTTAATTTTGTTTAGAAAAACTTAAGAGGGTAGGTATATATATAACCAGAGAATACCGGATATTTGTCCCTTTTAAATCATATTCTTGACATAATTACTCTTTTTTTACAAAAAAAAAAAACATAAATTGGTTTCGAAAGATTGTTATTTTATCTGTTAAAGTAGGTAATTTTTCAAATTTTGAAAAACCTTGTTTATTTTTAATATATTAAGGTTATACCATTGGTTGTTGGCAGATTTGTTAAATTTTAAAATATATTTTTTCAATACGACGTAAAATATTTGACAGTTCTCACCTTTTCGTTGTTTGTTTTTGGGGTGTTATGCCGTGTTGCGCTACCTCCTTCTTTAGCCGACGTTTCGGACAGCGTTGCAGTGTCCATCATCAGGACAGATCCGGCAGATCCGACGAAGTGTGCAACACGGCATAACACCCCAAAAACAAACAACGAAAATACTTTTGGCCATGAAAATCTAAAAACGTATCATTTCTCACCTTTCTTACGAACTCAATTTTTATAACATTTCTTTTGATATATTACAAAAATTACATCAAAATAATGTAGATAAAACGATCTTCGTAAGGTTAACTCCACACGGGAGGCCCTGAGGAAAATAATTTCCCTCAGGGCCTATGTCATCTATGAAGATGCTATGTGGAGGAACTATTTGAGAAGTGGAAGGAGTGAACATGGTTCTTGAAAAGACCTATGGATGAAAAGGATGAAACACAGAGGCCGGCAAATCGTTCCACAGCTGAGCTGTTGAACTCAAGAACAAGTCGTAGAAGCGACCCGTTCTCATGTGACAAATTAATGTCAACCGTGTACATATGTTGGGCGCGCGTTTGACGTGTTTCCCGACTATGCACCGGTGCCGAGGAGATCGATGACGCTAGTTCCTCGGAGCTATATTACAAAATTTGATATATTACAAAAATTACATCAAAATAATGTAGATAAAACGATCTTCGTAATAATCACTCAAATCTATGCTTTCCACAATGGATTTATATAAAAAACAAATAAAAAATATAGACTTCGAATACGACACTGTTCATATTATCAAGCGGCAGGCATTTTGTCCGCCATCTTTGATGCCCGGCGCGTCATTGTGAATTAATTTGAATTATTCGGAGAGGCTAGACGCTATCCAGTATTTTGCTACGTCAAGAACGAGAATGGACAAGCGATTCTGACCTTGTTTTTCATACAATTTCTTTATACATACGGAACAAAATCCCTTCAAAAATCCGGACCCGCCGAGGGACTGTGGCCGGCGACGGGTTAAATAATATTTTTCAAGATGATTTAGGAGGACACGACCATTTATTTAAGTTTATCTCGTAATAGAAAACGCGATAATTTGTCTCTTCTCATAATATCTTAGTAATATTACAAAAGCTACCTAATCGTAGAGGTCCCTGTGATACTAATAATTGAAGCATCCCTTTGCAATATCAGTTTGGCAATCGCATCGGTAATGTCTTCCCTAATCTAACCTCAAGACAACTTCATTAACCGAACCCTCGATAAAGTAAAATCAGTCAAGTAATATACCACTATCCGTGTAGGAAACCAAATTGCCTATTGTGGTGTATGTCAATATTTTGTATTACCACAGAATAGAATATTCCTAGAAGTACCTATTCAAACTCATATTTCTATTTTTAATACTGACAATTTATAAGCTGTGTGAATGATAAAGGTGAATTGTCGAAGGTTACCTCACACCTATATAGTAATAGACAATAAACAATTGTTTGACAAAGACAGTGATGTTAATCTGATCTGATAATTCAGTGATCTCCATACCTGCAGTAAAGGTCATAATGAAATGAGTTTTATTAATATGTAAAAATGGCGTAATGAAATTTGTATAAAAAATTACAACAAAGGCTTGCGAGTCGTTTGAAAAATGTGTGTATTTCATATAATATTATTCCTATTCCAATGTAAAATATGTTTCCGTAATCTGACATCCCTAATCCCAAACATCAATAAAAAATTCCACGTTACCATGAAAATAACAATGATATTAATAGACATCTACACCGTCTACACTAACAACAGTAAAATGGCTTGGTAATAATGCATTTGAGGTGTTCCCTAAATAAATATTTAAGACGATAGACTTCGCTTTTCGGCCCATACAAAAAGGACGCCCGGGAAAAAACACTTTTCTACATCGAAAATTGCACAAAATGAATATATTTTTTTTACACTGCCTTCTAGAAAGTAAAAGCTATGTCGGTAGCTTTGAATTTTCGATGCGTTTCGTATTAACGTAAACATTCACTGTCAAACATATATAATTTATCAAAAAATATTATTTTAGGAAAAAGTGCTGCTAACTCAACTCTCATATAGAATTACAAAATTATGAAAACATACCGACGTAGCTTCTTCTTTTTATAAAATATATATTTTTTTAAATTTCAATTTCGTGAAAGTTTCGGTGTAGAAAAGTGTATTCTCCATAAACCTGTTTTCAAGCGATTTCTGTAGGTAAATTTGAGAGTTTACGGCAGTCGTCTCATTCGCACATTTGACGGGTCGTGGCAAGGAGTGCATGGTCGGGGGGGTGGAGCCATCGTTTTGGATAATAGTGATGGTAAGACCATTTTACATAATAATAGTGATGGGATTGATTTTTCTTTTTATTCATGAGTTCTATTTAATTTCATAATAATGTATTTTAGATAATACATTTTTTACAATAGGTAATAAATATAATATTTTTTTCATAAAACTGTTTACAATATTACTCAAATTAACACAAGCAATATCTTTCGCTTAGTGTGATGGTAGTAGGAGATTTTCAAATGTTGTTGGGTTATTCGTAACTCGAAAATGTTTGTCTTTCTTTAAAAAAAAAACTACATAAATAATGCTTAGTTAAACACAAAGAATAATGTGAAATATTTTAAAAACAAGCTTCCTCGATCACCGAATAACATGTTCGGCGGAAACTTTTCTTTAAGTGATGGGCAACAAATTTGCAATCTTTTTAACGATTTTTTTCAAACTTTTTTTGTCCTTCCTCAAACTAAAAACATTCCCACAAAAAATGTAGATGTAGTCAGTTATAATATTTTATTACATCTTTGAAATCTGAAATTTTTTGTTGTGTACGGTCATTTTACATCACAAAATATAAAATATATCGCATACAACAGGGATTATGTTTTCATTACTGTCGTTTTTTTTAATAAATAATATTAACTCCTTACAGGGTTTCTCACCATCCCCCTAATAGCTTATCCATACTTTAACCACTCGAGCGCTTTTTGCCTCATTATGGCACACTTTCCAAAACCTCGGATTGCTTTGTTGGCAAAATGTGTCAAATTTTCAATTTTTTTTATTTTATTAAAACGACTATATAATATAATGTACATTCAAAATATAACAAAATAAATATTCTCTAGATTCTTTAAAATGTTTTAAGGTTAAAGATTTAATTATATGTTTTTATAAATCCTACAAATATGTGATAATAAACAAAAGATAGGGGAATTCATTGGCTACATAGAAGGCAATTCAAACACCAGTTACCTTTATTGTGATATATTTAAATACCTGTTATTAACTATATATATATATATATATACCTTTTATAAGATTACTTTTTCAATAACTTTGATAAACAAACAACAGTCATATTCATGCAAGTTATCTTATTTTATTCTTTTTTTTTTCTTTTTCCAGTTTTTATTAATACAAAATATGTATGTAAGACCATAATTTGCAATGCAAACAGCAATTAGCTATTTTGTTTTAATGCTTTGTTTTTAAGTAGATAAAACTTTTATTATTTTTTATTTTATTTTATTTTATTTTATATTTTTTTAATTTTTTTATTATTTAAATAATTTTGTTAAAAAAACAACGGTTATCTTCATATTTTAATTGGTTATTTGTTTAATTTTATTCTTTCTCTTCTCTTTTTGTTTTCTTCTTCTTATTTTATCCAACACATTTATATAGGACTTTTTATTATTATTATTATAATATTATTTAAGTATCTGTGTTCCACATATCATCCTAATTTGACTGCCCTAAAACGGGATTCTTCCTAGTTGGGTAGCCAAAACATTCAATAAATAATGTATATGTATAAAAAAGTAAATAAATAAAAAAATAAAAATTAAAAAAATCAGTTTGTATGTCTCCATATTCAAATTCGGAGGTATGATTTTTTTATGTGGGCGGAAAAATTTCCCTTAGCAATCCGATAAAAAATATTTTAATTGCACTGTTCCTCCAGTGGATAAGGGATTTTATTAAAAATAAAATACTTGCAATAGTTAGAAAACTCGGCCCACTTATCCAACATATATAGCCAATATTCATAGGTTCGAGTACCGAACAATAAATTTCAACTTAATAAATAAATATACCGTCAATCGTAAATCGAAAACAAACTTTATAGTATGGATAAGCTATTAGGAAAATGGTGAGAAACCCCCTCAGACAATTAGCGCAAATGAGGGGGTCGCAATTCTGGTAGTTAATTTTTTTATAATAAGTTTTATAAACTGATCGCCTGTTTTAAAATCCTAGTATTCGACCTTGGCGCACTTGTGCTCGAGCTACCATTTTGAAAAACTAACGGAATGTAAACCAAGTAAAACACTGTTTTTTGACCTGATTTTAGCGGATTTGAACCTCGATACCTGATAGAGACGAAAAAACATAAAACATATACCTAAGTCTTTTGTGAAATTTTATGTTCTACAAAATTGGTGATCATAATTTTTCTCGAAAATGCACTGGAAAAGAGATAATTAAGAAAACAAAAAACCAGTAGTGCAATATGCTTGTTTGTGCAAACTGGTAAGTTTTTTTACGGCTTTATAGTCCAGTCATAGGAAGGAAACATATTGGAGCCACCCCGGTGCCAATTACAACAGAAGATCCACCAGAAGGTCCTTCTAAAAATGATATTTTGCCGCTGCACCAAGGATTTTGTAATTTAGAAATGTGGATGCCGAAAAGCATTGATGAACTGTTATGCAGCCTGCCCCCGCTGCCAAGGGAAATGCCTCAACTGCGTGCCTGTTGCCGAGGACGACGATGAAGACGACATTACTGAGGATGAAGATGCTATGAATGAACAACCATTGCCAGGACCTTGCCAGACGTCCAAAGAGGATGAAAACGTTAATCCATATAAAGTTCAGAGTGTCACATGATGTTACTGAGAACAGTGAGGTTTATAATTTGGTGTATTAATGTAACGAAATAGAATAAAATTATCATGAGACTTTTCATTATAAACTATAATATAAAAATTTTCAAGTAACATGATTTTTGTCTACTTTATTTAATAACTGGAAGTGTGGTCAAACAAATTTTTAGGCGAACGAACAAAATTTGTGTGTCAATAGTAAGTTAAATATCTTTAGCAGCTTTATTAACCAGTGACATATTTAAAATTTTTTATTTAACTGTTGTATATCTTTCTAAATGTATTTATGAAATATTCAACTAACTGTATCAAGTGTGCCTAGTCTGTTTTAACATCTGTGTATTTTCCTTTAAATGCCCTTTAAATTCGTGTTCTTTTGTAAAAATAATTTTCATAATTGTATAATGTTGTCCTTCCCGAAATGAGTTTTATTAAACTCAATGGGAATAATGTATTATAAATATTATGTATAATTTTGTAATATATTATCACAAAAAAAAAAAAAAGTTTTTTTCTGAAATTGACAACACTTAAAATTAAAATTATAAATAAACTTAAAATTGCTGTAAATGTTGACTGGTTGGAGATTAATTTGCATATGTATATATATATATATAAATTACTCCAAAATGTAAAAAAACAATATTACAATTAAATCATAAATATCTCGGAGTAAAATTCTTTAATTCATTACCAGAAAATATTAGAAACATGAATACCAATTTAAAAAAATTTAAAACTCACCTTAAAAAGCACACTCAAAACCTGAACTAAATCATAACAAATAAATAAAAACTATATAATAACACCCCTCCCCCCATACACACAAGCCCTGCTTTTTTATGGGGGTACATCAAACATATATATTATATAATTAATTAGTGTATAAAATGTATTTGTAATTTATGTATCTTTTTTGAATTATTAATAAAAAAAAAAATTAAAAAAATATATTCTGAAAGGGAATTTAATTCTATACAATTTTTTGGGAGCGTATAACTCAAAAACGGCTGGGAATTTGAAAATCACACATAGAATAAAAGTTGAAGATAATTTTATGAGCATTCATGTAATGGAAAAAAAAAATTACCCGCGGACCACCGTTTTCGAGATATAAGCGGAAACCCGAATATTGGGACCATCCCCCCCCCCCCTTTCCAACCTAGCTCGACACCTAGACGTCAGGACTTTTGGTATGTTCACACCCTAAGCACCCTGATCAAGTTTATGAAGGAATCACTTAGGTACCTGCTCACGCACTCCACACCTCCTTCCTTGACTGGATTATTACATATCAGTACTTTTGAGAGATAGAAGATAATAATAAATTTAAAATAATTGTAGCAAATTTTAGGTTCCACGTATTTGCCACAGCTACTGGGGGCAAAATTTGCACTGTTTGAGATATTTTAGAAAAACAAGATTTTGTTGCGATTTCGTCTGTTTTTTTTTCAAAATGGCGGCACGAGCACGGGTGTGCAGGTCGAAAACTTGGATTTTACGTAAAGCAACCAGTTTATAAAACATTAAAAAAATGGAACTACCGGAATAAATACCATCCCGGATGGCTAATTGAACTGGCCTACAAAGACCAATGTCGGTGATTTATTACGATTTCCCGCCGACCAAATGGGCAAATCATCACCAATCACCACCTTAGCCACCACAATGTAGTTATAATTTTTTTTACATTAGCTCCACACAGGAGGCTCTGAGGAAAATAATTTCCCTCAGGGCCTATGTCATCTTTGGGGATGCTGTGCACAGGGTATTTTAAGGAAAGGAAGGAGAGCGAGTTCTGGGAAGGAAAAGGGTATGAGGGGTGGGTAGGAATCTGGGGGTCGGTTTCTCCAGGAGTAACAAACATGGAAATCCCAATGCGGTGCAATGGGATGTTCTGGGAGAGACCAACGGAGAGATCAAAAGGTTTCCCTCAACCAGTCTCTCCTGATATGGCCTATTACGTAATTGGTGGGCAGACGCATCCGCCGCCAAGACCCGGACAAACCTAACCACATGCCCCCGGGCACCCCGGCTAAGTCACCAAACGTAGAGGGTGACTAAAACTTAAAGGGGTGACCTATGGCAGAGGTGTTGGTTATCCAATAAATGGTTCCCGGGGCGGCGGTACCTATACCCGCCGACCAAAATGAATAACATAATATAATAATAACATTTATAGTTTTAAATAGCGCAGGAAATTATGATAAACAATACCTACATGAATTATCACTTATCTAGTTATTGCCGAACATTCACTAATTGATTATATTATCCTATCAATGTGATTGAGGTATCACAAGTCAGGCGAGATCTAAATACTACGAATAACAAATAATAATTCCGAATTCCGAATGGTAGGTACCTACCTAGATGATTTGCAGCTAGGCGCTCGAAATGAGAATATGATATTATGCGGGGACCGGGGACACTGTATCACGTGTTAGTCGAGTGTGCGAGCGTGCGCGCTATTCAGTATTGTTGTGTGCAGTTGTATGTGTGAGCTTCATCTGAGTGGGACAGAGTTAGGAACAATAAATACCTAAACTTTCGGCGTATGGCGTAAAGTCTAACCTCTTAAGTAATGTATAAAACCAATTATGCCTAATAACAATAACCAATTACATAAAATTTCGGTCTTTAACTAGGAACAAATATGGGAAAATCCATGTAAATTGAATAAAATTCTTATTTACCACCCTTGTTAACCCAAAGGTATGTATATAACCGTAGTTTACGGAATAATTTAACCAGTCTGATAACGGCCTCAATAGGCTTAAACAGGCTACCGTGTCAGAAATAAATGAAGTCGAAAAAAGTTAATTTTTGAAAAAATAAATTAGTATTCTAATTCGATACGTTTTTAGATTTTCACGGCCAAAAGCATTTTCGTTGTTTGTTTTTGGGGTGTTATGCCGTGTTGTGCTACCTCCTTCTTTAGCCGACGTTTCGGACTGTGCCCTGATGATGGACACTGCAACGCTGTCCGAAACGTCGGCTAAAGAAGGAGGTAGCACAACACAGCATAACACCCCAAAAACAAACAACGAAAAAAAAAAAATTGATCTTACTTCGGGCCCGTCAGACCCACAACACACTTCTATAGACATATCTTTTCAGTGTGCCTTATAGATAATAGGCCGATCGGGCTATTGACCAAATAGTAAAATTAGGGACCTTGGAAGGAAATTGTTGGCGTAATTAGTTATTGCAAGGAATGAGTGGACCAAGAAATCCTTCTTCTTCTTCTTCTTCCCCTTGTCCTATTCGGGTCGGGGACCCACTGCATCGACAAGGCTCCTCCATGCGTCCCTGTCTTGCGCCGATTGTTCGGCCTCCGTCCATGGCAGACCCATCCTCTCTTACAGTTTTTGTTCACAGGACCAAAAAATTCATAATACATAATTGTTTTTATGAATTTTCGTAAAAATCCAACAAGAAATAGGAATATTTACACACATTAGGAAAGAATACAATAATGCACAAAATTGTGCACAGCAGAATCCGTTGATAGTGTATAATAAGTAAAAAAATAATACCTACTATATAATAAAATAAAAACACAAAAAAAGTTACATGGAAAATATTGTACTTTTTTCAGAATTTCGCATTGTATTGATTATTTTGTCACCCTCGGTAAGAAAACACTTTGTTCCTAAAATAAGATTTTCTCGCTAGAATCCATCACCTAAATTGTTTTGACGAGGTTTCTAATTTACGGACGTAATTCACTTGTTTCCTTGCAAGATAGCTGTCACGCCCTGGCCTGTCCCGGCGTTACCCGGGGCCTTAAGCTGGGAGCAATAAGAAATTATAAAGCGACATAATTGTAGTTTAGTCTGGGAGGCAGATTGCATAAAATGACATTGAAATATGATTATGTATAGTATTTTGGTGACCGAATAACTCGTCGATGGAGAACGATAACGGATGTCTTCAAAATATTGGTCCCATGGTAACTCTGAAATCCCAATCCTACTTTGAAAAACGATTAAATATGTTGCATTAGGTTAGATTACGGGCTATTTTTCTTCTTTTTTTCACAGCTTTTAACCCCTCAGGCTAATTTGTTCGCTTTTCGGAACAGCTTCATACGGGTCTCATAGAAATCGCTGTGCCTCCCTTACTGTTTTAGTGAGAAATGATGTTAACGGTGTTAGAAAGAGAAAACACCACGCTTTATAATCAAATCTAAAAGTTACCCACTAGAGAAGTAAAATGTACACCTTTATCCACTGGAGCGACAGAGCAGTTTAAAACATTTTTCTCGGATTGCTAAAGGAAATTTTTCGGCCAACATTAAAAAAAATCATACCTCCGAATTTGAATATGAAGACATACAAACCGATTATAGTTCTACATAGCTAATGAATTCACCTATATTTTGACTATTATAACATATTCATAGGATTTATAAAAAAATTATTATAAAATCGTTAACTTTAAAACATTTTAAAGAATTTACAGAATATTTGCCACATTGTGGCAGCAAAGCAATCCGAGGCTTTGGAAATAGTGCTCTTGTGGCAAAAAGCGTTTGAGTAGTTATGAAACCAAAGTTTCGGATCATATTTTGAAAAATATGGTCAAGGCCTGAAGGGTTAATGAATTTTCAATGAGGTAGAGTTGGGTTGATTCTAAGTTATCATGGTAACAATATTTTGACTGCATCCGTGGTCATGTTGTTACGATCCTCAATTACGAATCCATTGAACCGTGGACGAGGGTTCAAATCCCAAGAAAACACTTTTATTTTATTTTACACAAGTATAATAAAAACAATTATAAATATTATTCCAATTTTAATTTAGTTTTCTAGCTGGACCGGCGAAGTAGTAACAATTTTAAATTAAAATTTCATCGAACTTAAAAAAAATGTAATACGAATATTTTACATTGGTAACGACCTCTGATGTCACATTTAATCCGTACAAAATAATATGCAGTTACTTACATAACCAGTGATTCCTGACATTATTTGGT
Source organism: Limnephilus auricula (assembly GCA_951813805.1). Lineage (NCBI taxonomy): Eukaryota > Metazoa > Arthropoda > Insecta > Trichoptera > Limnephilidae > Limnephilus > Limnephilus auricula. The sequence goes on from OX638410.1 coordinate 2,229,228, forward strand.
TTGAAAAATGTAAATGAAATTTTGATCTCAGTTGACATTTGTGATGTCTTTTATTTCATAATTTATTTCTTCAACAATAATGTTTTAAGTTTAAAATTAAGCCACTGGTGACTCAGCCGAATAACCACACAAACCCTTACCCCGCTCCAAACTGTCTGATTTAAGAAAATGTTTTTATTTAAAAAAAAATTAAATATCTCCAAATTTTCCATAATCTTATTTAGCTTCCTTATTCCCAAAGAGAGTTGATGTCATATGCAAATGGTAAAAAACGGACGAATTTGATTTTTTCCCGAATATTGTTTATAAATATTAAAAACAATAAGGGTCCTAAATTAGATCCCTGCTGTACACCAGAGTTGGTAGGATATGTGTTAGATTTAAACTGACCATAGCAGGACACGAATGGTTCCCTTTCGTTCAAATAGTTTTGTTAGATTTTAAAGAAAAAAAAAACACATCAGCAAAAGTCACCGGAGACTAAAATTTCATATATTTTGTTATTTTTTTTATTTAATATTACATTTAATAAAATTATTATTAAATTCTGCATGTAAGTAAAAAAAAAAACTAAATAATTGCAGAACCTTATAAAAGTATTATTGAATTTAATTTAAATTAAATTAAAAAGAAATAAATGAAGTTATACGAATTAAAAACAATTGACAAAATTTCATTAACAGTTTTTACTCTAAATAATGTCGGGAATCATTGGTTAAAGTGAGTCAAGTACGTCCCTTAAGATGATACCCGGGTGGTGGGGAAATTTGAAAAGTAGATTTTACTAAATTGTTGCTGTCACTGTTGCTCTTACTCCACCGGATATTGAGCGAAAGGGACAATGCACCTCGGGCTACTAATACCTAACTAAAATCAAGGTTTTGTAATCCCCACTTTTCTCCTCCAAAAGTGGACTGATTATCAATTTTTTTTTACCAACTACATATGAAAAAACTATTTTATGTCTGCACATTTTGCTTTTTAAAAAAAACGTTATGTAGTTTGTATACTTTTGACGGCGTTTAAACCAGTCAATTTTATTGATTTTTGAAAGGTCATAACTTCTATAAAAAGTAACTTATCAAACAAAAAACGAAAAGTACCGATACGCTAGTAGTTGATATCTATTTAATGTAAAAACAATATTTTCTCTAGAGTTAAAATTCAGAGAGATAAATAGGGAATACGTTTGTATGAAAAAATCACCGCCGGGTATCCCCGTAACACCCCGAATAATTATGTAGGTCGACGTATCAAATTCTGATCTTTTCCATACAATAACATTTATTTAAAATACTAATTCCTGTTGTACGTCTGTAACTCATGATCAGTGCACTCTAGAACATGGATTTCCTACAAATTAAACGTATTGTTTTGGAAATTGGAACAGTTTGTTTAAACTAGACAGGCGATAGAGCGAGTGACCTGAAATTTCGTGTTCACAATTGCAATTATAACAATATCCCGTGATTTTTCACAGATATGCACCACTGTGTGAATTAGTGTGACGAAGAGACAATAGTTGCAGCACAATACATTCGTGGTGTTGTCTGCTTTGACTAAATGCACATGTTTAGGGTGAGCATCCCTCCCACCATGCGAGATGTTGCACCTGATATTTGTACAGGGGGTAAGTACCTCATTGGGATACACGCCGAAAGAGGGTAGTTATTAAATGCAAAAACTTATACAATTTATCAACACACTTAATGCTTTTCTAGTTATCTTACATAATTACAATAATTTAGGTACCTCCATATTATACTATTCCAAAGTGGGTGAGACTGCAAGAAAATATGAGAAGAGATACAAGCATGCAGGGGAGAATACAAGAAAACAACAGAAGAAAATACAAGAACATAGAAGAAGAGAAACAAGCACAAGCAAGACAATTGGAAAATATGATTCAAGAAAATATCAGAAATTAATACAATAAAGCAGAAGAGAATACTAACAATTTCATTGGATAATTCTTGGACTACCATAATATTTGAGATTTTTAGTGCTTACCCGTGCAAGTAATGGATGTGTTAATGCGACAAGCAGAGACTCCAATTAATAACAAGGATTGAGGGCACGGGAACCGGGAGAGATTGATTCCCCCTCATTTATCAGTTCTTGCAGGAAACGCTAATGAATTCCTTCACCATCGCACCCAGCAGAGCTGTTGGGCGTGGAAAACATAATAATGAACCAACTGCGGGGATGTGGAAGAACTTTTTTTATTTTAACCCAACTGCCCAGAGCCAATGGGACTCCATTGCCATCATCGAACATCGAACATCGAACATCGAACATCGAACATCGAACATCGAACATCGAACATCGAACATCGAACATCGAACATCGAACATCGAACATCGAACATCGAACATCGAACATCGAACATCGAACATCGAACATCGAACATCGAACATCGAACATCGAACATCGAACATCGAACATCGAACATCGAACATCGAACATCGAACATCGAACATCGAACATCGAACACCGAACATCGAACATCGAACACCGAACACCGAACACCGAACAACGAACACCGAACACCGAACACCGAACACCGAACACCGAACACCGAACACCGAACATCGAACATCGAACATCGAACATCGAACACCGAACACCGAACACCGAACACCGAACACCGAACACCGAACATCGAACATCGAACATCGAACATCGAACATCGAACATCGAACAAGGAACATCGAACATCGAACATCGAACATCGAACATCGAACATCGAACATCGAACATCGAACATCGAACATCGAACATCGAACATCGAACATCGAACATCGAGCATCGAGCATCGAGCATTGAGCATCGAGCATCGAACTTCGATCATCGAACAAGGCTGAATGTAAGTGTTGACGTAACTCCTGACTATTCATATAGTCACCAAACACGATTAAAACCATTTCAATTCTGAATGGTTTTACATCAGGGTGATACTGGAACGTGTCGCAAATATGTCTTATATTATTTTAAACGAGTAAATAGTGCAAACACAAAAATAATCAAATAAAACTTATCTGTGCACGCTGGGTTTTGAACTCGTGACCTCCGAATCGCTAGTCGATAGCCTTGCCCTTCGACCACGGAGGCCGTCAAATTGTAATACCGATAAACAAAATCAGCATACCTACCCGACGCCTGTGCTCTAAAGATTTATTTTTTTTATTTTTTTATTTAATAAATTTTTACAGGTTACATTTTTTTAACTACCATACAATGCAATGGGGGAATCTATCAAACATACTGCCGTCCGTCTGTCAAACGGGATGGGACTCTTGTGCGGTATTAAAATTATAAATAAAATAAAATTAAAAATATATATAATAATACATCATATTTCTGTTTTTTTTTCACTTTTACCAGAAAATAAATGAAAGCGTAATGAAGACACGTAACAAAAGTGTCGTATCATTCTATGGTGAAAACCTGTTACTTTTGGTAACGTCGAAATAAAAATGGCAAAGGCCAATTTGACATGTTCCTTCACCGTCATCCCAACTTTTTATAAAACTACGATCAGTGAATGTATAAACTTTTAGAATTGTATTGCGGGTGTTTCCGTGTGCCTGTAGTAGTTCTTTTTATTACTTCTTATGTAATAAAGTTGATTAAATATTTTCAAATGTCGAAAGTGTTTCTTGTAAAGATAATCATTAAAGGTTCCTTTTACTTTATTTCCACACTCACACACACACACACACACTCTGTCATATTTGGAATGCTGTGTGGATGGTTTTGTTTTAGGGAAAGGAAGAAGAGGAAGTTCTGGGAAGGAAAATGTATGGGGGGTGGGTAGGAATCTGGGGCTCATGTGTCCAGGAGTGACGGACAGATGAATCCGTCCCTCTCACTGCGGTGCAAGGCGATGGGTCGAGAGAGTTCGGCTGGAGAAGTCAAAAGGTCTACCTCAACCAGTCTCTCCCGATCCTGCAGCTGGTGGGCAGGCGTCTCCGTCACCAAGATCTGGACACACGTCACCCGATGAACCCAGGCACCCCTGCTAAGTTACCAAACGCTACGAACCACTTCGGATGACCTATGGAAAAGGTGTTGCTTATCCAATAAATTATATGCGTACCGTCGCGACGCTATCCATACCCGCTTCCCAAATCATTCCTGGGGTGCTAGCACGCTCGCTCTATAACGATCGTTAGGATAACTATCGGTAACTTCTCATCGTTCCCTAGGACAACTGCACATCGCTAACGTACAAACAACAGTTGATGTCGAATATGTTATGGACAATTAGTCATTATGAACTGTCACGTATTCGTTAGCGATCTGTAGTCATGCTAGGGAACGATGAGAAGTTACCGATAGTTATCCTATCGATCGTTATCGAGCGAGTGTGCTAGGGCCTCTGGACTTGTAAAATAGTCTTTTGATGGCGCACAAATAAAAATGAACATATTTATCAAAAAATTTATCTAGATTGCAATTTACTTCGGGTGGATTCTTGCAAGCATGTGTAAAGATAGCAGCCTAGTTATATGCGTTATGGTCTAATTAGTTCAGTGGTCAGAGCACTTCCCCGTCAAGAAAAACGTCCTGGGTTCAATTCCCAGATGCGACTGAATCTTTTTCTGTCATTTCTGTTTCACATTTTTTCGTTTGAGTGCCGTTATATGTTGTCTTCAAAGATAGTCCTGTATGGAGCCTGGGTAATGAGAAAAAGTGTTAATAATATAATTTTGACGAAATCAATTTTCTTTAAAATCTGTATAAATCACCATTCTAAGAATTATTTCTTCAGTGATTACGACATTTTATGAGCAGCTGTCAAGATGTAAAGCTTATTTTATAATTTATATCTTAAATGTAACCTTTACAAAAATGTGAGGAAATTCTGTTGGGGATAAAAAAAATGACGATTAGATGAAAGGTAAGACATAAAAAATTTGAAATAAATATAAGAAGTTAAAATAATAATAAAAATACTTTCAAGAGAACTTTAGAAGAATAATTCGTGAATAAGATAAAAAATGTAGAATTTTAGCGCTTTTATAAATTAAAATATGATTTATTTATTGTTCATTAATACTTTTCATTATGTATACATTACTATAGGTAAGTTGTTCAAGAAATATAGTTGAATTAAGTGTATACCAATAGAGAACTCCACTGAAAAATATTATGGCTTTAAAAAAATATGTTCATACAGACCAATGAACGTTGATTCTGAATATATATATAAGTTGTATTAAATCATATTATACGTAGAGTTTTAAAAAATTATTAAAAAATCAATTTTAAAACCTGTAATTAAAACACATTGTCAAGTTGGTATTTTTGGATTGGACAGTGCTGACGTCAGCTCCATTTAAATTGTTTAAAGATATTTAGGCATATAATATATTTTTATTTTTAATTTTTAACTTATTAACTTAAATAGTTAAACCTTAAATTTTAATATTTTAATGAATGAAGATAATATTAGCGAAAGTCAATCAAAAATCAGAAACAGAAAAATCAGAAAAAGATACGGATACATCTGGGACTCGAACCCAGGACCTCTGGCAATCCGGGCCTGTTATAAAGTTAAAAATGACCGAATCGGATAGGGATACGTTGGCGCAGTGGATAGCGCGTTAGCCCGGATTGCCAGAGGTCCTGGGTTCGAGTCCCAAATGTATCCGTATCTTTTTCTGATTTTTATGTTTCTGATTTTTGATTTAATTTCGCTAATATTATCTTCATTCATTAAAATAGCATATAATATAGTTGTTGTGTTAATTGAAAAATTTAGGCCCTCACAATTAAAATTATTTATTTATTTAATTTCAACGGTATAAACATACCATAAACAATATTTACATTTCACATTAAAAGCACATATTAGGAATAATTAAAAACAAAAAAGAGAATAACAATTGATTGTGGCATTTGATTGTGAAATGACATATGTGATATGAGCAAGAGATACAAGTACAAACAAATTTTATAGTACAAATAAGGTAAACTTAGATTAAATTAATATTGGTTGAAAATATATGATAGCATAGCCCTCTTGTACCTACTTTCCGTGCAGTTAAATATATCCGCCACATCTGCGTATCTATTACTAACTGCATGCAACCTAGGTACAAGTGAGTTTTTGGAATACTCAGTCCTGGTGTTGTTGCATTTAAACAGAACTTTGGAACGAGTTGCTCTCGTAGGTATATGAAATTCAATGAGGTTAGTTAAATCGGAACTGTCTATACTACCATTTACAATTTTGAACATAAATATTAAGTCGGATATAATTCTTCGATCTGAGAGTTTTAATAAATTTAGTCCTTTCATCAAATAATTATAGTTAAGGTTTTCAATGGGAATACCGAGTTTAAAATTAATGTGTCTTAGGAATTTATGTTGAATTCTTTCGATTGAATCTGAATGTAATTTATAATGGGGGGACCAGATCGAGGAGTTATATTCGACTTGACTACGAATTAGGGATGTATATAAAAATTTTAATGTTGAAATATTCCTAAAACCTCTAGAATTTCGAAGAATGAAGCCAAGCATTTTCATTCCTTTATTATTGATTGTGTTTATATGGGATATAAAGTTTAATTTAGAGTCGAAAGTTATGCCCAGATCATTAATTTCTTCGACAGAGGTAAGGGTTGAGTTGTTAAGTTCATATGGATGAATAATTGGTTGACTAATTCTGTAAAATCTGATTGAATGACACTTATTTATGTTTAGATAAAGTTTGTTAAGACAACACCAATTAATTAATCTGTTTATGTTATTTTGTAGACAGATACAATCTTCAGCGCTTTTAATTATTTTAAATATTTTTAATATTTTATGCCGGAAAAGGGACAATTTGCGGGCAATCTGATAATTTGTTCGTAGAAAATGTCATGGTTTGTAAATATATTACGGACTATGCTAATAAAGCTACTTAGTAAGTAAATTATCGTATTACTTGTTTTTGAAAGTCGTAGTTAGCTGTACAAAATATTTTTGATAATGTACAGTAAATTTGGCCGCTTTGAGGTTATAGCCATATTTGACATTTTGTTTCGGCTTACAATGTCTTTTGTATTTGCAATGAATAATAATCTATTTGTATACAATAACAGTAGCAATGAGATGTTGACATTTTACCTAATGTTTTTCTATTTTAAAGATGGTTAAAAGCAGTTAATCTTGATTAAAAAACGCGTTGACTTCTAACATCTAAAATCATTCATCCTTTGGTATTCCATACAAATTGACAGTTTGACAAACACCTGTCGAAAATAAATAAAACTTTTGGAACGCGATGACGTCACACGATACACCACAGATGTGGTGGTCTTCAGGGGATCTTGAAAAATTAAAACTTTGACAATTATTTTAACTATTAAAACAAAATATAAAAATAAATATGCAGTTAGTTAAGTTACAAGGTAAATTAAAAAAAAAAAAAAATTGGACTAGAGTTGCTTATTACATAACATAATAAATTTAATATGAGAAATAGGTAATTTAAATACAAGTAGGAATGTGAGAAGATGTATGAATGTGAATGAGGCAAGGAGCGTGTGCCAAGACCGAGTTGTTTGGCGGTCCGTCCTCTTTGCCTACCCCTGCGGGGAAACGGCGTGATGGTTAGTTAGTTAGTTAGGAATGTAGTTTCATTGTTATCAACTCGGGCGCTTTTTGCCACATTATGGTACTATTTCCAAAACCACGGATTGCTTTGTTGCCAAAACGTGGAAATTTTTTTCTTATTTTTTTTAAGCGACTATATAAATATTTTGAACATTCAAAATAAAACAAAATAAATATTCTCTAGATACTTTAAAACGTTTTAAAGTTAAAGATTTAATTTTTTTTTATAAACCCTACGAATATGTGATAAAAGACAAAATATAGGTGAATTCATAGGCTATATAGAACTATAATCAGTTTGTATGTCTCCATATTCAAATTCGGAGATATTATTTTTTTAATGTGGGTGGAAAAATCCCCTAGCAATCCGAGAAAAATAATTAAATTGGCCTGTCGCTTCAGTGGTTATCTAAAGTTGTACTGAGGAGTTTAATAATAAGATTAAAATAATAAGTAAATAAAATAATAATAATTAACAATAATAAGTAAGTATCATAAGATTAAAAAAACAGTACTTAAGTTACGTTATTATAGAGCAATGTAAAGTAACTTTGTTGATATTATTATAAACATAATTATGTATTTATTTATACTGGGTTTTGACAGACGTTCGCACTTACGTGAGAACATTCAGTTATTGTACAATGAGAGACATACAATTGCAAAAAATCTACAATTAAATTCAGATACATACAATTAAATACCGATACATACAATTAGAAAAACAGAAACATCACAAATAAAAAATAAAAATTAAATAATAAAAATAAAATAAAAAATATAAAAAATTATGAATATTTTGTTGTAAATCGAGTTTGTAATTAACAAAAAAATAGCATGGATTTTTTTACAGAACATAGCAAAATTATTAATACAGCGATGCACTTAAAATAGTATGAAAAGGTGGATACAATTGATATTTTGCTCCTAATTGAGTTCATGAGTTGAAGTCTTGTTTCAAGATTTAATTCTTTAAGAATTGTGAATTTATTTTTGTGTCTTGTTTTAGTTCATGTTTCAAATAGATTTATTAATATTACCTTATTATAAAAAAAATATAATTTTTTAGGTAGCTAAGGAAATCATTTAGTTGGAAAAGAGAAAAAAATCTCCGTTTTAAAAAAATAGTTCGTTACAGTGCATTTCTTTCTTATGCAGCTGTGAACGACATGCAAATTTTCAGTAAAACTGCATTTTTATGATTTAATTTTATGCATAAATTAAGTCTTAGTCCAGAATAGATTTGCACATTCAGATATCCGACTTCACTTTGGTTTCTTGATCTTTAGCTCATGTTGCTGCATCAGCAGAATAAAATAATGAATAAAGAACAGAATAAAGTTTAATTTTAGTGTTAAGAGTTATGTTACTGTAATTTATTGATTATTCATGTAGTTTTAGATTCTTTTAATAGATGTCGATAACTTATTTTGTAGCACTGCCATATCCCAACAGATGGCAGTTGAGTAGAATATTAAAAGAGTACCTCCTATCGCCGTTGGTATCTTCGGTACGAATGGTTAAAATGATAGCTAAAGGTACCGGTGAGATCGAGCGTGCTCCAGATCGCTACAACACAATACTACTTAGAGTCTAGCCTAGTATGGACCTAATATGTAACCTAATATGGATACAGAGGAGGGGGGGGGGGGGGGGGGGGGGGGGGGCTTGCGGGGCCGCCAGCCCGCACGCTATTCGTTCGTTTCTGTCGTCAGTCGACTCTGAGTCGAGTTATCGATTAGTTGTACCTTCTTATGAAGAACGCGCGCGCGTCCGCGTCATCGTATTTGATACGTTTATGTCTGGCACATAGATAGCTAAACTAGGAGAAAAGTCGCGGCCATTCTAGTGATCTCGAATATTCTACTGTTAACAAACAACCGAGCTATATATATATAAGTCGCTGCCGGGCAGTCAGGTTTTTTGCGCCCCTCCTCCCTGAGTTTTTTCTGTATCCGCCACTGGTATGGATGTCTGCCCAGTTTAATATTCATTGTAAATATTTACGATAACCAAATAAACCAACTAGTAATCACTTGTACCTATAACTTTTTTGGAAGAAACCCAACAACACAACTTACGTTGTCTTATTATGTTGCTGGAAATTAAGAGAAATAACAGTTAGTAATTTCCTCATTACAAATATCTTGAACTCTGTAGATGTATAAGTCGCTAGGTTAAAACCTTGAATAAGTGAATCTTTTTCATAAATATTGTAAAAAAAGTGTTAAAGAAGACAAATAAAACATAATATTTAATTTGCAAGAAAATTTTTAAATTAGAAGAGATGCGAGTCCCCTTTCCAATAAAAAGTCATTACTACCTTTTTGCTTTGGCTTCCCCAAAAATATGTATGTAAATTATGTCTTGAAATATATTTTCATATTCCTGTTTTTTTAAAACACGTGTAAAAATTGAATTCTTTAATCTACTTAAAAGAAACATCATTCGAAAATTCATACAAGTATTCAGACTTCTGATTTCTGAAACACACTTAGTTGCCTTTTAATATGCCGTTGGTATAAGGAAAGTGATCAAACTACCTCCCGCTTCCCCTACTTTATTTCCTACATCCCTTAAGTAGTGTACTAGGGGGCAGCAGCCTACAAACTACGACCTGCGAGACTTTTAATATATACAATACGTACCTGACAGATTTTAACCAGTGTTTCCTGAGCTGATTTTTTAAATTTTTTTATAGAGAAGCCTCACAAGAGTCCCAACTGCTCCCTTCTGGAGCCAGTGAGACTATGGCATCCCCAATTGGAGTATGTTGTGAGGCTGAATGTAAGTAAGGAAGGGGAAGGAGAGGGGGAAGAGGAAGGTGGGAAAGTACCTGGCTATTCAGATCTAGTCACTAAACTCGGCTAAAGCCATTATTAAGCAACGTTTCAATTCTGAATGGTGGTCTTACACCAGGGCGATACTGAGAGTATCCTCCACTCCGGAACGTGCCGCAAATATAACATATATTATTTTTATTAATTAATTGTGAAATAACACAAATTATTCAAATAAAATTTATTACTTAGTTCTGCTGAAATTGAATTAACGTTTTCAAATTTCAAAATATAACCAATTTCATTGGCTCAACTTTGCCTAGCAGTCGAAATGACTTATGTAAATTGGCAAAATTAATTTTTTCAAATCGGTATAGTTCACATTTTTAGGGATTGTCGCTTTAGTCATTAAACTGTTTTTTTTCAAACCCATCACATTTTTTAAAATGGTAAATATAAAAATAATAAAAATATATCTGTAACATTGACGAGTATTCTTGAGATTAGAAATAAGTTTTTTAACATGTTAAAAAAGATTGGTGACCCCTGAAGTAGAGGAAAGGGAGCGAAGGGGGGGGGGGGGGTCGTTTATTTGCCGATAGAGCACGCAGTGATGATGAAGTTAATTAGCAAAGGATGGGGAAAGTATTTTAACGCAAAAATGCCACTTTTGCGTCAAAAAGTCGAATCTATTTTGGAAAAACCTGTGAAATATTATTCGTGTGACTAAGGTCACCTGAAAAAGCATTAGAAGCTCAGAAACACATATTGCACCAAAAAAAAACAGTTTAATACATTAAATTAAAAGTTGACATAATAGATACTCTAAGTAATAAATCACCATTCACGTTTGAAACGATGATGCTTGAAATGGCTTTAAGGTTAAACTTAAAATTATTCATAAATGTAGTGTTCTGGATACTGGATTGGGATAATGTCGTCAATCTTTTCCTAAGTACTACACACTGATTGTTTGTAAATAAAACGATACTGGTTCGTTATACGTGAAACGTTGTTTATTGAATACAAATGGTTACAAAGTAAACGTCCAGCCTAGCTAGCGGTAGGTTTAAGAGGATACCCGGCGGTAATTTTTCCATACAAACGTATTCCCTATTTATCTCTCTGGATTTTAACCCTAGAGAAAATATTGTTTTTGCATAAAATAGATATCAACTACTAGCGTGTCGGTACTTTTTGTTTTTTTGATAAGTTACTTTTTATAGAAGTTATGACCTTCCAAAAATCAATAAAATTGACTGGTTTAAACGCCGTCAAATGATGTTCAGTATACAAACCAGACAATGTTTTTTTAAAAAAAGCAAAACGTATAGACATAGAATAGTTTTTTCTTATGTAGTTGGTAAAAAAAAAATTGAAAGTCAGTCCACTTTTGGAGGAGAAAAGTGGGGAATACAAAACCTCCATTTTAGTTAGGTGTCAGTGCATTGTCCCTTTCGCTCAATATCCGGTGGAGTAAGAGCAACAGTGACAGCAATATTTTAGTAAAATCTATTTCTGCACCACCGGGTATCATCTTAATAATAAAAGCCCGGAGCGGTGCTCGCTAGCGCGCTCCCTTGAAATGACCCCCTTCGGGTCCCAACTCGGGTTCGGGTCGTTGCTCGGCAGTAGAGCCCGCCCATACTACCATAGAGGCGAAGCAGTGTTGCATACACCGCAATAAACTTTTATTATTATACATATTCTGCTTTTGCCACTATCTTCTCATAAATGTAATATCAACAGCAATGGAAGGCAGCAAATTTTAGATCATGTAATGTCCAGTGTTTTTAACACAGTGAACTCTGCATGCAAAGTCATATTTTCTTCAAGCATAAACATTCTAATAAAAGTGTGTTTATCAGAAGTGATTTGCCATAAAAATATGTTTTCTGAATCTATTTGTAAATAATAAAACTGGAGGGGCTAAGGGCTCAAAATAAATTGTACAGCGTCCTTGAGATTTTTCACAAAAATGGCGCTCTACAAATTATCCAATAATGATTATTATTCCTCTACTTTTTTCCCCTCTTTCCCCACTCCCTTTAGGCATACCCACATACCACATACCCCAATCGGGAATGCCATAGTCCCACTGACTCCAGACGTCTGGTGTGGAATTTATACAAAAAAATAAAATAGGTACAATGTCGATGAAAGTGTTTTGAAGGAGTTTAAGAAATTAACGATGAGTTGATTAGAATGGAAAAATGAGCGTCGGAAAGATATTTGTTGGTGGTAGATGAAGTCTAGGATTTCCTATCAACAAATGGCACCGTCAAGTGAAACACATGCTTGAGTATAGTCGAAACCAATCGACGGTAAAAACTATTTTCTTGGATTTAAAATAACCGCACATTGGTTAGTGTGATTGGGCAGTTATTGGAAGTCAACGGAAGAAATCTTTACAACAGGCCTTCCGTTGAAATGCTTGGTGGAATTCTAAGTTTATTTATTTATTTATTAAAGAATTTTATACATAGTGTACATATTGTGTTATTTCGCCCGCCATGCTAGGGATGTCCCTGTGTTATGGCCGGTGAAGTATGCAGATTATATGGGTAATGAAGTACATTTACTGATAATATAATAATTATGATAATGAGGTTTACAGTTAATGCAGCAATGAATTTATGATAATGAAATTTACATATAATATAGTAATTGATGATTTAGGTTTAAGGGATGCTGCCTTTGTTCTACTGCTATTACAATAAAAGATACTCCGAAGAACTAGCGTCATTGTTCCCTCGGTATTGATGCACAGTCGGGAAACTCGCCAAACGCGAGTTCAACATATATTTGCTAATGAAGGACTAATTGTACCTAATCATACAAATAAATATGGATAAAGAACATTAAATTACATGATTCCCAGTTGTTTAAATATGTTACCTGCTGAAATTAAAAACTGTGCCCAAAACAAACAATTGGTGAATTTACTGAAGACTTGGCTTACGGAAAGAATGAATTTGTATTATTTCTTCAAACTTCGCAAAATCACTTTGTGGCGTCATTTTAAAGTAAATTAAACAAATAACTTTGTATTAAAATATTATATAATCACAATCACCTACATGTTTCGAAACCGATGGTTTCTTCGTCAGGGTAGTAATGACATTAAATAACAAAAGAAACAAACAAGTATAGACTAAAAAGAACAGACTAAAAATAACTATGGACAAAAATATTATAGAGAGAGGTGATTAATTAATAAAAAAATATCGTAAAAAACAATTATTTAAAATTAAATATAAAAATTATTTAAGAATATAAAAAAAAACATTATATAAATTATCAAAACACAATAAAAATGTTTAAACAACAAAAATAAATTATTTTAAATATAAGTATTAATATGAAAATAAATTTAAGAGATGGCTATTTTAAAAAAAAATTGATTATTAATAATATTTAATTTACTATTAACACTTTTTCTGATTTCTAAAGTAATAGTGGTTATTAATAAGTATATAATAGTAGTTTAATACAAAGTTATTTGTTAAATTTAATTCAAAATGACACCACAAAGTGATTTTGCGAAGTTTGAAGAAATAATTTGTATTAGCTTACAATGACATATTATTCTAAAGACTTTAAAATTGTTATTTATGTTTTCATAATTTTTCTTTTATCTATATTTCTGTAAAAAGTTTAATTTTATTTTATATCTACAATTGTAAAAATGTAACTATTAAATCACTATAATAATATCTTTAATGTTGAGAACCCGTTAAACATACTACTAAAAAGTAGTTTATCGGGACTTTTTGTCTTATATTTGTAAAGTGTATAAAAAAAAATACACGGTTGACATTTGTTATATGAGAATGGTACGCTTCTACGACTCATTCTTGATTTCAATATCTCGGCTGTGGAATGATTTGCCCTCCTCCGTGCTTCCTTCCTTCTTCAGGACTCTTCAAGACCCATGTTAACTCCTCCCTCTCCTCAAAAACACCCTCCACAGAGCATCTTCATTAATAACATAGGCCCCGAGCAAAATTATTTTTCCTCATGGCGTTAATGTTAAAAAAAAAAACCTTCTATACATTATTTACGCTGTCTGTCCACGGCATTGTGCGGATTTTATTCCTGTTCAGTGAAAATATCTGCCTATAGATCTACATTTCAAAAGCTTCCGTGTCAATACTTGGTTTAATGTTTGGATTTCAATGCTGTACAGAAACAAGAATTGAAAAAAAAAACGTATCGACGCTCCATTCAATTTTGATTTAACTATGAACAAAAATATGGACGTAGCTTGGAAATATTTATATAAGCTTCGGTAATATTTTTAAATTGTACAGAGATTTTAGAAAAATAAATCCGTTCATGTATCTGACAATTTAACAAGACCGCTCGTGCACATAATATCTTTCCTTGTTCCGAGTTGCAAAACTTAAATTAAAAAATGTATTCATTTTTTTATAAGAAAAACTTTCTTTTTCACTTATTATATATGGTTATTCCCATCAATGTAATATATCATTTAAGAAGAAGACAACAATAATAATCTAAATTATTATATGCAAATGAGCAAGACACAGAAAAATAATAAAATATTATGGTCGCAACCGGGACTTGAACACAGATTTCACGTCTTACCGGGATAAATAAATTTATAAAATTGGATATATTTATCCAATACACTATCTAGGTAACAAATACATTCTTTGAATACTTGTTTCCAATAAATAAAGGTAGCTTACCAATAATATGGAAAAACATAATTCGAGGATAATATTGTTAATTCTGAAATTTGAAATATGAAGTTGACAAATACGACAGTCTCATAATAGATCGCAATGGCTGAATTGGTAGAGCGCCGTCCCGGTAAGACGTGAGATTGGGTTCGAGTCCCAGTTGTGACCATTATGTTTTATTATATTTCTGTGTCTTGTTCATTTTCATTATTAATTTAATTTAGATTATTATTGTTGTCTTCTTCTTCAATGATAAAAAATGTAAATTTATTTTTCTTCAGATTTTTCTTTTACAGTTGTATTTTATGTAAGTCTTTAAAAACTGAGAATATCAGAATGACTGTAAGAAATTACTCTTATGTTTAGATATTTATTTTCGTTGCCATTGTGGAAATTATTACTAGTAAGTTATATTTCTAACTAGCTGAAGTAGGTACTCCGGCGTTGCCCAATCTTTATGCAGAACTTTTAGAAAATCAACGCAATTCAGTTTTTTTAAAAAGAATCCTATAAAAAAATAACATAATACACGGTAGGTATAAATTTGCATTTAAATTAATATAAAAAAGATTAAAAAAGAGAAATCAAGAAAATAATTTAAATTGCAGGTGGTATAAAAATATAACAAAATCCTAATATAAGTTTATTACTCATAATTTACAAGTGAAAATTAGGAAGAATGTAAAATATCTGAAATCGTTAATATTGCTACATAAAAATATCATTCTTAATTACTGGTAAACAAATATTAAATAGTAATTATTTGATAACCAACATTTCTGCCATAGGTCACTCCAAGTGGTTCGCTACGTTTGGTGACTTAGGAGGGGTACCCAGATTCATGAGGGTCAGGTTTGTCTAGGTATTGACGACGTATGATCTGGACACATTGAACCAAGGTTCCTACCCACCTCTCATACCTTTCCTCAAAAAGACCCTCCTCACAGCATCCCCAAAGAGGCCCTGAAGATTTTTATTTTTTTCAAATAAATTAGTATCCAAGTGTGTGAAAGCGAGGAATAGGTATACGATATATTTAGCTATTTCGAAAAATTTACACAAAGCCCGGGCAACACCGGAGACATAAGCTAACTGATCATGAAAAACGATTAAAAATAAACCATTTTCCTTGTTTTCAGTCCAAAAATTAATTCACATGAATAATGCTAATTCAATAAAAAATGTATGCAAGCGGCTTAATACGAGAATCGGTGGTTTTGTAGGAATTATATCCCTGAGAGAAAAATGCAGCCAACCCGGGATAAAATAACGAAGGAGACCCGAGAGGATCCTCCATGCTTTATAAATATCAACGGTGACTTCATTTTCAGGATAAAATCCGCTATCCCACATATTTCGGTAAGGAAATGCACTGCTTTGTGATTGTACCGAGAGACATAATTCTATAAATTATATAATTAGGGGAAGATTGGCACCATTCGTACACGGGGAACCTTCATACAGTGACTATTACAGCTTATTAGAACATCGTATTTATTATTACTATGCGTGTGTGGGTAGGCCGCGGGCGACCGCTAGTTGTCCCCGTAGTTAGCGCCAGTGTGGCCGCTGCGACCAACATGGGAGGACATAATGTGTTTTCGCATGCTCAAAGTAAATATCTTGTCGATTTCATTGGATGTTTAGTGCTTTAGTGAGGCGTTATATTATAACGGATTATTGCTCTATGGTAAGTAACTACAATCAATATAATAATAATGTATCTATTTTGTGGATTTTGCTGCATGATTTTCAGCATGAGAAAAATTTGTTATTTTTGACCTTCGGGGCACGTTCGTACGCCTTCTCCAGGGGCACATTCGTACCCCTATTAACAAATTTCGTTTTATTTCAGAAAATTTGCAAAAATGGTCCGGAATTATAAGAAGAAAGAGACTAGGTGCACAATAATAAATGAAGAAAATATGTCTGCGGCAATAAAAATATGTTTTGGAAAGAAAATTATCTTACAGAAAGGCAGCGGATAAACGTAATATTAAGGCTTCAACTTTGGAGAGTCGGGTAAAGAAAATAAAAGATAAACCTGATGATGATTTTTTTTTTTTTATAGAGAAACCTCACAAGAGTCCCAACTGCTCCCTTCTGGAGCCAGTGAGACTATGGCATCCCCAATTGTGGAGTATGTTGTGAGGCTGAAGGTAAGTGGGGAAGGGAAGGAGATGGGGAAGAGGAAGGTGGGAAAGTACCTGGCTATTCAGATCTAGTCACTAAACACGGCTAAAGCCATTATTAAGCAACGTTTCAATTCTGAATGGTGGTCTTACACCAGGGCGATACTGAGAGTATCTTCCACTCTGGAACGTGCCGCAAATATAACATATATTATTTTTATTAATTAATTGTGAAAAAACACAAATTAATCAAATAAAATTTATATGCGCACGCCGGGTTCGAACCCGCGACCTTCTGAACGGGAGTCAAGTGTCTTACCACTCGACCACGGACGGTCGGCCATGATGGCACATATCAGTCTAAATACACAAGTTACCAAGTATTTTCGACTGAAGAAGAGTCACAATTGAACGACTATATTGAAAGATCGAGGACCTATTACACCAGCAATGATTAGGCCTTATCCTACAGCTGAGAAAAAGATTAAAACGGTAAAGGTAAGGCAACCAGGAAAGTCCAGAATTTACACCGATACGCCGGAAAAAATAGGCTGGAAGATTTGGAAAATGCGAAGCAATCAAAGAAACTAGAACAGGAAAGAAAATCGAAAGCGGAAACGCACTTTAAAAATTGCCGGACATTCTAAGCCAAAAAAATCAAAGTAATTCGGAATCTGAAAATTCTGAGGTTTGTTTACAGGAAAGTTCGACATCGATAGTAGATTATTCTGATGACAATGAAGATGAAGATTTTGATTGCAAATTTGCAAAAAAGAAGTTGTCTATTACGTAGTAAAAGATATAAGCTATTATTCCAAAACAGAATTTAAGGTCTCGTATTTAAGAAAGGAACCAGGACTATTCTGGGCATTCATGTTTCCCAATACTGAAGACGAAGATAGCGTGGGCATTTCTGACGTCGCAATGATTCTTCCTAACCCAAAATCTCCAGGAACCTCTACGGCCAGGACCTTTAACTTATAAACATTTCCTATAGATATGTCACAATTGAATGTTCAATAATTAATTATAAAGATTTGGTTTATGTTATATTTATGTCAATTGCACCAGACAACTATTTTATTAATGTGCCCAATAACTAAAAGATTGATCTCTTCTTGCCTGATTATTAATTAGTGTAGGTAGTCTACACCGTGTTGTGTTTTTTCTCCTAATCGTTTTTTTTTTAAGTAATGTATATTTTTTGTTGAAAAAGGTTTTGTCGTTTAGTTTATTACATCGTTGGATGTTTAAGGCCAATAAATACGATTTTTATAATTATTTTGCTGTTTTACTTAATTTGTATGAAGCTACCCCACACTGTCTGAATGTTCCCCTACCCGTGTATGAATGTACCCCAGTAGTGGGGTAGATTCGGACAATTGTCAGGTTTTTCTAAAACTCAATCCATTCAATTATTTTTAAAGTTATTGACTTCGAACATTTTGAATAAGTAGCGAAATGTTTGCTGAATGTTATAATAACTGATTGAGCAATCTATCTTTAACCATCAATTTTAAAAAAATCAAAGTCTGAAAAGTGTACGAATGGTGCCAATCTTCCCCTATAATAATGACAAAAAAAAACTTGTTTTAATTTCACTTTTCCACTTTATTATATCTTAAACCAACCTGGTAGGGCATTTACACAATCCTCACCTACATACATATACACATAGATACATTGACTGCTGTGCTTGTAGCTAGTATTGTCACATTTTCTTCCTACCCTTCTTTATAGCCATGTCACTATTTTGCTATTACCCAGTATCAGTCAATAATCGACCATCACCTCGCAACCATCTCAACATCCGCATTCCTATTCCGCATCTACCGCCATAAAACTAATATTACCGCAACAAAAGTGCAAGTTAAACAGGCCAAATAAAGAAGAAAGTACTACAAGTCTCGCAGTGAGTAATTCTCTCCTTTTCCTTATGTGCTTACCTTCTACTTAAGACACATAAAAACATATACATTTCAAGGTCATTCGATTTAAAAACAACACAAAACACGCAACCTTCATCAGGGGTTACAGATCCTTTTTCTTCCTTGCACTGTCCCAACTCATTGCTTAGGTAAGCTGTAGGGGTCGGCTCTTCTCGTTCTCAGGTTATAAGCTTCTTTGGTTATTTTTTCGTTGTTTGTTTTTGGGGTGTTATGCCGTGTTGCGCTATATATGATGGACACTGCAACGCTGTCCGAAACGTCGGCTAAAGAAGGAGGTAAACAAACAACGAAAATGCTTTTGGCCGTGAAAATCTAAAAACGTACCTTCTTTGGTTCTGGATATCGCTTTCATCCAGGCCGTTTCCCTGTAGTATTTTGGAGCATTGAGTCATCCAGGAGTTCTTTGGTCTTCCTCTGGATGACTGTCGATGAAGCTCCATAAACATTGCCTATTTCACTGTGTGGTCTGGTGGTCTCCGTCTTATGTGCCCATACCATCTCAACTGTCGTTCCTTCAGCTTACTGTTTATGTCCGTGACACCCAGGCTACCACGAATGCGTGAACTTTTAATCTTATGTTTTAGTTATGGGCGTTTTTCAAAAAAAGTGTACATAGATAAAAGTCAGTGTCCCATCACTTTCAGGATCAGTAACTTTTGTTGTGTCGGTTTTAATGACCAACCATATATTTTACCAATATAATAACAAATAAATACCTTTATGGACTAAAAATAATGAATAAATCTATTAAATTTCGATATTATTTTAAAATAAGTAAGACTACAGGTCACTGTTTCTGGTATGTCCTACACCTACCACTACCAGTAAGAGTTCAAAAATTAATGTTATTTAATGTTATCCCAGTATTTATTTCTAATTCTACTAATAGTATATGATAATATTTTCGATTTGCAACCATAATATAGATTAATTATCGTGCAAAATAATTTAAATACCAGATATTGAGTTGTCCTACGAAATAGCGTATGGTGGAATTTCCGCCTACGCTACCACATTATTGACGTCTTCCAATAAAAATATTACCAAATTGATGAATATTTTCGAAAATAGCAACCCTATTTAGTCTATGAAGGGCGGCCATGCTTGGTTTTTTACAGCCAGTTTGCCAAGAAATCGTAACAAAAGTGGTCGTTCTCGGCTGTACTAAAAAAGTGTTCCACCAACGCTTCCGTATTTCTCCAGGTAATTTACCAGAATGTATTAGACTCTACTTTGTATTAAATTGATTCATTTATTGTTTTATGAAATGTTTAGTTAGAACAAACAGAAGTTTCATAATTTATTGATAAATACATTTCGAAAAAATATTGACGCGATTACGCTACTTCTCTTACGCAACGGTCTCGTGAATGGAACTTAAAAGTGACGTAATGGAATTCTAAAGGTCGGTTCACTCTGTCCGTCTTTTAGTGTATTTGGGTGTGTTACAATTTTCTAATTAAATTTATATTTTGCATGTATCTTCAAAATGTAACTATTACATGTAGATATGTGGGTTGAGTGATATATGTAGCATTGAAAAAAAAGAACAGCATAGCTAAAAAGAAAAAATTATTTGATTTTTATGTGTATAATTTTTTTATTTTTTTTTATTAATTAAGATTATTAAAGATTAATTCTGAAAGAGTCGAAATGGTGTCGAAGTACTAATATAGACAGCAATATGAGCAACTATTACTGTAGAGGCAACTCTGAAATTCAGTATAAAATCAGCTGGTTCATACAATTTTGATTAAGTAAGTATAAAATGTAGCATGATTTATGTTCCTGTGTGTTTTAGTTAATCCTGTACCTAATTAAAGTTGTGTACATTAACAAGTACTTTAATACCCTTTCAGCTTAGTTACCTATTTCAGGCTATACACGGTATGCACGTGTAGCCCATTATTACCTATCTAATTATTTGTGCATTTTTATAAATAATTTATTTTAATTTTATGTTCAAATATGCCGTTGAAAACTGCAGAAAAATCAAAAAGGTACAGAGACAAAATTAAAAACGACCCTGAAAAATATGAAGCCTTTATGAAAAAAGAGTTACAAAGACAAAAATAACATCAAAATATAATCAGAGAGCTAACCAAAGAAGAATAGAAAAAAGAAGACGTTGGAGAGAACAGAAACGAAAATAAAAAGAAAAGAAAAAAGAACAAGTGGAAGAAAAAGTACTTGCGCGGGGGGCCTTCCACGGTGGCGGTAGTACGTAAAATCGCCCTTTTTTATAGAGAATACCTCACATGAGTCTTAACTGCTCCCATCTGGAGCCAGTGAGACTATGGCATCCCCAATTGGGGTACGTTTGAGGCTGAAGGTAAGTGGGGACAGGAAGGAGATGGGGAAGAGGAAGGTGGGGAAGAGGAAGGTGGGGAAGTACCTGGCTATTCAGATCTAGTCACTAAACACGGTTAAAGTCATTGTTAAGCAACGTTTCAATTCTGAATGGTGGTCTTACACCAGGGTGATACTGAGAGTATCTTCCACTCTTCCCATACCAGTCGCTTGTCGCGCCTTCAGCAGTGTAGCCACAACGAGCGTACACATACGACTGATATTTCGCGCCCGCTGTCGCTACCGGGCAAGCCTCTCAGTCTGGCCGAGGCCTTAGAATTCCTAAACGTTACCAAATTTTTCCCCTTACGCCACTGTCCTGTTATTGCTGTGATTTATTTTCTAAGATCAATTATTATATCTCAAAGAAATTTGTTTTTTTTTTATTGATATAGTTCATGATTAATTTTAAATTTGTTATAATTAAACATTCGTAAAACAAAAACTTATATTCGCCTTTCTAGAACGCAAAATATACAGTACAAAGTGTCCAAAAGTAGCGTAAAAGAATATTTTTATTGAAAAACTTAATATTTAATTCAATAAGCTTGATTATTCATATTTTTTAGGAGACTGATTGTGTTTTCAATTCGTAAATAAAAATCTGAAATAATGAATTTCTTTTAATTTTCTTTATAAACTTTATGATAAAAGTGACGTAAAAGAATTTCTTACCAGTAGTATTAAACTTAAATTGCAATTATTTTCGAAGTTTATTGACATTTTCTATTTAAATACTTTTTGTCATGAAGTTCATTCTTTCTTTAATAAATTTACGTATATTTTTAATCGAAATGCAGCATCTCACTTAAGTGGAATTCCTATTACGTCACCGACATCTTTTTTGGAAAACGCCCGTATACTCCTGTCAACCAACCACCTAAGCATTCGCATTTCTGTTGTGTTTCGAGTTGCATAGTTTAAATGAAATGTAGAAGAGGGAGAGAGAACATCAACTTAGGTGAGGTTAAGGTGCCTAAGAGGGAGTAAAAGTAGGCGGGAGTAATGGAAACACATTAAAAATGGGTCTGTTTGACAAATCTAACAGTTTATTTAGTAAATTGGTTATATATATATTTTATTTTATTTCAAGAGCTTTTAGATTATTAATGCGCAGACCTAATTTGGGAGGCGGGTATGGGTACAGCCACACCGGGAACCATTTATTGGACGATCAACACCTCTGCCACAGGTCACCCCAAGTGGTTCGCTACGTTTGGTGACTTAGCAGGGGTGACCGGGTTGGAAGAGATGGCTTCACACGTCCATCACTCCTGGACATATTTATCCCCAGATTCCTACCCACCCCTCAAACCTTTTTTCTTCCCAGGACTTCCTATCCTTCCTTTCCCTTAAAAAACCCTCTACTAATTTTCTCCTTTATCTATTAGATGCGTTGAGAATTCTGAAAAACCTACACTGTTTTCACATTAATTGTTTACATCTTAAGTGTTCAGACATATGTTGAAGGTTCAAGTCGAACTGAAACCGGTTGGTTAAAGGTATTATATAATAATGTGGAATTAAAACAAAGTTATTTTATTGTCATTAATATAATTTTGTATAGCTATATGTGAACATTTTATATAATTTATACATTCGTATACCAACGGTAAAATAATATTCGATCCAAAATAATGGGATATTTTCACTGTTTTTTTTTTCTACGATATTGAAGGTATTTTAAATTTTATTTTTGTGCTGACAAATAAATTTTCTACAATGATTTAAAATTTGCTGTTTTTTTTGCGGCTAAAATGACACGTTCGGTTTTATTCGCGAATTCGGCGGCGTTGACGTCACGCAGGGCAACGTCGGTGACAGCCGTCTAACCAGATATTGGCGTTTTCTATGTTTTAATGACGTTGTAGTCAGTTGGAACCGTTTCGGAATGTGCGGTTTATAAAATCAACAATTATGAATTAAAATATTTCAATTAAACATTTTCAGTACAATGACAAGATTCAGAAAGATTAACTTTAAATCTTCCACACATTTGTAACGGTGTTCAGAATTTGTGAAAATAAACTAATGTTTAAGACAAGATTTTTTATGCATAGCACAAAGGGTAACAATTATTATAAGCAATAATTATTAGCCTGAAACACTCACCCATATTGAAAAAAAACTCCAGAGAAATATAAATAGGGCGTAATTTACAATGGGAACATATTTAACATAGGGTTATTTAAAAAAAAAGATTTTTAAAAACATGTAGCTCTTCTTTAAACTCATTCTAATTTCTAAAAAAATTAAGATTTTTATAATGGACATGATTAATTTTACAATGTAACAACTCTATTCCATTATTGAATTCACTAATTTTACAATGTAACATTCCTATTCCATGATTGATATCATTAATTTTAAAATTTAACAACCTTATTCCATTATTGAAATCATTAATTTTACAATGTAACAACTCTATCCCATTATTGAAATCATTCATTTTACAATGTAACGACTCTATTCCATTATTGAAATCATTAATTTTACAATGAAACAACTCTATTCCATAATAGAAATCAGAAATATGGTTTGTGTCCAATAAATGATTAGCAAACTCTGAGAAAACATTACTGTCGAAACACCTCGTACGGCTCCTTTCATAAACAAATTAAATTGATTTAAATCATTGAAGAAGCAGATAATACTAATAAACCTAGACAAAAAACAAAATCGAAAAAAAACGAAAACAAAACATGAAACAGAAGAGAAAAAGAAAAATGTAACGGTCGCAACTGGGACTCGAACCCAGGATCTATTGATCTATTTTACCGAGACAAATTGATTTACTTATTTTACTGTGACTTGTTCTTTTTCGTTTAGATTTATTAATATTGTTTTCTTCTTCAATGATATGTCACATTGATGAAAAAATTGTTCAAATATAAATTAAATTAGTTAATAACAAAAAAATGTTCAAAAAAGCTTAGCTAGCAGTCATAATAGAGTGCTGGTACATACCCTGATAGTAGGTATTACAGGGAGACATGGAACGGGTAGAGGAGGGAAAAAAGGAGACTGAATGCTGTAGAAATGAGATCCCTGAGGCTTAAGTGTGGTAAAAGCATGTAAGATTGTGTGAGAAATGTGGAGATATAGTTTAGGCATGTAGAACGAATGAATAAAGAAAGGAGTTTTAGGAGAATATATGATGAAAATGTGAATGATAAAAGAAATCAGAGACGCTCAAGGAAGACATGGGACGATCAATTAAATCAAGTACTTGAGTCCGGCCATGTCAAGAGTTAATAAAATAATAGCAGAGTATATATGAGACGATGTATGAATGCGAATGAGGCAAGGAGGGTGTGCTAAGACCATGTGGTTTGGCGGTCCGTCCTCTCTGCCTAACCCTACGGGGAAACGGCTCGATGGTTAGTTAGTTAGTTAATTTAATTTTCCTAGCCTTTTGAGAACTCGTAGGTAACATTATATTCTGAAAGTGCATACCGAGTGCTGAGTAGAGACTAACCTAACCAAACTTTTCTATGTTTATTTAAACCCGCACTAAAGACAATATTTATTTTCAATAGGATTACAA
This sequence comes from Limnephilus auricula, assembly GCA_951813805.1. NCBI lineage: Eukaryota > Metazoa > Arthropoda > Insecta > Trichoptera > Limnephilidae > Limnephilus > Limnephilus auricula. Next base: position 2,254,305 of record OX638410.1, read on the forward strand.
CGTAATCAAAATTAAAAAGTGAGTAAAATATTATAGAAACCAAAACCAGGCAAGCACATGGAGAATTTTTTTATTCTTAAATACGATCAATTTATTCGTAAAAACGGTTAAAAACCTAATTTACGTAATTTCGTACGTATACCAACAAATTATTCTTACATTTTCCCGCCAATAAACATTGAAAAACTGTTAATTTGTTCGTAAGAATTTCAGTCCCGTTTTTAACCGTTTTTACGAATAAAATGATCGTATTTTAGAATAACATTTTTCTTCGTGTACAATGCAATTTGGGAGGCGGGAACCATTTATTTGTTAACCAATACCCCTGCCACAGGTCACCCCAAATGGTTCAATATGTTTGTTGACTTAGCAGGGGTGACCGGGTTCATATGGTCAGGTTTGTCCGGGTCTAGGCGGCGGATGTGTCTGCCCACCGACTGCATGGCGGGCCAGAGAGATACTGGTTGAAGGAGACCTTTGACCTCTCCAGTCGGCTAAAGGTAGTGTGGATGGGAAGGGATGGGGAAGAGGAAGGTAAGGAAGTACCTGGCTATTCAGATCTGGTCACTAAACACGGCTAAAGCCATTTCAAACAAAGTTTCAATTCAAAATTGTTGTCTTACACCAGGGCAATACTGAGAGTATCTTCCGCCCAGGAACGTGCCGCAAACATACTTAATATTATTTTAAATTAATATATTGTTAAATAACACAAGTTAATCAAATAAAATTTATTTGCGAATTTTAACCCGCGACCTTCGGATTGAGAGTCGAGAGCCCTGCCCCTCGACCACGGATGGCCGTCAAAGTCAATGTGAATGAATATTTGATAATCAATCCATTTTTTGTAAACTTATTTTCCGTAGAAATAAAAAATACTGGCTTCTGCCCGCGACTTCGTCTGCGTATAGGATTAGTACTTAGAGTAATATATTTTCTTTTCCTAGGTCCCATCTACGTTTATACCAAAATTCTTTACCTATTTATTTAAAATATCTATAATTCTTGATTCGATTCGAAGTATTAGGTGAGTATTTTAAATAAATTCACTAATTTAAATATTTTCTAAAATAGAATTTTGAATTTACAATCATTGTTTTGCAAAATGCCATTCTCAAATTTTGACAGTTTCAATTAAACAATAATTATTATTTTCTATACATTAAAAATAAACAGCTAGCTTTATAAATTATAGCCTATATGTTCTTCTGATGTATGAGCTATATTTTTGTAAATTTTCATTAAAATCCATTCAGTAAATTTTGCGTGAAAGAGTAACAAACATACATACATCCATACAAACTTTCGCGTTTATAATATTAGTAATAAACACCTAGCTTTATAAATTATAGCTCATATGTTCTTCTTATGTATGAGCTATATTATTGTACAGTTTCATTAAAATCCATTCAGTAAATTTTGCGTGAAAGAGTAACAAACATACATACATCCATACAAACTTTCGCGTTTATAATATTAGTAAGATATGATTGCAGTTCGGTCGGACTCTAGTTAAGGGCAGTACGAGGAGAGAGCACTCGAAAAAATTGCACTACTTACGAGACAATATTATATTACCGTATAAAATTATACTCGTACGGTACGATGCACAAATGTATGAATCCTTGAATAAATAGTATGCAATTTGTAACTTTGCATAACTCTCATTGAAGAGAAAGAAATTTGGTCTATGCTGTATGATTCTAACTGGTTTCAACTGATTGCTAATCGATCACATCAATTTATCTACATTACCATAAACAGTAATATCTCTTGTCTTCTCCAAAGGCATTCCTTATTTATCAGAACTGGGACCAGTATTCTCCAGTACTACAATATGCTTATTAAAAGAATTAGGTTCTTTAGATCACAGTGACTGTTTATTGACGTATCGTAATTTATAAATATAGTTCGGAGGACTAAGTCTTTTTTAACTGAAGCAAGGTTTTGTCTGCGGAGCTCTAGGATTATAATGACTCTGGATATCTTCGGTACATCTCGTAGAGCCTGAAGATCCCATAGACAACTAAAGCAGTGTGAGAACTAATCATAAATGATACCTACATTACATACTCGTATAATATTGAGAATAGTTGTGTTATTCACTAGCCACATTATTCTCTCAGCTGTTGCATCATGAGCTATCCTTCGACGGCCTCCGTGGTCGAGGGGTAAGGCTCTCGACTAGCCATCTGAAGGTCGCGAATTCAAAGGCGTGCGCAAGCAAAATTTATTTGTTTTATTAGTGTTTTTTTTCACAATTAATAAAAAATAATATATATTACTAGCTTCTGCCCGCGACTTCGTCTGCGCAGGATTAGTACTTCGAGTAGCCTATTATCTTTTCCTAGGTCCCATCTATGAATATAACAAAATTATTATTAACCTATTTATTTAAAATATATATAATTCTTAATTCGATTCAAAGCATTAGGCAAGTACTTCAAATGAATTCCCTAATTTAATTATTTTCTAAAATAGAATTTTGATTTAACAATCATCATTGTTTTGCAAAATGTCATTCTCAAATTTTGACATTTTATATTAAACGGTAGATAATTATTATTTTTAATGTATGGAATATAGCTAGCTCTATAAATTATAGCCTATATGTTATTTTGATATATGACCTATATTATTGTAAAGTTTAATTAAAATCCATTCAGTAGTTTTTGCATGAAAGAGTAACAATCATACATACATCCATACAAACTTTCGCGTTTATAATATTAGTAAGATATTTGCGGTGTTTTCCAGAGTGCATGATAATCAGAAATGAAGCATTGAAATGACTTTAGTCATGTGTGATGTAAATAACCAGTTACTTATCTATCTTCTTCTTCCGCGTCTACTTCTTCTCCCCACTTCGTTCAGCCTCACAATATACCAAAATCGGGGATGCCATGGTCTCACTGGCTTCAGAAGGGAGTGGTTGGGACTCTTGTGCGGTATTCACATAAAAAAGCTAGATGTCAGCATCACGGCCGCTAGCCGACAACTCTGAAAATTTCAAAATTCTCCGAGCACTGCTTAATATGATGTTTCCTAACTATCTTAATTCTTATAATTATATTAAAATTATTTGAAGATAATATTACTTATTCGGAAATTTGAAATATGAGATTGATAAAATGATGTTTAAATAATTGGTGGCAGTGGTCTAATTGGAATGGTGTTTATCCCTGTAAGCCGGGAGTTTCTGGCTTAAAATCCCAACTAACTAACTAACTAACCATCACGCCATTTCCCCGCAGACACCTCGGTCTTGGTTCACATTCATACATCGTCTCATACATACTCTTCTATTTTTCTGACTCAGTTCTATCTGATTCACTTGATCGTGCCATGTCTTTCTCGGGCGTCCCCTACTTCTTATACCATTCACACTTGCATCATATATTCTCCTTACGCTCCTTTCTTCGTTCATTCACTCTACATGCCCAAACCATCTGAGGGTTCCTTTCTTAATTTTACTCATTACGCTTACATCAGCCTTGTATTCTTTTCATATCTCCACATTTCTCACACGATCATACATGGTTTTACCACACATAAGCCTCAGGGATCTCATTTCAACAGCATTTAGTCTACTTTCATCCTTCCTCTGCCAGTTCCATGCCTCACTGCCATACATCAGGGTAGGTACAAGCACCAGAATGGAAGATACTGTCAGTATCGCCCTGGTGTAAGACCACCGTTCAGAATTGAAACGTTGCTTAATAATGGCTTTAGCCGTGTTTAGTGACTAGATCTGAATAGCCAGGTACTTTCTTACCTTCCTCTTCCCTATCTCCTTCCCTTACCCACTTTCCTTCAGCCTCACAACATACCCCAATTGGGGATGCCATAGTCTCACTGGCTCCAGACGGGAGCAGTTGGGATTCTTGTGAGGTATTCTCTATAAAAAAAAAAAGCACTCCATTGTGGACTGCTAGCTTGGCTTCTTTGGACAGCTTTTTGTTAGCGCCAGAAATAATTAATTTTAATCAACGGTTCTCTTTTATTTTCTCTGTCTTGTTCTTTTTTATATTTTCGTTTAGATTATTAATTATTAGTGTTATCTTCTTCTTCAATCTTACTTAAATAAATTACCGAGGCATCCTTTGGTTTGGTTAGGTGTTTGGATTTTCGAATTGGAATTTACAGGCTGATTTACGTGAACCGTTGATTTCCCGAAATAAATATATGATCATAAATTCGGCACAGCCGTTCAACAGATCTCAAAAGGCTGATGCTTCCCTTTCCTTTGGATGTTTGGAGCAAATCCGTCCCCTATTTATAATGGTTTGAGCACTTTTCCATTTCTTTGAGTCCGACCTGTTTTGGACCCGAATTGGTCTGCCTGCTTTCTGAAGGAAGAGTAATTCAGGTTTTGGGAGTCAGAGTATGCTGTGATATATTAAATAAATTGATATTTTTTGTAGAATCAAAGAGATTTTAGGTGTTGTACAATTGTAGAATGTTTTTGTTAATTATTGTTATCTTGCAAGTGTAGTACACATTAATAAAAACGACTTAAATAATTATAAGGAAGTTAGTTATGCGAACAATATGAATCAGCAGAAATGCGAATGCTTAGATGGTCGGCAGGAGTGTCACTGAAAGATAAAATTAAAAGTTCACGCATTCGTGGTAGCCTGGGTGTCACAGACATAAACAATAAGCTAGAGGAACGACAGTTGAGATAGTATGGTCACATAAAACGGAGACCACCAGACCACACAGTGAAGCAGGCAATGTCTATGGAGCTTCATCGACAGTCATCCAGAGGAAGACCAAAGAACTCCTGGATGACTCAATGCTCTAAAATTCTAAGTAGAAACGGCCTGGAAGAGAGCGTTACCCAGAAGCGAAGAAGCTACAACCTGAGAACGAGGAGAGCCGACCCCAACAGCCTACCTAGGCAATGAGTTGGGACAGTGCAAGGAAGAAGAAGAAGAGTTATGCGAACAACTTTGTTTGGAAATTGTGTCATTGAATTGTTATGTAATTGTCACACTAATGCAAAATGTGACATTCTTGGTAAGAAACCTGTTTTAACATAGCTGGTTGGGCCTTTACACAGTTAGACAGCTACACTTACTTACATCTATATATCATGAACCGCTGTGCTCGGAAGTTAGTATTGTTACATGTTTACTATCTACTTGCTCCTTCCTACCTACCTGTGTAGACCTGTCATTTTTCATTACCCAAGTTATCAGTCAAAAATTAATCCTCGCACAATAAACATCTCCGCTTCAATATTCTGCTCTTTCGCTCTCCAGAAAAAGCTACACAAATATTCCGCTATAAATGCAATGAGATATATAAACCAGTTTGACAGAAGAAAGTGCCACAAGTTCCGCAGTAAGTCGTTTCATTTCTTTCCTTTGCCTGTGACATATTTTTCTCCTTGTGCACTGATTACATAAAGGTCCTTCGATTACACAAAATTACACTCCAATGCATAGCAGTTCATGAAAATGAAACTAGGGGGGGGGGGGGGTAGCCAACCAGATTATTATCAAAATGCATTCCTCAATCATCCTAATAACTTCAATCCTTAATTTTCTGCACATATACTTCTGTAGTTACAAACATTAAACATTCATAAATAGCAAAATTATTCTATTATTTTATCGAAGGAAGCATTTAATATATAATGTGGTGTGACATTATATATTAAATGAAAAAAACACACTTCGTAAAACACCACTTTTATTTTGAATTAATATATAACAGCCAACCAGGTTTCGCTGATTGACTGTTAAATATTAATTCAAAATTCAAAATAAAAGTGGTGTTTTACAAAGTGTGTTTTTTTACTTAATTGACTTTAATTAATTGTTAAAATTGGTTTTCCTGTAAATATATTTGATTTGTAAGTATTCAGTGTCGAAGTGTTTTCATTGATAACACACGCAGTACAGTTTATAGGCATGGTAAATACTGTAAACTAAAATCCTACGCAGGATTAATCATAACACATCAAGTGGACACACATACTAAACTGGTGACTTTCGACATTCTCAAATATACAAGTAACCCGGAGGGAAGAACGTTGAATCCTCTTATATTCTATTCCTCTTATATATTCCAAACTTTTGAATTTCATAAATTTTATTTCAAAAGAATTTTGTCTTACTAAGCTCCATCGCCCTGAGCAATAAGATAATGGAACCCGAAGATTCCCGCTTGGAACGAGAGGAAAATGCTTTGAGGCTAGGAAAATCCAAAGAGACCACGTAAAATGCACGTGCACAATACACGTGCATTGTACAATTTTATAAAACAGGCTTTCTCGCTCGAGCAAAGTCAATAATATGCAATTGAACAAACAAATGAATGAATTCTTGTATTCTGTTCTGAAACTCGTTAAAATATTGTAGCGGTTTCTTCATGGATATATTGGGTATTTTCAAAATGAAGGATGCTATTAAAAATATATGAAAAATTTATAATTATTTTTTCTGATTCTGATCCTGGTACTAAAAATGTAATATTTCAATTAACAATAATTTTTTTGTATTGTTTCATTACTTGGTAGGTATTATGGTTAACATTTAATTTTTTTAACCTTACTGGGACAAACCTGTGTTGAGGTTAAGCACAACTTTAGGCATTTTCAAAATCAAAATGCCAAAAAACACTTTTTTTTTTAAAAACAAAATTTAATTATTTTATTTTTTCTTAGGACCCTTTTCACTAATCAAATATATTCTACTATTTCATAGATGGCGCACGTATAATTATTTTACTATTTTACATTTACAAGTTATGCTTTGAAATATTAAGAAAAAATAATTTTATGCGAACTTACACAAGCAACTTAAATATATCGTTTTGTCAATTAAAAAACTCAAATCTTGTAAAAAAGGCTAACAAATACAATATTGGATTGATTAAATGAAACAAATTACTTTGTGTAATTATTTTTATTCATGTTATCATCCTGACGAAGAAACCAACGGTTTTGAATCATGTAGATATTATAACATGTGATTATAGTGGTTTACACAAAGTAATTTGTTTCATTTAATTAAAATGATACCACAAAGTAATTTTGCAAAGATTGAAGAATTAATATTGGAGTAAATCATAGATGCGATTAATAAAGGTTGGTAAGGAAAAAATGGCAAAGCCTTAATTACCGAAAAAGACATTCTCAGTCAGGGCAAGTTTGTTTGTATTTTTTCTGCAGACTTACGTGTTTGTGAGTTTTAGTGGACAAAACAGTCACAGTAGTTAGGTTAGGTTAGGTTAGATTTTTGAAGGGTGATTGCGAGCGACGTGGTGATGAGCAGGAGTTGAGTCGGGTTGCGTGTTCACATCACGTCGGGGTCACCATTTTAGAGGGTGATTGCGGGTCTCCTATGATGAGGAGAAGATTGGGTCGTCTTGAGTCTTGGGCCGGTGATGGGTTTGGGTCGGTACTGGGTGTTGGGCCAGTGCTGGGTGTTGGACCGGTGTTGGATGTTGGTCCCCCATCACGTCCGTATAAAAAATCTCTTCAGTCCGTAGCACGTTAACTCTCGTCGTTGGTCACCACTTTGGAGGCAAGTGCGGGTCTCCTATGATGAGGAGAAGAATGGGCCTCCGGTTGAAAGAGGAGATATTAGTCAGTCGTTCTTAATCAGTCTCAGTCAACGCACCGCTCACACGGCGACAGGCCAGCGGCCTAGGAACCCAACTTCGCAATCTGCGGTTCGCGCCTCGGAATAATTCTACTACGTTTGTAAAATAATGTACATTTGTAAATATTGTAAATACATCATCATCATCATAAACAATCATCCTCCAGCGTTTATTATTCCGACCGGCAGCACGTGGAGATATCACGACTCACCGATATCTCCCATTTCTACCGGAGGCCTATTCTTCTCCTCATCATAGAAGACCCGCACTTGCCTCCAAAGATTGTTAGTTTGTTAGAAGTTTTAGTTTTAGTGGAAAAGAAATACACAGTAGTTAGTATATTTGAGGCACGTTGCGGAGTGGAATATACTCTCAGTGTCGACTTGGTCCATGACCACTATTCAGAATTGAAACGTTGCTTGAAAAGGCTTTACCCGTGTTTGGTGATCAGATCTCAATAGCCAGGTACTTCCCTACCTTTCTCTTCTCCATATCCTTCCCCTCCCCACTCCCTTTAACATTACCCCAATTGGGAATGCCATAGTCTAATTGGCTATTGGAGCACCTGGGACACTTCTGAGGTATTCACATAAAAAAATGGCTTCGGCGGCAAATAAAAATCGGCATATTTCTAGTTTATACGTCAGCACAAAATAAAATATGTTTTTGACAGATTTGTCGGTACACTACGCCAATCAATAAACCCGATCTTAGCACGGCAATTTAACAGATATGTCGTTTGTATATATTTTGAAAATTCACGTATTTATATCATTTTATATAATATCGCATCTCATAATATCAGCCGCGGCTTTCATTCGTTAACCCTAGCTCTCCCACAGGACCAGCTTTAGAACTTTAATGACCCGAAATGATTTATCGGCTTAACTCCGTGATATATACCAAATTTTCTTTCGCTATTCAAGAAAACTGTGTTAAGTTCGTGATACTAGTTAAGTTTGGTTATTTGAGTTACATTTACTATTCTATAATTGTATTATAGAATAGAAAATATATTATAGAATAAAAATTTCGTTAATCTACAAGATAATCAATGGCCATACATCTATTGAATTTCTAAGAAAAATTGATAAACTTCAGAACAAACACAGATATGAGACGAGGAAAAGAAATGAACTGAGACTCCCCTTCAGGAAAAAAACACAGTCAAAATTCGTTGATGTACGGAGCGTTGAAGATATTTGGAGAATTACCAGAAGAAATAAAATTCGAAGAAAACATAAAAACATTTAAAATTAAATTACGTAAATATGTGATTTATATTTTGTAAATGTATTACTTTAATTATGTATATATATAAGGATTGTATTAGGACATAGATAACTATGTACCTATTTAAAATGCCTCAATAAAAATAAATAAAATAAAAATAAATTTTGCAGGATGTTGAGGGACGTATTTGTCTTAATATAACCAGTGATTCCTGGCATTATTTGGAGAAAAAAATGTGAATTAATTTTTGAATTCTTTGACATTTTTTTCAACTTAAAACATAAAATAAAAACAATACGTATTGGACAGATAGGGGCGGGGTGAGAGGTTGGCCCGTTGATTTTCCAATTAAAATATTTTGTACTGGATTTCATGCAACAATTTAATGCACTTATTTTTAAATTTCTTTATACATATTTCGCTTTCCATACCTATAAATTTAATTTGCTTTAATTTAATCATAAATCATTATATATTGTATACCATGTATTTGCTAACACAACGGTATTACTTTTATATCTCTCTTTGTAAAAGCCCAATAGGGCGTATATAAATAAATAAATACAATATACGTAGGCATAACATAAATTTGTGAAAAAATCTTTCCACCTCTAATATTTATTTCCGCAAAAGCCTACAGTATAATAAATTATTCTGAAATATAAACTAATAAATTTAAACCCGTCAACAAAGAAGCGTAATGTAAAGCACCTCTCGTCACGAGCAAGCGTTGTACAGACGTGGGTTCAATGAATGATGAAAGAATATACCGTAATAAAACCAAAATACCATCCCCAACTGCCCCTGCCATGACTTTGAGATATTAAGGGTTGTAAAAGTCAAATCCAATCCAACGCTCGACGTCCGTTGTTTTACTGCATTTTTAGATGTGTTTCCATCAAGCCATTTTCTGTTGAAGCATGTACTTTTATTATTATTTGATGTTTTATTTATTATTTTTCAATGTATCTGTATCTTACGAATATTTAGAACTTTTGAATAGTTTGGAAAATTTAAAAATATTTTATCATGATGCCAACAGTAATAAGAATTTGTAAAAAATTGTTGGATGTTTTTCTGCAATTGTTGTTTTTTATAAAAATATAAATTGAAATAATACAAAAACAAAAAATTTATGTGAAATCGTATTTTGTTTTTCGAACCAATCTTTCTATCAGTTCTTCGATATCTTTCATCATGTTTTAGTTTCTTTTAGCATCTTCGGAATAATTAATATTCTTATTTATTTATTTATTTATTTATAGATAGATACAAAAGAAAGTACATGTTACACATTAGGAAGATTTGCCTGTCCAACTAGGACAGACAAATTGACAGGTTTAGTTCATATTATTCCGTAAGTACATAATTGCAAACAAAAACAAAAACAAAAAACAAGAAAATTCATGTTTCTTTGAAATTGAGTTGTGTTATGAAGAAATATATAAAAAAAATACATACATTTTTTTTGTCACTATGCAAAAAAGTAATCTGTTAGCATATGTGCTATTCGGATTTGCCGAATTAACCTGGTAAGTTTTTTTACGCACTAAACCCTTTCATAGACTTTTCCATATAAATGATCATCTAGTAAATCCACGTTATGCAATTGTATTATATAAGTATAATGAATACAAAACAATACAAGAACAACACGTTAATCTACCAAACTATTAAATGGGAATATAATTCACCGTCTCCAGATATTTTCATATCAGAGGGTTCGGCTCTGTGGAATTCCTAATTTGACCGATAAATCCTACTGATCCCTCAATATAAATATTTAAAAAATCTTTCGTAATTCTACATGTATTTAAAATGACTGATTTTTGCATTTTTATGTACAAATTCTTTGACAAATCTAATATGCCTAAATTTTTAATAAGAGAGCTAGGTATAATGCCAGTAGCCGAAATAACAAAAGGTAATATTTTTATAGTCTGAGAATGCCAAATTCTTTTAATTTCATTTCCTAAATCTGTATACTTTCTTATTTTTTCAGAAACAGATTTTTGAATATTACAGGAATTTGGAATAGCTACCTACATCAATAATATAAGTTATTTTTTTATTTTTGTCATGTAAAACTATATCAGGTCTATTATGACCAATTGGTCTGTCTGTTAGTATAGTTTTATCATAGTAAATTTTAAAGAAATTATTTTCTAAAAATGAATTTGGTTCTTATTCATAATATGGTACTATATTATGACAGTCAATCAAGTTATGTTTAATTACCAAACTTTGGTGAATTATTTTTAAAACCTGATTGTGCCTAAATGTATACTCAGACGGCGCTAATATAGAACTTCCTGATATAATGTGTTCTATAGTTTCCGGAAAAGCCATACATTTTCTACAAAAATCATCAATTTGATTTGGATCTTTGATTATATGCTTCCTATAATTTTTATTATTTATTCAGAATTACAGAGTATGAGATGAGTAGGTAAGTTGGGAGCTAAGAGTATGGATATTAGAGAGACGGCATGTGAAGTGTGCCCGCGCGCTCCAAGTGTGCCTTTTCGAGAATTTTACCCAAACGGCTTACATTGGCTGCTGGTTTTTGGTCGTTTAATACGTTCCGACAGCAGCCATTTTACATGGTGACAGCCAATGTCAACCGTGTGGGTAGAATTCTCGAAAAGGCACACTTGGAGCGCGCGGGCACACTTCACATGCCGTCTCTCTAATATCAATACTCTTAGGTTGGGAGTGTTGAAAAGTGTAAACAAGGTATCTGATAACAAGATAGAGGAATAACAATAAGATTTACAATATAAAGATATAGAAATGTGTTGAGAAGTGTGAACTTATAATACATATAGATGTAAGCATGATTATGTTCACTAATTTAAAACATTTTTTCAATCTATCAGTATCTGCTTGTTTCTATCTAATTATTTCAGTATTTTTTACCATATTTTTTAATCTATCGGTATCTTTCTGTATCTTTCAGTATATCTCAGTATATTTCAGTATCTTTCAGTTTATTTCAGTATATTACAGTTTATTTCAGTGTCGTTCATAATCGTTAGTCTTTCACTATTTTTATGTGTCTTTTATAGTCTATCAGTAGCGTTCAGTATCTTTCAGTATATTCCAGTATCTTTCAGTGTCGTTCATTACCTAAGTGCCATTCAGTATTATTATGTATCTGCCATTCTATCACTATCTTTCAATGCTTTCAGTATATTTCGGTATCTTTAAGTGTTGTTCATTATCTTTTAGTGTCACTTAATATCGTAAGGTTTCTTTCAGAATCTTTGAGTATCTTTCAGTAGGTATATTTCTGTATCTTTCAGTATCTTCAGTATGTATATTTCTATTTTTCAGTATATTTCCGTATCTTTCAGTATATTTCAGTCTCTTTCAGTGTGATACATTTTCTTTAAGAGGCGGCTCTCCGAATTTCTACCGATTTTTTACACATTTTCCTTAAACGTTTGAAGTTTTCAAGCTCTTAAAAAAAAGTTATTCTTTAAGATACTATCTATACATTCCTACCGCCGAAACGGTAATTATTTGAAATTTTCTCAATAGAAATAAATCGCAAAGTATGCTCCGAAAATTATTATTTACACGTTTGTTTCTGTTATTTTACAAGTTATATAAATGAAAAAATGCACAATGTTTCTTTAAATGCTAATTTACACAACTCCTCTGAGATTTTTGCTTTTTCAACATTGTCACAATTTTGGCATGAATTTTGTCGTTTTTTAATTTTAGCGCTCCCTTCAACATTCGTAATGTAGTATATCTCCTTCTTCTTCTTTTTGAGTGGATTAGCGTGGCCTAAAGTGTCATTCAGTAATCTTAAGTGTCTTTAACACGCTTTCAGTATCTTTTAGAATCTTTCAGTATCTTTCAGCACATTTCAGCATCTTTCAGTTTTTCTTCAGTATTTTTCAGTATATATCAGCTGTTTCAATATCTTTTAGTTTATTTTTGCATCTTCGGTACACCTAATTACACTTTAGAATCTTTTAATATCTTTAAAATCATTCAGAAAATTTCAGCACTATTCGGTGCCTTTTAGTTTTCTTTTCTGCAGAACAGCAGCCCCAGTGCTTCTCAGTGCTAGTGAGACTATCACACTCCAACAAATGTGGAACTTGTGAGGCTGAAATAAGTCGAAAAGGAAAAAAGATGGGTAAGAGGAAGGTAAAAAAAAAAAAAAATACCATGCCTTTTAGTTCAGGACATAGAAAATGTAAATAGAACATATTATTCTTTTTACTGCGTTCATAAATTACCGATAAAATAGACCTCATACGTTCAGACTTAAAAACAAAAATATATTACACTTAAATATTTGCGGCCTCTGATTTAGCTTGAAAATTTATCCGTAAAATAAAACCTGCACTTGGAAAGCGATAGCCGAGGGGGATTGCACATTGAAAGGCTTTGATTTTAAAAATAATTGGATTTTATTTGTATGTTTGAGGGTGCATTGTTTAAAAATGCCCGACATTTGACTCGGCACCGGCGCCGAGCGTATGATATTTAAATATGCGCAACAGAAACGTGATCAAAATAAACTTGGGACGTAATACTAACCCAAACAATTAAATATTATTAAACAAAACTTTGTTTCTTGACAGAAAATATTACCATAATATTATTTATACTACTACCTTCAAGGACAATTATTTATCTAACATTAACTGATAATAATCTTAAATTTATTAATACGATACTTGGTCCATGGGTCGAACCTCGGTGCCCTTCTTGAAAATATCAAGGAGGATGCTGTGTTTTTCTTATGTCGACAGAATAAAACTTAATTCAAAACATGCGCACACCTCAACAGGTTCTCCCAGTACTTCACAAAATGCTACTACAAACATGTTGACTTACCTTTTTACATCCAGTTACTGAAGATTAGCATTTTTTGCACTACTATGTAAACCAATGTTATCATTAATTTGTAAAATGTATGTTCAAGAATAGAAAAAATAAATATAAATAAAAATTATACTAGGTATTACTGTTTTGTAATTAATATAAGATTTAACCAGATTAACAGAAATCAAAATCAATTGTTTAGATTTCAGAACAACACCCGTTTGAAAGAATACCACAAAAATACTTGAATAAGAACTACAATAATTGTAGTTACAACAATTAATGTTTTTAAATTTTAGCATGTGGAAAGATTTGAAAGAGAATGCATCTCATTCCTAAGTAATATAAATCTTAATATATAAAACAAAGTCGCGTTAGTTACACCATTTATAACTCAAGAACGGATGAACCGATTTTCAAGATCTTCGATTTGCTGGATTTGTCTCCATCCCGATTGACAGAACAACTATTAAAACATCGGAAAAAATCACGGGAAAAATAATTATGAACAAAATTAATTTTTTCATATATTTTGAATGGAACGGCTTTTCAAATAATGTGCGTTGGTCGACATAATTTGAATCAATTCGAACTGTCAATGGTGTAGTGTGCCGAACATTTCGAGCTTAGTCAACAGCTCAATTTCATTTTTTGAACTTAGAGTAGGTATTTATTTTAACTTAATAAAAGCTTAATTTATTTCAGATAATAAATTAAACACAACATTTATTGATTCTGAGGCGGTACGAAGTTTGCCGGGTCAGCTAGTATAATATATATTATTCTCTCGGTATAATATATTACTATAGTAGTCCTAGTGAAAACCCACCACCAAGGCGCCCGGGTTCATGGGGTGAAATTTGTCTTGGTTTTGGCGGCACGTGCGTTTGCCCACCTCCAGCATGATGGGCCGGATCTGGAGAGACTGATTGTGGGGCAAATTTTGACCTCTTCAGCCGGACTCTCTCATCCTATTGCCTTGCACCGCAGTGGGAGAAATAGATTCATACCGATGTATGAATCTATTTCTTCTGGAAACACTGACCCACAGATTTTCCTTCTCAGAATTTCCTGTCCCTAAAAAGACCTTTCATACAGCATCCCCAAAGATAACATAGGCCCCGAGGGCAATTGTCTTCCTCAGGGCCTTCTTTGTGGAGTTAATGAAAAGTAAAATTAAACAGTTTTTAAAATCTCGTGCTGTATTATGCTTTTTGTAGAATATATATTTTTCCTACTGTGAAAGGGTGCTTCAATGCCAAATAAATAAAGAATTTATATTTCCGAATCAAAAGAAAAACAACCCGTTCACACAAATATACCACGCACTTTGTAAACTGTCAAATGCACGTTCCACTAAATCACATAATAAGATGGGGAACAAGTAACTCCCTTTACAAAATACCATAGTCCTCCCTATATCATATTATCATAAGGCTTATATTTGTAAATCAGAGATTTATAAGTGCCGAGAAAATTTTCAGAAAGTTCAGAAACAGACAGGCTTATCGTCAGTCTGTTTTTGATAGGAGTATAAGCTTTATTGTTGAGTGCTTTAATGGCGAGTTTTGAATAAACCCGAGCACATTCTAGGGAAAAGATAGATTTATGTACTAGTGGAAAAAGTTTGTCACGCGAATGATGCTGAGTTGAGGGAAAGTTTGAGAAGCGCCGGTGCCCGAAAGATAAACTCGGAAAGTGTTCAGTGAGCTTTCAAATTCGAATCAACAGCGCTAATTTTCGGAGTTCTTAAAAGTTTTAACGCTTTGAATGTTTTGATAATTCAGATCTCTATGAAGATATTATTCCAATTTAAATTTATGAATAATTAAAAAATATATTTACAGCAACATATCACAATTATAGATCAATATAAAAGATTATCAATTTGTATTATTTGTAAGGAATGGGGGCATTTGTACTATTTTAAGACATGCGTTAGAAGATAGTTGCTGAATTGTTTGTGAGTGACATTGAAAATTTCGAAATTGATTGCAGAATTGCTAAGCACTAAGCAGTCGCTTTGTTCTGATAGGCTTTCTGTTAATTAAATCTTCGCTTTTGGAGCATAAAAAAGTGCAAGGGATCTCCCAGTAGTATACTTACTTGTTAGGGACATAAAAGTTTTCAACATAGGTGAATTAAGTGTAGTACCAGAAATTGATCTTTAAAATGTTTAATTAAAAATACTGACATATGAATTCGCTGCTCTAAACGCCACACAAAAACGAATGATCTATTTTATATATCACAATATATAAATCTATTTTATGATACATTAAATATATTGTCATCTATATATTTGCAAAACTTTCAACACCCTACGAGATGTATAAATTTTTAACTGTAACTTGAATACCTACGCATAAAATCAAAATGATTTGATGCAACAAAAAAACCCGCATTGTTCCTGTTGTTATTATTATTTTTTTCTTAACATTATAACATTTAAATTGACCTAGTATCTAGTAATGACCGTGTATGTATCTCTACGTATAATTAATTATTAAATGTTGTTATATTTAATTCGTAGAATTCCATTTAATTTTTATTTTCAATTAATATAAATCAAATTTAATAATGTTATTAATAAGTTCTGAAAATATTTTAGTAAGGCACTATTATGACAGCTGTTTCTGCGTTCAAGGCCATTTCAAAACTGTGAAACTGTATCTAGAACTGCATAAATTCAATTTTAAACCTTAAATTTCAAACTGAAAATAGAATCATATAAATAAGTCGACTTAACAGTTTAAAGATGGCCTTGAAAGGCGAAACAGATGTCACAACAATAACAAACTAAAATTTAGGTACATTAATTTAAAAAAATATATAATTGAAAGCTTATTTGACTGTATATTAAGATAATTAATGGAACTTTAATTATATTATATCATTTATTGAATTTAGGATATAATTTTATTATGCATAATTCTTCGTTTTCTAAATAAAATTAAAAAATTTAAAAAATCACTTTTTTTTTAGCTCCACACAGGAGGCCCTGAGGCAAATAATTTCCCTCAGGGCCTATGTCACCTTTGGGGATGCTGTGTGGAGGGTGTTTTTAAGGAAAGTAAGAAGAGTTCTGGGATGGTATGGGTAGGAAGGAGATAAGATGTGGGATGGGTAGGAATGTGGGGTTCAGTGTGTCCACATCATCCACCGCTAAGACCTGGACAAACCTCACCCCGTGAACCCGGGCACCCCTGCTAAGTCACCAAGCGTAGCGAACTACTTGGGATGACCTACGTCAGATGTGTTGGTTATCCAATAAATGGTTCCCATTCCCGCCTCCCAAATTGTTTTTGCATCTATAGAAACCAAAATAATTTGCATTTACGCTCCCATGTCCAAACTCGAGCACATTTCAGACTCAATGCTCGTTTGTTTAACTAAAACGAAAACACCTCTGTCTCCACTGTCTCACCGCATTAACAGAGAAACCCAATTGTTCAGACCCCGTCGCTAATTCGCCAACTTCCTCGCCCGCATTGATAAGTTAGTTTCGTAAGCCAGACGTAATGCGGTCTGCGATTAAAACAAATACGGACAGTTTGGAAACCACTGAACTATTCGGAATTATGGCGGTGTTTTCAAACTGTTACGTCAAATAATTAAAAAAAAAATTATATAACCAAAAAACGATGAACAATGCACATAATTATTTTTTACGTACAACGAAATATGAACTAAGTCATTAACTGAACCTAACCTAACCCAACAACTCTACCCAACCCATAACCTAACCTAAACTAACAAACTAACTAATCATTTCGTCATCAATGGAAGGACCGCCAAACAACTCGGTCTTGTCATAAACTCCTAGCCTCATTCACATTCATACATCTTCTAATACATACTCTTCTATTATTATGACTCAAGTACCTGGTTTATTTGATCGTACCATTCACATTTGAGTCATATATTCGCTTTACACTCATTTCTTCATTCATTCGCTCTACGTGCCCAAACCATCTGAGCGTCCTTTTTTATTATTACTTATTACGCTCACATCAGCCTTGCATTCTTTTGGAATCCCCACATTCTTCGCATGATCATACATGTTTTGAGTGGTGGCTAGCAAGGGCGGCTGGTCGCACAGTGTGCACGTATGCCGCACTGGCAAATCATAATGGCTAAATTTACTTTATAATATCTTACTATAAAATTTATAAAAATATTAGTTATCAAAATAATGATACGAATATTATCAGGGAGAATGCTTGTGGCCCTAGTACATAGCGTGGCCGCCAAGCGCCGCTCGAATCGTCCGTGTGCAGGAGCTTGAACATGGACAAATTTATGTTTTTGTAAGTGTTATTTAAAACATTAGAAGCGCGTCGATCTCGTGAATTGTACCACAGGCCCTAGCACTCTTGCTCTATAACGATCGGTAGGATAACTATTGGTAACTTCTCATCGTTCCCTAGGACAAATGCACATCGCTAACGTACAAACAACAGTTGATGTCGAATATGTTAAGGACACTTAGTCATTGTGAACTGTCACTTATTCGTTGGCGATCTGTAGTCATGCTAGGGAACGGTGAGAAGTTACCGATAGTTATCTTATCGATCGTTATAGAGCGAGCGTGCTAGGGCCTCAGGATTTGGCTTGAATCCGTGTGCCACCCGCAACCGACACAATCCGATCCTTGCCGAAGTTTACCGATTGACCATGAACCATGACCCGATGTGATACGAATATAATCGAAGTTCGGCGAAGATCATAGATCAATCTAGGTTGCGTCTACCGGCGTTTTTTTGACCCGTGATGGTGTCATTGTTTTTTTTTTGTATTGATTTCGTTAAATACTAGTAACATATTTTGTTAATATATAATTTTATTACAAAAATTAGTGCAATCAGTGTTGAAAATGTAAGAGGAAATAACAGTTTGTTTGAAAATAAATTAATAATTGAAAAATATTTTTAACCAATGTTGCTAAATAATTTTTTTTTCATAAGTAGGTACGGAATGTCTGTGAACCACCACATTTTCAGGGCAGCGGCCACCAATAATGGCTAGTATCATTGTTTTCCCGCGCAAACTTTCATATCCGCAAAGACGTCGTCTATTTTTATAAAGTCTTTTTACAATTTTACAATAATAATAATAATAATAATAATAATTGGATAATTTGTAGAGCGCCGTTTTTGTGAGAAATCACCTCAAGGGCGCTGTACATCTTATTATGACTTCTTAGGCTCTACCTAGAACTATTATTTACAAATGGACGCAGAGAACATACTTACCTGGCAGGTCACTTCCAATTGACAATTCCACTGATTTACCAGCGATGTTGGCTGCAATTCACCATGCCGAGCAAGCTGAAGCAGCTGCTTTGAGACCGACAAGGGCTGCGATTCTTTCATACCTAAGATCGTTTTTCGCTTTTTGAAGGACAAGCATTATATATTTATATTTACCCCACTTGTCGCATGTTACACAAAAATTTTTCAAACTGTTTACAGTAATTAAGTATAACAATATAAATGCATTTGTAGTAATTATACGAAAACAACACATTAGCACGGAGAAAAATGTTATTCTAAAATACGATTATTTTATTCGAAAAAAACGGTTAAAAACGGGACTGAAGTTCTTACGAACAAATTAACAGGGTTTCAATGTTTATTGGCGGGAACATGGAAGAATAATTTGTTGGTATACGTACGAAATTACGTATACCAACAAATTATTCTTCCATAAGAACTTCAGTCCCGTTTTTAACAATTTTTACGAATAAAATGATCGTATTTCAGAATAACAATTTTCTCCGTGAGTGTGTCATAAAATTTAGTGCAAATTAGTTAAATACTAACACGATGTTCAATGTAATATAAGCCTAAAATAGTAAGTAAAATAAAATATAACATAAAAAGTAATTGTGTGTGTATACTCAATAATACAATATTAAGAGTATTATATATATACAAAGTTGTTTTTAAGTTCCATATACCTACCTATGGCTGATTTACCTGTTGATATTGGTTGCAATACGTAATGCAGAGCAAATTGAAGCAAATGCTTTGATATAATGTTTCGCCAGAGGGTAGATAGTTTTTACATGAAAATGAACTTCCTAAATAATTTGTCGCAATGTCGTTTTGCAGGTGTTAGCAGCGTTAAATTATTTTTCCGCTGTGGTAATGTTTATGGTTTTAAGTAATATTATATCGGCCAACCATATCAAAGAATTTTAAATTCGCGCCATAGAAACGTCAAAATAATAGACAATCTTCACAGGGCTGCCAATATAATCATCTCTTCGACCGTTCGACGTTCAAGAATACGTAAAATTGAAACATTCGACAAAGTTCGTCGCGACGACGAGTAATTATTCGCTCGTAGATGGCGCATAACGAGCAACGATTGATCGTTGCTCGGGAATAGCTACCCAGCTCACCATTATACATAGAAGCCTTCGCGGGCGTGCGCACAATAATTCTCCAAAGTTTCGTTGCAATCGGATGAATGGTATGAGAAATAACAAGCGATAAACAAAGGAACATTCATTCAATTCATAATACAATAGGTTCGCAGGATGTTTTGGTTGAATCAGTACCTTCGAAATTAGTGCACCGGTGAAAGCCCTTACATTTGATTTTGAAAATCATTCTACTTTAAACATATTTTTACATTTACGTTGGAATTTTTTTATGATGACATTTTTTTTACAGTCTGGAAGAATGTTGAAAATTCTTATCGCAAAGTATCTGAATTTACGTTGACCAGGGTCACAAGAATTTAGGACCTTTGAAAGTATTTTGAGTGGACATTGCTTAACTTTTGTCTTTGAAAAATTCCTTTCATCAAAAAATAAAAATAATGAAACGCTAATAAAAACTGTAATGAAAAATCTAAAATCATAATTTGATTGACTGTCATAATATGGTACCATACTATGAATACGAACAAAATTCATTTTTAGAAAATAATTTCTTTAAAATATACTATGATAAAACTATACTAACAAACTGACCAATTAGTCATAATATACCCTATATAGTTTTACATGACAAAATTAAAAAAATAACTTATATCATTGATGTAGCTATTCCATTTTCTGTAATATTGAAAAAATTGTTTCTGAAAAAATAAGAAAGTATACAGATTTAGGAAATGAAATTAAAAGAATTTGGCATTCTTAGACTATACAAATATTACCTTTTGTTATTTCGGCTACGGGCATTATACCAAGCTCCCACATTAAAAATTTAGGCGTATTAGATTTGTCAAAGAATTTGTATATAAAAATGCAAAAATCAGTCATTTTAAATACATGTAGGATTACGAAAGATTTTTTAAATATTTATATTGAGGGAACCGTAGGATTTATCGGTCAAATTAGGAGTTCCACCGAGCCGAACCCTCTGATATGAAAATATCTGGAGACGGTGAATTATTTTCCCATTTAATAGTCTGGTAGGTTAACATGTTGTTCTTGTATTGTTTTGTATTAATTATACTTATATAATACACTTGCATAGCGTGGATTTACTAGATGATCATTTTTATGGAAAAATGTGAACAGACCTAAACGTCTGGTGCGTTAAAATATAAAAAAAATAAAGCTCTCTGACAGAATATTGGTATCCGATGTCAGTTTTCTTTTTAAAATCATTACCTTATTGACAGTTCTGAATTATTGAAATTGATTTCATTTCATGTTTCTAATCACTGAAAAGTCACACGAACTAAAATATATATTTCACTGCAACAATAATATCAGTAACAATTCGTTTATGAACTCCCTTATTCCACGCATACACAGCTTAGGTAACTAAGAAGAAGTAATTAATTTGGTGAATAACTTAGCAGAAGAAGCCGATAGTTTTAATAGCACCGAAATACCTCACAAAAAAGCAAATTCACATATGGTTGGACATTTACACGGCTACACTTACATACATACATCTATACAAACCTATACACATACATGAACTGCTGTACTTGTAGCTAGTATTGTCAAATTTCCTTCCTACCCTTCCCTATAAACCGGTCACTTTTTCCTGTTACCCACAATCATTCAATAATCGAATCTCTTTCTGCAAACATCTCTGCATTTAATTTTTGCATCCGCATCCGCTCTTTAGCTACTCACCGCTCTAAGAAATATTACCGCAACATGGTGCAAAGTTAAAACCGGCCAAATGAAAAAAGTACTACAAGTCCCGCAGTGAGTAATTCTCTCCTTTCCTTATGTGCTTACTTCTACTTGTGCAGTGGTTAAAACATACACATTTCAAGGTCCTTCGAAATTCAAAATAACACAAAACACGCAACAACATATTTTTTTGAACAGTTATTACTTTACATTTCGTTTCCAATAGCCTGATTGTAAATTTTAGCTAATTTTAATCACAATAGTATGTTAACACTGTATAATTGTTTTGTAATCCATGTGTATGTAAAAAATATTTTTTTCTTTATATAAAAGTATTTATTATTAAATAATGCGGTCGGATTTCCCATTGATGCCTTTGTTGTACTGGACCCACAGTTCAATCATCGTAACAACCACCCCTCCTCTGGGAATACCACCCTTCCACCCAACTACAAAGGGGTGAGAGTGCTGTAAACAAAGAACAGAAATTGGAAGGGACTTTCCGCATACGGGTGGTGGAAATGGTATGAGACAACTTTGTACCGAAATCCACAAAACAAATAATATTAGACAGACCGTACCTAGAATCAATATTTCACTTAGACGTGTGAAATACCTACTTTCATGGCAAACGCATCTCAATGGGAAAATAATTTTAAACATTAATTTTAATCTGATTTTAATAATTTTGACAGTTGTTTTTGAGGAGTGGAGGAGCCTTTTCCACCATGGAAAATAGAGTAGGCGCGACGATCCCTAGCAATGAGGAACATACTTGAGAGTCAGGTAAGAACGAAAAACCTCTTTCGTCTCTTTCTCAAAACGATAACTAGACTGGATGGTATTCAACCTATTATAGTTGATTAAATTTCTAGAATCCTTTCAATAAAACACTGGACAGCTACGTGTTGAACTCTTTATTCACAATATATATGTTTACGACATGATTAGAAACTCTATATTTTTAGCCCGTTTCCCCGATTTATCTAAAAAATGGCCCAAGGCCTTGTTCACTCGCTTGTTGAATTGAGAGAGAAAGTTTTACAGGAAAATCGGGCTTTTATATAAACGAATACACTTGAATGTTAATCAATGCAAAGGCACTAAAAATAAACAAATATATAAATAAAAATAAAAATATATAAATAACGACATTTTTACACAAAACCTCAGTGGATGCGTTATTTCTTACGTGGACGACACTATCATCATAGTTAAGGGTCAGGACTGGAATATTCTAAAGAGAAATGCAAACAATGACATGCAAATCCTCAAAAACTGGTTCGACACAAACCTGCTCTCAATTAATGCAAAAAAGACCCTTGACATTCCCTTTTCAATAAATAAGTTCAGAACTCACCCAAACATCGATATAATTATACACAATAATAAATGTAACAAAACTGTCTGTAATAGTTCATGTAAAAAATTAAATCATACAACTGAAATAAAGTACCTCGGTGTAATAGTAGACCAACATATGAAATGGAACAGACACATATGTGAACTTGTTAAGCGCATTAGGAAATGTATTTATATATTTATTAGATTAAGAAATATTCTCAAGGTAAATAATTTAAAAAAGGTGTACTATGCATTAGTACAGTCAGTAATTCAATATGGAATTATTGGATGGGGAGGTGCATATAAAAAAATTGTAAACCCTGTAAATGTGGTTCAAAAACTAATTATTAAAGTCATTTTAAAAAACAACCTACATTCCCTTCTGCAACATTGTTCAAAATTTTCGAAGTTCCAAAAATTGAAGATCTCTATAAAAAAGACTCAATATTACAAATATTCAAAGATAAGACATTAAAAAATAATAAAGTTAACTCATCGTTAAGACGTAAATATAATATCCAAATTCCATTATTTTCTACTCAACAAATGCAAAATAATTATGTATACAAAGGGATAACTTACTTCAATAGCCTTCCCGAAGAAGTAAAAAAAATAAGAGATTTAGCATTATTCCAGAAAAAGATCAAACTATTCTTAAAAAACTGTATGCAATAAAATCATGTAACCTTAATCCTGTAAATCAAACCATCAAATATTGTATAATGTCTTCCTTAATCTAGTCCTTAAGATATTATATTAATTATGGACTAAAAATTGTATATTCTTACATAACTCCTACACCAAGCTCTAGAGCCAGTTCTCTTAATTGGTGTAGAAACCAAAAAAAAATGATGTTTTCACCTTTTTGTTATACCTTTTTATTATATTTTTTTTTTATTTAGTTATTCTATTGTTAAACAATGATTAAAATTTGTAAAATTGTTGTGTTTAATTTGTGTTCAATTTATTTCACCTCTTAAGGTGAAATAAAT
The DNA here is from genome assembly GCA_951813805.1 of Limnephilus auricula. Taxonomy (NCBI): domain Eukaryota; kingdom Metazoa; phylum Arthropoda; class Insecta; order Trichoptera; family Limnephilidae; genus Limnephilus; species Limnephilus auricula. The sequence goes on from OX638410.1 coordinate 2,278,449, forward strand.
TGAAATAAAAAAATAAAAAATAAATAAATAAATAAAAAAATACACTGTCTGAAATCTGACTTATCGACGCAGCTTGTTCCTTGCAGGCAAAACAACAAAGCTTTCCTAGGGAGTAATATCATCAGTAAATTAGTAAAACTACAAAGCCATCATCATCATCATCACAATTGGCTCTACCACCCTTGGTGGGTCTTGGCCTCCTCGAGAGTCTTCCCCCACTCATCTCTGTTTTGTACTAGTTATCTCCAGTTTGGAAGCTCCAAGGTACGTAGGTCTTTGAGGACGTTGTCGTTCCATCTTAATTTTGGTCTTCCCAGGCTCCTTCGCCCTACAGGTCTAGATTTTATCTGGGACTTTGGTGCTTGATGCTCTGTCATTCTTTCCACATGACCCAGCCACCGAAGTCTTCCCAACTTTATAAATTGTGTCACTTTTGGTTCCTTAAATAGAGGATGTAAGAGATGATGTTAAGATAAAAATCTTAAGCCATATATGTCACTAATGTTAATCTTATCTCAATTGTATACATCAGTAAGAGCACAGCCAAAAGAAGAATGAAAAACTCAATCTCATTGAAGTTATAATTTCTAAGTACAAAATAACCATATTTTTTGCTTTCGCCTGCGTCAACCCTTCTTGACATTAAAACGGGAAGTGCCCACTCAAATATGAAAAATTTGAAACACTTCAAGTATTTTCCGTAAAGAATTCCGTACAGAAATGTTCAAGTAGTGATATGCTCCAAGTTGTTGCCGTGAAATTTTATTTTCAAACCTGAAATATGCTCTGAAACTTTACACAGACCATTGACGCAAATAACACTAGATAAGACAAAATCGAAATTATCTTAACCATGAGACTATTACATCCCCAGTTGGGTATTTTCAGAAACCATGAATATCCTTAAAAAAAATTTGGAAGATTTAAAGTTTATTTTTCTGATTCTGATCATTGTACTAAGATTGTGTAATTTTAATAATTATTATTGATTTGAAAAACCACTTATTAACTACTGGCTACAACGTCATTATGACATGGAAACCGCTACTGGCTGGTAAGACGGCTGTCGCCAACATTACCCGGCGTGACGTCAACGCCGCCAAAGTCACGAATTAAAAGAACATGTCTTTTTGGCGGCAAATCGAAAATGGCACATTTTAAATCGGCAAGATTTCCAGCGGGAATTCCGGCAATTTTTCCGATTTGTCAATCATCTTATTTCCACCGATACTTTTAATATACAATGGTTAAAATTCTTCACTAAAAATAAAATAAAAAAATTAGATAACTTAGAATCACTTGCAATAAAAAAAACCCTAAATAATAACGCTAGTATATTGAATAACCGAATGTATTTATCTTTTAGTCCTATTCTTGATATATTTCCAGTAAACCGCTCTGTTCTTGCCGGAATTCCCGCAATTACCCCTTCCCGTTATTCACCTCCCACTCATACACCTACAATGTTTGTATCTGTCAATATTTTGTATCATATGTTAGTTTTAATATTCTCCTGAAGAAGGAAGGAAGAATTTTAATCAAAATACCGAAACCGGTAGAGTTTGATTAAAATTAAAATGGTCTAAAATTTTTTTTAACATTTTTATTGTAAATTACGATGAGCCACAAAGTTAATGCTTATTACAAATATGTAAATTTTATTTATTTAATTTATATTATTTCACAATTTATTAATAAAAATAATATATGGCATATTTGCACCACTTTCTCAAATACTCCCAGTATTGCCCCTGTGAAAGACCACCATTGAGAATCGAAATGTTGCTTATAATGGCCGTATTAGGTGACTATTATTATTATGAAATTAATTCGTGAATATTTATATATTTACAGTTCAAAATTGGCAAGCGAAAATAAATCTATTTCGTTATAGTCCGGTCAAAATAGACATTCAGGGTTACAATAATTCACATAAAGCAAAAGATTTGTACGAATATTAGGAACACCATTATAAATGAAATGTGAAAAGTCCCCATCGATATCACATCTGCACAAGAAATTATTCAAGGTCCAAAGTTTGCTAACATAGGTTTTTTGCATTTTTCAGCCAAACGCTAAGTTTTATCATAAAAATAGGTTAGGCAAAAACTGTTGATCATGCAATTATCTTTAAAAAAATTTTGTTACCTACTCTTTTGAAATGTTGTTGTTGGCTAACGTGTGCATTCCATAACCGAGGATACTATGCACGTGCATTGACGGTTGATTTATGTTTACATTGTAACATGACGGTGGTCACCGATGGCAGCCGGAGGGGCCAGTCTATCGCCTTTTGATTCACTGTAGAAGCGGGCTGGAAGTTTCCCGAACAAGACATTATCGGCAACATATGCGCTGTTGAAACAGCTTGCTGGGCGGTGATATAAACTGCAATAATATTACATCCTGTGACCTATATTCTCGAAAGTCGATCAGCTGATGTCATATACGGCCGTTCTTCCACGGTGATACGCAAATATCCGAAACTATAATGTTGTATATACACATCACAAACAACTTGGCACGCACAGCCTGTAAATCACCAATCGGAACTCCATCGAAGCCAGTGATAAGTTAGCCTATCAGAAGCTGGGCGTACCGCACAGGGCTCACAGATACTTCAATAGTATAGAACTGCTGACCCTGTACAAATCGCAAGTGGGCCCACTGTTGAATTTGGCCTCTAGTCTGGAGTCCTAAAATATCTGAAAAAAACTTTTGACTCTGTGCAGAAACTTGATTGCAATATTTTAAGTACAGGCGTCAATTGGGAATGGTGTACTTGTTCTACGGTTGGTACAATGGAAGAAGATGCTGTTAGGAACTCAGGAACTCATTGATCCCTTCGGCACCGGTGCACAGTCGGGAAACACGCCAAACCCCCCCAACATACATACACCGTTAACATTTTTCACATGACGATGGGTCGCTTCGACAACTCGTTCTTGAGTTCAATAGCTCGGCTATGGAACCATTTGCAGGCGTGCGTATTCCCTCTCTTATACAACACTGTTCTCTTCAAGACCCACTGATGCGTGTTTTGTGTTATTTTGTAATCGAAGGGCCTTGTTTTTATGTGTTTGAACCACTGCACAAGTAGAAGTAAGCACATAAGGAAAGGAGAGAATTACTCACTGCGGGACTTGTAGCACTTTCTTCACTTAGCCGGTTTTAACTTTACACTGTGTTAATATTTCTTCTTAGAGCGGTGGGTAGCGAAAGAGCGGATGCGGATGCGAAAATGAACTGCAGAGATGTTTGCGGTAAGAGGTTCGATTATTGACTGAAAATGGGAAACAGGAAAAAGTGATAGGTTTATAGGGAAGGGTAGGAAGAAAATGTGACAATACTAGCTACAAGTACAGCAGTTCATGTATGTGTATAGGTTTGTATAGATGTATGTATGTAAGTGTAGCTGTGTAAATGCCCAGCCACCCATTTTTACTCTTTCCTCTCCCCAAGAACACATTCTACACAGCATATCCAAAGATGACATAGGCCCTGAAGAAAATAATTAGCAGATATATTGTTATTAATTAGTTAAATGCACCTTTTCTTATAATTAAGTTAAATGCAATATCATTAAAAAAACTAAAAGTAACGCAACTACTCATAGAAATTTAGATGTTATTAAATATTAAGATAGTAATTATTTGGTTAAACCTGCAGGCAAGCTATACTCGTATGTTAGTAAATACTATGTTTATTTGTCCATATAAGAATGTCTGTTTTCATTCTATAATATTTATTTACGCTCGCCGGGATTTTTACCTGTACACTCTTGATTCTTAGTCGTAGGTTTTACCCCTCGACTACGGAAGCCGTGTACAAATGTAACTTATGTAATGTACATATGAACGTGTATGAACAATGTATTGTAATATTTATTTAAATCTATTTTTTTTTAAAATAAGTCATCGTTTTATCTATACTCAAATCGTTGAAGCAATTAAAACACGAAGATTCTAAAATATTTCGGTAATGTAGATACTTTTTGGTTTTGAAATGAGAATAAGCATATTTCCTACCGGGATGTCATTTATCCAGTACCTACCTCTCCCTAACCATATTATCACCTTGAAAAAGCATTTTGATTTTGGAACAATGACAATAAAAATAAAAAAAAAACTAGAGTGCATTTGTTTTTGAAAAACAGAAGAAGAATGGGTGAATGAAGATTACCTTGGAAGCAAGTTGTTGGTATTTTTCGTGTTCAGAATCTCGATTTTGTACTAAAAATAAGTATATTTTATGTATAAGCTGTTTGTCTCTTACAAATAAATAAATATAGTATAGTTATTTGGTACGAAAAAAGAGGTTATCTGAAGAGTTTTAAAAATTGGTAATATTATAGATTAAAATGTGTTAGATATTAGAGACAGAAAAAATATGTACCAAAATAAATAATAATTAGTAAAACAAAAAATGTATCTGCAGGAGTTCCACAAGGTTCCTTATAACTATATCATATCACATAAAGATCTAAAAATTGCAATTGAACTCATGCAAATTGACTTTAATCAACTTTGTAAATGGTCACATGATGCAGGACTATTAATAAATGCTAACAAATCCAAAGTAATGCATATAAGATCACCTAAATTTCAAATTTCAATTTAATCCTAATACATTACATTGTATATATTTTTTTTAATTACATTTTTATATGTCGTGATTCACCTTTTTTTAGTAATGCTCGTGTAAAAAAGGCGGAACAGCGAAAAACAATTCAACCTTTTCTTTTTAGAATGTGTAGTAAGGATAATGAAAATTATATATAATTATATATATATATATATATATATATTACACATGAAATAGAATAGAACCTTTTAAGCTTTTTAGTGAAAAGACTGGTTTGTCACTCGTTTGAAATTTATTATTGCACTGAGGTATTGTGGAAAGTAAAAAATATCTTTTTGTACTTATTCATGTTATTGTGGTGATAATTACAAGAGGTATCACGGTGGGGGAATAAACTGTATTATGATTGTGTTGTCTGCTCCTTCGCAGAGGTACACTGGTACGTGATTGGTTATCCTTCTTCTTTGCATCCCTAGTTTTTCCTACACATATTATTACCTAATTCCAGCAAACATCATATCGTTTCGTTTCATTGTTAGTATTTACAGTCTATTTTCAAGTGCATCTGAAGCTGAAATTCGTCAGCAGTTTCGGGTGCAACAGTTATTAAAAAAAAATTCGAAAGTTTGATTTCTCGTATACGATAAATTACGAGAGATTTATCGTAGAGATTTGAGAATAGGGGGACAGAAGTACCGTAATACACTTTTCTCAACTAGCTGTAAAGAAATAAGTTCAGATTTTGCTGAAAGTTTTGGTATTGAGGACCGAGATATGGGACCGATTACAGGGAGCATTATGTAATACGTGTTATGTAAAAATATGGTAAATGTTGAATGTAAAAAGGTTTTAATGCAGGAGATACGTTCAGATCATTATGATGAAAGCCTTCTCGAACAAGATGTTTCCAACTTTTCTGTACTCACCAATGTTACTTTTAGTCGATACTTCACAGTCAAGATACAAGAGTTTAAAATACAGAGATAAGAATCATTCATGAGTTTTACGTTTAGTAGAACACTTTGTTGTTAATATTTTAACAGCCTTACTAATAAACTTGGTGTAAATTTTGTACATTATATAAAGAAACGAGTGTGTAAAAAACTTAGTTAAATAATAATAGAAACTCTAACTGACAAAAGAAAACTGAGATTGAAAAAAAGTGAAACAGTTTTTTATGGAGCCAAATAGCGTTGTATATCTGTTTTATAAACCTTTTAATCGAATTTATGGAAATTTTCAAGATACTTTAATGTTATTTATTTTAATTTTAATTTGCTCCACACAGGAGCCACTATGAAAAAAAAATCTCCAAGAGTCCTGCAGGTCAGGTCAAAATGTCTCTTTTCTGATCTGGCCTGCGAAACTGTGTGTTCTTTCGCAGCACAGTTAAATATTTTTTTATATCAGTTGGCAAGAATAACGGTCTACTGTAAACCAAACGTGTACAAGCAGCGCCGGATCTGCCATACATTCAAAAACGTGCAAAAAACCTGGCGCCAACTCCGAAGGGGCGCCGTGATAAAATAAATATTGTTTTAAAATTTAATTAAAATATTCCCCGAATCGTTTAAAAATTACTCGTAATACGGAATTATTAGTATGCGCTAGCAACACTTACTTTCCATATGCGTGAACCTAATGCGCGCGCACCGATGGTTAAAATATAACGAAATACGAATTTGCCTTACGTCAAGGAATTTTTTTCCAAATACAATATATTTCATATGAACGTAAGACCTATTTTTCCTTCTTGTCTCTTACGACCATTGTGTCATTCGAAATTCAACAAACATTGTGATTGGTTCATTGATCGCTGCTCGTAAGGATTTCCCTTCGTTGTTCGTTAGCGTTCGCCGCGTTATTGGTTTATTTATGTTCGCCGTAATTCGCGCGAGATTTGGCACCATACAGCTCTGTCAAGTCAAAGTAAGAATTTTAGGTTATAATTCGATTTATATTCATGCATTTAAAGATAAAAAGGAATCCAATTAAACAAACTGATCAGAATATTATTATTTCTGAACTTAAACTGCCTCCTGTTTTATATTATATTTTGTTATGATGTTCTTATTTTGTCCAGTGTCATAGCTACCGCCTGGTCACTTGAAAAAGTTACTCTTGATTCTTGTTGGCGGGATATTAATTTATTTTGAACGTATTGCATAAAATTTTTTTATTTTTATTTTTATATGTATATCTATAGATATATATATATGTATATAATTTTTTTATCTGAATTAAATAAAAATGTTGGTGGGGGGGCGCCATCGGTATTTCCTGCACAGGGCGCCAGATTTCGTAGAACCGGCGCTGTGTACAAGGTACCTGTGATGGCTTATTATGTTTCGGTTGAAAGCTCCATGATGACGTGGATACGATCCCTGCCTGGTTTTACTTTAGTAAAAACGCCTGATGTTACAGCAAAGTTTTTTTTGAGATCTATATTACGCTTAGTTGGACAAGTTACTTCTGTAACCAACTTTCAACGAATTTACTGGGACTGTTTTTTCGTCGGTCTGGTAAGTAACCGGCAAGCTGTTGCTGGGGCTGTATAAATCACCAGGAGGTGCCATAAAAACCCCACTTGGTAATACTTTATGGAGTTACATAAAAAATATTACTTACAGAAGTGCGCGCAGGAAGTTGCGAAATTAAAATGATATATAGCTGCAATGAACGCAAAACTCTCAAATTAAGATAGGTAATTGAAAATACTGGTAGGAAAATAAAAAATTACTTTCCCGCGGTCCTCTGTAACAGCAAAAAATATATTTTGATTAGCAGAATTGTAACGCAATATTATTTTTTGTATTTTATTTATTTATTTATTGTTTGAAACATTTAACACAGTGTTAAAAATTATTACATTAAAGATATTGCCAACGGAATGTGCACAGATATTAACACTCCCATCAAAAATGTTCATAATATGCGTAATCAAGTTTTAGTTATTATAGATTCTAATAGTGAAAAAAACAGAAATAATATTAATAATCACAATGAAATACGAAACATAGTACGTGTACATTACCTACAGAGAAAGATAAGAAAGAAAGAAAAACATTATTTTAAAACAATTACAAAACTGCATTTGGTATTTATTTATGAACAGGAAGTTAAGGCGACGAACCACGTCATGTAAAATTCTGGGTCAGGCCACTAACAAAACAACACTAATTATGTAGATGGCGATAAGGTTTAAATTTCCTTTAAAAACCACCCATTTGGTTTGGTTAAGAAAAAAACCATCATCAAAAAGTGTGTTTTATTTTATTTTGAAAAGTTCAGGCACAAATGTTTTTCGATGATTTTATAAAAAAAATAATTTTCCACACTATACAATAAAACCGCGATGAAAATGTGGTTTGTAAGTAGGAGATTTTGAACTATATAACAGTTCTAAAGGCCTGATACTATATTTTTTCTGGGCTTATAAAAATACTACAAAGCCATCTGTTTTACTTGCAGTATTTAATTAAAGCATTTAAAATATTTATAAGATGATTTTGGATTACTTAGAAATGTATCGTCATAAGTCGTAAAGATTCCTGACATTATATGAATTAATAAATGTTAACGAAATTTTAGTCTCTGGTGCCATATATGATGTGTTTTTTTTATATTTTCAGCAACAAACATTTTGAAAATCACTAGGAATTTGACAGTTCAGGTTGGGGTGAGGGATTGGATGGTTACTCGGTTGAGCGACCACTGAAAAAATGCAGATAATTTTTTTGTTTAATTTTGAAAAAAAAAGTTTTGAAAAAAAAAAATCTGATGCGGTGGTAACAGCCTCCACATTCCCATTCCTGCAGAATGTACGTCCTGATGTTAGCCAACTTCCAATAAGGCAGCGTCAGGAGAAGATTGTATTTTAAACTACCTAAAGTTTAAGTTTAGACTTATAAAATTCAATACTTTGTCTGTGTGAAAGCACTATGAAATAATTTTAGATAGTCAAAAATAAAATGTACCCCGAACAAATTACCAGTAATTCCAGCATTTTGGTTGGAGCAGTAGGATGGGGTTACTTTGTGCAACGTTTTAGTCGTAATTTGGTTATGTGACCGGCGCGGTCCCCAGTACTTAGCCCGGACGTTGCCTAATGTCAGTACAGCAAAACCTCGATACAAGGATCTATTGCGGGTGAAGGGTGTCCGTTAAAGCCAAAAGTCCGCTGTATAAAAGTCGGGTTATTTTTGCTAAGAAAATAAACGGCGGTTTGAAGACTAGTGAAGTTTCCATAAATGTATTGAATATAAATTACATGATGGGGAACAAAGATTTAAAAAAAAAAATTCTGATATCAAATATACATATATTTTTTTTTTCTAAAGAAGCAAACACATTGTGACTTGACATTTTGAAAATATGAAAAGAAAATACTTTTTTTTAAGTCACTTTATTTTTATTTTTTGTCTACCGTTTTCGGTACCTCCGTACCATCATCAGGACTGTTACAAAATAATGTCTAAACCGAAACCGTTAGACCAAAAATAAAAATAAAGTGACTTAAAACAAAGTATTTTCTTTTCATTTATTTAAAATATATATATGTTATGATTAAAGTTTTCACGGGTGTAAGATGTAGAATAATTTTCTTGGTTTACCCGCGTAACGTAGTCCTTAGAAGGACTTTTTAACTCCTTACGTTTCGGACAGATCTCACTGTCCATCTTCAGAGTCCTTATGTCTTGAGTTTTCCCCCCTCCATCGTCAAATCACCATCTACCCGTGTTCTTCGTTCACGACATATAATTTGAAATGCATTCACTTAAGTCTTGACTTCTGGACTGAACAGACATGCGCAAGCGGTCAGTTTAATACAAAACTCAAGGCATATGGCCTCTGAAGATGGACAGTGAGATCTGTCCGAAACGTCAGGAGTTAAAAAGTCCTTCTAAGGACTACGTTAAGCGGGTAAACCGTGAAAATTATTCTACATATATATTTAATTTCTTATATAGGTATAAAGCAAAATAAAAAATTCAATTTTGTTTTTACTCCACAAAGAAGGTCTAAGGAAAATAATTTTCCACAGGCCCTACGTCATCTTTGGGGATGCATTCAATTTAATATTATTAAATTTATTCATCTTCGGACGATATAATATGTCATGATGTTATTATCCGATGTCGTTTCTCTTGCCTTCGGTAATTCAGCTTAAGAAAATGGTAAAGTTTTGTTTGCAATCTTTTAGTTTCCTGTTTTTTTTAATAAATCAACTCACTAAAATTAAATTAACATATTTTGAAGGACAGTATTAAAATACGCGTAGGTAGTATATTTACTATTTTTAGAACCATAAGCAACAAACCTTATGGTATTGCATCCAGCTCCACAATTAAGAATATTACATTATAACGTTAGTACTACGTAAAAATCTTTTATTAGTAAGGACCGGCCTTTTAAATTTTACGCTTAAACAACCGTTTACCATACAGAAATTGTTGTATATCAGTCGTGTAAAACGCGTTTATTGGTAAGGGGGTATAGTCTATGGTCAAGATGGGAATATATATATATATTTTTTTTTTAATAACTTTTATTTTGAAACAATATGTTTTACACGGATACATGATGATAATTTTAGATATTAGATTATTTATTACTCTTCCATTAGAAGCATTTGCATCTCACATGTGCGAGAGGTATGCAGTGATTTTTAGGCGCAATTATTTGCAAGCGGTGAAACTTGAATTTAAACATGTAATAAAATTAACAAGTTTTAATTTTGACCGAATAATTTTCCGTTACATCGAGGTTTTACTGTTTATAGTAAGTTGACAATGTTACCCCGTTGCGCAAAAGTTACCCTACGTGCAGTAGTTTTTGATCTGATTTTCTCTAGATTGCGAATTGTACGCTAAGCAAATTGTACGGAGTATGTGGGGGTAAGTTTGGAGGAAATGTAATTCAGGGCACTAAAACCACTCAGGTACTTACTGCAAAAAATTTATTTTGTTGTGGTTTTTTTATGTTTAAAAAGAAAATTTACTGGACACAATTTGGAAGAAAAGTATTTAAAAAAATCTCTAAAGGAATGTGTATTCTTACCATAAGATGAGAATAAATAATAAATACAGATAGGTATTAGAAACATAAACTAAAAAAAAATGTATCAAAAATTATGACAAAAAAACTTTGTAATTAAATAAATCCCTTTGATGGCGGGGAAGTACCTGGCTATTCAGATCTAAACACGGATAAATCCATTTCAAGTAACGTTTCAATTCTGAATGGTGGTCTTACACCAGGGCGATACTAAGAGTATCTTCCACTCTGTAACGTGCCGCAAATATACCTACTATATATTATTTTAAATAATTAATTGTGAAAACAATTAAATAAAATTTATTTGCGCATGCCGGGTTCGAACCCGCGACTTTCGGAATGGCAGTCCAACGCCCTACCGCTGGACTACGCCGGCCGTCAACTGAGAACTACCAACATAATCTTTATCGTCTTAAAACATATTTAATTGGTTTCTATCCTTATATACGATTTCAAGATTCAGATCTAACTAAATGTCATCTCGATAGTATCTTGGATAAATTTATCAGTTTTAATTTTAATATGCGACATCTATTGACTTTTCTGCAAGTCGACAATGAATATTTATTTTAATTTTTAACTTTGAGCGAAACTATATTAGCGAAACTCGATCGAAAATCTGTAACGGAAAAATCAGAAAAAGATCGGGTCACATCTGGGACTCGAACCTAGGACCTTCGGCTTTCCGGGCTGCTGCACTGACCGCTGATCCCTCAATATAAAAAATATTTATATTGAGGGATCAGTAGGATTTATCGATTTTTAAATATTTATATTGAAGAATCAGTAGGATTTATCGGTCAAATTAGGAGCCGAACCCTCTGATATGAAAATATCTGGAGTCGGTGAATTATTTTCCCATTTAATAGTCTGGTAGGTTAACATGTTGTTATTGTATTGTTTTGTATTAATTATACTTATATAATACACTTACTTGGATTTACTAGATGATCGTTTTTATGGAAAAGTGTGTGAAAGGGTTTAGTTTTTCCTATTGTGAAAACTAAACCCGGACCTAAAAGTCTGATGCGAAAAATAAGTATAAATAGATAAAATAGCACTTTTTGTTTGTATCTGGCGGTTGATCTTGTTACGAGACGCAATTTGTCATTTTGGTTGGATACGATTCTAACCCGGCCTTTCCATTTTCTGAGGTTTCAAAGATTGCACATAAAAAAATTCGTAATTTATTTAACAAGTTTTGATTTTGAGGTTCAATCTTGTGTAGAGTATTTTAGTTTATCATATTTTAATGGAAAATATTTAAACTGAACGTGGCCCTAACTTGGAACTGCAATAGAAAAAAATAATTAAGACTTTGTACAATGATTTATTATGCCTTAACAGGTTGCATATGGTTCTATCGGTATGTTTAGATATGTTCCAAAAAGGTAATTGTACGCCCTATTTAAATATTTTCCTTTAAAATATATTCAATTCAAATACTTTGTACATTCAAAACTCATAATCAGAAGTTTGCAAATAGATTATGAGAAATCGTCGTTGCAAACTTTGACACCTTATATCTCAGAACATTTAAGGTGAAATTAGAAACTTATGCAAAGGAGGTGAAACCTTCGAATTTGTATGGAAGGTACTTCTAGTATTATATTCTTTATTCTATGCTTCAGACAAACCATTCTACATAATAAAAAAAAACATCACGGCAACAGCGTCGTAATCTTCAACTAATTTCTTATAATCCCTATAAAAGTATTTGCTCATCCAAAGGCATTGTCGACAAACAGTCCTTCATTACCGTGAAATCTGCCGAACGAGATTTTAAACACAAAGAAAATTTTACCGGAGTGTTTCGCCGTTAAAATAAAATTCGGATCTCTCGTAGAAGGCTCTTAGAGCATTCACAAAGGAATACATTTCAGGAATTCTCAAGAACAAAAATGGGAATTTTGCTGTAAGGGTTGTTTTTGCTAATTTAATTGCCTTTGTTTCGACCCGTTTTCAACATTGAGTAAACGGCATTGTTGATATGTTGAAAGCGACGCGAATATTGTATTTAATAATTAATCAATTATACGCAATCTTTCATCTATTCAACTCAGCCACTGACCGGTTTTGAGTTATCGTTACCATAATATGCAAAATTTACCCACCTTTCGTAAAATATTTCAATTTTTTTTCCAAACGTTCCCGCGTTCCGCAGTCTGTGTTATTATATAGCTGTCGTGTAATGCGCAATTTTATCAATAGGAGTCTCATATCGACTTACGACAGAAGATTAAGGAAACTTTTGAAATTCAATATGATATATTTTCAGGTTAACAATTGTTTATACCATAACGCGAGATTGTTAAAACGACGAAAGTGTATCATTTTCGTTGTTTGTTTTTGGGGTGGTTGTGCTACCTCCTTCTTTAGCCGACGTTTCGGACAGCGTTGCAGTGTCCATCATCAGGGCAGATCCGGCAGATCCGTCGATGTGAATTTGTTGTGTTAAGTGTGTGCTTATTTACTTGGAAGCGATACCGTGTCGTCAGCTTCAATTCACTACGAGCTGGTAGGTATTTCAGAAGAAAGTGAACTACTTTGAAAGGGAAATTTTGAGAAAGCGCAGTATTTACGTTAGCCTGGTTCCTTCCACGGAGAAATGTAACGAAATGTCCAACGAAAGTAGCGTCATCTTGTGGCGAATTCTAGAATTAGAAAAACCAAGCTGAAGCGAATGTAGCCAATATCAAGGTATAAACAAAATGGTTTTATACTTTTATATTGTATTATTATATGGTATTAAAGTATACTTAGACATGGTTTTTTGCGGTTAGCTTTGGTGTAGCCGTCAATTACCGGATACCAAGAGCTGTTGAGCTTAGCTCCGTCGTCTCTATTAATATTAATTAGATTTTTGTAGATTTCAATTGCCTCCGTAATCAGGCGTGATCTATAAGTTTTGGGTCTTCCCAGGACCTCAGGAACAAATCCAAAGTGTATCAGTATATTCGTGATTGATTTTTTAATGTAGTTTATTTGTCTTTAAATGTGTATATTTTTCTAAACAAGGAATCTCCGCGTCATGTGTTTTACATTGCGATATTGAGCGTATCGGATGTCTATGTGAAACGATAATTTAAATTAAATACATAAAAAATCGAGATTCTTCTTATTGATGATTATAGTCAGTAAATGTATCTTTCTAATGTAATGGGAATTATTTGTGATAAATTTATTAAATATCCTAATATTATAGATAATTTTGATAGTTCGCAAAACCAAATTCTCTAAAATATTTTTTCATGTAAAAATTTCAGATTTAAAGATAAAAAATTGAGTTTTCTAATATATATTTTGTATCTGTGACTAATAAATAGGCTATACAAAACATACAGAAATAGAAAGTATTTCGTGCAGACCGAAATAAGAAGCACTCACGGCAATTTCGAAGGAACATAATACCCAGAAATCAAGCGTTTAACGTTAAAGATTGACATTAAAGTTAACGATTTTTTAAATATTTTTATTATAAATTAAACAAACATGAAATTAACATTAAAATATAGTTAAATTATTTGGCTATGTAGCAATATAATCAGTTTATATGTCTCAGAATTAAAATCGAAGGTATGATTTTTTTTAATGTGGCAGGAAATTCCTAAATCGAACGTAAGGAATCGCGATCGCTCGACGCGTTTTTATATTATTAACGCGATTCCTCGAGTTGTTTGTTATACATAAAGAAGACAATGTAAAGACAACTAAAGACGAAAAACCAAAATTAAAGGCCATTCAAAATATAAAACCCTAGTGAAAAGGACTATGAAAACTGGGACATTCGTAAATAATGCTTTACACCTACATTTATTTATTTATTTTATTTATATATTACAAACAATACAATACAAGATGATCCTTTGTCTGTCCAACTGGGAAGGATTCCCGTTTCAGGACAGCCAAATTGTGTATTTAGTACATATTCTTACAATGGAAAGGAATGGCGATTCTGTCAAGACAAATTTTGAGAACATTAGTATCATTATTAACATCATGTCCAACTTTGCACATGTACCTAAATAAATAAATCATTTATAATATAAAATATTACGTTATATATACACGTTGATTGGCCTTTTTTTAAATGGTGAAATATATTATTTCAATTGGAACAATTAAAATTAGATCTTGTTAGACCACTGTTAAAGAAAGTCAAAAATATTGCATATAATTGATTAAAAAACAGTAACATTTCACATTTTAATTCCAGACTTTAAAAACTTTCGTAATTCGTACAGCCAAGAATCACGACCATTGCTGGTATGACAAAGACAAAGGTATGACAACGACAAAGGAACATATGTTGACCGGAGACCAAAGTCATTAAACCGGACAATGTGACTTAAGATTTCTACATTTGTCGTATTATGTATTTATTTTTATTAAAAGTTTTTTTACGAAAAGCTTTAGCTGAAATTTATTAAATTATTATATTTCTTACAAAAGTGGTAATGGCGAAATTTAACTGTTTCTTTTTTATAATTTTTTACTTTAGCTTTACACTGGAGACTCTGAGGGGAAAAAATCGCTAAGGGCCTATGTCATATTTGGGGATGCTGTGTGGGGCGTCTTTTTAGGAAAAGGAAGGAGAGGAAGTTCTGGGAAGGAAACAGTTATCAGGCGTGGGTAAGGAATCTTTGGTCCAATGTTTCCAGGAGTGACGGACCTGTAAATCCATCCCTACCATTGCAGTGCAAGGCGATGGGTCCAGCTGTAGTGGTCTGGGTTAAGTCTCTCTCAGCCAGTTTATCCCGTTCCGGCCCGCCACGCAGTGAGTGGGCAGACACATTCGCCGCCAAGACCTAGACAAACCTCACCTCTTGAAGCCGGGCCCTTTTGCTAAGTCACCAAACGAGGCGAACCACTTGGGGTGACCTATGGCACAAGTGTTGGTTATCCAATAAATGGTTCCCGGGGCGGCAGTATCCATACTCGGCTCCCAAACTACGACTCGTTTTTCAATGAATCAAAATTAAATCAAAATTAATGACAGAAAAGACGAGATACCCTGGGTGTCCCAGTTGCGACCGTTACATTTTTATTTTGGTGTGCGTATTCTGTTTCACGTTTCATTTAGATTTCTTCGTAATATCTTCTTCTTCAATGATATATTACTTTGATGGGTTATAACCTTCAAAAGTTATATAATTTTTTTTCCAATAAAACATTATTATACTACATTATCACTGAAGACAATATTGGCGACCTACAATCGTAAATAAGAAACAGAAAAATCAGAAAAAGATAGATCGCAACTTGGCATTCAACCTTAGATTTGCCGGGGAGGTGCTCTCTCATCAGCTAATGGGACCCTATCCGATTCTGTCGTATTTGACTGTATCATACTTCGACTAAGAACATAATTATAATTTACTAAACGCATATTTTTATTGGCTGATACAATTGTGTATGATTGCAAGATTCTTTCTGAACTAAATGCCACCTAGTTAGTGTCTAGGATAAATTTATCCATTTTTATTTAATATGCGACATCTATCGAAGTTTCCGCAAATTGTCTAGGATGAATATTATATTTTTAATCACCGAAGACAATACTCAATCGTAAATTTTAAACAGAATAATATATCCGGTCACATCTGGGAATTGATTCCATCACCTCAGCCCTGCCGGAGGGATTCTTTATTACTGTGCTAATGGGACCATATCCGCTTTTGTCATATATATATATTCTAATACACTTTATATTAAAATACCCTTTAAAGCTGTCCGAAAAAGCGAAGCTAGCAGTCCACAATAGAGTGCTAGTACCTACCCTGATGTATGCCAGTGAAGCAAGGAACTGGCAGTGAAAGGATGAAAGTAAACTGAATGTTGTAGAAATGAGATCACTGAGGTTATGTGTGGTAAAACAATGTATGATTGTATGAGAAATGTGGAGATGCGAAAAGAATGCAAGGCTGATGTGAGCGTAATTTTATTTTTATTTTATTTATTTAAGGAACATAAACAGTCTTATATATATATAAAAGGATGAAAAAACAGACCAATTATTAATGTTCACAGAGAGGTATTTAGAAATATAAAAATTAATGTAAACTACAAAAAAAACAGAATTAAGCAGAAATTAAAAGAATAATAACAATACAAATGATAAACCTATAATACACAACAATAAGACTGTTAATATAATATAATATAATAATATTTGGGTTGTGATGGGTAAGGGGAGGAAAGGGTTGGAAAGAGATACGGGAAAGTTGCCACGCAACTAATATGATTGTAATAAGTAAGATCAAGAAAGCGACGCTTAGATGGTTTGGGCATGTAGAGCGAATGAATGAAGAAAGAAGTGTAAAGAGAATTTATGACGAAATGTGAGTGGTAGAAGAAGCCGAGTACGTAGCGAAGACGTGGCACGATCAAGTGAATCAGATACTTGGGTCGGGCCATGTCAAGAATCAGAACAATAGAAGAGTATGTATGAGACGATGTATGAATGTGAATGAGGTAAGGAGTGTGTGCCAAGACCGAGTTATTTGGCGGTCCCTTCTCTCTGCCTACTCCTGCGGAGAAACGGCTTGATGGTTGATTAGTTAGTGTATAGCCATTAGCGTGTACTTTAATAGATCACGTTCATTCTGGAATGATCGGTACAGCCGAAGATTCCCGAATGAGCACATTAGGAGGCAGTCGCGTTCGAAGAGCGTCGCGGCCGCTCAGACATAAATAGAACATAACTGTGATCAGACGTTACGTACAATAACATTATCTTTACGATCTTCACAATAAGCTGTAAAACGAACTTACGTTGTTATAACTTAGAAGACATCGTGGGCTAGTGAGCCACGACACAATAAGCAGAACAAAACTGTTAGTTACTTACTTACCCTTTAGACTACAAGTATTTATTTTCTTATTGGGTGCGGCTTGGTGCCTTGAGCAGGTGTGCTTTGCCTGTAGGTAACTTTTAATGCATACCTACCGAAGGCTTTTTAAGTTCTTTGTACCAGGAGAACAAAGCATTACAGAGAAAATTTTAATGGTGTAAAAAATGTACTACAACATTTTTGTACGCTTTTCGTTACATACAAGTTTATAAAAAGTGACTCATTACACCCCGGGAAGTGATATTTGCATTATTTACCTTTTTAGGATAGTCTTTGAGGATGCTGTTTTTATAATCAGAAGATAATATATTTAGAATAATTGCAGGAAATATTAAGTTCTTTTTACCCGTAGATTTTAATGCGAAATTAAAACGAATATGAAATACGATTTTAACAATGTAAATACGTGTTTAATACTACTAGTATATCCCCGTAGTAGGCCCCGAGGAAAAGCAATTTTTCTCGCGGTCCATGTCATTTTTGGGGATGCTGTGTGAAGGGTATTTCTATGAAAAGGATGGAGAGGACGTTCTGGGAAGGAAAATGTATGTGAAACAGGTAGGAATCTGGGGGTTTATGTATCCAGGAATGACAAACTTATGTATCCATCCCTCATGGGTGGGCAAACGAATATACCACCAAGATCAAAACAAATGTCACCCCATGAACCCGGGCACCCCTCAACGTCTCCAAACGTAGCGAACCACTCGGGGTGACATATGGGAGGGGTGTTGTATATCCAATAAATGGTTACATTACCTAATATGAAATTTAGCCTCAGAACACCTGTTGTCTCTTTTCCGCTAATAAAATAAGTAGGCGCAAGCAGGACGAAGAGCTGTTTCTTAGTGACGTTTGACAAGGACATCACTATTGGTAGTTATGTCACGGGTTCAAACCCGGCGTGGACACATACATTTTATTGATTAATTTATGTTATTTAACAATTAATTAATTAAAAATAATATATAGTATATTTACGCCACGTTCCAGAGTGGAAGATACTCTCAGTATCACCCTGGTGAAATCCCACCATTCAGAATTGAAACGTTGCTAAAAATGGCTTTGGCCGTGTTTGGTGACCAGATCTGAATAGCCAGGTACTTTTCTACCTTCCTCTCTCATCTGCTTCCCTGCCATAGTCTTACTGGCTCCAGACAGGATCAGTTGGGACTCTTGTACGCTATTCACATAAAAGGTATATGTACCAACACACACAACTCTGAGTATAAGTTATTCGAGTTGAATTTAATTGACCAATAAACGGTGTATAAACGAAAGAAAATTTGCGAGTAAAAATGTAAATTTAAAACCTATTAAAAAAAGATAATTATGATATACGGATGTCAGGCGAAGTATCGAATGGTTATAAAAATACGGCAATAAATGTGGCAGTCCTTTGCTATATTAATTGGCCGTAAATTCTGCATGGCTTGCGCAATGTTCGAGAATTTGCTTGTATTTATGGTTCAGATTTATTACTGTATGAATATTCCTCAATAAATTACAGACCTCTCACCGAGAGTTGTGGTTTTGCATTAGGTAAGGAAAATATAATGCAAAATTTTATTATTTACTAGTGAGTACCGTATGAGTTGCAATGCACTTAACACGGAGTCATGGGGATGGGTCGAAATGACCCGACATTTTTTTAAATTGCCGATGATGTTGCCGCACTTCTCAGTAGCTGGAGACGTTGACTTTCTAAACGTTTTTAATGCAAAATGGGAATTTTATTATTTACTAGTGAGTACCCGGTATGAATCGCAATGCCTCTTAACCCGGTGTCATGGGGGATGGGTCAAAATGACCCACTACGTTTTAAATTGGTTGTGGTTTTATAACTATGCGTTCGATGTTGCCGCTCTTCTCAGTAGCTGGAGACGTTGACATTCTTTAAACGTTTTTAATTAGAAATCAGTGGAAAGGCGATCGTTTTAATTCCATAATTCAATAATTGACAGACCTGAACTATTATACTTGATTCCTTTCCATATATTTCGCACAACCAGCATTAAAATTTACAATTTTATTGTAACGTATTATTTATTGTAAGGACATATACAAAATGTGGGAAATGAGTTTAAATATGTTAATGATTTATTAAATATATCAATTAAAAATATATAAACTAGCCATAGTAGAATATAGATCGGAAAAAAAACAAGAATTTTTAACTAAACAATCCACATTGATCTGCTTCGACTCTATTTATTCTTGTCTCTGTACTTTTCCGTTGTATTTATCTATTTCGTTTTTTATTGTGTTTTTGATTATGTTATTGTTATTGTTTTTGATTTTGTTTTGATTTTGTTTATGATTATGTTTTTTGATTTTGTTTTTAATTTTGTTTGATTTTGTTATTATTATTGTGATGATCTTTGTGATTAAAAAATAAAATAAATAACATGCAATAGCCCAGCTAGGCGCGAAATACAAAATAAATAAATAATAAAGTCCAATATAGCTATAAATAGAAATGCATAAATATAATGAAATACCTGGTATTGAATAAGTGGGTCATGATGACCCAACCCCACGCCCTTGTAACAAATTTCTACCCCCATGACGCCGGGTTAAAGAAAGATAGTGTTCGGGTTTTAATTTTTGTTTATGGAAGTGCTTTTGGATGGTGACCAGAATGTTCAGTGGAAACATTTTAAATGTATGAATATTCAGTACAAATTTTTCATCGGATGTTAATTCCTCACATGATAATTCATCATGTCTCAAAGCGTCGAAAACTGATAATTGGGGTTTTTAACCTTAGGTTAGGTTAGGTTGGGTTAGGTTAGGTTAGGTTAGGTTAGGTTAGGTTAGGTTAGGTTAGGTTGTATGGATTGTTAGTATCTACTATTGGTACCTTGCTTGTTACACACAAGGTTTCTCCTAATTCTTTTTTTTTATTAATATCCCTTATATCTTCATAATTATTTTAATTTTCGTTAATTTCATTTATTTCTTTAATTCTTTTTGTAATTGTTTCGAAGAACGCTAAATATATTTCGCATGTTTTTTTCTTTTCCCAAATTTCTGTCCTATTCTCATCAGTGATTCCATATTTCTTTAGTTTGCAATTTAATCTGAATCTTTCTGCATCAAAAATTGAACATTTTTCTAATACATGGGTACTGTCCTGAATAGATGTTTTATCACACGGGCATTTGTCCTCGTCTATTATTTTGAATCGTTTCAGGTATTTTTTGAAGCACCCATGTCCTGTCAACATTTGTGTGGCGTGGAAGCTGTTTTTCGCGCGTTTTCCCTTCACAAGTGCCGTGTTTATATTTGGAAAGTGCTTTTTTGTTATTTTCCCCGTGCTTTCCCCTATGTATCTTATATCCCATTTATGTTTTGTTTCTCTCTTCAGCGTTATTTTTGTGAAGCTTGGAGGTACCTTACTGTAGTCTGGGCATTTTTTTAATACTCTTCCCTTTTTTGCTGCTTCATTCGTTTCCCTCTAATCCTTTATGCGCTCTAACCCATTGAAATTTTACCCGGTTTTTATTTTTTCGGCATGCTTCTAAATTTTCCAAACACTCCCTAGCTATATCATTCGTAGTTCTCGCGTCCCTTAATGTTTCTAGCGATGATTTACTGTCTGAGTTTATTGTTATATCTTTGTCTATCATTCCCTTTGTTTTTACCCATTCTATGGCTTTCCGAATAGCTAACATTTCCGCTTGGTAAACTGTGCAATAATCTTCTAATTTATATGATTTTGACACCCAATCTTTCCCAGCTTCCTTTATAACGAGTCCAGCGCCCACTTTACCATCTTGCTTGCTTCCGTCGGTATAAATTTGTATTGGATCTTGGTTAATTTTATTCCCATTTTCTAACTCGATTTTAATATTTTCTTTTACTATTTTCCCCGGATGCGGAAGTACATTTATATTGCATGGGGTCATTATTTCCCTATCAGCAGGTAGGAAGTTAGCGGGGATACCCCTTCTGTTTATTCTATAAATATCTTTAATTTCTGCTATTTTCAAATCTATTGGTGGTGTACCTGCTAAGGCTAAGGCTGAGGTGGTGGAGATCGTTTTATACCCTTTGCAAATTCTTATTGCGTATTGACGCTGGATACTCGCTAGTTTTTTCCTATTTTTGACTTTTTTACATGTATCCCCCCAGACCCCTGAACCGTATGTGAATATCGGCACGATTGCCCCGTCGTATATTATCTTTATAATTTCTGGTGATAGTCCCCATGTCGGTTTTGCCGCTCTGCATAAGGCTTTAAAGATTGTCGAAGTCTTACCGCAAATATAATCTATGTGTTTGTCCCATCTTAGCTTATTATCGATTACCATACCCAAAATTTTGATTTCCTTGACCGGTTTTATCTCCTTGCCGTTCATGTTTACGTTTATGGTTTTTCCCCGAAATTTACTCATAACCATGATTTGCGTTTTTTTTTCCGAGAATTCTAATTTAACTTTTTTACCCCAATTGCTTACTTTTTCTAAAGCTTTTTCCGCCGTTTCTTTTGCGATTTGTAGATTTTTTCCGTTCACAATTAGAAGCACATCGTCGGCGTAGGCTTGGATGTAGATGTTCGGACCGAGGTCCATTTGTAGGAGTTCGTCCAGCGAAACATTCCAGAAGATTGGCCCGCCAATCGATCCTTGGATACAACCTTTGGAAACACATTTCTCACTTGAGCTGTTACCGTGCCTTATTCTCACTTTCCTGTCTTCTGTGTAGCTTTTTACTAACGTTACCAGGCTGGAAGGACATTCTTTTTCTATAAGCTGTTTTAACAAGTGTGGCCACCATGCATTATCAAAAGCTCCCTTGATATCGAGATATATGACGATTACTTCGCCAGTTTTCTTCATTTTTCCTTTAATGGCTTCCACTGCATCGTACATAGCGTCTTCTGCTGATTTTTGCGAGGTGAAGCCGTATTGTTTTGAGCTTAATTTGTTTCCTTTGCCGAAGTTCCATTTTATTCTATCGATAAGGATTTTTTCAAATAATTTCCCTAAAACCGGGAAGAGTCCAATCGGCCTGTAGTTGTCGAGACTGCTGTAGTTGTTTTTTCCTGGCTTAGGTATGATAATGATGTTTGCTTCCTTCCATATTTTTGGAAAATATCCTATGTTAAAGGTTAGGTTAGGTTAGGTTAGGTTAGGTTAGGTTAGGTTAGGTTAGGTTAGGAGAGGTTAGGTTAATGTGAGTTATGATGTGATGAATTATCATGTGAGGAAGTATCGTCTCTGAATAAATTTACTATGGGATTTCAGACGCTGAGATCTCATAGACCGATTAGACATGGAACCCTTTTGGATACATAGTATTTATGTTTTCCAAATCAGAAGTTCGGTTCGTTTCCCACCCGCGTCCCCTTTCTCCTCCATATTTTTATTGTCTACTATCTTTGAATGTATCTTGTAATCATATATAAAGATCTTGGTAGTTGTTAGAGGTATTTTTTATTTTATTTTATTTTATTTGGAAAACCAACTGTTAAAACATTTTATAAAGAGTAATAAATAATGTGTAAATCATTTAACCAATAATAGGTTTCCACTGAAGTATCTTAATTTTTTTAGTTTAAACAAAGAAAAATAGTTACATTAGCCTATAGGGATGGGATGATGGGAAGGAAGGGAAAGGGATGTATCTATTCTGTATAATTAGTAGGGTGTATGTAAGTAGTTATAGTAAAGTATCGAGAGATTGCCTGTGTTAAGGAGTGTGGTGCAGAGTTAAAAATGTCAAATTGTGAATAGTATGTACATGAATAGGTATGATACAGTTAGATGTGGCTAGGCTAGGGATACATTAGCTCAGTTGGTGGAGCACTGCCCCAGCAAGGCTAATGTCCTGGGTTCGTTTCATAGATGTGACTGTACCTTTTTCAGATTTTTTACATTACATAACACAATACGAATATTATATTCGTCAATTTTAACGTAGCTTCACCGCTGTACAAATTCTGATTCATGTATCCACTGGAGCGACAGAGCAATTAAAAACATTTTTCTCGGATTGCTAGAGGAAATATTTCTGTACACATTAAAAAAATCATACCTACGAATTTGAATATGGAAACAAACAAACTGATTATAGTTCTAAATAGCCAATGAATTCACCTATCTTTTGTCTATTATCACATATTCGTAGGATTTATAAAAAATATATTATTAAATCGTTAACATTAAAACGTTTTAAAGAATCTAGAGAATATTTGCCATATTTTGGCAACAAAGCAATCCAAGGTTTTGGAAATAGTGCTATATTGTGGTAAAAAGCGCTTGAGTGATTATACCAAACCTGTCCCAGGTAGAACCATGTTTGCCACTATCAAATTTTATTCATTGTTTTTTTTTTATTTCTTGCTAGAGCAATCCCGATGAGTTACAAAACTCATTTTAGGACAGGAGGAACTTACAATTCATAGGTAGGAGGTAGTAGTTACAATTTTACAAAGGTATTTTGATATCATAATATAAGTTTTACATTCAGTACAGCATAAAAATAAAAATATAGACAGGTTAAGTAGAACAAACAACAAGAGAAAACAAGTAAAGAGAGGGAAAAACTGATCCGAGTATATAAGATAGAACAAAAAATGACAAGACGATTATATATTTTCATTTTTAAATGTAGTTAAAAAATATTCTTTTAAAGCATTGCTTTGCAATTTTTTATTATGCTGGATGTTTTTGTACATATCTGGAAGCGAATTATATAGTGTATAGGCAATGGTAATATGGTTTTATTTATTGTCTAAGTATATTGTGAGCAATAATTTGGGTAATATAATACGATTAATTGGAGTGATTTTTAATACTACACAAGAGTCCCAACTGCTCCTTACTGACTGGCTTACTCATTTGGAGTATTTATGATGAAGGAAAGGAGATGGGGGAGAGGAATTTTGCAATTCAGATCTGATCACCAAAAAAGTTTAAAATTTGATTTATATACGTTTTTTTCACTGAAAATATTAAATTTAGGCGATGCTATGCAGCGAAACACTTGAGGTGACCTATGGCAAAGCTGTTGTTTATCCAATAAATAATTCCGAGGGCGGCGGTACCCATACCCGCCTCTCAAATTGAATTGCCTCCAAAATATCTTTTGTGTTTATTTTCTTAAGCGTCCGCCACACTACTCGCGAAGTTGATCGAAGTTGATGACGAAGTGAACCGAGTAGTGTGGATAGACGCTTCGTGTTCGAACTTCGGAACGCTTGGATTCCTTTGACTCGGCGCAAAAGCCGACACAATCGGAAGTTGGACGAAGCGAGGCGAAATTGCCCGAAGCGAAGTGAAGTGCGTGTTCACACTATCTACTTCGATCAACTTCGCGAGTAGTGTGGCGAACGCTTTATAAATTTTAGATATCCTCAGACTTGGTATAATTTATTATTTCCACAGACATATTATTCATAGACTTGAGAATCAGGGAGAGGGGTAATAAACATCTGTAGCGGGGCGGAGAGGGATGAGTTGACGGTAACGATATGTGATTCGTTAATCCTTCAATACGACAGTATATAGGCATCACGCATTATAATATCACCATTTAGCTCTTAAAAGTAAAATCTGCTTTTGAATGAATAGACCTTTTTACATGGGAGCGCGAATTGTTCGCCCGGTTTGAACAAACTTATGTAATCCAAATAAAATGAAGAAAGGTTCGCTTGTTTTGAGAGTCGAATATTTTATTACCGTGTTAAGTTAAGACACTTTTACAAATGTTTCATAATTTACTTATCACAGTAAACTGCAACGTGCACACGACGGGACCGGGAATTTCGGTTGCTTAATAATTAATAATAATGCCTGCATATGGAAGGTAATACGACAATTGGGTTTATACTCTTTTTCATTTCTATTTTTACATGTTTTAATAGCACAAGTTACAATTTTTGCCGTGTTATTTCGTAAAATGTACCGATAAGAGCTCGACGCTAGTCCGCACAAGAATGATGATGTCACATTTTCTAGATTCACGCGAACCTATACGCCAGCCCGGCCGGTTCCATGGAACCCAGAATTAAGGAGGGGGAAATAATACGCTTTTATCACTTAGGGCAGGTCTATACATATTCATATGTCTATGATTATTTCCCACAATTAGTATTCTATGCAATGAGGAATATGTAGGTACATAAAATAAATAGTCCCTGAATTTCAGCACTGAAATAAATCCCGACTTATAGAATTACTTAGAATACGAAAGCTTATCAATGTAAGCAATTCTGGACTATCAAAATGTACAATTTGGAAGTTGAGTGCGGGAGAGGGGAGGGGGGACGCGGGAAGGTGAAAAGAGAACGCGGGAGGGAAAGGGGACGCGAGAGGGAAAAAGGAAGAGGAGTCGGAAGGGGAACGGGGACGAATGGGAAATGACACGAATCGAGAAACAATTTATGTATTTTATTGGCATCAACGCATGCCGGGTATCAGCCAGTAGCATATATATGTAAAACACGGTGGCGTATACGTAGTATTTGATTTGTGGTGAGCATTCGAATATTGTTTTCCTCGTTATCACAAAACTTTTTGAGATGTCTGACTAATCAACTGGACTATCGAAGTAAATTATATTTTTAGAAGAATAATATTACAATAAAACACTTCTTCAGCCATTTCAAGCATTGGTTACGTTTTTTAGCGTGGAAGGGCCCCGGGCTAACGTAAATACTGCGCTTTCACAAAATTTCCCTTTCAAAGTAGTTCACATTCTTCTGAAATACCTACCAGCTAGTGGTGGATTGAAGCTGACGACACGGTATAGCTTCCAAGTAAATAAGCACACACTTAACACAACAAATTCACATCGACGGATCTGCCGGATCTGCCCTGATGATGGACACTGCAACGCTGTCCGAAAAATCGGCTAAAGAAGGAGGTAGCACAACACGGCATAACACCCCAAAAACAAACAAACGAAAATTTCAAGCATTATTTCTAAATATCTTTCACTATGGCGATTCTCAGAATTTATTTCACTCGTGTAATCTTTTTAGTTAGACAGTAAATATTACTAATGCTTCAAACTGACTTTTTTGAAAATCTTTTAATACCGGAATATTCAGCCAACAAGTTACAAAACCTCACTCGCAACCCACATAAATGTTTCACAAGACACTAATGACTAATCTCCTTTAGAACTTTGTGATTTGGCGTCTAATAATAATTCCAGGAGTTAGGTAAAGGTATTCTCCGCTGAACACGTAGTTCCTAGTAAGGCTAACTATACCAACAATCGATGTTTATTTATTTAAGTGCCATTATGGCTTTTACATTAAAGTGAACATAGGTTTTAAAGTTTACAGTGGTATAATAGAAATATCTTCAAAAATAACACCAAGTACTTCGTAGTTTTATTTGCAATTCATTGGATTCTAGGAATTGGTTATTGTGTGGAGTAGTTTTGTATTGAGTTTATTGTTACCTTCAAAATTATATTTGTTTGAAATGGCACTGTAAGTACTTAGATTTAGGCTGTTTTGTAGCCGGGCTGTCAGTTAGAGATTTATAATCGTACTAATATTATAAGCGCGAAAGTTTGTATGGATGTATGTGTGTTTGTTACTCTTTCACGCAAGAACTACCAAATGGATTTTAATGAAACTTTACAATAATATAGCTTATACACGAGAATAACATATAGGCTATAATTTATAAAGATTATAGCTATTTTCCATATTTCACAAATAATAATTATTGTTTAATAGAAAAAATCAATTTGAAAATTGATAGGAATGTGTAATGTGAATAAAAATGTCAAGGAACTCTTGACACTTCGGTTACACGGACACACCCACAATATACTTCTATAAAGTTTTACTCTTCTCCAGCTGTCCTGCAGACCAAGTCCTTTCATGCGGTCATAATTAGGGAGTTTAAATAAATAATGGTGTACATTTGGCAAGGCAAGGAAAATGACCAAAAACGTCAAAAAGCACGGTACCAACCTTTTAGTAATTTGTAGAGATTCTAATCCAGGAATTCTGCAACTCGGTAAAATTTTTGTTACTTCTTAATCCTGAACTAACAGAGGAATTCCTGAAATTGGATTTGATTATTTTATCAAAGAGAAGAGAAAATAGGACAACTATCAAGAATTTATTCTGTTTCTTATCAACCCTTTTTTGGGGGATGAATATTACGAATCAATTATTATTTATTGAAGAGGAAGATAACACTACATGTTAAATGTGGTTTATTGTTATCAAGTTTAATTTTTTAAACTACATATTAATTTTTTTAAATATTTTAAATAATATCCGGTATTACTTAATTTATAATTTAATTTATTATTTTTTATTATTGTACAGGGTGTCCGGGGGTAAAGTGCATAAACTTCGGGAGGTGATTCTAGATGATGGTAGGAGTAAAAAAGAATAACAACATTTTAAAAAATTCCAATTTTTAGGGGACACTTTTTTGATAAAAAGATAAAATTAGTCCGGTGTGTGCGCCCGGCACTAGTAGGTATTTCCGTTGTTACAATACTGGCCACTCGAAACCAACATCGCCACAGATGACTCACAGCAAATTTATCGAGTTAGTTTGTACCTTACACTAAGGATTTTTAATAGGTACGTCTTTTTGTATGGGAAAAAAAAGTTGGAATTTCGAAAAAGTTATTAATCTTTTTTACTCCTTCCATCATGTAGAATCACCTCCCGAAGTTAATGCACTTTACCCCCGGACACCCTGTAAATACACATTTAAAAAACAAATATATTTTACACAATTAGATTAGTGGTCAGAGCCGCAGCCCGGAAAACCGAAGGTCCTGGGTACGAGTCCCAGATGCGACTGTATCATTTTCTGTTTCAGATTTTCGATTGATTTTCGCTAATATTGTCCTCATTAATTAAAAAACCAATCGAAACGAAAAAATGAAAAGAATACAGAAAAAAGGGTCTCGAACACAGGATCTCTTGTCTTACCGGGACAAACCCATTAACTAACTTAAATCTTAGGAATTTTTATCGATCTCATATTTAAAATTCTACATAAAATATTCAATATGCTAGCGACATAAGTAAGCCAAGTTTTTATTATCGATCCTGCTTATTTATCGATATTGCTGTGCTATATATCGCTTGCTGAGGGTTGGTTTGTACTATGTCCATTTATGGTTTTTGTTAAACTGTGAATGCAGTAATATTAATAATAATTAATCTTAATTAATCTGGGACCAGATGTATCCGTATCTTTTTCTGAATTTTCTGTTTCGGATTTTCGATTGACTTTCGCTAATATTATCTTCATTCATTCAAATATTATAATTTGAGGTTTAACTCTTTAAGTTAATAAGTTAAAATAAAAATAAAAAAATATTATCTACTAGTTATATCCACACAAAAAGAAAACAAATTTTCAGCGGGAACTTACATTTTGAACATCACTTTTTGTTCTATCTCCATAGTAATTACAAAAAATAAGGACTGTTGGCCAATACTAATTTTTTACTATTATTTATTAAAACCTTATGTACGTGTATGTAAAAATTAGTAATGTTTCATTACTTTATAAATTTTATTGATTAATAAAACAATCCTAAATTTTCTAATTTCTAATGAAAAATATTTAGTATTTTTAATTTTAATAGTATTTATCAAGACCTTATGTATGTGAATTTTAAATTATTGTTGTTTGATGTGTCATAGGATGAAATTGCTGTTGATTTGGTCTATCTCCGCCCAGAGTATGGATGTTGTATAATCACTATAAACCAACATTAAATATGGTCATGGTACAAACCAACATTCATTTTTTTGCTGTTTTGTTTTAAAAAAGTGACCTTCAATGAGTGTTTTAGGCTAATAATTATTGCTTATAATAATTGTTACCCTTTGTGCTATGCATAAAAAATCTTGTCTTTTAAACATTAGTTTATCGATTAAAAAAATAATCAAGGTTTTGGTATATTTGTTACTTCAATCTGTTTCAATGATTGACAAATATTACAAAGACGTCTATAAACTTCTTATTTTATACACCGATTGACGGACTCATGGTCGCAAAAGTCTTTTAATTTAATTTAATCAAAAATTTGTATTTAATTCGCAGAACTCCATTTTTTTTTTTAAATGTAATTTAAATAAATTTAATAATATTTTTATTTGTTCATTTGAAGCAGTTACTTTGACATTATAATTTATTTTAAATATTTTTATTATTAAGCTGTCCAAGAACTTTAGATTTTTCATTATTGTGATAGCTTTTTCAAATAAAAATTTAACTAATTATGTTGTTATTTTACTTATAGGTAGATTAACCCCTGTATTTTATATTATTATTTATAACAATTAGTTTGAAGTAAAGGAAACAAAAAAAGAAAAATTTAAACTTAACGAATTTTTGTGGACATAGTACAAATCAACCCTCAGTAAGCGATATGTGCCCAGGACCACTTGAGTTCGGTGACCTAAACATTAATTCAGAAAAATAGTATCTTGAAAAGGTTAAGCTTATAACGCAAAGTGTAATTTAGTTTTTAGTAGTTCAGTTAGTCTTATAAAGAAAAATTTCCTTCTCGTGTTAATAAATCGTTTAAGTCAACCCACCGCTTTAGAAACTTACCTGAACCCACCTGGCACATATTTTCATTTCCAACCCTTCATTTGTCTTACTAAATAATAAATAAGCATCCTTTCTCATACAAAACCACTAAACTTATGTCTATTGTAAAAGACCGTACATTAAATATACAAAAAAATATTTTGTAAAAACTGACAAATAAATAGAAAGAGTCTCAGATTAAATTTACTTGAAAAATTATTAGAAATCAATAAATGAACAAATAACCCTAATTTAACATTAATTAATAAAGTAAGGAAAATAATTTATCCCCCCTTTCTTACTATGTTTAAAAAACCTAAACAATGTAACCCATTAAAAAAATGCATAGCAGCAAAGTCATTATTAAACAATTAATAATTATTAGGATAATTTGTAGAGCGCCGTTTTTGTGAGAAATCATCCAAAGGGTGCTGTACATTTTATTACGACTTCTTAGGCTCTGCCTAGAACTATTATTTACAAATAATAATAATAATAATAATAATTGGATAATTTGTATAGCGCCGTTTTTGTGAGAAATCACCTCAAGGGCGCTGTACAATTTATAAAATAATTCTTAGGCTATATTTAAGTTTATTATTTACAATTGTATACAGAAAACATACTTACCTGGCAGGTCACTTCCGATAAACACACTTTAATTAGAAAGTTTATGCTTGGAGGAGATACGACTTTGCACGCGTATCCACACTATATTTTAAGCAAAATTTTGGTTTATAGTGTCAATAAAATATTGTAAACTAGACAAAGCATACTCATATGTAAAGCATTTAAGCATTAAAATGAATCATCAACATAAAAAAGTTTTTTTTCAACTTTGAGGATTTAAAAAAAACGTGCAAGTTCCGCCACAATACGAAGTATAAAATACAAATAAATAGTAGTATATCTGTGTGTAAGGATGTAATGGCCAACCTTATGATTCCAGAGATAGCCTCATTTTTAATGTCAGTGCCATACTATTTTTTCTTTAAAAAATTATAACTCCTTCATTTGTACACGCCATTGCTTCATACGAAATTTTATAGCATCGTAATAATGATCAGCAGAATCCATTTAGAGCCAAAAAAGGGCCCTTGAAAATTCAAGTCTCTATGTCTGTGAAAGGCGATTTTCAGCCCACTGTGCGGCGCCGTAGCTTAATGGTAGAGCTCCTGACTGGCAATCAGAGGGGTGCGGGTTCGTGTCCCATCGGCGACATGTATCTTTAAAGATTTTTTCAATATGGATGAGTGTTTCAGGCTAATAATTATTGCTTATATTAAACCAAAACCTGTTTATTTTCTGTTTAACCGACCAATTTGAGTCGTCTGTGAGGGGTTTGAACCTAGTGTTTCCTTTACAGACATGCAAAATGCTTAACAAGTTCACATACTCAATAATGAATACTGACCGAAGTTATCTCAAATAAAATTTTAACGAGAAAAGACCAACATTTGTTTTGTTTGCAAAGATGTTTCGTGTTTATCAAGCAAATCCATTAACAACATACGGAAAGCACAACGTGTTCGCATACTTAATAATACTTTGTGGGCGCAATGTACACGGGATTAATTTATGTTTTGGAGGGATGGGGGAATATAGCGGAGGATAATGAATTCAGTGGGATGGTCTAGTGACACCCCCTACAAAGGGATGCAAAGCAGCGGCAGACCAGTGTTTGTTTTTGGTTGGTTCCACCCACCATGTCCTAACTCCTAAATTGTGATTGTACGGTCTGCACTGATAAATGTTCATTTCTCTCTATGTTTTTTGCTCAGCGTTCTGATGGGATTGGAATTTAAAAATATTGTTGGTTTTCCGGCGGTTGGAAAATTTACTGGGTCATTCTGTGCAGAATATAAATATGGTTTTTTTATGACGTTTCAGATTTTTTTTCTGTACTATTTTTAAAATTTGTTTTGTTTTTTGTGAGACCGTGAAATGGTATACACTTAACTTTGAAGTTGGTGGCGTCAAAATTGCAGATGTTGGAGAGTTAAGTATAGATTAATTCTTGAACTTATTTGAACTATATTTTATAAATAATTTACATCAACCTTTTTAACTTTAATCATAATTTTTCTAACTTTGTTACGTGGAGTTTGTAGGTATTGGTAGGATGTGAGAAAGAGGAAGGTTGAGAAGTACAGAGCTATTCAAGTTTGGATCACAAACATGGCTAAAACCGTAAACAACGATTCAATAGAGAAGTTGAATGAACAATATTTTGCATGTTCGTAATAAGCATTAACTTTGTGGCTCGCCATAATTTACAATTAAATATATAAAATTGTTTTAGACCACTTTTTTTATTTTATTAGACAGAAATTTATATATTTTGACTTATAAAAAATATCTTCATGTAGATGATATGCAAACTTAAATACCAGTATTTTTTTTTACCAGTAAGTTCGTTTTCATTATTGTGTGTCATTCAACTGTTGCAAGTTTCGTTGAAAAATGACATTTCTTGTTTTTAAATTTAAAAAATAACCATTAAAATGCACATTTTTCGAAATTCCGGTAAATGAATTGATTAGTACTATACTAACTACTACAACTTTAAATTATTTTTTTTCGTCAGTATTAAGCGTGTCCCGGTTTTGTAAATATTTACCCTTATATTTCACACAGGACCGGGTGACGTCATGAACTCTCCCGCACGGTACTATACTCTTGCCGGCGTTTTCGCGGGCTTAATAAAATTCAAACTTGTAGTATTAATTTAGTTATGAAAACGAACTTCAAAAAAAAAATACTAGTATTTAAGTTGGCATGTGAACATTGATAAACAAATAAAAAAGCACTCAACTTCCTTAGTCCGAATGGTGGTCTTACGCAATAGATGATACTGAGAGTATATTCAACTGTTGAAAGTGAAATCCACATGAGTCCCAACCGTTTGGAGCCAGTGAGACTATGGCATCACCAATTGAGGTGTGTATAAGCAAAGCAATCTCCATTTCGACCAGATTGCTGTTTGCTTTTGAAATAACGTGGAGATTGTTATCTTTACTTTTACGTACAATATTTTTTTTTTATTTTTTTTTTTTTATTAATAATTTTTTTTGTCACATACATGTTACAATAAAAGATTTATTTTATTTTTATAAACAGTAAAAAGTGAGAGCAATGTAGTTGTGTAGACAAAATATTTAAAAAAATAAAATAAACTAAATAGACTTAAAAAACAGAAAAATATAAAAAAATTAAAAATATATGTACATATGTATGCATGTATATGTATATATATGTATTTATATATATAAATATCTATACATGGGGCATTAGACGCTATATACCAACATACACACACAAACACACATACATATATTTAATATAAACATAATTTATAATAGTATGCATAAATGTACGATACCAAAAAAATCCCACATAGGCATCGCCAGTTCGTGGGTATACTTGTGTTTTTTTTAAAGCAGTTTAGTTAAATTTACTCTATATATGTATATTATCTTTGTAGAAATTGCAAAAAATAAATAATAATATAGTAAAATCAGTATTTACGGAATTAAAAATTAAAATACGAGAATAAAAGATTACAAATTTGTTAAAAGTTAATAGAGATTAAGATCAGGTGTTACAGCAGGTAAATATTAATATCAACACTATTTATCCAAGACTTTATTACATTTTTATGTTTGCTGAAGGATGATATATTTTCACATTTGATTTCTGTAGTCTTATAGAATGCATATTACAAGTATTGTATACACGTATATTACATACAATATTTGTACGTAATATTGTACGTAAAAGCAATGAGAGCCATCTCCATGTCATTTCAAAAGCAAACATAGCAATTTCGTCGAAATGGAGATTGCTGCCTTTGCTTTTACACACCTCAATTGGGGTGTGGTGTAAGGCTGAAAGTAGTGAAGGAGATGGGAGAGAGAAAGATGGAGATGTACATGGCTGGTCGAACTGGTCACCAAACACGGCTGAATCCATTTCAAGCAACGTTTAAATTCTGAAAAGTCTTACACCAGAGGCCCTAGCACACTCGCTCGATAACGATCGAAAGGATAACTATCGGTAACTCCTCATTCCCTAGCATGAATACAGATCGCCAACGAATAAGTGACAGTTCACAATGACTAAGTCTCCTTAACATATTCGACATAAACTGTTGTTTGTACGTTAGCGATGTGCAGTTGTCCTAGGGAACGATGAGAAGTTACCGGTTATCCTATCGATCGTTATCGAGCGAGTGTGCTAGGGCCTCAGGGCGATACAGAGAGTATCTTCCACTCTTGAATGTGCTGCAAATATACTATACTACACAAATAAATAAATTGTGAAGTAACACAAAATTAATAAAATGAAATTATTGTTTTTTTTTTCAATAACTTATGAGTAAAACTTTAAATCATAATATTTAATCATTGAAGACCATATTAGCGACATTCAAAAGAAAATCTGAAACAGATTAGATAAATTGAGTGCGTTTAACCTTTACGTGCGGTTGAAGTAAAACTTCTTTGACTGTTGTGGCAGGTATTTATTTATTTATTTAAATGCCCATAGGACTTTTACATATAATGGAGTACATGTTTTTTTTTAAATAACAATTAAAGAGTTGACAAAATGCAGGTAACATAAAATATAAACGACATATTTTTATTGTCACATTACTGCCACTTTTTACTTCAATAGCTAGAATTCACAAGAATTAGAGAGAAAGAAGGGTTTAACATTAGGTGACTTTTAACATTCTTTAAATTAGATTTTGAGGGTTTTTATTATAAAACCGAAATGCAGAAGAATTGAATTGCGCGTGTTTATACTGGTGAACAATATTCATCGGGATTTCGCACTTGTCTTTACTGAAAATCCGGCACCAATCTCCCTTATTATTCGTAAAAAATAAGAAAAATCAATGTGTAAAATTTTGGAGGAAGGAACTTGTAAAATAATAACGCATCTTCAGGAAACTTAAAAGGACTTGTGTTTTTATTTGCTCTATTCCCAATTACATTGTGAATATCAGGAAGCCCAAACTACCCAAGACAGAGCAAGGAGTTTATTTGTTTACTTGTAAAGAAGCTATTGTTGAGAGAGAAATAAAACCTTAAAAACAGGCTATTTATTAAGTTACTCCTTGCTCTAAGGGGAATTTGCGCTTACTGACATCTATCGATAATTCTTCCAACTAATTATTCTAGTTCTCACAAAAAACATACAAAATCTATTTGGAGAGGTGTGAGTCCTCGCAACTATTTAATCTAAACATAATTTATTTATATAAAATTATACACAATAAGTTCAACTAAAATCTTTAGTTAAATCATATAATAATCAATAAAACATAACAAAAACCTGTTGAACTTAACTTATAATTAGTAAAAACAAATAAACGGATGACGGATGAGTTTGCTTTGACGTTTTTTTTAATTAGCTGACAGGCGTCGCACTCATTGTTGCCATACCTACGACGTTAACATGATGAAATATAAATGTTACTTCCGTCCAAAAAAGATCGGAGTTACTCGTCGTAATGCGCCTATAGAAGTTTTCCTTCAATAAAAAAAGATACGGTCGCATCTAGAAATAGAAACCAGGACTTTAGCCTTGCCTGGGATCTGCTCTAAAATAAAATTAACTTGCGCGCGTCGGGATTCGAACCCTCATTCCCCTGGTTGCTAGTTAAGTGCCTCTCAATCTAGGACGTCTTTTACGCTCTAAAAACTTCGGCATCTCTCCACAATAACGTAGCGCGACTATAAACCGAATAATATGACTTTTCTAGCACTAAAATAGAACTGAAACACGGAATCCGGACGCTTAAACACCTCGAAATAATAGTCATTCTCGTAGACGTAGACCAGGGGTGCCTAACCCAAATCGTTTGGTGGGCTAAATTTTTTTAACTGTGCTTAGCCGCTGGAGCGACAGAGCAATTTAAAACTATTTTCTCGGATTGCAGGAAATTTTTCCGCATACATTAAAAAAAATATACCTCTGAATTTGAATATGGACACATACAAACTAAATATATTACATATATATTACTGTATTATATACATATTATGTAAAAGCCCATCAGGGCGTTGAAAATTAATAATAAATAAATAAAATAAATAAATAAATAATTCTATATAGCCAATGAATTCACCTATCTTTTGTCTATTATCACACATTCGTAGGATTAATAAAAAAAAAAAAAATCTGTAGCGATTCACTTACTTACGTAGCGGCCTACCTAGTTACGACACTGATTATTCGCCGCTACTGCTACTTCGCTAGGCAATTTAATTTCGACCACCTTCTGGAAAGAGCTTGGACCTGCCACACATTACACACAGCGCTGCGTAGCCATATCGAGAAACTTCTCGCGTGTGCATGTTTGACCTACCTTCCGAGTACCTTTGGCCCAGCATATATAAGGGCTCGAGCAAGCCAAATGGAGCAGTCGTTCTTAACCAGTCTTCTCGGCGACAAGTCAGCTACCTAATAATACAACATCGCGATCTGCAGTCCTCGGAATAAACTTACGCAATTCATTTGTAAATAGTGCACAATGTAAATATTGTAAATACATCTCATCATCATCATCCTCCAGCGTTTATTATTCCGACCAGCACGCGCGGAGATATCACGACACACCGGTATCTCCTCTTTCAACCTGAGGCCCACATTTCTCTCCTCAACATAGGAAACACGCACCTGCCCCTAAAAATCGTTAACTTAAAAACTTTTTAAAGAATCTAGAGAATATTTGCCATATTTTGGCAACAAAGCAATCCGTGGTTTTGGAAATAGTGCCATATTGTGGCAAAAAGTGTTCGAGTGGTTATTAAAGGTCTATGGGAGGACGAAAGTGGGGGTAATACGTCAGTTATTGCTGTTAATTTTTACAGGTAATTTGGTATCCAAAAATGCTATTATTGTGAAACCGCGACCATTAATGCTAAAAAGCATAAACTGACTATACACGCGTCTTTGTTCGTCCTTTGCACTCACCTTCCACTTATTAAAATCAGGTCAATTGCATTCAATCTACCGAGAAATGGCTGGAAAACTGGTTGGATATGATTACGAATCGGAAAATGATGGATTAAGTCCGAGATCTAATAACAAAAAAAGTCTAATTTCACAAAAATATTATACAAAAATATTGACGGCCGTCCGTGATCGGACTGCTTTGTTGCCAAAATATGGCAAATATTCTCTAGATTCTTTAAAATGTTTTTAAGTTAACGATTTAATAATATTTTGTTAATAAATAAATCCTACGAATATTAATATACAAAAGATAGGTTAATTCATTGGCTATACAGGGTGTTAAGGTACGTACTTGACTTACTTTAACCAGTGATTGGAGTATAAAATGTAAATGAAACTTTGGTCTCCGGTGAATTTTTTTTTCTTCAAAATCAAACAATTTTTTTTTCTTCTTTTTTTGTGATAAAAGTGATGTATACAAAGTTATTGTTTTTTTTTTTTTAATCTTCCACATGACGTCATTGGTCATTAGGCCGAGTAACGGCTCCATAATTTACCCACCCCCAACTGTCCAACACCTTAATATTTTTTATGTTTTTGTAGAAACCAAAAAAAAAACACCAAAAATGTCACCGGAGACCAAAATTTTATTAACATTTTTTACTCCAAATAATGTGAGGAATCACTGGTTTAAGTAAGTCAAGTACGTACCTTAACACTCTGTATAGAACTATAATCACTCCATATTCAAATTCGGAGAAATGAGATAATCCGAGAAAAAAGTTTTAAATTAATGATCAAGCAATAGGTATATCAAAAGCCGAGATTCCGACAACATAAAAAAATTAATTTCAAACAAATATTATAGAAATTTACGAGGCCAATTTTTTTTTCTATATTTGTATGAACAACAAAAACATCATTTTGGGCCGCTAAAATATCTTCAATTGGGCCGCAGGTTGGGCAGGCCTGACGTAGATTTGTGCATTTTAATTGTGGGAATAAATTAAATTGTCAGCGGTACTGTGGCGCCTTTGAGCGGATTCTGGGAGATTTCGAGTGTAAAGTTTTTAACACCACTATGAATAATTCCACAATCTTATATTATTTTCCAGGAAAAATATTATTTGCAGAGTCTGGGGGATTTTTCGTCAGCCCGCTCAAAGCGCGATTTTTTTGTTGTAAATTCAATGTGAAAATGGTGTTACAAAGTGTATTAAATTGCGTCGTTTTTTATGTGAGTACCCGCACAAGAGTCCCAACAGCAGCTGCTGTCTGGAGACTATGGCATCCCTACTTCGGGTATGTTTTCAGGCTGAAAAGGCAGTGAGGAGGGGAAGGAGATGAAAAAGTACCTGACTATTTTGATCTGGTCACCAAACACGGCTTAAGCCATTTCAAGCTACGTTTCAATTCTCGATGGTGGTATTACACCAGGGCTTTGGACTCCCATTCAAAAAAAGGTCGCGGGTTCGAACCCGGCGTGCGTATTAAACTTTATTTGATTAATTTGTGTTATTACACAACTAATTAATAAAAATAATATGTAGTATATTTGCGGCACGTTCCATAGTGGAAGATACTCTCAGTATCGCCCTGGTGTAAGAACACCATTCAGAATTAAAACGTTGCTTGAAATGGCTTTAGCCGTGTTTAGTGACTAGATCTGAATGGCAAGGTACTTCCCCACCTTCCACTACCCCATCTCCTTCCCTTCCCCGCTTACCTTCAGCCTCACAACATACCCCAATTGGGGATGCCATAGTCTCACTGGCTCCAGACTGGAGCAGTTGGGACTCTTGTGAGGTGTTCACTATAAACAATAAAATTAAAAAATGGTGATTCTGAAAGTATCTTCCACTCTGGAAGATAAAATTCACTTTATACTTTTTTTTATTTATTTAGGAAAAAACACAAATTAATCAAATGAAATTTATTTGATAACATCTCGGTAACTTCCCATAACTAATACTTATTCGTTGACGATCTGCAGTCAGTTTGGGAGGCGGGTATGGGTATCGCCGCCCCGGAAACCATTTAATGGACGACCAACACCTCTGCCACAGGTCACCCCAAGTGGTTCGCTACGTTTGGAGACTTAGCAGGGGTGCCCGGGTTCATGGGGTTAGGTTTGTCCGGGACTTAGAGGCGTATGCTTCTGCCGACCATCTGCTTGGCAGGCCGGGTCAGAAGAGACTGGTTGAGGGAGACCTTTTGATCTCTCCAGCCAGACCCTCTCGACCGAATCTCGATCGAAAGATGGCTTTACACAATTCCATCGCTCCTGGACATATTTATCCCCAGATTCCTACCCATCCCTCAAACCTTTTTCCTTCCAAGGACTTCCTCTCCTTCCTTTCCCTTAAAAAACCCTCCGTACACCATCTCCAAAGATGACATAGACCTTGAGGGAATTTTTACCTCAGGGCATCCTGTGTTGAGCTAATGTAAAAAAAAAATGCTAAAGATCGATGTGATGTTATCCTATCAATCCTTGTCGATCGACTATGTTAGATGGCCTGATCCGATTGAACGACGTTTCGTGTCGAGCTGCTCGAGAATAGTTCTGAGTAGCGAGAATACGAGAATAGTTCCGAATCAACGTTTCGATCGAGCCAAACCGTCGAACATGAAGTGGCGTGGTTACAAGGCTTAAAGAGAATATTAGGTCCTTACATATAAAATTGGCGTTTTGCCGTACTGGCAACTTTGATCTCAAATATCTTCTCTTTGGTTAAGAATTCCAAATTCAACGTTGGAACCAAAAACGCACTGTGTTTTCTTTTCATCTTTCATACACATCATTAATCCTTCGAGCCGTTTCTGCAGCACTGGTGTCACCGTGGAACTCGTACTCGTAAATAACGCCATATTTCAAGTTTTCCATTTTGTAAACTAAGTGACACAGAGAGAAAAAAAAATAAGGAAAAAACAAATGAATTATAATTTTCGAAACACAAATACATGAGTTAATAGCTGTATAAATTTGAATTTGCAATTTCTAACCAAAGAGAAGATATTTGAGATCAAAGTTGTCAGTACGGCTAAACGCCAATTTCATATGTGTTTTTTTTTTTTTTTTGATAAATATAAGGACCTGATATAGTGACGGTGGCGTGAATTCAGTGAATGGTAGAAGAAGTCGAGGACGTCCGAGGAAGATATTTCAAGTTCAAAAACAGAATATTATGTTGTATGAATTGATGTACTCATGTGATTGACTGTCATCTCTGCTAACCACGATGGTAAACCAATAGTTGTATTGGAATGCAAGATCGGCACGTGCGCACACAGCACCTAGTGAGACGGACCACCCGGTAGTACCGGGTTACTTCACACGTGTAGTGCACGGATTAGTAGTGTGTGTTGTCACATGCTTCTCAAAGCAGGCAATCCGATCCTCACTCTCTTACACCAGGGGAGCGCAGTCGGTCCGAGTCGAGTTAATATAAATTGCTTATTATGTAAGAAAAAAATGCTTTATTTTCTAAGTTAATTTAACCTAACCCAATCCAACAGGAATGAGAAAGTTAGGATTTATTGTGCTCTAGAAGAAATACAAATTTAAATGTTATATACGCGAAATCAAAATTTTAATTAATTAAATTTAGATTTATCTTTCCTACGGATTGGTTTAAATTATGAATATGAAAAATATGTTTTGGATATATTGAAGCTTTTCCTACCTTTGCAATTAAATGGAATTAAAATAAAATTATTAATTACGTTACAAAAAATATAAGTGCAAAGTACTAAAAAAATTGTATTTTCATAAGATAAATATGAAGTTATCCACTCGAGCGACAGAGCAATTTAAAACTTTTTCTCGGATTGCTAAAGGAAATTTTTCCGCCCACATTAAAAAAAACATACCTACGAATTTGAATATGGAGACATACAAACTGATTATAGTTCTAAATAGCCAATGAATTCAACTATCTTTTTTTCTATTTTCACACATTCGTCGGATTTATAAAAAAATATATATTATAAAGTCTTTAAATTTAAAATATTTTAAAGAATCTAGAGAATATTTGTCATATTTGGCAATAAATCAATCCTTGGTTTTGGAAATAGTGCCATATTGTGGCAAAAACTGTTCGAGTGGCTAAATAAGAAACATCTTTTTAAAAATACCCCTTTACGGCTAAGATTATTTTTGACTCCATTGATTGACCAACTTTTTTACGTTCTTGTAAAATTATTCATTAAAAAATAAAAACAATTTTAGCCTATAAGTAGGAAAAAATTATTTTCTATAAAAAATAAACTGTTTACTCACAAATATTATCTAAAGTTGCCTCGAAAATAGTGAAAAGTCCATTTCTTTAATTGCGTATATTTTATAATTTAAACACACAAAAATAAAGTACAACATATTCTTACCATGTATTACATCGTATTGTCGTATCTCTCCATCTTCTTATTTTTGAGCGGCGTAAAAATACCTCAGTATTTCTATTTATTTTAGGTCTTACAAACTAAAACATTCAAATTTTTTTAGACATAATTGAAAAATCATAAATACTTATGATCAAAAAATACTTACAAGAAGTACACAATATTTAATAATTTATCATCGTGCGTTTTGAGCATTTTTATTGCTTACTTGAATGTAGGTATATATAAAAGCAATTTTTGAATTAAATAAATCAATATAAATTTTTTTATTTAAAAATTTTGATTCGGGAAATTTATTTATTTATTATTATTTTTTTACAATTAAAATACACTATTTAGCATTAATTATTAACCCCACTAGGGTTCGCCTGTATCGGGGTTAATAATTTCACAATTTAATAAAAGTAACATACATCATCAATCATCAATGATCAAAGATCAAACAAAATGTTATTATTTACTGTGCTATTAGCTAATACCATTTTTAACAATAGAAAAAATCAAAAGAAAAAAAATCAAAAGAAAAAAAAATCAACAATAGGAAAATATATATATATATATATATACCTTTATGGTTTAGAAAAAATGTAAATAAAAAAAAAGACATTGAAAGCAAATATTTATAAGCGGATACTAACATTTTTTTAAAACTTTAGTTTAGGTGTTATTCTTTGTATTTAAGTTATTTGACCTCACTTGAATAAGCCTTTGTTAGTGTTAACAATAAAATTTTATAAAGCAGTACACAAAATGATATGGGTATTGAAAGATTAATATTGTTACATTAACATTTCTTATGATGGGTACCCACTATTGAATAAGCTGAAGGAACCTAGTGCACATCTCGCGCATTATATTGTAAACAACATGGGGCGACCATAGTTGATTTGAAAAAAATGCTATTAATTTTAAAAAACAATAAATGTGAAAAAAAAAATTTTAAAATCTTTTAATTTAAAAAGGAATAAGATGAGGGAATAAATGTATGTAATATATATTGATATTAATTTATAAAGGACAATGATGAAACAATTAATCCTCTGCTATCACAAATAATTTAAGATTCTTTTTTAAGTATTACAAGGATTTAAATGACTTTATAGGTTCTGGGAGGAAATAACCGATCATTCTCATCGGAACCTCCCTGTACAGTTGCAAGCAT
Source organism: Limnephilus auricula (assembly GCA_951813805.1). Classification (NCBI taxonomy): domain Eukaryota; kingdom Metazoa; phylum Arthropoda; class Insecta; order Trichoptera; family Limnephilidae; genus Limnephilus; species Limnephilus auricula. Next base: position 2,321,018 of record OX638410.1, read on the forward strand.
TTTTAAACTTTTATTTTCAGCCGCTGGTCAATGGCTCTTAATTATGTAAAAGTATTTTGGCTGCAAACCCAATTTTAATTTTTGAAGGGAAAAGGCTGAGCAGCATGGCGCAAAGAGAAGCATATGACTTCACATAGTTGTCAATCTCATCGCAATTGCGTCAATATTGGAATAAGATGACGTCAAAGTCAGATTAGATTTAGCGTTTAGATTTGTTGGTTATGTAATCATTTTTGAATGTTGATTTTTGTAACTATGTAAATAACCACGTCAACTATCTTTACTTTCAATTTATATATTTACCTAATATTTGTATCCAGAATTTACGTTGGTTGTTCTATACAAAATAATTATTCAATAAAAATTCTCATTTAAGTTGCTAAAACTATTCTACAATAAAATCTTAAAAGTTTGATATTTGTAGACCATCAGCATCATGTACGCCCAGCGGGGATGTCTCGGATGACTGCACCCGATATTTGGTAGAAAAATATCGTTGTAATTCACCTGACAAGCCGGATCGGAAGAGACTGGTTGAGGAAAACCTAACCTAGACTTCTCCAGCCTCAACCTAGACCTTTCGAGCAGTGGGAGGGATGGATTCATAATATGTCCGTCACTCTTGGACACATTTTTTATTTTTTATTATTTAATCTATGCATATATTATAATTACATGTTATTTTTTTTCAATGCCTGTCTCAGTAGGGTAAACCTGTGTCGAGACAGACGAGTTATATAAATTTTATACAAATATGGTTATTTGAATATAAAGGTTAATTACATTTTAGGTTCAATACAATAAAAGGCAGGTAATTGGAAGTGTGAATTAATTCTCTAAAGAGTTTGATCTTCCATATCACAGGAAAGGTACATATATTACATACATACATTTTTTTTTTTTTTTTTTTTTTTTTATTTAATGACAATACAAATTAAAATGAAAATACAATATAAAGTAAATTAAGAATATAAAGTTAAGTATTTTGTCCTCAGTCCTCCTCACTAGGTATTCCTGTTCCGAGGTGGACTGCAGGTTGTTGTATGGTGTTGATCATGATTTCCCATCATTGTTGTTGGTTTTTGTTGGTTTCCACGAAATATAAATAAATAAAGCAAAAAAAGTTTATGTTTATTATTTTGCGTTGTTTTAAAAAGTGTTTATGTTTATTATCTGTAGGTTGCGTTGGGGTTACTTAATAATTTTAATTAGTTCCTCATCTTCATGTTTCGTTAGCCATAATTTGATGTCCTTTTTAAACTTTTGTATATTCATGGTATTTTTTATTTCAATCGGAAGGGCATTATATAATTTTGTAGCATGGAAATAATGGTTTTTCTGGCCGAAAGCTGTATTTAATTTTGGAATGTTTAGTAGATTTGAAGATTTTGTCCTTGTAGTATAGGTGTGTTGGTCAGCAAGGTATGCATAATTTTCTTTAAATTTGAGTAGTGCATTTTTTGAGTACAGTTTTATAATGCTGAACACATTAAATTTTTTGAAAACTTCTTTTGATGGAGTTCTTATGGGGACTTTCAGGATTATTTTTATTATTGCTTTTTGTGTTTTAACAAGCTGCTTCATGTGAATGTTTGAGGCAGATCCCCATCCAATAATCCCATATTCTATGCGTGATTGGCAAAGAGCATAGTAGACTTTATATAGATCATTTTTATTTAGTATATTGCGTATGTTTCTAAAATAGTACATGAGCTTTGTGAGTTTCTTTGTAATGCTATTTATGTGAGAGTCCCATCGAAAATTTTCATCGATTTCAATGCCAAGATATTTTATGTTTCTAGAGTGTGTTATGGTGGGGCAGTGACATGATTGTGTTAAATTTTTTCCTTGACAATCATGTAATTTGAGAGCATAATCCTCGGCTGGTTGTCCTCTGGCTGTTATTGAAAACGTTAAATATTTAGTTTTGTTGACATTAAGTGTAAGTGAGTTTTGCTTGAGCCATTTTTGTAGAAGTACAAGTCCGTGTTCAGCTTCTTTGTAAGTGGTTACCCAATCACTTTCATTAAATAAAATAACAGTGTCGTCGGCAAAACTAATGATTTTTCCTTTGATATGTAAGTTGCAGATATCATTTATATATATCAAAAATAATAAAGGTCCTAAGACACTTCCTTGGGGTACACCGTATTTGATTGGGAGAGGTTTACTTTTACGCTTTTCAATTTTAACACACTGTGAACGTTCTGACATATAACTTATTAGCAGATTTAAAGTTGTGTTTGACATCCCAATTGTTTTAAGTTTCTTGAATAGGATTTTATGGTCTATCGTATCAAAGGCCTTTTGTAGGTCTATAAAAATTGCCAAGGATTTATTTCCCCCATCTAAGCTTTTCGTGATCGTATTTATGATATCGTTTATGGCGTCGGCAGTACTCAAGTTTTGTCTAAAACCATACTGAGATTTCGATAATAGGTTATTATCTTCTAGGTACTTCATAAGTTGTTTTTTTAGTACTTTTTCCAATATTTTCGAAAAAGTACTTAGAAGACTTATCGGTCGATAGTTATTAATATCATTTTTACATCCTTGTTTATATATGGGTATGACAGTTGCTTCTTTAAGGGACGTGGGAAATATGCTTTTAGTTATAGACAGATTGATAAGGTGTGTCAGTGGGAGGGTAATTTCTTCACTGAGATGTTTTATTGCATTGGTTGAGATTAGTTCATCCCCTGACGATACATTTGGTTTTAAGGAAGTAATTATGTTTTTGATTTCGTCAACGGTTATCTGTTTGAAATTTAGTTCCCTTTCCAGATTGCAAGCTTCATTTGGTTCAACTGCATCATTAACACATAGTGTAATTTGTTTTGCTAATTTTGATCCGATGTTTGTAAAAAAATGATTAACATGATCAAGAATTTTGTCAGGGTTTTCGGCAAATAGAGTGGGAACCTTGTTTATGTTCAGTTCATCGATTTTTGTTGTATTACTGGTGGATATTGAATTGGTCACTTCATTTATAATTTGCCACATTTTTCTGGGATTATCGTTACATGCTTCTATTTTATGTTTATAGTAGGATTCTTTTGTAGTGTTAATGATGTTTTTGCAAATGTTTCTATATCTTTTGTAGTATCGTAGCATGTGCATATCATAAGGATTATGTTTAACTTTTTTATGTAGTTCGTCTCTTTTTCGTATACAGTTTATAATATTTTGTGAGATCCAAGGCTTAATGTGTATATTTTTATGTGAAATTTTTTTTACAGTTTTTTTGGTATTGGTCAATATGGTATGTTGGATTATATCAATGAAGCTATTCCACGCATCATTTGTGTTATCAATATTTTGTATTTTTTTCCAATCAGTACATTAAAATGATATTATAGTAAAACGAATTGGAGATGGAATAAATGGATAGAAATATATATTAAAATGATAATTATGTTAGTATATTTGACGGGATTGACCCCCCAATTCCTAAAAACGTCTCATTCACTTTTTTTCCTCAAGGCCTCTTGTGTGGAAATATTGTAAAAAAAGAACTTTTGACTGTTAGGCCTCAGTCAGACCAATGAACTCGGAGGAAATTTTGATCAATGTTTGGTGTATTTCACAAGAACTAAACACATTTCAGACACTCCCACAACAAATTTCTAAAGATTAACATCTTCAGTGGCTTTAAACAGAAATTTAATTCCCAAAATAGACCACAATATACGACGCAAAACATTTTACCACTTTGTTTCAGACATTTTAAAAGTTTCTTGCCAAGCTCTGAAACTCACCGCACGCCCATGGCTTTTGGAACTCACAGTACGCCCACTGTGTTTCACGTAGAGCCTCTCTAAAACACGTTATGTATACACACGGATTTGGTCGGTTTGTTCGTGGAATCCTGTCTGTTTTGTTTGTATGAAATAAGTTTACAAGTAAACATTCACAAACGCGTGGATTTCCTTAAACAAACAACGACTGAAAAACGTGGCATCTTCACACAAGCGGTTATATTTTTTTAATGTTTTTATTTTATTAATTTGTTTGGTGCTGAACAAGAGTTTTAACTGTAGGCACCTGTGGGACTATGGCATTCTCCAGTATCGCGCAAGAGTCCGAACTCTTCCCGTCTAGAGCCAGTGAGACTATGGCAATCCCAATTGCAGTATGTTGTGAGAATGAAAGTAAGTGGCTCTTTCAAAACCTGGCTCCTTCATGCCATTTCTCCCCTAGTAGGGAGAAGAAGGAGATGTGGAAGAGGAAAGCGGGGGTGTCACCAAACACGGCTAAAGCCATTTCAAGGAACGTCTCTATTCTGAATGGTGGTCTTACAGAAAAGCGATACTGAGAGTATCTCCATATTCTAGAACGGGCCGCAAATCGACTCTGTTTGATAGATTCTCCCGTTTTAACAAACTTTGGAACACAGGCGTCGGGTGAGAATGCTATCCTTATTCTACCGGTATTTCAATGAAAGATGCTTCGAGGAACTAGCGTCATTGATCCCCTCGGCACCGGTGCATAGTCGGGAAACACGCCAAACGCGCGCCCAATGTATATACTCGGTTGACATTTGTCACATGAGAACGGGTCGCTTCTACGAATCGTTCTTGAGTTCAACAGCTCGGCTGTGGAACGATTTGCCGGCCTCTGTGTTTCCTCCTTCCTACAACACGGGTATCTTCAAGAACCATGTTTACTCTTTCCTCTCCTCAAAAATACCCTCCACCCAGCATCTTCAAAGATGACATAGGCCCTGAGGGAAATTATTTTCCTCAGGGCCTCCTGTGCGGAGTTAACATAAAAAATAAAATAAATATATAACTTATATTATTTTAAAAGATTAAATTGTGGAACAAAAATCAATCAAATAAAATTTAATTGCGCTCGCCGTGTTCGAACCTACGACCTTGCAGGCCAATAGTAGAAGATTATTATTTTTTTAACATTTAAAACAAAGAATAATACATACATATCAAATAAAAACATAATACAAAAAACAGAGAAAATGTCCCAATAAACTACTTTTCAAGTAGTTTGTCAATGGGTTCTTTTAACTTAATGGATTATAACATAAATTAAATTAATTATTAAGAAATAATTGTTTACATTCATAAAAAAAATATATTGTATACACTCATTCCATAAGAAATATAGCCTAAAAAGATGTAACATGATATAAAAATAATTAAAACAATTAAAAAAATGATATAAAAATAAAAAAGAGGTGAAACATGATATAAAAATAAATTTTAAAAAATATATATATATATAAAAAGTGTATGAAGTTAGAAATTTTTTGTCTTAGAATCTTATACAAACTATCTCTTTCAGCGAGCCAATTTTTTAACATGATATTTATTTTTGCGTTTGTACATTTTTTGATTGCTGCAGGTAACATATTTAAGCAATTTGGGATCATGTAGTCCAGCGTTCTTTGCCCATATTTGTTTAAATGCTTAGGAACGATTAGTCCTTCATTTAACGTAAAACGAGTATTGTAAGAGTGTTCTAGTCTATTTATGTACAAAGGGCTATTTATATGTTGAAAAATAATTTTATACCATAGAATTGATCTCACTGAGAGAATTTTAAGATTTTGATAAAGGTATGGAACATTATGTCTTCGTTCGTATAAACTTTTATGAGCTAATAATTTAACTAATGAATTTTGAACTGATTGAACATGATTTATATTTGTTTTACAGGAAAATCCCCAAGCTGTAATTCCATACCTTATAATAGATTCAGCTAATGATAAATAAATTATCCGAAGTGTGCATATTGGAACATAGAATTTTAATTTATATAATCTACTAGTAATTAGTAATAGATCTCAGTCGTTCACAGACCTTATTTATTTGTAAATCCCATTTAAAAAAACAATCAATGATAACTCCCAAATAAACATATTCTTTAACCAATTTATGTTATTATTATTTATTAATTAATTTGTAAATATTTGTGAATTTTCTATGACCATCCCTAACCCCTCTTAACACCCAAATGGGGATGTTATAGGGCCGGTATATCAGTTGGTCTAAAGCTCGGCTTTGAAGGAATGCGGAGCTCAGCATGGCTTATCACACAATCCCTATATCAGTCGTAATCCTAGAGTTGACCAATTTTAAACGTTTAGTCTATGATAATTTTAGTAATTTCTATGCCGAACCAATCTATTTATCTAAGTATCCATGGACTCTATGGTTTTATCAAACAACCAAACGTCAAAAGATGTCTAAATCGTCGTCACTCGAAGAAAGTTCGAATTCCATGTTGATAGGTAAACTTATTCCTCCAATGTAATTTATTGCGTCCGTACGTAGCATGTACGCAGCAGATCGAAACCGAAGCAATGTGAAATCTAACAGATGACAGATGTGCTTTTGCCAGTAGCGCTACAGCGTCTAGCGAAGGAACTATTCTGCAGCTTACCACGGCTTAAGCGGCCGATTTCGGTGGTTTAAGTTGAGCGAGGAATGTGCTCCTTAGCAAAGACTGATATACCGGCCCATAGTCTCACTGGCCCCAGGCAGTTGGGACTCACATAAATATTCACATAAAAATGCACTTTATTGCTGATGACATTATTGATCTAAGAAATGACTCTTGAAAAATGGTAAGCTGCTCATTTAGCTACATTGCTTCCTTTTTACTAGCTTATTTGTTTCTTCTATAATCTGCATTAGATGTAGAATCTGTTAAAATTCTTCAAGTTCCTGTCATAAACAGACACAGACCGTTCTAAACAATAGGAAGTTGATGTCTGCAGTATCCAAGGAACGTTGATTAATAAATTAAATCCGCTCTTGCGCAAGAGTGGCAGGGGGGTTGGGTTGGGTGTGGGGAGGGGAAGGAGAAGGGGGTGAGATTGGGTAGGACTCGGCACCACGTTAATGCCCGGGTTTTACATTATGTCGGTGGGCACAATCCAAAGCGCGATATCTCAGGCTTTTGCATAGATGAGGCGCAAGCGACGCGACGCTTTCTGGTTTCCAGAGGCGAATCTATTATTTTTTTCAGTTTTATTGGCTCACTTTTCAAGGTAAAGAGTAAAAAAGTAACATAATATATAGTTTTGTTTTATTTTATTTTTTATTTATGCAATAACTTTATTCATTATTTTATAATGTGACTCTCAGTGGTTGCTTTAACCGTGCTGAGTCCTCATTGAAAAAATTAATTTTATTATTTTTATTTTTAACTTTTTAACTCAAAGAGTTAAACCTCAAATAATAATATTTTAATTAATGAAGATAATATTAGCGAAAGTCGAAACAGAACTAAAAAAAAATGTATCGCTTTTTATTAATATGCGACATCTATTGACTTTATTTGCAAGTCTAGGATGAAATATTTTTATTTTTAACTAAAATTTAATTATTTATTGGGTATGAATAATGGTTCACTACGTTTGGTGACTTAGCGGGATTCATGGGATGAGGTTAGTTCGGATCTTAGCGGTGGATGTGTCTGCCTACCTGCCAGGCCGAATCGAAAGAGACTGGTTGAGAGAGGCTAGACTGGTTTGTAGATATAAAATTTCGTGACGAGTTTTTCACAGTTAACTAAATATGCAAGTAACAAAACGACAAGCTAGTATATTAATAAGAAACCTTATTTCCTTGTCAATCGAATAAAATATATTTCACTATGGTAGGAGCATTTTTTTAAATCAACATACTATAAAATAAAGCAAATGCAGTGAACTACCCGTAATTTTACGATGGATTTCTAGGCGCATATACGAGGGGGACCGAAAAATAACGAGACTCGGGCTGTAGAGGGGAGGAGTGGAAGGTAAACGGTTTTTTTTGTGGTCGGCTGTTGTACGAAAACTCTTTCTCAGTCAGTGTGCGAAGCCACGTCACTGTGAGACCAAGCATTCATCCAATGTTTAATTTTAAGTAAATCAAGATTTCTTCTTTCTGCGAAAACGCGTTTTTTGTGTTTTTTTTATGAAATGTCGGTTGAAGATCAACTTCGTTCTGGGTGCCACTCAACCTCAAGCATTGATAAAAATGTTAATAAAATCGACAAAATTGATCAATTGTCAGACATAACTGGAATAACATGGAATTCACTTCAGCAGATTCTATCACAGGATTTGCACATGACAAGAGTTGCAGTCAAACTTATGCATCATAGTCTCCTTTTTGAGGATCAGAGAGAGCGTCACCTTCAAGCCTGCCATGAATTGAATCAGCTGGAAGAGGAGCCAGATTTTTTCCCAAGGTTTATGAGTCGTGGCATTATGACTACGATCCCAAAATAAGCAAGAATCACGCCAATGGAAGAGTGTTCTCTCTCCTCGTCCGAAACAGTGATTTTAAAAAAAAAAAATTATTTAAATTAGATTTAATAATGTTTATTATTAAGTTAATATTTTTACACCAATGCAATGCCATTTTTCCCACCGAATGGTCTAAGAAAAACGTAAGGGTTATGAACCCAAGAGCCCCAGCTCTGTATGGCCAACCTAGGATACACAAATCGAATAATCCAATAAGGCCCGTCGTATCTTTTATTAACGCCCCTACCTTAAAGGGGAAACGTTTTCATAATGTAGAGGGGGAAACAAAAATCGTTGGAAGCCATAAAAGACATTCCAATCAGTGAGTTTGAACAGTAGAAAAAAAAGGTTGGACAAGTACATACAGTCTAATGATGAATACTTCGAGGGCAACCAAATTTTGATGTAAAAATATTAAAAAATTAAAATGTTATGAAGAAAGTCTCGTTTCTTTTGAGTCTCTTCGTATATAAAGAAATCACTTTAATGTGAAATGGGAATCGTTGTTAATAACAGAAATATCATCTGCGATGTAGGCTCATTGCAGAAAAAACATTTATTTTTTTATTACTACCAGATCTTCCTACAATATAGCAATAAAAATAAGCAGTTTCGCCCAGTTCCACCCATTTACAAATCTTCAGTTTACAATATGCAAAGCCCTACTCAAACTTAGTTCGGTTGCGGGTTAAAGCCAAGCCGGAGAATGTAAACGTCGGTCGCGTCGCCACGTTTCAAGACTCTGCACGACTGTGCATATAATATACTCGTACGTACAAAACATACTCTGAAAGTAAAGAAAGATAATTTACTTTAGATCAGGAATAAGGAAATAATGGCTTCTTTTAAACACTAACAATCATTTCTCAATTTAAATCAGTCATAAACTATATGTGTTTTTAAATATAGAAGTGCTGTCCAAGAATTAATGACTTTTGTTTTTTTCTTAAAATCGTCTTGGTTGGAAAAGGGTTCTTGTTTGTGAGCTCCATCAGAATTTTTGGCACCCAACGAACATAAACTTTTTCAAAGGTCAATTTTTTCTCAAAATCGTTTGTATGGTTGACTTACTGACGTCTGGGATCGTAATTGCGAGCTCAAGTACTATCGACAGTTGTCAAATCCTTTTCACCTTTACAGCCCATGACATTTTATAAAACTAATTGTGTAAAAATATAAACAATTAGCAAATTGTAAGGTCTTTAAGATCATTTCATAAAAATTCTCCAGTCTTTCCAAAAATTAATATCAAATATACTTTTATCACTAACGTCAACAGCGATGGAGGGTAGCAAATGTAAAATCATGCAACGTCCCGTGTTTAAAATGTACCGTGTGTTTATCGGAAATAATCTGCAAGTATGTTTTCTGTATCTGTTTGTAAATAATAACATTAGTTAGGGTATAAGAAACCACCATCGATTACATCGATTTTTAATATTAAACGTCGTTTATGCAGGAAGTTGGAGAAAATATTAAACGTCGTTTATGAAGGAAGTTGGAGAAAATATTAAACGTCGTTTATGAAGGAAGTTGGAGAAAATATTAAACGTCGTTTATGAAGGAAATTGGAGAAAATATTAAATGTCGTTTATGAAGGAAGTTGGAGAAAATATTAAATATCGTTTATGAAGGAAGTTGGAGAAAATATTAAACATCGTTTATGAAGGAAGTTGGAGAAAATATTAAACGTCGTTTATGAAGGAAGTTGGAGAAAATATTAAACATCGTTTATGAAGGAAGTTGGAGAAAATATTAAACGTCGTTTATGAAGGAAGTTGGAGAAAATATTAAATGTCGTTTATGAAGGAAGTTGGAGAAAATATTAAACATCGTTATGAAGGAAGTTGGAGAAAATATTAAACGTCGTTTATGAAGGAAGCTGAAGAAAAAAATTAACATCGTTTACGAAGGAAGTTGGAGATAATATTTAATGTCGTTTATGAAGGAAGCTGAAGAAAAAAATTAACATCGTTTACGAAGGAAGTTGGAGATAATATTTAATGTCGTTTATGAAGAAAGCCGGAGAAAAAATTAATCGTCGTTTATGAAGGAAGCTGGAGAAAAAATTAAACGTCGTTTGTGAAGGAAGTTGGAGAAAATATTAAACGTCGTTTTTAAAGGAAGTTGGAGAAAATATTTAACGGTGTTTGTGAAGGAAGCCGGAGAAAAAATTAAACTTCGTTTATGAAGGGAGTTGAAGAAAATATTAAACGTATTTTTAAATGGGACGAACAAAATAAAAAAAAACATATAAAAGACTCAGATCAATTGCTGGTAGAATGTAAACATAACATTTTTTTCTATTAATTGAAACACTTAAATAATTTATATGTCACTGGCAGAATCTATTATAAGATATGGATTAACAATATGGAGAAATACTACTATAACCAATCTAAAACAAATCCAAGTTGTACAAAACGCAATGGTAAAATTATTAGTAGTCCCTAAAATATTCAAACAGAGACATACACCGTTGCTGTTTCAGAGTGCCAAAATCTTACCTATTAAGGCTATACTAAGGCACACAATTTTAATTTAGTATATATTTACCCCGCAGCTTAAATATTAAATGTCGTTTATGAAGGAAGTTGGAGAAAATATTAAATATCGTTTATGAAGGAAGTTGGAGAAAATATTAAACATCGTTTATGAAGGAAGTTGGAGAAAATATTAAACGTCGTTTATGAAGGAAGTTGGAGAAAATATTAAACATCGTTTATGAAGGAAGTTGGAGAAAATATTAAACGTCGTTTATGAAGGAAGTTGGAGAAAATATTAAATGTCGTTTATGAAGGAAGTTGGAGAAAATATTAAACATCGTTTATGAAGGAAGTTGGAGAAAATATTAAACGTCGTTTATGAAGGAAGCTGAAGAAAAAAATTAACATCGTTTACGAAGGAAGTTGGAGATAATATTTAATGTCGTTTATGAAGGAAGCTGAAGAAAAAAATTAACATCGTTTACGAAGGAAGTTGGAGATAATATTTAATGTCGTTTATGAAGAAAGCCGGAGAAAAAATTAATCGTCGTTTATGAAGGAAGCTGGAGAAAAAATTAAACGTCGTTTGTGAAGGAAGTTGGAGAAAATATTAAACGTCGTTTTTAAAGGAAGTTGGAGAAAATATTTAACGGTGTTTGTGAAGGAAGCCGGAGAAAAAATTAAACTTCGTTTATGAAGGGAGTTGGAGAAAATATTAAACGTATTTTTAAATGGGACGAACAAAATAAAAAAACCATATAAAAGACTCAGATCAATTGCTGGTAGAATGTAAACATAACATTTTTTTCTATTAATTGAAACACTTAAATAATTTATATGTCACTGGCAGAATCTATTATAAGATATGGATTAACAATATGGAGAAATACTACTATAACCAATCTAAAACAAATCCAAGTTGTACAAAACGCAATGGTAAAATTATTAGTAGTCCCTAAAATATTCAAACAGAGACATACACCGTTGCTGTTTCAGAGTGCCAAAATCTTACCTATTAAGGCTATACTAAGGCACACAATTTTAATTTAGTATATATTTACCCCGCAGCATAAAGACAAATTAGAACATAAATGTAGCACTAGATTCACGCGCTACGACGGGTTAATAGTTCCGAAATTTAATAATAAGTTCGGACAGAGAACGTTTGAATACAACATACCGAAAATATTCAATTTATTACCTGACACTAAAAAGCAATGTAATTCTATGAATAAGGTTAAATATATGGTGAAAAATTGGCTATCGGAAAAAAAATATTAATATTAATATGTATGAAAAAATGTTGAATCTGTAGATATAAGATGTAAAGATGTAAATATATATTTTTTTAATATATATGTAAGTAAAATATAAGCACCTGTTGACAAGCCAATTAAATTGGTTTAGCAGGACTTGTTTGTTGATACTATGTATTATATTATTCTTTCAAGGAAGTTGGAGAAAAAAATAAACGTTGTGGAAGAAAGATGGGGTGAAGTTTTTTTTAAATTTAATGGATTCGTTGTAATTTGAATAGTCCAAGTTTAATTTATAATTTATGTGTTTGAAAAATCATTCTTTCAGGGCTTGGTAGAAAAGAGACCAGAACTATGAGTATTCTACAATTGAAAAATCAAAGTGAAAAATTACGACCACTGTCTTTTCTCTTTTTATTTTTTGTGAATTCAATACTGCACAAAAGACCCAACTGATCTCAACCACCTGGAGGCAGTGGAATTATGGCAAAACAATAAAAGTGGCGATTTTTTATATACGAATACTTACCAAGAGTCCCAACTGCTCCCTTCTGGAGCCACTGAGATGGCATCCCCAATTAGGATGTGTCGTGAAGGTAGTGGGAAGGAGAAAAAATAGAGTGGAGGAAAATGGGGATAGACCTGGCTTTTCAAATCTGGTCACAAAATACGGCTAAAGCCATTTCAAACAACGTATCTATTCACAATGGTGGTCTTACACGTGGGCGATACTGAGAGTATCTCCACTCTGGAAAGTGTCGTAAATATACAGCATTGAATTTAAAATGATTAAAATAACACAAATCATTGGAACCCTCAACCCTCGGATTGCTAGTCGAGAGCCTTACCCCTCGACCACGAAGGCAACCTTAATTTTGTTTGGCCAATTTCAAGAGTAATTTAAAAATTGCCTCACTTCAGGCACATAAGCATGTCAACAACCCACACATATCAGATTCTGAAGTACGTAGGTTTCACGATTATAACGCACTCAAGCAGCACACGGACTTGTTGAATGTTGCCATCCTACAAGGAGTACCAACTTGTTGTCGCCCGCTCACATATTCACGAGGCAGAACTTTACCCTTATTAAGGGAATTGGAGAAATATTTACAATTTACACCGTCTGCCATCGTTTGCGGAAAGACTTAGATGTCTCTGTACTCTCTCAAGAGTAGAATTATTTAGAGTTTGTTTATTTAAGCTTTCAACTTGCGAGACTTTACTTTCAAGACGCTTTGTTGTAATTCTAATTTTCTCAAATTTGTCACTTCAAATAACGATTCTCGTTGACTGTCATCTAGATTTGTTAAAAGCTGACTGGCCGAGAATTAGATTTTGTTTTTACAGAAAAATTGAAAGAGACATAGAAATTTTAACTATTACAAAAAAATATTAAGAAAGTTAAAAAAAATATATTCTTAACATCGTTTTAATAATTTCCTTATATGTAGCGACTCGCTACTAAAATTTCGAGACTTCTTCTATGTGCAGCATTTATATACGCCACAGTTTAGTTTCGGATTTCAATAAATTATAAGTCAACAGTCGACCCTTTGCCGTGTCCGCCGTCCGAGACCAATTTATGCTCCCGGTGTTGCGCACCGTCTAGCCTTAGCGCTCCGTCCACATGGCGATGAGGACCGAATCACATCTCACTGGAGGATCAGGAAGATATATGTCATATACCAACTGTTAACCAAAACTTCATCTTCAGATCCACATCTCACCATAATTTGACCTACGGATCCAGTCGTGATGCATCCCATTATTAGACACTAATGTCTACATAATAAATACTCAGTATTTATTCTCCTTCTTCGATGGCGCTACAGCCCATATCGAGCTTTAGCCTCCCGCAACATTCGCCTCCAACTCTTCAGAAAGTCCTCAGCAGCTGACTTCCAGTTTATTACCTGGAGAAGCTGTGCTGCATACCCTCTTACTTCGTCTTCCCACCTCAGTCTGGGTCTTCCCACTTTTCTCTTTCCCCCTGGGAGTCCAGCCATAATTTTTTGGGACGCGTGTGTCCGGCATTCTCTGTAGATGTCCAGCCCATTTCAACCTGAGGAGTCTCATATGGGATGAGATATTGGGAGCCTGATATATATCATACAGTTCTTTATTGTGCCGGATGCGCCACTATTCTCCCTCTTTCACGAGTCCACATATTCTTTCAAAAGTATCCATCATTTCAGCCATCTTTGCCGTCAATGTCAGCGCCTCACATCCATAAGCCAATACAGTTCTGACAATGGTCTTATATATGGTTACCTTCGTTTTCCTGTGGACGCTACGTGACTTAAACACTGGCAGCAAAGAGAAGTATGTTTTGTTGGCTGCTGTGATTCTCCTTCTGATTTCTGCTGAATCCTCATTGTTCTCTGTAGGTGAATCGATCGACCACTTCGTATGATTAGTTGTCTTTAAATTGTGCACTACCTCTTCTTCTATGTGAAGGGTTTTTGCTCTGTATCATCATTTTCATTATCACTTCCCGCGCCGCTATTTCTAAAGGGTCGATACACAGTACTACAAAACATATTTCATTGTCTCTCCCCGCCATTACCCAAAAATACAGTAACGCAGGGTGTTTCTATAATAATTCTAACATAGGCTACTCGTGCTACCTGATAGCCATGGTAAACGATGTTATGAATTTACCTGTACGTTCCTCTGTTAGACAATTTGACTTTACTTTGAACGAGTTTACAGGTTTGAGTGAGTTTACCTATATCAAACACTCAAAACGATTTTAGCCAGTTTACATAAGATATTTCGACTGCAAGCCCCCAGATTGCCCAACAAAATAGATAGTAATGTGAAAATGTTTGATTAATGTTAACAGAATTAGATTTTCACATTTAGAATATATTTAATATTATATTTGGTCAATGGAGAAAGCCTAAACAAACTAGAAATTCAATATTATTTGAATAAAGCATCGAATTGTAATATTTAATCGTTAAAGATTATATTAATCTCTTTCCAACTAGAAATGAGAAAGAGAAAAATCAAAGAAAGATTTGGTCGCTTCTTGGAATTACAGCAAGAGCAAAACCAAGACAAGCCTGTGGTCCTTGGTTCAATTCCTAGATGTGACCGAAATTTTTTATAATTTTTCTGTTTCTCATTTCTCGTTTGCGATTTGTTAATATTATCTTCAGTGAATAAACTAGAAATTTAAAAAAAAAGCCATGAGGCGTATACGAAGGAAAGGCAAATATGCAAATAATTATTTTAATGAACAAAGAGCAAAATTTTATTCTAATGAAAATAGACCGCAATAATATAGAGTGCTAATTTTTAAATGTAAAATTATGAATAACCGAATTAACATGTTTTACATGAGTTCCACACAGAAGGTCTTAAAGGAAAAAATCTTTCAGGGCCCTGGTCACTTTTGAGGATGCTGTGTGAAGGGACCTTTTTAAGAAAGGAAAAAGAGAAAGTTCTGAGAAGAAAAAAGGTATGAGGTACGAGGTGGGGTCTTGGGTCAGTGGGTCCAGACCCCCTAGCACACTCGATCGATAAGGAATGATACGATAACTTTCGCTAACTTCTCATCGTTCCCTAGGACAACTTCAGATCGCTAACGTACAAACACAGTTGATGTCGAATATATTAAGAACACTTTGTCATTATTTTTTTTTTTTTTATGTTTCTTTATTCTTTGAATAGTAAATATATGACAATTGTGGAATTTATGGCCGCCATACTAGGCACATGCCCGTGTTATGGTGGCCGAATTATGAAATGACACTTATTCATTGGCGATCTGAAGTCATTCTAGGGAACGATAAGAAGTTACGAAAGTTATCCTATCAATCCTTATCGATCGAGTGTGCTAGGGGCCTAGGAGTGACAGACGTATGAATCCATCTCTCCCACTGTGGTACAAGGCGATGTTCCGAGAGTGTCCGGCTGGTGTGGTGACAAGGTTTCCCTCAACCAATCACTCCCGATCTGTCCTGCCACGCAGTTGGTGGGCAGACGCATCCAGACAAACCAGACTTAGACAAACCTCACTATATGAAGCCGGAGCTACTGTGCGGTACTCCATAAAAAAAGTGAAATAGTACAAATGCGTCACGGGCATAGCCGGTACAAAAACTGGCAACACAATATAACTTATATTCAGACACCTCGAGTGTTCTGTCTGTTGATTGGACGAGTCAAGTATCCTACTAAGTCAGTTGTTTGTTAATGGAAGGCACTAGAGATACCTGTAGTACAAGCGGCTGCAGACATCGACGTTCAATAAGGGGCTGAAGTGTCTGCGCGCTCCCGGCGGACCTGCTTGGCAAGGGTGCTTCAGGAATAAATTAATATGTGTAGGGCCAACATGGGGCTAATTATAAATCGGAGTCGGGGTAACTTCGATGGGTTGTTTAAGGTGATACCCGGCGGTGATTTTTCCATACAAACGTATTCCCTATTTATCTCTCTGCAATTTAACCCTAGAGAAAATATTGTTTTTACATAAAATAGATATCAACTACTAGCGTGTCAGCATTTTTTTTTGATAAGTTACTTTTTATAGAAGTTATGACCTTCCAAAAATCAATAAAATTGACTGGTTTAAACGCCGTCAAAAGACGTTCAGTATACAAACTAAACAATGTTTTTTTTAAAAAAAGCAAAACGTACAGACATAAAATAGTTTTTTTCTTATGTAGTTGGTAAGTGAGAAAAGTGGGGAATACAAAACCTCGATTTTAGTTAGGTATTAGTAGCCCGAGGTGCATTGTCCCTTTCGCTCAATATCCGGTGCACTAAGAGCTACAGTGACAGCAACAATTTAGTAAAATCATGTATGAAACGGGGTGTTTCTCACTGAAGAGAAATTTAATGAAAATGTAATGTAATGTAAATTTTCTAAAATTTTTTTTTCAATTTTATTTTTTACTGATCATTAAATAGTCGAACTGATTTCTCCCTGACCGAACCTAGAATGTCATTTTGATATAACAGCTGTATTTTTGTTTTCCTTTTGTTAGTTTTACCATTTTTATAAATAGACATCAACGAAAACAGTTGTAAATATTATTTTTGAACCGGAGTGTGTTTTACTGATGTTACCTTATAAATTAAACACTTGATATGCCCACTTACATCATGTTTTTACTGGTTTTTACATTACCTAGTTTACTAATGTCTCGAAATACACACATTATTTAATTAAAACTGTTTGTCAGCGCTTCTCAGTTCAATTATAATCAAACATACTTTGAATGTTTATATTCTTCAAAACAGAGTTTACTTCAGGGATTTTAAAATTATTTTTTTATTACGTACATTGCGAGGTTATTTTCATACTTTCAAAGTACTTTTCAAAATATTTCTTTACATTCTTTTCTTCATATTTGTATCTATCTTACTCTCTATACTTTTATGTTGTTACTACAATATTTCCTTTTTAAAGTTTTTCTTCCTATTCTCTTTTCATCTAACTCTCAACTCTCATGCAATTTCCCACTTGTATTTTTCTCATTTATATTTTTTCATATATATTTATTGTCTACTCGAACGCTTTTTGCCACAATATGGCACTATTTCTATAATATCTGGGATTTGCAATCAATAAGAAAACGGTTGACTTATTATGACGTTTATTGACACCCCGATACATTCCAGGTTATTCTACAAGTGCCGCTTGTGGGCTACCAACATAACAATATTATTGACAATGGAATACCAACATATAAATACATATCATCCTTTCCTCCTTTCATTTTTTTTTTTTAAACTTAATCACAATGAACTTAACTTAACTTAAACGTAATCACTATGGCTAAACCTGACAGGGGGTTTCACCACTCTGCCAGACCTAGTAATAACATCATTTTTTGTGCTGGGTACAGGTTCACTATCATGTTTATTTTCTTGGCTTCCCAAGTCGAACCATTTTTCGGGATTTTCAAAATTAGATTTAAACATTAAACACCTTTTTTTTATTTGGTTAACATGAACCTTTTTTATTTCTCCTCCCATTAATTTAATTAAATATACCCATGGACTTAATTTTAGTACAATTATTCCCTGAACCCATTTCATCGGACTTTTTAGATGTCTTAATAACTCAGGTATGGGACATACGTCATTCCTATGTCTACCTACGTTAAATTATCGTGAAAATAAGCTTATGTGTCCAAGCGGTTAAGTAGACTAAAACACTATCATTTTCCTTATACTCTTTTATGGCATTTTTCCTCGATTGTTAGACCTTTTGTGATTCCTTACTTTTATTTACATGATTTTCTTCTGACAAAATGTGTAGTGGTGTACGTGGCTCATACGAAAATATTTTAGCCATAGGAGACACACCCGTGACAGAAGTAGGAGTGGAACGATAAGTATACAAACAATCTATTAAACGTTGAGCTGGTGACAAATATTTATAATTTTTTGAAAACATAAATTTAATTAAAATCTTTTTGAATGTTTGAACAGATCGTTCAGCTAATCCATTTGACTCAGGATTATAAGGTGGAGAAAATAATAATTTAATAGATTTTTCTTTACAAAAAATAGAAAATTCTTTACATGAAAATGGAGGACCGTTATCATAAACAATAGTTTTCAGAAAAACGCAAATCTGGAAAAAACTTCACCTAATTTTGATAACAAATCCGAATATTTAGTATTTTTCATATAAAAGCATTCTACCCACTTTGAATATGAATCGCAAACTAATAGGTATTTGGAACCTTTTAAATCAAAAAAATCCAAATGCACTCTTTCCCATGGACTTTCAGCAATAGGCCAATTATGGCGTACATTTTTATTAGCATTTTGTACAGACTGACACATTTCACATCTAGAAATTATATCTTCAATGTTTTTCGGATGAACTGTTTCTTTTAAAATTTTATACTTCTCCGCACCGATAATCATACAAAGATATCCAATTTTTTCTTTGTCCGTGATATTAATAATTTTTAAATAAATATGAACTCGTTCCAAAAACATTGCGAAAGTTTCATAGTTCGCTTCGATTTGTGCACGGGCAAGCTATTGTTAGACATTTTGAAACTGGTTGTTTTTTCAAAGACGAAATCACTGTTTTACACTGGACATATTTCACTAGTTTTTTATTTAACTTATCCGGTTTATCTCGTCGCCAATTATAATATCTGGGATTTGCAATCAATAAGAAAACGGTTGACTTATTATGACGTTTATTGACACCCCGATACATTCCAGGTTATTCTACAAGTGCCGCTTGTGGGCTACCAACATAACAATATTATTGACAATGGAATACCAACATATCAATACATATCAATTTCCAAAACCACAGATTGCTTTACTGCCAAAATATGGCTAATATTCCTAGATTCTTTTAAAAGTTTTAAAGTTTACCATTTTATAATTTTTTTTTTGTAAATCCTACGAACATATAATAATCGACAAAAGACAGGTGAATTTATTGGCTGTATGGAATTATAACCATTCAAAGTATTATTATTATGATTTTTTTGTGGGGGGAAATTTTTTCTTTAGTAATCCGAGAAAAAAGTTTTAAATTGCTCTGTCGCTCCAGTGGTTATATAAAATTTATTTGTTCTTAACTATGTATATTCTGTATCCATCTTTCAAATAATTGTAATTCTTATGTAAACGCCGTCAATTAGCGGTAATGAATAATAAAAAATTATAACAAATACTATAAGAATAGCTTGATGATGTATGTACTATTACATTTATAAGGAAATTGTTACATTTTCAGGAAGTTATATTAGGTAGGTTGGTGAATAATAATAATTAATTAACGTGCTATGAATAAATCTGATGTATATTATTAGCACGTTTTATGAGAAGCATGCATTAAATAATTTTGAAATTGTTAATTCATTTTTAATATTAATAACTCTTAACCACGAAATCGTAAAGCTTGAAATATACTAAAACATTGTAGGTACAAAACCATATTTCATAATGTCCCGGAAATTACTCCTCCGATCATAATACCAACAGAGTTATTAAATATATTTCACAGCGGAAATTCCTTCTACAATAAAGGTACAATTACAAATACAAAAGATTTGGTTTTGGCACACACTCCTTGCCTCATTCACGTTAGTACTTCATATTCCGACTCTTGACATGGCCCGACTTAAGTATCTGATTCACTTCCTCGGGCGTCCCCAATTTCTTCTACCTTCTTGCATACTTTGCGGACCTTCACATTTCTCACACGACGATCATACATGGTTTTACCACAAATAAGCCTGAGGGATCTCATTTCTACAGCATTCAGTCTACTTTCATCCTTCCTCTATGAGTTCGATATATCATTGCCATACATCAGCGAAGGTACCATCACTCCTTTGTAGACTGCTAGCTTCGCTTCTTTTTTTTTTTTTTTGTTAGCGTCAGCCGCATTCAGTCCTCCAATATTACCCTTTTTTAAATATCTCTGTCAATCTTTCCATCTATAGAAAACATACTTCCCAAATACAACTGCTCCCAGTATTCATCATTTACAACTATATTGCATCCTGTTTTCGTACTCTCTCTAACGGATTGCAATCTTTAGAGCACAGGCGTCGGGTAGGAATGCTTTCCTTGTTCTACCGGTATTTCAATGGAAGATGCTCCGAGGAACTAGCCTCATTGATCCCCTCGGCACCGGTGCATAGTCGGGAAACACGCCAAACGCTCGCCCAACATATGTACACGGTTGACATTTGTCACATGAGAACGGGACGCTTCTACGACTCGTTCTTGTGTTCAACAGCTCGGCTGTGGAACGATTTGCCGGCCTCTGTGTTTCCTCCTTCCTATAACATGGGTCTCTTCAAGACCCACGTTCACTCCTTCCTCTCCTCAAAAAGACCCTCCTCACAGCATCTTCAAAGATGACATAGGCCCTGAGGGAAATTATTTTCCTCAGGGCCTCCTGTGTGGAGTTAATGTAAAAAAAAAAAAACACCTTGACTTTGGATTTACTTATCTTCATCATTAACTCATTCTTCATACATACTCTAACATAAAAAAATATAATTTATTTCAAGCTCATGTCATATTTAGGTGGTATATTTACATTACTTAAGTAAAAAAAAATTATGAATTTACTTTCCTCTGCTGATTTAAAATGCTGGGTTTTATAATTCGTACATCAGAACCTTTTAACAACATACTGACTGTGTACTCTCTTTACAGCTCATATATCCACCATACTTAGAATATTGCACACCGATCTAGACTCCTTTTTACCAAGCCAATATTGAAAGAACGACATTTTTTTAAATACGTAATTATGGATAATGATCCAGACTTGCCTGAGGTTACTAATTTAATAACAAATCACGGACCGTCAAGGTCAACCTGACAAAGCCATTTTTTTAAATTTGCTTTGCATGCAGAACCAATATTAGTAAATATTCTCCATTTCTCCGTAATTCTTAGCAAATTTATAACCTTCCAAAATATCGGACAGAAGAAACTCGATCATAAATGAATACGGGACGAATGAATAGATGCCCATATTGAGGTCCCCTAGCATTCAACTATGAAAACTATCTACCCACTTTGTGGGCGCCTAGCGCACCAGTAAATAAAGTGGTTTTAAACATGTAATTTTTCATTTATTTTATGAATTATGATGCTGCCTTCAAGGCCTTCAGAAATAGCATGATACGAGTTTATAAAGAACTTAATATCAGAGTTTCAGCAATTGATACAATTTGATTGTCCTAAAAAACACAGACAAAACGATCCTAATACAAGTTAGAAAGATACGTTTTTAGATATTTTTTTTTCGTTGTTTTTTTGGGGTGTTATGCCGTGTTGCGCTACCTCCTTCTTTAGCCAACACTGCATAACACCCCAAAAAAAAACAACGAAAAAAAAAAAACAGGGTAGAAAGTTGACAAAAATGCATCACAGATGTTACATTCAAAGTAAAGAAGTCCACAGACGAAATTAATTGGAATAAAGTTAAATAAAAATGACAAATATAAAATAGAGTTAAGTATTTTAAAATAGAATGACACAAATCCAAACATCGGGAGCATATCCTATCCTTTTCCTAAATTCCTCTTTCTTTTCCCTTTACCTGCTAATTACTTCCAAGACAAATCAAAAATCCTATCTCATTCTATTACAATTTATTAATTCGGCTACTGGCATTATACCTAGCTCTCTCATTTAAAATTTGGGCGTATTAAATTTGTCAAAAAATTTATACATAAAAATGCAAACATCAGTCATTTTAAATACATGTAGGATTACGAAAGATTTTTAAATATTTATATTGAAGGATCAGTAGGATTTATCGGTCCAGTTAGGAGTTCTACCGAGCAGAACCTTCTGATATGAACATATCTGGAGTCGGTGAATTATTTTCCCATTTGGTCTCTGGTGGGTTGACATGTTGTTCTTGTATTGTTTTGTATTTATTATACTTAAATAGCATAATTACATAGCATGGATTGACTAGATGATCATTTGTGGAAGGGTTAAGTTTTTCCTGTGGTGAAGATTTAACCCGGACATATAAAAGTAATTTATTCCCTTCCAGAGACATTTTTGACTTATCTTTAAATATAATCTATTTAGATCTCATTTATTATATAGGATGTAAGAGCATGTTTCCGAAGGATTTTAACCAGAGATTCCTTAGCATATTTAGAGCGAAAAATGTAGACTTCATCACGTTGTCCGATGACATTATTTCATATTTGTCCATGAAAACACAAATCAATCTAATAAAAAAATACTTGTCCTCGCTGCTTGATTTTAACCCGCAGCCTTTGGATTGCTAATCGAGCAAGTCTTACTCTTCGACCACGGAGGCCATCAAATATCTTCGGATAGCAAAATGAGTACTACTACTTCCTGTACTATAAATATGCTCAGGAATAAATAGCTTGTTAAAATCCTTCGGGTACAGCTGTTACACCTTGTATGAGCTATTTTCTTCTTCCTAATAAATCTAAATAAATAAAACAAGATCTTTTATTCCTTTTTACTGTCGGTTATGCAAATAATTTTTTTCGAATTCAAAATGAATTTTAGACGCTGAATGATTTATAATAATATGAACCACCTCTATCGACACCTACACTTTTTGCTAAAACATTCTGCCAGTAACGTCATGAAATGATTACAGTTTACAGCACGTCTGTCCATAAAGCTGTTGCCAGCTCTGTTTTCCGCCACAGGCAGTGCACGTGATGGTTGTTAACACCATGTCAATGGCGCGTGGGACTAGTACGATGGGCACCATGCAGTGCAGTTTATGTCGATGGTACGTGATAGCAGAGTGGCTATATTTGCAATGGATTTTGCTAACGTGTATTGAAAAGCTATTGGTGGAAGTTCTTTTACAGAAAAAGGATGTTTTATTTAAATACGAATTACAATGTATGCAAATATAAACATTGAAACAGAAAACATATTTCTAAAGTGATATGTATTCATTGTCTGAATTCTTTACAAATGAGTTTGAATTTGGCGAAAATAACTTCCTGTTAAAATATTATAAAAAAGGTAGGTTGGATTTTTTTTTTATCCCCAAGGTCAAAACAATAAACACTTTCGATTTTTATCTTTGTGAAATATTAAAGAACGTTGAAAAACTCGCAATTTTTGACGGTTGATTCAAAATATACCGACAAAAGTTTGTCGCGAAAGTTGCCGCAAGTAGAAATATTAATTTTAATTTAAAACCCATTTAATTAAATTAAACAAATAACTTTCTATTAATTTAATTAAAAATGACGCCACAAAGTGATTTTGCGAAGTTTGAAGAAATGAAACCCATTTAACCAATTTTTTAAAATATGATGTTTGGTCAAAGCACTGGATCGCAGGAAATGGGCTTGCGGGCATCATCACCGTGTTAAATGGTGTGCACTTCTCATAAATATCAGACTGTACACAAACGTCCTTATCATCCACAATTGCGATAAAAACGAAATAAACTTTTTTTTTAAAAGAAAGACAAACATTATAACTTGATAATGTTTTAAAATCTCTTACTTCCACCACAGCATGCGGAAAATGTTGCTTGTGTTGTGATGGAGGACTGAGACAGCCTAGGAATTGAACCGAAGAAAAGAAGCGACACGCGACGCCTGGGTGTTAACGATAACTCGGCCACAATTGTAAAATAACCCCCATACTCTGTGTCTCGACCATAGAGTCAATGTTCGACCAATTAGTTGAAAGGTGTGCTCGTCGTATTAATTTGTATTATTATATTATTAAATGGGACAAATTAATGAATCCTCTTAGTGACCTTGTGAAATTGTAATATTATAACCTTTGTTGGCTTGTTATTATAATGTAACATTTTCTTCTAATTTTTTTTTTTTGATGTTTCTTTGAACCTCCACTTTGAAATCTATATGCAATACGGATTAAATTTATACATTTATACAATATTGCAAATGAAAAGATATGCCTAATGGGAATCCACTAAGGTGAAGACTGCGCGTAGTTAATATAATTATATGAATTTTATTTTTATAGATACCTGAAAAGAAACAATTAACAAGAACTTCCTCTCCTTTAAATAAATTCCTTCCTTAAAAATATAATCGACACATCACCCTTAAGATGACATCGGCCCTGATGTAAATTATTTTCCTCAGGACCTCAAGAAACTTTTTTGGTTTTTTTTTTTTTTCTGTGAGTTCTGATGATGGTACGGAGGTACCGGACCTAAACCGGTAGACATTGAAAATATATCAATAAAGTCACTTAAAACCAAGTATTTTCTTTTCATTTATTCAAACTTTTTTGGCTTAAACTGGTTTAATCTCTTTTTTGTTGTTTATTTTTGGGATATTATGCCGTGTTACGCTAACTCCTTCTTTAGCCGACGTTTCGGACAACATTACATTATCCATCATCAGGGCAGATATGTTATTGAAACATTGAAAGTGGTCAAATCTTTGCTTAAGTATGTCTAAGCGATACCGTGTTGCCAGCTCCACTCCCCTACGAGCTGGTAAGAAATTATAAATTATACAAAAATACTTTTGGCCGAGAAAATCTTAAATCTGGTTTAACCTCCTTTGAATCTTTATATCTTTGTATTTTTAAGGCTATTTCTTATAAATAAATACATTTATGTTAGTACTATTACAACATCAATTTTGGCAAGAAACTGTGCAATTCCATAAATGTTTGAGCTGTAAAAATTGCTGACTTTAAATGCGGTCCATTTTCAAGGCAATTGTTCAAATCAATTTATAACTTTTCTTATCTGTGGAAATTTTCAATTTGGCGTGCCTTTTGCCTTCCTGACTACCGCTTCTTTCCTTTAAAATTCTCCAGAAGTTCCACAGGACGGAAACGCTGCCCAAGAAAATGTTCCACGATTGGTATTACAGTGGAACGGATTCAGAAATGATAAACCTTTTTCAGTTATTGAAAAATTTCTAGATGTATGATGTGAAATGTACATATGTGATATCGAATTTGAGTCCCACAATGTTCAAGTGTTTAATTCCTCAGATGACTAAGTTCCCCATCACGTCACAAGCAGCATTTTCCACTTAGTGTAGTGGTAATAAGAGATTTTTAAATGTTGTCAGGTCATGCGTAACCCGGGACGTAAAAACGGCTTATTTTTCAAAAATCTATTCTCTACATTCTTAATATTGTACTGGGGATCCTGCCTAATTTGCATTGTTAGTTACATAATGTGAGAATTTTTTGACCACCATTCCAGGCACATTGAAGTGTTGTGGTGATTGATTATATATGAAGTGCATTAAGGGTATCTTACCGCAAGCGCAGCATAATTTGCGGTTTTTGATGCAGTTTTTAGAAAATTTCTATATTGTTTATCAGAAAACAATATTATGTTTTGAACAAATAAATTATTCTTCTAAAAGATGATACTACAAAACATGTTAAAATGTTTAAAACTATTGTATAAAAAAATATTTACAGAACCTCTAAAAATAGCTTAAAGTTCGATTAAATCATTTAATTCTAAATACAAAAGAATTATTAAAATATACTTTATCACCACAACAATGTTGTCTAAACGGCTGGACCAAAAATTTATTTTAAAAAGCATTAAAACAATGCTTAAATAAATAAAAACAGTTTTTCAATATTACCATATTATAATTTGCTTCACGCCATTATATAAACAGCGACGGAAGCTATTTGCCGTCAGTATGCGAGATGATTTCGAAGTGAGAGGTCGTCAAATTTTACAAAAAATTACTTATGTAAAATACGTAAATGTGTTGGCACATTAGAAAAGAGGTCACAGTAAAGGCTAGTCGTTATGTTGCCATGAATTATTTCAGAACCAAGTTGACCTTTTTACTCGAACTCCATTTGTGTCGCCGGCTGGTTGTCCCAGCGGCATAGAATATTCTAGGTGGCCCCTTCACCAGAATCGTGTTTCTAGTTTTATTTATTTACGCCCTACTGGGATTTTACATAAAATTCTAATTATACAGTTATGTTAGTCGACATAGAATGATAGATGTGCACATGTGTGTAGGTTTCGAGAGTAAATTTTTTTTTTTGAAAAAACTAATGTTTTGAATTGCGAATGTTCGTGACGAAAGCCGATAATGACCGGTCACATTTGCAAACATAGAAAACTTAGTAACCAAAAATATAAATACAAAACAAAAACAATAAATAAAACACAAAATTCATTAAAACCAGATTCCGAATATGGTGATGCATGTCAAAAGCCGGATATGGATAACATATCATTTGATGCTGCAAAAAAGCAGTTTTTAAAAGATTTGCAATGTTCTTCCCCAGAACGTCTGCGAATTGAAAGGGAGACCATTTTACAGTCTGAGAGTGGTGAATGGTTAGAAAGGCGTCGAAATCTTTTGACCGCATCGTGGTTTGGTTAGATCTGTAAGAGAAGAATGATTAGTTGTGCGCCATTGGTTAAAACTTTATTATACGGACGTTCTTTGAAAAATGTAGAATCTATTAAATATGGGAAAATAAACGAGCCAATCGCGATTCGGCAGTTATGTGAACAAGAGTCCATAACTATTGAACAGAGTGGCTTATTTATAGACCCTGAACATTGTTTTTTTGGAGCTACACCTGATGGTTTGTCCACTAATAACAGTATAGTTGAAATTAAATGCCCATCTTCTGCAAAGGGTATGTCCGTTGAAGACGCAATTGAAAAAAAAAAGTATCATTCTGGAAATTAGACAACAAAAAGTATCGCGTAAACCAAAATCACGATTGGTATTTCCAGGTGCAGGGACAATTACACATTAGCAATAAAAGTCTTTGCATTTTTGCCGTTTGGACTGGCTCACACTTCCCTCTAAAAGTTGAGCATATACTTCGAGACGACAAGTTCTGGGAAGAAAAGATGCTGATTAAATTAACCAACTTTTATATGGATTGCATTCTTCCCGAGCTTGTCGATCCTAGAGTAACAAGGTCTATGAATGTTCGTGATCCTTTATATATCTTAGACGCAATAGCATGTAAAGAACGTCAATCAGGAAAGCGTCGTTTAGATTTCGACGAAATGTTAGTTGATTTAATAACTATTTTCGTTTTTTATATTAAATTAGTTTTTTTATTTTTTTTTTATTTCTGATATAATAATAAATGATGGCGCTTATAAAAACTAGAAAAAGTAGAAGGCAACTGGCTGATCTAATATGTTTACATAAAATTACTTATTATTGGCCATATTGATACTACATTATGTCTTATCAATATTGAATAAATGTCCTCAATTCCCATTGTTTAAGACGCCATAACATTTTTCATCTTGGTATATTTAAAAATAATATCGCCTACTTTAGCCCTCTGACCCAGATGTGTCGACTATATAATAAAATAGAGTGTGCTGAAATAGATATTTTCGTCGATAATTTGTATGGATTCAAAAAAAAAGTTCTGGCGCTGTTAAATATTTACTAATTATATTGTATCAATTATCTCTCTATTTATGCCTCTCGTGTTTCTTGTGCCTCTTGCCACTCATTGTAATGTGTTACTTGAGTGAGCTTGTACATAATTTTGTATTTTTATTTGTGATGTTTTTGTTTTTCTAATTGTATGTATCTTTATTGTATGTAGTTGCAGATTTTTGTGATAACTGAGTTTTTATAACTGGATTGTTCTCACGCAAGTGCGAACATCTGTAAAACCCAGTATAAATAAACATAAAAAAGGTGCATCTTATGCTTTTTACATTACACATAATTATTTTTTTATGTAACTTTTTGTAAACAATAATAATACATATTGAAAATGACCGATATTTTATTTATCTTGCCAATATATTCAGATATAATTATGATCACATATTATGAAAATGATGCATAATTGAATACCGTATTGTTTTGACATCTTCTGTCAGCGAAGAACAGTCGGTTACGAGTTACGAGTCATGTTACGAGCCTACCGTCTAGCAGTGTTGTTGATTGTGTCGATTGATTTATCAAACAAGTTTGATCGAAATCTGATAAGAATCATAAAATCATGAGTTCTTTCTGCAATAGATAATATTGCCATCGAAATTTACCAAAAACATGCACATTCAACTTGACACAGATAATTTTAAAGATGCCCGTTTCATGTTCAAACCATACTCAGGGGTACCATCTAGTGCTTTGGCTTCGCTGCTCTCTCGGCGTCCGCTAGCGCGTGGTCTAGCTGACTTCATTCTTCACCGCCTCTAAATATGATTTCGGTTACTGCAAATTGCCCCTTAAAATATAAAATGTAAAATAACATATAATAATTTAAAAGAAGCAAAACGATCATAAAATATTATAAAAGAGTATGAAAAAATACAGTAGAATATAAAATAATAGTAGACGAAAGAAGAGCAAGTTGATGAGTTTGTGTATTTGTGAAGTATGTTTACGAGAGATGGGAAGGCTGATGGGGATATTGAAAGAAGGGTAAATGCAGTTTCAGCAAATTCCATTAATGGTGGACTGAATGCTGTTGACGCCAACAAAAAGCTGTCCAAAGAAGCGAAGCAAGCAGTTCACAATGGAGTGCTGGTACCTACCCTGATGTATGGCAGAGAACCTTGGAACTGGCAGAGAAAGGATGAAAGTAGACTGAATGCTGTAGAAATGAGATCCCTGGGGCGTATATGTGGTCAAACCATGTATGATCGTGTGAGGAATGTGGAGATCCGAAAAAAATGCAAGGCAAATATGAGCGTCATAAGTAAGATTAAGAAAGGGACGCTTAAATGGTTTGGACATGTAGAGCGAATGAATGAAGAAAGGGGTGTCAAGAGAATATATGAGGCAAATGTGAATGGTTGAAGAAGAAAAGGACAACATGGCACGATCAAGTGAATCAGATACTTGAGTCGGGCCATGTCAAGAGTCAGAATAATAGAAGAGCATGTATGATAAGATGTATGAATGTGAATGAGGCGAGGATTGTATGCGAAGACCGAGTTGTTTGGCGGTCCGTCCTCTCTGCCTACCCCTGCGGGGAAACGGCTAGATGGTTAGTTAGTTAATTAGTATGTAATTTGAAATTATATAAAGTCAAAGTAAGTACTTTGGAGTAAGAAAATAAGAAAGGATTATTATAATGATGATATTTTATATGTTAAGTTAAATTGGTAGGTACATTATTTACTTTTTGTAAAAATACATTAATCTTTGAACTCAGGCTAATAATACTGGAGTGAATTGTTATGGTCTCAGTAATTTTTTCAGCAGATACTAATGAGGCACTTACATTGGACATATCGGTGGGGTCAAACTTATATTTGAATGATTTTTTAATCATGTTAATATTCGCAATACTACGTAATATTATTATTTAGTGTGTTAGAAATTATTGGATTTAGGTTGTCGATGATTTCATGGAAATTAATTGTAGAATTGCAACTAATTGTAATTAATTGTAACTCCTTTACCAGCGGTTGTCGATCCCCGAGCTAAGCTATGTGAGTTTTTATCTGGCCAGTGCCTTTGGTTCACATTTCGCTCATTGAATTTAACAACGTCCTGGAGGTGATCGCTTTTAATGCTTTTGTATATACCACATACATTTTTCCAGTGCATGAAGCAAGTGGGACTATGGCAACCCCCTCGAGAATTTGAAGAGAGAATGGAAAGGTTGTGAATCTGTTTGATTAAATATTATTGTTTACCTACACATATTAAATTATCGAAGGAAGAAATGACTTTCTGTCTTCTCATAATTATAATATAACGTATGAATCCTTCTGAAACTCTCCTTTGAAACGTTTGCAATACATTTCAATCATAATGTACGTTCATCACTCGTCAGAAAGGAGTGGAAGGTCCTTTCCGCCTAAATGAATACCTGTGGTTTGCAACGAATTGAATACTCTGGAATTAAATACATCCAAGTGCTTTGTCGTACGCTTTACTAGAAACAAAAAAAAGTTATCCACGAATACTCAATTAATTATTTACCTTTATCCACCAAATCAGAAATTAGGGACCTTGGGGTTATACTTGATAGTAAACTAAATTTCAATAATCATATAGACCACGTAGTCACTAATGCATCCTCTATGCTGGGTTTCGTAATCCGTTCCTGCAAACAATTCAAAGATCTTGCTACTTTCAAAATACTCTATTACTCATACGTTCGTAGTATCCTTGAATATGCATCACAAGTGTGGAACCCAGGCTATACAAAACATAAAAATAGAATTGAAAGTGTTCAAAATAGATTTTTAAGGTACCTTAACTTCCGCTCTTTCCGATCGCATGTCAGTAGTGAAGACTCTGCAAAGTTCTTCAATATACAGACATTGACTTGCCGAAGAAATATAGCAGATTCGGTAATGTTATTTAAAATCATATACAAATTAATCGATAGCCCCGACCTTCTCCAATGCCTATCATTCCATGTTCCATATCGCAACAGCAGACAGTCGCTTACTTTTAATCTCCCTCTTTGCAAGACCAACTCCAAACAAAACTCATTGATCTACAGATCCACACATTCATATTACCATATTGACATTTTTAGCTCGACTTTACGCGACATAAAACGAATAATTCACTAAGCAACATGACTCTAAGTAGAAATTCATCCCCTATATATTCCCGCCCTTTGCTTCTTCATCCTAATCCCATGTTTCCTCCTCCCCCTTTTTTCATATTGTAACTAGTAACTCCTTTTCACATATTATTGTAACTAGAAAATAATTTAATTAAGAAAACAACCCTACAATGTCACACCTTATCATT
Source organism: Limnephilus auricula (assembly GCA_951813805.1). Classification (NCBI taxonomy): domain Eukaryota; kingdom Metazoa; phylum Arthropoda; class Insecta; order Trichoptera; family Limnephilidae; genus Limnephilus; species Limnephilus auricula. The sequence goes on from OX638410.1 coordinate 2,352,204, forward strand.
TATTATTATCGGTGGAAAGTTCATAATTGGCATAATTAACTATCTTATTAACATAACATTGTATAATCTCAGATTTGCTGTCAACTTTTCCTAAAAAATAAATAAATAAATAAATACCACCCACACCGATAGCTGAGTATGTCACAATAACGTTCTTACGGCTCCGCGTGATCTGATGTTGATGCGTTGGGCTCAGATCCGTTTGATTTACACTAAAACAGTTGGGATACACATCAAAGGCACTTCTTCTAAATTTGTGTGTAACTGTTCCCATGAATTGTATGACCGAGCATTAATTATTAATTATACAGGTCAGTAGATAATTGATAACCCCTTAGAACATATTATTTTATGTACCATTGTATCAAAAAATTTCAATAAAAAAAAAATAAAAAAAAACATGGTTATTCCATGGGAAACGTCACTACTTGGATGACTATTTACTATTTTACGGCGGACTCTTCGAAGATGCAAAGAATTTTATAATGTGATCCTACCCCATGGAAAGTGATGATAAAGCAGGTAACAAAGCGAGAAGTGCTTTACACATCACACAGCCATCGATTGCACGCATCATACAGATTAGTTCTTGCTTTGCCATTGGCGGAGAGCAGAACAAAGCCACGATAAGAAACACATAAATTCTATACTAAGGTTGGTGCAAGGTTCTCGTGGTCAAGGGCTTCCACAGATTACATATGGGTGGATGATCAATAAATAGAGTTCGGTTCTTCTTACTGAGTTTTAACCTTTAGAGGGACAGGTTTTTTCAAAAAAAAAATCAACCTCACTTAAGAATTTTTTTGTGCCGTATTTTATAAGTTTACAGTAACAATTCTTTCAGATTTTGGTAGTTCGTACAACTGTTATTACTAAAAATATTATTTTGTAATAGAAACTCGTAAACAAATAAAGCTAAAAATATATAATATAATAAAATAATCATTACGACTTAAAAAAATTGACATTTCTTACGAATAAAATTTCTTTTGTGATATATTACAAAAATTACATCAAAATAATGTAGATATAACAAACTTCCTAATAATCACTCAAATCTATGCTTTTCACAATGGATTTATATAAAAAACAATGAAAAAATATAGACTTCGAATAAGATTCCGTTCATATTATCAAGCTGCAGCCATTTTTTCGGCCATCTTTGATGCCCGGCGCGTCATTGGGAATTAATTCGAATTATTCGGAGGGTTAGACGCTATCTAGTATTTTGTTACGTCAAGAATGAGAATGGCCCAAGCGATTCTGACCTTGTTCTTCATACAATTTCTTTATACATAAGGGACAAAATCGCTTCAAATTTTTTTTTTTTAATTTTCACCGGTGGCCACCGGAGGGCAAACGGTCAATTAGAGTGAGCAAGCAAGTGCCTAGAATACAGTGTGTATCAAGTGGAGATTTCAAGTGAAGAGAGCACAATGGACAAAGTACATCTGAAACTGTCTTTTTCATGCATACGATCTCTCACATATCATCGTATGCAACAATCACCACACAAACCACTGTAACTCTATCCAATAAATATTTCACATTCAATACTAAAACGTGTGTATACTGTGAACGTAATTTTTTTTCGTAATTCTGATTCGATTTTGAATGGTCATCTTTCGTCAGGACGACTTGAGAGAATCTACCATTCTATTATTTATTAAAATTCTTGACAATACCTACGTGGCATTCCTGAGGCAATAATCTTCACACCACCCACATTCTTACTTCACGTCCATACCCCTTTCTTTACACCACATGTTGAGACCGCTCCACTTGGCGAAGAATTTCTGATAACATCGGATTACTTATAATATTTTGTTTTTTGGAACATGGGTTCTAGGCATCGATTACAGACATTCCACAGTGTGTCAGACCAATGTTTCTAAAAAGATAAATGGTAGGTCTAGTGAACCACAAGTTAAATAAAATAAATTAAATTAACTACTGCCAATTTTAATAATATCTAAATCTGTCGTCACTTTGCTTCTACAGGGACTTCAGAACTTCACTTCACCTCATTCTGAGATGGGAGGTGTCAAAGTTTGCAAATTTTTGTTACCGATTATCTGTTTTTGAGGTTCAATCATGTGTAAACAGCGCCCTTGAGGTGATTTCTCGCAAAAACGGCGCTCTACAAATTATCCAATTATTATTAAAGTACTTGTGGTATATATTTAAATAGGACATGTAGGTATGTGCTATTTTAGAACATACCTAAACGTGCACATATAACAGTTTTCAATCACCTAAGGCATAATAATTTATTGCATAAGGTTCTAACTACATTTCTCTAATGTCATTTTAAGCTTGGGCCACGTTCCAATTAAATATTTTCTTTTAAATTATGTGCCCCACAAAACCAACAACTGTCTGATAGGTATAAACAAAATGGTAATTGGAAAATATTGTTTCATAGTGATATTATAATGATGATTATTAAAACCTTGCAAAATAAATAGAAGCTTTAAAAACTTGGTGTTAGAACTTCGACAAACAACACAGAAATGAACAAAAATAATGGTTTTGCATTCAAAGGTCATTTTTGAAAAAAAAATCAGTTATTGTCTACTCCAACTGAGGTAACGAGGTTAATTGTTGTTCTAAATTTTAGCCACACCATATGTCTAGGAGACATTGAATGCAATAAGGAAGATGAATGTAATTATTCTAAACAAGAGCCATGCCACAGGTTTGACAGACCTATGGCAACAAAATGTGAACAAACTTTACCAAACCTAACCTAACCCAATCTACAATGAAAATATCTGCTTCTGTGTTGCCGTGATTATAAATTGAAGCCACAACGTGTGTGTGGGAGACCATTGCTTAAACAAGGAACTTGAACATACCATCATCTGTAATGTAATTATTATATACAGTTGTTCTACACCGTAGGTCTGACAGACCACGAGTGAAATGGCAACCTAACCTAAAATAACTTTAACAAACCTAACCTAACCCAAACATGGCTTTAGCAAAAACTGCTCCATATATACATTTTTTTTATCAGTGCATTGTTTATTATATTTCAACCTCCATGATAGGCAGATGCCGCTGTTGGGGTGGTTGATTTTATATACAGTGCATGACTACTGTTATTGCATCTTGTGGAACAAAATCGAATTTTAGACATATCGTGGTGCCTCAGACTAGCGATTCTACACTGGTGGTAAACCGTAGGTCTAGGAGACCACAAGTGAAACGAATAAAGGTTAACTTCAATAAAAACTTAATCTAAACTCACCTAATCTAATTAGTAATATGATCACCAGATTGTGCGAATACTGTGCCCAAACATTGCAGGTACCTCTCAAAATCAGTTACGGGGACATTCTGTATGAGAGTAATTTTGTTGCAATAATTATGTATATTCAAACCAGTTTATCATTTAGTCTTCAACTGTCGGTTGTAAATTAATACAAAGTAAATAAAATAAAATAAAGCTTTTACTTCTGACACTTCTGTATATTTTTAACGCCCGCGGGATTCTAGATATTAATGCATCGAAAAAGTTGGACGGATCACAAAAAGTTTGAGAACCAAAGTTGTGTATTGTGGATTCCAGACAGTAGGGAATCGTCTTATACGAGTATATATTTCATTTCAGATTCCAACTCATAACAATTTAATTTTTATTATAATAATCAAACAAAACCGAAACGAAAAATCAACAAAAATAAAAATACCAATTGTTTGTATAGTATCCGTCTTAATTAGATATGTGGCATTTGATAGATGGAAAACTATTGTTTTTTTTATATCCTGTTTCGCTCACAGTGAATTCTGAGTTTCACAATTGAATGAGAGAACAATCATCGTTCTTTAATGTGCGTCAATGTGGATAATGATCGTTCTTGGACATAAAATGGGCAATCATCATTTTGCAACTGGAAACATCTAAATTACACGAAAACATTTTTTATTAGGTACATAAATTAACATTTTGTATATTTTTTTGTTGGTAACAGTATCATAATACGTATACTTTATTAAAAAAATAGTTACAAATCTTATAATTTTAGGAAAATTTAGCACTCAATTTATTCAGAAAGAAAAAAATAGAAATATAGTTGAAAAAAAAAAAGTTTTTTTGGAAGGGAGATCTACTGTTCACAGAACTAGAAACTATTATAGGTCAGTCTAGGTAAGGTAATAGTATCGCAACCAATAAGATAGCTTTTGTATAACATGTTGAACTTGATACACTGAATATACTGAACCGCACAACCTCCTCTCCTTTCATTCCTTAAATATACCCTACGCATAGCATCCCCAAAGATGACATAGGTCCTAAAGGAAATAATTTTCCTTGAGCCCTCCTGTTAAAAAAAAAGAGACGAAATATCCTATTAATTTGAGGCCACAATTGTTTCACCTCGTCTCCACCAACCACGATGTAAAGCATCTCCGGTGGACCAAGAAGATCTGTGATAACACTTTATTTAAAATAGTACTTACATAGGTAGTATCTCGGACTTCAAAAATGATCATTAAACGTATTTCAAACCTTTAACTAACTATCTAACTAATAATATAAACGTGAAAGTTTCTATGGATGTATGTGTGTTTGTTACTCTTTCACACTTTATTTTAATAGATTTTAATGAAACTTTACAATTTTAGCTCATACATCAGAATAACACATAGGCTATGATTTATAAAGTTAGCTATTAATTTGAAATATATTGAAAATAATAATAATTGTTTAATAGAAAGCGTCAAATCAAAATTCTATTTTAGAAAATATTTAATTTATTTGAAGTACTCGCCTATTACTTTGAATCGAATCAGGAATTATAGAATTTGAAATAAATAGGTAAAGAATTTTGGTATAAACGTAGATGAGACCTAGGAAAAGAAAATAGATTACTCGATGTACTAATCCTACGCAGACGAAGCTAGTTCTTTATAATCTCCACAATCCAACAAAATAGCAATAATTACTCTTTTCATTATTAAGCAGCTTGTTTTCCGCGAAATCAATTTAAATCTTTACATTGATTTTTAATCGTTTTTTTTCCAAACTCCTTAAAAATTAATTAAGAACGACAAAGGATTGTTTTCAACTAATTGCTATTTTAAAATGTTTGAACTGAAGTAAAAGATTCGGTTCAATACTTTTTAGCATTGAAACCGATTGAATTTAATTTAATTTAAAAACCGAATTCATTGAAAAACTATGACTTTTAGTGGGTAGTTGTTTTTAAAAATAGAATTACTAGAAAGTTTCCTTTCCCTCAGAAATACAATGAAATCGGTAAGTTTACAATATGCGATTTTACCGGCGATTTTATGCTTTTTTCCAAGCACGGCCACACTGTTGGTAGCTATACCGATATCGACAGGGAATAAATAAGAAATCGATATACGCTGGCATCACTGGTGGATCTTGTGATGATCCTAACCTCTGATTTTTATCAAAGACACCATTTCCCAACCTGATGAATGGGGTCTTTAGACTTCCTACGTCCCAACGTTTTAGCCTCGCGCCACAGAAGATTTCTTGCTGAAACTAAATCTAGACAGATGCGGACTCAGGACGTATACCTCGTCTTCCATAGGACATTTTATAATTGAATGTTTAGATAGTCTTATCTTTCAGTTTAATTAAAAAAAAAAATTTATATATATATACATATTTTTTAAATATTTTTTTTTATAAATAAACAGTTTAAAATAAGCACTAATTTTAAAAAATAAATAAAGAAGAAAATTTTTACTACAACACATAAATACTTGTCACACTTAAACATAACCACGTAAACACCTCAGCACAGGTTCTCCTAGTGAGGTGTTCACGAAACAAACAACATTACCCAACCACAGTTTCACAGTCACTAACCTACCTTACACACAACACAACAAAAAGTTCATAAATTATGTTATTAGCTATTATGTATAAATATTAATAACTTTATGTGAACGCTGTAATATTATATAGAAATAAAAAAAAAAAAAATATTTCATTGTCTGGCCGCCGATAAAATGTAACACAATGAGATATAACTTTTGGTGCAGTTTTGTTTTAAACTTTTCCGAGAATTCTACTATCGGTCTTTCCTTAATAATCGGTAAATTATCACGTCTTACAGTAGTTTTACATTTGTAATAATTATCACTTGTAAGATTTCAGTTTTTTTTGTTTTATTGAGAAATTAATAGAATAAGCATGATAAAAATTAACCAAACGACCAAAATTTGTACGGAAAGAAGCTGGTGGTCATTTTGAGTTTGTTGAAATAGTGACTTCTGATTCAAAATGCTCAGTAATTCATCTCAATTACGCAGTATGTTGGAACTGAAAATTTTGGAAGGTCGATATTTAAACACGATTTATTAAGAAACGAAGAGGAAGGTGGAAATAATAACAACAGCATTACATTCCTGGTTAGAAAACACAAAATATGGGATTCACAACTCATTTTCAATAAAAAAAATTTTTTACGGTGAAACCTCACAAGAGTCCTAACTGCTTCCTTCTGGAGCCAGTGAGACTATGGTATCCCCAATCGGAGTATGTAGTGAGGCTGAAGGTAAGTGGGGAAGGGGGAAGGAGATGGGGAAGAGGAAGGTGGGAAAGTACCTGGCTATTCAGATCTAGTCACTAAACACGGATAGAGCCATTATTAAGCAACGTTTCAATTCTGAATGGTGGTCTTACACCAGGGCGATACTGAGAGTATCTTCCACTCTGGAACGTGCCGCAAATATAACAAATATTATTTTTATTAATTAATTGTGAAATAACACAAATTAATCAAATAAAATTTATTTGCGTACGCCGGGTTCGAACCCGCGACCTTCCGAATGGGAGTCAAGTGTCTTACCACTCGACCACGGTCGGTCGTCATTAGGGAGGATATCGGAACTTAACGATTCAAATAATTATTATGCATTATTTTTGGGGCATTATGCCGCCCTTTAAAATCCCGGCATTTCGATTTTCTACCGATTTATAACATACATATTATGATGTCCCTAGAACACTGTTTCTAAGTTCTTAAAAAATGTCTATCTATTATTTTTGCAGATAATCTCTATATATTGTCTAGCCGAAACGCTAATGACATATGATTCACTCGATAGAAAAACTAGCAAAGAATGCTACGAAAATTAAAAAAAAACACATTAGATTCTGTTATTTAACAAATTCACAGTGTTCACATTAAATGCTACTTAAGGTATTGTCGAGAGATTTTGGCAATTTTTTTAAAAGAGTCGTGTTTTATTAAACATTTTCACAATTTTCGCTTGAATATTATAAATATTAGCGCGCTCCCTCTAACATTTGTACTTGCGTATCTCGTCTTCTTCTTCTTTTTGAGCGCCTACTAAAGGGCCTTAAGACGATAGACTTCGCTTTTCGGCCCATACAAGAAGGACGCCCGGGAAAAAACACTTTTCTACATCGAAAATTGCACAAAATTAATATTTTTTTTTATACTGCCTTTTAGAGGGTGAAAACTATATCGGTATCTTTTCAAATTTTCGATGCGTTTCGTATTAACGTAAACATTCACCGTCAAACATGTACGATTTATCAAAAAATATTATTTAAGGAAAAAGTGCTGCTAACTCAACTCTCATAAAGAATTATAAAATTATAAAAAGCTACCGACGTAGTTTCTTTTTTCTAAAAAATATATATTTTTTAAAATTTCAATTTCGTGAAAGTTTCGGTGTAGAAAAGTGTATTCTCCATAAACCCCTTTTCGAGCGATTTCCGTAGGTAAATTTGAGCGTTGTCTCATTCGCACATTTCGCATTCGCATGTATTGTAAGTGTGCGTGAGCTTATTGTGAGCGGTACAGAATGACAGACGCGGGTGTTCGGGGTGTCGTTCAAAGTCTAGCCTCTTAAGTCAACGTTTCGAACAGCGTTACAGTGTCCGTTTGCTGCAGCGTTTGCCGCGTCTAAATACAAAGAACTTATTGATGAAGGTTTCACCTATTCATCATTAAAACTTTGGAATGAAATAACACTGTATATTCGAATATCGACATCGTTGCAGTGCTTCAAGAAGCTCTAAAGAAGACTGAGAACTACCAACATTATATTCATTTTGCTAACGCATATTTTATTGGCTGCTATCTTTATGTAACTAAATGCCATTTAGATAGTGTCGGGATAAATTATACATTTTATTTAATATGCGACATCTATTGACTTTTCTGCAAGTTCACTCCTTCTTTTTCTCAAAGAGACCCTCCACACAGAATCTTTGAAGAATGGGCTCTGAGGAAAATTATTTTCTTTAGAGCCTCCTGTAGAGTTAATGTAAAAAAATTAAACACACTGTTATTCAACTATTAAACACTTTTATTAATACAAAACAATTAACATAACATATTATCGTATTTACATATACAAAAAAACATGATTCCTAGACATTGTGTAATGATTCATAAAATTAATTACATTTTGATGTATTAAAGATTGTCACCACATTCATAAAATTTTATTTTTTATACTTAACAACTAAAACAATCTAAACATGCTAATCTAAATATTCATAATATTCTGTAATAGAGTGCCATATCTATGTATTCAATCGAGTTCAAAATATTTGCAAAATGACTTACTTTTATGCACTTTACCATATGTTGCAATTAAAATTTTACCAATAACATATTTTATTTTCTACTTAAATTGATTATCAATAGTATAAGTAAGTAAGCATTAAGGATGTTTTCTATTCTATTATAAATAATTGAAACAATAATTCTTTGTTAGAACCTCTTACATTACTTAGAAAGGACAGTGAAAGGGGACATGTATATGAGTAATAGTTTTTAAAACCTCTTGAAAGCCAGCATAGGAAAAATATATTTTTTCAGTACGACGTAAAATATTTGACAGTTCTCACCTTTCTTACGAACTTCATTTTTATAACATTTCTTTTGTGATGTGTTACAAAAATTACATAAAAATAATGCAGATAAAACGAACTTCCTAATAATCACTCAAATCTATGCTTTCCACAATGGATTTATATTTAAAAAAAACAATGAAAAAATATAGACTCCGTTCATATTATCATGCGGCAGCCATTTTGTCCGCCATCTTTGGTGCCCGGCGCGTCATTGGGAATTAATTTGAATTATTCAGAGTGGCTAGACGCTATCCAGTATTGCGTTACGTCAAGAACAATAATGGCCCCAGCGATTCTGACCTTGTTCTTCATTCAATTTCTTTATACATAAAATTATTTTGTTAATGGCCTCCGGTGGGCAAACGGCCATTTGGAGGTTTTTGAAAAATAATTAGTAGATAATAAATAATATTAAAAAATATATATCTCATGGTCCTATCTTAGACATGTTCCCTTTCTCTGTCGGTTTTATCTCCTCCCCCCACTCTTCATTAATCCCTAGCCACGCTCCCAGCCCTCCCGTAACATTTAGTAATACATTGTACTCATCCACTATTTTGTAATATCAAGTTATTATATGTTTGTTCTGAGGAAGAAACGGTCATTCTGAAACCGGTTGGCGTAAATAAAATTAAATGAATGGTTCTGAAAAAGAAATATTGTTTCATTTATTTATAATGGTTTATATTTTATAGCTACATTCAAAAACATTTTATTACATACTATCTAAAAGATTTTAGACATTTTTCTAATTATAATTGATGGTTATTACAATAGTTATTAACAAAATGTTTTATTTCTCAATATATAACTAGGTAGCCTAGTGATTTTTTTTTATTTAAAATATTTTAGCGTAAATTCCCCTTAGTGTAATTGACAAATAATATTCTAAGAGCATTTCGTCTAGGCTAAAATTATCGCTACAAAAATGTACAAAATAATATTATTACAATATATAGATTATATGGCGTTCCCCAAGATACAATATTCGATGTTACAGCCAATATATGGTTATTTTAAAAATTGTAGGAACTATTCCTAATTTCATTTTTGGCGCTAGCAATATTTATTTAATCGCCACACTGGGACGCATGCGCGTATGATCGCGTTACCCGAATCTATTATACAATGAATAATTAAAATTATGTGTACAGATATAAATTGTTATTCAGTAAGCGACCCTCTTAGTCAGCGACCATATTCGAGTAAAATAAGTATTTAAGCCCAGTTGTTTCAAAGAAATTAACTGGTGACATTGTCGCTAAATGACCATTCTGCACCATTTTGCTTTTTAGGCATTTTAAAGATCCCCGTTAAGATGAAACCCGGTGGTGGAGAAATTTGAAAAATAGATTTAATTAAATTGTTGCTGTCACTGTTGCTTTTACTCTACCGGATATTGAGCGAAAGGGACAATGCACCTCGGGCTACTAATACCTTACTAAAATCGAGGTTTTGTATTCCCCACTTTTCTCCTCCAAAAGTGGACTGATTTTCATTTTTTTTTTGCCAACTACATAAGAAAAATTTATTCTCTATGTCTGTACGTTTTGCTTTTTTTTAAAAAAACATTGTCTAGTTGTATACTGAACGTCTTTTGACGGCGTTTAAATCAGTCAATTTTATTGATTTTTGGAAGGTCATAACTTCTATAAAAAGTAACATAACAAAAAATAAGTACCGACACGCTAGTATTTGATATCTATTTTATGTAAAAACAATATTTTGTGTAGAGTTAAAATCCAGAGAGATAAATAGGGAATACGTTTGTATGGAAAAATCACCGCCGGGTATCCAATTAAACGCCTATTCTAGGTGCGTTTCAGCTTTCCATCATATCATTTATTAGACAGGCAATAAAATGACATTTCTTTTGTTTCAAAAGCTGAAATGTTCTTAAAATCGTAATTTAACGGTGACCTTCCAACTGTCAAAAACAAATTAAGCTTAATGATCATTTGATGACAATGATACACTTGCATTTCTGTGAATCATCCCAACCCATATCTAAGATTCAACCGCAGATCTAAAAAATGAGTTGGTTAAAAATTCGACGTATTATTATATTATAATATGGAAAAAAACATTAGTCTAAGATAATATTGTTAATTCTGAAATTTTAAATATGAAGTTGACAATTACGACAGTCTCATAATAGATCGCAGTAGCCCAATTGGTAGAGGTGTATGTCCCGGTAAGACGTAAGGTTCTGGGTTCGAGTCCCAGTTGCGACCGTTATCTTTTATTATTTTTCTGTGTAATGTTCATTTTCATATTTAAAAAAATTAGATTATTATTGTTATCTTTTTCTTCAATGATATATTATAATAGATTTCAGAATCAAGGGAAATGTGCCATGAGCGCATAAACCATTATTAGTATGAAACTGCACGCACAAAGCACAACGAGCATTGTCGCCTTTTGTTTCTACCTACATGCCAAAGGAAAATTCACTTTGTGGTGTCTTTTTCATTAAATGAAAATAAATCACTTCATATACAATACTTATTTAAGAAGAAACCGGGCAGTGTTTTGTCCATATAAACGTGTTCCCTAAATTCCTTTTCTGGATTTTGACACTACTGCCAATTTAAAAAAATATAATGTAGATATCGACAATCATTAGGTACGTTTTGCTTTTTTTGATAAGTCAATTTTTATAGGAGTTAAGACCCTCCAAAAATAGTTAGAATTGTCTGGTTTGAAACCCACCAGCAGACGTTCAGTAAACAAACTAGACAATGTACTCAAGAAAAAAGAGATACGTTTCGATGAAGAGCATTTTCTTATTATACAGATAGTAAAACAAAATAAAAATCTGTCCAGTTTTGGAAGAAAAAAATAGGTATTCACAAGTAAATCTCGATTATGTTGATGTTATTTGGGTGTTTTCAGCCTTAGGTGCAGTTGTCCAATTCGCTCAGTATTCGGGAGAGTAAGACGAACATCAACAGCAACAGTTTGGTGAAATACCTATTGATCAAATTTCTCGGCGACCGGGTTTCCTCGTATTCAAAATTATCAACGTATTTCTTCGCCAGTGGTTTCCTCACCAGGAAAGAATTGAATTTTTTTACACAAAATTTTCTTTTTATCTTGACGAACAATAGGTACATTGGTTTCAAAAAATGTTGATAATTTTGATTGAATAAGTGGTGCATAAAATTTTTTTTTTTTCACATATAATTCTATTTGTTCATTCTTCAAGTTTAATAATTATTGTTTTGAATGAATATTTTTATTGTAATCTATGATAACATGATATTATTGTAAACATAAAAACTCTTCGGAACATGGGGAACGTCAAATTACTTGATAATTACCAACATTTTTATATAATCACAAAACTATTTACAGGTCACTATATTTTACAGGTAACTAGATTTTATAACAACGTTTGACGTTAATTTTATAATTATAGCATAATATATTTTATTCTTAATATAGGAAAGTTTTATAAGTACCTACGTAGGTAGATACATAATAGCTCTGATTCATAAAAAAATATAAGCACCAAATTTATTTTATTTCACTCATTTAATTTCTACATTTTTAAAAACATCTTTGTTAGCCTTATTAAAAAACATTTATTTTCAAATACATTTTTTGAAGTGTTATAATACACAACTAATGATATACATTTAGATACATTTTTTATTAATCATTTCAACTTTATATACAAATATAATTTAACCTATTTATCAATTGACAATAAATGATATATTATTTGTATTCAAGTAATGAAAAACAGCTAGGTAAAAGTTAATGATTTTCTTATTAATTGATATAGGTATTTGAATGATTTGTACCTTCTTGATTTGTCTCGTGTAATATCTTTATTTCGATGGTATTTTATTTAAAAAAGTGTTCTGATTTATGTTTAAAATATTCTGCATTAAAACAGGTATTATTTTCACATTTTCAGATAAAATCTTTATTAATTATTATAAATACATTAAAAATGGAGCTGACCGTCGATTTGTGACGATGTCAAACAATTGTGGATAATGAGTACTGCCCGACTGACTGCGTTGATTGACCTGAGTAAATAGACTGGAGTGTGTGCGCAGCGGCTGCGTTTATATAGGAGCGTGCGTCAGTGGAGCCGCCAGACGCGTTCAGAAGTTGCAGGCTATACAACTCTAAATGAGAGATGTAATTTTTTATCGATCACATTCAACCGACCACTTATTACACGACTAAATAGCAAACACTGCAAGAACTATCTGCAATATTTAAGGAAATCACTGTTTTTTTTTTTCCTTTTTCATTTGCAAACCCCACATACCCTACCAGGCCTAATTTATGATATAAATTCATCAAAGCATGCATATTAAGAGGAAATAAGGCGGCGTTTTGTCCATTCAAACGTTTTTTTCCCCTATTTTCTCTCAGGATTTTGATACTACTGCAAACATTTAAAAATATAGATTTCAATATCATTTCAACTGTCCAAAGAAGTGAAGCTAGCAGTCCACAAAGCAGTGCTTATACCTACCCTGATGTATGGCAGTGAGACATGGAGCTGGCAGAGGAAGGATGAACGTAGACTGAATGCTGTTGAAATGAGATCCCTGAGGCGTATGTATGATAAAACCATATATGATCGTTGATCGAGTGAGAAATGTGGAGATCCGCTAAATATGTAAGGCTAATGTAAGCGTAATGAGTAAGATTAAGAAAGGGACCATCAGATGGTGTGGTTTTGGGTATGTAAAGCAAATGAAAGAAGAAAGGATTGTAATAAGAATATATGACGCAAATGTGAATGGTATAAGAAGTAGGGGACGATCGAGGAAGACTAGTTAGTTAGTTAGATGGACTTTCAATGGTATATGCATATTGTTTATGCGATACCTCTACATGCGAGAGTTTGGATACTACCCTCTGTTGTATCCCTCTGATTTTCTCGCCGGAGTGCTGGGAATAGATCATCTAGACGTTGGGAGAAAAATCGCAATGGTGTTAGTGGCGCAGAAGCTGCTAAATGGGCACATTTGCAATTCTGATATTCAGGAACGAATTTCACTTTATGTCCCCGATAATTTCATCAGATAACAGCACAGACTATTTATTTTTTTAAGAGGTAGGACCAACCTACCAATGACCACATTTCTTCTGTGATTGACTACTTACCTATATAATTAAATAAATGTATGTTAAACTGTAATTTGTGAAATGTAATTGGATTATACTGTTTTTCACAATAAATAAATATGTACTGTATTACTCAAATTTCTCCGCGTTTTTTCACTTAGTTATTTTAAAAATCGACGATCTTTATTACATTATACTCTCTAATCTACTATTTTGTTTGCAAAATTTCCAATATGTGGTATTTTGACATAAAACGGGGTGGTGTGCTTTTATTTTCAAATGACCTATTTTGCAAAAGCAAACATCAATTGGCTTCTTCGTTTCGCTGGAGGGCCGTAAGAGGCTAAGCGCTACGTATTATCTCGATCTAGACTCCAGACAGCGCACATACATTATCCATAAAGATTGTATGCCTTCGCGTTGCGCGTATCGTTTTCCAATATTGAAAATGCATAGAAAGGTTGAATGTGAAAGTGCACAGCGGGTAAGGCGATATTAAATTTGCTAAATGAGGGTTTTTCGTTTTTAAAATGGTTACATCGTAAGCATTCATAATAGAAATAAGGGAGATGAGCCATGATAAAGTTGGGCTTAGAGGCCAAGAGTCCATGTTAACTTACAGTAACGACCCCTTTTGGAAAATTTAGCAACAAAACCTGCATTATGCTTAAAAATAAACAATGTTGAGATACTTGCCGGTAGAAATTCAGCGAGGTAAAAAGACAGGTTTTAGTAGTTCAAAAGTTTAGTGTAAAAAGACATAGGTCACTCCAAGTGATTAGCTACATTCGGTGAATTTTTAGGTGTGCCTGGGTTCATGGGTGAGGTTTGTTCGGGTCTTAGCGATAGTGCGCTTGCCTACCAACCTACTGCGTGGCGGGCCAGATTGGGAGAGACTGATTAAGGGAGACCTTTTGATTTCTCTAGCAGAACTCTCTCGGAACAGTACCGCACTAAGAGGGATGGATTCATAAATCCGACACATTTTTACTCACCCTTCTTACCCTTTTCCTTCCTAGAACGTTCACACTTTTTTCCCACAAAAAAAACCTCCACACAGCATCCCCAAAGATGACGTAGGACCTGAGAGGAATAGTTTTCCTAAAGGCCTCAATTGTGGAACCAATGTATTTTTTTTTACGTTAGCTTCATACAGGAAGCCCTGAGAAAAATAATTTCCATTAGGGCCTATTTCATCTTTGGGGAGGCTGGGTGGAGCGTATTTTTGGGAAAGGAGGAAGATCAAATTCTGGAAAGGAAAAATGTTTGGGGGTTGGGTAGGAATCTGGGTAGGAACGATTTCGCTAGCCGGTTGGGTAACTTTACGTATGAACCCCTTCCTCCTACTACGGTGGAAGGAAATGTTCCGAGAGAGTCCTTCTAGAGAGGTCAAAAGGCCTCCCTCAAACAGTACGTACGCCAAAAGAAGACAAGTACCTCTCTGCATATATGAATCAAAATAAATTGATCAGTCCACACGAAACACGAACTAGCAAAAGGGCAAAATAATATCCACGGGCCTTCCTATCAATGTTCAAGTATTTATTATCTTACTTACTAGTTCTTGCGACTCATTGCGTTGTGTGGGCGTCGTGTGGACAGAACTAGTGATGTCTTAATCTATACCAACGCCTGCTTATGCAGAATTAGTCAGTTAAATACTGAATGTATTGTATAATACGGACGTGTGTCTAGTGTGGTAGTCGAAAAGCATGTAAAAAACTGTATAAAAAATATGTTACGAATAAAGAAAAAAAAATAATCTTGAAATGCAGAGAACTGTCACCTTTTCGAATGTCACATTGAAAAGTTTGAATTTTGGTACAGTTTTCACTGCGGCGGACTCGCAAAAAACCACGCGGACGTAACTCTGACAGTTTAACCCTTAGAGAAAGTTAATCCACGAATATTTAACCCGCCTCACAAAGTTACCCAACCGGCTGGCGAAATCGCTCCTCTTAACAGTAGATTAGTTTAAATTAATCACGAAAAATTGCTAACTAAGATTAAAACTTTTCATTTCATTCAACACTACACTTTCATGTTTTTAGTAATAGACGATATTATAGTATGTAACCATTGATCCACCGTATGAGCAATTTTAAAAAAAATTCTCGAATTTTTAAAAAATTTTAAGTGAATATTTCACAAGAGTCCCAACTGATCCCAACTGGGGCCTGTGAGACTATGGCATCCTAGCGGGTATCTTATAAGGCTGAAGGTAAGTGGGGAAGGGAAGGAGATGGGGATGAGGAATGTGGGCAAGTGCCTGGCTATTCAGATCTAGTCACTAAACACGGCTAAAGCCATTATTAAGCAACGTTTCAATTCTGAATGGTGGTCTTACACCAGGGCGATACTGAGAGTATCTTCCATTCTGGAACGTGCAGCAAATACACAATATTTTAACTAATTAATTGTGAAATAACACAAATTAATCAAATAAAATTTATTTGCGCATGCCGGGTTCGAACTCGCGACCTTTGGAATGCGAGATCAAAGCGCTACCACTGGACTATGCCGGCCGTCAAATGCTAAGGAAATATTTCCGCTCACATTTAAAAAAAATCATACCTCTTATGAATACGGAGACATACAAACTGATTATAGTTCTGTATAGGCAATAAATTCACCTATGTTTTGTCTATTATTACATATTCGTAGAGTTTATAAAAAAATGTTATAAAATTGTTAACTTTAAAACATTTTAAAGAATCATTTGCCACATTGTGGCAATAAAGCAATCCGAGGCTTTGGAAATAGTGCCATAATTTGGCAAAAAACGTTCGAGTGGATAGCATGATTTTAAAATGTGTGTTAAGATGATAGACTTCGCTTTTCGGCCCATACAAAAAGGACGCCCGGGAAAAAACACTTTTCTACATCGAAAATTGCACAAAATGAATATATTTTTTTTATACTGCCTTCTAGAGGGTGAAAACTATGTCTGTATGTTTTTGAATTTTCGATGCGTTTCGTATTAACGTAAACATTCACTATCAAACATGTACGATTTATCAAAAAATATTATTTAAGGAAAAAGTGCTGCTAACTCAACTCTCTTAAAGAATTATAAAATTATAAAAAGCTACCGACGTAGCTTCTTCTTTCTAAACAATATATATTTTTTTAAATTTCAATTGCGTGAAAGTTTTGGTGTAGAAAAGTAGTGTATTCTCCATAAACCCCTTTTCGATCGATTTCTGTAGGTAAATTTGAGCGTTGTCTCATTCGCACATTTCGCATTCGCATGTATTGTAAGTGTACGTGAGCTTATTGTGAGCGGGACAGAATGACAGACGCGGGTGTTCCGCGTGTGGTTCAAAGTCTAGCCTCTTAAGTAGGTAGGTAGGTACTTGTTTGGATTTTTTAAGCTTTCAGGCTAATTTCTACGCTTTGTGGAACAGCTCACATAGGTCTCATGGAAATCGCCCTTATTGTTATGTTGTAAAATATGACCTGAACGGTGAGTAAAAGAGCAAACACAACGTTTTATTCAAATCTAAAAATTAACCACACAAAAATTTAAATGTATAACCTTTATAAAACCAAAGTTTCTTACAGCAGATTGAAAAAAAAATGAAATTACTGATTTTTTTTATTAATTATTTTTAGTTGAAACGATAAAAAGTGAGGTGAAAATAACGTGTATAATACATTTGTCTAATAAAATATTTATATGTTTTTTTTTTCAATTATTTTGTTTTCAGTAATTTTATTTAGAAATAATGTAAGGTGAGCCATTTGTAAATTTGCTGCCAAATATTTTACATTTAAAAAGTTCATGTTTATTTCTAAAATAACTGTTTTTGATAGCGTATTTAATCGCCTTTAAAAAAAGTTTTTATTATTCGGATACGTTAATAAATATTCAATTTATTTGGATTTTATCGCAAATGGAAACAATCTGACCGTCTGACAGATAGGCTCGAGACCGACTTCAACAGCACGCCAGAAAACGACTACGAACAGACAAAATTTGCGCGATGTGATCATATTATAATTCTTTTTTTAGAGTCTCAAATTCCCTTGTGACGTAGACAGTTGGATAATGGCTGGTATGTTATAAAACTGAAGGGAGTGGGGATGGGAAGGAGTTGAGAAAGAAGAAAGTTGAAAAGTGTCTGGATATTAAGTTTTGATTGTAAACCTGGCTAAAATAATTTCGAGGAAAAGTTTATCTAAAATAAATAATATATCTATTTTTTTACATTATCTCCACAGATGAGGTTCCGAGGAAAAAAAATCCCCTTAAGGCCTATGTTACCTTTGGGGGTGCCGTGTGCCGCCTTCCTCTCCTTCCTTTTCAGGAAAGGAAGGAGAGAAAGTTTTAGGAAGGAAAGGGGTATGAGGGGTGGGTAGGAATCTTTGGGTTTGTGTGTCCAAGAATGACGGACTAATGAATCTATCCCTCCCACCATTATTGGATTACCAACACCTCTGCCATAGGTCACCACAAGTGGTTCGCTACATTTGGCGACTTATATTTATCCAGTGTCCAGGTTCATGGGGTGAGGTTTTTCTGGGTGGCAGGCCGAATCGTGAGAGACTGGTTGAGAGAGAACTTTTGACTTCTCCAACTGATTCGATTTTAAACATGTTTCAACAATCGAAACATTTAAATAGGCCCATCTCTAGTAAATTTACTCAGCGTAAAAAAAAAATTGGTTAGCCAATCGACATTTCCAAATTACCCAACGAGTGAAAGACGTTGATGGATTCCCTGTAATTCACCTAACCTAACCTAACCCAGTTTCTGCACGATAGTGAAAGGGTAAAAAGACGATCACGAAAAGTTAATTCAAACTGGAGTAACTGCCTCCGTTGAACACACTTTAATGTCATCGCGAAAATGATTATTTCCTTTTAGAAGTAAAAACGGCCGTACAGAAGTTTTTTCTCTCCATTTCAGAAACCCACTTAAAAGATAGCGGTCTGCGCGAGAGATCCATTTCCTATACATTTAATTCATTTTGTGTAGTTCTTAAGATTTGGGGTCGCGATCTTCACAATAAAAGGAAAAAAATACATTAGGCACTTGAGAGAGAAGGTTTTCAATATTTGGGTCGATTTCAATATTGTTTTTTTTTTTTTTTTTAATCTGAGCGAAGCATAAGTCCTGTTTGGTGTCATTTTATCTGTCTGTAAATTTGTTTGTAGATATCATTAGATAGAAAATCTTTTGATTTGACAGGAAATTTTGATTTTGATTTATTAAATACTAAAATAGTAAACATACTTTTTTGCATGAGAGAATTTTTAAAGTTTACAGAACTACTAATTTGGAAAAGCATTTAAAAATCCTACATCCAAATAAAGATATAGGCAATAAAGCTGAAAAACAATCAGCGCAAATATACTTTCTATATTGGCAACCATGTTTTAACGTCAAACATATTTAGGTTATCTTCAGGGTTGAATTCAATATAATTCACATTTATAAAATGTTTTTACTGTCCAACTAGGAACAATTCCCATTTTAGGGCAGTCTAATTGAGATGAATTCACATACACAATTCGTTCAAAAAAACAAAAAGGAGAGAAAAGAAAAATAGACAAGAGAATGAAAAATTGAATATGTGAAACAACTGGCCAATAATGAAAAAAATAACAGAACTTGAATAGAACCTTTGCAAAACTTGAAAAATTACTTTGAAAATTGATGAACTGTTTGTGAAACAACTCATCCTACACAGAATATAAAAAAATAACCTCCCAACATTCCTCAAAGGGTGTAATAGTGTATGTACTCTTTCTGCGATTTTTCAAATCACTTATGTTAATTTGTCTGGTAAGACAAAGGTACTGTGTTCGATTCCCAGGTGCAATGGTTATCTTTTTATATTTTGGTTTTTTTCTGTTTCGTGTTTCGTTTAGAGACTATTTATTATAGCAATGATTAAATATTACATTAAGTGTATAATCTTCAAAAGTTAGTCCAATAAATTATACCTGAAATATTAAAAAGGATTTTTTTTATTTTAAAATTAGGCACAGTTTGAGAATCATGCCATACCAGCCACCCAAATATTTTAAGATGAATAAAAAAGAAGCAAAAAAACTGAATTCTGGTGATGGGTACTTTAAGAGAAAATTTCTACATTATTTTTTGTTGAGTACTACGCATTAAAAAAATTCTCAAGAGTGTTCCACAGGGGCGGATTAAGGACCCTATTTAGAATCAACTAACTAAACAATTGTTGGCAGAGAGAATATAACTTTCTACAACCCTTTCTTGTTGCAATCTCTTTGCTAAATTTCACATTCATACACTTGCTATGTTTTATATTTCATTTGGAGTATTATTATTTCTGTTTTTTTATTACTCCCATATCCGCCTAGTAACAATAAAAACTTGATTACGCATGCTATGAACATTTTCACTTCGAGTGTTAATTCTGTGCACATTCCAATGGCAATATCACCAATGTAATAATTGTTAACACTCTGTAAATGTTTCAAACAATAAATAAAACTGCCAATCCCCGCTTGCAATTTAATTAACCGGGATAAACAGGGACACCGCTGTTTATTAATCCAATTGAATGTAACTGAAATGCACTTGTCATTAACGCGGATAATCCACAACCATAATGAGTGCCATCGCTGATTGCCTGACGGATATCAACCTTAAACCTAAATAGTGATTTAGCATTAATCTCCGTAATAAATAGTTGAGTCGGGGCATGTGTAGAGTCAGAATAACAGAAGACCACGTATGTGAATGAAGCGTGTTGTATGGCGGTCTGTCTACTCTCCTGTTAACCTGTAAGTTAGTTAGGGCAGTCTGTTTCAACGCTAGCTACAGTAAAAGCTAAACTGGATCCACTGGAGCATTAGAGCAATTTAAATATTTTTCTCGGATTGCTAAAGGAAATTTTTCCGCCCACATTAAAAAAAAATCATACCTCCGAATTTGAATATGGAGACATACAAACAGATCATAGTTCTATGTAGCCAATGAATTCCCCTATTTTTTTATTATTATTTGAAATGCAAGTTTTTAAGTTTGCAAATGTTCTCAAAAAGCCTTTATTTATACGATACACGTTCAAAAAAAATTATAAACAATTATTTAAGGGGTTTTCAAAACGCACTTTGTCTTACGTCCTCCAAAATGTATGTGCTTCTATCGTAAAAAAAGTTTAAAGTGCCATTTCTCCCGATTGGCGTTTTGGTCTGTTGGATAAAAACGAACTGAAGCGACGATTTGTTATAGCGTTCTGAATTTAATATTACTATTCTGTAGCTACGTATTAATAAAACGATTTGACTGTTTGATAAAATCAGTTTGTATTTCGTTAAATCCAAATGATGCAGTACAAATTTTGAATTAAATTAATATTTGAACTGTGTTTATCTCCGGCAAACAACTCGTAAAATAACAAACGTTGATCGAAATTCAGATCACAAAATAATCCGCATGAATTGCTCACAAATAAGGCCATTAATTCAGCAAACATGAGTTATAATCAATTTACCTTTTCAATTTGAATAACTTATCGTTGCGTACTGCAGGTAATTGCAGGTAAGTCTTGACATGTTATTCATGTATTTTGTACCGATTCACGTTACTGTTGGCGAGTTGTTTTTTTTGTTAGTAAATATTTGAAAATATTCATTTGGTTTGATTTTAAAATGAGATGAGATATGATTAATTGTTTTCGGGATGTCATTTACACAGTTTCCATCTCTCCTTAACCATATCACCTTGATGGAAAAGCTTTTGAAATTTGGAACATTGGCAAAACATTGCAAATTTGAGTGCATTCGTTTTTGAGAAACTAAAAAAAAATTGGGACTACCTTGGAAGTAAGTTGTTGGTGTTTTCTGAGTACATAATCTTGTTTTTTTTTTAAAAACTAAAGTGTAGGTATTTGACCATCTCGAAAGTAAACAATATCGTTTTGTACTTACTTATGTTAAAGAATATCGATTTACTGTGGTGATAAATACCACAAGTTATCGCGGTGGAACTATTTAGTATATTATGATTGTGTTGTGTGCTCCTTTGCAGAGGTACAGTGGTAAGTTTAGTGTAAGGGTATGTACAGTGTACCTGGTAAGTAAGGAAGGTTATCCCTTTTCCTTGCATCCCTAGTTTTTCCTACACATATTCCAACCAAATTCCAGCACACACCACTTCATCTCGTTTCATTTTTAGTATTTAAAGTCCGTTTCCAAGTGCATCTGACGCTTTAATTTGTGAGCAGTTTCGGATACAACACATTTTATTATCATATTTCTGCTGATTGATGTGTTGGACGATTGAATAAAAACGTGTAAAAGTTCCTTGCAAAATATTGGTAGATAAAAGATCAGAAATTTTTTGTAGGTATTTTTAAAAATTATTCTTCTATTATCTGTTAGGATAGACACAGCTTTTCAGAATTTATGGACTGCACGTCTATATATGTTAATGTATGGCTGCGATTAAAATTCCAACGAAAACTGTCCGGCAACGTCATGGCAATGGCAACGTGGCTTCTCATTTCTTTAATATGAGATTGGTAGATGCAAGAAAACGATTAACTTTTTCCATTGGAGGAAGCAGACGTACGTACGTTGTTTATTACACTATTATTTAGTGTGTAAGAAAGAGATGCAGCATTATTGTGTCAAAGAACGTACATTTTATGCTTGTTTGTGCCGTTGTCATGCCGTTTCCCTGAGAATCTTAAAAGCAGCCTTTCTGGTAAGCAGATATGCGTGCATCGTATTTCTTCCTCTTATTTAGTGTATTAGAAAGAGCTGAAGCATTACTACAAAGTGAACGTATACGTTGTACGTTTTATCGTAGAAATTTTAAAAGCTTCCTGAGCATGATAGCTTCTGTTATGAGAAAGAGAGAGAGTTATATGATCGCTTCGCGCTAGAGAGGATTGCAAGGTCTTAATGACAACAATCGACGTACATTTAACGCAGATAAACTTTAGATTTTTACAAAGGTACAAGTTAAAAACAAAGATAAAAGGAACAAGTTTTTTTGATGAATCCTGTTTTTTCCTCTGTAACCTTCAAATAATAGAACATACATGACTAAATTTACTTGAATCATCGTAATTCACGGTGTAACCATAAAGTAATTTTCAAAACCTGCATATGATGACTAAAGGTTTGAATTTCATGTCAAATTATTTAGTAGTCACGATACAAGAAAACTCAACCAATTTCAAACAGTTTTTACAATAACACTGCTAAAATCTTTAAAGTAGATTACAGGACATGCTCTCGTTCTTATTGGAGATGGTTGTCATGATTAACTTACAAATATACCGAAGTTTAAACGAGTTTAACGATTTAATGAGTGAACACAAAGTTATCTAAAAAAAACACTGCAAAATTCTCAGAACTACGGACCTAGTTTGTAAGTTCTTTCATTCACACAAGATCCTTGGTTTCGTTTCAATTTTCATTGCCTCAAGAAAATTGCTGTCAAGAATCACGACTCCACTCCAATTTAACTTTATTGGTCGCAAATAAATGCATTTTACGCGCATTTTACTGACGGTACCTACATTTTAATGGTATTTTTACTTTTTGATGGTACCTATTCATTAATTTCGTTCTCACAGTACTACCACTGAAGTAGTTTTGTCTGTTTTCGTACAAATGGCACACTTATATTTGGTAAAGTTCTTACAATATATTGAAGTAATTTTGTAGGTTTTGCACAAATTACTCATGTCACATTAATATTTGATGAAGTCCTTACAGTACCACTGAAGTATTTTTGTATGTTTTCGCACAAATTTGTTGATGGCACACTACTATTTGGTAAATTACTTAGAGTATAATTGAAGAAGCTACCGTAGCTAGCAAGATCAGCCAAGATAGTTGATCATAGACAAGTCTATTTACACAAACTTCACTGATAGCACGCTTATATTTTGGTGGAGTCCTTACAGTACCACCGAAGTAGTTATATCTCTTTTCGCACAAATTACTGATGGCACACTTATACTTGATAAATTACTTAGAGTATCATTAAAGAAGTCAACGTATATAAGATAAGACAAGTCAAGAAGTATGATCTTGGATTTGTCTTTTTACATACACTATAATGATGGCACGCTTATATTTTGATTAAGTCCATACAGTACCTTTGAAGTAGTTTTGTCTCTTTTCGCAGAATTTACTGACGGCACACTTATATTTGAAAAATTACTTAGAGTATCATCTCAAAGAATCTGCTGTAGTTAGTACGAACAGTCAAGGCTGATAATGTTGTACACGTCTCTTTACATTCACTTCACTTATGGCATGCTTATATTTTCGTAAAGTCCTTAATGTATGCACTAAAGTAGTTTTGTGACTTTTTGCACAAATTACTGATGGCACACTTATATTTGGTAAATTACTTAGAGTATCATTAAAGAAGTACCGTTTGACATGTCTTTTTAAACAAACTTCACTGATGGCACGTTTATATTTTGGTAAAATCCTTACTGTAACCACTGAAGCAGTTTTGTGACTTTTTGCACAAATTACTGATGGCACACTTATATTTGGTAAATTACTTAGATTATCATCAAATAATTATCGTTTGACATGGCTGTTTAAACAAACTTCACTGATGGCACGTTTATATTTTGCTAAATTCCTTACAGTACCACTGAAATAGTTTTGTGTTTTCGCACAAATTACTGGTGGCACATTTATATTCTGTAAAGCACTTAGAGTACCACTGAAGTAGCTTGCAAGACCTGACCACTATTAGGAGGACAGGTCTTGGACATGTCTCAGAGGGCGAATGGCATGGACGTTGGTCCATGGCGAGGGCCCCCATGTTGCAAACGCTATCTGTTGGTGGGGACCCATCGGGCCCTTCGGCAGTAGCGGCAGAGCAGGACCCGGCGGAAGGCCTGGCGGAACACCTTGTTGAAGATGGTGTAGAAGATGGGGTTGACCATGGAGCTGGCGTAGCCCAACCAGGTGACGAAGTCGAAAACCTGAACAGAAAAAAACCATTAGAAAGAGAAACTTGAATCAATAGTGAATACCTCACAAAAGTCCCAACTGCTCCCGTCTGGAGCCAGTGAGACTATGGCATCCCCAATTGGGGTATGTTATGAGGCTGAAGGTAAGTGGGAAAGGAAAGGAGATGAGGAAGAGGAAGGTGAGGAAGTACCTGGCTATTCAGATCTAGTCATTAAACACGGCTAAAGCCATTTCAAGCAACGTTTCTATTCTGAATGGTGGTCTTACACCAGGGTGATACTGAGGGTATCTCCCACTCTGGAACGTGCCGCAAATATACTATATATTATTTTAAATAATTAATTGTGAAATAACACAAATCAATTAAATAAAATTTATTTGCGCACACCGGGTTCGAACCCGCGACCTTCGGAATGGCAGTCCAACGCCCTACCGCTGGACTACGCCGGCCGTCATGGTTAGCAGCGTTATTTTAGCAAATGCCATAAAATTAAAGATTGAATCCTCAAAGGATCAAAGAGTTGAAGAAATAAAAATGGACACTATTAGATATGAAATTAAACAATTTTTTCACTTTGTTCCACTTGTTTATTTACACCAGGACTGGTTTCGTCCTACTACGGACATTTTCAGACTGGTCCAGTGGTTTTTGGACCAGTCTGAAAATGTCCGTAGTAGGACGAAACCGGTCCTGGTGTAAATAAACAAGTGAAACAAAGTGAAAACATTGTTTAATTTCATATCTAATACAATGGAATTCCACCATGAATTAACAGTTAAAAAACCAGACTCATTAATATGGACACTGTTTAAATTCACAGACATAGTTTGCCTGTCATAGTTTACATTAAATTATTCAGATAACTTTTTTTTTTTTACTTTAACTCCACACAGGAGGCCCCAAAGAAAATAATTTCCCTCAGGGCCTATGTCACCTGTCAAAATACTGTGTGGAGGGTCTATTTGAGGAGAGGAAGGAGTGAACATGGGTCTTGAAGAGACCCATGTTGTAGGAGGGAGGAAACACAGAGGCCGGCCAATCGTTCCACATCCAAGCTGTTGAACTCAAGAACGAGTCGTAGAAACGACCCTTTCTCATGTGACAAATGTCTACCGTGTACACGTGTTGGGCGCGCGTTTGGCGTGTTTCCCGACTATGCACCGGTGCCGAGGGGATGAATGATGCTAGTTCGTAGGAGCATCTTTTATTGAAATACCGATAGAACAAGGACAGCATTCGCACCCGACGCCTGTGCTCTAAAGATTGCAACCCGTTTGTTAAGATGGGAGAATCTATCAAACGGATCGCCCGTTTCTGCATAGAGTCGAGGTTTTTTTTTCAAGTATTGTGGGGCTCCAGACCAGAGGTGGCTGCCAAATTCAACCGTGGGGCGCACCTGCGATTGGTACAGAGTTAGCAGTTGTGTACTATTAAAGTATCTGCGGGACCTGTGCAGTACGCCCAGTTAACTGAGCAATTATTAATTAAACTTGACGGCCCTTTTGGTCGAGGGGCAAGGCTCTCGACTAGCTGTCCAAAGGTCGCAGGTTCGAATCCCGGCGTGCGCAGATAAATTTTGTTTGATTTATTTGTTTCCAAAATTTTACCTTTTTTTGTACGTTCCAGAGTGGAGGATTCCCTCAGTATCGCCCTGGTGCAAGACCACTATTCAGAATTGCAACGCTTCTTGAAATGGATTTATCCCTGTTCAGTGACCAGATATGAATAGCCATCTGGCTACATCGGGGAGTGGGGAAGTATCTATGACCGGTCAGTGGTTCAGTGGGCATCGCGTTTGGGTCTCACCCAGGCGTTCCGTGTTCGATTCCTCGGCTGGCTAAGTCCTCTACCACAACACAAGTAACATCTTCCGCTTAGTGTGTTGGTAGTAGGAGATGTTCAAATGTTGTTGGGTTATTCGTAACCCGGGAATGTTTGTCTGTCTTTAAAAAAAAAAAAAAAAATCTACTTCCCCACCTTCCTCTTCCCCAACTCTTTCTCCTCCTCAACTACCTTCTGCCTAAAAACATACCCCGATTGGGTGTGGCATCTGTTCACCGGCTTCAGACGGGAACAGCTCGAGGAGGTGTTCACATGAAAAAAATATTTTAAAAAATTGATTATCTTACCCAATGACTAACCCTCCTCTCACATTCCTCGCAGATGCTCGGCACCAGATTCAACACAAAAAACGGCGTCCACAGAATCACGAACGTAAAAAACACCACCCCCAAAACCTTGGTAGCCTTCTGCTCCAGCCTGATGATCCTTCCATGCCTTGAACTAGTTCTGGACAGCAAACTGGCAGTCCTTTGCTGCTGGGTGGTAGTCGGCTGGGGGTGGGGACCGTGGTTAGCGGAACTGTTGGCTGGCTGGGTTCGAGTCCTGGCTGCTCCTCCCTCCCAGCGGACTACCAGGGTAGGTCTGGTAGGGGGAGGCGCTGGCTTATCCCCAAAGTAGGGGCAGGTGCATTGGGGTGGACAGCATGTTGAGGATGAGACGGTTTTGCCTGGTGATGTTGGCGCTGAGAGTGATGTGGGTTTTTCTCTGTTGGCAAAAAATTCACACATTAATGTCGTGGTTATGATTGAGAATCAGACAAAACCAATTCAATCATTTGGGAGTCACCCCGAGTACTATTTATTGGATTTCCCTCACCTCTGCCATAGGTCGCCCCAAGTGGTTCGCTACGTTTGGTGACTTGTAGGGATGCCCAGGTTCATGGGGTAATATAGGCCGTGAGAGGAATTATTTTCCTCAAAGCCTCCAGTGCAGAGGTAATGTAAAAAAAAGAAGTCTACTCAAATAATATCGTGATTTATTTTTGGGGTATTTACGCTACCTCCTTATTTATCCAACGTTTCGGATAGCGTTACAGTATCCATCATCGTGGCAGATGTGTAATCGATTGTGGTGAAGTGTGTGTTTATATATATTATGTAGAAGCGATACCGATGTTGCCGGCCTTTAGGAGCTGATACGTCTACATTGATTCCTGTTTGGGAAAATAACCAAAAAATTGCATGTTTACAATAGTTTTAATGTTATAATAATGTTAGTTGTAATGTACGTAGACTAAAAGTAAACTAGAATAAAATACAAAATACGGTTATATACATATAATGTAAAATTCATGATTTAATGTAAAAAAAACCCTTAATAAAGTATATACTTCAAAGCAACAACAAGCAAGTATGTATATAATGTACATTTTAGTCTATTAAATAACAACAAACAAAACACCAAAATTCACAAAAAAATGTCGAACGACAATATGCCAAAAATTTACCGTTCGATATATATTTTTTTATATGAATACCGCACAATAGTCTCAACCGCTCTCGTCTGGAACCAGTGAGACTATGGCATCCCCAATTGGGGCATGTTGTAAGGTTGAAGGTAGTGGGGAAGGAAAGGAGACAGGGGAGATAAAGGTGGGAAAGTACCTGGCTATTTAGATCTGGTCACCAAACACGGCTAAAGCCATTTCAAGCAACGTTTCATTTCTGAATGGTGATCCTACACCAGGGTGATAATGAGAGTAAACATATTGCATATGTACCTACTATATATCATTTTTAATTAATAATTTCGAAATATAACAAATTAACCAAATACAAATTATTTGCGCATGCCGGGTTCCAATCCGCGACCTTTGGATTGGGAGTCGGGGGACTTACCCCTCGACCACACCAGCCGTCGAATAAATAGAGATATTATATAAATAGGTGATAGGTCTAATAATCTTGAAGCCCTTGAAATAAAAGAAAATCATTAAAAATAAATAAAACAAATTTACTTAATAAACAAATAGATTTATCGAATAGCCCCATTTTCAAAATATTTCCATTATTCCCGCCCACTTACAACCCTCCCCCATCGCCCCCACCTAAGTAGATGTTGTCTCTCCCTCTTCTAATTTTCTTTTAAATGCCACGTATATCTGTATAATATATTTTTATTAATTCCTGAGGATGGTTCAGGTTGAACCGAAACCGGTTAGATAAAGAAATAATAAAGTGGAATTTAAAAAAACTATTACTGTGTTTATGATAGAGATACTATTTACTTTAAAATTATGACAAAACCGATACGTTTTTAGATTTTCACGGCCAAAAGCATTTTCGTTGTTTGTTTTTGGGGTGTTATGCCACCTCCTTCTTTAGCCGACGTTTCGGACAGCGTTGCAGTGTCCATCATCAGGGCAGATCCGGAGATCCGTCGATGTGAATTTGTTGTGTTAAATGTGTGCTTATTTACTTGGAAGCGATACCGTGTCGTCAGCTTCAATCCACTACGAGCTGGTAGGTATTTCAGAAGAAGAGAACTACTTTTAAAGGGAAATTTTGAGAAAGCGCAGTATTTACGTTAGCCTGGGGCGCGTCCACGGAGAAATGTAACGAAATGTCCAACGAAAGTAGCGTCATCTTGTGGCGAATTCTAGAATTAGAAAAACCAAGCTGAAGCGAATGCAGCCAATATTAAGGTATAAACAAAATGGTTTTATACTTTTATATTGTATTATTATATGGTATTAAAGTATACTTAGACATGGTTTTTTGCGGTTAGCTTTGGTAAATCGGCAATCGCCGAGCACTTCATTGAAACCGGCCATTACTTTGGATTTGTTCCTGAGGTCCTGGGAAGACCCAAAACTTATAGATCGCGCCTGATTATGGAGGCAATTGAAATCTACAAAAATCCAATTAATATTAATAGAGACGACGGAGCTAAGCTCAACAGCTCTTGGTATCCGGTAATTGACGGCTACACCAAAAACGAACAACGAATATGACAAAACCCATTTAAAACTTAAAACTAATAATTCCCTTACACTCCTTAAAGGTTAAGTCCTTAGTTTTTATTTTTAAAAAAAGCTTCGAGCATAAAATGATTTTTCTTGCTAATTAAAGTTAAACTGTAAAAGTTCTGGCGTTTATTAGATGTTGCTGACTGTTTGCTAACACTTCTAACAACTGAAATTCCCTCTTTTTGGTTTAAAGTCGTAACTAGTTTAAAGTTTGCAAGTTGTCTTAAAGTTCCGAATTCCTGCATCATCCTAGATGGTTAAAATAGTTCGATTCTCTTAGAAAAGTGCATTCTCGTATCCGAGCTTAAAGTTATTACTTGTTTTAGTTCAGAGGTCTAGGGTGATAATATTATTACATATATCCAAACTTCTAACTACGAAGAGTGGATAAAGTTTTTGTCTCCATTCTACAGAGAATTTATAGAACTTCCAACGATAATGCTTACTTCTTCTTCCAGATGTTCTTTTATTTTATTCAACTGCTTTTCCATGATAAATTGTTTATTTGTTTACGATTATACGATCAAAATTAAAATACGCTTCTGCTGTTTGGGCGGGGGGTATTAAAAAAAAATTCTAAGGAATCTTTATATGAAAATACATTGTGAATACCCGCGATTTGTGCATCACATGGATTTGCTCTAAGAAACGCGCTACGAAAGTCTCAATCTAAAAGGAATTGGACCCTTATACTAACAGCTTTTTAAATTATGAACTATTTCATTGATAGCCCATTGGAATGCTTTAAATTGTTTGTACCGAAAAACTACCGCCAGGGTCGCCACCACGACTTGCTCTGTATTCCACATGGCGGAACGGGTGTTCTGGCCCAGCATGGCATGACAAAGGGTATGGTACTGCTAAATGATATCTCCAGGTCTCTTGACATCTTCAACATTAAAGGTTTGATGGTTTCAACAGTAATTTTAGACAAAAAATGTAAAATGTATATTATTGTAAAATTTTCATTTATTTATGTAAAGTTATGTATATTTCATGTGTATTGTAATAAGATTTGTCAATCTGTAATACACATAAAAAATGTAGGTCTCTTGACATATTTAACATTGGCCCTGAAGGTTTCAAGAGGCAAGAATTCTAAAATATATATTATTGTAAAAAAAATCATTAAAGTTATGTATTATGCACATAAAAAAACGAACGTGCTTTAGACCACATTACTGAATTAAAACGTTTGCTCCTACAGTGTGATACAGACAATATGCCTGCACTTATATATATGAAACGTAACTGACTATGAGAGAAAGAGAGAAAGAAAATGTGTGCTCGCACCACTCTCTCTTGCCCCTACACTAATATACGAAACGTAACTCTCTCTCTTTCTATCTACACTAACTTATATATCTCTCTCAACTTCCGTTCTCCTCGCCCGATAACATTTTTCGTAACGCTCTCGTCACGCATCCACTAGTTTACTCCCCAAGTCAAGCGTGCGTAAAGTAGTTTGGGAGAAGAAAGGTTGGGAGATGGTTAGGTAGGTACTTACAAGTTGGCAATAAAGTAATCTTCTTCTCAAGTGGGTCTTATTGCAGAAGATCGTGACTCCTACTAC
The DNA here is from genome assembly GCA_951813805.1 of Limnephilus auricula. Lineage (NCBI taxonomy): Eukaryota > Metazoa > Arthropoda > Insecta > Trichoptera > Limnephilidae > Limnephilus > Limnephilus auricula. Next base: position 2,383,507 of record OX638410.1, read on the forward strand.
AATTTGAATGGTGTACAATGCTCATCCACTTCTCGCGGTTCTGCGCTGCTTGGAGAGCCAAGGACACCCTAGTACCAAACGCTAGTGATATTTTAGTCATTTCAGCGCCTTGGCGATCTATCTCTGCTCCTTTTGATTTTCACTTTAACAGTGGTTATGAGTTTCTCCAAGTTGGAATCGTCAGTTTGGCCAGCATCGTGTCCAAAGCATCTTAAGATACGTTGTAGGCAGATAGTTGAAAGCCTTTTGCGGATGCCTAGCTCTTCCAGGGCAGACATTTTAGGCAAAAGAATCTTACTACCAATTTAAAAAAGAATCTTTGGGAATGAACCATTAAAATTCCACCATTTTGAACCGGAAACGGAAAGTATAAACAGATTTACAGTCGAAATGCAACTTTGTTAATTTAATAAACGTCGTACGTAAGTTTAATTAACAGTAACACACAAAGCAATAATTCCTTCTATTCACTGAAGAGATAAATCCTAGAAGTGTTGTCCATACCGATTGGAAAAAAAAACTAATTTTCAGGGTTTTATAAATAAATAGCTAGGTTACCCGGTATCGGGAGTTGATATGAGATTGTGTGGTAGCCCTCTGTTCTCAACCCCTACAAAAAGGCGTCGAATAGTTCACAATGTTCCAGAGCATTCCACAACATTCGAGATTGTTCTGGAAAGTTCCACAATGATCGGGGGATGTTCTATGTTCTATAACTTCCAGACTATTCCCGAATATTTCACAACATTCCGATGTTCATTCAGAATGTTTCAGTATGTTTTGGAACGTTGTGGAATGCTCTTGAATACTCTCGAATGTTCTGGATTGTTCTAGAAATTTCTAAAGGGTGAAACTTCCAGCCTTTTCATCGTCAAAAGCACACCATTTAGGTCAAAACGGGAACCTTCTTCATGGATGGGGGGATAGAGGGCTACCACACCATATAATCAACTCCCTTGATCGTACCTGATCCCCTAGCACACTCGATCGATATGATCGATAGGCTAACTATCGATAACTTCTCATCGTTCCCTAGCATGACTGCAGATCGTAAACGAACAAATGACAGTTCACAATTACTAAGTGTCTTTAGTATATTCGATATCAACTGTTGTATGTACGTTAGCGATCTGCAGTTGTCCTAGAGAACGATGAGAAGTTATCGACAAGTATCCTATCAATCGATCGAGTGTGCTAGGGGGCTAGAACTCGTTTTAGCGGCAGTCACATTGTACACTTAGTTTTATAATATATATTGATTACGAGGGTACCAATGACATGTCTCTATGAAATGTCTGGAATGATTACATACATTTTACTCGACGGTGTTAGTACATGCACAGAGAAAAGATATTAAAAAATATGTGGTATATAATACGTTCATTATAATTTGGATGTATACGTGCACGTCTGTGTGTACCTATGTGTACGAATAGGGTATTTCCACATTATTTTTATTGCTTAAAAAAATAATCAAAAAATTACGAATATTATGGCATTTTTATTTTAATTTTATGTTGACGAATAAATTTTCTAGAGCGAGTATAAGTTGCCTATTTTTGTAATCCCGCCAAAACGACATTTTTGACGTGTGACGTCACAAGAGACGCCCATTCTAGAAAAAATTCCAACAGTTCTACTTTGTTTGTTTGATGACGTGCGTAAGAAACGTCGTTGACAACCACGGGCCGTTTTGGTTTTGTAGGTTTTTGAGCATTTTTAAAATGAATAAATTTGAATGAAAACGTAAAAAATAAACATTTTTAGTACGATGATTAAAATCAGAAAATTGGCCTTTAAATATTCCATACATTTTCAACAGAATCCCTCCTTTGTGAAAAAACTCTTTTGTATTAATTAGTTGAGCGCTGTGAGTGCGCCTTGATTTAGTTACCAGTAATGTTTTTTTTTAAATCACGGCATGGAGTCAAACATATGTCGAGAGTTCAGTTGGGGCAAATATTTACGAATGTTTGGAGAACAGGTGAGTTTGCTGTGTGAAATAGTTTGGTGTTGTGGGTAAGTTTAAAATACGATTCTTTATATTTGGCGACGGTGTAACACGTGTTAAATCTAAAATCAATAATTTTTGACAGTTTTCTTAAATATAGTGTTCTGTATCGTGCTAACGAACGAACGCTGCACTTGAATTCAGAGATATCAACCCTTAAAAGGATGTAGCGATTTGGAATTACCATCACTATCGCCATGGGAATTCACATCACTAGTAACACCACGTGATCGCCAGCATTGTGTGTCGCGGTCACAAGAAGCGAGCCACGATCAGCTCGGTTCTGAATTTCAAGAGCTAATTTCCTAGGAGCAAGGAAGCGGATGGAACTGCCGGAACCATAGAGTATTAATTCGTAACGTAAATTTAGGTTCACTTAAATTATGGTTTATGCTTTTAGTCTAACTTAGTATGTTTTCTTGTTCATTCAAAATAAGATGGCGCTTGGTGCAATACTTGATCTCTTTAAATTCATTAATTCAATATTTTAACTTGTGACATATTAATCAGATTGTAACTTCATTGAGCTCTTCGAGCACAATGCACACCCTGAGAGATATATTTTAACTACCTTTTGGGTCTCATGTTATTAATTTCAACTTGCCAGTTTTTATCTTGAAAAATAAATTTTTAAATTATTAACCCATGCGTTTCATTTATGATTGTTATAGTAGATATTAATTCCTGTTCTGGGTCTTATTATTTCAGCTACACATATCTATCACACAAATATGTTATAAATTTAATTCCAGCAATTAGCAAGTAACACACCTTTTATATTGTTACAAACGCTAGAGATGAAAGCAGGAAAATTTGCGTAGTGAATGTTATCGCATTTCAAATAAAACAAAATAAAACGGCAAATCATTTATGGACGCCTTATATGTAAGTAGCTTTAAAAACTAATAAATAGTAATTAGTGCTTTTAAGTAGGTAAGTAATCTAATAACACACGTTAGGCACAGATAAGCCACAGGAAATCACATAAATTTGACAGCCGATAACACGCGACGCTTTCCGCTATGAATGCTGACTTAACACAAAATATACGAAATCACGCTTCAGGCCCAAGACAGGCCAATGAAATTGATTTGCCGTTAAAGGAAAAGTATCGATATTTTAAAATATTTTACCAATTCCATCACAAGTAAGGAAAAATTGAGCTTACTTCGGACACGCCCACAAAGCTCGTCTATTTATTTTTCTCTCCATTGACCGTATTTATGTAGTTAACGCTGTATTGGTCCAGTAATCCGAGTGGCGAGCGAAATGCTCACTGGCCAGTTATTATTGCCAATATAAGCGACAGTTTTTTCCCCTAACTCGATTTATGAGGATTAATTTCGGTGTGTTCACAGTGATAAACTACACCGACTTCTGACAATTAATTGTTTTGACAATGGAAAGAGTTATTGTGATTGCCGAAATGAATTTTTTGAGAAGAGGAACACTGGTCACTAAATGGGCTCTTGTGAGAAGCTCTACTATCCGTGATTTGCTTAGAATCATTCCCCAGCTTCTGTTCATAGAAAAGTAGAGATCGACTCAATTTGGAATAATCTTCATGTACAAAAATGAATGTTTCTTTGTTTGTCCCGCATGCGTTCCTATGCCATTCATCCGATTGCGATGAAACTTCAGTGATTTATTGTGAACACACCCGCAAAGGTTTCTTCATATAGTGGTGAGCTCTTACGTTATGAAATTTGTAAAACAAATTATTTATAATATATTATATACAACATTTTTACAATCGACTGCCGGCCAGAACACGACCACGGGGTGCAATATTGATATGGGTATGGAATACACGTTGTGTAGCGATGATTCTACACAAGTATGCCTTGGCAGCGGACGCGCGCTCCACCTTCGTCCACTCCATGATGCTAACTAATTTAAGCGGAGATAAAATTTTACACCCCGCCCTCTCGAATGTGTCTATCCCCACCCTCCACAATTAAGCAAGTACCCGCCCCACCCTGTACAATAAAACCATAACCGAAAAGGGGTTCGTAAGCAAGAGATTTAACAGGTTTGATACTCTTTTTATGGGCTCATTGAAAAGACAAATCAAAAATTACTCGATTGTTTCAAAGTCATTTCTTTTAAGCGATCCGTTCTCATGTGACAAATATCAACCATCTACATATGTTGTGCGTGTTTCCCGACTATTCGCTGGTACCGAATGGATTAATGCCGCTAGTTTCTCGGAGCATCTTTCTTAGTAATACCAGTAGAACAAGGACAGAATACCTACCTGACGCCTGTGCTCCAAAGATTGCAATCCACCATTCAAAATCACATAATTTTGCCCCGACCCAATAAATACGATGTCCCCACACTCTCTATCTCAAAACAATCAAGTCATTGAATATCATCTTGCGGCTTGCTTTGCCGCTTTGTAGGTACTGCAAAATATCTTGGGGAGGAGGGGTGGAAAAAAAATTGGGGTGGGAAAAAGTACAGTAAAAAGGTCAAGCGGCCACTGTGTTAATGGATTTTTATTATGAAAGGTAAAACGCCGTACCAAAGTATTACAAAATTATGCCTTGGCAATAGTGAGAGCGAAAAATGCTCCCAACTCAAAGGTTACCGGACCAAATGGAAAATGAAAATTTTCAATGCTAATGTCAACGGATTTTAACATAATTGAGGAATCGGGTCTAAGGTTTATAAATAGACGTTTTTTGAGGTCAAATAAATCTAGTCGAGAGATTATTTGCCTTTGTTTCAATATAGGGCAGAACTCATTTAGTAATTTTTTGAAGCCTCCTACTGCGACCTTTCGATAAGAGAATTTTTTGTGTTGGTATTTTAGAATATTTTTCTGCGTGTTTTGTGAAAGCAGGAATATTTTTAAAGGAAAGCGGTGCCTATAGTATGTCATTAAGGGGAACAAATCAGCGGCCTTTTTTTTTTAAACTTAATTTTGGATTTTTGGTAAAAATACCTAACTAAAATGAATAATTATCCTTTTAAACAAAAGATAAAGTAAATTTCTAGTACGGATAAGTGCTACTTCATTAATTTATGTTTAATATTTATCCATAAAATGCATACGACCGCGTCGACAGGAAAAAGCGATAAAAGGTGTTGTCCAAGTATGGAGTAAATACAAATCTTGTACAGGCAATCGCGTCTCTATACGAGGGAACGTTGCTTACATTAGGGTAAACGGTGGTTTTACGGGGTGGTTTGGCATCATAAAAGGTGTTAAGCAAGGCTGCGTAATGTCACCGTGGTTATTTATATTTATATATATCTATACATGGACAATTGTATGCAAGAATTGAAAGAGGCGGGATTGGGCGCGAAATTGAATAATCTGATAGTATGTTGCCTGTTGTACGCTGATGATGCGGTGTTGATTGCTAACAGTATAGAAGATCTGCAGTCTCTCGTATCTAGGATGAACAAAATATGTATGAAGAATGATTTAATTATGAATGTAAGTAAGTCTAAAGTCATGGTGTTTGAAAGAGAGAGTCCGGAAACGGTGTGCAATATAGTTGTGAATGATGAATACTTGGAGCAGGTGGATGGGTTTTTATATTTGGGAAGTATGTTTACGAGAGAATTGGAAGGCTGATAGGGATATTGAAAGAAGGGTGAATGCAGGTAACTCCATTAATGGAGGATTGAACGCCGTTGGAGCCAACAAAAAGTTGTCCACAGAAGCGAAGCTAGCAGTCCACAATGGAGTACTGGTACCTACCCTGATGTATGGCAGTGAAGCTTGGAACTGGCAGAGAAATGATGAAAGCAGACTGAATGCTGTAGAAATGAGTTCCCTGTGGCGTAAGTGTGGTAAAACCATGTATGATCGTGTGAGTAATGTGAAGATTCGAAAAGAATGTAAGGTTGATGTGAGCGTAATAAGTAAAATTAAGATAGGGACGCTAAGATGGTTTGGGCATGTTGAGCGAATGAATGAAGAAAGGAGTGTAAAGAGAATTTCTCACTGAATATGAATGGTAGAAGAAGCTGAGGACGCCCGAGGAAGACGAGGCACGATCAAGTGAATCAGATACTTGAGTCGGACCATGTCAAGAGTCAGAATAATAGAAGAGTATGTATGAGAAAATGTATGAATGTGAATGAGACAAGGAGTGTATGCCAAGACCGAGTTGTTTGGTGATCCGTCCTCCCTGCCTACCCCTGCGGGGAAACGGCATGATGGTTAGTTAGTTAGTTAGAATTATATAAAATAGGCAATTAAAGAATCTTTCGCATTTTTTTGTAAAATAATTATATTTATTAATTATTTAATTTCACCTTAAATCCAAAATTAAGTTTTGCATAAAAAAGCTTAATCATTTTTAAAGATGGGAAAGAAACCAAAACCGAATGATTAGGAAAATGAATCCACTTAACCGTATGCACTTGTCAAAAAAATTGTTTAGCCTATCATGTTTTTTTGACAAAGAAACAATGAATCTATTACTTTTTCAATAATCGTAAATTTTAGAAATGTTAATACTAGAGTAGTGGAGCACTTAGGGTGTTTTTATAATAATTATTATTCTGAATTTACCAAACATATTTTGGAAAAAAAAACATTCTTTTGTCAGAGTTGTTTTTTTTAAGTTTTATAATAGGGCAACGAATATTTGTGAAATTACACACGAAACATTGAAAAGCCATGACAATGAACGACATCATGTCGTGCACGACAAGACGTTCAAGATGGCCGAGATGTTGAAGAAAATTCACGGCTGGGTCACCCTTCTACGTTAAAAACGAATGATAAAATCAAAATCGTATGTGTGCGATTGCTGAAACTGTAGGAATTGACAAAGAATGCGTATGGCTAATTTTACAAAACAATTTTATCATGCAAAAAGTGTGTGCCAAAATGGTACCCGATAATTCTCACGTTTGAACAACAAGAGCTCGTAAACACATTTGTACTGATTCTTAATACTGCCTTTTTTGTCTGGTCTTGCGCCGTGGTGAAATATGCATTAAAAAGATTTGAGTCCGTTGAGGGTGTGAAAGAGAAAGCGGCACGCGTCCTGAAGAAGCTGACCGAAAAAGACTTCCAGCACTGTTTTCAACAATGAAATAATCCATGGAGCGTTGTAAGGATAAATGAGGGAAACACACTGATTAAATCATTAACAAAGCCAACAAAATGCTAGGATTTATCATTCGAATAACGAAACCTTTCCGCAACCTTAAGACTCTATAATCCCTTTACACAGCGTTCATCCGTCCCCACTTAGAACACTGCACACTGGTTTGGACTCCTTTTTACCAAGCTCACATTGAAAGAATCGAAAGAATTCAAAAAAAATTTTTTTAGCACATAAATTATAAAAAAAACATTAACTTCTCAAATTACACCGAATCTATTAATTACCATAACTTCTATTCCCTTCATACACGATTTTAATTTTTGACCAAATCTTATTATTTAAATTTCTTAATAATGGCCTGGACTCGCCAGAACTAACCAACTTAATAAATATTCATATTCCGACAAGATTCTGAGAACACGGCAATCCCATTTGTATCATTTGCCTACACATAGAACTAACTTTAGAAAAAAATCACCAATTCCCCGTATATGTGCACAATATAACACAAAATTTCAAAATATTGACATATTTAACAATACACTTCACAAATATCGATTAGAAGTAACAAGTACGATCAAAAATTAATACAAGAGTGTGGAATGTATTCGGAGCATCTCCTATCCTCATCCTATATTCCTCTTCCTCTCCTTCTCACCCAAAACTAATTGTATGTAATAAAACTTCATCTCTATTCAACTTTAACATAGGAGACTTTTTTGGCTTGACTTCATTTAACAATGTATATGAAGACCCCAAGGCAAGAAGTTGTTAACTTACATTGAAGGCATTCTGAGATATTTAGACTTTTGCGTTTTGCCTTATAATTTTTTACTTGCATGTCATATACAATGTACTGATCCTTCATGGTGTAGTAAACAAACCAAATTTACATTACATCTAGTAATATTAAGTAGTTTTGCAGTCTAAAAGTTAAAATAAACACGTTTTCTACAAAAAAATGTAGTTAACATGTTCATGCCATCTAGATATCTACAGGGATAGGTGAGGAAGATACAGAATTGAAAGGCAAGAACATGTTATATTCTTGTTGTCTTATTTAATCAAACAAATAAAACATTTTTTTAAATATTATAAAGTAACTAAATAATAATTATTATTGAAAAGAAAAGGTAGCAGAGCATATGAGTAAAATTTTTTTTTTGAGACTGAAAAAATCCACAAAAAACCTCATTCAGCTATGGTAACAATTTTTGGATATCATTCCATGTGGCCGCATCGATTTCTTTGTTATCTCTCACTTTTGATGATAGCATTGGAAGATTCTCTTCCAGATTTGGTGTACTACAAGATTTAAGACTTTTTTATAATTAACGTAAGAATCACCTCTCATCCTAACTAACTAACTAACGAACACCAACACGCCGTTTCCCCGCATTAGTGAATTCGCCGGCCAAGTAAACTAGCCCCGTGTCATTGATGCTTTATTTACCTGGCAGGTCAACTAACTATCACGCCGTTTCCCCGCAGGGGTAGGCAGAGAGGACGGACCGCCAAACAACTCGGTCTTGGCACACAGTCCTTGCCTCATTCACATTCATACATCTTCTCATACATACTCTTCTATTATTCTGACTCTTGACATGGCCCGACTCAAGTATCTGATTTACTTGATCGTGCCACATCTTTCTTGGGCGTCCGCGGCTTCTTCTACCATTCACATTCGCATCATAAATTCTCTTTACACTCCTTCCTTCATTCATTCGCTCAACATGCCCAAACCATCTAAGCGTCCATTTCTTAATCTTACGTATTACGCTCACATCAGCCTTGCATTCTTTTAGGACCTACACATTCCTCACACGATCATACATGGTTTTACCACACATACGCCTCAGGGATCTCATTTCTACAGCATTCAGTCTACTTTCATTCTTTCTCTGCCAGTTCCATGCTTCACTGCCATACATCAGGGTAGGTACCAGTACTCCATTGTGGACTGCTAGCTTCGCTTCTGTGGACAACTTTTTGTTGGCTCCAACGGCGTTCAATCCTCCATTAATGGAGTTACCTGCATTCACCCTTCTTTCAATATCTCTATCAGCCTTCCAATCTCTCGTAAACATACTTCCCAAATATACAAACTCATCCACCTGCTCCAAATATGCTCATCCTAGCGTCCCGCGCTATTTCTCTTGCTCGCCCTCTAAGCCCTATGAAACAAATTAATAAGCATTACAATAAAAAATGCTTGACTTTTAGACAGAAAAACACTAAAACAAAAATGCTTCACCCACTTTCAAACTACTCCTAACCTCAAACTACTTTATGGACAAATTAAGATAATGCTAATGTTTTATACAGCTTACCTGATTCTGTGATCAATTGTTGAGAGATTTTCACCATTTTTCACCTCTGGAATTTATTTTCAATGATTTTTAAATAAAAAACACGCACTGCAAAACTTTTGAAAACGACCAAGGTAAGCGTCAAAGTGAGTGAATAACATGTTAACTACAGAAATCTCAACCAATGTAGATGGGAAGAAGTTGTTAATTACAGAATTACGGCAAGAACTTGTTATCTTTGTAGTTAACAAGTTCTTGCCCTAATTTTATCAACTTAATGTCACAGAAACACGTAGTTAACATGTTCATCACATTGATTTAAGCATGTTCTTGTCGTTTTTAAGCTCTGGCATAGTGTTCATTGGAAAGAGCGTATGCGAATTAGTTTAGAGAGCATTCTAACTCATTTTTTACGAAAATGTAAGTTAACAACTTCTTGCCTTGGGGTCTTCATATATTTATCTTTATATTTTATGTTTGTCTCTTACCAATAAATAAATAAATACATATTGACGGTTTAAAAGTAAAAATGTATGAATTAAAAATTAAACGTTTTAAAGGGTCTGGCTTGTTATTTAATACATTTTTTTTTATTATTTAATAAGTTATTTTATAATATATTTTTTAAAATTTAATTCATAAGTAAATATGTATGAAATGAAAATAAAATATTTAACAGCGTCTGTCTCGTTATTTAATAGCCACATCTAATATTTATGTCTTAAATCTCTAAATAAGTCGTGTTTTGTTCGTAAAATGGTTACTTACTATTATAATCGTATAATTGGAAATATTTTAAACGTGTTTCTGTTATTTTTCGTCGTCTTTTATTATGCTTAATTTTAAATTTTGTTCATTTTATCCTGACGATGAAACCATTGGTTCGAAGCTTTTTGATTTCAAATGATTCATAAAAATCATAAAATTTCTACAATGTTAACAGAAAGATGGACAACATTAACACAGAATTATCAAACCACCAACGGTACTTATTTTCTCCCGTTATTCGTGATCCGATCCGCCTTCAGCGAGATACCAGATTACACAAATGAAACGAAATAAGATAAGTTGGAAGTCGGTCCACCCGACGCAAGGAGATTAATTATTTCTTCTCTCATATTTAATTCTTTGTCGACGACATTGGCCCGCAGAAGAATGACTACTAATTTCGCAGTGATGCCAAAATGATTTTCTGCGCGGTAATCAGAATTTACATAGCAGGAAATGGTGTTATGAATTATAAAAAGCAAATTAATAAATTTGAAAATTGTTTCTGTGAAGAATGGAAATAAGTGGTTTTTAGAAATAAGCAAGTACATTAAAAACGTTGTTTTGGTATTTAACAGAATTTTGCATGGATTGATGAAAAATGGCGGTATTTTCTGCTGTGAGATTTAAGATGTTAACATGTTACTTTTATTCTGAATTTGAACATATTATCAGTAAAATCACGTGCAAACTTATTTTAGTAAAAAATAATTATCCCTATTACATATATGTGGGAAATCTAATGTATAATTTTGCCCAATAAATAGAGAAATAACTGGTACAAGCAGGCATTCCTCATCCGACAGTACTCGCAAAAAAGTAATACGTTGTTTTATTGACTATCTTTCTACTGCTCATACAAAGCTCCTACTGCCATTACAAGCTGGACTCTATATGAAAAACTCAGGCATCAAGGTGTCCATGTGTGCCGGCGTCCTGTTGAATTTAAAGTATTTGTGTGGACTCCGCTTGTCCCATATTTTGACAGAATGCTGATATATAGAATTTGTTAAGTGAGCCGAAAGCCGACTGGCCATCCTTTCAGCAAAGTTAAGGAAATTTGAGTTCAACCGAGGGCAACATCACGAGTTGTTGGTAGAAGGGACAAAGCTTTTTTGCTATAAAAGATGTGTTAAAATTCAGTTCCCGTAATTAAGTTAATAAATACACACCGCGTCAATCAACGTATTGTAAATTCTTTAAGCATCTGGCAGTCTACCAACAATACCACAACAAACTCCAATTTCGACCATAGTACAGATTTTGGATTTTGAAGTGTCACATGATCGTGTCAGTGCCAACGAGCAATTGAAAATGGTGGCAATTGTTGATGATACTCGTTGTTACTGCTAATGTGTATATTGCTTTACCGCAAGCACTTAATTTATTTATTTACATAAATTTACATAAAAATCTACTCACTCAAAGAATACATAATATCTACACAAAAATACAAAAGTATACAAACGCTTAATACAATGTCAAATAATACAAAGAGAGGTAGCGACAAAGAGACACAAGAGACACAATAGCCACAAGAGACACAATAGCCACAAGAGACACAATAGCCACAAGAGACAAAGATACAAAAAGAGAGACACAATAATTGATACATAATAAAATTAGCGAAAAGCAGAATAATTTTATAAAACTGTACAAATTATCGACAAAAATGTCTACTTCACCACACTCTACCTCATTTATAGTCAACAAAATCGGGTCAGAGCGCTGAAATAGACGATATTATTTTTAAATGTTGTTTGCCCACTGATTATTATGAGTATAATATATATGTACGTCTTTAACTTTCCGATCCTTTTGTCACCGGGAGAAGATATACTCAGTGTCGGGCAGTACCTTTTCTAAAACATTCAACGCTGTGCTACGCGCAAAAAATAAGCAATTTCCGTGGAGTTTTTTTTCTTGCATATGTAGGAACAATAAACAATGAACAATATGGGATATTCATCACAAAGTAGGCCTACCAATTTCCGTTCCTAAATATCCTTCTAAATATTTCGTTATCAAAGGCAAAACTTTACGGCCCTAAATTGCAATTTCCAGGAGCTGTCGAAACATTGGTCCTTTTACGTTTTTAGATTTTCACGGCCAAAAGCATTTTCGTTGTTAGTTTTTGGGGTGTTATGCCGTGTTGAGCTACGTCCTTCTTAAGCCGACGTTTCGGACAGCGTTGTAGTGTCCATCATCAGGGCAGATCCGGCAGATCCGACGATCGTCAGATCGTCGAAACGTCGGCTAAAGAAGGAGGTAGCGCAACACGGCGTAACACCCACCCCAAAAACTAACAACGAAAATTGGTCCTTTTGCTGGATTCCCGTTCATATTATGTGGAAATTGTACACACATGGATAGATTTCAATAGTTTCACTATAAATACGTAAGTTTTAATATAGTTTTACGGGTAGTTTACCGGTGTACGGGTGTATTTTATAGATAGTTTCTGCTATGTGGATAACTTTATTTGGTGGTAAATTTCAGTCCAAGTAGATACCATTTATAGTTTTATAGTGCATATGAAGAACAAGAGGATATTAATCAAAAGGTTGGCCTATTCAATATTCTGGAGGCATTCTTCCATAATCTTATAAAACATAAAACTTCGCGATAACCCTAAACTGCAATTTATGGGAGCTAACAAAACAATTTTTCTCAGGTGAATTGTATATTTTATGTAAACATATTAATTAGACAATTGCCTCCTTATTTTAAGTGTAACAACCTTGCAGTATTCAAGACGTACATCATATATGATCTAAAACAGTCATGCAGACCACATTTGAAATAAAACACTCCTAGCATTTTTTGTTTAATTGAATATTTATAACATTGAAGTTTACTTAGGGACAGAACTGACGTGGCAAATTGGCGGTCTCGTGGTCAGGCTTGTACTCTAATTAGCCCTGAATGCACTCGGTAACAAACTATATTCTTGCTCTTAGTATGGATCCACGGCTCTCAGTAGTTTTCCCACACACTTGAATCCGATACTTTTTTATCGAACATTGTCCCCTTTTTAGATTTGTTTTGATCTTGGGATTGACTGGATTGGCGTTTGTAAGGGTAACAGGACTCTGTTGAAAGGTGGGTGCGCTGTGGCACCACTATATAGGGAGTCAAAGTGGCAACTGAATGTCTATTCCAAATAACAAGGTACTTCACAAAAGGTACTTACGGTAAGTTATATAGCTTCAGGTAAGTTGGAATCCCTTGTTTTGTCGGCACTTGCATATTTTTATGACCACAGGCAATCATAATATTTATTGTTACGATTCCCTCATATACCGGCGATACAATCGATTGGTGAGTCAGATAGTTTTAAACGACAATCGATGAGAATGGTTGAACTATCAAAACTAGACTGGCTAATGGTTGTCGACGAGCGGCGCTCGTAGGTACCTACCCAAAGTTTTAAATATTTAAAAATCACTTACTTGTCGAAATCCTCAACTAACCATTGTTGAAGTAAGCCCAGTCGGCGTAACGAAACACATGTTCTTACCAGAACATGACGCTGGTTGTTTTCGAATTAAGTTTTCTTTATCTGGATGGAGCCAAAAGGCCGATGTGACGAAAATTTAAAGCAGGGATTAAAGGTTGGGATTTGGGACAATTCTAAGTTTACTAGTTCAGCAACTATTTTACAATATTGTTATATTTATTACTCATTATATGTACACAAATAAGTAGTATAATAATTAAGAGAAATAAGCAACAGAAGAGACAGCATTACGAAAATTTGTAAAGATATTTTGAATGAGATAATAAAAATGAGAAAGACGATAAATAGATGAAAGAAGCATTCGTTTTTAGATTTCAAAAAACATCTGAATACAATAATATTCTATCAAAAGAATTAAAGACTTCAAAATACAAATACACTTATCAAAAAACTATATTATGTACAAAAGAAAAAACCACTGGTATCACCTCTTCAACCAACAATTAAACAAAAGACTACATCAGAAGAAAGCGGTTTGAACAAAGTACTTATATAATAATCTCTTTACGGCAAGCCACAGGGTAACTGCTTTATACGAGAAAGCTAAATCCAGGAAATACAGGACTGTAGAAGAAAACTATGTAAATGCTATCCATTTCAAACTAATAAATTTTGGTACGAGTAAAATATCCCGAATGGCTTAAAGGTTAGTACTCACAGCCCACAGTGGCTCGCCGGATTTTGGTTCTGGTTTTGGTGGTTTTGATTCTGGTGATGGTGATGATGATGATGATGGTGCTGCCCTGGGGGTGGTGGAGGTTGATTAGCTCTGTTGCTTGCAGCTTCCAGACCTCTGGATAGCCGGAGCATCTCCGCTCCGAATTGCTGTAGGGCAGACATGGCAGATGGGGCTGGTTCACTGTGGAGTAGATTGAAAATTCGTGAAACTTCTGAGTCTAATACACAGTACCGCCAGATATTGTCAAAACAATTTTCTTCATCTTCATTGCTTGCGTTGATCTTGAGCCGAAGGAAGACTACATCTTGATCTTTAATTCAAATGTTAATAATTAGTTTATGTTTCGTGATGGCCTACGCTATTGGATCCCGATGGGCTAAAAATTTTATGCAAATACAATGAAAGAGCTAGGATTTGATACATATCAAAACCGCACTTGGAGTGTTGTCGCTGCAGTCAGTTGTAAAATATCTTTTGCTCTGTAATGACTTGGTTGTTCAGTTCAACCATATCACCGTGGAGTTCATGGTTTTCTCAAATGACGTCCGCTTGGAGATAATTAACGTTGTACACGTCTATACGACCACGGGGCTCCAAAGTGCATTATAGATTCTCTGCATCGAGTACGCTTCCTTGTGTAATGTTCGCTTTGGTGTGTGGATACATACTTGCATCTGGATCATAGATGTTCAGGGCAGAGAGGAGAATGATGTCCTGTCTAACCCGTTGAGTGACGCAAAACAACCGTTTCTTCTTACAGTTAAGATTAGATTGTCTCATATTTTTATACTCTTATGATCATCAAATCGAAGTCCTGCAAAATTTTGACTTCTGAACATTTGATCTCAGCTTTCGATCTAACTGTGATTAACTATAAGTAAAAATATAATAAAGTTATGCTTGACGGCTGACTGCACAAATGTCAAATTTTGAAAACCTACATAATCTTTGATTTCATGGTAATCACATTTGATAGTTTTTTTTTTTTATAGAGAAACCTCACAAGAGTCCCAACTGCTCCCTTCTGGAGCCAGTGAGACTATGGCATCCCCAATTGGAGTATGTTGTGAGGCTGAAGGTAAGTGGGTAAGGGAAGGAGATGGGAAAGAGGAAGGTGGGAAAGTACCTGGCTATTCAGATCTAGTCACTAAACACGGCTAGAGCCATTATTAAGCAACGTTTCAATTCTGAATGGTGGTCTTACACCAGGGCGATACTGAGAGTATCTTCCACTCTGGAAAGTGCCGCAAATATAACATATATTATTTTTATTAATTAATTGTGAAATAACACAAATTAATCAAATAACATTTATTTGCGCACGCCGGGTTCGAACCCGCAACCTTCCGATTGGGAGTCAAGTGTCTTACCACTCGACCACGGACGTTCGTCAGTAATAGTGTGCCCATCTTTAGATTATTTGTGCTTGTGATATGAAAAATGAACGTCAGTGAAAAATGAATTGTATTATCTTAATGTATTATACAAGATACACTTAGATTGTAGTCACTGTTGGACTTTTGAACAAAAACTTTTGACAACTTCCAATACACCGTAGATTAGTGTTGTTATTTCATAGACGAGAGCGCCCTCCTTTTTCGTCAACTTATAGATGTAGCTCTCTACTTTAGCTATTCCCGTCTCGGTCGGTAAAGAAGGGTTTTATTTTACCTAATCGTCTTTAAAGATAAACTAAAAACACCACACAACTGCCAAATGGACGTGACCGGATGAAAAGATATCTACAATAAAAATATATACATTTGTTTTAGATCACTTTAAATTTTAATTAGATTTCGGAAGAACCCTTACTTCTTCAGGAAAATATTAAAACTTTAATATTCTCCTGACGAAGGATGTGTTCTTCCGAAACCGGTAGAGTTTAATAAAAATTTAAAGTGGTCTTAAACAAATTTATATATTTTTATTGTAAATTATGGCGAGCCACAAAGTTAATGCTTATTACGAGTATGTAAAGATATCTGTTTTACCATCTGATAATTAGTTTCTGGAACTATTTCCAGGGCACAGCTAAGTGCTAAACCTATTATACATTTTATATTCCTATGTTCCATAGATGGCAATAATATTCTGGGATTTTAACTGAATATAATATGCATTTGATTATAAAAAAAACTTTTTTTATTTATCTTTACGTGCATTTTTTTCCAAAATTAACGTGTTATTTAAGGATAAACATGTCAAAACAAGCACTAAGGATAATCTTACGAGAGTTACGACGGCAGCAAAATAAAATTAAGGGTTTTTATGAGGAGCCTTTTTAATGTGCAGGGCTTTATCTTAAGCCTTGCTTTATTGTAAATATAAAGTTCGTTAATCTTTAATATCTAACCGTTAACTTTATATTAGCAAGGGTATTATTACGACCGTATTAGTTTAAGATGGGCTGCTTTATAGCATACTGCCTAGTGATATTAAACTGAACAGATGCTGTACCTATATCATTTCATTAATAATTCTTCATCTTCTTGTTGTGTGTTTCTCCTATTTGGAGTTAGACAGGACCTTTCTAAAGTCAGTCACTCCATTCTAAATTATTAATTTCAACTAAAACTGTACCAGTCTTGAAGGGTCTACGACAGAGGTACGCGTCTACCCACGATTCAGAACTCTTTTACCTTGAATAATTTATTACATCGTCAGTATTTTAAATGTATAATTCAAAATTTTCAAGTTCAAATGGAGAAAATAAGTTATGAAGTAAAGCTTAAAATTTTAGTATTATTGGCGGTTTCTAAGGTGAATAGTATAATCGGGTTATTATGATATTAAAAAAATATTTTTTAAAATGAAATGTGGCTTTTTTATGAAAAGTGAACTACAGAACACTTTTTTTTACTTTAGCTCCACACAGAAGGCTCTGGGCCTATGTCATCTTGCTGTGTGGTGGGTCCTTTTAGGAAAGGGAGGGGAGAAAGTTCTAGGAAAGAAAAAGGTATGAGGGATGGGTACGAATTTGGGAGTCAGTGTGTCCAGGAGTACCAAACATATGTATCTAACCCTCCCATTGCGGTGCAAGGCAATGCTCCAAGACATTCCTGCTGGAGAGATTAAATGGCCTCCTTCAAGCAGTCTTTCCCAATCTGGGCTGCCACGCAGTTGGTAGACAAACGCATCCGCCACCCCGAACGGAAAAATCTCACCCCATGAATCCGGGCACATCTGGTAAGTCAGCAAACATAGAGAAACCACTTGGTGATGTCAGAGATGTTGGATATCCAATAAATGGTTCCCAGGACGGTGGTACCCATACCCTCCTCCCAAATTGTAAATTATAAATATCAGGTGACATTAAAAAGTCTATAAAGTTCCAAAAAGTCTGGCATTCAAAAAAACGTCTGGCATAAAAAAAGTCAGGCATTAAAAATTAATTCTGGCATTAAAAAAAAACTGGCGATAAGAAAAAGGCTGGAATTCATAAAAAAAGTCTGGCATTCATAAAAAAGCTGGAATTCATAAAAAAGTCTGGCATTAAAAAAATATCTGGCATTCATAAAAAAAATGGTAGAATTTATTCAAAAGTCTGGCATTCATAAAAAAAGGCTGGAATTCATAAACAAGTCTGGCATTCATAAAAAAGTCTGACATCCAATAAAAAAGTCTGGCATTCATAAAAAAGTCTGACATCCAATAAAAAAGTCTGGCATTCATAAAAAAAGGCTAGAATTCATAAACAAGTCTGGCATGCATAAAAAAAGGCTAGAATTCATAAAAAAGTCTGGCATTCATAAAAAAAGGCTAGAATTCATAAACAAGTCTGGCATTCATAAAAAAAGGCTAGAATTCATAAAAAAGTCTGGCATTCATAAAAAAAGGCTAGAATTCATAAACAAGTCTGGCATTCATAAAAAAAGGCTAGAATTCATAAAAAAGTCTGGCATTCATAAAAAAAGGCTAGAATTCATAAACAAGTCTGGCATTCATAAAAAAAGGCTAGAATTCATAAAAAAGTCTGGCATTCATAAAAAAAGGCTAGAATTCATAAACAAGTCTGGCATTCATAAAAAAAGGCTAGAATTCATAAACAAGTCTGGCATTCATAAAAAAGTCTGGCATTAAATAAAAAAAGCTGGCATTCAAAAAAAAAATTGGCATTCATAAAAAAAGTCTGGCATTAATAAAATGGTCTACTATTATTTGAGAACTGAAAACTGCTGACAGATTTACGTTCCCGAATCTAAAGAGAATTCAGAAGTTTGTTGTAATTGCTTTAATGATTTATATTAAAAGCGGTTTAGGAATTCTTGTATTCGACATTGAATTAAGAGGCTCAGAGAATTAATTATTTCTTATTCTTTTCAGGGGCAAAGTTCGGTTTTGCGAATTCACAAGAGATTTCACTTGGTTGAAGAATTATAGGGAAATAACACGAGAAGTAGATGGATGGTAAAATAATTTGGACGTGTTATGTAGATGGATTTTCAGAAAAAAAACTTTTCTGGAAACTTTTTTTTTGATGTTGGTCTTCTTTTATTGAACGATGAGGATATCATATAATTATTTAATTAATAGCGCCCTTGAGAGGTGATTTCTCACAAAAACCGCGCTCTACAAATTATCCAATTATTATTAATAGAAATATTAAACTATGCAGACGAAACTGGAAACTGAAATTCGTGCAAAACATTCTTGTATTAAAACAATTCAAATCTCTATTTTGTTTTTGTTTAGCAAAAACATTTAAATGATAAATTAATCATGCATAAAGAACATGTATAACATTGTTATATTAGTCAATTAAAATATTAATTGTTCGAGGTATATTATGGCTTAAAATTGTATGCCACAACCTATCGTCGGCTTCCTAAAAGAAAAGTAGATCATGCACATAATATTTAGTCAAAATGAAAGTTTGTCCATTCCAAAAATTACACGTAAATATGGCAACGAACAATCACTTACATTGTACCTAATATATTTAATAAGATCTAAATGCATATAAAAAGCGAATCAAATTCCTCCACCGAACTTAAAAACCTGAAAAAATGGTTAATAGATCGAGATTTTTTTAAATATTGATGTTGTTTGTAAGCAACTTTACATTAGTAGGTATACATTGATTATATTCATTTAATCTAATTTATAAATATGTATGTGACTGTGTTTAATTATGATGTGTGCATTTAAGTGTCTGCATGCCTATGAGTATGTTATATGTATATGAATTATTATTCTACTATATCAATTTCCACAATGTGGTTTCTCATTATAAGCTTACTTTAGTTATATTAATATTGTAAATTTGACCTGGTGACATACTGCTTTGACAGTTTAGCGGGTGCTTATAATAAAAAAATATAATAAACAATCTAAAGAGTCAACTGATTAAATTATCCTATTCTTTTAAAACCGCCTTACCAGCATACTACTGTCTTAATAAATGCATATTTTCTGATGAACGATTCTATGAGCACTATGGAAAATTCTGAAATAACAAAATTCAGAAGATCCTGATTACTACCCAAAATTTATCGATTTTCCACGTTTTCCTACCTTATTTTTAAAAATTAAAAAAAATTGTAGTAATTCCGAATTTCTTCATCATCCCTTCCTAGACTTTTTTTATTTTTTTTTTTATTTAATGTTTAAAGGTTTTTTTTACAATAAATACACAATTTTTACATTTTATACAGTGGTAAAATAGTGGATAAAAATAGCTTTTCGTCACCATAAAAAGACAAGGCTCTTGTGTTTAGGAGGGAATTTTAGTTCAATTATGTAATATCATGTGTGAAAGTAAAAACAAGGGATAATTAAGAAAATGCAAGATTTATCAATAAAGGGTTTGAAAGAAATAATAATAATAGTGAGATATGGACTCTTATAGTAGTTTTAGGTATTTTTTTAATTTTTGCTGAAATTCATGAATATTTTCGATAACTTTCAGATATAATGGTAGTTTGTTATAATATGTTATACCTAGATAGAGATAAGTATTTTGTGTGTGCTTTGTACTAAATTTAGGGATTTTGATAGTATTCTGATATCTTGCTGATGAATATAATGGTAAGTTATTTAACTGTACTTCTTTGTAAATTTGTAGAATTGAATATTTTTTATATATTTTGTCTATTGTAGGTACATTGAATATTGAAAAGAGAATTTCAGTAGAAAATTTGGATGGTTTTTTCAAAATTACTTTAATTATCAATCTTTGAACAATTTTGAGTGGATTTAAAATATTATTATAAGTTACTTGATTACAGTTCTCCTGGTTCACTATAATATATAAAACTGGCTTCATATAATGTTTCTAATATTTAAAAAAAAATGTTGGTCTTCTATCAGTAACTAATCCAATTTGGATATATTATTTTTTTATTGAATTTGCAAATGGTATTTATTTGGAAGCAAGCGCTCTAAACACACACAGCCGATAGCCTAATGCATTATTATACAGGGTGTTAAGGTACGTACTTGAGTTACTTTAACCAGTGATTCCTGACATTATTTGGAGTAAAAACTGTAAATGAAATTTTGGTCTCCGGTGACTTTTTTTTATGTAAATTTTTTTTTTTTCAAAATATTTTTTCTTCAAAATTAAACAAAAAAAAAATTCTTTCACATGACCTTATTGGTCACTCAGCCGAGTTACCGCCCCACCACTTACCCCGCCTCCAACTACCCAACACCTACTATTATTTATGTTTTTGTAGAAAAAAAAAAAAAAAAAAACATCAAAAATGTCACCGGAGACCAAAATTTCGTTTACATTTTTTACTTCAAATAATGTCAGGAATCACTGGTTAAAGTAACTCAAGTACGTACCTTAACACCCTGTATATAGAGAAACGGAACCGATTTTTTCGTAGGTGTTCATTATCGGATTGCAAAGTTTTACCACAACCGACGGTTCAGCAATTCCATATTTGATGATAAGCAAAACTGTAGTAATTCAAAATTACGACCCTCCGGAACCATCATAGAGATCGAAACTTTTATATTGACCCAATTTAGAGAACATAAATTAACACAATTACTTTTTTTAGATTAAGAAAAAAGTTATTACCTGAAATTGATTAGTGATATTTTTTTACAAAAAATCCACATCTGTGAGCAACATCATTTCATGGATAATGGTTAAAATGAAAAATATCACAAATGCTTAAGAGGGAATACAGAATACTGGAAATGAGTCCCTTTTAAATCAAATTGTAGACGTATTGACTCTTTTTTACAAAAAACCATAAATTGATTTTGAAAGATTGTTATTTTATCTGGTAAACGCAGTTTTAAAATTTTGAAAAACTACTTGTATTTTGAATATACTAAGGTTATACCGTTGTTCGCTGGCAGAATTTTTCAATTTTCAAACGATAGATTGTATTAAACAACACAAATTTCAAATCACATAATCATACAACAAAATAAATCAATACATAATCTAGTCAACACAGTTTTAACAGTTTAAATTTTAGTTAAATTCAAATCATTAAAAAATAAATCCGAGAACGTGTTTTGTGACAAAAATAGCGCAGTTTTTCTATTTATTTAAGGTCTTACAAACTAAAATATTTAAAAAAAAAATTACACACTTAATTTTTTTTAGACATTAATGAAAAATCATAAATACTTATGATCAAAGAATACTTACAAGATATCATCGTGCGTTTTGAGGATTTTTATTTTTACTTGAATGTAGGTATATATTAAAGCATGTTTTGAATGAAATAATTCGATATTAAATTTTCAATTTAAAAAGTTTGATACGGGGAATAATCGATCATTCTCTTTGGAAGCTCCCTTTACAGTTGCAAGCATTTTTAAGCTTTTATTCTCCGCTGCTGGTCAATCGCTCTTTAGTTATGTGTTACTTTAAATTTTGTTTATATCTATCTTCAATTGAAAGCAAAATTGATCGTGAAATTATTATAAAGTAATAAGTTTGATTGCTTCTCAAACACTAGGATCCAATAATAGGTTATGTTCGTCTATCTACTTAGATGTGCAACTTGTAGGTAATTATAACAATCACAAGGCCTAATAACCAGCGGCCGAGAATTCAAATTCCAACCTGCGATCGTGCCCTTGCAACTGTACAGGCCGGTTCCGATGAGAAAGCTTAATTATTCTCCGTACCCAAAAGTTTAACTAATAACCCAATATCGACTTTATTTCATTCAAAATTATATTTGATATATACCTACATTCATGTAAACAATAAAAATGCTCAAACGCGTGATAATACATTTTTTAATATCGTGTACTTCTTGTAAGTATTTTTTGATCATAAGTATTTATGATTTTTCAATAATGTCTAAGAAAAATAAGTTTGTAAAAAAAATTGAATTATTTTAATTTGCAAGACCTTACATAAATAGACAAACTGAGGTATTTTCGTCACAAAACACGTTCTCGGATTTATTCTTTAATGATTTTAATTGAACTAAAATTAAAATTCTGAAAAGTGTCTTTACTAGATTATGTATTATGATTTATTTTACTGTATGGTTGATTATATGATTTGAAATGTGTGTTGTATAATACAATATTTCGTTATATCGACCATACGACCAACGACCTTACTATATTAAAGATAAACTTGGTTTTTCAAAATTTAAAACATAACTTTACCAGACAAAATAACATTTTTTCGAAATCAATTTATGTTTTTTGAAATCAATTTATGCCAAGAATTTGATTTAAAAAGGACTCATTTCCGGTATTCTCTGGTTATACCCTCTCAACACAACTTGCACAAACTCCAGTCAGTCGTGAAGAGGAATTACCCAGTACAGGAAAGGTTTTATAGCTTCTCAAACACTAGTGTCCAATAATGGGATCCGTTTCTCTATCTACTTAGATGTGGAATTTGTATGCATTTATTACTACCACAAAAGCATTTAGACACCTTGCACCAGCTCTGGTCAGTCGTGAAGAAGAATTACCTAGTATCTGGGAGCCAGAGCTCATGAGCATCCAATGCGGTCAGGTCTGTCTCAGTACTGGCTGCCGAGTGTGCTGCCACGTGTTGCGGTGTACTGCGGCTGCTGCTTGTTGTTCGACGCCACGTGTTTCTTCTCTCTGGAACAAAGAAACGAAGATCATCAATTAAACCAATGATTGAACCTTGAAGTTAAACCAAATACGTAGTCCAGCGGTAGGGCGTTGGACTTCCATTTCGAAGGTCGCGGGTTCGAAACCGGAGTGCGCAAATAAATTTTATTTAATTGATTTGTGGCATTTCACAATTAATTATTTAAAATAATATATAGTATATTTGAAGCACGTTTCAGAGTGGAGGATACTCTTAGTATCGCCCTGGTGTAAGATAACCATTCAGAATTGAAACGTAGCTTGAAATAGCTTTAGTCGGGTTTAGTGACTAAATCTGAATAGACAGGTACTTCCCCGCCTTCCTCTTCCTCGTCTCATTTCGTTCCCCACTTACTTTCAGCCTCATAACATACCCCAATTGGGGATGCCATAGTCTCACTGGCTCAAGGCGGGAGCAGTTGAGACTCTTGTGAGGTATTCACTGAAAAAAATAAAAGAAAACGCGATTACCACGGATCTATTTCAGCACTTCGACGACGGGGGACGTACTATGTAAGAGAGAAGATTCATTCAGTTCCCGATTGCCGCCGATCTAACAGCTCGCGAATTGCCTAGCACTTCTTCTCCCTGCACTTCTCGATAAATACTTGTATAAAATGTGAAATATGGCACTGAATTATTTTTGAATAAACTTGTAAGTAAATATTCTTGCAATTGCAATCATACTAGTTCCCATACACACACCGATCGTCCGGGTGACTAGTAAGACATCTCCGAAAAATGAAAATTTGAGTTGAGTATGCAGTTATATGTAAAAGTTCACACTCCTTTCAGTAAAATACTCAGTTTACTCATAAACACAACCAGATCAATAATTTTATTGCAGAAAAAATTGTAATATTTTCTAGGTCACTAGAAGGATATTTCAAATTGTCATACTAATGTACCGAGCCCTTGTGCCTAAAATTGAGTTTAAAAATGACACTGTGTTGCTTTTGCTAATCTTCTTAGGGCCAGTATTTCTTATTATTAATAAAGTTAATGTGGTTTTCAGCGTTTAGTTTTGGTGTGTTCGCATAGTTTTTTTTTTTTTAATTATCTCTACACAGGATGTCCTAATGAAAATATTCCCTCAGGGCCTGTGACATCTTAAAGGATTCGGTGTGGAGGGTGATTTTAGGGAAAGGAAGGAGAGGAAATTCTAGGAAGGATAAAGGTATGCGGGGTGGGCGAAAATGTTGCACTATGTTGCAAGGCGATGGGTCGCAAGATTCCTGCTGGAGAGGTCAAAAGGTCTCCCTCAACCACTCTCTCCCAATACCGCCACGCAGTAGATGGTAAAAATAAAAAAGCTTTAAAAATCTTTCGCTGCCAAGACCTAGACAAACCTCACCCCATGAACCCAGGCACCCCTGCTAAGTCACCGAACGTAGCGAACCATTTGGGGTGACCTATGGCAGTGGTGCTGGTAATCCGATAAATGGGTCCCAGAGCGGCGCTACCCAAATTGAGATAATAGTACCTGACTTAGTCTAATACCTGAAACCAAGAATTTATGACTTATCTCTATCGCCCCTGTCAATATTAACGTGGTTTCTGGACAGACTGACCCTCAGATTCCTACCCCCCCACCCTCATACATTTTTTCCCAGTACTATATGATTTCCTTTAAAAAAACCATCCACACAGTCTCCCCAAAGATGCCACAGGCCCTGAGCGAAATAATTTTCCTCAAGGCCCCCTGTGTGGAGCTATCGTACAAATTAAAAAAAAAAACACATCGAAATATCCTTCCAAGGATATCAGAAAATATAACTTGCTTCATTATAAAATAGAGAATTCTAACAAATTACATCCATTTGTTAGTATGACAACCTGGTATAAAATTTCTTACATATTAACTATTCTACGTAGAGTATATTTCTGAGCCACTACGAGGCTCTTTCTGCACGGGGAAAACAACCTAGATTAATTAGAAAATATAATTAATTTGCCCCATCTATAATAACTGTATACCATATGTCATCATACATGAAACCGTACCGAGTCTTGGCCGTGAAGTTGAAGGTAGAGATTGATTGATTAATCTTAAAGCTGAAAATTCTATCTACGAAAATTTGTGGCTCGTTTTTTTCACTGATGGCTTTTTATGAACAATTTATTTTTGGAAATATTTTTAATAACCTTTCAACAATTTGAGGTACTTTATGAATTATTTTAAGTTTTCAAGTTTACTTAGGCGAAAATCCTTTATATTTTTAATAATTTTTTATTTATTTTTTTATTAATATATTTAAATCTTTATACGAAATATTAAATCCTTTATACATTCAATAATATGATTATTCTTTTTGATTTTTTTTATGTGAATACCGCAGAAGAGTCCCATCTGCTCCCGTCTGGAGTTCTGGAGCCAGTGAGACGAGATGACTCATCATTTGGATACATCACACTTAACGACCTTCAGTCAAATTTAAACAATGCAGTAAGTAATTGAGAAAACTTTAAATGACAATTAAAAAACATTTTAGAGTGGAAGATACTCTCAGTATCGCCCTGGTGTAAGACCACCATTCAGTATTGAAACATTGCTTAATAATGGCTTTAGCCGTGTTTAGTGACTAGATCTGAATAGACAGGTACTTTCCCACCTTCCTCTTCCCCATCTCCTTCCCTTCCCCACTTACCTTCAGCCTCACAACATACTCCAATTGGGGATGCCATAGTCTCACTGGCTCCAGAAGGGAGCAGTTGGGACTATTTTGGGGTTTCTCTATAAAAAAAAATCTGAAATCAATGAGGTAATAAAAGTAAAAGCATTTAATTTTTATTATAAGTACCTTAATAAAAA
This sequence comes from Limnephilus auricula, assembly GCA_951813805.1. Classification (NCBI taxonomy): domain Eukaryota; kingdom Metazoa; phylum Arthropoda; class Insecta; order Trichoptera; family Limnephilidae; genus Limnephilus; species Limnephilus auricula. Next base: position 2,409,741 of record OX638410.1, read on the forward strand.
TAATATAAATGTATCGTCTGTAAGTCGCCTAGCCACAGTTTGATAATGCCTTCAGGTGGCGAAACAGCTGTCACGCATATTAATAATTACGCAGCTTACTTGTTTATAAATGAACTGTTTTTATAAATTGAATAATAATATTATTGAACACACTTTTTTGCAACAGAGTTTTTAGAAATCTCATGCAAACCTAACCTTCTTCTTGCTTCGAAGGTTAGGTATGCAAAATTTCCTTAATATGAGAATAAAACTGCATATAAATCAAGTACCCGCCGCCACCACCATACCTCACTCCACTGAAGTTTTTCTAGCTCTTGGTGGCAAATGCGTCGCGTGAATGCCCACCTACTGCATATCGAACCGGATCGGGAGATACTGGTTGAGGTAGACCCAACCTAGACCTCTCAATCGAGAATATCGCATTGAGCCGCAGTGGGAGGGATGGATTCACATGTCCGTCTCTCCTGGACACATTGATCTCTAGATTCCTATCAACCACTCATACATTTTTCTTACCCAGAACTTCATCTCCATCTTTTATCTTAAAATACCCCCTACACAGTTACGCCAAATATGAAATAGGCCTTGAATTTTTTTCACTCAAAGCCTCCTATGTGGAGCTTTAGTATAAAAGAATACACAAGGCAAGTACGAAATCAATTAGAAATATTATAAAATTTTTAAATTTTTTTTTTTATTTCGTTTATTATTTTAGGTACAATAATAATTAAATATTTGAAAATTTCCAAGAACTTCACCTTTCCGCGCAATTAACCCGGCCCCATTTTTCTGCAAATATTACAGGTTGCAGCTTATAGCAGTCTAGAGCCAGGTCAGCTTTAAAATACCTAAAATTGAATGCAAGTTTCCACGTAGAAAGTGTACAGGTGAATTTTAATTGGGATTTAGAGTATTAAGTGTTGAAATGACGCTACAGAATCAAGAAGTGTAGAAACATCAAACTTGAAAGAGAGATAGCACTGTAAGTATATTTAAGAGGGCATTACCAGAGAATACCGGAAATTAGTCCCCTTTAAATCAAATTCTTGACGTATGGACTCTTTTTTACAAAAAAAACATAAATTGATTTTGAAAGCGTGTTAATTTTTCTGGTGCACGCAGTTTTAAAATTTTGAAAAACTAAGTGTATTTTTAATATACTAAGGTTATACCGTTGGTCGTTGGCAGATTTGTTCAATTTTTAAACGATAGATTCTATTAAACAACACAAATTTCAAATCATATAATCACACAATAAAATAAATCAATACATATTCTAGTCAACACAGTTTTCAGAATTTAAAGTTTAGTTAAATTAAAATCATTAAAAAATAAATCCGGGAACGTGTTTTGTGACAAAAATACCTCAGTTTGTCTCTTTATTTTGCATTTTTAAACTTTGATTCTCAGCTGCTGGCCAATCGCTCTTAAACATGATATCTTGGTTGTCGCGGTAAGATTATCCTAGGTTTCTTCGTTGTCAACTGTCATCTGAGATGTTTTTTTTAATGTGAATACCGCACAAGAGTCCCAAGTGCTACCAACCATTTACAGCAAATGAAAGTATGCCAATCCCAATTGGTATATGTTGTGAGGCTGAAGGTCGTTGGGTGAAGGAGAAGGAAAAATATTTGATCACACACTTGATTTTTTCAGTTTCATAAAAAATAATTACCAATTATAAAAATCACTATCCTTAACAAATCTTTCGCAAATATACAAAACTTTAATTATTATTTTTTAATTGGTAAACTAATGTTTAAGACAAGATTTTTTATGATATGATAAGAGGAAGGATGAAAGTAGACTGAATGCTATTGAAATGAGATCCCTGAGGCGTATGTGTGGTAAAACCATGTATGATCGTGTGAGAAATGTGGAGATTCGAAAAGAATGCAAGGCTGATGTAAGCGTAATGAGTAAAATTAAGAAAGGAACCCTCAGATGGTTTGGGCATGTAGAGCGAATGAACAAAGAAAGGAGCGTAAGGAGAATATCTGATGCAAGTGTGAATGGTATAAGAAGTAGGGGACGTCCGAGGAAGACATGTCACGATCAAGTGAATCAGATACTTGAGTCGGGCCATGTCAAGAGTCAGAAAAATAGAAGAGTATGTATGAGACGATGTATGAATGTGAATGAGGCAAAGAGTGTGTGCCAAGACCGAGGTGTTTGGCGGTCCGTCCTCTCTGCCTACCCCTCCGGGGAAACGGCGTGATGGTTAGTTAGTTAGTTAATACAACATGAAATAGAACGACTATTATTATGAGTCCGTCTCGGTTAAGAACTGAGTTGACCCTGTTGATACAAAATGTAAGCTTCTTGTGACGTTACTAGTCTCTTTGTGACGTCACAGGTCTTGCAAGAACCCATCTACATTGGGATTTGTCTTTGCTGGATTTTTACTAAACTTTCTTTGTTTCTGTGAATATAATTAGGTACATCATTTTTCAGTTGTTTTATAGTTGTTGTCTACTTGTTTTCACTGGTCTTTGTCTTTACTGGATATTTTGTATTCTTATTATTATCATCATATTGACTCGTAATTGAAAACTGAATCTAAACATATTTTACTATTATAATTGGTTAGAAATGGATTTGTGTATACTTACTTATGTATACTTGCATATATGTGGATACTTTATACTTTTGTGTATATCGTCCATAAAATGTGTATAATGTATCTATATGACGTATTTTGTGAGAAACGAATAAAACAGATTAACCCTCAGGTGAGCGACAAGGTCTCGCTAGAAATTTTCGGTTTTAAATGTTGCGAAACTTTTTTTTGGTTTGTTAGAACGAAACGGTTTCATGACATCCAATTGGAGATTCGTTTATTTCTGTACTAAAAGGTCTGTGCAGACCCAAGAAATATTTTGTGTTTATTATAAATATTTTATAAGTAGATGGTATGTGTTCTTGTGATTGGATGCTTGTTGGAACGTATTTTTGAACGTATTTATTTTTGTCGCGTATAAAATTGAATTAAGTTTAGTTTTACAGTTTCGAGGGGAAAACTGTCAAGAGACATTTGATCGTAGTCGTGCTGGCCCAACAGTTAACAGACCGGGGCACCAATCTCACACACGTGAAACATCATCATTATAATATAGTTTTTTAAGTAAATACTTTTTACGCACGCTTAACTTGAGGGGTAAACTGGCGAATGCGTTACGAGAGGCGTAATATCGGGCGTTACGGATTTTACGGAGGCGAACGACAATAAATTAAAATTAATTTTGAGGTTCATTCCTCACAATCTAATCGTAACAACAATGCTCAAATCCAAAGTGATGACGTTTGGAATGGGTTCTGGCATTAATGCTGACAATAGTTGTGTTATTGTTTCTCACATTCTAAACGTTAAAATCAAACAAATAACTATCAATTTTTCGATTGGAATAAACGTCGCTCTCTGACTAAAATCCGCATCAAAAAAGTTTTATTTTAAACTTTGTAAGAATTCAATCAACAATCCCATTCTAAGCGTAATTCCCGTAATAAAATTAATAAAATTAATCAAATTTTCGTTTGGAGTGTGCGAACTCAGTGCATTGAAACAACTGATTTGTCACGATGATTGGTTACAATCCAAACGAATCTTCAATATAGATTCTTATACACTGATGATTGGAATGGTTTTATTCGACGCCAGATAGAAAATTAGATTAGATTACTAAAGAAGTATTTACTTCAGCCGTGTGGTCTAAAGCACACTCGTATTTTTTCTTATCTGCTTGCTAAGTAATACTTACTTTGATTTTTATATATTTTTAAATTGTATACTTTTTACATTCTTTTAAATTTTGTATTTGTTGTGTTCTATTTTATTCTATATTTTGTATTCTTTTATATTACATGCTTGATATATTATTTTAACTCATATTAATACACTCTGTATACAATCGACCACAACAACACGGGCACGTGTCTAACGTGGTGGTGGAATAATTCTCAACAAATGTAATAATAGTAATAAACAATGCATTGAATAAAGAAAAATTAAAAAAAAATCAGATACGCGCATACCCGCATATCAACAAGCTATTGTTTTCAAGCTGCTGTTTTGACAAATACCAAGTACAAACCATATTTTTATACTAACGAAATCATTATAATATATGTAAGGTCTGCGTAGACGTTGTTTCACAACTTACAGTCTCCGGTAAAGATGTCGGTCATCGGAGGGTTAAAGCTTTATTGGTAAAGCTTCCCCTAGTCGCCTAGTGGATTTGGGGGTTGGTTTGGAGGTTTGGGTTGTCTATTTGATTTGAATTAATAACTTGTCGGTGGGTGGCGGGGGGTGGGGGGCGGTGATGGGGGAAAACGTATTTAGTGACGTGTAGCCGCGGTTCATTAACGTTGGCACAATTCTAATTAATTCGCAGACACTGCTTTATCGCCAGCTTTACGTAATTCACATGCAAAATGGCTACAATTAATAACGCGAGATGTTCCTTTTAATCAGACTGCCTCCGTGGCAAAATGATTAGATTGTGTGGTGCGAAATACCCGCAAATCACAACAAAACGGTTTCACAATAAGAATTGCCAACTTAAGTAATATATCTATTTTTAAAATTGTGTATACTTCATTAGTCCGCAGCCACAATGAATATAAATCAACTATATGGTCACCGCATTTGAAAGTCCATTCAGATTCTATTGAAAAAATAAAGCGCAATTTTTTAAGATATTTAAATTACAAACTTAATTCTTCCATTGAAAATATAAACTATATCTCTCTATTGAAATATTTAAAATTATTAAAGCTCTCCGACATAAGATTAGTATCGGATGTAATTTTATCGTGTTAAAATAAATAAAAAAAAAACTCTGCAATATTCCAATTGATTTTCTTACATAATCCCTAATAGAGTCATACAAACTCTATACTTCATTAGTCCGGAGTCAATTTGAGTATAACTTACTTATTTGGTCACCGCATTATAAGGTTCACTTAGATTCTATTGTACATATATTTTTAAGACATGTGCATTATAAACCTTATACTCCCATTGGAAATATAAACTGTCTAAAGAAAAATCTAAAATTAATAAAGCTATCGGATAGAAGATTGTATGTGTCATTTAAAAAAAAAATTAAATCCCTTATTGACAGCCTGAATTATTGCAATTGACTTTCTTTTAATGTTCCTAATAGTCACATGTACTAAAATCCTACACTATCACACAACCAATTATTTGTCTACGAACTCCCTTATACCACGCTTACAGAGCTTAGGTTATGCAGAAGTAGCAGATATTTTCACAGCACCGAGAGAACTTTTTGAAAAAGTGATTAGTTTACATTTTGTTTCAAAAATTAATTAAAGTGTATCATATTCAATTTTTAATTTCTGCATTTATTTATTTTTATTTATTTACTAGCTGATACCCGGCTCTGTTACATTGCCACATAAATAAATAAATTGTTTCTCCCTGCGTTTTCTTTTCCATTCGTCCCTTTTCTCTTCCGCCACCTCTTCCCCACCCTCGCCCCCTTCCCCTCCCGTGTTCCCTTTTCACCTTCTTCGCGTTCCCCCTCCCCTCTCCCGCTGTCACCCTTCTCGCGAACCTCCCCTCACGAAATCGCCTTCCACCTTCTCCACCTTCCCCCTCCCTCGTCCTCCCTCCCGCGAATCAGCCCTCCTTCATTCCCCTCCGCCCATCCCGGATTCCTTCCCCCTCCTGCTTTTTTCCCTGCCACTAAACTCAATAAAATACACTCATTTTTCAAATAACTCGCGTGTGCCCTATTCCAATTTTTATGCAAATTTCATAACTCCAGAACATACCAATATAGAAATATTGCTTTATAGAATCCTTCACTATTACTTTTAATCAATTTTTATCGCAATCGGATGAATATTATAGGAAATATCTCTAAATATATCAAACGCGCTAACCGTCAATCGTACGAAGTTAAAATAGTCGATAAGTTTTCTGAAATTTTCCAATTTTCATAATTTTTTTTTTCCATTCCTTAACCTTCTACAAAGTAATAGAAAACTTTAAAAAAAGGATGAATGAAATAGGTAAAGTCGTTCTGAAGTTATAGCGTGACCAAGGGAAACTGGGATTCATTTTTATATATATAGATTATTTATTTTCGCCCTAATGGGCCTTTACATGAATATTTTACATAATGATTACAGTAATTAAGTATAACAGGTTATTCAGTATACAATGTATAACAGTAATTAACTATAACTAGTAATTATTTACTTTACTCGTGACGTAAGAAACATTATAGCAGAGAGTTAAAAATACAATAATAAGAGTTGTACCCATAAAAAAATAAAATAATACAATTTAGTAAAATATATATATTACACATGTATATATATTTTTTAGTATTTAAAATACATAAGATTTAGAAAATAAATACAGTTGGTTCTTAAAAGCAATTTACAAATAGATTCTTTTTAACAAACCACTCAACTCAACGGAGAAAAAATTTCTCGTGTTTGAGTTGGGAGTAAAGCCTTTAATTAAAAAAAGGTAAGAAATTATAATGTTTTAAATTATAATTTTTTTTTCTGTATATAATGTAGATAATAACTGTATATAACTGTGTATAATGTTTGAATTAGATAATAACTTAGAAGCTACAAGAATGAAAAATAATATAAATATTTTCTTCTTCTCGTGCCCTGTCATGTTGGCTATGCGGACTTTGTTTACTGCGGCCCGAAACAGCTCTACAGTAGACTGGCCATACCACTGTCTCAAGTTTTTCAGCCACGATGTCCTCCTTCTTCCAGGGCCCCGTCTTCCGGCAATCTTTCCCTGCATTATGAGATCTCGTACTTCTCCGGATATTGAAGTTTTCGGATTTTTATTGTTTTAATAACTTCTTTTTCTTTATTCATCCGAACCATAACATATAAATAAAAATATAAATATAGAGAGTAAAATAAAATAAAATAAGACCTTAATTCCAACAAGGTGTAATGTATAAAAGCTAGTAAGTAGGTAAAAGTATAAAATTATTTGTGTAAATTATTTAAAATACAACAAAAATATGAATATAATTTACACGTAAGGGAATGAAAGATGTTATAAAAGAATAAAACTAATAAAAGTTAATTATTAGCAGATAGAATTGAAATTAGTTGCCTTTTGAAACTTGCAAGATTGTCAACACTGAATATATATATATATATATATATATATGTTCACAATATTTATATTTTATTATATATTATTATTAGAGAGATATTTATATATTATTATATATTATTATTAGAGAGATATTTATATATTATTATATATTATTATTAGAGAGATATTTGAAGCGTAAATAAATTTGAAAAGTAAACTATTTTGATAATATAAATACAAATGTGGTATCTTGATTAATTTAAATTTTATTTTACTATATTTTCCAAAATTAAAGAAAAAATTTCAAGGGATACAATACTTAAAAAAAATCGATGTTTGAGGTGGATTTTAAAAGCTGCTAGGACTCTCCAAGAAACCGCTGACAATTTTTTTCTTCCCATCATCATTTTCTCTCGGGTCCTCCAGGCCGGCCCCTACTTGCCAAAGCGTCAAGGAGCCAAGGCGCTGATAATGATAATACCTAATACAGCGCCCTTGACCTTTTTACTAGCGCCAGGCATCATTCGGCTCAGGGATGGCTTTTCAAGGCCTGTATCATGCTTGTAGATGTTTGTGCAGAGACAAAAAAGAGTTAACTAGGTTTTAAAATTTTCACAAACAAAATTACTTGTTTTGGAGTATTATAGAGGAAAAATTATATTCATATATGTAGACACAATTCGCTCACATATTTAAATAATTTTGTGTTACATTATAAGTGTTAAAATAAGTAAAAAAATAAGAAAATATTATTAATAATAGACAAAAGCGACTGTTGCGAAAATATTTAATAAAACATACATTATTACTTTAAAAACGTATATTTTTTTAACGATTAATGGAAATATTCTGTTAGTAAAGAATTTTTAATGAGGGGTAATTTTTGGTCAGCAATAGTTTCAGAGAGATTTGCTTTAATGATTTTCATATGGTTATACAGGGCAATAAGGGACGTATTTGATTAAGTTTAACCGGTGATACCTGACATCATTTGTAGGAAAAAACGTTATTGAAATGTTGGTCTCCGGTGACTTTTTAGATGTTTTTTTTTCATTTTTTTTATTTTTTCAAAGCCTAACAAGAAAAAAAAATTCTCAGTTGAGAAACTGACCAACACTTCACCCCGACCCTAACTATCCAATACCTACTGATTTTTTTATGTTTGAAAAAAAAAACATTAAAAATGTCACCGGAAACCAAAATTCCATTTACATTTTTTACTCCAAATAATATCCGGAATCCATGGTTAAAGTAAGTCAAGTACTTCCCTCAATACAATGTGTGGCTATTAAATAACGAGAAAAACGCTGTAAAATTGTTTATTTTAATCTCATACATATTTAATTATTGCTATCTTCAATATACACCCCTCTTCTATCCATATAATGCTCCATGCGATTCTTCCATTATTAGAAACAGCGCTGGAAGTCTTTTTCTGTCAACTCCTTCAGGACGCTTACCGCTTTCGCTTTCACAGCTTCAGCGGACTCAAATCTTGTTCATTTGCAGATTTCACGTTGGGGAACAGATAAAGGTCACACGGTGCAAGATCCGGCAAATAAGGCAGTATAAAGTGTCAGAACAAATATTTTTGCGAGCTCTTGTTGTTAAAAGGTGAGAAATTTAATCACTATTTTGGAACACACTTTTTGCATGATACTTTTTTTTATGTAAAATTTGTCGAAAATTTGCAGAAATTGCACGAATACTTACCCAACGACAGATTGAACCAGATAACCGATACTTTCGATATTGTCATCCGTTTTTGATATGGATTTCAATTTAATTGCCGGCAACCCGGGCGTTTATTGAGGTAATACAGTAATTTTATAACTAGTAAGTTACCCGCCTCACTAGACGTTGTCTGTTCTGAGACGGCTAATAATTAAAACATTAAAAAAGATAAAGGTGCACAGGAAAATAGTCAGAAAATAAACAGAATAATCAGAAAATAAACAGAAAAAAGGTAATAATTAGATCATTAAAAAAGATAAAAACTGGAAAATAGTCAGAAAATAAACATGAAAATACAAGTTGCAAGAATAATAAATCTATAAGAAGAAAGAATAAATATCTATAATTGGAAATAAAACACGTGTAAAAAAAGGATGAGGAATTATCGATTAGGAAGAGATTAGCATTAACTTAGTGATGCATTCTCTTTTTTTGTGTAGTAGCCAAATGTTGCATTGTCTATATAGCCATTTTAGATTTCTATCAGTGATGGAGTAAGTGGTTTCTTTTAAGAAGGTGTTGAATATTAGAGGTAGGTAGGATTCGTGCGATGGGTGACCCGATCGTGAATCTTCTTCAACGTCTTCTCGGCCATCTTGAAAACGTTTACACACCTCAAAAACATGCGCACGCGAATAAAATTCATTACCATACACTTCTTTCAATAGATTAAAAGCTTCAGTAGCGGTGTTTCCAAGTTTCACGTAAAATTTCACAAAAATTCGTTGATACATTTTTTAAACTTATCGTCTTATCGGCAAAAAAAAAAAACAACTTTTGTGCGAACGAACGCTACGGATATATGGATTTATTTACAGAAGCAAGGAATGCATTCGAAAGAGAAGGCTTCACGCTACACAGCTGTTGGACTTCTTCTGCAGCAGCGTCAATCTCGTTATTTAATAGCCACACCTCGTATTACAAATTTAAAAAGGTTTTTGTTTTTATGATTAACCACATTTCAAAAATGATTAATATCATTGATTTAACCTTAAAAGTTTGTCTTATCGTTTTTGACAAGTTGATTAACAACGTTAATACACGCCAAACTAAAACCGAACCAACAAAAAGTGACAGATGCCAGTAACGCTAAACCCCTTGGAAATCGATGAACATCAGTAAAAAATATTTTTTTCTTGATGAAAATAATATTTGGTGTTACCAACATTTTCAAATGCTTATATCCAGGGAACTGACAGCCCCCAGAAATGTTTTTTTTACGTTAGCTTCAAGCTGGAGGCTCTCAGGATGGAGAGGACGATCTAGGAAGGAAAAATAAACAAGGCATGGGTAGGGATCTGGGGGTCAGTGTGTTTAGGAGTTTAGGACATTTGAATTCACCCGTCCCATTGAGGTGCAAGGTGATAGGTCGAGAGAGTTCTGCTGGAGAGGTAAAATGGTCTTCCTTAACCAGACTTTCCAATTTTGGCCAGTCACATTGGGCAGAACCCGGTCACCCCTTCATAGACATCAAAAGTAACGAACCACTTGAGATGACCTACGATAGAGTTATTGTAAGTATGATCTACACTGTTATTGTAAGTATGATCTACACTACAAAAATATCAATGTTGTAAATTTATATAAGACCTCTCGATAGGAGAATGAAAATGATTATTTGTTCAAGTAATAGTTAGACCAACATGTGAACATTTTAGCAATACTAAATGTTATTTTTATTATGTAGTATATTTTGGCACGTTCCAGAGTGGGAGATACTCTCAGTATCGCTCTGGTGTAAGACCACCATTCAGAACTGAAAAGTTGTTTGAAATGTCTTTAGCCGTGTTTAATGTCAGTTAGAATACTCAGGTACTTCCCCAACTTCCACCTTACATTTTCCGATCTCCTTCCTCTCCCCACTACCTTCAGCCTCGCAATATACATTGATTAGGGATGTCATAATCTCACTGGCTTCAGATGGTAGGATGCAATTGGGACTCTTGTGCAGTCCTTTTTTTGGAGGCGGGAATGGGTACCGCCGCCCCGGGAACCATTTATTGGATAACCAACACCTCTGCCATATGTCTCTGTTTGGTGACTTAGCAGGGGTGCCCGGATTTATGGGGTGAGGTTTGTATAGGTCTTGGCGGCGGATGATCTGGATACACTGAACCCCAGATTCATACCCGACCTTTATACCCTGTTCCTTCCCAGAACTTCCTTTCCTTAAAAACACCCTCCACACATTATCCCCAAAGATGACATAGGCCCTGAGGGAAATTATTTTCCTCAGGGCCTCAAAAAAATTTTTTTTTTGAGGAAATCAAAAAATATCACGTTATTCCTGGGAATGCTTATCTATGGTTTAAATAGTAATTAATGATTTATATTTTTCTAAGATTTGATAAATTCCATCTTTACATAATTTTATATAAAGTCCCAACTGCTTCTGGATTTTTCTGTTTCAGACTTTCGCCAATTTTGTCCACATTTAATTAAAATATAACAATTTGAGGTTTTACTCATTAAGTTAAAAATAAAAATACAAATAAAATACTTAAGGTCTCTGAAGTCTAGAATTCTTTAATTAGAGTGAATAGTTTGCAAGCACCGCTAGTAAACTTTAAAAATGAAATATGTGTTCTGACTTGACATGAAATGGGGTGAAACTTTCGTCGGAAAGTTCGAATGCTTCACAAAGCTTTTTACAGCATTGAAAAAGCTCGTACCGCACCGATAAAACCAAAACTTTTTGCCTTACTGCCAATCAGCAGTGCCAAATATCAAAGAACCTTTGGGACAAGGCTGCGGGGGACCGAGGACAATTGCAATCAAAGAATGAACGACCTAAGTCATTACTACCCGGAAATACCCGGAAAGACCCCGAAAAGGTCAGGAAAAGAGCGAAAAGATCCGGAATCGTGGTGGTCAACCCTTCTTTTTCAGGGCCGTTTTGAAAAATAGTGTGTTTTATTAATTACTTTTTGTTTTGAAATAAAAAAAAACATCCTTCTCGACATAATTTTTTGCAAATCCTCTTTGAGGCTTTCTTTTTCTAATTTTTGTTTTTAAATTACGTAGTTTTCCTACTTTTTTATTTGGATTTAAGTACTTAATTTGGTAATTATATTGTGATGGTGTTGTGTGCTCTTTCGCAGATATGCTTGGTAAGTGATTGGTTATCCCTTTTCCGTGCACATCTTGTTTTTCCTACACATATATACTCATTTCCAGCAAACACCATTTCATTTTGTTTTAAGTATTTACAGTTACTATTATTAATTTGTTCGGGGAAAATAATGCATCGATTTGTTTAAAAAATTTCTCCTCATGTGACCTTATCTTTTTCAGATTTTTCTGTTTCAAATTCTCGTTAGCGAGTCGCTAATGTTTTCAATGACGATTGAACAAGTGGTTTGAATCGGCGAGTTCGTTTCATCACTACTTATAAATCATCACAGACCTAAATCAACATAAATCCAAGCACGCACCATGAAGTTTTCGATCAAAAATACAATATTATTATTTGTCTTGGAGTACGATGGGGGGGGTATTTGTATGTTTTCTTGGGTAAACAAAGATTTAGAGTAAGTAGATACGTAAAGTAGAACATTGACAGACTTCGACATATTCAAATCCCAACTGTTATTGATTTCAGATTCAGGAAAACAATTACACCTTGATCCTAGAAATTCTTCAGGCAGAGTCCAGCTTGTAAATGTGGCAGAAGCTTTGTTTGAGCAGTAGTAAGATATTAAATAAAACAATGTATTACTTTTCCCGATTGCTGTTGGATGAGGAATTACTCTTTATTCTAATCGTTTATCAATTATTTATAAAACCAAATTGTACATACCTTAGATAAATTTAATGGTTATTATTCATATCTTCTTACATGAACGCAATAGATAGCACAGTTGAACAAAGGACATTATTTAAAATGCACAATAACGACGAAAATTCATTAAAATTAATAAGGATTATTTATTATATTTTTACTTAACGAGATAATTTTGAATATTATAAAAGAAAAAATATTACATAAGAATACGAGAAACCAAAATTAAAAATACAGCGACTAGATAGGTTTACGAAAATACACCTTCTGTTTACGAATAGTATTTATTGGGGGTCTGCGTAACTTTATGAGTTCCAGGAGTTGGCGTTGAGTTTAGTATTTTGAATAAAAAAAGTTATGTCTTTATTTTACGCCTGTCTTCTGAAGTACGTATTTTTGGAATATTTAATAAGGAATTATAATTTATGTCCTTTAGTGGGATGTTAAATTTAAAATTTATAAATATATGATAGGAGGACTTGAAAACGTCCGTGCGTCAATGGCTTGTAGTGAACCTACCCCTGTAGCCTTACTAACTTCTATGGGTCTCGGGACCTCCTGTAATGTACCTGTGGGGCTACCCGGCACCCGTTGTAATGATCCGTAGTCGTCTACCCTTGGTTTTTCTATTCTTTCCCTTTAACACTAGCTGTCGGAATCTACTGGCTACGCTACCCTTATCTTTTGGCCTTCGATCAATATACCCTTGCATCTAGCTACACCTAACTTTTCCTTAAACCCCTGCGATTTTCTCACAGTAAATAAGATTTAAGATTTTTTTGCACATTATTCCTATTCACCACGTTGTGTGATTTTTTGATTCGGTAATTACATTTGAATGTGTAAATTAATACACATACACATGTAGAGGAAATAATGTAGTGTGTGTGGTAACCTCAGATTCTTTAGAGGAAAGTGTGAAAGACTCCCGTTTGATAAACTAACCCCGTTTTTTAGATTGTTTTATTTTATTTTCAAACCTATACTCGTATTACCCGCCTTTTCTCAACTTGAACGGAGTGTGTCATTGATGCTAATCCTACAGTGAATTGTCAGCCGGTTTATAAAATTCAAAGTCGTAGTTTTCTTACCCGATTTCTTCCTGTCTATAGGTTTACATTGTGTTATATTAACATGACATGGACAGTGGGAATTATGACATACATACAGATTCCTTGCGAAGCTCTCAATGTCGTCGTACTGCACCTAAATGGTCAAGTTATTATTGTTATTAGTATACACTACATGTACTGGGGAAGAGGAAGGTGAGGAGGAGTGATAGGAGGATCTGGGAAATGTTGTTTCCTGAATAAGTCGGCTCCTCCTCTAACCAAATAGATACTGGTGACCAACATTCCGGACAAAGACTCAATCATTACGTTTGCTAGGATGGTCCTTAAGTCCTGATTTTGTTCTCTTGCATGAACTTCATTGCTACGAAAGGGTCCCTTCACGCCAGATGAAAGCGCGCAGAGTCCTCATGTCACTTCCAGTATTATTCCGACTTCCTATCCTCCAGATTTGATTTTAACTCGACTGATTCTAGAAGGGGTATGTCCATTTCTTCCCTTATCATGACTCTACTCGCGTTGAGTGCGTACGGAGCCGTTTGAGATGATCCTTTCGTCTCCTACGAGGATAATCATTGGCTTGCGTTCCTCGCCTCCAAGAGCTGACATAACTTCTACCTCGTAAAAACTATGTTTGCTTTCAGGTCGACACTACTGGTAGTATGCAATAGTGCTACAGACTTATTCTCACGGAATACCACGCCGACGTCCCCTCCACATAACTTCGCAAGACTTGGGATACCTTCGGTCGAAACGCCTCCGTCAGCGAATCATACCCTACCATTCCAAGTGGCATTTTCTTTTTATTCTGTCTTTCATGCCTTTTCACTCTGCATGACCCCGCGAAAGGGATTAACTTTCAGTACCCCGCGTGAATGCTCAGTTACGTTGACATCCCCTATCGCATGATAGCGCAAGAAAAAAAGCCCTCTTTGTCTCATATCTTGTGGGGATATAATTTCAGTGAACGCTATTGCATTCCCCAATCGTGAAGTCTATATTTCGCAGGTCAAGCGGGATTTTGGAAGGGTCTGATTGAGAAAACATTACCGAAATAATGTTGATTTCATATTTTGTAAGGAAGCCTGAAAGAAATTTGACATGATAATATTGTTGTTAGTAAACAATTATAATGTTTAAATTCAATTCTCCAAATTTCATTTTTGAACTAATATCCAGTATGGCATGGATGTTGCCGTCATTCTCACTTTGGTTCGGCATACCTTAGAACAAAAAAAACCCCTACTTTGGATGACTGTACGGCTACGATTTATGGCCGGGATCCTTTTTTATACGCATTCGTCTCGTCCTTTCTAGCACGCAAAAAATATAAGTTCGTTGAACCCACATTGATAATAGATTTAATTTGGGACAAATCTCGTGATTACACATTGAGAATAATATTTAAAACACAATTATATCCTGGAACATAACTTCTTTTATCATTGGTTTTGTAGATTGGCAGATCCTCTCAGGTATCGGGACCATGTACGACCTGTAATTTAATTAAAATGTTTCTTTCACTCACCTGAACGAAGCCTGATTACGTACATGTGGGGAAAATATTAAAAGTAAAAAACCTTCCTGTCACTATGATTCGGTAATTTAGTCCCCAGAAGTAGTAACACCCATGACTCTATGTCACACTTTTATTTGAGTTTAAGAAAATACGTAGGTTATTAATTATTATTTGTTAACAATATTATCGAAGATGACATTTATACGTAGGTATTTGTTGATATTATTTTGAATATTTGTATTATCTTGATTAAATGATATATTGAAGAAACTACAAGCGCGTAGGTATTGTTTATTATAGTTGAACAATTTCAAATTGGGGGATTCAAAAACAAGCAATAGTTTATTTTATATTATTATTATACTCGCGGAAGATCGAAGGTGACATTTGTATGTAGGTTATTTATTTTGATGTTGTTTTGATATTATTATTTTGTGTGTACAAGTTTGAAAATGATATTTGTACGTTATTATTGACTAGACTAATTTTATATTTCAAATCAAAATTCACGCGATGCACTCCCTTCTATTTTTAAAACACAAAGTTAGGTTATTATTAACTCACAGAAGCTAAGTATTTCATTCACTTTGGTTATTATTTTGGTTTTGATAATTCAAATTAATTTTATTATTTAATTAATTCACCCGCGGCGCACTGTCATTCACTGCAGCTAATTTTCAATAGAGTATTTTAACAAGCCGAATAATTAATTTATGTACACGAACTATTGCTTCTCACGAAGTCACAACCTTAAAAATTCTTTAATATTACGATGGATATTTTCTCCCAACATTAACAAACACTTGTCACTGTTTATCACGACTTTTTTAATTCTTCGGTGGATTATGTCTTATCACTCGTTTTTATAATATTTGATCAATTGTTTTGTTAAATACGAACGATCTTATCACTGCTAGCACTCTATAGCCTCGTCTTCCTTCGATCCTCGACCCTCGACTCTTACTGCCTACCGCCACATGGTATCCAGCCCTTCGAATATCTTGTCCAAAAAAAGGTGCCAGGCGTGGACTCAGGACGTACATCTCGTCTTTCGTTAGGGCGTTTTATAATTGAGAGTTCAGACTATTTCAACTTTCATTGATATGTTATTTTTCATGACTCTCTCTCTCCAAAAATTAAATATGTCCATTTTAATTATTTCTTTGTCTGGCCGCCGATAAGTGTAACTCACCCTTTTGATGCGATTTTGCTTTAAACTTTTTCTAGAATTCTGCAATCGGTCTTTCCTTAATAATCGGTAAATTATCTCGGCTAATTGTGACTTTACATCTGAAATAATTATCACTCTCGCACTCTCCCATTTATTTTTGTTTAAAATTTGCGGCAGGTAAAATTGAATTCAGTAGTATTTCGGCTTAATTCTCATGGTGACATGAAATTGTTTCTGT
Organism: Limnephilus auricula; assembly: GCA_951813805.1. Classification (NCBI taxonomy): domain Eukaryota; kingdom Metazoa; phylum Arthropoda; class Insecta; order Trichoptera; family Limnephilidae; genus Limnephilus; species Limnephilus auricula. Next base: position 2,426,362 of record OX638410.1, read on the forward strand.
CATTTACTTGATTCACCACATTCCTTGCAGTTTCGTGCAAATAATTCATTTTCCGCGTCCGTAGATGTTTACAACTATTTTTTTTATCTTTCGTCCCTTTTCATGATCAGATATAATATTCGTAAAACTTTGTCTGGTAATAACTAATATCACCTTATTAATTCAGAATTCATTTTCTTAATGCGTTCCAAATAGCTCTATGGTCTAGTACGTACCTGTTTGACTTCATTTTTTTGTGTACTCAAAAGTAAAATCTTATTTACTTTTAATCTGAGTGTTTTGTTTACCTTTCGAAAAATCTCGGTCTATAGCACTAATGCATAGATTGTGTACGTCGTTAATTTTAATTGGTTTTATCAATACTCCGTCTGTATTCTGTAGTGGTAATTTGGGCTTAATTACCCCATTTATTCCTCAAAACCATGTAAGTTTTTTTTGTTACTAAACAAACTCTCTTCGACACGCTCTAGGATTTTAAATTTATGGTTGGTCTGAAGTGTCGGCTTACATTCAATATTGATAAATTTTAAACGTGGTATCGATTTGAAAACTTCGAGCTCTCCATTATGTCATCACCTTTATTTACCTCAGCCCTTCTCAGATTGTGATTTTTCTGTCCCTTTCAATAGCGGTCGCTAGTGTAGTCGATTTGAAATTTCGTTTAGGTGGGAAAAATTTTGTATGAGCTCTTCCGATAAAGAAGATGCTTTTTTTTTCCTTTCGAACGTGGTGTTGAAGCCATCACAGCCCCCCTAGAGTTTTAAATCCAGCGGTAAACACGCCTCCTAGTGTTAGTCGATGGGATTAGAACTCACCATAGGTCATTTAATTCCTTCTATTTTCTATTGATGTTCTGTACCCCTGATCCTTTCTATTAAATCTTGCAGGGTTCCGTCCCATTTACTTTATGTGTTATTTATTGAAACTAGTTCCATTTTCCGTCGGCGATCCATTCGTATGTTCCTACTTGTACAAATCTTTCTCTCTCCCTTGCTGTCCTACTCCCCCCCCCCTAAGATTGTATTCCCCCCCCCCCCTTAAGATTATACTCCCTCTTCTCTTGTATGTCGGTTTTTTTTATTTATTCACTTTTTTGTTTTTATTTTTTATTTTTATTTTTATCCAATTCGGACCTGTCCCTCCTATGTTTTTTTGTTGGGTTCATTTATCTACTTGACTAGGTACCTGTTTCTAAACAAGACTGAACGTCAATGATGGATGGTTACCCCGGATGCTCTATTTTTAATTTGTAGGTGTGTACTTGAGAACGCAATACATTTTACGCGTAATTACTTCATGTATGATTTTAGATTTAATTGTCTTTAATTACTAATTCATTTTTTCCTAGTTTTATATTTTTATTATTTACGTTTTTTAACATTTAGCAATGTTTAAATGTATAAGATTTATCGCGTACAATGATCTCTAAAAAGTTCTCCTTCATTTTTATTTTTATTCTTCAATCTTATCGGAAGTTGGATAGCACAATGTCTCTACTCATTTATTTTTATTTGACTAACTCGTTTATAATGTTGTGTCTAGACTGTAGTTAAAGTCAGATTTCAGATATGTTTTTTTTTTTTAATTCGTACCGTATTGATTTTTTTGCATAACCCGACGCTATACAAATCGCCCAAATCAGTTTAGCTTATTTATTATTATGGTTTTGATTTTTTTTTGTGTATCTATTTTTATTCTGTCGGAATAATATGTGTGTATTAGAAGATGTATGAATGTGAATGAGGCAAAGAGTGTGTGCCAAGATCTGTCGTCTCTGCCCACCCCTGCGAGGAAACGCGCGGTGGTTAATTAGTTATGTTTTTATTTTATTATTATTTTTTTATGTATTAATTTTATCATTATTATTATTCTGAGTGACTATTTGATAAATTTATTTTCTTTCTAAACATCTGTTCAAATAATTTTAACGGCAAGGACCCATATTTTTTTCTTCCGAGCTACCCTAAACGCAAGAGCCATAAATCTTATCGTTAGCTCATTTTTTGTGCATTGAGTCGACCCGTATTCGATGTTTATTTAATAACACGACCGAGATACGATATTTTATTATTTCAAAGTCAAGTTATTTGTTTGTTGAGCTACACTTATTGTTTATGTTTAAATTACGCTCGGAACACGCGGGATAAATTCTTCTATTTTAGGTTCAGTTTTTCAATTTTAGTTTAGATTATTTATTTTTTTCAATTTATTAAGCAATTAATTTTATTCATTTAAGGTTCGGTTATTCAATTTTAGTTTAAAGTATTATTTGTTTTTTCAATTTATTTTTTAATTTCGAAAAGCTTATTATTTCCAATTTATTATTAGTTTCGAAAATCTTCCACTTGTAAAACTTTCTCCTTTGGTCACGGCAACAGTTGTGGTGAAAAATTCTCCAATCGTGAAGTCTATATTTCGCAGGTCAAGCGGGATTTTGGAAGGGTCTGATTGAGAAAACATTACCGAAATAATGTTGATTTCATATTTTGTAAGGAAGCCTGAAAGAAATTTGACATGATAATATTGTTGTTAGTAAACAATTATAATGTTTAAATTCAATTCTCCAAATTTCATTTTTGAACTAATATCCAGTATGGCATGGATGTTTCCGTCACTCCACTTTGGCTCGGCATACCTCAGAAAAAAACCTTTCTAATTTGGATGACTGTACGGCTACGATTTATGGCCGGGATCCTTTTTTATACGCATTCGTCTCGTCCTTTCTAGCACGCAAAAAATATAAGTTCGTTGAACCCACATTGATAATAGATTTAATTTGGGACAAATCTCGTGATTACACATTGAGAATAATATTTAAAACACAATTATATCCTGGAACATAACTTCTTTTATCATTGGTTTTGTAGATTGGCAGATCCTCTCAGGTATCGGGACCATGTACGACCTGTAATTTAATTAAAATGTTTCTTTCACTCACCTGAACGAAGCCTGATTACGTACATGTGGGGAAAATATTAAAAGTAAAAAACCTTCCTGTCACTATGATTCGGTAATTTAGTCCCCAGAAGTAGTAACACCCATGACTCTATGTCACACTTTTATTTGAGTTTAAGAAAATACGTAGGTTATTAATTATTATTTGTTAACAATATTATCGAAGATGACATTTATACGTAGGTATTTGTTGATATTATTTTGAATATTTGTATTATCTTGATTAAATGATATATTGAAGAAACTACAAGCGCGTAGGTATTGTTTATTATAGTTGAACAATTTCAAATTGGGGGATTCAAAAACAAGCAATAGTTTATTTTATATTATTATTATACTCGCGGAAGATCGAAGGTGACATTTGTATGTAGGTTATTTATTTTGATGTTGTTTTGATATTATTATTTTGTGTGTACAAGTTTGAAAATGATATTTGTACGTTATTATTGACTAGACTAATTTTATATTTCAAATCAAAATTCACGCGATGCACTCCCTTCTATTTTTAAAACACAAAGTTAGGTTATTATTAACTCACAGAAGCTAAGTATTTCATTCACTTTGGTTATTATTTTGGTTTTGATAATTCAAATTAATTTTATTATTTAATTAATTCACCCGCGGCGCACTGTCATTCACTGCAGCTAATTTTCAATAGAGTATTTTAACAAGCCGAATAATTAATTTATGTACACGAACTATTGCTTCTCACGAAGTCACAACCTTAAAAATTCTTTAATATTACGATGGATATTTTCTCCCAACATTAACAAACACTTGTCACTGTTTATCACGACTTTTTTAATTCTTCGGTGGATTATGTCTTATCACTCGTTTTTATAATATTTGATCAATTGTTTTGTTAAATACGAACGATCTTATCACTGCTAGCACTCTATAGCCTCGTCTTCCTTCGATCCTCGACCCTCGACTCTTACTGCCTACCGCCACATGGTATCCAGCCCTTCGAATATCTTGTCCAAAAAAAGGTGCCAGGCGTGGACTCAGGACGTACATCTCGTCTTTCGTTAGGGCGTTTTATAATTGAGAGTTCAGACTATTTCAACTTTCATTGATATGTTATTTTTCATGACTCTCTCTCTCCAAAAATTAAATATGTCCATTTTAATTATTTCTTTGTCTGGCCGCCGATAAGTGTAACTCACCCTTTTGATGCGATTTTGCTTTAAACTTTTTCTAGAATTCTGCAATCGGTCTTTCCTTAATAATCGGTAAATTATCTCGGCTAATTGTGACTTTACATCTGAAATAATTATCACTCTCGCACTCTCCCATTTATTTTTGTTTAAAATTTGCGGCAGGTAAAATTGAATTCAGTAGTATTTCGGCTTAATTCTCATGGTGACATGAAATTGTTTCTGTCATTTACTTGATTCACCACATTCCTTGCAGTTTCGTGCAAATAATTCATTTTCCGCGTCCGTAGATGTTTACAACTATTTTTTTTATCTTTCGTCCCTTTTCATGATCAGATATAATATTCGTAAAACTTTGTCTGGTAATAACTAATATCACCTTATTAATTCAGAATTCATTTTCTTAATGCGTTCCAAATAGCTCTATGGTCTAGTACGTACCTGTTTGACTTCATTTTTTTGTGTACTCAAAAGTAAAATCTTATTTACTTTTAATCTGAGTGTTTTGTTTACCTTTCGAAAAATCTCGGTCTATAGCACTAATGCATAGATTGTGTACGTCGTTAATTTTAATTGGTTTTATCAATACTCCGTCTGTATTCTGTAGTGGTAATTTGGGCTTAATTACCCCATTTATTCCTCAAAACCATGTAAGTTTTTTTTGTTACTAAACAAACTCTCTTCGACACGCTCTAGGATTTTAAATTTATGGTTGGTCTGAAGTGTCGGCTTACATTCAATATTGATAAATTTTAAACGTGGTATCGATTTGAAAACTTCGAGCTCTCCATTATGTCATCACCTTTATTTACCTCAGCCCTTCTCAGATTGTGATTTTTCTGTCCCTTTCAATAGCGGTCGCTAGTGTAGTCGATTTGAAATTTCGTTTAGGTGGGAAAAATTTTGTATGAGCTCTTCCGATAAAGAAGATGCTTTTTTTTTCCTTTCGAACGTGGTGTTGAAGCCATCACAGGCTTAGGAAGCAGGACTGGGCTTTTTACCACAATGGAATACACGCCCTTGTTAAAAGATGGACCAAAACTCTGGAAATAGACGGAGATTATATCAGAATTAAAACGTTGCTTGAAATAGCTTTAGCCCTGTTTGGCGACGAGATATTGCCAGGATCTTCCCCACCTTCCTCTACCCCATCTCCTTCCCCTCACTACTACTTTCAGCCTCCCTACTACCTTCAGCCTCACAACATACCCTGATTGGGGATGCCATAGGTTCACTGGCTCCAAACGGGAGCAGTTGGGACTTTTGTGCGGTATTCTTATAAAAAAATACGAGCGTGCTTCAGACACACGACTGAAGTGAAACTTCTAGAGAGAAAGAAAATGTGCGCGCACACTGCTCTTTCTTGCTCCTGCAGTATTTATAAAATTGTTCAAGAACGAAATGAAATCACAAATAATCTTCATGCGCTGGCTATGAGAGGAAGAGAGAAAGAAAATGTGCGCGCGCACTTCACTCTCTTGCTCCTACAGTGTGATACAGCCCATTTGCTTCGCCTGACTATACTTTTCGTAACGCTCTCGTCACGCATTCGTCAGCTTACCCCCTAAGTCAAGCGTGTGTAAAGAAGTTAAAGTCACAATAGTGTGCTTTTCAACCTGTGAATTTTTTTTTTTCACAATTAAAAGGAGAAGAGGATATGAGGCATTACTCTTTGACTGACCCTCGTAAATTAAACATTACGTATTCCCTGTGAGCTAAAATAAAATATAGCCTACGTGTGCCCTATCAACTAAAAATAAACCCCTGCTGTTTAACAATTTCTTTTTCCATTATTTTTGATAACTGTTCCCAATGGACATAATATTATAACGCCTCCGGGCAATTATTTTAAAGCGTTTCGCAAAAAGTGGGGTTACTTGGAGAAACCAAACCAAACTGGCTGGTTGCTATTGTTTCCAATCAAACTTTTACCAAGGCGACACTCAATTTTTACGATTTCAGTAATTATCAATCAGCTGTCATCGTAGCAACTAGCACGGCGAGTTCCGAGTCACTGCTTGCGTTTACATGTACAACGGATTTTTGAAAAGTTTTTTAGTGTGCGGACCATTGCATTGACATAAACAGGATAGCGAGTTTAGTTGAAAACTGTTTTTTCTTCATTAGTTGCCGCTAGTTCAACTAGTTGAACCAAGGGTGAGTCGGCGGATACCGCTATTATGAGTAAGGGACGAGGCAACTGAAAACAAACTAAAACCAGCTGGTTTCTATGTCTTGATTGGTCAAAAAGCTTGTTTAACCATAGACGAAGAACAATCAGCTGACAGCTGGCAACTAGCAACGGCCGGCCAGGGTAATCAGCCGTGCGAGTCGTGACTCACCGCTTAGTTTACCATTAACAACGGGATTTTGTGTGATTGTGAAGTGTGCGGGCCATCACATTGTCATACAAAGACAGTTGTCAGTTGGCAGTTTTCAGTTGCCACAGTGAGCGGATCGCCTAAAGGTATAATATACTTTAGAGGTATTATAATAGGATACCTTGGCGTGTTCTATAATATTATAATAATAATAAACCTTTGAACGATAAGTTTTTTATTTACGATCGTATATTGTAGCCAAAAATTACAACGGAAAAATTTGTATAATAACACAATGAATGCGAGATGATTGACTGGCCGACTTGGCTTGCTGGAACCTTTATATAGCCGTTCTTGCCACCTCCGCGAACGGTCGGTACGCACGAGAAGTTTCGCGACAATATGGAGACGGTCCTGAGTGTGCTGTAGAAACCTCCAGACCTTTCCATTAATTGGCTAATAATGCCGGCAAGTACTGGGTGCAACGCCTGGTACAGAATGGTACGGGACAGGTACTTAATCGGTGTCCGGCTGTGTAACCTATAATTATAAGTTCCTGCCGTGCGAAGATTTTTTATTTCAATTTATTTCAATTTATTTCACCTCTTACACACAACAATTTTACATTTTAATCATTGTTTAACAATAGAATAACTAAAATAAAAACAAAAATATAATAAAAAGGTATAACAAGATAGTTCGCCTTCTTTTTAAAAAGTAAATATTATTCACTTTCAGACATATGTAACTGTGTTGGGGTTCTTCAAGAATGACAGGTTCTTGTTACAAACTGATTAATTAATTATCTTTAAGTGTTTACAATATATTATACTTCTGGGCCACACGACCGACTGTAACTGTCTAGGAATTGAATCTCAGCTTGATCGCTATCATACGACTGGCTGTAATATCCAAGTTTACCTACTTTACTACTGGACATAGCTCCAAGCCTAATGGCATCTATTAAAATAAACGGTTATAACGTGTCATTCAAAGACACTAAAATAACATATTGTGAATACAGCGACTGTTCCGTAACTTTTCTATTTACCAAATCTTGTTATATGTTTTAAATAAATAAAATTTTAGCATTGTTACCCCTTCTTGTCAAAGTAACCACTGCTTCCTTTACGGTGCGTGGAGAATATGATATTCGAGTTATGATGTGACTAAGGTGGGTTAGAACAAAGTTTCGGCATTCTACCTCAAATATGTTCCCACAAATCATTTTTCTCATTTTTATGCTCGGGTAAAACGGAAATTTATTGTAATAAAAACGTTTGCGGCGAGGATCGAAATGAGGTGAAATACGGCTCACGCGTGAGTAGGTCGTATTAGCCAGACTTCGGAGAATATTATTTTCGTTGTAGCATTTTTGAAATTTAAAAAATAGTGAAAAAACATAATTGTTCTTCCATCAATCTTTCGGGTGAAGATTTTAATTTTTGTTAGAGAGAATATTATTAACCTAACTAGCGCAGACCCGTGTAAATCACTGAATATTAAAGTCGATAACTAGAATGAAAAATATTAATATTTTCAATTTGGTAGATGGGTATGGGTACCGCCACCCCGGGAACCATTTATTGGATATCCAACACCCCTGCTACAGGTCGCCTCAAGTGGGAAGCTAAGTTCATAAAATTTTGGTTGGTCTTGGCGGCGGATGCGTTTGCCGAGAGACTGGTTGAGGGAGTTCTCGTCCCATCACCTAGTACCACAGTGGGAGGGATGGATACATGTGTCCGTCGTTCCTGGACAGATTGAATCCCAGGTTCCTATCCGTCATACATTTTTTCTTCCCAGAACTTCCTCCCCTTCCTTTCCCGAAACGGACCCTGATCACAGCATCTCCAATGATGACGTGGGCCCTGTTGGATTTTTTTGTTTTCAGGGATTTCTGTATGGAGCTAATATAAAAATATATATATATATATATATATATATATTTCTTTAAAAATGAGTGCGTCTAGCCTTTACGCACGGTTGAAGTAAAACTTTTTTTTTTCAAAAGAAGCAAACACATTGTGACTTAACATTTTAAATAAATGAAAAGAAAATACTCTGTTTTAAGTCACTTTATTTTTATTTTTCGTCTACCGGTTTCGGTACCTCCGTACCATCATCAGGACTGTTACAAAAATAATGTCTAAAAATACATAAGTACACATATATATACATAATGTTGTGAACGAAAGGGACAGTATACTAGAGTGGGACAGAGCATCAGTTATTGGAGGGAGGAAAGGAATGGGGGATAAGTGAAGACACGGGGAACATACTTAAAATTGGACTGAAGGTTAAATTTAGTTGATTATTAATAATTTCTTCTTTTGAATTTACTGATTTTTTTATTTCTAAAGCTTCCAAATTGTTAAGTCTTAAACCTATTCCGCTCTTATGTTGGACTTTAATTCCCGAGTCGTGGTTAAAAGTATGATCTTTATCAATTAAATGATCTGCGAACTCTGATTAACCTGAACTAGTTAAACATCTTAAGTGCTCTTTTGTTCTTCTTTTAATGTAAAAATTACTCAAAATCGTGCACCAATCTCCCATCGTAAAAAATAAGACAAATCAGTAAGTTCAACTAAAACCTTTAGTTAAATCATATAATAATCAACAAAACATAACAAAAATCTGTTGAACTTATCTTATACATTAGAAAACAAAAATAAACGGATGAAGTCTGGCGTTTGAGTTTTCTTTGACGTTTTGTAATTCGCTTACAGGCGTTGCACTCATTTTTGCCACACCTACGACGTTAATATGATGAAATATAATTCGAACATCATTTCCAATTTAAAATGTTACTTCCGTTCAAAAAAGATCTTACTTACTACTTACTAAAGAATCTTTACTTCAAAAATGCATATCCATACAGATCAACAAACGCTGATTCTGAATATACGAGTTTCATTACATATGTATAATTATACGTGCAATTAATAAATCGTCATTTTTAAATGATTAAGTGGCTAGACTTTGAACCACACGTGGAACACCCGCGTCTGTCATTCTGTCCCTCTCACAATAAGCTCACGCACACTTACAATACATGCGAATGCGAAATGTGCGAATGAGACAACGCTCAAATTTACCTACAAAAATCGCTCGAAAAGGGGTTTATGGAGAATACACTTTTCTACACCGAAACTTTCACGAAATTGAAATTTAAAAAAAAAAATATTTTTTAGAAAGAAGAAGCTACGTCGGTAGCTTTTTATAATTCTTTATGAGAGTTGAGTTAGCAGCACTTTTTCCTTGAATAATATTTTTTGATAAATCGTACATGTTTGACAGTGAATGTTTACGTTAACGCGAAACGCATCAAAAATTCGAAAAAATACCGACATAGTTTTCACCCTCTAGAAGGCAGTATAAAAAAATTTATTCATTTTGTGCAATTTTCGATGTAGAAAAGTGTTTTTTCCCGGGCTTTTTTTTTGTATGGGCCGAAAAGCGAAGTCTATCATCTTAAAACTGCACGAGATTTAAACGCCCTGATACTGGGTGTCAGGTTTTGACAGAACTTACACCGCTGCCTCACGGGTTGGAACAATTGCAGACAATGTTATGTAATAGTTGCATGGACTCACAAATGGGTTATCATTGCGGCATTCAAATTATTTCGAAAGAATTCAGGTTTTTGGAAATCTTATTTTGGAAATATTTAAAATGGGATTGGTTGACTTGAATTTTTTATTTTATTTAACACACAACGGTGATTTGTACCTAACAATCTAAACGAAAATATGAACAAGAAAAAGAGACAGAAAAATAAAAGATAACGGTCGCATCTGGGACTCGACTCAAGAACCTCTCGTCTTACCGGGACAAACGCCATATTAATTAGGCCACTGTCACCATTTATTTTAACGTCATATTTGTCAATTTCATACTCAAATTTCAGAATTAACAAAATTATCTTCGACTAATTTTTAATGATTGTTTTGACGTTTTTCCCGTCAATTCCCGGTTTTCCCGTAAAACGAAAGGTTTTACGCATAACGGCGCACAATCTTTATTTTTACCTTTACACCAAACGAATAACTTTCATGGCCCAGCTGGATCGATTTCTTGCAGTTTGCTCGTAGCCCGGTGACGGTCTCTTTTTTGATTCAATTATCTATAATAATCGATTTAATATTCTATTGTGGACTATTTGCCTCATATCCATTTACAAGTTTTAATTAGTGTATACCGCATTCAGTTTCCATTAATTGAATTTCCTTTATACAAGCACCTCACAAGTACCTAATTAAAAATCCCCTAAACATTATTGTTCGTAACTCTGGCGCCCAACGTGTGTGTGGAGCGCTGAACAATGATCTTTGTTTATTTTGCCCGTCACTGGGAACAATGCTAGGCATTGTTTTGTTCGGGAAATCACGAAAAACTCGACACAAGTTGGCACTTAGCACTTGGTGGAGAGGAAATTTGCTGTCTCATGAAGTAATTAACATGGAAATGAGAAGGTTACTATTTACATCGTACATACCTCAGCAAGAAGTGTAATTTGGGAGGCTTATGAGTACAGTCATTCATTGGATAACTAACACGTCCATCATAGGTCACTAAGAGTGGTTCGCTTCATTTGGTGACTTAACAGGGGTGCTCAGGTTCGTAGAGGGAGGTACTGTCTAGGTCTTGGAGTTTGCTTACCAGCTGCCTGATGACGCCCCGGTTGAGGGAAACGCTTTGACCTCTCAAGCCAAACTCCCCAAAGATGATCTAGATACATAGGTAGGTTCCCAGGGAAATTATTGTTCTCATGGCCTCCTGTGTCGAATTAATGTAAAAAAGAATAATTATTAAAAAACAACTTTTTCTTTTATACAAAAACCTTTTTTTATATGAATATCGCACAAGAGTTCCAACTGCTCCCGTCTGGAGCCAGTAAGACTATGGCTTCCCCAATTGGGGTATGTTGTGAGGCTTAAGGTTGTGAGTAGGGGAAGAGAAGAAAGGAATTGGGGAAGTGGAAAGTGGGAAAGAGGAAGCTGGCTATTCAGATTTTATCACCAAACACGGCTAAAACCATTTTTGAGTGTCTTTTTTTTGGTGGTCTTACACCAGGGCGATACTGAGAGTATCTTCCATTCTGGAACGTCCAGCAAATATACATGTATAATTTTTAATTAAATAATTGTGTAATAAAATTTATTTGCGCACGCCGGCATCGAACCCGCGACCATCAGATTGGGAATCGAGGGCCTTACTCCTCGACCACGTCGGCCGTAGAGGCTCTGAGGAAAATAATTTCTCCATACTAAATCTTTTTTTAATTTTTTTTTTCTTTTTTTGAAATTTTTCCTTCTATTAAAATGCTGTGTGGAGTATTTTAAAGAAAATAAAGGAGGTGGGGTTATTGTTAGGCGACTGTTACTTTTTTTTTTTGGGTCTAGTTCTTTTTTATGTTTTGTTTAGATTTATAACTATTATCTTCTTCTTCACTGGTGTTTTATTATGTTTAAAAAACCACGTTGCTTGTACTGAAGTAATCAGTTTGTATTTCTGTTAACTGCAGAAGAAATACATGTTTGTTCTCTATGACGAAGATCAGTGACCACCACTCAAAAAATAACAATGACTTAAAATAGCTTTAGCTATCTATGCCAACCGAGTACAGTCCTCCAGTGCCAGCTTTCACCACAATCATTTATATTTGTTATGACTGGAATATTCGGTCCATCCAGTCTAGAGTTCAGGGAATTTAGAAATGAATTTCCCGTTTTAGAATCTCCGTAATGTTGAAGGATTGACTTTGTTCCGAGTGGAATATTATTTTTGAATCTTCTCGTGGTCTGCTGAAAGAGAACCGAACAAATAATAATAAGATTCGGCCACCACTCACAATACAAGGGAAGCTTGAATGTCTTCAGTTTGTGTTTTATAGTAGCTGAAAATATTTCAATTCTCGTAACCGCTTTCTATGCATATATTTCTGTTCTCATAATTAAAATTACAACCAAATTGACCAACAAAGGTCTCTGGAGGTTTGGAGTCTGGCGTAAAACGAGCTCCAATATCTGACTTCTTTCGTCTTCCAAAACAAAGGGTTGGTCGAACAGTAATGGTAGAGCACTTGACCGGCAATCAAAAGGGTGCGGGTTCGAGTCCCGTCGGCGATATATATCTTTTCTCGGAAGATTCTTTCAATATGGATGAGTGTTTCATGCTAATAATTATCGCTTATAATAATCGTTACCCTTTGTGCTATGCATTAAAAAATCTTGTCTTAAACATTAGTTTATCAATTAAAAAATAATAAGTAATGATTGAGGTTATACTCGGAATAAAATACTTGCATTAAATTACTGGTATATTGATTAATTGCTTATAAATAGTTCTTATAATAGATTTTAGATGTTGGCTGTAAGGCTTTTAGAAATGGAACGATATAGTTTTTGCAAGGAATTGATGACAAGAATTTAGAAATAATTTGATACTTTCGCTGCTTGTGAAAGCACAGACAAAATGGTACAAAGTGTACGTGAATTTGTGTGTAATTTCAATGTCTATCAACATATATTGTTGGTATATGTGGTCGTATGTAGTTTTAAAGTGTCTCAATAGACGTCACATGCTACAGGATAGTGATAACTGTCGGACTTTTGAGTCTAACACCCGAACGATTACGAAGATAGCCGATCATCCAATTTAGAGGCGTTCATATTCAGTTAGCGGATTCCCCGCTTAAAATTATCATAAGGCTTATTTTAGAATGGAAATTAAGTCCAGTTAGATGTTCATTGTAAATACGATAATGCAAGTCTCAAAATCCAGACGAACGGAAGTATTATTGAAGTACCCGATCATCAGAGATGTATTGTTAAATTGAGGAAACAACAGTACACCACAATGGTTCATGACCCATCTCCCTCGTGTATATTATGTATAATTTTTTTTTTTTTAAAACTAAACAATAACTAACTAACTAACAAGTAAATTGGTATTTGAGTATGCTGAAATGGCTTAGGTTTACGAGTTTTACTTTAAACTGCCAGTTTGTAACAAATCATGAAATACATAAATTTGCAAAACAGTGCAAAAAAAATTCATATCTTTCTATTTCTATAAAGAAGAGTTTATTATGTTTCTATATAGCGGGTTTCTATATTGTGGCACTATGAAATTTGCAAAAAAAATCAATAGGTAACATGCGAGTTGTTTGAAAACTGGGTGTATTTTATGTAGTTTGGTTAAGTGGCTATAATTTTTATTACTTGATGTTCAAATCTACATACATCTGATTTATTAGATAAACTTTGTGTAAAACCCGGGCAATGCCAGGGGTTTTAGCTAGAATTTTATAAAGTTAAGTCCTGCGGACTAGCTCGGAAATGATGTTAAATTTATATAAATCGTTTATGGATTTGATTTACTGAGGAGATGAGTGCAACTCAATTTTCATCAATATTGATGATAATGACTCCGGGTGACAGGGTATTTTATAAAGTCGGATTTCTATACGATAAAAATCAATCAACAGAAACATGGACAATACTCTGGAAATTGAAAAACCGAGTTGCATAAGTTAACCAACCATAAACACAAAGTATACAAACGCATACCGTAATTCCTTCCATGTGCAGAAGACAATCTGCTATTAAGTCAAATACCTGTTACATCACATAAATCACATTACAAACAATATTATGAAAACATTAGAATTTTTGCTGAGAACCATTCAAAACTTGAATTCACTTCCTGTCATGAAAATTTTATTTGTATCATTAGTTCGTGGCCAATCAGAATATAATTCCGTAATTTGGTCACCTCACCATAAAATTCGATAGAATTCAGCTAAAGTTTTTAAGATGTGTTCATTTTATGTTAAATACCCTCTTAGAACAAATGAACCATATATTTTTATTAAATACCTTAAAAATACAACTAATTGAGGATGGGCGAAGGATAAGCGAACATTGGACCTTTTTAAAAATTTAAATAAATTAATTCGGAGATCGACTGTTCCGGACTCATGACTGTAGTCAATTTAAGAGGACCTACTCGCTTACTAGGCATTTAGCACTTATTTTAAATGTTATCCAATTGTAAACCACTGTAATGTAAGAAATTATTTTTACAACCTATTTTTTGTACTAACCCTTTTGTAAAAAATGTTCATAGTTTCAATTTAAAAGCCCCATCGGCGTATAAAGGAGTAAACAAAATAAATAAATGTTTGGAAAAACTCACCAGGGGTACCAGGAAGCCAAGCCGAAGCGCAGGTGATCGGACCAAGTCCAGACTTCTGTCTCGCCAGTAATCTCACTGTTAGGGCGTAGGTTAGCAGCATCACACCCAATGGGATGTAGAAGGAAATTATGGACCCGATTAGTTTGTACAGGGGATCCGGAATTTGGCAGGTGCCGCCAATCACGACGCTTTCCACGTCCTGGAAGAATGAAATATTTGACACACTGAAAGGCTTTCGTCGATTAGTAGATTGATGAAGCTAATCTTTTTCTCATAAAATCACAGTGAAAATAATGCAGCACACCAACATTTCAGATCTTGTTTTTAAGTTTATTTAAATTACAGTGCTAGATAAAAATGTCACGGACATGCAGGCGCAGCAAAATAATATATTATTTTAGAAAGCAATCACTTTGTGGTTTGACATATTTAATAAAAATAAAACACTTTTTTATTTTAAAACCACGGTATTTATTAATTTACTTTACCGACCGGTTTCGCTTAACTCAAGCATCTTCAGGGTACAAATTAATACTTATTAATAGCATTAATTTGTACCCTGAAGATGCTTGAGTAAAGCGAAGCCGGTCGGTTAAGTAAATTAATAAATATCGTGGTTTTAAAACAAAAAAAGTGTTTTATTTTTATTAAAATAATATATATAATTTATTCTTGAAGAGCTAGGCTTCCAAACTCAAGTAGACTGTCAACTGCGCTGGAAGGCCCATATCAATTATACGTCCAAAAGACTGCAAATTATATCACATTTTCTACTCTCTCAGATCTATTCTTGACCTACAATCACTTAGACGGGCTTACTTTGCACTTTTCAATTAATCACATCATGTAGTATTCCCGAATGGGGAGGTTGTGCAACATCAATTCTTCAATGGTTCTTCTCCGGTATGGATACCAGGAAATTGAAAACTGCTAATTTTTATAGCGTAAGGCTAGCAACAAGCATGGCATTTTTCGAGTCACTGCTTGCGTTGTCATTGACAACGGGTTTTTGAGAAGTTGTGTAGTGAGCGGACCATCACATTGACATACACAGAATAGCGAGTTTAGTTGCAAACTATTTTTTTTTTCATTAGTTGCCTCGTCAGCGGACGCACTACGTGTTTAGAATTCGTTGTTAATAAAGGGAAGGATTATTTTATATATATTCAACAAATTAACAGGTATTACAAATATATAATTATGTGGACAAATTATGTCTACCATAATACGGGCATGTGCCTATTGTGGTAAACGAATATCATCTAAAAATCTGTGTTAAAAAACTTATATTATGAATAAAAAAAAGAAAGGAAAAAAAACTGGCTGCCTACAGGGTATCCTATGATATTTTCGACAATCTTAAAACTCGAACATGGAAAAAATCATGGAAAGTGGAAGCCAGGATAAGCCAAAGAAGATCACCAATGCATTTGAGCAACCGAATAATATAACTGGCAGGCATCCGTAACGACTTCGTTCCTTGACCGGACCGGAGTCTTTGGTTCTCCATGTAGCGCAGGACGATGAGGAGTGAAGGAGCCTTGTTTATCAAGGAAATTCTATTAGGGATCACGGTCCTCTGCAAAGAGGCATCGACTAAAGAATATTATATATCAAAGCAGCATTAGTGTATTTCTTTTCCTCTCCCGTTCCAATAAAAACTTTGGAAATTGTTGCATGAGTATTCCCCCATAGAAATTCTCTGACATGAGTCACTATATATATTTACAAACGCAATCAATATCGCTTCATACCTTGGAATACATCAAGCTCAGCGGAAGACTCATAGCCGTGGACAGCAACCAAACAAACAATATCTTCAGAGTAACCCTCCGCTTGGTCTTGTTCCTTCCAAAGCGCATGGGGTACCGCAGGGACAGGTAACGGTCCACGCTTATTGTGCACAGATGCATTATTGATGCTGTGCAGAGCAGAACGTCGAGGCAGATCCAGGCGAGGCAGGCCACGGCGGGGAGAGGGAAGTGACCTGGAAAGAAGCAACGACACATGAGAATTACGCAAATGAAGAAATTTGTTCTGGTGTAAAAGACTTTCGTATTATGTTGATATAATAAGAACGGTCGGCAGTTAGGTAACAAGTGACAAGAACAGGAATCGGTGCTTATTTCGGAGACCATAATATATATATATGTGATAAATAGAAAATAAAGAGTAACTAAAACGTTGATAATAATATAGAGCAATCAATTTATAGATACTCATATCAACGAAGACAATCGGATCTATGAATAAATACAATTAGAATCCTTTTTTTATTCATGATGTAAGTTTTTGAACACTGTTTTTTTTACATATTCTTTGACTACCACAACACATTGGTGTGCATAATTATACTTTAAATATACCTTTCCTTTGACAAGATGACATGAGGAAATTATTTTTCTATGAGCCTTCTGTATGGAGACTGTATTGAAAAAAAACATTAAATCGAATTCACCTTCATTCCGATGAAGTTTAATATATTTTTATATATAAATGCCCATTCAAAGTTTGCTGACAAATTCAACATATGGGAAACAAAATGAAAACATGACTATGTTATCTCATGCCCGGTCGACCCTTTAAAATTACTATGCGGATCTCGTATGTATGCAGAACTACAAAACTGTGAATTACGACCGAACCCTTTTCAAAAAACATACGTTTTATTTGTTGCTGTTTGGAGTCGGTTCTTCGTCCATACATCATGAAAACGAATGGTGTTGTTAAACGAAAATACAACATGTTTATTTAAGATTTAGAGGATCATTTTTGTGATAGTTTTGCTGGTTTCATATATATTTATTTATTTCATGCAAAAATTGTAAATTTTACAGTTAACACTTGTACATTTTTTATATTATTTCACCCGCCATGTTGGTAATATCTCTGTGTTATGGTGGGTGAAGTATAGATATTAAAATTATTCATAATATGACTGATATTAATAATTATTAAACTGTAACTGTTTTTTTTTAACCAATACATATAATACATAACATATGCGCTTTTTTTATACATAATGAAAATATGAGTTGGAATTTTTTTTTGTGCATAATGGAAATATTTATACATAAAGAAAATATAAGTTGGAATTTTTTTTTTGTACATAATGAAAATTTTTATCCACAAAGAAAATATAAGTTGGCATTTTTTTGTACATAATGGAAATATAAGTTGGCACATCGTAACACATACTTAAATCTAGTTAATAGTAAAATGTTTTTAAGTTTTTGTTTAAAATTTTCATAATTCCTCTCGGATTGGATTTCTTTAGGGAGTTTGTTAAAGCATTTTATGGCTGAGTATGTGTAGTGATGTTGGGCTGTTGTAGTATTAAGTTTAGGGATTATTATTTGTCCTAAGGTTCTCAGCCTGGTGCTACAAGACTTTGTTGTTAGTTTATCTTTGTGGATTTGAAGTAATTCGTTTTTTTGATAAATTTTATATATCAAAATTTATATATTATAAAATTTATTTAGTGGTAATACTTTGAATTCATTGAATAATTTTTGGGTTGAATAGTCTAATGGCTTCTTTAGAAAAAAATTGATGAGTCTTCTATGTATTATTTCAAGTGGGGTTAAGTTGATTTTCTCCCCAGCCTATTATTCCGTATTGTAGAACTGATTAAGTGGTTAGCGTAGAATGTGTATGTTTCGTAACGCCATTGCTTCCTGGTAGCTTTGTTTTGCTCCCCGCCATTGGCAGAGCAAGAGATTAGTCTGCATATTGCATGAGATCGTTTTTCGTGGTAATAGTTTTTTAAACCGTTGTTTTACAAGTACAATAAGATTCACAATTCCGTGGGAAGTCACACAACTGGGACCGAGCCAGTTTCTAGCTAGGGTAGAAATAAAAAGATTTACATCATGTAAATGTTTAATTGAGAATATCAAAATAATTATTATCCGGAGTCTTTTTTTCTACTGAAGTGATCTGAAATCTAAACACAATACTTAAACGCACATTCCGGAAAGTACTTATTGCATTTTCGACCAAAATTGTAATACAAATATTTTAACCACAAGCCATCGATATTGTGTCTTCACTACCTTGTAGAGACATTATTATAATCGTTAGCAATTGAGCTGCATTCCAAGTACGGTACTACACGGTCTACATAAGTACCCTTGTGCCAATAATTGATTTATGAGCTACTCCAGTTCAGGCCTCGGGTAGCTCTTGAGCGATACTACCACTGAGTAGGTTAACCTATAGAGGTGTGTATGGGCGTGTCGATGTGCCCGGAAAACATAAATTTATTGGAGTTTTTCAAAACTTTAAATTAATTTTATTGGGCTTTGTAGGGCTTAGGAATCGAAAGGTCTTATTTTTTTAAAGAGTTTTTACATTAAACGTGTATTTTTTCCTGCCTTTGTATCCGTATTGCTAATTGTAATCTTACTTCTGTTTAAATACAACAAATATGTTCAAATATCAGATATTTTAATCAACTCCAAAATTCACAATTTACTTGCACTTTTTTAGTAGTTTTTAAATGATTTAATATTACGCAAAATTTGGTAGGTTATACTCATTTTGTAGGTGTTGGGCGCTCGTTTTGGCTTGTTTCCTGACTTTGCACCGGTGCCAAGGGGATCAATGACGCTGATTCTTCGGAGCATCTTCCATTGTGTTACCAGTAGACAGCATTTCCACCCGACGCCTAAAGATCGCAATCCGTTTGTTAAGATTGAAGAGTCTATCTAATGTACCGCCCGTTTATGCACAGAGTCGAGGGGTTTTTTAAGGTATTTTGGATGGACGCGGATTGCAAGTATTTTGTTCCAGACCAGAGTGGATCTTAAATTCAACCATGATGTGCACTTGTGATTTGTACAGGGTTAGCAGTTGTGTACTATTAAAGTATCTATGGGTCCTTTACAGTACGCCCAGTTTTTGAGAGGCTAACTTAACCCTGGTCTCGATGGAGTTCCCGTAGTTGAGTTGGTCACTTAGTATCGAACCATTTGGGGTCTAGAAAAGCGACTACATTAATTTTATTTTAAATCAGCATTGACCGCAGTTCTAGGAATTGTCTATTCAGTGAAATATCTCTTCAAATAAGCACCATCACCCATCGATGTAGGAACTGGGAAATTGATATCATGAAATAGGTGACTTAATAATATACATGTAATTAGTTCAATATATAAATAAGGTGACTTAAATTAGGTCAGGCTGGTCAAAAAGTGATATTCTAAATGAGATATTATAAATTTTATTTTATTTATTGTTTGAAAAATTTACTGAGGTGTTAACAATTATTTCATTAATGAAATTTCTATTGAGATGTGCATAGATATTAATACTCAAATTAAAAATATTCACAACATGCGTAAATCGAGGTTTAGTTATGATTGAGTGGAGATGCCACAAGTGAAATAACAGAATTAATAATAAGCAAAATAAGACATAAAGCATAAATACAGTAGGAAGAAAGAGAAGAAAGAAAGAATAATAACATTTAAATGAAACACATTACTTTTTTATAAACCACTATAATCAATGTTATAATATCCAAATGTTTCATAACCGATGGTTTCTTCGTCAGGATAATAATATAATTCATGTTATTATCCTGACGAAGAAACTATCGGTTTTAAAACATGTAAATATTATAATATTGATTATAGTGGTTTACACAAAAGTAATTTGTTTCAATTAAATAAAATGATGCCACAAAGTGAATTTGCAAAGATTTAAGGAATAATGATAATTAAAAAAAATACTTCTATCAATCGTTTTATTTAGACCCGAGTCCGTTTGGAGCCAATGAGACTATGATATGCCCAATTGGGGTATGTTGCGAGGCTGAAGAGAGGAAGGCGATAAGGAAGAGGAAGGTGGGGAAGTACCTGGCTTTTCAGATGTGGACACCAAACACGGCTAAACCCATCTCAAGCAAAGTTTCAATTCTGAATGGTAGACCAACACCAGGGGGATACTGAAAATATCTTCCACTATATTTTAGTACTTATTTTAAACAAAATATTTTTGTGAAAAATCATAGGTAAGTACATTAGTTTTTGGATTGTGATTGTAATTTTTATTTTTTTTATTTATTTCTATACTTGTAAATACATGTATCAAATAATTGCAATGGTTTACATAGTAGTACAATAAAAAGTTCATATTCAGTAACAGAATATAAAAAGGTATGTAAGAAGGTTAATAGTAGTGTAGATTGCACTGAACAACCAAAAACATTTATAATTTAAAACACTGGATCAGTAACCTAGCGACAGCTAATATAACAAAAGACAACGATCGGAACGCCGTTCTGTTGTGCGCGTCTCCTTGGTTGGTTGTGTTTTATTATCTACACATTTATCCTTCTGAATAGTTCCTGATAATTAACTTGATTATCAAATGTAAAAATATCATTTAAATAAAAAAAGTGAATCCAATGATGTTGTATCATTAAAATGGTGACCACCCGACCTTCCACGCAATTAGACACAATTATACGAAAAATTTCTTTTTAAATTTTCGCACCACAACAAACCAGTCAGAACGACCGACGCATAGGATCCTGAGGCCAGAGAAATCGAAAATGGCGATTTAATTAGGGACCATCATCGCACATGGAGACCATGGCTGCACAGGTGAACGAGTTTTGCTGACACTACATAGAGACTACCAAAGCAGCGGAGCTTCACATCACGGAAACTTCATGACGCAGTATCCAATCGCAACAGAGCTTCACATCACGGAGACTTCATGACGCAGTACCCAATCGCAGCGGAGCTTCACAACAAGGAGACTTCATGACGCAGTACCCAATCGCAGCGAATCTATCTTCACGAGAGACGTTTGGCTGAGAAAAAAACATCACCACAGACAGCAGACTATTAGGAATTCATTTAAAGTCACGTAAATGTTTAAACAAAAGACTATTATTTTTACATAACCTAATTTCAAAATTTAAAATTTGAATTAAATGTTAATGATTATTATCTGTTTTGAGAAATTATTCTATTATTAAAAAATAATTTGAAATAATTTAACATTAATAAAAATGTTCTAAAATTAGTAGATTTTCAAAAGGTTTGCGCCTCAGATAATATCACACGTATCTGACTTATGATTTATAGAAAAATGCATAGATGGTACCCCAAATCAGTTTGATAAATTATCGATAATTTTAAATATGTATATTTTAATATGGTTTAATTTAATGTTTTTTCGAATTTTTTGCTGATGAATATTTTTTTAAAGTAACCGCCTTATATGCGTTGAATTGTCAATATCTGAAATAATGCCATGACAACTGAAGAAAATATTCTCATCTCGAAGCAAACAGCGGAATCAAGTTTATAAACATCAAGCAACAAGATAATTACAGATTCAATTACAATGGAATCATCAAGCGGAACTAGTAATGAATCAAACATCCACCATGTCTCAGTCAGATTACCACCATGTTGGAAAGAAAACATATCGCTATGGTTCGTTCAAGCCGAATCTCAATTTTCAAACTCACGTATTAAAGAAGACTTTACAAAATACAATATCATCATCGCAGCACTCGATTCACAAACCTTACAATGTGTTAGTGATATTGTCACGAAGCCACCTGAATCAGACAAATATTTAAAACTGAAAACTGCACTTATCGACAGACTACAAGATTCTGCTGAAAAAAGACTTACACGACTTTTAACGGGCTTTCAACTGGAAGATCGAAAGCCCTTCGGACTTCTTCGGTATATGATGGAGCTAGCTGGACCCACATTAGCAGAGAGTGCAATAGTACGTACACTCTGGCTACAGCGTCTACCCCAACATGTCCAGGCAATCCTGTCAGCTCTTCCTGATAACAACACAAACCAACTGGCATTGGCTGCCGACAAAATCACAGATGTTTATACGTCAACAGAATGTGGTGCAATGGATCAACATAACAAATCCAGCACATCAAGATCCGAGAAAATAGAAAATTCAATATTACTTCAGCTACAAAAACAAATTTCTGAGCTAACACACGAAGTGTCACAATTGAAAATGTCTAAAAATAACCGTTTTTCAACCTTCCGAGGACGGCAAAATCAGAGCCCTCGTCGAAATAATTCCTATCAGAATTCATCTCAGGAGAATCCTGCTAGAAGACCGAGGTCTGGGTCTCGCGGTCGATCACCTAGAAGAGATCCTGATGGATATTGTTATTTCCACAGACGGTTTGGAGAACATGCATACAAATGCTACGAACCTTGTACTTTTAAAACGAAGAATTCGGAAAACGACAGCGGAACCTCTCAGTAGGGACATGTGAGATTCCGAGTAACACATGTCGTCTCTTCGTATATGATCTGCAAACTCGACAAAAATTCTTGGTGGACACTGGCGCAGACGTTTCAGTAATACCTAAAAAACCATCGTATAACAAAAATAATATCACTTCCGACAACTGCCCAACTACATTGTATGGAGCCAATGGAAACCCCATCAAGACTTATGGCACGAGAACAGTCGAACTCGACTTTGGACTACGCCGTGCGTTGAAATGGCGTTTCATTGTTGCTGACGTATCAAGACCAATTCTAGGTGCAGATTTTATCCACCATTTTAACCTAACGGTAAACTTACGAAAGGCAACAATCACAGATCAATCAACAAAATTAATGATCAAAGGAACAACGTATAAAGGACCTACATCTGGTATCTCTACAATTTCCTCGTCACAGAAATTTCGTGACATCTTGAGCAAATACCCTACATTAATGAGGCCTAATATGAAAATACCGGATACAAAAAAACACTCTGTGACTCACTGCATCGAAACAAAAGGACCACCTGTCACGGAACGTGCCCGCAGACTATCACCAGCCCTGTTAGAGGCAGCGAAAAAAGAATTTAAGTATCTGATGGAACAAGGGATTTGCAGGCCATCAAAAAGCAATTGGGCCAGCCCTTTACACATGGTGAAGAAAAGCAACGGAGAGTGGCGTCCTGTTGGCGATTATCGACGATTGAACGCTAAAACAATCCCGGACAAATACCCGATACCTCAACTACAAGATTTTGCACACAAACTTTCAAATGCAAAAATCTTTAGTACCATAGATATGACCAGAGCATATCATCAAATTCCAGTTGAACCAGAAGATGTACAAAAAACAGCCATCATCACACCGTTTGGATTATTTGAGTTTACATCCATGCAATTCGGTTTATCTAACGCAGCACAAAGCTTCCAACGTTTCATGCACGCGGTAACTAGAGACTTGGATTTTTGCTTTGTATACATAGATGACATTCTGATTGCTTCTGAAAATGAAGAAGAACATAAAATACATTTAGATTCTTTACTTAAACGCCTGGCTGAATTTGACCTAGTAATAAACATAAACAAATGTCATTTTGGCGAACCTACAGTCAACTTCTTGGGTCACACAATTACCCAAAATGGAATGTCACCTATTAAAGAAAAAGTTGAAGCCGTCATAAATTTTCCATTACCTAAAACAGCAAAGGAATTGCGACGATTTTTAGGCATGTTGAATTATTACCGAAGATTCCTTCCCAATGCAATTAACACTCAAACAAAATTATACGACTGCATTGCTGGTTACAAGAAAAATGACAAGAGAATATTGGTTTGGAATCAAGAACTGACGGAAGCATTTGAGGAATGCAAACAAAACCTAGCGACCGTGGCTTTACTTGCACATCCAAATCCCAATGCAAAAATAGCTATAATGGTAGACGCCAGTGACGTAGCTAAGGGAGCCTCACTACAACAGTCCAACAGAAACGCTTGGGAACCGCTAGGATTCTTTTCAAAAAAATTCACACCCGCGCAACGAAAGTATAGTACTTTTGACCGTGAACTTACTGGTGTTTATGAAGCGGTAAAATACTTTAGAAATCACATTGAAGGACGGAATTTCATAATTTACACGGATCATAAACCAATCACCTTCGCCTTTAACAAGAAACGTGCCTCTAGCTCTCCACGCCAGGAAAGACAGTTAGATTATATAGCACAATTTTCAACGGACATTAGACATATTTCAGGACAACTCAACACAGTAGCTGACGCACTGTCTCGAATAGAGGAGATTAATTGTCCTACTTCTATTGACTATAGGCAGATGGGAAAAGCGCAGTGTCAAGATGACGGATTTATGAAGGCAAAAGATGACACCGCCCTCGCCTTACGTCAAATGGTGATGCCTGGTACTGAAACTTCAGTATGGTGCGACATATCAACAGGTCATGTCAGACCGTTTGTACCTGCTTGCATGCGAAATCAAGTAATTGAAAGTGTACATAATGTTTGCCACCCTGGCATCTCGGGAACAACAAAGACAATTAAACAAAGATTTGTTTGGTCTAACATGGCAAAGGACATAAAAAACTTTGTCAAACAATGCATTCATTGTCAAAAAGCTAAGGTTTCTCGACACACTGTTGCGCCATTAGCAACGTATATATTACCAGAGGATCGATTTCGCAATGTACATATCGATCTAGTTGGACCCCTTCAGAAGTGCAATGAGTACCAGTATATACTAACAATGATTGATAGATTTACTCGATGGCCCGAAGCAATTCCCCTGAAAGACATGACAGCGGAAACAGTAGCCACTGCACTCACAACCCATTGGATTGCTCGTCACGGAACCCCTGACAGCATAGTAACCGATCAAGGTCGTCAATTTGAGAGTCATCTCTTCAAAAAACTCACAGAAAAGTTTGGAATTAAACACTTGAGAACCACAGCATATCACCCACAAGCCAACGGCATGATTGAAAGATGGCATCGTACTTTGAAAGCATCTCTTATGGCATGTGGAGACCAGAATTGGGTTGAAAACCTTCCACTCGTTTTACTAGGCCTGAGAGCGACAGTGCGTGAAGATCTAAAATGCTCACCAGCTGAATTAACTTACGGTAGAACTCTAAAATTACCTTGCGATTTCTTCACAGCAACTCCTCGAGAAGAACCCGATACATACGTCGGACGTCTCCAAAAAAAGTTTGAAGATATCAAATCAACTCTGGCCAGTATCCATGGTACAGGAAAATTCTTCATTCATAAGGATCTACCTACTACTACACATGTGTTTCTCAGAACCGATGGTGGAAGAAAACCACTCCAAAATCCATATGAAGGTCCATACAAAGTTGAAGAACGTGATGAGAAAACATTCGTTATTACAGTAAAAGGAAAACCAAAACGCGTCACGATAGACCGTCTAAAGCCTGCTTTTGTTCCTGTAGAAAAAAATGTTCCAATTTCTACAATTTTCCCTAAACCACTTCCCGAAATTACCAGAACCACAAGATCTGGTCGAAAAGTTCATTTTCCAGACAGATTGGGACAGTTCAAAACATAAAAAGGTATTATTATTTTTTACGATTATAATTATCTTCTCTAAATCATACTAAAAAAAAAAAAATTTAAAGATCTCAGAGATATATTAATGTTACTAAACAAACTTTGTATCTAAACTAAAAAATAAGTTTTTAAATCATATACTGTGAAAATATGTTTACTTTTAGTTATTTTAACCATGATCATTCAGATGTATAATGGCACTCACGTCTGATTGAACATGTCGTTGAAATTTCTTATTTATATTATGTAATAATTCTTTTCAAGTGTTTACGGAGATGTGTGAATGTTTAAATATAATAAAATGTATTATATTTATTTATTTAAATAACAGCGATAAGTTTTAATGAAAACAAATATGTCTACTCTGGATGATACACTATCCAGTCTAATTTACTGTAATTACAAAAAACTCAATAAATATGTTGAGTTCATCAATAACGCACTCCAGTAAACAGTTTAAAAAAAAAAAAAAAAATTTATAATTATCAAACGCTTTGTAAAATTTATAGCGTCTCATAAACATGTACCTTATTTTTAAGAAATACTAATATATAAGTTTTATTGAATCCAGTTATTATTAGATATACAATATTGTGTCATAGTCACAGTTACTTTGAACACTTGTTCCAAACGAAATGTTTGTAGATGAAAACATTTGTTTTTAAAATATAGATACATAAATAAATCTAGTCGAAGCATTCTCCTAGACATAATTTTTTAAACTTAAGTTAAAAAATACTACTTTTGTTTACCATATAGATATTTGAAGATACCATACTTATAGTTCTGTATTCATGTTTTACAACTATTTGAGTTTTTAATTTAGAATTTTTTATTATTTTCATATATATTGTTGGGCCACAAAATATTAAGCGACATGTTTGTGTAATGTGCCCTACAAAGCATGGTCAATTTTGCCCTTATATCGTTTAACAACTGGAGGGGAAGTGTGTAGATTGCACTGAACAACCAAAAACATTTATAATTTAAAACACTGGATCAGTAACCTAGCGACAGCTAATATAACAAAAGACAACGATCGAAACGCCGTTCTGTTGTGCGCGTCTCCTTGGTTGGTTGTGTTTTATTATCTACACATTTATCCTTCTGAATAGTTCCTGATAATTAACTTGATTATCAAATGTAAAAATATCATTTAAATAAAAAAAGTGAATCCAATGATGTTGTATCATTAAAGTAGCATTTTTTTAATCACTTTGTTTGAAAGTTTTTTTATTCCAGAAAAAAAGAAAATAACATTTTCACTTACTTAACTAGAATTTGAATTAAATTACATTACATTACAATAGATTAAATTACATTATATTGTCATACAATATTATTCACCTTCACTATATTGTTTTTTGTGAATAAAAACGAATATATTTTTTTAAAATTTACACACACTTTTTTCGTTTTTAATATCATCTGGAAGACAATTATTAATAACTTCACTGGGAGAACCTTTGCTTAGGTGTTCGCATGTTTAGGATTAAGAGATATTCTGCCGACATAAGAAGAAACGCAGTATCCTCCTTGATATTATCAAGAAGGGCACCGTGGTTCAATCCGTGTCGACAGTATCGTAGACATAAAATTGGTAGCAGTTAAAGTTGCAGAAATAATTTTCTTCAAAAGCAGGTAGGAATATTAGAATAACTCTTGTTATAATATCTTCTTATGGTTAAAGCTTTGAAAGTTATTATAACGAGAAATCTTACTAATATTATAAATGTGAAAGTTTGTATGGATGTATGTATGTTTGTTCCTCTTTAAATCGAAATTTAATGAATGGATTTTAATGAAACTTTACAATAATATAGCTCATACATCAGAATAACATATAGGCTATAATTTATGAAGCTAGCTATTTATTTTCAATACATTGAAATAATAATTATAGTTTAATAGTAAACTTCAAAATTTGAGAATGACATTTTGCAAAACAATGATTGTTAAATCAAAATTCTATTTTGGAAAATATTTAAATTAAAGAATTTATTTGAAGTACTCGCCCAATATTTTGAATCGAATCAAGAATTATACATATTTTAAATAAATAGGTTAAGAATTTTGGTATAAACGTAGATGGGACCTAGGAAAAGAAAATAGATTACTCTAAGTACTAATCCTAGCAGACGAAGTTGCAGGCAGAAGCTTGTACTCCATATAAATAAACATTTATTAAGTATTTAAAATTTTAGAAAAGTTTAATAGATTTTCCAAATAAATAAAATCGGATATGTTTATCCGAGACACTATCTAGGTTACAAACCAGTTACTTGAACGTTGTGATCATTTAAGAGCCATTGACCACCGGCTGAGAATAAAACTTAAAAAATGCTTGCAACTGTACAGGGAGGTTCCGATAAGAAAAATCGATTATTCCCCGGAAATCGATTTATTTCATTCAAAACGTGCTTCAATTTATACCTACATTTAAGTAAGCAATACAAATTATCAAAACGCACGATGATAATTTATTAAACATCGTGTACTATTTTTTGATTAAAAGTATTTATGATTTTTCCATAATGTCTAAACAAAATAAATGTGTAAAAATCTTTGTAAGACCTTAAATAAATAGAAAAACTAAGGTATTTTCGTCACAAAACACGTTCTCGGATTTATTCTTTAATTTTACTAAAATTAAAATTCTGAATAGTGTCTTTACTAGATTATGTATTGATTTATTTGTTGTTTATTGTTGTATGATTATATGATTTTAAATTTGTGTTGAATAATACAATATTACGTTTGAAAATTGAATAAATCTGCCAACGACCAACGGTATGACCTTAGTATATTAAAAAAGCTTAGTTTTTCAAAATTTAAAAAGTGTGTTTACCAGATAAATTAACAATCTTTCAAAATCAATTTAGGATTTTTTGTAAAAAAGAGTCAATGCGTCTAGAATTTCATTTAAAAATGACTAATTTTCAGAATTCTCTGGAAATACCCTCTTAACAATGTATTGCTAATTCTGAATTTGAAATAAGAGATCTACAAAATGACTTAAAAGTAAGAAGTCTCAATGGTCGAGTAAGGTGTTTTATTAAGACGAGAAATCCTGGCTTCAAGTCCTAATTGTCACCTTAAACTTTAATTTTTTCTGTGTCTTGTTCTTTTTCATATTTTTGTTTAGATTTATTGTCTTCTTCAATGATACATTTTTTTGTGTACTTAGTTGGTTTTAGACTTTTAAACATAAAACAATCTCAAAACTTAAAAACAATCACAATAAATCTCATTTGTATTTGAATCTCGTACGAAAGTGTTTAGTTTAAAGTACTTTAAGAAAATTTAGAAAAATTTTTAATGTAAAATAGTCATAAAACAACACCAAATTACAAAACCAAGCAACTTGAGACAAACTACCCAGTTTTGGGGAGATTTCCCGGAGAGCCCACGTAACGTAGTGTTTGTTCTAGGTCAGGGGTAGCGAAACTTTGTTATTCGTGCCAGAAATGGTGCGTACGAAAATGTTGCAGATGCGTGAACTATTATTACGTTATATTATTATTGGGCCTAATTAAGAATATTGCTAACGATGAAATGTTACAACTTGTAATATATGGAATATTTTGACCGGTCACTGGCTGAGTTGGCATCGCGTCTGGTTCTACCTAGGTGTCGTAAGTTCAATTTCTCGGCTGGCCAAGTCCTCCGCCACGAAACAAGTGATAGTGCACATCTTTTAAATTATTCGTATATTAATCGTGCCCGGTAATATTTTGTCTTGCTAAAAAAAAAATAAGTGAAAAAAAAGTTAAATTAAAAGGGAAAAATTAATAGTTTACGAATCACATATTATATAAATAGTTAAATAGATAAAATTACTGATAATTATAGTTCGAAACGTGCATTTCTTATCCTTTTTGCGAATCCAGTTGAAGAAACCCCGAAATTTTCCATATTCCTTTCCAAAGAACCAAAAAAGAACGTAACCTTCTCCCAATCTGCTGTGTGAATATGTCGACTAATATAAAACGTTTAGACGACCTCCGTGGTCCAGGGGTAAGGTTTTTGACTTGGATTCCGAAGGTCGCGGGTTCAAATCCCGGCGGACGCAAGTAAATGTTATTTGTTTGATTTGTGTTATTTCAAAATTTATTCATTTAAACTAAATTAACTATATTTGCGGAACTTTCCGTAGTGGAAGATACTCTCAGTGTCGCCCTAGTGTAAAGCCACCATTTCGAATTGAAACGTTGCTTCAAATGATTTTGGTCGTGTTTGGTAACCATATTTGAATTGCTAGGTACTTTCCCACCTTCTCCATCTCTTTCCCATCCTCACTTACCATCAATCTCACAACATACCCCAATTGATTACGCCATCGTCTCACTGGCTCCGGGCGGTTGAAAGCAGTTGGAACTCTTGTGCGGAATAAGAAAGAAATTTTGAAATAAAGAATTATATTGACTTTTAATAAAAGTTTTATGAATAATTAGGTTTTAGTAGTTTTAAAATAATTTATATCATGCTAAAATATTTAATAAATTAGTTTTTTATGTTAGAAAGAATCACGAAAAATGTCTAATGTAGTTATTTTTCGCAGTGGGTATATTATATTGTGATCGCGCTAGTAATTGGTATAATTATTTATTATTTTATTTATTTTTTCCTCTACTAAAAGCGTCCGTGTACTTACATCAGAAAACAAGACATAATTATTATTTCTACATTTTCGTACGAGAAAATAAAAAAAGGTTCACCATGCCCCTTCTAAGCGAATTGCTCCAAGTAAAAAAATACACACAGAGCAATATTTTATCCCAGTCAGACAGTTTAGCTGTGATGTACGGTTTGATATCAATTCGGCCCGCGGAACTAAAAGCACGCGACCTGTTAGACGCACGCGACTTTCCCGACCTTCATTTTACGTTAAACAAGGTTAATTTTGAATGAAAAAACATGGTTACTTTTGTGCAAAAAAGCAAAGATAATTTCGTATTAAAAAATATGGGTAATTTGGTTTGAAAACAATGGTGTTTTGGTTAATCATGTGGGTTTCAGCTTCCTTCAATACAAACAGGTAACAGTTAAGTATGATATCAGAAAAGTACCATCTATCGTCGCTCGTGTCTTAGATATGAATGGTTACAGAAACTAACAGATGCAAATGATTTATTCTTAAATAGTGGTGAATACCGCACGGTTGGTAGAAGAAGACTTGGATTTTGTTTGAAAAAATCAGCTTTCGTGAGGTTGAAATATCTTAAGACGAAACGCGGTCGCTGAAAAATTAGAATAATAGGTATTTTTTACTCTGTTGCTGTCACTGTCGGTGTTTAGACCGAATATTGGGCTAAAGCCACAACTGCACCTCAGACTAATTTTATTCTTTAATAAAATCGTCAAAATCGAGGTTTTATATTCCAACGTCTTCTTTTTCAAAACTGCACGAATTTTTAAGTGATTTTTCACCAACTGCTTAAGAAGAAAATATTCTGTTTCTGTGCGTTTTTTTTTAATAAAAAAAATATTGTCAAATTTTTATACTGAATTTTTTTTGGTGGCGATCGATCTAGGCAATTTTACGGATTTTTTTGAGGATACAAATTTCTATGATAAGTTACTTATCAAAAAAGAAAACGTAAGGATTTGCACCAAACGTAGCGAACCATTTGGGGTAACCTATGGCAGAGGTGTTGGTTATCCAATACATGATTTCCAGGGCGGCGGTGCCCATAACTGCCTCCGAAATCGAATTATCTTGAGTTGAGCTGCGGAAAAGATTATTGAATGTTTGGAGAACACGAGAATAAGTTATAATTTCGTAATAAATGATACTCTCTTCTCGAAAAAATAGGCGAAATCATTAAACGAGATAAAACATAATAAATAGGAAAAAGTCTGGTAATACGAGACCCCCGCTTCGGTTACTGTGTTTTTGAGGCCTCCGAGCAGTCAGGGACCAGGGAATATCTCCCCAGTCTTTGGGGACTCCTGTCCTACGAATTACTTCGCTGAATTATGCTAATTCTGTACCACTTATTCTCAATAAAACGCCGAGATCTGGGCTGTGAGATATTACTGAGGGTGGTATATTGAATTATGAAAATGAAGTAAAGGTGAATTTAATTTTATTATTAGAATTTTTTTATGATTGTGATTTTCCGGTGAAAATAAAACCTTTTATTCTTTTTTTTACTGGTGAAGTTTTATCATAAAATGTTCTAATTTGGTTGTCGGTGCTTTAGTCCTGCGTGAAATTTGGTTCAATGAATTGTAAAGTTACATTTTCAAAATTTAATAAAAAAAACGCGATTGTTTAATGAATTCAAGTAATCGTTAAAACATCATGATTTAGAATATTTTTTAACAGAAAACCATATTAATTGCCTAGGACTTGAAATACGTGCCGTCAGAATGGAAGGAGATCGGAGTTTAATCGACTGGTATACATGGTAACCTTTTAAGAAAATATTGGAATTTAGGATGGGAAGGAATAAAGGAAATAATTCAGCGTTGCTGACTTTTTTTATCTCTTCCTTCTTCTTGCCTTTTTTTGACCCTTCCAGAGGCCCTAGCACGCTTGCTCTATAACGATCGGTAGGATAACTATCGGTAACTTCTCATCATTCCCTACGACAACTGCAGATCGCAAACGAATAGGTGGACAGTTCACAATGACTAAGTGTTCTTAATATATTCGATATTAACTGTCGTTTGTACGTTTGAGATCAGCAGTTGTCCTAGGGAACGATGAGAAGTTACCGACAATCGGTCGGTAACTTCATATCGAGCGACCGTGCTAGCACACCTGAGGCCCTAGCACGCTTGCTTTATAACGATCGGTAGGATAACTATCGGTAACTTCTCATCGTTTCCTAGGACAACTGCACATCGCTAAAGTACAAACAACAGTTGATGTCGAATATGTTAAGGACACTTAGTCATTGTGAACTGTCACTTATTCGTTGGCGATCTGTAGTCATGCTAGGGAACGATGAGAAGTTGCCGATTGTTATCCTACCGATCTTTATAAAGCAAGTGTGCTAGGGCCTCTGGTCTTGTCGCTTCTTGTCTCTTATTATTTCTTCTGGCTTCTCTTGACTCTTCTTGCCTCTGTTGACTCGCCTTGGTTCTTTTCGCATCTTATCTTTATATCATTCTTACTTCTTACCGTCGCTTCTAGTCTCTTCCAGTCTCTTCTAGGCTCTTTTGCCCCTTCATACCTCTTCTTGTAACCTTGTACCGCCGCTT
This sequence comes from Limnephilus auricula, assembly GCA_951813805.1. Taxonomy (NCBI): domain Eukaryota; kingdom Metazoa; phylum Arthropoda; class Insecta; order Trichoptera; family Limnephilidae; genus Limnephilus; species Limnephilus auricula. Next base: position 2,459,562 of record OX638410.1, read on the forward strand.
CTCGTCTCGTGTTTCTTCTCTTCTTGATTTTTCATGCATCTTCTTGCACTTTCTCCAATCTTCTAGTCTCTTCCAATCTTTTCTTGCATCTTCTTGCATCTACTTACATCTTCTTGCATCTTGTTGCATCTTGTTGCATCTTCTTGCATCATCTTGCATCTTCTTGCATCTTCTTGAATCTTCCTGCATCTTTCTGCTTCTTCCTGCATCTTTTTTTTTTGTGAAACATAATAAACATAGTCAACTGCTCCCGTCTAGAGCCAGTGAGCTATGGCATCCCCAATTCGGTATGTTATGAGACTGAAGGTAAGTGGGGAAGGGAAGGAGGCGAGGAAGAGGAAGGTGGGGAAGTACCTGGCTATTCAGATCTAGTCACTAAACAGGGCTAAAGCAATTTCAAGCAACGTTTCAATTCTGAATGGTGGTCTTACACCAGGGCGATACTAATAGTATCTTCCACTCTGGAACGTGCCGCAAATATACTGTATATATTATTTTAAATAATTAATTGTGAAATAACACAAATCGGTTCGAACCCGCGGCCTTCGGAATGGGAGTCTACGCCTCTTCTTGCATCTATTTGCATCTTCCTGCATCTTCCTGTATCTTTTGCTTTGTCTTGGATCTTCTTACATCTTTTTGCATCTTCATGCATCTTCTAGCATCTTCTCGCATCTTCTTGCACCTTTTTGCATCTTCTTGCATATTCTGGCATCTTCTCGCCTCTTCTTGGCTCGTCTTGTCTCTTCATGGATCTTTTTCTTATTATAAATTATAATAATAAATAAAATTATCTAGCCGAACTTTTTTTTAATAAACAAAAGCGATTTTTAGGTAAAATAATAATAAATAACCGTACAAATTATTTTTTTGCGTTGTAATATAAATGGGGTTGTGCAAATTAAACTTGAAGGCACACATAAACTTCTCATTTTGATTTATTTTCCATTGGGAAGCCAAAATAATTGGGATTGTTAGAAAACAGAAAAGTAAATTAGTTGTTAGTTTCTGCCAGGGCTAAATTTATGATTCGAACTGGCATCGGTTTATTAAAGTATTTAGTTCGGTTTATTTAGGACTACCAACAACGGTAATTGTGTAAAATTTGATTAAATGGAAGGCTAATCACATAAACTGTAGGGTCAATTACAACTACCTAGGATTATTATACTTGTTAAAAGTGAAATCAAATAATCTTCACGGGTAAGAATACATTTCCTTTTTTGCCATTGTAATAACAATGTAAGGTCTTTCTTTAACAGGGAAACGCATGAATCCAATTTATAATCCGAAATCAAAAACGGCTTCCCTCGACCAGTCTCTCCAAATTAGGTCTGCCAGACATTTGGTGGTCAGACACATCCGCCACCAAGACCCGAAAAAATCTCACTCCATGAACCCGTGCACCCTGATAATTAACCCACCGGTGTGAATCACTTCTGGCAGAGGTAATGGTTACAATGATTGTTTTCACAAAGGTGGGACCTACGGAATTAAATACTTATTTTGTGTGAGAGTACTATTAACAATGTTTTCACCAGGATGCTACAGTGAATGTTTTTACAGGGGTGGTACGGTGAATGTTTTCATAACGGCAATACGGTGAACGTTTTTACCATGGTGACACGGTGAATGTTTTCTCCATGGTAGGGTTACCAGATGACAAGAATTTTCCTGACATGTCCGGAATTTAAGCTGTCTGTCAAAGAGGGAAAATTGGAAAATGTCAGGAATTTTTAAAAATATACGAAATAATAGAATTTTTTCTGTAACGGAATTTACAGGATGATGGATTTCCTGGCAGAATCAAATACAAGGTGATACAGTGAATGTTTTTACTGGGGTGATACGGTAAATGTTTTTGCCGTGATGATACTGTGAATATTTTCACCGTGATGATACAGTAAATATTTTCACCAGGGCGATACGGTGAATGTTTTCACCAGGGTGATGTTTAGTGTTTACGACGCTAAAACGTGCCGCAAACATTTTGAAGGATAAAATAAAATTTTAAAAACATTAATTAAATTTCTCGTAAAAATGTTCATACATCATAATATCAAAAGTAATTTAAATCCATCCAGACATTCTACTGAAGACCTTTGCATAAAAGAATCCGAACTTTGACCACAAATATAATATAAAATTCAAACATTGCCTAACTTTGAAATCTATATTCAGATCGAACTATTTTATGGAAACCCTGTACCCTGAAACCCTTCAGATTTACATATTATTTTATTATCGATACAGGGTGTTTGCAAAGTTTAACAAGTTATCACCCGAAACAAGGTCTGATCGATAAGAACACCCCTTTATTCGATAAAGAGAGCACTAGGTAGACCTCTCTAAAGAAAATGGTAAGCTATATTTATCTGGTGTAATACCACATTTGAGATTTTAAAAAATGCTTTAAACCCAACCCAACATATTCCCTTTTTCTATCTCTTTTTCCCAACAACTTCACATTCCTACGTGGCGACCAATTTTCAATTTGGGAGTCGGATATGGGTACTGCCATTTATAGGATAACCTACACGTTTGACATAGGTCGTCCTTGGTGGCTCACTACGTTTGGTGACTTATACTTACACAGCGCCCTTGAGGTGATTTAAAAAAAAAACGGCTCTATACAAGTCATTCATATATTAATATTATGGGTGTGCTCACTGCTCATGGGGTCAGGATTGTCCGGATGCCATCCCAGGATGGATTCATACGTCCGCCACTCATGGACAAACTTTCTCCCATATTCCTACCCACCCCTCATACCTTTTTCCTTCCCAGAACCTTAAAGATGGTATAGGCCCTGCAGGAAGTTATTTTCTTCAAGGCATCCTGTGTGGAGCTAATGTAAAAAAAACTCGTCTTTTCATGGGCTCTGGACATTTATTTTTGTTTTTTGTACGGTACTGAACAGTTCCAACTTTCTGAAGTCAGCTGTTATCTGTTGGCCGCCACCTTGATCCGGAACTGGAACGTAACAACAAAATTTTAAATACATAAAATGCTAAGTGGTCGAGTTGTACAAGACTAATAAGAACAGTTAATTTATCTCTCTATATATATATATAAATGAATCCCTGTTTCCCTTGGTCACGCCATAACATCAGAATGACTTTACCTATTTCATTCATCTTTTTTTGAAACTTTTCTATTACGTTGTAGAAGGTGCTTATGGAAAGAAAAATTAAGAAAATTGCAAAATTTCAGAAAACTCAACGACTATTTTAACTTCGTACGTTTGACAGTTAGCGCGTTTGATATATTTAGAGATATTTTCTATACTATTCATCCGATTGCGATAAAAATTGGGTGAGTTGTGGACATGCCCCGTGTAGGTTTCTATATATATATATAAACATATATAGCAATATTTCTTTGTTGGTAAGTTTTGGAGTTATGAAATTAGCAAAAAAAATTTATAGGGCACACGCGAGTTGTTTGAAAAATGAGTGTATTTTATTGAGCTTAGCGGCATGGAAAAAACAGGAGGGGGAGGGAATCCGGGAGGGGCAGAGGGGAATGAAGGAGGGTGGTTCGCGGGAGGAAAGACGAGGGAGGGGGAGCGCGGAGAAGGTGAAAAAGGAACACGGGAGGGGAAGGGGGTGAGGGTAGGGAAGAGGTGGCGGAAGGGTGAAAGGACACGAAAGGAGAGACAATTTATTTATTTAGGTGGCATTGCAACGCAAGCCGGGTATCAGCTAGTTTTAAATACAAAAAAAATATTGCAGGTTTTAATGGATACCTATTTATATTGAATTATTTTTCTCTCAATATTTTCAAGCAAAGGATTCATCTAGTACGACCCTAAACATGATAATAAAATAATAACAATAAGACCTATCATCGAATAGAAACCTTTCGGCTACCTTTTTGTAACAATATCATTCACGCTCAGTATTGAAATTGGGCAGCGAAATAAAAGTCTTGATATACGGTTACCAACGTACTTTCGTGTTTTCACTATAACTTGATATGTTTGTAAATCTTACATTACAAAAAACCTTTGATTTTCAATAATGCTTCAGTTCGTCTGAATTGCGAGTTTTGTTTATTATCGTATCTTGCAATGAATATCTAACTGGACTTAACGTCCGTTCTAAAGGATGCCCTGTGATCATTTGAGGCAGGGGAATCGCTCACTGAAGGTGCCCGCCTGTAGATTGGATATGATCGGCTATCTTCGTAACCGTTCGGGTATTAAACCCAACGTCCGACACTTGTCTTAATTCCGTACTATTATTTACCAATGAAATCTATTGAGACACCGTAAAAATACATACACTAATGAGAGACATAAACTGACATCTGGTGAGAGACATTGAAACTGCACACATATTTACACACACAATAATTTCCTTGCTACCGCTTAACTGACTATCTTGGCGTAGGGCAGATATTGGCGGCTGATGCGTTTCCCTACGTTCTGCATGGCGGGATAGATCTGGAGAGACGAGTTGATGACGTCATCGGCTCGCTGAATGTTGCGTGGAATCACCGCAGTCAACTGCCTACCGTTCTGTTTTTTGTCAGCCAACGACGTTGGTCCTTCAGTTTCGTTACAGCGACGAACTGACATCCACTGTTGCCTCACCGTACACATTTTCAAGTTATTTATGATTGCGAATGGGCGTTTCACCAATCAGATACGTTTTTAAATTTTCACGGCCAAAAGCATTTTAGTTGTTTGTTTTTGTGGTGTTATGCCGTGTTGCGCTACCTCCTTCTTTAGCCGACGTTTCAGACAGCGTTGCAGTGTCCATCATCAGGGCAGATCTGGCAGATCCGACTATGTTTCACCAATCATTCATTTCATCAATCAAGAATACAATCACAGAACGATGTAAAATACGAACATCGATGTCATGACTGAAGTGCTGCCACCTGTTGACGCAGAAAGTTACTACTGCAGTAGATTGGACGAATAGCGAAAAAGTTCAAATTTTTCACTTAACTAACTTTACATAGTAGAAAAAAATATGAGGTATTAATTTTTGAACAATCGTAAATCACGATAAGGCAACACGTTTGTCTATTTATGTCAATAGAACCCATAAAAAATGTGTCGCACAATAAAAAAAGAATTCACCTCAACATTATTTTTTATTTATTTTTTATATTTTTTAAATTACCAAATAATAAAATAACCCCGATTATAGGTTACATAACAACATAACGACATCTGTCGGCTGCCTGTAAAGCTAGTACATGGTAAGTGTGTACATTTTAGTATCCGTGTCGTGAATAGGAACGACCATATTATGGTGAAAAGGTGTTTGACATAATGGGGAGACCGGGGCACAGCGGGTAACGGGCTAAGTAGGGTAGCTTACATAACGGTTCTATCTCCACATCCACTGAAGGGGTTAATGTATCGAAGTGTGTTAAATGATGTCAGTGTAAACAAAATAAGTCCAATTTTACCTTACCTCTGATAGAACCACTTTCATTTTTTTATTAATTGAATAAACACACTTTGTAAAACAAACATTTTTTAAAAATTAATATTAAACTTCCTATCGGGTTTCGTTTAGCTCAAGCTTTGTCTGGGTGTATTATATTAACTAAAGATAATTTATTATCTACAGACCGGGCGCGGTCCCTTCGTACATGTGGTGTTTGCTACAGTACTTTCGTCTCTATGCCGAGCAACGTCCCGAACGTTGACGGAGTTGCGACCCGAAGTGGGTCATATCAAGGCAGCTCCGGGTATCCATTAATAATCTTTCCGGTTGGACGTTTACTTTGTAACCATTTGTATTCAATAAACGACGTTCTCGTATAACGAACCAGTATAGTATTTATTTACAATACATACTGTGGATGCTGCGCTTCCCTTCCTTTTAAGGCTTTAATAAATGTAATAATAATTATTATTTATTTATTCCGAATTAAAAAAAGATTTGAGCTTATTTTTTTTAACAGCAATAGATACCGCAATTTAACTCCACCGTCCCAATCTCAAAGACTAACAACAACAAAACAACAACTAATCGAAATATTATACCTACATATTATAATATTATTCTCAATGCTCGAATGTCGCTTAACACACCAATACCAGCAACTGTGGATTCTCTGCTTCGTTCCGTATCCACGAAGTTAGAAGAAGTTTGATATTCGCGCATGCGCATTGAGTCCCGCGTGCCTAAGCTTTCTTGAAGGCGGATACGTTTTCGATAAGAGCATACAACGCACAGAAAACGACTATACAGAAGAACATAGTCGAAGCGGATTGTTTGAGCGAACATTTTTGACAGTTTGGCTTGAATAACTGAAACCGACTGATGCGTCGAATATCTTAATTAATTTAATTTTGGAACTGTAACAATTGATGTAACGCGTAAAGAATTTATATAGCTAATTTGACATAGGTAATATTTTTTATTAGTAATAGCATCTTGTTAGCGTGCTAGTCTATAGATTTTTATATTTGATAGTAGGTATATCCTTCAGCATCTCTTATACAAAAAATCACCGACCGTCACTGCTACAGTCACATATCCAAAAAAATTTAAAAAATGAGTGAGAGAGATAGAATGATAAGAGAAGACACCTTATAGGTGACAGTAAGAGATAGAAATAGAAAAGACGGCGACAAATTTTGTATTATATTGTACCAGATAGAGGGAACACTTTTAGTTGTAACTAAAAACTTATATAAACGAAATTTATATATAATATAAATTTCGATTTTTCGGAGATGTCTGCCTAATCAACTGGATGGTTGATATCCTTTTTTTAAGGAATTCAATTAAAGAGGCAACTGTGGGTTTTGTTTTTGTGATTTAATTATAATTATTAAAAAATCGCATCTTGTACTAAGAATGTCTGATGACCGAATTCTAAGGAAGATACTGAGTGCGATTCCAGAGGGTAGACGTCCAGTGGGCCGCGCTTAGGCGAGTTGGGCGAGGCAACTCCAGAAACTGTTTGAGGAGAAGATGGGTCTGCCATGGACAGAGGCCGAACAATCCGCGCAAACAGGGACGTTTGGAGGAGGCTTGTCGATGCAGTGAGTCCCAGACCCGAATAGGACAAGGGAAAGAAGATGATGATGTTAATGATGAAAAAATCGCATCTATATACATATAGGCATAGTTACATCTCGCACGTAGGCACACGCTCCATGATCAGCGATTACACATCTACCCTGATGATGGGCCCTGTAATGCTGCCCGAAACATTGGCTAAAGAAGGAGATAGCACACGGCATACTTTTGGTCGTGAAAATTTCAAATCGCATCACAGTTTATTCACCGAATAAAGATTATCTATCTTGTTCCCAATAAATATCTAATTGACGACATCTGTTTTATTTCAAGTTTTCATGGATCAAATTCTAGAGATTATATGTTCAGTGGAAGGAAACATAATGGCTGTATCTCGCCTATGGATAAATTTATGACACAAAACACGTGGGAAGGAAGTTGCGGTAGGATATCTATGAACTTTTTCACCGAAATATTCAAGAATTTTTGTATCGCGATGATTTACCCTTCGAAGATATTTGCTCGTCTCTTGGCGAAATTGGTAAAATAATTTAAAAAAAACTTATTATATATTTTTATTTCTCTTCTGGTGCATTCAGTTTACAGATGTTTAAAGTTTACAAATACATTTTATATAGAAAATAATGACATTAAAATATATTAATAATCAGTAAATGTGTAAATTGGTTAGTACAAGTAATAAGCGTCGTTTTTTTTAAAGTTAGGACCGATCACTAGGAGAACCTATGCTGAGGTGTTGGCATAAAGATATTATATTTGTTTGTTCGTATGAAGCAGTTACTTTGTCATGTGACATTATAATTTAAAATAAAACAACAACTTTGTATACACCACTTTTATAACCTAACCTAACCTAAAAGTGGTGTATACAAAGTTATCGTTTTATTTTAAATTATATTTTATTTGGATAAACTGTTATTTTACTGTCCTCTTGAGACTATCAAGGTGACTTAAGGAGGATACTGCAGTTCCATCCATGGTAGCAGTATTGCGTATTAGTATAGCTAGAGTTGAAGTAGGTAGAGTAGGGTTTGTGAGAAATCAGTGTAGTAAAAGAATAGAAAAGAAAAGATCCAGTGAGAGCAAGGCATCCCCAATTGTGGTGTTTTGTGATGTTAAATGTAGTGGGAGGGGAGAGTAGAAGGGGTAGAGGGAGGTGGGAAGTGCTTGGCTATTCAAATCTTATCACCAAACACGGCTTAAGCCATTTAAAGCAACGTTTCAATTCTGAACGGTGTAAGACCACCGTCTGCGAATATCTTCCACTCTAGAACGTGCGGCAAATATACTATATATTATTTTTAGTTAACCACTCATCTGTCACCCGGACACCAGTATCAGTAGACGAGAGAATTATTAGGTAAGGTTAGGCAAGGTTAGGCAAGGTTAGGCAAGGTTAGGCAAGGTTAGGCAAGGTTAGGCAAGGTTAGGCAAGGTTAGGCAAGGTTAGGCAAGGTTAGGCAAGGTTAGGCAAGGTTAGGCAAGGTTAGGCAAGGTTAGGCAAGGTTAGGCAAGGTTAGGCAAGGTTAGGCAAGGTTAGGCAAGGTTAGGCAAGGTTAGGCAAGGTTAGGCAAGGTTAGGCAAGGTTAGGCAAGGTTAGGCAAGGTTAGGCAAGGTTGGGCAAGGTTGGGCAAGGTTGGGCAAGGTTGGGCAAGGTTGGGCAAGGTTGGGCAAGGTTGGGCAAGGTTGGGCAAGGTTGGGCAAGGTTGGGCAAGGTTGGGCAAGGTTGGGCAAGGTTGGGCAAGGTTGGGCAAGGTTGGGCAAGGTTGGGCAAGGTTGGGCAAGGTTGGGCAAGGTTGGGCAAGGTTGGGCAAGGTTGGGCAAGGTTGGGCAAGGTTGGGAAAGGTTGGGCAAGGTTGGGCAAGGTTGGGCAAGGTTGGGCAAGGTTGGGCAAGGTTGGGCAAGGTTGGGCAAGGTTGGGCAAGGTTGGGCAAGGTTGGGCAAGGTTGGGCAAGGTTGGGCAAGGTTGGGCAAGGTTGGGCAAGGTTGGGCAAGGTTGGGCAAGGTTGGGCAAGGTTGGGCAAGGTTGGGCAAGGTTGGGTAAGGTTGGGTAAGGTTGGGTAAGGTTGGGTAAGGTTGGGTAAGGTTGGGTAAGGTTGGGTAAGGTTGGGTAAGGTTGGGTAAGGTTGGGTAAGGTTGGGTAAGGTTGGGTAAGGTTGGGTAAGGTTGGGTAAGGTTGGGTAAGGTTGGGTAAGGTTGGGTAAGGTTGGGTAAGGTTGGGTAAGGTTGGGTAAGGTTGGGTAAGGTTAGGTAAGGTTAGGTAAGGTTAGGTAAGGTTGGGTAAGGTTGGGTAAGGTTAGGTAAGGTTAGGTAAGGTTGGGTAAGGTTGGGTAAGGTTAGGTAAGGTTAGGTTAATGTAGTTATGATATGATGAATTATCATGTGAGGAAGTATCGTGTCTGAATAAATTTACTATGGGAATTCAGACGCTGAGATCTCATAATGCGATTAGACATGGAACCGTACATTTACATCTTGAATGCATATTTTTCATGTATCAAAAGGCAAAGCAAAATATGATCACATATTATTTTAAAAGTATTTCCGCAATGTAATAATATTATTATGAACCTTTCAAAATGTCTGCTTTGTCTAAAAATATGATAATGCACTTTCCTGAAATAAATAGCACGGAGCTTGATATTATTTCCGTCTACGATATTAAATTCACAAAATAATTCATTCACCGGCAGCATTATCTATAATAAGCTTATTTCACAGAAACTTTCTCGTGGAGCACTATTTCATTTATTTCCGCAAAGGAAATAGGAACTGAGGAACAAACAACAAATAAAACCAAAAAACCTTTCACCTTTACCACCACAGCCCGCGACATTGTAAATAACTAATTGTTTCAAAATTAAAGCAAATAAGAACTTGTAAGCTTTGTAGAAATACTAATATATTTTTTCATCTAGTCAATATTTCATACCTGTTATACTGGTATCACTGGAGAATAACCTACGCCGCCCATCGTGGCGGGGCAATTATTCTGGTTCTAGCGTCGATCACCGCGGGTCGTTACCTCCCCTTCGTCGTTATGCATTAAGTACTTTGTGAAGTCGTTTTAAAATTATCATCGTATAAATAAATTTGACATTAGTAAATCGATTGTTTTTATTCGCAACATCCACAGCAATAACGGAGCCCGGTTTACAGGTTTGTATGTGCTTTAAACCTCGAGAACAAATTCATAATCAGGATGAACAAACTCATCTTCCTATAGTTAGGTCATTTCATAAAAATTCTCCAGTCCTAGAGTCCTAAATTCTACAGTCTTTCAAATTAAATGTCAACTATGCTTTTAACATTAATTTCTCATAACTGTAATATCAACAGTAATGGCGGTAGCAAATGTAAAATATGCAATGTCCAGTGTTTTAAATATGTAGTGTCCTCCACGTGCAAAGTCGTATCTTCTCCAAACATAAACTTTCTAAAAAAGTGTGTTTATCGGAAGCAACCGGAGAGTTAAGTGTGAAATCACATCAAAAGCGCTGTACAAATTATTCTGAATTCTCAGGCTCTATCTAGGTTAATTATTTAGAAATAGACACAGAAAACTTATTTACCTGACAGATCACTTCCGATAAACACACTTTAATTAGAAAGTTTATGCTTGGAGGAGCAACGACTTTGCACGCGGAGAACACTAAATTTAAAACACTGGACATTGCATGATTTTACATTTAGGTACCAGAAAGTACTCTAAAACGTTATTTGAAGGCTATGAATACCTTGTTAGGTTTTCTAGACTGATTTAATTGTGACTTATCTAAAGTGGAAGTAAAAATATTGTTTTTAAAACTTTTTTTATGATGAGAAAATCGAAAAATCTTCATACAAGAGCGATTTATAAATTTGACATAAGCATTTCTAGCATTAACCCTCGGAAATATAATATATAATAAAACAATAAACATAGCTTTGTTTGAACCCATTTTTTTTATTAACGCCGACTAGTTTCGGAACATCCGTTCCTTCCTCGGGGCTAAAGATATAATATTTAACGGTCCAGAAACATATTGTGGTTCAAAACAAAGTACCTGTTTCTTTTAATTATAATGGATGACTACCAATTTATAGCTACATTTATTTTATTTCACTTCTGTTAGAAGTCAACTTGAGTACATTTCTACTGTCTGGATCCCGCAATATAATATTCATATACGAGCTATTGAAAGAATACGAAGTAAATTTATTACTATCCTTTATTCATGTTTTAAAATGGGTATTCCAGATATTATATTGAACTACATTACTCTTTCAAATGATATGAAAATATGATTTAAGATTTTCACGGCCAAAAGTATTTTTGGGATGTTATGCCGGGTTAAGCTAACTCCTTCTTTAGCCGATGTTTCGGACAGCGTAACAGCGTAACAGTCCATCATCAGGGCAGATGTGTCGAACACTTGATATTTCTATATAAAATTTGCATGAGATAGTTGATAGTCCAGAATGGCTTGCAGTGACAAGCTTTCGGATTTAACTGCGTAATACTAAATATTGGGATTTAAACAACATGTATTGTTCTTCACCTGAAATACTAATGGAGCGAAATAATTCATTCTAAGTCCGCTAACATCTTCAATTTATGACTAAACAAATACAAAATTTTGTTATTGAGGCAGTTAAGTTATGCACAAAAAATACTATATAATTTTAACTATCCACATGTAAAAGTTTCTAAATATGAGTTAACTCCGAATACCTCAGCACAGGTCCTCCCAGTGAGGTGTTCACAAAATGCTACTACTAACCTTTTTACATCCAGTTACTGCATATTAACTTTGTTTTTTGTTCTACTATGTAAACCATTTTATTATCATTTGTAAAATGTATGTTTATTAATAGAAATAAATAAATGAGGCGTATGTGTAAAAACCATGTATGATCGTGTGAGGAATATGGAGATCCGAAAAGAATGCAAGGCTGATGTGACCGTCATATGTAAGATTCAGAAAGGGACGCTTAGATGGTTTGGACGTGTAGAGCGAATGAATGAAGAAAGGAGTGTCAAGAGAAAATATGGGGCAGATGAATAGTAGAAGAAGTCGAGGACGCCCGAGGAAGACATGGCACGATCAAGTGAATCAGATACTTGAGTCGGGCCGTGTCAAGAGTCATAATAATAGAATAGCATGTATGATAAGATGTATGAATGTGAATGAGGCGAGGAGTGTATGCCAAGACCGAGTTGTTTGGCGTTCCGTCCTCTCTGCCTACTCCTGTGGAGAAACGGCGTGATGGTTAGTTAGTTAGTTAGTTTAATAAATGAAAAAAAAAATAGATTGTTATTATTTTTGTTATTATCATCATTTTCTATCACCACAATACAAGCATGCGCCTAATTTGGCCTAAATTAAATATAATATGTAATACGTTATGATTATGAAATCAATAAAAAAATAACCTTGATTAAAAATAACCTTTTTCAAAGCAATCTTACTAATATTATAAACGCGAAAGTTTGTATGGATGTAAAAAAAAAAAAAAAAAAAAAAAAAAAAAAAAAAAAAAAAAAAAAAAAAAAAAAAAAAAAAAAAAAAAAAAAAAAAAAAAAAAAAAAAAAATTTCTTGTTTTTATCTTTGTTTTTATTTTTGTTTGCAATTATGTGCTTAAGGAATAATATGAACTAAACTTGTCAATTTGTCTGTCCTGGAACAGGAAACTTTCCTAGTTGGACAGGCAAAGCTTCCTAATGTGTAACTTGTACTTTCTTTTGTATCTATATATAAATAAATAAATAAAAAAAATAAATGTATGTTTGTTACTCTTTCACGCAAAAACTACTGAATGGATTTTAATGAAACTTTACAAAAATATAGTTCATACATCAGAATAACATATAGGCTATAATTTATAGAGCTAGCTATATTCCATATATTAAAAATAATAAGTATATACTGTTTAATATAAAATGTCAAAATTTAAGAATGACATTTTGCAAAACAATAATTGCTAAATCAAAAATCTATTTTAGAAAATATTTAAATTAGTGAATTCATTTGAAGTGCTCGCCTAATACTTTGAATCGAATCAAGAATTATAGATATTTTAAATAAATAGGTTAAGAATTTTGTTATATTCATAGATGGGACCTAGGAAAAGAAAATAGGCTACTCGAAGTACTAATCCTGCGCAGACGAAGTCGCGGGCAGAAGCTAGTCTAAAATATATTCTTACTGTTAGGTATTCAAAAATGGAAAATATTGATGCTTTAAATGCGCACACTTGATTTTTTGACTGGCGTTGAAATATTATGTAAAATTTATAAAACCCACTTGAGATATTTTTTCCCCGATTTTCTCTTGAGTAGGTACTATCTACATAAGTACCTACCTACGCGAGAGATTCCCGCCCAGACCATTTTATAACATAAAACAATGATGTCCTTATAGATCTATAAACTTATAGAATGTACCAAAGAAAATAAAGGTCTGCATTTATTTTATAAATTTTTATTTTATTAAATTATTGTGTGAAATAAATTATTATCACCCATTTGCAGAACAAAATTTGTTATTTTAACATTCTTAACATTTCAACCTACACTTCTGTTATAGGTCACTGAATAGATCTTAGCGGTGGGTGCTCCCACCCACCAACTGCATGGCAGGCTGGATCAGGAAAGACTGGTTGAGGGAGTCCTCTTAACCTCTCCAGCAGGACTCTCTCGGAACATCGCCTTGCACCACTGTGGAAGGGATATATTTATATGTCCGTCACTCCTGGACACACTGACCCCCAGATTTCCAACCCCTCTTACATTTTTCGTTGTACCTCTAAGGTCGTTGGAAGTGACCTTGATTAATTTCGTCTCAACAGTAAAACAATTATTATAAGCAATAATTATCAGCCTGAAACACTCATCCACATTTAAAAATCTTCCGAGAAAAGATACATGCCGCCGACGGGCCTCGAACCCATGTTCTTCTGATGTCCGGTCAGGTGCTCTGATCCACTGAGCTACGGCGGGTTACCCCTTACCCGCCAAATGATTCAATATATATATACTAGTGTTTCATTCAACAACTACCGCTTATTTCATTTTTTTCACCTGCAAACAACCAACTTTATTTTTTTTCAGGCTGATAATTATTGATATTTTTTTATAAGAAAAACTCTCTTTTTAACTTTTGAAGGTTATTCCCATCAATGTAATATATGATTGAAGAAGAAGATAACAATAATAATCTAATTTTTAAAAATATGAAAATGAACAAGACACAGAAAAATAATAAAAGATAATGGTCGCAACTGGGACTCGAACCCAGAACCCTACGTCTTACCGGGACAAACACCTCTACCAATTGGGCCACTGCGACCTATTATGAGACTGTCGTAATTGTTAACTTCATATTTCAAATTTCAGAATTAACAATATTATCACAATAACACAATTATGACAATTACGACAGTCTCATAATAGATCGCAGTGGCCCAATTGGTAGAGGTGTATGTCCCGGTAAGACGTAGGGTTCTGGGTTCGAATCCCAGTTGCGACCATTATATTTTATTATTTTACTGTGTCTTGTTCATTTTCATATTTAAAAAAATTAGATTATTATTGTTATCTTCTTCTTCAATCATGATAATTATTGCTTATAATAATTCTTACCCTTTGTGCTATGCATAAAAATCTTGTCTTAAACATTAGTTTATCAATTAAAAATAATCGATAGTAAAAATATATAAAGAGTTTAAAAATAATAAATAAGTGAGATTTTGTTTGAAGAAATTTATTTCACGTGTACATTTGTTACTTAATTTTCGACACAACCGTATCATTCATTGGCAATCTGTAATGCATCAAAACCGGTAGAAGATAAATCAAATATTAAGTAACAAGTTTTACAAGTAAAATAAAACTCTTCATAACAAAATTTCTAGAAATTGTTACATTGTTGATATATAATATATATATTTTTTTAACGATAGACAAATATTATCTGTTTACGAATAACCTTAGAATATTTCAAAAATCTCCTACTACCACCACAGTAAGAGGGAAAATGTTGTGTCATGAAGACTTGCCAGCCGACGAATTGAACAATGGACGCCTGCCTGGGTGGGACCCAAACGCAATGCCAACTCGGCCACTGACCGGTTAATTTCCAAAAAACACAATAAAAGAGAAATAAATGCGACTACATTTCTCTCGTCATCTCTTTATACATGTAATGAATATCTGAATTAAATCTTTACATTTTTTTAAATGCCTTAAGCAACGTCTACTTGTCTGGTAATTTACTAAAGTTCTTCAATGAGGTACTTTTATATCCTTCAACCTAAAGATTTCCAGTAAAATAAAAGTTAACGTTTCCCTTCCTTCGAGTTCCACCAAACTCTGGAATCTCTTCCAGGCCATCTATCATACCCGAATGAACACATAAAACGAGTGTTTGAACGAAAATGCCGACATTAAGTGCTTTTTTTTCGATCCAATTCGAAGAAAACTTAAAATATTCCCAGGAGCGAGGTGCTTACGTAAACGGCGCTACCACTTTTCACTCGGTACTTGGTTAACGCCAGATCCTTAAAGCACCCACCGCTAATGTGAAAACATTTTAAAGCGTCGCATAAATTCACAACACCATTAACGTTTGCTAGACCCCTATAACTAAAAACATACACAAATACCTGCAACCGAAACAAATAATTGTCTGTGCTTTTGTCTAAGGACTATACGGGCCAGTTGTTTTACAGAATTTGAACAATTCATCAAAATTCCCAAGTTGTGGGAAAATTCTATTCAAGTTCTGCCTATAATATAATATTTGTAAATTTGTTGGTCTGCCCTAAGTTTATGAAACAATAAAACTGTCGAAAAGTACAAAATACCAAAAGCACATTTATTTATTTTTATTTTTAACTTGATGACTTAAATTTCAAATTATAATATTTCAATTAATAAAGATAATTAATAATAATTATAATTAATTAATAATAATTATAATAATAAATTAGCTAAACTCAATGGAAACAGAAAAATCAGAAAAAGATAGGTCGCATCTGGTATTAATGACTCTATTTTGAATAGCAAGCATAAATCCTTCTATTTCTGCGCTCAACTCTCCAATACTCAACCATTTGTTTGACGAAAGTTTGTCAACATACGTTCGGTTGAGATAATTGAAGTGTTTTGCGTGAATAATTTTATTTGACCATGAATCTAATAATTCCCGGTTGGTATTTATAAAAATGTTGGCATTTTCGTCGTATAAATTTAAAGGTGAAATGTTTCTGTCTGCCTTGCAAATTATTTTATGCATTTCTGAGCTATTAGCTTTCCTATGGAAAAAAATTCTTAACATTTCTACCTGATTGTGTTTTAAAGAAGTTATTTTGACTATACCTCCACCTCCTAAATTTCTAGGTAAATTAATTCGTTCTATAGCTGAATTTGGATGATGACAATTAAACTTTGTTAACGTAGTTCTAATTAATCGTTCTAAGCTATCTAAATCTGTATTGGACCATTTAATTATACCAAATGAGTACGTTAATAGAGGTATTGCCCAACTATTTATTGCTTTTCCTAAATTTTTAGCAGATATATTGCATTTTAAAATTTTTCTTATCCTAGTTTGATATTTAATCTTAATATCATTTTTAATACTGGTATGATCTAATCTTTTCGATTGCGGGTATCCTAAGTATTTATAAACCTCATCCTCTTTCATAATACTTTAATTTATTATAAATTATTATTATTTAATATTACTTACTTAATTTATTTAATTGATATTAAAATCCAACCATTAATAATATATTAAGGCGGTGAGAATTTTTTAGTTATTTAAAATTTCCCGGTTGAAAAAGTGATGAAAAAGATGAAAACACACGGACCAACAAATTCCTACCTAGCTCTTTGATATTTTCCTACCCAGAACTTCCTCGCCTTCCTTTCCTTAAAATAATATTGGCCGGGGAAGAAAATTATTTTCCTCGGAGCCGTGTGGAGCTAATGAAACATATAAATAAAACAACGTATCGAAGTTATTAAAATTAATTATATTCAATATTTAGTGAAGAATCAAATAAAACTAAGGTAACGAAACGTAGCTCTGTTCATTATCACATCACTATTGTTATGTGTTGCACATCACTAGTGATGAACTAATTGTCATTAAAAAATATCATCTATGGTCATTCTTTAAAAGATGTCGGTAGTGTCAAGTCTCTATTAATAAAGTCTGTAATATAAAATATTAAGCAGTGTTCTCCATAAGTTACCCACAATAAATAAATAACGAAACTTTATTGACAAATTAAAGCGAATTTTAAGAATAAAACTAAGGCGCTCCGCCCACTGAGGCAACTGAAAACCAACTAAAACCGGCTGTTTTCTCTGTCTTGATTGGTCAAAAAGCTTGTTTAACCATAGATGAAGAACAATCAGCTGACAGATCGCAACTAAAAAAGGCTGCCCAGAGCAATCGGCCGTGACAGTCGCAAGATGGTCGCAAGTCACAGCTTGCGTTACCATTGACAACGGGGTTTTGTGTGATTGTGAAGTGTGCGGACCATCACATTGTCATACAAAGACAGTTGGCAGTTGAGAGTTTTTAGTTGCCTGAGTGGGCGGAGCGCCTAACACATAAATAACCAAATTTTTACAGTGCCTCAACACTCTTAGAACACAAAATATATGATAATAATATTTTAACGGTGAATTTCGATTAACCCACTTTTTCCAGACTGTAGGTTTGGTATATTTTTACAGATTAAATCAATGAATGTATACATTAAATTTAATATCCAGACGTCTAGATTCCATAGATAAAGTGTACGATAAGACCGTACTTTCACACCCAGAAATTCCAGTTATAATACTCAGTAACCACGGGACTTACGTGCGAATTCGTCGTCAATCAGTGTGAATTCTGACTTTATGCTAGGAATTATTTCATACTTCAAGATAAAAATGTTTGCTGAGGAATTTCAGCACCGAATGTTTCTCTTTATATGATTTTGTATTTTACGAATGAGGTGAAATGTATCTGTAAAAGTCATAGACATATTATGTATAGACCTGCCCTAAGTGATAAAAGCGTATTATTTCCCCCTCCTTAATTCTGGGTTCCATAGAACCGGCCAGGCTGGCGTATAGGTTTGCGTGAATCTAGAAAATGTGACGTCATTATTCTTGTGCGGACTAGAGTCGAGCTCTCATCGGTGCATTTTACGAAATAACACGGCAAAAATGGTAACTTGTGCTATTAAAACATGTAAAAATAGAAGTGAAAAGAAGTATAAACCCAATTGTCGTATTACCTTCCATATGTAGGCATTATTTGTCTTTATTTTAAGCTTATTCACATCATATAATATGATCAGTTTTATCACACCGAGAAACATGAAGCGTAAGCAACCGAAATTCCCGGTCCCGTCGTGTGCACGTTGCTGTTTACTGGGATAAGTAAATTATGAAACATTTGTAAAAGTGTCTTAACTAAACACGGTAACAAAATATTCAACTCCCAAAACAAGCGAACCTTTCTTCGCTTTATATGGATTACACAAGTTTGTTCAAACCGGGCGAACAATTCGCGCTCCCATGTAAAAAGGTCTATATTCATTCAAAAGCAGATTTTACTTTCAAGAACTAAATGTTGATATTATAATGCGTGATGCCTATATACTGTCATATCGAAGTATTAACGAATCATATATCGCTACAGTCAACTCATCCCTCTGCGCCCCGCTACAGTTGGTTTTTACCCCTCTCCCTGATTCTCTGGTCTATGAATATTCATATGTCTATGGTAAAAGTCAATTTGCTTTAGGGAATTATTTAGTACGGGCAAAATAAGTGTTTAGTTTGGGGCATACAAATACATGTTCAAGTCTAGTACGATTTTCAGTTATGAATGCATATTTATCTTTTTCTTTTATAATTTGCATGATTGAATTTTTGACAAATAAGTTTTTAAATGGTGGAATTTTGAAAACTCGAATACGCGTTCAGTGCAGAAATCTGGTGGTTTTTTTAGTATAATTTTTATTATGAGTTTTTGAACAATTTCTATGGGGGTCGACCGTCCGTGGTCGAGTGGTAAGACACTTGACTCCCATTCGGAAGGTCGCGGGTTCGAACCCGGCGTGCCCAAATAAATTTTATTTGATGAATTTGTGTTATTTCACAATTAATTAATAAAAATAATATATGTTATATTTGCGGCACGTTCCAGAGTGGAAGATACTCTCAGTGTCGCCCTGGTGTAAGACCACCATTCAGAATTGAAACGTTGCTTAATAATGGCTTTAGCCGTGTTTAGTGACTAGATCTGAATAGCCAGGTACTTTCCCACCTTCCTCTTCCCCATCTCCTTCCCTTCCACACTTACCTTCAGCCTCACAACATACTCCAATTGGGGATGCCATAGTCTCACTGGCTCCAGAAGGGAGCAGTTGGGACTCTTGTGAAGTTTCTCTATTATCTTTTGATAATGGCGTACTGAAGAATAGACTGTACTAATGCGTAGTATATTGAGTATAGATTTTTCCTATACGTTGTTCTTGTATTGTTTTGTATTAATTATACTTATATAATACACTTGCATAGCGTGGATTTACTAGATGACCATTTTTATGGAAAAGTAAAGACCTAAAAGTCTGGTGCGTATAAAAAATATTAAATATAATATTTAGTGACATATAATGCTTTGTATGTGTCTATATGACTGCTTTCTATCAACATTTATGAGTTACTTTTATTTTCAAAGTTTACTGTTTAAAATGAAATTTTATATATATTAGTAAGTATATCGAGTTGCGAAGAAACAAAATAGCAAACGCTTCACTGAAATCTCATTTATTTTTCCCGGGATTAAGGGCGTTTGTATTTACTTTAAAACGAGTCAAGAAATTAAAAACTCCAAAGGCTTAGCTTCAAAACAATCTTAACCGGAGAAGGGCTTAGAAACCGGAGCGAGCTTTAATTTGAGTACTAGGCAACAACCTGCTAACGAGAATTTCATAGACGTCTTGGAGCTTTAAGCTTCTCGCAAATTTATTGCAATAAAACAGTTTTAATACTAGTTTTATTGCATTTTTAATAGTTCGAGTTTTTAAGCTAACTTACTAACTAACTAACTAACCATTGAGCCGTTTCTCCACAGGGGTAGGCAGAGAGGACGGACCGCCAAACAACTCGGTATTGGCATACACTCCTTGCTTCATTCACATTCATACATTTTCTCATACATACTCTTATATTATTCTGACTCTTGACATGGCCCGACTCAAGTATCTGATGCGTCTTCCTTGGGCGTCCTCGGCTTCTTCTATCATTCACATTCGCGTGATAAATTCTCTTTACACTCCTTTCTTCATTCATTGCCATGCCCAAACCATCTAAGCGTGCCTTTCTTAATTTTACTTATTACGCTCACATCAGCCTTGCATTCTTTTCTGATCTCCACATTCCTCACACGATCATACATGGTTTTACCACACATACGCCACAGGGAACTCATTTCTACAGCATTCAGTCTGCTTTCATCATTTCTCTGCCAGTTCCATGCTTCACTGCCATACATTAGGGTAGGTACACGGGTACCAGTACTCCATTGTGGACTGCTAGCTTCGCTCCTATGGACAACTTTTTATTGGCTCCTGTTGGCGTTCAATCCTCCATTAATGGAGTTACCTGCATTCACCGTTCTTTCAATATCCCTACCAGCCTTCCCATCTCTTGTAAACATACTTCCTAAATGATACGTTTTTTAGATTTTCACGGCCAAAAGCATTTTCGTTGATTGTTTTTGGGGTGTTATGCCGTGTTGCGCTACCTCCTTTTTTAGCCGACGTTTCGGACAGCGTTGCAGTGTCCATCATCAGGGCAGATCTGGCAGAACACATCGTCGGATCTGCCGGATCTGCCCTGATGATGGACACTGCAACGCTGTCCGAAACGTCGGCTAAAGAAGGAGGTAACGCAACACGGCATAACACCCAATAACAAACAACGAAAATACTTCCTAAATATACAAACTCATCCACCTGCTCCAAGTATTTATCATTCACAACTATATTGCATAGTTTTTAAGCTCATTTTTATAAACCGTATTTATGTCTAAAGTTGATTTTTTTAACGTAAGAACTATCCCGGTTTAAAATGTAAACGTGAACCACTACTAAATAATGCAAAATCATGTGATTTTGGTTTGAAAATTAGAGCCCTTAAAATTAGAGCACTTGTAGAACACATATTTGAAAGTTTCGATTATTTTTTTGATTGCTCTTTTTATAAGCCCAGAAAAAAATAAAGTATCAGGTCTATAAAACTGCTTTATACTCGTAGTTAAAAACTTGTATTTATGCATAACCTTTTTTTTTAGTCGATATAAGAATAAAATAAGATAAACATTCGTATACAATAATTAGACTTATTGGTATATTGTATTATTGAATATTGATTTGTTTTTCTTGTGAATTTATTTTTGGTAAATATGCTAAGAGGATTTTAATTGGAATTCATCGTTGCTTTTGTGATTTTAAAGCATTATTACCTCGATGGTCGAGAGCTTAATTTCATTTTAATGACTTTAGGCAGAGCGGAATTGTGCCTATCTTTAAACGAGTTGCACCACAGTGAACGGGACGATTGATTGTTTTTATTTTTAAATGTAAATATCGCATACGAGTTCGAATTACACACAACCGTCTTCCAACAGCCAGAGAGACATGGTATCCCCATTAGGGTATGTTGTGAAGCCGTAGGTAGAAATGATGGGGAGGAGGTGAGGAAGAGGAATATGGGAGAGTATCTGACTACTTAAACCAATTTAAGCATCTTTAACCGGAGAAATATTGAAAGTACCAATCTAACTCTGGAACATGCTACAAATAATGTACCAAAGGTACACCGAGAAAAATGTTATTCTAAAACAGATCATTATATTCGTAAAAACGGTTAAAAAGGGACTGAAGTTCTTACGAACAAATTAGTTTCAATGCCTATTGGCAGGAAAATGTAAGAATAATTTGTTGGTATAATTTCGTACGCATAACAACAAATTATTCTTACATGGTCCCGCCAATAAACATTGAAACCCTGTGAATTTGTTCGTGATGACTTCAGTCCGGTTTTTAACCGCTTTTACGAATAAAATGGTCGTATTTATTTATAACATTTTTCTCTGTGTATATTTCAATTTGGGTGGCAGTTATGGGTACGCCACCCCGGAACCCTTTATTGGATAACCAACACCTCTGCCATTGGTCACCCCAAGTGGTTCGCTACGTTTGATCGCTTAGCATTGGTGCATGGTATGTTCAACGGGTGAGGTGTGTTGAGGCCTTCGCGGCAAATGCACCTACTCACCAACTGCATGGCATGCTGGATCGGGTGAGGCCAGTTTCGGGAGACCCTTTAACCTCTACAGCCGGTCTCTCTCCACTCATCGTCTTGCACCACAGCAGGAGGGATGGATTCACTCGTCTGCTACTCCTGGACAAACTGACCTACCCAACTACCCAACCCTTAACCTTCATAGAACTTTTAATTATTAATATTTACAACCCTTAACCTTCATAGAAATTCCCCTCCTCCATTTAATTAAAAAGACACGCCCACACAGCATCGCCAGAGTTGACATAGGACCTAAACCATTTTTCTCAGAACCTCCGGTGTGAGGGTTAATGGAATATTTTTTAACATTTATATAAAAAATAAAAAAGTTAAAAAATAAAAAGAAATTGTAAAATAACAGAAATAAATTATATCAATGAAGAAGAAGATAACAATAATAATCTAATTTTTACGACAGTCTCATAATAGGGTGCAGTGGCAAAAATGGTTAATGCGTATGTCCCGGATAGACGTGAGGTTCTGGGATCGAGTCCCAGTTGCAACCATTGTCTTTTATTATTTTTCTGTGCCTTGTTCATTTTCATATTTTAAAAAATTAGATTATTATTGTTATCTTCTTCTTTAATGATATATTACATTGATGGGAATAACCTTCAACAGTTAAAAAGAGAGTTTTTCTTATAAAAAAAAAAAAAAATAATTTATGATGCATTGCAGTCAATGTGTTCACACAATAAGTGAACGCTGGACACATCTGGCATTTTTGATAAAACGTAAGATTATATTTGAAATTACATACTTATAAAAAATTTACTCTGTTTTCGATAAGCCACGCAACACCGAATTATATCTGGCTTCACGTGTCAAATCTAAATATTATTCGTACACCACACGCGTCGACTTTTTGTTTCAAACGAAAACGATAACATCTGATATTTACGCCTCTAGCGAAATAATTTCGTACGGGGTTAACAGAACAGTTTGGGGGTGTTATTTCGTATAAGGGATGCTTGAACAGCCTTCTACATACCATCAGTTAATGGGAATTCAAGGGGCGTAGCAACCACCTTGGAATAATAAACAACCCTGTTGATTTTAACATAAGAAACACACAGATAATATTTTTACACTTTACTTGATCGAAATGGATATTACGATAATATTTTGATAACCTATTGCTTCCAACGTTCGAAAAATATTTTATATTTATATTTGTTTTTAACTGAATATCAGCTACTTTTTTATGGTATAGGAGTCACGAAAATGTATTTAATATTTTTAACTCTTGTCTTGTATGTCTTCATGGTAGAGAGATTATTTTTGAAGTAAAACGAGGCGAACGGAAGTTGAGAGAGAGGTATAAGTTAGTGAAGATATAAAGAGAGAGAGTTACGTTTCGTATATTACTGTAGGGGCAAGAGAGAGTGCACACATTTTCTTTCCCCCTTTCTCTAATAGCCAATTTCGTTTCGTATATCTACGACACAGTGCATGCCTATTGTCTGTATCACACTGTAGGAGCAAGAGAGAGCAGTGCGCGCCCACAAGTGTTACTTAAGAGGCTAGACTTTGAACCACACGCGGAACACCCGCGTCTGTCATTCTGTCCCGCTCACAATAAGCTCACGCACACTTACAATACATGCGAATGCAAAATGTGCGAATGAGACAACGCTCAAATTTACTTACAAAAATCGCTCGAAAAGGGGTTTATGGAGAATACACTTTTCTACACCGAAACTTTCACGAAACATATATTAAAAAAATATATATTTTTTAGAAAGAAGAAGCTACGTCGGTAGCTTTTTATAATTTTATAATTTTTTATGAGAGTTGAGTTAGCAGCACTTTTTCCTTAAATAATATTTTTTGATAAATCGTACATGTTAGACAGTGAATGTTAATACGAAACACATCGAAAATTCGAAAACATATCGACATAGTTTTCACCCTTTAGAAGGCAGTATAAAAAAAATATATTCATTTTGTGTAATTTTCGATGTAGAAAAGTCCCGGGCGTCCTTTTTGTATGGGCCGAAAAGCGAAGTCTATCGTCTTAAGTCGTGCGGTCTAAAGCGCACTCGTTTTTTTTCTAGGCTCAGAGTTCAAGAGTAGGTATGACATGTTTAAAGTTATGTTAAATACAGATGTGTATTATTGCACTCCTGAGGTTATCCATTTTAAAATTATCGGAATCAATAATGATAATAATCAAAGAATAACAATGTCTGGCTAAGTTTTATCAAGGAATCTATGCTGTAAAGACGACAAATAGGAAGATTTTCCACCTAACAAACCGTCTATTAAAAATGGAATGATTCTGTAAGAGGTTATAGTTTTATTATGCACGTAGAATTCTTCCAAAAGTTCTGAAACTCCTGGAAAATCCGAAATTCCTGAATCTCATGAAACACCTCAAGGTTCTGAAATATCAGAAATTATACCTTACTTCGCTTTCAAAAGTCTCGAAAATTCTGAAACTCCTGGATATACCAAAAATGAAACACGTGAAAAACCTTTAAGTTTTGAATTATCAGTAATTCCAGAAATTCAATAAAGACCTAAGGTAATAAAACTTCCGTTACTCTAAAAAAAGCATAAAACTTCTTAAACTCCAAATCTTCTGATAATTCTGAAACTCCTGAAATCTGAATATCATGAATTTCCTAAAAACCATCCTGAATTTCTTAAAACTAAGTACATTCCAGAATCTTCTGAATGGACTGAAAGAACTGCAGTTTGCAGCTCAAATACCGCACAATAGTCTTAATTGCTCCTGTCTTGAGCCAGTAAGACCATGGAATCCTCAATTGGAGTATGTGATGAGGCTGAAGGTAATAGAGAGGGGAAAATATCAGAACGAGGAAGGTGGGGAAGTACCTGGCTATTCAGATCATATCACCACAGCTAAAGCCATTTCAAGCAATGTTTTAATCCTGAATGGTTGTCTTACCCCAGGGCGACAGTAAAAATATTTTCCACTGTGCCCCAAATATATTTTATACTAGCTTCTGGCCGCGACTTCGTCTGCGTAGGATTAGTACTTCGAGTAGGTAATCTATTTTCTTTTCCTAGGTCCCATCTACGTTTATACCAAAATTCTTAACCTATTTATTTAAAAAATATATAATTGTTTATTCGATTCAAAGTATTAGGCGAGCACTTCAAATAAATTCACTAATTTAAATATTTTCTATAATAGAATTTTGATTTAACAATCATTTTTTCGCAAAATGTCATTCTCAAATTTTGACATTTTCTATAAAAATTTTATTTTCAATATATTTAAAATAAATTGCTAGCTTTTATAAATTATACCCTATACGTTATTCTGATGTATGAGCTGTATTACTGTAAAGTTTTATTAAAAACTATTCAGTAAAGTTTGCGTGAAAGAGTAACAAACATACATGCATCCAAAGAAACTTTCGCGTTTATAATATTAGTAAGATTACTTTTAATTAATCATTAATTAAATAAAGTAAATTTGGGCGTGCCGGGATTTGAACCCGTGACTTTCGGATTGCTAGCGAGAGCCTTACCCCTTGAACATGGAAGCCTAAGCCCTATACTTTTGTTAATCGAAAACTGCTAGCATTTAAGAAAAAACTACCATATCACGAAAAATAAATTTCCCATACCACTAGAGATAAAAATGAACATTCTTTGTAATGTAAAAATATGTTTTGGAAAAGTTTCACAAAGAGTCATTGAGTTGATCCGGAAGTTTTTTCAAAAAAGTGATTTACGACAAGTCATGCCCAAAGCACAAACTTTATAATAAGATCACAACTTTTAAATTCAGTTTTTCGAAAAGCTTGGGTTATTTTCGCTCTAAAAAAAAACCTTTTTCAAATTTGTTTTTTTTTTGTTAACGTGTTGATGCAATTCATTTTTAAAAGTTTGTATTTTGGATGTTTCCCGAATTTTCAAAACATCAAATAGATATGGTTGTTAAAATATTCACTATCTGAAATTTTTCATGAAAATTCATGAATAAAAAAGAATGCAATGAAACTAGGTAACTACTCGTGTGAATATTTTAAAGTATTTCTCTTTGAAATGGATTCCAGTGGTACGTACTGAAGTAATTTACAAGAAGAATTTTCATATTTTATTAATCTAATATATAAAATTTAATGTTTGTTTGTGTGTTCATATGTTATGAGCGGCCATACAGTTCATCCGATTGCGATGAACCTTTGGGAATATGATGTGCGCGTACCCGGGATGGTTAAAGGATAGTGAGCTCTGGCGTTATGAAATTATTTTCCTATACTATTCATACGATTGCGATTAAAATTTCATCCGATTGCTATTAAATTGTTTTGAATTGTTCTGAACATGCCCGTCAATATTTCTATATACACTGGTGAGCTCTGGCATTATGAAATTTGCATTAAATAATGAAATAGGTCACGCGCGTTGTTAGAAAAATGAGTGTATTTTATGGAGTTAGCGGCAGGGAAAAAAGGCTGGGGGGAGCGGTTTGTGGGAGGGTCAGATGGTGAGTTAAGAAGGGGGGACGAGTGGGATGGGAAGGCGAAGAAGGTGGAAGCAGAATGCGTGAGGGGAGTGTGGGACAGGGAAGGTGGGAAGGGAAAACGAGAGGCGAAGAGGAAGAGAACGGGGACGAACGGCAAATGACACTGAGGGAGAAACAATTTTTTTATTTAAGTAGCATTCAACGCATGCCGGGTGTCAGCTAGTGTTCTATGAACAATGGTTGCATCGTGAGGGAATTTGACAGTATGACAACCTCCATGGTTGAGTGATTACGATCCATGTCTACGAATCCGGATGTCGTTTGTATATATAATTTCATTAATATTTAGTTTTTTTTACAATTATTTATTAATGGAAAATATTATTTGTGTATTATATTCTAGTGTATTTGAGGTGCGTTCCACAGAGCGGTGCAAAATTTTCAGAATAGCCCTATTCAAAGATACGTAATCATAATTGATTTTTTTTCTATTTTCTATTATAATTTTTCCAACGTTCAGCATCATTATATACTAAACAAGCTTTTGCCCGCGACTTCGTCTGCGCAGTATCTATGTTTATACCAAAATGCTTAACCTATTTATTTAAAATATCTATAATTCTTGATTCGATTCAAAGTATTAGGCGAGTACTTCAAATAAATTCACTAATTTAAATATTTTCTTGTAAAGTTTCATTAAAATCCATTCAGTAAATTTTGCGTGAAAGAGTAACAAACATACATACATCCATACATACTTTCGCGTATATAATATTATAAGTGAGATAAGATCTATTTATATGCACTAGACTTACAAAGTAACTGTTCTGCATTGGTTACCGTGAAACAGGTAGCCGCCAATTATGGTGATTTAATGTATCTACTCTAGGTAAATGTCCTAATTCAATGTTACTTATTTTGCAAATAAATAAATAAAAAATAAATGTTTCTTGAAATGGCTTAAGCCGTGTTTCATCACAATCTGAATAGCGAGACGGGCGGTACTTCATCAATTCCTTCCCCTCCCCACTACCTTTAACCTCTCAACATACGCCAATTGGGTATGCCGAAGTCTCACTAACTCCTGACGATACTGAGCAGTTGGGACTCGTGTGTAGTAATCATATATATATATATATATTTTTTTTTTTACATTAGCCCCACACAGGAGGTCCTGAGGAAAATAATTTTCCTCGGGGCCTATGTCATCTTTGGGGATGCTGTATGGAGGGTGTTTTTAAGGAAAGGGGGGAAAGAAAAACTGGGAAGGAAAAATGTATGAGGGTTGGGTAGGAATATGGGATTCAGTGTGTCCAGATCGTCCGCCGCCAACACCTAGACAAACCTCACCCCATGAACCCGGGAACCCCTGCTAAGTCACCAAACGTAGCGAACCACTTGGGGTGACCTATGACAGAGGTGTTGGATAACCAATAAATGGTTCCCGGGGCGGCGGTACCCGTTCCCGCCTCTGAAATTGAAAAAGTTGGTTAATTATTTATGTTATATGTCGTAACAAACGCTCGCCCAACATATGTACACGGTTGACATATGTCACATGAGAACGGGACGCTTCTACAATTCGTTCTTGTGTTCAACAGCTCGGCTGTGGAACAATTTGCCGGCCTTTGTGTTTCCTCCTTCCTATAACATGGGTCTCTTCAAGACCCACGTTCACTGCTTCCTCTCCTCAAAAAGACCCTCCTCACAGCATCTTCAAAGATGACATAGGCCCTGAGGGAAATTATTTTCCTCAGGGCCTCCTGTGTGGAGTTAATGTAAAAAAAAACCCAATCTAACCTAACCTCAAATTTCGGACCTAAAAACGCAAAATTACGCAATGATTAAAACCAGTAACACTTATATTTAATTTAAAAGTAGCTACAACCAACTTAAATGGCTAAAAATGTACAATTTTCACTTGACAAAAGAAAAAAAATCAACCCACCCCGTTCAACACTTTCAGCACCGGTAATCTTAGCTTGGTTTTTTATTTTTTTTTCCTTTTTAACCCTTTCCGAACTGCAGTCCCTCATTCATTGTACTTTTTCTTGCCACCACAAAAGAAAGCAACTGAAGTTTCTTGCCATTCTTCTACAATGATGAAATAACTTTAAAGGGCTTTTTTTAGCTAATATATTATGAATTTAACGTTACAGATATTTATTTATGGAAAAAAGGATTTTTGTTCTTATCTATAGATATTATTTGTATGGTGGAATAAAAATCGTTATTTTGGGATTCAATGAAATTGCAAAAATTGAAAATCACTTACCTTTATCAAAACATATCGAAAATGTTTATTCGATATAGTATCTAGGTTACAAACCAATTCTTTAGAACTTTGTGATAATTTAAAAAGCTAGCAGCCAGAAATATGGGAAAAATTAGTTGAAGATAATATTGTTAATTCTGAATTATAAACATGACAAATAAGAGGTCCCAATGGCCGAGTTGGTGAAGGCGTTTGTCCCGGTAAAACAAGAGATACCGCACAAGAGTTCCAATTGCATCCATAATTTTGGGATATGTTGTGAGGCAGAAAGAAAGTGAGGAGGGTAAGAAGATGGGAAAGAGGAAAGTGCAGAAGTACCTGGCTATTGAGATCTAGTCACCGAATATGGCTAAATAATTTTCAAGCAACGTTTCAATTCTGAATGGCGGTCTTATAGCAGAGCGATATTGAAAGAGTCTTACACTATGCATACCTCATATTATTTTAAATGATAAATACTGAAAACACAAATAAAATTTACTTGCGCACCTCGGGATTTGAACCCGTGACCTCTGGACCGCCAGTCGAGAGCCTTGCCCCTTGACCACGGAGGCTGTTGTCTTCTAATATTATCTTAATAGCAAGGGATGACTTCATACATCTATATAATCATTTTTTCAGTCAAGAAGGTTGTCAAAATAATTACGACGTTTTTTCTCGACAGGTGTTTAAAAATTGAGATATTATCCATTTTAATGATAAGATAGATTCTGATGATTCAGTCTCTCGATGCTCTCATTCGAGGATCCGATTAAATAAAAATCGACATTATTAAGTTTTTTGTGCAAATTTTTAAAATCTACTCTTTTTAATCAATTAAAAATTAATGTCAGCAATTTGTAAAAAAAAAATAAAAAGCGTTAATTAAAATTTGCGTATTTTAATTAAATTAGTCGTGTTTTATTGTGATTTATTTTTGAGGTATTATGCCATGTTTCTCTACCTCCTTTTTTAAGCCAACGTTTGTAAAACCATCACAATGTTCATCATCAGGGCAGATAAGTGACTGTGTCAGTGATTTAAAGCTATCAGAAATGTTTGCTGAAGAATGAGGTAGCGCAATACCGCATAATACCGCAAACATAAATTAAAATAGTATCTACTTTCTGTCGTGAAAATCCAAAATCATATCTTGGCGGGTGGTTTGTTTATAGATTTCCATATCTCAACAAGCGGATTGCAAACTTTAGATCACAGGCATCAGGTAGGTATTTTTTAATTGTTCTACCGTTATTAGAATGGAAGATGCTCCGAAAAAGTAGGGGCATTGATCCCATCCGCACCGGTCTAATCGGGTAACACCCAAAAACGCGCACCCAATATATTTTATTTTATTTATTTGCGTTATAAACAGTCTATACATGTATATATTATGACAGTGAATAAGTATGTTTTTGTCATTGACCAATAAAATAACGACATTTAGATACAGGACCATAAAAAAATGCAACATAATACCTAATACAAACAATTCTGATTAAGTGCTTCGTCAATTTACAAAGTGTTTTTTATACATATTTCTAAGGTTTACACTTAAATATCAATAGAAATAAATAATAATGTACATGGTTGCGATTTTTCACATGAGAACGGGTCGCTTCTACGACTCGTTCTTGTGTTGTACAGTATGTTGCCTCTCTATGTTGCCTCCCTCCTACAACAGTATCTCTTCAAGACTCGTGTTCACTCCTTCTTCTCATCAAAAAATTCCTCTATACACAGCATCTTCAAAGATGACGAAATTATTTTCCTCAAGACTTCCTTTGTGGAGTTAATGTAAATGTGGTACCAGATCTGAATAGCACGGTAATTCTCAAACCTCATATTCTTACATTCGGTCTCACGGCATAACCTTATTTGAGACAATCGTTGTCACGCTGGCTCTATACAGTGTGGAACAGTTAACACTCTTGTGTGGCATTTTAATTTAATAAAATCCAAAATTTACATCCCTTAAAACCGAATACATTAAATATATTTTTTACATGAAACTTTAAGATATAAGTATATTAAAAAATTGAAAAGGATGATTTGCAAATCCTGATAAAGGAAAAATATCTTGGGCTGTGCATCGATAAGCATCTAACTTTTAAAAACCATATCCAAGATGTTAAAAATAAAATCACACCCTTAATCAACGTTTTTAGCCGATTATCTTATCTTTTACCAATTAAATTAAAAAAAGTTTATATTATAGTCTCGTACACTCACATTTAAATTACTTAATTGAAATCTGGGGAAATGCGTATGAAACATACATTAATGAATTACAGATAATTCAAAATAAACTAATCAAAAAACTATTTCACTACGAATCCAAAACATCCACAAAAAAACTATATTTGGAAACCAAACTGTTAACATTAAGAAAACTATATGAATACAATATATGTCTCCTTATATACAAAATAAATAATAAACTCATTCATACAAACACAGAATTCATTAAAACGTCCCAAGTACACAAACATTTTACACGATAACATACATTTAAACACTATTCATACTAACTACGGTAAGCAATCTATCAGTTATGAGGGGGGCAATTTATATAATTGCCTTCCAGATATTAAAAACGAAAAAAGTGTCTGTAAATTTAAAAAAAAATTATTCATTTTTATTTACAAAAAACAATGTAGTGAAAATGAATAATATTGAAAGTGAATGAATAGTATTGTAATATATTGTATGATAATATGTTGTATGATAATATAATGTTATGCAAATTCTAGTTAAGTAAGTGAAAATGTTATTTTCTTTTTTTCTGGAATAAAAAAAATAAAAATAAAAAAAAATTATCCCATAAGACATAATCGCGCTCGCATTAGCTAGTGTTTATTTATAGATATTTATACCATACTTAATAAAAATCTTTTTTTTGTCAAAACTTCTTTAAATCCTGTCCAATTGTTCATCCCTTAAGACTCCGCTGCAAAAACAGAAGGAAATAATCCTAGCGCCTCCAAACAAAGAAAAATAATGGTCTGTTTTAGTCTTGGAGGTTTAATATACAAGGAGGGAGACCTATTGCAAAAATTTGAGCCATTTTAAAAAAAAAATAGTTGGCGTGGTTGAGTAATTTCCCCATGATTGGCAAATTCGATTAAATTAATATCCTTCGTGAAATTTTACAGGGTGTAACAGGACGTACCGGAGAGATTTTACCCAGCGATTCCTGAGTATATTTGGAGTAATAAATGTATTTGTCATATTGCTGTCCGATGATATATTTTTTTTTCTATTAAAAGCAAAAAAAAAAATCGATCACACGTCGCTACTGATCCCATCGCTGTTGAAAATACTCCTTCGCAATGGGTTTGAGCGATACACGAGCTATTTATTGCATGCGGCGTGCTGCTAGAATAAGGCACAGCGTTTATAAAAATACGCTAGAATATGAACGAGCTTCTCTAGTAACAAATTCAGTTTCGACGCGTGGTGGAAAAATATTTTTAATATTTTTATTCGAAAAAAAATATCATCGGACAGCAAAATGACAAATACATTTATTACTTCGAATATGCTCAGGAATTGCTGGGTAAAATCTCTCGGGTACGACCTGTTACATCCTGTATGTATATTTAAAATGGGTTTTTGGAATCAGAGCAAACATTATTAAAATTATATTAACATATATTTGCAATCAGTCATTATGTACACAACTTAATTTTTGTATTTTAAAATTTAAATTTAGAATGAAATATGCGAAAAGTTCATTTCAGAACACAAATATAAATGAAATAACGTCAACAATACGGACACAAAATGTTGAGACAATTGAACAACCCTTTTTAAAATATATTTTTTAATTAATATTTCCAATTGAAACAGAAACTTTACAAATTTGCACTGGTCAGGTATTTTTTAGCTCTCTCTCTATACATAATATTATTTCTTCAAAGTGTACTCCAATTACGAGGCGGATTCATCGGCACCAAATTCGCTCTAATGGATTGGCGTGAAAAAAAAACCTTTGTAAATTGCCCCAAATGGAACCACTACTAACATATTGCTTTTTCTATTATCATTTTGTCAAATGAGTTTGTCAGATGACTTTTTTCAGATGACTTCTTACCAATATATAAAGGCGAAAATTAACGGGAAATCACTAAATAGATTGATTTTAATTACGAATAGGTTTACATAATGAATACAAAAATAGTTTTGTATAAATTGAAGCTTTTTCTATATTTTCCCATGAATTTAAATTATTAAGAAAAATGAAAATAATGTTGGTAGTTCTAAGTCGAGGTATGATACAGTTAAAAATGACCGAATCGGATAGGGATACGTTGGCGCAGTGGACAGCGCGTTGGCCCGGATTGCCAGAGATCCTGGGTTCGAGTCCCAGATGTATCCGTATCTTTTTCCGATTTTCCTGTTTCAGATTTTCGATTGACTTTCGCTAATATTACCTTTAATTAAAATATATAAAAAAAAAAATTAAAAAAATTGTAATGTTTTGTAGCGATACTTTTCTTTAGCGGCGGCGAAGAGCTAAAGAGCGGATTATGGAATATTGATGCGGATATTTTTATGATCGATTGATGACTGAATGATAAAATGACAGGTCTATAGGAGGCAGACAGACACAGGCAGACACAGGCAGATACAGGCAGACACAGGCAGACACAGGCAGACACAGACACAGACACCGTATGCAGGGACACTGGGGGTGTAGAATCGTTTAAACTTAAATGTAGCTTCGTTCATTAAAAAATAGAGTCCTTGTGAGAGCCTCGAAGAAGTAACCTTCTGTTACTTATACCAGGGCGGGTAAGTGGTGGATAACCTCCAGGTCCATAGGAGGAGGGTAGGTTAGGAAATGTAACCATATTAACTACAAGTACAACGGTTTATTATAAATAATGTGTGTCGGTAAAGGTAGAAACATACCGGGTCGACGTACGTACGAATCGCTACGCCTAACAATGCTTAGCAACCACACATTTTCTATGAAAATGTATGGTATGTCACACGCATCGCACGTTGCGATGCGTGTGGCAAATGTGATTGTAAATATATTTTTTCATAGAAAATGTATGGTTGCTAAGTAGCCCAGCTATTGTTAGGCATAGCGATGCGTACGCACGTCGACCCAGTATGTATCTACCTTAAGTTTAGCTGTGTATTGTGTAAAGGCCAAAGCAGATCAATTATTTGAATTTTGAAATATCATCCAGCTGACTCCATGTCGTTCTAAACTCCGCGCTTTGTGGCTACGAGTAGTAGAACTTTCACGCAAATGTGGAACAATGCGAATACTTTTACTTTGAGGATTTTCCTTTTCTCTTTTTGTTTGAGCGAGAAGAGTGGGGTAGGAGGTAACACGGGGGAGTCATCTCACAATAATAATCCAAAAAAAAAAATTATTACGAAGACGCTTTGTTTGTTTGTTTTCTCTACTCGTTTTAAATAAAGAGAGTCAAGAATGTGACAAGCTCTTGAAGGCGGCAATACAAGAAAGTACGAAATTTCCATATTTGTGTTTTAGAATAAATATGTAGATATATTATTATATAGGTCATTGTAAAATCTTTTCTTTTCATATAATTACTCTTAATATTCCCCACCATAGATCCCCTACAGTTGCCCCCCCCCCCCGATGTCGACAGAGTAATTTAATTTTTTTCACGGATTGTTAAAGGAAATTTTCCCGCCCACATAAAAAAAAATCATACCTCCGAATTTGAATATGGAGACAAACAAACTGATTATAGTTCTATATAGCCAATGAATTCACCTATCTTTTGTCTATTATCACATATTCGTAGGATTTATAAAGAATATATTATGAAATCGTTAACTTTATAACATTTTAAAGAATCTACAGAATATTTGCCAAATTATGGCAGCAAACCAACCCTTTGATGCCAAAATAATGGTTTTGGAAATAATGCCATATTGTGGCAAAAAGCGTTCGGGTAATTAATAATAATACAGTGTCATCTTTTTGTTATACACTATCAGCCTTAATAATAATATTTGTCTAATTTATATAGCGCCGTTTTTGTGAAAAATCACCTCAAGGGCGCTGAAAGGGTCTTACTAATACAAAACCACTTAAGGACCGTTAAACGGTGTTTTTGTAAATATTTAGATTTGGCAACGTTGTATTTTCATTAAAATCCGGTAGGTGGTGTGATTGATGCGCTTGCGCATTGCTTTCCCGCTGAAAAAAAATAGCCGGGAATGCGAAATTTACGAAAAAAAGTCGGTCGCGAATGTGTGTGTGATTAAGATGATGTTTTAGTTAATGATTTCAATCCTTATGACCAATTTGCACTTATTTTTTTTTATTTTTTTTTATAAATACAGTTGTTATACATTGTATATATATATTTTTAATACATTTTTTAAATATCGTGATTCACCTTTTTTTTGAGCAATGCTCGTGTAAAAAAGGTGGAGCAGCGAAAAACAATTCAACATATATTTTTAAAATGTGTAGTAAGGATAATGAAATAATTATTCATGTACTCAATATATTTACTATTAATTTGTGTTGTTTTTCGTTACTTTAAGTCAAATTGTGGCACACAAATCGTGTGTTTTAAATTGAACTGTCAGAAAATGGTTTTATAGGTTATATTCAGAAAAAAATTGCATTTTAAGATCTTTATTTTATTATAAATTCTTGAAAGTGATGTTTTTTGGTGACTAAAATGTCTAATACATATTTTAGTAAACGAATCAAAGAAATGAATGTCTTAAGATGTGCAAGCAATGTATTCAAACGTGAGTTTTTTATTGTAAATTTTTGGGAACGAAAAGCGAATTTCAAGATTTTTAAATATTTTTTTATTGTGTGAAGGAGTAAAAAGTGAGGTGACAGTTTTATTTCAAATTCACTAAATAAGAGGACTGTTTTTTTGAATTTTAAATTTTTCCAAATATTTCAATGTTTTAATACATACAAGTGTTTGGGGTAAGTAAGTTTTTTTTTTCAACTTGATGTTTGAAGCTTAAAATACTACAGTTTTAAAACACTTAAGTATATTTTGGATATGAAAATCTTAAAGGTAATTAAATTTGGTTCTAAAATGGTATTTGTTTTTACGACACCTCAAAAAATAATAAATTTAGAGGACAATAAAAAAAAAATTCGAAATTCGTTGAAAATTACAAATGGAACAAATATATACAACAGATAAACTACCCTCCTTGGCCGTGTAAGCAATGTACATATTTTTCCATGTACAATTTTTTGTCGGTTCTTAATTATTAAGGACTCTTCATACATGGTTGTTTGACCATTGTAAAAATTTTTCAGAAAGTTTATTAGTAAGGCTGGTAAAATACAACGTTTTCAGATCAAAACCATATATTTTGTTTAGTCGGAATTTGAAAAACGAAATGTACAGACTTTACACAAGGTGCTACAGAAACACAGTTTAACGGTCGTCAAGTTTTTTTTATTAGTAACACCGTATATATATATACAAATTAATTTTTCCTTTGTGCAACTGAATGAAACTATGTTTTATATATTTGTTATTCGGTGGTATATCCTCTCTGTATACCCCTTTAGGACGCTGTTTTGTGTTAGTAGGTATACCGCATTTTCCCTAAACCTACTGCAAATTTTTATTTGTATTTTGGGGGACCAATTGTCTGGGGATCAACTTTTATTGAACCATCATATTCAGGTATTACTAAGAACACCGCAAATACTCTATTTAACACATTTTCACGTGTATTACAGCACCTACTTAAGAACCGGTAGGACCCGCCAAAAAAGAATATGAAAGATAGATATAGCAATATGAAGGTTCGAGCGAGCGCATTTATATTAAAAACATAAAAATTCGAGCGAAAATTGTGAAAATGTTTAGTAAAACACGACTCGTCTACAATAAATCAAAAATCTCTCTTTAACACCTTGAGTAGCATTTAAAGAAACATTATTGATTTTTTCATACACATAACTTGTAAAATAACAGAAACAAACGCGTAAATAATAATTTTTTGAGCATACTTCGAGATTTTTTCTATCGAGGGAATTTTATGAATAAACGTTTCGGGTCTACAAATCTTCAGATATTATCTTAAAAAATAACATATATTTTTTTTAAAACTTAGAAACTTAAAGTATTCAAGGGACATATGTTATAAATCGGAAGAAAATCCGAATTCCGTCCTTTAAAAACGGAATATTTTACTTTTCTAAATATTTTTTCTGAACGGGCTGAGAATTGTCTTTCATAAGACCGCATAACTGTAAATAAAAATCAAAATAGCGCTAATAGTCGGTACGAAACAACCTAACCCAACTAAGTCTACTCAAAACCTTTAGTAATCTTTTTTAAATGACAAAGTCTACCTAAAATAATATTTTACCTTAATTTTATTCAAACTCACGCTGTTGTAAAAGGAGCCACTTAAAATAATATCATATTATAAAATTACAGCGGAAATTTCTAGTACTTAGTGTTTTCTTACAATTTAGGGGTTGATTGATACCCCGGTGTCCTCATCCTGTTGAAATATCGCCGAGGTCTAACGAATATAATGGAGACCTACGTGTTGGGACGCGGCGCACACAAGGATGGCCAAGGGGATTTGCGGTGCCAAAAATAGGAAAAAGCATTGTCTTCAAACTAATTACAATCATTTTTTAACTTTTTCCGTAAACCAGTTTAAAATGAACCGCAAGAATTTATTTTGTGGACGCAACCCAATAGCCTGGGCAAGAGCACAAAGTTGAGATAATGTATCGCGCTACCAATATTTGTCATTTACGCCTGCATGCTTGACGGGGTAGCTATGCTCGCCCTGTTTTTCCTATTTAAAAATCAGAAAGTTTTCAACATGGATATTAAAGCTCCAGGTATTTTATTTAATCTGCAATTATTTTTAACAAAACAGATCAAACGTTAAACAGATATAATATTAATATTATAATTTCGTGAAATACTATTTTTGTTTAAAAAAAAAATTGATAATATGTTAACTTTAACTTGAGTTTTTAAGTTCCACCGGGATCCAAGAGATTATTTTACTAGTTCAAAATAATACCTTATGATTATGTGAAAACGTAAAATTTATGTCCCCTTTCTTTCATCTTTCTTTCGCATTCTTTTCAGGTAGTCTTGGCGACCTCACTCTAAAGGAAATGAGAATTGAGATAAAAGAACTACATGTTTATAAAATAAAAAAAATGAACAATTTTACAAATTAAATTAAAACAAATAACTTTGTTTAAACCACAAATATAATCACAATTACCTACATGTTTCAAAACCGATGGTTTCTTCGTCAGGGTAGTAATGACATTACCACCCTGACGAAGAAACCATCGGTTTTGAAACATGAAGGTAATTGTGATTATATTAGTGGCTTAAACAAAGTTATTTGTTTTAATTTAATTAAAAATGACGCCACAAAGTGATTTTGCGAAGTTTGAAGAAATAATTTTACAAATTATCGTCCTTTTTTAGTTTAATCGTATTTATATTCTTTGTTTACCTGCATCACTAATTCAAAATATAGAAATAATTCAATATGAAATAATTTATATTTTTTTTATTAGAATATTACGACTCTATTTATCTGACCCCAACTAACTCTACTAAGATATTTTTGAAAGATTTTATTAGGATATCTTTTTGTACGCATTATTGATCAGAATTTCTATTAAAAATATTTTTGGCGTCGTATATTGATAATTCGGTCTTCTGTGCGGCGCGTGGTTGGATGCCCTGGGAAATCTTCCACGGCTGCTGACATCAGACCGATGGGACGTATTATCCTAGGGATTGGTACGTTAACGGTTAAAACACGAAAAATTGAAATTTGTGGTAATGTTTGAAATAAAGATTTAAAAATAATGTTAAAAGCCCGATTTGCAACTTGAGTAGACCGTAAAACACTACAAGACACTACACTAAAAGACAACAAAATAAAAGAACATTCAATTGCGTTTTTTATCACGTGTAAAAAGAGAGACGGGAGAAAGCTCTACCTTCAAATGTTTGATTATTTGGTCCTTCATCCACTGGTCACACAGCACAGTTATACCCGAAGGTTAACATTAAAATATCATAGAAAAAGTATATGAAAGAGATTTTGAGAGAGATTTAATAATTGGTGTGGTCACGATCGCGACAATATTTCAACTGATTAATGTGGTTACTTCAAAATTTTTGTACAAATAATATTTTGAACTGGCATCGGTAGGTAAGATTTTGCCATCTTCTTCTTTCTTCTGATTACTAAGTAAGGCTTGGCAATCAGAAGAAAGCTCGGGAGAAACTAGTAGAGCCTCTCCAGCCGGACTCTCTCGACCCATCGCTTTGCACCGCAGTGGGAGGGGTGAATTCATACGTGCGTCATTCCTGAACACATTGACCCGCAGATTCCTATCTATCCTTTGTGCTTTTTCCCTTCCCAGAACTTCTTCTCCTTTCTTTCCTTTTTAAGACCCCAAACCTTAGAGCATATGGTTAAAAAAAATCTTTCCCAGATAACTCAATTGTTTAAGTCATTTTCTGCCATTAAATGATTCTAAAAACTTCTAGAAAGATTACATAAATATACCTACAGTTTTACATATGTTATATTTCAAGAACTAACGCAGCCAAACTTTTCGCTAGAATTACCTATAATAACTCTAAAATATGCAATATAACTTTTTAATAGATAGTTTCTGAGAGAGAAAGTTTTGAAAGTTTTCAAGTCTTAAGCAATCCATTTAAAAATTAATGAAAAGAGCGGTTATAAGTTAGCTGATATTGCTCCATGCACTTTAAAATTTCCCGACAAATTGTTTCTAACGAAATTATGAAATTTAAAATTTAAGTTTGTGCCAAATTCGGTAACGGGGTAAAACAGCAACAAATCTAAGAACATGATAAATGATTAGGTTAGGTTAATTCAAATTTAGTGAATAAAATACCAAAATTACTCAGATATTTAGATAGGTAGGTACATTTTGATAATAATAATAATTTCATTATTTGTATGGCGTCGTTTTTGACGAAAAATTACCTCAAGGGCGCTGTAAAAGTTTATGAAAATTTTTACAACGCACAATCTTTCTTTTAACTACAGACTAGATAAATGTTATAATAACTTATGGTTAACCGATTGTATGCACCGGTTCGTCGAATACTAGTACAAAACTAATTGTAAAATGCATTTGGCCATTGCACGTGTGCTGCTTTAAATGGTTAAAAAATATACAGGACCATACTTATCTGGAAGGTCACTTGAGATTCACATCGTTTATTGTATATTAGATAAATTTAAATATAGTTTGCAGGCAGATGACATAATAGGAAAGTTGGGTCCTTTTTTTCTTTTTTTTATCAATGTTCACATGCAAACAAATACTTGTATTATTTTTTTTTAAAGTTCGTTTTCATAATAAAATTAATTCTACAAGTTTGAATTGTATTATGCCAGCGAAACCGCCCGGTACGGTACGGCAGAGTGTGTGACGTCATCTGGTCCCCGTTTGTGTGAAAAATAAGGGTAAATATTTACAAAACCGGGACACGCTTAATACGGACTAAAAAAAAATTTATAAAGTTGTAGTAGTAAGATATTAACTAGTACTAATCAATTTAGTTACCGGAAATTCCAAAAAGTGCATCATAATGGTTATTTTTTAAATTAGAAACATGAAATGTCATTTTTCACCGAAACTTGAAATAGTTCCTAACTTAAATTAAAAAAATAACCATTAAAATGCACTTTCTTCGAATTTCGATTACTGAAATAATTAGTACTAGTTAATATCTAACTACCACAACTTTTAAAATTTATTTTTATAGTCCGTATTAAGGACCAGTTGTTTCGGAAAATTTCACGTTTGAATTTCCTTCAAATCATCATTCACCGAAAAATTGGGTTGTTTCAACCTCTGTCAGAAGAAATTTGCAGGAAAATTTTATAAAAATGTTTCAAAAATGAAAAGATTCTTTTTTTCATTTCAAATTTGACACGCAATCACGTCTTTCTATATTTAAAATATGAAATAAGTTCTTTCAACTCCAAATAACCTTCGATAAATTTGAAAATTTTATTCAAGTGTTCCCCGCCGAATCACAATTTTGACGTCTGCGCATGCGCCTCCCATTATTTCGCTAACCGTCCGGACTCGGCTGATCACATTCACATCACATTTCTATAGTATTTTCACTGCTGACGGAAGATGAAACAACCCAATTTTTCGGTGAATGACGATTTGAAGAAAATTCAAATTTGAAGGAAATTCAAATTTGAAGGGAATTCCGAAACAACTGGTCCTATGGAATTTTCGATGAAATTTCTTCTGACGGAGGTTGAAACAATCCAATTTTTCGGTGAATGTCGATTTGAAGGAAATTCATACGTGAAATTTTCCGAAACAACTGGTCCTAAGCGTGTCCCGGTTTTGTCAATATTTACCCTTATTTTTCACACAGACGGAGATAAGATGACGTCACACACTCTCTCGCCTCGTACCGGGCGTTTCGCGGGCCTTAATAAAATTCAAGAATTAATTTAATTATGACTTCCTTCTTTAGCCAAACGTTAGCTAAAGAAGGAGATAGCGTAACACGGCATAATACCCCAAAAATAAATAACAAAAATACTTTCGGCCGTGAAAATTTAAACATATCATAATATTTAATAATAATAATAATAATAATTGGATGATTTGTAGAGCGCCGTTTTTATGAGAAATCACCTCAAGGGCGCTGTGTAATTTAAATAATGAAAGAAAACCTCCTGCTAAAAACTTGCAATGGTCGTTTGGACAATTAAGCATGCAGGCGACGACATATTAATGGGAATGTTATTAAATGAAAACAAATGATATTGTGTATACCACTTATATAATCACAATTATCAACATGTTTCGAAACCAAAGATTTCTTCATCAGGATAATGAACATACATTCATGTTCTTATTATCCTGACGAAGAAAATCATTTTAGGCAACTTAAAACTTTTAATTGGGCGGGGATGAAATGAATCATATAAATAAGTCGTCACTAAGTGGTCTAATCACAGTTTTAAAATGTCCTTGTTCCCATACCCGCCTCCTAATAACTAAAATACTTCCAGAACTTTAGAAAAACAGTATTAAATTTGATTTAATTAAATCATTTAAAAAAATTATGGAGTTCTACGAATGGAACAAAAAAAAAATCAACTTCGGTCATATTTTTTTTTTTTTTTTTTAACTTTCTCTCATTGGAAAATTTAACAACAGTCTACCATGCTATAGTACAATCAAATCTCCAATACGCTGTAGTCAGCTGGGGAGCTGCATACAAAACAAATTTACTCCCTGTTGAAATTGTACAACGTCTAATTATAAAAATAATATTGAAAAACCAAGAGATTATCCAACACACCTTATTTTTGAAGAATTTAAAGTGTTAAAATTCAATAATCTAGTCCGAAAAAATATATTAATTCAATTAATAAAAGAAAAACAAAATCACAGCTTTTTAACTGAAAGCCGCACTCGTCAAAAACATATATTTCCATCACAAAAATGTAACACCACATTTGCACAACAGCATTACATATACCTAGGAAAAAAATACTTCAACAGTTTACCGGAAAAGATAAGAAAAATTGAAGACGATAAATGTCTAATAAAAGCGATTAAAGAGCAATTCAATGTAAAAACAAATGAATGATGAATTTATCATATGAATGAACATTTCTAACTATCTATTTATCCACGTAGTTTTAAGTTCAAAATTACTATTTAATAATTTTAAACATCATAATTAATTATAGGTACAAAATATTTTTCATTCTGACACTCGCTCCTTTTATAAACACAAGCGTCCGCTTCTATAGGAGAGACACAATCAAAAATCAAAAAAAAATCTGTGAAAACTTATTTTGTAATTTATTGTTATCAACATTGTTATACCTTGTAAACTTATAATTTAATAAAAAAAAAATAAAAAAAAAATTAACAAGTAAGAACTATCAATATTGCCCTCATTTACTTGAACCATATTTTTAATAACTCAGGTACGGGACATACGTCATTCCTATGTCTACCTACGTTAAATTATCGTGAAAACAAGCTTATGTGTCCAAGCGGTTTGCAAGATTCTACCAGAATTTAAATGCAATCTTGATAACGTCTAGGTCGAATACCTGCATTTCCCAACACACGATGACTTTTGGCTCGGCGCAAGGCCATTCGGCTAGTTCGCTCTATCCTGTAACAGGCTAATTTACTGGCACTACAGTTCTGCATACAGTTTTCAGAAAACCCTCTCTTTCTCTGACACTTCGTGGATATAAATAATTCAAAATTTGAACCACTGCAGCACATCGTGAATCCGTCACAACTCGATTGATGCGGATTTGAGAAGCTGTAAAATGTAAATCGTCGAAAGGGAATAATATCAGAATACCCCTCTCTGCAGCCGCATTATGTAAAGTGAAACAATTTAGAACAGAATACGCCACTATTGTGTGACAGTTGGCAGTTGTGTGAATATATCTCGAAACAACAATAATCACCAGTGAATTCCGTAGGTTCTCGAATAGGTAGACGGTTTAGAATTTGACGACCACCAAATTGTGGTCGCCAAGAAAAGCATCAATGTTTAGAATAGTCAAAACCCATTGATTATTTAATATGTTTTCCGTGATACAACACACAAATCAGAAGTAAAAACAAGTATCAACAACAAACGCCGCCATTTGAAACTATCGTTGATCGGTGAAACTGACTTGATCACTGACACTCCAACATCCGGCGTGCCTAATCATTGACACATTTGTGAATATATCTCGAAACAACAATAATCACCAGTGAAATCCGTAGGTTCTCGAATAGGTAGACGATTTAGAATTTCA
This sequence comes from Limnephilus auricula, assembly GCA_951813805.1. Lineage (NCBI taxonomy): Eukaryota > Metazoa > Arthropoda > Insecta > Trichoptera > Limnephilidae > Limnephilus > Limnephilus auricula. The sequence continues at coordinate 2,503,491 of OX638410.1, forward strand.
ATTAGAATTTGACGACAACCAAATTGTGGTCGCTAAGTAAAGCATCAATGTTTAGAATAGTCAAAACCGATTGTTTATTTAATATGTCTTCCGTGAAACAACACACAAATCAGAAGAAAAAACAAGTATCAACAACAAACGCCGCCATTTGAAACTGTCGTTGATCGCTGAAACTGACTTGATTACTGACACTCCAACATCCGGCGTGCCTAATCATTGACACATTTGTGAATATATCTCGAAACAACAATAATCACCAGTGAAATCCGTAGGTTCTCGAATAGGTAGACGGTTTAGAATTTGACGACCACCAAATTGTGGTCGCCAAGAAAAGCATCAATGTTTAGAATAGTCAAAACCCATTGATTATTTAATATGTTTTCCGTGATACAACACACAAATCAGAAGTAAAAACAAGTATCAACAACAAACGCCGCCATTTGAAACTGTCGTTGATCGCTGAAACTGACTTGATTACTGACACTTCAACATCCGGCGTGCCTAATCATTGACACATTTGTGAATATATCTCGAAACAACAATAATCACCAGTGAAATCCGTAGGTTCTCGAACAGGTAGACGGTTTAGAATAGTCAAAACCCATTGTTTATTTAATATGTCTTCCGTGAAACAACACACAAATCAGAAGAAAAAACAAGTATCAACAACAAACGCCGCCATTTGAAACTGTCGTTGATCGCTGAAACTGACTTGATTACTGACACTTCAACATCCGGCGTGCCTAATCATTGACACATTTGTGAATATATCTCGAAACAACAATAATCACCAGTGAAATCCGTAGGTTCTCGAACAGGTAGACGGTTTAGAATAGTCAAAACCCATTGTTTATTTAATATGTCTTCCGTGAAACAACACACAAATCAGAAGAAAAAACAAGTATCAACAACAAACGCCGCCATTTGAAACTGTCGTTGATCGCTGAAACTGACTTGATTACTGACACTTCAACATCCGGCGTGCCTAATCATTGACACATTTGTGAATATATCTCGAAACAACAATAATCACCAGTGAAATCCGTAGGTTCTCGAACAGGTAGACGGTTTAGAATAGTCAAAACCCATTGTTTATTTAATATGTCTTCCGTGAAACAACACACAAATCAGAAGAAAAAACAAGTATCAACAACAAACGCCGCCATTTGAAACTGTCGTTGATCGCTGAAACTGACTTGATTACTGACACTTCAACATCCGGCGTGCCTAATCATTGACACATTTGTGAATATATCTCGAAACAACAATAATCACCAGTGAAATCCGTAGGTTCTCGAACAGGTAGACGGTTTAGAATAGTCAAAACCCATTGTTTATTTAATATGTCTTCCGTGAAACAACACACAAATCAGAAGAAAAAACAAGTATCAACAACAAACGCCGCCATTTGAAACTGTCGTTGATCGCTGAAACTGACTTGATTACTGACACTTCAACATCCGGCGTGCCTAATCATTGACACATTTGTGAATATATCTCGAAACAACAATAATCACCAGTGAAATCCGTAGGTTCTCGAACAGGTAGACGGTTTAGAATAGTCAAAACCCATTGTTTATTTAATATGTCTTCCGTGAAACAACACACAAATCAGAAGAAAAAACAAGTATCAACAACAAACGCCGCCATTTGAAACTGTCGTTGATCGCTGAAACTGACTTGATTACTGACACTTCAACATCCGGCGTGCCTAATCATTGACACATTTGTGAATATATCTCGAAACAATCACCGGTAAAATCCGTAGATTCTCGAATAGGTAGACGGTTTAGAATTTGAATTAATATGTTTAGAATAGTCAAATCCCATTGTTTAAATTAATATGACTGTATACTGTACACGAATTAAAAGTGCTTGATGATATCTATAATATAAAAATTTATGTTTGTTTAATTGTTTGTTCGTACCTTATACGCGGTCATACCGTTCATCCGATTGCGATGAAACTTTGGGAATATGATGTGCGCATACCCGGGATGGTTATAGGATAGTGAACTCTGGCGTTATGAAATTATTTCCTATACTATTCATACGAACTGCTTGTAAACCGTAAAGCCTTTAAAAAAAATACAGAGAGAGAGAGTATTTTAATGAAAAGTAGAAGAGGAAGAGAGAACATCATATTAGGTGGTGGCGAGGGGGAGTTCCCTAAGAGGGAGGAGTGAAAGTAGGCGGGAGTAAGGGAAAACTGTTTATTTAAAGTGTTGTTTGCAACACCGGTTTACTCTATGATAGATTGGCGTGCTCTACCGCCGAGCAACGTCCCGAACGTTGACGGAGTTGCGACCCGAAGTGGGTCAACGCAAGGGAGTGCTTTAATGAGCGATGCTCCGGGGATTATTAATAATCTTACCGCCAGCTAAGCTGGACGTTTACTTTGTAGCCATTTGTATTCAATAAACTAAGTTCTCCTATAATATATAACATATAACATATAATATATAATATATAACGAACCTCTATTGTATTAATTACATATACTCAGTGTGTAGTACTGAGGATAAGATTGAAGACATTATCCCAATCCAGTTCCTGAACGCTACATTTAATAAATTAGTTTTATTTAATTGAATGTTTTTTTTAAATTTCATTCCAAGGGTTTCTAGTTTTATATGGCGTAGACCGATCCCATTACTATGTAGTACATATCCTCAAAGATTTAAAACGACTGATCTCTTTACCGAGTAAACGTTTTAGATTTATTTTTAAATACATATTTCCAACATTTTAACAATATTCACACGACGGTACAATCTGATATGTGCTACAGGCAGCCGTCTTAGAAACTGTCCGCCTGCAGCTGTCAGGGTGACTTAACCCCCCGAGTGACAGTGCTAAATTAAAGCGACCCGTGTAGGTTTGGCTAATGGATTATAATACTGCCAGAGCGGCAGAACTTCGTGGAGAATTGAAACTCGCTCTACAGAACTAATGATTCAAATTTCAGCAATATAAATGCTTTCTTGTTTAATGTTAGGTTACGTTCTAAGAAAAGTGATTTAAAAAAGGTTGTGTAACTAAACAATGATAGGTTTAATTTTCAGTAGTGAACTCAATATATTAGCGTACTCATGATAAAGTCAAAGTGCTATTGATTTACCTACCAATGGACAATGCCAGTTGGAATCGAATCCTCCAATCTGTTTAATGTTGAGCGATGAATCATCTTCATGCGGAAAAGTTCAACAATTAATTTCGTTCATTCATTTATGATATCTATACCTTCCTATAAATCCAGCTAACCAATTAAGATCATTCTTACAACCGTGTCTAAATTGTAATATATTGTATAAGAACTTTCTTATTTTTCTAGCTCTAACAATATTAAAACGATTGTGTAATATAAACAATGTAAAACAATTTAAAATGTGTAGAATGTATGTGCAAAATCCTCAAATTATTATTAATAAAATATCAAGTCTCACAGAATTAACTTATTTCTATGTTACCTGTTTGTACCTATACTAACAGAGTTTTGTTTGTTATTTGGTTTTTAATGTCATTATTCACAACTCTGGTAAAACCCAAAAAATGTAATTTTAAATGTAACTACCTATGTTAGTTGTAAATATCTAACTTCTAGCCACGGTTGTAAATATAAAAGTAAGTAACAATTATTAAGCAATAATTATCAGCCTGAAACACTCATCCACAGTGAAAAAATCTTATGAGAAAAGATACATGCCGCCGACGGGACTCTAGTAAGTCACTAGTTTTAAGTCAGCAGTTATAAGTCTTATTCGTAAGTCACTAGCTAAAGTCATATATATATAGTTATAATTTTGTATCTTATTTTATTTGTACAGCGCCCTCGAGGTATTTTTTCACGAAAACGGTGCTATTAAATTAACCAAATTATTATTATTATTATCAGTGACTGATACTTAAGTTTCTTTTCAGTAAAGACCGCGCAAGAGTTCCAACTGCCTGGAACCAGTGAGAGTGTGTAGTGTATTGATTATTAAAGTAGTTTCAGATTCTTTCAATAGATGTCAATAGCTTAATTTGTAATACAAAGTTCTGATATATACCAACAGATGGCAGTTGAGTTTTAAGTAACGTTTCGATTGTGATTGGTGGTCTTTCACCAGGACAATACTGAAAGTATCTACCTTTCTGGAACGTACCGCAAATAAATTAAATACGAGTATTATTTTAAGCCCCCAGGCCTTAACCGTATTTTGTCAGAGGGTCAAAATACTGCCGTTTTGCAATAAAATCCAATTAAATTGAATATTTCTGTATAAATAAAAATTATTTTGGAAAGGTAATGAAATACGCATTCAATTTTAATAATTCGAACTATACACATAATTTTTGAAATATAAAAAGTTTGCATGTAAAAATATAACGTTTTTAAAATGTTTAAAATGTTCAACTAATGTTTTTTTCTAATTAATATTACTGGTAACGGAAAAAATAAAAACACACACAATTTTCATTAGGCGAATGTATTATAAACGTTCTCGTCAACTCACTTCATGTAAAAATAATTCATAAAAAGTTCTCAAAGATTCATAATTTTTTTTTAAAATGGGGTCAGAAACTTTGGATTTAAAAAGGTGTAAATTTTAATTATTCTGAGATTAAATTTTAGTATTGATAAAAAGCTTGGTATTTTTTTCTTTCAAAGACCGTTAAGATAATATTTCTAACCACTGGAGCGATTTAGGTCAAAATTTGGACCACTTTTATTTTTCTGCGATTGAAGTCGGTCCAAAATTGGACCACATATAACAAACCTACAAATATGCGATAAACGGTGAAATCTAGATGGATTTATTAGCTTTAAATCGTAGTAAACAGTTTAAATGTTTTCATATTAAGATTTTGAGGAATGATAATATTTAAATAGAATGGCCAAATCAAAAACTGAACACCAATCGCTCGAGTGGATAACCACAATAGAAGGCAGACACAACGATTTCTATGAGACCTATATGAATTGTTCCGAAAGCCTTTGTGGGATCGCAACATCTTACCCACGAAGGCTATCAATATATAAGAGATAGCGGAAAAAAAAAACAATCCTTGAGGCATGAGTTAAGGCGAAAGAACATTTAATATGTACTTTTCTTTTCGTAATAAAATCATTCGGAATGAACACCGTCCCAATATCAACCCTAAATTCAATTTGATATCTTTCAAAATACCGGAATCTTTTGCGGAATCTCTGGAAAATAAAACAAATTGAATTGTGGAACATCTTATAAATTTGCAGCCCCTAAATGTCTCTTTAAAAGATACTCGAATTAATCACGAACAATAATTTTAAGTTCAAAGAGGCGAAAATAGCCCCGGGATTGAAAATGCGGCGGAAATTCGCTAAAGGATTTGCGATACATAATAATATTATATTTATATCAAATTTACGCAGTATTTCAATTAATCGACCGTAAGAATGAAATTTTAATGTCAATAAAAAATATCGAAAGAGAGGATAATGCTAATAAATCTAAACAAAAAATAAACAGAATAAGACATGGACTAATAACTGGGACTCGAATCCAAGATCTCTGTGTACCCCAAGTGCAAGATACTTTTGGTGACGTAGCAGAATTGCCAAAGTTCATAGGGTGAGCTTTGTGCAGGTTTGCGTGATGGGTCGGATCGGGCCAGCCTCTGGTTGAAGGAGACTTTTCACCTCTCCAGCTGAATTATCATGATCCATTACCTTGAATTTTAGTGGAAGGGATTGATTCATTCAGTCACTCTTAGATACATTGAATCCCAAATTCCTACTTACCCCACACACATTTTTGTTTCACATTTAGACCCAGAGGAAAATAGGGGATTTTATTTTCCCCAGGGCTTCCTGTGTGGAGCAAATTTTTATTTATGTTTATTTTCTATCACGCATTGGATTTTTCTCTGCTTCTCGCACTAAACACTTTGCCAGGGCCCATGAGTTCCTCCAGCTATAGATCCTTTTTATAAATCTCAATTTGGAGAGCAAAATGTTGAAAGTATCTTGGGTTACGTTGTATTCAGACAGTTGATAGCCTATTGTGGATGCCTATCTCTTTCAGGTGTGCTAGCATGGTCGATCGATATGAAGTTACCGACCGATTGTCGGTAACTTCTCATCGTTCCCTAGGACAACTGCAGATTGCTAAAGTACAAACGACAGTTGATATCGAATATATTAAGGATACTTAGTCATTGTGAACTGTCACCTATTCGTTTGCGATCTGCAGTTGTCCTAGGGAACGGTAAGAATTTTCGACAATCAGTCGGTAATTTCATATCGATCGACCATGCTAGCACCCCATAATTATTTATATATTAGTGCACCTGCCTTTCCTATCATAGCACTTTTCTCCATCGCCAAATTTCGAGGATGTATATCTACTTATTCACTGGAGCGACAGAGCAATATAAAACTTTTTTCTCGGATTGTTAAAGGAAATTTTCCGCCCACATTAAAAAAATCATACCTCCGAAATTGAATATGGAGACATACAAACTGATTATTTATAGTTCTATATATCCAATGAATTCACCTATCTCATGACAATTATCACATATTCCTAGGATTTATAAAAAAATTATAACTTTAAAACATACAGAATCTATATTTGGCATATTTTGCCAACAAAGCAATCCGTGGTTTTGGAAATAGTGCCATATTTTGGCAAAAAGCGCTCGAGTGGTTAACAACACTATAAAAACAGTATTAACTGTTTTCGTTTCTATGATAAATCCCTACTTACATCTTTACCTTTATTTTCCACTATTTGTGATAATAAACATTACAGTAATTAAGTAGCATTATATTACTCTTTTTAACAACTCACACAAATGTTGGAAAATGACGAGTTACCGTAAATTTGACGTTGAAACGTTTTTAATGTGGACCCTAAGAAGTGTTTAACGATCTCCTTATTTTCTGTAAAAGTACAAACGTTTCGGTGAAGCTGCAAAACGTTACGAAGATATAATCTAAAGAAGTTGAAAATTTTAACCAAGTCGAACAGTGGATGCTCTCTTTTGGAAAAGCCTTTTGATAAATTATACTTACCAGAGCGGAAGTGAGTGAAATTACAAATCGGAGAGGTTTCCATACATTAAAACCTATTTTTAGAATAGCAGAATTGAAGTGTGAACGTGAAAACGGACTAAAAGATTTTTTTACCACCTGCTATGTTATTTGTTACTGAAACTTATTTATATCAAAATTAAGCCTTATACATTTAAAACTTTTGTGATTATCTAATATACTTAAGTAGTAAAAATGCTCTGTAATATAAATTTTAAATCATTACACGAACACACATATAAATAACGTCATAGAAATCTAATGTATAAAATCTAATTTTTGTTGTTTGTTTGTGTGTTCATATGTTATGCGCGGCAATGCCGTTCATCCGATTGCGATGAAACTTTGGGAATAAACGTGCGCATACCCGGGATGGTTTTAGGATAGTGAGATCTGGCGTTATCAAATTATTTCCTATACTATTCATACGATTGCAATTAAAATATCATCCAATTGCTGTTGAATTGTATTGTTGTGAGCATGCCCGTGAATATTTATATATATATTCTGGTAAGCTATGGCATTTTGAGCTGAAAGCGGAATGCGTAATAGGCGGGGGGGGGGTCACGAGAAAGGGGAGAGCGAGAGAGGGGATGGGGAACGCGGGAAGGGAAAAAGGGAACGTAGGGTTTATTCGTAGCTGAAATAGCATGACTTTTGAAGGATACCTATTTAACCAAAAAAGTTCGGGACCGGTATCATCTTAAGTTCTGGCAAGGAAACAGGTAAGAGGATGGGTAGGAATCTGGTGGTCAGTGTGCTCAGGAGTGACGAATGTATGACTACATCCCTCCTACATGCGATGGGTCGAAAGTATCCTGCTGGAGAAGTCAAAAGATCTCACTCCACACGTCTGACCTGGACACCAATGCTAAGTCATCTAAACGAAGCGAACCACTAAGGGTAAACTATGGCAGGTTATCCATCAAATGGTTCCAGGGGCGGAGGTACCCAGATCCATCTCTGAAAATGATTTCTACATTAATATTACTATTAATACAAATATTTCAATAATTTGTCACAGAATCTTGTTAGTGATAATGTTACTGATTAACTTAAAATTATGCAAAATCTAAAATATATTTTTTTTCCATATTTTTATAAGAAAAACTCTATTTTTTTTTTCCTTTTGAAGGTTATTCCCATCAATATAATATATCATTGAAGAAGAAGATTACAATAATTATGTAATTTTTTAAAATATGAAAATGAACAAGACACAGAAAAATAATAAAAGATAACGGTATATATATATATATATATATATATATATATATATATATATATATATATATATTTATCCGATACACTATCTAGGTAACAAATACATTCTTTGAATATTTGTTTCCAATAATAAAGGTAGCTGCCAATAATATGGAAAAAAACATATGAAAAAGGTGTATGTCCCGGTAAGACGTAAGGTTCTGGGTTCGAGTCCCAGTTGCGACCGTTATCTTTTATTATTTTTCTGTGTCTTGTTCATTTTCATATTTTAAAAAAATAGATTATTATTGTTATCTTCTTCTTCAATGATGTATTTTTTTTTGTTTATTGGCGACATTTAACATACCAACCTTTGGTATAACAAGGTTCCATCTGTTGCTTTAACGTCATGCGATAATGAACTCTAAGATTGCTTACCATAAATCCCATAATCGCGTGACGTTTCCGCAACACATAAAACCTTATTATTCCAAAGGGTCGATACGTCGTTTTATTAGTTTCTTCAGTAAAGACTATTACACCCTTAAATGTTAAACGAAATATATATTTTAGGGTAGTAAAAATATGTTAACGCTAATAAAAGTTGTTCCAGCAATCGTTATGGAGAAGTTTTGCATTCATAGCTACTTGAAGATATTATGTTAAAATGATTACCCTCTGTTAAAATTTAATACGTTTCTTAAAATGTTAATAACACATACATTAATTATTTAATTACCGCCCCCTGTAAATTTATGGATACATTATTTCTAAACGCTGGCTTACTGCTACCAATAAACTTGTATTCTTGTATTTACGAAAAAAAGGTGTGATTACTAAGATATTGTTTTAATTTATTTATTTTTTTGTATCTTACGAAAGTTTGTATGGATGTATGTGTGTTACTCTTTCACGCAAAATTTACTGAATGGATTTTAATGAAACTTTACAATAATATAGCTCGTACATCAGAATAATATATATTATATGCTATAATTTATAAAGCTAGTTTTTTTTATTTTCAATATATTGAAAATAATCATTATTGTTCAATAGAAAATGTCAAAATTTGAGAATGACATTTTGCAAAACAATGATTGTAAAATCAAAATTCTATTTTAGAAAATATTTAAGTTAATGAATTTATTTGCAGTACTCGTTTAATACTTTGAATTGAATCAAGAATTGTAGATATTAAAAATAAATAGGTTAAAAATTTTGGTAAAAACGTAGATGGGACCTAGGAAAATAAAATAGATTACTCGAATTACTAATCCTACGTAGACGAAGTCGCCGGCAGAAGCTAGTATTATAATAATATGATGTTAAATTATTTTTCTACGCTATACTTTGTGATCAATATATTTGAAATAATTGTTCACTACTTATTCACATCTACATAATATTTATTTCAACATTCTAGGATTTGTCATTTGAGCCGCTAATTTCAAATACCTGAAACCTATCTTATTCTTAACTACACGCTGATCCGTTCTTAACTTGAATACAGCACCTCCATATGGACTTCACTTCGGTATCCATAAATTGAAAGTATTAAAAATAAATTTTCGCAATGCCTCAATTACAGAATGAGTGCACCCAAACAGGGGTACATAAATATGCTCTCAAAATATAACGCCTCCACTCTCTCCATCTAACTGGCGAACATACCTTGACCTCATGACTCAGTATAAAATCTGCAACAACATTATTGACTGTCCTGACTTACTGAAATTAATAAACTTCAAAATACCAAGTAATTGACCAGCGGCTGAGAATGAAAGTTTAAAAATGCTTGCAACTGTACAGGGAGGTTCCGATGAGAACGATCGATTATTACCTGTATCAAATATTAAAAATTAATAATTTAATATCGATTTATTTTATTAAAAACTTGCTTTAATATATACTTACATTAAAGTAAGCAATAAAAATGCTCAAAACGCACGATGATAAATTATTAAACATCGTGTACTTCTTGTAAGTATTTTTTGATCATAAGTATTTATGATTTTTCAATAATGTCTATACAAAACAAGGTGTATAAAAAATCTGAAATATTTTAGTTTGTAAGACCACAAATAGAAAAACCTATTATCTTCGACTAATGTTTTTTTTTCCATATTATATTTATATATTTATCCGAGACACTATCTAGGAAACAAATACATTCTTTGAATACTTGTTTCCAATGCAAAAAGGTAGCTGCCAATAAGTTGGAAAAAAAACATTAGTCGAAGATAATATTGTTAATTCTAAATTCTTAATTAATATAAAGTTGACAAATACGACAGTCTCATAATAGATCGCAATGGCTGAATTGGTAGAGCGCCCGTCCCGGTAAGACGTGAGATCTGGGTTTGAGTCCCAGTTGCGACCATTATGTTTTATTAGACCGGTCAGTGGTTGGGTGGGCATCGCGTTTTAGTCCGACCCTGGCGTTCCGTGTTCGATTCCTCGGCTGGCTAAGTCCTCCATCACAAACACAAGCAATATCTTACGCTTAGTGTGTTGGTAGTAGGAGATTTTCAAATGTTGTTGGGTTATTCGTAACCCGGGAATGTTTGTCTTTCTTTTAATTTTTTTTTCTGTGTCTTGTTCATTTTCATATTTTAATTTAGATTATTATTTTTGTCTTCTTCTTCAATGATATATTAGATTGATGAGAACAACCTTCAAAAGTTAAAAAGAGAGTTTTTCTTATAAAAAATGAATATATATATATTTTTTTACTTTTTTTTCTAAAATAATTTGCAATTTTTTATAATAATTATTATAATTAAAGCGTAGTTTGGTGTTGTTTCACTTCAAGTGCACTTAACTATAATAAACTTAAGAATAATGTTATACTGCTCCTTACGAGTCCATTACAAAATATTAATAAAAAATCATTATTAATAAAAGTCCATTACAAAATAGAAATAAAGAAAAAAAATAAAGATAATTAAAAAAAAGAAAAAATTTTGTGTACACAAAACAAAACAAAAGCAGAGAACAAATGTAACAATAACCATGCTGATAAAGCACAGGACACCAATAACACAATAACGATGAAGGACAAAACAAGAACTTTAAAACTAAAATATTGTATAAAACAGGAAAACACTAAAATATTATAGCCATAAACAGTAAATATTAAACATAAAAGTACAATTAGAAGGAAACCGAAACCAAACAATTACCGGAAACTTAAGTAACTGGCTTATTAGTATATTAAAAACAGCCTACGATTCATAAATAATATGATTTTTTTTAAATTTTGGTTTTTAAAGTCCGTTTTAATTCAGCCAAATTTTGAATTGGCCAGTTACACGAAAAGAGCGATCATGGTAAACAGCTCGATTTCACATAGAAAGTTCGATTAAACGATTAGTAAAATCTAGATCTGCTGACCTCAGAGTAGACTATCTATATCTTAGGTTTTGTCGGACACATTGTTCCGATATATAGGCTGGCGCCATTCCCTAAGGATATTGCGCATTTCTCTAATTTACCTATTTCTAAAATAATATTCTTATATATATATATATATTTCCCTGTTTATAAGTCAAAATATTTGTATATGTTTTTATCCGCTGTTTAAGTTAATTCGTGAGAAATAGTTTGGATGCAGGTGAGTTCTCTAGTTGTTGTTTTTTGTTTTGTATATTCTTGTCAATTGATATCTGTATCTGTATTTTCTCCTTAAGTTCTTTCTCCGTGGTTGAGGGGTAAGGCTCTCGACTTTCAATCTGAAGATCCGGGTAAGAATTTTAATTAATTTGATTAATTTGTATTATTTCGCAATTGATTAATTAAAAATAATACATAGTACATTTGCGGCACGTCCCAGAGTAGAATATACTATCTGCATCGCTTTATTATAAGACAACCATTCAGAACTGAAAGGTGGCTGGAAATTGCTTTATCCATATTTGGTAAACAGATCTGAAAAGCCAGGTACTTTCCCGCCTTCTTATTCCCATCTCCTTACACTCCACACTACATTTAGCCTTCCCATTAAGAATGCCATAGTCTCACTGGGTCCAGACGAGAGCAGTTGGAACTCGGTATGCGGTATGCATATAAAAAAATAAATATATATATTTAGCTGGAGCTTACATAAAAAAATTGACAAGCCAAATAGTTTATCGCTGAGTAATCTAGAATAAAATAATATTAGTTTATTTAAATACTAGTTTCTGCCCGCGACTTCGTCTGCACAGTATTGCCATTTTACTTCGATTAGCCATTTTATTTTCGTAGGTCAAATCTATGTCTATACCAAAATTCTTAACCCATTTATTTAAAATATCTATAATTCTTGATTCGATTCAAGGGTGAGTACTTCAAATAAATTCACCAATTTAAATATATTCAAAAATAGAATTTCGGTTTTACAATTATTATTTTTCAAAATGTCATTCTCAATTTTTTTACATTTTCTATTAAACAATAGTTATTATTTGTAATACATAGAAAATAGCAAGCTTTGGGTATAAATAATAGCCTATATGTTATTCTGATGTATGAGCTCTATTATTGTAAAGTTTCATTAAAGTCCATTCAGTGGTTTTTGCTTGAAAGAGTAACAAACATACATACATCCATACAAACTTTCGCGTTTATAATATTAGTAAGATATATTTTACGACAAATACTAAGGTGATAGTTTGGTAGATTGTTCAATTTTTTTCCTACCCAATAAGTTCCATCTCTAGCAACGCCGGGTAGTGAGCCACTCAATGACGGATCGTGAGCAAACATAACATTTTATTTCCATCCAGTTGATTGGATTCAAATATAATGGATTGATTCATTCGATATTTGAAAATCACGCGCGCGAATTTTCCGCATCACTAGAACTTCAAATTACCAATGAAAAATTCATGGATTATTTTTGAAGAGCAGCACACACTTTAAAATACAGTGTGATTGCGAAACGAATGTAAAAAAAAATATATATTTTACTGAAATAATTTTTAATTTTCACTGCCAAAAGAAATATAATGATTTATTTTTGGGTTACAAAACTGTATTGCTCTACCTCCTTATTTATGTAGATATTGTTTTGGACAACATAACATTGTCCAACATCTGCTCTGATGATTGCTACTGTAACGCTGTCCGAAACGTTGGCTAAATAAGGAGGAAGCGTAACTCAAAAATAAATAAATAAAATTATATTTTTATTTATTATTTTTAAGTAATCTTTTAGACGTCGTAATAATATATAATATCTGGTATTAGGTTATTTAAAAAAACCCTTCCAATAAAAAATCACTTTGTAATCATTAAACGGTGTTTTAGTTAAACATTTAATAAACACTGTACATTTTCTATTTCGAATAATCTTTATGTATAAAAATCTCGCGTCACAAAGTTCGTCCAAGGTAAACTCCGAAATTGCTTAACCGATTTTGATGAAATTTTGCTTACTGCGTGTAATTTGGTCCAACTTAGAAGATAGAATAGTTTTTATCTCGATTGTTGACCTCAATATTTATTATTGCGAAATAAATGTTTGTTATAGGACAATGCTTTGAAATTATTTTTTAGTTCCATAAGTTTCTGACAGACGGCGGTGTGAGTTAATTTATTGAAACAACACTTGGTTATCTAGGTTAGGTAACCATCAAGTATATGACGTTGTGTTTCTTTAGCCACACCAACGTGTGAGTGGGTCAGCTGGTTTAAATATAAAAATCTCTCGTCACAATGTTCGTCCAGGGTAAACTCCGAAACTACTTGACCGATTTTGATGAAATTTGGTCCAACTTAAAAGATAGGATAGTTTTTATCTCGATTATTAACCTCGAGAGTTCAAAAGGTCTCCCTCAACCAGTCACTCCTGATTCAGCCTGTAACGCAAACGCCAAGACCCCGACAAACGTCATCCCATGAACCCTAACACCGCTACTAAGTAATCAAACGTATCAAATCACCTGGTATCACCTATGGCAGAGGTGTTGGTTTTTCAATAAGGGTTTCACAACTTTTATTTAAGTATTTTATTTAATAAAGACAATATTAGCGAAACTTAATCCTATGAAGGTTGATAGGGATATTGAAAGAAGGGTGAATGCAGGTAACTCCATTAATGGAGGACTGAACGCCGTTAGAGCCAACAAAAAGCTATCCACAGAAGCGAAGCTAGCAGTCCACATTTTTGACTATCTACATACCCTGATGTAGGCAGTGAAACATGCAACTGGCGGAGAAAGGATGAAAGTAGATTGAATGCTGTAGAAATGAGATCCCTGAGAGGCTTATGTGTGGTAAAACCATGTATGATCCTGTGTGGAATGTGGAGACCCGAAAAGAAAGCAAGGCTGATGTGAGCGTAATAAGCGAGCGTTGAGCGAATGAATGAAGAAAGGAGTGTAAAGAGAATTTATGAAACGAATTTGAATGGTAGAAGAAGCCGAGAACGCCCAAGGAAGACGTGGCACGATCAAATGAATCAGATACTTGATTCGGGCCATGTCAAGAGTCAGAATAATAGAAGAGTATGTATGAGAAGATGTATGAATTTGAATGAGGCAAGGAGTGTGTGCCAAGACCGAGTTGTTTGGTGGTCCGTCCCCTCTGCCTACCCCTGCGGGGAAACGGCGTGATGGTTCGTTAGTTAGTTAATGGAACACCTGAAACAGAAAAATCAGCAACAAGAATGGTCCCAGATTTTTTTTTTTAATTATCACCACACAGGAGGCCTTGAGGAAAAACAATTTCCCTCAGCTCCTATGTCATCTTAAATATGCTGTGTGGTGGGTCTTTACGAGGAAACACAGAGGCCGGCAAATCGTTCCACAGCCGAGCTATTGAACTCAAGAACGAGTCTTAGAAGCGACCCATTCTCACATGACAAATGTCAACCGTGTATATATGTTTGGCGCGTGTTTGGCGTGTTTCCCGACTACGCACCGGTGCCGAGGGGATCAACGACGCTAGTTCCTCGGAGCATCTTCCATTGAATTACCGGTAGAACAAGGATAGCTTGATATGTTACCGTATAGTTTTCTGTTTCACATTTTCGATAGAGTTTCGCTAATATTCTCGTCAATAAATAAAATAATACAATTTAATATTTTACTCAAAAGACTAAAAATAAATAAAAAAAGTAAATTATTCACTAAACACCGTGTATCCGATCATTTCCAGGGCGCTATTTGATCCGTTGATTAAACAAATTGAGGACTCGATTCCCAATGGTTGGCTCTCCCTGCTATAACTTATTAGGGACTATTCCAGCTTTACGCGTTACAGTTATAGCCTTAATCAAGTGTTCCCATCGCTGGTGCGTTCAATTACTGCTCCTCCCTAATATTATTTAAGTCAGGTTTGCGATCGCTTAGTCCTAAATGCTTAATGCTTTTTGCCCACCCCTGGGATATTAAAATAAATAACTTATTTTTGGAAAATCAATTTTCTATTTTCTGAAATGGAAAGGTAATGATTTCTTTATTGACGCCAATTAAAAATAACTGTGATTTTAACCATCGATTCCCGAGCATTTTTGGATTAAAAAATGTAAATGTCATTTTCTGTCCGATAATATAATTTTTTCAATTAAAAGTAATAAAAATATGTTTCCGTCTCACGTCGCAACGTCGCAGTCGTGATTAGACAACCGTGTCACAATAAGCACTCTGTCTTGTTCCAGCAGCACGTTAACAAAGAAAATAGCGCGCGAATTACGTGATCAGCGGCTACGTGTGATTGAAAATATTGTTTTATCTTTAATGGAAAAAAATATCTTCGGACAGCAAAATGGTATCTTTTGTACTCAAAATATGCTCAGGAATCGCTGGTTCAAA
This sequence comes from Limnephilus auricula, assembly GCA_951813805.1. Classification (NCBI taxonomy): domain Eukaryota; kingdom Metazoa; phylum Arthropoda; class Insecta; order Trichoptera; family Limnephilidae; genus Limnephilus; species Limnephilus auricula. The sequence goes on from OX638410.1 coordinate 2,519,550, forward strand.
TCCTTCGGGTACGTGCTGTTGCACTCTGTATACACCACTTCCGCGCTCATACCGCGAAACTTCGGGGAGTGGTTATTCAGGAAGAACTTAGTAAAAAATATGGTCAGTTTTTTTCATTAGTATGTATAATAAATAAAATAATAATAAATGTCTTATTTTTGTGTGGTTTAAGAAGCGTCAGTAGACATAGGAATGACGTATGCCCCGGACCTGAGTTATTAAAACCCCCCAAATGGATTCCTAATCAATGGAAATACCAGTCGTACACGTTGTCAAACTTTTAATTGTTGTAGTCTAAGATTCAGGAAATTTATAAAATAATCACGTCACATTCTAGATACAGGTATACATATATACAAACATCACATGTTTAAATCTGTGATGCGAGAAATTAGATGTGAAGTAAACTCTCTTCATTCGATCCAGTTGCCAATCAATCGACTTGCTAGTAACACCTTGGCACCGAATTATTCCCATAGCTCGCAATCAGTCATTAGCGATTTTGAAGAGACTAGACGTCATTTATCTGACTGATAAATCACTAACGTGGAGTTTGCCTATCAGATAATTAAACTATTCAGAATAGATAACTCGTGCATAATGAATTTTAGTAACTTGAGCAGTATTCTCGAATTAAACTAACTAACTACACATTGCTTTGTTTCCACTGAGGTGACTTCCACTATGTATAATAGATTTATTTTTATATTTAGATATAATTAATTGAACTTAATTGTTTAATAAATTAATTTCTCCAATCTTTGCGAAAATACTTTGTGGCATCATTTTAATTGAATGATACAAATTACTTTGTGTAAACCACTATACTCACATGTAACAACATCTAAATGTTTCAAAACCGATGGTTTCTTCGTCGGGATAATAACAGGAATTAATGTAATACGTAGTATGTGTAATGTGTATATGTGTGTGCATACACATATGTGCATGTGAATGCGTACAAATATATAGTTATATGTATTCATATATGTATGTGTGCATCTAATCACACACGCATGCATGAATACATATAAAACAAGAATTAAAATATGTATTAAATCTATATTCCTCATCTTTTCTCTTTTATACTTTTTATACTCTTTATCTTCTCTCTTTTGTATTGTATACTTTCTGTTATAGTTTTTTCAACTTCATTGTAATTTTTTCTTCTACAACTTTTCAAATTTTCAAGCATGTTTATATACTTAATCCATATATGTTTACACTAGACTTCATAAAGTAACCAATTAAACTTATATTTAATTGGTCACCATAAAACAGTATGGTGATTTAATATGTCATTTATATGTAAATGTTTTAATGTATATCATGTATTTTATAAATAAATTTAAAAAAATGAAGAAACCATCGGTTTTGAAAAATTCAGAGACTAAGAAAATATTATAAAAATAAAAATATTATAACACTAGACTTCATAAAGTAAACAATCAAACTTATATATAATTGGTCACCATAAACTAGTATGGTGATTTAATATGTCATTTATATGTAAATGTTTTAATGTATATCATGTATTTTATAAATAAATAAAAAAAAATGAAGAGACCATCGGTTTTGAAAAATTCAGAGACTGAGAAAATATTTTGTTTAATTCACTACAAGATTTTCCGCATTATACAAGTAATCTGAGTTTTGTACCAGATAGAGAGTACACTTTTACATAAAACTGCATCTAATCAACCGGACTAGAGTTCTAAAATACCCATAGTGCAGTTGTTTTTGTGAATACTTCCCTGCTAAAAGTAAATAATAATGCTTTGTTTGTAATAATCATTAAGGTTGCATCAGGATAACTGGTCTGGAGAGCTTTAAATAGAGTGAGCGTTAATTTAGTTCCCATTATTTCCTTAGCGCTGGTGGGAAAAGAGTTCTTGAAATTGAATCTTTTTTGTTGGATTTTCTCAGAGGTGCTAGAAATAAAGAAAATGTGTTTTCTAATTATATTTTTAAAAAGAGAAACAAATATTTCCAGGTAAGAATAATCTGACAATATATGAAAAACTCCTAATACCTACTGCCATCTTAAATAGTGGAAAATGTTGTTTGATCTGAATAACATGATAAAGGACTTAGCCAGCAGAGCGGGAACACTACGCATTTGCTACTAAATATCTTAATGATTGTCTACTTTTTTATATTTCCGACAGTCGAATATCTTGCCAATTTATTAATCTATATTAAACAAAGAATACAACTTTAGATGTACTTGTAATGGATGGTAAATGCTATAAACGGAACAATACGAAATGGTGTTTGCTGGAATTGAGTAATACTATGTGTAGGAAAAACGAGGTGTGCAAGGAAAAAGGAATGCCAAATCAAGTATCTCTGCGAAGGTGCACACGACACAACCACAATAAAGTAGTATAGTTCCACCGCAATATCTCGAGGTTATTATCGCCACAATAAAACGAATGAGTACAAAACGATTTTATATACTTGCGAGATTTTAGTTATTATTTTATATTACAGAAAAAAAAGTACATTGGTTACAGTGATGAGACAGTTTACAGAAATTAAATGATATTTCTTAATGGGTGGGTACCTATGATATTTTTCTTTGAATGTCTTATTTGTAATTACCGGGTGATATGTGAGTGTGTGTGTATGCGTGAATATGTTTGTAGGTGTGAGAAGTGTATGCGCACTGAATAGTTTATATCGTTGAAATGATACTCTTTTTACATTTGGGCAGTGAATCGGAGAAAATGTCGATGTTAGAATTTAGGCAAATATTATTGAATGTATGAAGAGCACGGTTAATTGGCGAATTAGTTGCTGCATTTGTTTTGTAATTCAGCGTGTGGAACAGTGCAGAATGTCTTGTACATGTTAAAGGTTTATTGAAATGTGTATAAGGATAGTACTTCGGCAAAGTTTGAAATGTACATTCAAAGTTATTGTTGAATTTGAAGGTAAGATTTTTTATAAATCTGTTTTGAAAGTGTTCGATGCTACCAATGTATACTTTATACTGCGGATTCCATATTGACGACGCGTATTCCAGTGTACTTCTGACTAATGCAAAAGTATATCATTACTATTGTACGCGGGTCATGATGGTCAAGTTCTGGTCATCTCGGAAATACATGAAATACAGGAGGTAGTCTTTTGTTTTCAAAACAATTGTACTCGAATTTACACAATTTTTCTTGCCAATGTTCCAAATTTCAAATACTTTTTAGAGAGAGGTAAAAACTAAATAAATGAAATTCCGGTAAGAAATAATCGTGCTCTCTTTTCGAAACCAAACGAATACAATATTATGTTTTGCTTTATATTTAACAATGCATTTTATATCATTCTGTGAACCATTTATGTCAGATTCTATTAGTAAGGCTTTTCAAATACACGGTTGTTTATCAATATTACAAAATTTGCGCCACGTTTATTAATAAGGCTGATAGTATCTAAATCAGAATTATAATATATTTAAAAAATATAATCTGCATCCCTTGTATTTAAGCAATCCTTGGATTTCTTTGCAAAAGAGAATTGGGATCACTGAGTCTGAGTTTCTATTGTGCCCGCTTTAACAATGCAACTGGCAACTAAGTACATTTTGTACCTTCTTCTGGGTAAACTCTCCGGCACACAGTTACACCCGCTGAGGGGGCGCCAGTTACTACTTGAAGTTTTTTGTTATCAATTTACAAAAAAAAATACTATAAGGGTAGAAGAATGGTCGAGCAAAATTTTGCATTGAAATAATCTGAAGTTATTTATGTTATGATATACGTAATAATTTTGGTAAATAGTGATCTTGAAGAGTAAAATATGCTATTTAAACTATACTTGAGTACAATTCTCCCTCCTCGGACCCACATTATAATATTCAGGTAGAAGCTATAAAAATAACACAAAATAAGTTCATTCGTTTAAGTTTTAAAATGGGAATTCCAGCAATTTTGTTCAACTAAAACAATCTTTTAAATGATGTAAATATAAATAGAAATAATTTTGCAAAGATTGGAGAAATGATATAAACATGCTTAAATTATCAGACAGAAGAATTTTTAACTGAATTGGTATTTTTTATATAAAATTTTAAATGTTGTTGGTACTCCAGAATTTCTTGCATTGTTAAGCTTTCTGATTCCACTAAGTAAAACTATAATTCAGGATTTATTTCAGTGCAAAAATTCTGGGACTTACTATGCATTCCTCTATATAGGGGATATACGAGCTATAACGATTTTAACGTAAAATAGCACACTTGTTATGGTTATTTAATTAAAAAAGTAATCGAATTTTGGACTTCACAAAATAGAAAAATACGTATTTTAGAACGCTATTAAAATATGTAGGTACTACAACAATACTTTAAAGTTTATGAAAAAATAATGTTTATATCGACATGTAAACGGAGTTTTTATTTAAATTGTAGCAATAATCATAGGATACGTAATTTAACCACTCGAACGCTTTTTGCCACATTATGGCACTATTTCCAAAACCCTTGATTGCTTTGCTGCCACAATGTGGCAAGTATTCCCCAGATTCGTTAAAAAAAAATTTTTTCTAATGTTCCCGTGTCCCGTAGTTAAGATTACCTATTTGATAACTGAAAGCTTACTACAAGTATTGATCAACAGATGACACTCTTCTTCGTTATTTATTGGCATCGAAATTATTTCAAATGGCTGGCTGTCAAAATCTTATCCTCTAAAATATAATTATTTCTGTGTTTTAGTCGATTTTTCTAACATATCTGTAAACCAGTGTAATATTGATTGAATTATTAATGTATTTAAAGTGTTTAAATTTTGTAACAATTAGAACTAAATTGAATATTTCCAAAATAGTTTGTGTTGGTTTTCTACGACGTAATACTTGGTTCGAGATGACTATGCTTGCAAATTCATTATTTTCAATAAATAAAGCATTAATCGAAATAATTCTTATTGCGGATTAAAGATAACAAATGTATCTGTCTGGTATGATACAGTTGTTTTTGGTAAGTGTGTTAAAAATACCATTTTAGTGCAATGAAGTGTGTGCATTTCACGAACAAAATTTCTAACGATTCTTTTTTCATACGAAACATTTAAACTCTTGATAACTTATAAAATTCAGCTCAATTATACATATTTGTATATGTGTTCATCAATTAGACCATTTACATGAAACTTCAAATTCAACTTCCTCTCCTCCCTTTACATAAAACGATCTTCCACACTGCAGCCCCAAAAATGACATATACCCCGAGGGTTTTTTTCCTCAGTTTTTCCTGTGTAGAAATAATTTTTAAAAAAATCTTCTTTTATACTGCCAAGATAAATGTACGACAAAAGTTTAATAAATGTACGAATTTCTCGTACTTTTATACTATTTGTTTTTAAAATTGAATTAGTGTTTTCTCCATCATTTGAGATAATAAAAAAATAATCTCCAAATGTGATCAATGGCCTAGTTGGCATCGCGTTTGGTTCCCACCCAGGCGTCCCGTTTTCAATTCCTCGGCTGGCTTGGTCCTTCATCACGACTCAAGCAACATTTTCAGCTTACTGTGGTAGTAGTACGAGATTTTTAAATATTGTCAGGTTATTCGTAATCCGGGAATAATTGTCTTTCTATAAAAAAAATGTTGTAAGTATATATTCACCAATACAAAATGAGACGATATCTGCTTGGTACCTACTATGAAGAAAGCTCGATTCTTCCGATTGTTAGCTTAGCGTCTTCACATTTATTTATTTATTTATTTGAGACACAAACAGGATATATAAAGAACATTCTTGTTGGTAATATAAACAAAATTAAATACAAATATAAATATCCCTAGACTAATGTGTCTGCAGTAATCATATTTGCATGTACACAGAAACAAACACATAAAAAAATCAAATGTTATTATTAATAATAAATAGAAAATGTTTATGAAAAAATAATAAAATAACAAACAATCTTTTATTTTTACTTTTTAGGTGCACAAATTGTGGAGATACTCTTTGAAACAAGTTATATTATTTACAAAAATATCTATGAATGTGTGTGATTTAGCAAGATCATTGTATGATCTAGACATTCTAGAAATAGGATTAAAATATCCAGCATTATTGGTAAAAATTTCGGTCCAAAATATGTTAAGGTATCTGGTAGATTTGGGCCTGGCGTATAACTTGATTTGATTGACTAAGTTACTATCTACCTGATAATTGACAATTTTATAAAGCATTAAGAGGTCATTTATGTTATGTCTTTTAACTAGACTCTCTAATTTGAAATAAGTTAGTCTTTGTTCGTACCCACCTAGAAGATGGTACACGCCTGATCGATAAGACAAGATCCGTGTAAATTTTCTTTGGACAGATTCAAGTCTAGATACCTGTGTAATATAATGTGGATTCCAGACTGTTGACCCGTATTCAAGAGCACTACGGATTAACGAATTAGAAATATATAAATATATATGATATATCATAAAGGGCAACAAGCCCAATGAATACAATCTCAAAGCAGATTCATAGATTTTTTGCGAAATTGTTTTTTATGTCACAAAATGTTCACGTATAGACTTTCCCAAAGAAGATAAAAAGCTATTTTAATGAAACGGTTTGTTCTGTGGAAATCATTCAACTGAAGTAGAATTTCCTTTCACAAAACGAATTTGGATTTGTTTGAGTAGAATTACTCTGTGAACTCAACAATGCAGCTGAATTAACTCCAAGCTGCAACCCAGTAGGTATACTGAAGGTAAAATACCGGTTTTGGGACAATGATAAATTATTAAAGAATGAAAACTAAACTATTAATTATCTATATACATAAAAATCAATCCCTGTTTCCCTTGGTCACGCCATAACTTCAGAACGGCTTTACCTATTTCATTCATCATTTTTTTATTAAGTTTTCTAATACTTTCTAGAAGGTTCTAACGGAAAGAAAAATTAAGAAAATTGCGCAGAAAATTGGATAATTCCAGAAAACTTAAAACGAATATTTTTATTTCGTACGTTTTACAGTTCGCATGTTTGGTAATATATTTAGAGATATTTCCTTTACTATTCATTATTCATCCGATTGGGATAAAAATTTGGTGAGTTGTTGTGGACATGCCCGCGAAGGTTTCTATATGGCAATATTTTTATATTGGTGAGTTCTGGATTTATGAAATTTGCAAAAAAAATTGCAATTGGGCACACGCGAGTTGTTTGATATATGAGTGTATTTTATGGAGTTTAGCGGCGGAGAAAAAAAGGCGTGAGGCGGAGGGGAATCGGGGAGGGGCTGAAAGGGAATGGTGGAGGGGTGGTTCGTGGGAGAGGGGAATAGGGAGGGTGGAAGGCGGAGACGTTGGAAAGGGAATTAATGAGAAGGGAGGTTCGTGAGAAAAAGTCGGGAGGAGGAAGGGGAGGGGAATCCGTGAGGGGCGGAGGGAAATAAAGGTAGGGTGGTTTGTGGAAGGGAGGACGAGGGAGGGGGAACGCAGAGAAGGTGGAAGGGGGAATTCGTGAGGGGGGAGGTTCGCGAGAAGGGGGACAGCGGAAGAGGGGAGGGAGAACGCGTGGAAGGTAAAAAGAGAATGCAGGAGGGGCAGGGGAGGAGGGTGAGAAAGAGGTGGCGGAAATTGAACGGGGACGAATGGAAAAGGACACGCAGAGAGACCCATTTTTTTCATTTAAGTGGTAGCATACCGGGTATCGGCTAGTTTTTTTTTATATAATATATATTTTATTATTAAAAGTAAAAAAAGCTTAGTATCTATGGTATATACATAGGATTATTCATGTAGTTTCACCATCATTCAATACATTCTTATATAAGTACCGTAAGGTAAGTTACATGTCGTTTTGAGGTGTCTCAACAGATGTTAGTAGAGTAGTACCTTAACAGAGTTTTCATTTATTTTTTTTTATTTGAAATACCGCACTGCTAGCGACTATAATTATGGAAAGTATGATATGTTTTGAGGCTGAAGGTATTGGGGAGGGGAAGGAGATGGGGAAGAGGAAGTTGGGAAAGTATCTGGCTATTCAGATCTGGCCGCCAAACACGGCTAAAGCCCATTTAAGCAGCGTTTTAATTCTGAATGGTGGTCTTCTTACGCCTGGATCCCTAGCACACTCGATAACGATCGATATGATAACTTTCGGTAACTTCTCATCGTTCCCTAGCACGACTGCAGACCGCCAACGACTAAGTGATAGTTCACAATGACTAAGTGACAGTTCACAATGTCTAAGTGTCCTTAATATAAAGGAAATCAATTGTTGTTTGTACATTAACGATCTGCAGTTGTCCCAGGGAACTATGAGAAGTTACCGAAAGTTATCGATACAATCCTTATCGATCGAGTGTGCTAGGGGGCCAAGGCGATACTAAGAGTATCTTCTACTCTTTTAACGTGCCGAAAATATACTACACAGGATATTATTAGCACTTGACTTACTTTAACCAGTGGTTCCTGACATTATTTGGAGTAAAAAATGTAAATGAAGTTTTGATCTCAGGTGAGATTTTTGATGTTTTTTTTTTCAACAAAAAACGTTTAAAAAAATCAGCACGTATTGGACAGTTGAGTGACTCTGTCGAGTGATCTGTGATGATATGTGGAATAATTTTATGTTAGTTTGATTTTGAAGAAGAAAAATTTGAGAAAAAAAAGACATCGAAAAAACCAATATTTTATGTATCGATAGATATCTAGAATTTACTCCAATTAATGCCAGGAATCACTGGTTAAAGTAGTAGTAATAGTTCAAGTACCTCTTTTAATGTCCTGTATATTATTTTTAATTAAGTAACCGTATAATAACCACGGAGGCTCTCAATATTGAATACCTAATTTTAAAAACAAATAAATTATTTCCTATAAGTTTGGTGATGGATCATTAATGCAATAGTTGTCTGACTACAATATAAGGTCATACGTGTTTCATTTACCTGAATACACATCTAAAATATGTTTAACTTTAGCTTTACCTCTGTCGTTCCTAGGGATACAGGCTCAGAGTAATTCATTCGACAGTTTATTCGGTAGGTAAGCTTTATAAATTATTAACCGGCGTGCGCGTACGAATTGAATTGATTGCTCGCTGAATATTTTATGTAGAGACGCAACCGGTTACTGGGAAATTCTTTGAAATATTCATAGGATGAGATTCTGCGACGGAGGATGCTTCGTAACATGAAATCGTGTTTATTGATGGAACGTGTGAGTGTTAAGTAATATTTTGTTTGATGTATATGTTCGAGTTAATTATTTCTGGGAGTGAACTACGGCATATAAATAAGCAACAAAATCTGTAAAAAAATCCTTTGAATTTTTCTCTGGACATTTTCATCATTTTCGTTTTTTGACATGTCCCACGATTTCGATTGTATATTTACTTAGTTGTGTATTATAGAATACTAGCTTCTGCCCATGACTTCGTCTGCGTGGGATTGGTACTTCGTGTAACCTATTTTCTTTTCCTAGGTCCCATCTACGCTTATACCAAAATTCTTAACCTATTTATTTAAAATATCTATAATTCTTGATTCGATTCAAAGTATTGGGCGAGTACTTCAAATAAATTCACTAATTTAAAAAATTTCAAAAAATAGAATTTTGACTTAACAATCATTGTTTTGCAAAATGTCATTCTCAAATTTTCATATTTTCTTTTAAACAATAATTATTATTTTCAATATATTGAAAATGAATAGCTAGCCTTATAAATTATAGCCTATATGTTATTCTGATGTATGAGCTATATTATTGTAAAGTTTCATTAAAATCCATTCAGTAAATTTTGCGTGAAAGAGTAACAAACACACATACATCCATACAAACTTTCGCGTTTATAATAATAGTAAGAAGTAAGATAAGATTGGAGAGCAGAGACGGCCTCTGTCCATGGCAGACCCATCCTCTCCTCACACAGTTTCTGGAGTTGCCTCGCCCAACTGTGTCTGGGGCGGCCCACTGGACGTCTACCCTCTGGAATCGCACTCAGTATCTTCCCCGGAATTCGGTCATCAGACATTCTTAGAACATGCCAATTTGTTAATTTACTTAATTTAATCAGTTAAATATAATGATTGAACCTACATATAATTTTTTCTTAATTTTAGTTGTATCATAAATAAAATAGACCGCTGTTTAGGCAAAGTTGGTTTGAAATCACGTTAAAATTTTCTAGTTTTTTGAATCCGTAAGTTCCATTACGTGACCAAATTATATAAAACATCGGAAAAAATCACGGGAAAAAAAATTATGAATAAAATTATTTTTTTCATATATTTTGTATGGAACGGCTTTTCAAATAATGTGCGTTGGTCGACATAATTTGAATCAATTCGAACTGTCAATGGTGTAGTGTGCCGAACATTTCGTGCTTAGTCAACAGCTCAATTTCATTTTTTGAACTTAGAGTAGGTACCTATTAATTTTAACTTTATTTATTTCAGCTAATAAATTAAACACAACATTTATTGATTCTGAGGCGGTACGAAGTTTGCCGGGTCAGCTAGTGAATAAATAAAACATAAAAGATCAACATACAACATTATTCGACAAAACTGTTTCAACGGCTAAAAAGCAGCCTTTTTCACTTTTCTGCATTCTTCAGCTTCTTGGCTTTAAAGTCTTTCTAGATGAAGCCATAAAACATTCGTTTTCTCCATTTATTCCCATGAATTAAACCACAATCCGTGATTTTGATAAACGGCCTTATACAACATTCTTCCACAAACCAATCTTTAAAATGCTGCCACAGACCAAAAAAAAAAAATCACTACCATAATCTCTATCTTAAAAGATGCGTAATAATATGCCCAACATTATTTTATCATTAACTTAACATTGATAGTTTTGTTGGATAATACTTTATTGCTACAGTATTATATTGTTTATTTAAATATTAACCCATTACCGGAAAAGCGCCCTTTATTGCTACAACATTCGTGAAGAGAAATACCCACTAAGAGATTAAAATAAAAAGAAAAGTATAAGAGACATCAAGAAGATTAAGTTGTACATGTAAGCAAATACGAAAGGAGATTGCTTCAGTCTCTGTTTAAACTACGAAGTGCACTGAAGGGTACGTAGGATTAGGATAATAACTTGAATACCGTTTTCTTTTTCAGATAAAAATGTATTAAAATGAGTTCTTTCAGTAAATGGATTTTATGTGAAACTAGCTAATATGCGGCACAACTCGCGTGACATATTTTTTTTTTAATGCAAATTTTATTTTGCCAGAGCTCACCGGTATATATATATATATATATATATATAGAAGTATTCACGGGCATGTTCACAACAATTAAAAAAAATTAATAGCAATCGGATGAAATTTTAATCGCAATCGTATGAATAGTATAGGAAATAATTTCATAACGCCAGAGCTCACTATCCTATAACCATCCCGGGTGCGCACATCATATTTCCAAAGTTTCATCGCAATCGGATGGACACTATGGCCATGCATAACTTACGAACACACAAACAAACAAACATTAATTTTTATATTGTAGGTATTTTCTTTTTCATACAAAACCCAGTTTTGGATTTGAGGCCAAAATACCTAACCAAACCCAATAACAATATTTTTATTCAAAAGGTATAGCAAAAATGTTGTACGAATATGTGCTATTTAATTTATTTGTGTTTGAAATTATAAAATATAGGGCCAATGAAGAATTCAATTTAACTTTGGAATTTTTAAAGTTAGTTATAATTATTATATTTTACCTAATTTGCTTTTTATATATATATATATATTATTATTTATTATGTATTATTTATTCTATTATAATGAAAAATAAATAAAAAGTTAGCAATCGATTAGGAAATTTGTGTTTAAACAAAAATAAATAGGTCAATTTATAATATAAACGTATGTCCCCAAAATACTTTTTTAAATCATTTTTGTTTCATATTTCATCATATTTTAATAATAAAAAGATTTAATTTTTATTTAATACTTATCATTTACATTCAAAACTTGCTTTAATATTTACCTACGAGTATTTTTTGATCACAAGTCTGATTATGATTAAAAAGGGACTCACGATTTTTTAATAATGTAAACAAAATAACAAAATAAAGTGTGTAAAATTATTATAAAAAAAAAATAATAAAATGTAAAAATATTTTAGTTTGTAAGACCTTAAATAAATAGAAAAACTGAGATATTTTTGTCACAAAACACGTTCTCGGATTTAATTTTTAATGCTTCTAATTTAACTAAAATTAAAATTCTGAAAACTATGTTGACTAGATTATGTATTGATTTATTTTTTCGTATCAATCATATATATATTACACAATCTTTCAAAATCAATTTATGTTTTTTTGTAAAAATGAGTCAATACGTCAAGAATTTGATTTTAAAATGACTAATATCCGGTATTCTCTGGTAAAGAAACAACACAAAAGGCGTCAGTTTATCCAAACCATATTTCTTAATATTCATATTTTAAACCGATTTGTAGTAAAGTAGTATCTAAAAAGGTAAAAGTTCACCACCAAACCAAGAATTATTCTCCCATTTTGTCTACCTAGCCCTTAATTAAATATATTTCACAGTTCTGATAAAATAGGCAGATCCGATCACTCCAATCTCCCGTTTAATCTCACGTCTATAAGCCATTGACAAGGGTGTTAAATAGCTTAGGGGATGTTGTCGGAGGAAGAGGCTATGGGTAGGAACGGAGGTAAGAAGGTAGTGAGGAAGGAAGGTAGTTGAAGGGAAGGTGTGGCTGGAAGGTGACGTCATGATTTTTAATGAAAACCTCTAACTTGGCCTGCTTTAATAGACAGCCTTCAATCATGATTTTCTTGTAACGGATAATATTGCCAATGGCAGATAGACGGTAATTTTCTCCGAGGCTCAAATAATAAAGATATATATAATTATAATTTTTTTATTGAAAAACTAATGTTTTAAGACAAGATTTTTATTCTTAGCACAAAGGGTAACAATGATTATAAGCAATAATTATCAACCTAAAACACTCATCCACATTGAAAAAATCTCCCGAGAAAAGATACATGCATAATATGTTATAATATAATATGTCATACATAATATGTCTGGACGCAATCTAGTGGGAGATTTAGCACTTACAATGCCTTTTTAATATAAAATAAAGTTGGTTGTTTGCAGGAGAAAACATGTAATAAGCAGTAATTGTTGAATAAAACACTAGTAAATATTGAATTATTTGGCGGGTAAGAAATCAGAAGGACACGGGATCGAGTCCCGTCGGCGGCATCTATCCTTTTCCGGAAGATATTTTTAATGTGGATGAGTGTTTCAGGCTAATAATTATTGCTTATAATAAAGAAATATATTTTAACTTTCCCCCGATTAGAAATATTATATATGTGTATGATTTATGAAGAACTACGATTGATTTTTAAAACTGAAAATTTCAACCATTTAGCTTTCTAACAGCGAACAAATCACATTTAGAATTTGGGAGTTAGGATGGATGCCGCCGTCACGAGTTTCATACAATACCTCAGCCGTAGGTCACCCCAAGTGGTTTGCTCCGTTGAATAACTTAGGTACCCGGGTTCGTGGGGTGAGGTTGTCCGGGTCTTGGTGGCGGATGTTTCTGCCCATCAACTGCGTGCCATGCCAGATCGGGAGAGATTGGTTGAGGGGAACCTTTTGAACTATCCAACCAGACTCTCTCGGAACATCGCCTTGCAATACAGTGGGAGGGATGGATTCATCCGTCACTCCTGGAGACAGTGATTTCCAGATTCCTACCCACTCCTCATACCTTTTACCTTCCCAGAACTTCCTTTACTAAAAATAGTCACACAGCTTCCCAAAAGATGACGTAGGCCCTGACTGGAATTATTCTTCTCAGGGCCTCCCGTGTGGAGCTAATATACAAGGTATCCGGGAGTAAAGTGCACAAATTTCGGGAAGTGATTCTACATAGTACAAGTAAAAATTGAAATTCCAACGTTTTAAGGTTTACATGTAAAAAAAGGTGATTTGTTTGTATGGAATAAACTTTATATTTAAAAATATATTTTTACGGAAAAAAAATTGTTGTAATTTAGAAAAGGGTTATTTTTTTTTTTTACTTCTACCATCATGTATAATAACATCCTGAAGATTGGGCACTTAACTTCCGGACACCCGGTATAAAGAAAACGTCTCTCCGCATTATAGAGAAAATAAATTTAAATGCTTTTTATAAGGATAGATTTGATCAAGTCAGATATGTCCCTAAGAGGCTCTGATAGAATTTGGTGTTTGTGGTTATTAATAATGTTGTTCCAAGGCTTGAAGGGTTAAAACAAATTTTTAAAAAGTAAATCCTTTTTCAGAATACTTATTTTTTAATTAATTAATACTATTTATTCCAGGCGATCTTAAACTTAATCAAATCAGCACGTGTATGTAGATTAGGGTTTAAACCAAGAATAACTGGCTTGTCCCAAGAATTCAAATTATCCTAATATTGTTTTGATTTAATTAAAGGTAGCCGATTTTGCTGTTGAAATTTCCACTTAGAAATGGAATTATGATGAGCAAAATAATGAAAACATCTTGGACAAGGGATGATAAGTGGAATTCGAGAACAATTTATTTATCTACCTTTCTTCATCCTATCTCAGAATATTACCTGTGAACAATTACTACACGTGGGAAATTCAGTCTGTTATGTGCTATGCAATGTTCCCCAGTGATATCTCGGTGCATTATCGACTGTTAAGATGAAACCCGGTGGTGGAGAAATTTGAGAAATAGATTTTACTAAATTGTTGCTATTGCTCTTACTCTACCGGATATTGAGCGGAAGGGACAATGCACCTCGGGCTACTAATACCTAACTAAAATCGAGGTTTTGTATTCCCCACTTTTCTACTCCAACTGATTTTAAAGTTTTTTTTAACAACTACATAAGTAAAAACTATTCTATGTCTGTACGTTTTGCTTTTTTAAAAAAAAAAACATTGTCTAGTTTGTATACTGCACGTCTTTTGACAACGTTTAAACCAGTCAATTTTATTGATTTTTGGAAGGTCATAACTTCTATAAAAAGTAACTTATCAAAAAAAAAAAACAAAAAGTACCGACACGCTAGTAGTTGATATCTATTTTATGTAAAAACAATATTTTCTCTAGAATTAAAATCCAGAGAAATAAATAGGGAATACGTTTGAATGGAAAAATCACCGCCGGGTATCCCCTTAAAGAAGTCTGTTAGGAACCAGTGCAATGATCAACTCATATAGGAATTGATCTCTCAGTTATTAATATCGATTCATATGTGCCCGGCAAAGCTATCATCGGTAACATAATGACACAACAAGATCGTGTGGTGGGAGATCCAGGTAAGTCAGATTTCCTTCCGGCGTCAAATGTTCGCCAACCCCCTAGTTGTGTCACTGAAACGCCATATTTTATGTTGATTAAATTCTAAATTATTGATTATGGTATATATTTATTATTTTGATTACCAATATATTTGCGATTACAAGAACAATCAAGTTGTAGTAATGATCTTAATATAGATAGGTATCTAGTGATGGTCAAAACCATAAATTCTTGTAGTTTCAGCTTCTTTCAACGGTTTTCGATAGCTTAATTTGTAATACGAAGTTCTGCCATATCCCTACAGATGGCAGCTGAATTGAATGTAAGAAAAGTACCATCCATCGCAGTTCGTGTCTTAGGTGGGAACGGTTACGATGATGACCGAGGGCTTCAGTACGATTTGGTGGGCTCCCTCATCATGCCCGCCGGAGCAACAGAACAACTTAGAGTTTATTCTAGTAAGGACGCCTGTCCAGTTTTATATTCATTGTAAATATTAACGATAACTAAATAAACCATCTAGTAATCATTCGAACCTTTAACTAATTGGAAGATAACCAACACACATCAAGTTGTCTTATTATTAGAAGTTAAGAGACATAACAATATATAATAGAAACAGTAGAAGATATGGCAAGGAAAAATGCCAACTGTCGTCAAGCTATGAGCAGACTGAACTGAGTATTATCGGTGGAGCCAATGAAAGGTATGCATTTAGCATATGCGGATCTGCCCTGATGATGGACACTGCAACGCTGTCCGAAACGTCGGCTAAAGAAGGAGATAGCGCAACACGGCATAACACCCCACAAACAAACAACGAAAATGCTTTTGGCCGTGAAAATCTAAAAACGTATCCATTTTTTTTTTATTTACTAAGCTCCACACAGGAGGTCCTGAGGGAAAAAAAACCGCTAAAGAATGCATTGTCATCGACAACGATACTGCGGGGGCCGGAGGAGAGGTGTGTTTAACCTATCTATATCTTATTTGGTCTGAAGTGTTGCAATTGTAGCAAGGTACTGGCAAGCCATTTAGTTAATAATTTTATATTTTTGTAGACTGGCAATGTGACCGTTGGCAACACCGAGCACAGGCGAACTCTGGTTCGAATCAGAACTGTTAGGCGCTCCGCTGACGAGGCAATTGAAAACCAACTAAAACCGGCTGTTTTCTCTGTCTTGATTGGTCAAAAAGCTTGTTTAACCATATACGAAGAACAATCAGCTGACAGCTGGAAACTAGCAACGACCGGCCGCGGCAATCAGCAGCGCATGTCGCAAGTCACCGCTTGCGTTGCCATTGACAACGGGTTTTTGAGTGATTGTGTAGTGTGCGGGCCTTCACATTGTTATACAAAGACAGTTGCCAGTTGACAGTTTTCAGTTGTCTCAGTGGGCGGATCGCCTTATTGGTTTATTTATGCTGCAATTCATTCCGTTTTGAATTTCCTGGCTCTCACTTGCTTTGCTACATTTCTCTCGCACTTTCTGAATATAATTTATGTCACGTCATTGTGTTCCAACATTTAAAATAAAGTGAATCTCTATTAAATAATGAATGCAACTTCTCTTTTAACTCCCGTGACAAGTATATTAATTGTTAATTTGGTAAGATTAACACAAACATACATACTATACAATCATTGCATCGTCGCGTATTTTCGAAACTTTGATCAATGCTAGAAATTTAAAGAAATTAAAATTATTTATTTATATGAAAATTTATAAAAATTCGTGAATATTTTTTCTCTATTGAAAGAATTTTCAAGGATGCCCGATAGAAAAGTCGAACTTTTACTTTTTGAACCAGCCTAGTGTGAATAATATTATGTATGTCTAAGAGTCTATGATTCTAAAAGTCTAGTCTCTGACGGCCGGCATAGTCCAGCGGCAGGGCGTTGGACTGCCATCCGAAGGTCGCGGGTTCGCAAATAAATTTTATTTAATTGATTGGTGTTATTTCAAAAATAATTATTTAAAATAATGTATAGTATATTTGCGGCACGGTCCAGAGTGAAAGATACTTTAGTATCGCCCTAGTGTAAGACCACCATTCAGAATTGAAACGTTGCTTGAAATGGCTTTAGCCGTGTTTAGTGACTATATCTGAATAGTCAGGTACTTCCCCACCTTCCTCTTCCTCGTCTCCTTCCCTTTCCCACTTACCTTCAGCCTCATAACATACCCCAATTGGGGACGCTATAGTCTCACTGGCTCCAGACGGGAGCAGTTGGGACTCACTATAAAAAATTAAAAAACCTGCTGGGTTGCAAAATATTTAGCGATACATTTTCATTAAGTGTAAAATAAACAGTGTTGGCGTCAAGCTTAATTTTAAGAGCCTAACATATAAGTTTGTAATCGTTAGATTGTTTGCCTTCCAAGTTTTCCATGCTATGACTTAAATGCAATTAGTTTTAGAAACATGCACACGAGTATTACCAACATGCATCGAACTTCACGACTTCTTAGCAAGCTTCAACTTTCCTTATAAATTTTCGTCATATTCCATGTTAAGTCTATGACACTAATCCCATTATGGAACTTTAACGTCTCGCGTGTTTTCATTTTCCCGGATTTGCACGAGATTTTAACACTACAAAATTGTTTTATTTTTTAATAATTGATTTAATGATGTAAACTTTTGTTTTTACAAATTTCTTTTTTAGGTTTTTGCCACACAGAAGGCTCTGAAGAAAAAAATACCTCATGACCTATTTATTTTTTGGGGATGCTCTGTGAAGGGTATTTTTAGGATTAGGAAAGAGAGGAAGCTCTGGAAGGAAGAATGTATGAGGGGTGAGTAGGAATCTGGGAGTCAACGTATGAATCCATCCCTCCCACTGCCGTGCAAGCCGATGGGTCGAGAAAGTCCGGCTGGAGTGGTCTAGGCTAGGTCTCCCTCAACCTAGACAAACCTCACCCCATGAACCAATGCTAAGACACCAAACGTAGCGAATCACTTGGGGTGTACCACAGTATTTACGTTAGCCTGGGGCCAATACTGCGCTTTCACAAAATTTCCCTTTCAAAGTAGTTCACTTTCTTCTGAAATACCTACCAGCTCGTAGTGGATTGAAGCTGACGACACGGTATCGCTTCCAAGTAAATAAGCACACACAACAATTTCACATCGACGGATCTGCCGGATCTGCCCTGATGATGGGCACTGCAACGCTGTCCGAAACGTCGGCTAAAGAAGGAGGTAGCACAACACGGCATAACACCCCAAAAACAAACAACGAAAATGCTTTTGGTAGTGAAAATCTAAAAATGTATCTATGGCAGGGGTGTTGGTTATCCAATAAATGGTTCCCATACCCACCTCTCAATTAGAACCCAAAAGAAGAGAAGGTTTATATTTTATTTTAAAATACATAAAACAGTTGATGTCAAACTCCTAGCCACTGATTAATTGCAAATTTAACCTTTTAATATTCAATTTAACATTTAATTTTATTATTTAACATTTAAATTCAAATTTTACTTAAAATTCCATTTAAACTCGAAAAATTATGACTCGATTTACTCTGAAACGAAAACTTAAATCAAAAAAGTATTACCATCAAATCCACTACCAATTGAAGTAGATTCACAAGTGTCCAATTTGTATTACGAGTTTCTGAAATACTGTGAAAACCAATATGTAATTCCTATTGAGTTGTTGTGGGTACTTCAAAATTACATCTCTCCCTATACCAGCATCTCCTTTGCTCCAATTTGTGGTAATGTGGAAACTTTGCATCATTTGCAAGGCAATATGATGGCGTACGAGTATCTTTGTCCTATACAAGACTTTCTTCTTGAAATTATACCACAACGCTTCCATGAACCATACATACATGCGGGTGCAAACAAGAACATTTCCAGAGAAATCTTTAGGTATGGACTACGTCTCGATGGTGCATTTAATGTGATCGCATTTCAAGAGCCTCTTGAAATGAGGAGGGAGTTTAATAAGAGGGTTGGAGTACCATATTTCAACGAACGGAGATGTGAAATAGAGTCAATAATATCGTATTTTGAAGTATGTACAAATTATATTATTGTAGGTGCTTCAAAATTTGCTTTATAATTGTGAATTGTATGAGTGTCACTTAGGATGTTATGGTTCTAACAAAGAATAGTGGTTTGGCACCATAATGTGTACTTCCTTTACAGCCGTTGTGTCCAACTTTTCGATTGATAAATCTGAGTATACCGAGAAGCGCCACTCAGTCAAGTGATCCTATTATATATCCTATCCTCAGGAAACGCTCCAATTTGCCTGTGTGCAACGTAAGAATCTTTGATTACTCGTGTGATGCTCGTGCATAAATAAACCACTTATGCTCGTGTGTGGGACCAGTTGTTTCCAAAGAGAATAAAATGAAGTCAAAGTAAACACTTTTCACGTTAAATTAATATTAAAACGTTAATAATTGTATTTATTATGTATACAAATTATTTCTTTTAAATAGTGTAATACATAAACTGACAATTTATATTTTTTAAACAAACGTATTTAATATGTTAAAAATAAAGTGTTGGCTTGACTTTATTTTTTATTTATTTTACAGTTTGACCATAGTCTGACGTTTGACAGCTGATCTGTTACGATTTTGTTGGACGCGGATGGGCACATTTTGAATCAGTTTCAATTTGTAATGTGAACACTTCCAGTTGCATAGAATCGTAAAGCTACAAGCAATTGATTTCATGACAAAATTGGGCGCAAAACATATAAAAAACACATATTATGTCATCTTAAAACGGTTGGAAAATCCTCCCATCATTTATTTCGATATAATTAATATCTACCTATTATTGCCGCCTGTGTGACCCTATAATATAATCATAATGCATTTTCGTCCATCCCACAATATCTACTGTAGTAAATATGTCCATAATTCACAATTAAAAAACGCAATTCTAAAAAACCAGCAGGAGCGTGAATTGGTGTAAATGAGATGACGTAGAGATGACAGATGTCAGACTCTGTTGTCAGTTTTTATAAGTACGGCATCCGGAGGATAGCTCAATCCACCAGGGTAGCTTCTTTAAGTTGAGTAGTGTATGGCAATGATTGTGGTTTGGAAATAATGTATTTATGCATTTGAGCAGGGTTGAGCCGATATTTCGACTCAGTAGTTGATTATTAGGATTGGACACAACGGCTGTTAGTGTTTGTCTCGAAGTAATCAAAATATATTATAAAAGTAATAACTAAAACTCAGAAACGAGTCCCGGTACGAGCAGGGGAGTTATATGGTGTAGTAGCCCTCTATCTTCAATCCATGAAGAAGGTTCCCGTTCTTCCCTGAAGGGCGTGTTTTTGAAGATATAAGGGCTGGATGTTTCAGATTCCAGAAATTTCTAGAACAGTTTTTTTTTTCAGTTCAGAACATTCGAGAGAATTTGAGAGCATTCCACAACATTCCAAAACATTTTGAATTGTTGTGGAATGTTTGGGAATACTCTGGAACGTTCGGGAACATCCCAGATCATTGTGGATCATTGTAGAACATTCAATAACACACTCGAATGTTGTAGAATGTGCTGAAACATTGTGGACCATTTGAAGCCTTTTTTTGTAAAGGTGGGGGATAGAGGGCTACCACACACTCTCATATCAATTCCCACCAGCACCCCAGCTAGTTATAAATAATTCAATATTATTTCATATCCCAAAGATAGTTTTCTTGCCTGGGTTTGAAGTTACACTAAATGTATTTGGCTTTTTGAAATGTACCACAGATGGCATGCTAATGACTTTTTGAAAAACAATTTAAATTTAAAGTATTTTACGAGAATAACATCCACACTATGTTTAGAAATACGTCAAGGGCATGAGTCTGAATAAAATATGTAGAAATTATTTTCCAATACGTGACACAGCCCACTTGACACCACTTCTTCACGGTTCGATTGACACCTGCCTATCAGCCGTGCGAAATCAGGTGAAGGATTTACTTAAGTACATGAAAACCCTTTCCTTGGTATATGGGCTTTGCACGTGTTAAAATTGTGGATGAAAATAATGTCAAAATATTATTTACATTTTAGTTTATATTCTCGAAAGAGGCCAGGGTATGTTTTATAAAAAAATATGACACTATACACATTAGCAAGGTGTTAATATTTTACACTTCTCACACCTTCATATCTTAATGCAGTACAAAAGTTTAATCGATTATACTCCATAATCAAAGATATATTCTTCTTCTTGTTCGCTTTCCTATCAGAGATTGACAAACATCAATGCAACTTCTTAGCAAACTACAACACGGAATAACTCGACTAAAGCTGTGTCCTTCTTTACTGCGCATTTCTCTATTTTGTCTCTCTACCGCTTTTTTCTCTACTGTGTCTTTATTTACTGTGTCATTCTATACTGTATCTTTCTCTACTATGCCTTTCTCTACTGTGTCTTTCTCTATTGTGTATTTTTCTATGTCTTTCTCTACTAAGTCTTCTTCTACTTTATTTTTTTAACGATTTCCTCTGTATCATGCTTCTCTATTACGTTTTTCTCTACTACATATTCTCTACCAGGCCATTCTTTACTGCGTCTTCCATCAACCTTCGCCTTAATTATCGATTGGGCAATCCTATATTTGCATACATACATTAGAGTTTTCTTACTTTCTGTCTGCTTCAATTTTAGGAATTGTTGGTCTATCACGACAAACCAAAAATATTCTGCAGTTGACAATTTTGGTAGGCCCGGTTGCTGAGAAAAAATAATGTAAATAATGAAAATCAAGTCACAGAGAAGACACAGTACCCATATCAAATAGAAGTTGCACTACACAACAACATATGCTCTAGAACGGTTGAGCAATCTCAGAACCCCTATGAAACCACTATAAACTCTTCAACCATATGAGGGAAATATTCTAAACTTCCTCCGATTTCAAGTTTTATCTTATATACGTGCATAAAAGTTTCTTCCCAGAGGTTGGATCGGAAAGGAGGTTGATTTAAAACATTTATTTGGGCGTAAACACTTGTAACTTTCCCTTTCGTGTTTTAGTTTCTTTACGAGAAAGATCTATGAGGTTCGCTCTAGAGTTTATCCATCGGTTTTTATTTCAATTGCTTTGGAAATTATCTGCAATTTTTCTTTCTCAAAACCATTCATTCCATAAACCTTTTGCATTATCCCTGGTGGTTCAATTTAATAAATATCCTAGCTCGTAAGACCAATGATGGTGGCGCTGGTTTTACAATTACTTGGATCGCAGTGATGTGAATTACAAATAAAATTAATTAAAATACATTTACCTTTAATGCATAGGAAAGGTTGGGAGCCCAAAGACTTAACTATTCCACTGCAAATGTCTCTTCAATAATCCACTGCAAATGTCACTTCAATGCCGCTGGTTTTTCTTCTCATTCTTATTCACATATAAAAACACAATAGTATTATTCAATAACACAACCACAAATATATCGGTCGCGGCGGTTCAAAACATGTGTTTTGGCGGGTTACAACAAAATACGACGAATTACAGCGGATAATTTGATTATTATCAAATAACAACAAATAATGTTTGCGGTGCGGTTAACAATATTACATATTGAGACTTTTTTGGCGTGTGGAACGAAACGGATTTCATTTGTTTTCGAAGTGCTCAATTTCAAAAGTCTCTGGGCAAAATAAAGGAAAGGGAGATATGGAACATTAAAAGGCTATTTGAATTATTCTGATTAATAGCAATCGAAAGAACTTACTCAACTTGCGCAAACAATCCCCGTGTTTCACTTAATTTCTTTACATTCGACCAAGTATTTGATATAGAGTTGTCTGAAACCATAAGGCAGAAACTCTAGTTTTTTCAATAATGAGCTCTCTTTATAAAAGAATTCTCTAGATGTATTGTATTAAATTTTTTACAATGAGGCTTGACATTTTGATGTACGACGTCAAACTCATTACCGTGAAAATAGATATCTGAAAAATAAACATCGCAGTAGGATTTTTCGGAAGAAAACTTTTGATTTGATGTCTGTAAAAGGCTAGTTATTTAATCTGACAGTATAAAAAAATGATGAAATGAAAACAGGTAGACTTTATCAATATTTTTCGATCTTTCAACATAAATAAAAGAATTAGATTAGTTACGCATTATGTCATTATGTCGAGTGTATTCTGCGAATCAATTTGTGGACTGTGATCAATAATTCTAAAAAATCTTTCGTAATCCTACGATGATTTTTGCATTTTTATATACAAATTCTTTGACAACTCTGATATGCCTAAATTTTTAATGAGAGAGCTATTAATAACAATAACAAACGTAATATTTTTATAGTCTGAGAATGCCAAATTCTTTTAATTTCATTTTCTAAATCTGTATACTTTCTTATGTTTCTGAAACAGAATTTTGAATATTACAGGAATTTGGAATAGCTACATCAATGATATCAGTTATTTTTTTAATTTTGTCAATTAAATCTATATCGGGTCTATTATGACTAATTGGTCTGTCTGTTAGTATAGTTGTATCATAATATATTTTATAGAAATTATTTTCTAAAAATGAATTTGATTTGTATTCATAATATGGTACTATATTATGACAGTTAATCAAATTATGTTTAATTACCAATCTTTGGTGAATTATTTTTAAAACCTTATTGTATTTTAATTTATATTGTGTGGATGGTATTTTTAAGGAAAGAAAGGAGAGGAAGTTCTGTGAAGGAAAAAGGTGTGAGGGTTGGGTGGGAATCTGGGGTTCAGTGTTAAGATCGTCCGCCACCAAAACCTAGACAAACCTCACTAAGTCACCAAACGTAGCAAACTACTTGGGGTGACCTATGGCAGAGGTGTTGGTTGCCAAATAAATGGTTTCTGGGGCGGAGGTACCCATTCCCGCCTCCCACACTATTAATCAAATCTCAAATCTTCCTCCCAAATCTGTCAGTATGTGTGCGATGTAAAGAAAAGACAACGACTCTTACGTTTGGCTACTTTTCTGACTGGCTGGCAGATTAGCGGCGCTCGTGGATTCCATTAGGTAGGTACTCAAATATACAAATTCCAACAGTATTGAATTCTCCCATATCATCCGTTGAACAGAACTAACCACTGGCCAAAAGGCGTTACGAAACAGTGTGAGAATTAAGACCGACAGTAATTCTATCAGCGATTCAACAAATTGCAGAGAGCGGTAAAATGCTGATTAGTACAATAAAATCTACTGCTAAGTATAAAAAAAAATCCTTAACTTTTAGAACTAGCGTTCGTTAACTGTTAGATAGCGCCTCTCGCAAATAGTTCATCTCGTTTATACACTTCAGTCTTTTACGAGCCGGGGGTACCTCAAAAAGT
Organism: Limnephilus auricula; assembly: GCA_951813805.1. Classification (NCBI taxonomy): domain Eukaryota; kingdom Metazoa; phylum Arthropoda; class Insecta; order Trichoptera; family Limnephilidae; genus Limnephilus; species Limnephilus auricula. The sequence continues at coordinate 2,544,167 of OX638410.1, forward strand.
TTGTCAATAGTTCAAGTGAGAGAGGCTGTGCGACGGAGACTCTTGCCCATCTCATGGCTCCCAGCGCCGCGACGTCGACGCGCGACGTCCGGAACTTTTCCAATAAAAACATCGTGGCCATTTGAATATTGGCTTTTTCAAGATTAAACTTCCGCAGGCTGCAAACTTTGATTAAATCTTGTGGAACAATCGGATAAGAAAAAAAATAAAGAAAAAATACGATCTCAAAAATGTGTTTAAGTTTTAAATATTTCTTTGCCTTTTTTACTTGAGAGAATGTGCTTTGTTAATGGTAACACCACTCTAGTGTTTGACTCTTAGTCAGAGGGGATTTATTAAACCCTTTAACGAGAGATATAAGACGTAGCGAAAAAGAAAAAATACGAGTGTGCTTTAGATCACACGACTGAAGTAAATACTTCTTTAGTAATCTTATCTAATTTTCTTCCTGGCATCGAATAAAATCATTCCAATCATCAGTGTATAAGAATCTATATTGAAGAATCGTTTGGAATGTTACCAATCATTGTGACAAATCAGTCGTTTCGATGCACTGAGTTCGCACACTCTAATCAAAATTTGATTCTATTATGGGAATTACGCTTAGAATGGGATTGTTGAATTAATTCTTACAAAGTGTAAAATAAAACTTTTTTCTAGTTAGAGAGCTACCTTTATTCACTTTTGCAATAGGAAATTTTAAAATTTCCAATTGAAAAAAGTGCTAGTTATTAGTTAGATTTTAACGTTTAGAATGTGAGAAACAACAACACAATTATTGTCAGCATAAATGCCAGCACCCATTCCAAACGTCGTTAATATGGATTTTGGCACTGTTTTTACGATTAGATTTTGAGAAATGAACCTCAAAATTAATGTTAATTTATTATCGTTCGCCTCCGTAACGTTCGTAACGCCTGATATTACGCCTCTCGTAATGCTCTCGCCAGTTTACCCCCAAGTCAAGCGTGCGAATAGAAGTATTTACATAAAAAAAAAAGATTGAAAATATCTAATAATTTAGAACTGGTGAGAAACATATTTTTATTTTCTGTTATAAAAAGGCAATGTATTGATTATGTATGTTGTTTCAATGTCTTTAAACAGTAGTTGTACTATATGAGAGAGACAACAACTGTCGCTCATTCGGGTCTAATACCCGAACGGTTACGTAGATTTATTAGAATGGACGTTAAACACAGTTGAATATTTTTTGTAAATAAGAAGATAATGAACAATACTCTTCCCTGCCTTCCACTTCCCCGCCTTCTCTTCCCCACCTTCCTCTTCCCCACCTTCCTCTTCCCCGCCTTCCACTTCTCCACCTCCACTTCCCCACATTCAACTTCCCCACCTTCCACTTCCCCACCTTCTCTTCTCCACCCCCCTCTTCCCCACCTTCCTCTTCCCCACCTTTCACTTCCCCACCTTCGTCTTCCCCTACTTCCACTTCCACACCTTCGTCTTCCCACCCTTCCACTACCCCATCTTCCACTTTCCCACCTTCCTGTTCACCCCGCCTTCCACTTCCCCACCTTCCGCTTCCCCGAATTCCACTTCTCCACCTTCCACTTCCCCACATTCCTCTTACCGTCCTTCCATATTCCCACATTCCTCTTCTCCATCTTCCACATCCCCACTTCCTCTTCCCCACCTTCCACATACCCACCTTCCTCTTCCTCGCCTTTCTCCTCCCCACCTTTCACATCCCCACCTTCCTCTTCCCCACCTTCCACTTCCCCACCTTCCACTTCCCCACCTTCCACTTCCCGACTTCAATTTCTCCACCTTCCACTTCCCCTCCTTTCTCTTCCTCACCTTCCACATCCCCACTTTCTTCTTCCCTGCCTTCCACTTCCCCACCTTCCACTTCCCCACCTTCCTCTTCCCCGCCTTCTACTTCCCCGCCTTTCTCTTTCCCGGCTTCCTCTTCCCAACCTTCCTTTTCCCCATCTCCTTCCCTTCTTCACCACCTTCAGCCTCACAACATACCCCTAATGGGGATGTCATAGTCTCACTACCTCCAGACGGTTAAAGCGGTAGGGACTTTTCTGCGGTATTCACATAAAAAAAATATAATTTATCCTGCGAATTTAATATTGTCCTTCTTCAAAAAGATGAATGTTTAAGCGGCATGTTGTACATTTTGGTGGGATTTCGAGTTAGCAACCTTCCAGGAAGTTGTGCCTTCATCAAGTAAATCAAATACTTGAGCCTGGTCATGTCAGTCGGAATAATAGATGAAGACAATGTATGAAAAATTAATTGTTAGCGTCCTTATCAAATTTGACGAGAAAATAGCTGAATACCTCGAATATAAATAACTATAAAACATCAAAGATTCAATCATTTAAGAGTTTGCGGTCACCTCTCTCTAGTTCAGTGATGAACAACCCGCTATCCGCGAACCGTATGCGGCCCGCGAGCTCATTTCGTGTGGCCCGCGAGCCCATTACGTGTGACCCGCCAGCCCATTTAGTGTGGCCCGCGAGCCCATTTCGTGTGACCCACGAGCCCATTTCATGTGGCCCGTGTGCCCATTTAGTGTGGCCCGCGAGCCCATTTCGTGTGACCCACGAGCCCATTTCATGTGGCCCGTGAGCCCATTTAGTGTGGCCCGCGAGCCCATTTCGTGTGACCCACGAGCCCATTTCGTGTGGCCCGTGAGCCCATTTAGTGTGGCCAGCAAGCCTCTTCCATCATTTAACTTGTCTATATAAATTTTTTTAAATATTTCGGTTAAAAATATTCAACGGTTTCTATTATTTTGCGAACGAGTTTAGCAGAAAATTTATCATTATTTTTTTAATATTTTATCAGTCAAAAAAAAATTATCAGACTTTTTATTTTTTATCTATTGACTTTTCTGCAAGTCTGGGATGAATTTTTATTTTAAACTTAATAAGTTAAACCTCAAATTATAATATTTTAATTGACGAAGATAAAATTAGTGAAACTAAATCGAAAATCTAAAACAAGTTACCAACTCATTAAAAAAATTAAAATAAATATTCATCCTAGACTTGCAGAAAAGTCAATAGATGTCGCATATTAAATAAAAATGGATAAATTTATACTGACACATCTAGATATCATTTAGTTCGAGTTGAATCTTGCAATCATACATAAAGATAGCAGCCAATAAAAATATGCGTTAAGAAAATGAAGATAAGTGGTTCTCAGTCGAAGTATGGATACAGTTAAATATGACTGAATTGGAAAGGGATACATTGGCGCAGTGTTTAGCGCAATAGCCCGGAAAGCCGAAGGTCCTGGGTTCGAGTTCCAGATGTATCCGTATCTTTTTCCGATTTTTCTATTTCAGATTTACGATTGTGTTTCACTGATATTTTCTTGATTAATTAAAAGATTATAATTTGAGGTTTAACTCATTAAGTTAAAAATAAACATTTTTTTCAATTTTTCGGGACATATATTGGGCAGGCTAGTATAAAATTTACGAGAAATGCGTGTGTGTGCGTGAGTACCACAAACGTTTATAGAATGCATTGTCATCGGCAAAGAGTTTGCTGAGTTTCAGCTCAATCGGATGTCGGGAAGTGGATAAATTTCCACTTTCTAAATTTGTATCCATTCAAGAAAAGAAAATCGAAATTCAAATAGATGTACATAATATTTAAAAAGACTTTATAACATTCAACCAATATTTTAAAAAAACACCTCACATTCCCGAAATATTAAATATTTGTGGAATTTTTGAGGATATTTGCCAGATATGCTAAACGCCATGTCCCTGGCGTGAATTTACCGAAACTTTGGAAATCTATTCCCGGAAAGCACGACCCTCTTATAGGGGAGGGCAGGAAGACTCTGCGGAGGTCCTTAAATACGTCTTAACCGAAAGGCGCCTCCCTATATACATAGAAGAACATTAACGTAGCCACGCAAAGTTAAAGTAAATCATTCCGTGAAATAAATTTAGCAGATTTCCGAAGTCAAATAAACAAATAATTTGATAAATCACAGGTACATCAAAAACAAGTGGTTCTCGTTTTGTTTCTTTCTTTGCGCATAAATGTTCTACGTAACTGTCTATTTCTTAACTTTACCCATTACGCTTACATCAGCTTAGCAAGAAATTTACGGATATCTATATTGTTAACATGGTCGTATATGGTTTTAGTTTTGGTCACATAAGTTAAACATAAAACTATAAACTCGGTCTACCTATAGAATCAATAAATTACAATAATTTGATGAAAGAACTAAATTTACTCAAACTGTCAGATGGAAGAATTATTTTCCACTTGACTTTTATTTTTAAAATTGTTAATGGTATTATAGACAGCCCTGATTTATTAAGCCTAATTACCTTTCATTTACCCTGAAGGACTACTTGATCTAAAATTCTTTGCAATTGCAACAATAATATCAGGACTGAGTCATTTAGATACTCGCTTATACCTAGATTACATGCAGTTGGCAATGCCTACTCAGAAGTAGTAGATGTGTTCAACTGCACCGAATATAGTTATAAGCAGGCTATAATAATATACCTCAAGCACAAAAATCATTGTTTGGCATTATATCGTTCTTCTGAATGGCTTCTTATTCAAATTTTACTATAGAATCTAAAGTAATTTCCTCAGATATAATAAATACCAGACAGAAGAGTGTTGACAAAAATGTATAGTCTTATTCAAATTTATTATTTTTAATCCAAAGTTTTATATTAAATCTCTAATTGACAGCCCTGATAACAGAGTTAATTCCCAGTAGGTACTTACCCAGCCATTTCAAACTTGAATGACAAACAAATTTGAAGGTAACAATAATCAGAGAATTTTAGACTATTACATTGCCAGATACGATTTAAGTTTTTCACAGCCAAAAGTATTTTTGTTATTTATTTTTAGGATGTTATACCTTGTTACGATAACTCCTTCTTTAGCCAATATTTCGGAAAACGTTCCAGTACATAAAAAAAATGTAAACACAAAGGAAAACGTTTCACACACATCTGCCCTGATGATGGACACTGTAACGTTTTCCGAAACTTTGGCTAAAGAAGGAGTAAGCGTAACATGTCATAACATCCCAAAAATAAATGACAAAAATATTACAATGCCACCCAATTTTGGTATTTGAACTATTATAATGGTTATTAAAAAAAATTGAATAAATAGATGAATATTTTGATTAGATTAATTCGCTCATCAGTTCTTAAAACGTAGGAGTTTCTGGAATTAATTTCCCATGGGATAACTTGCTTTACGTGATTCTATTTTAATCAGAGCTGAATAACATAAACCACATTCACTTACAAGTTTTGTTTTAATGAAGAAATTCATCTCTAAACTGGCCTAAAATGATTACATTTTTGCCAATTTGTAAAAAAAGTGGAATGAAAGTTGTTTAAACGTCAAGTACGCCCTAATTGGATCATTTTAATGAAGGCTTGCCTAATTAACGAAACCACTTTGAAATATTTTTAATTGAATCCTTTAAGGGAAATACGTAAATTAAAAAAAAAAAAAAAAAACATTCAAAATAATTATAATGTTAAGTGCCTAGTTATTTTTATAACTCTTCAATGAAATTCCGCTGATTTGAATTAAATTGATAAATTATTCTTTATTTATGTAACACGTAACGTATGTTAAGTTTTTTTATATCTGTGCACTGAACCATGTGATTTAACTGAAGATTAAAACAAATATACACGCTGTTTAGAAACTCGTTTTACGATCTGGAAAACGGTGAATCTATTTCACATTTGGAGTCGATTTTATGGTAGCTATAACTTTATTAAATTGAGTTTTCGTTTTCGAGTGAACTGACTTTGAAGTTAGATTTTTAATTAATTTTTACTACAAAATAATTTACATTATTTGTACTCAAAAATATGCTTTGAATAAATTGAAGGCTTTTTCTGTCGTTCTGCTTGAGTAGAATTATTTTTTTTTTTTTTTTTAAATAAGCAAAACAACTAAATAATGTATTTTTTAATTAGTAACTAAGAAAACGATTATTAGAAGCAATCTAAAAAACTATTTTATTGCTAATTTTCTGAGACAGTTTTACTTGGTTGACTTTTTTATTTCGTTTAAAATTATTCACAAAAAAAAATTTACAGTTTCTAGAATGCATTTGCCAAGCAATTTTTATGCCTATTACATACTTTCATAGTGATATAAGACATACTAAGTGTATATTCACCTCTTCTAAGTATTTTCACAAAACCTAAACAATATTCATAGCAGTAATGTCATTATTAAATAATTAAGAACACGTTTCCAAACTTCAAATACTTCCCAAGAAATCGGTTTGACCGATAATAAATCAATTTACTCACTTTCAAATTGACATTTTAAATCGTATAAATATCGTCGTCTAATAATTGTAAAACACCACAGTTTGAAAATGGCCTTGTAAGCCGAAACAGCTGTCACAATAATAAAAACTAAAACACTTGCAGAACTTAAAAATAAACATAATTTTTTTTTTTTCGTTGTTTGTTTTTGGGGTGTTATGCCATGTTGCGCTACACATCGTCAGATCTGCCGAATCTGTCCTGATGATGGACACTGCAACGCTGTCCCAAACGTCAGCTAAAGAAGGAGGTAGCACAACACGGCATAACACCCCAAAAACAAACAACGAAAATGCATTTGGCCGTGAAAATCTAAAAACGTATCATTATTAAATTAAATTTAAATTTAATAAAATTAAAAATTAAATGGAGTTCTACGACCTAAACACAAAAACCAGTGACCACTCGTGACTTTTGGTGAGCTAGAGTGCTAATTTTAACAAAAATAACATTATTAATGTCGTTGTAGCCGAAAAACATATATATATATATATATATATATATATATATATATTTTTGTGTGTTATTTTTTTTACGAATGCTGTGAATTTAGCAAGCTTCGTGTTGAACACATCGATGTTTGGGCATAATCTATTAGATGTGCTACAGCTTCTTCTTATAAATACATTATCAAGGTAATTTGTATTGCTATTGTGAATATAAAATGTATCCAGAGATCAAGTAACTCTTTTTGGACATCTGAAATGAATATTTTGTAGTAAGTATGGGCTATCAATATAGAATATTAAAATATATTCCTATATACCACATAGTACATACATACAGATATCATGATTTTTATATATTTAGGGGGTTTCTCACCATCCTCCTAATAGCTTATCTACACTAAAAACGAATATTATAAAAAATAAAAATAAATACTCGCAGTGGTTAGAAAACTCGGCCAACGTATCCAATATATAGCCACTATTTATGGGTTCGAGTACCGTATTATAAACTCCAACTTAATAAATAAATAAACCGTAAATGGTCAATCGAAAATATTCGTTATTAGTATAGATAAGCTATTGGGAGGATGGTGAGAAACCCCCTTATTATTATATTCATTATTGTATCATTCTATTTGCTTGCCTGGTTTATTCCATAAATAACAAAAAAATCCAGCTGTATTTCAACGTTGACTTATACGAGTCTATCCTCGTGTGAATCACAAAGAGAAGAGACGATGTACGTGTTTGAAAAGCTTGAAGATTCAGTAGAATAGAATTCCGGGTATGTAATAAAGAGTGGGTTGTATTCCTTTTGGAATCTTGACTTACTATTCCAGTGATAGGTGTTGTTGTAAGTCAATTTTCAAGTTATCGTGAAGCCATGACTTCATGTTAGTTTTCTAAGACGGGTACTGAATTTTAAGTATTTTTCGCAAATCAGTCAATTCTCAAAGTGCCCAAGTCATTTTCTAAGGCTTATTAACCTATGGTTAACCAGAAATTGATTCCCGACAGATGACCCCCCGATTTTATGCTATTATAAAGTTACTAGCTGATACCCGCATGCTTTGCAATACAACTTAAATAAATAAATTGTTCTCCCTGCGTGTCCTCTCCCATTCGTCCCGTTCTCCTTCCACTAACTCTTCCCCTTCCACAACACCTTCCCCTCCCGCGTTCCACTTTCCCCTTCCCTCTTTTTCGCCTCCCCCCCTCCTTAATTCCTCTCCGCCCCTCCCGGATTCCCCTTCCCCCTCATGTCTTTTTTCCCCGCCGCTAAACTCTTTGACCTATTTCAATTTTTTAATGCAAATTTCATAAAGCCAGAGCTCGCGGTATGAAATATACTTTACGACCTATTCTCATACCTACCAAATAAACATAAAAATTTCATAACAATCGGTCGAGCCGTTTCGTAGGAATGCGACCACAAACACCGTGACACGAGATTTTTATATATTAGATAATAATTATAAATTATTTGTGCAATTTAGATCAGTGGTTGAGTGGACATCGCGTTTGGGTCTCACCCAGGCGTTCCGTGTTCGATTCCTCGGCTGGCTAAGTCCTCCATCACAACACAAGCAACATCTTCCGCTTAGTGTGGTGGTAGTAGGAGATTTTAAAATGTTGTTGGGTTATTCGTCACCCGGGAATGTTTGTCTTTCTTTTTAAATAAAAAAATAAAATAAAACATTTTAGCCAATGTCATATCTACATAAAATCGACTTAAAAAATATCTTTAATAAAAAGTTAACTAACTAACCATCATGCCGTTTCATTCACATTCATACATCTTCTGATACATGCTCTTCTATTATTCTGACTCCTGACATGGTCTGACTCAAGTATCTGGTTCACTTGATAGTGCCATGTCTTCCTTGGACGTCCACAACTTCTTCTTCGATTCACTTTTGCGTCATAAATCCTCCTTAAACTCCTTTCTTCGTTCATTCGCTCTACATGCCCAAACCATCTGAGGGTCCCTTTCTTAATCTTACTCATTACGCATACATCAGCCTTGCATTCTTTGTGGATATCCACATTTCTCACACAAACAAACATGAGTCTAGTTTTTTAACTGTTAATTCATGGTGGAATTCCATTGTATTACATATGAAATTAAACAATTTTTTTCACTTTGTTCCACTTGTTTATTTACACCAGGACCGGTTTCGTCCTACTACGGACATTTTCAGACTCTCATGGATTTTCGAAACATGGTTTTACCTCATATACGCCTCAGGGATCTCATCTCTACAGCATTCAGTCTACTTTCATCCTTCTTATTCCAGTTACATGCTTCGCTACCATACAATCAGGGTAGGTATCAGCAATCCATTGTGGACTGCTAGCTACTCATCTTTGTACAGCTTTTTGTTGGCGCTAACGGCATTCAGCCCACCATTAATAGAGTTTACTGCATTCACCCTTCTTTCAATATCCCTATGAGCCTTCCCATCTCTCGTAAACATACTTCCTAAATACAAGGTCCCAAATACAATCCCAAAAAGTTGGTATGGATATCAAACGAATTCATTTACCTACCGTGTCCATTTTTTGTAGTTATAAACAGGTATATACAGTATACAGACAAGCAGATTTTCCTTGATGAATTTTAATGAAATATGTTTTATACTTTTTTTTTCGGCGGTACATCGTCGCTTCATAACCCTTCGGGGACATTTATTTATGTTTTATGTAAGTAAACCGATGTAAATTGTATATAAGTATGCCAGAGGCAACTGTAGGGGGATCAAACTCTCGTGGAACCTTAACATCTATAGTAGCTAAAAAGCATGTTTCATGGAATAATATATCGTCTTGCTGTTAAAAAGATGATAGATCTATTATGCTACGCTCAAATAATACAAAATTCACAGCTATGTTTGTCTAAATTTGTACTCACAAGATGTACTTTTAACTTATTTTAAATCAACAAACATGATCATTATAATGCTTTAAATTATTGCCGTATTATATTTCAACCCTTCGAGACCTTAATTAAAACAGGCAGCGGTAGAACACATTATTATAACAATTGGCAGGGCTTGATAACAGTAGGTATATTTGAAAATTGTTGATGTATTTTTTTCAATAGTTAATAAGTTATTGCAACTTTCATTTGAAAGAATATTAGGTCACAGAGGCCAGGTTTTACATAAAATGACAAATTTTAGGTACAAAGCACTCCGAAAATATTTCATTTTATTAAATTAAGTAAAGGTGCCTTCAAAACTAAAATAAAAAAACCGTAGAAAATTCTGTCCGGATTGATCACAAAAATTGTCTTTCAATGCATATAAATTACCGCCTAACTAGTAGCTAAAATCCAACAAAATTACGTTCCAAGTCAATAATTATACCAGCAGCTGTTGTATCCCAAACTTTTATATGCACTAGTGATGGACTAAAAACGCAACTCGACAAAATGTTTTTGCTGAAATTGGGTAGGAAAAACTAGGTGTGCAAGGAAAAGGGATAACCGATAACTTAAATTTCTACATGATAACACTTTATTTCTGCAAAGAAGAACACGACACTACGCACGGTTAGTTATATAGTTCCACTGAGATACCTAATAACTAAGTAATTACCGCCACAATATCTCATTAGTTTTCAACTTTCAAAATGGTCAATGTCCTTCTTTTTACCTAAAAAACGAGATTGTGTATACGAAAAACATCAACAACTTGTTTTCAAAATTTCTTCTGATTTCAGAACAAGAACATTGGAATTTTCACTATTTGTCTCGTCATTGTTTCAAATAAGTATTTTTCCAGCAATGTGATGGTAATGGAGGGGTAAAAACTGGATAAATGACATCCCGATACGAACTAAATACAATCTCATTTCAAAACCAAACACCAGCAATTGGAAAATAAAAACCCCCAAATTTCATTCGTTATATCAAAAATTTTAAAATCTATTTGTTCTTACACGATCTGAAAGGGTTAAAACCACATAAAATGTCTATTCAGAGAAATGAAATAAACACATAACTAACCACTCGAACGCTTTTTGCCATATTACAGCACTTTTTCCATAGCCTCGGATTGCTTTGCTGCCACAATGTGGAAAATATTCTCTAGATTCGTTAAAAAGTTTTAAAGTTAACGATTTTATAATATTTTTTCTATAAATCCTACAAATATGTGATAATATACAAAAGATATGTTAATTCATTGGCTATATAGAACTATAATCTAATATGTCTCCATGTTCAATTCATTCGGAGGTACGATTTTTTTAATGTGGGCGGAAAAATTTATCAACCCGAGAAAAAGTATTAAATTGCTCTGTCGCTCCAATGGCTAAAAAGAAATGAGTCTTAGAGCAAGAATGTAATATAACATTTTAATATTCGTGTAATTGCTACACCAAATGTGTAACAACGACTCTTGAAAGAATTTGCCAACGCCATATTATAATTAATTTATGTATGGTATTAAATGTTAATTGCAGTAAACAAAGAACATTTTAGGTTTCATATATAATATTAGTATTATTAAATAAAATTGATAAATTTTGAACCTGTCGCGTTCCCGAACTAGATGCTTCATTTCCACGTTGACACAATACACACGTCGGCTATGAAGCCTGATGTAGCGTTATTGAAAAATGTATTCGAGCGCGTGCCTGAATACGAATAGGGTTCATTGAATGAAACATTGATGGATTATTTTTGGATACAGGTACTTCCCACCCTGGCTGACTCATTCTGAGAAAGTAATCTTATATAGAGGAACGTGAGTTCGATTGAATTACGTAATGCATTGTTGATATCTTACATCTTTGAAGGAAGTTGGTTCAAAACCCGGCTTGCGCAATTAAAACTAATATTTTATTTAAGTGTTTATTTACACAGCATCCCAAAAATAACACAGGCTTGATGAAAATTACGTGTAGTTAATGCAAAGAGTGTTATTTCACTCGTAAAGTTTTTTTTTTTTTTACTTATGTGTTCCGCACTAGATTTCCTCTAAAAATGGTTCATTTGTAGTCATTATGTAATTAGGAAAAATGTTTGCGGATAACTCAACCCTCGATGATCGGGGTGCAGTCCCGACGTCGGTTCCTCACTGCGGTTTCTATATGAAAAAGCTGAGGATCCGGCATCGGGATGTGCTCCAGGTTTTACGAGGGCTTGATGTTAATAAAGCTAGTGGGCCTGACGGAATCCCCGCCCTGGTATTGCGGAGGTGCGCTGCAGAAATAGCTCCGATTTTGACAAAGCTTTTCAAAATGTCCCTGAATTCTGGCTCTGTACCCTCTGGTTGGAAAAAAGCGGTCATCCATCCTATTCCAAAGAAGGGTGACCGCTCCAACCCGGCCAACTACCGTCCCATAGCGATCACATCAGTTCTATCCAAGGTGATGGAACGTGTGATCAACGACAAACTGCTCACATACCGCGAGAAGAACAAAATTATTAACGACCGTCAATACGGATTCCGGCGGAACCGCTCGTGCGGTGATCTTCTCGCGTATGTGACGCATGTTTGGGGGCGGTGCCTGGAACGTTTCGGTGAGACCCAAACGGTTGCGCTGGACATTTCCAAGGCCTTTGACCGGGTTTGGCACCGAGGACTTGTCAACAAACTGCCTTCTTACGGACTTCCCGCATCCTTGTGCAGGTGGATTGCCGACTTTTTGAGGGAGAGGTCGATTCAGACGGTTGCTGACGGTTTCACCTCTTCCTCGCATTCGATAAACGCTGGCGTCCCACAGGGATCGGTTCTGTCTCCGACTTTGTTTCTGTTGCACATCAATGACCTTTTGACATGTGCACCAATTCATTGTTACGCGGATGACAGTACAGTCCATGATAGCTTTTTGTTTGACAAGCCCCCAAAGGGTGCACAAATTCCAATGGCTCGGAGGGCTTTGAAGCAAAGAATGAACGCTTACCTCGAGAGTGTTTTCTCTTGGGGTAAGAATAATCTCGTCGAATTCAATGTATCAATGGCCCAATCATGTCTGATTACGTCTAAAAGGGATCGAAATGACTATCTAGTCTCCTTCAACGGTAGCATTCTTCCGAACAGGTCTTCCATTGATATGCTCGGTGTAACTCTAAGTGACCAGCTCAGATATGGGGGCTCCATCGAGGCCAGAGTTAAGTTAGCCTCTCAGAAACTGGGCGTACTGTACAGGGCCCGCAGATACTTTAATAGTACACAACTGCTAACCCTGTACAAATCGCAAGTGCGCCCCACGGTTGAATTTGGCAGCCACCTCTGGTCTGGAGCCCCAAAGTACCTGAAAAACACCCTCGACTCTGTGCAGAAACGGGCGGTCCGTTTGATAGATTCTCCCGTCTTAACAAACGGATTTGCAATCTTTAGAGCACAGGCGTCGGGTAGGAATGCTTTCCTTGTTCTACCGGTATTTCAATGGAAGATGCTCCGAGGAACTAGCCTCATTGATCCCCTCGGCATCGGTGCATAGTCGGGAAACACGCCAAACGCTCGCCCAACATATGTACACGGTTGACATTTGTCACATGAGAACGGGACGCTTCTACGACTCGTTCTTGTGTTCAACAGCTCGGCTGTGGAACGATTTGCCGGCCTCTGTGTTTCCTCCTTCCTATAAGATGGGTCTCTTCAAGACCCACGTTCACTCCTTCCTCTCCTCAAAACCCTCCTCACAGCATCTTCAAAGATGACATAGGCCCTGAGGGAAATTATTTTCCTCAGGGCCTCCTGTGTGGAGTTAATGTAAAAAAAAAAAAAAGTCTATGACATCTTCGATTGGGGAATGAAGTGAAGTTTAAAGTAGTTGGGAGGGGAAGGTGATGGGGAAGAGGAAGGTGGGAAATTATCTGACTATTCAGATCTAATTACAAAACATGACTAAAACCATTTCAATTCATAATGGTGGGTCTTTAAACAGGCTAGTACTGAAAAATCTAACTCTACGCTCGCTACGTTAAGTTACTTAGCAGGAGTCCCCACGTTAATATACGTCTAGGTCTTGGTGGCGAATGCGTCCGCCTACCTACTGCGTGGTTGACTGGATCAGGAGAGACTGGTTGAGGGAGACCTAACCTAGACCTCTCCAGCCGTACTCTATCGACTCACCGCAGTAGAAGGGATAGATTCATACGCCCGTCACTTCTGGATACATTGACCCCCAGATTCCAACCCAGTCCTTATACCCGTTTCGGCTTATCTCTTACCCGCCAATTAATTCAATGTATACTAGTGTTTCATTCAACAATTCTTACTGCTTTTTACCTTATTTTACCTGCAAACAACCAACTTCATTTTATATGAGAAAAGCATTGTAAGTGCTAAATCTCCCACTAGGTGGCGTCGAGACATATTATGTCTACAATTTTTTTGAGGAAATACTTTAAATCGTCAAATATTAATTTTTTTATTGATAAACTTATGTTTAAAACCAGATTTTTATGCATAGGACAAAGGGTAACAATTATTATAAGCAATAATTATTAACCCGAAACACTGATCCACGTTGAAAAAATCTCCCGAGAGCATTTGACCGGAAATCAGAAGGACACGGGTTCGAGTCCCGTCGGAGTCATTTATCTTTTCTCGGGAGATTTTTTCAATGTGGATGAGTGATTGAGGTAAATAATAATTGCTTATAATAATTGTTACCCTTTGTGCTATGCATAAAAATCTTGTCTTAAACATTAGTTTATCAACTAAAAAATAATCTTAATATATAAAACAAAGTCGGGTTGGTTACACCATTTATAACTCAAGAACGGCTGGACCGATTTTAATGATCTTTGATTTGTTGGATTTGTCTCCGTCCCGGTTAACAGAATAAATATTAAAACATCGGAAAAAATCACGGGAAAAATAATTATGAGGAAAATAAAAAATTTCATATATTTTGTATGGAACGACTTTTCAAATAATGTGCGTTGGTCGACATAATTTGTATCAATTTGAACAGCTAATAAATACAACATTTATTGATTCTGAGGTGGTACGAAGTTTGCCGGGTCAGCTAGTAACCAATATAAAACCTTTCCAAATATATTGTTATCGTGTATTCAAAATCTGTCTAATAAGTTACATAACGTTACCTTAAAAAAGAGCTTCACGACTTTTGTCTCGAGGGAATTAAAGTACCTAGAACTTCCATAATTTACAATGTTTTAGATTTGTATAAGAGAAAAATAAAAGGTAGCCCTTTTCAGGGGTTTTTTCATCCCTTGGGACTAATTTTCAAGCGGACGTTACGGGAGAATAATAACCTGTGTTCTAGTTATACGTACGTAATAATATATGACCACTTGAAAATTGAACTGGAGACCTTTTTAAAACCGGCGACTGAAATAAAGGTACCTTTGTGATGGAAAATTTGTTCGCCCTTTTGTTTTTTCAACTCTTTTATGGTTTGCCTGTTGTTTGAAAACTGAGGGTTCAAACCGAACTGCATAAATTATTTGGTTTATGACGACCCTAGTGGCACTGTTGTAAGAATTCTCTAAAGGTTGGGACTGACTTGCTGATTTCAAAACCTTAATATTGATACAATGAATAAATGATTTTCTTTTGTACAGATCATAATTTAGTGAGGATTTAATTTGGGTATTTGGATTGGGTTGACAATATCACTGTCTTTGAACGTTTTAAAAGTGTTTTTAAATGCACAATATTTTTTGAAATCCATCTGGTGCGTACACGAATATATCATTTCCGACGCGTGAGCAGTCCCCATACCATTGGCCGTGTGAGAGCCACGGATTTAATTTTTTTTTTTACAAAAGACCCACCACACAGCACTTTCAAAGATGATTTAGGCCTTGAGGTTTTTTTTCTCAGGGTCTCCTGTGTGAAGCTGATTAAAAAAAAACAAATAATTATTTTTTTTTACACATTAGGTTCTGAGGAAGAAAATCAATCAGGGCTTTGGAGATTCTGTATGGCGGATATTTTTAGAAAAAGGAAAGAGAGGAAGTTTTGGTTAGGAAACGAGTATGAGAGGTGGGTAGGAATCTGGGGGTCAATGTGTCCAGGAGTGTCGGAAGAATGAATCCAACCATCCCACTGCGTTGCAAGGCGATATGGGTGTAGAGATTCCCGCTGGAGAGTTTGAAGGGTCGCCCTCAACCAGTCTATCCCGTCAGGCCCGTGGTAGGTGTTAAGCTCATTTTGTGAAAATAATTATTTCACCAAAAAGGTTTAAATATTACAAGTTCCTCCACCCATCCCTTCTGAAACATTGTTTTTCACTAGAAAAAGAATTTTACAAAAGAAATTTGTATCCAAGAAATCTTTAATTTTTTTCATATTCCGGATTCATCGAAATTTTCTCAAAACATAAAGGATCATTGATTAGCCTTCTGTTAATTCGTATTTTAAACATAGTTATCTTTCTTTGTGTAAACTAAACTTTAAAAAACTTTTATCTCAATATAAATTTTGCTCAAAGTACACTGACCCCAATTTAACACTAATTAATAAAGTAAGGAAAATAATTTATTCCCCCCCTTCTTAGTAGATATATTTACAAAATCTAAAAAATGTAACATATCCAAATAAGTCATAGCACTAACGTCTTTATAAAACAATTAGGAACACATTAACATTTAGTGCGGGGAAAACATATTCCAAAGTACCCTGCTAGAGAATCTGTTGTTAAAATTATTTTCTAAGTCAAATGGTTTAACCGGTAATATATACATCTCCAATGTATACACCTCCAAAATTGACATTTGAAATCGTATAAATAATTCGTCTCAATGTGGTACAACCATAGTTAGAAAATGGCCTTGTAAACCGAAAAAGCTGACACAACAATAAAAAAATACCTCCAGAACTTAATATTAACATAATAATTCCAAAAACTTAATTTAAAAATAAATGAAATGAAGTTCTACGAATTAAACACAAAAACAATAAAGGTAAAAAAATATCTACACTGATTTTGATCTTTGAAATGGGTTGAAAATATCACTGTCTATGGACGTTGTTGATATAACCCCTATTTCTTCATTATTGTGTTTCTTTATGCTAATGTGCGACGAAATATCGTTGTATAAAAGCATTAAACTTTAATTTCAAAAGCTTTTGTTACTGCTTCGCTCCTACTCTTTTCAAAGCAGGAAATGAATATATTATGTCAGAGAGGAAATAGATATCTACACTACTGTTTACCAAGGGTGTTACCAGTTGTTGAGTAAGAATGCTATCCTTTTTCTACCGGTATTTCAATGGAAGATGCTCCGTTAACTAGCGTTATTGATCCCCTCGCACCGGTGCATAGTCGGGAAATACGTCAAACGCGCGCCCAACGTATGTACAACGTTGAATTTTGTGTTACATTAGAACTGGTCGCTTCTACGACTCGTTGTTGAGTTTAACAGCTCGGCTGTGAAACGATTTGCCGGCCTCTGTGTTTCCTTCTTCTACGACATGGGTCTCTTCAAGACCCATGTTCACTCCTTCCTCTAGGGCCTCCTATGTAGAGTCGATCTAAAAAATCTAGAGAATCTACCACTCTCGAATATAGAAATAGGCGTCATATGTCAAAATGTAAATGTGTGGCGTTCCGTCATCTCTGCGTATCCTTGCAAGAAACTGGTGAATAGTGTGTGAGTTTTACGAAGAATAATGTTGAAACGAAGTCAACAATTTATTTGGGTTGAAAGATACAAATATAGGCTTAACAAAATGAAATAATATAAAAATATGAATAACAGTAAAGTTGTCCCTTTTAAATTCATATATTTTTCATTACGATAAAGTAGGATCAAAAGTCCCTTATATTAAACCAAGAACACAGTATTTCTTGTAGGTTGTTGGGGTTACTTTAATAAAAAAGGTTAGGCGGTCAGATTTCAATATAAACGGAAATAATATACTTTAAGGGTGGTCGGACTTTCGATAGGGTGGACCGTCAAAACCTTATTACGTCAGAGGCAATGAAAAGATTGACAGTTTTTAGGAGTACGCCGTGTTACATTACCTCCCTTTTTAACATTTCGGACAGCGTTACAGTGTCCATCATCAGGGCAGATGTGTGATGTGTGGTGAAGTGTGTGCTTATGTATGTGGTTGTGATACAAATCATGTATTTGAATGGACGTTAAGTTCAGCTAAATATTCATTGTAAACCACACGTAAACGTAAACAAATAAGACTACAAAAAAAAATGAGAGACCATGCCCTAAGATAAAGCTGTGGTAAATTAACGAAAACTTTATCTTTGAATATCTTAATGTAGCTGCCTACATATCTTGTTATTGGATAATTTATGGATGTAATTTAAATTATCTAATATTACTATGTGATCTATTCTACTGTTTCCTTAAAACTATAATATCATATTAAGAATGTTTAATTGGTAGAACCTACAGACAAGCTGCCATATGACAGCTTTGTTGGACTTCCCTAAGTTTGTACAAATGTTTTTTATCTACTAAATATATTTTTTTTTTTTATGTAAAAAACTATTTAAGATTACCAAACATACATAAAGTAATCCCAATCACTTGGACTGAAGGACATGACAAATCCCTAACTTTTTTTTAGAATCCCGAGATAAAATATCTAATAAAAACCTTCTGCACGGTTACGGCCCACCCTACTGTACTCTTCAGTGAAATTAGTTTGTTTTTCTTACATATGTAAATAAAATAAATTGTGGTTCAGTCAGAGATATTTTTTTTAAAACCTTCCCAGCTTCTTGTTTAAGGGACATGGCATGACAACAAAATGTTTACAGGGGACATTGTCTTCCAAAACAATATTACAAAGTATTAAACATTATTTTATTTTGTTGGGTACATAACAATTCATTACTATTTTTTCATGTCCGCATTCACCATGTTTTTCCCCAGTGATATTTTTGAATCAACTATTTTTGTTAGGTAATTTTGAGGCTCCTATATATTATACGACTAAAATTGGTGTATCTTGTAGAATTTGGTGTACCCCAAGGGAGTACCTTAGGACCTATCTTGTTCAGTATTTATATAAAAGATCTATATAACAGCAATTTTTCCAATCACATTATAACATTTGCAAATCACATCACTTTGAATTTCCCTATACATGGCATTATTAGACTGTGGCATCACCGGAGCTTCAGAAGGTGCATCAGCTTCAAGCCTTATAATGATTATACAAAGAAGAAATTGTTTCTATATACTCAAAGTTAAAACTTTAAAAACGTGCAAGATATACGCCAATTATACATAAAAAACATTTTTGTGCATGGAACCAACTTTTAATAATCACAAACTATTAATAATAGACCGGTTAGACAAGCATACAAAAAAACATAAAACTCCGATGGTAAACACAAGCTTTGAACAAGAAAATACAAATAACAGGCAATAAAAGCATTCAACAGTCTTTCACTCGATACAAAAATGAGGGAAACAAACATTTCAGATACATAATCAAGAAAAAAAGGATTAAAAAAAGGCAATATTACAAATAAATAAAGCATTTGTACATAATAGGTACACAATACCTTTTTTTTTAAAAGTGAATAGCTTACGAAGCCCAACTGCTCCCGTCTGGAGCCAGTGAGACTATGTCATCCCCAATTGGGGTATGTTATGAGGCTGAAGGTAAGTGGGAAAGGGAAGGAGACGAGGAAGAAAACTTAAGGAAGTACTTGGCTATTCAGATCTAGTCACTAAACACGGCTAAAACCATTTCAAGCAACGTTTCAATTCTGAATGGTGGTCTTACACCAGGGCGATACTAAGAGTATCTTCCACTCTGGAACGTGCTACAAATATACTATATAAAATTTTAAATAATTAATTGTGAAATAACACAAATCAATTAAATAAAATTTATTTGCGCACGCCGGGTTCGAACCCGCGACCTTCGGAATGGCAGTCCAACGCCCTACCGCTGGACTACGCCGGCCGTCATAGGCATACTCCACTATACTCAACCGTACCCATAATATTTGCGAATTGAAAAATAATAATTAATCTTTTTTTATTACATATTATATATTAATATATTGTATTTTATCTTAATTCACATCAGTTTTATTTTTATTTATTTCAATGTATTACTTCATTTTATCTATTTAATCGCGTCTCTGTATGAGGGAAGCGTTGCATGCATTAGGGTAAACGGTGGTTTTACGGGGGGGTTTGACATCATAAAAGGTGTTAAACAAGGCTGCGTAATGTCACCGTGGTTATTCAATCTATACATGGACAATTGCATGCAAGAATTGAAAGAGGCGGGATTGGGCGCGAAATTGAATGGTCTGAAAGTATGTTGTCTGTTGTATGCTGATGATGCGGTGCTGATTTCTAACAGCATAGAAGATCTGCAGTCACTCGTATCTAGGATGAACGAAGTATGTATGAAGAATGAGTTGATGATGAATGTAAGTAAGTCAAAAGTAATGGTGTTTGAAAGAGAGAGTACGAAAACAGTGTGCAACATAGTTGTGAATGATGAGTACTTAGAGCAAGTTGATGAGTTTGTGTATTTGGGAAGTATGTTTACGAGAGATGGGAAGGCTGATAGGAATATTGAAAGAAGGGTAAATGCAGGTAACTCTATTAATGGTGGACTGAATACTGTTGGCGCCAACAAAAAGCTGTCCAAAGAAGCGAAGCTAGCAGTTCACAATGGAGTGCTGGTACCTACCCTGGTGTATGGCAGTGAAGCATGGAACTGGCAGAGAAAGGATGAAAGTAGACTGAATGCTGTAGAAATGAGATCCCTGAGGCGTATGTGTGGTAAAACCATGTATGATCGTGTGAGGAATGTGGAGATCCGAAAAGAATGCAAGGCCGATGTGAGCGTCATAAGTAAGATTAAAAAAGGGACGCTTAGATGGTGTACTGGACGCTCTCGCCAGTAGCATTGACTGTAAAATGCCGGCTTCCTCTTCAAGGTACCTTGGGTAAGGATTTGCAAAATGAAACGCAGACTTCACGAATGTCACAGGACAACTAACTGATTTCGCCAGTTGTATCTCTATTTATTGGGTTAAAATGTAAACAGTTCTACACGTGTTAATAGGTTCTTATATCTTAAAGGAATGTGAAGGATTCTGGATGAACAATACATGCCTTATAGTTCGCAATTTTAACTGATGAGGTCCCACGGTTTGTCGTGAGAGTAATTCAACCTTCCAAAGGCAATATGACACATATACGGTGATTAAAATCCTATCAATATGAGTCAGTGTAGAAATGTGTGAGAATAGACAGAACAATTTCTTATTTATAACATTTTAAATAATAATAAACCTCTGCTGTCCGATACAGATGGTTTGGACATATAGAGCGAATGAACGAAGAAAGGAGTGTCAAGAGAAAATGTATGATACTAATGTGAATGGTAGAAGAAGTCGAGGACGCCCGAGGAAGACATGGCACGATCAAGTGAATCAGATACTCGAGTCGGGCCATGTCAAGAGTCAGAATAATAGAAGAGCATGTATGATAAGATGTATGAATGTGAATGAGGCGAGGAGTGTATGCCAAGACCGAGTTGTTTGGCGGTCCGTCCTCTCTGCCTACCCCTGCGGGGAAACGGCGTGATGGTTAGTTAGTTAGTTAGTTAGTTAGGGTGGAGGCTCAGCACAGGTTAAGTACCGATTGGGGCCCACAATATCAAATAACGCCATTAAATTGTAAATTTATTGTATGCAATAAAAAATCTTATTGAATATATAAAAAAAAACTCCACAAAATACTTAACACAAATAAAATAAATATGACTGAAATACAAAACATATACCGGATGATCCTAAATTTAATCATTAAAAATACAATACGAATTTTTTTTGAACTTAATATAAAATTTGAATTTGTGGTAATCCTATATCTTATTTTTCTCTCTAGTGAAACAAGTTTTATTGCATGATAACAGCTAAAGATAATATAATTTCTACAAAAAAAAAACATTAATTCCGAATTCATCACTTTTTTTTCACACAAATTCAAAGATTGTGGGTTTAATTCCATGAAATGAAAGAGTTGAAAATATTTTTTTGCTTTTGAAAATGAAATAAAATATATTTCTTAATTTGTTTACTTTTCACCAATCTTTGTGATTTTGTAGGATATAAAGAAAACTTTATTCGGTTTCTGCAAAACTGGTATTTTTATAATAACTAGAACAAACAATAACATACATCACATAGAATAACTAAAAATGACGACATTTTCGAGCCTTCAAAAATTTGGCGTATTTTTACAGAGGCTAAAAGCTTCCGCTTTGCAATAAAATCCAAATAAATGGAATATTTATTAACGTATGCAAAAACTAAAAACTTTTTTCGTGAGGGGGGAGGTTCTCCCGAAGGGAGACAGCGGGAGAGGGGAGGGGAAAAGTGAGAAGGTGAAAAGGGAACGCGGGAGGGGAAGGAGATGCGGGAGGGGGAGAGGAGGCGGAAAGGGAACGGGACGAATGGGAAAGGACACGCAGGGAGAATCAATTTCCTTATTTAATTAGCATTTCAACTCATGCCGGGCATCAACTAGTTGAATATAATTATTAATATTTGAACAAAAAGACCATATCAATCAAATAAAATACGGTAGCAAAATAATTAAATTTAACACGCCAATGAATGTCCATAATATTAATAATGCAATTAGTGGTGAGAACGGTACACAAGTGATTTCAATTTGCATAATTTAATTTTGAATGATGTAATTACGCTAAAACTGACAAACAAGTTCAAAAAAGGAATCTGACTGTAGGTATTCAACTCGAAATACAGGGGGACCTTGACGGTAAGTTTATATAAACTAACTAATATTTTATAATTCATTTACCGACCGGTTTCACTTTGCTCAAGCGTCATCACTTAAACAAATAATATAGGTACTGGATACAAATACAGGATATAATCTATTAGATTTATCTAGTAGCCCATTATTATTTATGTTTCTAAAACCATTAAAAATAACCAGTCTTTTTTTCTTTCGATATAATATTAAAACACATTAGTCTTCATAATTGTCTTTTCTTTGTATTGATATAAAATAAATGTATCCTCACTATTAAATTTGTTATGTTTTGTCTTGTTGTCTCCATCTGTATTTATATATAATATTAGCACACACTATGTATTTCCAATTTATTTTTTTTGTGTTTAATTCGTAGAACTCCATTTATTTTTTTTTAAATTTAATTTAATAACGTTTTCATGGGGTTATAAGTTACGCAAGTTTTTTTATTATTGTGACAGCTGTTTTGGCTTACAAGGCCATTTTCAAACTGTGGTGTTGAAAAATCAGTCGACGATATTTATACTATTTAAAATGTCAATTTTGAAAGAGTAAATTGATTTATTATCGGGAGAGTATCTAATATTTTTTCCAGGAAATCGGTTTAACCGATAATAAATCAATTTACTCACTTTCAAAATTGACAAATATCGTCGTCTAATTGTGGAACACCACCGTTTCTGTTCTGACAATTGGCCTTGTAAGCCGAAACAGCTGTCACAATAATAAAAAAACTTGCAAAACTTAATAATAACATTATTAAATTAAATTTAAATAAAAAAATTTTTAAATATATATTTCTTGTTTAGTATTAATTTGTACACTGGTGATCTTGGGCAAAGCAAAACCAGTCGGTAAAAAAATTAATTAAAAATCGTGGTTTTATGCAAAATAAGTAATTTTTATTACGAGTAAATGTGTCAAACCACAAAGTGATTGCTTTCTACAATAATAATTAATATTTTGTAGGAAATTCCTAGCCCATCTATGCTGACACGAATACATCATTTACATTCACTAACTAACTAACTAACTAACCATCACGCCGTTTCCCCGCAGGGGTAGGCAGAGAGGACGGACCGCCAAACACCTCGGTCTTGGCACACACTCTTTGCCTCATCCACATTCATACATCGTCTCATACATACTCTTCTATTTTTCTGACTCTTGACATGGCCCGACTCAAGTATCTGATTCACTTGATCGTGCCATGTCTTTCTCGGACGTCCCCTACTTCTTATACCATTCACACTTGCATCATATATTCTCCTTACGCTCTTTTCTTTGTTCATTCGCTCTACATGCCCAAACCATCTGAGGGTTCCTTTCTTAATTTTACTCATTACGCTTACATCAGCCTTGCATTCTTTTCGAATCTCCACATTTCTCACATGTTTTTACCACACATACGCCTCAGGGATCTCATTTCAATAGCATTCCGTCTACTTTCATCCTTCCTCTGCCAGTTCCATGCCTCACTGCCATACATCAGGGTAGGTACAAGCACTCCATTGTGGACTGCTAACTTCGCTTCTTTGGACAGCTTTTTGTTAGCGCCAACAGCATTCAGTCCTCCATTAATGGAGTTACCTGCATTTACCCTCCTTTCAATGTCTCTATCAGCCTTCCCATCTCTCGTAAACATACTACCCAAATACACAAACTCATCCACCTGCTCCAAGTATTCATCATTCACAACTATATTGCACACCGTTTTTGGACTCTCTCTTTCAAACACCATGAATTTAGACTTACTTACATTCATCATGAACTCATTCTTCATACATACTTCGTTCATTCTAGACACGAGCGACTGCAGATCTTCCATACTGTTTTTCACATTGTTTATTTACTGTTATTTACATTCACACATTACTAAAAATATTTGTATCTATTATTCAAGTACTTTTATAATTAAAAAATGTTAATAATGTTTTTGTGTACATTGGCGTCCTACAAGAATCGGTTCTATCTCCGACATTGCTTTTGTTGCACATCAATGACCTTTTGTCGTGTGCCCCAATTCATTGTTACGCGGATGACAGTACAGTCCATGATAGCTTTATGTTTGACAAACCCCCAAAGGGCACAGAAACTCCAAGGGACTTGGAGGACTTTGAAACAAAGAATGGACGGTTACCTCGAGAGTGTTTTCTCTTGGGGTAAGATTTGCCGGTCTCTGTGTTTCCTCCCCCCTACAACATGGATATCTTTAAGACACAACCTTCTCTTCAAACAATTCAGCAATTCCACACAGCATCCTCAAAGGTCACATGATCTCTGAGGAAAATTATTTTCCTCATGGCCTTCTGTGTCCTTGGATTATTACTTTTTTTTCTATTTTGTTACGGTCATGTCTCGATACTCCCACATAAATATTGTCTGTACATCAACTAATCAGTAACTACCAGCAACCTCCGTTAATAAATTAACGAGATTCAAAACATAGAGTCATTAATATTACTCCCCATTGTATTTTGAATCCATTCATTACTTTAATAAACATCTATAAAAAAACTGTTCGAAAAAGAGTCCATAATGGAGAACTGGTACCTGATGTATAGCACTGAGGCGTGGAACTGCCAGAGGAATGATTTAAGAAGACTGAATGCTATAGAAATGGATCTCGGAGGCGTATGTGTTAAAACCGTGTATGATCGTGTGAGAAATGTGGAGGTCCGCAAAGAATGTGTAGCGACCTATCTAGTACCTTCGCAATGCATTTTCTACATACTTGCATAGCAGTACCTACCTGCCTTCGTCGCACTATTTTTTACCACCATCCGGCCGTCTCTACCTCGCTACGCAGAATTATTTGCCACCTTCTCAAAAAGTCTCGCTGCTTCGACACACAATACATCGCGCTGCCCCGAAATTTCGGGAATGTTCCAGCGTGAGCGCATTTTAACCTACCGCTCAAGTACCTGCCAGGTCGGGCATATAGAGTAGTCGTAGACACCCGAAAAAGACAGCTTGATCAAGTGAATCAGATACTTGTGTAGGGCCATGTCAATAGAATAGTATGTATGACTTTTAATAAGGCAAGTAGTGGGTTCCAAGACCGAATTGTTTGGTCCATCCTCTCTGCCTACCCCTGCGGCATTAGTTAGTTTTTTATACCCAAGTATCTAAACACTGTACAAATTTTATTTCCAACAATAACGAGCACCCGCTTCCTAAACACAAGCCCCAGCTTACATTATGAAAGTTTATAAAATTGTTCAAAGTTTTATACTGCAAAATCTTATTGTATGCTGCAACATTTTATGCTAATATCGCTTGAGATTTCACTGGCGTTCTCGTTTACATTTAAATTTGGTCGTTTAACTCTTTAATGCTTCTTAAATTTATTTTTATTCTTTATTTTAAGTGGGTACCACGAAAGAATCTCAACTGCTCCAAACCGTAAGGAGCAAGGGAGATATAGCATCCCCAATTGGGGAAGAGGAAGGGGAAGGCGGGAATTTACCTTGTTGTTCAGATCTGGTAACAGCCATTTCAATCAACGTTTCGATTCTTAATGTTAGTCTTTCACCAGGACGGTAATAAAAGAATCTACTGCTCTGGAACGTGTCACATCTTATTTCAATGAATAAATTTGAAATAAAACAAAACTCTTCAAAACAAAATTCACTTGCGCTCGCCGAGATATTTGAACCCACTACCTCCGATTCGTAGTCAAGGGTCGTAATCACTCAACCACGGAGGCCTTCAATTTATTTAAAAGCAAGTGTGAGTTTTACAATGGGGAAAATGAAAAAAATCACCTCTTTATTTAGATAGTGGGCGCGTCTTGGAACACTTCATAAATAGAATTAATTCGGAACAAGCATTCTTTCCTCGGGGCAAATATAAAATGATTTGACAATCAGAAAAGAGTTGGAGGGTACAATTTATTAATTGTGGTAGGGATGGGGGCGCGGCTAGGAGTTAATGGAAAGTTTTGGGAGGGAACAGAACGGACATCGAAAGGGAACAATCACATAATGGAAAATCACAAAGTAATCGCTAGTTTCAAAAGTACAATTAAATTTGTTTGTCACGGCCAAGGATCTTAACCGCTATCTCAGACAAAGGTTAAATGATGTTTAAATTCTTTGTAGAAAATGATATTTAGTACAACAATAAACTCGCGTATCACGCACATTGTAACTTATGGTATACAAATATTATTCCAACTGTGTAATATTTACATTACCTCGAATAATAACCGCCTAACAATGGTAGCATTTTCGATTATTTCTGATCCGTAAAATCCGTTAAAGAGTCGATTATAAAAGCGAAAATTGCCAGTCATCGATTTCTGGAAAAATTGCGTGAATTCATAAAATTATTCACAAACATGCCTGGATAATATTTGATATTGAACATTCTTTAGAAACCCAGAAAAAACGTGGACGGGTGTAAAAGAGTATTAAATAATTAATTTTTGGAAATTCGGTGTGATCATTATGTTTTTTAAATTTAATGTAACTTAAGAGCGAATGACCAGCAGCTGAAAATAAAAGTTTAAAAACGCTTGCAACTATACAGGGAGGTTCCAATGAGAAAGATCAATTATTCCCCGTAAAAAAAATTTTTAATTAAAAATTCAATATCGATTGATTATTTTCAAAACTTGCTTTAATATATACCTACATTCAAGTAAGCAATAAAAATGCTCAAAACGCACAATGATAAATTATTAAATATAGTATACTTCTTGTAAGTATTTTTTGATTATAAGTATTTACGATTTTTCAATAATTTCTAAACAAAATAAGTGTGTAAATTTTTTTTTAAATATTTTAGTGTGTAAAACCTTAAATAAATAGAAAAACTGATTTATTTTTGTAATAAAACACATTCTCGGATTTATTTTTTAATGATTTTAATTTTACTAAAATTAAAATTCTGAAAACTGTGAATCAATATATATATATAATCAATATAATCAATATATACTAGTCTTTCATTCAAAAACTACCGCTTATTACATTTTTTTTTTCATCTTCAAACAAACAACTTTATTTTTATACGAGATAAGCATTGTAAGTGCTAAATTTCAAACTTATCAATTAAAAAAAAACAGATACATATTTCCGTATATTCTGTGGTCCTTTTCGCTTCCCATCATTCTTGAATTATTTTCCGCTCTAGAGATATTCTTATTTCTGTGGTCAGCGCAAACAAATCAGCAGTAGGTAGGTACCTAATCTATGAAATAACCACTTAGGCATTATGTTTATGATTGACTTTGGTCGTATATATATTTGATTGGAATTGATTTATGGACAAAAATACGTTGAAAACACTTATGAAATGAAACGGTCATCAAAAAATTTGCCCTGAAAATTTCATACTTTTTTCCCTTTGAGCACCGACATATTTTTCTTTTCAATCTTGTATTTTCTATAAATAAATTAGGTTTAAATTTTTTTTTCTATGAAGTCCTTACTGCTCCAGTCTGGAGCCAGTGAGATTATGGCATCCCTAATTGGGGTATGTATTGAGGCTGAAGGTAGTGGGGAGGGGAAGTAGATGGGGAAGTACCTGGCTATTTAGATCTGGTCACCAAACACAACTAAAGCCATTTCAAGCAACGTTTCATTTCTGAATAAAAGAGTCGTCAGAGTTTGGCTTACTTTTGACTTCTTTCCTGTACTTGGAAAATTAAAAAAATCTCATTTTTTTTTGTAAATATAAACGTACGATCGTGAGTCCCAGGGCTATGGTTTTGAATATTTTTATGTCGTACTGTACCTAAACCTATTTTTTTGGAGAAGCTGTATAAAGGGTATTTTTAAGAAAGAAAGGATAGATTCTGGGAAGGAAACCTAAAGAGATGTGGCCAGGAATCTACAAGGTCAGTGTATTCAGGAGTGACAGATGTATGAACCCTTCCCTCCCAAGTGCAAGGTGAGAGAGAGTCCGGCTGGAGAGGTGAGAATGTCTCTCAATCATACCGGCCTCCCAAAATGATAACCTATTTTACAAAGTCATTTAAAATGTACTATTCTTTTAACGTTTGTTTAGTTCTGTAAACAGTAGACCTCGTGTCGCAAAGAGTACATAAGGTTCTAGTTATTGTTTTGTAAGCATTTACTAATAATACAGTATTGATTAATCCGATTTAAAAGAAACCACGATGGTGCGACCTTTGGCGGTATAAAAACGTATAATCCAACAAGACGACCATCTTGAACCGAATTCTGAACATAACAAAACAGACAAATTTACAGAAAAATGAAATGGCAAACGGTAGCTTTACATTATTAATGAATTCTACAATGTTACATTATTTCCGTTATATTCTTAGATAGCTTCACAATATTTGTTAGTTCAAGCTTACAAATATATGATCCGAGCTGATACCCGGCATGCGTTGAAATTCTAATTAAATAAATATTTTTTTTCTCCTTTGTATCAATTCCCATTCCGAATACTCTTCCTCTTCCTACTTCCCCTCCCCTCTACCGCTCTCCCTTTTTTCTCGAACCCCCCCCCCCCCATTCTTCATGCATTCCGCTTCCACCTTCTATGCCTTCCCCTCTCCCTCGTCCCCCGTCCCGCGAAGCCCCCTTCCTCAATTCCCCAACCGACCCTCCCATATACCCCTCCTCCAGATTTTTTTTCCTGCCGCGTAACTCCATAAAATACACCCATTTTTTTCAACAACTCGCGTGACCTATTTAATTTTTTTATCCAAATTTCATCATGCCAGAGGTCACCAGTACATGTATAGAAGTATTCACGGGCATGTTCCCAACAATTCAAAAAAATTGAATAGCAATTGGATGAAATTTTAATCGTAATCATAGTATAGGAAATAATTTCATAACGCCAAAGCTCACTATTCTATAACCATCCCGGGTATGCGCACATCGTATTCCCAAAATTTCATCGTAATCAGATGAACGGCATGGCCGCGCATAAGGTACGAACAAACAACAAACAAACATTAATTTTTGTATTATAGATTTCTACTTGCCTATTATTTGACCTAATTATTAAATATATTGTTAACTTTTTTGGAGGTATGGTCGTGGCCTCTACTGAAGAAGTATCGGGTGTTATAATACCTTGCGCGTGTTCGTTGAAATGATACTCGAGAATAATTACGTTGCAAAGTTTATTTTCTGTTTAAGATATGACAAATAATAACAACGTAGCAAAATGCCAACGGCACGGACTGCAGGTATGTCCATCAGTAGGTTATAGAATAGTGACTGACTATTGACTGCTGACTGACTCGCACGGGACCATCGACGCCTTACATAGCCGACTTGTTTAGTAGCTACAGGAAAGGCAAGCAAAATACACACGAGATCCTTCGCGAAGGTTCGACGTGGTACTGTGATTTTTAAAATTTTTATTTATCTTAAAAGTACTGTGAATTATTGATTGCAGCTCTAGACCTTTCCATTAGGTGGTAAAATAATAATTATTCCCGCATGCCGCTCGAAACCTGCACGGCGTAGGTAGATACGACGACGCACTTTCTTTACTTTAAGAAAAACTTTCCTGTTTAAGCCATAAGTCGTGGGCTTTAACGAATATTTATATTACATGAAAAATATTTCATAATGTTTGCCTTCTTCGCAGCTTCTTTGACTTGTTTTCAAAAATCTCTTTGCTGTTTTTAATACATTCCAGTTTCTTAAGATCTTCTTATTTTCTTATTTACGTTTCAAATATGTAACACACGTCGATATAATATATTTCTTGTAACTGATCATTCGAGGAATACTTGAGTGTGACTCCGGGCGACCACCTGCGACTTTGCGAAAGCTTTTATAAGAAGCACTTTGCTCTTTCAAATTAGATTTATTCTATAGGCACCACTCGAACTTCTTTCAAGAGGCTTCGTACCTGTTCTATAATGCAAACTCGCACGCCTACCGTATTTCATCATCAAATTTGTTAGAATGAAGAGTTATTTTCACTATAACGTAAAGTGAGACGCTGAAGATATACTTCCTAACGAAGCCTGTAAAATGAAATTAAATGAATTCTTTGGCATTTGAGATTTTTAGGCACATCTTGGACGAAAAACCTTACAGATTATTGAGAATTATTGGTCAAATACCCTGATCAGGAGGATACAGTTTGTATCCGCCTGATTTATTTTTTAACTTCTGACTTGTTCCCCTTACAGAACAAGTTATTCTTCTTCTTCTCGTGGCCTGTCCGTTCAACGGACGTTGGTTATCATGTTGGCTATGCGGACTTTGTTTACTGCGGCCCGGAACAGCTCTACAGTAGACTGGCCAAACCACCTCAAATTTTTCAGCCCCGTCGACCTCCTTCTTCCAAGGCCCCGTCTTCCGGCAATCTTTCCCTGCATTATGAGATGCAATATCTCGTACTTCTTCGGATGTTTCATCACGTGTCCTATATATTGAAGTTTTCGGATTTTTATTGTTTTAATAACTTATTTTTATTTATTCATCCGAACCATAACATCTTCATTCGTAACTCTGACCATCCAGCTTATTTTGAGTATTCTTCTGTAGATCCACAACTCGAATGCCTCAAGTCGCCTTATCAGTTCTTCAGTAAGTGTCCATGCTTCCAATCCATAAAATAATAGATACTGAAAATTGATACAATTAAAGCTCATTTTTCTTTTATTTGATATTGGTCGGTATTTTTTGGATATTCTTCAATGCCCAATTTTTTAAATGTATATTGTTTAATTGTTACAGTGACATAAATAGTATAGCAAAAACAAATAGTAAATTTCATATTTTCAAGTATTCTACGCCAATTAAGAGAGCTTATATGGTTATGAGTTCGTTGATTTTCACATCTTTCGAAAGAAAGTCTTATCTCTTTTTTTGTCTTGTAGAGTGATTATACTTGTGTTGATATTTAATAAGTTTTCGCATAAATTAAGAACTATGTTAACTGTGAAACATTTAATAAACATTATCGTATTAAAGTATAAAATTTGTTTAAATGACAATATCTACTTTTAAATCCCTTATCACACTTTTAACTTTGGAACATTTCTTTCATCTTATCTAAAGATGGAATACCTATCTTTTTCTCGGCTTTTTCTTCCCTATGTTTTCCCTGACTTCTCCAATACTTTTCACCAGGGGTGTCAAACTGGATTTTCTTAAGGGCCATTTATAAGATTTAGCGTGCGTAAGCGGGCCAGACTCAAAATTTATAATTAGAACAAATACTAAATTGTTAAACTCTTTATTTAGTTAGATATCTAGATAAATTTTCATTCAAGTCGAAAAGCAGAATAAATTGTAAATTATCTTTAGCCGGACACGTGACTTCTCTTGGTTTTGATAAAATGATGTCGGGTGTCATATTCGTTGTTGTTGTTGTTTTTGCTTTTTTAAATTTTTTTTTTCATT
This sequence comes from Limnephilus auricula, assembly GCA_951813805.1. Taxonomy (NCBI): domain Eukaryota; kingdom Metazoa; phylum Arthropoda; class Insecta; order Trichoptera; family Limnephilidae; genus Limnephilus; species Limnephilus auricula. Next base: position 2,576,024 of record OX638410.1, read on the forward strand.
ACCTCCACACAGGAGGCCCCAAGGAAAAAAAAATCCCTCAGGGCCTATGTCATATTTGGGGATGCTGTGTGGAGAGTCTTTTAAGGGAAAGGAAGGAGTGGAAGTTCTGGGAAGGAAAAAGGTAAGAGGGGTGGGTAGGAATCTGGGGGCCAATGTGTCTAGGAGAGACGAATGTACGAATCCATCCCTCCTACTGTGATGCATGGTGATGGGTCAAATGAGTCCGGCTGGAGAGGTCTAAATCAAGTCTCCCTCAACCAGTCTCTTCTGATCCGGCTCGCAAAGCGGTAGGTGGGCAAACGCATTCACCGTCACGATCCAGACAAACCTCACCCCGTGAACCCGGGCACCCCTGCTAAGTCACCAAACGTAGCGAACCACTTGGGGTTACCTATGGCAGGGGTGTTGGTTCCCGAAGCGGCGGTACCCATACCCGCCTCCCAAATTGATAGTTATTATAAGAATCGATTGAGATGTTTGTTAATCAAGCGTTTGTAATTTTACAAACGTGTAGTGGCATCGAGTGTCCTCTAAGAATCTATAAAATATACAAAGAAAAAGCGCGGTTTTGTCCTACGTGACATAATATTGCCACGTGGTAGAGGGCTGTAATGATATGCCGTATGCGGCCCGCGGGCCGTATCTTTGACACCCCTGCTTTACACTATATTTGCAATTATTTTTATTTTCACGTTCAGTACAATTGGTACCTTCTTAACCTATAAAATACACAAATCACTTGTTCGTTTTTTACTACTTTGAAGAAGGTAGGTACGCTTGAAACAAAAAAAATTGTTTGGGTTAAATTCAAATAAAATAATTAACAAGACACTATAATTCACATCGCTCCACGATACAAGTAGCACCTACCAATTAACAAAAATTATTTAATTAAAGTAACAGACATTTTTTAATTCCTTGGAAAGCTTCTTGTAGAAAAATAAAAGCTTTATAAGTAGGTTACAAAAAGCTTTAGTCCAATCAAGTCACTGTCAAGTTGGACAATATTAATTTGTGTTAAAGCTTTTTGTCCAATATCCTCATCGTCTAATGTTTGCTAGCGTAATTACGTGTCAAAATGACATCAATTTAATTGATTGTTGACATTTTTAGTAAAGTGTTAATATTTCAAAAGTTCCCAGTAGGTAGCTGGAATACTCATCTTTCAATTAAATACAAATATATTGTATGAAAGCAGAAGCTCGATTTGCTAGACTAATTGTTGAATAAATTGTCGGAAGTTATTCATGGTTTTTGATATTTTTTTACATTGACTCAGGAAGCCTTGAATAAAATAATTTTCCTATCCAGGGCTTATTTCATCTTTGGGGATGCTGTGTGGAGGGTATTTTAAAGGAAAGGATGGATAAGAAGTTCTGAGCGCGAAAAGGGTTTGTGGGGATGGGTAGGATTCAGGGTTTCATTGTGTGCAGGAGTGATGGATGTATGAATCTATCAGGGCATGGTGTGGGGTTGAGAGAGTCTGGGGGATACCGCAAGGATCAATATTGGTGCCGATATTGTTTATACTTCACAACTCTACATAAACAATATAGTAAAAATAATAAAATATTGCAAAATGAGAGCATTTGCAAACGATGCACTGATTTATGTTGCAGAAGATAATTATAAGAAAGCTATCAAAGAGATAAATAGTGACTTTGATATGGTGTCAAAATGGCTCAAACAAAATAAATTGAAACTATATTGTTCATAAGACAATATCTTGAATAAATGCAAAAGATTCCAATAATGAAGAAATTATAAAAAAAGTGGACGAAATTAAATATCTAGAGTCATTAAAGACTCAAATTTATCATTATAGTTAAACTTATAAAAAAATACAATTGATTTCTAAAAAACTAATTTTAAAAAATGCAAAAAAATTTGAGTGAAATATAAAATGGCCCCTTTAAATGCCGATTCTAAGTCCAAATCATCTTTTGAACACATTTTGTTCAGCAAAAGAGGACAACTATCATGTTGTTATAACACTTTGATAGAAAGCTTAAACGCACAAAAAAACGGCGTGTAATGGGAACCTTTCAAATGTCATAAATTGGCTTTGAATGATCAATTGATGACAAAGTTATATTTGAATCTCTGTGAAATAATTTCTGTACCTTAAAATGAGCGTGGACGGCCTTTAATAATATGATTTGCAAAAGCACAAGTTTCCAAGAAACGGTTCATTGTAATTCCATCTACATTATTATAAAAAATTCAAAGTAAAAATTTCGAAAGCATTAAAATATAATTATCGCCTAATAATAGAGGCAAACGATATATTGTACATATTACGCAAGAATGTAATACGTTTAATGGTAAAAAATGTATGTTAAAGAAAATATTCTTTTTCATTTCTGGTAATAAATGATCCGTGCAAACAACCTGCAAAATGTTGTGTGGATGTCAAAATTACAGTAGTTCTACGCTCAGTAAAGAATTCATAGAAATAGTTGGCTTTTTAAAGTTTTGTGATGGAAATCTATTGAAATGTATTATTAAATGTAATAATCTTTTCGATTATGTCGGAAACTATAATGTGGTGAATAACAGAAAAAAATATATTGTTATCTTTTATAGTTCTTTCATAATAATGTATCGTTTCATTGCCGTCTGAGTGTATTATTACATAATATTCTATTATTTTATACACTTAAATTAAAACTGCAATCGCACTACTTACCACCTCAACTACGAGAGTATTTTATATTATTATATATTAAGTGATATGGGTGGTGTTGTTAAAAAAAAACTTGTCAATTGAATGATAGTATCGTTGTAAAATCAATTATGAGCAAATAAATAAATAAAATATAGTTTTATGAAAGAAATATATAAACATAATAAATGTTCATAATTACAATAGCCATATCAATGCTAAGTCAATCAATGGACTCGACGTCCTTACTAGACTAGCCTCTAAGTAGTTCTGCCGTTCCACGCTGGCGGGCTTATGGTGCTCGCCTCAGATGGCTTCGTTTCGTACCTATGTCACAAACGTCGATAGATGGTATTCAGTTGTATATTAATAAGTAACTGAATTTTAATTATACCAATGATTTGTGTGTGTTAAAGAGGTACGCGGAGAGGACGTAAATTCGTCCGTACGAACTGTTCAAATTTTGAAATTGAAAAATATCCGAAATTTTTAATTATTTAAAATTTTAGCAAAGTAATTCTTCTTTTTGTCACATCACTACTGTAAAGTAGGTCACATCACTAGTGGAAAGTATTTATGATCATTATGTCTATGGTGTGCTCTCTCTCTGTGTCGAGCTCTGGTCATGTCAAGTCGTAAATAAATCTTCATTATAAAATATAATTGATAGTGTTCTCAATAAGATCCTCAACCATATACCCAACAAAACACTTTTCATGTTAAAAAATATATTCATACAATTTGACGACAATACAATCCATACATTTTAATGAATACAAAGCTTTGAAAAAAAAAATCTTTCTCAAGATTTCGGGTACATTAATTAGGTGGGTATCATCCCCAATATCCAGTGTGACAAACCGCAACTGTGTAGGAAGGAGAAAACGTACACAAATCAGGGTAAAACTTTATCGAGCTAAGCTGATTAAATTATTGATTATTATGCGTATGTCAGGTTCACTTATATTAGAGGTAGCAGCCCTAATGGTGCTAAACGCCTCTTTCAAAAATTTTAACTTAAGCAAAACATCTAATGATTTTTTTTCCATAAGTTCGGAAAATGTCTGAAAGTCGTACTTAATTTCCCCTTTAAATATTACACTATTAAATTTTAATCAATGGCTACCTTAGACAAACTCTTTAAAAATTTGGGAGGCGGATATGGGTTAGGTTAGGTTAGGTTAGGCTAGGTTAGGTTAGGTTAGGTTAGGTTAGGTAAGGTTAGGGTTAGGCCTCCCCGGAAACCAATGAAGATTGAATAACCGACATCTCTGCCATAGATCACACCAAGTGGTCGCTACGTTTGGTCCCTTAAGAGGGATGTCCGGGTTAATAGGGTAAGATTTGTCTTCTTCTTCGCGGCGGGTGCTTCTGTCGCATGTTGGGCTAGATCGGGAGAGACTGTTTGAGGGAGACCTATTATTCAGCTGGACTAGACCCCCTGATTCTCCATTCATACCTCTTTCCTTTCCTAAATTTCCTCTCTTAAAAAAAAAAACCATTACACAGGTGACATTTGCCCTGAGAAAAATTGTTTTCATCAGGCTTTCCAATACTATATTATAGAATTTACGGATAAATTACAAATTTAGAAACAGGCTTGTAGTGCCATTTTTTACACTGAGTTGTTGGGTGACATAATAAAAAGTTTTTTTTTTTTTTTTTACATTAACTCCACACGGGAGGCCCTGAGGAAAATAATTTCCCTCAGGGCCTATGTCATCTTTGAAGATGCTGTGAGGAGGGTCTTTTTGAGGAGAGGAAGGAGTGAACGTGGGTCTTGAAGAGACCCATGTTATAGGAAGGAGGAAACACAGAGGCCGGCAAATCGTTCCACAGCCGAGCTGTTGAACACAAGAACGAGTCGTAGAAGCGTCCCGTTCTCATGTGACAAATTTCAACCGTGTACATATGTTGGGCGAGCGTTTGGCGTGTTTCCCGACTATGCACCGGTGCCGAGGGGATCAATGAGGCTAGTTCCTCGGAGCATCTTCCATTGAAATACCGGTAGAACAAAGAAAGCATTCCTACCCGACGCCTGTGCTCTAAAGATTGCAATCCGTTTGTTAAGACGGGAGAATCTATCAAACGGACCGCCCGTTTCTGCACAGAGTCGAGGGTGTTTTTCAGGTACTTTGGGGCTCCAGACCAGAGGTGGCTGCCAAATTCAACCGTGGGGCGCACTTGCGATTTGTACAGGGTTAGCAGTTGTGTACTATTAAAGTATCTGCGGGCCCTGTACAGTACGCCCAGTTTCTGAGAGGCTAACTTAACTCTGGCCTCGATGGAGCCCCCATATCTGAGCTGGTCACTTAGAGTTACACCGAGCATATCAATGGAAGACCTGTTCGGAAGAATGCTACCGTTGAAGGAGACTAGATAGTCATTTCGATCCCTTTTAGACGTAATCAGACATGATTGGGTCTTTGATACATTGAATTCGACGAGATTATTCTTACCCCAAGAGAGAACACTCTCGAGGTAAGCGTCCATTCTTTGCTTCAAAGCCCTCCGAGCCATTGGAATTTGTGCACCCTTTGGGGGCTTGTCAAACAAAAAGCTATCATGGACTGTACTGTCATCCGCGTAACAATGAATTGGTGCACATGTCAAAAGGTCATTGATGTGCAACAGAAACACGTCGGAGACAGAACCGATCACAGAAACAAGTCGGAGACAGAACCGATCCCTGTGGGACGCCAGCATTTATCGAATGCGAGGAAGAGGTTGAGATGGGCTGGGCATGTACATAGAATGCGCGTGTGTCCGGCATTCTATGTCAAAAAAGAATTATCACTGGACATCCAGGTGGAAAGAGAAAAGTGGGAAGACCCAGACTGAGGTGAGAAGACGAGGTAAGAGGGAATGCAGCACAGCTTCTTCAGGTAACAAACTGGAAGTCAGCCGCTGATGTTGCGAGAGGCCAAAGCTCGATTGGGCTGAGATTATAATCACTCGAACGCTTTTTGCCACATTATGGCACTATTTCCAAAACCATGGATTGCTTTGTTGCCAAAATGTGGATTTTTTTTAAAATTAAAGCGACTATATAATATATTGTACATACAAAATATAACAAAATAAATACTCTCTAGATATATAAAATATTTTTGTTTAAAGGTTTAAGATTTTTTTTTATAAATCCTACAAATATGTGATAATAGACAAAAGATAGGTGAATTCATTGGCTATATGGAACTATGATCAGTTTGTATGTCTCCATATTCAAATTCGGAGGTAGATTTTTTAATGTGGGCAGAAAAATTTCCTTTAGCAATCCAAGAAAAAAGATTTGAATCCTATTGAAGATCCGAAACTTTGGTGTTAAAAATGTGTACATTTTACTGTTTTTGTGATTTATTTTTAGATTTGAATATAAAGCATTTAATTTTTTATTTCTAGCACCGTTTTTTATACCACATTTCTCGCTATGATAGTAAGGGAGACACAACGATTTCTACGGGACCTTTATGAGTTTTTCCGAAAAGCGTTAAAAAAAATTAGCCTGAGGTGTTAAAGATTCCTGCTAAGAGTCTCAGAACACATTGACTAGTAAAGCAGGTAACATATAAGTAAAGGAAAAATACTTAAATCTGAACATTTCTAAATTTGAGCTGCACCCTCAGTTGAGAAGGTATACAATATAAAGTTTAAGGGTGGAAAGTGGTAGCTAATAAGAACGTTTTCCAATTCCGGGCGTAAACACGATGTGTCATGCCAGAATAAACCTTCTCCCCTATCAAATATTGACCCTGTCTTGTTTCTCAGCCCTCCCACTTCACCCGATTTGGAGCTTAAGGGATGCATAACCTTATACCATATTTCAAAATTAATTAAAAACTTACTTGTTTTTATTCTACATAGTTATTTTATACATCATTTATAATTTATAAACAAACTTTACAAAAACTATTCGTGTTTATCGTTGTAATAATAAAAACAAAATACTTCAACGACTTACGCCGTTCTTCCATGGAGCTACGTTCAAGCGACGCGATCGCCGCTTGTCTGTATTTTCAAAACTATTATTAGTGTTTGAAATCGCCGCTAGGCGCTGCACTAGCAAAATTGTATGACAGGTAGCGGTAGCGTCGCTTGTAAATAGCTACGTGAACGATAGGCGTTATACTTTTACTAATATTTTAATTTGATTATAATTAATAATTAGATACTCTGTTATATTATTTTTAAATTTTATCGAACACATTTGTCCTTTCCGTGTTAGAAGGTATACCCTATCACATTATTTGTTTAAATATGAAATGTTCCATGGTAGCAGTATGTATATTGTCTTCTGAAATTAAATTCTTTAAGAAGAAATTCTGATGAAAGTGTAATTTATTGGTCAAAATGGATCCGCTTTGAATATTAATTTTTTGTGTGGTGAATGTCGGTAGTGTGTATTTTTGTTTTAAATCAACTTCGCTATGTATTCAACACATATAAATTATACACATATAAAGAACCCACACATTATTATTATTTGTTACATACATATTATGCTATCTGCAGCTCTAAAACTGATTTTTTCTGTCGTTCTATTGTACGACGCTATACTTTTACCTACCATCTTTATTTCTATTTAGCATGTGTAAAACCTGTTTATGTTTTCTTTGTCATCAAAACACACCTGTATGAACTAAAATGTAAATATATGTAAAAGCCCACAAGGGCGTTAATGATTAATAAAATAAAAAAATCACGTTTATTGTTTAAAAAACCAACATTGGATGTAACACACACCTGTGGCTCGGACGCTGGCGTCCGGAACAAATTGTTATTTATTTTTAAATGTGATTTTAACCCTCAACTGTACAAGAACAAGGTCAGAATCTCTTGCGCCCATATCATTTTAGACGTTGCTTTTAATTTCAGTAGTGTAGCTTCTCGGAATCCTTTGAAATTAATGTTCTATTGAGAACGGCCATCATGTGACCATATTATGTCATCCAACATTCAAGAGGTTAAATAATTGTATCCTGTACCTAAATACTAGGTTTTATCATACGTACATCATACTTTGTATTAAGTCAGATCTTATATAAACCTAACATGTTATTGTACTATTACACGAGTACATATTTCTTTTAAATATTATCTCAATGTACTTTTAATAACTATTTATAGAGTTTAACCCTCGGATGGGCAATGTGGCCTGGCCAGGCCATTTTGATTTTCAAACGTGATTTTCTTATTTTTCCGTTGACTTTTTGGCGAGCGGTATCAATATACACTATTGAACTCGGTGAGCTGCGTCGAATGGTGCCGATGAATTTGAATTTCTAGTTAGTTTAACAAAAATAATAAATTAAGACAAAAACTTCAAGGAGTGTGCCATTTAATATTTTTCATTGTCCGGAATGTTCTTTTTCTGGACACAAATCATATTCGAACAAGTTTGTTTAGGCTTCTGTGTACATTAGACAGCATTATATAAACAGGCAGCTTCTCAATTGGAATTAGTCATGGGTGTTAATTTTTTGGCATCATAATACATCATCCATAGACATTTGAAGCAGGCTAGCAGATCTGTTATCGGCAGGTATTTTGTTCCAGAATAATGGTAGATAGCGGATTGATGTAATTTATAGCGGCGGAGGACTTACCGGCAGAGAGCGAAAGAGCGGAATATTGAGGCGGAAATGTTTATTCAGCGAGGATCAATTTAAGACTGATAGTGCGGGTAAAAAATGAAATATCCATGGAGCAAGAGCGACATATCGTAAGTTAGGTTAATATGTAACAACACTAACTTCCAAGTACAACGGTTCATGATATGATTGATATCAGTAGGTGAGTGTAAATGAGAGGTGTGTAATGTTCAGAAGGCTCAACCAGTGATTCTTTACAGTTTCAAGGATTTTTTCAAAAATAAGTACGTATACATTTTTCATAACTTGTCGGATTATATGCATTTCTTACTATGCGATTACGCCGGTCTTTGCGTAAATTGGAAACATGTTAGAATAATTCAGGTATGTTTTCCACAAAGATGGAGGATGTGCAGCAGATGTTAACCACAGAATAGGTGTGGGATGGAGTAAATTTAGATCCGTAACAGGAATCCTGTGTGACACAAAAATGCCTATAAAACTAAAAGGAAAGGTATACCAGACTATTGTTAGACCCGCGATAATGTATGGCTCCGAATGCTGGACCATGTACAACTCCTACACCAGGCAGCTTGAATCAGCAGAAATGCGAATGCTTAGATGGTCGGCAGGAGTGTCACTAAAAGATAAAATTAAAAGTTCACGCATTCGTGGTAGCCTGGGTGTCACAGACATAAACAATAAGCTAGAGGAACGACAGTTGAGATGGTATGGTCACATAAAACGGAGACCACCAGACCACACAGTGAAGCAGGCAATGTCTATGGAGCTTCATCGACAGTCATCCAGAGGAAGACCAAAGAACTCCTGGATGACTCAATGCTCTAAAATTCTAAGTAGAAACGGCCTGGAAGAGAGCGATACCCAGAACCGAAGAAGCTACAACCTGAGAACGAGGAGAGCCGACCCCAACAGCCTACCTAGGCAATGAGTTGGGACAGTGCAAGGAAGAAGAAGAAGAGTTTTCCGATGGGTTCAATATTGGGCGTTTTTTTGAGATACCCATAGTTCTAGGTTAGAGTCTATTTTCGCACTTGTTAATACTCTGAACATTTTATTTTAGCACTAAAAATATGTCACTTAAATTCTAGAAGCATTTCAAACCAGGCATAGAAAAATATATATAATGGAAAATACTGCCGGATATTGCGCCCCTATCTTTGGGGGTGGGACGGGTGGAGGCGAGAGGGTGAGGGTGGTAATCGCTTGTTAATAGAGAGCCTCCACTAGAGAAAGGCAGGACAAAAGGCTGCTCTTTCACTGCTGCCTGTACACTCAATACCTTCCAATGAATATTATTTTTATAACCCAAGGGGGGATTAGCTAAAAGCTTAACAGAATTTCGATATGCGATTTATTTTCAAATCCAAATGATTTATAACATTTTTATACCTGTGATTTTTTGTTTATTTTTTTATATCGTCAGGTTTCTACGTGGTATCAAATCTATTTATAAATAATATGTTTATTTATTAATTACACGCCGTATGTATAAGTTATCTGTCTGTATATTGTATCAATGTTATTGTAAATACTAAAAAATTATAACAATTCAAAATATAATATAGTGAAAGAATGAAACAGCAAAAGCGTAAAATAATTAAAAAATAACTTTGTTTTAATTCCACTTTATTAAATACCTTCAACCAACCAGTTTTGGTTTGACCTGAACCTTCATCGGGGGTGATTATTATATATTAAACAAAAAAACAACGTTAAAGAGTATTTAAATGAAAAGGAGAGAGAACATAAATTTAGTTGAGGGGCATGGGGGAGGTACCTAAGAGGGAGGGGTGAAAGTAGACTTGGGAAAAGGAAATATGTTAAAAATGATGAAGGTTCAGGTCGAACCGAAACCGGTTGGTTAAATATATATTGTATAGTGGAATTAAAACAAAATTATATTATTGTCATTATTATAATTATGTATACCCTCAAAAAGTGTTCGCTATATGTGAAAATTAAACATAATATACATACTTAGTATGTAGGTTAAAATGTGAACAGAGACAAACAATCCTCACATAAATATATTCAAAACTAGCTGACCCGGCAAACTTTGTACCGCCTCAGAATCAATAAATGTTGTGTTTAATTTATTAGCTGAAATAAATTAAGTTTTTATCAAGTTAAAATAAATACTCAAGTTCAAAAAATGAAATTGAGCTGTTGACTAAGCACAAAATGTTCGGCATACTACACCATTGACAGTTCGAATTGATTCAAATTATGTCTAGCAACGCACATTATTTGAAAAGCCGTTCCATACAAAATATATGAAAAAAATAATTTTCTTCATAATTATTTTTCCCGTGATTTTTTCTGATGTTTTAATAGTTATTATGTTAATCGGGACGGAGACAAATCCAACAAATCAAAGATAGGAAAATCGGTTAAGCCGTTCTTGAGTTATAAATGGTGTAACTAACCCGACTTTGTTTATATATTAAGATAACAACAATATTAGAAAATACGAGTATATATAGATCAATTTGTATCTAGATAAATAAAAGCATTAGGAATATACAACATTTATACTATCTGCAATCAAACCTATCAGTGAATTAAAAAAATTACTTAATAATATTTTTCAATAACAAGCATGTGTGAACCATTTGCTTTTTTAGATTGGCTATTCTAATGGATTAATCAATAACGATATTATCTGATAGATAACGTAATAAAAGTGATCATTAACGGTAAAAAAATACTTTGAAAATTAACCAGGGTATCAAACATTTTCAAACTTTAAATTTCTAAGAAATTTGTAAGAATTATAGCTGATCTAAAAGCTACGTGAAAAGAAAACATTACCTACAACATCTAGTTGGTTTGTTGCATCTTTCTGTAGTGTATTGGTTAAACATGTAATTTCAGCATCCTTCAATAGATGTCGTTAGTTTTTTTTTTTTTACATTAACTCCACACAGGAGGTCCTAAGAAAATAATTTCCCTCCGGGCCTATGTCATCTAAGATGATGTGTGGAGGGTCTTTTTGAGGAGAGGAAGGAGTGAACATGGGTCTTGAAGAGACCCATGTTGTAGGAGGGAGGAAACTAGGAGGCAAATCGTTCCACAGCCGAGCTGATCAACTCAAGAACGAGTCATAGAAACGACCCGATGTCATGTGACAAATGTCAACCGTGTACAAATGTTGAGCGCGTGTTTGGCGTGTTTCCCGACTATGCACCGGTGCCGAGGGGATCAATAATTTTAAGATATTAAGTACAATAAATTTTGTTTTATTTTGATTTAACAATTTAAAATTTTTTTTATTTAATATTTGTAGTTTTTTTTTACAATAAACATACAATTTTTACATGACGTAAAAATGGTAAGAGTTGAAGCTCTTGTGTTTAGTGAGGGAATTTTAGTTCATTATATAATATAATGTATGAAAGTAAATGATAAAATATTGCAAAACAAGGGATACTTAAGAAAATGCAAAATTTATCAATAACGGATTTCAAGATTTGAAAGATATAGTAATAATAGTAAGATATGGACTTTTATAGTAGTTTTAGGTAATTTTTTAATTTTTGCCGAAATTTCTGAATATTTTCAATAACTTATAGATATAATGGCAGGTTGTTAAAATATGTTATACTCAGATAGAGATAAGTATTTTGTGTGTGCTTTGTACTAAATTTAGGGATTTTGATAGTATTCTGATATCTTGCTAATGAATGGAATTGTAAGTTATTTAACTGTATTTCTTTGTAAATTTGTAGTTTTTAACATATTTTAATATATTTTGTCTATTATAGGTACATTGAATATTGAAAAGAGAATTTCAGTAGAAAATTTGGATGGTTTTTTCAATATTACTTTAATTATTAATTTTTAAACAATTTTGAGAGGATTTAAAATATTATTATATGTTCCTCCCCAAGTAATAAATAAATTTGGAATAGTTATTTAATAAATAACTATTTCAAATCATGCTTAAGTGTCAGAAATAGAACTTATTATAATGTCATTTTCTTATTTGCAAAGCGGTAAATAAAAAATAAAAACCAAACGTAAAATTTGGTAAAACGTCATAGAATTTGGTGTTGAATCTTTTCTTTTCGGAAAGTACCAGTAAATTATGAACACCTTTTGGTTAAAGTAAAAAATATGCCTTAGGGGGTTTCTCACCATCCTACCAATAGCTTATCTACCCTAATAACGAATATTTTTAAAAATAAAAATAAAATACTCGCAGTGGTTAGAAAACTCGGCCAACTTATCCAATATGTAGCCACAATTCATAGCTTCGAGTACCGAATTATAAACTCCAACTTAATAAATAAATAAACCGTAAATCGTAAATCGAAAATATTCGTTATTAGGGTAGATAAGCTATTGGGAGGATGGTGAGAAACCCCCTTAAGATTACATATATCTATGGTTTATCTTGGTAAAACTTTTAACACCTTTTAAACGATCGCAGAGCCATTCATTTCTGTCTACTATTTAATGTCTAGTGTAGATTTTAGTTCCTAGTTTGTTTATTTGTTCCGATTGTAACTAGGTACAAGAAGGTTTTAATAGCTTTTCTGGAACCGTTCCAACACTTCTAAAGTCTGAACACTAATGCACACTACACACAGACAATATTTTTGATTTTTATTTATTTTATGTCGCTATCCATCAACTATAATGAGTGTTTACCCAGAATAATGTTGTTTCCAATAATGCTGGATATTGATGGTTTTGTTTTAAGTATGCTTACAAATTACAGCTTCAGAAGCATTTATAAAGGACTGAAAATACTAAAAATGAAACGATACAAAATGTTTTTTGCTGGAATTGGGAGGATGTATGTGTAGGAAAAAACAAGGTTTGCAAGGAAAAGGGAATGACCAATCACTTACCATTGCAGCTCTTCGAAGGAACCCAGGAACTGGAGTCGACTCTATCTACCTATTAATCGCGTTAAATCCCGAATAGATTATTCCGACACATTTTTTGCTGTAATTTAGTGCTCTAATTTTTTCAAATTTTGGAAAAATGCGTATATTTAATTCCGCGTTCGTGTGCGTATTTATCACCAAAAGTTGATAGAATGCATTGTCGTTAAAAACGAATCTATTTGCCGAGTTTCAACTTGGTCGGATGTCGGAAAGTAGTTTAATTTACACATTAAAGATTTTCATTCATTCATTCAATAAAATCAAAAATGTGAAATTCAAATAAATGTATTTAAAAACGGCCCCTTTTTACATTAATCATAATATTATCACCAAAATCGTTATCGTCAAAGTGAAAACGCTGCCCGTAAAAAAAGTGTGTACCGTTCTTCCCTCTAGCAAACATAGTTGTGGGAAAACATAAAAGCATTAAGAATGACCTAGATAATTTATGTCAATATTTATCTACTTATTTAGTCATTCGAACCCCAAAGGGGTCAAAAAGGGCGTTCAACACGCCTCCCAAACAAACTAATAATAAATACTTCCAATTCGCCTTCCAAACAAACCAATAATAAACAATAGATACTTTATTAGTTAAAGATAATAATTATCGACGTGGCGTGGTTATTTTCGCTAAACATAATTTAAACTGTAAATATTAAAAATTCATTAGTTCAAGCAACCGCTCTGAAGATGAATTATTTATATTTATATGGAGTTGGTATAATTTAATTTATAATGTTGCTTTATTGGTGTTAATTGAAATTTTGGATGTTCCACGGGTAATAATAGTCAATACTAGCAGTGAAAGTATATTATGAAAACTTTAATTGTTCTATTTGAAAACTATAGATGGCACCACTTCCGTTTGTATCTAATACGTGGAGCGAGTGTGTATGACAGACGTTAGCGTATTAATAATATACATTACAATACCCTGACAAATGGTGTATGTATACATTTTAAATTAATAACATCATATTTTTAGAAGCGTGATATTTTTAATTTAAATAAGTCATTAATTTATTTATTTATATTAATATTTGTCTGTACAGGGTTTTACAAACATGTGATGTACATAATAATTTTGTGGAAGAGTAATCATAATGTAAAATATCCTTATTATTTTTTTATTTTCGTAATTTGTACATTTAAGTTTACAAATTTGCTATTTATTTACATGTTGCATTCTATATTAAATTTTCTCAAGTTTGACGTAGCTTCTACAATATATCTTTAACTTTCCAATTTGTGGGGACTTTATAGTTTCTGGTAGCGTGTTATAACACTTCATCCCTTTGTACAGTAGACTATTCTGTGTGTTCGCTTTATCCTATTTTTGTAGCCTGATTTGGTAGCATGGATATAAATAGAAGTGTTCCTTGACTTGTATATATTATGTAGATAGATTCGAATATATAAGTAGATTTTAGATACATGAATTTAGCCTAATTTTTTAATGAATTTCAGAGTCAGCATAGCAATTTCGCCGTCAAAACATCTGCGATTCGACCAAAACACGCATGTAATTTATGTTATTTTTACCGTTTTATCGAATTAGTAACCTTTCATTTCACAAAACCGAACCGGCTGGCTTATAATTAACCGTAAAATGGTATTACGCCCATCTCATCCGGTTCATTTCCCCAGAATTAACCGCACGAACCGGAGTGAACCGGCGCAGCACTAAGAAATCAGGTCTAGGCCATTTAGACAATATAGCTAAGGCGATAAAACGGAACAATTAGAAATGTGAAATTTAATACATTAATAAATACGTTAAATTATGCAGAAAACTATTAGAAAAATTTCTTGTACCAAACTTAACCTGACGTAAACTAACCTAACCTAACCTGATCTTCGAACCACCTAACCTAACCTAACCTAACCTAGCCTGATCTTCCAACCACCTAACCTAACCACCTAATAAAATATTTAGCCTTGCTACTACATGGAGAAAAATCTTATTCTAAAATACGATAATTTTATTCGTAAAAACGGTTAAAAACGGGACTGAAGTTCTAACGAACAAATTAACAGGTTAAAATGTTTATTGGCGGGAACATTGAAACACTGTTAATTTGTTCGTAAGAACTTCAGTCTCGTTTTTACCAATAAAATGATCGTATTTCAGAATAACATTTTTCTCCGTGTAGCCACGTTTTTCTCCACTATGGAGAATTTTTTTTTTTTTTTTTTTTCATGTTCTCCATAAAACAGTTATACACCAATATGTCATAGTTTACGTTTTATTGTGTCAGTGAGATTAAGTTTTATTTATTCTTCTTCTTCTCTTCCTTCCACTCTCCCAACTCATTGCCTAGGTAGGCTGTTGGGGTAGGCTCTTCTCGTTCTAAGGTTGTAGCTTCTTCGGTTCTGGGTATCGGTTTCATCCATGCCGTTTCTATGTAAAATTTTGGAGCATTGAGTCATCCAGGAGATTTTGTTCTTCCTCTGGATGACTGTCCATGAAGCTTCATAGACATTGCCTGCTTCACTGTATGTTGTTATGTTTTATTTATTGATTTTTCTATTTAAATTATTGTAAGATAGGCAACGATGATCATTTATTAGATAATCAACCCTTCTACCAGAGGTCATTTTAAGTGCTTCGCTACGTTTGGTGATTTAGAGAGGTGCTCAAGTTCATTGGGTGATGCTTATTCGGGTTTTGGTAACGGATGCGTCTGCCCACCAACTGCGTGGCAGTCCAGATCGGAAAAGACTGGTTGAAGGATATATTTTGATCTCTCCAACAGGATTTTCTCAGAACATCGCCTTGTACTGAAGTGGGAGGCATGGATAAATATGTGATTTACTCCTGACAATACTTACCCCTAGATTCCTACCAACCCCACAAAACTTTTTGCTTTCCAGAAATTCCTCTCTTTGATTTTTTTAAAATACGCTGAATCTATAAATGACACAGGCTCTGAGGGGAATTGTTTTTCTCAGGGCCCCCATTGTGTGGAGCTATCGTAAAAAATTATGTTTTAGCCCGAGTATGACAAATAAAAAAAAATAGAATAGAACCGTTATTAAATAGTTTTCGCTACACAATTTTTAATTATATTTTTTTAATAAGTGATAATTATTTCCACAGAAAATAAAATGAATAATAAATGGCAAAACGAGTAATGACTGAAAAATATTGTTATTGCCTTTTTGTAAAAGCTAGACGATAAGAGACTATTGAGATACCCAAGAAGTCTACAACTGCCTTCGGTGTGTTTCCTAGAAGCCTATCATATTCATGAAATTCAATTACGTTAATTAACCTTAAATAATGGCCTATTAAGAAGACAAATATTGTTCAGTTTTGGATACCTGTAGTCGCCTTGATTATACAGGGTTCCACCTTTTCATTTTGACCCAGAAATAAACGTAACAATATAATTTTATACTGAAAGGCATTATTTACAGTATCGCCCTGATAATAAATTACTTTTTATACTCTTAAAGTGAGATTGTTTTATTATCGAGTATATTATTAATAATAATAGTACTTGGATTATTTGTAGAGCGCTATTTTCGTGAAAAATCACCTAAAGGGCGCTGTGCAACTGATTATTAATTTTTAGGCTCTATTTAAATTTATTTTTTACAAATACATACAGAAAACATACACACCTGTACATGTGGAGAAGATACGACTTTGCACGCAGAGGATACTGTATTTAAAACTCTGAAAATTGCATGATTTCATATTTGCTTCCCCCATTATTGTTCATATATTACATTTGTAAGTAGATTGGTTCCAAAAATATTTATTTTAAAAAACTGGAGAATTCAGGATTCTTTAGGACTGGACAATTTGTATGAAACTACATTTACAAAAGGTTACAAATAAGAATTTGCTTACATTTGTATAAAATTAGTTATTTACAATGTCGCGGGCTGTGAAGGAGAAAAAAAGGGTTTTTGCTTTATCGATACGGCTGTCTGAAAAGATGAGTTAAGTAATTTGATCGGTACAATCAGAAATCTCCCTCCTCTCCTCAGTAATTTAAAACTTATATTCTCACAAAAAGAGGTAAACATACAGAATTTTACTGTCCAAACCTTAAAAGTATGCCTCCCGAGAAAAAAAGTCTGTAAGCGCCTCCAAAAAATAATTTTGTAGGCGCTTAAGAATAAATATGGTAAAATAACGTGACATTGACGAAATGTCAACTTTGCATCTAAATAAATTTTTTTTAAATCATTTGTGCCGAAAAATTTAATGTAATATTCATTGCACACGTTTAAAATATTGCAATACATGTATGTTAAAAAATTGTAGTGTTTGAATATGTATGTAGTTTAAATTTCTCTGTTAATTTGAATATATATGTAGTTTAAATATGTATGTAGTTTAAATTTCTCTCAACATATGTTGTAAGTATAGGTGGTAATATATAGTTTGAAGGTGTCTCAGATCAGCAGTTCAGCTGTTGTACCATATGAGAAAGGCAACTGATGTTCTTTCGGGTGTAATACCCGAACGATCACGAATGTAGCAGCCGATTATATGGCAATTTCAGCGACCATTTCACCTGCTCTAGATTAACACAGAGTACCCTTCAGAACGGACGTTAAGTCCAGTTAAATATTAACTGTAAATAAGATATTAGAACGACTCGTAACTTAGACAAATCGAGTATTATTGAAACTTCCAATCATCAGAGTTGAATTGTTCATCACAGAAAACAACAGTACACCATAATATGTGTAACGGAAATCAACATATAAATGGTGATCAAATTTACTTTTTAGAGTGTGATATAATTGTTTATATCCTTTGATATACCATTTTTTATAAGCTTACCAGCTGACCTGCCCACGCGTTGCTGTGGCTAACTAAACACAACGTCATCTACTGGATGGTTACCTAACCTAGATGATCAAGTGTTGTGTCAATAAATTAACTCACACCGCCATCTGTCAGAAACTTATTGAACTTACAAATAAGTTCAAATTATTGTCACATAACAAACATTTAATGAACATTTAATTCGCAATAATAAATATTGAGGTCAAAAATCGAGTTAAAAACTATCCTATCTTTTAAGTTTGACCAAATTACACACAGTAAGTCAAATTTCATCAAAATCGGTTGTGTAGTTTCGGAGTTTACTTTGGACGAACATTGTGACGCAAGATTTTTATATATAAAGATAAGAACGATATGCCAATCCAAAATTTAACAAAAGTTTGAATTTTCAAGTAGTTATATATTTTTATGTATATCGGTGTACACAGACATACTTAACAGTATAAATGACATGAAACTATTAAATACGAATGCAATTGTGTTAATCATTACCCAATACAGCAGTTTCACACCATTTCTCATAATAATGTTCTACTATATATATGTAAAAGCCCTCTGGTCGTCAAATAAATCAAATAAAAATATTCAGCCCCGGGTACAGGCCCCCGGCAAGGTTAAGGTCCTGATTTCAATTTCTTGATGCAACGGTATTTTTTTCTGTTTCAAATTTTGGTTTGAGAGTCACAAATATTATCTTCAATGACTAAAAATATATATAGGTATATTGGAGTTATGGAACCGTATAAGTCCAGGTCAACGTTGTCAAGTTTAGTTTTGATATCAATTAAAGTCCTTACGCATCCCTAAGGGATGAATAATAACTATCAGTGCCTTACAATGCCTACCTCCCTGTGCCGAATAAATCCCTTGGCATAGTTTCCAAGTTGAAGGGATCTACCACCACTACATCATACTTAGGAAGACCCAAGGGGGTAAGTAATTAATATGTAGGTAATGTGCCTGTTTTCTTGGCCTAGGGTAGTTATATCACCAACATTATAACTTGTATACAATGTGTCATAATAATTTATGATAATTAATACAGGATCTATAAACACATTCATATTCATATATTATGTCTCGACGCCATCTAGTGGGAGATCACTTACAATGCCTTTCTCATATAAAATAAAGTTGGTTGTTAAAGGTGAAAAAAATGTAATAAGCATGAAACACTTGTTGAATGAAACACTAGTATATTGAATTATTTGGTGGGTAAGAGATAAGCCAACGTAGTTCAACGGTAGAGCATTTGACAGGAAATCAGAAGGACACGGGTTCGAGTCCCGTCTTTATTGGTGAGATTTTTTCAATGTGGATGAGTGTTTCAGATAAATAATTATTGTAATTTTTTGTCTTTGATCTTCTAAGCACCTCCCCTTTCCACCTCTCCCCCTCCCCACTCTTCCCTGTTGATTTTCTAAGCACCTCCCCTCACCACCTCTCTCCCCCACTACTTCAATTTCTACCCACGCATAGCTTTGTATACTTGATTATTTAGTTTTAGTACATTTTATGTCCTGAGGAAGAGAACATCGTTCTCGAAACATGTCGATTTGTTAAAATAAAGATTATCGTTATAAAAACAAATTATTTTAATTTGTCATTAAATAATTATTTCTTATAATGATCGTTACATTCATATTCAATCTGTTTAATTACGATAGCTGTACTGTCCTCGAAATACACATAGTGTCAGTTGTTTTTCATAGATGTCGTTAGGCTTAGAGCTTTTGTCAAGTTCCGACAGATGTCAGCAGACAGAGTAGATTCATCCGGGCAGTACATCCGCTTTACGACAGTTCGAGCTCTCAGATTCAATTCCTAGACAGTTATAGTTGGTCGTGAGACCCAGAAGTATAATATATTATAAACATATTATTAACACGTAAATACCCTCTACTAGACTCTCTACCCATTTAAGGCTCCAAAGATTAAGATGGGCCGGACATGTGCACCGAATGCAAGCACACGAGTTCCGAATAAGGTTCTAGCAGGACACCCGGAAGGTAAACGAAAGTCGGGCAGACCTAGGCTGAGATGGGAGGATGATGTCAAGAAGGTTGCAAGAGGACTACTCCACGTTGCAGATTGGAAGACGACGGCCGAGGACAGAAGGCAGTGAAGGCTCGAAATGGACCGTTGCGCCATTAAAGAAAAAACACGTAAAAATACTTACTATTCTTGAAGAGCCCCAGCACAATTCCTAATGCATGTCTGTGTATAAGGCAAACATAACAAAAGCCAAGCAAGCAATGATGTTTATTTAATTTTTTTATTGATTTACTCTTTTATTCGCCAGCAGTCGCAGATATATTAGCTGCGAATCAATTGACTGTAATAAAAATAGGTGGCTTGGACATGTATTAAGAATGTCTGATGACCGAATTCCGAAGAAAATACTGAGTGCCATTCCAGAGGGTAGACGTCCAGTAGGCCGCCCCAGACACAGTTGGGCGAGGCAAATCCAAAAACTGTGCGAGGAGAGGATGGATCTGCCATGGACGGAGGCCGATCAATCGGCGCAAGACAGGGACGTATGGAGGAGCCTTGTCGATGCAGTGGGTCCCCGACCCGAATAGGACAAGGGGAAGAAGAAGAAGAAGTTTTTCAATATATTATAAATAATATATATTTTTTGAGGAAAAAAATCTCTCAGATGTAGAAACCAAGGTGGGGCTTCGCTCTGAGCATAGGCGATCTGTCGTAGTACGCGAGATCGATGTTGGCACACTTTTTGGCTCATTTTCCATACTTTTCATACCTTGATTCTATCATTTATGATTATAGATGTAAACCAATTGAATGCCTATAGTTTAACCACTCCAGCAATGGGTGTTCGGTTTTGGATTTGGCTATAGATTTAATTGATATAATTCCTTAAAATATTAGTATGCAAACATATGAACTGTTTACTGTGGTTTAAAGCCAATAAATCCACCTAGATTTCACTGTTTAACCCATATTTTTAAGGTTTGTTAAATGTGATCCAATTTTATTTATTTATTTTTTATTTATTTATCTATTTATTTACGCCCTCAGGGCTTTTACAACAATCATAATACAAAAATAATAGAAAAATAAACAATTATATACAAATTATGTTTCATCATTGTTTAGTAAACGGAAAACAGAATTTTAGAAATTTCAGAAATAAATTTTGGTAAGGAATAAACGAAAATATCAACTAAACTAAATTTATTTCCAAGCCTATGTAGTCTTTGGATTGGGGAGTTTTAAATATTTTTGAAATATTTAGTTTTCGAAGGATAAAAAAAGAACAGCTCTGGAAGCCTAGTGTTACGATTTGGTACTCTGAATGTTATTAGTTTAGTTAAGTCAGTTGCGTTAATTGTGCCATTTACTAATTAAAATAAAAGTACCAATATATATAAATTTTGGACCGATATCAATCGCAGAAAATTTTAATTAGTCCATATTTGGACCTAAATTGCTCCAGTGGTCATGGTCCCAAAAGGTTCCTTGCCAACTCAACAAAGTGTCATTTCGACACTCCTTTAAAAAGTCATTATAAGTTTTGAAAAAAAAAAAAAATAGTTCATAAACTAACCTAACGTAACCTATCTATTTAACCATTTAAAAAATAAATATTCATCACTATCAATGACTGTTCAAAGCAGGTGTTGAAGTTGCGTGTTTCTGTGTTGTCTGGTCACCATTCCAAAATACCTTAAGCCATTGACCCTTTATTAGGCAGATCGATGGATATTGCTTGTGTTAACTTTTCGATGTCACGATTGATGATTGTAGGTTTTATTATTCTAAATTTGTTAATAATGCGAGCTGGGACCAGTCAGACAAATGACTGTTATATTGATTAATAGTTTAATTTCGACTTTGCCTGAAAATTTTACGTTATTTCAAGGTTTATTTAAAAAATGGATTTAACGGAACAAACCATATTTCAAATCTCCATAAGTTCATGATGGAATTTAATGATGTTTGATTACAATTTATGGTACTGCCAGTTATAAAAACCAGCAAAAATATGCAAAGGAATAGGTAAATATTTATCATTAATTACGTATTTATTCTAATTAATGAAGATATATTAGCGAAAGTCAATCGAAAATCCGAAACAGAAAAATCAGAAAAAGATACGGATACATCTGGGACTCGAACCCAGGACCTTTTATATATATGTATCTTTTTTTGATTTTTCTGTTTCGGATTTAACCTATTAAGTTAAAAAGTTAAAAATAAAAATAAAAAAAATTTCATCCTAGACTTGCAGAAATAGTCAATAGATGTTATATATTAATAAAAAGTGATAAAATTTATCCTGACACTATCTAGAGGGCATTTAGTTCGAGTTGAATCTTGCAATCATATATTAAGATAGCAGCATAAAATGAAAATAATGTTGGTGGTTCTCAGACTAAGTAGGATACAGTTAAAAATGAACGAATCGGATAGGGATACGTTGACGCATTAAATATCGCCTTGACCCGGATTGCCAGAGGTCCTGGGTTCGAGTCCCAGATGTATCCGTATCTTTTTATGATTTTTCTGTTTCGAATTTTCGATTGACTTTCGCTAATATTATCTTCGAAGTTTAACTCATTAAGTTATAAAGTTAAAAATAAAAATTACAACGTATTTATTCGTTAATAATTTAGCAATTAACATGTTTTGGGAGGCGAATGTGGGTACCGCCGACCCGGGAACCATTTATTGGATAACCAACACCTCTGCCATAGGCTACCCAAGAGGTTCACTACGTTTGGTGACTTAGCAGGGGTATACGAGTTCATGGGAATTGCTGTAGTTTGCATGTCTTGGTAGCAGTTTTGCTTGCCCGCAAGCTGCGACTGGTTGATGGAGACCTTTTGATCCCTTCAGAAGGATTCTCTCGGAACATTGATTGCACCGCAGTGGTCACACAGTCCTCCCCTACCACTTACCACCCCTAATACCTTTTATCCTTCCCAGAACTCACCTTTCTTTCCTGAAAAGACCTTCTACATACCATTCCCAAAGATGACGTAGGCCATTAAGGGAATTATTTTTCTAAGAGCCTCCGGTGTGGAAGAAATGTAAAAAAATCTTTTGCGTTAAAAAAAGTAAAGTTAACGAACGAATTTCTATCAGAAAAACTGATTAAATTTCGTGACTCCAAGCTCATTAATCGAAATTTTTAACTGCTTTTAATCCGACAGATTTTAAAACACAACCTGAAAGTATTTTTAAAAACTCCTACTACCATCACTATAAGCGGAAAATGTTGCATGTGCAATCATAAAATACTTAATTAAAATAACTCAGGTACGGGAAATACGTCATTTATCGTGAAAACAAGCTTATGTGTCCAAGCGGTTAATAAAGAATTAAACCCACAACGCGACGCCTGTGTGGAAAACAGACGCATTTTTCCACTCTGCCACTAACTGATTAGATTAAATACAATATTCTCAACTTTATCATAAGGAAGTACCTACGTATCTATTTAAATCCAGATTTTGTACTTCACTTGAAATTGTTTTGTATCATGTTTAGTAAATTTCCCCTAGTCCTTCTGTCCCCCGAGTATAGATAGTCTATTATTAAATATAATAATATCCAATTAACAAGTTATGTAGGGTCCAACTAAAGCAATCAACACGGAACACCTAAACGACAGAGCCTATGATAAAGTTAATTGACAAACACGTGCTAAAATAAGAGAAAATGGACAGAAATTAAAAAAATTAAAAGTCTTGCCGTTTTTCGTGGATTATGTCTCAATGTTGTCAAGTCCAAATTTTAGTAAGTAGGTACCTAGAAAATAATAATTATAGTTGTATTAGAATAGAATATATTAGATGTAAAATTTTATAACTAAATAAAATATATAAAAAAAAAAATTAAAAATGTTATGAGCTTGTCTGCGCGCTTGGAAACATAAGCTCAATAATTCTTTTTTTCTACAGAAATTTTTTAAAAATTTATGTTTTAGTTATTAGGTGTCTTGTTCAATAAAAAACACACAGTTTTAAATAAATATTCGAGATTTCATTTTTATTAGAACAACTCTCTTTTTATAACTTGTGTAGGTTATTCCCATCAATGTAATATATCATTGAGGAAGAAGATTTTTTATAAAATAGTTATAATTTATTTTATAAAATAACGGAATGAACTTCCGGGATAGATGTATTACATTTGACGGCCGGCGTAGTCCAGCGGTAGGGCGTTAGACTCACATTCCGAACGCCGCGGGTTCGAAAAAAAAAAAAATTTTATTTAATTGATTTATGTTATTTCACAATTAATTATTTAAAATAATATATAGTATATTTGGGGCACGTTCCAGAGTGGAAGATACTCTTAGTATCGCCCTGGTGTAAGACCACCATTCAGAATTGAAACGTTGCTTGAAATGGCTTTAGCCGTGTTTAGTGACTAGATCTGAATAGCCAGGTACTTCCCCACCTTCCTCTTCCTCGTCTCCTTCCCTTCCCCACTCACCTTCAGCCTCATAACATACCCCAATTGGGGATGCCACAGTCTCACTGGCTCCAAATGGGAGCAGTTGGGAGTCTTGTGAGGTGTTCACTATAAAAAAAATAATAAAAAAATACATAGAAATGGCATAGGTCTACGCCTTAATAATCTTTAAGCCCTTGTTATGAAAAAGTCATTAAAATAAATAAAACCATATTTGTAATAAGCATTAACTTTGTGGCTCGTCATAATTTACATTAAAATATATAAAATTGATTTAGACCACTTTAATTTTAACTAAACTCTACCGGTTTCGGAAGAACCTTTCCTCTGTCAAGGGAATATTAAAACTAACCTATGATACAAAATTTTGACTGATATATATGTTACCGGAAATGTATGAAATCTAGGAATTGTATGCAACTCCTAGAAAATGTATACAATTCCAAAGTTATTTAGGAAATGTATAAAATATTGTTTTAAAAATTATTTAATACATACATATCCTGGGAAATGTATACATTTCCTAGGAATTGTATATAATTCCAATATCGTATTAGGAAATGTATAAAAAGAATGCTTTCTGTAATAAAACACGTTGTTGTATCTATAGATCTGGTGCCTGGGATTATTTATAGATCAAATGCCTGGGTTTACCTAACCTAACCTTACATAACCTAACCTAACCTAACCTAACCTAACCTGACTGTTTACGCGGCACTAGCGTGATCGCCTGATCAGACGATGCAATACCCTCTCCTCTCCCCACTATCCCCGCGTACCCATTGATATCTTAAATGTTTTACATTTCCGATTGCTATTTAGGAAATGTATAGATTTCCTAGGAAATGTGTCTAATATAATTTATTTTACACATTTCCGGGCGATTTTAGGGACTACATACATTTCCTAGGAATTGAATACAATGACGGATTACATACATTTCCGTTAACATGTACAAAAAAAATTAGGTGTTTGAGTGAGGTTATCAATTAATTGTGGGCATTCCGGCAATAATAGAGCTATTTACAGGAAATATATAAGGATTGTATTAATAGCTTTTGATATGGATTGATAAGGATGGCGACTTACGTTGTCAGGCAAGTGTGTTAGAGGGACAGTGCACGTGCTTGCTACACACTGAGCTAGAACTGAAAGAAACTAAGTAAGTGGGGCATTGCTTTCGATTCAAATCATCACGGAGGATATTTCTATTATTCTTTTTTATTCTATAATCATAAAAAAATGCTTTATGTTATTTTGTAAGTATCCTGAAAAATCCCTTACAATGGAAATTTTAAGCATCCATCAAAAGCAAAATCCACAGCAAACATTTAAGAAAAATATATTTTATTTGTAACATAAACCAAAAAAAAAAAGTTTTTCTTCAATTAGTATTATTCTTGGGAAAATAAATAATAAACATAAAGGAGCAAGATGCCTATACATTTACATGCTAATTTATTGTACAAGCAGTCAAGCCAGGACAAATTAATGTAATGAAAATTGATAGCCCTTTTAAATTGGTGAGAACCTTTGATTACTTAACTGTGAAGATAAACAACAAAACAAAGAGAGGAGGAAAATATATTGATGGTTAGGCAAAGAGGGGATGAAGTCAAAACCAATAGACATTGTATGTTTATTTTTATTTTCGAAATGTTTATTTTTTTCCAAAAATTTGTCATACCGAAATATTATTTCATTTATATTAAAATTTTCATGTATTGGTATCATGACTGTAATAGTTAAATACTGGATGAAATTCATTACGTACATCAGTAATCTTAAAATTATTTATGAAATACTCGTTCATAGATGTGCCTAATTTAATTATATAAAATTTAATGACACTCTTTGTTTAAAACAATAAGATGGCCGGTCAGTGGTCGAGTTGTCGAGTTAGTTAGTTAGTCGAGTTAGCATCGCGTATGGGTCTCACCTAGGCGTCCCGTGTTCAATTTCTCAGCTGGCTAAGTCCTCCATCATGACACAGGCAACATTTTCTGCTAACTGTGGTGGTAGTAGGAGATTTTCAAATATTGTCAGGTTCTTCGTACGTAACCTGGAACCATTTGTTTTATTTTAAAAAATTATAAAAAATTAAACACTTGTTTTGTTTAAAACCACGAGTTTTTATTAAATTATTTCACCGACCGGTTTCGCTTCAATTAGAGGTATCTGGTAACCTAATATTAGTTCTGTTTCCATTAAACTACTAATAATTTTCTTTTGTCACTTTAGATAACACAGACATGTCTATATTTATCTGTTGGTTTTTTCTCAATTCATTTGTATTGAGGTAAATGTATCCTCACTGTTTGTAATAATTTTATCGTATTGTCTCCCTCTATACTTATATATAAGCAGACATTTTGTAGTTATTTTTTAGTATTAATTTTTACCCTGATGATGCTTGAGCAAAGCGAAACTGGTCGGTGAAATAAATAAAAACTCGTGGTTTTAAAGAAAACAAGTGTTTTATTATTATTAAAATACTAGCTTCTGCCCGCGGCTTCGTCTGCGTAGGATCAGTATCTACTTCGAGTAATCTATTATCTTTTCCTAGGTCCCATCTACGTTTTTACCAAAATTCTTAACCTATTTATTTAAAATATCTCTTATTCTTAATTCGATTCAACGTATTAGGCGAGTACTTAAAAAAATCACTAATTTAAATATTTTCTAAAATGGAATTTTGATTTAATAATCATTGTTTTGCAAAATGTCATTCTCAAATTTTGACATTTTTTATTGAACAATAATTATTATTTTCAATATATTTAAAATTATTAGCTAGCTTTATTAATTATAGCATATATGTTATTCTGATATATGAGCTATATTATTGTAAAGTTTCATTAAAATCCATTCAGTAAATTTTGCGTGAAAGAGTAACAAACACACATACATCCATACAAACTTTCGCGTTTATAATATTAGTAAGATGTCAAACCACAAAGTGATTGCTTTCTACAATAATATAAATAAAAATAGTTTGTTTGCGCAATTTGCCATTGAAAACAAGTAAATAGTTTTATCCGTATAAAAACTAAATTCTTTGAAGAATGGCATACAAACACAGTATATACACTACTGTGATTCAATCCAATATTAGATATATAATATTTGTTTGATCACTTTTTGTGCATATTTCTTATATCCACAGATACATCGGTATATGGCTGTATCAATTTAGGTGGCGTATTGGTACCGTCGCCCCGAGAACCATTTATTGGATAACCAACACCTCTGCTATAGATCACCCCGAGTGTTTCGCTAGCAAACTTAGATACATAGGGAAAAAATTAAAACACAATCAAAACTTCTTACGTATCACCAAAACTGTTGTAACTCTCTAAAATTATTTCAGTCCTCGCCCAAACACGAGCCCTGCATTCCCGGTGATTTGATATTCGTTGTTCTGAAAGTGACAGACTTTGATTGATGAATGGCGCCCCGTCATTCAGAATACCAACTGGGGATGGCGGTACAAAAGGCAAGCGTTGCTTTTAATAAGCCGCATTCTAATTTCTGAGCCGACGAAAATTATTATTGTAATTTCAAACTGCGCGGTGAAATAGTTCAAATTTCGGTGGAATGAAATGAAAAAATCGTTATTTTATCGGCACTGTGTAATGATTTCAAATTTAGAACGGATGGAATGAAATAGTCGTTTTTTATGTTATAATATAAACGATCTGGACGAGAAATTCAAACTTCGAACGAATTGAATGGAATAATTGTTATTTTATGTTACAATACAAACGATCTGAAAAAAATATTTCAAACGTCGAACGAATGAAATGGAATAATCGTTATTGTTATAATACAAAAAAATTGGAAATAGGATTTCAAATTTCGGACGAATGCATTGAAATAATCGTTATTTTAAGTTATAATACAAAAAAATTTGGAAATAGGAATTTAAATTTAGAACGAATAGATTGAAATAATCGTTATTTTAAGTTATAATTCAAAAAATCTGGAAATAGGATTTCAAATTCCGAACGAATGGATTGAAATAATCGTTATTTTATTTAATCAACCCCGTCTGAATATAACCTAACCCAACCCCGTCTGAAAAAAAGGATTTCTAAAAGAAGGAATTGTTTTACCCCGATAAATCCGGATTAAAGATTTCAAATGTAAGTGTAATCTTATTCGATAAAAAATAATTATGAAAGATATTTGTATTTTCAAAATATTATTAAAGTGGATTGAACCTATCTGTGGTTTTAAACCACTGTACATGCCACAGAATTAAAATATTTTGTCAACAGGTTTCAGTTATCTCCACCAGTGGAGGTTTTTGACTTTTGAGTGTCATAGAATGCTGGGTTTAAAATATTCGACATTATTGATTTATGGGTTTTTTCAATGAAACCAATTCCCCGCAGTTTTAATACAATAAATCGAATATTTAATAAAAATATTGACAGTTTTTTAATATTAGCACTCTAGCACACCCAAAAGTCATCGGCCGCCATTGATCTTAAACCTTCTTTGAATAACTGGTTAGCAAAATGTATTAATTCTGATAAAGTGGTTTAAAACAAAATTATTTTTCATTTAAGTTCAAGGTCAAGCCAATTTTTATTGCCTACCGATTTAAGGATTTTCAAGGTATCATGAAAAAACATTTTTTTAAATTTTTATTTCTTTATTTTATATTAACTCCATACAGGAGGCCCTGAGGAAAATAATTTCCCTCGGGGCCTGTGTCATCTTTGAAGATGATGCGCGGAGGGTCTTTTTGAGGAGAGGAAGGAGTGAACATGGGTCTCTGTTGTAGGAGGGAGGAAACAGAGAGGCCTGTTGAACTCAAGAACGAGTCGTAAAAACGACCAGTTTCATGTGATAAATGTCAACCGTGTACATATGTTGGGCGAGCGTTTGGCGTGTTTTCCGACTATGCACCGGTGCCGAGGGGATCAATGACGCTAGGTCCTCGGAGCATCTTCCATTGAAATACCGGTAGAACAAGGATAGCATTCCCACCCGACGCCTGTGCTCTAAAGATTACAGTTCGTTTGTTAAGACGGGAGAATCTATCAAACGGACCGCCGATCTATCACAGAGTCGAGGGTGTTTTTCAGGTACTTTGGGGCTCCAGACCAGAGGTGGCTGCCAAATTTGGATATACTCGTACTCATATATATTATGCTACAATATTGATTTTTTTAAACTAACTCTACACGGGATGTGTTTCACTCAGGGCCTGTGTCATCTTTGGATATGCTGTGCGGATGGTCTAAGGGAAGAAAAGAGAAGTAGTTCTGGGAAGGAAAAATATACGAGGGGTGAGTAGGAAACTTTGGGTCAGTGTGACCAGAAATAACGGACGTATGATTCCATCCCTCCCACTGCGGTGCCAGACGATGGGTCGAGAGAGACAAGCTGGAGAGGTCAAAGAGTCTCTTCAAACCGGCCTCTCCCGATTCGACCTGCAACTGGTGAGCAAGCGCATCCGCCACCAAGACCCTAAACGTCTCAAAGATAAACCCATGCAACCCTGCAGAACTACTAGGGGTGACATATGGCACATGTATTGGTTATTTTATAAATGGTTACCGGGGCAGCGGTACCCATACGCGCCTCCTAAAATTTTTTCTCCTGCACTCTCCATTTACGATTGCTTTCTAAGAAAAAAATGTTTTTGTATCAGGATTAAAGTTTGAAATTAATTATTTTTTAATAAGAAAAACTCTATTTTTAACTTTTGAAGGTTATTCCCATCAATGTAATTTATCATTGAAGAAGAAGATAACAATAATAATCTAAATTAAACTATGAAAATGAACAAGACACAGAAAAATAATAAATAAAACGGTCGCAACTTGGACTCAGATCTCTCGTCTTACCGGGACGGCGCTATACCAATTTAGCCATTGCTTTCCATTATAAAACCGCCGTAATTAACAATATTATCTTCGATTAATGTTTTTATTAGTCAATTTTGTCTTTGACAATTACGGCGGTTCTATGATGGAACGCAATGGCTGAATTGGTAGAGCGCCGTCCCGATAAGACGAGAGATCTGGGTTCGAGTCCCAGTTGCGACTGTTGTGTTTTATTATTTTTTTGTGTCTTGTTAATTTTTATATTTTAATTTAGATCATTATTGTTATCTTCTTCTTCAATTAAATTTATTAGATAATAATATTAAATAATCTTTATTTATAAATCCGTATAAATGATCTAGAATAAGGATTTCATTATTAGAAATGGTATTATTATTTGTGAAACCAATACAGCCAGTTTTCTCATACAATATAAAGTCAAGTAAATTTGATCAAAATATAACAATGCTCAATCAGACAATAAATATGAAAGAAAAAATACCTTCGTAAATGAAAAAAATGAAAAAGCTATAGTCGTGCCAATGAAAGCTTGATCTGAATATTCATTAAAATATTTTATATAAAAATAAACAAAAATTGTTTTTTTTTAAGTCATTATTGTCGACATTATCTATAGTTTTCTATCTATTACAGGCAGACGATAATTTCAGTATCGCCCTGGTGTAAGACCACCCGTTCAGAATTAAAACGTTGCTTGAAATGAATAAAGTCATGTTTGTTGACTTGATCTGGATAGCCAGGTACTTTTCCACCTTCCTGTTTACATCTCCTTCTCCTCTCTACTTACCTTCAGCCTTACAACGAACCCCAATTGGGGATGCCATAGTCTCAATAGCTCCAGTATGTTACCAGTCGAATTGGAGCAGTATTAACATTAAAAAAAGAATAGAAAAAAAAATATATATATACAGGGTGTTAAGGTACGTACTTGAGTTACTTTAACCAGTGATTCCTGACATTATTTGAAGTAAAAAATGTAAATGAAATTTTGGTCTCCGATGACATTTTTGATGTTTTTTTTTTTTGTTTTCTACAAAAACATAAAAAATAGTAGGTGTTTAGTAGTTGGGGGCGGGGTAAGTAATGGAGCAATAACTCGGCTGAGTGACCAACAAGGTCATGTGAAAGAAATTTTTTTTTGTTTGATTTTGAAGGAAAAAAATTATGAAAAAAAAAAAATTCTCAATAAAAAAGTTACCGGAGACCAAAATTTCATTTACATTTTTTACTCCAAATAATGTCAGGAATCACTGGTTAAAGTAACTCAAGTACGTACCTTAACACCCTGTATATATCGGCCACCACAACACGGGCATGTGCCTAGTATGGCGGCCATAAATTCCACAAATGTTATATTTACTATTCAAAGAATAAAGAAACATTAAAAAAAAATATATATATATATTTTTTTTTAAAAAGAAAGACAAAGATTTCCGGGTTACGAATAACCCAACCACATTTAAAAATCTCCTACTACCACCACACCAGGCGGAAGATGTTGCTTGTGTTGTGATGGAGGACTTAGCCAGCCAAGGAATCGAACACGGAACGCCTGGGTAGGACTTAAACGCGATGCCCATTCAACCACTGACCATATATCAAAAAAGTACATTTTACAGGAGAGCGAAAAGAAATATATGAACGATAAACAAACGGTCGCTTCGAAAAGAGATACTAGCGACATATTGCGGAGATGGAGTGATCTGACTTTAATGCGGTTTTCGTCTGGCATATATAATCACATACAATATACAAATATACATAAAGTCACCGGAGACCAAAATTTCATTTACATTTTTGTGCTCCAAATAATGTCAGGAATCACTGGTTAAAGTAAGTCAAGTACGTACCTTAAGACACTGTATATACAATTGGAGAAAAATAGACAAAAAATCATGACTAAAATTGTCAATAAAAATATATCATATTTCGTTGGTTGTACTATTTCCATTCAATAGATTACAGTTTCAATACAAATAGGATCTATTGAATTATTATTATATTGGTTGAAAAAATAATGTTCGTGATACGAAAATACCGTGCCATGATGTTATATAACTTCCTTGGTTATTGGATAAACTTACAAAATGTTCGTTTGTGACATTATTTGTATTTATTTAGAGTGTTAAGTCAAAATGAATACCTTTTTCTTTTCACAAACATTTACCCATCTATCAATACTGAGTTTCACACTTTTCTGTTCATGTTTTAAAGGCAATTTGAGAAAGTTGAAAATATCTTTTTTAGGTGAGAGTTGTATTCTTGGTGTGTTCTTTTCAGAAAGTGATCTGATTTTATTGGTTCGGGAATTTGGTATCATGTTGTGAATTTAATAAATTATGTTAAAATGGATTTATTAAAGGGTTATTCTAGTCTAGATTCTAGAGGCACAAATGAGTTTAAAAAAAAAACGAAGAATATTTTTACTATACCTTTTTTTATAATTTCTTTATTTATACTTTAAGCACATACAAAATTAAACAAAAAAAAATATTGAAAACTCGAAAAGTAATCGGTTTGTAAAGTGGGGGTTAAAAAAAAGGGGATGTCTGAATGCCAAAAAAAAAATTGAACGAATTCTTTATCAGTAAAGATGTCGCTATCGTCGGAACTTCGGAGGAGTAAAAATATATTTTTTCACAAAATGGCGGCCGTTTGAAAAATAACATGTTTTTTGAGTTTTTTTAACCGTTTCAAATTTTAATTTTCAATAGTCAAAATTATTTTTTTTCTATTATTCTGCTTGGCGCCATAAAAGGATGTATATAAAAGGTTCATACCAAATTTTAAATAAATCGGTTCAGTAGAACTCTAGATCACATACACGCCAGCTTGAAAAAAGTAGTTTCGAGAAAAACGCGTTTAATGTTTGGAGTTAAGTTTCAGGCAGTTTTATTCATATTGGTACGGTATACTTACGTTACGTTACTAGGACATTCAGTTTAAAATACATTATATATGCATTACGTCTACATTATATAGGAAAACAATACATTTGCGTACGTCAATCAATAATAGAATATGGAATAATTGCTTGGGGAGGAGCAACAAACTCGGCTATCAATCACAT
Source organism: Limnephilus auricula (assembly GCA_951813805.1). Taxonomy (NCBI): domain Eukaryota; kingdom Metazoa; phylum Arthropoda; class Insecta; order Trichoptera; family Limnephilidae; genus Limnephilus; species Limnephilus auricula. Next base: position 2,609,390 of record OX638410.1, read on the forward strand.
AGAAATCGCGTAGAAAACGATCTGTTATACTTAAAAACATAGACTGACTGATATAGACCAAATATTCAGCAGTTGTAACTTGTAACGTACTAGATATTCGCCAATTAAATGTTTAAACTATACTAAACTACATTTTTGACTAAAAAAACAAATTCCGACAAAACACAAAATATAACTAACAGACCAGTTAGAGAAGCGTACAAAGAGAACATAAAAAACTCAGACGGAAAATACAAGCTTTGAACAAATATACTTTAAATATCTTTTTATAAAAAAATAATTTAAATTAAATTTGATAATGTTATTATTAAGTTCTGCAAGTATTTTTGATTTGTATTTTTGTTACAGCTGTTTCGGCTTACGAGGCCATTTTCAAACTGTGGCTGAAACCACGTTTAGACGACTTATATACGATTTTAAATGTCAATTTTGAACGTGCTTAAATGGATTTATTACCGGTTAAAGGTTAAACCAATGTATGTTTTCTCCGCACTAATTGTTAATGCGTTCTTAATTGTTTAATAATGACGTTATTGCTATGAATTAATTGAATGCGTTATATTGCTTAGGTTTTGTTCTTAATATATTGAGAAGGGGAGAATAAATTATTTTTCGTACTTTATTAATTAGTGTTAAATTAGGGTCATTAGCTCGTTTATTGATTTCTAATTGTTTAAGTATAAAAGCATTCAACAGTCTAACACTTGAAAGTAAAATTGAGGAAAATAAAAAGAAATTCAGACACAAAATTACAAAATGTATTAAAGATCGAAAAACACAATTTAAACAAAATTTCACAACATTAAATAATAAAACACACAGGAAACATACAAAAACAGTATAAAACACACATCACTCACAAACACTTAACACATAATACAAATATACCGATTTTAATTTACATAATATTATTTATTTTTAATTTTACTGTAATTTTAAATCTCTATTTTTAATTTAAATTTATCTTAATCTTATGTTTTTATAAATATTTTTTTCTTTCTTCACCAACCTTATATATATTTTTTAAATGTAGCATATAGCTTCCCTTAAGGTGACAAATGCCCTGAGGAATACTAATTTCCTCACAGCCTCCTGTGGGGAGCTAATGTAAAAAAAAACATGTTGGTACTTTAGTTGAATCATGTCATCATGCCAAGAACCAGAGTGTCTTTGTGGGACGATATATGAATGTGAATTAAGCAAGAAGATGTGGTCGTCACACCCTCTCTCTCTACATTTTCAAGGAAAATTCAACTTTTGTAAAAAAAAATACTTAAATTTTCCTGCGAGATCTCCAATGAAATATCTTATAAAAAGTTGCATAATACGTTAACCCGTATAATCACAGGAGACCAAATTTGTCGTTGACCAATATCATTGTATCTCCCTTAATGTCACGGTAAAAAATATGATCTAAACGGTATTAGAAAGAGAAAACTCCACGCTATATATTAAAATCTAGCATTTAACCACTGAAAATGTAAATGTGCACCTCTATGGAACCAATATTTCCGATATTAATTTGAGAAAAATGGATAACATTTCGGAATTTTTTTAATCTTTATTTTTTTATATGAAACAACAAAAACCTGACGTAATAATAACGTTTATAATGCATTTGCCTAATAAAATATGTGTGTGTTTTCTAATTTTTCATTATCAGTAATTTTAGATAGAAAAAACGTAACGTCATTTAAAAAAAAAAAAGTTTAAATTAAAAATTTCCGAAATTATGTGCGAATTTCTAATAATAACATTTTTTTTGGTTACGTTCAGAAATATTCCATTTATTTGGATTTTATTGCAAAGCGAAATTTTCTGTCATAACAGAATCTGAAGGGAAAGTTTGAAATGATAATATGCTAACCGCACATATTTTAAAAAGGTCCAACGCCAGTTCCTTGTTCTCAAGTTTCCACCATCGATTATATTATGTGATATCTCCCTCTTCTTCGATTATATCACCCCTCTCGAGAATTCCCTTTTATGTGACAGCCCAATAGAATTCAAATTACTTTAATTCGAAGGTGCTCTTAAACTCTAAAGGGGCTCTTTCTTATTCGGAAAATGTCTTACATTTTTTTTCGCGAGGAAAAATGTTTCTTTGAGAATGCTCCGCAGGCGGAATGTATTGTTGGGTTTGAAGTGAACATGCTACGGTACTTTGGCAACGAAATGAAGAGTAAATGTAATACTTAAAGTCAAGATTATTTGTGGATAACAAGTAAGTAAGTGTTTCTTTATAAACAAGATAATTTTGTGTTAATTTTTTATTTTTAAATAAAACAATAACTTTGTATACACCACTTTTAGTTTTTTATACTTAATGCCGACCGGGTTTTGCTACAACCGTAGCTTCTTCAGGGCAGTATAATCTCTACTAATATCTAATATCTAACATGTGTTATATTCAGGGGATTGAAGAAATGGGCTGGGTTCCGCCGGTGAAGGACGTAATTGGAGTAAGGGACTGGGGGTTGGAAAGTGAATGTTCTTTGTCAATGGGGAACAACCTAAGTATCGGACTTTTATTTAAATTTATTTGATTGTTTATTACTTTTCTATTAGTGTTAATGGCTTTCCTTAGCTCTAGGGCTTCTAAATTATCCAATCTGATACCTATTTCGTTTTTGTGCCATAACGTTACGCCTGTATTTTTATTAAATGTGTGGTCTGTTTCTATAAGATGGTTTGCAAATTCTGCGAACAAATATTTTTTTTTCTTAATTTCGCACAAGCAGTATTGCTTGTTTTATTTTTTTTACATTAGACACAGGAATGTACTGTAATCTTCATCTATATTAGTACTTTCAGGGTCTACCAGAACGATGATAAAATACCCCCTCAGTATAATTATTTCCCTCCTTTAGTAGTCAGGGCAAAGTAAAATAAATAAATAATTTATATTTTAATTAATGAAGACAATATTAGCGAAATTCAATCAAAAATCTGAAATTTCGTTTTGAAAAGTTTTAGTTTTTCTATGTACATTTGTTACTGAAATTTTATATATCGGCTACTGGTTTCGACACATAGGCCTAAACAACGGTTATAAACCTGAAATAATAAACAAAAAAGGACATTTATAGTGGCAATAATAATAACCAACCTAGTAAAAACTATTTTTTATATATTTTATATTATAGTTATTATTATATAAAATTTTATATTATATTTTGTATAATAATAACTATAATATAAAATATAATAATATAATAATAACCAACCTAGTAAAAACTTAATATAAAAATGTAAAGATCAGTCATTTTAAATACATGTAGGATTACGAAAGATTTTTTTTTAATTTATATTGAGGGATCTGTAGGATTTATCGGTCAAATTAGGAATTCCACCGAGCCGAACCCTCTGATATGAAAATATCTGGAGTCGGTGAATTATATTCCCATTTAATAGTTTGGTAGATTAACATGTTGTTCTTGTATTGTTTTGTATTAATTTTACTTATATAATACACTTGAATAACGTGGATTTAATAGATGATCATTTATATGGAAAAGTGTATGAAAGGGTTTAGTTTTTCCCATAGGACCTGAAAATCTGGTGCGTAAAAAAGAAAAGAAACTTCTTTATAAAGGCGACTTATCTATAAAAATATGCCGTACACCAAATTACATTTCTCAAGCCTTCTATACTAATTCAAAAATAAATAATTTAATTAATAACTCAGGTACGGGACATACGTCATTCCTATGTCTACCTACGTTAAATTATCGTGAAAACACGCTTTTAATTCAAGAATGTTTCTAATAAATTCGAAACAAACTGGATACCTATACTTAGAACTAGAATCAGGGAACATGAACTGTTTACGAAATAATAACTATTCTGAATTCGCCAATCATTTAATAGAGACAAGCCATAGCTTCAACATGGACAAAAATCAAATTTAAACATATAGACATAAATTCATACTTTTAATAGTGCGATTTAGAAACTTTAGAAATAAACAAAAAATTAATTTATTTAACAAAATAATAGCACCCTGCAAATCTCCTCATTTGAATATGTTCCATATGATATTGACTCCTCCCACTATTCTCCCCCTCCCCTAAAATCGCCCCTCCCACTACCCCCACCTGTTAATATCTAATTAATTTCTGTACTTGTTTAAATTTTAAGTGTCAGAATTTAAAATTAATAATAAATAATTAAATTTAAAAATTTAGAAAAAGGTACGGTCATTGTCTTCATTAATTAAAATATTATAATTTGAGGTTTTACATGTTAAAAATAAATACATACATTGTTGAAATTATGTGAAAAGGCCGTCTTCTTTTCATTCGTTGGCAATACATTTTCCACATTTAGCACATATTGCACCTTAAAAAACAGATTTTCCTCTTTTAGAAGTGTAAAGCTACGAGCAAAGCACTCTGAAATAAGCTAATCTGCATAAAACCCGCTGTACACTGCGTACGCAAACACCGCTAGCAGGTTTGAAAAAAACACAAAAATAAACCCTGTCGCGAGCGACGCATAACAATGCAAAATGCTACCACTGCCGATGTAATACGGATATACCGAGATACTGGGTGAGCCGAAACCCCTGCGAATATGTTTTTTTGTGATTTATATTTTTTATCGAAAAATCCAGATTTGTTTTAGCGTTTCAGCACATTTTTTTACTGTGGTATTAAACTGGTGTTCGGAATCTATTGAACCGCTTTTCATGATTTTTTTCTTTTGCTTTCCAATATTTTTCTTTTTAAATTTCCAAAACACGCTTATTAAAGAACTTACATAGTACAAGTTGTCCACCGGCAGATGTCATACTTTAAAATTTTTTTTTTTTGAAGCACAAAATATACCGGCGGACATCGTGTATATATCAGGATTAAATGATGGTTTGATGGACGTGCTGATGTTCTGTGACCGCATCACAAGGAACGCCAGCCCAAGACACAGCTGGACGTATCCGTGTATGTAATTTCAAGTACCTACATTTAAAGATTTATATATTAAAAATTCATTAAATCAAATAATAAAAGAAAATGACAAATATCAATTTGTAACCGAAAACCGAACTCGTCTTAAATATTATTTTCTATGCCCAAAATTAAATACTACTTTTGCACAACACCATTACACTTACCAGGGAAGAAATTTTTTCAATCGACTGTCGGAAGAAATCAGAAAAATTAATGAGAAAACCCAAATATTGCACTCTGTCAAAAAACATTTTAAAGACATTCTTAAGAAAAAAAACTACAGCTACCTAAATTAATTCTTTCAAATATCCTATATTCTCCATAACATTCTTTTTCAAAATATAAACAATATCTCCATAACATTCTTTTTCAAAATATAAACATAACATTTAAATATTTTTTTATTGATTTTCTTAGTCATAACACACTAAATATAAATGTCACTTTACTAATACATAAAATTTATTGTATATCTTTAATATTTTTCATCACACAATATGTACTTGCGACAACACACGTATATACATGTAAAATGAATTATTTAAGTACTAACTAATAACTGAATGTATGTACACTCCTCTTCCATACACAAGCAAATGCTTCCAATAGAAGAGTAGAAAATAACTCTGAGATATGTAAAATTATTAAAATGTATCATGTAAAATATATTGTTAAAAATATAAATTAAAAAAAAAAATGTTTCTGTAAAAATATATGTAAATATGTAAAACCGTAAAATTTTTAAAAGCACATTACATTCACAGAAGTTTTTTTTTTCTCTGGGCTTCATGTATTTCAGAGCTAATGTAAAAAAATCCTTGGTTGAAACTTAATTTTCTTTCAAACATTCAAACAAACAAAGTAAAAAACCTTTTAACATGACATAACATTCTTTACACAGATTTTCAACATGCATAAATTGATCAAAAATAATAACTAAATTATAATTCACACTGGCATTTTTTACTGACACGCCCTGTACAATAAATATACACGTTATAGTACGTTGACAAGATATGGATGAGTTATATCCATTGTGGACAGGATATTAAATGAGCAGAGTGTTCATTGGCACCAGCCAATATACTGAACAGACTATAACTACGCTATTCCCCATAGATAGAGAATATCGCTATATCCCAAACACGTGGAATACTATTTCCTAGAGCTCACACGAGTGCAGAATGGAATAATGTTTAATTGGCATCATCAATAATAAAGTTGATCGATACAACAGGGAAGGGGAGGGAATATTGTGTTTATTTTAATATTTATTAAAGGTATATTTATTGGTTTTGAACAGATAGTTTAATAATATTAATTGAATATTTAATAATAAAGAATGAAACGCTCAATTAAATTCCTCAATGAATCGTCTACATATAGTTGGTAATAGATATGTTTTTGATGAAAATTGAAATAATATCAACATAAAAACATTATTTAATTAAAGCCGTTTATCGGCTCTTCTCAGTTCAGTTATAATCAAACATATTTTAAATGTTTATATTCTTCAAAGCACAGTTAATTTGTTTTTACGAAGTAATTTTTGCACTTTCAAAGTACCTACTTCTTAAGTGCTTTTTAAAATATCTTGTATACATGTACCCGTGGTGAATTTTTTATTACTTTTTCTTTTTTCTTCACACTTACTTGTATTATAATAGCTTACTACTTGTACTTTTATGTTGCACGGAGAAAAATGTTATTCGGAAAAACGATCATTTTAATAGTAAAAATGGTTAAAAACGGGATTGAAGTTCTCACGAACAAATTAACAGGGTTTCAATGTTTGTTGGCAAAGTTTTAATTGCTATAAAGATCACACCAGGGCCAATTCTCGTAGTACGAATTTGCTGTGTTCTTTTGCAATATTATTTTTAAATTATTAAAAAATCTACAAAGCGTTTCTGTAATATATAACTGTTTTACATTCATGACATTACACTCCTTATAAAGTAAATGAGTTGGATATCTAATTTTTTTTATTCAACATAAGTTTAAGAATCAGTTTTTGGGCAATATTAAGTGGTTGTATATAAGTCTTTGGGCAAGATCCTCAGTACACTACATTATGAAAAAGCAGAGACTGGAATTGCAAAATAAACAGTTTTTAATTTTTCTTTGTCTAGAATATGTCTCAGATATAGGTAAGTCCCCTGGTATTTTATACTAACATATTGACATGATAGTTCCATCTCAAAAATGTATCTATTTTTACACCAAGGTACTTGAGGTTGACTACATTTTCTAAAGGGTTGCAGTTTGTGATGAGATAGGTTTTTCCACAAAGAAATTAATTAATGATTTTATATGACAATAATTAAAAATGAGTTTAGAGATTTTCACTTAATTGAGAAAACCATCACGAGGGTGACATCTCTCGAATAAGCTGCGGAGTAGAGCGGAAACTGTTTTACGGATAGAAGGAGAGAGAGGGGTGACATGCATAAGAGTGAGACAATACGCCAAATCATTTAAGAGAGGGATTTCTACCAATGACAGGTCTTGTTTTTGTGTCATAAAGCAATAAAAATGCAAGTGAGCCAATGAAAATGCTGACGTGAGTGTGTTGGAAGTCAGACAAAGGAATTGAACTTTACGCCTATCAATTATACGTTTGATTTGTGGTTGGAAAAAGCACACGTGTCCGAGGGGGTCATTGATTGCTTAATAGTCTGGTTCTCACGAAAGAATTAAGCGATCAAGAACCAACGATGTGGTGGAGAAAAATTTTCACATTTTATTATAAAAAATTACAAAAAAAGGAGTTAAAAGTGCTTGGGAAGACGGGTAGACTTTTCATCTAACTACGTGCACTTCAAAAAAGGTTCATAAGATTAACAAATATCATCAAATAGCAGAAAATTATTACAAAGTGACGTACATCAAAGAAGAAACTTTAGATGAGTTTGGGAAGAAAATTGTTGAACTGAAAATTACATAGTAAATGTATATCTGTCAAAAAAACGTGGAATGAAACACAAAAAAAAACAGTTATTTTAGTCTGTGAAATGGTCCAGAATAATGGATAGAATAGCGAATTGTTATTGACCGCTGACATTAAACACAAAGGGGGTATTGTTCTTCTCAAAGAATATTCGTTACATGATTTCAACATTATAACAGACCAATTTAGCTGGAATATTGTCGTAAAATTTACATGGGCCTTATGGAAGTGTTTATATTATACAAAAAATATTAAATTTAATGGGGAAGCGATTAGTTCAGAGTTCTCACCGAGTACGTACAAAAATTAACATCAACACAAAAACTTAATCGCTTTACATGAGCAAGGAGGAGAGAAAACTGATCAAACGAGGGGAGGGTCTTCGGTTTGATAGGAATTCGAGGGTTAAATTGGTGAAATTAGTAGAAAAATTAGAAAAAAAGATGGAAAAATTTATTTGACAATACAAAATATAGAGGTATAGTTACTTGAAAACATGTGTTTAAATAGACATGGAAAATGATATTCTATAAATGCATAGGATAATTGGAAATTTAACGAGAGAGAAAATAAGATACGGGAAGGGTTATTTGTGAAAGTCCCAAATTAAAGTGATTGAATAAATACAGTCTTGGATGATGATTATTTATATGATAATATAACATATTAATGGGTTGGAGACAGGACTTCATAGAAAATTACGACATTATAAATAAAGTTCAAATTTACAACGTAAATAGAGTGAATACGGTTTCAAATGGAATTATTCATAGAAATGGCATTAAAATTCGGAAAAATTGATGCCTAATATACATGAAAATTTTATAGAAAACATTTCGGTATGAGATTAATCGTGTTTTACAAGCGTAGATGTTTTAGGGGGCATAAACGGTTTAAGCAAAGTATGGACCTATCTCGAATTATTAAAAAGAAAACAAGAAAATTATGTAATTTTACATAAATTTCTAAGTGCAGATGAACAAAGGAATCTGGGCAATTTGATGGAGAATTGTAAGTTCGGTACTGATAAAACGAGAGAGCGGGACACATAATAGAAGGGACGTACTAAGATCTTGGAAGCAAGAATGAAAAAAAATATATATGAATATACGAGTTGATAAAGTACATTATCTGATATCAAAGAAAATTCGTTTAGGCTCTTCTAGATCTCAGTGTGGTATTTATACGGGTACTTAGGGAAAATTCAGGCGGTCGTCGTTTGTCGGTCGGGAGATCTCAATAATATACCTTACGTCACGTCGTCGTTAAAGTGGTAAAATAAGTGTTTGGAATTTAAAAATAATTCTGATATTCGAGGACTTAGAAAAATTTAGGTCCAAAGTGCCAAGTGTTAATTTAAAAAAGAAATGGACTTAGAGTATTTCACGTTACAAAATAAAATAAAATCAATAATAGTTATATAATAGTGAGAAATTGTTATATCCAGTTTAGTGAAAATTGAAATGAATGAAATAAAAAGTGTATAAACCAAATAAAAGTTATTATAAAATTAAATAAAGAAATAAATCTTTAAAATTTTTAACTAAAGTGATCATTTATCGTCTTTATTCGAAATTAAGAGTTCATTAAAATTGATAAAATCTTTAACGGTTATAATTTATTTAAAACACTTAGCAAATCTTCATTGCAAAATAAAAATAGATAAAAAAATTAGTAGGAATTATATTACGTTTTAGAAAATGAAAATAATAGTAATAATCATCATCTTTAAAATAAATTAAAAATGAAAATTGTGTGTTTGTTTAAATAATTAAAATCAATTTTGGAGATAATCATCATCTTTAAAATAAATTAAAATTAAAAGTGTGTGTTTGTTTAAATAATTAAAATCAATTTTGGAGAGTTAATAATAAAAATTTTGCAAATTTCAAATTTAATTAAAATAAGGAAAAAGGGTCTCACTTGAAATATTTGATATGTATACATTTTAGGTAGAGAAAAAATTAATTAAGATTGTCGTGTACACCCGACGGAAAAGTCTTAATTCGGTAAGTCAATTATTTTCATAATTAATCATTTCCAGTTTAGAGATGGGGGGGAGCAGAAAATTCGGGTAATTATTTATTTCAAGACGAATAAAATTATATGATATTTATGTACTTTATGGTTTTGTATAAAAAGAATTATATATTGAAAATATATATATATATAAATATATATGTATATAATTATAAACAATTCAAAAGGAAAAAAAAATTTAAATCAAATCATCCCTAAATTGATTGAGTTGGATTCGAATTCCAATTATTATTATAATTACATGAAAAGAAAAAAAAATGAAGGTTATTTTATATGTGTATGTATGTATGTTAAATGATATTTTGAATAGAAATATATATATTATTTATTATAATTTACATATTATATTTGGAAAAATTGTATGTATCATATGTTAATTTTCAGAACCAAAGGAAACAGTAAATATAAGATATTTAATCCAGATGGTTGGGATAGATCAAAACTACGCGTTTGACATTGAATGTGTTCCGAGGAAAGTACCCATTCATTGTGGAATATGTGTTAGTAGGTCAAGAGATCGGAATGTATAAACATTTTTGAGTTTGTTTATGTTATCATTACCCTAGGTCAATTCAAGCGATCTTCGGCGTGTAACAACGACCTTCCTTTAAATAAATATTGACATTCATGGACTACGATATTTAATTTAAGCTTCAAAGCCAAGGTTAAGGAACGTTATCAAATTTAAAAAAAAAATCAAACAATATGAAATATTATTATAATATTATCATTCAATCAGATAAGAGTTATAGTGATTATTAAATTTCACACAAGTAGAGCAATGGGTTTTAATTTCATAATTTTGTTCTTTGGTGGATTATATATACCATGATTTACAAGGTCGAGGACATTATGAATCTAATGTACAATAATAGACTCATCTTTAAATTATTTGACGTTGAGTAGGTCAGGGGGATAAAGTACTTAAGGACTACTTAGGTTACCACTAAATTTAAATGTAGGTACTTATCAATTTAGATGGGGGAAGTCATTTCATAGGGGATTAATATCAAACAAGCAATCGGAGACAAAATTATTTCAAATAGTGGAGGTGAAAAAGGAAAAATTATTTTACAAGCAACATCTACACTTAACATTGGGAAAATCACGGGATAGTAGGAAAATACTACTGAGGTTGCACTCGGAGGAGGGAAGTTTTATATCAAACAAGCAATCGGAGACAAAACTATTTCAAATAATGGGGATGATTAACCATGGATACGACAGGAAAATTCACTTAAGTAAAAATAAACAAAAGAAATTAAAGTGGGAAATTAAATATTTACTATGTTAGTAAATAGACAAATTCAAGGGAATGAGAGAAAACAACAAAATAAAGTGTTATGATTACATTGAGGTTAAAATGGTTTGAGGACCATGTTATAGAATGTCATAAATATGTTCTATACAAATATTAGAGAGAGAAGAGGGGGTGTGCGATTGTAAGTAATTGCAAAATATAGAGTTGATAAACTCTATCAAAAAAAATTATCAACCAAAACCAAACAGACGAGCGGAGCATATGTTTTTATGTTTACAGTGTTATTTATTTTTATATTATTAATTATATATCGGGATACTTGGATCCGGGTGGTGTGAGCCCCTGATACTGAGAATTCTCGGCCTCGTAATGCCATTTGAAAAGGTGGACATTGCAGGTTATAAAAAAAATTATGTATAAATATATATTTTTAAATGTACTATTCATTGGAGAATGTAATCCCGTCGCCACTAGACGTTTTTACATTTTCTCATGGATGTGGCAGAAGGACGTAGGAAACCCGGCTGTCACAAACCTCGTGAGTATATGATTGTTTGGAAAACGAAACCGGTTCGCTTTCAGTAGTCGTAATTTATGGAGGAGTAAGGGCTTGGGTACGTTTGACCTCGGAGGAAGGCTTTTCTAATCCGTTGGAGAGCATGGAAGGGTTGATTTGGAACTCGGAAAAATCATTGAAGAGATTTAGCACCAGCCAATTAATTCGCGCTCAGTGATATCGGAAAGGTTTAGTTCGAATTCGATCAGTCGAATGTTACGCAGGAGGCAGGTGCCAAGCCATTGCAAACAAGTATATCCGCCTTCGTTTTCTATTCGATCTATAAAATGTACTAACCAAATAAAACAAAATTATATATCTATGTAAACCCACAATCTAGGACAGGCGAACGGGAGCGGACCAAATGACTTCATAATTGCACATTTTGTTCACTAACTAACTAAAAAAAAAAAAAAATATAGCAATCAACATGTTTAAATTAAAAATAAAAACAGATTAGGATGAGGTTGAATCACAGTATAGGAGGGAATTTAAAAGCACATTAAATAAATTTATATAACTAAAAGTAACTACGCATTCGGTTTGAGATGCAATTATCAACGGCAACGCCACTCAAAAGAATCAGGGATACCACAAACAAAATGTAATTAGACATTAATATCATGAAAAAAAAATAGACACAACGGTTGATACGAAGTCTCTTTACGTAATAAATAGTCACGTAGATTTGCGTTCAAAGTCGTAAATAACGTAGACAAATTAGATGCATATATATCTGATAAAAATAATGCATCAAAATACTCTAATGAGTATTTAAATTGGGGAAAGTAAGGTTTTTCAGAGAGTTCTGTGATTTGAGTGGGAGAATTTTCTTCATCACTTAGTTATACAGAACAAAGCCTTGAAGGAAATGGTGATGTAAATCACGACAAAAACGAAGAAGGAAGGTTAGGGGTCAAAGATATAATATTTTCCAATTAGTTCGCGTGGACATGAGTAACATCATGGATTACGGGGAGGGAAAATTCACGTACGTTCGACTTTATAGAGGTAAAACTCTAAGGTTCTAGGAGAGGGTGGAAAGCCTGAAAACAACGTGTACGAGAAAGAAAATTGGAAAATAAAAGTATTTGATAAAAGAAGAATCATTTCAAGTTACATGTTTAAAACCAATTGTGAATAGTCAAGTTATGAGTGGTTAGCGGCTGACTTTTACTTGAAATACTAAAAGTGATATATTTGGTTTTCTGTGTGTTCAAAGTTAAAATATTATTATTAAACCAACTGTTTACCGCTCTTAAACCGGTATTACATTTGTCAAACGTTTCATCTCAAGTTTTACCATCTAATATAAGGGAGTGTCATTTGCAAAACTAACAATGTTACCAAGAATATTTAGACTACATATATCATTTATATAAATTAAAAACAATATTGGACCAAGCACACTACCTTGCGGGACTCCAAAAGAGATTGATTTACCCTTGCTTAACATTTTATTTATTTTTACTCGTTGTGATCTGTCAGTAAGATAAGATCTGAACCAGGCCATTGCTGTATTAATAATGCCTAAAGATGATAATTTTTTAAGGAACAATACGTGGGAGACAGTATCAAATGCTTTTGATAAGTCCAATAACACCGCTATAGCTTTATTGACATAGTCCAGCACGCTTGTAACGTTGGGCAATACCTTTAATACAGCATCACTCGTACCTTTATTTGCTCTGAAACCGAATTGATTTTCGGAGAGTATTTTGTATTTTTCTAAGAATGAAACTAATCTCGACTTAGCCAATATTTCTATCAATTTTGAGAAGGTATTGAGCAAAGATATGGGTTATTAGATAATTGTTAACATCTATGTGATCCCCACATTTGAAAAGAGGTACAACCTTAGCATTCTTACAATGAGAAGGAAGTACGCCGCTCTTAAAACTAAGGTTAACAATATGAGATATGGGACCAGCCAACACGGAAAAACATGCTGTTTGTATAACATATGATACTAAGCCATCAATACCATAAGAAAAATACATTATAAATTAATTTATCAGTTTTGAAACTTCATAAATGGTAGTTGTTTTAAATTCAAAGCTATCTTCTGTAAATTGAGTACTAGGTATAAAATTGTTAACAAGACACATTTCGTTAGTTTTATTTGCACTGCACAATTTTTTTGCGATTCTAGGACTAATATTACTGAATAAGCTATTTACGTGTTAGTGATTATATTTGGATTCACTTATATTGAGACAATATACTAGTAAGTTCTTTTTCCCATAGTTTTTTAAGCCAAGATTTAATATCCTTAAAGTTGTTATTTTTTTGCTTTCTTTTTTGCGGAGTTTGTTATATGTCTTTACTGCTAAAAATTCAGAGCTTATTTGTCCAAAGGTAGAATTATACTTTGGTATATTTGATTTTCTGCTTGTTTCGCTCTTTGGAACGCCATTTGGTTGCAGACGGTTGGGAACAAAACTTTAAAAAAAATAACTTAAAAAATATTCTGGCTTTCCGAAACGCGAGCCCCAAACTCTCTGAAAGTAATTTTCAATTCAATTTTCCGTTCGAAAATTTTCCGTCAAACCTTAATTTGCATAAAACTGCAGCTGAATAACTGCATTACAACTCCCTAAAGTGCATGCCCTGGGACACGTGAGGGATACTTTGGGGTAATAAAATCATCCAGTGATGCATTCCCATGTGGGGTAATTGCATTCCCTTTACCGTATTACCCTTACCTTCGTGCTGTATTACCGTTACCTCCGTATTACCTTTGTATTCCTTGGTTTGCTACCCGACGTTAATCGCTTTCCATTCACCTCCACAGAACACGAATAACAACATATAGGAAATGTGCTAACACTTTTATCTCCGGAATAATTTTAAATAAGTTATAGATTTTGAAATATCGACTCTTGAGAGTTGGAAACATTTTATTTTACCTTATTTTATAGCCAATAATTATTGAGTTTGACGTGATAGTTTAATCTAATGGGGCCAACAGACCTAGCTATAAAAGCTCAAGCGTTATTTGGCTTACATTCCCATTGGGAATGTACGGCAACCGATATGACGAAATACGCCAAACCAAATAACGCTTGAGCTTTTATAGCTAGGTCTGTTGGCCCCATAACTCTTCATACATTAATCTCAGTGCTGAAATTAAAAAAATTAAATGACAAAATTTAAAAATACTTAGGAAGGATTTTAACTAGTGATTCCCGAGCATATTTGGAATAGAAAATGTAGGTGTCATTTTGCTGTCAGTTGGTATACTAAAAAATGTTGGTGTCATTTTGCTGTCAGATGGCATACTAAAAAATGTAGGTGTCATTTCGCTCTCAGTTGGTATACTAAAAAATGTAGGTGTCATTTTGCTATCAGATGATATACCTACTAAAAAAATGAAGATGTCATTTTGCTGTCAGACGATATACTAAAAATTTAGGTGTCATTTTGCTGTCAGATGACATACTAAAAAAAATTCGATGCACAAAAAAACATAAAAAAGGATGCACCAACCAATAAGCGAATATCTTTCTGCAAAAACAGTTTTTCAAACTTTCAGATGACATCCACAATTCAAAGGGCACAGATAATTATAACTAAACTCACCAACTAACCCACAGGGGTAGGCAGAGAGGACGAACTGCCAAATAACTCGGTCTTGGAATCCACTCCTTGCCTCATTCACATTCAAACTTTTTTTTGTTTTTAATTATTTCTTTGTTTTGTTTTTTGAAATTTAATTTAAATTAAATTTAATAATGAGATACGTTTTTAGATTTTCACGGCCAAAAGCATTTTCGTTGTTTGTTTTTGGGGTGTTATGCCGTGTTGTGCTACCTCCTTCTTTAGCCGACGTTTCGGACAGCGTTGCAGTGTCCATCATCAGGGCAGATCCGTCGATGTGAGGAAGGAGGTAGCACAACACGGCATAACACCCCAAAAACAAACAACGAAAAAAAAAAAAAAAAAAAAAAAAAAAAAAATTAATAATGTTTATTATTAAGTTCAGCAAGTGTTATAGTTTTTATTATTGTGACAGCTGTTTCGGCTTTCAAGGCCATTTTCAAACTGAGGTGTTTCATAATTATGTTACAATAACAAAATATTCGAAAAGTTCTGCGGTGCATTTGAACAAGCGCAATACATTTAATACAACTTAAATACACAGAAACCTGAAAACCATCCTTGATAATATAAAATATTATTTATTTATTTGTAATTACTTCTAACCAAAAATAAACAAAACTAACTACATATTATGGTCCTTAACCTTTGCCTAAGAACATGGATAGCGAACTATTTTGGACGTTCTGTCGAAACTATTTTGCGTCGATAATATTTAATCGTGGACTAAATTTACTATTTCCTATCAAATTCATACAAAAACAAGCGTGCCAAAACATCAAAACATTATCCATTAAAACACACTCAAACTCCCAAAAGTCTCGACGGAACTTTTGATTGAATCACAAATTGCATTTTTTTCGCTGATCACCAAGGGGTTGAAAATGCACAGGCCATCGCCGAGTGGAGCAGCTCTGGGAAGAAAATTACAGCGGTGAAATCGTGTAATCACTATTGGCAGACACGGAACCTGGCCGCTAACACAACCCAAGCACGCAACGTTGCCACCGTTAGCGGTTCGATATTTATTACGGTTATACTAATGCAATATATTTTCATATTGTATTGTCGACAATTGCAATAATGCAAAGGGGAAAACTCCACTACAATTTATTAATATCTACATTTTTAGTAAGTTGTCGTTTATGACTTTGTATTCTACTAGAGTGGTGCTTTTTTTATTGAAGTAAGTACTTCTTTACACGCTTGTCTTGAGGGGTAAACTGGCGAATGCGTTACGGAAATTACGAACGTTACGGAGGCGAACGATAATAAATTAAAATTAATTTTGAGGTTCATTCCTCACAATCTAATCGTAACAACAGTGCTCAAATCCACAGTAATGACGTTTGGAATGGTGCTGGCATTTATGCTGACAATAGCTGTGTTGTTGTTTCTCACATTCTAAACTTTAAAATCTAACTAATAACTAGTACTTTTTCGATTGGAATTTTGGAATTTCCTGCTGTAAATGTGAATAAACGTCGCTCTCTAACTAGAATCCACATAAAAAAATGTATTTTAAACTTTGTAAGAATTAAATCAACAATCCCATTCTAAGCGTAATAAAATTAATCAAATTTTCGTTTAGAGTGTGCGAACTCAGTGCATTGAAACGACTGATTTGTCACGATGATTAGTAACAATCCAAACCAATCTTCAATATAGATTCTTATACACTGATGATTGGAATGATTTTATTCGGTGCCATGAAGAAAATTTGATTAGACCACTAAATAAGAGTATTTATGTATAGTATGTGTTCTAAAGCACACTCGTCTTTTTAAAATATTATATTAGTCTCAACTTCTATCATCTGGAGTCAGCAAGAGTATGGCATCCCTAATCGGAATGTGTTCTGAGGCTTAAAGTAGTTGGGAGGAGGAGGAGATGGGGGAAAGGAGGGTAAAAAAGTACCTGGTTATTCATATCTGAAAATAAAACACGGCTGAAGCCATTTCAAGCAACGTTTCAATTCTGAATTGTGGTGATACATCAGGGCGATACTGAGAGTATCTTTTACTCTGTAACGTGCTGCAAATATGCTATATATTATTTTAAGTGAATAAAATTGTGAAATATCTCAAATGAAATTTATTTGTTCATACCGGGATTTGAACTTGTGTCCCTCGACCACTGAGATCGTCAATTGAAGATTGCCCTGATTATGGCTAGCCTCCGATAGAAGAAGGCATCAGAACAGGAAGAACGGTCCAGTATATTAAAGCGACATTTTGAAATATTCTACTAGTGACCCAGAAAACATCAACATTATGTTTAAATAATTTAATAATTTCCTTCCTCTCCTGAAAAAGACCTCCCACAAAGCATCCCCAAAGATGACATAGGTCCTGAATGAAATCATTTTCCTCACAGCCTCGTGTATATAAAGTTAATGTAAAAAATGTACATCAATCATTTACAAATAATTAATCGAATATATGAAACATTTCCTTGGGATATGTATTTTTCCCAGCCAAAACTAACTAACTTAACTGTGAAAAAAAAAAGAATTATACTTATATTATATTTTATATCTACACAATGTACAAAATTTGCTATTGAAACTAATAAAAAAATAGCAATAAAGCCTTAAAAATTGAGGGTTTTTCCGTTTAGACTTTTTACAGTGGATGTTCCCAATTTGTCTGCGCAGTATTTTATCGGAGTTTCGTGCTGCGGAGTTTGTAATGAATAGAACTAGTGGGCTAGCTTAGACTAATGGCTTTCAGTGATAAATTGGATGGATGGATGAAAGTACTCCAAGTATCCTGTGGAAAATAAATTACAAAACATTGGACACAGTGTATTTAGATCGGGATAAATATCTATATAAAAAAAACATCCTTTTTAAAATATAAACATTTTTTTAAATCAGCTTTGTTCACTTTAATGTAGAACATGCTAGTAAAATAGGGAGATAAGCCATGAACCATTGTCAGTATGAGTCAATAATTCAATTGCATTGTTCACCAATTGTTGCTTCCAAAACTGTTTACGAGTTACAGCTTCAGACACATTTGTAATGGAATTTAAATACCAATGGTATTCGCTGGAATTGGGTGACTTTATATGTAGGAAAAACAAGGAATGTAAGGAAAAGGGATGACCAATCACTTATCACTGCATCTCCGCAAAGGAGAATTGTCACAATTGCAATGTGGTTGTATAGTTCCACTGCGATACTTCGTGGTAATTAACCCCACAACAAAACGATTGAGTTCAATACTATTTTATGGACTTCCGAGATGGGCAAATTCCTTCTTCGAAAAAAAAAGTAATAAGCGGTAATTGTTGAATGAAACACTAGGTATATGTTGAATCATTTGGCGGGTAGGAGATAACCCGCTGTAGCTTAATGGGGTGCTAGCATGGTCGATCGATATGAAGTTACCGACCGATTGTAGGTAACTTCTCATCGTTCCCTAGGACAACTGCAGATCGTTAACGTACAAACGACAGTTGATATCGAATATATTAAGGACACTTAGTCATTGTAAACCGTTACCCATTTTTTTGCGATCTGCAGTTGTCCTAGGGAACGATGAGAAGTTACCGACAATCGGTCGGTAACTTCATATCGATCTACCATGCTAGCACGTCTGACCGGCAATCAGAGGGGTGCGGGTTCCTAATTAAATAAAAGATAAATTCCTTCTTTTTACATAAAACGAGATTGTGTACGCGAAAAAAAACACACAACTTGCTTCCAAGTTAGTTCCAAAAGCGCTTTTGTTTTTAAACAAATTCTTGTCATTGTTTCAAATTTCAAATACTTTCAACTGGATAAATGATACCCCATTAGGAACTAAGCATATTTTTATTTCAAAATCTAACTAAAAAAACTAACCATCACGCCGTTTCTCCGCAGGGGTAGGCAGAGAAGACGGACCGCCAAATACCTCGGTCTTGGCACACACTCTTTGCCTCATTCACGTTCATACATCGTCTCATACATTCTCTTCTATTTTTCTGACTCTTGACATGGCCCGACTCAAGTATCTGATTCACTTGATCGTGCCATGTCTTTCTCGGACGTCCCCTACTTCTTATACTATTCACACTTGTATCGTATATTCTCCTTACGCTCCTTTCTTTGTTCATTCGCTCTACATGCCCAAACCATCTGAGGGTTCCTTTCTTAATTTTACTCATTACGCTTACATCGGCCTTGCATTCCTTTCAAATCTCCACATTTCTCACACGATCATACATGGTTTTACCACACATACGCCTCAGGGATCTCATTTCAACAGCATTCAGTCTACTTTCATCCTTCCTCTGCCAGTTCCATGCCTCACTGCCATACATCAGGGTAGGTACAAGCACTCCATTGTGGACTGCTAACTTCGCTTCTTTGGACAGCTTTTTGTTAGCGCCAACGGCATTCAGTCCTCCATTTATATTATTATAATATATTATTATTATATTCATATAATGGAGGACTGAATTATATTATTATATTCTCCTTACGCTCAAAAAGACGAAATTACTTCAAAATCAAACAAGAATATTATCAAAATTCGTCTGTTTTCTATCACCTTCATGAATTTCGCAAATCCACTTAAAGAAAAATATACTAAAGACGTAAAAACAACGGTCCTAAGTCCTATAAAGTCGTCCCCGAGAGGCCAATTCGCAATTAATTGATGTGACGATAATTCCGACTGTTATTGGAGAAAGTCCACGTGAAAGTTGAAATTAGTTACGTGGGCTCAATTAAGGTTCCGAATACCAACTTGTAATTGCCTGTGATCTCCTTTGCCTATATTTATTGTTCTATTACCAGTTTGCCCGAACTTTGCTAATGAAAAAAGACAGTGTGATTATTTGATTGCGTTAGTTGTGTAATTATTTATTTCACGACAAACTTTGTAAAAGAGCGTTAGCTTTTTTTAGAACTACCTTGGAAGCCAGTTATTGTTGTTTTTCGTACACAAAAAGGAAAAAGAAGGAATTTGACTATCTTGGAAAACAGTACAAAAAATTGTTTTTTTTTATGAGGTAATTACCTCGAGGTAACGCGGCGAAACTATATAACTATATTGTGATTGTGTCAGATGCTCCTTTGCAGATGTACAGTTGTATGTGATTGACTATATTTTTTCTAATTTCATAAAAAAAACATTACTGAATCATGTCCTTTAACCTTCCCAAATAATACGATTTATAAATCACCTTGTCATTTTAATGCTTACTTTGTTTCTCCTTGGGATTAATGATTTATTATTCTGCAATGGTTCAAATGATATTACAATGCGTTTTCAATGTACCCAACTGGCCATTCATGTTAGATGTTTTTATTCTTTCTCCTTGTAATATTGTATGTTTATTCATATTATGTAGTGATTACTTTTTATTAC
This sequence comes from Limnephilus auricula, assembly GCA_951813805.1. Classification (NCBI taxonomy): domain Eukaryota; kingdom Metazoa; phylum Arthropoda; class Insecta; order Trichoptera; family Limnephilidae; genus Limnephilus; species Limnephilus auricula. The sequence goes on from OX638410.1 coordinate 2,630,109, forward strand.
AGCCTTGGTAAGTTCTAGTGAGGTTAATTATAATTTTATTTTTATTTTATTTATTTGCGTTATAAACAGTCTATACATTTATTTATGACAGTGAATAATATGTTTATGTCATTGACCAATAAAATAACGACATTTAAATATAGGACCATAATAAAAATAAAAAATGCAACAATATACCTAATACAAACAATTCTGATACATCTTTAATTTACAAAGTGTTTTATGATATACATATTTCTAAGGTTTACACTTAAATTTTAAAGGATATCAATAATATCTTTGAGGAAAAGATTTCAATAAAATACAAACTACTAAAAGTAAAAGAGAAAATGTGAGGAATTAATAAAAAAAAGAAATCAATGAAATTAAGTTTTTGGTTAAACATATGGCATTCGACGGAATGTCATTTTTCATGAATGTTGTGAATTTAGCAAGGTTCGTGTTAAACACATCGATATTTGGGCATAATCTATTAAATGTGCTACAGCTTCTTCTTATAAATACATTTTCAAGGTAATTCGTTTTGCTCTTAGGAATATAAAAGGTATCCATAGATCGAGTAACTCTTTTTGGACATCTAAAATGAATATTTTGTAGTAAGTATGGGCTGTCAATATAGTTATGAATTATCTTATAGAACATTAATAGGTCTCTGGTGTCTCGGCGTTGATCAAGAGATTTAAGGTTTACGGGGACATAGTTTACATAATTTCGTACGCGAAAAGAGACATATTTGATAAACTTGTGAAATATTATGATTTATATTCCGTAAGAAGCAATAAATACAGGGTTTCCGGGGGTAAAGTGCAATAACTTCGGATGGTGATTCTACATGATGGTAAGAGTTAAAGAGATTAACAAGTTTTTTAGAAATTCCAATTTCTTTCTGGGTATTTTGAGCAAAATATCGTCACATTACACGGGAAGCCGTCAGAATGACGACTCCCTTGTTTAAATGAAGGTATATCCCAAAAAAAATTGATTACGGTATTAAACAGAATTCACAGTCCTTAGATTAGCCATGGTTTTTTTTAAATTTATTTTATACCAACTTGTACAAAGAATATTCCTACGAGAATGAAATGTTTTTCTAGGATGAAACGTATCCAATGTCACTGCCTAGTCCTCTAACTATCCCTATGCAAAAAAATCACATTGATCAGTCGGTCCTTTGCGGCGTGAAATAAGGACAAACAAACACACTTTCACATTTATTAAATTAGTTAGCATTGTCACACTAACATATGTTGACTTTGCACGTACATATTTAGACCTTTTTATTTACGTGTTTCTGAACGAAAGACAGCCGTACAAATTGTATATCGTAAACGTACGAGTGTATTTGTTAGTTCCTATTAATGCCGCCTGTCGCTCAGAGGCGCTGGCGGCGGAGAATATGGGAAATTGTTAATGGCAATAATAGACTGGGGTAAATTTAGCTTTAAGGCCACTTTTGTAGAATTGTGGAGTGTGGAATTACGGAAGGGATGATTATGATTACAAATATCTTTTTATAAAAATATTTGAATAATGTTTGTTGGTTTTGAGATATGTTTTTGGTAGGTATATTTGGTAAGATAAGCTGTCCACAATGAAGTTCTGATATATATCAGTGAGGCATATAACTGACAGAGGAAAGATGAAATTATACTGAATGCTGTACAAATGAGATTGTGTGCTAAAACCACGTATGATCGTGTGTGTGTGGATATCCGCAAATAATACAAGGCTGATGTAAACGTAATGAGTAAGATTAAGAAAAGGTACTTTCAGATGGTTTGCGCTTGTAGACGAATGAACAAAGAAAGTACATAGTATAAGGAAAATATATGACGCAAATGTGAATGGTAGAAGAAGTGGGAACGCTCGATGAAGACATGGCACGATTACATGAATCTGGTCATGTCAAGAGTCAGAATAATCGAAGTTTATGTATGAGGCGATGTATGAATGCGAATGAGACAAGGAGTGTTTGCCAAGATACTTTTTTTTGGCGTTCCTCTCTGCCTACCCCCGCGGAGAAGTTAGCTAATCACGGTAGTGTAATAAATTATTGATTTTTTTAAATTGATAAACTAATGTTTAAGACAAGATTTTATGCATAGCACAAAGGGTAACAAGTATTATAAGCAATAATTATTAGCCTGAAACACTCATCCATATTGAAAAAATCTCCCGAGAAAAGATGCATGTCGCCGACGGGACTCGAACCCGCACCCTTCCGATTGCCGGTCAGGAGATCTACCATTAAGCTTAATGGTAGATCTCCTGACCGGCAGTCAGAGGGGTGCGGATTCGAGTCCCGTCGGCGACATGTTTTTTTTTTTGGGAGATTTTTTCAATATGTTTGAGTGTTTCAGGTAATTTATGGCTAATAATAATTAATAAATTATCCATAATCTTTCATTATTAATTTATTTTATTTTGTTTTACACCTCACAAGAGCGCCCCAATCAGCACAGTAAAGAGGGGGATTTTATCGACACCCCCTTTATGTGAGGCAAGATAACGTAGGGGCTTTGTGTAAAGTTTTAAGAGAAAAAATATTTGCCGATAGCTCATTCCACATGAAGAAAAGTTCTAATCAAGCCAATATTAAATCTATACTTTAGTTAACAAAGCGAAACATATACGTTTTTGGTTCACCCCAAAAACAAACAACGAAAAAAAGCGAAACATGTTTATTTTTTTAAACTTAATAAATAACTTTAAAAAATGTGAACGGGTGTTCCGCTCGTGCAACGTGCATTCGCGAACATGCAACGGTGCACAGGTGATCAAGGTTCCAGCTGATCAAGTACCTTCGAGCAGGCTCCATGTGTAGAACAGACTCATCGTAGCTACATTGCGTCTGTGCATTAGAGATGACAATCAGTATGTTCATAAAGGAATGTCAATCTTTGTATAGAATCAAATTGGTTTATCAGTTATTTTGGAGCCTCAGCCTAGAAATATATAATAATAATATATAATATTGCTATATATTCAGTTATTTTAAATATATGTAGGATTACGAAAGATTTTTTAAATATTTATATTGAGGGATCAGTAGGATTTATCGGTCAAATTAGGAATTCCACCGAGCCGAACCCTCTGATATGAAAATATCTGGAGTCGGTGAATTATTTTCCCATTTAATAGTCTGGTAGGTTAACATGTTGTTTTTGTATTGTTTTGTATTAATTATACTTATATAATACACTTGCATAGCGTGGATTTAGTAGATGATCATTTTTGTGGAAAAGTGTGTGAAAGGTTTAGTTTTTTCTATGGGGAAAACTAAACACGAAATTAAACGTCTGGTGCGTTAATAAAAAAATAATAATAATCGGATAATTTGTAGAGCGCCGTTTTTGTGAGAAATCACTTCATAGACGCTGGAAATCCGAAACTCAGCTCTTGAACGTGCTTGATAATTTTTGGTACAGGATTAGCAGTTGGTCGCTATTGAAGAATTTGCAAGTTGCTAGTGACCGAGATAGACATTTGACATACCTTTTGATTACAAAAATCATTTTTCAGTTTGGTTGGGTATTTTGGCCTCAAATCCAAAACAATGTTTTGCATGAAACTGACAGCGCAGCCAAAATAGCCTTAAGAGTGTTTTACTAGAGAATACCGGAAATTAGTCATTTTTTAATCAAATTCTAGACGTATTGACACTTTTTTATAAAAAAACATAAATTGATTTTGAAAGATTTTTATTTTATCTGGTACATGCAGTTTTAAAATTTTGAAAAACTAAGTGTTTATATAATATACTAAGGTTATACCGTTGGTCGATTTGTTCAATTTTAAAACGATAGATTCTATTAAACCACACAAATTTCAAATCATATAAAATAAATCAATATATAATCTAGTCAACACAGATTTCAAAATTTGAATTTTAGACAAATTAAAATCATTAAAAAATAAATCTGAGAACGTGTTTTGTGATAAAAATACCTCAGTTTTTATATTTATTTAAGGTCTTACAAACTAAAATATTTCAGATTTTTTTACACACTTATTTTGTTTAGACATTATTAAAAAATTGTAAATTATTTTGATCAAAAAATTATTTTAAGAAGTATATAATTTTCATTCATTTACCATCTCCCGTTTGATCATTTTTATGGCAGTTCGAGACATAAATTCTCCCGATTCATTAGCCGCTGAGATGCGGCCGTGCGAAGTTGTGTGTTCGCGCCACTTTTAATGACAACATTTTGCAATAAATTCGAAACTAATACCGTTTCGCTTCATGGTTGTAAAAACATCTGCGCGGTTAACAAAAACGGAATAATGAATTGCTGGATATTACCTCTTAGCGCCTCCGCCCACTCAGGCAACTGAAAACTCTCAACTGCCAATTGTCTTTGTATGACAATGTGATGGCCCGCACAATACACAATCACACAAAACCCCGTTGTTCACAAAGCACTCTTCTTAGGGTGAATTGACTATTCCATAAAAAAAAAAAACCCCGTTGTCAATGGTAATGCAAGCGGTGGCTTGCGACCATCTTGCGACCATCTTGCGACTGTCACGGCTGATTACCCTGGGCGGCCGTTGCTTGGTTGCGAGCTGTCAGCTGATTGTTCTTCATCTATGGTTAAACAAGCTTTTTGACCAATCAAGACAGAGAAAACAGCCGGTTTTAGTTGGTTTTCAGTTGCCTCAGTGGGCGGAGCGCCTTAAATCGCAGGTCTATGCGAATATACCGAAAACAAATGATGCCCTCAAAGTCAAAATAACAAACGCCATCTAGCAAATTCACTCATATTTATGCACATGACAAAGTCATTGAAACCCGAATACATGTCATCAGCAAAGCCGCGGCGGATATTTCAACAACGTTATACTTCACACTTATTGGCATCAAATATATTTTCAAATAAAAAATGTGGACATATCTCACACAGCACTTGTTTTATTTTCATTTTAAAATCTAGCGTTCTTATTGAAAGACTTACTTAGAACAATATCAATACAATAGCAACTGTGCAGTTCTTTGTTGCATCGCTAACTTTGTACCTTGACTTGGAATTGTGAACATCACCTTAACACGGAAACGTCACTGATAATCATATATTAACGGGGCTGCCTTCGAGCCTTGAGGGACGCCCTTGTTGGACTTACCGATCGATGAAGGCTCCTATAAATACGCAATTTAAATGAATTAGATAGTTGTTATCGATTCGATACCTTCGCGACCTTTTTAAAAAGAAATTACATTCATAATGATATGTGCCTATTCTTAGCGGACGCTTTGTTTAGATTGTTGCATTTTTCAATGGCGAAAGGTAGTTTTCTTTATCACATTAAAAATTGATGTTAATTTAAATGTTTGCTGTACAGTAATGCAAAAATTAAAGGGGTTTAATAAAGTGAAGCTATCACACAATTCTTAACACATTCGTGTTAAGAAAATTCTGGAAAGTCGGTAATAATACCCACACCTAAAATCTATGTTTTTTACTCATGCCATACCAATGTCATTAGTATCTCTTTGTGGACCTTATTTTTAGTCCATTGAATTTAACTCATTGTTGTTGGATTGGGATCTAAAACACGTCCTGGCCCCCTAGCGCACTCGATCGATAACGATTGATAGGATAACTTTCGGTAACTTCTCATCGTTCCCCAGCAGACTGCAGATGTCCAACGAATAAGTGACAGTTCACAATGACTAAGTGTCCGTAATATATTCGACATCAACTGTTGTTTTTACGTTAGCGTTACCGAAAGTTATCCTATCAATCGTTATCGATCGAGTGTACTAGGGGGCCTGATCCCACAGTTGATTCTCTAACAGTTGGCCCCCCGAAATTATAATTATTGTAAAATTATAATTTTTGTGCATTTTTTGTGCATTTTTTACCAATGTCAAACCCAAATTCGACTTCAAAAATACCTTTAATATTAAGTTTTTTTTACGTTAGCTCCACAGAGGAGGCCCTGAAAAAAAAATTCTGTCGGGCCTATGTCATCTATGGGGATGATATAAGGAGGACCTTATTAGGGAAAGGAAGAAGAGGAAGATCTGGAAGGAAAAAATTGTGAATATGAATCTTGGGGTCAGTATTTTCAGGAGTAACGGACGTTTGAATCCATCCCTACCACTGCGGTGCAAGCCGATGGGTCTAGAGAGTTCTTCTGGAGAGGTAAAAAGGAATTCCGCAACTATCTCCGGCCTCTCCAAAATCCGGCCCGCCACACAGTAGGTAAGTAGACGCATCCACTGACCTAGAGAATCCTCACCCCAAGGGTCATATTTGAACTATTACGAAGTTAATGCTATACGCATTGGGTTCTTTCAATTAAGATGAAGCTATCTGCCAAATCACTTTTTAAAAGTATCTTTACTACGAATCGGTTTACATTATGAATATGAAAAAATATTTTATGGATACATTGAAGTTTTTCCTACCTTTTTAAATAAATGGAATTAAAATAAAATTTTTAATTACGTTACAAAAAATATAAGCGCAAAGTACTAAATAATTAGTTTTTTCATTGGATATTTAAATAACCGATAATACCGGTTTAACCGATAATAAATCAATTTGCTCACTTTCAAATTGAAATTTTTAATCGTATAAATATCGTCGTCTAGTTATGAAACACCTCAGTTTGAAAATGGCCTTATAAGCCAAAACAGCTGTCACAATAATAAAAACTATAAAACTTGCAGAACTCAATAATAAACATTATTAAATTTAATTTAAATAAAATAAAAAAAGGATAAATTTGTAGTTATATAAGAAACATCTTTTTAAAAATACCCCTTTATGGTTAAGATTGTTTTTGACTCGATTGATTAACTAACTTTTTTTCGTTCTTGTGAAATTACTCATTAAAAAAATAAAAACAACTTTGGCGCTACTTTCCTCGCGCAGATAATACGAAAAATATGCGGAGTTCTAAAGGGGTAAGAAGTCAAATATTTCTGGCGTTTATATTCCTCCTTTTGTTTTAGTTTTTATTCCAGAAAGAAGAATTTTTTTTTAAACTATCCAGTCTCTTTTCGTTTTTAATGTTATCTGGAAGGCAATTATATAAGTCGCCCTCCTCGTAACCAATGAATATAGTTAGTGTGGATGGTGATTAAATGTATGTTATCGTGTTGTCGTGTAAAATGTTTGTGTACTTGGGACGTTTGAATGAATTCTGTGTTTATATGTATGAGTTTATTTTTTATTTGTATATAATGATACACATATTGTATTCGTATAGTTTTCTTACTGTTAACAGTTTTGTTTCCAAATATATATTTTTCGTGGATGTTTTGGATCTGTAGTTAAATAGTTTTTAGATTACCTTTTTTTTAATTACTTGCTATTTATCTATGTATGTTTCATACGCATTTCCCCAGATTTCAATTAAGTAATTTAGATGTGAGTGTACGAGACTATAATATAAACTTTTTTAAAATTTAATTTGTAATATATAGATAACCGGCTGAATACGCTAATTAAGGGTTTGATAACTTAATTAATCGACTAATAATTTAATCGACATTTAATCAAAAGCCACATAGTAAATTTGCAATTATTGAAGGAGTTAAAACTCATTTTTCGTAGACCTTTCACCATCACAGTGCGCACCATACATTGTAAATAACTGAATCTGAAAAAATGTAAATAACTATTGATAATTTCGTATACCACTGTAAGTTATTTTATTAAAACTGTACAATAAAAATGTTAAGCTTTAAAATAAATATTAACAACTCTACCTTAGTTACTAATATTAAATTTAATTTAATATCAATAGTATAAAGGATACAAATATTAGCAACTGTAAAATAATGCTATGTGAAGTGTCAAGTTATTTCTTCTCCAAGCTTGAATTTTCACATAAAAACCCCTTCATCTGATGTGACCTGCCAGGTACCTTTGTTTTCTATGTCTGTCTGTAAATAATTAGATTAAGCCTGGAGAGGCAAATTTGTACAGCGCGGATTATCAAATTATTATTATTATACCGAGTTTCCCTAAAAATAGCCACTTGGCAATCCAGGTCAGGGGCTTAAATCCCGGCGTTCACGTGTAAATTTTATTTCATAACTTCGTGTAATTTTACAATAAAAATAATTACAAATTGTGTAAGATCTATTCAGAATTTAAACGTTGCTTTAAATGACTTTGCTGTGTTTTGGTGACCAGACCTGATAGCCAGGTACTTCCCCACATTCATCTGCCCCATCTCCTTCCCATCCCTACTACCTTCAGCCTTACAACACACCCCAAATGGGGAAGCCATACTATTTCATAGTCTCACTGGATCCAGACGGTTGGGAGCAGCAAGGCTCTTGTGCAGTAATCACAATAATAAATAATAATAATAATTAGTAGCCGAGTGATTAAGTGCGTCGGACTTAGTCCTCCATTATCGCACAACCTACTTTATGGACTTATAATGATAGAAGTAGGACGATTTCAAATATTGTCAGTTTATTTGTAACCCTGAAATGTTTGTCTCTCCAAAGAAATATACTTTAATTTTGTTTATCAGAAAAACTCTCTTTTTAACTTTTGAGGGTTATTCCCATCAATGTATAGGGTGCAATGGCAAAATTGGTTAATGCGTATGTTCCGGTTAGAGGTGAGATTCTGGGTTCAAGTCCCAGTTGCAACCATTATCTTTAATTATTTTTCTGTGTTTGTTCATTTTCATATTTAAAATTTATTTGTTGTTGTTATTATTGTTATCTTCTTCTTCAATTAAATATACTTTTGTTTGCATTATTTTCATTTCTTCGATAATTTTGATTTACTCAATTCGTTTAGTTTTTTTACAAGAATAAATATTCATTTTAAAAACTATCTAAAACTGCACATAGTAATTCAGGAAAACTGATCGAACCGGCTACAATGTCATCGTGACGGGGAATCGTTACTAGTTTTGCTTGTCAGCAGGGTTGATCGGAGAGATGTCAACAACGCTTTTTATGAAAAAAATTTAGTGAAGTGTTGGCTGAAAATCAAAAACGACGCATTTCAAACCATGTATGTTAAATATATAAATGTAAAAAAATTATTCGTCAACGTAAAAATTGCAAAAAACTGTGAATATTTTCCAATTCATGACGATTCGTACAACAAAGTTTAGTAAATTTCCAGAAATTAATCATAAATATGATAGTGTTGTTTGGCGGTATAACCTCTCTGACTACCTCTGCGGAGAAACGGCCTGATGGTATTAGAGTTCGATACCACAACTGAAATAATAAGTATATAATATAGACTAGTGTCGGAGTGTGATTGAAGCAAGCAGTGTGACAGAGTTGTTTGGCGGTCTGTCCCCTCTGACTACCTCTGTGGAGAACCGGTTCGATACCATGACTGAAATAATAAGTATATAATATTGACTAGTGTACGTTAAGATAGTATTAACTTTTAGGAATATGATGCAAGCTATATATTGTACAAGACTTTAATATAATATAATATATACAGATTTATATAAAAAAAATATGACAAAGAAAATGCAACAACAAAAACTACTCTATAAGTACGTTCGTCACAGTCACTAAACGTAAGCTGATTTTGTATAACAAACCCTATCCCATTTTAGTCACTGCCGTGTCTGCCGTGGTTTTGGAAACACGCGACTTGATAACTCAGAATAAATTCTACGCAACAACTCCTTTGAAAAATCAGTAAAAGTGATGACTAAAAATAGGTTACATTAGGTTTAGTTAGGTTAGTTTAGGTTTGGTTAGGTTACGTTAGGTTAGGGTAGGTTAGGTTAGGTTGTGTAAGGTTATTGGCTTTAAAAAAAAAAATCATAGCTTTTAATGCCTTTACAAAGAGCTGTTGAGTTGAATTGATTATCATGGAGCCATTATTACACCACCTAGTCATAACTTGTTATAAAATTTTAGTGTTGGTTCCATAGGGAAAAGCATTATCATCACGTATTATTCGATCCATTTACAAATAATATAAATCACGATAAATCGTAAGAAAGTGACATTTTTTCTATGGAATGTAATGTTTGTGACAGCGGACGGCTGCCGTCACATTAACTTATATCCAATTATTGGATTTTCGTTAATTAGATATAAATAGGCTAGATTGTTACATTTGATGACAAAATAACTGATTAATAGGCGTTCTTAGTTTAGTAACTTAATTATTTCCACGATAGTGAATCTATCTTTAGTATTTCTGAACAAAACTTTAGTTTTTAAAAATGCACATATATTTTTAGGTAATCTTATATTTTTTTAATAACTGAGGCATAATACTAGAAGCGTCCATATCAAATTCGTGAAGCCCTCAAGAGTCAAAATTGTTCATCGGTTTATTGGCGTTAAAAAACCGAATCACTATTTTAACTTCTGCATTAAATGGGTAACAATTTTAATAATTTAGAAAAACTGACATTGGTTTTCATAGCTTTTAAATAATTGTTGTTTTAGAATACTTTCTACTTTTTCTTCTTCGTGTGCCCTAACAGGTCCCCCAACGTTTGCGATCACTCTGGTAAACATGTCTCTATCTTGCGCTGCCCAAAACAGCTCCTCCACACTTCTAATACCGGTCCACTCTCGTACATTTCGCAGCCAAGAAATTTCTCTCCTACCAGGCCCTTGGCGACCCTCTATCTTGCCTTTTAATATAAGTTAGAACAACTGATATTTCACCCAGATATGAAATTTTCCTGACTTTTTGCTACCTAAATCTTATTACCAAAAACTGACGTAAGCACTTCTAGCACCCCATATAAACACTTATGTCTAAAATGTGTTTTTTTCAATATATTTTCATTTAATAGTCGTTTTACCTAAACTTGGATACCTTTACAGGCCAGTAAGTAATAAACAAAAAATAATAATACAAAATGATAATCATATAGTTTTAATTTTTTTTACCTTGGTTTAACCTGCAATAAATCAATTTATGCACGTTCTAAATCGACATTTAAAATCGTATATAAGTCGTCTAAACGTTTCAGCCACAATTTGAAAATGGCCTTGTAAGCCGAAACAGCTGTGACAAAAATACAAATCTAAAATACTTGCAGAACTTAATAAAAGCATTATTAAATTTCATATAAATTTAATTAAAAAAAAAAAATGGAGTTCTACGAATTAAACACAAAATCATAGAGAATTCGTCTCTCTCACTATGTCTCAAAGATTCACTTATGCACACATGAATTAATTTTATTACATAAAATTATTTCCATTCTCAAGTGTTTTTGGTGGCTATTTTCGATTAATTTAACATGGTGGCACAAAATAATTTGGCAATTATTTTAAAAGTTGTTATTGAAAAAGCTAATCCTGTTTTGGAATAATATCTATTATGAACGAAGCTTCTGAGACGATAATAATTAGTTTAGCTGTTATTTTATTACATAATGGCCTCAATGGCGAGTCTATCAGCGTTTTTTCCTTTTTCTATGAAACTGAACTATATTTCACCCCTGAATAATCCATTGGAACAGAATATCACAGATTTGCCATTGAATATTCGTGAACTTGTAAATCTAAGTTGAAATAACATTGATAAAACTAAACAGATATTTTTAACAGTAGCTCCACACAGGAGGCCCCAAGGAAATTTCTCCCTGATGATGCTGAGTGGTGTGTCTTTTTAAGGAAAAGAAGGAGAGGAAATTCTGGGAAGGAAATAAGGTATGAGGGGTGGGTAGGAATCTGGACATCAGTGTCTAGAAATGGCGGACGCAATAATCCCTTCCTCTCACTGCGGTGCAAGGCGGTGGATCGAAAGAGTCTGGCTGGAGAGGATAAAAGGTGTCCCCGAACCAGTTTATCAGGATCCGGGTTGCCATGCAGATGGGCAAATACATCCGCCGACAAAGACAAACTTCACCACATCAACCCGGGCACCCCTGCTAACCAAACATAGTGAACCACTTAAGGTAACCTATGGTAGAAGTATTTATTATCTATAAATTTTACTGATGGTTTCACCAATTCCTCGCATTGGATAAATGCTGGCGTCCCACAGGGATCGGTTCCAACACCGACTTTATTTGTCAATGACCTTTTGTTTTGTGCACCAATTCATTGTTTCGCGGATGACAGTACAGTCCATGATAGCTTTTTGTTTGACAAGCTCCCAAAGGGCACACAAATTCCAACGGGTTGGAGGTCTTTGAAGCAAAGAATGGACGGTTACCTCGAGAGTATTTCCTCTTGAGGTAAGAAAAACCTTGTCGAATTTAATGTTTCAAAGACCCAACCATGTCTCATTTCATCTCAAAGGGATTGAAATGAAAATCTAGCCTCTTTCAACGGATGATATGCTTAGTGTAACTCTAAGTGACCAGTTGAGGTACAGGGGCCATCGAAGCCAGAGTTAAGTAAGCGTCTCAGAAGCTGAGCGTACTGTACAGGGCCCGCAGATACTTTAATAGTATATATGACCGGTCAGTGGTTCAGTGGGCATCGCGTTTGGGTCCCACCCAGACATTCCGTGTTCGATTCCTCGTCTGGCTAAGTCCTCCATCACAACACAAGCAATATCTTCTGCTTATTGTAATGGTAGTAGGAGATTTTCAAATGTTGTTGGGTTATTTGTAACCTGGGAATGTTTGTCTTTCTTTTTTAAAAAATAAAAAAAAGAAAATATAACTTATTGCAATCTTTAGATCACAGACGTCCACTAGGTATGCTGTTCTTACTTTACAGGTATATCAATGGAAGATGCTCCGAGGTACTAGTGTCATTGATTCCTTCGGCACCGGTGCGCAGTCGGGAAACACGCAAACAGCACGGAAAATGGAAAATTTAAATCGAAATAGAAAATTTATTCGTCTACATAAAAATAAAACTAAAATACCTTCCTTATTGTAATTTTTTTCAATTACAAGAAGCTGTGAAAATAACAATTACATATTTAACAATTTTAATATATTTAAAAATATATATTATTAATTAACGTTTTTGAGCTAGTACTTACATCAAAGCAATATTTTTCCACTCTTGTTTACTTTCCGTCGATGCTCGAAACCAATCAATTTATTCCTATAGTTCGTGCTTAAAGCTCATAATAGCCCGATGAGCAGAAGTTAACAAACTATTGACGTTAATTGCCCATTAATTACCTAATAAGTTAACGGTTAGTTTGGTGGAAAATTCACCGAAACTAACCGACACGTTTAAAATTGGAAATCCGCAACTAAGTAAGCGGTTTTAGCAAATTTGTGATTAAATCATCTTCTTGAATTGATTTTTATTTAATTTATTAACCACAGGGTAAACTTTATAAGCTTTAAGACTTTTTTTTAATTTTTCATTTTAAGAGGCTAGATTTTGCACTACACGCGAAACGTTTAGGTATTTATTTCATTGTCTGTCATTCTCTCCTGCTTTAAATAAGCTAACACATTTACAATACATGCGAATGCGAAACGTGTGAATGGGACAACTGCCGTAAACTCTTATATTTACGTACAGAATCGCTCGAAAAAGGGTTTCGGGAGAAAACATTTTTCTACACCCAAACTTTCACGAAATTGTAATTTAAAAAACAAAAACATGTTTTCAAAAGAAAAATCTATGTCGGTATGTTTTTATAATTTTGTAATTCTTTATGAGAATTGAGTTAGCAGCACTTTTTCCTTAAATAATATTTTCCGATAAATTATACATGTTTGACAGTTACAGCCTTAAAAAAAAAAAAACACTCCGCGGCCGTTAAACGGTGTTTTTGTGAATCTTTAGATTTGGCAACGCCCGCCGTGTTTTACTCGTTTAAATTGGAGTTTTCATAATAATCCGCTAGGTGGTGTGATTGATGCGCCTGCGCATTGCTTTACCGCTGAAAAAAATAGCCGCGAATGCAGAAGAAAGTCGGTCGCGATTTTGTATGTGATTAATATGATGTTTTCGTTAATGATTTCAATATTTATGACTAATTCGCACTTATATTCATGTAATCAATATATTTACTATTAATTTGTGTTGTTTTTCGTTAGTTTAAGTCAAATTGTGAGTTCTAAAATCGTGTGTTCTACATTGAGCTGTCTTTATTATAAGATCTTTATTTTATTATAAATTCTTGAAAGTGATGTTTTTTGGTGACTAAAATGTCTAATACATATTTTAGTAAACGTATCAAAGAAATGAATGTCTTAAGATGTGCAAGCAATGTATTCAAACGTGAGTTTTTTTAATGTAAATTTTTGGAAATAAAAAGCGAATTTCAAGATTTTTTTATTTTTTTTTTATTGTGTGAAGGAGTGAAATGTGAGGTGACAGTTTTATATCAAAATCATTAAATAAAAGGACTGTGTTTTTTGAATTTTGAATTTTTCCAAATATTTCAATGTTTTAATAGAAAGTGTTTGGGGTGAGTGAGTTTTTTTTTCAACTTGGTGTTTGAAGCTTAAAATAATACAATTTTTAAACATTTAAGTATATTTTAGATATGAAAATCTTAAAGGTAATTAAATTTTGGTTCTAAAATGGTATTTGTTTTTACGACATCTCAAAAAATAATAAATATCGTCGGTATACTGATAAAACCCACTAAGTGCATAACTGACGATTTTGAGAAAAATCAATTTGAAAGTTTGACTGTGTAAAAGTCATGTTCGCATTCTAAATTTTCAATTCTGAAAAATGCTGTTATATTGATAGTTTAATTAACTTATAATTTTCATAAATCATTTCAAAAATTTATAAAGATAAAATGGTGGGATTTTAACTGGTTTTATCAGCACACGATATAAGCCAGTACTGAATTTAATGCTCAAGAAAACGTTAAATAGCTTCAGAGGATTTATTTTGTAGAGGAATCAAACCATTATTCAGAGAATTTTATTGTGTATTAAAATAAAATGTTAAAATAAATATAAAATGGCATTTTTAATTATATAAATCATAAAAAGCGTTCAAAGAAAAAATAAAATAATGAAACTATTTCGATATTTAAAGGTAACATTAATTAAGGCAAGAATGAATTATTCTTGAGTACCATTATCTTCAAGCTCACATTCATCATTAGCGGGCTCCGGAACTCGATCTTTCAGATCGATTTTAGTGATTTGAGTGTCCTTTGTACCATCCATGTAATTCTTCAGGGATAATTCCCTTTTGACACAGTTTCAGTAGGTCATTTTTATCGCCAGTGGTTCAGCATAGAGTCGTTTTAAGTCTCGGAGAATAACTTTGGAAACATTATTTATTTGTGGGCCACGTGAATTAAGAGAAGATCTTGTAATTAATTTTCTGTTAGGTTCTATAAAAAATTCTTCAATATTTATGTGATGAAATGTGTCAGACATGTCATAATTGAAGAAGATTTTTTCTGTTTCTCCTTTCACATACCTCAATCTTTTTATTGTTAACCATCTAACTTGGTTGCCTTGGTCATCCTTCGTTCTGTTTATCATAACCTTGTCAGCGAGGTCTTTCAAGTCAATGAATTCATCATGTTTGAACTCTTTAACTTTGTATGGCTTGACGGTAACAATTTTTTGGTCAATTTTGCTCTTTTTTGTGATCTAGCTCGTTCGAAGATATTAACCCAATCATGCATAGTATAACACAGAAGAGTTTTTCTTAACATGTTTTATGCTACTATGCATTGAATCTGACCAAATGAAGTTGTTTTCATTGTTAGACCTCTCTTTATCTTTTTCCTTCTCCGTATTGCAAATATCTTTTCTTTCCAGTTCTTTGTAGTTTTCTTCTAATTTGCTTTTATCACTAGCCTTTGCATAGTTTGAACAAATTAGGCACTGATCCTTCTCTGGTACTAAGAAACTTAGATCGTAATTATTTGAAAATATTTGTCGGTATGTTATTTCTGTAACAGGTTCGGTAATATCCGTTTCTTTGCAATGCTCCACGTATAAAGCATGCATTTTTCTTATGGACAGAGAGCTGTCCAAATACTTACGATTTTCTCACGTAGTTGAGACTCCTTGCTTGGAAATGATTCAATGTGTGATTTCACATGATTAAAGATGTCCACCTTAGTTTTATGTGTAGGCTCTTTTTGACCTCTCTTGTCATCTTGAGTGTAAAATCCCTTTGCATTTTTATTCTTGATTGCAAGGTTTATAACGTCTGGTGATATGCAGAGAGTTTTGGTCATGAAATTTTAGCAAACTGTTATCTTGTCATTCCCTTTGGGAAAAAAAACATTTTTTTGCATACGATCTTTGTTTTTGGGTCTGATAGCCAGAATGCGCTTTGGTTCTTGAATGTGCAAGTTTGTTAACAAGACATTTTTCTTGCCTTTGAAGTCAAGCTGCCAGTAGTGTTTACAAAGTATATTACGTTCATCCGAAGTAAAGTTCATGTTGCATCTGTACTGGCATTTATCACAATTAGCTGGCTTGGACACCTTAGAAGGTCTTAATTTTTATGTCACATATGTTAAACCTTCAGCCCTTCTCATGTTGGCTCTATTCACAGCCCATTCACGAGGATCCGCATCACGCCACCTCTTTAATGGCCCAACATCCGTTAATACTCGATCCAGGAGGTCTTTTAAAACATCACAAATTGTTTGTTTAGCATTCAGAATATCCAGTATATTAACTTCATCCATGAGCGGTTGTTTTTCACGTTCCGGTAGTACTGCAAAGTCCCCCAAAGTAAATAAACTGTCTTTAGAACTATCAGCAATTGTGGAGGAGTCATGAGGTTGAAAGGATGGGTCGTCATCTGAAAAATCGTCTTAAAAGATTGATTCAAGTTCTTCAGCAATCAATTGTTGTTCGTCATTAAGTTCTGAGTCGCTGTCGTATGAATAGCTGTGATCTCCACCTGCACGATTGCTTGAAGGTTCTCCATCTCCTTCAGTTGCAGGCGCTTCTTCAGAAGTATGCTGTGCCGATTTTACGCAGTGTAATGGACTGGCATGGCTTTGCCGTGAGCCATCTGCATTTGCTGCCATTTGCATCCTTGTTAATATGTTGCCCCGCCGCTTAATAAGCTCCTGCCTTCGTTTTAATAATGACTGAATGTGCTCCAGATTATCCATAATTGTAATTAATTGCACTCACTAATTAAGTCGGAGACACAAACAGATGCACACGCAAGCCACAGTGGACTGACACTCACTGAGAGCAATAGCATGGCCGCGGCCGCATCTTAGTTCTGTGCTAGCACGGTCGCTCGATATGAAGTTACCGATCGATTGTCGGTAACTTCTCATCGTTCCCTAGAACAACTTCAGATCTCAAACGTACAAACGACAGTTGATATCGAATATATTAAGGACACTTAGTCATTGTGAACTGTAACCTATTCGTTTCCGATCTGCAGTTGTCGTAGGGAACGATGAGAAGTTACCGATAGTTATCCTACCGATCGTTATAGAGCAAGCGTGCTAGGGCCTCGGTGTGTTAATTTACTGCGGTGCGGTCGGTACGCGTTATGTCTTTTTCACGCATGATAGGAGTGAACAAGACGGTACGAAACCTGAGTAAACGTGGCAAATTTAGGACTTTACCGTCATTCATGAACACACAGCGATATTCCGGTAAATCACAAACCCAGATAGTTTCGCGTGAATGAACTTAATGACCTTTAGCTTATTTCAATAGTCAATGCTTAACTATCTAAACGTCGCTATAACAGTCTGTTGAAATCATTTATTTGCATTTAACGTATTTTAACTGTCAGCACTCTTCATTTTAACATCACCAACATGGTCCGTTCAAAACACCTACAAGACTTTAACTGATTTCAACTGTTAACAAAAAATCATTTCGTTCATCCGTGTTAACAAATCATACCGGTTATAGTAATTTAGGGTTTTTTAATTGAAATTATTTCGTGTGAACGTGCATGTAACGAATAAATAAATAACGCTAAAGTCATTTAGATGGTTTTACGTGATATAATATTATTCGTTCGGCAAAGTGAAACATACCCATAAAAAAAATTAAAGTGATATAAATTGTTTTCATTGAAGATATTTGAAAAAAGTTTCCACTAAAGGGATTTAGTTGTTTTCAACGGAATACATTTTTAGGTAACAAGAGGGTTAGAGGTTTTTAGAAAATTCTAACTTTAAAACGAACCATCGAAGGATGTTGTGGGTTTTAACAGTCGATAGAGCTCATAAAACTGAACAAAACGGCATTTTTAACTCATTTCGGCAAGTTTTGTCATTTAGCTGGTTTTACCAGTATACCGACGATATATAGGACATTAAAAATAAAATTCGAAATTCGTTGAAAATTACAAATGGAACAAATATATACAACAGATAAACTACCCTCCTTGGCCGTGTAAGCAATGTACATATCTTTCTATGAACAATTTTTTGTCAGTTCTTAATTAGTAAGGATTCTTCATACATGGTTGTTTGACCATTGTACAAATTTTCAGAAAGTTTATTAGTAAGGCTGGTAAAATGGCGACGTTGTCAGATCAAATCCATATATTTTGTTTAGTAAGAATTTGAAAAACGAAATGTACAGACTTTACACAACGTGCTACAGAAACACCGTTTAACGGCCGTTTTTTTTTTTAGTAAGGCTGTTAATGTTTACGTTATTACAAAATGTATCGAACATTTAAAAACATATTGACATAGCTTTTACCTTCTAGAAGGCAGCATAAAAAAAATAATCATTTCGTGCCATTTTCGAAGTAGAAAAGTGTTTTTTTTCCCAGGCGTTCTTTTTATATGGGCCGAAAGGCAAAGTCTATCGTCCGCTAAACGCCAACGCAGATTGTCAGCAGGTCAATTAAACAATATAAATGTAACACCAGAGATGATAAGATGTATGAATGTGAATGAGGCGAGGAGTGTATGCCAAGACCGAGTTGTTGGGCGGTCCGTCCTCTCTGCCTACCCCTGCGGGGAAACGGCGTGATGGTTAGTTAGTTAGTTAGTTAGTTAACACCAGAGCATATTTATAACAATAATAACTTTTCAGTGACTACAATACAAAGGCATAAAATAAACTGACAGAGAGTTTAATTAAAATTGCAGTTAAATTAAAATTAATCATAGGCAAATTACTCATTGTCTATATATTAATACATAAGATAACAAATTATTACTTTAATTATTATTATTATTTTCAATTTAGAAGGGGTTATAGATACCGCTGCCCCGAGAACCATTTTTTTGGATAACCAACACTCTGCCATAGGTCAATCCACACAAGTTAAGAGTAAAGTGTGTACATGTGCAACAATAATATAATATTAAAGAAGCAATATTCTAATTGGAAAATGTTAAATGTAAATAAAATTGTAATGTTAAGATGACATTAACATTCTAAAATAATTAAAAAAAAAACTTTTCTTCATCACGTCTTAGTTCCAAAAACAAGTAGATAATTAAATTCTCCATTATAATTTCGTGTTTCTAATATTGGATGAACCCGCAATATTCTATTTCTACGCCGCCGTTGTCGTCGTATAAGCAAAAGCAGCAGTAGTGCTTCTTCCTCAAAACCCATGATGCTACTGATTTGAAATAAAATTGAAATTGCCAACTGCTCGAGCAGTTACGTCAACTGCACGAGCAGTTATCAATGGCAGCTTCAAGCTGTAGACTCTGACTGCAAGAGCGGTTCGTGTGTGTTGATCACTGGCTAACTGCTCAAACTATTCGTGTATGCCCGGCCTTACGTTCTTTGTTATTTTTCTTCTTCGTTTTATGATGGGGTATAAAACCGGAGATTTGTATTGTGCGTTAACTTAAGCGTATGTTTTAACGTTTTGACTTTAATGTTCATTGTTTGGTACTATTTGGTAAAACTAAAATAAAACAGTAATTTTTAAAAAATCCTGGAATCCAGCGAAAAAGCTATAACATGAAAATAAACTACAAGTAAGTCAGGTAGTTGTTGAAAAATCCTCCAATACCGATACATAAGCTATGCCTGGGCGACATCTAATCTTCAGAGTGTTTTTGAGAGTTGATCACTTGATCAATCCTTGCAGATATCTTTTTATGTTCGCCTTTTGATTCTCACCGGGAATTCTTTCAGATAAACATACAACCAGCTAATCTGGCCTGAAATTTATCAACCTTACTTTACAAAATATGCGAATAATACTTTCCCTTGATACTTTAGATGTAGATAACACCGTATGATCTCACTATACAGGGTGTTGAGAGGATATTACCAGAGAATACCGGAAATTAGTCATTTTAAAATCAAATTATAGACGTATTGACTCTTTTTTACAAAAAACCATAAATTCATTTTGAAATATTGTTATTTTATCTGGTACACTCAGTTTTAAAATTTTCAAAAACTAAGTGTATTTTTAATATACTAAGGTTATATACCGTTGGTCGTTGGCAGATTTGTTCAATTTTTCAAACGATACATTAAACAACACAAATCTAGTCAATCCAGTTTTCAGAATTTAAATTTTAGTTTTTCTATTTATTTAAGGTCTTACAAACTAAAATATTTCAATTTTTTTTACACGCTTATTTGGTTTAGACATTATTAAAAAATCATAAGTACTTGTGATCAAAAAATACTTACAAGAAGTACACTATATTTAATAATTTATCATCGTGCGTTTTGAGCATTTTTATTGCTTACTTGAATGTAGATATATGTATGTCATAGCAAGTTTTGAATGAAATAAATCGATATTTAAATTTTTATTTTTAAAAATTTGATACGGGGAATAGTCGATCTTTCTCATTGGAACCTCCCTGTACTGTTGCAAGCATTTTTAAACTTTTATTCTCAGCTGCTGGTCAATCGCTCTTAAGGGACGTACTTGACTTACTTTAACAAGTGATTCCTGACATTATTCGGAATAAAAATCTTAATAAAATGTAAATTAATTTTTATTTAAGGAGGAGAGGAAAAAGAATATAAGATAAGGACAGGAGATGCTCCTGTATTAATTTTTGATCGTACGAGTTACTTCTAATCGATATCTCTGAAACTAAAAATGATTATATCGTGAAAAATTGTGTTGTATTTAGCATATAGGTACTGAAACCATGGATAACAGATGGCGTAATTTTTTGTATTAAAAAACGGGACAAGCTTCACAAAAACTTACTTAATAATCCGGACATTCAAGCCCACAAAGTTTATAAAATAATATCATTAAAACCACAAATAAAATCAACGGAAATTGGGGATTTTTTTTTCTAATCTTAGTTCTAAATGTAGGCAAATAAAATAAATTGGATTGTCGTGTTGATTTTTTTTATTAAGTTCTAAGCTCTGGCGAGTCCAGGCCATTATTAATACTTTTAAATAATAAGATTTGGTTAAAAATTAAAATAAAACATAAAAAACCAGTTGTAATTGGACGGTTAGGAGCGGGATGTGAGGTTGGTTGGTTACTTGGCAGAATGACCAGTGACGACATGTGGGAGATTTATATATTTTTTTAAAGAAAAAAAATTAAAAAAAAGACATCGGAAAAGACTCCAAAGACCAAAATTTCATTTACATTTTTCACTCCAAATAATATCAGGAATCACTCTGTATATAGGCACTCTACAAATCGCTAACTTTGATCTGCAAATAAGTGGCAGTATTAAAGAGCTGTTAGTATCGTAAAATCTCTCTCGGTGGTATCTTGCAAAAGGGATGGATATCTCCAGTGGGATGTTTCTGGCTATAAATCCCATCGAGGTGAAGACGAGACGCGCCCAGGGGAAATTAGCCCAGAAAAGTACAATACATGATAAATAAAATGTCGTTAGACCATTTTAATGAAAATAACGTTTTATGTTTTGTATCATTGAAGAAGAAGATAACAATAATAATGTAATTTTTTTTTTATAATATGAAAATGAACAAGACACAGAAAAATAATAAAAGATAATGGTCGCAACTGGGACTCGAACCCAGAACCTTACGTCTTACCGGGACATACACCTCTACCAATTGGGTCACTGCAATCTATTATGAGACTGTCGTAATTGTCAACTTCATATTTCAAATTTCAGAATTAACAAAATTATCTTCGACTAATGTTTTTTTTCCATATTATTGGCAGCTACCTTCATTATTGGAAACAAGTATTCAAAGAATGTATTTGTTACCTAGATAGTGTCTCGGACAAATATATCCGATTTTATTTTTATGGAACACCTATTGACTTTTTATAAAGTCTAAATGAATATTCATTTTTTTAAAAGGAAAACTCTCTTTTCAACTTTTGAAGGTTATTCCCATCAATGTTATATATCATTGAAGAAGAAGATAACAATAATAATGTTCTGCTTTATCTCGATTTTGGTTATACTTGTACTTGTATGGTGTTAATTAAATATTACATAAACACACATTTACAGCAATTCAAACTAACATGCTTTTCTCACAATCGAAACATTACTCAGAATTTTTATGGAAAACATTTTACTGTCGTAATTATGTCGCTAGTATGTAGCAATGGTTCTAGAGTCCCAACTGTTTCCAACGGAACGGAGCCAATGGGAGTATGTCATGAAGCTAAAGGTAGTGGGATGGGAAGCTAAAGGTAGATGGGGAGAGGAATATTTCATCTATAGTACCTGGCTATTCAGATCTGGACTTCAGTTTTGATTAATTTTTTTTGTTCAATTTTTTTGTTGTTCTTTTTGTGTTTAATTCGTAGAACTGCATTTAATTTAAAAACAACTCTTTGATAGTTTGAAAACGGCCTTGTAAGCCATATTACAGAACAATAATAACACAATAATTTTTTTGTTTTTGAGTTTTTTAACAGGACAATTCTGAATATATCTTCCACTCTGGAACATGCTACTAATAAAGATACCTACTATACGTAGGTGTTAATGAATTATTAGTAAAAAAGCACAAATTATTTGAACCAGTTACCTCTGGATTCGTAGTCGAGGATCTTAAACACTCGACCACGGAATTAACAGGAATAAAATATTTTTATTTTTGATTTTTGGAAAACTTAATATGTAAAATCTAAAATTGTAATATTTAATCATTGGACATAATTTTAGCGACACTCAAATTTCAAATTAAAATTTGAAGCGGAAAATCAGGCAAAAGAATCGGTCGCATCCAGAAAATGAACCCAGGATGCCAATTAAATAAATAAATTGTTTCTCCCTTCGTGTCATTTTCCATTCGCCCCCTTCCGGCTCCTCTTCTCTCCCACTCTCTCCTTTCTCGCGAATCCCCCCTCCACACATTCCGCTTCCACCTTCTCCGCCTTGCCCTCCTTTACACGTTTATGCGTGAGGTCAGTGTGATTCTAAAACATATATTTTCATAGAAAATGTATGGTTGATAAGTACCCCAGATATTGTTAGGCGTAGCAATGCGTACGTACATCGGCCCGGTATGTATCTACCTTTATTAATATAAGTTATTTTTGAAGTATGATTAATTATAATAGCCTGCATGATAACTTGCCTTCCAGGGATCGCAGGATGTGTGTAAGAAACAAGAAACAAGAACCAAGTTTTCAATGGATAATTGAAAGGATTTGTTTGTAACTCTTGTCAAAGTGTACCGGGCGCCATCTTGCGAAACTGAGAAAAGCGGTGAGTCATTTATTATAATTATTTTATTGTATAGAGCAGCAGGAGTTGGGTGGAATGTTGCCATTAGTTTAATTTATTTAATAGGAAGTTTGATTATTATTAACTACAGGCTACATACTTGATTCTTTGTTAAAAAAACTGTATTTTCTCTCCAAATATTGATACTATCAACAAGGGGGTGATATCGATCAATTCAGCACGATTGAAAACATGGTAAACGATACCTCACTCAAACTAGTTTGTAAATTTTTTTTTTTTTTATCTGCTTTGCTCTACAGATCTTAATGTTCCTAACTTCTTCAACCATTCACTTCCACGTCACACTTGGAAAGTTTTACTTGGAAAATAGAATACAATTAGCACTTATTAAATGGGTACGAATCACCTCCCACAATTGTAACATCAGGCGTACCCCAGGGGTCTAACCTTGGCCCTCTGTTTTTTTTAAATCTTTATTAATGACCTTGGCCCCAAGTTACGCTGTGATTTTGTTCTATTTGGTGATGATCTCAAGATTTACCGCAAAATTTCCACTGACTCTGATCATGTTATACTTTAAGAAGACCATTATAAATTCTCCCTTTAACCGTTTATTCTTTCACCACATTCGTCTAATTTTACCATAAATAAGTATTCGTTTCTCCTGATCGTGCAAATTCTTCTTGGACGTCCCAGACTTCATCTACCATTCACTTCCGCGTCAATTATTCTCATTAGACTCTTTCTGGATTCGTCAGATGCGCTTAATTTTGGTGCACATAAGTATTTGGTTCTCATGATCGTGCAGTGTCTTCTTGGGCGTCCCCGACTTCATCTACTTCCTTGTCATACATTCTCGTTGCACCCCTTTCTACGTTTAATATATATGCCTATTTTACCACAAATAAGTATATGTTTCACTTGATTGTGTAATGTCTTCCTCGGGCGTCTCCGACTTCATCTACCATTCTCCAACCTCTTACTTCGTGTATAGCATTCGTGCCATACCATATCTTCCTCGGGCATCCCTGACTTTTTCCACCATTCTATTACGTTTCGTCCATTCCCCTTACCCCCCTTTATTCTTTAATCAATTTTGGTACTATTACGATTGTACTATTATTTGAAACCTGAGAATAAATTATCCTTTATTTACATATGTTTTATTTCCAATTATAGAAAATTATTCTTTCTTCTTATTGATTTATTATTATGATTTATTATTCTTGATTAATACAATTTGTGTTTTCATGTTTATTTTCTGACTATTTTCCTGTACATTTTTTATCTTTTTTAATGTTCTAATTATTACCCGTCTTAGAACAGACAACGTCTAGTGAGGCGGGTATCTTACTTGTGATTAAATACTATATTATCTTAATAAACACCCGGGTTGCCGGCAATGAAATTGATTTATTTAATAAGATCGGTTCCTAGTAAAATCTGCTTTAATCAAAAACTTTTTTGTTTATTTTTAACACGCTTTGCAAATTTTTAAAACCTCACCTCAAGAATCCCTTTAGTACTAAAAGAAAATTAAATGCAGAGTAACTTGTGTAGTTTATTATCTGCAGAAGAAGTAAATTATGCGGAATTAGTATTCCTCGTCACGGAGTTGCTTGTACTTGTTCCCTGATGGCGCCGTGGTGAAGTAAGGCGAAAGATGAGGTTTTTTAAAATGTTTTTCAATGTACTAATGAAGATGCCGGTAAAATTAATGCAGCACGATACAGTAACACCTCGGTTAACAAAGATCTCGTCCAGTGGTGTTTTTTCCTGGTGGCGTTTTTTCATTGGGTCATTGAAAAAAGAAATATATTTTAAATTAGCAGTGTGAATGTGAATAAAACTCTAATCTGTGGAGTCGTTAATTAAATTTTGTATATAAAATATTATACGCCCATGTGGGTTATTACTTATTACATACTTATGAAAATATACGTACTAATGAAGTGCAATAGTAATTGGGAAAGCACTACCAAATGCATGCTATCTTTTTTTTATAGAGAAACCTCACAAGAGTCCCAACTGCTCCCTTCTGGAGTCAGTGACACTATGGCATCGCCAATTGGAGTATGTTGTGAGGCTGAAGGTAAGTGGAGAAGGGAAAGAGATGAAGAGGAAGGTGGGAAAGTACCTGGCTATTCAGATCTAGTCACTAAACACGGCTAAAGCCATTATTAAGCAACGTTTCAATTCTGAATGGTGGTCTTACACCAGGGCGATACTGAGAGTATCTTCCACTTTGGAACGTGCCATCCATAATTCTTGATCAATTTTTTTCTTATTTCTCCACACAAATTCTTCATTTTTATTACTATTACACATTTTATATGCTTTAGTTAAATTTATGAACCGAACGAACATCTCAGACAAAAATACCTAATGATATTCTATGGAATTAGGTAAAAGGTACTATAACCATGTCATCATTTAATTTAATATACCTTATTACATGAATTATAATGTTCTGTGTATCAGGGGCGGTCCGTGAGTTTTTAGTGAGCTAGAGTGCCAAAATTAAAAAAAAAAAACGACGTTACTGATCTTATTGTAGCTGTTACTTCAGACATCATAACTATAAGATAGCAGAGTGTTGGCCAAAAATGTATAATCATATTCAAAATTATTATTTTTAATCTAAAATTTTATAATAAATCTCTAACTGACAGCCCTGATAACAAAGTCAATTCCATGTAAGTACTTGCCCAACCATTTAAAACAAATATAAATTTGAAGGTAACAATAATCCCAATACCAAATTTCTGTAAACATTTGAATTCCAAGAATTTAACGAATGCAAATAAAACTATGTATGTATGTCTGAATAGATATAGATGAAAACTATGTATGTATGTCTGAATAGATATAGATAATTAAAAAAATGCAAGTATAACTATGCATGTTTGTCTGAATAGATATAGATTAAAACTATGTTTGCATGTCTGAATAGATATAGATAATTAAAAAATGCAAATAAAACTATGTTTGTATGTCTGAATAGATGTAGATTTAAACTATGTATGTATGTCTGAATAGATATAGATATATATGTATTTCGATATTATTTCAGATTACGTATTTTTTTTTAAATCTGTTTCTCTCCTCTGTATCATTGTAAACTGATTAATTAACTATGTACAATTTTATGACATCTTTAATTTTAATGTAGAAAATCAAGAATTCCAAAGTTTTACTCCCAATAGTCTTAATTAAGAGAATTGTTAAGTTTTCTGTGTTACTATTTAAAAATTAACGACAAAGCATTTGACACCGTTTGCATCACCGCCCCCTAGGAGCCCTAGAAGACTCAAGGGGGCGTTCGAAGGCAGTGGGGGTAGAAAGTCAAGAAAGCTCTTAGTTGCTTAAAAGGAGAAAGGTTATGAATTATGTGAGGACTGCCTAATTTTCCTTACAACTTAAGGATTCAACACTGTTAGGGGGTGAATTCTTAATTTCGTCTTACGTTTGGATTACTTATATTAAGGATTATAGTAAAAAGTTTTAATTTTCTCCAAACACCGAAGAGTTAGGTTGAAATTTATTATTCTCTGGGAAAACTTTATTTTACATATGAACCGCACAAAAGTCCCATCCGTCGGAGACAGGTAAACTATGGCATCCCTAATTGGGGTATGCTGTGAGGCTGAAGGTAGTGGGGATGAAAAACTGTTGGGAAAGGGATAGGCGGGGAAGTACCTGCTATTGTGTTCTGGAAAAATAGGCAAAAGCCACTACAAATAACTATTCTATTCTGAATTGTGGTTTTTTACCAGGGTGATACTGCAAGTGTCTACCATTGTTATTTATTGTATATTGACTATTATTCCGTCATCTGAGTATCCCAGTAAAACGTCATCAAACAAAAGGCAATACTATTTTTTGACGTTGCGCGTTTTGAAAAAACGTTTTTAGCAAATCCTTATTTTTACTCTCAGTATCACCCTGCTGAAACGCCACCCAGAATGAAAACCCAGAGCGGACTGACATCATCGTGGGCGTTCATACATAAGACACGAATGACGATAGATGGTACTCTTTTATTATCATACTCAATTGCCATCTGTTGGGATATAGCAGAACTTCGTATTACAAACTAAGCTATGGACTTCTATTAAGGGAAGCTGAAACTACACATATACAAAATAAAACACTAAGAAAAGTTGGTTGAAATGGCTTGAGCTGTGTTTGGTATGTCCCAACATCCTTTTCCCCGATACGTTTTTAGATTTTCACGGCCAAAAGCATTTTCGTTGTTTGTTTTTGGGGTGTTATGCCGTGTTGTGCTACCTCCTTCTTTAGCCGACGTTTCGGACAGCGTTGAAGTGTCCATCATCAGGGCAGATCCGGCAGATCCGGCGACGAGATCTGCCCTGATGATGGACACTGCAACGCTGTCCGAAACGTCGGCTAAAGAAGGAGGTAGCACAACACGGCATAACACCCCAAAAACAAACAACGAAAAATTCCTATTTTCCACATTTTTTTATGCAGCTTAATTCGGAATACCATAGTGTGACATACGGGAACAGTTGGGACTCTTCTGCAGTTTTATTTCAATGACGCCAGAGCTTAGCGTGCCAAAGTCTTATCACTTTATAGCCACCAATTTCCTCTAAAATAATCTTATTAAAAATAACCGTGGTGCCAACAATTAAATATATTTATTATTCCTTCATTAATGAGGTGATGAAAACTGTTTTACAATACATACTTAAAAACGGTGACCGGACAAAATAAGAACCATGCAACTTCAACACCTTTAAAAAGTCATTAATTAGTGAAAAAGGGTTAATTAGGTTATGTTAGGTTAGATTATGGGCGGCTTTTGAAATGTGGTTTCACCGGAGAACGCTCAAAGTCCCATAAACCGACATGATCAATGTAGTGTATCTAAAAGCTTCCGGCTTGTAGACATAGATGCCAGTGCTAAGAGCTGTCCTTAGATTCCGCTAGATGGCAGGTAGGTTATTACCTGTGGGAACGAAGAGAGGGTCAAACAGCTCTGAGATAGCGTTTACTGATACACTCGATTAGATTCCATTTAGCCAGCTTCTAATTAGGTCGATCGACGAGATTTACATTGTAAACCGCGAAGTGTATAATAAACGCAGATAATAACAAAGTATCTATTATTCCAAGAAGTAATCTCCATCCAAATATTGGAGAATCTGTTAGTGTCCGTAATAAATAACAGAACGCTACAATCACCAACAGAGAAATTCTGAGGCGGACTGGAGTAGTTAGAGAACTGCTCACATTAGTAAAAGTCAGGAAAATTTTATACCTGGGTCACATACTTCTAGGTGAGAAATATCACTTCCTGCAACTAATATTAAAAGGCGAGAAAGAGGGTCGCCGAGGGCCTGATAGGAGACAAATGACTTGGAGAAAATTACGAGATTACTTGTGAAATTTACGAGAGTGGACCGGTACTAGAAGTGTGGAGGAGCTATTCCGGGTAGCGCAAGATAGATATATATTTAACAGAGTGATCGCCAACGTCGGGGGGACCTGATAGGGCACACGAAGAAGAAGAAGGTTAGGTGCTATTTTTTTTTTAAATATCTTAAATAAGTGTTTAAATTTCCTGACTCTGAGTTGTCAAGGTTCTTGTATTAATATTAATATTATCACCTAAATTGACTAAAAATCTTTGATCTAGTTTTTGTTGATTTGAGACCCGTTGTGTGGGAAACCTCACCCATTGTTTAACCTAAATTATGTAATGACGGGAAATATTCTGATTTCTAAAGGCGCTTTGTTATTTTATACGTGTGCCTAACTAAATTGGTCGCATTTGGGGCGCTATTGATTTTTTTTATCCATATGTACGTAGTACTAACTTACATATTATAGACCATTTACATCTATTTATGTAATATATAATTTACATATCAAAAGCAAAGCGAAATGGTAAAAAAATACTTTAGTTCAGGCGCTTTTTGGTATGATTTATGGTTAGAACTGTTCACGCTTAGAATGGTTAATATGAAAAGCATGGTTAAACACAGCCATGTTTAACATGCTTGACACGGTTGACTCGGTTAACTCGTTTAACACGGTTGACACAGTTGACACGGTTGACATGGGTGATATGGATGACACAGTTAACACCTTTGACACGGTTGGCACGGTTGACACGGTTGGCATGGTCGGCACGGTTGACACGGTTGAAACGGTTAGTATGGTTGTCAGGGTTGGTGTGGTTGACACGATTGACAAAGTTGAAATGGTTGGTATGTTTGACATGGTTTAAACGGTTGGTATGGTAGACACGGTTGGCGTGGATGACACGTTTGACACAGTTGACATGGTTGAGACGGTTGACACGGTTGATACGGTTGACACGATTGACACGGTTTGTGTTGTTGACACGATTGACACGGTTGTCACCATTGACAGGATTGACTTGGTTGGAGTGGTTAACTTGGTTGACATGGTTGACATGGTTAGTGTGGTTGACACGGTTGGTATGATTAACAAGGTTGACACGGTTGTCACGGTTGGCACCATTGACAGGATTGACATGGTTGGAGTGGTTGACATGGTTGACACGGTTAGTGTGGTTGACACGGTTGGTATGATTAACAAGGTTGAAACGGTAGACACAGTTGACACAGTTGACACGGTTGACACGGTTGACACGGTTGATACGGTTGTCACGGTTGGCACCATTGACAGGATTGACATGGTTGGAGTGATTAACATGGTTGACACGGTTGGCATGGTTGGTGTGGTTGATACGGTTGGTATGATTAACACGGTTGACAAAGTTGACACGGTTGACACATTTAACACGATTGACAAAGTTAACACTGATGACTCGGTTGGCAAAGTTGCCACGATCTGCATGATTAACCTCAGTTCCTATGAACTTATTTTGAGATTTACGTTCAATTGCTTCTATTTTATCTTATTTTTGGCATACTTTTTTTCTTTATTTTCTTAACTTAATAAGGCCGCTAAAGTTTCCTTTACCTTTTACTTTCTTTAGAACTAGTTAATATTCTTAGATTTTTGCTAAATGGGATTCGCCTGGGGCAAATTTACTAAAAAGAAAATTATTTTCTTTACAAATCGATTACTTATTCTAAATATCGGCGAAAACCCCATTCATCTACTTATTGATTAGGTTTTAAGAAGAATAAATATTATTCAATGAAAAACATTGATTAAAAAAATTGGGTCGCCTCTTTTCAATTCCTTGGAAATTATTAAATTTTATTATAATTAGATTACAAGCCAACAAACATCTTAAAGGATGTTTAACATTTTAAAAATACTTTGGTAATTTAAAAAAAAATAATCTGGTAATTGCAAAGGCAATTTTTTCAATGGTTTATAATATGAAAAATGGAAATGTGTTACTTCGGTAGGTACCTTTGTATAATTACAATATATATTTAACTCATTAGTGAAGCGATTTATTGACGTGTATTGTTTGCGTGTCTGACTTTCACTAAGGTAATTTTTTTCTTACTTGGTGTGAAATCGATCAAAATTTTTAAATAGCGTTTCATTTTTTAAATAATATTATTATTATTTGGAAACTTTAAGACGATATATACAACATACATTAAAACGATATGAAGACTATTTTCTTAGTCGTTCTCAATGGGGATCTAGGCTTAGGTGAATAAAGTTTTGAATAGACATTTTTCAGCTTCATGGTTCAACTTCACGGTTTGGGTAGGGTAATTTCATTAAGAGCGATTGACCAGCTGCTGAGAATAAAAGTTTAAAAATCCTTCAACTGTGCAGGGAGGTTCCAATGAGAAAGATCGAATATTTCCCGTATCAATTTTTTAAAATTAATAATTTAATATCGATTTATTTAAATTTTTAAATTAATAATTTAATATCGATTTATTTAAATTTTTAAATTAATAATTTAATATCGATTTATTTAAATTTTTAAATTAATAATTTAATATCGATTTATTTCATTCAAAACTTGTTTTAATATATACCTACATTCAAGTAAGCAATAAATATAATAAATATCGTGTACTTCTTGTAAGTATTTTATGATCAAAAGTATTTACGATTTTTCAATAATATCTAAACAAAATAAGTGTGTAAAAAAATTTATTAAATATGTACTTCTTGTAAGTATTTTGTGATCATAAGCATTTATGATTTTT
This sequence comes from Limnephilus auricula, assembly GCA_951813805.1. Taxonomy (NCBI): domain Eukaryota; kingdom Metazoa; phylum Arthropoda; class Insecta; order Trichoptera; family Limnephilidae; genus Limnephilus; species Limnephilus auricula. Next base: position 2,661,676 of record OX638410.1, read on the forward strand.
CAATAATGTCTAAACAAAATAAGTGTGCATATATTTTTTTTTTAAATTTTAGTTTATAATACCTTAAATAAATAGAAAAACTGAGGTATATTTAATGATTTTAATTTAACTAAAATTAAAATTCAGAAAACTGTGTTTACTAGGTCATGCATTGATTTATTTTGTTATATGATTTGAAATTTGTGTTGTTTAATAGAATCTATCGTTTGAAAATTGAACAAATCTGCCAACAACCAACCATATACTAAGGTATACCTTAGTATATTAAAAATAAAGTTAATTTTTCAAAAATTTTAAACTAGGTACGTGTACCGGATAAAATAACAAACTTTCAAAATTAATATATGTTTTTTTTTTTGTAAAAAAGAGTGAAGAAGTCTAGAATTTGATTTAATGAGGACTAATTTCCGGTATTCCCTGGTAATAAATACCCTCTTAACTTATTAAAATATTAGTTAGGTAATTCGTTTTACGAAAATTCATTAAGACAATCAACTGTTGTAATTTTTCGTTTTAATTAGTTTGATTCTGGTTGGAAGTTTGTTATACCTTTATAGCTAAAAATTCTAAATTCTGTTTCATGTTTTCGTTTAAGGGCTTGTTTTTGTTAAAGTTTCATAGTTTTTTTTCAGTTGGAAATTTTGGTTTTATAAAGATGTAAATTTTAATTATTTTTTGGTTTAATTTTAGATTTCAATATAAAGCGTCGTATTTTTTCTTTCTAGCGCTGTTTTGATGATATTTCTAACCATAATAGTAAGGGAGACAACAATTTCCATGAGAACTTTAAGTTGTTCTGAAATCCGACAAAATTAGCCTGAAGGGATAAATTCACACTTCTAGAAATTTCCTGTTGAGTTCCTCTCACTTTTCAACATCTAATTTCATGTTTCACTGCTTTTCGATTCCTGAAACTTTGTGTATTTTTCACAAAGCAGCGTGATATTTTTTTAATAAATTACCTTTCTAAATAAAACATCTTTTTCGGTAATTTATCACAGCGCAACCAGCGGCAAGCTCCGCGAATATCAAATCAATTTTTCTCATTAACCAGAATATTTATGAGTAGACTTAACAAGCGGATCCGCCTTTGAAAGGGTATCTGCGGCTTATCTTCATTTTCTTATAAATCCGCGGAATAAAACGTTGGAAAAGAGTGGAATCCTGGAAAGTGGGAAATGTAGGCTACGGTGGAAAAGGGTTTGAATCAATACTTCTTCCTTCTGTGCATACAAGAAATTTCTCTTGAATCATTAAAAATGTTTTTTATCGCTTTAACTAAAAATACGATCTACGAATATTTCGAGATCTCTAAATTCGAAGTCTGTTTGAAAGGTGGGTGTAGGTACCGCCACCCCGTGAACCATTTATTGGATAGCTAACACCCCTGTCATAGGTCACCTCAAGTGGTTCGCAATGTTTGGTGATTTAGAGTGGGTGCCCGGGTTCTTGAAGAGATTTGTTGAAGGAGACTTTTGACCTCTCCATCAGGACTCTTGCACCGTAGTTGGAGGGATGGATCCATACGTCCGTCCCAAAGATTAAATAGGCTCCGAGTTGAATTATTTTACATAAAATCGAAAATTCAATAATTGACAGCCCTGAACTATTACACTTGATTTCTTTACATATTCCTCACAAACCAAGATCGAGGCAATATCTTCCGTTTTATTGTAACAACCCCAACACTGAATCACAATTGTATACTCCAGTTCGACGTATACAAGATGTGGGAAATGAGTATAACGATGTTGTTGACTTATTTAATACATTAATTAATAAATATAAACAAGCCATAGTAGAATATATATCGGCAAAAAGAACAACAATATTTAACCAAACAATGCACATTGCTCTGCTTCGACTCAATTTATCTACGTACTGTTGTACTTTTACCTTGTATTTATCTATTTCGTTTTATTGTGTTTTTGATTATGATTTTGATCTGGTTTTAGATTATTTATTGTTTTTGTTTTTAATTTTGTTCTTGATTTTGTTTATAATTTTGTTTTTGATTTTATTTTTTGATTTTGTTTAATTTTGTTATTTTTATTGAGATGATATTTGTGATTAAAAACATAAAGTAAATAACACGTAAAAGCCCAGCTGGGCGTGAAATACAAAATAAATAAATATGCTTACGCCGGGATTTGAACCCGCCTTAGTAACAACACTAACACTTTCAACACTTTTTTTTAAAGATATTTATACTATTCTCCGTTTTTAGGCTGTCTGGAAGGAGATTATATATTTGAACACCCTCTTGGCCAATGTTTCTCTCGCCACTTTCAGTCTTAACAGTATTTGTGTACAATTATTTCTGTTGTCTAGTATAATGCTGGTATAATACATGAATGCATCAAAAAAAAATCATTTCAATATGTAAACTTTAATTTTATTAATATCAATCATGTCTTTTCTAATATGTTTGTAACATTAAATTCGGTCTTGAAGTTTTCAATACACGACTTAAACATTTAAAATTTTTTTTTTAGATAAAAGAGATAATGTCGCCTACTTTAGCCCTCTGACCCAGATGTGTCGACTGTTTAACAATATAGAGTATGCTGAAGTAGACATATTCGTCGATAATTTGTACGGATTCAGAAAAAAAGTTCTGGCGCTGTTAAAAAATATGTTAAACTAAGTATATTGTGTCAATTGTCTCTCTATGCATGCCTCTCGTGTTTCCTAAGTATCTTGCCTCTCATTGTAATATGTGTTACTTGAGTGAGTTTGTATATAATTTTGTATATTTTTTATTTGTGATCTTTCTGTTTTTTTTTTCTGTAAATGAAACAAATTACTTTTGTGTAAACCACTATAATCAATGTTATAATATCTACTTGTTTCAAAACTGACGGTTTCTTCGTCAGGATAATAACATGAATTATCCTGATAAAGAAACCATCGGTTTTGAAACATTTAGATATTGTTACATTGATTATGGTGGTTTACACAAAAGTAATTTGTTTCATTTAAATAAAATGATGCCACAAAATGAATTTGTAAATATTGAAGAAAGTATGTATCTGTTTTTCATTGTATGTAATTGTAGATTTTTTGTAATTATATGTCCCTATTTGTACAATAACTGAGTTTTTATAAAAACTAAAAACCCAGTATAAATAAATACAGAGACATTTTTGTACAATGAGTGCATGCGTATAACTTAGACTTACAGCATTTTAAAAAACATTAATTTAATAAGAAAGTATTATGAGACAGTAATTTCCATCATAATATTGAAATCCAACAATGTCCTTACGTAACATTATTTGAACTACACAAATTGCCTGAAATGTTCAATTTATTCTTATCCTTTCTGCCCGTAATATATCAGGTTGTTTTCAGTTTCTACCTCAAGCGAACACAGATAAGCCACAAAGCCTTTCATATCGACAATACGGAGAAGAATGCACTGCAACCAACCTCTTGGGGATGAAATGCATCCTAAGGATTGTCTCAGTATTCCATCCCTTCCTTAGAATCACATTCTTTGATCTTGAGCAGTGCAGAAATTCTAAAAATCATTATATAAATAAAATCTGATATTTTTATCCGATAAACTATCTAAGTTACATTCATTCATTGTCATAAATTCATTGTTATATTATCTGTAAACTTCATAATCATCAAATATTATATTATATGTAAACTTAATTATCATAAATTCATTGCTGCATTAACTGTAAACTTCATTATCATCGATTATTATATTATCCGTAAACTTCATTATCATCAATTATTATATTATCTGTAAACTTCGTTATCATAAATGCTTTGCTATATTATCTATAAACTTCATTATTATCAATTTTTATTTTATCTGTAAACTTAATTACTATCAATTATTATTTTATCTGTAAACTTCATTGTCATAAATTCATTGTTATATTATCTGTAAACTTCATTATCATCAATTATTATATTATGTGCAAACTTAATTATCAAAAATACTTAGTTATATTATCAGTAAACTTCATTATCATCAATTATTATATTATCTGTATACTTTGTTATCATAAATTCATTGTTATCCACTCGAACGCTTTTTGCCACAATATGGCTCTATTTTCACAACCACGGATTGTTTTGCTGCCAAAATATGGCAAATATTCTCTAGATTCTGTAAAATTTTTAAAGTTAACGATTTTATAATATTTTTTTATAAATCCTACGAAAATGTGTAATAGACAAAAGTTAAGTGAATTCATTGGCCATACATAACTATCAGTTTGTATGTCACCATATTCAAATTCGGAGGTATACTTTTTTTAATGTGGGCGGAAAAAATCCGGAAAAAAAAAAATTAGAGAAAAAGTTTAAAATTGCTCTGTGCTCCAGTGGATAATTATCTGTAAACTTCTTTACTATTAATTAGTATTTTATCTGTAAGCTTCATTGTAATCCATTATTATATTACATGCAAACTTAATTATCATAAATACTTAGCTATATTATCTGTAAACTTCATTATCATCAATTAGCATGTTATATGTAAACCCAATTATCATAAATTCATTGCTGCGTTAACTGTAAACTTTAATATCATCAATTATTATATTATCAGTATACTTCATCACAATAAATTATATTATCTGTAAACTTCATCCGCCATAACACAGGGACATCCCTAGAATGACGGATAAAATAACACAATATCTATACAATGTACAAAATTCTTTTAATAAATAAATAAAAACTGTTATGTCTGCTTTATCCTCACTCAGACAAAATTAATTGTGTTGGGGTTCCTCAATAGTAATGTGTCTAACTGGTCTATTAATTAACTTTACGTGTTTACAATAAATTATACTTCTGGGTCTCACGACCGACTCTGTCTAGGAATTGAAACTGAGCTTGATCGCCGACCGGGCTGTACCGCTCGTGTGTACCTGCTCCTACTGCCGGACACCTGTCGGAACTTGACTTAGCTCTAAGCCTAACGGCATCTATCAAAATCAACTGAAATTGTCATACAAAATACTAGGTACATCGAAGACTTGTTATTATCTAAAATCTAAAGGACAGCAGCCAAAAATATTGGAACAAATATATCGAAGATATTTTTGTTAATTCTGAATAATATGAGATTAACAAAAATGAATTAAAAATAAGAGGTCTCAGTTGCCGAATTGGTTATGACGCATGTCCCGGTAAGGCGAAAGATCCACATATTTTTTCATGTTACACCTTATAAGAGAGCCCTTTTCTTTACGGTGTAAAGAGAGAGGAACTACTTCAACATCCGGTTGGACAACGTTGTGATGCGGGTTAAGAAAGAGGCTGTAGGAAGGGATTTTATTATTGCGTTTCTTGAAGAGAACCGTATTACTTGAGGAGGAAAAAGAGTTGCAAATAACTGAAAAACTGTTTTGACCTAGATATTTTTAAAGATAAAAGTTATTTTGATATTCAACCCGGAGTTTCACCAAAACATTGAAAATGATGAAACAACCAAAAAGAACTATAAGATGCAAAAAAAAACATAGAATTTTATTTTTCAAAATTCTCTCCATTGCATTCTGCAAATATGGTTGCTCTCAAAACCGGGATATCAGAGTCCCTAGTGGCTATTGTAGCCACAACTCTCTACGTTAGCAGCGGTAGTTTTTCCACTGCACCATCATATATATATATATAACAGCGATGCAGTACATTATATTATAGAACATGTGGTCCGCAAAATCTCGGATTTCCGCAAAGAGAAAGTCAGCATTATGCTGCACTGGATTCAATTTAAAGAAGGATGTATGAATTTTGGATGTTATCTGGCTTATTTTATGTTATTTTTGCTGTAAGCCGTAAAAGGAATAAGATTACTTCGAAACTCGGAGATTTCAGAGAAGTTCATATTTTTATATGTGAGCTGGTAGCACAGTACATTTGCCCGGAATGAGTTGAACCTTCACATACAAAATATGCGGAGTATTTTACGAGGACGAAGAAAGTATTCGAGCGTTAGGATGGGTGGTGATTTGAATCTGATCATTAAATACTGCCAAAACTATTTTATTCTTGCACCAGGACAATACTGAGAGTATCTCCCGCTCTGGAGAGGGGAGCAAATCGTATTGTAATTAACGATTTATCCACTGGAGCGATTTAGGTCCGATTTATTTTTCTTTAATTGTTATCGGTCCAAAATTCGACCACATTTAACGAACCTACAAATATGGGATAAACTGAGAAGTCTAGGTGGATTCATCAGCTTTAAACCACAGTAAGCAGTTTATATATATATATAGACATTTTTTTTACATTAGGTCCACGCAGAAGGCCCTGAGGAAAATAATTTCCCTCAGGGCCTATTTTATCATCTTTGGGGATGCTGTGTGGATGGTATTTTTAAGGAAAGGTAGGAGAGGAAGTTCTGGGAAGGAAAAAGGTATAATGGTTGGGTAGGAATCTGGGGTTCAGTGTGTCTAGATCATCCGCCGCCAAGATCTAGACAAACCTTATCCCATGAACCCGGGCACCCCTGCTAAGTCACCAAACGGAGCGCACCTCTTGGGGTGACCTATGGCAGAGGTGTTGGTTCTCCAATAAATGGTTCCCGGGGCAGCGGTACCATCCCGCTTCCCAAATATATATATATATTTTTAATTAGATTCAATAGCAAAGTTACATTATGTAGGTGTAAAGTTTAATATAAGTATACGTTTTATGTCTTTTTTTACAGTCCTCCTCACTAGGGTTTCCTGTTCTGAGGCGGCCTGTAGTTTTTTTAAACTTTTGTATTTAGTTTTGAATTGTCTTTACATCGTCTTCATAATGTTTGTAAGTTGATTATTACTTTGATCTCTCAGCCATGTTTTGACTTTTGTTTTAAATATACTGATTTCATTTATTTTTTGGTTTGATTTGGTAGAGCATTGAATTAACTGTTTCCATATTATTACTTATTATTTTATTATTGTATGTATCTGTATTTAAGTGTATGCATCTGTATTTAATTGTATGTATCTGTATTTAATTGTATGTATCTGTATTTAATTGTATGTATCTATATTTAATTGTATGTAATTGTAGATTGTTTGTAATTGTATGTCTCTATTTGTACAATAACTGAGTTTTTATAATTGGATGTTCTCACGTAAGTGCGAATATCTGTAAAAACCTAGTATAAATAAATAAATATTAACGAACGTAACGATAATCATGGTTATTTTACAATTTATTAATACTTACACGATATTAATAACTAGTATATGTGAATATATATGTAGTTTTAAGGTGTCTCAAAAGAGGTCAGTAGTTGTGCAACATGAGAGACACAACTGTCACCCGTATGGGTCTAATACACGAATGGTTACGTAGATAGCCGATCACTTCAGTGAGCTTTTCCCTTGCTTCAGATTATTATAAATCATCACTTAGAACGGTCGTTAAGTCCAGTTAGATATTCTTTATAAAAAAGATGATAACAAAAAAGACTTGTAATCTAGATGAACTGAAGTAATAAACAATCTAGTTGAAACTCCCGATCATCACAGTTGTATTTTTCATCAAAGAAAACAACAGTACCTTGAAAAGTTTTTAAGCGAACAGGCCCATAAAACATCCAAAATTTGATGAACCATATAAAAAAATAACACACCTGGCAAACATCAATTTTAAATAAATTTCAAAATGGGGTAATCCAAAAAGTTACAGTTTTTCCGGTAGATACTCCTAACGATACGCACGAAATTGCAGATTTATTATAAACTGGCACCAGAAAAAGGGTTATAAATTCAGTTTATCACGTTATTGCATGCTAAACGATGAAAATATGTTTTATTCATAGTTTTGCGATAGCTTGTAGGTCAATAAACTAGTGATTTAACAAAAAAGAAATAAAAATATACTATTATCAAAAGCGTTATTTGGTCATTGTTTTGGCACGAATTCTTTACGAACTTTGGCAAAACGATGAAAATATCACGAAATGGTTCATAAAATTGTAAAGGTAATAAAAAGTGTAATGTTTCTTCGGATTCTAGTAATTTTATGGCCGAATTCAATTATTACCAGAGAACTTAACTTTTCCATGAGCGCGAAACAATTATTTTATTTCACTTTCATTGTTTGTATTCAGTTTTTTTATTGCTCTTTGAATACATAATTTATTTAACATAATATAATATATTGTCCGGAATATTGGATGACTTTTTTTTTCAAAAATGATCTTTGAATGAAAAACGATTTCTGTTATCAATTCTATAACCAAAATTATTTTCAGAGCCATCGGTGCTTTATTTCCGTTTATACTTGTATGACAATGTGCTAACATGAAGTTTTTAAAGCTTCCATTTAGTTTACAAGTTTCTAACTTCACTTCTAACCTTTTTTAATGAGTCTAGAAACGGTTGAGTTTAGCAAAAAGTGGTTGTTTATATATTTGTATTATGAAAAACATAAAGCGAAATTACCACAGATGATCTTAGTCATAAAATCGTAATTTTTAAACGTGTTTTCATACGCATAATATGCGTTCCTACATTTCAATTGAAAAAATACATTTTTTCGGTGGATTGACTTACATTTTGAAAATAGTAATTAACAATTTGATTTTGATACAAAATATTGGCAGATATATACAAAAAATATTTTGGTGTTTGAGTGGGAGGTTAAAAAAGAGGAAGGGGTAATTGCGGGAATTTCGGCAATAACAGAGCGGTTTATTGAAAATATATCTAGAATGGGACTAAACGATAAATTAATTTGGTTATTCAATATATTAGCGTTATTATTTTAGGATTTTTTTAATTTCAATTGCTTCCAAGTTATCCAATTTTTTGCTTTTATTATTACGGTGAAGAATTTTAATCCCTGTGCCCTTATTAAAAGTATGATTGGTGGAAATAAGACGATGACAAACTCCGAAAAATTATTGTTATTTAAACATCTTAAATGTTCCGTAATTCTAATATGATTCTAAACATAGGTAAGACAACAAAAAATGTAATAATGTAATACATGTTTATAATTAAGAATTTAAGTAGCTACTTACAAATCTTGTGATTTCAGAGGAAATTTTGGTTTTAATTTATTAAATAAGGGAAAATTACAGACATTCTTTTTTGGATTCGAGGTCTACTTTAGATACTGTTCACAGAAATACTAACAATTATTATCAGCCTGAAACACTCATCCACATTGAAAAATCTTCCGAGAAAAGATACATGCCGCCGACCTGATATGTATCTTTTCTCGGAAGATTTTGCAATTTGGATGGGTGTTTCAGGCTGATAATTATTGCTTATAATAATTGTTACCCTTTGTGCTATGCATAAAAATGTTGTCTTAAACATTAGTTTATCAATTATAAATAAACAGAAATACTAGTTGTAGTGGTCTTAGAAGTACATGGAATACTAGATAAGAATTTTAAACTAAATAAAACATACAAAAATAAACTTATACTGCGTGAAAGAAAACTTGAGCAGAACGTACGGACCTAAGGAATGGATGCAAATGCCAGTTGAGAGCAATCGTGAATTTTTATAGTGCCATAGTGGTTTTAGTACATTGTACAATGTACACATTTATAGTTGTGCCCCTAATGATAAACCGCTTCAGGTAGTATATTTTCTCAGAAGAAAATTACGTTAGTAATATCGATGTATTTAGATTCTATTAACTATAAAATAAACATACGCATCACTCTTTAAATCTGTATCAAGTAAAATCGGTAGTTATATGGCAAAAGGGGCTATTTGCAGTTTTTTAGTTATCAAGGTTTCTTTCACAAAAGTTTTAAAATATTCTTATCTCGAGGATACCTCTATCAGTGGCCAATAATAAAAGAAAGAAAAGGGCCATCTGCAAATGACTGAATTATAAAAATGGCAGAAAAACAAAATGCAGATTCCAACTTCTGCCATCGACATAGATTCCAATTGCTTTTCTTATGAAAGTTGACTTTTTCCACTTGAACACCAGATGGTAATATAATCATTATGTTGTTTAAACCTTGCACCAGTTTCTTAAGGCAAAGCGATACATTTTAAAAATTACCTTAAAAAAATTGATGGCAAATGAGTCAATTTGAAAATTTCCCAAAAAAAATTTGATGGCAAGAGAGCCAATCTGAAAAATCCAAAAAAAGAATTTGACGGCAAAAAAGGCCATTAGAAAAATTACCAAAAATAATTAGATGACAAAAGAGCCCATTTGAAAAATTAGTAAAAAGAATTTGATGGCAAAGCACTTCAGAAATTACCAAGAAGAATTTGATGGCAAAAGAGCCCATTTGCAATATTTTATCAACGATCTCCACTTCGTAAAAAAAAAAACTTATTTTTGAAAGCCTAACGGAAAACATCTTAAATTAGTTTAAAACGAGAAAATTGTTCCCAATGTGTCTGTTGGAGGACTTAATCGAAATCACATTTTTGTTATCCTGAATATTTTTGTAATTATTTAACAGATATCCCTTTTTGCCATTTTACCACCGAAATACATTTCCCTTTCGTAATATTGATCTGAAGCTAAGTGCGTATAGTAATTTGCATGCATAAAATATCGTCATCTAGGAGTGCGCGGGTTAAACTAAAAGGGTTTTTATTTATGAGCAGGTAGAGCCGTTCCTTTCAAATAGAAGCAGCCACCGAACGGATAATACCCAGAAGTATGATCAATACTTTGAAAGAAAAAATATAGGTAAGCCAAATAACATAAAACGTGTCGACTCCTAGTTTACAAAAGTCATTCACCTGCTAAAGAAATAATTTTGATAATCGTTGGATTAATTGCAAAAGAAGGAAGTACAAGTTGATCTTACCTGGACTCACCCGTAGTATATTTCTATCGTTTGGAAGCAGAGTGGAGCATTCCTGGAGGAAAATTTATATATTTCCATTAATTTATTAATTACTCATTAATTACTTAATATTTAATTGATTACTAATTAATTGCTTAATATTTAATTCATTACTAATTAATTACTTAATATTTAATCAATTACTAATTAATTACTTAATATTTAATCAATTACTAATTAATTACTTAATATTTAATCAATTACTAATTAATTACTTAATATTTAATTAATTACTTAAAATTTAAATAATTACTAATTACTTACTTAATATTTAATTAATTAGTAATTAATTACTAATTAATTACTTAATACTTAAATACATAATTACTTAATATTTAATTAATTACTTAATATTGAATGAATTAATTAATGGAAATATATTAATTTTACAACCATTAATTAATTTTATAAACATGAACGAATTAATTAATTTATTAATAAATAGATTCAAACTGCGAGTTCCTTTCAAACGAACCAGTTAAAAAAATTCTTAGCCTACATCGATAATTATATATATATTTATATTATATATTATATTAACTCCACACAGGAGGCCCTGAGGAAAATATTATCCCTGAGGGCCTATGTCATGTGGAGGGTCTTTTTGAGGAGAGGAAGGAGTGAACATGGGTCTTAAAGAGACTCGTGTTTTAAGAAGGAGGAAACACAGAGACCGGCAAATCGTTCCACAGCCGAGCTGTTAAACTCATGAACGAGTTGTAGAAGCGACCCGTTCTCAGGGTTGACAAATGTCAACCCTGTACATATGTTAGGCGCGCGTTTGGCGTGTTTGCCGACTATGCACCGGTGCCGAGGGGATCAATGACGCAAGTTCCTCGGAGGTAGAACAAGGATAGCATTTTCACCCGACGCCTGTACTCTAAAGATTGCAATCCGTTTCTTAAGACGGGAGAATCTATCAAACGGACTGCCCGTTTCTGCGAGTTTCAGAGTCGAGGGTGTTTTTCAGGTACTTTGGGGCTCCAGACCAGAGGCGGCTGCAAATTGTGCCCTCGTGGGGAGCACTTGCGATTTGTACAGGGATAGCAGTTATGTACTATTAAAGTATCTGCGAGCCCTGTACAATAAGCCCAGTTTCTGAGAGGCCAACATAACTCGTCCTCGACGGAGCCCCCGTACCTGAGCTGGTCACTAAGAGTTACACCGAGCATATCAACGGAGGGCCTGTTTGTAAGAATGCTACCGTTGAAGGATACTAGATTGTCATTTCGATCCTTTCTAGACGTAATCAGACATGATTGGGTCTTTGAAACATTAATTTCTATATGGTTCAAATTGATTACGATGTCATTATGACGAAGGCAGCGCTACTTGCTGCTAAGTCAGCTTTCACCGGGACTCCGCAAATTTCGACATCAGCATCAAAAAGGACATATCATCTTATTACTCAAATTAAAATTAAATTAAAAATGTCTTTATTATAGTAATTCTTCAGTCAGAAAATTGTCAGAAAGTCAGAAATTTTTGATTAGATCTTTTGGATTTTTTGCATCTTTACCTTCACAATATGTCAGAATTCTCCAGAAGCGTGGAGTTGAGTACCTTTTGTTTGCGTCTCATCAACTCTACCGACTATTAAATCGAAACTAGGCCTTCAGCTTAATTAAGCGTGTTTTCTATCTTCGCAAGCGCATGTCGGTTGATGCGTTTCTAACAAAAACGGACCACCATGACCAAATTTCTGTACAGCCCGTCTCCCAGTTTAACAGTGCATGGGACGGAGAAATCGGCGAACGTAAATTGCAGTTGGATGAACCTCCTGTCCGTTAGATCGGAAATGCGGCATCGCAATAACGAATCGGTTGAGCTTCGACTATTGTCCGGTAGATCTCCCCTGCTTCGTAATGTGCCTGAATTAATGAGTTGGACAGGTATTGAACTGCGGACAAGCTGTGAAACGAATCTAGGTAAAATAGACAGAAAAAATCGGACACGGTTAAAGAAAACACTTTATATATGTCAGATAAATTATTAAATATCGTTTACTTCTTGTAAGTATTTTTTGATCATAAGTATCTATTTATAATTTTTCGATGATGTCTAAACAAAATAAGTGTGTAAAAAAAAAAATTGAAATACTTTTGTTTGATAAATAGAAAAACTGAGGTATTTTTGTCACAAAACAAGTTCTCGGATTTATTTTTTCATGATTTTTATTTAACTAAATTTAAAATTCTGAATACTATGTTTACTAGATTATGCATTGATTTATTTTGTTGTATGATTATATTATTTGAAATTTGTGTTGTTAAATAGAATCTATCGTTTGAAAATTGAACAAATCTGCCAACGATCAACGGTATAACCTCAGTATATTAAAAATAAACTTCTTCTTCCTTGCACTGTCCCAACTCATTACCTAGATAGGCTGTTGGGGTCGGCTTGAGTTTGTAGCTTCTTCGGTTCTGGGTATCGCTTTCATCCAGACCATTTCTACTTAGGATTTTGGAGAAACTTAGTTTTTCAAAATTTTAAAACGGCGTGTACGTGTGAATAACGATTTTTCAAAATCAATTTATATCTAGAATTTGATCTAAAAAGGACTAATTTCCGGGATTCTCTGGTAATACCCTCTTAGAAAGGGAACAAAAAAATGATTCCTTGGCAGCTAATCTCAATATATAGCCCGCCGGTATTCTTATACAATAAATGTAGTCAGATTAGGAAAAATACGGTACACCTACAGACACAAAATATAACTAAGTGTCCTTGGAGGAGTGTGCATAGAGAACGTACCTATATAATATTTGTGTGTTTTTACAATAAGTATACATTTTTTTACAAGTTATCCAGTGTTGCAAATTAATATAAAAATAGCCTTTCCTCACCCTAAAGAGATAGGTCTCTTATATTTGGTGAGGAAATTCTAGCTCAATTGTTATTTAATCATGTAAGTAATTAAATAATAAATTATTTCAAATAATAACAAAATATAACTTATTTCCATTAAGGTGAATGTCAAAAGAATTCATATTCTACGCTTTCGTAGATGGCGCGCGTATAGTATTTTTTTAATTAATAAATGCTTATTGTTCATGAAAGTACACAAGCAATATGAATATTAACAAATAGTTTTGTTAATTAAAAAAAAATTAATCTTTCAAGAAAGGCTAACAAATACAATATTTCATTGGTGATTCAATCCTGTAACTATCAAAATGCATTATTTTCCACATGTGGATACTGAAATAGATGTTTCTCAAAATATCTAAAATAAAATATGCTTAGTAACTATGTCCTAATTTTCTGCATATTTATCATTGATGTATACCACTAGATTATATAAACTAACTTTATAAAAAACTCTAGATTTTATTGCTTATTTTGGATAAAATTTCATACGGTTAGCATTTCTCGAAGTTACGAAGAAAGTCTCGTTACTTTTGGGTCACCCCTATTATTTGGTTAATTTGTGTGGTTTCACAATTAATTGATTAAAAATAATACGAGGGTTTGAACCCGCGACCTTCGGATTGGGAGTCGAAAGCCTTATCCCGTTTTGCCAAACTCAAAGAACGAAATGTTTCTTCACGACTTCAAATTTAAATGATAAAATATTTAATAAAATTCATTTGCCTTCCATGTATATATTTTTTTTTCTTCAGAAAATGAGTATAAATAGCCTGTTTTTTATTAAAATTTAATAACTTTTTTCATCACGTTCACTTTCACATCAACAAACTTTGAATTCTCTTAAAAAAAACAATTTCCGATCTGTTTGAACTGGTACCAATTTTGTTAACTGCCTACGTGTGAAGAATTATGAAACTTTTCCGTTAAAATTTATTCATTCTCAGAAAACTAACCCGAAGGTTGGGATTTTCGTTGAAAATTTGCTGTGAACGGAAAATTATTATTATTAACAGACGTTCAGTGATTTATTTTCTTTTCTACGAAAACGTTGTTTTCTTTTTGCCCATAATATTATTTGATTCCATTGAAACGTTTATGGATGAATGAAGATCTCATCAGCAGAAGGGACCAAATGCGTATAAATCTTTATTTCATGTATATTGTAAACGGAAATTTGAAAAGCTGTAAACGACAATAAATCTAATATGTGTTAAACATGTCATTTTTCTTCGTTTTTTTCTTTTTCGATCAGTAAAGTAAATTAATAAAAATCGTGGTTTTAAAACAAAAAAGTGTTATATTTTTATCTAATATATCTATTCCATATTGTTACAATTCATCATTATCGGTCTGCGAAAACAGGATATATGATTTGATAAATAACTAAATAAACTTTCTTTTCGCTCTCCTGAACAAATAACATTATGTTTTTTTTTTATTATTATTTATTTACAATTAAACCCGCTAAACTACTTATGTAGTTTGTCAGCAGGGACATAGAGACAACATTTTATACAATTACATGATACAATTTGGTCACCATAAAACAGGCAGCCGCCTAGTATGGTGATTTAATATGTCATTTATATGTAAATGTTTTAATGTATATCATGTATTTCATAAATAAATAAATTAATTTAAACGGTGTATGATGATTCATAAATACATAAGTTTGTAAAATTACAGAAAAGTTTACATACATAAATAGCAGCATAAGCCTTATACATATAATAAGCAAGTAAAAATAAATGTATGAACAAATTAGTATAATCATTAAGTACATCAATAGTTTCATAGATAAAGATAGGTATGTCAGGTATTACAAAGTAATTATTTTTCCATTTCCTAGGAATGTGAATTCCATTTTGGAATACAAGGACTTCAGTGGGGCATCAGTATAAATCATTATTATCCAATAGCCGTTTCCTTAGATTACATTTAACTTTAGCAGTATATATGTTATTATTTTTAATTGTCATCGGTAGTTGATTAAATATTTTGGGTACAATATAGTTTAAAGTTCTTTCACATTTATTGGTACATTTCGGAACCACCAATCCTTCATTGTGAGTGAATCTTGTATAATGTTTATGGCAAACCCTTTCCCTATACAATGAATCAGACAAGTTCCTTAGACTATTTGAAATTTCCGTGTAAATAATAATAAATAATACACTGATTATATTGATTATTAAAATTAAATTATCATTACACCTTTAAATTTATATAACGAGAATGCCAACATTTTTATAAATACCAATCAGGAATTATTAGATTCCTGGTCAAATAAAATGATTCACCCAAAACACTTCAGTTATCTCAACCAAACGTATGTTGACAAACTTTCGTCAAACAAATGATTGAGTATTGGAGAGTTAAGCGCAGAAATAGAAGGATTTTTTCATGCTATTCAAGATAGAGTCATTAATACTGAAAATTATAGGAAGCATATAATCAAAGATACAAATCAAATTGATTATTTATGTAGAAAATGTATGGCTTTTCCGGAAACTATAGAACATATTATATCGGAATGTTCTATATTAGCACCGTCCGAGTATACATTTATGCACAATCAGGTTTTAAAAATAATTCACCAAAGTTTGGTAATTAAACATAACTTGATTGACTGACTTAATTTTCATAACCAAATTTGTTTTTAGAAAATAATTTCTTTAAAATATACTAAGATAAAACTATACTAACAGACCAATTAGTCATAATAGACCAGATATAGTTTTACATGACAAAATTAAAAAATAACTTATATTATTGATGTAGCTATTCCAAATTCCTGTAATATTGAAAAATCTGTTTCTGAAAAATAAGAAAGTATACAGATTTAGGAAATGAAATTGAAAGAATTTGGCATTTTCAGACTATAAAAATATTACCATTTTTATTTCGGCTACTGGCATTATACCTAGCTCTCTAATTAAAAATTTAGGCATATTAGATTAGTCAAAGAATTTGTATATAAAAATGCATAAATCAGTCATTTTAAATGCATGTAGGATTACGAAAGGTTTTTTTAATATTTATATTAAGGGATCAGTAGAATTTATCAGTAAAATTAGGAATTCCACCGAGCCGAACCCTATGATATGAAAATATCTGGAGTCGGTGAATTATTTTCCCATTAAATAGTCTGGTAGGTTAGCATGTTGTTCTTGTATTGTTTTGTATTAATTATACTTATATAATACACTTATATAGCGTGGATTTACTAAATTATCATTTTTATGGAAAAGTGTGTGAAAGTGTGTGTGTATTTCCTATGGGGAAAACTAAACCCGTACCTAAAAGTCTGGTGCGAAGTATTAAATTTACAAACAAATGTTAAACTATTTTATAATGTATGGTAAAATATGTGTAAATTATTCAACCAATGATGGGTTTTCATTGATATATTTTAATTACTTAGTGAATATAAATGAGAAAAGAGTTACAATAGCATATGGGGGTGGGATGGTGGGAGGGAGGGGAATGAGTGAATCTATTCTATGTAATGAGTAGCATGTACGTGTTAATATTATTTTTTGATTTTAGGTTTGAAAATGTAGAGTGCCGTGTTAAATGAAACGAATTTACTGTATGAAATGTTAAAAATGCGTGAAGCGCGCTGAATGAATGTATTTTGTTTGGAGTTTGTGTTGCATTGAAATTTTGTCTTGTTTATTTAAAATAAATAATATAGGTTACGTTTATTATTAAGCATATCCGTTTTGTTATTTAAAATATTTCAAATATGAAGATAAGAATTTGTTATTTTCCTTTCAACAAAATTGTTTATTTGATATAGGTATATAGATCCTTCTTTCGGTGAGCTCTTCTTATTATAAAAATAGAACTTTTATAATTTTGTACCCACTATTTTCAACATATTTATATTAATTAAATTTATAAACTTTTTGCCATTTATAATATTCGATATCATAAGCTCCAAGTTATCTTTTATACCGTGTGATATATCACACGTCCCGTAGAAAAGGGTTGCAAGTCAAAATTTTCTATTTAACGTTTTATCTCTGAAAAGTAAACTGATTGTGATTCACTCCACTCAGTTATGGCGACAAACTTCAGACCCGTCATATTTGTTCAAAGGATTGTATAAAATTGTTTGGCAAAATTTTTGTATGGACAGTCTTAATACAAATATGTATTTGAAATAACACTTCTATTCAACTCACTTACATTTCTAAAATGCAATTATTTACGTTGTGTGAGATGGTAAATACTGCACGTTAATAGCCTATTCGATAAAGATACGGATAATTTGACGTCTTTCGTTCACTACATATTTAACGTAGGTAGTAATAATATAAGAATAATATTTTTGACAGTTTGTTTTTTTTTCTTTTTTAAATAATCCCAAACTAAGAACCTAAGGACGGATAATTTGACATCTTTTAATCATGACATGTTTTAACATAGATATAATAATATGAAAATAATTATTTGGCTTTTTTTTTTTAATTATACCCAAATTAAGATGTCCTTAACCTTTTTTATATTCTAAGGTAGTGCTTAGTTTTTTTAGGGCATAGTTTGGGACAATTAAAAATATATCTTATAACTAACAATTACTTTGACCCAAACTAAGAAAATGTTATAAATTTAACGAAATATATGTATATTTAATTCAGAATTTTCCATTTCCTATACCTAGACTTTTAGTTGTAATTTTTAGTAATTATGTTGAATTGAAGTGTTATTACCAAAAATATATTTGTATGAAGCTTTTCCAGCGATTCTAAAAAACTACATTTGAATTATTGTCAATATCACTTAAGAATACATGGAAACGCGAAAATAAATAAAGCAAGAAGTATCCCACTAAACTTACATTTGAACATAGAATAAAGAAGTAAAAAATAAAGGCCGTGATTCTGACAATCACAAATCGTTACCAAATCTTTTGTTTTAAACAAAATTCAAAAAGTTAAGGCGATCCGCTCACTGAGGCAACTGGAAACTGACAACTGGCAACTGTCTTTGTGGGTTACCGCAGGGGTCTGTAATTAGTCCATTGTTATTTAATATTTACATAAGCGATTTAGACATTTTAATCCCTTTTTATATCAAGCGACTTTATTTTGCGGACGATTTTCTTATATATATAACACACAAAAATTTATCCCATGCTGCTAAGGAGTTAAATTTGGCTTTGCATTATATTAAAGTTTGGTTATTGTCAAATGGAATGAATTTAGCGACTTCTAAAACTAAGGTAGTGGCTTTTACGCGCAAAAGAAAATTGCCCCCTTTTTCTGTCTCATTTGATAATGTTCATCTCCAAACTGTTAAGCAAGTAAAATTTCTTGGTATACTTTTGGACCATAAGCTTTCCTGGCTCCCACATATTCAACACATTTCTGCTAAGTGTGAAAAGGGGCTTAATATGATGCGAGCAGTTTCCAGAGTATGGTGGGGATCTCATCCTACTACCCTGAAACTAATGTATAACTCCCTAGTTCGAAGCCACTTGGATTATGGCACATTTCTTTTCGACCCCCTTCCTAAATATTTGGATAAAAAACTTGAAAGAATTCAATCCAAGGCGCTCAGAATGATTATTGGGGCGATGAAATCTTCTCCTATTAACGCGCTCCAGGTGGAATGCGTAGAACCACCCTTATTTTTGAGAAGACAATTCCTTGCTGATAAGTTTATTTTCAAATCTTTATCTCTGTCTCGTCATCCTTTAGAAGAAAGTCTCGATCATTTGTTTAATAACTTAAACAACAGCAAAAGATTGACAGACAAAAATCGACAGTCTTTCCTTCTAAAAAGTTTTCTTTCATACAGATCTCTCTCTTCTTCTCTCCAAAACGTACAAAAAGATCCAATCCTTCCTATTTACAAAATCCCGTTTGATACTATTAATTTTATCCCCAATGTAATAACTTCCGACTTTCGGACGAACATTTTAACATCATCTAATAACTTTCAAAATTTTAAAAGCATTACGTCTTCTAAGTTTCCTGGGTTTTCCCTAATTTACACAGATGGTTCCAAGTCCGAGCTCAAAGATTGTGGCGCATCTGTGTATATTCCTGAATTCAATCTAAATCTTTCTTATAAATTGCCTAGAGAAATTTCTATATTTACCGCAGAATGCTTCGCAATTGAACAAGCTTTAATTCAAATCCAGCTTCTCAATATTCGTCAAGCCATACTATGTATGCACTGACTCTCTAAGTGCTGTATTAAAAATTTCCTCTAATATCGTTCGATGTCCAGAAGACTACATTATTTGTAATATTAAAAACATCCTCAACTCTCTACACGAATCACAATTTGAGACAATATTGGTTTGGGTCCCTGGCCATCTAGGAATTGAGGGTAACGAGAAAGCCGATTCTCTCGCTAAACTTGGAACGATCTCTGGTTCTATCCCTTTAGATTTTAGAATTCCTATCTCTGACGTCTTCTCTATTCTTAAATCCAATATGTCTCGTTCCTGGGAAGAAAATTGGACAAGTACGAAAACCCGAACTGGATCTTTCTATGCTGGAATACAAAGGCATATTCCGAGTAAACCTTGGTTCCACGGCAAAAAAAAATCCAAAAGATTTATTTCCTGCATTTCGAGAATGAGAATTGGTCACTGCTCTATTGCAACTCATTTGTTTAAGATCCGAGTCCTCGATAGTCCACTCTGCGAGTGCGGTGTGGAGGAGGAGACTCTTAACCATATATTCTTTAATTGTAAAAATCATTCTTCCTTCAAAAACATTTATCGTTTGCTTATTAAAATTACCCACAATTCTCCCCTTAGTATTCCGTATTTGCTGTCTCTCAACAATTCTCGCGTTTTTTCAGTTTTATACAAGTTCATAGACTTAAATTTTGTTCAATGTTTGATTTGTCCTTTCCCCTCGTAGATTAACCTAAAAAATTTAACTATCTTTCTTAACTTTAATGGCACAAAGCACTCTTCTTAGGGTGAATTGCCTATTCCATAAAAAAAAAAAAAAAAACTGTCTCTGTATGACAATGTGATGGCCCGCAAACTACACAATCACTCAAAAACCCGCTGTCAACGGTAACGCAAGCGGTGACTCGCGACTCGCACCGCTGATTGCCGGGGCCGGCCGTTGCTAGTTGCCAGCTGTCATCTGATTGTTCTTCGTCTATGGTTAAACAAGCTTTTTGACCAATCAAGACATAGAAACCAGCCGGTTTTAGTTTGGTTTCAGTTGCTCGTCAGCGGAGCGTCTAACTGCACTAAATAACAAAATGAAGTTACGGTAAAATTATTTAACACTTTTAACCAATGTCATTGCTTTTAACTAATTTAAGACATTTTCAAAATGTCCCTTTCTGCTTGTAGGCAAGCACGAAAACGAATATTATTTGAATGGAAACAAATGTTCCATTTAGCCCAACCCCACATGCGTTCCGTCTTACTTACTCTCGCCTGAAAAGGAAGATCTCCTTCACAATATAGGCCCACATTGCACCTATATTTGGTTCACGAAACACGCGCACAAGGCACTTCTTGTGTAATTATTTATTCTATATATATATATTTGAAAGAAATGTGGACTTACCCCTGAAGAGAGTCAAAATGCCAATAGGCATGACCAGAACAGCCACCATGAGGTCAGTCACCGCCAAAGACATCAGGAAATAGTTGGTCACATTCTGCAGCCTCCTCTCCCAGCAAATAGCCAGACAGACCAAAATATTCCCCGCGGCCGTTGCAAGAACCAAAAACAAAGCCAAAAGGGCCCACCAATTTTGCACTTCACTTTCCCCATCTAAACCAGCATTGTCAACACTTGGACCAACGTCCCACCAAGTCCCGTTATCAACCAAGTTTCCCGAAGTCACATTTTTTATCTCATAAGACCAATTGTAGTACAAAAAAGTGGAGTTTTGAGCTTCCGCGCGGTTTGTCCATGTTACCAGCTCTGTTACTACCTCGGATGTTTCTTCGTCTATTTTCGTCAAATCTTCTTTAAAATCCAAAATGTTGTATAAATTATTTTCAAAACGTTGTAGCGAAGAATTAGATGTTTCGCCTTTGTCTAAATCAAAGAAACTGATTGTTTTTTCATTATTTTGAGCTTTGGTTCTTTGTTTGTATCCCATGTGACGTAAGCGGTTGCGTTGGTCTAACTCTGCTATACTTGAGTACATTTCACTCGAGGCATTAAATGACTCCATTTTTCTTCTTGATCTTTGGTGACGTCATTTAAAAGTTTGTTTTTGCGCTCCCCACTGTATCAGCCGGCCTGAAATGAAAGAAAAATATATTAAAACTTAAAACTTACTACAAAACAGCGAAACACCCTTAAACAGTTTTTTAGCAAGAGTAACAGACGAGAAATAATAAAGAAATCATTCCTAAGCAAGCTAATAAGTGCAAAAAATATTAAGCACAAATAATAAAACAACAACAACAAAAAATTGCTTATTTAAATAGATAATGAAGAAAATTTAAACATTAGTACGAATTTCAGTAGATACGACTTTGACAGTGTCAGGGGAACTTTATCACCACCCGGTTGAGAAGTATTGGGAGGCGGGTTAAGGTAGGATCTGTAGGAATAGATTCATTACAGCGGGCTTGAAGAGACCCGGATTATATGAAGGAGGAAAAACAGATGCCGATAGCTCGTTCCACAGACGAGCCGACTTTCACAAACATGAGTTGAAGAAACGTCCCGTTCTCATGAAGCCAATATCAACTGCAAACGTGCCCGTTAAGTTTCAAGCACGTGCGCTGGTGCACCGGGATCAATTCTACCAGTTTCTTAAAGCAGGCACGATTAAAATACCTGTAGATCAAACTCAAGATGCTTACGTGGCGTCTGTACATTAAAAATTGTAATCGGGGTCTAAATATATGTATATAATGCATGAACGTTCATGTCCGTGAGTAAGTGAGTATGAGTAAGGGTAAACATAAAATTATTCTTAATCTGCTTATTCATAGATGGCGCTAGTTTTATTGCAAAACACTTTATTTAAAGCATAATTTGCAAAGAGTGTTTTTCCGTAAAAATATTAAATTAGCGACATCTATGAACGAACTTATTATTATTAATAATTTTAGCTTTCCCGTTAATAAAACTTGTTTCCAAACTTCATTAGAATTATAGATGTGTCACTCTAAAATATATTTTGGGACGAAATTTATTATTAGATTGAGACAATTTATTTTATTGATCAACATATTAGATTTTGTAAGGTTAAAAATATTCTGAAAGTTGTATCTTCTATTCCCAAAGGCCGCCTAATGTACTGACAGGTTTATCTATATTAGTGACAGCGGTAGCCTACACTGAATTGGCTTAATTAACCATGTCTACACGTCTATTAGTCGATTTGTCCTGTCACTAAACACAAAGATAAAGCCATTTAATACTAATAATATTAGGATGATTTGTATAACGCCGTTATTAACTAAGTGAAAAATCACCTCATATATACCATTATTTCTACAACAATCTATTTTTCAAAAAGGGTTTTAAAAAAAACGACGCAAAATATATTAATTATTTATGAATATTTACTCATTCCCCCCAAATTGGGAAGCGGGTACCGTCGCCCCGGGACCATTAATTTGATGACTAACACATTTGCCATAGGTCAATTGTTCGTAATGTTTTGTGATTTAGCAGTAGTGTCCAGGTTCATGGGATGAGGTTTGTCTAGGTCTTGGCGGCAGATGCTCTGCCCACCTACTGCGTGGCAGGCTGGATCGCGAGATACTGGTTGAGGAAGATCTCTCCAGCCGGACTCTCTCGATCATACGTCTGTCACTCTTGGACACATGACTTCCAGATTCCTACCCATCCCTCATACCATTTTCCTTCCTAGAACGTCCTTTCCTTCCTTCCACAAAGCATCCCCAAAGATAATAAAGGCCCTGAGGGCTTTATTTTTATTCAGGGCTTCCTGTGTGGACCTAAAGTAAAAAAATTAATATGTAATTTACCGAAAACATATGTTTAAATTAAATTAAAACAAATAACTATTTGTATACCACTTATATTATAACCGTTATCGGCCGGCGTAGTCCAGCGGTAGAGCGTTAGACTCCCATACCGAAGGCCGCGGGTTCGAACCCGGCGTGCGCAAATAAATTTTATTTAATTGATTTGTGTTATTTCACAATTAATTATTTAAAATAATATATAGTATATTTGCGGCACGTTCCAGAGTGGAAGATACTCTTAGTATCGTCCTGGTGTAAGACCACCATTCAGAATTGAAACGTTGCTTGAAATGGCTTTAGCCGTGTTTAGTGACTAGATCTGAATAGCCAGGTACTTCCCCACCTTCCTTTTCCTCGTCTCCTTCCCTTCCCCACTTACCTTCAGCCTCATAACATACCCCAATTGGGGATGCCATAGACTCACTGGCTCCAGACGGGAGCAGTTGGGACTCTTGTGAGGTATTCACTATTAAAAAAAATGTTTCGAAACCAAAGATTTCTTCGAATTATTATTTTCCCGAAGAAGAAAACTTAGGTTTCGAAACATGTCGATAATTGTTATTATATACAATTCTTCGAATTATTATTATCCTGAAGAAGAGACCTTTGGTTTTGAAACATGTCAATAATTGTTATTAAGATGATCCACTAGTCCTTGACTCATTCGGAATTGGGCGGAGCGAACGATTTTTGGGCGTTTACCAATAAAAACCCTAATCTCTAGCAAACAACAGTGTTTTGTTATTCCGCAGGTATATTTTTAAAGATCGAAGCGCCGCGTAGACTAAGGCAAGTCCGTTTGCCCCGGGCCCTGGGCGTAGAATGAGCGACGGGCTAAAATCCTTCCGTACATGGCATAAGGATGAAATTCGCACTTACAAATTCGTTGGGTACCGCCTATTTTTATTCACTGAAAAGAAACGTCGCCAAAATGCACGTTTTATTTTATTTTGTGAACTTCAGATACAAATATTAAAATGTTTTCCGATCACTCTATAAGAAACTTAATTAGCTACATTATTCAATAAAACAACACCAGAAAAAGGATTTGTAATAGGAGATTTTTCACTTTTAACCATTTTTTATAGGTCAGACGCATAATTTGTTTCTAAGCGTATTAAAAAGCTTATCAAAAAAATACTCGATCACTTCAAAGGCCAAGATGTGTTCCACTCACAGTATTTAATTGAAGCATCTATATTATTTCTAAGCGATCAAATTTTCAAAACTAATACACAAGATTTTATACGATTTTGCGTTTTTCCGCATGTCTTCACCTTAAGTACATAAAAAGGTGGTGTACACAAAGTTATTTGTTATCATTTAATTAAAAATGACGCCACAAAGTGAATTGACGGAGATTGAAGAAAAAATGTGTTTTTATCCTACTTATAAGATAATTTTGTGTGTTTGGTGCCTGTCTACAATAATTATTGGTGAAAATTCCCAATAATAGCTCATAAGTTTTAATTTCCAAACTTTGAGTTTTGACAAACTCTTCATCAAATGAAAAACGTATTTCCAATAAATTAAATGAAGACGAAACTTTTAATAGAGTTTCCAAAAATTAAAATTTTCTTGGAATTAATGTAATTAAGGGAGCAAGCTATTGATTATTCATGAATTCGAAAATTTGCCTTCGAATTTGCAAATTTTTATCTGATTTATTTTTAATACCAGCCACGGAGATGATGAACCTCGGAACTTTGAGGTGTAATTATTTTTTAACAAGTTTTATAATATTTTGAGACCCAGGGGAGAAGGGTTTATGGGATCTGCGATAAAATACAAAAAATTTTGAGGAATATGCCGAAATTATCAAAGACGAAAATTGAAATTAGAATGTTGGTCTTCGCTATTATAATTTCAATAATACGAAAAAAAGAGAGAGTATGAAAACAGTGTGCAATATTGTTATGAACAATGAATTATTGGAGCCGTTGTGTATCCTGGGTAGTATGTTTACGAGAGATGGGAAGGCCGAAAGAGACACTGACAGATAGTTGGCACTAACAAAAAGCTGTTCAAAGAAACGAATCTAGCAGTCCAAAATGGATTGCTGGTACCTACACGGAGAAAAATTTAACTCTAAAATACGATCATTTTATTCGTAAAAACGGTTAAAAACGGGGCTGAAGTTCTTATAAACAAATTAACAGGGTTTCAATGTTTATTGGCGGGAACATGTAAGAATAATTTGTTACGTAATTTCGTACGTACAACAACTTCAGTCCTGTTTTTAATCGTTTTTACGAATAAAATGATCGTATTTAAGAATAAAAAATTTCTCCGTGTAGCTGTGAGGCATGGAACTGGCAGAGGAAGGATGGAAGTTAACTGAAAGCTGTAGAAATGATATCCCTGTGGTAAAACAATATACAGTCGTATGAGAAATGTGGAGATCCGCAAAGAATGCAAGGCTGATGTAAACGCAATGAGATGCTTTGGATATGTAGAGCGAATGAACGACAAAAGGAATGTAATGAGTATATATGACGAAGTCGAGAAAGCCCCATGAAAACATGACACTATCAAGTGAATCAGTTACTTGAGTCGGGCCATGTCAAAAGTCAGAATAATAGAAGGGTATGTATGAGACGGTCTATGAATGCCAATGAGGCAAAGAGTGAATGCCAAGACTGCGTTTTTTGGCGGTCCGTTTTCCCTGCGTTAGTCCGTTTTTGGTTTCCAGGGCAACGGTACTGTATAAGGATGCATGCATTCGACCGGTCAGTGGTTCAGTGGGCATCGCGTTTGGGTCTCACCCAGGCGTTCCGTGTTCGATTCCTCGGCTGGCTAAGTCCTCCACCACAACACAAGCAACATCTTCCGCTTAGTGTGGTGGTAGTAGGAGATTTTCAAATGTTGTTGGGTTTTTCGTAACCCGGGAATGTTTGTCTTTCTTTTTAAAAAAATATGGTCACAGCACAGCCTACTATATCTTACTAACATTACTATTGTAACTAAGGAACTATTGCAGTTTCATACAGTTTAAATAATTTCGCTGGTATATCTTACTAATATTATAAACGCGAAAGTTTGTATGGATGTATGTATGTTTGTTACTCTTTCACGCAATAACCACTGAATGGACTTTAATGAAACTTTACAATAATATAGCTCATACATTATAATAACATACAGGCTATAATTTATACCCAAAGCTTGCTATTTTCCATGTATTACAAATAATAATTATTCTTTAATAGAAAATGTCAAAATTTGAGAATGACATTTTGAAAAACAATGATTGTAAAACCAAAATTCTATTTTAGAAAATATTTAAATTAGTGAATTCATTTGAAATACTCACCCTTGAATTAAATCAAGAATTATAGATATTTTAAATAAATAGTTTAAGAATTTTGGTATAAACATGGATGGGGCATACGAAAATAAAATAGGCTAATCGAAGTACTAATCTTGTGCAGACCAAGTCGCGGGCAGAAGCTAGTATATATATATATTAGTATACATTCACATAAAATTGGAACCAGTTGTTTAAAGAAATCAGCAAACCGAAAAACATCCTACCTGTAATGTTATATTTTGTTATTAAAAAATTGTATGTTAATTAGAGTCTACACTATGTATTTTTTTAAGCCAATACACCTTAAGTTTGTGCCGGAAAGATCGGTTCAAAATCATTAGGTACGCTGAAATGTGATGGAGTTTTTTGTAAGATACATTTTTTTCTTGATTTTCCGAAAGCAAATTTCGCCGTGGTAAATAAAGTAACAATTTCAGTAAAACAACCTTCGACACAATCTATTACACACAACACGGTTAGATTTGGAATCAAAACAAAGTTGGTGTAAAGTGGATATTGCATAATTAAAATTTGAAAGCGTATTTATTCAAGCCGATGTTATCAGAGTATTCAGTGGAATTAACAGCTTTACAAAAGCACGTCGATGACGGAATGATTTCGCCGAAGGTACCGGCATCTACTCCGATCTTTGTCACTTTGAAAAATAAATTATTCAACCCTTTTCCTTTCCGAGAATGAATTACTTGTACTGATTATACCAAACATTCGCAGCTTTTGACAGAGTGGGAATTAGTGACTCTGCCCTATAAAAAAAACTGTTAAGAAACCGGCAGCGTAACACGTGTTAAATCGGCCATATACTCCTACGACAATTTTTGACAGTTTTATTAAAGCAGTATTGCGTATCGCGCTAATTAGCTAAATACGGTGTTTGTTTTAAGACACCAACATTGTGTGTTTTGCCGCGTAATCATCGTGAAGACATGTCAATCGCAGAAAAATTTTCAAATCGAATGTCATCGCGTACAAACATTAAATTAATAAGACAAACGGATAATCATTTATGAACTGGCTAATATGAAATTGGCTAATATGAAAATAGTTTTAATATCTAATAATTAATAATTCGTGTTTTTAAATTGCTAATTAATCCACATCAACTGGCATCAACTCAAGACAGACATAGGCAAGCCATTAAAAGCCATAGAAAAACACAGAAATTTGACAGCCGATAACGCAAGACAGACGTCTACGCCTCGTAACGCTGCCTTAACGCATGACATACATAATCACCCTTTTGATCATTGATTTCTAGCCATATTATTCTCCGGGCTATGAATACCCGGCACTTCCCCGATTTCTATAAATCGTCGCTTCAGTTCGTTTTTATCCAACAGACCAAAACGTAAATTCGGGAGAAATAGGGCTTTAATGTTTTTTTTACGATAAAAGCACATAAATTTTGGAGGACGTAAGGCAAAGTGCGTTTTGAAAACTCCTTAAATAATCTTTTATAATTTTTTTTGAACGATTATCGAACGAGAACAAATGCATACTTAACTTCAAGTTCACGAAAAATGGTCTGTTAGACAAAAACGAACTAGAGCGACGAAATCTTATATTTGCTAATAGAATTGTGTTAATGGCGTAGTGATTTAGTGAATAAACTTATAAAGATCCTTCTTAGTTCATAATTCACAGGTAAAATGTATTTAAAAGCAAGCATTATTATGAAAGATAGAAATTTCTGAACCGTCCTTAAAACACCCGGAGAGAAGACTTACAATCAAGAAATTCTTGACAGAATTATTAAGTGATATTTTACTAGATATCTCTTCATAAAGAAACTCCAATATCATGATCACATCATAAATAGCGACGAACATAATGCAAGAAAAATAAAGATTGTAATCAAACTTTGACAATTATTTGTGAGTTATTGACAAGTATTTAAAAAAAATTTCAGCGCTACCTGCTATGTAAATTGAAAAAATAATTTTGACAGGTTTATTAAAATTACGAACGACTTTCTGATTGAATATAAATTTGTCGCACATAAATTAAAATTTCGACCCAAACATGGTATTTTTATGATATTCAATTAATTATTTCATCATATTATATATAGGCCGTGATTATTTCTTTAATAATTATTATAACTCACAGAAAATCGCCGAAGTGGCCTCTAAAATCATTAATAATTCAATTATTTATCGGCGTATCCATAATATAAAAAATAATGTTTGTTTGTGTGTTCGTACCTTAGCGGTCATACCTTTCATCCGATTGCGATGAAACTTTGGGAATATGATGTGCGCATAAAAAGCGAGGTGACAATAAAATAAAGTTTCAAATACCTACATTTTTCTAATAAGATATCTGTGTATTTTAATTTATTTTTAATTACCTGTAGTTTTAGTTAGTAAAAACATAAGGTGAATCAAATATATAATAAATTAAAAATATTGTTTATTTTTAGAAACAATTTTTATGGGTTTTTTTCGTTGTTTGTTTTTGGGGTTTTATGCCGTGTTGTGCTACCTCCTTCTTTAGGATCTGCCCTGATGATGGACACTGCAACGCTGTCCGAAACGTCGGCTAAAGAAGGAGGTAGCACAACACGGCATAACACCCCAAAAACAAACAACGAAAATGCTTTTGGCCGTGAAAATCTAAAAACGTATCCAATTTTTATGGGTGTAAATTTAAATTACAAATTACTTATTTACATCGGAACAAAAACTTATCAATATATATTTTAAAATTATTAGGTACCCAAAGAAACATATTTTTAAGATTTTTTTATTTTTTATTTTATTTTTCATTATTTTAGAACCAAGGATTAGGCAGATTTTTTTAAATAATTATAAATAACTAACAAAAAATTCCAAAGTTGCTTCCAAAATGAAGAAAACTGATTTCTTTAATTACCTATAAGTCATAATTTAAAATAAATAAAAAAGTAGCTCCTATCCGAGATCGACATTGGACCTACCTTTATATTACAAAAATAATTTTTCATTTTGGTTGGGTATCGTGGCCTCAAATCCAAAACTACGTTTTGTATTAAAGCGGCCGCGCAGCCGTTCCTCTTAAGATAAATTCTTCTACATTTTTTTTCCTTTTTTCCCTTATCCTTGTCCACCCCTGTGCGGTCCGCGTATTTAATTATTTTAATCTGTTGTGTGGATGTATTATATATGGTGGAATTTGCATATTATATGTTTTTACAGACTAAGCTGACGTTGACATGATTTATGCACGGTAAGAATGCCCGCACTAACTACAAGTGTCAAACTTCATTCCACGAACCGAAATTGGATTTACATAGTAATTATTTCCCCGAAAAACAAAAACCCCTTTAAACTTTTACTGGATTCTGAAAACAGGACGTAGGAGTTCATATTATTATGTAAGCGGAAATGTTAGACTCGTTTGAGCTTGTTTTAGCATGTGTGTAAATATATTATTAGAATCGATAGTTTTCGGAATTAATTATGAAGTTATAATTATTTGGAGGTACATCGAAGTTGGTTGAAGATTTTTATTTTTTTTTTACATTAGGTCCACACAGGAGGCCCTAAGGAAAATAATTTCCCTCAGGGCCTATGTCATCTTTGGGGATGCTGTGTGGAGGGTATTTTTAAGGAAAGGAAGGAGAGGAAGTTCTGGGAAGGAAAAGGGTATGAGGGTTGGGTAGGAATCTGGGGTTCAGTGTGTCTAGATCATCCGCCGCCAAGACCTAGACAATGAACCCCGTGAACCCAGGCACCCCTGCTAAGTCACCAAACGTAGCGAACCACTGGGGTGACCTATGGCAGAGGTTTTGGTTATCCAATAAATAATTCCCGGGACGGCGGTACCCCTTTCCGCCTCCCAAAATATTTCCGCCTCCCAAGATATTATAAATATCTCATAACCGGCATGCGTTGCAATGCCAATTAAAGTTTCTCCCTTCGTGTCATTTCCCATTCGTCCCCGATCCCCTTCCGCTTCTCCTTCCTCTTCCCCTCTCGCATCCCCCCTCTCTTCTCCCGCTAACCCCTTTCTCGCACTTTCTCACGAACACCACACGCAATCCGCTTTCACCTCCCTCCCGCAAAGCCTCCCTCCTAAATTCCCTATCTGACCCTCCCGCATACCCTTCCCCCAGGCTTTTTTCCCTGCTGTTTAACTCCATAAAATACACCCATTTTCCCATCAACTGGCGTTACCTATTTATTTTTTTATGCAAATTTCATAATGCTAAAGCTCCCCAGTATATATGTAGACATATTCACGGACATGATCACAAAAATGAAAAAAAAAAATGGCAATCTTAATCGCAATCGTATGAATAGTATAGGAAATAATTTCATAACGCCAGAGCTCACTATCTATAATTATCCCGGGTTTGCGCACATCATATTTCCAAAGTTTCATCGTAATTGGATGCATGGTATGGCCGCGCATAACATACGAACACACAAACAAACAAAGAAAAAAACAAAAAATAATTTTTATATATTAGATTTATTGGAATAATTTTTGAAGGTTAAGATAATATTAATTAATATAAATGAAACGTGAAACAGGGTTTCTAGCCCATTCGAACGATATAATATTTATCAATAATGTCGTTTTCGAGCAGGACTGCAGATCACCAACGAAAAAAACAACTGTTCATGTCAAATAAATCAAGAATACTTAGTCGTTTTGAACTGTTGTTTGTTGGGTAGCTGTTTGCAGTCATGTTTTGGAACAATGTCAAGTTACCGACGTTATCGATAAAAACTAGATCGATCGAACATGCTACGTACCAAGAAACATACAGTGCAGATTATATAATACAATCCCCCCAGAGAATAAAATGTCATACATCGGTCCAATGATAACTAAATGGATGATTATATTGGGTAGGGAGAAGTCTGAAAAACTATTAAAAAATGTAACTTAAATTTGTACATGATTACCTATTAATGGTATATTTAGTAAAAACAATGCACTTAAAATAACTCAGGTACGGGACATACGTCATTCCTATGTCTACCTACGTTAAATTATCGTGAAAACAAGCTTATGTGTCCAAGCGGTTAAAAAAAATTACAACGTAATTCATTTGGAATATGATTAAATCGTAAAGCATCTTTTCTATTTATTTTTTATGTTTTCTTTATTGGTGGAATTGTTTGTTACATTAATTGAGGATTTTTCAACATGCCCGTGTAATGGTGTTCGATTTTTTATACAGTACATTAACATATCGA
Source organism: Limnephilus auricula (assembly GCA_951813805.1). Lineage (NCBI taxonomy): Eukaryota > Metazoa > Arthropoda > Insecta > Trichoptera > Limnephilidae > Limnephilus > Limnephilus auricula. Next base: position 2,693,829 of record OX638410.1, read on the forward strand.
CCCTTTGGAATAGAAAGGTTCCATCTGTTGCGTAGCCTCGGGCGATAATGAACTCTAAAGTAGCTAACTATAGATCCCAGTAGCGCATGACGCAGTCGCCACAGATAGAACCTTGTTTTTCCAAAGGGTCGATATGGAATATAAAGAATGTGAGAGAATATAAAAAATAAAAAATACATAGAATAAATAATATTTGGTTCCTTAGAATAGGCAATCTGCCTACCAGTGGCGGTCCGTGAGTTTTCAGTGAGCTAGAGTGCTAAGACTTAAAAAACAACGTTTCCGATGTTGTTGTAGCTGAAAAATATTTTTATTTTTATTGTAACTTTTTGTTTGAAGATCTTCAGGAATCTTTTAGTTTGGGTATGCGCCGCATCCACAAACTAAAAGATCTTCATATAAAAAGTTGAAATTTGGAAAAAAATAAATTTCATTATTATTCAGCCAGAACAACATCAATAACTATTTTTTTTCAATCTTAGCACTCTAGCTCACTGAAAACTCACGGACCGCCCCTGTTGCCTAGCTAGGAATTAATATCGACCTAACCAGACATAATACACTTGTAGACGTTTTAAATATATTCTGTTACTAAACAATATATAAATGTATCCAACGTAATGTAATAAATATATATATTTTTTTAACAATAATAATTTTAAAAAAATCGAAAAAAACAACGTTATAATAATTGCTCGAGGGCAAATACGTAGGAGGCGTTTTAAGACCTGTTAGAAAGATAGCGTGATTAGCGCCTTGAACACACCTTTATCATAAAAAATACAGCCTTCAAAATACGACCTACCTTACAAATTAGCAGTATTAGTTTGTGTCTGTTTCAACCTCCAAGGCTTAATGCTGAAAAATACGTAGGGAGTAAAAAAAACAAACACATTTTACCTAGAATAAAACGTGGATAACATTATAAACTTGTTTTATTTGTTTTTAATATGCGTAGATAAGACATTCTATCGTAAATTGAACTTTTCGGTTCCACGACAATAAAACAAAGTGGCTTTTCTACACCCCTTTGAAAGGTCATTAAAAGTCGTGATTTTTTTTTTAAATAGGTCATAACCTAACCTAAAGTAACATATTTACCCTGTTTTATCATCCGAATTGTCCGGTCACCGAACTTTTTAATTTCATCGACAAATAAATACATAATATATAAAATAATCGTCACAGATAATTTTTTGCCACCTTACTGCAAATGCCATATCTCTATACGGTGTGGAAACATTGGCACGAGACAGCGAAAGAAAGCGGATGGACGCCCTCAAAATGTAGTGGTGGAGAAAAATGCACAAGATTCCATGGACAGCTAGAGGCACAAATGTATCCGTAAGAGCTAGGCATCCTCAATAGGCTCTCAACTACATATATCTTCTTCTTCTTCTTCTTCTTCCCCTTGTCCTATTCGGGTCGGGGACCCACTGCATCGACAAGGCTCCTTCATACGTCCCTGTCTTGCGCCGATTGATCGGCCTACGTCCATGGCAGATCCATCCTCTCCTCGCACAGTTTTTGGATTTGCCTCGCCCAACTGTGTCTGGGGCGGCCTACTGGACGTCTACCCTCTGGAACGGCACTCAGTATTTTCTTCGGAATTCGGTCATCAGACATTCTTAGTACATGTCCAAGCCACCTCAGTTGCGATTTTTCTACGAAGAGTAGCAGTGGTTCAATGTTTAGATCATCTCGGATCGTAGAATTTCTTATATGATCCCATTTCGTAACCCCTGCCACTCCTCTCAAGTACCTCATTTCGGCAGCTTGGACTCTAGAGCGTGTTTGTTCGTTTAGCATCCATATCTGGTGACCGTAAGTGAGCTACATATATGCCTTCAACATATTTTAAGATACTTTGGACAAGTTTGTCGCCAAACTGAGGACTCCAACTGGAAGAAACTAACAGAAACTGTCAAAGCGTTTGGTAGAAGAAGCAGAGGAAGGTCACCAATGGGCTAGAGTGACCAAGTATCAGGTAATGACGGTAGGTTGTTATGGTAAACTTATGGGACTGATTTTAAAGAGTTGGGGCGCCGTCCTGTATTTCAGCAGCAACAAAAAAAAACAAGAAAAACTTACCTCAGGTTATGTACCCAATATTCAGGCAATTTGGGAATGAAGGTGTTACAAATTCATGATTCAATTCAAAAGCAAAGTTTTGAATCAGCAATAAAAAGGTTATATTGTAAGATAAACATGTTACACAAAGAACACCCTACATCTTGATCTGTAACGCATTACCAAAGGGACTTTTTTGTCACTTGTAGCAAACAGGATCGGTCCAACGATCCATCGAGATTCCAATTGATTCTTGAATAAATTGTCATAATCCATAATTCAGGCGATCCATGTTTCCATAATAAAGTGTGTTAAACACCTCGGGTGAGGCCTGCAACTCTCCTCCAAGTATGGTGCATTCACACCAGGTAGCAAAACAGCTTCAATCCATTTCGGATTGCAGGTGGGATTGAAAGGAATTCAAAATACAACCTTTTGGTTGAGTTTGTGAGATTTTCACCACAATCTAGGAGAAAATTGCCTCGCCGGGCATTCCGATGACTCCGGATAAGATTCTCCTCTCGGTTTATAAAAATCACATCTCGTACTTTAATTGATTCGACAATAGTCGACAATACACTGTCCAGAGCTCCAATTGTTCCGTGTCTTGTCAAAGAATCAGGTTCTTCCTTCCTTTCACTGACATCTCCGTAGACAAACTGGTGACTACCAGTGCGTAAAAAAATACAATTTACTGCCTGTAAATGTAGGTACCCCTACCTACATGGTTGCATAATTTTGTATGTAACAAGGTACTAGGGTATCCTTGGCCGCGAGGAGTTGAGGAGCCTTGTCCACCATGAAAATTGAAGTAAGATATTTAATAAGTATTTTTGCTAGATGAGATGATTTTCAGAATTTGATGTGATTTAGAGTTATCGTGATTTATTTTTCTCCTTCTTTAACTAAAGTTTTTAACAGCGTTACAATGTCCATCATCAGAGTAGATGTGCAATCGAATCATTAAGCATCTGACATGTTGATGTTAACGTTTACCGGTTAAACATATTTTATTGGAAAATAAATAAATAGGCTGTATAGATGTGAAATTACCACTTTAGAACGTACCTAAATATGCATATAGAATCATATGCAACCAGCAACCAGCTAGGACATAATAATTCGTTGTATAAGGTTCTAACTACATATTATCTTTGATACCAATCAACGATAGGGCCATGATCTAAGTACATATTTTCATTTAAAATACTTTACACAGGATTGAATCTCAAAATTAAAAATTGTTAAATAGATATTCGTATTCACAAATTTTGACACTTCAAAACATGGTAATGCGAAGTTAGAACGCTATACAACTCAAGTAACGAACTACAATGTGCCTTGTAAAAACGATCAACTGTCAGATTCAAACCAAATTGCAAATGCAAAAGTTTAAAAATGATGTTAGAACCTTGTAAAATAAACGGACGCTTGAAAAACTAGATGTTAGAACTAAGCCACAAAATTATCTACAGAAATACAACACAGTTGGCTATGAATATTATGTTGGTTATAGAAATGAGAAAAATAAATGGTTTTGCATTCAAAGGTAATTTGTAAAAATATGTCATTTAGAACCTTGTTCAATTGAATTGACACCATGTAACTGTATTGATCGATCAGTTAGTTGATTAGTCATCAAAATACTAAGTTTTGAAATAAATAATATTTGAGATAAAATTATATATAAATTTTGAGATAATAATAGGAAAGCAATATTCGAAAGCTCACCACAAATAAAATATTATTTACACGTGTCTGTATTTTATATATTAAATATGCTATAAAATAAAACCGGTAGGCGTAACGATCCGGTACATTAGTATGGCATTTTAAAATATCCTACTAGTGACCCAGAAAACATCAACATTTTGTTTACTTTATTACAAGTTTGTCTGCATTATAATTGATTTGGTGGCATTTTTTAATAATCTGAGTATTGTACCAGATAGAGGGTACACTTTTAAATAATATATAACTGTATACTCAACTCAAATTTTGATATTTCGAAGATATCGGACTAATCAACTGGAAAATGGTTACTATTTATTTATTATTATTTTTTATCTTATTTAAGTTTAAAATATGTCTAGCCCGCGACACGTTTAAGAAAAAAAACGAATTTTAGTCTTTGTTGATTTTCAAAGTTCTCAAATTTCATACATGAAAGCTATTGAGCCGATGTTAAAATATTCGGTATCCAAAATAATTAATAAGTAAACTGATCGGGTTGATAAATAATTAACGAAGCAAGTAAATTATTCTGCATTTAAAATTTATGGCATATAGAATATACATTAATTTAAGTTTTGTTGGATTAAAACATTGTTATATGAAAGTGGCTCAATTTTATCATGTAAATTATTACTGGTGAAACAAACTTAGACACTAATAGATCCTGGTAAGTTTGAAGGGTAAAGAAGGTTAATTATAGTTATAAGTTATAATAATGGTCTCAGAGGTATAATAATAACATACTTGGTTAATTAATTTAGGTATAAATAAATATGATGAATAAACATTTGGTTAACTTTTGGGATTACTGGACATGCTTAATACGAATATTTTTGCATTCTAAGCTATGAAAAACACTGCATTCAAAATATCAATACTTAAAAGTTTGAAAATGCTTGCAACTGTACAGGGAGGTTCTAATGAGAAAGATCGATTCTTCCCCGTATCAGCGTTTTTTGATCATCAGTATTTATGATTTTTCAATAATGTCTAAACAAAATAAGTGTGTAAATTTTTTTTAAATATTTTAGTTTGTAAGACCTTAAATAAATAAAAAAAACTGAGGTATTTTTATCATAAAACACGTTCTCGGATTAATTTTTTAATGATTTTAAGCTTCAAAATAATATTTTTTTTCTGAAAACTAGATTGTGTATTGATTTAATTTGTTGTATGATTTAAAATTTGTGTTGTTTAATAGAATCCATCGTTTAAAAATTGAACAAATCTGCCAACGACCAAAGGTATAACCTTAGTTTCAAATACACTTAGTTTTTAAAATTTAAAAAATGCGTGTATTAGATAAAATAACAATCTTTCAAAATAAATTTAGGTTTTTTTTTTTAAAAGAGTCAATGCGTCTTGAATTTGATTTAAAAAGGACTAATATCCGGTATTCTCTAGTAATACCCTCTTAAGAAAGGTGAATCTATCAAAAGTACCACCTATTTCTGCATGGAGTCAATGGTTTTTTTAGGTATTTTCAGTCTCCAGACCAGAGGTGGCTACAAAATTCAACATTATCTCATTAAAGGTAAAGTCACAAGGGGGTAATCCATACTGCTATGTGCTACACAAATACAAACTGATAAAATTGTTTTATGATGATAAAAAAACATAATTTAATTGAATTTCCATTATACTTTTGTTTGTAATTTGTCTTCCAAAATTCATAAATTCGCCGATGTCGCTTCTCTTTAAACTTAATATATGATATTTTTCTCAGTTTTCAACTGTCACGTCCAAGACTAAACGTATCAAAAACATGTCTCCGGTGAGAGAGACTTTTGAGTGGCTTCCGTATAATATATATTTCTAAATATGCAATTCGTATTTTCATGGCATCATTGCTCAGGGAAATGCAGACTCTATATCCGTGAAAATAACCATGTATTTCCAAAAAGTCAACGTTCAAGCGCGGTACGAAAGTTGTAAAACGCCAGTGGTGTGCAGTTACATACATTTTTTAATACTAATATCGTATATTTCATATTAATAAGAGATCCCTGAGGCGTATGTGTGGTAAAACCAGGTATGATCGTGTGAGAAATGTGTAGATTCGAAAAGAATGCAAGACTGATGTAAGCGTAATGAGTAAAATTAAGAAAGGAACTCTCAGATGGTTTCGGCATGTAGAGCGAATGAATGAAGAAAGGAGTGTAAGGAGAATATATGATGCAAGTGTGAATGGTATAAGAAGTAGGGGACGTCCGAGGAAAACATGACACGATCAAGTGAATCAGATACTTGAGTCGGGCCATGTCAAGAATCAGAAAAATAGAAGAGTATGTATGAGACGATGTATGAATGTGAATGAGGCAAAGAGTGTGTGCCAAGACCGGGGTGTTTGGCGGTCCGTTCTCTCTGCCTACCCCTGCGGGAAAACGTCGTGATGGTTAGTTAGTTAGTCATATTAATAATTGTTTTGGTGCTTAGTTCGAAAAACTCAATTTTTTTTTTTTATATTTTAAATCAATCAATGTTATGTTTTTATTAAGTTATGCCATTATTTTAGTTTTTTTATTATTATGAAAGCTGTTTTGGATTTTTTAAACTGTGGATTGACGACTTTGAGACGAATTATTAATATGATTCTATTTACAGCGCACAATTTCAATTTTTAGAACGCCTAAAATGATTTCTTACCGCTTACACCTATTTACAAAGAATATAATTATGATAATAGATTCTCTGTTTTGTGGGGTTCTTTGAATCTTTTTTCCCCTAATTAATTATTAATTTGTTCTTACTTCTCAGTATGTTTAAAAGACTTTAATCATATAAAACATTAAAAAAAGTCAATAAATTATTAAACAATTAAAAATAAATTACCATTTAATGTGGGGTAAACCGATTTGAAAGAACCCCACAATTATTTTCACAGTAATTAATATAACCGGTACTAAATAATTGTAGGCACCTTCAAAACAGAAATTGGGTGGGGGTAAATAGAATCATATAAATAAGTCGTCTCAAAATGATCTAACCGAGGTTTGAAAATGGCCTCGTAAGCTGAAAAAGTTGTAACAATATTAAACAAATAATACTTGAAGCACTTAATAAAAACACAATAATACTTCGTTTTAATTTCACCTTATTATTTCTTTATCCAACCGGTTTCAGTTCGACCTGAACCTTCCTCAGGGTTGAATAAAAATATATTGAACATAATACAGATATACATGGTATTTAAAAGGAAATTAGAAGAGGGAGAGAGAACATCAACTTTGGTGGGGGTGATGGGGGAGGTGGCTAAGAGAGAGGGATGAAAGTGGGCGGGGGAAACGGAAATATTTTGACCTTTATCTATTAGGTGGGTGGTGAATTCTGAGAAACCTACACTGTTTAGACATCTCAGATAAAGATCACTCATTACATGAAATGGGATAGGTCTACGACTTAATTATCTTGAATCCCTTGAAATAAAAAAAGTAATTTAAAATAAATAAAACAAATTTACTTAATAAACAATTAGATTTGTCGATTAGCCCCATTTTCTAAATATTTCCGTTACCCCCGCCCACTTTCACCCATCCCGCCTTAGCCACTTCCCCTATAACCCCACCAAAGTTGATGTTCTCTCTCCCTCTTTAATTTTCTTTTGAATACCATTTAAATCGGTGTTATGTTCAATATATTTTTATTCATCCCCGAGGAAGGTTCAGGTTGAACCGAAACCGGTTGGATAAATAAATAATAAAGTGGAATTAAAACAAAGTATTATTGTGTTTATTATAATTATGTATTCCCACAAAGTGTTTGCTACATGTGACTATTTTTTATCCTCAAAAATCGTTCGAAGCGAAACTAGAGAACCAAACGAACAATCGTAAGGTAACGGCAAATACCCTCAAAAAAATTATGCAACAAGTCTTGGACCATTCTGCTAATGGGAGAGTTTGTTACACAACATTTTCACTGGCAATTTTTACTTCCAAAAAATATATTTAATGTTGCAATTTGGAGTACCTACGTAAATGTGTTTTGCAAAAAATGATAGACACATTTATATTCTTGGATATAGTAGAATGAGGAGGGTATTGGAAGTCTGTCATATATGCTAGGCTGTCCAGAGGCAGGGCAGATTTTGTAATGTATGTACGAGTATGATGTGACATAATATGTGCGTGACACTTGCGCAGACGGGCAATATTTCCAATGAGAATCTCGCTTTTTCATATATCTGCGTTGTAAAAGACTATAAATCAATAGCAAATCATTAATTTTATAGTCAGAATCGGACTTTGAACTCGACATTTTCACAAACGACCCGGACTTTTACGAAGATAGCCAATGAAATCCGACTGTCATGTGGGGATCTTCAACTTCAGTGACCAGTTTTTCTGCGGTGTAACAAAACAGAGCATCCTTGAAAACAGACATTAAGTCAAGTTAAATATGAATTGTAAATTAGAGGATAATAAACACGACTGTAACCTGACGAACCGAAATATCATAGGAACTCCTGATCATCACAGTTTCAATTTAATTTATTTCAACAGCATTTATCTCGGGAATGCTGAGTATCTGCAGCCTTAGTTCCAGACGGGACGTCCAGTACTTCTGATGATGATAAGCTTCTGAATGGTTTACTATCAATATCAGACATTCTGGCTAAAATAGAACTTTATGTCCCGGATAACTTCACGCGAGGCCGCCAACACAGGCTTTTAATTATTCCCAGATGCAGAACTAACTTACCAATAGTGATGCCCTTGGGAAGGCTCACTAGGTTAATTAACTCCCTCGCAGGTAACTTGGATATTTCCCACATGTCATATAACGATTTTAAGCGCGAAATAATATATGTTTTAACTGTGTACTTATGTATAAAAAATTTGTTCTAATTTAAAAGAATTTGTGAATGAAGGACCCTATCACGTCGCACGCAAAACGTCAAAATGGTATTCGTTCGGCTAATTTGTTTGCTTTTGGGAACACGTATCATAGAAATTGTTGGGTCTCCCTTATTATCCATGTGTTTTATATTTTTTTTTATATATGTAAGATTATTAATTTGTAGGTAAATGTTCGTAATAAAAAAAGTAAAATCAAATGGTGTTATTATGTCATAAAAAATAAAAAAGTTTTATAAGACGAAACAATACTGTTTTTTTTTTAAATATATTTTTTTATTTAATTGTGTCAACAAAATTCCGTAAAAATCGATGCATCTGACATGTTTTTCCTTAAAATTCGAAGCCGGACCGCGCTGGAAATCAAACGAATTCCAGCGCGCCTGACCTCGCTCGGCGACGCTGTGGTGGGAATGGACGAGTGAACGCTTATTTCTGTAGCGCCGTCTGAACATGGAATGAAACGAAAATGGAACATTAGGCCGAAAAAACATGGCGTAAACCTTCACTCGAGTGAACTGTCTGATTCCATCTTAAGCGCCAGTCGTGCATAATCCAAAACAAGCCCATCAACAACGAATAATTGTATAAAAGCAGATTTATACTAACATCACTAAAGCCTGCCGTCTAAATTCTGCTTCATTGATGTTTTAAACATATCAATATTCGATGCGATTCTATTTATTCACAATATATAGCTAGCTCTCCCCACTGGAATGATCATTTGCAAGTTAGTTCTGCAGGCCTGGAGATAAAACAGTCTATGATGTCGGTGACGGAGGTTAGTTATCTATCATCGGTTAGTTTATTAGTTATTAGTTGTATTGTTAACGATAGGAAAGAAAAGTTCACCACAGAACGTCACTGAGAAATGCATTATTCACAAAGGATGCAGGTGCACCGCGTCGTAGAATATGGTAGAGAAGGCATTGCAGATCATTTAACTTATTCATAATACACTGAACGTTGCATGATTAATGAAAGGAGATATCAATATGTCTGGCTTCTCCCATCTGACTACAAGTGGAGAGCTTACGTGGTCCAGGCGAAGTCCGCTTATGAACGAACTGGACAAAACTAAATTGCCAGGAAGTTATTCCCATGATTGCTGGGAGGTATTTTAACCTTTAGATCCTGATATCTATGTTAATGCAAATTAAACTAATTTTGTATTTTTGAAACTGAATTCGTGGTGGAATTCCATTATAATAGTATAATAAAACAAATGAAAAAAAAAACATTTTTCATTAATTGACAGTTACCGGTTTCAGCTTGTCAAAGCCATCTTCATAATAATAATAATAATGGTAGATTCAGACTGGGTCGACGTACGTATGCATCGCTACGCCTAACAATATCTGGGCTACTTAGCAACCATAGATTTTCAATAAAAATTTATGTTTTAGAATCACATTGGCCACACGCATCGCGACGTGCGATGTCTGTGGCCATTTTCATAGAAAATGTATGGGTTGCCAAGCATTGTTTGGCGTAGCGATGCGTACGTACGTCGTCCAGTCTGAATCTAATTATTTTATTTTATCTAATTTACTTAAATCCGCGAACGTGTTTTGTGACGAAAATACCTGAGTTTTTCGTTTTATTTAAGTTCTTACAAACTAAAATATTTCAGATTTTTTTATATTGGTACTTATTTTCTTTAGACATTATTGAAAAATCATAAATATTTATAATCAAACAATACTTACAAGAAGGACACGATATTTAATAATGTATCATCGTGCGTTTTGAGCATTTTCATTGCTTACTTGAATGTAGGTATATATATTGAAGCATGTTTTTAATGAAATTTTATACGGGGAATAATCGATCTTTCTCATCGAAACCTCCCTGTACAGTTGCACTTTAGTTGAACTTTAATTCTCAGCGGGTCAGTGGGTCTTAAGAACATGTGTAAATAATAAAGAAACAATAATGACGCAGAAGTGAAGGGTAGAGGAAGTCGGAAAGGCTGGAGAAAGAAATTGCACGATTACTTAAACTGGGTAATGTCGAGAGTCAGAATAATAGAACAGTACGTTTGAGACGTTGTATGAACGTGAATGAAGCAAGGAATATATGCCAAGACACAGTTGTTTGGTAAGGTATCCTTTCTGCTTACCCTGCGGGGAAACGTCATGATAGTTAGATAGTTAGTTAGGCAAAGTCAGTTATTGAGGCCTTTAACGATCTACCCTGAGGAACTCGATGGGGGCAGAGAAGTTCGTGACCAAGAAGGTTTTGGCGGTTTCATCCCGTCCAAAACTATTCACCCTTGGGGATGTTTCGGTCTCCCTAAACATAACATTATGAATATTGTATAACCCTTACTAAATATTGAGGTCGGAAGATCGAATCCCGGAGAGGTCAAATAAATCCATGAAATGATAATATTTTTATCATAATCAAATATTTGAGATCTAAAACTTTATCCCTTAAAAATAAAATAAAATAAACGTAAAATTCCTTTTCACCTTTCCGCGTTTCCCTCCCTTCTACCGCTCTCCCTTTTCTTGTGAAGGCCCCCTCCCCCCCTTCCCACACGCATTCCACTTCCACCATCTTCGCCTTCCCCTCTCCCTTGTCCCCCCTCTCGCTAGGTCCCTCTCCTTAATTCCTTAACTGACCTACCTGCATACCCCTTCCCCCAGCCTTTTTTCCCAGCCGCCTAACTCCATAAAATAATTCATTTTTCCAACAACTCGCGTGACCTATTTAATTTTTTTTTGCAAATTTCATAATGCCAGAGCTCACCAGTATATATGTATATAAGTATTCACGGGCATGTTCACAACAATTCAATAACACATCTGCCCTGATTATGGACACTGTAACGTTGTCCGAAACGTCGGCTAAAGAAGGAGTTAGAGTAACACGGTATAACATCCCAAAAATAAACAACAAAAAAGTTGTGAATTATTTTGTTTTAATTGAACTTCTGCTATAAAAAGCTGTGAATTTTTAATAAACAAAAAAAAAAGTGTGAATTATTTTTTTAATTGAACGTCTGCTGTAAATAGCTGGGATTTTTTTTTAGATGAACGTCTGATATAAATAGCTGTGAATTTGTTTTTGATCAGATCCAAACGGCTGCTTTTTTGCCGAGTTGGAGAAACCAGGGTTCAGGTAGTATAATAAAATTCAATAATATTTATTTCTTGTGCAATATAAAACAAAAAATAATCTTATTGTGAAGCGCCTAAAAATTTAAACTGCAAAACGAAGCAACGCGTAAAAATCACTCACTGACTAACAATATTTATTTAAATTTTTTATAATTGTATCATAGAAAAATATTATTGCATTTATTTAGAGGGTCTCCGTGGTCGAGGGATATGGCTCTTGACTGGAAATTCGAAGGTTGCAGATTCAAATTCCGGCGTGTGAAAGTTATTTTTATTTGATTGAATTGTGTTATTTCACAATTTTATAATTTCTAATAATATAAGGAATTTTTGCGGCACGTTCCAAATTGGAAGATACTCTTACTATCGCTGGTGTAAGATCACCATTCAGAATTGAAACGTTGCTTGAAATTGCCTCAGCCGAATTTGGTGACTAGATCTGAATAGCCAGGTACTTCCCCATCTTTCTCTTCCCAATCTCTGTACCCTCACCGTTACCTTCAAACTCACAACATACCCCAATTGGGTATACCGTAGACTCAATTGAACCAGGTGGTTGGGAACATTTGGGACTCTTATACGGTATTCACATAAAAATAAAAATAAAATTGTCATCTATCAGAATCCTTTCTGTCGCCGGTAGATGTTAAGAATAAAAGATTGGTATTACTACCTACTGTGAATAATCAAAATAATTAGAAATTTGACAGTCAAAGACGACTTTTTGTTATGTTCTGCTTATTTGGCTCACTAGCCCACGATGTCTTCTAAGTAATAACAACGTAAGTTAGTTTACTGTTTATTGAGAATGATCGTAAAGACAATGGTATGTACGTAACATCTGATCACAGGTATGCTCTATTTTTGTCTGGTCGGCCGAGACGCGCTCCGACCGCGACTGCTTGCCAATGCGCTCACTCGGGAATCTCCGGCTGTTCCGATCATCCCCGAATGAACGTGGACTATTAAATAGGTACACGCTTATATCTATACACTACACTTATTAAAAATTGTATGAAAACCAACAAAATTAAATAAAGTCCCCGTAGACCACCCCTTCCCCAATCCATCATATGTTATGTATATAATTTGTACCAGTCTGAAGATGACTTTAAGAAGCTGAAACCGGTTCCGGTCAAATAAGTTTAAGTGGAAATAAGTTTTATATTTGTTTTATTATATTATTAAAAGATTGGTACCTCGCCTTGCCTTTCAAGCTGAAATGGCGACCTTTAAAATACGTACTTAAAACACAGTACGATTACATCTTACCATAATTTATTACGTTACGTAATTTGATTGCGTTTCTATTAAAACTTCCATTTAAACCTCGGCGTTCCACTCCCAAGTGATAGTACGCGAGGTGGGTAAATGAGCCATTCGTGAGATTTACTGAATGGGCTATAAGCCTGTATAGCGTGGACTGAAATATCATACCGACATAATACTCGTCCTTACACGATATGTGTTCAGAGACACATCTTCACGATAATGTAGCTTTTATGTGAGTCCATTTTGGGATCAAAGTTTGAATATTAGATTTTGAAAATGTACGCGATGCAGAGTGAAGCATAAATTACATAAAATAATATATCATAATTATTTAAAATTAGCTTTTTCACTATCTGGAGGGTTATGCTTTATCACTTTTTTTTATAATAAAAACTGTCTTTTTAACTTTTGAAGGTTATTCCCATCAATGCAATATATAATTGAAGAAGAAGATAACAATAATTATTTCTTCAAACTTCGCAAAATCACTTTGTGGCGTCATTTTGAATTAAATTAAACAAATAACTGTGTATTCAAATATTATTATTATTTAATACAAAGTTATTTGTTTAATTTAATTCAAAACAATAATAATCTTTTTTTTTTATATGATTTTTTTTTTTTTACATTAGGTCCACACAGGAGGCCCTAAGAAAATAATTTCCCTCAGGGCCTATGTCATATTTGGGGATGCTGTGTGGAGGGTATTTTTAAGGAAAGGAAGGAGAGGAAGTTCTGGGAAGGAAAAGGGTATGGGGGTTGGGTAGGAATCTGGGGTTCAGTGTGTCTAGATCATCCGCCGCCAAGACCTAGACAATGAACCCCATGAACCCGGGCACCCCTGCTAAGTCACCAAACTTAGCGCACCACTTGGGGTGACCTATGGCAGAGGTGTTGGTTATCCAATAAATGGTTCCCGGGGCGGCTGTACCCATTCCCGCCTCCCAAATTGTGAGGCGGGAATGGGTATAGAATGAACAAGATACAGAAAAAAATAAAAGATAATGGTCGCAACTGGGACTCGAACCCAGAACCTCACGTCTAACAGGGGTATACGCCTCTTCCAATTGAAGCAATGCGATCTATTATGAGACTGTCGGATTTGTCAACTTTATATTTCAAATTTCAGATTTAACAATATTATCTTCGACTAATGTTTTTTTCCATATTATTGGCAGCTACCTTTATTATTGGAAACAAGTATTCAAAGAATGTATTTGTTACCAAGATAGGTTCTAGTTACCTAGAATATATCCGATTTTATTTTTATGGAACACCTATTGACTTTTTATAAAAGTCTAAATGAATATTCATTTATTTTTTAAAGGAAAAACTCTTTTTTTTTTACTTTTGAAGGTTATTCCCATCAATGTAATATATCTATATATATATATTGAAGAAGAAGATAACAATAATACTCTAATTTTTTATAAAAGTCTAAATAAATATATTAATTTTTTTTAATAAGAAAAACTCCCTTTCTAACTTTTTTTCATTTTATTATTTTTCTGTGTCTTGTTCATTTTCATGTTTTAAAAAATTAGATTATTATTGTTATCTTCTTCTTCAATGATGTTTTATTCTTTATCTTTTTTGTTAACGAGACAAGTCCGTCGTACGTTATCGGCTGTCAAATTACTGTGATTTCCTATTGCTTCCCTGACTGTCTACGCCCATCGTGTGTTGATATCATATTTACCTATTGAAAAACACGAATTACTCTTTATAAGTCATCATAACTACTTTATACAAGTTATAGACGTTCACAAATGAATATCTCATTTGATGTTTGTACCCAATGACATTTGATTTGCAAATTCCACGTGCCATCTCTTATATTATACTCGTACGTTATATTTTGGGTATTTTGCTGTGTTGCGCTATGCCTCATTCTTTACCTAACGTCTCGGAAAGCATCACAGTGTCCATTATCTCAGTACACATCTGCCGTGATGATCATCAAGG
This sequence comes from Limnephilus auricula, assembly GCA_951813805.1. NCBI lineage: Eukaryota > Metazoa > Arthropoda > Insecta > Trichoptera > Limnephilidae > Limnephilus > Limnephilus auricula. The sequence goes on from OX638410.1 coordinate 2,708,851, forward strand.
CAGATGAACCCCAAATATAAATCACTTTAATAATTAGTCCGTGAAAATTAAAAATCATAAGCAATTTTTTGAAATTTAAATAATAATGTCCAGTCACAAAGATATTGACATTTTTTTTTTACTTCTCATCGACGCCTTTAGTTTTGTCCATGAATGCCTTTTTTATATATTGCCTAATAATAACAGTATGCTGTTGAAATATTTATTTGTATTAAAGGGTCACGTAAATATGAGCCATTCGCATAAGTTGTTAGAAGGGTAACAATTTGAAAAGGTTTTCACCGGTGACCAGTGTCCATTGACCGGAGACAGTGACCAAGTTGTCTGAACTGTTATATCATGGCAAGTTCGCCCTTACATTACGCCCACGTACGAAGTTAACCCCTAAGAAATGGCCAACCCTAATGGAAGGGTGTACATATTATTATATTCCAAGCCTTCTCATATTATATTTCCAGACCACCCCGTAAATAAGGGGTCGACAACTTTGTTGAAATTGATATTAATTGTTTTATTTAAATATATCAGGCTCGTATTGTTAAATTTAAGGCAGTAGTATCGTGCTGTAGTTGGACTGCAGTCTTTTACCTTAATTTGGTGATATCCAAGATCACCACTGATCTAGTTCAGGATGATAACCAAAGCTATTACTTCTGTATTCTTTATTGTTTTCTTCTTAATATTTTTTTGTTCACACTATATACTATTTTAACTTTAAACTAACTATTTATTTCAGTAAATATAAATGTTATGATTACTAATCAGTAATCATGACAAAATATTAGAAATAATTAAACTTAACTGGTCTAATTTAATTTAACTATTTTATTTCCTGAACTTAATTCCTGAATAAACTTAAATAAAAATAAAAATTAAATGATTTTTCTCATGGGCTTTCTAAAATGATGTAAGAAAAGTCAAATGTTTTGGTATAATTATTTTATTTACTTCCATCCTGCTTTGCAGTGTCCATTTCGTGAGCATTTTTAATGTCTTAATTTTGTGCTAAAATCCTCCCCATTAAATAATGTTGATCATTTTTGTTTTTATTTTTAATTTAATTATATGTCATTTAGAATCAGTAAAACTAAGGTTTTGGCGGTTTACATAAATTTAAATGAAACATTTTCATTTAAGGTAAATAGGCGCCAATTTGTTTCATACCATTTTTTAAAGGTCCCCGCTAAACGTTTTTTTTTCCTTTTTTTCGAAACTTCTCAGGGCCTTTGAAATATTTTTTGAGAGATTCTATTTAGATGGTCTCTTTAGGGAAACGAAAGAGAGAAAGTTCTGGGAAGGAAAGGAGTATTAAGGATAGGTACGAATCTGGAGGTTAATGTGTCCAGTACGGAGGGACGTATGAATACATCCCTCCCTCTGCGGTGTAAAGTAATGGTTCAAGAGAGTCTGAGAGCAGTAGGTGGGCAGACCTGGACAAATCTCACCTGGACTACTTTGCTCTATGGATCCGGGCATCCCTACTTGTCACCAAGTTTAGAGTGACCTACAGCAGAGGCGCTGGTTATCCAATAAATGGTTCAAATGTAACATTATCATTAAAAAAATCGTAAATTAGTTACAATTTGTTTTTTGACTTTTTGTAAAGGTCTCCCGTTATGGATTGTTGACGTTGGTATAATATTTTTTCAAAGTTTTTTTTATAAATATTTATTTAAAAAAAAAAAGACATCAAAAAGTTTTATAATGTCTTTGAAAGAAGAAACAGTTGGCATGCATAATAATAATTTTGCACAACCGAACATGTTTATAAAATTTTATAAATATGTTAATTAAAAAATAATCCGTTATATTATTTAAAAAATCGAATTAAAATCGAGTTCTACAAATAAAGGCAGATAAAAATAAATATATTTTCATATCTTGGTGTGTTTGGATAGCAATTACAATCCTGATAATCTGAGGTTCCAAAATTGCAACTTTTTTCGATTTTTTGCCTTAGACTCAGATTTTTAAATTTGAAATATGAAACACAGATTTTTCGAATTTGAAAATTAAACGTCAGTTATGTTCGAAAACACTTAATACTTAAGCCTTTCCAATTGCGTCACAATACCATAATCAAAATCACATCGATCCAAAACGGTTTCTTATGAGTTTATTATCTTTTGTAGCACGAATGCCAATGGTTATGCACGACTTCCTTACCAAATTTGGCACAGGCTCGCGTGCCGTAATTGTCTCAAAATACAATGCGAATAAATCTGATAGTTGATGTCTTCTAAGTTTTGAGATTCAAGTCGCCCTGAACTCGTAACAATAACTTAGTTCTATAATTAATTTGTTTCATGCGTATTATGTGGCCTGTCTTAAGTACCCACGCGTGAGTTAGTTTAAACTTTACATGAGAGATTTACATGAATGAGACGAACGTGATTACATTATCCATCAGTTATTATTATAAACGGTATCACCCCTAAAAGTTAATCAGGAATGCTATATACGGTGTCCGGAAAATTGTGGATAGCCTTAAACACGTAAACACAGATTCGTTGTTTTGCAGTTAGTAAGGCTTTTTGAATTTTTCTTAAGTTAACGGATAAAAATGATGACATTTTCTCAGTCTATTCAATTTTTTTTATTATATAGTGGTTAAATCAGAAATACATTACAATTTTACAGTTATTGCGTTACTCCTGTAATGTTGTTTTTTTAAAGAACGGTCTTAAGAGGGTATTACCAGAGAATATAGGGGAATTAGTCTTTTTTAAATCAATTTCTAGACTTATTGACTATTTTTTACCAAAAAATATTAATTGATTTAAAAAGATTGTTATTTTATCTGGTACACGCAGTTTTAAAATTTTGAAAAACTAAGTGTATTTTTAATATACTAAGGTTATACCGTTGGTCGTTAGCAGATTTGTTCAATTGTCAAACGATAGATTCTATTAAACGACACAAATTTCAAATCATATATTCATACAACAAAACAAATCAATATATAATATAGTCAACATAGTTTTAAAAAAAATAATTTTAGTTAAATTAAAATCATTAAAAAATATATACGAGAACGTGTTTTGTGACAAAAATACTTCAGTTTTTCTATTTATTTAAGGTCTTACAAACTATGATATTAAAAAAAAAAATTACACACTTATTTTGATCTTATGATCAAAAAATACTTACAAGAAGTACACAATATTTAATAATTAATCATTGTGCGTTTTGAGCATTTTTAGTGCTTACTTGAATGTAGGTATTTATTAAAGCAAGTTTTGAATGAAATAAATCGATATAAAATTTTTAATGTTTAAAATTTGATACGGGGAATAATCGATCTTTCTCATTAAAACCTCCCTGTACAGGTGCAAGCATTTTTAAACATTTTATCTCAGCCGCTGGTCAATCGCTCTTAAACTTAAAGATCATTTTTCTCATCAATTTTATGTTTTCCTCTTGCGATATAAATTGGAATGTAAATAATTTTTCTAAGATTACATTTGTAAAATACAATCTTAGAAAACCAAAAAACCTCCATATTTTGATAAGAAACTTTCATACTCATGTACAACTCGTTAACTTTTCAAATTCAAAATAAAATTGTGCACAAAAAATTCACCGTAATGAGAAATTGAATTTCAAGTTTAGTAATCAGATGAAAATATTTGCAAAAATAAAACGTAGAAGGTGGTTTAAGATTGATTTTTCTGATAAAAATTATATTTATAAAAAAACATTTTTTTATGGATAGGTTCGCGAAAAATTTTCATTCTTAAAAATTACCATCTAGACATAGATATTTATAGTGGTTGAAATAAGCACCTGCATAAATTATAAGTAAATTTTAGTTTAGTGTTAATCTTTTGTACACAAGCTAAAGTTTAAGATCTTGATTTTTAAAGATATAACATTAAAAAAATTCCAAAAACAAATTGGTTCAACTTAATATTTATGTTTTCTTAGAATCAATAATTTTTAAAAAAGAGTGAAAAAAATTATGATCGGGTTTTTGGAAATTATGTTTTGACCTTAACATATTTAAAAATGCACTAGCGTGATTAAACATTAACTAGTTATTTTTATTTATTATGCAGAAATAGCGCCGTGTTCATAAAAGTAACATTTTTTTCAAACACATGTAATGAACAGCAATATTGAAAATACTAGCGTGTTCGTTTATGCACCTGCTTGTGTGAGATTTATAAGGCGCCATATTTTATAAACACGTGTCGCGCATTATGTAGGTCAAAAGTAATAATAAAAATTACTTTAACGACTTAATTAATGATAATCACGTATTTACTTGCATCATTTATGGCACTTTATCATAATTAATGTAGCATAAAATCTGTAAGTGTCATAGACTAATAGTTTTATGAACAAGTAGACCTCGATTCCAAAATGAATGTTTCTTTTATTTTAAATAAAAACCAAAATTACCCTAAAACCGTTAATTTTGCTTAGTAAATTTAGTTAAGACGGGTTAATAAAAAATAAACAATTAATTTGATTTAAAAAGTTCATTCATAATTTATATCTGAACAAATTCTGTGTTATTCAGATTTTTATATGAATAAAACGGAAGAATTCCATCTGCCCAGAGATAGTAGGACTGTTGCATCTTTAAAATCATTCGTACTAAATTACCTGGCCTTTCAGATCTTGTCACTAAGGATCAGATGTTTCGGAAAATTTCACGTTCAAATTTCCTTCAAATCGTCATTCACCGAAAAATTGGGTTGTTTCAACCTCCGTCAGAAAAAATTTCAACGAAAATTTGATTGAAATGTTTTAAAAAATGAAAAGTTCCTTTTATTAATTTCAAATTTGACACACAATCACGTCTTCCTTCATTTCAAATACGAAATGGGTTTTTTCAATTTCAAAATAACGTTCGATAAATTTGAAAATTTCACTCAATGTTCCCCGCCCAATCAGAATTTTGACGTCTGCGCATTTGCCTCCCGTTGACCGCTGAATTTTCGAATTCGGAAGATCACATTTTAAAAAATTCATATCACATTTCTATGGTATTTTTGTTGAAATTTCTTCTGACGGTAGTTGAAACAACTTAATTTTTCGGTGAATGACGATTTGAAGGAAATTCACACTGAAAATTTTCTGAAACAACAGGTCCTATGATATTTTCTTTGAAATTTCTTCTGACGGAGGTTGAAACAACCCAATTTTTCGATGAATGACGGTTTGAAGGAAATTCATAAGACAAATTTTCCGAAACAACTGGTCCTAAATACATCATAAACAATTTCAAGCAATGTTTCAATTCAGAGTGGTGGTATTTCACCAGCGCGATACTGATAGTATTTTACAATAGCCTGGGTTCATAGGGTGACATTTGTGCAGGTCTTGACGGCAGATGCGTCTCAGCATGCGATTCACAAGATTGCCACTCTTAGACACACTGACCAACAGAATCTTAAACAATCCTTTCCAGAGCTGACATAAGTCTGAGAGAAATTGTTTTCCTTAGGGCATCCTGTGTGCAGTTGAATTAAAATATTAATAAATAAAAAATACCACTCGAATCTTCTACCAGAAGTCCAAAATTTAAACAACATGAATTAATCACCACTTGTTCCCGCATCCCTTGTCATATTTTTATCTATGCCACTCACAAAACTCAAAGTCTCGTCAGCATTTTAATTTAAATTTAATTATTGCCCAGTGATATGCACAAAATGTTGGTTTTCATTGCTTTTTTGTAAAGACATAATTTAATGAAAAAATGGTGCTTGTACCAAATTGTTTGATTACAAAATATCATCAGACTGCAATGTAGAGCGCATTACAGACCCAGAAAAAATATCAAAACAGTAAAACAGTTGTTTAACGATAAAAACCTGGCAAAATATTATTAACTAAACGAAATTCACATATGTTTTTGATATTGTATATCGAATTTTGCCAAAATTAAATAAAAGTAAACAATACATTATATTCAATTCTTAATAGAACAACTTAATAGTTATTAGAACCATGTAATATGGAGTTAATTAAATAAATACAAAAATTTGAAAAAACATTATCTTTTTTTACAGCTTTATTAACCAGTGACATATTTAACTCTTGTATATCTTTCTTAATGTATTTATGAAATGTTCAATTAACTGTATCAAGTGTGCCTAGTCTGTTTTAATATCTATGTACTTTTCATTGAACTTCCCTTTAAATTAGTGTTCTTGTGTAAAAACAATTTTCAAAATTGTATAATGTTGTCCTTCCCGAATTTTTATTAAACTCAATGGGAATAATGTGTTATAAATATTATGTATAATTTTGTAATAAATTATGACCAAAAAAAATTTAAAAAAAAAAACGTTGAAGGTTATTTCTATCAATGTTATATCATTGAAGAGGAAGATAACACTAATAATCTAAACGAAAATAAGACCTTAAAATAAGAGATTTCAGTGGCCAAAGTGGTATAAAAGTTCGTCCTGGTAAGACGAGAGGTTCGGGGTTCGTGTCCCAGTTGCGACCGTCATCTTTTATTTTACTGTATCTTGTTTTTTTTCATATTTTCTTTTAGATTATGAGTGTTATTTTCTCCATCAATGATATATTATATAACATGTTACTGTTATATACACACGTTCACAAATATAACTATACTTGCGAGAAGACGACACAGTGCATTATATCCGATTATATTAGAAAGATGAATAAATTTTAACCGCTTGGACACATAAGCTTGTTTTCACGATAATTTTTTAACGTAGGTAGACATAGGAATGATGTATGCCCCATACCTGAGTTATTAAGGATACTCTTCAAACTTACTGAAAGGGACTATGCATCTCGCTAAAGGTATCAAGTATTGAGCCTAGGACTTTAATGAGAACTTGCTGGAAGAAATCACACCACATCTCGCCATCAATATCAGGTCTTTATCCTACGACCGGCTCATGATATCTGTTTTTTTAAGAGGGTATTACCAGAGATACCGGAAATGAGTCCTTTTTAAATTAAATTCTAGACGTATTGACCCTTTTTTACAAAAAAACATAAATTGATTTTGAAAGATTGTTATTTTATCTGGTACACGCAGTTTTAAAATTTTGAAAAACTAAGTTTATTTTTAATATACTCAGGTTATACCGTTGGTCGTTGGCAGATGTGTGCAATTTTCAAACGCTAGATTCTATTAAACAACACAAATTTCAAATCATATAATCATACAACAAAATAAATCAATACATAATCTAGTAAACACAGTTTTCATAATTTTTAGTTTAGTTAAATTAAATTCATTCAAAAATAAATCCGAGAACGTGTTATGTGACAAAAATAGCTCAGTTTTTCTATTTACTTAAGGTCTTACAAACTAAAATATTTCAATTTTTTTTACACACTTATTTTGTTTAGACATTATTGAAAAATCATAAATACTTATGATCAAAAAATACTTAAAGGAGTACACGATATTTAATAATTTATCATCATGCTTTTTGAGCATTTTTATTGCTTACTTGAATGTAGATATATGTATATCAAAGCAAGTTTTGAATTAAATAAATCGATATTAAATTTTTACTTGATACGGGGAATGATCGAACTTTCTCATTGGAACCTCCCTGTACAGTTGCAAGCATTTTTAAACTTTTATTCTCAGCCGCTGGTCAATCGCTCTTAAGACCGTGCACCAGCTTTCGTAGTCCTTACCTTCGGAAGGTAGCAGGAGTACGATCAACTAACTGGTGATCTGTGAGCTGCGTGTCCAATTGGAGATCTGCGATGTCCACCGTTTGTAGACAGAGATGCAGTCTTAGGTGAGAGAGAGATAGTATGTATCTCGATACAGTTAAAGAATAAGATTTATACTTGATCAAAAGAATAAGCAGAAATCTCATTTCCATGAAAACCTTTGTCTTAGATGTATAATACAGAGTCGCTGCATTAAATTTGAGAAAACACTATTTTATTGTGATAATCTCCCGACTTGCTTTCAAAGGGATTCGCCGGATTTCATAGAAATACTTGGCAATAAATATGGTAGACGGTTGTTTGAATAGTTTTATTCAAATGTCTGATAGTATTATTATGCTAATGTCTGTACAGTTTCGGATTGTTGTAAACGAAAGTGGCACTTTCTGTAATTTTCAAAAAGAACCGTTAAAATTTTCAAACAGAATGCCTTATGAGAATATAACAAAAAGATATTTTACAAAACTTGAAATTTCTCAGTTTTTATTACTTTTATACGATTTTCCGATCCATTTCCCAAAGAAAATTTTTCGGTTTTTTTTTTGTCATTGTGTGGTGATCAAAAAAATTCCAACGTAAAAAATTTCTTCGAAAACTTAACATAACAAAATCAATGAAATTTCCGCCACGCATTTTCCAACAACTCTTCCAAGCCAAATTTTTTCGAATTTTCACGGAAGATTTTTTTTCAGAAAAACCAATTTTTTCAGCATGGAAACTTTCCAGACTTATTTTCCTACCTAATTTCCCATTTTCCCAGATTTTTTTTTGCAATATCATATATTTCCACACTTCAAATAACAAAATCAAAAAGATTCTCGGCTATCCAAACATATCGTTTTCCTAAGTCAAATATAAAAATTGTAAAGAAAAAAATCTAACCTATGAACCCAACTTCATTTACAACGATATTTCTGTTACGGTTTTTTATCCCGGTGACTTTGCTACCACTGGATTGCCCGATATTATTTTTCCAAGGAAACGCCTAGTTTTGGAATCGGTTCCTATTGGCTTTTATAAAATTGAAAAAATTTGAGGTGTAACCATGAACAAAAGAGTGTATCTAAATAGATATAAAGATATCATTTTAAAGCTCTCAAACAGATTTGGTTAAAAAATTGTTAAAATAATGTTAGGGGGAGAAATCGAAATTGACGCCAAAATAGACAATTTTGGCGGCTTCTATAATTTCATGAGTTTGGATTGACAGTAAATTTCTTAGTTAATGGGAGTTTTTTTACTAAAATGGAAATTAGTTTTCATTATTCCTGTGAATTGCAAATGAAAATCGTTATACGACGTATGGTACATACATATATTACGTAGGCATTCAGAGATTGATTTATTTCGATAACGAAATGAATAGGTAACTAATTGTGAGTACATTTTTGCACACATTCTAATAATTGCTGTTGTACACACATAGGGGCCTAATTCTCCTATCAGAAAGTTTACTAAGTTGGTGTGATAATTAAATAATTAAGTCTCTTTGTAATCCATTATTTGTATCCTTGTATTTCAATTTACCTTTTCTTCTTTATTACAAGTTTTATATTTGTCATCCAAGTTGTTTGCGTTTGATTTTAATAATTTGTTCGTTTTACCTTGACGTTTTAATTTTGAAGACAGAATTTGGTCTATGAAAGCTTGTTATAATTATTAGAACAAATAAAAAGTCTTGTTTGTTCTTTTCTGTAGGAATTTTTTTTTTATAAATACTTATTAGTGTCGTGTAAAAATAGGCAAGTCAAATGAATAGAAAGCGTTAAACTAAAGTGAAGGAAATAAATTTTGCCCCCACTGGAACGATAGAGCAATTTAAAATTTATTTCTCGGATTGCTTAAGGAAATTTTTCCATCCAAATTGATAAAAAAAGGCATTCAAACTGATTATAGTTCAATATAGCAAATGAATTCACCTATCTTTTGTCTATTATCACGTATTCGTATGATTTATAAAAAAAAGTGTTATTAGATCGTTAACTTCAAAACATTTTAAAGAATAAATGAAAAGAAAATACTTTGTTTTAAGTCAATTAATTTTTATTTAACGTCTACCGGTTTCGATGCCTCCGTACCATCATCAGGACTGTTACAAACACAGTAACTGTAACTTGTAACAGTCCTGATGATGGTACGGAGGTACCGAAACCGGTAGACATTAAATAAAAATTAATTGACGTAAAACAAAGTATTTTCTTTTCATTTATTTAAAATGTCAAGTCACAATGTGTTTGCTTCTTTTGAAAAATTAACATTTTAAAGAATCTAGAAAATATTTTGTTTGTTATATTTTGAATGTACATTATATTATTATATAGTACCTTTAACAAAACAAAAATAAACAAAAATTGACATATTTTGGCAACAAAGCACTCCGTGGTTTTGGAAAAAGTGCCATATAGTGGCAAAAAGCGCTCGAGTTTTAAATCAAATTAAATTATTGACGAAACAACTAACTTTACCTAAATCTCATTGGCAACTATAAATACGAATTTGCACAAAAAATACTGAGGCTAGTTTTCTTAAAATACAACAAAAATGCCAATAATTTTGTTTGGAATCCAATAGCGAGTATCTTTATTTAATTCATTTTTGACATATGTCTTGCTAATAAGAAATATATCGATTTAACAGAGTATCTGGGAAAATGGAGGAATGACAAATATATGCAATCCTCTTTTTTTGTGTTTCCTATGTTTCCCAATTTTTTATTTTTTTATTAAAAATTATGTGAATATATTTGTTTGATTGGACAATTCGCAGTAGTCATTTACCTGCACACTTATGCCAATGTATTGGTTTGTTTGTACAATTCACAAGAGTTATTTACCTACACTTATGCCAATGTATTTGTTCGTTTGGACAATTCACAATAGTTATTTACCTACAGTTATGCCAATGTATTTGTTCGTTTGGACAATTCACAATCGTTATTTACCTACAATTATGCCAATGTATTTGTTCGTTTGGACAATTCACAATAATTATTTACCTACACTTATGCCAATGTATTTGTTCGTTAGGACAATTCACAATAGTTATTTACCTACACTTATGCCAGTGTTTGTTCGGACAATTTGCAAAAGTTATTTACGTGCACACTTATGTGAGTGTATTTGTCTGTTTGGACATTTCACAAAAGTTATTTACCTCACACGTCCCCACTTAACAATTTCTGACCTTTAACAACCATTCCGTCTTTACTAATAAATAAAACTACTAAAAATTATGTTTTTACGTGAATACCCAAGAGTTCAAACTGTTTCCTACTATCCAGAGTCTGTGGGACTACGACATCCTCCAGTGGGTTATTTTGTGAGGCTGATGGGTGCAAGGAAGGGAAGGAAATTAGAGGAAGAAGATTGGAAAGCACTTAGTTATTCGTATCTGGCCTCTAATCACGGCGAAAGCCATTTCAAACAACATTTATATTCGGAATGAAGCGTTTTACGTGGACGATAAAAAGAATATCCCACCGATTTCCATCCACCTGTTGAGGCCATTTCTACCATTTAAAACAGATTTTATCAGTCATTTAGTTTTATTTACTCATATAAGGGTAGGAAATTTGATAGTTTTTTGCAACAAAGAATGTAATAAAACAAACACGTGATTTTGGCACAATGTTAGAATTATTCCTTACTGCCTGTTCAAAGTCGATATGTTTCCACTTGGGTTAAATGATTGCACAAAAACCCTCAACCAACGGCGTCAAGAGTCGTGAACTTGACGCCTATTTCCCGAGCCCTGCCCCCTTCCCTAAATCCAGTCCACAATAATTTCGCTCCCTCAGCTAGTCAAAAGCAAATAACTTACCAACCTGTCAAAACCACACGCATGACTGTAGTAACGATAAAAAAGATTTCTGTATAATATGTTTGTAACATTGTGGCGAAAGTTCATCCTTTTTTTAAGTAAACGATTTTTGATAAAGTACACGATTAGATTTTTTTAAATTTGGTTTATATACTAGTTTTGCTACGCTGCTTCTAATACGTTTTATTTATTTATTTATTATAGATGGATACAAAAGAAAGTAAAAATTACATATTAGGAAGCTTTGCCTGTCCAACTAGGAAAGTTTCCCGTTCCCGGACAGACAAATTGACAGGTTTAGTTCATATTATTCCTTATGAAATGTACATAAACAAAAACAAAAAAACCAAAAAACAAAAAAAATCACTTTTCTCTGAAACTAAGTTGTGTAATGAAGAAATAAATAAATATATACTTTTATTTCGTGATGTAGAAAAAGATATCTGGTAGGATATATTGTGTTCGGATTTACCGAATCAACCTGGTAACATATAATATATTCAGATTTACAGAGTATGAGATAAGTAGGTAAGTTGGTAGTATTGAAAAGTATAAACCAGGTACGCACCTTTAGCAAATAGGTTGATAATGATATCAAAGGAATTTATTTACAATACCGATTTTTTTTAAACTTATATGTTATATGAATACCGTACAAGAATCTATTCCCTTCTGGAGCCAGTGAGACTATGGCATCCCCAAGTAGGGTAAGTTGTTAGGCTGAAGGTAGTAAGGAGGGAAATGAGATGAGAAAGATGAAGGTGGGGAAGTATCTAGCTATTCAGATGTGATCACCAAACACGGCTAAAGCCATTTCAAGCAACGTTTCAATTAAGAATTGTGGTCTTACACCAGGGCGATACTGAGAGTATCTTCCACTCTGGTATATACAGTATATAGATAAGTATTTTTATCCTTGATTGCTGAATGAAAATATATTTTATTTACTCGAATGCTTTTTGCCACATTATGGCACTATTTCCAAAGCCTTGGATTGCTTTGCAACCACAATGTGGCAAATATTCTCTAGATTCTTTAAAATGTTTTAAAGTTAATGATTTTCTAATTTTTTTTTATAAATCCTAAAAATATGTGATAATAGTAAAAAAATAGGTGAATTCATTGGCTATATCTTAATCTTAATAATATTATAAATGCGATAGTTTGTATGGATTTATGTGTGTTTGTTACGCTTTAACGCAAAATTTACTGAATGGATTTTAATGAAACTTTACAATAATATAGCTCATAGATCAGAATAACATATAGGGTATAATTTATAAAGCTAGCTAGGTATTTATTTTCAATATACTGAAAATAATAATTTTAATAGAAAATGTCAAAATTTGAGAATGACATTTTGCATAACAATGTTAAATCAAAATTTTATTTTAGAAAATATTTAAATTAGTGGATTTATTTGAAGTACTCGCCTAATACTTTGAATCTAATCAAGAATTATACATATTTGAAAGATATAGGTTAAGAATTTTGATATAAACGTAGATGGGACCTAGGAAAAGAACATAGATTACTACAGGCAGAAGCTTGTAGAACTATAATCAGTTTGTATGTCTCCATATTCAAATTCGGAGGTATAATTTTTTTTAATGTGGGCGGAAAAATTTCCTTTAGCGCCTCCGCCCACTCAGGCAACTGAAAACTCTCAACTGCCAACTGTCTTTGTATGACAATGTGATGGCCCGCACATACATTATCACACAAAACCCCGTTGTCAATGGTAACGCAAGCGGTGACTTGCGACTTGCTCTACTGGTTGCCCTGGGCGGCCATTGATAGTTGCCAACTGTCAGCTGATTGTTCTTCTTCTATGGTTAACCAAGCTTTTTGACCAATCAAGACAGAGAAACAGACGGTTTTAGTTGGTTTTCAGTTGCCTCAGTGGGCGGAGCGCCTTAGTAATACGATAAAACTGTTTTAAATTACTCTGTCACTCCAGTGGTTATACGTTTGTTATTCGACGGAACATCCTCTCTGCGTACCCCTTCGGAGACACTTAGTTATGTTTCGTGTGAGTAGGTATACCGTATTTTCCCTAAATACACTGTATATTCTATTTAACTTCGCCGGGGGACGGACTCAACTGACAAGGAATCAAACTCGTATATTATAAATTATTGTTATATCTTATCTTTCTTTTCGTTTTAAACATGTGTGCGAGGATGTAAAAAGATTTTCTCTCGGATTTTTATCTTTCCAATCAAAATATAATCTGTAATAACATATCAAATAGCAACCAATCACAAATATTCAGTCAGAACACCAATCACATATAAAACAGCTTCCATATATTGATGAAAGAAAACTGTTTGACACGCGTAGAGTCGAAAAATCGAATCGTTTGATTAATAGCGTTGACACGTCCTTAAGGAGTTATTAGGGAATGGGAGATGAAAGGGCAAAATCTAATATTAAAGGACCCATATCCTTTAAATGCTGATTTTCCCAGAATGGCTTTGAATCAGACTTTCGTGTGAGCAGAAGTCACGTTAAGTCGCTAGGTACCTAACGAGTGTTATCAACACTTTTTATGTATGTTTAGTTGGAGGCGTTGCTATATTTGTAAATACCTTGCAAGAGTCTTGCTGCTTCTAATGGTCTGGGGTTCTAGCACGAATAAATTGATAACTAAAATCGGATCGATAGGCTCAACTTCTGACTATTTTATATCGATATCCATAGTACGGTTGCGCTGTTGACAGCCGAACCTATAATGATAGGAAATAAATAAAAAAAATCGTTATACGATGACAACACTGGTGAATCTATCTATGGATTTACAGTACTAAACGTCAAACGGTTTTGAAAAAGCTAAAAACATTCATAAATTGACAATTTCGAATTGAAATACTAACTTAAATATACATTGGCTAAACGGGAGTTAATTAGTTAATGTGGTCTTTAGTCATATTTCTACTAACTACTACTATGAACTACTTCAGTTTATCTGAGCTGGAATCGAATCATTGATCGCGTCTTAAAGAAAATTATTAATTCTATAGATCGCGTATACGATTTCTTTTAATTCTTAGTGCTTCGTTAGTTCACCTCCATTCATTAATAAACCAGTTATTATGCAAAACGAATGATAGTATGCAAAAAATGTGTTTATTGACAGCTTATCTGACACTTAATAGGGCTTGCTAAGAACAGCGACCTTTGTTATCTGATTGCAACTGTCGAAATCGTATGTTGACCGTGCTCGCAAATATCGCTAACTGACCGTAGATGACGGATTTAGTCAATATCATGTCGATGTGAAGTTTTATCAATCGTCCGTGTAAGACCTTCTTGAGCCAGTAGGATAATAGCATCCAATAGGTTATGTTATGATACTGTGGAAGAAGAAGAGGAAGGAGATAAATAAGATTGGAAGTACCTGGCTATTCAGATCTTGTCAATAAACTCGGCTGAAGCCTTTTCAAGCAACGTATCGATTCTGAATGGTGGTTTTTCACAAGTGCGATATTGAGAGTCTCTATCGCTTTCGTATGAATGCATTCGTATTCTTTTATACAATATTTACTGATGCAATAGGATGCTTCAATTCGGTCTATTTTTAACGTAAACAGCCAGCAACCTAAGAAATGTCAAATGCAGGCATGGGACCTAGCCGCGTAGATCAAATTAAGTGCAGCATTTAAAAAACATAAAGTCATGTAAAAAGGAAATTTCGAATACTTATATTTAACCGGACTGTGTTTTTTTAATGAGTCCATATAAATTAAATAAAGACCTTGAACTCATCGGAAGTTCAGAATTTAATAGCCTCAACTGAGTTCCAAGCCATAACGAGAATACTGATATTTATTAGATCGTGTAAATTGGAAAATATTTGAAAGTGAATTTTTAAATAAAAAACTAAATACCTTTTAAAGAACAGTAGAGATTATAATCATAATATAATAATACTAGCTTCTGCCCGCGACTTCGTCTGCGTAGGATAAGTACTTCGAGTACTTAATCTATTTTCTTTTCCTATGTCCCATCTATGTTCATACCAAAATTCTTAACCTATTTATTTAAAATATGTATAATTCTTGATTTGATTCAAAGTATTAGGAGAGTACTTCAAATAAATTCACTAATGTAAATATTTTCTAAAATAGAATTTTGATTTAACACATTGTTTTGCAAAATGTCATTGTCAAATTTTGACATTTTCTATTAAACTAAAATTATCATTTTCAATGTATTGAAAATAAATAGCTAGCTTTATAAATTATAGCCTATTTATGAACTATATAATTGTAAAGTTTTATTAAAATCCATTCAGTAGTTTTTGCGTGAAAGAGTAACAAACATACATACATCCATAAAAACTTTCGCATTTATAATATTATGACGATTATAATTTTAAAATAGAATAGGCAAAAAATGGCAACATTGTGTGAGTCAGAATCTTCGATAATAAACATGATATAAAATTAAATAAAACAATTATACATAAATTACAATATGTCAATACATCAATCAATCGCTTCATAGATTAATATTTGGTTGATGTAATAATGTCAAAGTGTTAATCCTTGTTAAAGTGGGTAACAGGAGTCACTTCTGGAAATTCTCTCCATGGCAGGATGTCTCGAAGTCTCAAAGCCTTAATCCGTCGTCCCTATTAACGTTGATCGGGTGCTTGTGAATTTCAATCACCTCTGTGATAGGGCAACTTGATAAGTTTTGGGACTTCTCAGAGGTCGAAGCTCAAATCCAAAGGTCTGTCCAGATTATTAGAAATGTTGTCTCGAATCTGTTCGTAAATGTTCACACAATCTTTTTAGTGTCTTTCCTGTTTGACACATTTTGAGTAGCTGAGTTTGTAGAATTTTTGACTTCAACTTATGATTTCTGTCGCAGAATTTATCCAAAGACAGTCTGATATTTTTTCCTTTGTGTCGTGGTAAATTTATCGATTAAGTTAGTTCGATACCTCGAGGTCATCCTAAAGTTTGAGTTTATACATGAAATCAATAGATACATATTATCAATATTGTGTTAGGCAAGAAAGTGCAGTCTTTTTAAACTATTTTCATATTGTGTTTGTTTGAGGGTGATTGAGATTTTATGTCCTGCTTACTAATCTTTTTTTTTCAATTTGGGGATTGGAATTTGATAATCAACACCTACGTCACCCCAAGTGGTTCGCTACGTTTGATGACTTAGCAACGGTGTCCGAGTTCATGGGGTGTTGAATATCTGGTTATTGGCGGCGGATAAGTCTGCCCACTAATTATGTGGCATGCCGGAGCGGGAGAGGCTGGTCGAGGGCGATCATTAATTTATAAACAGACCTCTCCAGCAGAACTCTCACGACCCATTAACTTACACCGCACAGTGACATCCAGATTTCTACCAATCGTTCATAGCCTTTTTCCTTCCCAGAAATGCCTGTCCTTTCTTTCCTTAAAAAAGACTTCCACATAGCATGTCTAAAGATGGCATGGGACCCTTAGGAAATTGTTTTCCTCAGGGCCTCCCGTGTGGAACTAATGTGAAAAAAATATATAAAAGCAAATGTTGCTTTTTCAACATGATGGTTGACTAAAGCGGCGTCTCCTCCGACGAAAAAGTGTAGGTACTCATTTTGGGGAAGGTTAGGTCCGGGCCACAATATTTTTGTTTTCCGTGACTGATAAACGTTATTGCCCTGTAGTGTTTTAGCTTATGTCAGATTTTTTGTTAAACATTTTGTCGCGGGAGACGCCGCTTAAGTTAACGGAGGATTGAACACGCGAATCCTTGGTGGAAACCCGATGCATTTCTCCACTCGGCTACTTATCGGAACACTCTCTTAAACAGACAGAACTCTGACCCTTCGTTAACAAAATAAACCATTTACCACGATGAAAATAACTCAAAACGAAAAGTTTTAAGAAGATTCGAAATTATTATTTGCTTTTACCAAGTTTTATCTTTTCTGCGTGGGTGTAATCTGGTTCACTAATTAGATCGATAGTAAATTACAGAAGTTGTTCATTACGAAAATCCCTGGAATTATTAAAAAGGGTCGAAAGGATATTTTAAACGAGTGATTTCAGAAAAATCGTGGAATCCAGGTTATGGGAAATACGCTTCTTAAATACTGTTGATAGTTTTTTTTTATTTTATTTTTTATTTTTTTTATTTAAAGAAATATTTAAAACAAAGAATAATACATACATATCAAATAAAAACATAATACAAAAACAGAGAAAAAGTCCCAATAAACTACTTTTAAGTAGTTTGTCAATGGGTTCTTTTAACTGGGTTCTTTTAAGAACAATCTGATTATACAAAATGGTTGGTTGTTTCATTCAATAAAATAATATGTTCCGCAAAACGATTTTTTCAATAAATCGTTACACAAAAGCCACATTTTCAATTTTTTTTTTTTTTTTTTAAAATATGTTTATTCAGTTTTAATTTTACAATATTTTATTTTACAAATCTTACGAAACTGATTAATCAGTTTGATTTCGCAGGTGGATTTGAGTACCGCCGCCCCGGAAACACCTCTGCCATAGGAGACCAATTTGGAGTAATCTGGAGCATATTTCGAGTAAAAAAGGGTACATAAATATTGGTTCCCGGCGAGTTCATCGAAAACGAGTTCATCCTAACCTAACCTAACCTAACCTCTCGTTGTCGATGAATTTGCTTTCGATGAATTGATTTTCGATGAACTCGTCGGTTACCATAAATATTATATTGACTACGGCCGGCGTATTGCAGGGGCTTTCCGAAGGTCGCGGGTTCGAACCCGGCGTGCGCAAATAAATTTTATTTGATTAATTTGTGTTATTACACAATTAATTAATTACAAATAATATGTACTATATTTGCGGCACGTTCCAGAGTGGAAGATACTCTCAGTGTCGCCCTGGTGTAAGACCACCATTCAGAATTGAAGCGTTGCTTAAAATGGCTTCAGCCGTGTTTAGTGACTAGATCTGAATAGCCAGGTACTTCCCAACCTTCCTCTTCCCCATCTACTTCCCTTCCCCACTTACCTTCAGCCTCACAACATACCTTAATTGGGGATGCTTTAGTCTCACTGGCTTCAGACGGAAATACTCAACGGACTCACAGCTGGGACTGTAAATATTCCTTATAAAAAAATAAAAAAATTCTGTCGTTAATATATTTATTTTTCATTTAAAAAAATTAAAAATATTTTTCCATTACACGTCGCAACTGAATAGTCAGGAAGGTAGCGCGTGTTTAGCCTAGCGGGTCACTTGACAAGCACTGCGTCTCGTTCCAGCAGCACGGTAACACATGAAACAGCGCGCATATCACGCGATTCCGTCGCAATGTATAGGAGTGGAATCAGATTCGACGTGTAATGGAAGAGTTTTTTTTGTTTTTAATAGAAAAATATCATCGGACAACAAAGGGACATCTATTTTTTTTTCAAAAATGCTCAGTAATCGCTGGTTAAAATTCTTCGGCAACGTGCTGTTACACCCTGTATGTATGTATAAAAAAATTGTTACACGGAGAAAAGTGTTATTAAAAAATACGTTCATTTTATTCAGAAAACGGTTAAAAACGGGACTGAAGTTCTTACGAACAAATTAATATGGTTTCAATGTTTATTGGCGGGAAAATGTTAGAATAATTTGTTGGTATACGTACGAAATTTACGTATACCAACCAATTATTCACACATTTTCCCGTTAATAAACACTGAAACCCTGTTAATTTGTTCGTAAGAACTTCAGTCCCGTTTTTAACTGTTTTACTTTTTTTTTTTTTTACATTAACTCCACACAGGAGGCCCTGAGGAAAATAATTTCCCTCAGGGCCTATGTCATCTTTGAAGATGCTGTGAGGAGGGTCTTTTTGAGGAGAGGAAGGAGTGAACGTGGGTCTTGAAGAGACCCATGTTATAGGAAGGAGGAAACACAGAGGCCGGAAAATCGTTCCACAGCCGAGCTGTTGAACACAAGAACGAGTCGTAGAAGCGTCCCGTTCTCATGTGACAAATGTCAACCGTGTACATATGTTGGGCGAGCGTTTGGCGTGTTTCCCGACTATGCACCGGTACTAATAAAATGATCGTATTTTTTAATAACATTTTTGTTCGTGTAGTGACAGAATTGTTTATTTGAAGTTTTTTTGTTCGGGACACCACGATTCAATAAATTATTTATAAATTATTAAAGACCGCGTTTTTATGAATCAATTTTCGTTTGGACAGATTTATTTTCCTCAGATTAGGGCTGTCTCAAAGGCTGCGAATTTCCGCATAAAAAGTCTCGGAATTCCCGAAAAAACGACGTCTAACACAGCCGAAAACGATTTGTCACCATTGATTACCGCGTCAATCAAGTTAAATCGAGATAAAGTATCGATATTCCGATATCCCTGCTGTCCTCGGCCTCTTATCTCATTCTTATCTTCTTCCTCTTCTCTTATCTTCCTCTCTAGAAGGAAGGTGTCCTCAAAGATGTGGGATAAATGGCATTGTCAAATTTATCCAGTTTTGATGGATTGTCTGTCCGTCAACTGCATATTTACCTATCGACAGATATTTCTCTTTGGGTAAAAAAGAAATAGGATACATAAACTTAATTATTTATATTATTACCTACTGACCCGCCCATGCGTTGCTGTGGCTAATGAAACACAACGTCATCCACGTAGATGGTTACTTAACTTAGACAACCAAGTGTTGTGTCAATAAATGAACTCCACCGCCATCTGTCAAAAACTCATGGAACTTACAAATATTTTCAAATCATTGACCCACAACTAACATTCAATTCGCAATAATAAATATTGAGGTCAATAATCGAGATAATTAAGTGTCATTACGGGTAAGAATTTAGTTACAAAATTACAATTTGTAACTGTTGTGTTCTAGTATTTCCTCTGACGAACAATAGAACTCTGATATTCGGGTGTTTTAATAATAACATTGGTTTTTTTAGATTACGAGACTTGCTTAGTATCATCTTATATAAATATATATCTAAATAGACTTAACATCGATTCTAAATGATGCTCTGTAATATTCTGAAGCTGGGGAAATGCTGCATGTGCCCATTTGTACATCGGGTAGGATCGGTTATTTTCGTGAGCATTCGGATAACAGTTGTCTTTCTCACGTAGTGCAACTACTCACATCTGTTGATACACCTTAAAACTACACATAACTACCTATACTAACGACATCTGTTCAGAAATATTGAAATTACATACATATATCCTTTACCTAAAACTTCATATAACTACCTATACTAACGACATCTATTGAGAGACATTGAAACTACATACATATATCCTTTACTTTAAATCTTCATATAACTACCTATACTAATGACATGTGTTTAGAAACATTGAAACTAAATGCATATAATCGACTACCAAAATAGTGGCTTGTGTAGTATGGTAGTCGAAAATCATGTAAAAAACTGTGTACAAAAATATTTTATAAATAAAGGAAAAATAGATTTATATTTATATATCTTCATATAACTACCTATATTAAGGACATATGTTGAGAGACATTGAAACTACATACATATTATATACACCATATATACACCACAGTAACGAATATTTGATTTTTAAATGGAATAACATCGCGCACTGAGTGTGAATCCGTAGTATATGCAAAAAACTTCTAGCAATATTGAAATATTTTTTTTTTTTTTAAAAGCATTTACGATTTTATCAAGGAACACTTTGCTTTTATGTATGTAATTTAGGAAAGAAGTTAATTTGAACAGCTGGTACTTAAAAAAAATATTAACTTTAAATACGCTGTAAGTATTTTTTTCCGAGAAGTTCCTAGTTAGTTTTTTGCTTGTTCTTGTACAAAAAAGCTCATTTTAAGTTCTGTTATAATTCACAATAAAGCCGTCAAAGTGAAAGTCATTTTTTTAAAGCACCATTTTAAATTGACATGATAAATTAAAGTTATTTTATTAAAACACTCTGCTAAGAATGATGGTTTCTTTAGACTTTTCTAAAATTTTTGATATATCTTTCATAATATACTAGACTCAAATTATATTTTCTATTTAAAAAATAATTTCCACTTTTCGTGATTACTCAAAAACCATGAATTCCACTCAATTAGGTTAAACACCCGAGGTTTTGTAGTTCGTAATGGTCCAATTCACTGAATAGATATTTCCTAGATGTGTGATATGATATATAGCGATTTGAAGATAAAGATGACAGCCGAACTCATATTGACAGAGAATAAATAAGGAATCGATATAAGCTGGAAACACTGGTGAATATTTCTGTTGTAATTATTGGTTGGTGAGGAACTTATAATAATGTTTTAAATCCACTCAAAATTGTTCAAAGATTGATAATTAAAGTAATATTGAAAAAACCATCCAAATTTTCTACTGAAATTCTCTTTTCAATATTCAATGTACCTGCAATAGACAAAATATATAAAAAAATATTCGGTACTACAAATTTACAAAGAAGTAGATACAGTTAAATAACTTACCATTCCATTCATCAGCAAGATATCAAAATACTATCAAAATCCCTAAATTTAGTACAAATCACAAACATAATACTTATCTCTATCTAGGTATAACATATTATAACAAACTACCATTATATCTGAAAGTTATCGAAAATATTCGGGAATTTTAGCAAAAATTAAAAAAACAATACCTAAAACTACTATAAGAGTCCATATCACTATCATTATTATTTCTTTCAAATCCTTTATTGATAAATCTTGCATTTTCTTAATTATTCCTTGTTTTTTGCCATATTGTATTATCTACTTTCACACATTATATTATATAATTGAACTAAAATTTCCTCACCAAACACAAGAGCCTCGTCTCTTTATGGCGAGGAAAAGCTATTCTTATCTACTATTTTACCACTGTATAAAATGTAAAAATGGTGTATTTATTGTAAAAAGAACCTTTAAATATTAAATAAATAAAAAATAAAATAAAAAATAAAATCCTGCATAATGAACGACATTATTAAAAGAATTGTGTTTATTGACAGATAACCTAAACTTATCTGATTCTATAGAGAACATGCTAAAATTTATCAATCGTCGTTCAGAATATCTTGTTGACCGTGCTCGCAAATATTGAGAACTAACTATAGACGACGGATTTGGTCAATATCGTATTGATATAAGCTTATATCAATCGTCTATGTTAGATCTTCAGTTAAAACAAGAATGATCTACCTGTTCAAGAACGAAGTTACAATATAAAATTGTTATGAAGTGAGGGAAAATTGACCTAAATTCAATCCCACAGACATGCCTAAAATACGCTACTCTTGGGGTAACTGTTCAGTCATTGAAATCGTATTTCCACTGCACTAAACCTCCAATCAATCAACTTCAAAATATTCCAACTACGAATAGTTTTATTCAACAGCAAAACATACGTTTCCGCAGATTGTATTTGGGTACCGAATCATTCAAATAAACTACTTTCGGATGAGATTGAAAAAAGCGAAATGTTTTTAGTGTATGCAATGTTTTTTCATGCATTATTGAATGGACAATCTGAAAAGGACTTTACAAATTTTACATTGATTTAAAAAAATGATACTATTGTACATGCTTTTCGTCCGTAATACGTCAACTAAATTAAAATTGTATTGTCCTGTCGTGGAGGTAAACATATTTTTTTATCACTAAAAACAATATTATCGACTCTCAATCGAAATTTTGAATTAGAAAAATAGGGACACATCTAGAAATTGAACTCGAGATCTTAGCCTTGCTAGGGCGATGCTCTATCACTAAACTAATGGGATCTTATCCCCTTCGATCAAATTTAACTGTATAAACACTTCATCTAAGAACTACCAACATTATCTTCATTTTCTTAAAGCATATTTTTATCGGCTGCTGTCTTTATGTTTTATTGCAAGATTCATTTCGAATTAAATGGTATCTGTTTATTGTTTTGTGTTTACTTCATAGAACTCAATTTATTTATTTTAAATTTAATTTAATAATGTCATTATTAAGTTCTGCAAGTATTGTGGTTTTTTATTATTGCTGTTTTGGCTTACAAGGCCATTTTCAAACTGTGGTTGTTTGATCACAGTTTGAAACAACCATAGTTTGAAAATGGCCTTGCAAGCCGAAACAGGTGTCACAATAATAAATAAACTAAAATACTTGCAAAACTCAATAATAACATTATCAAAAAAAAAAATCAAATAAAATGTTTTTTAGTTAGTGTCTTGATTAAATTTATCCAGATATTCTCAGGTTTTACTCGGGTTTGTCCATAATATCATTAAATTTTATTCGGTAAGTTAAAATAAATATATATATTCATCCTAGACTTGCAGAATAGTAAGTAGATCTCGGAAAATAAAATAAAAATTGATAAATTTATCTAATACTTTATCTAGGTAGCATTTAATTCGAGATAAAGTTATATTTTCATAAAGAACAAATAATAGAGTTAAATTCAGTAAAATTTCCTTCATAGTAAATACGAAATACGGAAAAAAAATAAAATGACTTCAAAATCAGAATGTAAGGTTTTTTATATTAAATCCACACATAGGAAAATATTTTGCCTCGTGGACTTTGTC
The DNA here is from genome assembly GCA_951813805.1 of Limnephilus auricula. Classification (NCBI taxonomy): domain Eukaryota; kingdom Metazoa; phylum Arthropoda; class Insecta; order Trichoptera; family Limnephilidae; genus Limnephilus; species Limnephilus auricula. The sequence goes on from OX638410.1 coordinate 2,732,926, forward strand.
ATATTTGAAGATGTTGTTGGGAAGAACTTGGGTTTTGAAGAGAATCATGTTGTAGGAGGGTGGAACCACAGAGGCCGGCAAATGTTCCATAGCCCAGCTGTTGAACTCAAAAACGAGTGGCTAACTCGAGTGAACCGTTCTCTTGTGACATATGTCATCCATGTACGTTTGTTAGGCGCACGTTTTCGTATTTCCCGACTATGCACCGATGATGCTAGTTCCTCGGAGTATCTACTTTGTAATATCGATAGACTCTAAAGAAAGCAATCCGCCTATTAATAATTAATTTTTTTTTTTATTATTTAATCTATACATATATTATAATTACATGTTATTTTTTTTCAATGCCTGTCTCACTAGGGTAAACCTGTGTCGAGACAGACGTAGAGTTACATAAATTGTATACAAACATGGTTATTTGAATATGAAGGTTAATTACATTTTAGGTTCAATACAATAAAAGGCAGTTGATTGGAAGTGTGAATTAATTCTCTAAAGAGTAATTAGTATAGGGAAATCTATCAAACGGACCGCCTGATTCTTCACAGAGTCAAGGGGTTTTTAAAGCTTATTGGAATGAAGGATTTTATACTAGTTTATATATATATATTTTTTTTTTTAGTGAATACCTGACAAGAGTCCCAACTGCTCCCGTCTGGAACCAGCGAGGCTATGGCATCCCCAATTGGGGTATGTTATGAGGCTGAAGGAAAGTGGGAAAGGGAAGGAGACGAAGAAAAGGAAGGTGGAGAAGTACTTGGCTATTCAGATCTAGTCACTAAACACGGCTAAAGACATTTCAAGCAAGTTTCAATTCTGAATGGAGCTCTTACACCAGGGCTATACTTAAAATGTTTCTTCCACTCTGGAACATATATTATAATATGTTTATTTTAAATAATTAATTGTGAAATAACACAAATCAATAAAACAAAATTTATAGCGCACGCCGGGTCGAACCCGCGACTTTCGGAATGGCAGTCCAACGCCCTACCGCTGGACTACGCCGGCCTTCAAATATACTTTAATTTAATAATTTTTTTTCACTCTTAATTAATACAATTTGTATTTTCATGTTTATTTTGTGTCAATTTTCATGTACACCTTTTTTAATGTTTGAATTATTACCCGTCTCAGAACAGACATCGTCTAGTGAGGCGGGTAACTACTTGCTTATAAAATTTTATTTTATCTCAATAAACGGCCGGGCTGCCGCCAATGAATTATAATTATATGCGTTGTTTTATTATTATAAAATCGTGAATGACATCATTTAGAGTTAAAATATAAACATAGAATTTATTTTAATTATATTAATATATGTAACAAATCACTATATTTCTTTTTCACTTCTCACTTAAGCCTAGCTATATCCCTTATAACATGTTGATACTTACACAGATCACAAAAAAATAATTAAAAGTGGTGTGAAAAACGAATATCAATCTAATTTCTCAAAATCATAAAATAGAAAAAAAAAATCACGCTTAAACGCGTCAATGCGGTGAAACACGAAGGAAACAAAAAATAACCATTTCCAGTGAAATACACGTGAGTACTCATGTTTCGGGATTCTAAAAACCAAAAAGCATTGACGATTTTTCTTTGTAAACGATTTCACCGTGTTTGCTCACATATCAAAGGCTCCTCATATTTTCTTTGTAATAAAAGGGTTTTTTTAGATGTTTTTTTTTGCTTAATAATAATATCATAAAATACTGGGAAATGCAACTTAAAGCTCGTCATAAAAATCTACCTGAAAGCTGTGTAGGTACTCTGAATTTTAAACGCTGTTTTGGAAGTATCTAACGTGATTATACGGTAAATTAAAATGTATCTGGCATTTCAGCGTCTAATGGATTGCAGCATATACAGGATGTCCGGGGGTAAAGTGCAGTTACTTCGGAAGGTGATTCTACATGATAATATAAGTAAAAAAAAATACTTTTTTCGAAATACCAGCTTTAAGGGGTTCTTTTTAGGTAAAACGTTAAAATCAGTCCGTTGTATGCGGCCAGCACTAGGTACTATTTTACGCTGTTACGATACGGGAGACTCACAACAATCCAACGTCGCGGGCGGGCGCACAGGTACGTCTTTTTGTATGGGAAAATAAGTCGAAATTTCGAAAAAAGGCATTTATCTTTTTTACTTATATTATCATGTAGAATCACCTCCCGAAGTTACTGCACTTTACCCCCGGACACCCTGTATATTAAGAATTTTTAATAAATACGTACAAGTACATAATAACTGGCTGAGACTCATAAAAATCACGGGATAGTATGATTTCTTCAAGATTTTAAATCGGATGCGGGTCTCGTTTTAAAATCGGATGCCCTACGGCCCAGTTCACACCTCGGTTTAAAAATCGGATCCGTTTTAAACATATAATTGTCGAGTCAAGTCATGGAGACGATGAAGCTTTTGATAAACAACAATTTAACATTTTATAGTATAGGTTATATCGTTATGATCGATAATAAGACCATGAAAAAATTTCCCCTGTTAACGACATACTCGTTACGTAGAAAAACTGTTATTTACGACCACTTACAAATAAAAATAAGCGTAAAAAAGTTTTTAAATCGACTCGTCATGTCAAGATATTGCATTATTTTCCAATTATAGTGAAAAATCAAGCAAAGCATTTTAAAAATCATGTTATATTTCATGGAAAATTTTATAGCGCGCAATTTAAATGCGTAATGGAAAACTATGACAAAGAAACACGAGGAACGCGAAGAACATTAAATAATGTCTAATATAAGAAATTGTAGGCGGATAGTATTTTTCAAAGATGTCGTTGGATTTGTTAGCAGAAGACTTGTTAGCACAAATCAGATATTAAAATAAAATTGTTTCGAAAAATTGCAAATGACTGCAATGAAAATTGAAAATTGCAATGGAGTATTTTCACAACTGTTAAAAATGTCTGGAAGATTGAAAGTTTATTTTTCTAGTTGAGATCATTGTATTGAAACTGTGTATTTTTAATATTTTCATTCGTAATTATTGATTTGAAAAATCGTACATTCCGAATCGGTTCGAACTGGCTACCACGTCATCATGACATAGAAAACGCTAATGGATTTTAAGACGGCTGTCACCGACGTTATCCGGAGTGACGTCAACGCCGCCGAATTCACGAGTAAAAACGAACGTGACGTTTTGGCGGTAAATCGAAAATGGCACATTTTAAATCGTAATAGAAAATTTATTCATCGGCATAAAAATAATTGCTCTGATCTGACCGGGTCTGGCGTTTCTTCTAATTGAGCTATAGCCACCTAATTAAATTCTGTAATTTTTATCAAATTCATACTCTCATTTTAGAATTTCTAACACTACCTTCAATATTGTTTGACAGATTTTCTCCTAGTGCAGTATCCACATAAAAAGGGTCACTGTAAATCGTTCGCTACGGTGGCGCTACGTTTGGTACACAGTTTATGTAGTGAGGTTTTGGAGGCAGATGCGTCTGTCCATAAGTTGCGTTGCGGGCCATATTAGAAAAGGCCATTTGAGGGAGACCTTTGACCTCTCCAACCTGATTTTCTCGACCCATCGCCTTGCACTGCAGTAAGAGGGATGGACTCATACCGCTACTAAATACAATGACCCTCATAATGCGTTATTGATTAGCTTTCGGATTACAACGTTATAATAGAAGCAGGGATTTATTTAAGTGTAGGAATTCTGGGACTAACTGCTATATGTATTCCACTTTGCCCAGAACACTAATGGAGGGAAAAATTTATACCAAGTCAGTAAACATCTTCAATTTAACACTTAACAATTACCAAATGTTGTTACCAAGGCAGTTCATTTATATACAATAAATACTGTATAATTTTTACTATTCTCTAGTTCCCAAATTCCTTTTAACATACCCTTCAGACGTACACGTCATACAGCACTATTCAAAATCAATTACAAAACAAATGCATCAACTAACTCGCCAATCAACCGTGCTCTTCATACATTCAATAATATTTGCCGAAACTCTAACATCGACAATCTCTAGGATTCACTGCCCAAATTTAAAAAGAGCATCATAGTATAAACTGTACAATGCGCATACATATCCCTTCACAGATCACCACTTCTCACACATACTCACACATACACACACACTCACACACATATACACTATGCAAGTATTAAATGTACATACCACAAATAAGACATTATAAGATACATATCGTAGGTACCCACCATGAAATATTATTTCATACTAGCTGATACCCGGCATGCGTTGCAATGCCAATTAAATAAATAAATGGCTTCCCATTCGTCCCCGTTCCCCTTCCGACTCCTCTTCCTATTCCCCTCCCGCGTTCCCTTTTCACCTTCCCGCATTCCCCCTCCCCTCTCCCCTTTCTTTACCTTCCCCTGTCCCTCCCACGAAACCCCCCTCCTTAATTTCCCAACGGACCCTCCCGCATACCCCTCCCCCGAGCCTTTTTTCCCAGCCGCCCAACTTCATAAAACTCACCCATTTTTCCAACAACTCGCGTGACCAATTTATTTTTTTATGCAAATTTCATGATACTAGAGCTCACCAGTATATATATAGAACTATTCACGGGCATGTTCACAACAACTCAAAAAAAAATTAATAGCGATCGGATGATATTTCAATCGCAATCGTATGAATAGTATAGGAAATAATTTCATAACGTCAGAGCTCACTATCCTATAACCATCCCAGGTATGCGCACATCATATTCCCAAAGTTTCATCGCAATTGGATGAACGGTATAGCCGCGCATAAGGTACGAACAAAGTAACAAACATTAATTTTTATATTATATTAGAACTGTCTCATCACTGTAATCAATGTACGGTTTTTTTCTATAAAAAAAAACTAATAAAAAATGAAATAAAAGCTGCTAAAAAAGGCTTAAAATAAATCCTTCATGAACTTTTAAAAAATATTTAAATTGTGACGATTTTATATGTGACGATTGGTCTAACAATCTGCCCATAGGAAAGGCCTATCCACATTGTGTTTTAGTTTCAAAGTCGTGTATCAAGCGTTTCATCCGCTCTGTTACGTTTCCATGTCAACATCGTATTGCTTTGCCGGGATTTGAACCCGACCTGACTCCTGACTCCTGAATGCAGCAAGTTGTCACTGTCTCGCCCCTGTCGTTATTATTGCCGCCCCGTGTACGGTGTTTGGCATCACTGAATGAAAAAAACCCTAGAAGTGTTTACCTTTACCGAGTTGATAGAAAACTAATGTCCCCATAATATATGTTTGTTTATTACGTTCCGGTGCCGGTCCAAGATGGTCTCCGTATTGGATACTGCCTTATTATCAAGATTGATTTCTACTATATGAGCTGTCAAATAAGAAAATTCAATTTTGTTTTGAAAAGTTTTATTTTTCTATGTACATTTTACTTAAATTTTATATATCTGCTACCGGTTTCGACACATCTGTGCCATTCACTAGCAAACTTAAAACTAAACTTAAAATTTAAACAAGTACAGAAATTAATTAGATGTTATTAGGTGGGGGTAGTGGGTGGGGTGATTTTGGGGGAGGGGGAGAACAGTTGGAGGAGTCAATGTCACAAGGGAACATAGTTAAAAGGGAATATTTGCGGTATGCTATTATTTTGGTTGGTAGCTTACATACTTAAGTATTTGTAATGTGAATTTTTAGCAACCTAATTTTATTGTTGTCAAGTCTATTATTAATTAAAATCGTTATCATATTTATGATGTAATGGAATTTTTGTCTAATCGATTGATTTTTATAAAGAGATACATTGGGGTTGGATCATTCTCTTAATGGACCTAATAAAAAAGTACATATTTTACTTATAATATATGATATAAAATTACAATGGATATAAGAGCGGAGCTTTTGCAAATGATTCTAATTTCAGTACACAATAAGAAATAAGAATCATTTGCAAAATCACACAGCGGACACAGCCACAACTCATTTCTATCAGCGTACTAGTTCAGTGTTTTGTGTGTTTCCGTTATAGTGACAGCATTGCATTGGCCGACACTACACGGGATGATTAATGCGGTGCATGGGGCAGGTAGCGGTAGGGGGTAGCAGGAACTGCCATGTGTTACGAACTGTATTTAAATACAACCTGGTATTGAAGGAACGTGGTAAAAATAAACTGAAAAGGGAAAACTGGAATTATCATGACTTTTTGTGTGAGTATTGTGATTTGTTGAATTTGATTTAACCCCTCTGCTTAGAAGCAATAAACAACTCAATACCGGTCAGTGGTTGAGTGGGCATCGCGTTTTGGGTCCAAGCGTTCCGTGATCGATTCCTCGGCTGGCTAAATCCTCCAGCACACCACAAGCAACATATTCCACTTAGTGTGGTGGTAGTAGGAGATTTTCAAATATTGTTGGGTTATTCGTAACCCGGGAATGTTTGTCTTCCTTTCTAAAAAAAACAACAAGGGGTAAAGCTATCGACTCCCAACCCAGACAACGAAACCAGCACCCGAGACTTTATTAAGTTTTATTTCGTGTAATTGTAAAAAGGGATGCGGCGTTGCATGCGGCTGTAGGCTGTTGGATGGAAGTGTTATATTGTGTGTGGGTGCTGTAATGGTCAAACATGCCAAAATTTGCCAGAGGTTCACATCGATATCGAGACAAAGATAAAGAGATTTTTTCAACGGAAGCCCAGAGTCTCAGTACCACAGGCGATGAGTTAGATCATGACGTGGATGATGAAGACCATTATTAAGATGTCAATATCAACCAACCGGTACCAACCAAAAAATATTATTACGCAATAACGAATATGTAATATAAATACGAATACTGGTCGAGCTCTGCGCGGCTTAAGGGCCATTTCGAAATGTACCATCGCTGGAATATCTGTGGATCAGATCTACTGGAGATACCACAATAAAAAATGCGCCATTTTCTCTACTTAATGGTGTTTTGGAAATGAGTTTACAAAATTATTATAATTATGCAATAAATAGCCGGAAAAAAATAACAAAAATTTGGAATTTCACCATTTTTTAGAAAAATATTTACATTTCCGCCACTGTAATTCGTTACCTATTAGAATTACAAAAAATATTAGAAATTTTACATTCTTTAAGTTTGTCTTTTACAATTTGGTTGTAAGGTTAACCATTGCACAATTATTTTGAAAAAACCAAATTTTGGGACCATCAATCTAAGATGGCGGCTCGAGCTAGACCACCTCAAGGTCGAAAACCTTTTTTTCCTTAGAGTCCCAATCTAGTATGCCTATAGATGAGGGAGACCTTTTGATCTCTCCAGCCAGACCCTCTCGAGCCATCGCCTTGCACCACAGTGGGAGGGATGGCTTCACACGTCCATCACTCCTGGACATATTTACCACCAGATTCCTACCCACCCCTCAAACCTTTTTCCTTCCTAGGACTTCCCTCTCCTTCCTTTCCCTTAAAAAATCCTCCACACAGCATCTTCAAAGATGACATAGGCCTCCTGTGTGGAACTAATGTAAAAAATATACATATATTTCAATAAAACATAATTTTTATTAATTTTTTTTTTTTAAATCCTGTTTATTTTTCAGCCTCTCGATACCTTCGTAAAACGTGAAATCAGTGACGCCTTAAAATATTAATTTTATTTCAATGCTAGAAAAAGGGAATGTCTGGTTTCCATCGGCCACGGAAAAGGGCATGACACTTTGTAGCCCTTCCCCTATAAAATATAAATATGTGGAGATAAAGATAAAAACTTGTATTGTGTTATCTTTTACATATTGCTTTATAATTTTTCACTAGTAACATTTAACTTAGGTGCTTACTTATAATTCAAACACAAAACCATCTAAGTACACTGTGACCTTAGAACGGGCCTTTTCAACTGCTTAGAAAATAAATAAATATTAATAATAAGCAAGACATTTGCGATGCCTATCTATTTGGAAAAGTTGCCGACCTGAACTAAAATCCTAACGAAAAAATCATTAATCTAAATTAGAAAAAATATAATACGGTGATATGATGTTTTAAGCCTTTTACAAAATTATTTGTTCATTTGATCTATTTTAGTACAGGCCTACTTCATGTTGACAGCAAAAAAAAAAGCCAAAAATAGACCATTTTCGACAAATCGGCTTTTAATTTAGTACTTTGTTCAATTAATTAAATACAAATAATGACTAAATAAACGTTGTTTTCCATTCGAATTAACTTGAGTTCAATTATAATAACGGGAATTATATCGATTATATTTTCAGTACGCACGTGCCAAGCAGCTTTGTGATACTTATAAGTTATTAATATAAACTTTTGGTAGATGAAAAAAAATTGTCAATGAGATTATTTCGAAAGCTTCAATAAATCAGTGACAGAATTTTAAGTAATTTGGCATTAAATATAACATTATTATCATCGGCTTGAATTTTACTTCCTTATTCGCCCGAATTTTATCGTTATCTTTTCAAAACAAATTATATCTATAATCAAAATATTATGGAAGCAAAATGGAAAATGGTCTCACGAGTTCACTGGTTTCAAAAAATAATTTTAAGTAAAACTTAAAAAAAATGGAATTTGACAATATAAACTTAATAAAAATAAATTCATGTAATGTGTCTTTTAATAATGCATAATGCATATAATGTCTGATAGCTGGCGTGGTCAAGGGGGTAAGGATCTCGACTCCCAATCCAAAGGTCGCGGGTTCGTACCCGGCATGTGTAAATAAATTGTGTTTGATTAATTTATGTTATTTCATAATTAATTAATTAAAAGTATATTTTCGGTACGTTCCAGTGTGGAAAATACTCTCAGTATCGCCCTGGTGTAAGACCACCATTCAGAATTGAAACGTTGCTTGAAATGGCTTTAGCCGTGTTTGGTGACAGATCTGAATAGCCAGGTACTACCTAACCATACCCTTCCCCAACTCCTTCCCATCCCCACTAACTTCAGCCACACAACATACCCCAATTAGAAATGCCATCTTCGGATGACGGGATCAGTTGGGACTCTTCTGCGGTATTCATATTTTTTTTCTATCGGTCAAATGTGGAAATATATAAGGTACTAAGTAGGTATAGTAATGTACTATTAGTAGATACAGTCACGCATTTTATCTTATTTTGTATTCTGCATCTCAATAAGAGTGAAGTACTTTTTCAAAGTGTGAAAAAACAATGAAAAACTACAAAATTATTACATTTGAAGTGGCTCTTTGGGACCCGGCATATTGAATCGAGCGACTCATTTGGGTCAAGCGTCTGAGTGTTAACCGCTCTGGTTAATTTGTTCGCTTTTGGATACAACTCTTCTCGTTTTATAGAAAACGTTTTGTCTCCTTTACTATTACAATGAAAAATATTTATTTATTTATTTATTACACGCCCTAATGGGCTTTTACAATTAAAACAATGAAAAAAAAATTCACATCAAAAGCATATAATAAAATAAGATACATTGGTAAAAATTATAAGAAATTTCACATAAATAGATATTCTATATAAACAAAAAGAGCAGAAATTATAGGCGTCTATTTGTGTCTCGATATATACTCGTAAAAGAATTGAAATAAACAATATTTATATTGATTATTATTTTTAAGGTGAAGTATATCCCCCAGATCAGAATATTTATTTCCGAGACTGAATTTTGGTATGACAGTAACCAGGCCTCCTAGCACACTCGATCGATAAGGATTGTATCGATAACTTTCGGTAACTTCTCATCGTTCCCTAGTACAACTGCAGATTGCTAACGTATAAACAACAGTTGATATCGAATATATTAGGGACACTTAGTCATTGTGAATTGTCACTTAATCGTTGGCGATCTGCAGTCATGCTAGGAAACGATGAGTAGTTACCGAAAGTTATCCTATCAATCGTTATCGATCGAGTGTGCTAGGGAGCCTGGTGTTGTCAAAATAAAAGGGTAGTAATTTTCGGCAAGATTTTTTGGGTACCTGTGTGAATGTTGATTAATTGATGCAATTCAGGACAGTCAATTTTGTAATGCTGTATTTTATGTAAAAGTATTAAATCTGCGTTTGTTCGTATTTCTGAATGTTTTAACAGGAACATTTTAAAATATGATCTAAACAGCGCGTCGTAAGAAATAGAAAATATAACACTTTACACTCAAATCTAAAAGTTTACGACAAAAGAATTATAATGTACACTTTTATGAAACAAAAGTTTCCGTTCGTGACTTTATTTTTACATGAAAGACAAAAAAAAAGTAATGCAATTGTCTTATAAAATTCTGTGTTCTCCGTTAAAACTCCGAAACGACAAAAAATAACACATTTGTTTTATAAAATTGTGAAACTTTTTATGTTTGCTTTAAATAAGATTATGTTAATAATTATGTGTTAATTAAGGTATTTTTCATCACCTTTCAAAAACAGTTTTCAAAAATATTCAATTTATCTCTATTTTATTGCAAAGCGGCTTTCTGACAGAATGTGCCCGAGACCTGAGAGGTTAACTGAATACTTTCTACTGTTGCGAGTGTCCATATATAAAGCAGTGCCGTAGTAAATTAGAGCACATTCCGGTTCACATTCAATTGGGTTAAATTTAAAAAAAAAATCGTTTTAACATTTTTACACACGTGTTGCCAAATGAGTTAGTAAATAACTATATATATATATATATATATATATATATATATATATATATGTCACGTTGAGTGGAAGATACTCTCAGTACCGCCCTGATCACATTTCAAAATTAAAACGCAACTTGAAATGGCCTTCGCCGTGTTTGGTGACCAAATATGAGTAGGCAGGTACTTTCCGAAATTCATCTACCCATCTCCTTCCCTTCCCCACTTCAGACTCACAAATCAGGGGCGATCCGTGACTTTTCAGTGAGCTAGAATGCTAAGATTGAAAAATCCATTCTAATTGATGTGGTTGTGGCTGTTTCAAATTGTTTGTCCGAAGATTTTTCAGTTTAAAAAAGCGCAGCATCCTGAAAATTTGCATCAAAAAAATAATTAATTTGTAAAAAAATAAAATTAATTTTCAGCTGTCGTATTTTTCAATCTTATAACCCTGGTTCACTGAAAAATCACGGACCGCCCTTGCAACATACTCCAATTGGGCATAGCATAGTGTCACAGGATCCTGACGGAACCATTTGAAGCTCTTGTGCGTTATACACATAATTAAAAAAAGGCATCCCAACCGAGTGGTGATTAGTCCAATACATCTCTCTCTCTCTGGTTTCAATCCTGGGATTGGTTTGCAGCAATTTCCTTTTATTTTTTTCTTCCATTCTTCCCTGTCTTGTGCGGCTCTTTTGAAGTCTGCATATGATGAGCAGCGCATGTCCACCAGCAAGTCCTCCAGGTACTCTCGGCGTGGGCGTCACCTAGAGTTTGTCCCCTCGGTTATGCCCTCCATTATGGCATGCAAGAGGCCTTCCTGTCGTATTATATGGCCGATCCGTGTTGCACGCCTTTCGGACAAGGTCCTGAGCAGGTGCCTTCCTCCTTCGATTCTTTGGAGAACCTCCTCATTTGTAATGTGGCCTCTCCAGGAAATTCCTAATAGTCTTTTATAGGACCACATCTCAAAAGCCTCTAGTCTCCGTTTATCTCTTTCGGATAGGCACCATGTTTCGCAGCCGTACATCAAGATACTATATTATTCGATTCTTATTTTCGACCTTTTATTGAATGCAAGCCTAGCCTGGTGTGCTAGCACGGTCGATCGATATGAAGTTACCGACCGATTATCGGTAACTTTTCATCGTTCCCTAGGACAACTGCAGATCTCAAACGTACAAACCACAGTTGATATCGAATATATTAAGGACACTTAGTCATTGTGAACTGTCACCTATTCGTTTGCGATCTGCAGTTTTCGTAGGGAACGATGAGAAGTTACCGATAGTTATCCTATCGATCGTTATAGAGCAAGCGTGCTATGGTGTAGACCGTCCCTTGTTATTTTGCTCCCGAGGTAGACCAATACATAATAGCGTAAAATCGCGTTGCTATGACAAAGTTGATAACTATTTTATATTATTAAATACAACGACTGTATTTTATTATAATTTATATAAAACTGGTAAACACCCAACATTAAATGACATTATTTGTTTGCATTGGATTTGATGTGTTGGTTGAAAAAGTATACATCGAGAATTAAATAACCAAAATTTAAATCCGTTTGACAATGCGTTTCCAATATTCAATGGGAACTAATCTTTTTTAATCCTCTGGTGGCAAGTGATAAAAGGTTCCAAAATACAATAGCATTAAATATATGTTTGTATAAATATACATTGATGGAAATATTTCTGGAAAAGCATGTATTCTCAACCTTTCCAACACCGAGAAATTTTGTTTTTGTTGGTTCAAGTTTTTGGTATAATTTTCAAGGTGAGTTTTAAATTGTTTTATATTAGTAATCATTTCATGTTTCTATTTTTTTCTGCTAATGAATTAAAAAAAATTATCCCGAGATATTTATGATTTAACTGTACTATGTTATTCATTTTGGAGTAGGAAGTATTGACGTTTGTCTAAGATTTCTGTAATTTTTAAAGGGTGGAGCTTATTTTGAATATTATCTTCATAATTTTGTAATTTTGCATGGTAGAAGTATAATGCACTTAATTTTCTGACCTAACAGTGATACCCGGGTTATGGATCTTGATGGTGAACGCGTGTCGTTTGTGGATCGGGAGAGACTGATTGAGAGAAACCTAACCTTGACCTCTCCAGCCGAACTCTCTGGATCTAGATCCATCGCCTTGCACCGCAGTGAGAGGGATGACTTTATACGTCCGTGACTCATGTAGACAATGACCACCACACTCCGACCCATCCCTCATATATTTTTCCTTCCCCGAACTTCCTCTCCTTCCTTTCTTATAAATAAATTACAAATAATTTTTATACATGAATTAACTACATAATAGATGTATTTGAGGTTCATACTCCCATAAATACGCAGGGCTTGTGTGTATGGGGGGGATGTTATTATATTGGTTTTATTTGACATGATTCAGTTCAAGTTTTTGGTATAATTTTTAAGGTGAGTTTTAAATTCTTTTATATTAGTAATCAAGTTTCAAATTTTTTCTGGCAATGAACTAAAAAAATTTACTCCGAGATATTTATGATTTTATGTTTTTTTTTAATGTTTTTATTATTAGTTTTTGTGATATGTAAATTGTTTGTGTTTGTTTTGTTATGTACCGCCCCATCCTATAATGCCGTATTATATAATTAAATATCAGTTATTTTATTATTGTGACAGCTGTTTTGGTGCTCAAAGCTATTTTCAAACTGTTTAGGTTAGGCAACGTTGAGATGACTTATTTATAAAATTCTATTTGATCCACCCCCTTGATTTCAAATTTTACGGTTCCTGAAATGATTTTTTACCAATTTTTATAAGAACCACTCTCTTTATAACTTTTGAAGATTATTCACATCAATGTAACATATAAAACAAAAATATGAAAAAAAAACAGGACACAGAAAAATTAAAGATAACCGTCGCAACTGGGACTCGAACCCAGATCCTCTCGTCTTACCGGGAAAAACGCTATTCCAATTAGGCCACTGCCACCAATTATATTAACGTAATTTGCCAATTTCATATTTCAAATTTCACAAGTAATAATAGATACTATCTTCGACTATTTTTTTTCCATATTATAAGACTAGAGGTTCTGGGTTCGAATCCCAGTTGCACCCGTTATATTTTATTTTTATGTGTCTATTTAAATGTGTTGTATTATTTAGGTCTTCTGAACATACAAAGAAGTAGGGAATAAATATTTTTTCTTACTTTATTAATTATTGTTGTCTTTGGTTCTCGTTCGTTCACTGGTTTCCAATAGTTCAGATAAATCTATTATATTACCCTTTCTTTCTATATATAATGGTTTAGGTTCGTTGCTGTCAAGCAGATCGTGATTATTAACTGTATTTTTGTACTTGGTAACGGGAAGGTTAACTACAGGCATCTCAATGATTTTCTTATTGTTGAAAGCAATATTATGGATTCCAGAAATGTAGGCAACACTGTTACCGACAATGGTGTGCTGGCAAACTAGAATAATTATGTAATTTGCATTATAACCAGCCGATACTCATTCGATAATGTTGATTGTTGATAATCCCACGCCATTTGATAGGGGGTATTCTGCTAGCAATATCCAATTTGTTCGGCAATGTTTAAATTAAACATAATCCGATCGTGTCGAGCATGCTCAACAGGAATGCTAATGGGACAGTATAGCTAATATCGCTGAGCAATTCTAACCAGGTGGCTTCATTGGGAACTTGTGCATTACCTGTCTTTGTTGATTTAATAATAATGATACGAAACATTTGTATAGCGGAGTTTTGTGTTATTTCATCTCAACTATAACAAACTTCATAATAATCCTACAGTGGTCTTTAAGAGCTATTGACCAGCGGCTGAGAATAAAAGTTTAAAAATGCTTGCAAATGTGCAGGGAGATTCCAATGAAAAATATCGATTATTCCCCGTATGAAAATTTTGAAATATTTTTTTTTATATCGATTTATTTCATTAAAAACTTGCTTTGATATATACCTAAATTCAAGTAAGCAATAAAAATGCTCAAAACGTACGATGATAAATTATTAAATATCTTATACTTCTTGTAAGTATTTTTTGATTATAAGTATTAATAATTTTTCAATAATGTCTAAACAAAATAAGTGTGTAAATAAAATTGAAATATTTTAGTTTGTAAGATCTTAAATAAATAAAAAAACTGACGTATTTTTGTTACAAAATATGTTTCGCGGATTTATTTTTTTAATGCTTTTAATTTAACTAAAATTAAAATACTGAAAACTGCGATGACTAGATTATGTATTGATTTATTTTGTTGTATGATTATGTGATTTGAAATTTGTGTTGTTTAATAGAATCTATCGTTTGAAAATTGAACAAATCTGCCAACGACCAACGGTATAACCTTAGTATATTTTTTTTTATGGAATAGGCAATTCACCCTAACCCTTAGTATATTAAAAATACACTTAGTTTTTCAAAATTTTAAAACTACGCGAACCAGATAAAATGACAATCTTTCAAAATTAATTTATGTTTTTTTTGTTAAAAACAGTCAATACGTCTAGAATTTGATTTAAAATGGACTAATTTCCGGTATTCTCTGGTAATACCCTCTTAAGAGTCCTTACAAAATATTGATAAAATGATACGAAATAAATAAAATACAGTATACAAGTGTACAACAAAGTAATGACAAGAGAGCACAAATTTACAAATAACAGTGCTGTTATAGCACTTGACAATATTAGTAGACAGTAACGGTGCACAGGACAAAACAAGAACATTAAAACTAGAAACAGGTTCAAAAACAAGAATCATTCTGAGTGGATATTAAAAACATTAACATACTCTAAGGAGGAAACCGAAACCAAGCAATTACCAGAAACTGTAGAACATGGCTTATTACAAATACATAGAAAAGAGAATAAAATTCATGGATGGTACGATTTTCAATACAACTTTGTTTTTAAAGCCCATTTAAATTCAGACAAATTCTGGATATTAGTAAGAGCTGAAGGAATTTTTTTCGTATTCTAAAATCAATCTCTGTATTCTAAAAACTAGTAGGATTAAAAAGTTTGAAGGATAGAACTACCGTTGAAAACATATTTTCATGTGTATCGAGAATATTGATTAACTTGAATTCATTGTCAGCGGTTGCAACAGATGGTGTCAAAAATATCATTGGCTCAAATAGTGTTTTCTGGAAAAAAAATGTATTAGAAAATCATTGAATTTTCATTGCATAATTCATTCTAATTAAATTCTAATCGTCATAAGAATTAATTTTTCTTCCGGCCCCCCAGATTTTCAAAATATGAGTATGGCCCTTTATTCAAAAAGTCTACAGACAAGGACGATTTTGTGAAGTGTCACATAAAAAAAACTATATCCATAATTTATCTTTTGGTAATTAATAAAGTAAGGTTCGACGGTGTAATTACGACCATTTTCTTCAGCCGTTTCACAAACTCCTGTCAGATAGAACGGACGTGTGTTAGATTCTAGATCACTTGTGTTTCATTATCGTAACAAACATCGTTAATTGCATGTCTTGTGTTTAGCAATACATTAACAATGAAATATGTGTAGCATCTGTGTATGTTTCTCTATTATCTCCTATGTGTAGCTATTGTAAAAAGTTATCATTATACTTTATAATCACACGTATCCATAAAATTTTCCCCATTTGATTTTATTATGTACTTAAAATTCGCATTCTCTCCCCGTTACCATTTTCCCTTGGAGAGCCACTTTCAGACCGTAAATATTTCTCGCGTAGTAAAATTCTGAAATTTCCTGCTGATTTCCCGATTCTCTTATGTGTAGCTTCACAGGGTGTTTGAATATTATTTGCTGCAATTTCCCAGACAAACTTTACAAATTTTAGTTGCCTATAAAAAAATCATTGATTTTAATATCTTCTCAACGACCGCCTAGAATTAATATTTTTGGGTGCAAGTGAAACAGTAAACAATTTTCAACTCTTTTAACAACTGGAGCCACCACGCTCAAATATATAAATTTGCCTAAATTGCTCGAGATTTCCAATATTTATTTTAATTTTTCGCCAACATTAAAAAAATCATACCTTCCAATTTTAACATGGACATGGCAATAAATTAACCTGTATATTACCGTTTTTTTCATATTTTTTGGATTTATAAAAAATATACAAAAAATAGTGAAATTTATAACCGTGCGGATCCTGCGTGTTTGATACTTTGAAACTGCCTTCAGAGATACTCATTCGAGAATATAGAATATTTTCGATTTCTGTATATTGTCTGTGGTATACTTGATAAAAAAAGGTACAAATCTTTGGAAGAAAGACTTAATTTCAACAGTAAATATTATAATAGTCAAAAGGGGAGATCTGCAGGGTGCTATTATTTTGTGATATTGGGAACGATGAGAAGTTTCCGATAGTTATCCTATCGATCGTTATCGATCGAGTGTGCTAGGGCCTCATATACCAACCATCTCCAGTTTTGGGACTTCAAGCTACGTCACGACCCCGATGCGTTTCTTTACGAAAAATGGTTGTATGAGCAAACCTTTTAAGGGGGTCCGCTTACCGGAGAAACTGAAACCAAACTAAAACTGGATGGTCGCTATGGTTTCCAACCAAACTTCTATGACGGCGCTACTCAATTTTACGATTTCAGTTATTATCTCAGGTTGTTTAACCATAGACGAAGCACAATCAGCTGTCATCGTAAAAACTAGCACGGCGAGTTTCGAGTCACTGCTAGCGTTGCCATTGACAACGGGTTTTTGAGAAGTTGTGTAGTGTGCGGGCCAACACATTGACATACACAGAATAGCGAGTTTAGTTGCAAACTGGGTTTTTTCATTTTCCTCGGATCGCAAATTTAACTTGAAGGACGCACTCGATCGGCAATTCTATTTAAGATTTAATATGTGAGGGTGGCTATGTTGCTAACCCGTAACTGGCAAAAGAAAAAATGTTTGTATTCATAATTTCTTTGCTTAAAATAAATAAATACGATTTTTTCCTTAGATTATATTGCGTTTTGTTACCAAAATTTCGCATTATAAGAGTGGAACACAGTACATAAATAATAATAATTTTATTTTATCTTTGTATTGTTATTATATCATAAGTTATTCTTCTGTACTTATTTTGCAAATTATGGTTTCTTGTAATATGTGTACTTAATCATTATATTATAATTATTGTTAAATTGACCTGCTGACAAACTGCTTTGGCAGTTTAGCGGGTGTTCAAATGAAGAATTTAAAAAAAAAAAAAAAAAAAAATTACCACTTGTTCTTCTATCTATAATATAAAAATTTATGTTTGTGTGTTCGTACCTTAAAATAAATAATTAGGATTTTTTCCTTAGATTATATTGCGTTTCGTTACCAAAATTTCGTATTATAAGAGTGGAATACAGTAAATAAAGAATAATAATTGTATTACCACTTGTTCTTTCATCTATAATATAAAAATTAATGTTTGTTTGTGTGTTTGTACCTTATGCGCGGCCATACCATTCATCATTCATGCAAACCAATCCCGCGATTGAAACCAGAGAGAGAGACCGTTCATCCGATTGCGATGAAACTTTGGGGATATGAGGTGCGCATACCCGGGTTGGTTATAGGATGAGCTCTGACGTTATGAAATTATTTCCTATGCTATTCTTGAGACTGCGATTAAAATTTGATCCGATTTCTATAAAAAAAAATTGAATTGTTGTGGACATGCCCGTGAATATTTCTATATATATATTGGTGAGCTCTGGCATTATGAAATTTGCATTAACAAATTAAATAGGTCACGCGAGTTGTTGGAAAAATGTGTGTATATTATGGAGTTAAGTGGCGGGGAAAAAAGGTTGTCGAGGTGGAAACGGAATGCGTTAGGGGGGGAGGGGGTTCGCGAGAAAGGGTCGAGAAGGATAGGGGAGGGGGAGCGCGGGAGGGGAAGAGGAAAAGGAGTCGGGAGGGAAACGGAGACGAATGGGAAATGACACGAAGGGAGAAACAATTTATTTATTTAATTGGCATTGCAATGCTTGCTGGATATCAGCTATTTTGAAATAATAATTTTTCATTTATGATAACATAAGTTTTCATTACTTAATTTTGGAACATCCTGCAATATACGACGCTTTAATACAACTGAAATGGTAGAATCAGACTGGGTCGACGTACGTGCCATTCGCTACGCCTAACAATATCTGGACTGCTTAGCAACCATACATTTTCTATGAAAATTATAGTTGCAGAATCACACTTACCACCCGTCGCGATGCGTATGGCCAGTGTGATTCTAAATTATACTGGGTCGACGTACACGATACACGCAATACCACGCTCCGTCGAGCCATGTGTCAAGGTGACAGAAGGTCTGAAGTTATTTGTAGTGTTACCATTTTCGAAAATAGAAACCGCCAAAACAGGCATACGCTATGGTTTTTTTTAATTTTTGGGTTTAAACTTTTTTTTAATCATGTATTATGTATGTATTAATGTTTTAATCCTGTTAATGTTTCAATTAAAATAAAATTGAAATAAATCAACAGCAGATAATTACAATAGAATTTCGTTTTATTTTTGGGGAAGATTTATTATAAAGGTACTTGTGGGGAAATTGTACGGAATTTCTTAATTTTAAATTTAGAATATTAGCATTGACAACCAATGTCAGTCTTTTGACATTTATTTTTTAGGTTTTGTTTATATGATTCACTTCCCAACGGACGTATTCGTTGCATTGCCATGTTTTTTGATTCGGAAAGTGAATTTGAGGATGACTTGCTAGGAGTATTATTTTTAAATGAGTATATTCATAAAAGGAAAAATAAAAATGTAAGAAGAAGAACTTGGATCCATCAAATAAATAAAAACAGACAAATTTTTGGAGAGTTCCATACACTGGTAAAATAACTTCTAGAATCTGACGACGGAAGATTTTTTATGTACTTCCGCATGACTAAAATTAAATTTAACGAACTTCATGGAATTATCGAATGTGATATAAAAAAAACAAAATACACGTCTCCGTCAATCAATCGGTACCAGAGAAAGACTGGCAGTTTGTTTAAGTTAGAATTTATTCTCATTCTTTATATGGGTATAATATTGAAAATAATAATAATTTATTAACGCCCTAATAGACTTTTAAATGCAATTTTACATTTAAGTGTAATGATTTACATGGAAGTATAATAACAGTACAACAAGTATGAAAAGATACATATAGTAGTGATACACCTGTATCTATGATCGGTACTGATTTTAAATAAAAAAATCTGAAGTAGCAAATACAAAGTATAACAGATAAAAGTAAGTTAACAGAAATGTCTATTTTATTTATTATTCTTCAGTTAGCGCACCTCGTAGTGTTTGCTAATAATTATTATTTAACAAATTTAATAATTAGTTAACTGGCTTTTTTTCTGTTATACTTTGTATTTTCGATTCCTGATACTCCTGAAAGAGCTCTGGCTGATATGATGGGCATGATGAGAAATTCTCAGGAGATTTGAAAACAGAAGTAAGAACAGGACGAAACAATTTTCTTTATGAGCATTTGCCAATCGGTAAAAAAACTGGCAATTACGGCAGTTAAGAATAAAATCAAATCTTTTTTCGGCGGTGAATGGGGGGTAAAGTAGCTGGAGGAGGAGCATCAGCATGGCAATCGATATGAACACAAAAAAATAATAAAATTTAAAAAAATAATTGAACTAAATCCAAACATTAAAAGTAAAAAACAGATAAATTTATTCTATTTCGATATTATAAGTGGTCATATTGAATGCCATTCTGATGCTCCTCCTCCATCTGCTTCATCTCGGCCTCGGTCACCGCCGAAAATAGCATCGATTTTATTTTTAACTGATCTAATTTGGGCAGTTTTTTTACCGATTGGCAAATGCTCATGAAAAAATAATCAGTTTCATCCAGTTCCTGCTTCTTTTTTCTTAAGTTATATCAGTCAAAGTTCTTTCAGAAGAATCAGTATTCGCCTTCCTTTTGTTCGCCCCACTCGACGTGGGTGCAACGGTGCAGTTGCTTCCAGGGCTTTCAGGAGATATGTCTGATAAATGTTCGATAAACATGGCGTCAAGTTTGCCTGTAGTAGGACGTCCTTTTAGAGGGTTTAAAATAGGGCTTTAAAAATGACATCTGTTCTTCAAATCGGCAAGGCACCATTATTTTCCCCGCTTGGCCACTTTTCTTAAGGCGCCTTTTCATTGCATTATTATAGCAATTCCGTAACTTGCTCCAGTCGTCTTTACACTGGTCAACTGAAATGATAATTATTTTTATATTACTTGCAGATTTTTGACTAAGGGAAATTCATTTCGGTCTCTAGGATTCAGCTATCGCATAGGATTTTCTACTGTACACAATATAGTCCAAGAAGTTTGTGAAGCTATTTGGAAACATCTTGGACCTAAAGTAATGCCCCAGCCAACAACAGAAATGTGGAAAAAAATAGCGAAAGACTTTAATAACTTATGGAATTTTCCCAATTGCATTGGTGCTCTAGATGGCAAACACATCAATATAAAGTGTCCAATAAATGGTGGTTCAGATTTCTGGAATTATAAAGGTCAAAATTCAACAGTATTGATGGCTTTGGTAGATGCTCATTATAAATTTATAACGATAGACGTTGGCTCCTATGGAAGAAATAGTGATGGAGGAATTTTTGAAAAATCTTCACTTGGAAAATTAATAGACCAAAATATGTTAATCATACCACCAGATCAACCACTAATAACAGGATCGGAACCGTTACCATATGTTATAGTAGGTGATGAAGCATTTCCACTGAAGTCTTGTTTACTTAGACCTTAAAACAAAACCGCCTTGTTAAATAATGAGCCAAATAAAATTTTCAACTACCGACTGTCTCGAGCCAGAAGGATTGTTGAAAATGCATTTGGCATATTACGAGCAAGGTGGCGGGTATTTCAGGGTCCAATGCAAGTACAACCGGCAATGGTGGACAAAATAGTACTGGCAGCATGCTGCCTTCATAACTATTTGGGCGCCGCATTAGAGTTAAGCAATGATGAAAATGTACCTGCAGAACCGCAACGTGCACTAATTCCATTGGATGGACTGAGAAGAAATCACACTCAACATGCCCACCACGTTAAATTCGACAATGTAACAGTAATTTTAATAAATAAATAATATTTACAAAATAACACCAACTTTGCTTTGAACAGTACCTCTACCTACTTTAAAAACTCTGCAATCAGTCAAAACTGTTATATAACCTGTAGTATAAACTCTAGTTGCGAGGTTCATGATTATGTTTGGTTATGGTTCATTTCATTATTATTACATGTACCTATTGCTATAAGAGAAGTAGATATACCAACCTGGATCTAAATATAATTACATTCGTTGCGTGTAAAATAAATAATTCAATTAAAAATGTGTTATACCGGTCTTGCCAAGTATGACTGCGATCTCTTCCCAAGCCACACTACGTGCAATGGAATTTCTGTATTCGCCGGATTTAATGTTGTATATTACTTTGTACCGTCGGACGGTATCAATTAGCTTTTCGTCTCCCATTTTTTTAAGTGAGCGGTAAATGTAATTGGTGCCACTGTCAGAATAATATGTGAAAATAACCATAGATATACCGAATGTAACCTTAGATGCATAGATAATACAACTCGCAGATGTCAAATCCACCTGCCACCTGCCCCACGCCGATCTGGCCGCCCCAGACGTCGCGATGGGAACGTGGGTTCGTACGTCGACGTGGTTGCTAAGCAGTCCAGATATTGTTAGGCGTAGCGATGCCCACGTACGTCGACCCAGTCTGATTCTACCAAAAACCTTTCAGCACCATTTGAACGGGAAATTATGAATAGGGAAAGTGCGTGGGTGATATTATTTGATCATAATCTTCGGTGAATTTCATTTTCAGATAAAAATGCCAATTCAAAAGCCATCGCCCCCAGTATTTTATCCATGCGACTTTTAAATTCGATTTTCACCATTTTCCAGAAATAAAACGCTCACAAGAAAGGTAATACCTATGTTCTTTGGAATGTCCTTTTTGTATTGAATTTGTATACTTGTGAATGGAAAAAATAAATCTATTAATTTTTGAAGGAAAAATTCTCAAAGACACCAGAAAAAAGACATCGTTATGACAAAAAAAAATGATTTAAGCGCTGTCTGCTAGGAACAAATTTGAGTATCGTATCCTTATTTTGAGTAGATTTCAAGTAGATAGAAGAGGGAATGAAAACATGTAAGAGGTAGGTTTTTAAAAATAGTTTCTTTTGCGTAATAGAAGAATAAATTCTAAGTTCTAACAGTCCTCCTTTCTAGGGTTTCCTATTTTGTTGCGGCCTGTGGTTTTTATATTTTTGTATTTTTCATAATGTTTGCAAGTTGATCACTCTGTTCTTTCAGAGCATACAAAGAAAACATAAAAAATTTCGACGCCAAATACAAGCTTTGGATAAAGACACTATTAATATCATGCTATAAAAGCATTCAATATTCTAACATTTGAAAAAATATATTTAAGAAAATAAAAATAAATTCAGACACAAAATCACAAAATGATCAAAAAAGACATATTATCAAATTTTTGAGTTGTTTGGCGGTCTGTCCTCTCTGCCTACCCCTGCGGAGAAACGGCGTGATGGTTAGTTAGTTAGTTGGTTTGGTTGTCTGTATTTTCTATACTATTATTAGTGTTTGAAAACGCCACTAGGCGCTACACTAGCAAAATAGTATGACAGGTAGTGGTAGCGTCGCTTGTAAGTAGCTACGTGAACGATGGGCGTAAGAGTGAAATAATTTGTTTTAACCCGGTGTCGTAGGGGATAGGTCAAAATGACCCGCCACGTTTTAAATTGCTTGTGGTTTTATATCTGAACATACGATGTTGCCGCTCTTCTCAGTAGCTGGTAATATTGACCTTTTTTAAACGTTTTTAAAGAGAAATCAGCCGGACGGCGATCGACACAAGAGTTACACTTGCTGAAATCTGGAAAATGTGAATATTACCCTTGCCCGTCGACTCTTTTTGCGCCGACTGCATTCATAATGATGATTGGAATTAATTTGTTTCCAAAGATTAGTGGGTTAAATTCCTAAAAGTTCCATTTAAATTAAAAGAAAGGTAAAAAATAAATTTTCACTATGATTAAGCTAGAGGAAGCTAATTTTGTTAACTTTTATAAAAAGGTATGTTTATTGGTAAAACAATTTTTTTTAAATATATTTTTGTCGAATAATGTCATGTTTTAATACCTTTATATATAAGCAAAAAAAATCATAAATATAATGAAATACCTGGTGTTGAATAAGTGGGTCATGATGACCCAACCCCCACATACTTCCACCCTCATGACGCCGGGTTAAGATGAAACCCGGTGGTGGAGAAATTTGAAAAATAGATTTTACTAAACTGCTGCTGTCACTGTTGCTCTTACTCCACCGGATATTGAGCGAAAGGGACAATGCACCTCGGGCTCCTAATACGTAACTAAAATCGAGGTTTTGTATTCCCCACTTTTCTCCTCCAAAAGTGGACTGATTTTGAATTTTATTTTACCAACTACATAAAAGAACTATTCAATGTATGTACGTTTTGCTTTTTAAAAAAAAAACATTGTCTAGTTTGTATACTGAACGTCTTTTGACAACGTTTAAACCAGTCAATTTTATTGATTTTTGGAAGGTCATAACTTCTATAAAAAGTAACTTATCAAAAAAAACAAAAAATACCAACACGCTAGTAGTTGATATCTATTTTGTGTAAAAACAATATTTTGTGTAGAGTTAAAATCCAGAGAGATAAATAGGGAATACGTTTGTATGGAAAAATCACCGCCGGGTATCCCCTTAAGCCAGTTTTCCAGGAGCCACATGCTGTACTTCTTTGTAGGTAGGTACTTGGGCATTCTCTTTCACTACACATATTATTAAAACTCATTCATAAACGGTTCGACAACGTTTCAAACAAATGATAACAACTAACGAGATATTCTGCAAACAAAAAGACTTAGAAATTCACCCCGAGGTAAAGAACAACAATCTACATTTCTTGAAGTTTTCAATGGAATTGAAAACAACGAAGATATCTTTGTTACGCGTAAACTAGAACACGATTCAGGCTAACAATTGGAATTCGATCCGCAAAGTTTTAGACTCCAATTAAGGATAAAGGATATTTTTCGAAAAGGCAGTTTTGAAACAACTTAAATCCGAGAATTTGTTAAAATGCAAATCAAAGATAACAATAACCCCAGTTTTGAAATATAAAACCAAATGTTTTTTTAAATGGCAATTTTCTATGGCTTATCTACTTTTTTTATATTCTACTGATGAAAGAAGGGCACTAATGACATACTTAGACGTCCTCCGTGGTCGAGGGGTAAGGCTCTTGGCTAGCTATCCGGAGGACGCGGGTTTTAATCCCGGTGTGCGCAGATACATTTTAATTGATGGATTTGTATTTTCACAACGTAATCTTTTAAAATAATATAGGATATATTTGCGGCACGTTCCAGATTGGAAGATACTCTCAGCATCGCCTTGGTGTAAGACCACCATTCTGAATGAAAGCTTGAAATGGTTTTAACCGTGTTACTAGATCTGAATAGCCAAGTGTTCCCTCACCTTTTTCTTCCCTTTTTTATTTCATCCGTTCCCCACTACTTTCAGTCTCGCAACACACCCCAATATGGGATGCCATTGTCTCACTGGCACCAGACGGAAGCAGTTGGGACTCGTGTGCGGTATTCACATGAAAATAAAACTAAATTAAATTTAATAGCCAGGTACTTTCCAACCTCCCCTTTTTCACGTATCTCTGTACTTTCTTGCAATGTATCCCAATTGAGAATTACATAGTCCTTCTTCACTGGTTTGTAGCAGTTGGGATCCTAGTGTGGTATTAAAAAAAGTTACCTTATAAAACCTTTTTTTCGAGTTGAAAATGAAAAAATCCAGTATTTGTTGTCCAATATAAGCAAACAAAATTATCGATCGGAAAACAGAAAATATAAATAAACAATAAATTTACCCTTTTTCATATTATTGGTTTCGTTTTTCGCCCTGCCATCAAAGGGGGAAACAGTTATGATAAATCGTCTACATGTTATTATTAACCTGCTGTCCATTGTTTATTATCTTTCACGTGGATCTTTATAGGTATTTATCGCAGGGCCTAATAATTCACGTGGGGTAGGGCTTATCTCGCTATTGAAATCTAGTCACACTCGAGTCATTAAGCTAGCAAACCATCAGGTAATTAGTCTGGCTTATATAAATATTAGTAAAATATTTATAAATACTTACAAATATATTTTTTTTCTATCATATATTATTGTATTGAACCATTTAAAACCACTGGAGCGACAGAGCAATTAAAATATTTTTTCTCGAATTGCTAAAAAACATTTTTCCGCCCACATTAAAAAAATCATACCTCCGAATTTAAATATGGAGACATAGAAACTGATTATAGTTCTATGTAGCCAATAAATTTCCCTATCTTTTGTCTATTACAACATTTTTATAGGATTTATTAAAACAATATAATTAAATCTTTAACCTTAAAGAATCTAGAGAATATATATTTTGTTATATTTTGAATGTACAATATATTATATAGTCGTTTTAATATATTTTTTAAATTTTTCCAAATTTTGGCAATAAAGCAATCCGAGGTTGTGGAAATAGTGCCATAATGTGGCAAAAAGCGTTTGGGGTCTCAATATTATGTGAAACATTATATTTATTGATTTTTGAGTTTCAAAATCATCTAACCATAAGACGTATTTATTTATCTTGATAAAATATATTTATAATAGATTTTTCAATGCTTGTCTCTCTGAAAAATCCTACGCTGAGACAGTAGAATAATTATGAAATCATCACTTTTCATGGCTTTATGTCACATTTTAAAATTGTTTGGATTTGTCACTGTGTTGAGTTATCCAGTTGTGAGGCTGAATGTGCGAAGTGTCTGGCTTTTCAGATCTGGCCATCAAACACGGCTAAAATCATTTCCAACAGCATTGGAATTCTGAAAGAATTCTTACACAGAGGCAATACTGAGAGTATCTTCCACTCTGGGTTTACTTATAGTTTCGTGGTGTTTTTGGTTTGCTTTGCAAGTGTGTTTTAACTTTTTTTTGTGAATATCAGAGGAGATTTTAAACACCTTTCAAATCTCCAAAGCCATTGGGGTCTCTTGCATTCTCGATAGGGGTATGTTGTCAGATTGATTGGCATAAATAAGGAAATGAGATGGGAAACAGAAAAATAATGAATAACCTGGTTATTCAAATTCGATCACCAAATACGACTTATGCCAAAAATAATGAGTAAATGGTGAAATAACACAAATTAATCAAATAACATTGATTGCGCACTTGCTAACTTCGGATTGGGATTCGAAAGCCTTACAACCTTAAAACAGTAAAATAAAGAAATAAGGATATAGATAAATGTGTTTATATCATTTTTAAAAGATCTATTGATTTTCCACTTTATTCAGTTGTCACGAAACCAAAAACAAATGAAAAGAAACCCATTTTTGACAACACAAACAACAAAATAATTTTTGGAAATCCGTTGTTTCAAGAATAGACAAAACAGTATTCTGTCCTTTTTAATTACAGTTTTTCTCTCTTGTGTCAACTTACAATAATAACAGCACAGCCTCCCACAATTTACCATTGTGATCTGTTGTGGTTGGACAAAAACAAGATGCCCTTTTGTATTCGGTCGCATCTGGACTCTTGTTATAAACCGGATTGCCATCAAAGAGGCGAGTCCTTTGTGGATAGTCGGCCAAGCGATGGTTTTCTTGTTCTTGTGTTTGATGCTATGTGTGACTCGGCCTCTCTTTGAGATTAAGACCTACAGTGGTATCTACATTATGTTTGCTTGTAGGAAATTTATTTATTACTAGATGAACCACCCGGTGTTGCCCGGGCTTCATTCTGCTTTAAGGGGTGGAAAAAGTGTACTTTTTTTACATTAGTTCCACAAAGATTATTAAGCTGATGAAAAAAATCCTTGAAGTCATCTTAAAGGATGCTTTGTGGAGGGAATTTTTATAAAGGAAGTTCTGTGAAGGAAAAATGTATGAGGGGTGGGTAGGGCAAAGGGTCGAAAGAGTCCTGCTGGAGAGGTCTAGGTAAATGGGGTGGTTTTTGGGAATCTGATAGTAGTGACCTTTCTTAACATTTGACCTTGGTTTTGAAGGTCAAGTGTGCAAAATTTCATCAATCTCGAAATTAAACTTTAGATTCTCACAAAAAACACACCCATACCGGAACACAATATAAATTTTCTAGAATTATTAATCTTAAACCTAAATATTTGAAATGTCTTGAATCTCGAAATAAAACTGTAGATTTATATAAAAAAAAAACAAAGCCATACCAGAAAATTTATTTTATTATATATGTACAGATATTACTAGATAATATTATATTGCTGATGTCTCCGGCGTTGCTTGGGCTTTCGTAGATAGTAATTTTCCTCTTATTTTGAACTTCGAGTGTGAAAAATTTCATCAAAAATATTAAAATACTGCTTTAAGGGATAGGAAATGGAAAAAGGGGTTTTTCAAAATTGCATGTAGACAGTGGCCTTTCAATTGCTTTTAAAGGTCAGGTGTGTAAAATTTCACACCGCCAAGTTCTTAACAAACCTTACTCGACGAACCCGAGCACCCCTGCTAAGCGACTAAACGAAGCGAACCCGGGGTGAACTACGATAGAGGTGTTGGTTATTAAATAAATGTTTGCCGAGATTAGATAGATGTATGTAAATATGACATACCTTTTCAAAGACAGGTTGTGCGGCCTATTAAATAGTTCTTAGCATTATATTTTAAATATTTGACAAAAATTATAAAAACGCTGACTTAAAAGCATGAAATCGAATGGAATGAAAATGAATTCACAAAAAATAAGTGGGGTTAGATTGACGTGAGGGGTTTACAATATTCACCGGATATGAATCTAGCTGCCTCTCCTTCAACTCCAATTCATTGATTCGCTGACAGGTGGCACCGCTTTTATTTACAGGAAACTCTTTTACCGACATCAACTCAAATAATGTTCAAGTGGGGAATATTTTTTCAAGAGAAAAATAAAATATATGTATATCTACGCCAATTTATTTATTGAACGAATAAGGATCGTTTTTTATGAAGGTTGTAAATATTATTACTTTGGTTGGGTAAATAATATACCTATGTAAACAATAAAAACTAAATAATTTATCTGTTAATTCTCTATGGCTAAGGAAATAAAATTCTTGAACTATAATTATTTTATCGACTACAACCAACTATTATACACAAAATTATTGTGAATAATAATAATAAAACCCTCAAGGAAATGACAACCTAAAATAGATAAAAACCTAAAAGAGATGAAACCATAAAAGAGATGACTGCCTAAAACTGATGAAACCCTAAAAGAGATGACAACATAAAAGAGATGACACCCTAAAATGGATGAAACTCTAAAAGAGATGGCACCCTAAAATTGATGAACCCTAAAATAGATGACTCCTTAAAATTGATGAAACCTTAAAAGAGATGACTGCCTAAAATGGATGAAACCCTAAAAGTGATAATACCCTAAAATTGATGAAACCCTAA
Organism: Limnephilus auricula; assembly: GCA_951813805.1. Taxonomy (NCBI): domain Eukaryota; kingdom Metazoa; phylum Arthropoda; class Insecta; order Trichoptera; family Limnephilidae; genus Limnephilus; species Limnephilus auricula. The sequence continues at coordinate 2,762,144 of OX638410.1, forward strand.
AATTGATGAAACCCTAAAAGATATTACAACCTAAAAATTACGAAACCAAAAATTGACGAAACCCTAAAAGATGAGATGACACCCTATAATTGATGAAACCCTAGAAGAGGTGACACCCTAAAAGAGGTGACCACATAATAGAGATGACACCTTAAAATGGATGAAACTCTAAAAGAGATGACACCATAAAATTGACGAAACCCTTAAATGAATGAAACTCTAAAAGAGATGGCACCCTAAAATTGATGAAACCCTAAAATAGATGACTCCTTAAAATTGATGAAACCATAAAAGAGATGACTGCCTAAAATGGATGAAACCCTAAAAGTGATAATACCCTAAAATTGATGAAACCCTAAAAGATATTACAACCTAAAAATTACGAAACCAAAAATTGACGAAACCCTAAAAGATGAGATGACACCCTATAATTGATGAAACCCTAGAAGAGGTGACACCCTAAAAGAGGTGACCACATAATAGAGATGACACCTTAAAATGGATGAAACTCTAAAAGAGATGACACCATAAAATTGACGAAACCCTAAAATAGATGACTGCCTAAAATGGATGAAACCCTAAAAGTGATAATACCCTAAAATTGATGAAACTCTAAAATATATTACAACCTAAAAATTACGAAACAAAAAATTGACGAAACCCTAAAAGATGAGATGACACCCTATAATTGATGAAACCCTTAAAATGACGGAACCATAAAATTGATGAAACCCTACATTATGACACTCTAAAATTGATAAAACCCTTAAATAGATGACACCCTAAAAGAAATAACTAATAAAGCATCCCGTATTATTTCTGCAAAGGAAGATCTTAACAAAAGCACAATGAAGACAACGTAGAAAATGAATGAACCAAAATTAAAACAAAAAGTCTGAAACGTGTTATAGATGACATGGAGAGATATCCAAATTGCTGGTCTTCCAATATTAGAATAAATACGGCACGTCACGATGATGTTAGTTTGATGAAGAACCGAAGATGTCCGCTAATTGGCAATTATTACTTTCGTGCAACAAAAATCTTTTCAAACCAAAGAAGCACAAATAACAACGAAATCTACTTTTGGAAATTTTCTTGTAACTTTTGCCTTTCAAGTTGGTAATCTAATATTTATGATTGCAAGTAATTCCGAGCAGTCAATTATGCCAATCAAGAAATTCTCATTCAAACTAGGTCAGAGAAAACCACTCGGAATTTTCTATTTATTTACCAGTAAGTTTAGAGTTTATGAAATCTCTAGGAATTTACATCGAGTTATTTATAAACCAAAAAAGTTTATTTTAAGCTTTTACAAAATGTTTGTGAAATAATGTAAATAAATAAATATTGAAACTTGTGTTCTGGTTGACTTTTTGCATACATTACGATAACTTGATAAAATTATTGCCTTTGAAATAAAATAAATTGAGATATTTTTTGTATTTTAAAATAATTGATAGTTTGGTATATTATTTAATTGTCCTGACATAGCTATATAAACACGGTGTCCTAAAGATCGTAGTATAAGAGGGAAACTGATGAATCTATGTCCATTTCAATTTAGGAGGCGGGTATGAGTACCGCCGCCTCGGGAACTATTTTTTGGATAACTATCACCTCTGCCATAGGCCATCCCAAGTGGTTCGCTACGTTTGGTGACTTAACATCGAGAGAGAACGATTGAGGGTGACCCTTTGACCGCTGCGGTCCAACTCTCTCGATCGGTATTGCACCGTATTGGAGGGATGGATTCATACAGTGTGGTGATCTGCAGTCGTGCTCGGGAACGATGAGAAGTCACCAACATTATCGATAAATTTAATTAATATTTTTTTATTAAATTAAACAAATAACTTTTTAATAGTGGTTCAATGCAAAGTTATTTGTTTAATTATGCTGTTGGCGCCAACAAAAAGCTGTCCAAAGAAGCGAAGCTAGCAGTTCACAATGGAGTGCTGGTACCTACCCTGATGTATGGCAGTGAAGCATGGAACTGGCATAGAAGGGATGAAAGTAGACTGAATGCTGTAGAAATGAGATCCCTGAGGCGTATGTGTGGTAAAACCATGTATGATCGTGTGAGGAAAAGAATGCAAGGCCGATGTGAGCGTCATAAGTAAGATTAAAAAAGGGAGGCTTAGATGGTTTGGACATATAGAGCGAATGAATGAAAAAAGGAGTGTCAAGAGAATATATGATGCTAATGTGAATGGTAGAAGAAGTCGAGAACGCCCGAGGAAGACATGGCACGATCAAGTGAATCAGATGCCTGAGTCGGGCCATGTCAAGAGTCAGAATAATAGAAGAGCATGTATGATAAGATGTATGAATGTGAATGAGGCGAGGAGTGTATGCCAAGACCGAGTTGTTTGGCGGTCCGTCCTCTCTGCCTACCCCTGCGGGGAAACGGCGTGATGGTTAGTTAGTTAGTTAGTTAATTTGTTTAATTTAATTCAAAATGACGCCACAAAGCGATTTTGCGAAGTTTGAAGAAATAATATGTTTTTCTTTAAGTAATTGTAGTTTATTCTTCCAATTGGAATACCTAGTTTAAAATTAACGTGTCTTAGGAATTTATGATTTAAAAATAAAATATTTTAGTGGGAAAGACAGAAGAAATACACGTTGAATAATTATAGCACATATTCATCTAAGCTCATAATCATTAACTATTTCCCATTGCGAGTGCTACATTAGTGTCGGTTAGTCGTTTGGAATAATACGTGTTTCATAATAAAATCGTTGTACATATAAATTCACAGAATTTCTCCATAATTCAAGTCACTCTCTTGGATCCAAAGCGGCGTGTATTTATGTAGAGAAAATCTGTATAATTCTTCAACATTAAATGCCTTTGAGAGACTTCGTTATTAAGAGAGCATTACCAGAGAATAACGAAAATTAGTCATTTTTAAATCAAATTCTGGACGTATTGACTGTTTTTTACAAAGAAAACATAAATTGATTTAGAAAGATTATTATTTTATCTGGTACCCGCAGTTTTTTTGAAAAACTAAGTGTAAAATTTTGAAAAACTAAGTGTATTTTTAATATACTAAGGTAGTCGGTCGTTGGAAGGTTTGTTCAATTTTTAAACGATAGATTCTATTAAACAAAACAAATTTCAAATCATATAATCATTGAAGAAAATAAATTAATACATAATCTAGTCAACACAGTTTTAAAAATTAAAATTTTAGTTAAATTAAAATCATTAAAAAATAAATCCGTAAATCAATCTGTATTTATACTTCTTTCTGAAAGTTTTGAATTATATACAACTCCATTTTTATTGTCACACTTTTTACTTCAATAGCTAGAATTGACAAGAATCAGAGAGATAAAATAAGACAAACTAATATGTTCATCTAAAATCTTTAGTTAAATCATATAATAATCAACAGACATAACAAAAACCTGTTTAAATAAGATACACGGATGACGTCTGACGTTTGAGTTTGATTTGACGTTTTGTTATTCGTTGCTAGGCGTCACACTCACTGTTGCCATATCTACGACGTTAATATGATGAAATATAAATCGAACGTCATTTTCGGTTTAAAATGTTATTTCTGTCCAAAAACGATCTGGGTTACTCTTGATAATGCGCCTAAAGAAGTCTTCCTTAAAAAAATAGCAAGTATTTTAGTTTTCTTATTATTATGGCAGCTGTTTCGGCTTACAAAGCCAATTTCTAAATGTGGTTAGACCACTTTGAGACTACTCAATTATATGATTTTCTAAATTTCAATCTTGAAGGCTGCTAAATTGATTTATTACCGGTTAAATCAATTTACTTAGAAAATAACCGTGACAATGTGTTCTCTATATTGTGGGGTACTTTGAAATTTGTTTTCCTTACATTGAATGTGAATGTGATTTAACTGTTAATCCCATTTACTGAGAAAATAACTGTCATTCTCATAATCAATTCTTTTTTTGCGGGGTACTTTTAAATCTGTTTTCCCCACACTAAATTTAATTTAATTTTTTATTTAAACGCCTGTAGGGCTTTTACATACATAAATCAATATATGTTTTGATTAATTACAGTGAAGAGTTAGAAGTGAATAAAATACAGGTAAGTAACAGAAAATATAAAGACACATAATATTAGTTAGATAAAATATGAGTTGAAAATTTTTTGGTAATACAGAATATAAATAAAGTAAAAATAGATAGCCTGCCAATATCCTCCAAATCAACAATAATAGGTATTAATAAAAGTGTATAAAATTGGTATTTTCAATAGTTTATGAATTAAGTAGAAATAGTTCGCACATGCGGCATTTAAAGTTTACCAAATTCAAACTATTGTCACATACATCAATATTGTTTAAATATTGGTTACCAAGACTATGTAATCGTCGTATTGGTGAATGCAATTTATATTTAGAATGAGATGTGTGTATATAAAATGTTAATGTTTGTCTAGTAGTTCGTGTAGATACATGTAGATTTATTAAATGCAAGAGTTCACAGCAATAAAATTTAGAGTTTTATAATTTTAATAAAAAGGTTAGGTCGGTTAATTTTCATCTGTTTTCTAAAGTTAAATTTATTTCAAACATTCATTATTGAATGGGATGTTTAGTTAAAAATTTACAAATCTTAGAAATTTTCTTTGAATTCTTTCAATATTATGGATATGATTTTTGAAGAAGGGTGTCCAGAATATTGAATTATGTTCGATTAGGCTTCTGACCAGGTGTTATGTGTTCTTAATTATATAATAACGACATAACTGCTATTGACTAGAGATATATAGACATTGTACCCAATGTTGATTGGCTGTCTTGGCTTTTCTATTAGAAAAAAGGCACTAAGTCTGACGAAATTGGTTTCTATTATAATCTGTATGGAAGGAAATATTTTTTTGTTTTATTACTTCATGAGTTACATCAATACACACGATCCTTAATTAGTGTTGTTTGGGTCAACTCAACGTGAATTAATATTGTAAATTATGCTGTGAGAATATTAATTTACAATATTAATTAATTATTCGAAATATTGGTAATATTATTTATAGTATCGCTGCGGGGAACAATTTATTTACCGGAGATTTAATGGTAGGGTAAATTGCGTCGGTGATTTTACTGAATTTCACCACCAGAGAAACCTTCTCTATTAATAATTTTCTCCTTAGTTAAAGTCCATAAGCTGAAATATAATGGGTCCATTCACAAGTTCGTAGCGTTTATATTATTATTATTTTATACATTTATTGTTGGCTAAAGAAAATTGGGTTTTCTACAATTAAGCTTATGTTTAGACTTACGGAATTCAATACTTCGTTCATGGGAAAGCACTATGAAACCAATACATGATTTTACTTCAATTATTTTTTAACAATGTGAATACAGCGCAAGAGTTCCAAATGCCCTGGACCATCCGCTATATTGTGGGGTTGTAGATGTAGACAGTGAAAAAAGAAGGGCATTGCGAAGTTGGAGGTTGAGATATACCTGACTATTTTATAAAGACCAGATTTTATAAAGATTATAATGCATTTTAAGCAACGATTCGATTCCGAATGGAGTTATTTTAACATTAATTTGTTCCGACTCAATAGCTCAGTTGAGAGAATACGGTACATCTGCCCCATTATTTATAAAAAAAAAGATTTTAGTAGTTTTTTATTTTTTATATTAGCTTTTCACAAGAGACCCTAAGGAAAATAAATTCCTTCAGGGCCTATTGCCATCTTTGGGGATGCTGTGTGGAGGGTATTTTTAAGGAAATGAAGGGGGGGAGGATCCGAAAAGGAAAAAGATATGAGGGGTGGGTCCGGTCAGTCAGTTTATCGAGGAGTGACGGACGTTTGAAACCATCCTTCCCACTGCGGTGCAAGGCGATTGGTCAAGAGAGTCCGACATGAGCGGTTAAGGTTAGGTCTGCCTCAACGAGTCTCTCCCGATCCGTCCCTCAACGCAGTTGGTGAACAAACATTCACCGCCAAGACCAAGATAAACCTCATCCCATGAACCCGAGCTGTTAAATCACCAATGAGGTGACCGTTGGCAGAGGTTTTGGTTATCCAGAAATGCTTCCCGGGGCGGCGAAAAAAATGTAAAATAGCGATTTAAACAAAACTATAAATTTTCCTTTGATTGTTTTCTCAATCAGTTATAATGGATGCTTATATGTGAAGCCTTTAATATTTCTTCTTTACATAAAAAAATTCAAAACAGTAATTGTTCTTCTCATATAAAGTTGGCGAGGTTAGTTGATAGGATAGATGCATGTGTCCCACGTAATAGTTCAGAAATGTATTGCCCTGGAAGAAACCGCTCATGTGAAGATCTTTAATAAAACATAGTAGTTTTGGCACCGCCTCTGTTGCAGCGCATTCAACATAGAGCAAGCAATTAAGTGCACAACGGTAAACAAGCAGTGTTTGTTGTATTTCTGTAGATTTCCACGGAAACTGCACCCTTATTGCGTTGTTGAAAACGTATTGCAACATACTGTATTATTATCGTGATTGATTTTTGGGGTATTATGGCGTTGGCGCTCCTTTCTTTTTTAGCCATTTTAGCATAGTCCATCATCAGGGCAGATTTGAAATTATGAGGAATTATTTTTAGGGTGTTATGCCGCATTGAACTACCTCCTTCTTTAGCCATCAGGCAGCATTGCAGTGTCCATTATCAGGGTAGGCGTGTAATTTTGTGAATTGCTCTGATGATGGACTTGCTGGATGGATGCTGTCCTAAATATTGTCTAAAGAATGAGATAGTGCAACACGGCATAATAGCCCAAAAAAATAAATTGAGATAATACCTTTGGCCGCGAAAATCTTAAATCCCACATTAATCACTGTTATGATTTGTTTTACAGATTCTATTAAACAACACAAATTTCAAATCATATAATCATACTGCAAAATAAATCAATACATAATGTAGTAAAGATATTTTTCAGAATTTTAATTTTAGTCAAATTAAAATCATTAAAAAATAAATCCGAGAACGTGTTTTGTGACGAAAATACCTCAGTTTTTCTATTTATTTAAGGTCTTACAAACTGAAATATTTCAGATTTTTTTTACATACTTATTTGGTTTAGACATTATTGAAAAGCATAAATACTTAAGATAAAAAATACTGCGTTTTGAGATTTGTATTGCTTACTTGAATCTAGGTGCCTATATATTAAAGCAAGTTTTTGATTTTGATTAAATTTTTAATTTAAAAAATTTGGTACAAGGAATAATCGATCTTTCTCATCGGAACCTCCGATTACAGTTGCGAGCATTTTAAAATTTTTATTCGCAGCCGCTGGTCAATCGCTCTTAAATGCATTATTAAAGTTTTATCACCGCTCTTTCCAATGTTCTTAATCGCTGCATATTATTGTCCCTTTCATAACATCTGTTTACATTCGAATATTATTCTATGTGTAAACTTTAAAGGTCACAATGAATTATTCGAATCGCAATTCGAGAGTTAAATGAGGAGCATACGTAAGCTTTTCGAAGTAGTAATGTGTCTTACCCTAATAATGTGCCGAGAGCGAAACGTTAATGACTGAATCAATGACTGGAATAACTTGTAAATTCAAGGCATGTTGTGTTGGTCGGGGGTGAAGCGTAATGTAATTTTGTCAGGATTTCCAGGAAATATTTTTATTAATAGCTTTTACCCGCAATCGAAAGCAAAATTTTATTAACTAAAGCTTTAAACGGAAAGTTAAAATCTGATTAAAACTCGGAAACAGGGAACTGTAGCTTTTGAAAAGCTTTTTCTGTCTAAAATTCTCAGTTAAGTGATACTATTTTCGACTTTATAAGGTGATTTCATCATAAGCAACCGAAATTTTCAATTTGTAAGGCGGGAATGGGTAATGCCGCCCCGGGAACAGATTATTGGATAACCAACACCTCTGCCATAGATTAGCCATTGTGGTTCGCTACGTTTGGTGACTTAGCAGGGGTGAGGTTTGTCTAGGTTTTAGAGGCGGATGCGTCTGCCCAACTTCTTATTATTAGAGAGACTGGTTAAGGGAGTCCCTTTTGCCTCTCCTATCGAAATCTCTCGACCCTTCCCTGGCACCGCAATTGAATGGATGGATTCATTCGTCACTCCTGGATAAACTGATCCCCAGATTCCTACCCACCCTTCATACCTTTTTCCTTCCCAAAACTGCCTCTCTTTTCTTTCTTTAAAAACACCCTTAACCTCTCAAACGCTTTTTGCCACAATATGGCACTATTTTCAAAACCACGGATTGCTTTGTTACCAAAATATGGCAAATATTCTCTGGATTCTTTAAAAAGTTTTAAAGTTAAAGATTTCATAATACATATTTTTTTTTATCCTACGAATATGTGATAAAAGAAAAAATTTAGGTGAATTCATTGGCTATATGGAAGTATAATCAGTTTATGTCTCCAATAATAAAATTCGGAGGATAACGTTTTTTAATGTGGGCGGAAAAATTTCCTTGAGCAATCAGAGAAAAAAGTTTTAAATTGCTCTGTCGCTCCAGTGGTTAACACATCCCCTAAGATGACATAGGCCCTGAGGGAAATTATTTTCCTCAATTCCTCCTGTATAGAGCCTTTGTATAAAAAAACTATTTTCGCCTTGGTAAGATGATTTCCATCACGATCAACGGAGATTTGTATGTTGAATGTATATGCAACTGTCAAAGAATAGGACTACACGACTACAACATTATTGTATTCATTGCTCGGATTTACTAAATAAGATTCAATTTAATGTACCTGCCAGCTCCACACGCTCTTCTACCCTATAATAAATTCTAGCTTGAACAAACTATGTGATAATAATTACAGTAACATGTTATAATAAAGTGGACATTTTCAATTTTGAGCTGAATAAATAGAAACAGTCTATAAAATAGTGTTTTTCTGAGATGTTAAGATTAACTTCTTTAAATTTTCTGTTTTGTTTCTGTTATTGTAGCGTTCAGGAACTGGATTGGGATACTGACTTCAATCTTATCCTCAGTACTACACACTGATTGTTTGTGTAAATAATACGCTACAGTTTCGTTATACGAGACGTCGTTTATTTAATACAAATGGTTACAAAGTAAACGTCCAGCCTAGCTGGCGGTAAGATTATTAATGGAAGCGCGGAGCAGCGCTCGCTAAAGCGCTGCCTTGAAATGACCCACTTCGGGTCGCAACTCCGTCAACGTTCGGGACATTGCTTGGCTAAGGTAGAGCCCGCCCATATATCATAGAGTAAGAGGCAGTGTTGCAAACATCACAGTTATGAATTTAATTTGTTTTATAGGAGTTGTCTTCTAATCATAAGAACTTGTAAGCTTTGTAAGGTCATCCACTCCTAAATTCTCCAGTCTTTCAAATATACATCAACTCTACTTTTGCCACTTATCTTCTCATAAATGTAATATCAATAGTAATTGAGGGTAGAAAATGTAAAATCGTGCAATGTCTAGCGTTTTTAATACAGTGTCCTTGTGCAAAGTCGTATTTTCTCCAAGCAAAACATTCTAATAACAGTGTGTTTATAAGAAGTGACCTGCCTGAGGTAAGTATGTTTTTTGTATCTGTTTGTAAAAAATTAAATTAAATAGAGCCTAAGAAGTCACAATACATTTTACAGCGCCCTTAATGTGATTATCCGAATATTTTTATTATTAATATTACTATCATTATCCATTGATGTTTTTTTAAATTAGTTTCACACACGTAGCTCTGGGGAAAAAATCCCACAGGGCCTATTGCATCTTTGGAAATGATGCGTGGAGGATCTCTTTAGGGAAAAGAAGAAGAGGTTGTTCTGGGAAGGAAAAGGGCATGAGGGGTGGGTAGGAATCTGGGTGGTCTGTGTGTCCAGGAGTGATGGACTTATGAATCCAAGTTAAGCCAGGAATCACTGTTAAATGAAATCAAGTACGTCCCTTAACCGCCTGTATAGTCGCCACATTTGGGTCAGAGGGCTAAAATAGGCGATATTATTTTTAAATGATGTACTCAGGTGAAACATGCTATTGCGTCTTAAACAATGGGAATTGCAAAAATTTATTGCAATATTGCTGAGACGTAATGACGTTTCAAGATGGCAGTGAATTACTTTATGTACACATTTTAAATCTATCAATTCTCCTATAATTTTAAGTGTACTAACTTGACGCATTCAAAACGTACGTTGTATAATCTAAGATGGTCAAGAAGACCATATTTGAAAAATAACAGTCTTAGCATTGTTTTTAACCGAATCTACAACGTTTTATATAAATAATTAATATTATTGACTCTCGAAAGGTCTCCTATAAAATAGCAACAACCGTTTTGATGTAGGAATAATCTATTCAATGGTATCAGTCAGTATATTACGAGTGCTGAAGTCATCTATAAATAATTCTGTTTGTCCGTTTCTCGGGGTACCTACGTAGCAAAGACTTATTTCTGACGTAAATATTATGTACATTTTCCATTAATGAGAGTCCCAAAGCGTGGAAATTGTAAATATTGAATTTCTCAGGCACATTTACGCCCTTAACCCCAGATAGCTAACGTTCGTCAAAATGACGAGCATCAGAGAGCTGTTTTAACACCTGTTTTTAAGCTTTAATCTTCTCCTACATCTCTTACCTTAACCTGCCTCACAGTGTTGCCCAACTGGAGGGTGACATAATTTCCCTGTCTTTACACTGTGCAGATATGCGCTCTTGTAAGGTCTCATTAAGTAACATCAGATAACTAAGCAAGTGTTTAGTGGGAAAGTTTGTTTTGGTTTTTTAGATACCAACTGACTGCTCGTCATTTTGGCAATGGTTTTCGTGAATGGTGAAATTAAGTTCAGAGGGGAAATCTACCTGAAAAAAAATTGCTTAATAATGCTATATTAGATGTGTGATTTAGTACCTAATTAAAACTTATTAAAAATCTTTATTTAAAGATTCCTTTTTTGTAATTGTGTCCTTTAGTTTTTAACCTCTTCTATCCATATTATACTTACTACATAAAATGAAAATATGTAATTAAAATTTAAGTAAAAAATATGACTATTAATTAAATGAAACACATAATTTTGTGTACACCACTATATAATCACAAATATCGACTTGTTTCAAAACCGGTGGTTTCTTCGTCAGGATAATAGATAAGTTCTTATTATCCTGACGAAGAAACCATCGGTTTCGAAGCTTGTCGATAATTGTGATCATGTAGTGGTGTACACAAAGTTATTTGTTTCATTTATTATCATATTGAAGAAGAAAAAATATGACGTTCTACAAAAAGTCTAATGGTTAGCTTATTGACGTACACTAACTAAAAACTGGAAACTCAAACGAGTAAACTCATTTCTACTACGTTACCTTTCTAGGGTTAATGACTTAAGCACCAAATCTCCCCTTTCTCTACATTACTCATAATTCACGAATTCAATGGGGCATGTTTGTAATGTGACAATTTATTGTTAACTTACATTCCACTTTGGTATATGAAGCACAGTAATCAGCGTATCATTTCTATAGTCGTTATGAGCGGTTATCCAAAACTGGGGTATTCATGGAATATTTTTTGTCAATTCCTCATGAGTTTCATTTGCCTGGAGCTAGTGGGATTATGGTATCCAATATCTGAGGCATATTGTGAATCTGGAAGAAGTTGGGAGCATAAGGAGATGGGGAAGACGTCAAGTATTATCTGGCTAGCTAAGTAAATCGGAGCAACACTAACAAAGATACAGCGTTTCAAGCGGCTGGCCCTTTTCGATTTTCGAGTATAATAAATTTTACATCGATTTTCTCGCATGCAAATTTTTAAAGTTCTTAAACATTATAACACAAAATCTAATTGACCGATTCTTTTGAAATTTTGTACACTATTTCTGCACATAAATTAACAGGTAGTCAGAGAGAGTTTTTTACCATTTTATAATAACAAGATTCGCCGAATTTTTTTAGCAAAAATTGTGTTTTTTACTTCAAAATGCTGCCAAAAATTAAAAAAAACTCCCTCAGACTACCCAGGAAAACATATCACCTTACGAAAGCATTTCGAATTTTTTGGTTCAGATGATCCGGTAACAAGTTATGATGTTCACCGCATAACAATTTTTTTTCGAGGCGCCTCCAAAGATTCGCTCTCACGGTCTTATTTATTGATATTTTTAATTGAATTTTTTTTCAAAGATACTTCAGATGTTATCATATAACGTGTATATAAAATAAATAAACCAACATTATTCATATCTCCAAAAAAAAATCATGAAAAGCTACCTTTTTTCGCCTTTAAAAACTTATCCCCCCTTAATTTTAATTTCAAACAGATTCGTAAAATTTCAAATTCAAAAAGTATTTTAAAATTAAGGACCAGTTGTTTCGGAAAATTTCACGTTTGAATTTCCTTCCAAACGACATTCACCGAAAAATTGGGTTGTTTCAACCTCCGTCAGAAGAAATTTCATCGAAAATTCCATAGGACCAGTTGTTTCGGAATTCCCTTCAAATTTGAATTTCCTTCAAATTTGTATTTCCTTCAAATCGCCATTCACCGAAAAATTGGGTTGTTTCAACTTCCGTCAGCAGTAAATAGCAACAAATAACGTTCGATAAATTTGAAAATTTTATTCAAGTGTTCCCCGCCGAATCACAATTTTGACGTCTGCGCATGCGCCTCCCATTATTTCGCTAACCGTCCGGACTCGGCTGATCACATTCACATCACATTTCTATAGTATTTTCACTGCTGACGGAAGTTGAAACAACCCAATTTTTCGGTGAATGACGATTTGAAGGAAATTCAAATTTGAAGGAAATTCAAATTTGAAGGGAATTCCGAAACAACTGGTCCTACGGAATTTTCGATGAAATTTCTTCTGACGGAGGTTGAAACAACCCAATTTTTCGGTGAATGTCGATTTGAGGGAAATTCAAACGTGAAATTTTCCGAAACAACTGGTCCTAAGTAAATCTTGTTTTTGAAAGCGCATTAAAAATCCTTTCAATTTTAATTTTACAAACGCACATATTATGACCGTCCGTGGTCCAGTGGTAAGACACTTGACTCCCAATCGAAAGGTCGTGGGTTCGAACCCGGCGTGCGCAAATAAATTTTATTTAATTAATTTGTATTATTTCACAATTAATTAATAAAAATAATATAATATACTATATTTGCGGCACGTTCCAGAGTGGAAGATACTGTCAGTATCGCCCTGGTGTAAGACCACCATTCAGAATTGAAACGTTGCTTAATAATGGCTTTAGCCGTGTTTAGTGACTAGATCTGAATAGCCAGGTACTTTCCTACCTTCCTCTTCCTTATCTCCTTCCCTTCCCACTTTCCTTCAGCCTCACAACATACCCCAATTGGGGATGCCATAGTCTCACTGGCTCCAGACGGGAGCAGTTGGGACTCTTGTGAGGTATTCTCTATAAAAAAAATATAAAAAAAATTAAAAATTTTGAACAAATATTTAAAAAACAAAAATTTTAATTTTTTTTTTATCGTAACCTTTATCTTATAAGATTATAAGGTCAAAACAAAGTTAGTTCTGTTTACATTTAGCTAGTGTCATTCCTACATTACTAGCAATGGCTTCCTGTCCTTTTTTATATTAGCTCCACTAGATATACATCATCTTTGGAGATGCTGTGTAGGGGGTATTTTTGGGAAAGAAAGGAGAGGAAGTTTTAGGAAGGACGTATAATTCCGTTCCTCCCACTGCGGTTCAAGGCGATGACTCGAGATAGTCCGGCTGGACAGGTAACAAGGTCTCTATCAACGCCGCGCAGTAGTTGGGCAAACACATCCGCCGCCAAGTCCTATACAAACCTCAATTCACCTGTTCACTCCTGCTAAGGCAACAAACGTAACAAATCACTTGGGGCGACATATGGCAGGGGTGATGGTTATCCAATAAAAAAAACGTTGGTCCTCAGGACAGCGGTACCCACGCCTGCCTCCCAAATTGTCCTTGCTTGAAATACGAGCCTCGTGTGATTTCGGAAATAACTTCTCCAATTTAATGGTTTAATTGTAAATAATTACACGCGAATATATGTATTATCAAATTGATATCGAATATGACAAAAATTATGTTGAATTTCATTTATATCCGTTTGTTTCGCTTTTCCTCAAAGTTTCATTAGCTTCACACAGAAAGCTGTGATGAAAATATTTCCCTTAAAAGGGTATTACCAGAGAATACTAAAAATGAGTCATTTTGAAATCAAATTCCAGACGTATTGACGGTTTTTTACAAAAAAAACATAAATTGGTTTTGATAGATTGTTATTTTATCTGGTACACACAATTTAAGAATTTTGAAAAACTAAGTTTATTTTTAATATTTTAAGGTTATATATACCGTTGGTCGTTGGCAGATTTGTTCAATTTTCAAACGATAGATTCTATTCAACAACACACATTTCAAATCATACAACAAAATAAATTAATACATAATCTAGTAAACACAATTTTTGAGAATTTTAATGAGAGAGTTAAATTAAAATCATTAAAAAATAAATCCGAAAACGTGTTTTGTAACAAAAATACCTCAGTTTTTCTATTTATTTAAGGTCTTACAAACTAAAATATTTCAATTTTCTTTTACGTACTAATTTTTTTCGACATTATTAAAATATCATAAATACTTATGATCAAAAAATACTTACAAGAAGTTCACGATATTTAATAATTTATCATCGTGCATTTTGAGAATTTTTATTGCTAACTTGAATGTAGGTATGGATTAAACCAAGTTTTGAATGAAATAAATCGATATTAAATTTTTAATTTTAAAAATTTGATACGGGGAATAATCGATCTTTCTCATCGCAACCTCCCTGTACAGTTGCAAGCATTTTTAAACTTTTATGCTCAGCGGCTGGTCAATCGCTCTTAAGGCCAACTTCATCATTAGGGATGCTTTGTAAAGATACGGTTTTATTAAGAAAAGAAAGGAGAGGAAGTTCTGGAAGGAAAAAGGTATTTGGAATTTGGGGTACACTAAGTCCAGGTCATCCGTCTCCAAGATCTAGACAAAGCTCATCCCATGAACTCGGGCACCCCTGCTTAGTTATCAAACGTAGCAAACCTCTCGGGGTGACCTTGACAGAGATGTTGGTTATCAAATAAATGGTTCCCAGGGCGGCGGTACCCATTCTCGCCTACCAAATTGTAGACAAATTTTACCCCATGAACCCAGTCACCCCTGCTAAGTTAACGTAGCGAAGTTCTTCGAATGACCTATCGCAGATTAGTTGTTTTATCGTTTATGTGATTGTTATATAGTTTATTTCACTGTTATCATTTGTTGTATCTTTTATTTCATTGTTATCATGTTATGTCGTTTATTTCATGCTTTTCATGTTACATCGTTTATTTCACGGTTATCATGTTGTATATTTTAATTCATTGTTATCGTGTTATATCGTTTATTCGTTTATTGCGTTGTTATCATGGTATATCGTTTATTTCATTGTTCTATCTTTTTTTTAAACATTTCCGGGTTACGAATAACCCAACAACATTTAAAATCTCCTACTACCACCACATTAAGTGGAAGATCTTGCTTGTGTTGTGATGGAGGACTTAGCCAGGCGAGGAATCGAACACGGAGCGCCTGGGTGGGACCCTAACGCGACGCCCACTCAAACACTGACCGGTCATGTTATCTTGTTATATAGTTTATTTTACTGTTATCATGTTGTATCTTATATTTCATTGTTATCATGTTATATCGTTTATTTCACTGTTATCATGTTGTATCTTATATTTCATTGTTATCATGTTAAATCGATTATTTCATGGTAATCGTGTTATATCATTTATTTCATTGTTATCATATATATCGTTTATTTCATTGTTATCATGTTATATCGTTTATTTCATTTGTCAAAAACTCTTTTATACACAGGTACTTGTATAAAAATACTGACCTATCTAATCTCAGTCTGACGAGAACTAATTTCTAACAAAATACAAAATTGCGTTTCCGAAACCCATACTAAACCACAAATTTATCGATTAATCTCTTTGCTGTCTATTTTTACGTTGCTTAAAGCGTTTTTCACATTATTTTACATGATCGAACACTAATACCATTAATACGCATGTTCCGGGTCGGTGCTTTAAAGTCTTCTCATTAAAAACAACAGAATTAAAACACATTGGCATGAATCTAATATTAGAAAAATCAGCTTGATGTAACAGAAAAATATGTTCGTTATTTTTTAATGAATCCTTCAAATTCGCAAACTTGACGACCTTTGTGGTAAAACGGTTGTTTTAAATAAACATATTTTTTATTTTCTCTAATAGGAGGCATTGATGCAAAAAAGATTCACCATTTTCATCTTTGGGAATACTGTGTGAAGGATTTTTTAGGTTCTGGCAAGAAAAAATGTACGATGGGTAGAAATCTGGGGGTCAATGTGTCCAGAAGTGATGGAAGAATGAATCCATCTACGGTACAATCCAACTGCGGTACAAGGCGACACGCACGGGTCGAGAGAGTCCAGCTGGAGAATTCTAGGCTCTTCAACCAGTCTCACCCGATCCAGCCTGGCATGTACTAGGTGATCAAACGCATTCGCCGCCATGTTATTGGCCGGCATAGTCCAGCGGTAAGGCTTTGGACTCCCATTCCGAAGGTCGCGAGTTCGAACCCGGTGTGCGCAAATAAATTTTAGTTCATTAATTTGTGTAATTTGTGCATTAAGTGTAATTTATTTATTTATTTATTAAACGCCCTTATGGGCTTTTACATTTTAGTTAAATAGATGATTATAACAGTTATTTAAAAAAAAATCTAAATTAAAACAATAAAGAAAGCATAATACAGTGAAAATAAAAGTAAAACAAAAGCATATACATACAACAAAATATAACAATAAATGCATATAATAAAATTAGATACATAGGTAAAAAATATAAGAAATTTCACAAAAAAGAGATATTCAATATAGACAAAAATTGTAGAGATTATAGACGTATATATAATAAATAAATAATATAAAATTTAATACTATTTCATTATTTTGGAATGGCGAATACATCTGAACAAATTATAAGATATAGACATATATAATTATAATCAAAATATTAAATTCATATTCACAGGAACAAGTTTTTTTTTAATTATATATGGTATAGAGATATCTTCCTTACCACATAACAAGACATAAATAATTTTTTCTTTAAAAAACATATCTTTGACATGGCGTAATGTTATTTTCTTGATAAATTGTGCTTTTCGTACTCAAGTAAAAGCTTCTGAGAAAACGGGTCAGAGTTAAAAATAATGTTTCACCCTACATGATTTTTTCATATAACAGGGTGTAAGAGCACGTGCCCAAAGTATTTCAACCAGCGATTCCTAAGCATATTTAGAGTACAAAAAGTACCTACATGTCGTTTTGATGGCCAAATGTTCTTTCTACTTACATTTCCCCTCCACCTTAGCCCCCTCCACCGCTCCTTTTCCGCTTCCAACTGTCCCGCGAACCCCCCCTTCCTCGTTCCCCTCCCTTCTCCCAGATTCTCATCCCCCTCTCGTTCTCTCCATGTCGCTAAACTATATGAAATACACCCATTTTTCCAACAACTCGCGCGTCACCAGTTGAAATTTACTTATGTTAATTTAAAACGTCAGAGCTCACCAGTTTATTTAGAAACCTTCTCGGGCTTGCGCCCAACAACTAACCAACGTTTCATTGCAGTCGGGTGAATAGTATAGGAAATCATTTCATAATGCCCGAGCTCACTATTATACATTGAAACCATCGCGGACATGTACACATCAAATACAATGATATAAATACATCAAGTACGAGTATAAGCACCAAACACTTTGCAAGATATTTATATTTGCATAATAATTGTCAAAACGTTTCAAGATTCAAACTGAAAGTACTCGTATAGTAACGATATAATTGTCATGATTGCTCAACATATTGTTGTGTTGTAATATTAGAATTTATTTATGAGGTATGTTAATATAGCCTTCTTGGAGCTATATTCTCTGGAATTGAACACATCTACTATTTCTGAGAAAGTATTGCCAACTGCATGCAATCTAGTTACAAGCGAGTATCTGAATGAGTCAGTCCTGATGTTGTTGTTGCAATTAAAAATAATATTTGATCCAGTAGTTCTAGCTGGTATATGGAGGTAATTAAGATAAGTAAATCAAGGTTGTCTATAAAACCATTAACAATTTTTGAAATAAAAGTCAATTCGAAACAAGTCTTTGATAATTTAAAATCTTTCATGTGGTTGTAATTTTTGGTTGCTATAGATAGACCGAGTTCAGAATAAATTTATCTTAGCAATTTGCGCTTTCTCCAGCGGAATCAGAGTGGATTTTAAATTAAGGGAACCACACAGAAGAGGCATATTCGTCTTGACTTCTAACTAATTAAGAATATGAGATTTTTAATGTTGGAATGTAATAATACCATAATAATTATCTTGTTAATAATATTTTGTTTATTTTGGTGGATCAAAGCGCTATAAATATTAAAAATTTAAAAAAAAACACAATGGCGTAAAAGAGTCTACATTTTTTAAAAATACATGGATATATTAAGCACTTTCATTACGTTGATTTGAGGAAAAATCTTCATCTATGATGTAAGGTAAGGTAATCTATTTACCTGGATGAGAATGGATTTCCGACAAACAATACAACAATTAACAACTCAAAACATATAGTAATCCTCTAAGAGGAATTATTCTACCATACTCTATTACCTACACTCACCACTAATAAATAATACTTCTACGATTCCAAGACTCGTTCTTGAGTTGTACAACTCGGCTGTGGAACGATTTGCCGGCTTCTGTGTTTCCTACCTTCTACAATCTACATGGGTCTTTTAAAAACGCAGGTTCACTCCTTACTTTCCACAAAAAGACTCTCCATACAGCATCCCCAAATATGACATAAGCCCTGAGGGAAAATCTTTTCCTCCGGACCGCCTTTGTGAAGTCAATGTAAAAAATGTTTGATTGCTTAATTCCATTTATAGAGCAAATAAATAAAGATAATTTTATAACCCGGTTTAACAAAAATATAATTTTATCGTATCGACAGTTTTAATGTTTGCCCACAAGAGTCCCAAGTGTCCAGAACTAGTAGGAATATGGCGTACAAAATAGGTGTATGTTGTGGGAAGAAAAGTAGAAGAGGAAGGATGGGATGTATCTGACTATTCAGAATTATTCACTAAACACATCTAAAGCCATTTCAAGCAAGTCCCGATTCTGATAGATAATCTTTCACCTGGGCGATACTGAAATTATCTACCACTCTGCATAACTTATAAAAGAGTATAAATTTAACACCCATGTTGATAAAAATTCCGGCACGTGCATTTATAAAAATGGCGAATGAAAAGATTTTATCAATTGAGTGGACAACTATGACACGCAAGTTTCTAGGAAAACACCTGTGGTTGTTATGAGAAATTAAAATGACCGATACATTTGAAATATTTACATAGAAAATCGCAGAATTATCGCAGTCCATAAAATTTTCTAATGGATGTAATATTTCTGTATAGTGTATAAAATTGGGTACCGCCGCCCCGTGAACCACTTTTTGGATAACCAATACCCCTGCCAAAGGTTACCCCAAGTGGTACACTATGGTAGGTGACTTAGTAGGGGTGCCCGGGTTCATGGGATAATATTTGTCTAGCTCTTATGGCACACATGTTTGCCGAATGGGCCGAATCGGGAGAGGCTGGTTGACGGAGACCGCTAATACTGGAGTAATGCTATTGCTTATTCGTGGTGTCGGGTGATTTGTTTTAATAACAATAACAATACAACTACCACGACAACACTCGGATTTGTTAGAACCCCACTAAATGTACCGATTTGGCACTAAACGGGTTAAAAATTACAGTTCGGTCGACATTCAAATTTACAACTTTCTCAGACTCATATTGAGAGGACATTGCAGCTTGTATTAAACAACTGGAACCTAAATTTTGCTCAGGGCCAGATAAAATTCCCCCCATATTTCTTAAAAACTGTGCAGGTAGTGTTTCTTACATATTACACCTACTTTAATCAATGACTTTTAACAGGTAAAAAATAAAAAAATTCAATTTACATTCGATCTAAAAATTAGAGTTCGGTCGACGTCCAATTTACAAACGATCTTTAATAAAAAAAAATACTTTTTTCAACATCATTTTAACATTATCCCTCTTATCGAAAAAAGCCCCAATGAGGTCAAACGAATACCACTGAGATCTTACTTTATTTCACTGAAATAAATCAATAAAATAAAATTACTTTTCCATAAAAATTCTTTCAGATTTGGGAGTTCTTACGCACCCCAAATAAAATACGTTTCTCTTTAGTAAGCGTAAATCTCTTTTATATAATTTCATCCGCTCCGTATCAAAGAAACCAGTTCAGGTGTAAGGTATTCGAGATATTTATAAGTTCGTGGCCATACTCCCCCCAATGTAGCTCATACAGCTCTAAAAAGATTGGGTTACTCATTTTACGAGAATAGCTCATATTTATAGCCCTTAAAAGATTGGTGTATGTCGTTTTAAGCTCAAACGATGAGAAGTCGGGTGTCCTAATAATTGCCGTTTATTCAATTGGATAATTTGCTTTGATGACATTTTATTATTTTTGTCGATACAAAACCTAATTTAACACTCGGGCCTTGACGAAATAATATTATTTATTATATGTAATCAAATATTCACGCTTTATATTAAATTTCAAGTTGATTCGCTATTTTTTTTTAAATATTATTTTTAAAAAATCTGTTTTTGAAAGCACATCGAAGACTCTTTCGGATTTTAGCATCACAAATCAAATTTTAACCGCATATATAAATAAAGATTTTGGTCGTTTACCTACGATTTTTCATCTTGTAAATTGTAATTAACACTTGACAAGAAACTAGACCGAGGGATTATAAAAGTTGTAGTGACTTTTTTGACGACTGTCTTTTGGATTGTCGAAGATTGCGGGTTCGAACCCGGCGTGTGCAAATAAATTTTATTGGATTAATTTCTGTTATTTAACAATTGATCAATTCAAAAATAATATATAGTATATTTGCGGCACGTTCCAGAGTGGGAGATACGCTCACTATCGCCCTAGTGTAAGACCACCATTCAGAATTGAAGCGTTGCTTGAAATGGCTTTAGCCGTGTTTGGTGACCAGATCTGAATAGCCAGGTACTTTCTCATATTTTTCTTCCACATATCCTTCCCCTCCCCACTACCTTCAGCCTCACAACATTCCCCAAATGGGGATGCGGTAGTCTCACTGGCTCCAGACGGGAACTGTTGGGAATCAGATGGGATTTAAAAAAATATTCTATTTTAATAAAAAAAAACATTTTTTATAATAGTTACAAACCTTAATAAATATTTAAAGCGCAAAATTTTGTTGTTTCATAGAATTATTTAATTTTTTTGGGAGCTCTTTCTAACATTCTCTAACGCAATTTGAAAATTTTTTGTAACTTTGTGAATTTTTTATTCATTATTTTTACATGAAACGACAAAAATGTGGGGTAACAATTAATGTACAAAATATATTTGTCTAAAAAAATATACGCGTGTTTTATCGGTAACTTAAGTTAGAAGAAACGTAAGGTGTGCCAACGTAAACTTTTTTTATGTTTGCATTAAAAAAATTTCTTATGCCGAGAATAAATGTTTGTCTAAAAATAAAATTTCATAACTTTTTTCGTCACCTTTTAAAAAGCGGAAACATTCTGACTTCCGACAGAATATGCCCGAGGCCTTAGTGATTTAAGTAAGAATAGAAAATAACATTATTTTTAAAATGTAAAAATATAATTATTCAACTAAATTAAAAAAGTTAAATAAAATAATTAATATGAAATAACATAGCTCTTCGCTGAGGCGACAACATTTATCTGTTTCCATTATCGATTAATAATCGAAAAAAGTTAACTTTTTACCTACTAAGTACCTGCACCTACACTATAATTAATATGAAATTATACCTTTTCGCTGAGGCGACAACATTTTTCTGTTTACAATATCGATTAATAATCGGAAAAGTTAACTTTTTATCAACTAAGTACCTGAACTTACACTATAATTAATATGAAATAACATACCTTTTCGCTGAGGCGACAACATTTTTCTGTTTCACATTATCGATTAATAATCGAAAAAAGTTAACTTTTTATCAACTAAGTACCTGCACTTTTGTACATTAACATGTTGCACACTACACTTTTTAATCTGTCTCTCTAATTGTTAAATTTATTATGAGGTAAATATTTTTTACATTATGATATAATACTCAAATCAAACTGAAGTCGTTAACAGCTATTAGAATATTATTTTTTATGAGATTTATATTCATTTGACCTACCGATAATGATTATTAGATTGCTATTTTTTAACTATTAGTTAAATGTTAAAATTATAATGTAAATCACTAATGATTGTTAAAGTAAGTGCTATTTTTATATGGTAACATTGGAAATCATTCAATTCAATATAAAGTTTGATATTTTTTAACTATTCGTCAAATATGAAACTCAACCGTAAATCGGTAATAATTTTTAAGTTAAGTACTATTTTTTAATTTTTAGATTGACAATCATTTAATTTAATATTAGGTAACTTATTTTTGATGATATTTAAATTTTCTTTTAATAATAATGCACTTCAATAAATGTTTTAAAAACACTTCACAAAAGTGTCCATTAATGTTCTGGCAATGCGATAAATAGAAGAGATCACTTAAAACATAACAGCAATAGCACTTTAAGTCGAAAGTTTTGATAAGCTTTGAAGGAAAGGTACACAGAAAGTTTTGAACTGGTGCCCGTTTGGTGAAAATCAGCGACTCTCCGGGAAACGGTTTGGCCGGCGTAGAGGCTCTACACGGGCAGGCGTAGAGCTACAAGGTCTACGATCGACTGGCGAGGAAGGCATCGCTCGACGAAGCGGAGGCTTCGCGGGTCTACGGGTGGAAGACTCCGGAGAAACATTACTGACTCGCGCAGTTTTCTGAATGAACCCACGCTTCTTGGAACATTTCGCGATATGAATGAATTATCCGAATTTGAATGATCTTGTAGAAAATGAGGCATTTAAAAAATATTTATCATTTTTTAACCTTCTTAAATAACATCGAAATTCATTTAAAAGTATTATTATAAAAAAATCATAAGTTTAAAAATTAAATATAACCATTTTTATATTAGACCATTGAAGTGGATTGATTTTAAGCGTACCTAATCTTAATATATAAAAATGAATGTTTCTTTTTGTCCATGTTACTTTTCTAAACCGTTCTTCCAATCGCAATGAAACTTCGGTGATTTGTTGTGCCCGTGCCCGCAAAGATTTCTATGTATAATGATGAGTCCTGGCTTTATAAAATTTGTACAAAAGTTTTGCAACATGTGGCGCACAAGTTGTTTGAAAAATGAGTGTATTTCATGTAAATATTTATTTCATATATCATATATATTTCAGAAGTGTTGAAAGCAATCTCGTTTTGTTCACCGATTTTATATTATAGATTATATGGATAACCGTACTCAAGTAGACGCTCTGTATACTGATTTTTCAAAAGCATTTGATAAAATCATCACAAAAATTATTAATAAAGAAACTTTGGTCTATTGGCATACGTGGTAACTTGTTTCGCTGGGTGACTTCATATTGGGGATGCCATAGTTTTACTGGCTCCAGACGGGAGCAGTTGGGACTCTTGTGAGGTATTTTCCATAGAAAAAAGCAATGAAAATCGACAGTCAATCGAAAAACAATGTCGGTGTGCAGTAGAGCTGTTTATATTTTTGAGATAAAAAATTATAGCTTTCAAGTAAAAAATAAATACATTTCATTTTGTACCAGCCTATATACATGTGAAACATGGTGTCAATACCGAATCAGTTCAATGGAACGACTCCGGATCCAATATAATAACGCCTGCAGAATTATATTTGGAAACAGGAGATACAGCAGCGCTTCAACAATGTTTACGGAACTAGGACTTAATGGAATCGACGGCCTGATGAGATACCGGGTCACTAGAGCCAGGATGCGGCTAATGGCCTCCGACACCAAGCACCACTCCTTAGTGAGCGCTGGGCCCGAGCTCCCTCAAGACCACGCAGAAATTGATTACCTATTTATAACTTTGTACCTTCTTATAATTGTTCGACTTTATTTATAATTTAACTGTATTTATAACTATATGGGACGTGTGGGATCGCACTATCCTCCACACATCCTGGAATAAAACATTTTTATTATTTCATCTAACGATCACTGACCGGTCAGTGGTTGAGTTGGCAAAGTGTTTGGGTCCCACCCAGGCGTTCCATGTTCGATTCCTCGGCTGGCTAAGTCCTCCATCACAACACAAGCAACATCTTCCGCTCAGTGCGGTGGTAGTAGGAGATTTTCAAATATTGTTGGGTTATTCGTAACCCGGGAAAGTTTGTCCTTCTTTTTTTGTTAAAAAAAAAATTCCAAAAATTCAAACTTTTAAATCAACAAAATCATAATTGACAAAACGATTTTTAATTTTTAGCAGATTCTTTGGGACTGTCGCCAATTACGGAAATACAACAGCTTGGTACACTACGTTAAACACTATGTTAAACCTGCCTAACTTTCAGATTTGTGATTTTAATTTCCCAATTTTTTTTCGCGCAGTAAAATATAGTCTATTTCTAAGTGACTAAGTAATCTTCTTTAACTACATTGCACTTTATGTCCCAAATTCTAAGTCTTGATTTTATTTCTCCTTCTCAAAATTGTGCTATTCTTACACATCTACAATTTTTTATTTTTCGAAAAAAATCATTTGTTTGTTTGAGTTTCCTAACTTTTCGAAACGTGATTTATAAAACCGAAAAAAAATCGAAGTTCGTTTTTTCTCTCAAGTCCGATGTTTGAGCATTTGTAAATTAATTTAATTAGTGATTTTAATTCTAATCTTTTATTTTTATATCACCTTGTATTATAATAATACACGTTGTTTATCGTTAATTTATTTAATTATTTGAGATTTTTCCTTTTTCAAACACATTTAAAATAATAAACGCGAATTATTTTTATTTTTCACAGAATTTAATATTTATCAAACTAGACTATTATTATTTTTCTAACACTTTTCTATTTCACGATAATAACCGAATTCTGTCCATCAATACTTTTATCATTAATTTATTTAAACTTTAAGATAAACATTTACTACACACTTAAGTTAATGAAAAGTACGTACACTTTCATTTAGACGTTCGGATTTATTTTAAACTTTATTTTAAACACTGTTCAATATTTATAAAACTAAACACTTTATTATTATTTTTCGCCACTTTTCTTTAAATATAGAACACGTTATTTTTATTTTATAAATTTCACGGAGGTGTTAGTTACTATAAAACACTATTTTTATTTGTTATAACACAATAACCACTTTGTTTAAACACACAACAAATTTTTAATTGGTTATTATTAATCGCACTATTTATAAAATGTTAGGACCAGTTTTTAAACTGAATTTTTTTCAAACTCTCCCAACTTTATAATTGATCATTTAGTTGCAAAGTTTTCCTTCGTTTTTCATTGAATTTTACTGCAAAAATGGCTTTCGCCATGACCATCAACTAATGTATTAAATTTCTCTCTGAAAACGGTAGAATACCTATATACGTTACTACGTCCATTCTATTCATTTTTGAATCGTGCTAATTTCGATATGATTTAATTTTTTGCACCATTTTCCAACTTTCAAAAAGGTTTCCGTTCCTCCTAAACATTTTTCTCTCTTCCCAACATGATTCGCAATGTATTCGAAGGTTTTCCAATAATTTAGGGGAACAAAATTTTGTTGAAGTAATTTTTCTTCATTATTTGACACTTTTCCTCCCATTGTATTACCAATTTGACCCTGTTCATATGTCATCTTTTATCGTTTTATTCAAAGTACGTATATATTTTGTTTCACTTACTCTGAAAAATGCATCAATCTTTGTTTTATTATATAAAAACTAACATGGTTTTGAGAAATAAATGGGGTAATTAAGCCCAAATTACCACTACAGAATACAGACGAAGTTTGATGTTTAAAGAAAACCAATAAAAATTAACGACGTATACAATCTATGAATTAGTGCTACAGATCAAGATTTTTTCAAGAAGTAAACAACACACTCAGATTAAAAGTAAATAAGATTTTTTAGAAAGGGTACACAAAAAATGAAGTCAAACAGGTACGTACTGGACTATAGAGCTATTTGAAATGCATTAAGAAAATGAATTCTGAATTAATAAGGTGATATTAGTTATTACCAGACAAAGTTTTACGAATATTATATCTGATCATGAAAAGGGACGAAAGATAAAAAATAGTTGTAAACATCTACGGACGCGAAAAATGAAGTATTTGTACGAAACTGCAAGGAATGTGGTGAATCAAGTAAATGACAGAAACAATTTCATGTCACCATGAGGATTATGCCGAAAAATATTACTGAATTCATCTTTTACCTGCCGCAAACGTTAAACAAAATAATAAATGGAAGAGTGGAAAGTGATAATTATTACAGATATAAAGTCACTATTAGCCGAGATAATTTACCGATTATTAAGGAAAGACCGATTGCAGAATTCTAGGAAAAGTTTAAAGCAAAATTGCATCAAAAGGGTGAGCTACACTTATCGGCGGCCAGACAATGAAATAATTAAACGGACATATTTAAGATTGGAGAGAGAGAGAATCATGAAAAATATCATATCAATGAAAGTTGAAATTGTCTGAACTCTCAATTATAAAGCGCCCTACGGAAGACGAGGTGTACGTCCTAAGTCCGAGCCTGGCAGTTTTTTTGGAGAAGATATTCGAGACTGTACCGGCGATGTGACAGTCGAGAGAAGTCGGGAAGGGAGTCTAGAGAGTACTAGCAGTGATATCGGTCGTATTTAGCAAAACAATTTATCAATATTATAAAAACGAGTGCTGTGAGAAATAATCCAAGGAAGAATGAACAAAATAGTGCTAAACAGTGCGGGTGTTTCCTAATGTTGGGAGAAAACAATTACGTAATATTAAAGAATTTTTAAGTTTGTGACTTCGTGAGAAACAATAGTTCGTGTACATAAATTAATTATTTAACTTGTTAAAATACTTTATTGAAAATTAGCTGCAGTGAATGACAGTGCGCCGCGAGTGGATTAATTAAATAATAAAATTAATTTGAATTATCAAAACCAAAATAATAATCAAAGTGAATGAAATACTTAGCTTCAGTGAGTTAATAATAACGTAACTTTGTGTTTTAAAAATAGAAGGGAGTGCATCGCGCGAATTTTGATTTGAAATATAAAATAGCGGAGTCAATAATTACGTACTAATGTCATCTTCAATCTTCCACACACCAAATAATAATATCAAAACAAATCAAAAATACACCTACGTACTTAAAATTTCTTCAATCTGCGCCGAACAAAAAATAATAATAATACAAAATTTACCTACAAATACCTACGTAATAATGCCTTGCTCAATCTTTCGCAAAAACAAAAAACAAATAATAATATTAAGTATAATGTATATAAAAATATAAAATACCTACATGGTTATAATTTCTCCAATCTTCCGAAAACAAAATAATATTATAAAGTAATACTCACAAGTTTATATTTTCTTTAACCTTCCGCAAAATAATAATAATATAAAATAAAACCTACATGCACTTGTAATTTCTTCAATCCTCGCGAAAACACAAAATAATAATAATATTAACCAATAATAATTAATAACCTACGTACAAATGTCTTCTTCAATCTTCGCAAAAACATAAAATAATAATAATATTAACCAAAAAAATAAATAACCTAGGTACAAATGTCACCTTCGATCTTCCGCAAGCATAATAATAATATAAAATACCTACATGTTTATAATTTCTCCGACCTTCCGCGAAAATAATAATAATACCAACATACCTACGCGATTGTAGTTTCTTCAATATATCATATAATCAAGATAATACAAATATTCAAAATAATATCAACATATACCTACGTATGAATGTCATCTTCAATAGTCGCAAAAACAAAAGATAATAATAATGTTAACAAATAATAATTAATAACCTACGTATTTTCTTAAACTCAAATAAAAAGTGTGACATAGATCCATGGTGTTTAGGTAGTAGGAACTTAACCACCGAGTTATAAATATAGGAAGGTTCCCTTTTTTTATTATTTTCCCCACATGTATTTAGTGTACGTAATCAGGCTTCGTTCAGGTGAGTGAAAGAAACATATAAATTAATTTACAGGTCGTACATGGTCCCGATACCTGAGAGGTCCAGCCAATCTACAATAACTAATAACAAAAGAAGTTTATGTTCCAGGATATAATTGTGTTCTAAACATTATTCTCGATGTGTAATTATGAAATTTGTCCCAAATTAAATCTATTATCAATGTGGGTTCAACGAACTTATATTTTTTTGCGTATCAAAAAAAGGTCCCGGCCATAAATCGTAGCCGTGATGAACATCGTACGGTCATCCAAATTAGTAGGGTTTTTTTCCTGAGGTATGCCGAACCAAAGTGGAAGTGACGGGAACATCCATACCATACTGGATATTAGTTCAAAAATGAAATTTGGAGAATTGAATTTAAACATTATAATTGTTTACTAACAACAATATTATCATGTCAAATTTCTTTCAGGCTTCCTTACAAAAAATGAAATCAACATTATTTCGGTAATGTTTTCTCAATCAAACCCTTCCAAAATCCAAATTTGACCTGCGAAATATAGACTTCACGATTGGGGGATGCAATAGCGTCACTGAAATTATATCCCCACAAGATATGAGACAAAGAGGGCTTTTTTTCTTGCGCTATCATGCGATAGGGGATGTCAACATAAACTGAGCATTCACGCGGGATACTGGAAGTTATTCCCTTTCGCGGGGTCATGCAGAGTGGAAAGGCATGAAAGACAGGATAAAAAGAAAACGCCACTTGGAATGGTAGGGTATGATTCGCTGACGGAGGCATTTCGACCGAAGGTATCCCAAGTTTTGCGAAGTTATGTGGAGGGGACGTCGGCGTGGTATTCCGTGAGAATAAGTCTGTAGCACTATCGCATACTACCAGTGGTGTCGACCTGAAAGCAAATAGTTTTTACAAGGTAGAAGTTATGTCAGCTCTTGGAGGCGAGGAACGCAAGCCAATGATTATCCTCGTGGGAGACGAAAGGATCATCTCAAACGGCTCCGTACGCACTCAACGCGGGTAGAATCGTGATAAGGGAGGAAATGGACATACCCCTTCTAGAATCAGTCGAGTTAAAATCAATTCTGGAGGATTGGAAGTCGGGGTAATACTGGAAGTAACATGAGGACTCTGCGCGCTTTCATCTGGCGTGAAGGGACCCTTTCGTAGCAATGAAGTTCATGCAAGAGAACAAAATCAGGACTTAAGGACCATCCTAGCAAACGTAATGATTGAGTCTTTGTCCGGAATGTTGGTCACCAGTATCTATTTGGTTAGAGGAGGAGCCGACTTATTCAGGAAACAAAATTCCCCATATCCTATCATCCATCCTTCCCCTTCCTCTTCCCCAGTACATGTAGTGTATACTAATAACAATAATAACTTGACCATTTAGGTGCAGTACGACGACATTGAGAGCTTCGCAAGGAACCTGGCATGTATGTCATAATTCACACTGTCCATGTTATGTTAAAATAATCCAATGAATATCTATAGGGAGGAAAAATCAGGTAAGGAAAACTACGACTTTGAATTTTATAAACCGGGTGACAATTTACGGTAGAATTAGCGTCAATGACATACTTTGTCCAAGTTGAGAAAAGGCGGGTAATACGGATAGGCTTGAAAATAAAATAAAACAATCTAAAAACGGGGTTAGTTTATCAAACGGAATTCTTTCACACTTCTCTCTGAAAGAATCTGAGGTTACCACACACTACATTATTTCCTCTACATGTGTATGTGTATTAATTTGCACATACAGATGTAAATACTGAACCAAAAAACAGACACAACGTAGTATATAGTAATAATGTGCAATTAAACCTTAAATCTTATTTACTGTGAGAAAATCGCAGGGGTTTAAGGAAAAGTTAGGTGTAGCTAGTTATAAGGGTATATTGATCGAAGGCCAAAAGATAAGGGTATCGTAGCCAGTAGATCCCGACAGCTAGTGTTAAAGGGAAAGAATAGAAAAACCAAGGGTAGACGACTACGGATCATTACAACGGGTGCCGGGTAGCCCAAGAGGGTGGATTATTACAACTGGTCCCGTGACCACAGTAGCTAGTAAAGGCAGGGGTTTGGATCGTCACAAATTAGTATACGCGGCGGGTAGGGTGACGATACGGATCACCACAAACCTTGCCGTTAGGCTTTGGGAACAACAAAAACTGACTGTGGTTCTGCTTAGAGGATCGTACCATAGGACGAAGCGCAACTAAGGCAGCAGTCGAGGGTCTGGTTGGTGCTTTACTTATGGTAGTAGAATACTCCTTAGAGGGTCGTGCCAGAGGACGAAGCGCAACTAAGAGAGCGTACTAGCCAAGAGCGAGCTACAGACGAACTGCCTAATTTAGGGCACGCGGCCTGTTATATAGCCCATTCCTTGTTGCGGGGTGTGGTTTATGTAGCGGCTCGAGGGTGGGAGATGCGCAGAAGGCGTCGGCGCATCCGGGTTTGCTTAGGGGTGGGTGAGCAGGATGGCGCTGTACGGGGGAAAGAGATGGTGTAGTGGCAAGCGTAAACGGCGCGCTACATCCTCCCCCTCTGGATCAAGGAACGTCCCGTCGAAGATCCAGGTCTGTAGTAGCGTGGTGGCTACTTATTCTTCTTTGGTCGACCAAGTTTGCGCAGAGGAATAACCGGAGCGGGCAGCGGTGTCAAGTGCCCGTGGTATGGAGTCAGTGCTGAGGTGTGGTAGGTGCCTAGCGAGACATCTGGTGCTTCCATTGAAGCTACCTCGTAGCTCGTTGGTCCATGTTGCTTCAGGATCAGGTAGGGGCCATCGCGTCGTGGTCCTAATTTTGCGCTGAAGCCTCTTGCGGCTTTGCTAAGAGCGTGGGAGTGGACAAAGACGTGATCTCCGGGCTGGTAATGGGGGTCTTCTCGCCTCTTGTTATCCACGTAATTCTTTTGTTTGTCTTGTTTCTCATCATTGTGGGTCTTGACAAGACGTAGGGTATCGGCTAGTTGTAGCAGATGCGGCGTTATCTCGGGGATGAAGTTTTCCGATAAGATAATGCTTCTCAAGTCTCTTCCGACGTCATCGGCTGACCTTAGCTCACGTCCAAATGTGAGATAGGCAGCGGAGTATCCGGTGCTCTGACAGAACGCGGTATTCATGGCGAAGCGTATTGATAGAAGGCTTTCGGCCCATTTTCGGTGTTCTGTGCCAACCAGGATGGCTAGTTGGGGTTTGAGGTCTCGATTTTTCCTCTCGACAGGATTGGCCTCTGGGTGGTAGGCTGGTGTGAAGGTGTGCTTGATGTCCAGGCAGTAAGTCATCTGCTGCATCACGGCACTTACGATCTGGGTACCGTTGTCGCTTATCAGTCGGCGTGGGGTCCCGTAGCGTAGGCATACTTCATCAATCAGGACGCGGGCGCAGGTCTCGGCAGTCGCGTCTTTGAGGGGAAATAGTTCTATCCAGCGTGTGGCCACGTCTTCGATGATGAAGATCCAATTCTTCCGTTCTCAGATCAGTTCTTGACGTATTTCTGTATGTAGGTCCGCATATTCTTCCAAAAGTATCGTCTGGCAATTCGTCGAATCGTGCGTTCTACTCCGTAATGCCCAGTGGTAGGGGCATCGTGATAGGCCATGAGTATTTGGTGTTGCTCATGCTCGGGGACGACTAGTTGAGCGTCCTCTTCTTCGATATCGGGTGCATATCGGTACAATACACCGTTTTGCATCAGGTAGCCCTTAGTTGTCCAGTTACTAAGGTCTTCGTTTGGATTGTTGGCTTCAAAACACTCGATAATTTTCTTCAATGCAGTGTCTTTCAATTGTTCTCTGCGGATGTCAGCCGCGTTGCGTACTGGAATGTCGAGGGTTATCGTGCATAGTGCGCAAATAGAGGGTGGGTCTTCAAGTAATGGTGGCCGTGACGGTGTGTCCGCCACCAGGTTTGAGCGTCCAGGTGTGTATTGGATTTTCAGGTTGTAGGGTTGAAGCTGCAGGGCCCATCTTGCAAGGCGACCTGTGGGAGACTTTAACGTCATTAACCACTTCAACGCTTGGTGGTTGGTAACCACGGTGATTCCTGTTCCTTCAATGTATCCTCGAAACTTTGCAACTGCCCATTCGACTGCTAGGGCTTCTCGTTCTGTGGTAGAATAGTTCCTCTCCGCTGGTATTAGCAGGCGGCTCGCGTATTCTACCGGATGTTCTTCTAGTCCCTCCCCCTGGACCAAAACTGCTCCTATTGCGTAGCTGCTTGCGTCCGACTTTATGATGAATTCCTTGCTTCCATCGGCTTGTCGTAGTATGGGGACGCTAGTGAGTAGTGCTTTCAGGGTGTCGAAAGCATTCTGCTGTGGGGATTTCCATTCCCAGGTGGCGTCTTTCTTTATCAAGTCGCTGAGTGGCTTGGTGGTTTTGGCGAACTCGGGTACAAATCGCCTATACCAGGAGCATGTCTGAAGAAATGTCTGTAGCTGTTTGACATTGTTTGGCTCCTTCATTTTAGAGATCGCCTCTATCTTCTCCGGATTGGTGCTGATTCCTCCGGGGGTTATTACGTGTCCTAGATATTTTATGCTTGGACAGCAGAAGTGGCATTTAACTTTATTTGCAGTGAGATTAAAGTCTCCTAGTTTGGTGAACACCTGTTGTAGATCGGCGAGGTGTTTATCGAAGGTGGGCGAAAGTATGATTATATCGTCCAGGTATGCTAGGATATTGACTTCATCTAGCTCGATCTTAAGTCGGTCAATCATGCGCTGGAACGTCCCGGGCGCATTGCGAAGTCCAAATGGCATCTTCAAGAAGCGGTAGAGTCCGAATGGGGTTATAAAGGCCGTCTCGTCACGGTCTTTCTCCAGTATCTTGATCTGCCAGTAGCCAGATCGTAGGTCTACTGTAGACATAAAGTTTGACTGCTTTGCCGAGTGTAGCAGGTCATCCATTCTGGGCAGGGGGTACACGTCTGGTACCGTTATCGCATTGAGAAGGCGAAAATCAATGCAGATGCGCTTGTTTCCGTCTTTTTTGGGCACCATAACCACAGGTGCGGCCCACGGTGAGTCTGCTTCTTCTATAATCCCTTGGGTTAACATACTGTTAATCTCGGCGCGGAGTTCTGCTTGGCGGGCTGGCGAGAGCCTGTAAGGGGCTACTGAAATCGGCGGGTGTTGTCCGGTCTCGATTCGGTGCTCAATTTTTGTCGTAGATGACAGGGTGGCCGAGAAGACAGCGGCGTTGTCGCACAGCAGGCGGTCCTGCTGGTCCCTCTGGGTAGGTATGAGGTGGGTGGCTTCATCTGGTCGGAGGCTTAGTATTTCGGCGTCCAAGGCACAGAATTCCACTTCATTTCTGGGTTTTCTTGGGGAGTCATCGAAGAGCCGATAGGAGCGTATCATTACCTCCCTTAGGGCGTCTTCCTCCATCGCGTCCTCGGGAAACAGCTCATTCAGGGCCATCATTTTAGCCCAAATGTCAGTGCGAGGCGGTGTCTGTGAGAGAGGGCTCATGAACGGTGGCAAGTAGATCTCACATTCATTGTCCTGTGCTGGTGGGGCGGGCAGACGAACCTTAGGCGGTGTCTGTGGGAGAGGACTCATGAACGGCGACACGTAGATCTCGCATTCATTGTCCTGTACTGGTGGGGCGGGTAGGCAAACCTTAGGGAGTTTGTGTGCTCTCACTTCTCCTATCTCGCCAGTCTTTTGACGTTGTCGAATACCTCGGTTTGGTGGTATGGCGTCATTTTCCATATGCTGCATATACCGTACTTCGGGGTTGTCCGTGAATGCCCATGCGCGCTGGGGAATGTTTATATCGATCCCCGCGTCTTCGATAAAATCGACGCCTAGGAGTGTTCGATTCTCGTGTCCTCCTGGGAGCACGATGAAGCTGGTGGGTATCTGTCGGCCTCTTAGTGTCAAGGTGGCGGCTATTGTCTCGACCTCTTGACGTTTAGGGACACCATCTGCCAATACGATGTCCATGATGGTTCGCTGGGTTTTGAAATTTTGAGTGATTAGCCGCCGGTGTAGCTCAGCTGATGCTATGCTCAATTTTGCTCCGGTGTCTACGTGAGCAGTGCCCAGGAAGTTTCCAATCCCGATGTGTAGTATAGGTCTCGCTCGGGGAAGGCCTATTTCATGTATCGAGCAAAAATCGGCTCGTGGGTGAGGGGTGTCTATTCTCCCTTGGCTGCATTGCGAGCACTTGCTTCTTACCACGCCTGGTTTACCGCAACCGTAGCATGCGAACTTCGCATCACTGGGTGTCTCCAGCTTTTTCACTGGAGGAGTGTACTTTACGTGCGCTCCTGTATCGTAGCGGGAACGGCACTCCTCGGAACGGTGCCCAAATCTGCGGCAGTTAGTGCAGCGTAGGCGGCCGTCTGTTCGGTTTTCCATCGCGCGTAGTGGGACGGTCTTCTAGCTCTCGTACAGGCTTTCTTCCGCTGCACGGGCTTTTTGTAGTAGTTCGGCGAAGGTATTGATCGCTTCGCGCGGCACTCTGTCTCGTATCCGGATATTCAGTTGTCCGAATATTAGGTCTATCTGGACCTTCTCTGGATGGCTGGGCGGTGGTAGCTCCGCGAGTAACATCCGCTGCTTAGCAATGAACACATCGGTTGACGTTAATGCGTCTTGCTTGCATAAAAATATCTCTGTGTACACTTTGTACGCTGGCTTCTTAGGGGCGAAAGCATGCCTGAGGAGGGTCGTTTCGCTCTCCCAGTCTCGTACTTCTCCTTTTATGCCGAGCCACCAAGCGGCGGCGTCTTTCGTAAGCAGCAGTGGTAATCCTTCCAGAGCGCTTGCGTCTTCGATGTTCTCGGCGCACTTGAAGATGGATGCGGTGGCAATAAAACTCTCGACCGCACTCCTGTCTCTGGTACCATCGAAGCGTGCCGTACAGGTGGTTAATGTACCCGTACGTGTTGGTTCCGACTGCATCCGCTTCATGGAGTTCATTAGTTCCGCCAACTGCTCCTGCGTGAAGCAGATGCCAGCACTTTCCTTGGCCTGCATTGTGAAACGAGGACTTCAACGTGGTAGCGACGAAATTTTGTAGAAGCACTGATTTTAATTTTTACTTTATGTGTCTGGCCACTAAGTTGGGCGCCAGTTTTATAACACAATTGTTGGTAAAAGGTTATTTATTTAAAGTAAGTAAGTTCACAGATCACATAATATGGTAAAAATAGTCACAATGTATCAATTCACTAATTAACTGAGCAAGGGATCGGAGGGAACCTTGCCGTTAGGCTTTGGGAACAACAAAAACTGACTGTGGTTCTGCTTAGAGGGTCGTACCATAGGACGAAGCGCAACTAAGGCAGCAGTCGAGGGTCTGGTTGGTGCTTTACTTATGGTAGTAGAATACTCCTTAGAGGGTCGTGCCAGAGGACGAAGCGCAACTAAGAGAGCGTACTAGCCAAGAGCGAGCTACAGACGAACTGCCTAATTTAGGGCGCGCGGCCTGTTATATAGCCCATTCCTTGTTGCGGGGTGTGGTTTATGTAGCGGCTCGAGGGTGGGAGATGCGCAGAAGGCGTCGGCGCATCCGGGTTTGCTTAGGGGTGGGTGAGCAGGATGGCGCTGTACGGGGGAAAGAGATGGTGTAGTGGCAAGCGTAAACGGCGCGCTACAACATCTTAAAAAAAGTTTTTTTTGGGGTGTTATACTGTATTGCGCTTAGTGGCGGCTCGTGACTTTTGGTGAGCTAAAGTGCTAATATTAACAAAAAATTATTAAAAATTGATGTTGTAGCCGAAAAATATATTTTTATTTTTTTAGAATTTTTTTTTATAAAAATTTTTAGGAAATTTCAGTTTTGCCGCACGTATTTCCTAAAAATCTTCATAAAAAAAAATCTCGGCTACAACGACATCAACAATGCCATTTTTGTTAATATTAGAACTCTAGCTCAACAAAAGTCACGAGCCGCCATTGGTTGCGCTACGTCCTTTTTTAGCCAACGTTTCGGACAACGTTACAGCGTCCATCGTCAGGGCATATTGATTGTTGTGAAGTGTGTGCTTAATTAATCCAAAGACAAAAATCATTCAGAAAAAGATACATTGGGACTCGAGTCCCAGATGTATCCGTATCTTGTTTTTTTTTTTTTTTAGATTTTCGATTGAGTTTGGCTAATATTATCTTCGTTAATTAAAATATATTTTTATTATTTATTGGTTTGAATCAAGTACCCACCCAATTATCTTGTTTCCAAAATGAGAAGACGGTATGAGAACCGTAGAATCATTTTCAAATTAAACTTATTATTTATCTTATTACGCTGATAAGTACGATAAAAATTAAACTGTATTTTTTACATAATCAATACAGTGATCAAAATAATTCACCTAATGAACCTCCTTTGCATCCTCCGCCACTATCCTATTATTGTATAGATGCATTTCCTTCCAGAAATCGTACAATATTATTTTTATTTGTTGTTTTGTGTTTAGTCCTTAGAAGCCGTTAGCAATGTATATTTTTATTGCAGCTTGCCTAGTCAAGGGTGCACATTAGACTAATCATAAAAGAAATGCAATTTTAAGAGGCTAGACTTTGAACCACACGCGGAACACCCGCCTCTGTCATTCTGTCTCGCTCACAATAAGCTCACGCACGCTTACTATACATGCGAATGCGAAATGTGCGAATGAGACAACGCTCAAATTTACTTACAGAAATCGCTCGAAAAGGGGTTAATGGAGAATACACTTTTCTACACCGAAACTTTCACGAAATTGAAATTTTAAAAAATATATATTTTTTAGAAAGAAGAAGCTACGTCGGTAGCTTTTTATAATTTTATAATTCTTTATGAGAGTTGAGTTAGCAGCCCTTTTTCCTTAAATAATATTTTTTTGATAAATCGTACATATTTGACAGTGAATGTTTACGTTAATACGAAACGCATCGAAAATTCGAAAACATACCGACATAGTTTTCACCATCTAAAAGGCATTATAAAAAAAATATATTCATTTTGTGCAATTTTCGATGTAGAAAAGTGTTTTTTCCCGGGCGTCCTTTTTGTATGGGCCGAAAAGCGAAGTCTATCGTCTTAAGTCCTGTAAATTTAAGTCATGGTATGCTGAGGTATAATTGTTTTATTATTTGTAATTTAGGATCGTCGGCCTTTATGACATGACGGAATATTTCAAATAACAGGATTGTCAATTGCCCAATCCTAAAAAACCTCAAACTAAAATTAAAATTATCAAAACTGTGTTGACTAGATTATGTATTGGTTTATTTTGTTGTATGATAATATGATTTGAAATTTGTGTTCTTTAAAAGAATCTATCGTTTGAAAATTGAACAAAATTGCCAACTACCAACGGTACCTTAGTATCTTAAAAATACACTTAGTTTTTCAAAATTTTAAAACTGCGTGTACCAGATAAAATAACAATCTTTCAAAATCAATTTATATATTTATTTTAAAAGAGTCAATACGTCTAGAATTTGATTTAAAAATGACTAATTTTCTGTATTCTCTGGTAATACCCTCTCAAACAATTGAATATTGGGATAAAGTTATATGCTATGACGTTAGAGTAAATAAAGTAATTATATTTTTATCGCCTAACTAACAAAGAAAAAAATAAGTATTTAGTTTTTGCTTTTACCACCAGTAAAAAAAATAATTATGATTGCGTGGTTAAAGTCACTACTAATTACGAGTAAATAATAACGTTCAATAAATGACCCGAATAATTCACAATAGTTAATTAAAAACAATTAAGAATGTTTATTAAAGACGTGAATAATTCAAATTAACATGATTACTTGAAAAAGTAAATTTTATATAAGTGTTTTGTTTTATCACCAAACGATAAAACCTAAAACCTTTATAAATTGCAAAAAAAAATTCACAGTAGTTACTTACAAGGAGAATTTTGTATTGGTACGTTGGTTTTTATATATTTTTAACGTTACTCGTTTGAAAGGATTTTTCATTAAAAATATAAAGCTATTCAAAAGTATTTTGTATTTTTCTTCCTCACTATTAAATAAAAAGGCAAAAAATTGAGGAACTTGTATACCTGCCGTAAATTCAAAATTATTTTTACTTTAAAAACAACTTGTAATTTAAAAAAAAAAAAAATTTTCGAAGACTAATTATGAAATTGGTATTTTTTTTAATTTCAAACTAGCGAAATACTCTTATATGATTGAAAAATTTCATATTTGTTCCCAATCCTTCCTAAAATATGACACTTTAAATTGTGGTGTATTGTCGTGAATGGGTTTCAGCAAAATCATGGTCTTCCTAATGAGCAAGGGCTTCTTCGTGTTTCTGTTCATTCTCCCTGATGTTATATTCTGTGATGAAACAGAATCGCCGCTTTTTATTGAAGACGACCAAGGAAACCGATTTTAGTAAGTCAACAAATCAACGTTATATGTTTATTTTTTTCAATTTATATTTTAAATACAGTGAAACCCCATCGTGTTTAAAATATAATCAAACCCGGCATGATTTTAGATTACGGCCAAACTACACGGCGCTACCTCCTTTACACACAGCTTTACAGTGTCCATCATCAGGGCAAATTAAAATTTGTTTAAATCTTTGGCAAATAACCACCATTGACCTTAAATCAAGAGTCTGCTACCGATATCGACCATTAGATTATCTATTTTCATTTCTTCTTCAATCAATTAATATATAAAACAAAGTTGGGTTAGTTACACCATTTATAACTCTAGAACGGCTGAACCGATTATTATGATTTTTAATTTGTTGGATTTGTCTCCGTCCCGATTAACAGAATAACTATTAAAACATTGGAAAAAATCACGGGAAAAATAATTATCATGAAAATTATTTTTTTCATATATTTTGTATGGAACGGCTTTTCAAATAATGTGCGTTGGTTGACATAATTTGAATCAATTCGAAATGTCAATGGTGTAGTGTGCCGAACATTTCTTGCTTAGTCAACAGCTCAATTTCATGTTTTGAACTTAGAGTAGGTACCTATTTATTTTAACTTAATAAAAACTTAATTTATTTCAGCTAATAAAATAAACACAACATTTATTGATTCTGAGGCGGAATGAAGTTTGCCGGGTCAGCTAGTTCTATATAAATATAGTGGTGTACACCAAGTTATTTATTTCATATAAATATTTTCATTTTCATTAAAATATTTATTTATTAATATTAACATCCTTTTTAGGGGTTTTTACACATGGGTAGTAAAATATACAATTGTTATTGTACATAACTGGACTGCTTTAGTAACAACATTTTGAATTTGTTTAGTGACAAATTGAAGATGTCTACTCAATTAATATAATTATTTCTTTCCATTAGAATTCTGGGCAAAGAGGAATATTTGGTAGTTAGTCCCAAAATTTCTACACTGAAATATATCCCGACTTCTAGTATTACGTAGTGCAATTCAAAAGCTAATTCGAAAATAATTAGGGATTATCAATTACATCATTTAATATTTTATATAAAAACACAAAGTCAGTGAAAATCCTTTAGTCGGACAATATAAAACATTCGTCTAACTCTGATGACATGTTTAATATGGACATAAGCATGATCATGCTGTTATTTAAATGCCTGATATCGCTTTTTGAGCGTTACTATTATAATAATGTGACATTTTCAGCTTGGGATTAGAGATGGACGAAGAACCACTTCCTAAAAAAAAGATACAGATGAAGTTAGAACAGACTCTCCCGGAATCATTTGATGCCCGTGAGCGATGGCCAAGATGCAAAAATATAAAAATATCATAGGTCTGATAAGAAATCAAGTAAGTCATCATCGTGTTGCCTTGTACGTTGATGTGTGAATGCGATGCGGTGCAGACCACTGAACACGTAGTCAATGAATGCCCGCTCCATTCATTCCCCGGCGGGATTGATGGGGTCTAAAGGGCGACGCCTGAGGCCCTAGACTGGCTCGCAGACCAAGAAGAAGTCATCATTGGGGGTGGCAAATATATCGGGTATTCTTTTACAAGATGTTATTCATCTATATCAAACAGCAATATATTTATATCAAAACTCTAGTTAATATTATTAACTAGAGTAAAATTATAGTATTATTAACTCTAGTTAATAATATTTTAATTTTACTGCCATAATATAGTACCATATTATGAATACAAATTAAATTCATTTTTAGAATTTAATTTTTTTTATATAAACTTTTCTTTTTTTTTTTTTGAAAGAAAGACAAACATTACCGGGTTACGAATAAACCAATTACATTTTAAAATCTCCTTTTACCACCACACTTAGCAGAAGATGTTGCTTGTGTTGTGATGGAGGACTTAGCCAGCCGAGGAATCGAACACGGAACGTCTGGGTGGGACCCAAACGCGATTCTCACTCAACCTCTGACCGGTCAAATTGATGACTATGATAAAAGTATACTAACAGACAGAACAATTAGTCCTAATAGACCCGGTATAGTTTTACATGACAAAATTTAAAAAATAACTTATATCATTGATGTAGCTATTCCAAATTCCTGTAACATTTGTTTGTAACACTGTTTGGTGTCAAGAGAACTGTCTACAACTAAATTTAAACAAATGTCTAATTATGAGATTCCGTAGAATAAAAAATCCGTTTATTTATGAATACTCTAACAATGATGTAGAGCTAACAACTGAAACCGAGGTGAGTGTTTTAGGTGTAAACATTAATCAAAAACTTAATTTTATAAACCATATTGAAATTACATCGAAGCTTTGCAAATGTTGAGATTTGTAATAAGAATATGCAGCCAATTAAAAAATATTCAAACCTATAAAAAATGTATATGTCATTAGTTAGGAGTCAAAACGAGTACAACTCGATAGTGTGGTCACCGAGTTACGCTAGTCATTCACTCACATTAGAAAGAATCCAAAAAAAAATCTTAAGATTTATTAATTTCAGAATGGACATAACAAGAGAATATGTCAACTATGATTATCTACTACGTCAACTTAATTTATTAAAATTGTCCGAACGTAGAATAGTTAAATACTTAACATGTTTGCATAAAATCGTAAATTCAATAATTGACAGCCCTGAACCATTATACTCGATTTCTTTCCATATACCTCGCAAACCAACACCGAGGCAATATCTTCCGTTTCATTGTGAAAACTCCAACACGGAATTACAATTGTGTACTCCAATTCGCCGAATTCAGAATTTGGGAAATGAATATAAGGACATTGCGGATATCTTCGACACATCATTTATTAAGTA
Organism: Limnephilus auricula; assembly: GCA_951813805.1. Classification (NCBI taxonomy): domain Eukaryota; kingdom Metazoa; phylum Arthropoda; class Insecta; order Trichoptera; family Limnephilidae; genus Limnephilus; species Limnephilus auricula. The sequence goes on from OX638410.1 coordinate 2,803,595, forward strand.
TAAAAACATCATAGTAAGATGTTTATCGGAAAAAAGATCAATAATATTTAATTGAAAATAACACATAGTTCTCCTTGACTCAATCGACGAATTGTACTTATCCCATTATGTTGTTTCTCTACCTTACATGGTAGGGTATCCTGCTTTTATCTAACTCGTATTTGATTTTGTTTTTGATTATGTTGTTGATTTTGTTTTTGATTTTGACTTTGACTTTGTTCATGATTTTGTTTTGGATTTTGTTTTAGATTCAGTTTTATAATTTTATTTTTTGCTTTTGTTTGAATTGTTTCTAATGCTTATTTAGATGTAATTTGCTTTTAAATTTTATTTTTTGCTTTTGTATGAAAAAGAGCCAACTAATTTTGTGGGAATTGAATATAATGTTGATTTAGATGTACTTTGATAATAAAAAAAATAACATGTAAAAGCCCAGCAGGGCGTGAAATACAAAAAATAAATAAACATTGAAAAATCTGTTTCTGAAATAATGAGAAAATATACAGATTTAGGGAATGAAATTAAAATTCAGTCATTTTAAATACATGTAGGATTACGAAAGATTTTTATATATTTTTTTTATTATTAACCGACCGATTGTCGATAACATCTCATCGTTCCTTAGGACAACTGCAGATCGCTAACGTACAAACGACAGTTGATATCGAATATATTAAGGACACTTAGTCATTGTGAACTTGTTACCTATTCGTTTGCGATCTGCAGTTGTCCTAATAGAATAATAATAGAATTGTCCGAATAGGTAACAAGTTCACAATGACTATTCGATATCAACTGTCGTTTGTACGTTAGCCATCTGCAGTTGTCCTAGGGAACGATGAGAAGTTACCGACGATCGGTCGGTTAATAATAAAAAAAATATATAAAAATCTTTCGTAATCCTACATGTATTTAAAATGACTGAATTTTAATTTCATTCCCTAAATCTGTATATTTTCTCATTATTTCAGAAACAGATTTTTCAATCTGCCCTGATGATGGACACTGCAACGCTGTCCGAAACGTCGGCTAAAGAAGGAGGTAGCACAACACGGCATAACACCCCAAAAACAAACAACGAAAAAGATTTTTCAATGTTTATTTATTTTTTGTATTTCACGCCCTGCTGGGCTTTTACATGTTATTTTTTTTATTATCAAAGTACATCTAAATCAACATTATATTCAATTCCCACAAAATTAGTTGGCTCTTTTTCATACAAAAGCAAAAAATAAAATTTAAAAGCAAATTACATCTAAATAAGCATTAGAAACAATTCAAACAAAAGCAAAAAATAAAATTATAAAACTGAATCTAAAACAAAATCCAAAACAAAATCATAAACAAAATCAAAGTCAAAATCAAAAACAAAATCAACAACATAATCAAAAACAAAATCAAATACGAGTTAGATAAAAGCAGGATACCCTACCATGTAAGGTAGAGAAACAACATAATGGGATAAGTACAATTCGTCGATTGAGTCAAGGAGAACTATGTGGTATTTTCAATTAAATATTATTGATCTTTTTTCCGATAAACATCTTACTATGATGTTTTTATACTTAATAAATGATGTGTCGAAGATATCCGCAATGTCCTTATATTAATTTCCCAAATTCTGAATTCGGCGAATTGGAGTACACAATTGTAATTCCGTGTTGGAGTTTTCACAATGAAACGGAAGATATTGCCTCGATGTTGGTTTGCGAGGTATATGGAAAGAAATCGAGTATAATGGTTCAGGGCTGTCAATTATTGAATTTACGATTTTATGCAAACATGTTAAGTATTTAACTATTCTACGTTCGGACAATTTTAATAAATTAAGTTGACGTAGTAGATAAGCATAGTTGACGTATTCTCTTGTTATGTCCATTCTGAAATTAATAAATCTTAAGATTTTTTTTTGGATTCTTTCTAATGTGAGTGAATGACTAGCGTAACTCGGTGACCACACTATCGAGTTGTACTCGTTTTGACTCCTGACATATACATTTTTTATAGGTTTGAATATTTTTTAATTGGCTGCATATTCTTATTACAAATCTCAACAACAATGTAATTTCAATATGGTTTATAAAATTAAGTTTTTGATTAATGTTTTCACCTAAAACACTCACCTCGGTTTCAGTTGTTAGCTCTACATCATTGTTAGAGTATTCATAAATAAACGGATTTTTTATTCTATGGAATCTCATAATTAGACATTTGTTTAAATTTAGTTGTAGACAGTTCTCTTGACACCAAACAGTGTTACAAACATATGTTACAGGAATTTGGAATAGCTACATCAATGATATAAGTTATTTTTTAAATTTTGTCATGTAAAACTATACCGGGTCTATTATGACTAATTGTTCTGTCTGTTAGTATACTTTTATCACAGTCATCAATTTGACCGGACAGTGGTTGAGTGAGCATCGTGTTTGGGTCGCACCCAGACGTTCCGTGTTCGAATCCTCGGCTGGCTAAGTCCTCCATCACAACACAAGCAACATCTTCTGCTAAGTGTGGTGGTAATATGAGATTTTAAAATGTTATTGGTTTATTCGTAACCCGGTAATGTTTGTCTTTCTTTCAAAAAAAAAAAAGAAAAGTTTATATAAAAAAAATTAAATTCTAAAAATGAATTTGATTTGTATTCATAATATGGTACTATATTATGGCAGTAAAATTATAATATTATTAACTAGAGTTAATCATATTATAATTTTACTCTAGTTAATAATATTAACTAGAGTTTGATATAAATATATTGTTGTTTGATATAGATGAATAACATCTTGTAAAAGAATACCCGATATATATGCCACCCCCAATGATGACTTCTTCTTATTGGTCTGCGAGCCAGTTTAGGGCCTCAGGCGTCGCCCTTTAGACCCCATCAATCCCGCCGGAGAATGAATGGAGCGGGCATTCATTGACTACGTGTTTAGTGGTCTGCACCGCATCGCATTCACACATCAACGTACAAGGCAACACGATGATGACTTACTTGATTTCTTATCAGACCTATGATATTTTTGCATCTTGGCCATCGCTCACGGGCATCAAATGATTCCGGGAGAGTTTGTTCTAACTTCATCTGTATCTTTTTTTTAGGAAGTGGTTCTTCGTCCATCTCTAATCCCAAGCTAAAAATGTCACATTATTATAATAGTAACGCTCAAAAAGCGATATCAGGCATTTAAATAACAGCATGATCATGCTTATGTCCATATTAAACATGTCATCAGAGTTAGACGAATGTTTTATATTGTCCGACTAAAGGATTTTCACTGACTTTGTGTTTTTATATAAAATATTAAATGATGTAATTGATAATCCCGAATTATTTTTGAATTAGCTTTCGAATTCCACTACGTAATACTAAAAGTCGGGATTTATTTCAGTGTAGCAATTATGGGATTAACTACCAAATATTTATCTTTGCCCAGAATTCTAATAGAGGGAAATAATTATACCAATTGACATCATAATTCTCACTGAATGTTGGATAAACGATAAATATGCACCGATGGAAATTGCTGGATACACTTCCTACTCAACCTTAACTAGTAACAAACAAAATGATGGAGTAATTGTATATGTAAAAAATGAAATAAAAGCCGAAGTGAAAGAAATTAATATTATAAATGCCAATTGTCTTATAAATTGCAAAAAAAAATCACTGTAGTTACTTACAAGGAGAAATTTGTATTGGTACGTTGGTTTTTATATATTTTTAATGTTACTCGTTTGTAAGGATTTTTCATTAAAAATATCAAGCTATTCAAAAGTATTTTGTCTTTTTCTTCCTCACTATTAAATAAAAAGGCAAAAAATTGAGGAACTTGTGTACCTGCCATAAATTCAAAATTTTATTTACTTTAAAAATAACTTGTAATTTAAAAAAAAAAAAAAAAAAAATATCGAAGGCTTATTATAAAATTGGTAATTTTTTAAATTTCAAACTAGCGAAATACTCTTTTAGGAATGTATTAACAATATGATTGAAAATTTTCATATTTGTTCCCAATCCTTCCTAAAATATGACACTTAAAATTGTGGTGTATTGTCTTGAATTGGTTTCAGCAAAATCATGGTCTCCCTAATGAGCAAGGGCTTCTTCGTGTTTCTGTCATTCTCCCTGATGTTATATTCTGTGATGAAACAGAACCGCCGCTTTTTATCGAAGACGTCCAAGGAAACCGATTTTAGTTAGTCAACAAATCAACATGTCCTGTTCACTGAAATTATCTAATTTAAAATATGTTTATTTTTTTCAATTTATATTTTAAATACAGTGAAACCCCATCGTGTTTAAAATATAATCATACCGGGCATGATTTTAGATTACGGCCAAACTACACGGCGCTACCTCCTTTACACACAGGTTTACAGTGTCCATCATCAGGGCAAATTAAAATTTGTTTAAATCTTTGGCAAATAACCACCATTGACCTTAAATCAAGAGTCTGCTACCGATATCAACCATTAGATTATCTATTTTCATTTCTTCTTCAATTCTATATAAATATAGTGGTGTACACCAAGTTATTTGTTTAATCTAATTATTTTAATTTTCATTAAAATATTTATTTATTAATATTAACATCCTTTTTAGGTGGGTAGTAAAATTTACAGTATTTATTGTACATAACTGGATTGCTTTAGCAACAACATTTTGATTTTGTTTAGAGATAAATTGAAGATGTCTGCTGAATTTTTTTATTTTTTTTTTATTTAATTTTTTATTTAATGACAATACAAATTAAAATTAAAATACAATATTAAGTAAATTAAGAATACAAAGTGAAGTATTTTATCTTCAGTCCTCCTCACTAGGTATTCCTGTTCCGAGTTGGACTGCAGGTTGTCGTATAGTGTTGATCATGATTTCCTCATCATTGTTGTTGGTTTTTGTTGGTTTCCACGAAATAAATAAAGCAAAAAGTGTTCATGTTTATTATTTTGCGTTGTTTTAAAAAGTTTTTATGTTCATTATCTGTAGGTTGCATTGGGGTTACTTAATCATTTTAATTAGTTCCTCATCTTCATGTTTAGTTAGCCATAATTTGATGTCCTTTTTAAACTTTTGTATGTCCATGGTATTTTTAATTTCAATCGGAAAGGAATTATATAATTTTGTAGCATGGAAATAATGGGTTTTCTGGCCGAAAGCTGTATTTAATTTTGGAATATTTAGTAGATTTGAAGATTTTGTCCTTGTAGTATCCGTATAGTGTTGGTCAGCAAGGTATGCATATTTTTATTTAAATTTGAGTAGTGCATTTTTTGAGTACAGTTTTATAATGCTGAACACATTAAATTTTTTAAAAACTTATTTTGATGGAGTTCTTATGGGTACTTTCAGGATTATTTTTGTTATTGCTTTTTGTGTTTTAACAAGCTGCTTCATGTGAATGTTTGAAGCAGATCCCCATCCTATAATCCCATATTCTATGCGTGATTGGCAAAGAGCATAGTAGACTTTATATAGATAATTTTTATTTAGTATATTGCGTATGTTTCTAAAATAGTACACGAGCTTTGTGAGTTTCTTCGTAATGCTATTTATGTGAGAGTCCCATCGAAAATTTTCATCGATTTCAGTGCCAAGATATTTTATGTTTCTAGAGTGTGTTATGGTGAGGCAGTGACATGATTGTGTTAATTTTTTTCCTTGACAATCATGTAATTTGATAGCATAATCCTCGGGTGGTTGTCCTCTGGCTGTTATAGAAAACGTTAAATATTTAGTTTTGTTGGCATTAAGTGTAAGTGAGTTTTGCTTGAGCCATTTTTGTAGAAGTACAAGCCCGTGTTCAGCTTCTTTGTAAGTGGTTACCCAATCACTTTCATTAAATAAAATAACAGTGTCGTCGGCAAAACTGATGATTTTCCCTTTGAAATGTAAGTTGCAGATATCATTTATATATGTCAAATATAATAAAGGTCCTAAGACACTTCCTTGGGGTACACCGTATTTGATTGGGAGAGGTTTACTTTTACGCTTTTCAGTTTTAACACACTGTGAACGTTCTGACATATAACTTATTAGCAGATTTAAAGTTGTGTTTGACATCCCAATTGTTTTAAGTTTCTTGAAAAAGATTTTATGGTCTATCGTATCAAAGGCCTTTTGTAGGTCTATAAAAATTGCCAAGGATTTATTTCCCCCATCTAAGCTTTTCGTGATCGTATTTATGATATCGTTTATGGCGTCGGCAGTACTCAAGTTTTGTCTAAAACCATACCGAGATTTCGATAATAGGTTATTATCTTCTAGGTACTTCATAAGTTGTTTTTTTAGTACTTTTTCCAATATTTTCGAAAAAGTACTTAGAAGGCTTATCGGTCGATAGTTATTAATGTCATTTTTACATCCTTGTTTATATATGGGTATGACAGTTGCTTCTTTGAGGGACGTGGGAAATATGCTTTTAGTTATAGACAGATTGATAAGGTGTGTCAGTGGGAGGGTAATTTCTTCACTTTCATTGCTATCTATGCACTTTGCCATCTCATGGGTAGTTCATCGATCCCTTTACTAAAAAAAACATTCGGACGGGAATCAATAAAATCTTTGAAAGCGGTTTGGACTGCCCCATCAGAGTCGAATTTTTTCCATTGCAAGAAGTTATCCAAATTTCGAAAAAAATGGTAATCTGTTGGGACACGGTCCGGAGAGTACGGTGGATGTCTTAGACATTCCAATTGAAGCTCCTCTAATTTGGTAGCCGTATGTTGTGCAGTTTGTGGTCTAGCGTTATCATGAAGCAGCAGTGGCCTAGAGCGATTAACCAGCCTCTGTTGTTTAGCAGCTATCTTTAAACAAACTAAACAAAATAAACAATACGTGGTTGTGATTTCGACCGTCGCGCTACAGCGGAGTAGTTGACCAAGCACGGAGAAAAGGGAAACAAGGAAAGTGGGGTCGGGAACAAAATTCATTGCCAGTAACCGATTATCTATGAAGCAAACAATTCGCCATTATATTCAGTGGCCATACTGAATATGTTGTCAGAGTTAAACGAATGTTGTCATATCGCTGAACAACATTTTACTGGAAAAGAAAATTGATAATCTAATGGATGATATCGCAAGCAGACTCATGATTTAATGTAAAATGGGTGGTTATTTACGAAAGATTTGAACAACTTTTAATCTGCCCTGACGATGGACACTGTAAAGCTGTCCGAAACATCACTGCGTAATACCCCAAAAATAAATCACAATAATCTAGAATCATGCTCGCTTTTATTATGGAGTTTCACCGTATTGAAAATCTATATTGGAATGGAAGAAATGAGATCCCTGAGGCGTATGTGTGGTAAAACCATGTCTGATCGTGTGAGGAATGTGGAGATCCGAAAAGAATGCAAGGCTAATGTGAACGTAAGAAGTAAGATTAAGATAGGGACGCTTAGATGTTTTGGGCATGTTGAGCGAATGAATGAAGAAATGAGTGTAAAGAGAATTTATGACGCGAATGTGAATGGTGGATGCCCAAAAAAGACGTGGCACGATAAAGTGAATCAGATACTTGAGTCGGGCCATGTCAAGAGTCAGAATAATAGAAGAGTATGTATGAGAAGATGTATGAATGTAAATGAGGCAAGGAGTGTGTGCTAAGACCGAGTTGTTTAGCGGTCCGTCCCCTCTGCCTACCCCTGCGGGGAAACGGCGTGATTGTTAGTTAGTTAGTTAAGTTGTAGAAATATACATATTTTAAACTACATATATAATTTCAGTGAGCAGGACATGTTGATTTGTTTACTTACTAATACCGGTTTCCTTTGGCATCTACGATGTAAAGGTCTTAATCGTCATAAGGTCCTGTTTCATCACAGAATATAACATCAGGTACGATGAATAGAAACAAGAAGAAGCCCTTACTTTGATATACCGAATACACCGAATATATCCGAAAAGATGTGTATGAAATACGTGAATATTTAGTAGTTTGAAATAAATAAAAAAAAAATCCCAATTTCATAAAAAAAAATAATTTTCAATATAATTTTAAATTTCTGGCAGATATATAAGTTCCTGAATTTTTCGCCCTTTTATTTTATAATGAGAAATGAAAAATATAAAATCCTTTTAAATAGCTTGAAATTTTCAATGCAAAATTCTTTCAAATGAGCAAAAGTAAAAAATATAATACAAGATCAACGTCTCGATATGAATACTGCCTTTGTAAGTTTTGTAACTACTGCGAAATTTTGTGCACTTTATAAAGGTTTTATCGTTTGGTGATAAAATAAATCACACGCATAAAATTTACACAAATCAAGTAAACGCATTAAAATTTAATTATTCACGTATTTCATACGCATTTTCATTTATTTGTAATTAACTTTTGTGAATTGTTTGTGTCATTTATGGAAAGTTATTATTTACTAGTAATTAGTAGTGACTATAAATGTACAGTGCCCACTAAACCACACTTTTTTAGAATATTTAATTACTTTAAAATATAATTTTATATAAATATTTTAGAGGCAGAATGCGGGTCCCCTAGGTGAGGAGATGAAAGGGCCTCCGGTTGAAGAGGTGATGATTGGGCCTCCGGTTGATAGAGGAGATATCTGTGGATCGTGATATCTCCGCGTGCTGTAGGTCGGAATAATAAATACGAGAATGATGATGTATTTACAATAATTGAATTATGCACTATATACAAATGATGAGAGTATTTACAATCGTAGTAATATTATCCCGACCGAAACGCAGATTGCGAAGTTGTGTATTGGGCCGCTGGCTTGTCGCCGTGAAGACTGGGTAAGAACGACTGACTCGACCTTGCTTGCTCGAGTCCTTGTATAGGCCGATCCTGGCCGGTACGAGAACGGCAGGCGAAATCGTGCACATGCTGGAAGATTCCCGAAATTTCGGCGCAGCGCTACGTATTGTGTGTCGTAGAACCGACCTCTTTCCAGAAGGTGGTCAGTAGGCACGCAGTACTAAACATTGCGAGTGGGTACCTAAGTAGGTGGCAATGAATCGCTACACACCCCCTCTTAACGGCAGCGAGGATTAATAGATGATGCAAGGAAGGCAGGTTGGATGATGCAGGTCCACGGCGGAAGGTGAAACTCGACGCACGATGGGCGGAGTGTTGAAGTTGAGATTGATGTCAGCTGGTGCGAGCTGAGCTGGTGCTGGCGCTGGTGATGAAGATCACGGATCTTCCGTTTCCCCAGGCTGGTATGCATCATGGCGGGATGCGTGTTGGCCACATCACGGTGAGATGTGGAGGCTCGACGCACGATGGGCGGAGTTGAAGATGTTGCTCGACGCGCGATGGGCGGAGGTTGAGGTTGACGCTCAACGCACGGTGGGCGGAGTGTTGGTGTTGATGCTCGACGCACGAAGGGCGGAGAGGTGTTGAAGTTGTTGCTCGACGCGCGATGGGCGGAGGTTGAGGTTGACGCTCGACGCACGGTGGGCGGAGTGTTGGTGTTGATGCTCGACGCACGAAGGGCGGAGAGGTGTTGAAGTTGTTGCTCGACGCGCGATGGGCGGAGGTTGAGGTTGACGCTCGACGCACGGTGGGCGGAGTGTTGGTGTTGATGCTCGACGCACGAAGGGCGGAGAGGTGTTGAAGTTGTTGCTCGAGGCGCGATGGGCGGAGGTTGAGGTTGATGCTCGACGCACGGTGGGCGGAGTGTTGGTGTTGATGCTCGACGCACGAAGGGCGGAGAGGTGTTGAAGTTGTTGCTCGACGCGCGATGGGTGGAGGTTGAGGTTGATGCTCGACGCACGGTGGGCGGAGTGTTGATGTTGATGCTCAACGCCATGAGAGCGGAGTGTTGGTGCTCGCGTTGGTGCTCGACGCCATGTGGGCGGAGGTTTGTTGTTGTTGCTCGACGCCATATGGGCGGAGATTTTGATGTTGATGTCAGCTGGTGGTGAAGATCACGGATCTTCTGATGATGGCGCGATTTTCGATGGCATTTCTCCGTGGACGGGCCCCAGGCTAACGTAAATACTGCGCTTTCACAAAATTTCCCTTTCAAGATCCCTTTCACTGAAATACCTACCAGCTAGTAGTGGGTTGAAGATTACTGCGCTTTCACAAAATTTCCCTTTTAAGTTCCTTTTACTGAAATACCTACCAGCTAGTAGTGGATTGAAGCTGGCGACATGGTATCGCTTCCAAGTAAATAAGCACACACTTAACACTAACAATTTCACAACGTCGGATCTGCCGGATCTGCCCTGATGATGGACACTGCAACGCTGTCCGAAACGTTGGCATAACACCCCAAAAACTAACAAAGAAAATGTTTTTGGCCGTGAAAATCTAAAAACGTATCTAAGTATCAAAACTGTTTAAATTTGTCTATAAAACTCTTCAGTAGTTTATTTTTATATTTATTTAATAGTTTAACACAAGAAACTGTCCTGTAACAAAAAGTAAAAATTTAGCATTTTACACAAAAAATTCAAAAACATCACTCGATTCAGCATCCCTTTCTACTTGAGCTACCTCGCTGAAATTTTACTACGTTATTACTATGAATACATGTAACAAATTCGCCGGGTGGTCAAATGATAAATATAAATAAAAAATATTTTGGACCACCATAATAGATATACATATAAACTTAGAGATGGAGTTAAGGAAGTTTTTCTTCAGTCATGTAGTCTAAAGCACAATCGTTTTTTTAATGAAAAGGGCCAAGCGATCACTCTTGATTTTGGGGATTTATTAAATATATCACGAGAACTACAGAATGGTTCAAATATCCATATTACGGCTAAAAAGCTAAACGGCTCCTTTTATACAGTTATCAATTTTTTTTACCTGGTGAACCTCCTTTACATCCTTCCCAACCTTTAGCAACCTGTCACGAGGTCTTCAGGTGAGATTACAACTTCAAAAGAGAAAAAGATTACAAAAAAATCAAAATGTAGGTAGTCTTTGGAAGTAAACGTTGAAAAAAATCAACAAGTGGTCTTTGGAAGCAAACGTTAAAAAATCAATAATTGGTTTTTGGAAGCAAACGTTATAAAAATCAAAAAGTGGTCTTTGGAAGCAAACGTTAAAAAAACAATAAGTGGTCTTTAGAAGCAAACGTTAAAAAATCAATAAGCGGTCTTTGGAAGCAAACGTTAAAAAATCAGTAAGTGGTCTTTGGATGCAAACGTTAAAAAAAACTTTTTCTTAAAACGGAGCATTACATTATAGAACCGAACAATTCAGTACTTATTGCATCTACAATCGCAAAATCACTGTGTGGCGTCATTCTAAATTTATACTGTAGTGGTGTACACAAACAGGCTTACTAATAAAATAAAAATATTTATCAACCGTTAAACGGTGTTTTAGATACACATTGAACAAAGGGTGTAAAAGTTCTTTGTTTGAATTATCCGACAACGTCCCATTTGGCCCACGAATACACTTTCGTGTCTGTTTCTTCTGCCAAAATTGGCAGTGAAAGCTTTTTTTAATGTCTTATGTAGTCTCTCCGTAAAAAGTTTAAGTTCTTAAAATGGTCAATTGACTTTAATATTGGTATAATTCAATACATTTTCTACTTATTTAAATATATTTTCTCAAGTTTAGTCAAATAATTATACAATAATGGCGAGTTGTAAATTGTTAGTTTATTTTATGACAAAAAGTGTAGTTAAGATGAAGCTATTCGCCAAACCACTATTTAGACTTTACTACGAATCGGTTTACATAAAATGAATTCGGAAAAATATGTTATGGATACATTGAAGCTTTTCCTACCTTTTCAATTTAATGGAATTAAAATTAAATTATTAATTACGTTTTTTTTTATTTTTTTTATATTAACTCCACACAGGAGGCCCTGAGGAAAATAATTTCCCTCAGGGCCTATGTCATCTTTGAAGATGCTGTGAGGAGGGTCTTTTTGAGGAGAGGAAGGAGTGAACGTGGGTCTTGAAGAGACCCATGTTATAGGAAGGAGGAAACACAGAGGCCGGCAAATCGTTCCACAGCCGAGCTGTTGAACACAAAAACGAGTCGTAGAAGCGTCCCGTTCTCATGTGACAAATGTCAACTGTGTACATATGTTGGGCGCGCGTTTGGCGTGTTTCCCGACTATGCACCGGTGCCGAGGGGATCAATGACGCTAGCTCCTCGGAGCATCTTCCATTGAAATACCGGTAGAACAAGGATAGCATTCCCACCCGACGCCTGTGCTCTAAAGATTGCAATCCGTTTGTTAAGACAGGAGAATCTATCAAGCGGACCGCCCGTTTCTGCACAGAGTCGAGGGTGTTTTTCAGGTACATCGGGGCTCCAGACCAGAGATGGCTGCCAAATTCAACAGTGGGGCGCACTTGCGATTTGTACAGGGTTAGCAGTTGTGTACAATTAAAGTATCTGCGGGCCCTGTACAGTACGCCCAGTTTCTGAGAGGCCAACTTAACTCTGGCCTCGATGGAGCCCCCGTACCTGAGCTGGTCACTTAGAGTTACACCGAGCATATCAATGGAGGACCTGTTTGGAAGAATGCTACCGTTGAAGGAGACTAGATTGTCATTTCGATCCCTTTTAGACGTAATCAGACATGATTGGGTCTTTGAAACATTGAATTCGACGAGATTATTCTTACCCCAAGAGAAAACACTCTCGAGGTAACCGTCCATTCTTTGCTTCAAAGCCCTCCGAGCCGTTGGAATTTGTGCACCCTTTGTTACAAAAAATTTAGGCGCAATGTACTAAATAATTTGTTTATTAGATTAGTATGAAGTAATACAGGGTGTCCGGGGGTAAAGTGCAGTAACTTCGGGAGGTAATTCTACATGATAATATAAGTAAAAAAGATTCACAATTGGCGCTACAACCCTTGGTGAGTCTTGGCCTCCTCGAGAGTCTTCTTCCACTCATCTCTGTTTTGTACTAGTTCTCTCCAGTTTAAAATCTTCAAGGTATGTAGGTTTTTGAGGACGTTGTCGTTCCATCTTAATTTTGGTCTTCCCAGGCTCCTTCGCCCTACATGTCTAGATTTTAGCAGGGACTTTGGTGCTTGATGCTCTGTCATTCTTTCTACATGACCCAGCCACCGAAGCTTTCCCAACTTTAATAATTGTGTCATTTTTGGTTCCTTAAACAGAGTGTAGAGTTCTAAGAGTATGGATATTAGAGAGACGGCATGGGAAGTGTGCCCGCGCGCTCCAAGTGTGCCTTTTCGAGAATTTTACCCAAACGGCTTACATTGGCTGCTGGTTTTTGGCCGTTTAATACGTTCCGACATTTTTACGACAGCAGCAGATATTTTACATGGTGACCATACAGCCAATGTCAGCAGTGTGGATAGAATTCTCGAAAAGGCACACTTGGAGCGCACGGGCACACTTCACATGCCGTCTCTCTAATATCCATACTATTAGGTAGAGTTCATCGTTGTAACGTCTACGCCAAAATCCATTTTCTAGAATCGGTCCAAAGATACGCCTTAAAAATTTTCTTTCAAAAATGTCCAGTGCTCGCTCATTCCTCTTATAAGTACCCATGTCTCAGCTGCGTACGTGAGCACTGGTCTAATAAGAGTTTTGTACACTAATATATTGGTGTTTCTGGACAACAGTCTGGATTTTATCTGCTTTTGTAGGCGGAAGTAACGGCGATTTGCGTTCACTACGCGATTCTGAATCTCCTCTGTAGTATTATTGTTCTTAGTTATCAGGGATCCTAGGTATATGAAGCTTGGTACCGTTTCAATTTTGACTTCCACATGATAAAGTTGGTTTTCACTGGGTGCATCCTACGGCCATGTATTTGGTCTTTTGCTGGTTTACTACGAGGCCCATGTTTTTGGCAAAAAATAATTTAATGTAAAAAAGATAAATGACTTTTTTCGAAATTCCATATCTCAATCAAAAGTCCCAACTCTTCCAATAATGCCGGAAGACTGGAGTCAAAATCGCGAGAGCAGGAACGAACACATCTACTGGGGCAGTCTCCGAGACCTTGCAGCACCGGCTAGTATCGCAGGGCGCTCTCAGGGCCATACATCCATTTGAGAGTCCAGTCTCAAGACAACTCTCGAGACTGTTTGGTGTCAAGTGGACACTTACCTTTACTTATTGAATTTAGCTGTCCACTGATTTATTTAGAAAGGTTTAAAAATGAACAATTTTGAAATAATAAATTAATTGAATTCCTCTGACGAACTTCCATTATTAAAATAATAAAAATTATATGTAACGTCTCATGATTGAATACTTGAATGAATAATTTACCAGATCTCTTATCAGAACTATGATATGTTTGCATTCTGGCCATTGCTCACTGACATCAAATGATTCCGGGAGAGATTGTCTCAAGTTCATCTGTGACTTTTCAGGAAGTCGTTCGACTTCTGGCAAATGTCCCAAGCTAAAAATGTCAAATTATTATCTCCAATTATCGTGGCTATACTAAATATGTCGTCAGAATTAGACGAATGTTGAATCAAAGTCACTTTTTTTTACATTGTCTCCAGGAGGCCTAGAGGAAAACATTTTCCCTCAGGGCCTATGTCATCTTTAAATATGCTGTGTGAGGGGTCTTTTTGAAGAGAGGAAGGATTGAAAATCGGTCTTGAAGAGCAAATCATTCCACAGCCGAGCTGTTGAACTCAAGAACAAGTCGGAGAAGCGACCCGTTCTCATGTGACAAATGTCAACCGTGTACATATGTTGGGCACGCATCTTCCATTGAAATACCAGTAGAACAAGGATAACTTTCTTACATGACGCCTGGGCTCTAAAAATTGCAATCCGTTTGTTAAGACGGGAGAATCTATCAAACGGACCGCCCGTTTCTGCACAAATTAGAGGGGTTTTTTTCAGGTACCTTGGGTCACTTAGAGTTACACCGAGAATATCAATGGAGGGCCTGTTCGGAAGAATGCTATCGTTGAAGGATACTAGATTGTCATTTCGATCCAATTTAGACATTAGATCACTATTAGGATACTTAAAAATGTCACACTAATGTTCCGGACTGTTGTGCCTTACGGTGTTATTTTATCCACTGGAGCGACAGAGCAATTTAAAACTTTTTTCTCGGATTGCTAAAAGACTTTTTCCAAGCGCATTAAAAATAACATTCATCCGAATTTGAATATGGAGACATACAAACTGATTATAGTTCTATTTAGCCAATGAATTCACCTATCTTTTGTCTATTATCACATATTCTTAGAATTTATAAAAAAATATATTATTAATTCGTTAACTTCGATACATTTTAAAGAATCTAAAGAATATTTATTTTGTTATTTTTTTTTTTAAATAATATATTATAATACAGTCGTTTTAATAAAAAAATTTAAATTTAAAAATTGCCATATTTTGGCAACAAAGCAATCCTCGGTTGTGAAAACAGTGCAATTTTGTGGCAAAAAGCGCTCAAGTGGTTATAGCATATTTAATATGTAAAACACAAACAAGTGTTAATAATATTAGATTTATGGTGAGCATTCGAATATTGCTTTTGTCGTTATCTCAAATCATGGAATTTGGAGATGTCTGACTAATCATCTGGAAGATCGACATAAAAAAAATATTTTCGAATTAAGAATCATCAACAAAAAATATTCTCGAATTAAGAATCATCAACAAAAAATATTCTCGAATTAAGAATCATCAACAAAAAATATTCTCGAATTAAGAATCATCAACAAAAAATATTCTCGAATTAAGAATCATCAACAAAAAATATTTTCGAATTAAGAATCATCAACGAAAAATATTTTCGAATTAAGAATCATCAACAAAAAAATATTTTCGAATTAAGAATCATCAACAAAAAAATATTTTCGAATTAAGAATCATCAACAAAAAAATATTTTCGAATTAAGAATCATCAACAAAAAAATATTATCGAATTAAGAATCATCAAAAAAAAATATTTTCGAATTAAGAATCATCAAAAAATAATATTCTCGAATTAAGAATCATCAACAAAAAATATTCTCGAATTAAGAATCATCAACAAAAAATTTAGCTGCATACTCCACACTAGGCCACTCCACGTAGGCCACGTATTATTTGAGAAAATAATTTCCCACTGGGCCTACGTCATCTTTGGGGATGCTGAAATGCCTTTCAACAAATTCCTAGCTATTTAGCGAATATTATATCGCAATTAAAACATATAAAACTGCATTCAGATATGTAGGCATTAATAGTACCCTCTCAAACCTGGATTAAAACTGGCAGTGGCAGAACATGTTTAGTGCTTAATTACACTAAATGGTAAAGTTATTTGAAATACGTTGTTTTTTATTCAATAATTTAAATGGTTTTGCTACTTTAATTTGAACGATTAATATAAATTAAAATCTTTTTTCAAAATATAAAAAACTGGCTACAGCCTAAGTTATGTGTTAAAATCCGATAGAAAAAAGCGCAAAGTCACATTTCATAACAAGAATTGAAAAAAGGGAAAGCCGCCAATTTTTATTCTCTGTATATCTAAAAGAAAAAACGTGTTTTTTTTTTTTCAAATAAACACACGTTCTAAAAGCCATAAATCATATATCTTGCCGTTAAATGCCAAATCAGCCAATGACCGGTTGAAATATACATAAATAGATATTTTTCTTAATCATATCAAGACTTACTACTCAGTTTTGTAATTTGTTTAATGAAAATTATAAATTTATTTTATATGAGAAGCTTATATTATAGGTAATTTGAATATTTTGATATTGGACTCTTACAGATATCCTTTTTATGTAAATAGGTGAAACTACATTTGTTTCATTTGTGTAATATATTTCTGATAAGCTAGTTTCGTGTGCAATAAAACCAAGCAGGGAAATGGGAAGGGGTACCGCCGCCTCGGGAACTATTTATTAAAAAAAACCACCACCTCTGCCATAGGCCACCCCGAGTGGTTCGCTACGTTTGGTGACTTAGCGGGGGTGCCCGGGTTTATGGGGTGAGGTTTGTCGACACACTGAACTGATGATCTGGACACACTGAACCTTAGATTCCTACCGAACCCTTTTCCTTCTCAGAACTTCCTCTCCTTCATTTCCTTAAAAACACCCTTCATACGGCATTCCCAAAGATGGCAAAGGCCCTGAGGGAAATTATTTTACTCAGGGCCTCCTGTGTGAAGCTAATATTAAAAAATAAAAACAAAACCCATAAGTAATAAAATAGGCAAAAATCGTAGGCTTTTTAAACTTTTTTCCACTTTTAGGAATAATCTTTTAAAATTGGTTTAATAATTCTTTAAATAAGATGAAGTTAAACAAAGTACTAACAGTCATAATTTTCATAATTTCAGTAAGTATTGATTTGTTGACTTACTAAAATCGGTTTACTTCGGAGTTTTCGATAAAACGCGGCCATTCTGTTTCAGAACAGAGTATAAATTCATGTAGAATGAATAGAAACAAGAAGAAGCCCTTGCTCATTAGGGAGACCATGATTCTGCTAAAATCAATACACTCATTATTAAAGTAACATAATACAGGTAACGTTAGAAATGCATGTGAAATATTTCAATACAATGCCAATAAAATTGTTAAACTGTTATGGAAAGAATTTCATTTCAATAAAGGTAAAAAAATAGCTTTTTGCAATATCTTTACATATTTCTGAAAAAATAATATAATTTAGGGTTGTTTAGAATTAAGAGTTTTTGAGTAAGTCTGGCAGAATTTTTATTTTTTTTATGACTCTTACAAATACATAAGTACATACCTGATTTTTTTGCCGTTTTGGTAAGTAATGATAAATGGAAATTACACAATTATTTTATATTTTTAAAAGTTAATTTTAAAGTTAAAAAAAATAAAATCAAATCAACGCACCGATGCAGATACCGATGCCACCTTAAAAGTAACTACTGTCAAATGTATGTGCAATTTTTAAAGGATTTAGTTTTTAACTTTGGTGATAAAGAAAACAATATGACCTAATTGCCACATAAATCAAGGAAGCCGCACTTTTTTAAATAAATCATATTAGTTGCTCAATAATATTGCTGTAAATAAAGTAATTAAATTATTATCTCCTAAATAGAAAAGAAAATTACTTTTGCTTTTATTACCTGTCAAATAATGATTATCAATGTGATTAAATATATTATTAAAATAATTATCGCTGTTCTTGATTACTGGTAAACAATTACTTTTCCATAAATGACATGAATAATTTACAACAGTTAGATAAAAACAAAAAGTGTGTAAAAGACAAAAGTGTGTAAAAGACAAATATTTTAATGTTGTTTGTACGATAATTACTTGATTTATTTTAATTTCACATGCGTTATTTTTTTATCACCAAACGTTAAAATCTAAAACTTCTATAAATAACTCAAATAATTCACAATAGTTATAGTTACAAGGAAGAGTTTGTATTGGTAAGTTTATTACTTCAACGGATTGATGTCTTATTAAACCACTCTACATACGCGCTATACTTTCATGGCTTGGATACGTTTTTAGAATTTCACGGCCAAAAGCATTTTCGTTTTTTGTTTTTGGGGTGTTATGCCGTGTTGCGCTACCTCCGTCTTTAGCCGACGTTTCGGACAGAGTTTCAGTGTCCATCATCAGGGCAGATCCGTTCGATCGTCGGATCTGCCGGATCTGCCCTGATGATGGACACGCTGTCCGAAACGTCGGCTAAAGAAGGAGGTAGCGCAACAAGGCATAACACCCCAAAAACAAACAACGAAAAAAAAAATATTCATGGCTTGACCTATTTCAGTACATCGCTTACCATACCTTTGGGGATGTATGGTGAGCGGTACGCTGACATAGGCCAAACCAACGCTTGCCACTTTATAGTGTTGTGTGACGGTACCAATAACCTTTTAAAAATCAGTATGACTATTCTTATGTTAATAATTAAAACATCTATAAATTCTAGTATTTAAAAAAAAATTATAATGCATTCGTTTTTACCATAGATGAAATGAAATTCTTTCCAGAACAGAAAATAATTTTCATTGGCATTTTATTGAAATATTTTACATGCTTTTTCAATGCTACCTATATTATGTCACTTTAACATAGTAGTGTATTGAATTCAGCAAAATCATGGTCTCCCTAATGAAAAAGTGCTTCTTCTTCTTTCTATTCATTCTTCCTGATGTCATACTCTGTTCTGAAACAGAATAGCCGCTTTTTATCGCAGACGCCGAAGGAAACCGATTTTAGTAAGTCCACAAATCAATATGATCTTCCCACGCTTGTCAAATAAATTTATAAAACTGCAAAATACCTTATAATTTCATGGAAATACGGGTTTATTGTATGGTATTTAGTGAACATAAATTAAATATTACTAAGTTGAAAACAATAGGTTGAAAATATGACCACAAATGCGATGGAAATATTTTGACCCATTACATCTGAAATCTTTAGTAAATAAATAGGTAGTTATATAGTAATGATCTAAAAAGTAAAAGAGTTTAAAAAATAGTTTTTAAATTACTAAGGACCAGTTGTTTCGGAAAATTTCACGTTTGAATTTCCTTCAAATCGACATTCACCGAAAAATTGGGTTGTTTCAACCTCCGTCAGAAGAAATTTCATCGAAAATTCCATAGGACCAGTTGTTTCGGAATTCCCTTCAAATTTGAATTTCCTTCAAATCTTCATTCACCGAAAAATTGGGTTGTTTCAACTTCCGTCAGCAGTGAAAATACTATAGAAATGTGATGTGAATGTGATCAGCCGAGTCCGGACGGTTAGCGAAATAATGGGAGGCGCATGCGCAGACGTCAAAATTGTGATTCGGCGGGGAACACTTGAATAAAATTTTCAAATTTATCGAACGTTATTTGTTGCTATTTACTGCTGACGGAAGTTGAAACAACCCAATTTTTCGGTGAATGACGATTTGAAGGAAATTCAAATTTGAAGGGAATTCCGAAACAACTGGTCCTATGGAATTTTCGATGAAATTTCTTCTGACGGAGGTTGAAACAACCCAATTTTTCGGTGAATGTCGATTTGAAGGAAATTCAAACGTGAAATTTTCCGAAACAACTGGTCCTAAATACGCTACATATTTCTTTAATTGTGTGGAAATATGCGAACTATTTTGGATTCTGCCTCTGTCCGCAATTGCGGTTCAATGAATTCTAGAACTTTTGCTTAGAATTTCAGATTTATTTTAAAAATTTGATTTTTTTTAGTTCAACAAAGTACCAACATATTATTTAATATTTTTCAATTATTTTATTTGCCATTTTAGAAAATTGGGCTATTTTTTAGCGACATGATTATAATAATGACACATTTTTAGCACGGGACACTTGCCAGGAGGCAAGCGACTTCCTGAAAAGAAAGTGATGAAGTTGGATGAACCTCTCCCGGAATCGTTTGATGCCCGTGAGCAATGGCCAGAATGCAAAAATATCATAGGTCTGATAAGAGATCAAGTAAGTCATCATTTGGAATGACCTCAATAATTGATTATGCCATGACTAGATCTGAATAGCCAGGTCCCCAACTCCTTCCCTTCGCCACTTACCTTTAGCCTCACAACATACCCCAATTGGGGATGCCATAGTCTCACTGGCTCCAGACGGAGCAGTTGGAACTCTTGTGACGTGAGGTATTCACTATAAAAAATAACTTTGTCACGGTGAACCGTAATCAACACTATTTTTTTTATTTTTTATTTTATTATTTTTTATTTATTTATTTCCCTTCTTACACACAACAATTTTACATTTTAATCATTGTTTCACAATAGAATAACTAAATAAAAACAAAAATATAATAAAAAGGTATAACAAAAAGGTGAAAACATCATTTTTTTGGTTTCTACACCAATTAAGAGAACTGGCTCTTGAGCTTGGTGTAGGAGTTATGTAAGAATATACAATTTTTAGTCCATAATTAATATAATATCTTAAGGACTAGATTAAGGAAGAAATTATACAATATTTGATGGTTTGATTTACAGGATTAAGGTTACATGGTTTTATTGCATACAGTTTTTTAAGAATAGTTTGATTTATATGTCAATTTGTGAATTTGTGAGCATTATTGATCAGATTCATTATTTATAACCAAAATTCAAAGGGCAATGTGAACTGTAGATCACTGGAGGAAATATATATCTGCTCCAGTGGTATATATACAGTGGAAAAAATCCCTCAGGGCCTATGTCATCTTTTAAAATGCTGTGTGGATGGTATTTTAAGGGAAAGGAAGGAGAAGAATCTTAGAAGGAAATAGGTTTGAGAGGTGGGTAGGAATCTGGAAATCAAAATGTCTAAGAGTGATAGACGTGTGAAGCCATCCCTCCCACTGTGGTGCACGGTGATGGATCGAGAGGGTCTAGTTAGAGAGATCAAAAGGTCTGCTTTAACCAGTCTCTCCCGATTCAGCCTGCCACGCAGTTAGTGGGCAGACGCATCCGCCACCAAATCCCGGTCAAACCAAACCCCCATGAACCCGAGCACCCCTGCTAAGTCACCAAACGTAGAGAATCACTTGGGGTGACCTGTGGCAGAGGTATTGGTTATCCAATAAATGGTTCCCGGGCGGCGGTACCCATACCCGCCTCACAAATTATACGCATATAAAATATATGAGGCCATATGGCCGTCAAAAAATTCATAGGCTGCTCCATTGGCAAGTAAAAATAAGGCGTTAGATTTTACGTAGTATGGCTCTAAGAAAAATATTTGTTTTTTTGTATTTTAAATTGAAGATATTATCAAGAAATATTATTATTGTGAAAATTTAGACAATTTTCCATCAAATATTTTCGAAAAAAATCCCTGAATAGAACATTAAAAATATCTGTTCCCTCGTGTCAATACTTCTCTTGTCTTTATAGTAATTAATATCTGTGAACTTTTTGAGTTTCCCTCTTATATGAAAGTATTTTCAGAGCAGATGCGGATCCTGCTGGGCCTTTGCCGTTACAGAGATTATCTCGGACAGAATTTGCATCAAATCCAAAGGCAAGATGAAAAAGGTGATCTCGCCCCAAGATCTCATGACATGTTGCAAGAGTATACATTGTGCAGGATGCCAGGGAGGTTTCGTAGGTGAATTATTTGGAGATCTAAGTTTACATAATTGTAGCGTTCAGGAACTGGATTGGGATTCAGTCTTCAATCTATCCTCAGTGCTGCACACTGATTCTTGTAAATAAATACGATACTGGTTCGTTATAAGAGAACGTCGTTTATTGAATACAAATGGTTACAAAGTAAACGTCCAGCCTAGCTAGCGGTAAGATTATTAATAATGACCAAAGCAGCGCTCGCTAAAGCGCTCCCTTGAAGTGACCCACTTCGGGTCTCAACTCCGTCAACGTTCGGGTCGTTGCTCGGCAGTAGACTATAGACGAAGCAGTGTTGCCAAAACCACAATAATTATAAATGATACCTTTATACCAGTCAGCTACCCTAGAGCTTCAGATTTTTTTCTCGAACATGGATTCATTCCCCAGAGTCGTTAATCCCTAGATTCATATTTGCCATTGGTAAAGAATTTGATTTGCACGGGAAAAGATTTTGTAATCGAAATGTTTACTTTTTTAGCAAACGCTTTGGAGTATTGGGTGAACAACGGTATAGTGACTGGAGGAGATTATAACTCTCACGAGGGGTGTCGTCCTTACACTATTTCAAGCACCTGGACTGTAAGCCGTACACCCCCCTGCAATAAAAAGTGCGAGGAAGGCTACCCCATTGCCTACGAAGCAGATAAACATTACGGTGCAGATTCGTACTCCATCAAAGCTGACGAGCAGCAAATTCAAAAAGAAATCTTTGACAATGGACCAGTTACCTCAGCGTTCTGTGCCTACAAAAGGTTTGCCGATTACAAGAGTGGTGTTTTTAACCACACTACGCGTGCTTCTGATGTATGTAAGTTGATTTTTAAAACCCTTCTGAAGTTATATAGTATTTAAAATATATATTTATATATTATTGAAAATGAAGACAACAATAAGAATCTAAATTAAAATATGAAAATGAACAAGACACAAAAAATATTTAAACATATTAGTCGCAACTGGTACAATTATTCCCGGTAAGTGAGCGTTCACATTTCCGTTTTAAAAACGGAGGCGGGTCCCGTTTTAAAAACGGATGTCCTAGCGGCTGTAGTGGGTGTATGGAGCTGTTCACACTTGTCCGTCTCCGTTTTGAAAACGGATCCGTTTTTATTGTCGGAGAGATTGCCAGCGCAGCGCTTCCGTTGTAAAAACGGATGTGTCTCGCTCGCCCATAGGTTTACATGGAGCTGTTCACACTTGCCGCCTCGTAGCTCCGGCGAAACCCGCCACGCCCCGCTCCTCAGCCCGAACGCTCCCAGTCGAGAGGAAGCAGGAGAGTTGCGTGGTCGCATCTGTTTGTTTTGATGAAGGTATACGCCAAATCACTATTTAGATTTCTCTTTACTACGAATCGGTTTACATTATGAATATGAAAAAATATGTATTTATACATTGAAACTTTTCCTACCTTTTAAATTTATTGGAATTAAGATAGATTTATTAATTACGTTACAAAAAATATAAGCGTAAAGTACTAAATATTTTGTTTTTTCATTACATAAATCTGAAGTTATACAAGAAACAACTTTTAAAAAATACCCCTTTATGGCTAAGATTATTTTTGACTCAATCCATTGACTAACTTTTTTTCGTTCTTGTAAAATTATTCATAAAAATAATAAAAACAACTTTGGTGCTACTTTCCTTGTGCAGATAATAACACGCGGAGGGGTAGTAAAATATTTTTGGCTTTTCTATTCCTCAGTTCATAAATTAAAACTGTAATAATGGACGAGAACTACCAATTATAGTACCTACCAAATCACCTATCTAAGTATCTACCTAAGTACCTAAATATGAACCTACACAAGTATCTACCAAAGTACCTACCTAAGTATCTATCTAAGTGCCTACCTAAGTTCCTACATAAGTACCTATCTACATAAGTGCCTAACTACCTAACAACCTATCTACCTAAATACCTATCTACCTTAGAACCTACCTCTGTACCTACCTGAGAACCTACCTAAGTATCAACCTAAGTATCTACCTTAGTAACTTACTAAGTATCTACAAAAGTACCTATTTACATAAGTAACTGTCTACCTAAGAACCTACCTACCTAAATACCTTTGAACCTACCTAAGTACCTTCCTGAGAACCTACCTAAGCACCTTCCTGAGAACCTTCCTAAGTACCTACCTGAGAACCTACCTAATTACGTACCTAAGTGTCTACATAATTACTTACCTAATTACCCAAATACGAACCTACACAAGTACTTACAAAATAATCATACATAAGTTCCTATCTAAGAACCTATCTACATAAGTATCTATCTACCTAAATATCTATCTACCTTAGAACCTACCTATGTACCTACATGAGAACCTACCTAAGTATCAACCTAAGTATTGATATGAAATGATAAGAAGCCGGATTCGAACCGCTTATGATATGTTAAATCAAAACCCACCAAATCTTATACTTACCGTGGTTAGCTCAATCGGAGATGGGATGTGTGTTTTCAGTTCGATTTAAGTGGACTTGGAAGGCCACCGCTCTGCAGAAGTTGAAATAAGGGTACACAATGGGGAATATCAAAAATAAAAAGGTTTTCTTGTTACTAATAATGTCTTTGAAAAGACTTGTATTTGGCAGGACTCTAAGCACTAGGAAAAGCTTTGGATCTATGGTAGAATGTAGTTAATTTCGTGAAATGAGTTTATATATGATAATAAAAGGAAATTGGAACGATACCCAGCGATTACTCGATCGTAGCAGCGACAGCAAAAACTGATTCTAAATACTTTGATAATGGGAACACTGTAGCTATATTTTAAAGTAAAAAATACACGTTCGACGGTTTGGCAGAGTCACTTTCTAGAGAGAGCCAGAGAGGCGACCAGTTGGTTTGAATGCCGTAAGCAAAGAGAGCCGTATCTCGCCGCTGACCATCAGGCTTGGGGTCCTCGTTCGCGCCCCCACCCCTTTTTAGGGGAAGGTACCGCCCAAGTTGAACGCAACCCTCGTATATTAGTGTTGCCAAATGATTAATATTTAACAGGATATTTAGATATAAAGGTACTTTTTTTCAAAAATCGTTGCGGGGTTAGATGTTCAATGTTCGAGAAATCTACTTCATAACAGTATCTACCTTAGTACCTTACTAAGAACCTACATAAGTACCTATTTACATAAGTACCTGTCTACCTAAGACCTATCTACCTAAATACCTTTGAACCTACCTAAGTATCTACCTGAGAACCTTTCTAAGTACCTACCTGAGAACCTACCTAATTACGTACCTAAGTGTCTACATAAGTACCTACCTAAGTACCCAAATACGAACCTACACAAGTACTTACAAAATAATCTACCTATCTAGTATCTAAATAAGTACCTATCTACCTTAGAACCTATTAAAATACCTACTTGAGAACCTACCTAAAGATCTACCTAAGTACCTAACTAAGTACCTACATAAGTACCCATTTACATAGGTACCTATCTACCTAAGAACCTCTCTACCTAAATACCTGTCTACCTTTGAACCTACCTAAGTACCTACCTGAGAACCTACCTAAGTACGTACCTAAGAATTTACCTAAGTACCTACCTAAGTACTCAAATACAAACTTACACCAGTACCTATAAAATAATCTACCTAAGTATCTACATAAGTACCTAAGTACCTACCTAATTACCCAAATACGAACCTACACAAGTATATTCAAAATAATCTACCTAAGTATCTACATAAGTACCTAATACCTACCTAATTACCGAAATACGATCCTACACAAGTACCTTCAAAATAATCTACCTAAGTATCTACATAAGTACCTATCTACCTATCTACCTAAATACCTATCTACCTGAGAACCTACCTAAGTACGTACCTAAGTATCTACCTAAGTACCTAAATATGAATCTACATAAGTACCTACCTAATTACCCAAATACGCACCTACAAAAGTACTTACAAAATAGTCTACCTAAGTAACTTCAAAAGATTCTACCTAAGTATCTACATAAGTACATATCTAAGTACCTATCTACCTTAGAACCTACCAAAATACCTACTTGAGAACCTACCTAAGGATCTACCTAAGTACCTACCTGTGAATCTACCTAAGTACCTACCTAAGTATCTACCTAAGTACCTAACTAAGTACCTACCTAAGTACCTATCTACATAAGTACCTATCTACCTAAGACCTATCTACCTATCTACCTGAGAACCTACCTAAGTACGTACCTAAGTATCTACCTAAGTACCTAAATATGAATCTACATAAGTACCTACCTAAGTACCTACCTAAGTATCTACCTAAGTACCTACAAAATAATCCACCTGATTATCTACATACGTACCTATCTAAGTACCTTTCTACTTATCTACTCTATCTACCTAAATACCTATCTATCTTAGAACCTACCAAAATACCTACCTGAGAACCTACCTAAGTATCTACCTAATAATCTACCTAAGTATCTACCTAAGTACCTAAATATGAACCTACATAAGTACCTACAAAATAATCTACCTATAATGGTTGAATTGACAATTATTTGTTTTCGTAGAGTAGGATCCGTTTTTAAAAACGGATCCGTCGCTAAAACGGATCCGTCGCTAAAACGGATCTGTCGCTAAAACGGATCCGTCGCTAAAACGAAAGTGTGAATAGTGCCGTGGGGCTCCGTTTTTAAAAACGGAACCCGCCTCCGTTTTTAAAACGGAAGTGTGAATGAGCTCTAAGACGTGAGATCTGTGTTCGTATCCCAGTTGCGACCATTATGTGTTATTATTTTTCTGTGTCTTGTTTATTTTCATATTTTAATCGAAGTATATTAATACGGTAATGCCCGTACGGTTCAAATTAAGTAACCCGACTCCGAGTAAATCTCCAACGCCACACTGTATGGAAACCGTTCTCAGCCGTCCATGAACGTGCATTTTTCCACGGAACTGCTGCCGTAATATACACACTTAGCACTAGCTCCCACGCGTTTTGCAAACGGAAGTGGCGCCATCGGGTAAAATGCTTTTGAAGTTTTCATATTATTATTTTTCCCTTGGAATTAAATTTGATATCATCATCGAAGTATATTAATACGGTAATGCCCGCACAGTTCAAATCAAGGAACCCGACTCCGAGTAAATCTCCAACGCCACACTGTATGGAAACCGTTCTGACCCGTCCGTGAACCTGCCTTTTTCCACGGAGCTGCTGCCGTAATATGCACACTTATCACTCGCTCACATGCGTTTTGCAAACGGAAGTGGTGCCATCTATAATACTATATTTAAGGAAAAAAGTATGAAGAAGAAGATTTTTCGTTTTCATTCAATAATAAGAAGATTTATGTTCCTCTCATTATTCACAGTCTTAATCTAAGAATGTCTACTATTATATATCTACCTATTAAATATAAGTATTCTGTAGTTTAATGTTAATAGTAGTTAGTTTTGCAAGAGGGTGATGCCTTATAAATAGTCACCAACACTTAAACTGGGCGAAGCAGAACGAAAAGCTACCCGCAGGGCCTAGCAGCAAAAACCCGCCGAGCGGGTTTTTCACTGCTAATTTAGATTATTATCGTTGTCTTCTTCTTCGATGATATATTACATTGATGGGAATATTCTTCAAAAGTTAAAACAGAGTGTTTTTTATAAAAAATATAATTGTTTTCTTTTCTTCATGCAGCAAATTTATTGTTTGCATTTTTATTTTTAACCTCTCTAAGTCAAAGTCTGTGTTGAAGTCTGTGTTGTCAAGAATACCTTGACTAATCTGTATCTATACAATAACTGATGGAAAATGTTGGTTTTAAATATTTTGAACCAATTTTTACCCGCGTTGTACGAGTGAGGAATCACAGAAGCCGGCAGTTCGTTCAGCTTCATAAATATTTTGCACCTTAGGTTCAGTTATGCTTTGTCAGCGTTATTCAATATCTTTTCTTCAATCTTAGCAAAATTACTTTGTGGCATCATTTTAATTAAATGAAACAAATTACTTTGTGTGAACCACTATAATCACATGTTATAATATCTACATGTTTCAAAACCGATATCATCTTATTATCCTGACGAAGAAACTATCGATTTTGAAACATGTAGATATAATAACATGTGATTATAGTGGTTTACACAAAGTAATTTGTTTCATTTAATTATTCTATATCGATTTTTCGTCCATTACAATCTGTATTACTTTTCTTTACTTAAGCGACATAACCCTACCGAACCGTTAAAATTTTGGTTCCGAACAAAAAATAATTATAAGAATGCATTATCTTTAAAAAATAACTTTTTATTTGGCTTGTGTTACTGTACATGTACTAACCTTTACGATTTAAACATCAAATGGCATACTTGTGTCGTTATTTGATTTAAAAAAATTATTATAGTTTGCACGTCACAAAATCGAAAAACGTGTATTTAAAACGTAAGTATACTTGCCATACTTTAAAAGTTTATGAAAAAAAAAATTTGTATCAACATAACTGCTTTGTTTTATACTTTAACAAAAATTGTATGTAACATAATTTAACAATACTTTTTGTGTATGAAAATTTAGTCTTCCAATTTTGGTACGGTAGGGCTATGGGCGTCAAACGTAAATTCTTTTTTAAAAAATCTGTTGTTTTTCAGTGCAATAAAAACTGTCTTTTCTGCAAAAGTGATGACGAATGTGACCAAATAAGCGAAATTTGCACATAACCACCAGTAAAAACCAATTCTGACCTCACTGATCTAGATTTTGGTGAAAACGATGATGACGAGTGGCCACGACAATGGAATATCGTCATCAGTTAACCTTCATTCTTCTTCATTTTGAAACTATGGCCCCGGAAAATTTTCAATTCGAATGACATTTTCATCACCAGCATTTAGATAAATGAGGGCAGAAATGGCCTTTACTGGTGGTAGTATGTAAATTTTGCTTATTTGGTAACATTCATCATCACCTTCTTTCATAAAAGTCAGTTTTTAAAGGAATGATAAGCAATTGAAAAATAATTAAAAGAATCTTGTTAGTCAATAACCCTACCGTATTAAAATTGGAACACATCCCCCCTCCCACAATATCAAATTAATATTTTTATAGTTCTTTGTGATTTTTTTAATGATGAAACCAATCAAAAACATTTAAAAAGTTTCAGTGCTATCTGGGTTAAGCAGACAACATTGTTTATTAAGTCGGTGGACAAAAGCATAACTTCTGTTCACAGAATGAAGAGTGATTTTTCAAACATGCTTTTAATAATGTTTTTGAATTTCTAAGTAAAAATCTCATTGCAATCAGCCAGAACTAAAACTACAACCGTCGAGATTAATTTTTCGTTTACCAAAGCGACATATTATATCACATACTATAAAGCCATAAAATTTTACCAACTCTCTTTACACTTTCAAAAATATCTAAGTAATGGCTCATCAATGATTTAGTGAAATTTATTGATGGTGTAAGGGAAGAAACCTTTCAAAGGCTTTGGAGATATTCAATCAGATGGTTTAAATTTCTCAATAACGCTATAGGAAGCGCACCACACACATGCTTCACATACCTTAGCAGATCACAATGCGACCGGTTTCATGTTAATTGTGTCTGTGTTTAATTCATGGAACTGCATTTAATTTTTTTAAATCCATATTGTTTATTACTGAGGATGTTGTTATTCTTCAGGTATGTGAGCAATTTGTTAACAAATACTCTTCTCAATTCATTTGAGAGTTTTGAAGTGATGGCTATGGGGCGGCAGTTTTAAGAGTCGGTGCGGTCCCTCTCAGAGATTGGATGGACGATCGTTTTTTTTTTAAGATCTATGAATTTGGTACCACCGCTCCAGGATCATTTATTGGATGTGTGACTTAAAGAGGTTCGCTACGCTTGGTGGCTAAGCATGGGTGCCCGGGTTCATAGGGTGAGGTTTCTCTAGGTCTTGCCCACCAACCACGTGGTGGGACGGATCGGGAGAGACTTGTAGAGGTAGAATTTTTTAACTCTCCTATTTACTGGAAGACTATGTTTTGCTTGCTCCACTTTTGTTTAATTTTGTGAGACAATACTGTCATGTCTATTTGTATTGTAACGTTATTGCAAACTCTTCGTCAACTCTACATTGACCAGTGACCACTTAGCATGGGTGCTAAAAAGCCAACTGTGATAGGAATGACGCGCAATGCCCTATTATATCGAATTATTTTATTTCAGTAAATCACGTCATTAAAATAATCGGTTGGGGAGTGGAAGACAACACCCCTTATTGGCTCGGCGCCAACTCCTGGGCTACAAGTTGGGGAGATAAAGGATACTTCAAGATGCTTCGAGGAAACCCAGATTATGATTGCAAAATTATGCAACATGTCCATGCTGGAACACCTAAACTATGAAATGGAAACTCTTCAAACTATTATTTAGTCAGCACTTAATAGTTTTAATTTTTATTTAGGATTTTGTTTTGATTTATGATTTTAAACCTGTTTAACATTTTTTTTTTTCGTTTGGGCTGTTAAAAAATCCCAAATTCGTAAATCGGTGGTAGTTAAAAAATTAAATATGACGTCGCAGGGCTAGGCCAATTTTTACAATTTGATGAAATAAACAAAAAAAATCTAAAACAATGTCGCTTCATTTGCTGAAAAGTACCCCTTTAGTTGTAGCAAAACTACATAAGCAGATTGACCCATCCCTTCTGCCTGTAATAGGCCTCAGTGGAGGCTGACAATATTCCTGTTGGAATGCCAGTGCAGCCCTCAAGTGCACATATTTATTTCGGAAGATACCTGGATACAAACACTAAAAGTGGTTATGGAGCCATCATGTTGATTATGTATCTTCTTGGTTGATGTTGGTCACTGCTTGGTGAAACGCTGTAATTTGAGCCACGTGAATGTAATAAAGGTATTGGAACCAGTAGACCTGAAGTATTGTTGAAACCATCTTGTTTCTGCTAATATAGTCCTAGTTAATTTGCGACAGCGGGTACGGGTTTCGTCGCCCCGCGAACCGTTTATTGGATAACCAACACCCCTGCGATTTGTCACTCCAAGTGGTTCGCTACGTTTGGTGACTTAACAAGGGTACCTGGGTTCATGGATTGTGGTTTGGCTAGGTCTTGGCGGCTGGAAAGACTGGATTAGGGAGACATTTTGACCTCTCCAAGAGTGCTTGTGCTATATATTGGAATCAGTGTTTATTTTTAATGTGTGGTTTAATATTATTTCGGAAATTATATATTTATATATTTTTTTTAACTTTAAAAATGTAGAAGAGAACTGTTTTAATGAATTATTTCGATAAACACACAGATTTTGGAGTTTTTTTCAAAAGCCACTTATTTAATATCAATAGTGCGTAACAGCAATCAGAAAAATATTATGTTATTTTATTTAAATAGAAATATGAAAGTGCGTTTTCAATCTGATTTTTGTGAGAATTAAGAGATGCAGTCAGAATCAAAGATTAGTTTGAAGAAAGAGATGGAATTGCAGATTCAACGGTGAAAATTTTATTCTGTTTTTACGTTAATTTGTACTTAAGTTGTTGAATTCTCTTTTAGGCAATGTTTAAAATATCAAGTCGAGGTAGGAGCAGAGGGAAGAATTGTAAAGAAGACATTGTAGCGTAAGGGGATAGCAGGGAGGTAATTTGGAATGGGAATGCGTCTGAGGAAGGAAACGACAAGACGAAATTACAACTGAGAGATATGTGTTTATTTCATATGGTAGAACGACAGGGAAGGAATTAGGGAGGGTGCGGGAGGGGGGATGGGAACGAAGCAGAGGGGGAACGAGAGTGGGGGAAGACGGGGAAGGTATTAGGGGAACGCGGGAAATTAATATGGGAACGTGGAAGGGGGGCTTCGTTTAGGGGACGAGGGGGACACGGAAAAGGGGAAGGCGGGGAAGGCGAGGAAGGTGAAAAAGGAACACGAAAGAAGAAGGGGGCATAGATGGAAAACGGGGGTGGGAAAGGGGGGAAAGGCCACGCTGGGGATGGGGAAGGATGAGTGGGGGCGAGGAAGGAGCAGAGGGAGGGATTGCAAAGGTGACATAGTTACGGTAGGGGAAAGTACAGTGGTAAATTAGGAAAATTCTTCCCACACTGTCAGCTGTATGTGGCCTATATACACGTGTCGGAAACCTTCTGATTCATTGTGTATCTAAAAGGACTTCAATAAACAGAATTAAAACACAAATACTCTCTTTTAGTAGCATTTCAACGCATGTCGGGTACCCGCTAGTTTAAAATAAAACAATAACTTTGTCAACAACACATTTATTCTTTATACCTATAATTTGAATTGTTCGATTTGAGTTTGGACCACGATAGATTCTAAACCTGTTAAATTCACTAAAAGTTAAAAAATCTTCATATATAAAAATCTCGTGTCACAATATTAGTCCGAGGTAAACTCCGTAACTACTTAACCGATTTTGATGAAATTTAGCTTACTATGTGTAATTTGGTGCAACTTAAAAGATAAAATAGTTTTTTATCTCAATTATTGACTTCAATATTTATTTTTGCGAATTAAATGATTTTTATGGGACAATTATTTGAAAATTTCATAATTTTGTGACAGATGGCGGTGTGAGTTAATTTATTGACACAATACTTGGTTATCTAGATTAGGTAACCATCCATTTGCGATATACTTTTTTAAAATGCAAATCGATAACTGAATAGTGTTTCTAAAATAACCTTAATTATTAAGTATGTGGTGAAAAAAAAAACATAGTTACCCCGTAAAACTCACCGCGGTCCGGTTTAGTGATAAGGATTAATTCACGGCAGTAGCTCAGTCAAATATTTCACGTACATGGATGGGTCAGAATGTTTTCATACATACGGCGTCAGATATTTACTCGGAGTCGAGTTCTTAAATTTCAATCGTACAGGCATTAGGATAATAATACTATCAGATAATTGTATTGTTCCTTATTAAGAACTTTTGCATTAGTTCCTGGGAAACAATGTGTGCAGGGTTTTTTTTTTTTGAGGAAAGGAAGTTGTGAACATGGTTCTTGAAGGGACCCACGTTGTTGAAGAAAGAACACACACATACATATGCCGAAAAATCGTTGTACACCCGAGCTGTGGAACTCAAAAAGAGTCGTAGAAACGACCCATTCTCATGTGACAACTAATATCGAGACATTATTTGTATTCTGTTGAACTCTATGCTAGGTCCCCTAGTTTCTAATCTACACAATATCTTTTAATATTCGTAAAAAGTCACAACAGAATGTTCTTAATTTTTACTTCAATCTGAATGTGTTTTATTTATTTTTTGTGAAAACGTGTCATTTTATTACTGACCTATTAAATAATCACAACAAATAATTTCACTGACATCGAATTAAAATGTGCTCGCCCTTCATTAAAGTTTAATCTGAGGAAAAAGAGCAGCAGAGAGACAATTTGCAAGAAGAAAAAAAAACACAACAACTGATTGTCTCTACGAAATTCGCGTTAGTTTAAATGTGCGTAATTACGTCGCGTAATGAGTTCTGTCAGGACACAAATGGAGTAATTTACAAGAATACATCTATCTTTTGTTAGAAGTAAATCGTATTTATAATTCCAAGAAGTAATATTGTTATTTTCGACTTGTTTTAGCAATATATTGTGATCATATTTACAATTATTCTTATTTTCAGAGCGCTGAAGATAAATTGAATCTATGGAGGTATCAAGTGCGTGTCAGTTAGCTCGAATTAAGAGAAATTTGAACAAAAGGTGCTATACAAGCTGTTGAAATCACTGTCAAAATGGACAAGAGCATCTCAGGTTGATAATACCTAAATAAAATCGTCAAAATCGAGGTTTTCTATCTCCCATTTGTCTACTCCAAAACTGGACCGATTTTAAAGATGTTTTTTACCAACTACATAGTTTTATATTACATTAAAACTATTTATATTACATTAAAACTATTTATATTACATTAAAACTATTTATATTACATTAAAACTATTTATATTACATTAAAACTATTTATATTACATTAAAACTATTTGTACATAATACACTACAGATAGGTAGTTACCAATCGAATTATCACAAAATGTCCCTTATAAATATCAAACATCAAATGGAAAAGTCAAATAAACTCCACAGTAGACAAAATGAGAAAACTTATCTATATATTTTTAGACTTAGAAATACTGTATCATTAAAAATTCTAAAGGATATCTGTTTTGAACTTGCACATTCTGTACTACAATATGGAATCGTGGCTTGGGAAGGTGCATTTAAATCTACACTACTTCCACTTGAGACAATCCAAAAAATATTAATAAAAATCATCTTAAAAAAGCCTTATTACTATCCAACAATAAATGTTTTCCAAGATTTCCCGGTTCTCCCACTTTCAAAAATGTATGACAAAATTGCACTCCTTCAAATACATAAAGAATTCTTTGATAAAAATAATATCCTACAATTAATATAAGTAAGCAAAATAATTATTTCTGTTGGTGGGCTAACCATACCTCTAGTACGAATTTCAACCGCACAGCATCACTTTATATTTAAGGGTAAAATTATTTATCAAATTACCTCTAGAACGGAGGAAAACTATGAGAACTACAAAAAAAAATTAAAATTCTCTAATACCACCTCACAACTTTTCTTATTGCTTAATATTATGTTTTGCTTATTATTTCCTTGTATCATTTATAACTTACCTTTTTATTACTTTTATCGTATTTTCTTGTTTTATAATAGTATCCTTTTATAACTCGCCTATGTTTTTATTACTTTCGATGAATTTTCTTATAAAATTAGTAATAGTTTTTTATAATAATTTTGAGATTTAAATAGATGTAAAAATATATTGTTGTCCTCTCCTAAATGCAAGCAACTGCTTTATTAGGAGAGTGATTCAAATGTTATATTATATTATTATATTAAGTTGTAAATATTGTAACCCTTAATATGTTTAAATAAATTAAATAAAGAAAAAAATATATAAGTTTGTTATTCTCATAACAAGTACTTATCAAACTGCAATGATAAAAATATTTCTCAAGTAACTTTCAATACTTTAATTTTTTTTCACTTTTCACTTCTGAATTATCGAATCGCTTCGAAGAATCGACAACACGGTTGAAAATCGCTCTCGAGCATAGCGGAAACTGGCAGAACGATCGGGCAATACTCTGCCAAAGGAATTTCCACCAAATTGACCACTACGTTATTAGAGTTTCTATGGACGGTTTGACTGGTCGCAGTCTAGGATGAATTTATTCCGTTTTATTTTTTATTTCTTTTACCCTAGATGTTTTTTGAGTGGAAATCCTTGTACGTATGTTATTTTTGCAAGGATTTCAATAGAAACGCGATAACTTTATCGACCTGTGAAATATAATTCGATATATTGTATAGCGGGGAGAAAGTCAAATAGTCCGATTAGGGTAGATAATAATTCATTATTTTTACCATCTACTAATATAAAGCCTAAATTTTTTTATTTCGTTTTACTTTTGTAGACCACTGCACAGAAATCTAATACACTCGTATGTTCTTATTCAATTTAGGAGGCGGGCATGTATACCGCCGACCCGGGAACCATTTATTGGATAACCTGCACCTCTGCCATTCAATGGTCGTCCCAAGTGGTTCGCTATGCAAGGTGACTTACCAGGGGTGCTCGGGTTCATGGGGTGAGGTTTGGCTAGGTTTTGGCGGCGGATGAATTTGTCCACCTACTGCGTGGCGGGCCGGATCGGGAGAGACTGGTTGAGGGAGACATTTTTGTCTTCTCCAGCAGTACTCTCTCATCGCCTTGCACTGCAGTGGGAGGCATAGATTCACATGTCCGACACCCTTGGACACACTGAATCCCAGATTCCTATCCTCCCCTCCATACTTTTTTCATTCCCGGAACTTCCTCTCCTTCTTTCCTATAAAGATCCTCCACAGAGCATTCCCTTCCTTAAGAGCCGTTCGCACTGGGCAAGTATTTTAGTAGCGAGTATATTAGTAACTAAGCGCCTCCGAACACCACAATTTTAGTTGAGTAGGTAAGTCAGCTCTTTAGTAGAGTGAATCCATTTAGTTATATTACTTCTGGCGAGTAGCATCTCCCCTCCCCCATGCGTCAGCGCAGTCCATTAGCAGACGCCTATACGCGCAATATGTCGTCACGTTGGAGCGAAGATGCTACTCCGAAATTCTTTATTTTGGCGGCTATTAATCTATTTTCGTGTCAACAGTTCATTTATTTTCATCTCACTAATTTAGTTTTAATCTCACCTCTTCTAAAATAAGCATAACAATCAACTTAATTAGCGTATTTACTTTGTTGCGTTGCAGTCCGTTCATCTTGCAATGCGCCGCTTACTAATCAACTATCTGCGTCAGCGTTTCCCAAAAGGTGTTCCGCGGAACCCTGGGGTTCCATAGAAGCATCACAAGGGTTCCGCGCTCCGTCCAGATTTAACGTATGTATAATTTAACAAACAAAACAATGCGCACGGAAACTCGATCGAGCGCGCTTGACCGCCTTCCCTTCCTCCGCCGCCACCCTCCGCCTTCCCCTGGCGGGCGACCCGTATCGCCCACCGGCGCGCCGCTCAGT
The DNA here is from genome assembly GCA_951813805.1 of Limnephilus auricula. Classification (NCBI taxonomy): domain Eukaryota; kingdom Metazoa; phylum Arthropoda; class Insecta; order Trichoptera; family Limnephilidae; genus Limnephilus; species Limnephilus auricula. The sequence goes on from OX638410.1 coordinate 2,840,156, forward strand.
TCGTCAGTTGAGTCTGAGAAAATCAACAAATCTCTGGAAGAGTATTTTCCTAAAAAAAACCTGCAGGACATTGACTGGGTACAGAATCCATTCCTAGTTCACAAGAAACCGTCGACTCTTACAGCAACAGAGTACGAGACTTTGATAGATATCAAATGTTCTTCTTCCTTACAAAAGTTTAATTCAGAAAAAACTAATCTGGATGAGTTTTGGATTGGACTTAAAAACGAATATCCAGAAGTCGTCGAGAAGGCTATCACAGTTTTGTTACCGTTTGTGACCATTTACCGGTGTGAAACTGGTTTTTCGGCTTACGCTTACACAAAAAACAAATACAGAAACAGACTGGATGCAGCTCCAGATCTTCGTATTCAGCTGTCTGACATAAAGCCTGATTTCAATGCTATTTTAACAAAAAATGTAAAAAAATATCACTCTTCACATTAAAGTAAGTTTTACACAAAACTTTTGATCTTTCTTTTCAAGGTAAACATGAAAGTATTATAACTACATCTTTTTCTTATAAAAATGGGGTTCCACCTAGAAAAGTATGATCGATAAGGGTTCCGGGGCGAAAAAAAATTGGGAAACGCTGATCTACGTAATCTACTTGTCCGTAGTGCGAACACTTTTTGGTCAGTCAAGTAGCGAGTTAATCGCTAGGTGCGAACAAGCCATTAGAGCCTTCTGTGTGGTTTCAAATCACGCTGTATTTCAATTCGTTCGTAAGAAAAAACAAGAAAGACTTCGATAGCTAATATATTATATAATAAGGGTGGGTTTCACACATTTAATACTGCCCTTCGAGAGTTTTACGATCGGAATAAGTGTCGTAAAAGTGACGTAATACGGTGCGGACATTCAGCGCTCGACCATTCAATTGATATAAAACGCCCAAATGACATATTGTATTAAAACTTTATCCCATGTATTAGGCCCATTTTATTGAGGTCTTTAGGACAATAGGGCCTTAGGATATTTGGAGCAAGTGGATACGTTTGTGTATCTGGATAGTATGTTTACGAGAGATGGGAAGGCTAATAGAGGTATTGAAAGAAGGGTAAATGCAGGAAACTCCATTAATGGAGCCAACAAAAAGCAGTCCAAAGAAGCGAAGTTAGCAGTCCACAATGGAGTGCGTGTACCTACGCTGATGTATGGCAGTGAAGCATGGAACTGGCAGAGAAAGAATGAAAGTAGACTTTTGAAATGAGATCCCTGCGGCGTATGTGTGGTAAAACTGAGAACATTTGAAAAATGTGAAGATCAGCAAAGAATGCTAGGCTGATGTAAGTGTAATGAGTAAATTTAAGAAAGGGACCCTCAGATGATTTGGGCATGTAGAGCGAATGAACGAAGAAAGGAGTGTAAGGAGAATATACGTCGCAAGTTTTAATGGTATAGAAGTAGGGGACGCCCAAAGAAGACATGGCACGATCAAGTGAATCTTAATAATACTTGAGTCGGGAATCGTCAAGAGTCATAAAAATACAAGAGTATGTATGAGACGTTGTATGAATGTGAATGAGGCAAAGAGTGTGTGCCAAGACCGAGTTGTTTGGCAATCCGTCCTCTCTGAACGGCATGATGGTTTGCAAACGTAACACTGTATCAAATGGATAATCAGCGTTTTTTTAACATTTGAAAGGTCGATTCTGGGTGTCTAGCACGGTCGATCGATATAGGTTTTATCGATAATGTCGGTAACTTGTCACCGCTCCCGATCAGGACTGGACTTCAGGTCACTAACGAACAAACAACAGTTCACAACGATACAAGTGTTCCTAATTTATTTGACGTGAACTGTTTATTGTGCATTGGTGATCTGCAGTCGTGCTAGGAAACGATGACAAGTTACCGACATTTGCCCAGATGATTTATATGAAGAAGGAAAATTAGATGCGGTAGCTCGTTCTATATACGTTCACAAAAAACGATGTTCTTATAATATGATGCTAAATATCAACTGTGGACGGATGTTCACGCTCATGCACCGGTGCACCGGGATCAATGCCGCAGGCTTCATTAAAATGCCTGCACAACAGACTCAGGTTGTCCGCATTGCATCTGCGCATTAGATATGGCATTCGGTCTGCTAAAACGGATTGTCAATTAAACGGACCGCCCTCCTTTTCAAAGAATCAAGTAGATTTATAAACTATTAGGCGATTCGTTCACGGAGCTACTTACAAACGACTCGAGTTTCATGCGCGTAGCACCCGCTCCGCTCGTGAGTACCCATCATACTATTTTGCTGATGTTTTGATGATATTAATGAGCAAAACCAAAATGTAAGTACTTACTTAAGAAAAATATGTTGCTTAGGTAGTAAACCATAATTATTAATATTATTTATATCAATGTATATTTAAGTTAACAAAGCGAAATGTGTATATTTCTTTTGACTTAATAAATAACTAAAAAAAAAGCATTCCGGTTGATAATATTTATATTCGACTCCCAACCCGAAGGTCGCGGGTTCGAAACCGGCGTGTGCAAAATAAATTTTATTTGATCAATTTGTGTTATTTTACAATAAATTATTTAAAAATAATATATAGTAGGTATATTTGCGGCACATTCCAGAGTGGAAGATACTCTCAGAATCGCCCTGGTGTAAGACCACCATACAGAATTGAAACGTTGCTTTAAATGGCTTTAGCCGTGTTTGGTGAATAGCCAGGTATTTCCCCACCTTCCCTTTTCCCCGTATCCTTCCTCGCCCGACTACCTTCACCCTCACAACCTAAGCGTATTGAAATTAGAAGGACGGATTGTGAAGTGTGCCCGCGCGCTTCGAGTGTGTTTTTTTCGAGAAATTTAGCTGTCTGCTGGTTTTAGCCGTTTAATAAGTCCATAAATTTTTACGGCGCTAGCCATTTTCCATGGTGGCAGCCAATGTTAGCCGTATGGGTAAAATTCTTGAAAAAGCACACTTATAGCACGCGGGCACACTTCGGATGCCGTCTCTCTAATATCGATAATCTTAGCTCACAACATACCCCAAATGGGGATGCCACAGTCTCACTGGCTCCGAGAGGGGACGGGAGCAGTTTGGACCCTTGTGCAAACATATAACAACAAAAATAATAATATTAATACATACATAATAATATTTCGGCTACTGGCATTATACCTAGCTCTCTCATTAAAAATTTAGGCATATTATATTTGTATATAAAAATGCAAAAATCAGTCATTTTAAATACATGTAGGATTACAAAAGATTTTTTAAATGTTTATATTGAGGGATCAGTAGGATTTATCGGTCAAATTAGGAGTTCCACCGAGCCGAACCTCTGAAATGAAAATATCTGGAGTCAGTGAATTATATTTAATAGTCTGGTAGATTTAACATGTTGTTCTTGTATTGTTTTATATTAATTATACTTATATAATACACTTGCATAGCGTGGATTTACTAGATGATCATTTTTGTGGAAAAGTGTGTGAAAGGGTTTAGTTTTTCCTATGGGAAAAACTAAACCCGGACCTAAAATTATTGCGCAATTTAAAAAAATTTGTTTACTAGAAAATCTCCGATAGGAAACAATGTATCAAATGAAGGAAATTGGGTTAATAATCTAGAAAAGAGACATTTCATTCGTCTCCAAGGGGAAACAACAAGAATATTTACTCCGTAAAACGTTTTTGCTGTGCTCGGGTTATGAAGCCAAAATCGATCGATTCTCTGTAAACGAATTATGTTAATTTGTTCAAATGAATAAATTTACTCAAATAAATCGTTTAATTTCCATAAGTATCGAACTTTATACCCTTAAATTATTCATTTATAAACAAAATATTATATTAATGGAGAAATTCTAGGAAAAAAATTAATGACTTTAACGATTTATATTCATGTGGAGTGTTGAATAATAAACGATTTTCAAAACTTACTGTACATGATTATGGTATGGTTCTGTAAATTCTATTTCAGAACAGAATATAAATAAAACAATTTACGTACAATTTTTTTTTTTAAACAATATTTTTCATTTCATATTACAATCCAGTAATGTTGGCCTCCTTGGGTGGCTTACCCGCGCTGAGGCCTCCATTTTATAATACAAAAAAATTATAAATAATACATTTATATATAATGTTTGTAAAGAAAAAAACATAAGATTAAAATAAATAAAAATAAAAAAATCAGATAGTTAAAATCGGTATTAAATATGCAAATTTATACGGTATTTAAATATGCAAATATGCAAATTTATACATGGTGTTAAGCATCGTACTTGACTTACTTTACCCAGTGATTCCTGACATTATTTCGAGTAAAAAATGTAATTGAAATATTGGTCTCCGGTGACTTTTTAGATACCTTTTTTTTTTCAAAACTTTTTCTTCAAAAAAACTTCCATGTGTCGTCACTGGTCACTAAGCCAAGTAACCAAAAAACCCTTCACCCCGCCCCTAACTTCCTAATACCTACTGATTTTTTTATGTTTTTGTAGAAAATGTACATAGTACCATGCTTAACAATCTGTACAATGTGTTGTGTGTTTTATACTGGTTTTGTGTGTGTTGTGTATGTTTTATTATTTTATGTTATGAAATTTTGATAATATTGTATTTTTTTATCATTAATCAATTTTGTAATTTTGTGTCTGAATTTATTTTTGTTTTCCACAATTTTATTTTTTTAAAACAGGATCACGTTCATTGATATAATTAATACTTTGTACATAGTACAGTTTTGTATCAGTGATCGACGAACCGGTGGATGCAATCTGTTAGCCATAAGTTGTTTACTAGTTTGTCTAGTCTGTAGTGAGAATTAAGAATGAGCATTGTAGAAAATGTATTACAAGCTTGTACACTGCTCTTGAAATGATTCTTCTCTAAAACGGCGCTACATAAATCATCCAAATAATGTTATTTTACCTTGACCTCTTCAGCTGGACTCTCTCGACCCATCGGCTTGCACTGCAGTGAAAGCGATGGATTCATAGGTTCGTCACTCATGAACACATTGTCTCCCAGATTCCTACCCACCCCTCATACCTTTTTCCTAACCAGAACTTCGTCTTCTTCCTTTCCCTAAAAAGACTCACCACACAGCATCCCCAAAGACGACGTAGGTTCTGAGGATTTTTTTTCTAAGGGCTCCCTGTGTGGCGATAATGATAAATAAATGTTAGAACTAAATCTCTTGTGCGGTGTTTAGAAACACCAAATTAAAGCACCTATAAAACAAGAAATTGTTCTAAATTAAAACAAATGATTTTGTATTAAACCACTAATATAATCACAATTACCTACATGTTTCAAAACCGATGGTTTCTTCGTCAGGGTAGTAATGACATTAGTTCAACTTCTTTAACAATTTGATTGCCGACAAATCGGCGTTTGATATAAATATTGTTTGCAAAGTCTAACAAAAGTTAAAGTTGATAATTAGGTTTATAAATTTTTGTATCTGCTTTCTCCCCGTAACTTTTCTTTCGGTCCGCGCGGAAAAGAAAAGTTTCTCAAATGTTTGTTTTTAATAAACTCAGTCAATGACCTGCTATAATCTGCTCTGTATTAATTTTAACTTCCTACGCTTTATTTAAACTTATTTTTTTCTTATTCATTTTATATTGTGTGAAGCTATAGTAGGGGGAGGCGGGGCTAGTCGTTACAAAAATGAAAGATATTTTTATCGGACGACCGTTTATTCATAGAATCAAAAGAATATTTTTTTATAAATAGTTCACACTTTTATCAATAACAAAACATTTTTTTTCAATCAAAATTTAGGTACCAAAAATATGAAATAATAAAATTAAACATCTAAAAATTGTAACAACATTCCCCACGTAGGGGCAAGTTGTTACATAGGTGGGGCACATTGTTACAAACAAATAAAATTAAAATAAAGTTGGCACCGTTCCAATAAATTGGTTTGTTTAATGTGTTATTAATAATTACAATATTAAATTCTATTTAAATTAAATTTTAAAAAATAAATGGAGTTCTACGAATCAAACACAAAAACAATAAATAAATTCTATGATTTTCTTGCGAACTTTTCCCTTTCTGTGTTTTTTCAGGTACTTTCTAACTATTTTCAAATGTATCTAGATCTACATATATCAAAATATTAGGTTATGAGGGTTAAAAGTGAATGTGCTCCTCGCTGAGAAACAAAGCATCATTAAACTTTCTAATTATAGTGTTTTTATCGGAAGTGACCTGCCAGGTAATTATGTTCTCCGTATCTATTTGTAAATAATAGGTAGAGCCTAAGAAGTCATAATAAATTGTACAGCGCCCTTGAGGTGATTTCTTACAAAAACGGAGCTCTACAAATTATCCAATTATTATAATTATTATTATTATCTGTTTGGGGCACATTTTTATGTGTTACAACTTGCCCCCTAATCATTGTAACAACTTGCCCCTTTGACGCATTTCACATTAAAAGCGTAATATCGTATACACGAAATTTACAACACTAGGATTAATGTTCAGAAACTATAAGATGGATATAAAATATCAAAAATATAATATAAATTAACTTACCTATTATGGTGAGTTGATAAAATGACTTCAAATTCTTCCTACGAAAGTTCAAAATCAACACGAAATTTAGATTTCATTTTTTAGATTTTTTTTTAACGTCCGTTTTCGTTGACGTTTTGTGGTATGCTGTGGCCGGCTAGTTCGCCCATGTCCCCGATAGACATGAGCGCAAACATTCTCTCTGGTGTGTGATTTATCGATAATGTAATAACGTGCCCCCGTAACAACGTGCCCCGCCTTCCCCTACTTTGGTTTCAGTGATGAAACAATTAACAGATAGTATATAATGTTTCATATATAATGCATTATTTTTATGGTATGTATATTTAGTAATTACTGGGCATATTGTCAAAGTGGTGATCTGTGAAGGGATGTGTGCGCATTAAACAGTTTATACCATTGATGCTACTTTTAAATTTGGGCAGTGAATCCGAGAAAATGTCGATGTTAGAGATTGGGGATTTTTTAATTTTTTTATTTAAGTTTATTTAGGAAATATACGGTTGTATGTAAAATCATTGATCATAAAATAGTAAATATAATATAAACCAGTTATTATTGAACGAATGTAGAGCATGGTTATTTTGCGAATTAGTAACTGCATTTGTGTGTAATTAAGCACGTGGAATAAGTGCTGAATAGCGTGTATGCCTGAACGGTACAGTAGTAACGTGTACGGTAGTAACCGTACAAAAAGAAGAAGAAAGCGAGATATGTAAACACTAATGTAAGAAAGAGCGCGCTGATATTAAAAGAGGATTATAAGTAAAAGAAAATATTTAATAAAACAGAACTCGTTTAAAATAGAGCAAACATTTCTAGAAAAATGCTGGAGTTGCATTTAAAGAGACGCTGTGAGTTTTTTCATACTTATAACATATTAAATATACTTATAACATATTAAATAATATAACAAAATGTATTTTTTCAAATTTTTTAAGCATATTTCGCGATTTTTTTCTATAGAGGGAATTATTATTATTTTTTTTTATTTCTATATAATATTACAGTGTTCACATAAAGTTATTAATAAAAAGTTCAAAAATTATATTATTATGTATAAATATTATTATGTATAAATTTTTTTATTCACCAGATTTACAGGAACGGGTTTAGTTTTTCCCATAGGAAAAACTAAACCCTTTCATACACTTTTCCATATAAATGATCATCTTGTAAATCCACGTTATGCAAGTGTATTATATAAGTATAATTAATACAAAACAATACAAGAACAACACGTTAATCTACCAAACTATTAAATGGGAATATAATTCACCGTCTCCAGATATTTTCATATCAGAGGGTTCGGCTCTGTGGAATTCCTAATTTGACCGATAAATCCTACTGATCCCTCAATATAAATATTTAAAAAATCTTTCGTAATTCTACATGTATTTAAAATGACTGATTTTTGCATTTTTATATACAAATTCTTTGACAAATCTAATATGCCTAAATTTTTAATAAGAGAGCTAGGTATAATGCCAGTAGCCGAAATAACAAAAGGTTATATTTTTATAGTCTGAGAATGCCAAATTCTTTTAATTTCATTTCCTAAATCTGTAAACTTTCTTATTTTTTCAGAAACAGATTTTTGAATATTACAGGAATTTGGAATAGCTACATCAATAATATAAGTTATTTTTTTTAATTTTGTTATGTAAAACTATATCAGGTCTATTATGAACAATTGGTCTGTCTGTTAGTATAGTTTTATCATAGTAAATTTTAAAGAAATTATTTTCTAAAAATGAATTTGGTTCGTATTCATAATATGGTACTATATTATGACAGTCAATCAAGTTATGTTTAATTACCAAACTTTGGTGAATTATTTTTAAAACCTGATTGTGCCTAAATGTATACTCAGACGGCGCTAATATAGAACATCCTGATATAATGTGTTCTATAGTTTCCGGAAAAGCCATACATTTTCTACATAAATCATCAATTTGATCTGGATCTTTGATTATTTAATTTATTAATATATTATTATTATATATAAATATTATTAATATTTATACATAATAATATAATTTTTGAACTTTTTATTATGTTGTGTGTAAGGTAGGTTTGTGAAGGTGTAACTGTGATTGGGTAATGTTGTATGTTTCGTGATCAACTCACTAGGAGAACCTGTGCTGAGGTGTTTAGGTGGTTATGTTTAAGTGTGACAAGTATTTATGTTGTATTGTATTTATGTTGTAACAGAATGCTTCTTCTTTATTTATTTTTTAAATTAGTGTATTTTAAACTGATTATTTATTTTAAAAAAATATACATATATATAGTGTAAGTGTGTGTGCATAGTTGGTATATTCTCGAAAAATGTGTTTAGTTATTTTACACTTTGTTATTATGTTTTGAATGAAGTCAAAATCTTTATTTTGATCCAGGCTGAGAAGTTTTTTGTGAATGTTTGTAGACGTATTTGCAGTTATTAGTAATTATAGTATCTTCAAAAATAACATATATTTTTTAAGGAACTTAAAAATTGAAAGTGTTCTAGAGAAGTGTGTTATAATTTGGTAGAGATGTGAAATGCGTGGCTTAAAGATTGTTAATATAATGATATATTCTATGTATAAATAATAAGTCTGTCACTGCTTGCCTTTGTCGAAAGTTTATAAAAGGTATATATATATAGTTATGAAAGGATCTACAAATTTTAGTTAATCTTAGCATATTTTCAATCCAATAATCCTGCAAAATATTACGTAGGTATTATAGCGGTTGTAAACCTACCAAACATGATATATAAGCGCTGGTTTCCGGAAACGGAATGCTCTGGTGGGAGATGGCTAAAGACTTCCGGTGCGGAAGGTTTATTAGGCTTTTGATTTGTATCTGAAGGAGCTATAAATCAGGTTGTCTGGTCTAGAGAAGTAGCCACGCACAAGATGATGGAGGTGCTAGTTAGATAGAGGGTGCGGAAAAACGTAGTTAATCGTAAATTTAACTACACAACGACAATATATAGTTAAGAATGATGAACACTTGAACATTTTTATTGAAGTAAAGCTTCTTTAGCCGCGATATGACGAGTAATTCAGGTAATTTTTCGGACGGAAATAACGTTTTCAAACTGAAATGACGTTCGGATATAGTTACAATTACTGCAATATGAATGTGTTTGATTTTATTTTCAAAGGGTTCTCGCCTTTGCTAGAATAGTAATATATCTGCTGCAACAGTCAAAGAAGTTTTACTTCAAACGCGCATAAAGGTTAAACGCCCCCATTTTTACTTATTTATTATTTATTAAGCCCTAGTTTTGCATTAAAATTTTACAATCAATCTAAGTATATAAAATGTAAATAATAAAGTCTGCAGTCCACCTCGGAACAGGAATACCTAGTGAGGAGGACTGAGGATAAAATATTTCACTTTGTATTCTTAATTTGTTTGATATTGTATTTTAATTTTAATTTGTATTGTCATTAAAAAAAAAAAAGTTTTTTGTTTTTATTTTAATGTTTTTCAAATGCAATTGCTAAATTAACTTCCCTACTTATTTTTATTTTTAAGTTTTTATGGGGTACTCCATCTCAATAACACATCTTTAAAAAAATATATATATTTAAATATATGAAATGATACTGCTACCCGGCTCTGAACAGATTTTGTCTATCGAATCGGGTCGTGCACATGATATGTAAATATACCTTAATGTTAATAAACGCCCGGGTTACCGGCATTGAAAAAAAAAATAAAAAAAATTATTTTACCAAAAAAACTAATACGTAGATATTAAGATTTGTTATGAAGTAGGTATAAAATAAATAAGTAAATAAACTATTAGATATAATTAGGTTATTTATATGTCGCATTATGAATTATACACCGCTCTTTAATTCCCCGAATTCCCAATTTCTCCCAATATTTAACATATTTCCCTTCAAAACTTTAAGTTTTTAAGTTCTTAAAATATTTGTTATTTTTAAATATAATATCTTTTATTTTTTAATTGATAAACTAATGTTTAAGACAAGATTTTGATCATAGCATAATGTAATAAGCGGTAGTTGTTGAATGAAATACTAGTATATATTGAATCATTTGGCGGGTAAGAGATAACTCGCCGTAGCTCAGTGAATTAGGAGCACCTGACCGGACATCAGAAGGGCGCGGGTTCGATACCCGTCGGCGGCATGTATCTTTCAATGTGGATGAGTTTTTCAGGCTGATAATTATTGCTTAGTATAATAGTTGTTATAATAACTATATTTTGCCGAGACAGAACGGTAAGTATATGAAATTCCCTCGATAGACAAAAAACGAATGTACGCTCAAAAATATTAAAAAAACTGTTTTTATTCCTTTTTTATTTGTTCTGTTATTTAACATTTTTAGGTATGATAAAACCAGTGTATTTTAAATGCTCCTGTATTAATCGTGTTTTTTAAAATATTTTTCACAGTTTTCGATTAATTATAGTCGTTTTTTAAATGAGTGTTGAATCCTTCTAACATCCAAATTTACGTATCCTCATTTCAAACCAGTTTCATATCACCGAAATTAAATGTGACCATAAACATAATAGTCTTGTAGATAATATCTATCATAATTTAACCTGCGGTCAAAACAATATAGTATATAATTTTATTTGTTTTATAATCTTAATGTTTAATATTTTTAATTTTTATTTCTATCTTTAAAATATTTATCTCCCTTTATTTTTCAGCTCACTATTATTTTTATATCTTTTTATTTATTCTTAAAAAATTTTTTCTTTTCTATTTTCTTATTTTTTTTTTTTTTATTATTTATTACCATATTTTTTTATTATTTTTCTATTTTTATCTGTTTCTATAAAAAAGTATTTTTTTAGTTCATATATTTATTATGTATGACTACCACAACACGGGCATTAGCCTAGTATGGTAGTTAAAAAAAATTTCGAAAACATTTTTAAAAAAAGTTAATAAAAAATAAAACCATCTTCTTCTTTTTTGCTGCTTACCACGGAGCCTCGAGATGATTTGTCATAAAATCGCCGCTCCGAAAAATATCCAATTAACATTATTTTTATTGAATTCGTGCAATTAAATATATTGGATGTCATCAAAACGGTACACTTAGAAAAGCCCTTGTGAGATCTCAAAAGAGAAATTTAAAAATAGGTTTATGGAAAAAAAACATGCAAATAAATAATAACAAAAAAATCTCCCAAATAACATCGAGTGTCCACGAAAGATATCAAAATCAGGCAGTTGCCAGTTTATTCCCAAATTTCTGCTAAATTAAGGGGAGGGATCCATTGGGGGTGGTATTTTATATCTTCTGGTTTTGATTTGAAATCTCAGAGTCAACCCTTATCAAGGTGATTGTGTGAGCAAACAACGCTTTCAATACCTACCTGCTCCCAAACGCCAATTGTCGAATATTTTTTCAGATTCGTAGGATTTTTTTGAAATACGAGAATTTGGAAAAATAAAGATTGCTAAATTTGGGAAAGTTGCGATTGGTAGCGACAATATGCCACTTCCACAATGCCCGCACCCTTAAATTCTATGGAAATGTTACGAAAATTGGTCTAATTCCACCGGATATTTTCATATATTTTTTTTAATAAATACGAGTATATAGATATATATGTACGCCAGATTCATTATTTTACTTTAGGAAAAGTAAGGAAATAAAGTTCTAGGAATGAAAAATATATAAGGGGTGGGTATCTGAGGGTCAATGTGTCCAGGATTTACGGGTGAGTAAATCCATCCCTCCCACTGCGGTGTAAGGCGATGGGTCGAGAGAGTCCGGCTAGAGAGGTCTAGGTTTGGTCTCCCTCAACCAGAAATAATCCTCATGATTTCTGCAGCGCTTAGTTCTTTACCACTTAACAAAGCTTTTAAATAACACAAACCTTTATACATTTAAGGAGAAACAAACGTATTTATAATACTTATACCTATTACGTGATTATACCTTGAGGTTATTTCTCAAAAAAACGGCGCTCTACAAATCATCCAATCATTTTTTATCAGGAATGAAAATATTCTGTCTTCTTTCTTCTTCCTTGCACTGTCCCAACTCATTGCCTAGGTAGGCTGTTGGGGCCGGCTCTTCTTGTTCTTAGGTTGTAGCTCGCTTTCATCCAGGCCGTTTTTCTGTAGAATATTAGAGCATTGAGTCATCCAGGAGTTCTTTGGTCTATCTCTGGATGACTGTCGATGAAGCTCCACGGACATTGCCTGCTTCACTGTGTGGTCTGGTGGTCTCCGTCTTATGTGCCTATACCATCTCAACTGTCTCGTCGTTCCACCAGCTTACTGTTTATGTCCAAGACACCCAGGCTACCACGAATGCGTGAACTTTTAATCTAATCTTTTAATGATACTCCTGCCGACGATGTAAGCATTCGCATTTCTGCTGATTCGAGTTGCCTAGAGTAGGAGTTGTACATAGTCCAGCATTCGTAGCCTTACATTATAGCGGGTCTAACAATAGTCTGGTATATCTTTCCTTTAAGTTTTATTGGCATTTTCGCGTCGCACAGAATTCCTGTTACGGATCTAAATTTAATCCATCCCACACCTATTCTATGGTTGACATCCGCTGCACATCCTCCGTCTCTGCGAACGAGTGAGCCCAGATACTTAAATGAGTTACCGTCGGCTAATTTTCTCCATCCAGTCGCATCGAAGGAGTTACAGCGTTTGGGTCTTCAAATGTTTAAAATATTCCGTCTTTTTCCTGCTAATTTTTAGGCCATTATCCTCCAGGATCTTTCTCCACCTTTCCAGGCTATTCTGTAGGTCACATCACAGTGATGATCTGCTGTCAGTACTACATCATCTGCAAAAAGCATAGTCTTCAGAATACTTTTGTTCATTTCTTGAATCGTTAGATAAATTATAACCATTATGAATAGCAGTGGCAGAGTGGGACAGATCCTTGGTGTACCCCCACTTTAATTGGAAATTTTGGTGACATCCCTAATATGCATCTTACTAGTTTTTCTTATTTCTACATTTGTAGCACATATCTTTCTATGTATGTTATGAGATCTCAATTCCGCTCATGTCAGGTTTCGGGGTACCCTGTCAAACGCTTTTTCCAAGTCTATACATACCATGTGTAAGTCTTTTTTTTGCATCTCGATATCTTTTAAACTATGATTCTGACTGTTTGAATAGCATCTATTATTGATTTCCACGATACAAAGCCGCATTGACCGTCGTGTGATTCTCCTAATTCGTATTTATAATAAAATATAATCTAAATTATAATCCTCTCATATAATTTCGTGGTGTGATACATAAGTATTATCCCTCTATAATTGTCGCACTTCCTAGAGTCTACCTTTTTTTGTAAAATGGAAGAAGATATCTCTTCCTAGAAGACATTATGTCTACATATATTACAAAAATGTACAGAATTTTTCAAAGAGCGAGATTTTACAAAGCGAAATAATCCTTATGACTTCTGAAGACTTAAGTTCTTCACCACTCAAACAAAGCGTTTAAATAACACAAACCTTTACACATTTAGGGAGAAACAAACTCCTCGCTCGCTGACTTTGCTCAAAATGAAACGAAATGAGAACGCAATACGTTACTTACGTTTTCTTTCTAGTTTAGTTCCAATCTCTTTGACAACAATATCTTTCCATTGAAACTGTAGAAATCTCTCTGTGAATAAAAAGTTTTCATTCCGTTTTGCGACAATCCGCGTTTATTCATTCTGCTTTCGCGAAAGACGCCTTTTTAAAATATACAAGATAACGTGTTTCGGTGGAGATAGGTAAATTGAAAGAAAAGGAATATTTAAGTACCCATTGAAACCGTCCAATTGTAGCGTAGATGTATTAAGAAAAATGGTAATAACAATAAATCATAAATAAATAAATAAGTCGTCAAATAATCTTTCAAAATAAATATTACATTGATTTATTCAAGAAGGATGGTCCCTTCCTCGGCATACTCTAATAATAACATAATAATCATGTAAACATAATATGCTTACCAGAACTTGCAAAACATTAATTCATTAGAAATCATAGGTACTTGTATTTGTAATATATATATCGGTTAATATTTGTAATCTATAATATCTACCTATTAACTATTTTATTTTATTTTTATTTTTCTTTGCTCCTATGAGGACTTCTTACTTTTTATATTTTATATTTAAATCTTTGTTCCTTTTAAAGATATCTTATATTACTACATTTAACTTTTTTTATTATTATTATTTTATTCTCACCTTTAACTTTTAACTTTTATATCTTTGCTTAATAATTTAAAGCTTGTACTTTATACTTATACTTTGTACCATATTTTTCACTTTACATTTATATTTTACCCTTTTCCTACTATTTATAACCTTACTACTTACTTTTTACATTTTTTTCCTTATATTTAACTTACATTTATACTGTTAGTTATTCTTCATGTTGTTGTACTATTTATATGTTATGTCAATTATGTTAATGGCACATGCTGTGCCGTATGTGTAAATAAATAAATAAATTTCTTTTTACGTTAAGTCCACACAGGAGGCCCTGAGGAAAATTATTTTCATCCGGGCTTATGTCAGATGTGTGGAGGGTCTTATTGGAAAGGAAGCAGTCTTGAAGACGTGTAGTATTGAAGATTAGTTCCTAGGATCATCTTCCATTGAAATAGCGGTAGAACGAGCACATCGTTTCCACCACATGTGCTCTAAAGATGGCAATTCATTTGTTAAGATAGGACAATCTACGGACCGCCAGTTTCTGCAGATAGTCGAGGATTTTTGTCAAGTATTTCGGGATTTCAGACCAGAAGGGGCTTCCAAATTCAACCGTGAGGCGCACTTAAAATTTATGCAGGGTTAGCAGTTGTGTACTATTAAGGCGATACCCGGCAATGATTTTTCCCTACAAAAGTATTCCCTATTTATCTCTCTAGATTTTAACCCTAGAAAAAATATTGTTTTTACATAAAATAGATATCAACTACTGGCGTGTCGGTACTTTTTGTTTTTTTTGACAAGTTACTTTTTATAGAAGTTATGACCTTCAAAAAATCAATAAAATTGACAAGTTTAAACGCCGTCAAAAGACTTTCAGAATACAAACTAGACAATGTTTTTCTTTAAAAAGCAAAACGTACAGACATAGAATAGTTTTTTTCTTATATAGTTGTTAAAAAAAAATTGAAAATCAGTCCACTTTTGGAGGAGAAAAGTGGGGAATACAAAACCTCGATTTTAGTTAGGTATTAGTAGCCCGAGGTGCATTGTCCCTTTCGCTCAATATCCGATGGAGTAAGAGCAACAGTGACAGCAATAATTTAGATTTTTCAAATTTCTTCACCACCCGGGTATCATCTTAAAGTGTCTGCGGGCCCTGTGATGAGGAATTTGGAGGGGTATAACTACGTAAGGTGATTTTCCACAAAATCCAATTATTCTTATGTACTTAGTTAATGAAAATAAAATCATAACAATGATTCAGGGGATTTATCCAACATGTTTTGATTCATTTTAATGACCAATGGCTATTACCAAATAAAGTGAGGTTAATATAAAACAAACAATGTAAAATAATATATATTCAGTAAAAAGTTTCTGCGAATGAAATAAATACCTCGAGATATTTTGAACATAAGTAATGAACCCGTATTACTCCACACGAAATTGAAAATATTTCTTTAACCATTTTTATCCCACACGAAACCAAAAAGGTACCGTGGATTCAGAGCCGGATTAGGCTCTGTAGAGTTACTGAGGTCACAAAACTACCGCCTAAAAATAATTACAATCAATTAGTTGAAAATTAGTCGATACTTATTTCTGTCACTACTGCAAATCTTCCAGGAATTTTGTCAATCGACTAGCAAACTAACGAATTAACCATATCGCCGTTTCTCCGCAGGGGTAGGCTGAGAGGACGAACCGCCAAACAACTCGGTCTTGGCACACACTCATTGCCTCATTCACATTCATCGTCTCATATATACTCTTCTATTATTACATGGCCCGACTGAAGTATCTGGTTCACTTAATCGTGCCATGTCTTCTTCGGGCGTCCACAACTTTTTCTTTCATTTACATTTCCGTCATATATTCTCCTTACGCTCCTTTCTTCGTTCATTCGTCCCAAATGCCCAAACCATCTGCCCAAACCTTTCTTAATTTTACTAATTACGCTTACATCAGCATTCTTTGCGGATCCACACATTTCTCACACTATCATACATGGTTTTACTACACATATGCCTCAGGGTTCTCACTTCAGTCAACTTTCATCCTTCCTCTGCACTGTTCCATGCCTCACTGCCAATTGTTAATCGATATCGATTAACAATTGGCAGTTTTGCAGTTATTGTTGGCAGTTGGCAGTTATTGTTAGTTTATTGAGCTTGTGCGCTCTGCGGGGTTTCTAGCATGGCCAATCGATAAAACCCGATACCAACACGTAATTGACTAAATCCGTCATCCATGGTCCGTTAGCGATATTGGCGAACACGGTCGACAATTGATAATAAATGTTTCGACGGATTTTTAAATAACATCGTTCGTTGCAATATTACTGGTTAATTAATTAACAGAGGTGAACTAATGAAGCTCTTAGAAATAAATTAATTACGCTATCATTTGAATCCGTTCAGGCTTGGAAAAAAGAAAGTTGTTCAAATACAACAAGTTGTGGCTAAAGATCTATCTCATTAACTAAATAACTCCTTTTTGATGTCAAAAAGTACATTACGTGGACTGGCAATTAATGATAGTATTTCAACTCGACATTGTCGATTTATGCCTATTTTTACGTAACCGTTTGATGTTTGATGCTTAGAATATTGAACCGTAGATAGTGTTGCTTTCGCAAGAAGATTTCTTATTTATAACATGTCAATATCGGTTTGGCAGTCGATAGGCCAACCATGCTCGAGATATCGATAAACTTTTTTCGGAATCAATTTGATCATTCTAAACCCTCTAAAAATATGCCTGTTTTAACGAACGGCAACGGATTTGAACATTGATTAGACAATACTAAAATGATGGTTTTACATGAGATGACTCTTAAAGTGTTTGGTGACAAGATCTGGATTTTCAAGTGTAACTTGTAAACCGATACAAATAATAACGTGGAAGATACTCTTAGTATCCCCCTGGTGTAAGACCACCATTCAGAATTGAAACGTTGCTCCAAATGGCTTTAGCCGTGTTTAGTGACTAGATCTGAATAGCCAGGTACTTCCCCACCTTCCTCTTTTTCGTCTCCCTCCATTCCCAACCTACCTTCAGCCTCATAACATACCCCGATTGGGGATGCCATAGTCTCACTGGATCCAGACGGGAGCAGTTGGGACTCTTGTGAGGTATTCTCTATAAAAAAATAAATAAATAACAGCTATATTCAACAAATGCGGCAATCATGTAATTTCCATCAACCACCTATAATACTTGGTGATGGAGCTCATCGCACTAACGAGTGATCACCGCAGTTGGCGCAGTCGGAGGAATATTACTTCCTACAGCCTCAAAACAACCAATCAGCTATGCCATAGTGGTGTTAGCTCCAGACAACTGGGACTTTTTTGCGATATTTACATAAAAAAGCATAATGAATACATTATTTATCTATCTGATTGAGAATGCTGAAGATGCAATTGACAGTATGTGCCATAAGCGGGGAATTTATAAGCAAACTTGGCTTAAGTTAGGTAAATGCATATTGTTTGAACCCCCGTCACATTTGAATTGGGGTATTTTATCTAGCTGACCAGGTACCAGGAAGGAGGTGGGAAAGAGGAATGTGGGAAAGGTAGATGTATATTCAGATCTTGGCATTAAACAACGTTTCAATTCTGAATTATGGTCTTACAACAAGGCGATACTGAGAGTATCTTCCACTCTGGATAGTGCCACAAACAAACTATTATTTTTTTAATGAATTAATATGACAGCCGGTGTGGTCTAGATGTAAGGCTCTAGACTGCCAATCCGAAGTTTGCGGGTTCGAACCCGGCGCGCCGCGGCGTGCGCATATAAACTTTATTTGATCGATTTGTGTTTCTTTTAAATATTATAGGTATATTATATTTGCTGCAGAGTCAAAGATACTCTCAGTGTCGCCCTGGTCTAAGACCACTTTTATTATTTAAAGAAATGGATTTAGCCGTGTTGCGTGACCAGATCTGAATAACCAGGTACTTTCTCACATTCCTCTACCCCATCTTCTTCCCCTCCCCACTACCTTCAGCCTCACAACATACCCAATTATGGATGCCATAGTCTCACTAGCTCCAGATGGGAGCAGTTTGGACTCTTGTGCGGTATTCATATATAAAAAAAAATTATAATAATAATACTTTAAATGACTCAATGATTGCGCCCGTGTGCATTCGCCCACTGCACCTCATGGTTAATGCGTCCCTGTATGGATTGATAACAAACGTATCCGAATTACTCTCCCACATCCGCTTACATCTGGAGACTGGGAGCGTCAGTTCTCACGTAGAGCGAAAAGACATAAAGAACACTGGAAAAAGACAATTTCTCATCGTGTGGTAATAAAAAAAGCAGGGAAATTGTTCTTATTTTTTCCCCACATGGCAAATCATCATTAGTCTTCAGAGTGAACGAAGAGAAATTTAATATTATCTGAAAGGTTCTATATTTTGAAGGCTGTGTTCTGAAATCTCTCTAAAAATGCTTTCATGTGAATTGTTAGCGTTTTTACGCGGTGAAATAAATATAAATTCTAAAAATTTATTTTAACGTTCAGAGGATTTCTTTTTTCTTATTATTAAATTGATAAACAAATAGTAGGCAAGACTTTTTATGCATAGCACAAAGGATAACAATTAAGGGCATGGATCTTTTCTCGGGAGGTTTTTTTTTTTCAAATAATTGTTATCCTTTGTGCTATGCATAAAAAGTCTTAATTAGTTAAAAGTATTTCACCAAAAAATGTAGACATTATATGTCTTGACGCCACCAAGTGAAAAAATTCAGCAATTACAATGCCTTTCTCATATAAAAATTAAGTTGGTTGTTTGCAGGTGAAAAAAATGTAATAAGCGGTAATTGTTGAATGAAACATTAGTATATATTGAATCATTTGGCGGGTAAGAGTTAAGCCGCCGTACCTTAGTAGATAGAGCTCCTGACCAGCAATCAGAGGGGCGCGGGTTCGAGTCCCGTCAGCGACAGCTTTTTTTTTCGGGAGGTTTTTTCAATATGTGTTTCAGGCTAATAATTATTGCTTATAATAATTATTTTTTCTGTTTCATTCATTATTATACTCAATTCAATTTCATTGCCGGCAACCCGGGCGTTTATTGAGGTAAAATAATACTTTATAAGCAAGTTAGTTACCCGCCTCACTAGACGATGTCTGTTCTGAGACGGGTAAAATATACTGGTGTATTAATTAATTAATTTTATGTATGTAGTTGTTTACTTAATGAAATTAACAGCACTACATTCAAAAACACATAGAAATATGATATGTATACCGGTTTTAATGAAAACGAATAACCCCTTAGGTTAATTTGATCGCTTTTGGGAACAGCTCATATAGGTCTTATAGAAATCGTTGTGTTTTCCACGGTGAGAAATATAATCTATACATTTTGAATGTACATTATATTAAATAGACGCAGTATATATATTTAAAAAATTGCCATATTTTGGCAACAAAGCAATCCGTGGTTGTGGAAATAGTGCCATATTGTGGCAAAAAGCGCTCGAGTGGTCTTAAATAATATTTTCTCAGCAGCTTTATTAACAAGTGACATTTTTTGCATTCTTTATTTGTAACTCTTGAATATCTTTATAAATTTATTTATGAAATTTTCTTCAACTAACTATATCAAGTGTGCCTAGTCTGTTTTAAAATGTATGTACTTTTCATTGAACTCCCCTTTAAATTCATGTTCCTGTGTAAAAATAATTTTAAAATAAAAAAAGTATAAATTTGTCTATCCCGAAATGAGTATAATTAAACTCACTGGGAATAATAAATTATAAATATTATGATAACCACTGGAGCGACAGAGCAATTTAAATATTTTTTTCTCGGATTGCTAAAGGAAATTTTTCCGAACACATTAAAATAATCATACCTCCGATTTTCAATATGGAGACATATTAACTGATTATAGTTCTATGTAGCCAATGAATTCCCCTATCTTTTGTCTATTATCACATATTTGTAGTGTTTATAAAAAAAAATACAATAAAATCTTTAACCTTAAAACATTTGTAAAAATCTAGAGAATATTTATTTTGTTATATTTTGAATGTACAATATATTATATAGTCGTTTTAATAAAAAAAAAAATTAATTTGCTACGTTTTGGCAACAAAGCAATCCGTGGTTTTGGAAATAGTGCCATAATGTGGCAAAAAGCGCTCGAGTGGTTATAATCTTGTAATATATTATCACAAAAAAAAATCTTCTTCTTTTTGAAAGCTTACTATGAAGCCTTAAATAAATACAGGGATGGAACTTTTAGAGTAAAGAATATTTTCTTTATTTAAGATTAAATATGTACATTTAGATTTAAAGTTACACGTCTCCAGGCGGAAGGTAAATACACGTTTTGTCATCTTTCATATTCTATAAATAAAGCGGCCATTTTGTGTACGTGAACAAGATAAAAATGGTACGTACGTTCTTAATTAAATGATAAAAACAGTATTTTAATATATTCTTTTCTACATTTTATAAGCTTTTACTCTAACTACTTGTTTGCGGGCCTCAAAAAGCGTTTTTTTTTTAAACATGTAAACCTAATAATCGTCTTTTACTACTTATCTTGTCTTAATTCTTAATCAATATATAAAACAATGTCGAGTTAGTTACACCATTTATAACATAAGAACGGCTGGACCGATTTTTATGATTTTTTTTTATAGTCAATACTTAATAAGAGTCCCAACTGCTCCCGTCTGGAATCAGTGAGACTATGGCATCCCCAATTGGGGTATGTTATGAGGCTGAAGGTATGTAATGAAGGGGAGGAGACGAGGAAGAGGAAGGTGGGGAAGTACATGGCTATTCATATCTGGTCACTAAACACGGCGAAAAGCCATTTCAAGCAACGTTTCAATTCTGAATGGAGGCCTTACACCAGGGCTATACTAAGAGTATCTTCCACTCTGGAACGTGATACCTTTGATTTATTGGTATTGTCTCCGTCCCGAAATATATAATAATAGCAGAATAGCGAGTTCTGGAAAACAAATTTGCATAAAAAAATTAAAAAGGTCAAACGCGAGTGGTTTGAAAAATGGGTGTATTTTATGTAGTTTAGCGGTGTGGGAAAGCGGAAAATGTGGAAGGGGAATGCGTGATGGGGGGGTCGCGAGAAGAGGGACGGCGGGAGAGGGAACGTGAAAGTAGAATGCGGGAGGGGAAGGAGACGCGGGAGGGGAAGAGGAGGCGGAAGAAGAACGGGGACTAGGAAAGGACACACAGGGAGAGACAGTTTATTTATTGAAGTTGCATTGCAACGGATGTAGGGTCAGCTAGTTACTTATATAAGTCAGCAAATTGTCTTCTTTTTGACAGGGTTGTAAAATTAAAGTATTGGAATCGTTTCTCATAAGATTGGAGAAAGGCATTTAATCCAAGTTTAAATAATAATAGTCTTAGAAATTTTTTTGGACAGATTGAACAGTCTTTGAATATTTAAATATAATGGGTTCCAGATTATTAGATCCGCCTTATTCAATGTTGCTTCTGACCAATTAGTTTTATATAATTAAATTTATCTATTATGTAAAATGATTAATAATTGAAGCATTTATTATACTGCATGTATTATATGTGATAAAATTTCGATGTGTATTGTGTTTATAAAAGCTTGTGGTTTAGCTTAAACGTAACCTTCAAATGTTTTAAACCTAACATAACCTATGTAATTTAATACATAACACAAGCTAACCTGACCAAATGCCCCTTAGTTCTGCTTGCTTAATTTAAAAATAATCCTATTTGTAGATTGGTGTTTTTCTCACTATGTGCTTACTCCGAAATCTATTATAAACAAACATTAGACCGGTCAGTGGTTGTGTGGGCATCGCGTTTGGCTCCCACCCAGGCGTTCCGTGTTCGATCCCTCGACTGGCTAAGTCCTCCATCACAACACAATCAATATCTTCCGCTTAGTGTGGTGGTAGTAGGAGATTTTCAAATGTTGAGTTATTCGTAACCCGGGAATGTTTGTCATTCTTTAAAAAAAAAAAAAAAAAACCCACAAACACTGTATCTAATCCATTAAGGCCCATTAACCAGCGGCCGAGAATTCAAATTTCGACTTGTTCTCGTACCCTTGCAACTATACAGGGTGGTTCCGATGAGAAAGATTGATTATTCTCAGTACAAAATATTTTAACTCAATATCGATTTTATTTCATTCAAAATTTGCTTTAATATATAGGTATCTACATTCAAGGAAGCAATTAAAATGTTCAAACGCGTGATGGTAAATTTTTTTATACCGAGTTATTCTTGTAAGTAATTTTTTATCATAATTATTTATGATTTTTCAAGAATGTCTTAAGTAAAATAAGTTTTTAAAATTAACTGAAATATTTTACTTTGTAAAACTGTAAATTAATAGACAAACTGAGGTACTTTCGTCACAAAACACGTTCTCGGATTTTATTTAATGATTTTATTTGAACTAAAATTAAAATTCTGAAAAGTAGCTTTACTAGTATCAATGTATTGATTTATTTTACTGTATGATTATATGATTTAAAAAGTGTGTTGTACAATACAATATTTCGTTTGAAAATTTAACACAAATGCCAACGACCAACGTATAACCTTATTATTTTAAAAATAACTTGGTTTTTCAAAATTTTAAACATAACTTTACCAAACAAAATAACAAACTTTCGAAATCAATTTATGTTTTTTTGCAAAAAAGAGTCAAGAGTCAAAATGAAAAATTTCCGGTATTCTTTGGTTATATATGCCCTCTAAAAGATTCCGTTACTCTTACCGAACATCCCGCTATTCCTTTTTAGGGTTTCGCGGCACTTTCCCCCCCCCCCCCCCTCTGCCGTTAGCCGGCGTTAGATCGACCGTAAGATACCAACGGAAGTCGTTATCGATTCGTTATTCGTTACCCACTGTACCTTCATGGTAGTTGGAGGTATATAGGGCCAGAACCTACCATGTATCTTTTAAAACGGTATCTATTGTGTAAGTGGTGGAAACAGGTGATAAACTTTAGTAAGTTTTCACATAAAACTTTCCGTTAGGCGGATGCTGACGATATGATATCCCATGTTCCTTTCCGTATTGTTTTTTGGTGGTAGATACCCTTAGTATTGCCCTGGCCCCCTAGCACACTCGATCGATAAGGATTTTATCGATGACTTTCGGTAACTTCTCACCGTTCCCCAGGACAACTGCATATCGCTAACGTACAAACAACAGTTGATATCGAATGTTTTAAGGACACTTTTATCCTGTTAATCCTTGTCGATCGAGTGTGCTAGGGGCCCTGGTGGGAGGCCACAATTGACAATCGTGACGTTACTTGTAGTGGCTTTAGCCGTGTTTAATGAAGATACCTGAATATCCGGATATTCTCATCTTTTTTTACATTATCTTCGCACAGGAAAACCTGGGGTAAAAATTCTCTCGGGGCCTATTTCTTTCGGGATGCTGTGTGGAGGGTCTTTTTAGGGAAAAATATGAGAGAGAGTTTTGGTAAGAAAACAATTATGAGTGGTGGATAGGAATCTAGGGGTCAACGTGTCCAGAAGTTACGGACTTATAAATCCATTCTTAGCACTGTGGTGCAAGGCGATGGGTCGAGAAAGTCTGGTTAGAGAGGTCTATCTAAAGTCTCCCTCTCTGACTCTCCCGATCTGGCCCACAGGCTCATCAGGCACCAAGACACCAAACATAGCAAACCACTTGGTTATATACTATGGTAGAGGTGTGTTATTCTAAAATTCGATCATTTTATTCGTAAAATGGTGAAAAACGATACTGAAGTTCTTACGAACAAATTAACAGTGTTTCAATGTTTATTGGCAGGAAAATGTAAGAATAAATTATTACTAGCAGTGAAAAACCCGCTCCGCGGGTTTTTGCTACTAGGCCCTGCGGAGGGCTTTTCGTTGTGCTTCGCCCAGTTTAAGTGTTGGTGACTATTTATAAGGCATCACCCTTTTGAAAAACTAACTACTATTAACATTAAACTACAAAATACTTATATTTAATAGGTAGATATATAATAGTAGACATTATTACATTGAGACCGTGAAAAATGAGAAAAACACTCTTCCCCCCAACATAAATCCTCTTATTATTGAATGAAAGCAAAAATGTTTCTTCTTCTTCATATTTTTTTCTTTAAATATAGTATTATAGATGGCACCACTTCCGTTTGCAAATCGCATATGAGCGAGTGATAAGTGTGCATATTACGGCAGCAGCTCAGTGGAAAAGGGTACGTTCATGGACGGATCAGAACGGTTTCCATACAGTGTGGCATTCGAGGTTTACTCGGAGTCGGGTTCCTTAATTTGAACCGTACGGGTATTACCGTATTAATATACTTCGATGGTGATATCAAATTTAGTTCCAAGGGAAAAATAATAATATGAAAACTTCAAAATTATTTTACCTGATGGCGCCACTTCCGTTTGCAAAAACGTGTGAGTGAATGCTAAGTGTGTATATTTCGGCAGCAGCCCCGTGGAAAAATGCACGTTCACGGACGGCTCAGAATGGTTTCCATACAGTGTGGCGTTGGAGATTTACTCGGAATCGGGTTCCTTAATTTGAACCATACGGGCATTACCGTATTAATATACTTCGATTATTAATTATCAGAACAAATTTCGTACGTATACCAATAAATTATTCTTACATTTTCCCGCCAATAAACATTGAAACCCTGTTAATTTGTTCGTAAGAACTTCAGTCCCGTTTTTATCCGTTTTACGAATAAAATGATCGTATTTTAGATTAACATTTTTCTCCGTGTAGAAGATTATTAAATATTGTCAGGTTATTCGTAACCAGAGAATGTTGTTTCCTTCTTTAATATTATTTTTTACTTAATTATCTTCCTGTAATATAGCGCTGTACGTATACATTTAAAATATACGCAGAGCACTTACGATAAATGTTATAATATACTAATATGGTATAGCTTGTGGACCGGAAACGGGATCCATATAAGCGGAAGTCGGGTCAAAAGCCTCCGCGTGGTGTGTGTGGCGGGCAGAAGGCTTTTGCGGCACACAAAGCCTTATATTACCACCCACTCTGATACCCCCCCCCCCCCCACCGGAAGTGCGTATATGGCATCGGAGAAACGCCCGGGGTCATTTTTAAAAGGCCGGCCATTTAAAAGGACGATCATTATTAGGTCGCCTGTTATATTCATTCCACAGTGGACATATTGATGGACCTTATTTGGATTTCTTGACGTTCGGTTATTTTTTTTATGGAAGGTTATCGAATAAAGAGAATCGTCATAAATGTAATAAAATTTTTGTTATATTTTTTTTTCATTGGCTCCACACACCGACCTCCGTAGTCGAGGGGTAACCATCACGACTCGCAATCCGAAGGTCACAAGTTAATTCACGCAAGTAAATTATATTTGATTATTTTGTGTTATTTCACAATGAATTAATTAAACAATAATATATAGTATATTTGCGGCACGTTCCAGAGTGGAATATACTCTCAGTATCGCTATGATGTTAGACCTCCATTCAGAAATGAAACGTTGCTTGAAACGGCTTTAGACGTGTTTGGTGACCAGATCTGAATAACCGGGTACTTCCCCACCTTCCTATTTCCCATCTTCTTCCTCTCCATATTATTTTAATCCTAATAACATACCGCATTTGTGGATGCCATAGTCTCACTGGCTAAGAACAAAAAACACACAGGAGACCTTGAGTAAAATAGTTTTTATCAGGGCCTATGTCACGATGTTTGTTCGAGGTAAACTCCGAAACTACTTTTCTACGACTAGTAAAACTTAGTAAAAACTTAGTACATAGGTATTAATTTAAAAAATAATAATAATTTAAATTGCATTTGGCACTTTACACAATTTGGTTCCTTAGAACAGGCAATCTGCCTAGCTAGGAACTAATATCGACCTAAAACAACGTAATACCACTGGTATTCATTTTAAATAATATATTCTCTTATTATGTAATATTATTTCTGTTATTTTGGCTTTAAATGTATCAAATGTAAACAAATAAATAAAAAAACTACTCAAAAACGAGTCGCAAAAGCGACCTGTTTTCATGTGACATAAATTGTTATATTTATACCGTAACTATAATAATTTAACCGTACACAAATTTTGTGCGCGCGTTTGGCGTATTTTCCGACTATGCACCGGTGCTGAAAGAACCAATGACGCCAATCTCGGAGCATCTTCAATTAAAAATCCGGTAAAAAAAGGACACGATTCTACACGAATACATAATGAAGATATTAAAAAAAACCGGTATCAGAATAAATACTTCGTTAGGTTTCTACGCGTGTCTCTAATGACATAAAACCTTAAACATATTTACGTATTATTTTCAGCATAGAGAATTCCATCCAATTTAATCTCTTTCACCCGCATATCTCACCTGTCTCATTTGCATATATAATCTTCGTCTTGTCTCCGATCGATTCCAACCATCCCCTTTCTCATCCCAACCATCCCCCTAACAGAATTTGATTAGCGCATTGATCCAATATGCAGATATTCATAGATACAGTTCCTAACGGTGTATTTTTCATTACACACTACCAGGCCCCCTAGCACACTCGAAGGATTGAATATTGTATGGATAACTTTCGGTAACTTCTCATCGTTCCTTGCCAATTCAATTGTTCAATTGCCAGCGAAAAAGTGACAATTCACAATGACTTACGCCGTTCTTCCATGGAGCTACCTTTAAGCTACGCGATCGCCGCTCGTCTGTACCTTCCATACTATTATTAGTGTTTGTAAAAGCCGCTATGTGCTGCACTAGCAAAATAGTATGACAGGTAGCGGGTAGCGGTGATTTAATCGCTTGTAAGTAGCTGCGTGTATTCGAAATCAACTGTTGTTTCTATGTTACCAATCTGCAGTTGTCCTAGATAACGATGAGAAGTTACCGAGAGTTATAATATCAATCCTTGTCGATCGAGTGTGCTAGAGGGTAAGACACCTACACAACAATATAATAATTCATCATCGAAGAAGAAGATAACGCTTATAGATCAACCCAACAATAACTATAAATTTTAAATTTCATAAAATATTTTTTTATATATCTTCTGATTACATGTAACCTATTAATTACAATTGATCAAGTATTTTATTTTAATATTAAGTATTTTAGTATATAATTAATTATTTTATTTCAACAATAATAACCAAAAAAATAAATATATAAAAATATTTATTTTTTCTTTTTTAACGTATCCTCCAAAAATATTCCATCAACATTGAACTACCAAAGGATTATTGTCACAACTCAATATTATGTACTGCTTTTACAGCATTATCAGCTCCTCTACTCAACTGCTAGAATCAAATCCATGTACCTAACACCTTTGTTAATTATATATAATACCTACCTATAAATTGAAATGTAAAAATATTATTTTATTTCACTACATCTATATTCTTACTTTTACTTATCTATTTCTGTATATCCAACTTAATAACTGATATGATACTCAATTCCACTATCAATGTATATTTGTTAACATCCTATATAAGTTTATGTATTTTGTTACCTCAAATTTTTTCCTCTATTTTATTTTTTCTCTTACCTTTGTAATGGCACTACTCCCCAATTCAAACACGAGAAATGTTTTTCTTTATTGAATTGGGTAGATTTTGTTAAAAAAACTATTTTTATTGTAATTAGCCAAAGAATTATGTAATATTAAAGACTTATGATTTTCTTTTAAAAAAAAAAAAAAAAAAAAAAAAAAAAAAAAAAAAAAAAAAAAAAAAATATTTGGAGCCAAAAAAAAAAATAAAAAAAATAAATAAAAAAAAAAAATAAAAATAAATAAATAAATAAATAAAATAAAAAAATAATAATCTAAATGAAAATATGAAAAAGAACAAGACACAGAAAATAAAACCTAACAGTAGCAACAGTTGCGGGGACTCGAACCCAGAACCTCTCGTCTTACCGGGACAAACGAAATACCAATTAGCCACTGCCACCTCTTTCTATTAGTGTTATCTTCTTCTTCAATGATATATATATATAATATATATAATAATAATATAATATAATATAATAAATTATTATAATAATAAGGGAATAACCTTCAAAAGTTATAAAAACAGAGTTGTTCTAATAAAAATTGAATATTTATATAGTCTTTTACAAAAACGTCAAAGGGTTTCCATATAAATAAAATCTGATATATTTATCCGAGACACTATCTAGGTTACAAACCAGTTCTTATAACATTTGTTTACAATGAAAAAATTAAAACATGACGTTTTAATAAGAGCAGCCCAATTTTTTTATTTTTCTTTACATTAGGTCCACACACGTGGCACTGAGGAAAATAATTTCCATCAGGGTCTATGTCATCTTTGAGGATGCTGTGTGGTGGGTATTTTTTAAGGAAAGGAACGTGAAGAAATTCTGGGAAGGAAAAGGGTATGAGGGTCGGCTAGGAATCTGGGGTTCAGTGTGTCCAGATCATCCGCCGCCAATAACTAGACAAACCTTACCGCCATGAACCCGGGCACCCCTGCTAAGTCAGCAAACGTAGCGAACCACTTGGGGTGACCTATGGCAGAGGGGTTGGTTATCCAATAAATGGTTCCCCGGGCAGCGGTACCCATTTCCGCCTCCCAAATTAAATCCCAATTGGTATAGCGTTTGTCCGGTTAACCTTTATTTTTCTGTGTCTTGTTTTTTTTCATATTTTCGTTTAGATTATTAGTGTCATCTTCTTCTTCAATGATATATTACATTGATAACCTTCAAAAGTTATAAAAAGAGAGTCATCCTAGTAAAAATTGTTTAATAACTCAATTCCAAATAGGAAAAGAAAGGTCAAAAATTTCAAAGTGGAAATGGACGTTACCAAACAATTTTAAATATATTGTAAGATCTGAAAGCATGTTACGTTTAAAAAATACGATTACGGTTGAAAAACGTGAACACTCACAGGGTATTGTGTATTTGTACACGTTACCGATCTTTAGTTGTCCTAGGGAACGATGAGAAGCTACCGACAATTATCCTACTGATCCTTATCGATCGACCATGCTAGCACCCCTGGATAAATGGAGCATAACCAAATGTCACGGCACGGTATTTTGCCATAACTCTGTTTGCAAATTGATGTTTAATAATGGATATTAGCGAAGGAGGGTCGGTCAGTCACCAATTATTAGCAGTAACTTAGTAGCAATTATACCGAGTAAGCAGTAACTAACTACATACTAGCTATCTACTGAATAAGCGGGTTTCCCACTGATTATCGATAAAACATTTTTAACTCGAATTAAGACAACGACTGACATTTTATTAGTATTTCCTTTATTTACTTAATAAACAGTGTGAATTTTGCAAACTAAATCGTATTTGTAATATTGGTTTTGAGAGGGTGAAGGGATAGGGAAAGGGGTGGAGATGAGAGGGGAAAGGTTGACAAGTACCTGGCTAATCAGATTTGGTAACCAACCACGATTTAAGAAATTTTGTATGGTGGTCTTTCGTAAGAGCGATTTTAATTTTTAACTGAAAATCGGTTGATTAATAAATGTGCAATTTGGCAACTGATGAACCAACTATTTCATTATACTGATTAAATACATTATCCCCCTTTATATATATATCTATATACTATTTATAGTCGTAGTATAACTAATATTCGTGAAAAACTTGACTTATTATCACTGCGTGTGTAAACCAGGTATAAGGTTAAGTTTACGAAACCAAGGAAGAGTCGGCGGATACAGCAATTATAAGTAAGGGGTTAAGTTATTAACAAATAAAGAATACAGGTATTTTCTGCATACATATTAAATATATATATTGTCAACAAGAGATACTTTAATATATTTCATTGAATTCATGTAGTTTGGTTATCGTCAACAAGAGATACTTCAATATATTTCATTACGTTTAATGGAGTTTGGTTATTACAAAAGATACTTAAATATATATATTTCATTACATTTTATGTAGTTTGGTTATTGTCAACAAGAGATACTTCACTATATTTCATTACGTTTAATGTAGTTTGGTTATTATTATTATTGTCAACAAGAGTTACTTAAATATACATTATACATATTTAATTACATTTTATGTAGTTTGGTTATTGTCAACAAGAGATATTTAAATATACATATTTCATTACATTTTATGTAGTTTGGTTATTGTCAACAAGAGATACTTCAATATATTTCATTACGTTTAATGTAGTTTGGTTATTGTCAACAAGAGATATTTAAATATACATATTTCATTACATTTTATGTAGTTTAGTTATCGTCAACAAGAAATACTTAAATATACATATTTCATTACATTTTATGTAGTTTAGTTATTATCAGAGATAGATAAATATACATATTTCATTACATTTTATGTAGTTTGGTTATTGTCAACAAGAGATACTTAAATATACATATTTCATTACATTTTATGTAGATACGTTTTTAGATTTAGACTGTCCGAAACGTCGGCTAAAGAAGGAGGTAGCACAACACGCCATAACACCCTAAAAACAAACAACGAAAACATTTTATGTAGTTTGGTTATTGCCAATAAGAGATACATAAATAAACTTATTTCATTACGTTTAATGTAGTTTAGTTATTGTCAACAAGAGATACCTAAATATACATATTTCATTACATTTTATGTAGTTTGGTTATTGTCAACAAGAGACACTTCAATATATATTTAATTACATTTTATGTAGTTTTGTTATTGTCAACATGAGATACTTCAAAATATTTCATAACATTTTATGTACTTTGGTTTAGTTTGCATTCGAATATATAATTAACAGAGATTTTATATTTATTTTCATTACAATTGGAGATGTAAATGGAACTTAATTCCTCATTCACCCACGTGTTTTTACTTTTCGTGTACATATTATTTCCTTTGTCTACGAAATATAGTCCAGTATTTTGACACCGATGTTTTAAGTAATTTCGTGGTAATGTTTTTTAGAACAATTTCCAAGAACTTTAACTCTAGAGTCTCTTTGAGTAGTATATTCTCCGATGTACACTCTTAGAATTTAATTAACGGCTATTTTTGGCTCAATTTCGAATTCCCAATAGTAATAGAATCAAGTCTATGAATACCACTCGGCAGTTGACAATTGACTGAACGATCTATTGAAATTTCCGCCAAAGGAAACTTTGGGATGCCCTTGAAAAAATAATATGCAAGATCCGATTACGTGATGAAACTACACAGAGGAAATAACACGTGCTTAAATTATGAAAGATATACATCACACGCGGAAGAAATAAATAATAACACATGAACGAAATTAAATCTGTCTTAATCTAATAGCCCAGTAATATACCCTTAATAGCCCAGTATAGCCTAATATTAATTGTTCCTAATAGAGTCACGCGAACTAAAAATTTATTTCATTGAAACATGATAATGACCAAACAGATTCGTTTATACCACGTATACACAGGTTAGATAAGCAATACGCAGAAGTAGTAGATATTTTTAATAGCTCTGAAATAACTTACAAAAAAGTATTTCACAATTAATTTTTTTTTAAATATTTTTTTTTCTTTATTTATTAAACTGCAAGTTATATGTTTTGAGGATTTTACGACCACCACTCCAGGCACATGCTCATTTTGTGGGAATCAAATAATAAATAATACATAAGTTAAAATAAAAACAATCAAATAATGCATAAGTTCAGTTGAATCTAATATTCTTATAAATAATAAACAACTTTTGAACTATGATGCTAAAAGCAAAAGTAAAACAAATATAATAATAATAATATAACAAGCTTTTTATTCTGGACTTCTGTTAGGTATATGAATATTAGACATGTTTTGATTGTTACAATATATCTCGAAGCTCAGTTTGCCTCTTGGCAGAGGCCTCCTCTAATATTTTCCATTGGGACCTGTCACGCGCTACTCTTCTCCATCGATGTCCAGCCGTGAGTTTTAGGTCGTCTTCCCATCTTATGGGTTGACGTCCTCTACTTCTCTTTCCATCTCTGGGATACCAGTCAGATACCAGAAATGGCAATGGCATCCCACAAATCATGCACCATAAAGACGAGTCAGGCACCGGCGCTCATCAAGTGTGCCAATGATTCTCTAAACATTTTCAGTCCACCTACGTAAACGATAAGGTCACGAATGATCCTAGTATGAACGATAGTTTTACCTATATGAATAATCATAACCCGATTGGGAACGTTGGTCAATTGGTGGTGGTGATAACTTAACATTTTTTCCAAATCGTAATTCCTGATTGTAATTTTTAGTTAATTTAAATTATATCAGTATGTTAACATTTTATAATTGCTTTTAATTCATGTTTATGCAAATAAATATCTTCTTCTTTTTCTTCGATGGCGCTACAGCCCATATCGAGCTTTGGCCTCCCGCAACATTTGCCTCCAACTCCTCCTATCCTCAGCAGCTGACTTCCAGTTTGTTACCTGGAGAAGCTGTGCTGCATCCCCTCTTACCTTGTCTTTCCACCTCAGTCTGGGCCTTCCCACTTTTCTCTTTCCACCATAATTCTTTTTGGGACGCGTGTTTCCAGCATTCTTAGTATAATATCTTATTCTGTTTAATTAATGAAAAAAATACTAGTGACACTCAATCGAAAATCTGAAACAGAAAGATCAGAAAATGATACGGTCACATCTAGTAATCGTATTTTTCCGATTTTTCTGTTTCAGATATTCGGTTGCGTGTTTCTAAAATTGTCTTCATTCATTAAATATTACAATTTGAGGTTTTAGTCAAAAAGTTAACTATTAAAAATAAGTATTATTCTGTATTTAAAAGTATTTGTTCAGTAAATAAATCAAAAAATAAATATAATAACACACTTTTTAAACCTAATGTAACTTTATATACCTTTAACTAAACAATCAACTTAAAATATTCAAACATTAAGATATATTTATTTATTTATGAAAACTTTTCAATTAATTTTCAGCATAATAGTCGAAATTCCCCACTGTGCGGCGGGCCCATTCAGATTTCAAGCTCAAGTGGCACCGCATTTCCCAGCTACACAGTGGGCATGATTAACGCCGAGCGCGGACATTATGATGTCACGGGATACACGGAACAATGGCGTCCGTATTTGGTTTACGGCGTTTTCCTTCCCGGCTGCAGGTAGCGGGAACAATG
Source organism: Limnephilus auricula (assembly GCA_951813805.1). NCBI lineage: Eukaryota > Metazoa > Arthropoda > Insecta > Trichoptera > Limnephilidae > Limnephilus > Limnephilus auricula. The sequence goes on from OX638410.1 coordinate 2,874,022, forward strand.
CACAGATGCAGGGTGGCTAAACCAACACTGAACCTAAGTCCACTTTTGATTAATTTTAAATTGTGATTAAGGGAAATGCTCAATCATGTTGGAAGGCGTCTCACTACCTCGGGAACCATTTATTGGATAACCAACACCTCTGTTATAGGTCACCCCAATTATATTAATAGTGAATTAATTTGTATTAATACAAATTAATCCAATTGTATTAATACAAATTAATCCAGTATTAATTTGTACCCTGAAGATGCTTGAGTAAAGCGAAACCGGTCGGTAAAAGAAATGAATAAATATCGTGGTTTTACAACAAAAAAGTTTTTATTATTAATAAATATGTCAAACCACAAAGTGATTGCTTTCTAAAATAATATATTTATTTATAACTTAATCAGTAAAACCTCAAATAGTAATATTTTAATTAAGGAAGACAATATTAGCGAAAATTTATCGAAAATCTGAAACCGATCAAAAGATGTCGTAGATTATATAAAAATAGATAAATTTATCCAAGACTATCTAATTTACCTAGATATCATTTAGTTCGGGTTTGAATCATGCAATCATACATAAAGATAGCAACCAATATGTGCGTTAGGAAAATGAAGAGAATGTTGGTAGTTCTCAGTCAAAGTTACAGTTAAATATGACCGAATCGGATAGGGACACAAGTTGGTAGAGCTGTGCCCCGGAAAGCCAAAGTCCTAGATTCAAAACCCAGATCTGAATTTTTTCCGATTTTTCTGTTTCAGATTTTCGATTGAGTTTCAAGTTTTTCATTTGTGATTTGTAAATGCACAAGAGTAACTAAAATAATATTAAATTATGCATACATGTACACAAATACAACTTGAAAAAAATAGTTATGAATTGATCTAATCCTGCATAATAGCATGTCTTATTCTTTCTTATCTTCATTTTACTGTTTTTTGTATTTTATATTTTCAATTTCCATTATAATTTTATGTTTACAGTAGACATCACAAAGCAACTATGTTCCATTGGTCACCATGAAACAGGCAGTCGCCTAGTATGGTGATCTAATGTCTCATTTATGTAAAAAAATTTAATGTGTATCTTGTATTTTATAAATAAAAAACAAATAAAATGAAATAAATACTAAATTGAGCATCCCTGTACTAATGCATATATTGCACTTCCACAATGAATTAATTGACTGGAGTGCTATTGTAGAACATAAGTCCTTTCAACTCAGCACTCAAATGATGATTCTCTCTCTGCGATAACGAAAGCTTTTAAATTTCTGGTGCCTTATTTTGTATAGTTTAATGTGCAGTTGCCTACGTAATATTCTTGTGATATGCATTTTTATGCATTGCACCATTAGATGAAATTAATGAAATTGTGTAGTGTTTATGAAACGAATATAATGCGAGGTGAATTGAAGGAAATTAAAAAAAAAACTATTACAAAATTATATTATCAAAATTATACAAGAAGTAATAAGTCGCTAGCTCCGAAAGTTAATCAGTTTATAATAATTAAATTTTCTTGGGCATCCCGCAGCTGAGTAAACAAACTTAGCAAGCCATTTAGGTTGATTTATAGTAGTGGTGTTGGTTATCCAATAAATGGATCTCGAGGCGGTGGTACCCATATCATCCTCACAAATTAAGTTGCGAAATCGAGTCGTGCCTTGTCTGGACGTATAACAATATCTTCAAAATCCTAAGATGTACATATAAATATATTTCTTTATACTCCAGAGCAACACATTGTTTGATTTGTCATTTAAAACCTAAAGACAACAAACAGTCTTATAAAACGACAATTTAAGTTTATTTGTCATAAAGAGGTTGTTTTTATAATGTTTTAAAAATATCAGCCACATAACATAGTGTAACCAAAGTAATGACACTTGAAAAAAAACAATAGAATAAAATAAAATTCATAATTCAAATATAAAGGAATCCTAGATATTTCTAGGTAGGTACTTAAATACTAGGTAGGTACTCTTATTCCTTTACATATATAAAGATAATAACGTTTGCAAACGTATTTCATTAACTTTCAAAAACAGTTTTTAGTTTTCGTTTATGTTAAAAAATATTCCATTTATTGGAAATAGTTTGAGCTTTTTGACAAGATACGCCCAAATTATAGAGCGTTTATTTACTATGTAGAGTATATCACTTGTTTGTAAAAGCCTGTATGGACATTTATAAATGATTAAATAATATTATCTACGGGCAATTTTCATGTTTTGCGGTGAATTTATTCAATGATGTAGTAATTGCTTCCGAAATCGCGAGAGTCTCACTGTAAACGTAGCTGAACGAGTTTCCTGATTGGCCCGGAATGAGATTCCATGATGTGGAATGTCAAATTCCAGAAGCTGTTTTAGAAAATCCGGATTTTACGATTTCTTGAAACTTAAAATCCGGATTTTTTAAAACATTAAAAAAATTATGTTTCGTAGCAACTTTTAAATATAGTGAAAAAAAAAATCCTCTCTTGTTAGAACCCAATATTACTCTTTTTAGGGTGAATTGCCTATTCCATAAAAAAAAAAAAGGCCAATGAATAGTTTAATAAAGCTTGCTATTTATCAAGCACTATAATGACGGCATCCGTGGTCAAGGAGTAAGACTCTCAACTGGCGATCCCGAAGTCGCGGGTTTGAATCCTGACGAGCGGAAGAAAATTTTATCTGATTTGTATTATTTTATGATTTTTATCTTTTTAAAAGGGGGAACGCGGGGAAGGTGAATAAGTAACGCCGGAGGGGAAGAGAAAGTGGAGGCGGAAGGGGAACGGGGACGAATGGGAAATGACATATAAAGAGAGAAACAATTTAAGTGGCATTCCAACGCATGCCGGGTATCAGCTAGTATGAAACAAAAATAAGAATATAATAAAATAAAACTTAGATTAATAAATATATAATGACATGTGTATTGTTATGGTTTTTTTTACATTAGCTCCACACAGGAGGCCCTGAGGAAAATAATTTCCCCCCAGGGCCTATGTCATCTTTGGGGATGCTGTGTGGAGGGTATTTTTAAGGAAAGGAAGGAGAGGAAGTTCTGGTAAGGAAAAAGGTATGAGGGCTGAGTAGGAATCTGGGGTTCAGTTTCTCTAGATCAACCGCCGCCAAGAACTAGACAAACCTCACACCATGAACCCGGGTACGGTGCTAAGTCACCAAACGTAGCGAACCACTTGGGGTGACCTACGGCAGAGGTGTTGGTTATCCAATAATTGGTTCCCGGGGCGGCGGTACCCAATCCCGCCTCCCAAATTGGTATCGTGTATTACTCATATATATTTTATTCTTTTACGTTATAAAATTTTTATAATATTGCGTTTTTGTTTTTTAACCTACTTTTTAATTTTGTATTCGTTATTTTTTCGTTTCCCTGATTTTTTGTATCGACTGAATGATTGTTAAAAGTTTTCATTACCCGGTGTTTGGGTTCCACGGCTGTCAACCTGTAGACACTAATTAGAATAATATCATCCTTAAAAATTCGAATTCTGATTCTCCTGCCAATAATCCGAAAATCCGGATTGTGTGAAATTCGGATTATCCGGAAGTGTGATAAGGCTAAGGCTGGGGCATTAGAAGGAAGGGTTGCACGCGAGATTGGATGAGAAATTCATCCAACTTAAAACATTTATAAAATCTTACGGCTTGCGGTCCGAGACTAAAATTCAACGTGGGATAAATATAGGTTATGTTAGGTTAGGGTTAGGATAAAGATAGAGGTATGTGGTAAAGGCAAGAAACATACAATAAGGACTTTATTCTTTGGGAAAAAGGAATGACATTTTATTTTTGGTTTATCATAGTAAAGAAAGGGATGCTCAGATGGTTTGGGTATACAGAGCAAATGAACGAAGAAAGTGTATATGACGCAAATGTGAATGGTAGAAGAAGCCGGGGATGCTCAAGGACAACACGGCATGATTAAGTGCATCAGATACTTGATCGGGCCATGTCAAGAATCAGAATAATAGAAGAATATGTATGAGACGATATATGAATGTGGATGAGCCAAGGAGTGTGTGCCAAGATCGATTTATTTGTTAGTCCGTCCTCTCTGCCTACCCCTGCGGAGAAAATTAGGATAGTTAGATAAAAAAAAATATTTTTTTTTGGGATCGTTAGTTAGTAAAAAAAATAATGATGAACTTCACAAGAGCCGATATCCGTTTCTACTTCAATGGACTCCATGGTCGAAGTCAAGGCTCTTGATTAGCAATCCGAAATTCGAGGGTTCGAATCCCGGCGCGTGCAAATACATTTTATTCAATTAATTTTTGTTATTTCACAATTAATTAATTACACATAATATATACATAGGATATTTGAGACACGTTCCAGCGTTGAAGAGACTCTAAGTATCGTCCTGGTGTAAGACCACCGTTCAGAATTGAAACGCTGCTTGAAATGGCATTAGTCGTGCTTGGTGTGGACTTATTAGCCAGGTACTGTCCAACATTCCTACTCTTATCTTTTTTTTCGTATTCTCACTACATTCAGCCAAGTTGCCAAGGGAGCAGTTGCGACACCTGGGGGCCTACTCTCTATCTCTCAAAACGTCCGCACTGCCGGTTTACTACGTCACGAACGAGTATTAGGACGACTTGCACCAACTATCGGTAATTTTATCTTAAATTGTATTTAACTAAACGAATTTTAAACGCTAAATACGTTTAACAAGCCGCCCTTGGGGTGGCTTACACCGAAAGTTAAATTTGGTTTAAATTTCAATTTAAACACATAATTTGATCGACTTGGCGTCTTGCACCACAATATTTAAATCGTTAAGTGCGTTTAAAGAACTGTCAAAGTAAAATACCCAAAATTGGCTGTTTAACTGAGTTAAATACGTTTAACAAAGAAGTACTCTCATTTTTTTTTAGATTAGGATTTGCATTCTGATGATGACGAATAAATTGTAGATTTTATAAGTAGATATAAAAATGGTGTTTACTAAGATATAGTCAGAGATGTAAAAACAAGAACAAATTTATTTGATACACTATTAGGTTTTCTGTAGTTCTATGAATTTTTAATATTTGCGTTGAATATTTTGGCCCAAGCTTCACAACAGTTTTAACCTAATCAGTTTTCTAGCTTTCTATAATTGATTATGATTGGTTTTGATATTGTTTTTCTCATTTAGGTGTTTTTTGAGAAATAAAAAAAATCGTAAGAATTTTTTTTTTTTTTTAAAAGAAAGACAAACATTCCCGGGTTACGAATAACCCAACAACATTTGAAAATCTCCTACTACCACCACACTAAGCGGAAGATGTTGCTTGTGTTGTGATGGAGGACTTAGCCAGCCGAGGAATCGAACACGGAACGCCTGGGTGGGACCCAAACGCTATGCCCACTCAACCACATTAATAAATAGTTAATGTGATTATATAAATAAGTAATTAATATCCATTGCTTTCAAAAACTTAAATTGTTCCTCCTTCGAAAAGTTAAGAGCTCTCGCTCGGGATTTATTTATTTGGGAACTCATTTTCTGGAACAATATAAAATAATACATTATGTAACCAAAACATAACCTCAAAATATGTTGACATTGTTGACATTCACAACGACCATAAATGAACCAATCAGCAACGACCATATCATAAATAAACCAATCACGCAACGACTTTAAGTTAAATGAAACGTCGTAACTGTTTTACCCACGCGTTAAAGACGTTTAACTAAATGGCCACTCCAATTGCGTGGTGCAAGACGCAACTAAACGCATTTAAGTTAAACGTATTTAGCGTTTTAAATTCGTTTAGTTAAATACAGTTTAAGATAAAATTAGCGATAGTTGGTGCAAGTCGCCCTTAACCTTCCTATTACCGTGCTAAAAACTTCTTCGCACTCCGGTGCTTAACACTCACTAAACATTTATATTTGGTATTTATTTAATCCAATACATAAATGTATTGCGGAGGAATACCTAAAATATGAACTCTGTGTTTATTATATTTAAAGATATATTTCAGAAAGTACATACCGTGTCCGCTTAGTTGACAGCACCGACAAGAAAGGTTAAGAGGCTAGACTTTGAACGACACGCGGAACACCCGCGTCTGTCATTCTGTCCCGCTCACAATAAGCTCACTCACACTTACAATACATGCGAATGCGAAATGTGCTGTTTATATACGTTTACCTACAGAAATCGCTCGAAAAGGGGTTTATGGAGAATACACTTTTCTACACCGAAACTTTCACAAAATTGAAATTTTAAAAAATATATATTTTTTAGAAAGAAGAAGCTACTTCGGTAGCTTTTTATAATTTTATAATTCTTTATAAGAGTTGAGTTAGCAGCACTTTTTCCTTAAATAATATTTTTTGATAAATCGTACGTGTTTAACAGTGAATGTTTTAGTTTATACGAAACGCATCGAAAATTCGAAAACATTCCGACATAGTTTTCACCCTCTAAAAGGCAGCATAAAAAAAATATATTCATTTTGTGCAATTTTCGATGTAGAAAAGTGTTTTTTCCCGGGCGTCCTTTTTGTATGAACCGAAAAGCGAAGTCTATCGTCTTAAACCATAAACGTGCTGGTTTGTCAAACAGAAAAATAGAGAGTAAGCCCTCGTGCTGTATTCACATACAAAATATTCAAATTAAAATTCGAGTAACATTTGAAATATTTATTCTTAATTTTAATTTCTAAGACATATTTACGAAACTATTTGCATTTGTCCAAAACTGTTATTATCTTTATCTGTATCTTATTGGGTTCCATAATAACACAGAATCTATCATGCATATCAACACCCCTTTGAAAAGTTATTTATTTAATTTTTATTTATTTTATATTATAAGAACAAACACTGCATTGGTTACAGTGATAAAAAAAGTTACAGATATTAATTCGTATTTTATGGTGGGTACCTATGATATGTTTCTTTGTAATGTTTTATTTGTGGAATGTATAATTAGTAATTACCGGGTGATGTGCGTAATGTTCAAGTGTGTGTGGATGTGTTAGTATGTTTGTAAGTGTAAGAAATGGTGATCTGTGAAGCGATATGTATGCCCATGAAACAGTTTGTATTATTGACATGATGCTCCTTTTTAAATTTGTGCAGTGAATGCGAGAAAATGTCATTGTTATGCCATGTTCTGACTGGGCGAGTATTTTATTCGAGTAGCGAGTATATTAGTAAATGTGTCCGAACACCACAATTTTATTGGGTTAGCTAGTCAGCTCGTTAGTAGATTGAATCCATTTGGTTCTATTTTTCGGCGAGTAGAGTCCCCCTCCACACGTCCCTGCTCACTGACATGCGCAGTTCATTCGTAGAAGCAAGCACGCGCGATATATATACATATATTTATTTTGTATAGTAAATACCTCACAAGAGTCCCAACTGCTCCCGTCTGGAGGCAGTGAGACTATGGCATCCCCAATTGGGGTATTTTATGATATGAGGCTGAAGTTAAGTGGGGAAGGGAAGAAGACGAGGAAGAGGCATGTGGGAAAGTACCTGGCTATTCAGATCTAGTCAATAAACACGGCTAAAGTCATTTCAAGCATCGTTTCAATTCTGAATGGTTGTCTTACACCAGGTCGATACTAAGAGTATCTTCCACTCTGGAACGTGCCGCAAATATACTATATATTATTTTAAATAAATAAATTAATAAATTTTAATAGTTCATGTAAAAAATTAAATCATACAACTGAAATAAAGTACCTCGGTGTAATTGTAGACCAATATATGAAATGGAACAGACACATATGTGAACTTGTTAAACGCATAAGGAAATGTATTTATATATTTATTAGATTAAGAAATATTCTCAAGGTAAATAATTTAAAAAAGGTGTACTATGCACTAGTACAGTCAGTAATTCAATATGGAATTATTGGATGGGGAGGTGCATATAAAAAAATTGTAAACCCTGTAAATGTGGTTCAAAAACTAATTATTAAAGTCATTTTAAAAAAACAACCTACATTCCCTTCTGCAACATTGTTCAAAATTTTCGAAGTTCCAAAAATTGAAGATCTCTATAAAAAAGACTCAATATTACAAATATTCAAAGATAAGACATTAAAAAATAATAAAGTTAACTAATCGTTAAGACGTAAATATAATATCCAAATTCCATTATTTTCTACTCAACAAATGCAAAATAATTATGTATACAAAGGGATAACTTACTTCAATAGCCTTCCCGAAGAAGTAAAAAAAATAAGAGATTTTGCATTATTCCAGAAAAAGATCAAACTATTCTTAAAAAACTGTATGCAATAAAACCATGTAACCTTAATCCTGTAAATCAAACCATCAAATATTGTATAATGTCTTCCTTAATCTAGTCCTTAAGATATTATATTAATTATGGACTAAAAATTGTATATTCTTACATAACACCTACACCAAGCTCAAGAGCCAGTTCTCTTAATTGGTGTAGAAACCAAAAAAATGATGTTTTCACCTTTTTGTTATACCTTTTTATTATATTTTTGTTTTTATTTAGTTATTCTATTGTTAAACAATGATTAAAATGTAAAATTGTTGTGTGTAAGAGGTGAAATAAATAGAAATAAATAAATAAAAAAAAATAAAAAAATAATAATAATTAATTGTGAAATAACACAAATCAATTAAATAAAATTTATTATCGCCGGGTTCGAACCGGCGGCCTTCGGAATGGGAGTCTAACGCCCTACTGCTGGACTTCGCCGGCCGTCACGTTGGAGCGCAAATGCTACTCTAAAATTCTTTATTTTTGCGCCTATTAAGAGGCTAGACTTTAAACGACACGCGGAACACCCGCGTCTGTCATTCTGTCCCGCTCACAATAAGCTTACGCACACTTACAATACATGCGAATGCGAAATGTGCGAATGAGACAACGCTCAAATTTACCTACAGAAATCGCTCGAAAAGGGGTTTATGGAGAATACACTTTTCTACACCGAAACTTTCACGAAATTGAAATTTTAAAAAGTATATAGTTTTTAGAAAGAAGAAGCTACGTCGGTAGCTTTTCATAATTTTATAATTCTTTATGAGAGTTGAGTTAGCAGCACTTTTTCCTTAAATAATATTTTTTGATAAATCGTACATGTTTGACAGTGAACGTTTACGTTAATACGAAATGAATCGAAAATTCGAAAACATACCGACATAGTTTTCACCCTTTAGAAGGCAGTATAAAAAAATATATATTCATTTTGTGCAATTTTCGATGAAGAAAAGTGTTTTTTCCCGGGCGTCCTTTTTGTATGGGCTGAAAAGCGATGTCTATCGTCTTAATCTATTTTCGTGTATTTATTTTCATCTCACTAATTTATTCATCCACCTCATTTAAAATAAGCATTACAGTCAGCTTAATTAGCGTATTTACTTTTTTGCGTTGCAGCCCGTCATGTCACGACGCGCCTCTTGCTAATGAACTCTACTTGACAGCAGTGCGAACACTTTTTGGTGAGTCATGTAGCGAGTTACTCGCCACTCGACTTACTACTTGTCAGGTGCGAACAAGTCTTTAGAGATTTGGCAAATATTATTAAATGTATGAAGAGTTATTAAAAATTATGAAAAAATGGTGTCTACTATTATTGGTACCTTCTGTTTTTTTTATCTTTATCGTTCATATTTAATATTGCTTCCAAAAATATTTAATTTTGTAGGTTTAGCCACTTTCTTTATGTATTTCATGTAATAAAAAAGAGACATCAAATTAATATTGCTTTTTTCGCCAAGAATATTTTACGATGGGCGAGCGGTAATTGCCAGAAAGAAGAAATAAATTAAACCTAATATATATGTACTTGTTCGACATTTATTATATAATTAATTATTACAAGAAACGTGCGACTGAAGTCCTGTATGAGAGAGAGAGGGCATACAAGCAAGACAAATGTAAGTATATAAGAGTCGTGTTGATATTTATTTTTGTTGATGTTTTAAGATAATCAGAAAAGCAGTATTCGAATGCTCACCATAAATCGAACATTATTTAAATGAATCTGCGTTTTACATATTAATATGTAAAACTTAATAGTAACCTTGAATTTTGTTTAATATTTTTTAATTAAATCTTAAATTTTGTCTAATTTTTTTTAATTAAATCTTAAATTTTGTTTAATTTACTTACAGTTTTTCTGCATTATAATCGATTTGGTGGTTGTATTATTTGGAGTAACTTGGAGGAAAGAATGGAGAACTTCGAATGATACGCTTTATTTTTCCGAACAAGTATAAAGAAAACAATTATTATAAGCAATAATTATTAGCCTGAAACACTCATACATATTGAAAAAATCTCCCTGTGTCGTTTCATATAAAAATATATTTTTTTAAATTCACATTTGTAATAATTTTTTATGAAACTTTGGTTTCATAAACGTCTACATTTTAATTTTTTGTGGAACTTTAATATTTTAATATTAAACGTTTTCTATTCTCCAAAACAGTTTAGATCATACTTGTCACTATGATTGTAAGGGACACAACGACTTTTATGAAACCTATGTGAGCTGGGACACAAACTTTGATAATTCATTTGTCTAATAAAATATGCGTGTGTTTTGTTTGTTTTTTTTCGTTATCACTAAATTTGTAACGCAGTTATACATATATAAAAGTGCATCTCTCTTTTGTACAATATCTGTTAAGAAATTAAGTAGAGATTATTATTGACTACTATTGAATTTAGTGAGGATTCAAACCAAGGTGTAGTTTGGTTGGATTGCCAATTACCGTGTTGCCAGCTCCAATCCTCTATTAACTCGTATTACAGTGTTATTAAAATGGTTTTCTGCGTTTAGCTTTAGTGTAGCCGTCAATTACCGGATACCTAAAACTATTGAGCTTTGCTCCGTCGTCTCTATTGATATTAATGGAATTTTTGTGGATTTCAATTGCATCCATAATTAGGCGGGTTCTGTAAGTTTTGGGTCTTGCAAGGACTTCTGGAACAAATCCAAAATGGCCGGTCTCGAATAAATCCTCGGCGATTGCCGATTTGTCAAAAGAAGGAGGTAGCGCAACACGGCATAACACCCCAAAAACAAATAACAAAAAAACCCAAAACTCTCATTTGGCGAGTTGCACAAGCTGGCAAGATCACCCGATTTAACCGTTTCAGACTTCTTTTTGTGGGTTTTTTTTGAAATTACGAGTCTATATCAACAAGTTGCAGACTCTTGAAGCCCTCAAAATAAAAACGTCAAGAATGCGAGAACTTATGGAAGGGTGATGGAAAATTCCATAAATAGGGGCCTGTATGGTCACAATCCTGGCGGCGGCCACTTAGCCGATATCATTTTTTCGACTTAATGAAAAAACAATTAAGACATCAAATAAACGGATGAAAATACAAAAGTTGGTCAACTTTTGGCCCTATTTTGTAAATATAGTTTTTAATCATAATTTATATATTTTCTGGTTTGACTACGTAGTTTAACCCTTTCAATATTACTATCTGATGTCAGGCCAGCCACTTTTTATTTTGTTTTATGAGATCTTTGTAATCGTATATAATTTAAGACAACGGACTGACGACAGAGCACTGATGAATATTACATTAATTTGAGGTTATAATTGAAATTTATATTTTTATCTAATTTTTAATTATTAGAATGATATATTTTTACAACTTACATGTAATCATGCATAAATTAAAAGAAAACATAGGTAATAGACGAAATAAAAACTCCAGCCAGAATACTGAAAATTTGACTGGATCAGCACACGGAGACGCGCTAACAGCGACGCACTGGCCTCGTAATGGATGCCGTCAATATGATACCACCAACATTCAAAACTACAAACGAGTTGATCATAGTTCGGCAATATTTTGTGGTAATTTCAAATTTTAACTTGACACAAAGGACTGATGTGTAAAAGAGATGACAAAGTTTGTTAATATTTTTATGATAGATTTTTACAGATTCTGTGAATTAATCTGTGAAATATGTTATTAAATATATTACAGACTATATGAAAATAGTAAGATTAAAATTTAATACGGATTATTTTATGAAACCACCACTTCATTATGCGATTTTATGATTTTGACATGCCAAGGAACTGATATTTTGAGGATTTAATGAGTTATTTTACAAATTCACCTTTGGAGTATGTAATTTAAATTGAGTGGACACATAAAGATAAATTAGGTTTATTTAATATATTATCAATAACAAAGTGCATAAAAATTGTCATATTCATTGACTGATGACAGCGAGTTGGACAACTTTTGTATATTCACCCAAACATAATCTAAAAGTAGAAAAAAAAAATGCATTAATTAAAAAAATACAGCTAAAGAATATCGGGTGACAACTTTTGCGCCACCTTTTACATACCCACTTGCATTGTACCTACTTACTATATCTTACTAATATTATAAACGCGAAAGTTTGTATGGATGTATGTATTTTTGTTACTCTTTCTTTGTATGTTTGTTACTCTTTCAAGCAAAATTACTGAATGGATTTTAATGAAACTTTACAATAGTATAGCTCATATATCAGAATAACATAAAGGCTGTAATTTATAAAGCTAGCTATTTATTTTCAATATATTGAAAATAATAATTCTTGTTTAATAGAAAACGTCAAAATTTGAGAATGACATTTTGCAAAACAATGATTGTTAAATCAAAATTCTATTTTGGAAAATATTTGAATTAGTGAATTTATTTGAAGTATTCGCCTGATACTTTGAATCGAATCAATAATTATACATATTTTAAATAAATAGGTTAAGAATTTTGGTATAAACGTAGATGGGACTTATGAAAAGAAAATAGATTACTCGAAGTACTAATCCTACGCAGACGAAGTTGCGGGCAGAAGCTTGTTATACATAATTTAAATAAATAGGTTAAGAATTTTGGTATAAACGTAGATGGGTCCTAGGAAAGGAAAATAGATTACTCGAAGTATTAATCCTACGCAGACGAAGTCGCGGGCATAAGCTAGTCTTCCATGTTCAGTGTATTATGTTATGTTCTATGCAATTTTTATTTTACTCCTAAACGATGCCTTTTAAGCGATAGAGAAGTGAGTCACGCATTAGGTACATATTTATCTCATTGTGTTGACCGACAAAATCAATATATGATATCTTTCAGCAAAAAAGGGTCACCGTTTTAAACAATTTGTCAAATTTTAGGTCAAAGGAAAAAATATTAGAGCAAAGTTTATCTGAAAAACCCAACTGTCAAAGCGGAACGTTCTTAAAGTTCATACGAGAAATAAATTTGGACTTTCACGTGAATTTTCAATAATATCGTTTAGGGACCATCAATTTAAGCAGGTACTCAGCAAACTAAAACTAACTCTGAAGCCAAATCGACATAAAATCCATAAAGTTCATAGGTTTTCTTAAACCTATTTTATGAATTTTTGATCTCAATGTCTACTTCAAACCTAATATTTGAGTTAATGTAGTATATAATATGAATAAGGATATATAATGAAGGAGAATATGTGGCCTCGTGAAAGAGGGGGAACAGTGGCGCATCCGGCACAACAAAGAACTATATGATATATATCAGGCCCCCAACATCTCAGCCCATATGAGTCTCCTCAGGTCGGAATGGGATGGGCATGTACAGAGAATGCCGAACACACGCGTCCCAAAAAGAATTATGACTGGACACCCAGGTGGAAAGAGAAAAGTGGGAAGACTCAGACTGAGGTGGGAAGACGAAGTAAGAGGGGATGCAGCACAGCTTCTCCAGGTAACAAACTGGAAGTCAGCTGCTGAGGACAGGAGGAGTTGGAGGCGAATGTTGCGGGAGGCCAAAGCTCGATATGGGTTGTAGCGCCATCAAAGAAGAAGAATAATATGAATATGTACATAATTTCAATGTCTTTCAACCGTTGTCTTTAATATAGGTTATATGTAGTTTTGATTGTCTCAACAGATTTCAGTTTAGTTGTACTATAGGAAAGAATCAACTGTCCGGAATACCCGAACGGTTTCGGAAATAGCCGATGATATCCGATCGACAGCTGGGCACCTTTAGTGACAAGCTCTCTTGATTCAAATAAACACATGGCATTCATTATAACAGAAGTTTAGTCCCGTTACATATTCAATTTAAACAAGATATATAAACACGACTCGTAACCTGATGAAACGAGTGTCATTGAAACTCCAGAACTTCTGAGAAGTATTGTTCATCAGAGGAAACAACAGAACACCACGGTCCGCACACACACTATCCGAAAGTATGTAGGAACAGGTCTTAGTTATAATGCATATGTTGAATGTATAGAAGAAGTTGTAAAGCACCCTTGAGGTGATTTTCTCATGAAAACTGTGCTATATAAATTATCCGAACATTATTAACAAGTAGACATATAAGCGGGTGTTCGATTCTTCGGCTGGCTAAATCCTCCATCACGAATCAAGCGACATCTTCCACTTAGGCGATGCGCCCACTGAGGCAACTGAAAACTCTCAACTGTCAACTGTCTTTGTATGACAATGTGATGGCCCGCACACTGCACAATCACTCAAAAACCCGTTGTCAATGGTAACGTAAGCAGTGACTCGCGACTTGCACTACTGATTGCCGTGGCCGACCGTTGCTAGTTGCCAGCTGTCAGCTGATTGTTCCTCGTCTATGGTTAAACAAGCTTTTTGACCAATCAAGACATAGAAATTAGCCAGTTTTAGTTTGATTTCAGTTGCCTCGTCAGCGGAGCGCCTAACTCAGATTTTCAAATATTGTCGTCGGGTTATTCGTAACCCGGAAATTTTTGTCTTTCTTTTAAAATTTTTTAAAAAAAATGTCGATGGAATAATATACAACAATTACTTTAAGACTATCCATCGCATCATAACCCGGATTTCACCAAACTTTGTTGATTTCCTGTCAAATCTCGTTTGAAGGGCTCTAAAATCTAAGTCTCTCCCCTCAAATCCACCCACAAGGGAAGTTTCCCTCTTCAGGATAAATTTAAACGTTTCAAAGTGGCAATAAGAATAAAGACTTAGTTTATTTGACTCGAAGTTGTTTTTCGCAGAGACGAGGGGTGAATCCTTAATGACCTATGTATAAGGTAAGGTAGGGTGCACTGACATAAAATTAGTTAGAATGGTGTTTTCTTCACCTAAAATGACATCTTTTCGATGGGTGTACGTCAGAGATAATGGATACACGATTAAACAACGTTTAAAATTGTTGTTGCTCACAAAAAAACTGTCCAAAGAAGCGAAGCTAGCAGTCCAGAATAAAGTACTGGTACCTAACCTTATGTTTGGCATCAAAGCATGGAACTGGCAGAGGAAGAATGAAAGTAGACTCAATGTTAGTGTGGTAAAACCATGTATGATCGTTTGAGAAATGTGGAGATTCAATAGAGAAAGAGTAAGAATAAGAAATGGAATCCCAGATGGTTTGGGCATGTTGAGCCAATGAACGAATAAAGGCGAGTAAGGAGTTTCGGCATGCTTCCATGCCATATATCTATTTGAACACGAATACCTTAGCCGAACAAATTAAAATGTTAAAAAATACTTGTCAAGATACTGTGAGTTGACAGCTGGCAAAAGTCACAACACGCAAAAAAGGATACCATCTAACACGGCTACCATCTCGACAGGATTGGCCAAATACGAAACACGCTATCAAATTTACAGACAGACGGAATGCAAAGTGGTCGAGTAAAAAAATAAAAATAAAAACAAATAAAAACTACAGGCCGCCTCAGAACAGGAAACCCTAGTGAGGAGAACTGTGAAAAAAGACAAAAAATGTATACTTATATTATACTTAATACCTTTATAATGTATAAACTTTGCTTTTAAAACTAATAAAAAAAAAATAAAAAATAAAATAAATAAAAAACTGGACTTTATGTTTAGGTTCAGCAAATAGACGAGACCAAAAAGCATTTATTTTAGGTTAGAATTGTAGACAAGGTTAGGTTATTTGTTGTTTTTGTGTTTAATTCTTAAAACTCCATAAAATTTTTTTTTTAATTAATTTTAATTAAATTTAATAATGTTATTATTAAGTTCTGCGAGTATTACAGATTCGTATTTTCGTTACAGCTGTTTCGGTTTACAAGGCCATTTTCAAATGTTAGGTTAAGTTATGTTAGGTTAAAAGTCGCAACACGCGAAAAATGGTACTAACTATCTAACATGGCTACCATCTCGACAGGATTGACCAAACACGGAACACACTATCAAATTTACAGACAGACGGAATGCAAAGTGGTCGATTAAAAACAGGACTACGTAAATTAGATGTTCAGGTTCAGCGAATAGACAAGACCAAAGAGCATTAATTTTAGGTTAGAATTATAGACAAGGTTAGGTTAAGTTAGGTTAGCTTAGGATAGGTTATGTCAGGTTAGGCTAGGTTAGCTTAGGTTAGGTTAGGTTAAGGTAGGTTGGGCTAGATTAAGTTAGCGTAGTGTAGTGTATAGCCATAAGCGTGTACCTTAATAGATCACGTTCATTCGGGAATGATCGGTACAGCCGAAGATTCCCGAATGAGCACATTGGCAGGCAGTCGCGGTCGGAGAGCGTCGCGGCCGGCCAGACCTAAATAGAACATACCTGTGATCAGACGTTACGTACTATACCATCGTATTTACGATCCTTCGCAATAAATAGTAAACGAACTTACGTTGTTATTACTCAGTAGACATCGTGGGCTAGCTAGACACTAGTAAGGTTAGGTTAGCTTAGCTGAGGTTAGGTTGAATTTGGTTAGGTTAGCTTGGGTTAGGTTAAGATAGCTCAGGTTAGGTTAAGATAGGTTAGGTTAGGTGAGCATAGTTTAGTTAGTAAGGCGGAAGACACTCCTGGTGATTTCTACATCGATGAAGATAATGCCTTCTCTAAGTTGATTGGTTTTGTTTCTAATGAAAAATAAGAACATGGCAGATTGAAAGGGTTGAAGCATAGTTAAGTGTTTGGCGTTACAAACTAACTGTTCGCAGGAGTTCATCGATTCTTGCTGCTTACTATGTTTTTAAGCAAAAGCTATAGGCTGGGTCAGCTGGGGTTTGTTTTACAAACTGGTCAAAAATTGTTTTCTGTTAAAAATGTGTGAAAAATTTAATGTATATTTTTTTTATTCTGTCAATCGATATCAAAAAGCGTAATTTAAATATATCTGTAGTCCTGTTGTTTAATCAGATATCTCCAAAAACTATGTTTTGAGATAATAAGAAAAGCACTATTCGAATGCTCCCTAAAAATTAAATATTATTTACGTATGACTATGTTTTATAAATTAAATGTGCTACAAAAGTAAACCGGGAGACATAAAGATCAGGTAAATTAGATAACGTTTTGAAATATCCTACTAGTGACATCATTGATTATTTAGTTTTTAGTACATTTAATGTCCTCGAAACATGTCGATTTGTTAAAATAAAGATTATCGTGGTAAAAACAAAGTGTTTTAATTTGTCATTATTAAAACACTTTGTGGAATCATTTTAATTAAATGAAAATAATTACCGTTGTTATATAAATATACTTTTTGTTCAGTTTGTTGGTTTTATCTGCTTATTTTAAAACTAAGAATAAACAACCATCACCAGCAACTTTTCCTATTATATTATCATCAGGCTTAATGAACTTTATCAAATTGCTTTGGCAGATTATCTCCCCTTTAAAACAGATGAAATCACTGTTTTTCCTTCTTTCTTAAACCCTGAAAGAATTTAAATTTCGAACTCGAAGCGTAATAATTTATTATTGAAACGACCGCCAGGAGTCGACTTGTTGATCGCTAAACGGCCGTTAGCGTTCGAACGGTTATTTTTAAATGGTTTAAGCCAACTAAAATCGGAATTACCATAATTGAATATTCTGTTCTTTGGAATCGATTTTATTCCAAATTCACTTCTAAGTCTAAATATACATGAGATTTTCAATAATGAATAACTTTCGTTTGTGGCTTTCTTTCGTAAAATACAGATTATTTTCAAGCAAGCATAAAAAATTATTATTCTTTTTCTTCTACTGGTTTTCTTTTGTAACGATGGGTGGCTATCGTCAGGGCTGTCTTCACCCTGCAGACTGCAACCCAGAACTGCACCCGTACCAGTCAGATTACGAAGCCATGAAGTGCAGCGTCTTTTTCAGTTTCGTCTTGAAAGAAATCATTTCCATGTTACGAATAAGCTGACAATCATAAGCGGAAAATGTTGCTTGTGCAATGATGGAGGACTAGGTTAGCCGATAGACTTAACTGGACCCGTAAGGCCTGGGTGGGAACCAGACGTCTTGAACCGAAACTTAGTTTCTAACCGGTCAAAGCTTTTTATTATAATTTTTTTTAGTGATTAATAAGGATTATAGAAATATTTTTTTACACTAACTCAACATAGGAGGCCCTGACGAAAATAATTTCCGTCAGGGCCTATGTCATCTTTGGGAATGCTATGTTGAGGGTATCTTTAGGAAAGGAAGGAGAGGCAGTTCTAGGAAGGAAAGGGGTATTAGACTAACCTCTCCCCATTAAGGGGATAGCCGGCGGTGATTTTTCCATAAAAACGTATTCCCTATTTATCTCTCTGGATTTTAACCCTAGAGAAAATATTGTTTTTACATAAAAATAGATATTAACTACTAGCGTGTTGGTATTTTTTGTTTTTTTTTTTGATAAGTTATTTTTTATAAAAGTTATAACCTTCCAAAAATCAATAAAATTGACTGGTTTAAACGCCCTCGAAAGACGTTCAGTATACAAACTAAACAACGTTTTTTTTAAAAATGCAAAACGTACAGACATAGAATAGTTTTTTCTTATGTAGTTGGTAAAAAACACTTGAAAATCAGTCCACTTTTGGAGGAGAAGAGTGGGGAATACAAAACCTCGATTTTAGTTAGGTATTAGTAGCGTGAGGTGCATTGTCCCTTTCGCTCATTAAGAGTAAGAGCAACAGTGACAGCAACAATTTAGATTTCATTTCAAATTTCTCCACCAACGGGTTTCATCTTAACCCGGGCACGGTCAAACGACTAAGTCACCAAACGTAGCGAACTACTTGGGGTGACCTACGGCAGAGGTGTTGGTTATCCGAAAAATGGTTCCTTTTGTACAGCCTTAGTTGGCCGATCAATTCAATCTAGTGATTTATTTAGATTGTGTTAAGAAGGGCATTCATAGTGCGAAAGGGAGCATGTCATTACAACAGCCAAGTTAAAACTTGCAAATTTATTTTCCAATGTGTTTTGTGTCCTTTTTGCTCAATTACTATTCTTCAACGCAATATTGGTATTAAGTTTCCTATGTAAACTTTATAAACTGATCCTAACGTAAGCAACCCTTATCAAGTTGATTGAAGGGTGAAAATTTGTGGTAAACAAATTACGAATTCACGTTCAACGGATCACCCAACCCGATCCGGGAATCAAATCCACCCCTAAAGAAGATTGATTTATATCTAATATTATTTCTCCAACTGTGTTTATAATACACCTCCAATTTCCTTGCTGAATAGTACACATTGGACCACCATCATTTTGCAACATAAAACCAATGAATCAATGCACCCAAAACTTTGCACTACACCGCCATTTTTTTATTATTTTTAATTGATAAGCTACATAATGTTTAAGACAAATTTTATGCATAGCTGGTAACCCGCCGTAACTCAGTGGATTAAGAGAGTACCTGACCGGACATCAGAAAGGCGCGGGTTCGAGTCCCATCGGCGGTATGTATCTTTTTTCGGAAGATTGATTCAATTTGGATGAGTGTTTCAGGCCGATATTTATTGTTTATAATAATTGTTACCCTTTGTGCTATGCATAAAATCTTGTCTTAAACATTAGTTTATCAGTTAAAAATAATCAATATTTGACGAGTTAAAGTACTTCACCCAAAAATGTAGACGTGATATGTCTCGACGCCACCTAGTGGGAAATTTAGCACTTACAATGCCTTTCTCGTATAAAAATAAAGTTGGTTGTTTGCAGGGGAAAAAATGTAATAACCGGTAGTTGTTGAATGAAACACTAGTACATATTGAATAATTTGGCGTGTAAGAGATAACCCGCCGTAGCTCAGTGGATTAAAAGCACCTGACGGGACATCAGAAGGGCGCAGGTTCGACGGCATATATCTTTTCTCGGAAGATTTTTTCAATTTGGATGAGTGTTTCAGGCTGATAATTATTGTTTATAATAATTGTTATCATTCTTTAACACTAGTCCCTCAAGCTAATGTGTTCGCTTCTGGGAACACCTGACACAGCTCTCAAAGAAATCGTTGGATGTCCGTTACTGTTATGTTAAAAAATATTATCTAAATGGTGTAAGAAAGAAAAAACATCACGCTTTATACTTTATATGCATATCAAAAATTTATCCAGAGAAAAATTCAAATGCACTCCTTTATCAAAACAAAGTTTCCAACAGCAATTTTTAAAAAAAAACATCGTAATTTTTGTAATTAATTATTTTTACATGAATTGATAAAAATGAGGTGAAAATGACTTTAATGATACATTTGTATAATTTGATATGAAAGCATCTTAATTTTTTTATGTTATCGGTAATTTTAGTTGAAAAAACGTTATGTGATCCATTAAAAAAAAATGTTTGCAATCAATAATTATTCAAAAGTTATATCAAATAATAAAATTTGAAAGGCATCTTTCATTAAACTTTCAAAAACAGTTTTTTTTTTCGGATACGTTTAAATACTTTCCATTTATTTGGATTTTATTGCAAATGGCTAACATGCTAATCACATACTACCAGAGGCGTGCATTCTATATAGGCACATAAACCTATCCTACATTACTCACATAGAAATATAAATAAGGTAATTTATAAAATTAGTGAACGTAATCAATGCACTCATAATAATATCCAGCTAAGAATCGCCGTACTATAACGTATCCAAAGCAGTAACTAAATTAGGAAAATCACGCACATGGTAAATTCAAATGTTTACTGTATTCTGTACAAAATGTTGATATGTGTGCAATCCGCATTCAAGGGAAGACTCGTTTGTGTTAATGTACCCCAAAAAGATCGAGCCTTTCGGTATAAATAATCACAAATGTAGAAACCAGTGCCATCTATTTGCACCCCTATTAAATTAGTTCCACTTTCCTAACGAAATAAACAAGCACGTTTTGTTGGCTTTCTTTCATGCAATAATTTTGCTTTCAAAAAATTATAGATTTTTTATTTAAACGCCAGAAATATTTGACTTTTTACCCATTTAGAACTCCGCTTATTTTTGGTATTATCTGTGCGAGGAAAGTAGCGCCAAAGTTGTTTTTATTTTTTTTATGAATAATTTTACAAGAACGAAAAAAAATTAGTCAATCGATCGAATTAAAAATAATCTTAGCCATAAAGGGGGATTTTTACAAAGTTGTTTCTTATATAACTTCATATTTATCTCATGAAAAAACCAAATACTTAGTACTTTGCGCTTATATTTTTTGTAACGTAATTAATAATTTTAATTTTTCGAAGAAAGCTTCTTCGGAAAGGTTTTCACTTTGTGATGGCATTATTTATTTAATAATAATAATTATTATTAAATAATATTTAATAATTTTCTTTTAATTCCATTAAATTGTAAAGCTAGGAAAAGCTTCAATGTATCCATAACATATTTTTTCATGTTCATAATCTAAACCGATTCGTAGTTAAGATCTAAATAGCTTCATCTTACCCAGCCAAATGGGTTTTTAATTAATCGGTTAAATGGATTTTTGATTATTACTAACTAAAAAGGCAAAGACAGCAGTTTAGCCGTTTTTAGCCAAAACTTACCAAGTCAATTTGGGAGGCGGGTGCGGGTAACACAGCCCCGAAAACCACTCGTTAGATAACCAACATTCCTGTCATAGGTGACCCCAAGTTGTATGCTACATTTGGTGCTATAGCAGGGGTGCCCAGTGTGACGAATCAAATTTCGTCACAAGTAAATTTGAATAAGAGAATATCTAGCGTGAGCATTCGAAGACAAAGAAGGTGTTAATTGACATGGGTTGCAAGTAAGAAAGGGAAGAAGGGATAAGTACGGGGTAGAGCAAGGGGTCCTCGGAGTTCATAGGGCACAAGACAGTCAAGACCGAGACGGGAGAGAGAAGAGTTGGAGATAGGAGTGGTGGTGAACCACGTGTTCCCCGCCCAGCGGCGTGATGCTGGGCGGTGGATGAAGAAGAAGACAGTCAAGACCGAGACGGGGGAGTGAGAGGTGGAACACCAAGCAGGTTCCCCGCCCAGCGCCGTGATGCTGGGCGGTGGATGAAGAAATCAGGCGGTGGATGAAGAAGTCACAGTTTTATGTGTTCGATAAAGTGATTCGCAAGACGTGTGTTCCTCCGCTCGGCGACGTAAAGCTGGGCGTGAGACGACCAAGCGCGGTGACCAGACGCGGCCAGAGGCCAAAGTGCGAAAACAACGGTGCTGGCAGGAGACCAGGAGACTAGGCTAGGAGGGCCTGAGCTGCAGAACTGCGGGAGCTGCCATCAAGGACCTCGGCCCCAAACAAAGACCCACGCAGTGATAACAGTGCTAATGAAGGTAGTTACAGTGAACAATTAATAATGACAAAACAGAAGCGACCCCAAACCATATGACAACTAGTTAAGATTTAGATATAAGTAGATATAAGTAAAAATGAAGATTATATATTGATTTGGCCAAACCCATTAAAATCCGTAAACCTAAATAGTTCTTTGTAATCAAATTCATCCCCATTGTCCCAACCCAAGCAAACGAAATTGGTGAGATGGCAGAGTGGAGAAAGTACAAAGGTAAATTATAAAGCAGCATTTATTTTAATATAAGATAACTATTTCTGAGCTAGTTTCCGGAGGAACAAAAACGTAATCGTTATACCAGGTTCATGGGGTGAAGTAGACCTTTTGATCTCTCCAGCAAGACTCTCTCGGAACATCGCCTTGCACTATATAGAGATATATTTTTCCTTCTGAACTTCCTCTACCTCCATTCCTAAAAAGACATATCGCACAGAATTCCCAAAGATGACTTAGGACCTGGGGGAATTACTTTCTATGTGGCCTCCTTTATGAAGCAAATGTAAAAAACACGTTGATGAGTTTAGAAATTTCAATTAATTTCCTGTTTTTCCTAATTAAATGCCTACACGGAGGAAAATGTTATTCTAAAAAACGATCATTTTATTCATGAAAACGGGACTGAAGTTCTTACGAACAAATTAACAGGGTTTCAATGTTTATTCTTACATTTTCCCGCCAATACACATTGAAACACTGTTAATTTGTTCGTAAGAATTTCAGTCCCGTTTTTAACTGTTTTTACGAATAAAATTATCGTATTTTAGAACAACATTTTTCTCCGTGTACCTAATAAAAAAACTCACTGGCACGTCACTGCAGACTACCCTGAATTCTGAATAAACATGTCAACATTGTTAACACGCCCATATTATGGAAATATAGTTTTACGACGAGATAACATGTAGGCTAGGTAATAAACTATTGTTAGTATCCTATTACGAGTGTGATATTTCTG